>CM056587.1:41639269-44196769 GCA_029721435.1 Gymnothorax reevesii | reverse complement strand
TGAATTTTGCCTACGAAAACAGTAACTGAGCGGAGCTTGTTGTTCCGAAACATTTCATTTTCCAAATAATTATGTTTTTAAAATGCAGGAGCGGCGTTTAAAAAAATTGGGCGGTCATAATTTTTGGCGCTCTCGCCTGGCCTGAAACCTGGGAGTCTCCAGTGTTGTTGGTGGCGTGGGTGTGGAATTAGCACCATTTCTGTCTGGTCTAAACAAACTGCTTGTCTCGGCATTAAGACCTGGAGTGGAATTAACCTGTTGAATTGAAGTAGAATTGACTTGTGGCGTTCCGCTGATAGCATTTGAAATAGTGCTGATTACAGCTGGTGAACCCAAGATTGTTTCGTAAAATTCCTATATCTTCCTCCATGTTCTTCTGAGGATGAGGAACGTCTGCCACGGTCAGCATCAGGAACGAGAGCGCCAAAAATTATGACCGCCCACTTTTTTTAAACGCCGCACCTGCATTTTAAAAACGTAATTATTTGGAAAATGAAATGTTTCGGAACAACAAGCTCCGCTCAGTTACTGTTTTCGTAGGCAAAATTCAAACTGAATATTAATTCCAGAAAGACAGTTATCATCTAGACTTCCGGAGGCAATTTCAGTGAATCTTCATGGTGACTTCCGGGTCCACTGAAATGCCTTCCTGTCGCACTGAAAACATCTCTCTCTCTCTCTCTCTCACTCTCACTCTCTCACTCTCGCCTGCCCCCCCCTCCCTCTCTCTCTCTCTCTCTCTTTCTCAGTCACTCTACTCCCCCCCCCCCTCTCTCTCTCTCTCTCTCTCTCTCTCTCTGTCACTACTACACCCCCGTCTCCTGTCCTCCATCCCCAGTACTTGTGCTCTTCTGTACATTTCCAGTGTGAAGACAAATAAAGGAGGCATGTGGCTACGTATTCCAGTGTGTTTTGCCACCCATAAATATATATGTGACAATCATTTTCAGTGTGTAGAGACAGTTTCAGTTGGGGTGGGAGAGAATTCCAGTGTAATTCGGCCTACATGGCCTCTCATAGCGCATGCATATGAATGTGTTACGGTGTAAATGTGTGTGTGCGTGTGTGTGTGTGTGTGTGTGTGTGTGCGCGCGCACATGCATATGAATGTGTTACAGTATAAGTGTGTATGTGTGTGAGACTGTGCATGCATATGAATGTGTTACAATATAAGTGTGTGTGTGTGTTTGTGTCTGTGCATGCATGTGAATGTGTTACAGTACAAGTGTGAGTGTGTCTGCGCATGCATATGAATGTGTTACAGTATAAGAGTGTGTGTGTGTCTGCGTATGCATATGAATGTGTTACAGTACGTGTGTGTGTGTGTGTGTCTCTGCGCATGGATATGCATATGCATATGAATGTATTACAGTACAAGTGTGTGAGAGTGTGTGTGTCTACGTATGCATATGAATGTGTCACAGTACAAGGGTGTGAGTGTGTGTGTGTGTGTGTCTGCGCATGCATATGAATGTGTTACAGTATAAGTATGCGTGTGTGTGTGTGTGTGTGTGTCTGTGCATGCATATGAATTTGTTACAGTATAAGTGTGTGTGTGTGTGTCTGTGCATGCATATAAATATGTTCCAGTATAAGTGTGTGTGTGTGTGTGTGTGTGTGTGTGTGTGCGTGCGTCTGCGTGTGTGTGGATAAACACGGTTGTTTGCGCATACAGATGCAGATGAATACACAAGCCTCTAGCACAGCAAAAGGACACACCTTGCAGCGTCCTCCTCCAGCAGCAGCTTGACAAACTGTCGGGGAACATGGAGTGACACTACGCTCTCGGCCATCTGCTCCAGGACGCGGAGATGGTTTCCATCTGTCGTGGGGAAGCGGTACATCCTGGACATCGCGCCCCCAAACACTGCAGAGAGAAATGATCAACTCTCATTCCTGATGCACAAATCCAGCAGTGTTAATACTTTTCCTCTGCTCTACAAGCACTGTTAGCTTGTGTCACTTTAGTTTCACACATTCTGTTCTCCAACAGTGCTGTTAGGCTGGAACCAAAGCACTAAAACAGCTCTATGTGCGCTGTTCTCCTGGACTGTAATACTGTAGCTCTACACTTTCTCTGCTCAAAAGAGCGCAGTTAGCTTGGACTGTAATACTGCAGCTCTGAACTTTTTCTGCCCAAAAGAGTGCAGTTCGCCTGGACTCAAATACTGCAGCTCTAAACTTCCTCTGTACTAAGAGCGCTGTTAGCTTGGACGGCATCACTGTAAATCTACATTGCCTCAGGTCCAAGAGATCTGCAGATCTGAACTTCATTGTTTCTAAAACCATATATGTTTATAAAACCAACATTAGCTCCATCCTTCTCTGCTCTTGGAGTTCTGTTAGCCTAGACTATGCCTCTACCGCTCCACACTTTGTGGAATCATTTTTTTATTGATTGATTTAATTATTATTAATTGTTTATCCTTGCTTGCTCCTACTTTACTTTCTTTCATAACCTTTTAGGCCTAGAGTGTGTGTGTGCTTGCATATTTCTGATTTAACAGGGGCCTGCATAACTGTACCAGTGCGTCATGACATATAGCCTATCTAAAGTCATGCAAAGCTGAATGTCTGTACCAAGGACAAGATGTTTTTCTCTGTCTCTAAGTTTGTGTTTATAGAAAGCTCCGGAATGCATAACAAGATAAACTGGAGCCGGGGCTGATAGAGAAGACAGGTGCTCTCCTCCCCAACGAGATGTATGTGTGCAGCCTTACGACAGCGTGATGTAGGTGGCATAAGACAGCGAGGGGTCTCCAGATTACATCATGATGCGTAAATCAGCGCGGGGGGAGGAGAACGTCATGGAGTACCCCTACAAAAACCAGAGAGAGACTAACTGTATCATCCTCCATCTTGACTTGACTTGTATGGGGATCCTTTGCTGCAGAAAAGTAAACGGACTTTGGCTTGAATATTAACTCCTCTGCCTCTGACTGATTTTTTCCCTGAGTAGTCTGGGTTTCTTATGTGAAGGTGATACGAGGAATATAATGTTAAAATTCCTTTAACAACTTTCTCTTCATTAAGAGCGTTATTACCACAGTAGCTCAACACTTTCTGACCATAAATGGAGTTGTTGGTGTTGCTGTTGGACAGATTAGTGGCATTTCCCCCTTTACTGGACAATAAGAATGTTGGGCGCGTGTGACTCAGGATTTAGAGCAGAGGTGGGCAGGGAGGGCCGTATTTGTCCCTGGTTTTCACACCAACGTCTGGTCTTTAATTGGTTGATTGTCTCAATTAGCCAAACCATTTATGAAATCTGACGTTTCATGCGCATTTCTTTAAATTATCATGAAACTACAAAGACCAGTCTTGTCTCCCTTCATAAAACATTTTCCTTTGATCGAATCATTGCGAAAATCTATATTTGTGCATGCAATCAATTTAGTTAATTAGTCTGGGTTATTGATAGGAATAAAAACCTGCATACACACTGGCCCTCCAGGACCGTGATTGCCCACCCCTGATTTAGAGGGTAAATCAATCTGTAATTTAAGCTGGGATGCTGTAGCTGGCAATTGTGAAGTTAACCTCTCATGTGAGCTTCAAAAGCTTTCTGTCCAGAAATGGGACATCACATGACATTTTGTGCAGTATTTATTAGTCTATCCAGTACCTAACCTTCTTTTGTTTTTGTGTTTTCTCCGCGGAACGCCGTTCCCTGGAACTCAGTCCTTGGACCACCTAAGCCCTGTCACTTACCTTATGGTTACCGACTGCAGTCTTCTTGCTGTCCTGATCCCCTCATCCCCTCCTCTCCACTTCCTGGAGCTACAGATGTCACTGCTTGGACACCTTATAATTTAAAGAACTTTGGATTTTAATTGACTCATCAATCAATTATTTAGCCAGCCAGCGGAGGATGGGCTGCCCCACAATAGCTAGGTTCCTCCTGAGATTTCTAATCACTGAGGAGTTTTTTCTCACCACAGTTCGAGGCTTTTTTCCCCCCGATAGGGAGTTTTTTTGCCTGCTATTAGGGGATTAGGGATTTGTCTGGGCTTTGCCCTTTTCTCTCTAAAGCGTCTTTGTAACAGCCTGCCTGTGAAAAGCGCTATACAAATACAAATTTGAATGACTTGACGATCAGCTTTACTGGAGTGATTTCTAGACTGCAGTGTTTAAAAGGTTTAGAAGGTCATTCTCCACCAGATAAAATGTTGATTCAGCAAACAGGTCAACTTTTCACGAAGCTACTTTTAAACTCACCGTGTATATTTCCCGGCAGCCACAGGTCTAATAAACAATGGGCCAGAGTCCCCAAGACCTTTTGCAAGTGCAAAACCTTTTAGCACATGCAAAACCAGTAACATTGCCAATGATTGATGTACAGCAAATACAATGGCCATCTTTATTAGTGTTACAAGGGCAATAGATTTTGCGTGTGCTAAAGGTCTAAGTGAACTAGGCCCAACTCAGTGGGGTTTCCTGAGAATATCATTCCTCGCTGGTACACCAACATAAGCACTGCATACAAATTGCAATTCATGCCATTCAGGAAATAAATCCTTGAGAGCGTCATATTACTTTTTTTTTTAAATGATAATAATAATAATAATAATAATAATAATAATAATAATAATTAAGGGGCCAAGCCCGAGGGGCTTGGGAAACGCGTATGCAAGCATTCGCGTTTCCCAAGACCAGCGGTGCTGGGAACCCTATTGTTTTTGTTCGGGATTTTATTATTATTAGGGCCCGTGCGACGAAGTCGCCAGGGGCCAACGGCTCCTGGCAACGAAGTTGCGAGGAACCTATTGTTTTTGTAGCGATTATTACTATTATTATACTTCCGTGGCTTTGCGACCCGTTTTGAGGCCTTACCCGCGGTGCGAGCCGCACCAAATTTGGCACAGACCTCAAGCCTGGCAAAACTCAACATTTTCTGGAGTGACTGGGCGTGGTCAGGGGGCTCAATAGCGCCCCCAAACATAGGGTCGTTTTTGGGCATATTCCGTCGGAGGTGCACGAAATTCGGTGACATCATAGGTCCCCTAAGTACGATGTCATGAGATTTTAAAATTTTTTTTTAGCCCAACAGGAAGTCAGCCGTGGACCGTTTCCTGTGGAAATTTTCAATATACGATTGCAGTTTTCAGGCCTTTAGGATGTGCGAAAACCTACAAAACTTTGCACATATGTGTGAATCCCAATGCAATTTCATTTATATCACAGCTGGCCACGGGCGTGACAGATCAGCTCTGTAGCGCCCCTAATGCATTTTATGGTATTACAGATGGAGGATAGCTTGGAGGCGCATGATACGTGGCACATATGTTGTAAGTTACGGTACTTGACTTTTGAGGGGGGTTGCGGGCATGGGCGTGGCAAATTGGCTGAATGGCGCCCCCTAGGCATTGCCAATAGTGTTTCAATGAAGCAGCCCCCGCGTACCGTTTCACTTACAAGTATGAAAACCGCCAGTCACCTGTAAGGGGTCAAGACGTACAAAAAAGCCTATTACAGCGATATCGTAAAGCCAACAGGAAGTCAGACATTTGGAATTTCATGGTCATGTTAGGGCAATTTGCAGGCGTCGTATTTTAACAAACTCCTCCTAGACATTTAATGCGATTGACTTCAAATTTGGTCTGTGCGTTCATAAGACTTGTGAGAGCAAAAGTTGCATAAGACGTGTACTACAGTCTTAGGGCGTGGCCGTGGGGGCGTGGCAAACTTTGATGTTCGCCATAAGACATACGTTGTTGTAATTCGGCCATACATAATCGTATCCGCCCGAAACTTCCTACATATGCTGACAGTCGCACCCTGAGGATGTCTGTATGTCAAAATTTGTTAGAAGTCACAGCACCACCTGCTGGCGACAGGAAATGGCATGTTTTACGGCTTTCATGTGCACTTCCAAGATATGAATGCGAATTTCCGATTTTGGATGGAATGGGACTGTGAGGGAATAAGCCAAATTTGGCTAATGTTGGCCACTAGGGGGCGCTGTGAAGGTGGGAAATTTATCTCTCTTAAATGCCACAACCGATTTTCACCAAATTTGGTGGGTAGGATGCTGGGTCACTCCTGAGGCCATGTTTTGAAGTTCATTATGACTGGTCAAACTGGGCGTGGCTTATTACAAGATAAACAACAAACTTATTTTAGCTCAAGTATTTGGCTGAGGGCTCCCAAAGTTACAGCGTATATCTAGAATAGCAGACAGACCACCCATACCAAAAATTGTGTGTCACGTCCACTAGGTGGCGCTGTAACTGATGCAAATGCATTTTGGCTTGTACCTTCCACATTTTAAATCAAATCTTCATAAACTTTATATCCACATATTCCCCAAATAGAGTCACATCATGTGACATAGGCCCCACCCCCTTCCACCACATATTTTTCTTTTAAAGTTACTAGACATTAAAAACATACTTTTTCGAACTCCTCCTAGTGTTTAAACTATATCTGCACAAAACTTTGCTGTAACAATCTTCAGACGTGCCTCATCAAAAGTTATCCATAGAAATTTGCTACTCCAAAAAATATGGTTCTTATAAATAAACCATTTTTTTCTGCTAGCTAAAAAACACATATTGTTACATATTTGTGTCAAAGTCAAAGCTGTCAACAACAAACTCTTTTCACTCGCTGCAGAGGGCAAACAGAGGCTCTGTGCCAAATTTGGCCCATATTGGACGATAGGGGGCGCTATAAACAGAGAAACATCAAGTGAAATGAAAGTTGATCGGATTTGCACGAAATTTGGGGAGTATGATATTAAGTCAATCCACCGGCTGGTAACGAAATACAGCTATTTGCAATCCGTGGGCTCGGCGAGACCTGGGGGCCGAGTTGCGTGGGTAGGCTTGGCCCCCTTTCATAACTGTTTGCAGTTCTAGTTATTATTATTATTATTAATATACAGATTATTTTAAATTTACCTCTGCCACATTTTTCTGACAGGGGCGGCCTATAGCTCATTACCAATACAGTGACAACAGATTTGTCATATAGACCTGACCGGCACATCCGGGTACTTCGCCAAATGTCAAGGCCGCGCCCCTTTTTGGGGGATAGAAAACCTCAGATCCCATCGACCATATTGTAATTTGATGTGTTTATACGTATAAAATCTATCAGATTTATTTAACTTAATTTGCCTTGCGTAGAAACCGTCTCGGAACCACTGATTGTACAGTCCATGCTTGGAATATTGCAATTACATTGTAAATGCCTGCTTTACCCTCAGCATTACTGTTGGGAAAATCATTTATTTGGCCGCTATTTGGATAATTAAATCGTTGGGACTGTTTGTCTAATTGTTCAAAATATTTGAAGCCAGTAAAATAAGCTAGTAACAATCAATGTGGCCTGACAAAATGCAGCTCCCCGCTTTTTACTGCGCTGTCAGCTGTCCAACTGGAACAGCTGTCAGATTAGAAAACAAATGAAGGACACCACACTTGTCGCCAAAATAATCTTCATTCGCAGAAGACTTCTGAAATATCGTTCTCGCTGGGAAAAAAAAAAATCATCCTGGAGCGACAGTGCATAGACCTAATTATAATTAAATAATATTTATGTAGCCCATTATATTGTCGCTGTTAGATCGCTCGGGGGTGAGATGATTCTGGCGCCGGCCGTGTTCAGAGGAAATTTCAACTGTACAATTATTAGACTCGACTACATTTTTGTATTACATTTGTATTTCCTTTCTAACTTGCCGACTTTTTTTACAGGCTAAATAGCCTACATCTATGCAGAACATTACGATAAGTGAACACAAATTGAGTTATTATTTTATATTCATCGGGTTTTACCAAAAGTGATTCTCGAAAGTAGGCTACGTTACATTGATGGATTTTAGTAGCCTAACGCTTTTCAGTCGGTGATTATATCAGTGGGCTAGATCGTGGCACTTTTATTCTGCAGATAGAGATACTAATCTTAGGTAGACGGCGAGAAGGGTGAAATAGGCTATAGTCTGATTTCATTATTAAAATTTAGTTTTGATTACAACAAGCTCATCTCGGCCGATGATGCTACTGTACTATGATCTGCTGTAAATCGGCTTTAACAATTAAAATAGGTTATAGGTAATTACAGTCATGGGATGATTTCAGTCCCATTCCTGATGGACAGCGGCACTAGCCCTCTGGATGGGTTAAACATTTATCCCCCTTGACAGTCTAAACACTTTTATCCTTTGCTCGGAAGGATTGAATGGTAACACCATGAAGTCATTTTCTAGTGTTATCTGTGAAGTCAATTTACTTGTCAGAAATGGCCACCGCATTTTCAAATGAATTCCGCGGAGCCTATTACATCATAGGCTGGTTCATATCCCTCCGCCTGAGTAGCCTATAGCTATGGCCTTCCATTTAAAATTTTGCTTTTATGGTGCAGAAAGAAAGCACAATATTCAACCGAGATAAACAGCAAAAAGCAATGTGTGACCTGGCTGCAATTTATTGACACAACTTTCCAAACCTGGCAATCATTTTTATCGTTCTCTAGCTAGGCTAGATAGAAATAATCTGCTCAGAGCACTAATATTATTGAGAATAAACTGAGGCAATATTGGTTTTTTTTTTTTTTTTTTAACTCCATATTCATCGGGTTTTGTTGGGCGTCTCTGGCTAGTTAATTAACTCAGGTCAGAGTTGATAGTGACTGTTGTTACAACAAAGTTTAAATAATATGCAAGTGAACAACCTCTTGTTTATTTATTTATTTATCATTTTCCTCGGCCACCGCATTTTCAAATGATTTAACCAACATGAAGTTGTAATAAAAGCTCAATTTTAATGTAAAATCATTATCACTTCTCCCACAGTAAAATGGTTTCTATGCTGCTGATTAGAAGCTCCACGATCAACTGAAATAAAGACCAACTGAAAAGAGTTATTAGAATTCATTAACGTAACATACTTACAAGAATGACTTAGTAAAGTTAGATGAATATGAAATAAATGTTCAAATTGTGCAAGCTTATGGACTAAAATCATAATGCACCCAATAGATTTATGTTCAAAAGTAGTATATTTTTAAAAATAGTCAGAAAGTTACGACCAGTAGGCCTAACGTTAATGAATTCTAATCAGGTTTTTCAGCTCAAATTACCTCAGTATAGGTGCTTCTTTTCTTTTTGCAGCAAAGAAACATGTTTTATTGCAGGAAGCTGTGACTATACTCTGTCAGAAGCGTAAAATGTAACAAAGTCTAATGATTGTATAGCCTATAGTTAAAATTGACTTTTAATAATACAACCGTCAGAGCCTCATTCATTTGAAAATGCGGTGGCCGTTTTCGAAGAGAAGGGGAAAATACATGAAAACAAAGCTCGGTGATAAATATAATAGCCTAAGCTTGGTTATAGCCAAACAACAGTCACACTATAAACACTGACCTGAGTTATTCACGGCTAATCTTGGTTGATGTACTGTAGCCTACTACGAGTTGCAGTAAATCGTTTTACACAAGTACGCCATGTTAAAGGATTACTCGTTTTTCGGAAGGATTGAATGGTAAGACCATTAAGTCATTTTCTAGTGTTTTCTGAGAAGCCAAATTACTTTTCGGAAAGGGGCCACCGCATTTTCAAATGAATTACACAGAGCTGTGATAGAAGCTCCATTTCTAGTAGGTTATAAAATCATAAGGCTGTATCACACCCCCCTGCCAGAGTATAGCCTTCTATTTAAAATTATGTTTTTATGGTAGAGAAAGAAAGTAATTAACCGAGATTAACAGGAGACCGCAATGTATGAACAGGCTGCAATTTATTAACATTACTTTCCAAACCTGCCAATCATTTTTAATGTTCTCCAGCTAGGCTAGATAAAAATAATCTGTTCAGAGTATTCATATTTTCGAGAATAAGATGACGCAATATTGGTTATTTTGCTTTATATTCATCGGGTTTAGTGAGGTGTCACGAGCTGCTTAATTAATATGCCAGATTAGTGCAGTATAGAAAAAGCGGCGAGCTGCTTACTGTTAGACTACCAGCTTCAAACATTTTGAACAATCACATTCATTACAATTCATTTATGAGAATGGCAGGCTAGATAAATAGTTTGGCCAACAGTTATGCTGAAGTTAAGGTAGGCATTTACCATCTAATCGCAGTATACCGAGAATGGACTGCTCAGTCAGTGGTTCCGAGACCTTACCTCGGTGGGAGGCCAGCAAAGACTGCAAATTTCACTGTCTCAAGACACCCTGGACCAGTGGCCCGAACCAGCCCCCTAGTGGAGCAGGACAGCAATTACAGTGGTCCGTGTTACAGGACAGTATGGTATACAAAATGTTACAGCCCTCTCTCTAAACATGGGAAGACACTGGATTCCATAGCTTGCTCTCCTTATCCTCTTTTCGAATAGCCTGGAGCCATAAAGCTCTCCTTTTGGGATTTTTCCCTTTTCCAGGCAGGAGAAGGAACCTGAGGTCTGGACTGGTCATTTTATTCAAGGTGCAACCCGGCATACAACAACTTTTGGACATTTTACTGCTTAATTATCATGCTTTTATTTCTCATTGATTTCAATGCATAAGTGCCATTGTTTTCCCCAAAAAAGGGGCGCAGCCTTTGCGCTGAGCTCTTGATGACGTTGAACCGGTTGGGTCTCTATGGCATTTGTCTTTGATATCTCAGTTTATATTGCATCTCTGCTAAGTAAGCGCCTCTACTAAAGAAGTGCACTTGCTTAGTAGGCAGAAGAACATGAGACGGAAGGGTGAACTCTAAAGTTCTGCCTTACCTGCTTTTAGTAGTGTGTCCTTGCATAAAGAGGCGTGCGTTGTTCGAATTCCCAGGGATTCCGTCAGACTTTCGTCCACAGGGAGAACCATCTGAGATGGAGGAGGCAGTAGCACCGGTCACATGATCACCCCCACATTTAGCAAGAAAGATGCCAATATGACAGCAGCATGATGACTCCAACTCCCGTGAGAGCGACGTTACTCGCCGTTTCTCATTCTGTCCTCTCAATTACTTATCAACTCACATCGTGTGTCCAGGGCAAAGTCACCAAAACCAGTCGGGCCTCCGGGACTGTGCTTTCAGAGTTTATACTCAGTGACAGGCAAAATGTGTATGACAAATATATAACCAACAACTCTTAAATTTACTCAAATATCTTCTCTTACAGGTATATCCAATTGTCAGGCTTTGTATATTCAGCTCAAAATGCAAATTTCATGAGTAAATAAAAAAAAAGGTTATATCACCAAAAATGGGGTGGAGTGAACAGTCAGGGGACACATGGGATCAGAGGCTGGGTATGTGGTCAGAGGAGAGTGGCGAGGTCAAGGAATAGACATGGACTCAGCAGGTGGATGAGGACGTGGGTTTGACCTTGAACCTGCAGGCACCTCACCCTGCCATTGATTGTGTCGGGCAGCCGGGCGACAGGGGCGCGCTGGTCCCTTTTCTCCTCCACCTGCCAGGCGATGATGGTGATGTTCCCCACTCGCTCCTGTTCCGCTGACCTGTACAACAACAGAAGACTGCTTTACTAGATACACCACTAGGTGGCGCACAACATGCTTAAGCTGTGGAAACAGCTGGACAGGGAAAATAAAAGCACTGTAGGGGTCATAAGAGATACCGTTTAAAGGATCTGTGTCACGATTACTGCGCATGCCCACAACTTCGAACAAAGTAAATCCGTTCAACTGCAAGTTAAAATTTAGAAGGTATTTTTCTTCTTTGACTATTGGCGATGACAAACCAGCTTATATTCTGGGTATCCGTTGGAGAAAAGCTTAAAGTAGCACTTTGATTCCTCAAATTTCCATAGAAAGCTCCTGAATATAAAAAGCATAATGCTGGAATTACAACAATACATAAATACAATGCAAAATGAAGACCGATTGGCAAGGATCACGGAATCAGATTATGACTTTCAGTCAAGCAGATTGACTTTCTTAGGATGGAAGTTCTGAGCAGGTGGAGTAATCGTGACATGGCTCCTTTAAACAGTCTCAAACTGGCCCATTTACTGGTCCCTGATTGTCTATTTACACTGCTCTTTGTCACACTTTTCAGCAGGACTCAAAGACGGCCTCGGCCCATGCAGCTGGGACACACCACAGACTCTGTCCTTCTCCAAGGCACTCAGTTCTGTGTTTGTTCAGCTAGAAAACAAGAGTTCCATCTCACAACAAACAAAACAACCCAGTTCAATTCAAATGGACATTCAACTCTGTCATACAGCACCAGCCACTCCTGCAGCCAGCTGTATGCTGTATTTAAGATTTGGAGGACGAAAGGGGCAAGTATCTGTTAAGCTGTAGATAAACCAAGCATGGTTAACAGAGGTGCCAGTAAGATGACTGGCTGTCTTACCTGAGCATCAGGTGTAACCGGTGGTGCTTATCTTGCAGTAACTCCTTAACAGGGAACATTGCCGAACCCAGTAAGTACATCTACCAGTCACAGCAGGACAAAGAGAGACACAGCCAAACACAAACATACCGTCAGTCACTGACACACATTAGAGAGAGCATTTGGAGAAACTAAATAAATCAAGAGCATCAGGCTTTCAAAGATATATCTAACAACACAAAATTAGCATGACAGAATAAAACTGCATTATTACTGCAATTGCAAGCTCGATATGCACTGATGGTGATCCTGATTTCTAAATGACGTACATCCTTAACTCAAACCAGCCATTTAATGAGAACAGTCCGTGATCATTACTCACAGTGCCCTGGGATCGGTCTTTGACGTCATAGACGGACAGCTTGACCTGCGTCTGCTGTGTGATGAGGGAGTCCTGGAAGAAGGCCATGCTGCTGAGGAAGATGGGATTGCTGGTGCCCTGAGGGGAAGAGGGGCGATGGCAGGTTCAGTTAGGGCTGGGTGATGCAGTATACTGTAGGGATAGTCATTCAGTGCACTGACAATCACTGCACCTGGTATATTATACAACTATTGACTTCAGTTGAGCTAAATTCAATGATTTATCCACCTCGGACAAGTGATATTCACAGAGGCTGTGCCTCAGTGAATAACACTTGTGCAAGGTGGATAAATCCCTGGATTCACCGATAAATGAAGTCAATAACTGTTTTATTATATGACTCTAATCAGAAAATATTAAATAACAGAAGGACTACGCATCTAACAAATAGCTCCTTATAGGGACGAAGCGACACAAAATATGGACCCCATCAGGAGCTCCAGCATCATTCACTAATAAACAAGAAACATGATAAAGCGACATCCTCGCTTTGTAAACACCAGCGTTCGTGCACGTTATTTTCCAGCAGTTAACCAGCAAATAATCATCAAATGTGGAACTGGCATTTTTTTGTGGCTATGCTCGTTTTCTTGTTCTTATTACTATAATTGAAAAAACACACAACGGAGGCTATCCAGTTGGAGAGCTGATGCAAGGGCAGTGCTCCGCGAGACATTCACGCTCGTCAGCATTGATGTTGGTTGCGAGATCAGTACTGCTAGCTAGCTTGCTAACAGTACTTGACATCGGCCTATGTTTTCAAATATGCTGAAACTGATACGAAAAACTGGAATTAGAAACTATGCAGTTCATACGACTAATTATTCATATATTCATCAGTGCCATTGGCACAGTTTTACAAAACCCAAAACCAGTGAAGTTGGCACGTTATGTAAATCGAAGATAAAAACAGAATACAATGATTTGCAAATCCTTTTCAACTTATATTCAATTGAATACACTGCAAAGACAAGATGTTTAATGTTCAAACTGAGAAACTTCATTTTTTTTTGCAAATAATCATTAACTTACAATTTGAAGGCAGCAACACATTGCAAAAAATTTAGCACAGGGGCCTTTTTACCACTGTGTTACATCGCCTTTCCTTTTAACGACACTCAGTAAATGTTTGGGAACTGAGGAGACCAATTTTTGAAGCTTTTCAGGTGGAACTCTTTCCCATTCTTGCTTGATGTACAGCTTAAGTTGTCCAACAGTCTGGGGTCTCCGTTGTCGTATTTTACGCTTCATAATGCCGGACACATTTTCAATGGGAGACGGGTCTGGACTACAGGCAGGCCAGTCTAGTACCCGCACTCTTTTACTACAGAGCCATGCTGATGTAACACGAGCAGAATGTGGCTTGGCATTGTCTTGCTGAAATAAGCAGGGGCGTCCATGAAAAAGACGTTGCTTGGATGGCAACATATGTTGCTCCAAAACCTGTATGTACCTTTCAGCATTAACGGTGCCTTCACATATGTGTAAGTTGCCCATGCCTTGGGCACTAATACACCCCCATACCATCACAGATGCTGGCTTTTGAACTTTGCGCCTATAACAGTCCGAATGGTTCTTTTCCTCTTTGGTCCGGAGGACACAACGTCCACAGTTTCCAAAAACAATTTGAAATGTGGACTCGTCAGACCACAGAACACTTTTCCACTTTGCATCAGTCCATCTTAGATGAGCTTGGGCCCAGCGAAGCCGGCGGCGTTTCTGGGTGCTGTTGATAAATGGCTTTCGCTTTGCATTGTAGAGTTTTAACTTGCACTTGCAGATGTTGCGACGAACTGTAGCTACTGACAGTGGTTTTCTGAAGTGTTCCTGAGCCCATGTGGTGATGTCCTTTACACACTGATGTCAGTTTTTGATGCAGTACCGCCTGAGGGATCGAAGGTCACGGGCATTCAATGTTGGTTTTCGGCCTTGTCGCTTACGTGCAGTGATTTCTCCAGATTCTCTGAACCTTTTGACGATATTACGGACCGTAGATGATGAAATCCCTAAATTTCTTGCAATAGCTCATTGAGGAATGTTGTTTTTAAAATGTTCGACAATCAGCTCACGCATTTGTTCACTAAGTGGTGACCCTCGCCCCATCCTTGTTTGTGAATGACTGAGCATTTCAGGGAAGCTGCTTTTATACCCAATCATGGCACCCACCTGTTGCCAATTAGCCCGTTCACCTGTGGGATGTTCCAAATAAGTGTTTGATGAGCATTCCTCAACTCTCTGTCTTTTTTGCCACTTGTGCCAGCTTTTTTGAAACATGTTGCAGGCATCAAATTCCAAATGAGCTAATATTTGCAAAAAATTACCAAGTTCACCTGTTCGAGCATTAAGTAACTTGTATTTGCAGTGTATTCAATTGAATATAGGTTGAAAAGGATTTGCAAATCATTGTATTCTGTTTTTATTTACGATTTACACGACGTGCCAACTTCTCTGGTTTTGGGTTTTGTATAATTCAGTCATTTCCCCACCACATAAATGTTTGAAATTGACAATTTCTGATTCGAACCACTAGGTGTCAGGAAAAAAAACAAAGACAGATAGAACTTTAGGAAAGTCTTTATTCACTTGAAATATAAATCTTCAGAGAGAAACACTGCAATATAAAAGACGAATAAGATGCACACATGCTCAAGGGGTTGCTACCTGGTATGATGCATCATGGCTGGGGCCACACAGTTTCAATACTAGTGCACAAGGTCATCGGTAGCGCATCAAAGAGTTGTGTCAGAATTGTTTGCTGTCCCCTACAGCACAGTACACAGGTTGGTTCATGCCATGCGCAACATGATGGCCTTCTTTTCAAGAATAATCAAACTCCCCAATTTAGGGAATCTGAAAGCCAATGGCGTAGGGATCTGCTAGCTGGCAGGACGCTGCATTCTGGAAAGGCTCTGGGGGCCATAATTGAGAGCCATACATGAATAGAGCCACCTGTAAGGACCACAAGACAGTGCAACAGCAAGAGAAAGATTTATCTGCCAAATAAAATGCGGAAAGTCTGTAGCCCCTCTTGGAAACTTCTTGGATGCATTTGTGGGTTTCTCTGTGTCTCTCCACAATTCTACGGTCCTGTGGAAGAGCCCCATCTATGCTCAGCACCTGTTATAGCCCCATGGCAATGTACTACAACAGAGGGCACCAAGGTCTAGAGAATCTGACCCAGATCACCACCCGCAACAGGGAGCCTGCCAAGGGGCCAGCTGAGACCCACTTTGGCTGTCGAATTTCAAAGTTAAATACCCCATCAAGTGAGCCTTTGGTCAGATGAAAATCAGGTGAAGGAGCTTCAAAGGTTTTCAGCAAAGCTGGCCACAGCCTGTACAGTCCTCCGTGATCTATGCCTGCGTCCTGAAGGCAAAGAGCTCCTCAAAAGAGAACATCCCAAACTCCGACGCAAACCTCATGCAGACACATTTGGACAGCACCTGGGGTACAGAATGGCAGAGCAGGTGTCAGATCTCAACAAGCTACCTGCAGACTGCAAGACCCCTAATTATAAATGTAGCACTCTGAAAAGTCATTTTCGGCTTATGTTTGAACATGCTCATGCTTTTTCTTTATTTATTTGCTTTAACAAGTGCTGGATATACAATTAGCCATTACAGATTTTAAAAAATCCCATTGAAACAAAGAGAACTCAGGTGAAATAAAACCTGAAGAGATAACATCATACTACACAATTTCAGGGATATATGACTGGTACATAATTAGCTAAAGAACGGCAGTTTCGTACAAGATGAGAAATGGTGAGTATTCCACAGACCAATGCATAACCCACAAGTGTAAAATATCGGATACGGTTTCCTGTACTAACGACCGGTGCCTGTGGTGTCTCGCTCCTATTCACAAAGTCGGGCCCACTTCCGGTGCAGGGTGACTCGGTGAAAACAAAACTCACATGGCCCATGAAACCGAATTGAAAGTGATGCGAACAAAGTAATAATTCCTCAAACAAGTAGATCAGAAGGATCTAATAGCTGCGACCTCGCCTAGCATCCGTCACGTGGCCTAGTGTCCATGACTGGTGGTTTCTTGTACAAGTGTGATCTCGAAATTGGCAAATGACCTTGAAAATCAATAGGGGACCCTTCCTCTGTACCAAGAAACTTGTTCTAAGAAGTAATAGCCATCCATCAAGTTGAAGTGGAGTTACGGTGTGAAAACTGAAATCGGGGCAAAATCGACACTTTTTTGACCGGTGTGACCTTGGGATTCAACAGATGACCTTGAAAATCAATAGGGAACCCCTCCTCTATACCAAGAAGCTTGTTGTAAGATTTCATAGCCATTCATTGAATTAAACTTGAGTTATGGTGCGAAAACCGTCAATTCAGGCAAAATTGTCACTTTTTTTGCCTTTGTGACCTTGGGATTTGACGGATGACCTTGAAAAACAATAGGGAACACCTCCTCTATGCCTAGAAGCCATTTCCAAAATTTCATGGCGATCCATGAATTCTAACTGGAGTTACAGCGCAAAAACCCGCAAACAAGGTCGTGACCTCTGTGAACTTGACCTTTGACCTTTGACCTCGACCTTGCGCAAGGACATCACTTTGGTGAAGGTCAATAACTCCTGAAAATTTCATGATGATATGACGAAAAGAACATGGTCAAAAAGGTGTCACAGACGGACAGTCAGACGGACAGACAGAAGCGTTCATAGAGCCGCTTGGTCGCAGCTAAAAACATGCCCAAGTCGGGTGTAGTGTTTGGTTGTTCGAACCACAACATGAAACAGGGAGAGAGAATTTCATTTCACGTATTTCCAAAGGAAAGTAAGCGGCGTGAAGCATGAATAAAAGCTGTCAAAAGACAGAACCCTGATGCATAGGCTACATGCCAAATCTCCGGTGGCACGTCATAATGTATCTGATCTCAGCTGGCTTGGTATTGACCGTGTTTTTCCCAGTCGTAGACTAAGGTACATAGACAAATTACTACTTCAGTGTGAAGCACGTTGGATCTATTGCTTATCCACACTTCATCCAGCTGGTTTAAATGATTCTTTTGATTTAACTTGTTTTCTTTAAGCGCGCACCAGCATGTCTTTCACATCAATTTAATTTATTTATTTTGATATTCTCCTTTAGTGTTTTATTTGGCTCTTCTTTTCCTTCTTTTCTAAATCCTTATTGATTGTTACAACCAATTGTCATCTATGATGATACTCCCTTGTAATTGAATAATTGTATTCTGTGAGATTGACAAGAATCAATTGTCTTTTTCAGTCATGTGAGGTCTATTTAAATGGTTTTGTCCTGCCACTTAGTCATTCGCACTGAGGATGGAGTGAGCACCGAAGCGTTTGTGGTTTTAACTATTTTCACCTTGCACATTAACTTTCTTGTCCGAATAAATCTTTGCATTAGCTTCTCGGCTTTTTGGAAATCACCTTTTGGAGCGCGAGTACTCGTGCTGTTTCAACTCTAAGTACCTGCAATATTTAGCGTCTGTGACACAATGATGATCAAAATCGTCAAATGACATCTCTAGTCCCTTATAACAACTCCTACACGCTGTATTTACTCGCAAAAAAGAAAAATCGCAGATACAAATTCTAGAAAAGCACTCAGAGAGCGCAGAACCTCCGCCAAGGGGCAGCAAAGCCAAAAGCACGGTGATTGGAACTCCGGCCCATTGGAAACACTTGAAATCTTGAACTTTGGCGTATATCTCAGCAGTACTTTGGCCTAGATATGCCAAATCACCTCTTCCTTGAGTTAATACCCACCTACCCTCAAAATTTCGTCAAAATCCGGCCATAAGTTTTTGAGTTATGCTGTACACAAACAAACAAACAAACGGCACCAAAAACATATACCTCCTGGCGGAGGTTAATAAGGTGGATTAGAAAGTGACATTTGTTGATGAGATAACACGGGGACGAACACGCAAGATTAATTGTTTTCACCGAGTGCCTAGTTGGGCCAGCTGGAAGTGACGACATCGCGACTCTGTCCAATTGTGTATAACAAACAAACAAGCAAGCAAGCAAGCAAGCCAGCTGCCTGGGTAAAATTGGGTTGTCAAACGAGTAAGATTAGGTAGCTAACTACTCAGAACAATACAGCAGCATCGCGAAGGACTTGGCTGTAAACATTTACCATACGACTCAGCTAACCTGTCAAAATCAATCACTTACTTCCATATTTTTCCCGACTATCTAGCTTAGTAACAACAGTCACCAGTACAAACAGCCAAGATGGCAAGTGTTATGCTGCATTCGGTAACGCGTCCCACGAGCTGTGTTTTCGAGACACGACTGGTGAATTCCGTTCTTTTTACCTCACAACCTCACTGTCCGAATGATCCTTCCTTGTTCCGTCGACTTAATTCACAACCTGACTTGTGTTTACGAGTGTTACCGAATATAGCATTAGCTACGGCTGTAAAACTGCAAATTAATTAATTAAACTGACGAACCTTCCACATTTAACAGCATTTTCCACATTTTTAACTGTAATTTACGTTAGAACATGTAAAAATAACATAAATGTTAGCATTGTGAACAACTTACATTCATAGAAAGTCCCAGATGAGGCTCCACTCGAACTTTTATCGGCAGCCATTGAACATCAAAGCTTGTTCCCCGATAGGAATGATGGGATCGTTTCCAGCCGAAGTCTGCATCGATGCATGCTCCAAATTTTGACCAAACGGAGTGCACATCCGGGTACTTTATCCTTGCTCTGCACTACCGCACTACTGTTTGGACTCACACTCCAAGATGGATGCGCACTCGCTGTGCGCACTTGGAGCATGCAAGTGTGTGGTTTGAGACACAGCCACTGTCTTTTCAGGTGCGCTTTTGTGCGCATGCCATGGCGCGGCTAAAAAAAATTGAGGCGAGGAAAAAAGAGCGCATCTCACAAAAACAAAGCACGAAAAAAATGCGCGCCTCTTGGAAACTAGACTGGTTCCGTCTCCATCATTACACTCCGCTGGTAGACATTCCATATGATACAGAACAGGAGCGCCAACACAGCATTGTAGCGGCAAAGATGGGAATAAGTGTTTGTGGAGACTTGGAAACCAAAAGCGAGAGATACCCGCACTGTGATTGGGCAACCCGTACCAAGTGACCGTTTTAGAACTAAATCGCCTGTGTTTCATTTTCGTCTTCGGAGCGGCTGTAGATGACGAACATAGTCGAGGAACATGCCATTTAGGGGAGAAGCTTTTTGCAAAATGGGACATTCCGTTAGGGATTATGTCCCTAGAATGAAGAATGCAAACGGCAAGCCCATGGTGATGGAAGTAATGCAAGGCTGACACTTGCATGATTCTGTGGCACGCATTGGCACGACTCGAGTCGTTTGAAATGTTCAAAATTTTGGTCACGACAAAATTTCGCGACCGGGTCGTGAACTATGCGCAAACTGTTCGTGAACTCGTCGTGAACTCGTCGGGACGATGCAGGAGGATGCGTGCCAGTGCGCGCCATGCCACGACTGTCACAAACTGCCACGAATAGTTCATAAACAGCTCACGTTGAGTTCACGAGCAGTTCACGACATGTTCACGAACTGGTGCGCGTCGCAGCGTGGCCGTGCCTTCCCACTGACACTGTCACGTGCACTTCACGCATTCATGGCACGAGCAGTTCACAAACAGTTCACGACTACTGCGCAACAGTGGCGCTCGTGTCGGTGCGGGGGTATATATAGGGCTTCCTGGACACTGCTCGCCATTCCAGAGATCGCCAGCGAAGAGACAACTTATATCACAGAGACTAAATGCCAGGTATAGGCATCTTCTCTTCTCTGCAATGATTGTGTCTCTGGAATTCAGCATGCTGTCTCTTCCACAGCCAATCCAAAAATGACCAGGGGTTGGGGAGGTCCCCTTTTTATATGGCGTGCTCAAGTCGGCACGACACCGTCCGAATTGCGCAAACTCGTCGTATCAATGCGGGAAGTGCGTAAACTATGCGCAAACTACGCGT
Organism: Gymnothorax reevesii; assembly: GCA_029721435.1. Classification (NCBI taxonomy): domain Eukaryota; kingdom Metazoa; phylum Chordata; class Actinopteri; order Anguilliformes; family Muraenidae; genus Gymnothorax; species Gymnothorax reevesii. Next base: position 44,176,090 of record CM056587.1, on the reverse strand, counting down.
GAACTCGTCGTGCCAGTTCGTGTCAATGTGGACACTGATGGGCACGCATTCGTGAACTATTCGTGAACTCGTCGTGAACTATGCGTGAACTAGTTGTGAACAGTGCGGGAGCCTCCCAGTTTGTGCCCCAAAATGGCACGACTTGCCACGACAAAATCGTGGCCAAAAGTCGTGCAAGTGTAAGCCTTGCATAAGTGAACGTTTGATGTCGGGAAAAGACACTTTAGCGACAAAATGCAAGTTGAATCACAGCTTTCAAGAATGTTTGTCTACAACAGATATGTGCATAAATTAACAATTCTCGTTGCCAGAAATTCATTTTCTGTGCACACGTGTTGTTTCTTGGCTGAAGCGTCAGTGGGTACTGGACAAGGTTGAGACAGTGACGTTTGTTTTGGTTCCCAAATTTGGTGAGGTTATGCTACAGAGTCCACCTGCATGGTTTGTGAATGTAGCCAAGTAGCAACTACCAATTCTGATAGTGATTCAGTGATTCTTTTGAGCCAGGTCAGGTTAAGCAGCCATTAAGCTAAGCCCCAATAATGCAACTGACAATTTTGTTTTCATTCCATTCCTTCTTTAATTTTAGATAAAAATGTTTGAATAAAAAATGTTAATTTTTTTGGTAAATCTGCACTTTGTTTCTGTATTCTCAGGATAGACTCCTATTTGACTCATGCGATTACATTAAGCGGTTTAAGCGTATATTGGAGAACAGGCTCAGGATGGTTATCAAAATCTCAGCATGTTTAGTGTAAGAGGCAAACTAAGTTTAAACTTGTTATGCATCAGCATGGGCCCTGTACCTCAGAATGAATCTATCCAGGAGCAACATGCCCATCACAGCAAAGAAGTTCCTTGCAAAAAATGCAGTGGACATCTAATCTTTGCATTCCTACGGTTGCCCAAGCCTTGGAACGAGCTGTGACTGCTGCGGGGAAGCTTTTAGCTCGACGTTGTAGGATTGTTATATTCACTTCTTGCACGGTGAATATCAATGTTTACAGTGACCGGCGGAGCTTGCCTTGACCAATCAGGAGAGAACGAATCCTTACGTCATATAATAATGCCTTTTATTACAGTCTTTTCTTGTACTACACTGATCTGACAGGACCCATCCAGTCCTCAGTGACCATATGACAGGGGTCTTTGTACCTCAATGATCTCGGTCTGTGCGTGTTTGGTCCAGAAGGCCTGGGGAGGAGTGGTGCAGCTGACAGACACGAAACTGTTGGGCTTGCGGTCCTGTGCTGGGGTGGTGAGCTCACTGCAGGCTGCGGTGAGACACAAATGAGAATTAGGACATCAATCCCAACACCGCATCATCTGAGCACTGTGACTTATGCAGTCCTGGACTTCATGCAGAGTATACTGTACACACTGCAAATGTACTCCCAAAGTAACTCAACAGTACTGCACTGTGCTCCACTCTAATAGGCACTCAAGTGACATTACGTTTCGTGTTGCTTTTACAAAGACAGTTTTGTGGTCTATTAGCTTCTCACCTGACTGATGAAGTGTGGATGAGAGAAAGTCTGCTACTGAAGCCAGAGCGCACTGCAGAAGGGGTGGTGCTCAAAAAGTAATCCGAGAGCATTTCTGATGTTCGGGGAAAGCTTTAACTGTCTGAAGGTTCTGTCATTAAAGTAAGAGGAGACTCCACCATGACAGTGGCTCAGGGACATAATGCCAGTGCTGGGCTTTCTTCCAACCCGACAATGTAATTCTGCAAGTTTTATCGGCTCTTAATACATATTTAGCATTCAGCCCTTGGCAATGAAATGAGGCTCCAATTAAAACAGTGGGCATTTTTCAGTGGAAGCATATAGTTTCAGCACACCTTTTCAGTGGGAACCCGTTCATAAAAAACCTCTCTCGAGCGCTCAAGGGCAGGCCTCTGATATTAAAACAGATTACAAAACCGGTCATTAAACCAGATCTCTGAAACCGAATCCACAATGCTACAGCCAGACCATAAGACAGGTCATTAAACCAAATCTCTAAAACAGAATCCGCTCTGCTACAGCCAGACCATAAGACAGAAGAGGTTTTTCCAGCCAATTTAAATACAGGCTTAAGGGGAGATGTGCTACCAGAACCATCTCTCAGTGCTCAGAATTCACACCAAACATGACTGCACAGCGTACATCTCTCTCAGGTGTTAGCTGTGCAAGTTGCTTCCCTGAAACACCCCTGAAATCATAACATACATGTGCTAATAAACCTGCTGAACGTTCCTAACACGTCAGCTGAACTGCCTCAGCATGCAGGAGTGAGCAGTACAAATGGAAAACATGACATCTGATAAAATTATTCATAGATGGAGGTACAGATGCCTTGCGTATCTTAGAACATTCCAATTTGAATCCGGTAAACAATCAAACACCATCCTCTCCTCAGGGCAAATTCTTACAAGCGTAAGTGCTGACTGCTTGAGATCTACACTATACTAACTAAACACAATCAAACATTCTACAATTTGCAGTGACTAGCCATAACACCATCAAGAATAATCTACCCGACTCAATGTCTTGCTTTAACCCAAATGATCATCATCATCAAGATATGAAACTGACAAAGCCTGCTCAAACGGAAACAAGAAAAAGATGAGAAAGTGTTTCTATGTTTGAAAACAAATGTCTTCCCCCTTCACCCCCTCCCTCCCATAAACCCATTCCATTGTGTAAACCACTAATGCTTGAGATGGTTGAAGTCAGAAATTAATTTGTATTTTTGAATGGCTTCTGACACTGTTGCAGCAATATTACTATGGAAGTTCAAACTAGATCAAACTAGACTGTTTGCTCAGAATTTGAACTGATGTTCTGTCGAAACACTCTGGGTTAAGGATTTTACTTGACAATAATTATATAACAGAATGTGAAATGAAGACAAAAAGATGGCAGCAAAATAAACCAACCTAACTCACTGACATTAGTCACAGTTCTCAAACATAAATGGTTAATTTCCAATTTCTATAAGACACCAAAAACTGCTGTCCCAAAGAGCTTGGTGTGGTAGTCAAGGCTTTTACATCGTCAGTAGAGTTGCCATGGGAAAAAACAAGGAAATTAGACAAACAAGCTGATGATTTAGAACCTTCATTTTTTCCAGGTCTCCTGAGATCATTGATCTCTTTTCAAGCAAGACCTGCCCAAAATGGCAGCATCATAAAATAAAAAACAGACAAAAACAAAAAGAAGAAGAGTTAGTGATAGTGGGGGACTCAATACTCAGAGGAATAGATAGCTTAGTCAGTTTGTGCAACAAGGAGTCTCGTACGGTGTGTTGCCTGCCTGGTGCCCAGGTGGGAGACCTCCTGGAGCATGCGGACAAGCTCCTGGCTAGAGCGGGGAGAGATCCAGTTGTCATGGTCCATGTTAGGACAGATGACATAGGTAAGGGTAGGTTTGAGGTTCTGCAAGGCAAATTTGTGGAATTAGCTGAGAAGCTTAGGAGCAGATCCTCAACAGTAGTGTTCTCCGGAATTCTACCGGAACCACGAGCAAGCAGAGGAAAGCAGAATTTTATCTGGAGGTTTAATACATGGCTACGAACCTGGTGTAGGAAAGAGGGGTACAGGTTTATGGGGCACTGAGCACTGGCGTGAACTGAGGAGGAAGGGGGAGCAGGCTGTCTGCAGCGCGTGAATGTGCAGTGTTTGACGGCTGTCAGCCACCACCCTGGCTCTAATTGGTTCTTTTTGGTTGGTCCGAACGATTCTTTTAAATTGCAGTAGGAGCATTAGGTGGGTTTAAAGGAGCATTTTTCAATTACAGAGTACTAGTTTTATGTCATACTGTCTATACATAGTGACAGATTTAGTATAAATGTTATACTAAATATATATACACATTTATATATAATGTTAGTATAAATATAAATGTAAAAAAGTTACTTTTCTAAAACTTACCAACTGCAGCTTTAAGAAAGATTTAGAGGCTTTAGAGAAAGTTCAGAGAAGAGCCTCTAAGCTATTTCCAGGTATAAAAGATGAAAGCTATGAGAAGAGGCTGAAGATCCTTAATCTCTTTAGTCATAGGAAAAGGAGACTAAGGGGTCTTTAAATATGTTAAAGGGATTAACAAAGTGAATTATGGAGGATTCCTTCGACCAAGTGTTGTGAGTAGAACTCGGGGTCACAAATGGAGGTTGACCAAAGGTAAATTTAGCACTGATATTCAGAAATATTTCTTCACCCAAAGAGTAATTTCAATGTGGAATAGCTTGCCTGACCGTATTGTTGAGGCAGAGACCTTGGGGATTTTCAAGAGCAGGTTTGTCTTAAAGCTAGATACCATTGAGTCATCGAGTATCTGAAAGGATACATTCACAATAGTATAAAGAAACTGGCGTGCATAGTTGGGCAGAACGGCCTGTTCTCGCCATTCATGTTATGTTATGTTATATGTTATGTTAAAAATGTAAAATGCAAATGTGGGTAAAGGCTCTTAAGGGGGTTACTGGCAAACAAACCGAGAAGTTAATGAATAATGAATGATGCAGTACCTCATTGTACAATAAAACATCGGTATTCCCCCCATCTCATTCTTTAAAATGTTCGAAATTTGAGATTTTAAGTCAGATATGGCGACGTAAGTCCGTAATTTCAGAGTTTAAGTCTATTTCAGCAGATGGAGCGGAGTAGATGAAGGCCTTCTTCCCAAGGTCCTGTGATTGTAAGCTGCAAGATGGGTTTGATGTGATGGCTAAGTATAAATCAAGGTCAAAAGGAGGCAGACCAGTGACAGCTTTGTAAATGAAAGAGTAGCAATGGCACAGCCTACGGCAGGGTTCTGCTCAGAATGCATAGACCACCACTCAGCTTTTCCCGACCTACCATATTTTTTCAAAAATCAGTTAAAATGAGCACATCCAGCGTTCAATAAAACCGCTAGAAAGAAACCATAAATGACCGTAAATATGCCCCCACTTCTATTATTGTCAGAATACTATTGGAATACTTCTAATATATGTTAGCTAACGTGATCCATTAGGTTAGCCTAATGATACAGAGATTATTGAACTGAAGTTAACCAGATCAATCAATGTCACATGGCATAAATTAGATAATCAAGTAAAACTGCCATGTAATGCTCTCTATAATATTACACCAGCCAACAAAGCCAGGTGTTGACTGGTCAAATCATTAAGGCTAATTTACGCCAGCACTACAAAGGCTAACGTTTTGTTGACACTAAATTACTGGTGACAGACAAAGCTAACGTTTTGTTGACACTAAATTACTGGTGATTGATGGCAACTGAAAGGGAGAAAAGACTGAGGTTAGCCTGAACTCGAAGATATGTCACATAAATTGTCACTGAACGTTCAATGCTCAATCAGTCCAAGGGCTCGATTTTAATGATCTGAAACCCAAGTTTAAACATGATGCGCAAGTTGCTTAGGGGAGATACGAGGACACCGTTAGGCTATTCATGTTAAGCATATGCCTACCGTTGCACCCAACGCAAAGCTTAAAAGGGTTGGTCTTACGGCTAATTAATATTTGTGTTTTGGGCACAACATGATAAACCAATGAGAATGCAATCTGCCGTCTCCAATCTCATTTTAGAGCCAGAAGCGCAAAGTTGGTAAACTGCAGGTTCCAATAGGCCGAATCTCCACTGAGAAAGAAGCATGACGAAATTAACTTCAAATGAGGCTGTGCGGTCAAATATTGTAACACACGTGAAATTAGGCACTCTTCTGCCACTTTAGATGGCCTTAGTCAGTACAATTTTAGCAAGTAAACGAAAGTAAACTAGCTCTAAATGCTGTCTTTCCCAGGAAAAAAAACAGAGAGAACAGAATTAAATTAAATTAAAATAAAATAAAGAAATTGTTCAGATCAGTTTTGAGCATAACATGGTTCAGGAGTTTAGCAATCTGTTCCCTCAGTTTAGTACATGGCTTTTTTTTTTTTCTCGACTGACACCAGGGGGGCTCCGTACAACTCACTTCACTTCTCATGTGAACGCTGATCTAGCGACGTTGATAAGTTTACATTGCGTTCTCTTCAGCGAATCCAGTTTTGCTTCGAAAGAAAATTAGCCTAGCTTTATGGCAGCTACTGAGTGAACACATCGCAAGAGGAAACTCAATACAAGACATCCGTTGGGACCTACATATGCGTTAGGCGCAGTTGAATCTTACACCCTGTGTTTCTGAAATAAACTGACAAGATGCGAGCTTACGGCTAATTTATTTTTTTCGTGAAGTTTTCAAATCCCCCCACACAGATTAATAATATGTACAGGATTGACGTCTTGTCTTCTTCAGTCTCAATGACTTTGGACTTCGATTTCGTTGTACCACTGCCCCACTCAGGCGAGATGTGGAAAAATCCGTATAGATTTCCTATGATACGCACTCATTGGTCGTACTGATTGTCAAATGCCTGATGTTGCCCATTGAAAATGTGAAAGGCACGCACAACTGCTGCCTATAGTTAAATCTGCAGTCCTTGAGGAATTTTTCGCACAGTCGGGTCGATCTGAGGAGGAAACATAAAATGCCGCCTCCTCCGTGTCTGTGATATCTTCTCAAATCATTATATCGTTGGCTGCAACGTGTTCAATGAGAGTAATGTTCAGAGAGATTATAGTTTGGCAATACAGCGCCCTCCATAATTATTGGCACCCCTGGTTAAGATGTGTTCTTTAGCTTCTAATAAATTCAGTTTTTTTCTAAATAATATAGCACCACAATGAAAAAAAGAGAAAAATCCAACATTTAATTCTAGTGCATTTATTCCTAGATACTCTGATTAACTTACTGATAAACTACTGTAGAAATGACAGAAATACTTCAATTACATTTATTTCCAAGGAAATAAAGGGGTGCCACTAATTGTGGAACAGGTGATTTTATGAAAAACAAGTGCACCGCCTATCGGCGAATGTCATATTGCTGCGCAATACTAGTCCCCTACCAGTGTATGCATATTATATTTCCTAAAAAGTAGGTCAAAGTGACCTGAATAGGGTACGACACACCCTCTCCCCAAGATGCATCCACACACCAACTTTGATGTTCCTAGGTCATACGGTATTAAAGTTATGGAGCAGACACGAATGCAGACGGATGGACGGACGGACGGAGTGCAATCCTATAGTCCCCTCCGTTTCTGGTAGGGGACTAATAATTATTTGGAGGGCGCTGTATGGTGGCACGGTTACTTCAAAATAATGACGTCATCAGCTATCCAGTTATTCTATATAGATCAGTGATCCCAACCTAACTTTTAACTTCGTAATCAGACTTTCAAAATGTGCTTTAAAGGCCTAGTTGCTATCAAGTAGAAAGCCAAGGTATTTAAAAGTCGATACAATATGAGCTGGAATACCCTGGATCTGTGTATAAAGGCAATATGCGCTTTTGGTTTGGCCTATGTAAAAATCATAATTTTTGGAGTTTTTTTTCTGGATTCATAGCAAGCTTTAGTTGCTGATGTTGGGTTTCCATTTCATGAAATGCATTTTGCAAATTCTCTACAGCCTTAGTCAAAGTAGCAGTAAATGACAGTGTCATCAATATAAAAATGGAAGTTTGCATTTGGAACTCTTCTACCAAGGTTATTGATGTAAATTGTAAACGATAATGATCCTGGAACAGAACCCTGTGGCACCGCTTTGTGGACAGATAAAACATCAGACAACCATCAAGCAAGAAGTCCTATCAGCGAGATAATTACAGAACCAGTCAAGAGCAGAAACAGATAGTCGTATCTCAAATAGCCTGTGCCTCATTACACCATGGTCCACAGTATCAAATAATAATACTTATTCATACTAAATGTACCATTTTACGGTAATAATAAAAACAAAGTAAAGTTAAAACAAGATCAAATAGCAGAAAGATATAAAATAATGCCTTTGAGAAATCAATAAAAAGGAAGCACAATCTTATTTAGCATTTGATACACACGTTGGAAAGCACTTCATGCCAAATGCTGTAAAAATTCCCAATAGGACTTCACAGTGCGTGCAATTAAGGTGTATACATGGCAGCACTGCGACACACTGCCCCACTTACCCAGGCTGAACTCCAAAACAGGTTCATCTGGATCCTGGCTGTTTCCTGAAGAAGCACAGGAAAACACAGGTGGCATAAGTCTAACAGTCAAAAATCTCTCCTCTCCAAAAACCCAGGGACAGATACCCCTCTGCTCACCTGACAGTGTGAGCCCCAGCATCTCAGAGGAGAGGTCGAAGGTGTTGGCACGGTACACCGACCATGGCCGGTTCCGTGGGCTGCGCTCCCGTCCTGACATAATGGGGGCTGGGCTGGGGGAGAGGAGGGGGGTGGGTGGAGTTTTAACCGGTAGCTTTTTGAGGGCCTCTCCCTCCTCCCGCCACGTGCTGACAGCTGTATTCGATCCTCACAAGCCCTTGCTCACCTCAGATAGAACAAGGGTGGGGGGGAGGGAAGGTCTGAAAGAAACAGAGTCAGATGGAGGAGAGACGTGAGGATAATGACGGAGCGTTCAGTCAATATCGTAAAGCAGCAGTCACACCATGCCAGACAGCATTTATGGACGTCCGATGGACAGCAAAATTTTCAATCAGTTCGTCTCCATAGGCATGGGTTTCTTTTCGGTTTCTCGTTCAGCGATGCGTTCCTTGTAAGGCAAAGTCCGTTCAATCTGGCGGAAAGACTTGCGCATTTTGAGCCTGGAGCAGCAAAGGAGACCACTTTCAACACCAGAAAATTCTTTCACAAAGTTTCTATCCATCGGATGTCCGTTAACGCTATCCAGCAAGGTGTGACTGCTGCTTAAGACAGCTTGCCAATAAGACAACCAAACAACGACCCACCTACTGTTACATCGTCTAAATGGTCCCTTTCCACATCTCTGCAATGCATTATTATGAGTGACAAAAATGAATAATTGTGCTATGAATAACAGGGCTGTGCGTTAACTTTTTCTGCTCAAAGCACTGGTGCTAAAGAGGTTCATAGTCTTGTAGGTCAAGACAAAAACTTGCAGCACAGTAAAAGCATCTGTTGCATCTCTAAAACCAACCACAATTAGTGCGGTTTATCATTTAAAGACATAGAAAATAATAATAATAATCTTTTTGTAAATTAAAGTACTTTCAAGGTCTCGGAATTCTTTAAATTCATACAATTTTAAGTATACTCAGCAACAAAAGTTTCTGTGACACCAATATTGTTAATTATTTTTCATAACGCAATTATGAAATTGTCATACATGGTGATATCAGACTGAAACAGTACACGTAAACACAACATTGAAATGGAAATCATGAAAATGCGAGAAAATGACTTTGCACGTGAAAATGTGCGTAAATCATGCTTGTGGATGGCAATAAAAGAGGAGAATTTTTGGAATGTTCACATTGTGCCCTGATGAACGACGGAAGCATCACTTATCGAAAATACAGCCATTTCGGATCAGGAACTCTACCCTCTAAATGCCAAGACTGTCTGAAAATGATCGGTGGAGGGCCATTGGGATGATTGAATCCGGAACCTCGCAGAGGGAAGTTGCTCATCGCCTGAATGTCCACCGAAACACCATTTGGAACTTATGGCAGCGTCATCAGCAGACAAGACATGTCAGAGACCGTCCTCGCAGCGGCCGTCCACGAGTAACCACTCCCAGACAGGACAACTGGATTCGAACAACCCATCTCCGAAATCGATTCCAACCTGCAACCATAACTGCAAGAACGATACCTGGTTTGAGGCGACTGTCTGCACAGACAATCAGTCGCCGTCTCCGTCATTTTGGCATTGTCCCACGTCAGCCAGCAAGACGTCCAATACTCACAGTACAACACCGACGACTGCGTCTACAGTGGGCACAACAACATCGACGGTGGATCCAACGTCAGTGGGATCTTGTACTCTTCACTGATGAATCAAGATTCATGCTTAACCGATGTGATGGTCGTTTACGTGTATACCGTCGACGTGGAGAACGTTATGCCAACAACTGTGTTCAGGAATTTGATCGTTTTGGAGGTGGTAGTGTCATGATTTGAGGAGGGATCACGGCTAGAAACAGAACAGATTTGCTTGTTATTGATGGAAATCTGACAGGTCAAAGATATCGCGATGAAGTGCTACGGCCATTGGTGGTACCGTTTTTGATGCAACATGGTCCCGGAATAACGCTGCAACATGATAACGCCAGACCACGCGTTGCAAGGATTGTACAGCAGTATCTGATGCAACAACATGTCAATGTCCTGCCATGGCCAGCCAGATCCCCAGACATGTCCCCAATCGAGCATCTTTGGAACGAGATGGATCGACGTTTGCGGCGGTTGGATAACCTGCCAGCTACACTCCAGGAATTGCGACAACGTCTACGTCAGATTTGGAATGACATCCCATAGCAATTTCTGGCACATCTGATTCGGTCCATGCGCCGGAGATGCGTTGCTTGCATCATGGCACGAGGAAGTCACACCCGGTATTGAAGTGTGAAGGTCACAATTGGTTAGACGTCAGACAAGTGCTTCATGACGCATGAAAATGACATTTTTCGTTTTGAGTGACGTTGGCACTGAAAAGTCAGTGTTTCTCCTGTTAAATAAACATATTGATTGCATTGAGATCTTTGCGTATCATTTATAACATACACATAAATGGTGTCACAGAAACTTTTGTTGCTGAGTATAATTTGCATTAACATTAAACAGACTTCCCCACTATTTGATATTTATTCTACTTATTTAAGTGTTTATGCATTCTGCGCATACTGTTTATATAAACATACTGTAAAAACGGTTTATATATGCTGTTATTTATTAGTGTGTTCCTGAGATGTGAGGCAGTGGCCTAACCCTTTAATCGCTGGATTTGGTCAACCTGTTCCCACGTACTATACCTGATTCACGATCAAAACTATTAAATCCAAGCCTATAGGAAGCTTAAGAGAGATTATATTATTTGCCTTGTGACAAGGTAATTAGTCACGGTTGTTTGATGAGTTAACATGAGTTCAAATGAATTAATTAAAAAGAGGTTATTATAGTTTATTCTGTATTTCCCCCTTCTCCTAATCCTCCCTCTCTCCTCTTCTCCTCCCTCCCCCCCTTTCTCTCTCTCTCTGGGGTTGTGAGAGTTAGATTCAGTACCGTCCCCAAGCCCCCCCCCCCCCCCCCCTTCGCCCCTGCACGTTCTGGTGTGTCGATAAAATTTTGTACATTTTAGTGTGTTTAACTTATTTTTTGGGGGGATAAACCTTTTAAAGCATTTATATAATTGTGTTATAGTTTAGTGCTTTTTTTAAACGCGTATTATTTACGTGGTTGAGGGAAGTGAAAGTGCTAAAAGTGGCAAAACTTTATTTCAAGAGTTTTGTTGGTTGTATGGGGTAACGAAAGAGAGTTTAAATTCAGGGAGCATTATAATGTTGTTCGTTAAACAGTGTTTAAAAGCAAAAAAAATGAGAGCAACAAGTGTTAAAACAGGAAAATAATGCTATGCTGAGAGCATGCTGAAAATAGCAGTGTGGTGAATAAGTGTGTGTAAAGGAAAAAGAAAGAAAGAAAATTATTTACCAGTTTTTCGGCGTGATGTGAGTGGAAAAGAAAAGTTGTAATATAGTTGACGAAAGAAGCTGCGAAATAAGGTTTGTTTCCATGTAGTGTGTTATTCCGTACATGTCATTCCTTCTTTCTGTCTCTCAGACGGTGTACAAGCGCGTTGCAAGTAAGCGGACCCCATGGGGGCGGGGTTTGCAGTCTGTGAGTTGGTGGGGTTTGCGGTAGTAGCTAATGAATGATTGATTGAATGCAGGAAGCGAACGACTTCTGTCAAAAAAAAAAAAAAAAAAAAATAGTACAATGAAACTTACCCAGGGGGGCGGAGTTGAAAGCTGTGTGGTGCGCGCATTTTTGAGTTGGTGGGACTTGCGTTGTTCGTGACGGTCATTGGCTTTGTTTCGGGGCCTTTCTTAGGCCTTCACATAGTTGATTTTGAAAAGGTGTGAGAAGACCACAGATTACCCAGATTCACAGTGCTAAATTTTTGAACGGGGGGTGTGAAATTGTTCAGAATTATGAAAGGCTGGATACAAACATTGTTAAATAATTATTTTTGAAAAGAACATCTGCAGCATTCACAATCTTAAATTAAAAAGGTTTGAGAGGGTCAAGGTCACTGGGTATTCACATACCAAAGTTTTTTTTTTTTTTTTTTTTTTTTAAATTTGGCATCTCCAATCCCACCCGAATCTGGAATGCCCAATTCGTGAACTATGTACAAAGCTTGCTCGTATGCGACCCCCTGCTGCCAACTCAGGATAGTGAAGACAGCTCACGGCTCTCCTCCGAAGCACGTGTCCGTCAGCCACTGATTCTTATACACTCATTGGTCGAATCCTCGTAAGTTCCGAACGAGGGCGGAGGATACCCGGACGTGAACAAACCCAGAGTCTTCCTGACGAGCGCCCGTCTGGCCAACAGGAGGCGCTGGAGCAACGAACAAAGCTGATATTCTTAACCCAAATCCGGCAGTCCCTTCCCAATTTGAAACCCTGTAGCGCGATCGCTAATTGTGCGCTACTCTGAAAAGGCAGCCGACCCCTGCTGGTGGGTATGCCGGGGCTCGAACCCGCGACGTGATAGACACTTCTGCACTGCAGCGCAGTGCCTTAACAGAGTGAGCTATCCGGCAGCATACCAAAGTTTTTGATGGTGTGAGAACTCACAAAGGTAAAAGAGTCAACATGGGGTGGGGTTATTTTGAAAGGGTGCATGGGGATGTGATGGCTGGTAGTCTAGATTTTTTTTTTTTTGCAGGTGTGGGAATGTTTGTTGCTATGGGGTGTGAAATTGTTCCGTCATAGGTCTCAGGATGTTTCATTATTAGTCTTTCACTGTGGTTAAAGTGTATACTAAATGAGTGTTCATTCTTCTTTTAAACAGCAGATGTTTTTGCTAATTTAAGCAATATTGTATTCCAGGCCAGCCAATTGTTCCAAAAGGATTTTTGGGAGAGCGCGGTTATCCCATGAATTAGGCCACAAACGTATCCTGGGAACACCGCAACATAATTATTCTAAACGGCTACAGATCCTACTTTCCCACCATAAGTAATGCATACACGAGCGCATATTTAAATATTTATCACCGAAGAAAGGTTTCAGGCCAACATCTAGTTATTTGTCCCAGGGGAACTAATTGGATACATTGTTAATCGCGGTTCCGCGCCAATGGTGAATTGTAGTCATGCGAAACCATCTAGGCTACTTTTTAAGGGTTTTTAACAAGCCATGTAAAATATTTTCTGTATTTTGTATTTGACAATGCTCAGTATTTATCACTTATAGGTGTTTTATTTGTTATATACTTCATCCAGTCTTGGAAATGAGTAACAATACATAAATTAATAAAACCCGATATACACGATTATAGATAAACCATTTTTATAAATTTCATTGCGGCATTAGTTTGTTAAATTATATGCAAGATCTTCGTTTCTAAAAATGCGAGTTTCGAAGTATGTCCAATTAAATATAGGTTTTAACTAATTTTTCATTTGAGCTGGAGTGCTTGCGGGTCGTGTGTGTGTGTGTGTGTGTGTGTGTTTGTTTGGTTGTTTGTATTTGTTAAATTATATGCAAGGTCTTCGTGTGTGTTGGGCGATGTGATGCGTCAGTGCAGTAGTACTGGAGTAGTAGTGCTTGTAGTTGTAGTTGTAGTTAGTGCATGCAGCATGCTGCCTCTGCTTGCTACTTGCTGCTTTCAGCTGCTGCCGTCGGCTAGCCCTCTTACAATGGGGTGGAAAGGAGGAGCAGTGTATGTAAGCCTCCTCCTGCCGGCACACAGCCTCTCCATCGCCAAGACCCCTGTAGTGCCTCCCCGTGGCCACACACGGTAACTGGGCACCTCGCAGTAGCAGGCTAAACTGCAGGGGGTCTCGGAGCAGCAGTGGTCCCCAGAGGAGCTCCTCATAGCGAAGCAGTGATGTTGGAGTATGCGCATCCCCTTCGTCACTTTAAATAAACTCCGTGCGCAGGTATCTGCAACTGGTTCACCACGTCAAGTCTACTGGCGATGGGGTACCTGGTGACGGGGGCAGGATTGAATGCTCCGGGAGCTCCTGGCTGGGACCCTGCACAGTAGCGGCACAGGGTTATCATGGTCGTCAATAGCTGGGATTTTGAGTGGCAGCTGTTCCCGGCAGATCCCTGTGTGTCTGAGCAGCCCTATTCAGAACCACACTGCTCACCCGAGTTGGGGAAGGGTTTAGAAAAGGTAACCTAAACATTGTCCACTCAGATTCTCCTGGATAGGTTGCCGCGCCTATCGGGACATTCCATTCTGCGGTCGAAAACAAATAAGGCAAACAAACAGAACCCTACGACTTGCGACATGGAACGTCAGAACTCTCCTGGACACCAGCCACAACACCAGCAGGCCTGGTCGAAGAAGAACAGCACTGATCGCGGCAGAGCTAAAGCGCTATAACATAGATATCACAGCTTTAAGCGAGACCAGACTCCTGGATGAAGGATCCCTCAAGGAAGAGGGAGAGGGCTACACCTTCTTTTGGAGAGGCTATCCTATAGGCGGACAACACCTGCATGGTGTAGGTCTAGCCATCAAGAACCAGCTCCTCCCTGACTGAAACACCAACTGGCATTAGTGAAAGGCTCATATAAGCCGGTAAGCAATATGTCACTGTCTTCAGTGCTTACGCACCCACCCTTCCATCAGAGGAGGGCATAAAAGACCGCTTCTATGAGATGCTAGATGAGCCCCTTCACAAAGTCCCCAAAAATGATAAGATCCTGTTGATGGGTGACTTTAATGCAAGAGTTGGAAGGGACAGTGGTATTTGGAGAGGTGTGCTGGGACAGCATGGCATCGACCACTCCAATGTGAATGGGATACGACTCTTAAGTCTCTGTGCTGAACACAGCCTCAACATCAAGAACACCATATTTCAACAGAAAAATAAATACAAAACATCCTAGATGCATCCCAGATCCAAGCACTGGCACCTCATTGACTATGTCATTGTTAGGCAGTCAGATCTGAGGGATGTCCAGATCACTCGAGCCATGAGAGGGGCGGATTGCTGGACGGATCATCAATTGATCATGACCATGCTCAAGATGAGGATTCGCCCAGCAGTACACTTCAAAAAGTCCACCAAGAAGAGGCTGCACTGTGCCCAGCTGCAGGAAACAGAGGTATGCAACACCTTCCGACGTTCCCTGGCTAATCAGCTAGAGAATGTCGAGTTCCTCCTGGGAAGGGAAGACACGATTGACGACAAGTGGTCATCTCTCAGTGCATCACTTTACGGAGCTGCAGCCCAATCCATCGGCTACAGCAGGAAGAAATATCAGGACTAGTTCAACGAAAACTCCACATACATCTCCACTCTGCTCAACAATATGCACACAGCCCATAGAGCCTAACTCAATAACCTATTTTCTGCTGTCCTTAAACACAACTGGCAGGCGCAGAAGGGAGAGGTACAGCGTGCTCTAAGTCAACTCCAAAACCAGTGGTGGGTATCCAAGGCGCAGGAAATACAATCATACGCAGACAGATATGACATGCACAATTTCTATGATGCAATTAAATCCATCCATGGTCCAAGAACCCATACTGTCTGTCCCCTCTGAACTGCTGATGGAATCTCCCTCATCAAGGATCAAGCCCTGATTGTCCAGAGATGGGGAGAGCATTTTGAGGCCTTGCTGAATCAGCCAGCCCCAACTGACATCACGGTTCTAGAGGAGCTTCCAACTCGAGCCACCATCCAGAGCCTTGACCTCCAACCCTCCTTCTCCAAAGTCCATGCTGCCAGGGCACTGAAAAACAATAAATCCCCTAGTCCTGACTAAATTCCTACTGAGATCCTGAAGCAAGGAGGGTACCTCTGTACGAGAGCAATCCACCAGTTCATCTCCCTAGTGTGGCAGGAAGAGCGCATTCCCCAGCAATGGAAGGATGCAAACATTGTCACTATATACAAAAACAAGGGAGACTAAGCAATCTGTGGAAACAGCAGAGGTATAGCCCTCCTCTCTGCTGCCGGTAAAGTTCTGGCAAAAATCATGCTCCACAGGCTCATCGTCAACATCACTGAAGCCCTGCTACCAGAATCCCAGTGTGGATTCTGGAAGAATCGCAGCACAATGGACATGATCTTCAACTCACGACAGCTGTAGGAAAAATGTCGTGAACAGAAGCAAGACCTGTTCATGGCTTTTGTGGACTTATCCAAGGCATTTGACACCGTACATCTTGACCTTCTGTGGAGAGTCCTCCTGCACTATGGCTGCCCGGTGAAGTTTGTGAACATCCTGCGGCAGTTTCACGAAGGGATGATGGCCAAGGTCACAATAGGTGGGCTGGAATCTGCTCCCTTTGAACTGACAACTGGTGTGAGACAAGGATGCACTCTTACCCCGGTCCATCTTTCTCCTATGTGTAACAACACTTCTGCACAAGGAAATGGAGGAAGGAAGTGGGGTGTCTCTGGATTACAGGCTGGACGGGAGCCTTTTCAACATAAGAAGACTCCAAGCTACAACTAAGCTCCAGTCTGTTCACATACTGGAACTCCAGTATGCTGATGATTGTGCCCTTGTGGCACACACACCAGAGGCCCTGAAAGCTGCCATTACATCTGCTGAAAAGGTGTATAGCAGAATGGGACTGTCTGTTAATGTATCCAAGACAGAGGTCCTTTGCCAGTGGTCATCAGGACCCCTGCAGAGACTTCCAACTTTCACTGTTGCTGGCTCCCAACTCACCATCGTCCCCCACTTCAAATACCTTGGAAGCATCCTCTTGGAAGACTGCAGCATCGACCAGGACTTACAAAACAGGATCAAACAGGCCTCATCCTCATTTGGGCGACTTAGGAACAGAGTCTTCAACAACAATAACCTCCACACCAAAATTTCAGTCTACAAGGCAATATGCATCACAACCCTCCTATATGGGTGTGAGACATGGACAGTCTATGCTCGCCATCTCAAGATGATGGAGGCATTCCATATAAGGTGCCTCCGACGAATCTTGCAGGTGACGTAGCAGGATCGTGTCCCCCACTCTGTGGTTCTTCAGCGAACCAGCTACAGGAGCATAGAGACCACCATCATGCTCCATCAACTAAGATGGCTCGGCTATGTCACCAGAATGCCAGCCAGCCGCCTGCCACGTAAAATCCTGTATGGTCAGCTCCATCTAGGTCACCGCTCTGCAGGAGGACAGAGGAAGAGGCTGAAAGACCAGCTGAAGACTTTCCTAAAGAAGTGCAACATGCAGCCTGCTGCCATGGAAGCTGCCGCAGCAGATCACTCCTCCTGGTAAAGACTCTGTCGACAAGGAGTAGAAGTGGCAGAGGAGAACAGAAAGAAACACCATCTGGCGAAAAGAGAGAGGAGAAAGGCGGCCATGTCTGCACCTGTCCCATCGAGTCAGGCCTACACTTGCCCTGTCTGTGGCAGACAGTGCGCATCACGCATAGGGCTGTACAGTCATCAAAAAACCCACAAACAGTAGCAGAAGTCATCAGTCACAATGGACTACCTAAGAGAGTTGAGCAAGGTCTTCGTTTTTTTTAAAAAAAAAAAAAAGTCAAAGAGCAGAAATATACCCGTTATTTTTACCCCTCAGCCTGACAAAGGCACGAGGGTTGTCGTTCCTTCGGCGGGCAGGGGTCCGGGCGGGCGGGAGGTTTGTTACGGGCATTAGATGTGTTGAACCGTGGTGTTGATAGTAATGCTGACCCTGTAATAACAGTGGGCATAGCTCCTGACGAGAACTTGCATGAAAATAATTAAACTGACCACACGCGACAAAAATGGTGGGAACAATATTTCAGACATATGTGGCCACGCTTCAACAACACGGAAATCCGTGTGCGATTTAACTTTGGCGCATTGTATAATGTGGACAATTAGGCAGAGTTTTATGTTCACGTTTTGAACATTTTGGAAAGTTTACTGTCCAAGGTACGCAAATTGTCCAGAGAAAATGACATTGTGCAATTAGAATTGCATGGGGATTCTCCCGCATCAGACATTTCCATACAGTCATCAGGCCACGACGCTGACCTTTCCATGTTTCTGAGCATGTTAGAACAGCTGATTCAAAGTAATTTTGATATTCTGTCGGATGATACTTTGGAGTTGATCGCGCGCATCATTTCGAAACCAAGCGGCAGCGGTTGCGCAGAAAATTTTCGACTCGTCTTAGACGCGAGACTATCCGAAAAAATAAACTGCAGCAGCTAATAGTCAGTTACAATTCAGATAATTTGGGGTTCAAGCCCGTAGGGCTGAAACCCTATTGTTTTCGCTTTTTATTACTATTAGGGGTTCAAGCCCGTAGGGCTGAAACCCTATTGTTTTCGCTTTTTATTATTATTATTATTATTATTATTTTCCTTCTTCTTCAGAAATGTTTTTGCAAATTCCCGTGAGATGGTAAATGGCAGAGTCCTGAAATTTTGCGCACTGGTTGGAAGTTGTGTGTAAATGCTGACCAAGGCATTTTTAACTCAATAGGCCTAATGCTGGCGCTATTATTCAAGAAAAACAGGTTTTCACTTTTCAGGTCATAGCTCCTACTGTGTAAGTTGAAATTACACGAAATTTGGTAGAGATATTCCTTGGAATATTCTCTACAACTTTTTCAAAAAACCTTGAAGGTCCGCCGTATTTGATTTTCCAGAATTTTGAATTTTTTGAAAAACACATTTTAAACATCTCCTCCTAAACCGTAGGTCCGATTCCTTCGATATTTGCTGTGGATAATCAGTGGACCAAGTTTATAAAAGATTGCCTAAAGCTTGTCGAAATCTCATTTTGTTTCCAAGATATTAACCAATTAACTTCATGCGGGGCGTGGCTTAACACATAAATGGACAAAATTCAACAACCACTGGACCAATCATCACAGAACTTGCAGAATATGTCCATATAATGACCACAAACATACCCTGACAAGTTCATGCAAATCGGCCAAAAAGGGGCGCTATAACAAAAATCAGGCTATAAATCAGCAACTGCTTGTCCTATAGCCATAAAACTCACAGGAATTATTCATATGAGTACCCAAAACATACCCAGAAAATTTCTTTCTAATTGACTGATCGGGGGCGCTATAACTGCTAAACAAAGCAGAATGGTAAAACACAAATCAGACTATAAATCAGAAATTGTTTGGCCTATAGCCATAAAACTCACAGAATATATTCAAATTAGTACCTGCAACATACCCAGAAAATTTCATTCAAATTGACTGATAGGGGGAGCTATAACTACTAAACAAAGCAGAATGGTATAACACAAATCAGACTATAGATCAGCAATTGTTTTTCCCATAGCCATAAAACTCACAGGATATATTCATATAAGTATTTGAAACATACTCTGAAAATTTCATTCAAATTGTCCGATAGGGGGTGCAATGAATGCAAAACAAAACAACGTAATGTCACACAAATCGGACTATAAATCATAAATAGTTTTTCTACTCTTTACAAAACTCACAGGATATGTCCACATAAGAACCTGAAACATAGCCTGAAATTTTCTATCAAATAGACCAGTAGAGGGCGCCATAAATGCAAAAGATAGACTAACATGACACAAATTGTTGGTCCAATCATTACACTGGAAAAACAGCTCCACATAAATACCTAAAACACACTCTTAAAGTGGTTTTTGTCCTCCGCTTCGCTTGCTATCGTGGCAGCGGGGGGGCTGTCAGATCCGTCCGGCTGTCCATTATGTCCCGTTTGTTCTGAACGCGATATCTCAAGAACGGTTTGACCGATTCCATTTATCTTTGGTGTTGAGGTATATTGGTGTGACATGCCGACCCCAGTAGATTTCGGTGACCTTGGCATTATTCTCAAGGTCATTACGATCATTTGACCACTTACGAATGTCTTGTCAACATATCTCAAGAACAGTTTGACCAATTCCATTCATCTTTGGAGTCAAGGTGTATTAGGGGCGGGGGACATGGTGTTCAGCTCCGTCCGCCTGTCTGTCTGTCATTTCCCGTTTGTTGTGAATGCGATCTCTCAAGAATGGTTTGACCGATTCCATTCGTCTTTGGTTTCAAGGTGTATTGGTGTCAGAGGACATAGTATTCAGCTCCGTCCGTCGGTCCGTCTGTCCTTCATGTCCTGTTTGTTGTGATTGCGATATCTCAAGAATGGTTTGACCGATTCCATTCATCTTTGGTGTTCAGGTGTATTGGGGGCGGGGGACATAGTATTCAGCTCCGTCCGTCCGTTTGTCTGTCCGTCGTGTTCTGTTTGTTGTGATCGCCATATCTCTAGAACGGTTTGAGCGATTGCACTCATCTTTGGTTTCAAGGTGTATTAGAGGCGAGGGACATAGTCTTCAGCTTCCTCCATCAGTCTGTCTGTCCATCGTGTCCCGTTTGTTGTGGATGCGATATCTCATGAATAGTGAAAACCAATTCCATTCATCTTTGGTGTGAAGGTGTATTATGGGAGTGCTCGCAGCCCACTCGATTGATGTGACCTTGCCATTATTCTCAAGGTCATTACGACCATTTGACCTCTTAAAAACACTTTGTCAACATCATATCTCAAGAACGGTTTGGCTGTTTCCATTCATCCGTGGTGTCCAGTTGTATTAGGGGTGGGGAACATAGAATTCAGCTCCATCTGTCCGCCCATCTGTCTATCCCATTCCGTTTGTTGTGAACGCAATCTCAAGAAAGGTTTGACCGATTACATTCATCTTTGGGTTCAACGTGTATTAGGGCTGATGGAAATAGTCCTCAGCTCCATCTGTCCAGCTGTCCGTCCGTCACGTCCCGCTTGTTGTGAACGCGAAATCTCAAGAACTCTGTCTGATTTTATTCATCTTTGGCTTCAATGTGTAATTTTGTGACACGCCCACCAGTGGTGATTTGTCAATTTATTAATAAATAGATATGTTGTGAATACATATTTTATTAACACAGGGGTGCACAGTCTAATGAGAGTCAATGCAAGTCCTTCAACTTTTGCCCAGCATGTGACCTGAGGCTTCTTTCTAATTGGTCGCTTCAACTTTTTCTGCGGGGCGCAGAGAAATGCGCCCCAGACACTCCCACTTTGATTGGCAACGAATTAGCATTGTTATTGTCATTGTCCTCCTCATGTGACTGGACAACGACAGCTGCCAATCATATCAACCAGTCACCGCAGCAGATATGATTTACTCATGCACAAACATACACGCTCACCTTTATTATGACAGAAATTAATAGACCTTGGCCAAAGCAATGGGACAGACAAAAACAGGTTATAGCAAGAAGAAAAGGGAGATGGAACCGCAGGGAAGAGGAAGTCATTACACGTATAGGAACACACAGGCTTAAACCACAACCTTAATATAATGGGTAAACATCAAACCGGTCTATGCCCCAAATGCAACAGTAGGGAAACAGTTGAGCACGTATTACTGGAGTGACAAGCAAATTGTAGGCAGAGATTAATGCTCTTAGAGGATGTTAGTGCGATAGGACAGACCAGTCTGACTATTGAGGGCTTACTCGCTTTCTCTATTCTAAAGCCTATTGCCTGGTCCCATGTAATGGCATTTTTAAAAAGAACAGGATTATTTAGTATAATTTAATTTTTTTAAACAAAATATCGTGTCCTTGCTCCATCGATGCTCCACACCTCTATAGTTCGTGGCGGTAATGCACCAAGTGTTTGTAATCGCAAATTAATATTAAAGAAGAAGAAGAAGAACATACACGCTCATTCTCTGTGCGATAGATGTTCATAATGGCAGCTTCAAGTGGATCCGCGTAAAACTCGGTTATTTCGCGACAGAATAACCTATTCTCAAGGTGTAACGTCACACTGGAAGAGAAAAAGAGGATAAAGGAGCTTGGATCTGACCGACCCGATTTAAAGATTCAGCTGCAGGCAAGTGATCGTGGACGAGCTGACACCCGGTTCTTCTCCCGCACTTGTTACGACAAACAGCGATGGTTAGCTGGATGTGGCATTAGCAGTGCCGTTTATTGCTGTCGAAGTTGGATAGATTTAACAGGGCCACTGTGAAAAGAACAGTACATCTACTACTGAGGGTCTGTCCAGGAATATGTTCCCCATTCTTTATTTTACCATGCTAGATACCATTTTGAAATATCCTGAGCCCCATTTCATACTGTGAAGCCAGTTTTTGCCGCGAACGTAATTTCTGTCCGATGTGCGGTCAACGTTCGCTCTGCATTCCGCATTGAAGTCCCTATTTTATAACAACTGGTTGTGTGAAAGCGGGGTAAAGTGCATGCGCTAACGGATGTTTACTTTTTGGCCTTGTAGAATCTTCACCAAGTCGCGTTTGTATCCCTTGTCAAAAAGGTAAAAATTTCCGTCCACAGTGATAACGTCACTGTAATCAACAACCTGTAATCTCAGTACAGCACTGCTGTGAATGAGATTTGGCGGCTGCTGGCAGAGTATTTAAACCCTTTTGTGCCGATGTGTTCGCCAGTGGACACGGAGCTGCAGATTAATGCGCGCAGTTACAATATTCTATCACTAGATCGCAGACCTGGATCAGTTATTGAATATTCACAAGCAAGCCAAGTTCAAACGGATTTTATATTAAACGGTCGGATTCACGCCAATCTCTGGATGGATGAAGCCAACATTGGTTTGACTTAAAGGGGTTGGCACATCCATACAACAGGGTGGCCCAAAAAAGCCTCTCTCCTTCCTCTCAGAACTCCAAGATGGATGAGGAACATGGACATGAGTGGGCAGGATTGACTCATTATCCAATGTATGAATTTTATTCTCTCAAACTGATCCGGGGGAAAAAACTGTACATTTCAAGTCACTGTTCAAGAGTAGATATACAGACTTTATCAAAGCCCTGCATATTGTGGATTAGCGGGTTGGTCACTGGTGTGCCTTCCCTTTACCCTGTTCATCATGCCATTATTGGCATTGGCTCAGACAGTCTTGGCACCGTTTGAGTGCCGTCCTCTGAACACCAATTTTCCGTTTATGTTACATTAGCAGCAAGACCAAATTTTTAAATCGCCACCCCCCCCCCCTTTTTTTTTTTAACCAAAATTGCTGAAAATAACTGAAAATTCCTGGAACATTTGCGTTTATGTCATCAATGAAATAAGCCGCATATATACCATTAATTTATAATTTCATGCTGTTAAGTACAGTGAGACCTGTTGGTTATACTTTCTGTGAAATCTGTCATTTATGTATATAAATGTGTAATTTACCACAGCTGTATGGTGCCGGAAAAGCATGAAAATACACCTTGAAAATCCTTGAAAAGTGCTTGAATTTCACTTTGCAAAAGGTGTACGAACCCAGCATGGCCCAGCATAGACAGAATTACAGTGGTGTGTTTTTAGATTTTTGTTTTTTCTGTTTAACTAAGTTCTCTTTATTATTTGCATCTTTACAAAACATCAAAATCCCAGTTAGTTGGTGGAATATCTTTAACATGACTGCTTTTACAATCAATCTGTAAGTAATGTAAGGACATAGTGATCAGTGGACATGTGGACATAGGGGATACATTGTCAATTCATGATAAAAAAGGGGTACAAACCATGAAAAACTATAGGCTACATTTTCCTTCTTAATAACTGACTGTCGACATCAAAGCAGCTGCCCGGTGTGCTGCGCCTAGGTAAATTGTGCCCCCCCCCGAAAATTTTTGGCACCAGCCCTCCCCAGTCAATTCCGTGACCTTGCGGGGGACATGGCCACGTTTAGTGGTAACACTTGTTATTTAAGCTGTTAAAGCTTTCAACTACTAATGGTCATTCTTGGCTTGAACCCCAGAATTGCCGCTTGCGGCTATATTTAGGGCCCGAGCCCCCAATTGAAGTCGTACTGTTTATTTTTAGGGCCTGAGCCGACTGTAAGTCGTCCGAGGACCCTATTGAAATCGAACTGTTTATTTTTATAATTATTATTATTTGTATTATTATTATTATTATTATTATTCTTCTTCCGACTTTTCAAAGGGCAATTTCACCCCTTTCCCAATGGTGAAAACGCGTCTAACTTTCCAAATCTTCCGGCCCCATCCGAAATTTGATATTTTTGTGCGATCGCGCAGGTGCGACCCCAAATGCCGAAATAGCGCCCCCTAAACACGTTTCAAAATTCCCATAGAGAAAGTCGGTTACTTTGTCGTAGGCCGACGAAATTCAGTAGTTATATGCTTTGTAACTAGGCATACAAAAAACTTCATTAGAGCCACGCCCTAAACCCAACAGGAAGTCGGCCATTTTGATTTGAATTTTTGAATTTTAAAATGAACTCCTCCTAGGGATTTCACCCAATCAACTTCAAATTTGGAACAGATAATTGTGACACCCAGCTGATCAAAAGTTGAGCTCTGCAGATCTGTAAGTCAAAGGGCGTGGCTGCTAGGGCGTGACAAATTTTTGTGACTTGAGGAAAAAATTTCACAACGCTCTCACAGCCAAATACTTGATTTTAGTAGCTTCAAACTGGCTGAACATGATGAGGGCGCCGCCCTGAATGTCCGGATATATTAACTTGCCACTTTGCTAATAGCGCCCCCCTGTGGTAACAGGAAGTGACCACTGGTTACTTCCGCTTCTACTGATGACACAATGTTGAACCCATCAACTTCATTCTACTTCTAAAACATGCAGAACAAGTTGCTGAAGCTACATTATGAACGTTGTATAGCTACGAGTAATGGCGTCTGAGTGGCAACGCAGTGACTTTGGATCCCTCGCCATGAAAATACATTTGGGATTCCCAATGCTCTCACGCCCACATACTTGACTGTAGTAGCTTCAAACTAGCTGATCATAATATTTGCTCCGCCCTAAACGTCCTGATGCATTAACTTCCCACTTTGCTACTAGCGCCCCCCTGTGGTAACAAGAAGTGTCCAGTTATTACTTTCACTTGTACTGCTGACACATAGTTGAACACATCAACCTCATTCCACTTCTATTACATGCAGAACAAATTCATGAAGCTACCTCATCAATGCTGTGCAGTTACGCATAATTGCGTCCGTGTAGTGACGCGGCGACTATCCACCCCACGTCATGAAAATACATTTAGGTTTTTGATGCCTTTAATAAACTTGTATCATCATAAAAATTGATAGACAGGTCAAGGGTGGCGAGCTCTCACATTGTATTGGGGGTTTGCCCTTATGGGCAGCAAAATGCCTCGATGGCGCCCCCTTGAAATTTTCAATAACCCCTCCCCTTAGTTTTTTTGGAGTAGGAAAATGAAAATTGGGACACGTGTATTTGGCCAACACGCACAAAAAAGTCTCTGGCATCATTTGTCTACTCCAAACAGGAAGTCGGCCATTTTGACTTTAACGTGTCATTTTTGCCTGATTTCCACACATTGTATTTTAACGCACTCCTCCCAGAGATTTCATCCATTCAAGACCAGATTTATTATGAAACATTGAAAGACAAAAGTTGTGCTCTGCAGGTCTGTAGGTCAGTGGGCGTGGCCGCTAACAGGAAGTGACCAGTTTTTACTTTCACTTGTACTGATGACACATAGTTGAACCCATCAACTTTATTCCCCCTGTACATCATGTCGAAGAAGTTGCTTAAACTACTTTACGAATGCTGTGATGCTTGGAGTAATGGCGTCCGTGTGGCGATGCGGTGACAATGGATCCCTCGCGATGAAAATACGTTTGTGTTTCTGATGTTCTTAATAAATTCGTATCATCATGCAAATTGATCTGCCGGTCAAGGATGGGGAGCTCCAACAATTGATTGGGGCGGTGCCCATGAGGGCAGCAAAATGCCTTGATAGCGCCCCCTTGAAATTTTGAAAAACCCCTCCCCATAAGGGTTTTTTTGGAATAGGAAAATGAAAATTGGTACACGTGTTTGTTGCCAATTCGAACAAAAAAGTCTCTGGCACCTTCGGTCAATTCCAAACAGGAAGTCAGCCATTTTGATTTTAATGTGTCATTTTGGCCCGATTTCCACATATTGCATTTTAACGAACTCCTCCTAGCGATTCCGTCCAATCAACCTCATATTTATTTCAGATCATCAAGAGACCATGCTGATCAAACCTAGTGCTCTGCATGTCTGTCACTAAATGCGCCTGGCTGCCATGGTGTCCCCATTTCAGATGCCTCGCCAAACACATTCGAGCTGCTCCCTCTCCCTCATACTTCATCCAAATGGATTCAAAATTCCTGTACATGGTAAAAGCTCCACCCTGAACGCCTTGATGTGCTGCTAAACAATTTACCTCATCATGCCCCCTTATGGAAACAGAAAATGCCATATTTTACGTTACGCCGATTTGCTCAAAACTTCACATTTGTGCTTTGGGTCTGCCCCTGAATGCACCTGCCCAAATTTGGTTACACTCTGAGCGACTTCTGGTGGATGAAGTATCAACTTATCATAACTCCTTCAGCTTTGTCCGATTCGCTCGACACTTTCTCTCAGGTTGGGGCCGGTACTTGACCTGTCCAATGGTCGTGAGTGCACAGCTGCACCCGTCAGGATCTCACCACAAACCCCAACGTGCGCATGGGGGCGAGGGCCCGTCCAACGCTGCTTGCAGCTTTAATTATTATTATTCTTACGACAATTCAAAGAGCAATTTCACCCCTTTCCCAATGGTGAAAACGCGTTTAGCTTTCCACATACGTCCGGCCTCATCCGAAATTTGATATTTTTGTGCGCTTGCACAGGTGCGACACCAAATACCGAAATAGCGCCCCCTAAACACTTTCAAAATTCCCATAAGGAAATTCGGTTACTTTTTCATAGGCAGACGAAATTTGGTAGTTATATGCATACAAAAAACTTCATTGGAGCCACGCCCTAAACCCAACAGGAAGTCGGCCATTTTGATTTGAATTTTTGAATTTTAAAACAAACTCCTCCTAGGGATTTCGCCCAATCAACTTCAAATTTGGTAGACATCATTGTGAGACCTAGCTGATCAAAAGTTGTGCTCTGCATATCTGTAGGTTACAGGGCGTGGCTGCTAGGGCGTGACAAATTTTAGTGACTTGAGGAAAAAATTTCACAACGCTCTCTCACCCAAATACTTGATTTTAGAAGCTTCAAACTTGCATAACATGATGAGGGCGCCGCCTTGAACGTCCTATTATATTAACTTCCGACTTTGCTAATAGCGCCCCCCTGTGGTAACAGGAAGTTACCATTCGTTACTTCCACTTGTACTGATGACACAATGTTGAACCCATCAACTTCATTCTACTTCTAAAACACGCAGAACAAGTTGATAAAGCTACATTATGAACGCTGTATAGCTACGAGTAATGGCCTCCGTGTGGCGAAGCCGCGACTTTGGATCCCTCGCCATGAAAATACATTTGGGATTCCCAATGCTCTCACGCCCACATTCTTGACTGTAGTAGCTTCAAACTTGCGAGACATGATCATTGCTCCGCCCTGAACATCCAGATACATTAAATTCCCACTTTTCTACTAGCGCCCCCCTGTGGTAATAGGAAGTGACCACTTATTACTTTCACTTGTACTGATGACACACAGTTTAACACACCAACCTCATTCCACTTCTATTACATGCAGAACAAATAGATGAAGCTGCCTTATGAATGCTGTGAAGCTACGCCTAATGGCGTCCGTGTAGTGACGCGGCGACTTTCCATCCCTCGCTATGAAAATGCGTTTGGGTTTTTGATGTCTTTAATAAAGTTGTATCCTCATAAAAATTGATTGACAGGTCAAGGGTGTCAAGCTCAAACATCTGATTGGGGCTTTGCCCATGAGAGCAGCAAAATGTCTCTATGGCGCCCCCTTGAAATTTTCAAAAACTCCTCCCCATCGGGGTTTTTTTGGAGTAGAAAGATGAAATTTGGTACACGTGTATTTGGTCAAGACGCACAAAAGTCTGACATCATTTGTCTACTCAAAACAGGAAGTCGGCCATTTTGATTTTAACGTGTCATTTTTGCCCACATATTGTATTTTAACGCACTCCTCCTAGAGATTTCATCCATTCAAAACCAGATTTATTAATAAACATTGAGAGACCATGCTGATCAAAAGTTGTGCTCTGCAGGTCTGTAGGTCAGTGGGCGTGGCTACAAACAGGAAGTGACCAGTTTTTACTTTCACTTGTACTGAAGACATATAGTTGAACCCATCAACTTTATTCCCCCTGTACAACATGTAGAAGAAGTTGCTTAAACAACCTTACGAATGCTGCGATGCTTCGAGTAATGGCGTCCGTGTGGCGATGCGGTGATCATGGATCCCTTGCCATGAAAATACGCTTGGGTTTTTGATGTTCTTATTGAATTCGTATCATCATGGAAATTGATCTGCCGGTCAAGGATGGTGAGCTCTCACATCTGATTGGGGCGTTGCCCATGAGGGCAACAACATGCCTCGATAGCGCCCCCTTGAAATTTTGAAAAACCCCTCCCCATAAGGGTTTTTTTGGAATAAGAAAATTAAAATTGGTACACGTGTATTTCGCCAATTCGAAAAAAAGTCTCTGGCACGTTCGGTCAATTCCAAACAGGAAGTCAGCCATTTTGATTTTAATGTGTCATTTTGGCCTGATTTCCACATATTGCATTTTAACGAACTCCTCGCGATTCCGTCCAATCAACCTCATATTTTTTTCAGATCATCAAGAGACCATGCTGATCAAAAGTAGTGCTCTGCTGCGAAATGGACCTGGCCGCCATAGTGTCCCCATTTCAGATGTCTCGCCAAACACATTCGAGCTGCTCTCTCTCCCTCATACTTCATCCAAATGGATTCAAAATTCCAGTACATAGTGAAAACCCCACCCTGAACGCCTCGATGTGCTGCTAAACAATCTAGCTCATCGCGCCCCCTTATGGAAACAGAGAATGCCACATTTTACGTTGAAATTGGCAGATTTGCTCAAAACTTCACATTTGTGCTTAGGGTCTGCCCCTGAATGCACCTGCCCAAATTTGGTTACACTCTGAGCCCTGGGCGCCTAACTTTGTGCAAAAGTGGGTGGGCAAAATCTGATCATAGGGAAGGGTGTACGAAAAACCTGGAGGCAATCCACCCACACCCCCAGATAAAACCTATCCTAATAAACTTATTGGTTACACTGGGGGACAAATGGAAAAAAAAAATTTTTTTTGGTGCCACAGATTTTAGACTTAATGCTAGTTTCATTCAATCACACCGCTGAATAAGAATATGATCTTCATGTCCATCTAGCAGCTCTAGATTTGAGATAATGCACTTATATTTAAATATATCAATGATAACAAGCATAAAAAGTTTCACCATTATCTGATTCCATTAATGTGATTTAATCATAAACAAATTCTAATTGCATGAAGTCTTTTCTTTACAAAAAGGCAATAATTGTAGTCATCCTTGCTTG
Organism: Gymnothorax reevesii; assembly: GCA_029721435.1. Taxonomy (NCBI): domain Eukaryota; kingdom Metazoa; phylum Chordata; class Actinopteri; order Anguilliformes; family Muraenidae; genus Gymnothorax; species Gymnothorax reevesii. Next base: position 44,146,699 of record CM056587.1, on the reverse strand, counting down.
CTCCTGATCGGTTGTATGTATAACAATTAGGAATATATCATCACCAAAACCAGAGTTGATGGAGAAAAACTGATGGCATATTTAGAAATCAGTGACCAAAATTTACCTGACAGGTCTAATATCTCAGATACCAAGTTCCCCAGAGTTACTGCAAAGATCCTTCACAAAACAGTATTTTTTTTGTATCCCTTAAAGTGGAAAATATCAGCTTTAATCCAAAATAAAATTTAAGAAAAAATTTTGAATTTGATTTAACGATGAACATTCACAGCTTACAGAGTGGCTTACATTTGACAAGTCTCCACACACCCCAGTTTTCCATTCCCCAAAATTTTACATTTGATTTGTATACTGTGAGGAGTCTCAGTGCTGTGTCAGAGGACCAATTCCTTAAAAGATATGAGGCAAGATAACATTTTACCGATCCCCCCCTTTATCATGCATTATGTTCAAAGTACAGGAAAAAACAAAGAAGCTTAGAAATTACTCCCGTTCTCACAAGCATTGTGAGAACAGTAAAAAATGGAGGTCATTTCTTGAATTTTGAAGCTTTTATATTTAAGTTCCAGGTCAAAATTTTTTGACTGTAACAAGCACCAAGACATACAATTTACTTGTAGCTTCAAAGCATTTATTTAATATTTATTAATTGTGAGTGAGAGATTGTAAAACAGAAGGAGAGAGACAAGTAGGGGGAGTGAACTGTTCCACAAAATAGCCAAATTTTTCATTTATGCATTTGCAATTTCTTCCCTTTGATACTGTCACATCTGATCATAAGTCTGTGAGCACTGTTTATACTTATTTTTAAAGGGTGCTGCATGGGACTCAGTTTAGGTAGGGCTGGACGATATGGCCAAAATTTTAATCACAATATGAAGTGTTTGCATCCAAAATGCAACAAGTTCCAATATTACAAAAACTGAGAAAATTCCATTGAGCAATAGCCCTGTGCCTCTTACAAATGGTGCAAAAAAATCTGTATTTAGAAATTCATGCTATAAAATGTATTTTTTTTCATAATCAAAGTTTGTGTTTTTTTTGATAAAATGCAATAGACATCAACATAGAAAAAGGTGATTTACTCAAAATGAGTAAAATGGATATATTGCTCTTTGGAAACAAACTCTTCATATATATCCTTATGTTGCTCTATACGAAATAATTCCAATATTGATATGAACTGTATTAAAGCTGCAAAAAACTTCCAAGAAGGCCCACCACAGGCATCTTTACCTAAAAACTTCTTAAAAATGAATTTGTCATGTTTACGAAACCTCATCTGTGTAGGCTATTTTATGTATGACAGCCTTTTTGTTACTGCAGTGATTTTAGAGACAGAAATGTTCCTTATTCCCAGGCTAATATGGCTATCAAGTGAGTGAGTGACAATCTTTGTACTCAATATCTCAAGAGGGTTCCAGCTATATCTTCTAAATTTCGCACTCTAACAGATGCAGTGTAGGAGATGAGCTGATTACAGTTAGGAAAAATGTATGAAGTTCCACCAGATTTCATCAATGTGCCAAAACGCACTGCATCCTGTACAATCCAGTAGGACTGCACATTGGTTCTGTCAGTAAGCCCAAAGGATCCCAGACTCCGTCCAGGGGGTCCACTGCGTGTGCTGGTTTTCATTCTAATTACAAATGCAACTCAAGAATTTTCTCTAAATAGTGGTCAAACATCCCTACAACAAAGGGACTAAATCAGGGGCAGATCCAGGAATTTTGGAAGGGGGGGGGCAGCCCCCATACAAGCGCTGAAGGCGCAATGCCTGGAGGGGTCTGGGGACCCTCCTCCAGAAGAATTTGAAAATTAAAGTGCCAAATATGCGTTTTCCTGGCATCTGGGAACAAATTCAAGGTCTTATAGTTAGCTGAAAAAAGCTTTTTTTCATTAACAATTATCTCTATTTAAGGTAAAAGTTTCCACTTGACTCAGCAAAGACAATAAAAACAAAGGGACTTGGGACCTATTTTGATAGAAATGGAGAAATTGTGAAACTGATCTAAGCATCCATCAGGATACATCATGGATTACACATTTAAAACACAACACTAAAGTTGTTTTCTTTCATTGAGAATGGTATTTAATTCACTTTGAAGTGAATTTCGTACTTGCACATTAGGCATATTCAGTAGGCATGCAGAACTACAAAATCATCTTCTGGAAATTTTTAATTCTCACTGAATGGGTTGATGAAGAGCATTCTTCAGGGGTATCTGCAGGCATACATATCCATCACTTTGTCATAATCAAGTTTAAGATCCAGTTGCACTGCCACAAATGTTACTCTCAGATATAGGGCTGTTATCACTTCTTAAACGTTATAGCTCATCTTATAGTTAATCCATATAGGAGTGCATGTAACAGACAGTGCACACTTGTCAGAGTTGAATTGTCACTTGCTATTTTACACATTCAGCTATAGAAATCATAAGTATTGAAGAGGCCTAGTTGGCCCGTGTTAAAATATAGCATTTAAACTGTAGTGCAAAAAATACTCAGAGGATTAACTAAACTAAAGGTGTCAATATCACAACGTAAATGCTTTAATAAAAGTAGAAGTTCTGCATTTAAATTAGGAGTGGACTCATCCATAAAACCGTGTTTCAGTATAGCTTGCTTGTGAAGATTCAACAACTGATCCTGGCGTGTCATCGAGTGATAGAATATTGTAACCGCGTGCATAAATTTGAAGCTTCATGTCCGCTGGCATCAATATCTGTACGATACCTGCTGAGCACCGTTGTTCTTAAACGCTCCAAATCCAGATAATCCTTATGATGAATTACATTCATATTTTAATTTGTAACGAGTAACGAAGTGGCCAGTGTCATCGTAACGAAGTGAAAGTATACTTCTTATATTTTAAATGCAGAAAAGTAAAAGTCAAAACTCAAGTAAAGTACAAATCCTCAAAAAAAAAAAAAAACTACTTGAGTAGGCTACTGTTCGTTACTATACACCTCTGACCATTGACCATCACAAAGTGCGTTACGACTCAACTTTTTTTTTATCTTTTTGGACTCCCCCCCCCAGCTTTAAATCCTGTGTGCAATGTGCGAAAAAGGCTCTCTTCGAAACTCAGTCTGCAGAAATAAGTCTATGTAAATTCACTTATGCTTGTGACCACAGACACCAGTGTTTACAGAAAGAAAAACGTAGCTTAATAGAAAAGGCTACACTTCCAAAAATATTGTGTTAAGCTACGTGTGGAAAAGCCCAATTTAGGCCTACTATACTGAAGAGTTCGGTTTTCGTGCTAAGCAAGGTCAGAAATGACGTAAATGCGCTGCTTAAATATGTTTTAATATTCATTTACTTGTCCTTAGTTAACACACAGGTTTAACATTAAAAAATGTGAGCAAAAGTAAACCGCATGTCCTAATTTTCACGAAGGACGGTGCCTTCATCAGTTTTCATGCTGAAGTCGTTTTTCTTGCGCCAAGCAGCCTTGCATATGACACATTAACGACTACACAAGCAAGACTTTACATTTCATAGTTTTGCGTTTTTATTGGCTTTTACCTCATGTTCACGCTGTATTTCTTCACAAACGCTAAACACCGAAACCTAAGCCAGAATCGGCGAGAATAACGCATCATTCACATAAGCACGAAATCTGTGCTGACGCGAAAACTGAACAGTTCAACTGCATCAGATTATTCTTTCCGGAGCTCCAGACAACGACTGCGGCGCGCAAAAACGCTGATAAATCTCAAGAAAATGAGCAGTGGCCGGACCACCAGATTTCCCCTCACATTCGGACACAGGATTTCAACTTGCAAGACAGCGAAATCCTGACACAAAGCCCCTGAAACATTTCATTTCGACATTAACGTTAGCTGGCCAGTTCGGAAGTTCTCTCGGGGCTTAATTAGTGCTAAGTTATCAAACACGAAGACGGCTAACGTAACTAGCTAGGAAACGAAAAGTCTTGGTAACATTAACGCACATTTACACTTTTCCCCCCAACTTCAAGGTTACACAGTTGGTTCTTCAGAGAAAAATGCCTCTAAAGGCTTCTTCCTTTTCTTAACCCATAAACTGTATCGTGTTAGCTGAGCAAATAGGCGCTTCATGGCGTTTTTACCCAGGTAAAAAAATACTATACTTCATGGGCGTAAAAATTGCTATGGACGCAATGGACGTGTCCATACCAATATTTTGATGTGTTTAAAATGTCCACCATACCAATTTTGAATGGGGCATTGCACGGCATTCAGCCCACAAAAGGTTAATTTTCCCCTCCTTAGTTCCGCCTCTCAAAGACGGCGTGTCATTGGTGGGGACAGCCTTGCTATCTGTGATTGGCTCCCCTTCCTGTATCCATCATCATGACTGGGTTGTCATTGGTAGGTTGGTTGGCTACGCGGTGAAAATAAAAAAATAACAGCGTAATAACAGCGTCTACTGTCGCTGGCTCTGGGAATCATGTCTGACTCGGGCAGGAAAAGAAAAAAGGCGGACATTAGATATTATTTCACCCAGTCAATGGTAAGTTACTCACACGAAATAGTCTTGTAAAAACCTGTTCAGACCGCGACGCATTTTCTCTTCCAAGCGCTCGATTTCATTGTTTTTCCAGTAGCACAGCATAAACCTCAACATGCAGTAGCCTAATAACTTCCGTGCTTCCCATTCCCATGCTTGTCGTTTTGGAGTGGGGGTGCGTTGCAGTCTGACACGGATTCTACTGGAACAGATTAATCATGCTAAAAGTCTCTAAGAGTGGAGTAAAATAAGAACAGAAAATCTTTACATAATTTTTAGAATCCGCTCATCTTTAGCCCTATTCGGACGAGAGAACAGAACGTGAGAAGGGTAGATCTTCACGCACGCACTGTTGTGAGTTGTGACTGGCGTCACGTGACCGCCATCTCCACAATGCATGTTGATGCATCTGAATGCATTTTTACCCCACGTCCCCACATAAAACAAGTCCCGTCCTAATAGGGCTTTAGATGGAATGGTTAGATGAATAATAATATAAAAGGACAATGTATTATTAATGCAATAAACAGCCAGCCAGCCAGCATAAAATGTATTATTATTATGATGCAGCAAGAGACAAAAATAGGTAGTGTTTCTTGATCATACATTTTGTTTTACAGCCACAACACAGCAGCTCTGCAGATCAGTCTCCATCAGGCAGACAGGTATATTTCATGTGGAAATTAAGCAACACTGTATTGCTGATTTATGAGGCTGTATTTTGAGTAGGTTAGGTCATGACATAGGGAGGCATGGGAGGCAAATTATGTCCCCCCCAATGTCAACACCATTATTACGCCCTTGCTATACTTGAATTACACTTTTACAGATTGTATTAAGTACGGTATATGTTTTTTTCACCCCCTTTATGTGTAATTAAATGTGCTCAAGTAGTCATTGAATACTACTTGTGTACTACTTCAGTACAATTAAAGTGTACACTTTCTAAAAGTATATATTAAATATATTACTTTTTGTGCTTAATTTGCAAAAGTATACTTGTAATAACTTTTGTATGCAACAAATATACTTTTAAAATAATTAAGTGTAATACTTTTTCACCTGGGTAGTTCGTGGTTCACTTCATCTCAACGAAAGCCAAACCGTGGCGCTAGTTCTGTTGCGTTAGTGCAGTGACTGCTCTGTCCTCGCTGCAGTCCGGGATGGAATATCCCACTTGGGTTGAAAAGGGGGTGGACAATAATTCAAATGCGATTATTTAAATGCATATAAAATGTATTTATTTTATTTTTAATTAAATATGATTTTTTTTAAATCAAATTTATTCAACTAAATATTATATAACAACGCTGTGACTTTAAAATAGCTGAAAAAAGTGGGGGGGCAAAATACTAGTTTTGCTACCCCACTTTTCAAAGTGGGGGGGCATTTGCCTGACTTGCCTATAGGTGTAGGCGCCTATGCTCTGAGCGACTTCTGGTGGATGAAGTATCAACTCATCATAACTCCTTCAGCTTTGGTCGGATTCACTCGACACTTTCTCTCAGGTTGGGGCCGGCACTTGACCTGTCCAATGGTCGTGAGTGCACAGCTGCACCCGTCATGATCTCACCAAAACCCGACGTGCGCATGGGGGCGAGGGCCCGTTCAACGCTGCTTGCAGCTTTAATTGGGGCCCGAACCGACTGAAAGTCGTCCGAGGACCCTATTGAAATCGTACTGTTTATTTTTATTAGGGCCCGAGCACGACTGCAAGTCGTCCGCGGAGGACCCTATTGAAATCATGCTGTTTATTATTATTATTATTATTATTATTATTATTATTATTATTATTATTATTCCTCCGACATTTCAAGGGCCAATTTCGCCCCTTTCCCAATACTGAAAACGCGTCTAACTTTCCACATACGTCCGACCTCATCCGAAATTTGATATTTTCGTGCAATCGTGCAGGTGCGACCCCCAAATGCCGAAATAGCGCCCCCTAAACACGTTTCAAAATTCCCATAGGGAAATTCGGTTACTTTGATGTAGGCCGACGAAATTCAGTAGTTATGTGCTTTGTAACTAGGCATACAAAAAACTTCATTGGAGCCACGCCCTAAACCCAACAGGAAGTGGGCCATTTTGATTTGAATTTTTGAATTTTAAAACGAACTCCTCCTAGGGATTTCGCCCAATTGACTTCAAATTTGGTAGAGATTATTGTGAGACCTAGCTGATCAAAAGTTGTGCTCTGCAGATCTGTAAGTCAAAGGGCGTGGCTGCTAGGGCGTGACAAATTTTAGTGACTTGAGGAAAAAAATTTCACAACGCTCTCACAGCCAAATACTTCATTTAAGAAGCTTCAAACTTGCTGAAAATGATGAGGGCGCCGCCCTGAACACTACGATATTAACTTTCCACTTTGCTAATAGCGCCCCCCGGTGGTAACACCACTCGTGTTACCACTCGTTACTTCCACTTGTACTGATGACACATTGTTGAACCCATCAACTTCATTCTACTTCTAAAAAATGCAGAACAAGTTGATGAAGCTACATTGTAAACGCTGTATAGCTACGAGTAATGGCGTTCGTGTGGCGAAGCGGCGACTTTGGATGCCTCGCCATGAAAATATGTTTGGGATTCCCAATGCTCTCACGCCCACATACTTGCTGGACATGATCATTGCTCCGCCCTGAACGTCTAAAGGCATTAAATTTCCACTTTGCTACTAGCGCCCCCCTGTGGTAACAGGAAGTGTCCAGTTATTACTTTCACTTGTACTGAGGACACATACTTGATCAAATCAACCTCATTCCACTTCTATTACATGCAGAACAAATTGGTGCAGCTACTTAATGAATAATATAAAGCTACGCATAATGGCGTCTGTGTAATGACGTGGCGACTATCCATACCTCGCGATGAAAATACGTTTGGGTTTTTGATGTCTTTAATAAACTTGTATCATCATAAAAATTGATATACAGGTCAAGGGTGGCAAGCTCTCACATGTGATTGGGGCTTTGCCGATGAGGGCAGCAAAATGCCTCGATAGCGCCCCCTTGAAATTTTCAAAAACCCCTCCCCATAGGGGTTTTTTTGCAGAAGAAAGATGAAAATTGGTACACGTGTAATCGGCCAAGACGCAAAAAATACTCCCTGGCATCATTTGTCTACTCCAAACAGGAAGTCGGACATTTTGATTTTAACGTGTCATTTTTGCCTGATTTCCACACATTGCATTTTAACGCACTCCTCCTAGAGATTTCATCCAATCAAAACCACCTTAATTAGTAAACATCAAAAGACCATGTTGATCAAAAATTGTGCTCTGCAGGTCTGTAGGTCAGTGGGCGTGGCCACTAACAGGAAGTGATCAGTTTTTACTCTCACTTGTACTGAGGACATATAGCTGAACCCATCAACTTTATTCCCCCTGTACAACATGAAAAAGCAGTTGCACAAACTACCTTACGAATGCTGTATTGCTTCGAGTAATGGTGTCCGTGTGGCGATGCGTTGACAATGGATCCCTCGCCATGAAAATACGTTTGGGTTTTTGATGTTCTTAAAGAATTTGTATCATCTTGCAAATTGATCTGCCGGTCAAAAGTGGTGAGCTTTCACATATGATTGGGGCGTTGCCCATGAGGGCAGCAAAATGCCTCGATAGCGCCCCCTTGAAATTTTCAAAAACCCCTCCCCATTGGGGTTTTTTTGGAGTAGAAAAATGAAAATTGATACACGTGTATTTGGCCAAGACGCACAAAAAAGTCACTGACATCATTTGTCTATTCCAAACAGGAAGTCAGCCATTTTGATTTTAATGTGTCATTTTGGCCCGAATTCCACATATTGCATTTTAGCGACCTCCTCCAAGCGAATCCGTCCAATCAACCTAATATTTTTCTCAGATCATCAAGAGACCATGCTGATCAAAAGTAGTGCTCTGCATGTCTGTCGCTAAATGGGCCTGGCCGCCATAGTGCCCCATTTCAAATGCCTCGCCAAACACATTCAAGCTGCTCCCTCTCCCTCACACTTCATCCAAATGGATTCAAAATTCTTGTACATAGTAAAAGCCCAACCCTGAACGCCTCGATGTGCTGCTAAACAATCTAGCTCATCCCGCCCCGTTATGGAAACAGAAAATGCCATATTTTACGTTACGCCGATTTGCTCAAAACTTCCCATTTGTGTTTAGGGTCTGCCCCTGAATGCAGCTTTCCAAATTTGGTTACACTCTGAGCGACTTCTGGTGGATAAAGTATCAACTTATCCTAACTCCCTCAGCTTTGTCCGATTCGCTCGACACTTTGTCAGGTTGGGGCCGACACTTGACCTGTCCAATGGTCGTGAGTGCACAGCTGCACCCGTCAGGATCTCACCACAAACCCCAACGTGCGCATGGGGTCGAGGGCCCGTTCAATGCTGATTGCAGCTTTAATTAGGGCCCGAGCACCGACCGGTGCCAGGGCCCGGAACGGGTCCTGGCACCGAAGGTGCGAGGAACCTATTGTTTTTGATGGGATTATTATTATTATTATTATTATTATTCTTATTATTCTTCTTCTTCTTCTTCTTCTTCTGCGAGAACGCATTTTTGAGGGCTTTGCCATGCACGAAAACTCACAAAAATTTGCCGACACGTCAGTCATGGTGAAAATTGCAAAGTATTATTATTTTTGTGCTTGGACATGCCCCGGTGGCTCTATAGCGCCACCAAACACGCGGCCATTTTGGAACGCACTTGCTCGGATTCTCACGAAATTCAAAAGGGTCATAGTAGTAATAATAAATTTTTTTGTCACTTTTTAAAAAATTTTTTTGCCTCACAGGAAGTGAGCTATGAGCCATTTCCTGCGTTTTTTCAGATTTTACGAACACATTTTTGAGGGCCTTATCATACTCGAAAACTCACCAAACTTGGCTCATAGACTAAAAGTATTAAGTTCTTTGATTCAATATCTCATTTGGCACTAAGTGTGACATGGTAGCTCTATAGCGCCCCCTAATACATAATTGCATTTTTGAGGGCCTCAACATGCTCGAAAACTCATGAAACTTTGGAAACATATTAAGCTGGTCATACTATTTACTGGAATATAGGGTTTACAGATAGATGTGGCAAAATTGCATTACAGCGCCACCTTGAAAATTTCAATGAAGCAGCCCTCGCAGCGTGTTTAACTTACATGTACAAAATTCGGTGGACATCTGAACTATGCCAAGACCTAAAAAAAAGTCTCTTGGTGCCATGACCTAGACTCAACAGGAAGTCGGCCATTTTTAATTGAATTTGCAACTTTTTTTAATTTTTTGCCATTCACAGGCGTCGAACTTTAACGAACTCCTCCTAGAGATTTTATCGTATCAACTTAAAATTTCGCGTATGACATCTAAAGACCTTGTCGATGTTAAATTGCGAAGCTTTTTTGGATTCATTTAACTTTGTACCCGTGGCATTGCGGCGAATTTCGATGTTCCGCCATGAAACAGGAAGTTGGTTTTACGCGCACATGCTTTGTGAGATATGCGCAAAACTTCACAGGCTTGAATAAATTGTCCCTCTAAGTATAAATATTTGCTAATATTAGATCGGGAGCGGCCAGGTGGCTCCACAGCGCCCTCTAGATACGTCCATGTTAAAATAGAAGTGCTTGAATGTTCATGAAATTAGGTGTGATCATTGCATTTGTCATTGCAGGCAATTAATAATTTTTTGAAATTTTTTGGCCAAACAGGAAGTGAGTTATGAGCTATTTCCTGCGTTTTTCCAAATTTTACGAACGCACGTTTGAAAGCCTTAAAACACTCCAAAGCTTGCCAAACCTTGCACAAATTATAAATGTCTTATTCTCTTCACCGTTATCCATCAACTGGAGCCTAATGCGGCATAATGGCTCAAGAGCGCCCCCAATCAGATTTTTAAAAGAATTGCCTTTTTGAGGGTTTCAGCATGTTCGAAAACTCACAAAATCTTGTAAATATATAAAGACTCTCATTCATAATACTCTGATGAAAAGCTTACATATTGGCATGACAAAAATTTCATTATAGCGCCCCCTGTAAAATTTCAAATAAGCAGCCCTCGCAGCCTGGTAAACCTACATGTATGAAATTCGGTAGAGATGTGAAATATGACAAGACCTAAAAAAAGTCTCTTGGTGCCATGACCTAGACTCAACAGGAAGTCCGCCATTTTTAATTGAAATTGCAAATTTTTTGGATTTTTTGCCATTCACAGGTGTCGTACTTTAACGAACTCCTCCTAGAGATTTTATCCGATCAACTTAAAATTTGGCATATAATATCTAAAGACCTTGCTAATGTTAAATTGCGAAGCTTTTTTGATTTCATCGAACGATGCATCCGTGGCGTCACGGCGAATTTTGATGTCCTGCCATGAAACAGGAAGTTACTTTCACTTCCACAAACTTTGTGGGATTTGCCTGAAACTTTCCAACCTTGATAAAATTGTCCGCCCAAGTTCAGATATATGCTAATTTTAGATAGAGAGGTGCCAGGTGGCTCCACAGCGCCCTCTAGATATGGCCATATTCAGATAAAAGTGCTTGAATGTTCATGAAATTTGGTGTGATCACTGCGTTAGTCATTCCCCGCAATTGTTAATTTTTTGAAACTTTTTTGCCAAACAGGAAGTGAGCTATGAGCTATTTCTTGCGTTTTTCCAAATTCTACGAACACACGTTTTAAGGCCGTAGAATGCTCCAAAACTTGCAAAACCATGCAAAAATTAGAACTGTCTTATTCTCTTCAATACATCCATCAATTGGCACTAAATAGGGCATAATGGCTCTATAGCGCCCCCAATAATATTTATAAAAGAATTGCTCTTTTGAAAGTCTAAACATGCTGGAAAATTTACAAAAATCAACACACTCATGGAGCCCCGTATTACGATAACTGTGTTGTAGATTTTGCGCACAGGCAAGTCAAAATGGTATCAAAGCGCCCTCCAGAAAATTTTTGCACTCCCATCAGGAAACCACATTGTACGCGGTCCAGCTGTGTCCAATGGCTCTGAATGGACACCTGCTGCCATCAAGATCTTGCTGCCACCCCAACGTGCACAAGGGGGGCGAGGGCCCTTTCAACGCTGCTTGCAGCTTTAATTATTATTATTATTATTCCTCCGACATTTCAAGGGCCAATTTCGCCCCTTTCCCACTAGTGAAAACGCATCTAACTTTCTACAGACGTCCGACCTCATCCGAAATTTCATATTTTTGTGCGGTCGCACAGGTTTGACCCCAAATACCGAAATAGCGCCCCCTAAACACGTTTCAAAATTCCCATAGGGAAATTTGGTTACTTTGACATTGGCAGACGAAATTTGGTAGTTATATGCTTTGTAACAAGGCATACAAAAAACTTCATTGTAGCCACGCCCTAAATCTAACAGGAAGTCGGCCATTTTGATTTGAATTTTAAAACGAACTCCTCCTAGGGATTTCGCCGGGTCGACTTCAAATTTGGTGGAGATCATTGAGACCAAGGTGATCAAAAGTTGTGCTCTGCAGATCTGCAGGTCAAAGGGCGTGGCTGCTAGGGCGTGACAAATTTTTGTGACTTGAGGAAAAAATTTCACAATGCTCTCACACCCAAATACTTGATTTTAGAAGCTTCAAACTTGCTGAACAAGATGAGGGCGCCGCCCTGAACATCCTGATATATTAACTTCCCACTTTGCTAATAGCGCCCTTCTGTGGTAACAGGAAGTGACCACTCGTTACTTCCACTTGAACTGATGACACAATGTTGAACCCATCAACTTCATTCTACTTGTAAAACAATTTGCTGAAGCTACATTATGAACGCTGTGTAGCTACGAGTAATGGCGTCCGTGTGGCGAAGCGGCGACTTTGGATCCCTCGCCATGAAAATACGTTTGGAATTCCCAATGCTCTCACGCCCACAAACTTGACTGTAGTAGCTTCAAACTTGCCGGACATGATCATTGCTCCGTCCTGAACGTCCAGATACATGAAATTCCCACTTTGCTACTAGCGCCCCCCTGTGGTAACAGGAAGTGACCAGTTATTACTTTCACTTGTACTGAGGATACATACTTGATCACATCAACCTCATTCCACTTTTATTACATGCAGAACAAATTGGTGAAGCTACGCATAATGGTGTCCGTGTGGTGACGAGGCGACTATCCATCACTCGCCATGAAAATACGTTTGGGTTTTTGATGTCTTTAATAAACTTGTATCATCATAAAAATTGATAGACAGGTCAAGGGTGGCAAGCTCTCACATCTGATTCGGGATTTGCCCATGAGGGCAGCAAAATGTCTCGATAGCGCCCCCTTAATTTTCAAAAACCCCTCCCCATTGGGGTTTTTTGGAGTAGAAAGATGAAAATTGGTACACATGTGTATTTGGCCAAGTCGCACAAAAAAGTCTCTGGCATCATTTGTCTACTCCAAACAGGAAGTCGGCCATTTTGATTTTAACGTGCCATTCTTGCCTGATTTCCACATATTGTATTTTAACGCACTCCTCCCAGAGATTTCATCCATTCCAAACCAGATTTATTATGAAACATTGAAAGACCATGCTGATCAAAAGTTGTGCTCTGCAGGTCAGTGGGCGTGGCCGCTAACAGGAAGTGACCAGTTTTTACTTTCACTTGTACTGATGACACATAGTTGAACCCATCAACTTTATTCCCCCTGTACAACATGTAGAAGAAGTTGCTTAAACTACCTTACGAATGCTGTGATGCTTTGAGAAATGGCGTCCGTGTGGCGATGCGGTGACAATGGATCCCTCGCGATGAAAATACGTTTGTGTTTTTGATGTTCTTAATGAAATCGTTTCATCATGCAAATTGATCTGCCAGTCATGGATGGTGAGCTCCAACAATTGATTGGGGCGGTGCCCATGAGGGCAGCAAAATGCCTCCATAGCACCCTCTTGAAATTTTCAAACCCCCCCCCCCATAGGGGTTTTTTTGGAGTAGGAAGATGAAAATTGGAACGCGTGTATGTTGCCAAGGCAACCAAAAAAAGTCTCTGGCATCATTTCTCTACTCCAAACAGGAAGTCGGCCATTTTGATTTTAACGTCATTTTTGCCTGATTTCCACACATTGGATGAAATCTCTTGGAGGAGTGCGTTAAAATACAATCAAAACCAGATTTATTAGTAAACATCAAGAGACCATGTTGATCAAAAGTTGTGTTCTGCAGGTCTGTAAGTCAGTGGGCGTGGCCGCTAACAGGAAGTGACCAGTTTTTACTTTCACTTGTACTGATGACACATAGCTGAACCCATCAACTTTATTCTCCCTGTCCAACACGTAGAAAAAGTTGCTATAGCTACCTTATGAATGCTGTGAAGCTGCGAGTAATGGAGTCCGTGTGACGATGCAGTGACTATGGATCCCTCGCCATGAAAATACCTTTAGTTTTGTGATGTTCTTAATGATTTCGTATCATCATGGAAATTGATATGCCGGTCAAGGGTGGTGAGCTCTAACATCTGATTGGGGCGTTGCTTATGAGGGCAGCAACATGCCTCGATAGCGCCCCTTGAAATTTTGAAAAACCCCTCTCCATTGGGGTTTTTTTGCAATAGGAAAGTGAAAATGGGTAAAACGTGTAAAACGTGGGGGGTAAAAGCCCCACCCTGAACGCCTTGATGCGCTGCTAAGCAATCTAGCTCATCGCAACCCCTTGTCGAAACAGTTAATGCCATATTTTACGTTGATATTGGCCAATTTGCTCAAAACTTCACATTTGTGCTGAGGGTCTGCCTCTGAATGCGCCTGCCCACATTTGGTTACGCTCTACACGCCCCCTGGTGGATGAACTATGAACTTATCATAACTCCTTCAGCTTTGTCCGATTCGCTCAACACTTTCTCTCAGGTTGGGGCCTGCACTTGACCTGTTCAATGGACGTGATTGTACAGCTGCACCCGTCAGGATCTCACCACAGCCCCAACGTGCGCAAGGGGGCGAGGGCTCGCTCAACGCTGCTTGCAGCTTTAATTAGAATTTACTCTCGCTCTTAACCCGCGCAGGAGTACATGCACTTGAAGCTGCCTGTCGTCAGATCTTTCTATTGCATATACTGTAACCATCAAACGTTATGACATTTGCAAGGTTTCGTTTAGTTTTGGCCATTATGGAAGAGGACGGACCAGAAGCTGAAGAAAGAACCATGGGAACTGGTACAACAACTATTAAAAAAAGCAATTAAAATTGAATTTCAGTGCATGGAGAAGTTCAGGCGGACGATTCAGGCTGCTTTTGAGGTATTGGTTGGAAATATTTAAGGGGTACGATTGTGTTCTAAATGGCATCGACCTCGTCACTCCATATTTCTGTCAGTCAATCACTGTTATGAGAGTCCACTTGATCGTGTCCATTAAATACTATCTTTTTTTGTACCCCAGAACATTGGCTTATCCAACCTTCCTTGGAATGGTTGCATGACTCCAAAAAAAACGTAATTTTCTTTCTAAACTAGACAACTTGTGCGTGTAAAGCGTATAGGCAGCAGGATGACCGGACCTTTTGCAGCACGGCATGAACCAAAATAAGCAGCAAAACTAAAATGCATCGAAGAAAGAAATCACCTTAATGCGACATTACCTTAAAAAATAAAGATTTAAACATGGGATTTAAAACGTTGAGCTACTGGGAGATCTGGAAGAAATCTACTAACAGTTCCGACTCGTCAGGCTTTAAAAAAAAAATTGAAAACAATTTTCACAGTGTTCACTATATTATAACTATGGAGCACCTGGGTACTTCCAGAGTACACAACTCGTATGTGATGTCTCAAAAAATGAGATTGTCGGCTGACTGGTTACGGTCGAAGAACAACAATATTTGGAAAGCGAATATTTAGTAGCATGAAACTTTATTATGAGTGAATACCTCCAACATGTCATGAAATCGCCATAACGGACCAATTTTATGGGTACTTATTTTCTTTGAATCCTTACTTTAAAGTAGCTAACTGATGAAAACTATGTCAGGATGCGTCTTCAATCAGCAGCATCTGTGCGCAGTGCAGTTGATTGCAGGTGGTGTGCTTACAGTACGTCCCAGGGCACAGCGCTCGCTGCGCAGAGAAAGTAGATGTTTCTGTCTTTGATCACGTAACATTGTGTTCGCGGTAATTACCAAGAGGATTTAACATAAATCATTAGGAGATACAGTACCACAGGGAAGTAATTTGAAATTAGATTTATTACTTTTTTTTTTTACTTGTCATTTTATTTTCATTTTCAAGGCATTTTTTTTTCCACTGGCCCCACCTGGTAGTTCTGGTGGCCCTGACGGTTTTATAAGTACATCCAGGCCATTTACATTGTAGAGCCCTGATTTGCATCTTTGAATTTTGTAATTTCTGATAACTGTTTTTAGCTCGCCTCAAGAGACAGCTTGTACCGTGGGCTTATAGGGCTTAAAAATGATTCAAAATGACATAAGAATCAGCTCTCAAGGTGTCATGATTTCAGAGATATGGTAGTTTAAATTTGTGAAGTATTACTAATTAGCTCAAAGTTTGTTATCGTGCATCTCCCTAATAATATTACAACAATGCATTTGAGAAGAGCCGGCTCATGCCAGTTAGTTTTAATGAGTTTCCTTCTGTGAGAAGATGATTTCATTTTGGCACAGTGCTCCTCGATGACTGTGCCGCAGAGGAGCCTAAAATCACCACATTCAGGTCACACAGAATGAATTTCAACTTGTCCCGTCATGAATCTTCAGTGTAAACAAGCCCTAAGCTTTTGGATGGCAGCAAACCATGTTGAGTGTCATTATCTACAAACAGCAAAAACTTGGAGTGGTGGTGATCATTCCCACAAAAGGCCGGTCTACATAAATTCCTCCAAAAGCACATCACCACCTCATCCAAAAGGTAGCAGAAGAGCTCAGACCAGCATCTTACAGTCTTATCCAAAGTTTTACTGCTTCAGTGACAAAAACTGTAATTTCAAGAAATCCATCCCTTTCAGGAAATTTTGCTTCAATTAAACGTAACTTTTAGCATTTTGTACACCAGTATAAACTGCAGAGTTGTGATTATGCTGCATGATAATGGTATGAATAGTACTTAAAAAAAGACTGGCTCAATGTACTTAGCAGGTCACAATGACTAAAAGATCCCACAATCCAACAATATGCGATGGTAGCACACCATTCAGTATCAGTACTTTTCATTTACAAAATTTCAGGCAAGCGGCTTCATCCATGATTAAGATATAGGACACAGACAAATGTGTGAAACACAGCTGCCGAGATGGAAGAGGCACGTGCAGCAGTCGTTGCCCCTTGCAGCATTAAATGGGTTTGGTGGTGGATTCAGGCGGTTTCTCAGAGTAGTCATGCCTGCATCTGCAACCACAATCTTCATCTGGTAAAAGAAGCTCTTGTACGTTTGCGGGTTCGAAAGTTATTTGGTCAGAATCGAAAAATGCCCCAATAAGCAAACTTGTTTGGGGTTTTGCAATCAGTTTTAACTGTTGCTGTTAAATAACATGGTGCTATTTGGAGTACATTGCAGAGGCTGAATCACACACACCCCCAGAGTGAAAGTTGACTTTTATATGCGATTCCACTGTGGTCTCTGGGCCCATTGAGAATTACGAACCAGTAATCTCTTTTACCGTAAAAGGGCAAATACAGTTTTTCTACCACTGCTTGCCAGGTCATCAGTCCCACACCAACCTCCCCTCCCCCAGCCTACCCGCACACGCACACAAACACACGCAAGCACATGCTCGCACACACGCACGCATGAACGCACGCACGCACGCACACACAATCACACCACTCAGAAAACAGACTGACAGAGCAGAGTCCTGGTCTTCCATGCCTGATGAAATAAAATCCAGGCAGAAAACAGGACGAAGCACTAAACTGTATCCACTGCTTGCACTTCTCCATCCATCTCCCAGACACACACTGCTTTTATAAACCACCCTTATATACACCAACTCAAACACTCCCCCTCTTCTTCCCACCATTTCAATCACCTCCATCAGTAAAACCGATGCAGTGAGCCCACACATCCAGCTTTAAATAACAGTGTAAAGCAACAAATAATTATGCTCAAATTATTACATTTCTTGCAATTAGTTGTGATTTTACTCAGTGCTCCCTCCATTGCCAACCATCCACCATCCAAACTTGTCGAGTATGAAAAAGTATAAAATTTTCTCAGTTATTAAAAAGCAGAAAATTTAGAACCAGGACATGAATTTCAGCCAGAAAACCATGTATGATTTGAGGGATGAAACAGCTCATTAGGTATGATCACTTACAGCACCTGTGTGACTGCAGGAGGAAGAGAGAGAGGTGCAGAGAGACAGATCACACAGCATTCACACTTCTGACTCCTCTGGCTGTAGCAACAGCAGCAGCTCACATCAGCCATACCGCAGAGGTGTTAGAACACAGCAGGTCACAGCTGCCTCGCCATGCATATGTCTCGTGATTTGTTTCCTGCAGTGCTGCGGTGTTGTGAGGTGTCAGGACTGTTAGAAACACAGCCCTTGCCTTTGACCTAATGCTGTCCATTTCTCCCACCGTTCTTTCACCTTGGCAGCCCGGGCTGTGTACAGCACCAGTTAGGGCTGTTCAAGTGTATGTCAGTTCTGTTGCTCAAAGCCCAGATTTAAGGGCCAATATCTAAAAAAAATATGTTAAAGTCTTGGTCACATATTCGGGAAATAGTTTCAATTATAGACAAGACCGAAAGAGGTGATCAAAGGCCTTCAGAACACTGAATCACTTCCTGTCTCTAACATTCGCACTCCATTTCTGGGAAAATGACATTACATCTCTGCCTCTCCACGCTTCTGTTTAAAGCTCAGTCATGGACACAATCCAGATGGCTGCTAATATGAGGGACCAATCAGTAAGAGAGCAGAATTCAGCCTCATTCTCCTCTCTGACAAACAGTGAGATGGCTGGATGGGGGGGGGGTTGGGGAGTGTAGAATATATGCGAGTATTGGGTGGATGCAACTTGAATTTTATTTGAATGTAGTGAAGTGGGATAAAACCCATGTCAACGCAAGATGAATTTGCCCTTTGCCCATGGGGGTAAAATACCCCGGTTGGTAAACAGGTGCCATGGAAACGGGGCTTAAGCGGTATAGTTTTTTTAGTTCTGCTCCAGAAAAGAAACCAAGTCCAATATTAGGGTTCTTTTTGGTGAAAAAGTTCCATATCAAATTTGAAGTTTCTAAGTGTTACAGTTTGAGTTCTGTTCTGGAAACGAAAATGATTACGGACGGACGGACAGATGGACGAACAGAGGGACAGGGCGATGACTATATCCCATGGTATTACATACCGGTGGGATAACAAATTAACAATCGAAGTTAAAAAAGAAATCATGGAATCAATTTACAAACCAAAATGTATTTTAAACCTTTGACTCAAAGTAGCCACCTTTGGCTGTTATTACAGCTGAACACACTGGCGACATTTTTTCTACAATGGAAATCAAATATTCTTCAGAAAGTTCTTCCCAATTGCAGAAGTTCCCATAAATGTGTGGCACTTGTAGGTTGCTTTGCTTTCACTCTTCTGTCCAGTTCATCCCAAACCAGCTCAATGGGGTTGTTCTTTTTTCGTAAGGTAGTTCTGGCAAAGCTTGGACTTATGTTTTGGGTCATTATCTTGCTGTAGGATGAACCCCTGCCCAACTCGGCGCATACCAGAGGGTACTGCATGGTGCTGCAGAATGCAGTGGTAGCCATTTTTGTTTAGGGTGCCTTTCACTCCGTAAGTCACTGTCCCTGGATTCAGCAAAACAGCCCCACACCATCACACTTCCTCCTCCATGTTTGACAGTTGATGTCACACACTGAGGAACCATCCTTTCACCCACTTGACGGCACACAAAAAACTGGGTAACCTCACCTTTTGTTAAAAACTTCTCACAGTTCACCGCTTACCTTTGCACAATTTCAACTTATTCATTGGACTGGAACTGCATGATTTTCAATAAAAACTGGGGTGTCCTAAAACTTTTGACCAGGTACTGTACTTGTGTGCGCGCACACACACACACACACACACACATATACTTGTGAGCACACACACACACAAACACATACACACCTCTGCACACACAAACACAGAAACACCATACTCAGTGGTCACAGAAGAAAGCCAACCATGTGAACCAGGGTAGAGTTTCCTGTGTGGTTTAATCTAATGTTGCATCTGTCTCAAGACATAGATTGTTATTAATAACAAAATATTTGACAACACTATTTATATCCTATGTTTCCACAATGTGAATCCACATCTGTTTTAAATGCATTCATGTGCTGTATTGTTGAAAGGAAAAAAAGATGCAATTGCATTACTAAAACGGATTACCACTTTAAAATCTCTACAGACAATGCTGCCTTTTAACACACTCCTCAACAAGCCTATTTTCTTCCCTGTTTATCTCCAGAACGTGGGTGAGTTGATGCACTTTTCTGCAGAACATCATTCACTGAACTCCTCAAGTGTGGACAGTGAAATGTCCAAAAAGAAGCAACCAACAGGACAAACTTTTACAGCGCAGTTCAGGTGGCAGAACAGACAACTTTTGTTTGCCGCAGATATTATATCAGATATTTTGATAAAATGTTCAAACAAAAATTCTTACAAGGAACCTGAAATTACTCGGGAATCACACTAATGAATTCTCTTTTTTTTACTATATTGACACAAATGAAAGCTTTCACGCTTTCAAAGAACACAAACTCACAAAAACACAAACCTTGGTGCCAATACAACAGTCAAATGTTGGGCCATTCCATGTCAAATCACCCAAAAAAAATGGGATTCCTCACTTGACTAGTATTGATTTTATTCAAATTTGGTATGCAAGTTGGTTATGGCCCCAAAAGCCGAAATCTCAACTCAATCGGACCTTCCGGTGCAGAATTTCGGCCTTTTGTTTTTTTTTTCGACATTTCGCGAAAAATGGTCGCGGCCGCAAAATTCAAATGGCCATATCTCCAAAAATACTTGACTGATTTTGAGAAACAATAATAGAAGTAAATAGGGTAAAAATAATTTAAATAATATATTCTTTTTTTCTTTCATTTATTGTTGTTGATGAGGACACGTTGAGTGCATATTCATTTTGATGTCTTGCATGCTGGCCTAATCTGTTGACACTGGGTAGAATAATTTGAGCAGAACAGTTTGTGGCTGAGTTGAGTTAAGGTTAGGCACAGGGATAGGGATAGCATTCCCTAGGAGTTGGGTTAAGGTTAGGGATAGGGATGGGGATAGCATTCCCTAAGAGTTGGGTTAGAGAAAGAGGTAGCTCACTTCGTTTGGTGGCAAGTGTGAGCGCAAGTGGGCACGCGGCGAGTACGTTTGGAAGAGGAGGAGGGGGATTCAGGCACGATCCATCTGTACTAGTATCAAATGTGAAAGCAACCGTACTTCAGCACGGCAGCAGATTACCGTTATGTGTCGCAGTAGTCTTGTTCTTAAGAAATGCCTCAGCGGCGAAAGGACCTCTCTGTTCAAACGAAGAAATTCAATACTTGCTCGAAATGTAGGCGCCCGAAAACATAATCCACCACTGGGTATATATACTCAACTCGGAGGTTTTCGGAATAATTTGCGCGTAGTTAACGTTCGCCTGCTTATGACAGAACAATAGATCAGTGTCGTGACAAATAAAAAAAATGTGCGTGGTGACGCTCCACGGTGCCAAAGTCTTGCAGCTCAAGTTATGAGGCAGAGAGACGTTTTTCGTGGTGTGAGGCACGGATAACATAATCAGCCAAATAGCTACACAAATTATATATAAGGTTCCTTTCCTTCTTAATGACTATTTATTGTCGTTAGTGTCATGCAAATGGGCCGTCATTGGGTCATACGTTGCACAGAATTAGTTTCAAGACTATAAAGGGTCGTGTAGTAATCAGCAACAAACAAGAAGAAAAATGAGCGATTGCACGGTGCAAGACGTGTGGAATTTATTGATTGAGTGGCAGCAGTGGCAGATCAAGAGGTCCTTTCCAGAGCAGCAGCAGCAGCCTCGACGGCTTAGGTTTTTATCTGGCCGAGCGACGTATACAGACGGCGTCGACCTCTTTACTCAAATTTTAGCAGACATGATCCTGCTACTGTACGCACCACCTAAGAGCAATACGCAACACCGAGATGACATCAATAGCATAATATCATAAAGCCAACTTCGCATAAGTTCCAAACTTAATGTTGTAAGGCGCAAAGCAAGCTTAAGCACGCAAATTATTACTCAGAGAGTCAAGATGCGAATAAAGCCCTACAATGACACAAGCGGCTGGGTGTCGAACACACTAGCTCACGAAAACTGAGCGCTCGCCCTCGCAGCAGGCGCGTGCCTACGCAATATCGAGAACTATGCATACGCAGCGCATGCCCTCGTATTGTCAACAGTGTCATGGCTGCCACCTTAAAAAGCTAGTAGCACGTATAGCCGCTGTAGAAATTAAAGAGTAAATTATCTGTACTGGATGTACCGTCCACATTTTTCCACACCCGATTACTTCACTTGGTATCTAAACATTAACCCCTTTCTGCAGATTTAGACGCCTGCGTCTATAGACATGCAAATTTAAGCACGCTGTTACTGTACTCGATCACTAGATGGCACCCCCGGATCAGTTATTGAATGTTCACAAGCAAGCAGACCACAAACGCGGTTCTGAATACGGGGAAGTTCACTCCACTTCCTGTTTTTCGAGAGCTGCATGAATTAAACTCCTCAGCTAAGCCTGATGTGCAAACTGGCCAGTATCCTTGCCCATAGTATCGATTCAGCAGTTTAAAAAAACGATATCTTGACACAGAAAAAATCGTTATCCTTTGTAGCAACCAGTTTAGCCACAGTGAGCCAACAGTATTCCAATTAGTAGTTCAGAAAAATCAGTTTTCAGAGGGAAAAAAATCGACATGGTATTGATTCTCTCACATTCTACTGTCAATTACTGTTGTCACATACAAAAAAATTTGTAGTTCCCTACAGTGGATTTACGCGTAGATTCCTTCATTGACGAATCCAGCGCTTCCTTATATCCACCTGAGTACTGGCGTTGATAGCCAATCACTCAATCATACACTCTTCTGCGTAATTGTAGAGTTACACTTCATGGCCTCGTGAAGTTTCCCTGGTAACAATGTATTGATTGGCTCGTTTCTTATCCAATTCCCGAGTGTTTAAACATTTTAGAGTAAGTGAAACACATTGATTGGACAAACACAGAGCATACAAACCTATGCGTATCAGCAGGCTCGGTTGTATCCTGTCTACGTTATGCACATTACGCGGCTCAAATAGATGCGATTTATAGAAAATCGGTTCGCAAAACTGGCCTTGAAGTGTTCAGTTACATTACAGGATTTAAATGAGAATGATATTCTCAATTGGAATTATTTCGAATGAAACAGGAGCGGAGGGTTCCTGCTACTGGATACATCGGTCTCTATTTTATACAGTCAATGTCTCTGGAGGAGGGATTCACGAAAAAGGTCAGGCTGCTATTTTTGTTTGTTTTTTTTTTCTGTTTCGGAATGTATATGTACTCAACAAAGTCGAATGTCGAGGTTTTTTTCCTGTTTAAAACGCGAACTGCCCGTGCATTTTGGTGTGGACCCCCGGTACGTTCATTGCACATTTCTTTTGAATCGGGAGAGGCAATGGATTTGATATTCCCTGAAAGTGGAGTGTCTGTTCAGTTAAAATAAGGTATATTTCAGAATTCAGATATTACTGAGTTAGTGAGGTGTACTTGCTCCTTATAAGTGTTGAAATGCGTTCGTGAGCTTTGAAGAGGGGACTGGTAGCTTCCATTACAGGGTGAATGTTCTGACCGTTTAATAAGCAGTTTATTTAATGCGTGTTTGTGCTGGCTTTGAAGAAAAATGGCCAAAACTCTAAACTTTATTATGGAGAAAAGGCATGTTTTGTGTTTGGAGAGGTTACTGGTGACCACTGATATTCAACTGCACTGATATTGATAAATTCATACTAAACTGAACCAGAAAATCATTCATTCATATTAAATGTCATTCCTAAAAGCTTTATTTGTGTTAAATACATGATTTTTTTTATGAATTGACAGTACATCATTTTGAGACTTTGGGGAAACACTTGGGTATCTGTATAATTTGGCTAATAGCATGTAGCTAATCTAGAATGTATTGTTGAAGATGAATTCTATTTGTGGTCAAGGAGTTTATGATACCAGAAATGTATAGTTTTAAGCCCCAGCAGTTTTTCAATCCTCAGAATTATTTTTTTTTGCAATTTCAACGGTGAATTCTCATGAAGATTTTTTATGTTTGCTGCTCATTTTCTCTACCAAAATCATGAAAATAAACTGAAATACAATGTAATTCTAAATGCTGTGAGTGTCTTTCCTGAATTGAGCCACATTTTTCCTCTTTATGAAGCTTAAATCTTGAATTATACAGCATTAAAGTGGGTAACCCATAAATACCCAAATTTGGCTTCTGCACAAAGGGGTTAAGGTAAGCCGAAAAAGTTGTTTTTTTTTCGATTTTGCTGGAGGTTGTGTATGGTACCCTTACCGCACAAGCATTCTCAGAAAATGGCTGGACACATGAATTTTAATTTTGAATAACTATCACTCAGAATAATGTTTCTTAGTTTTTGGTATGTTGTAGATACCTCATCAGGGTACAATTTGGTGTTAAAAAAATTCAAGGTCATGCGACCTTCAAGGTCAATTTTGAGGTCAAAATATAGGTCAATAATTCATCATACCCACAGTTACCAGAATGAGTTTAAAAATGGCAGGTTTGGGATGTGTGTGTGATTCCCATTCCAACAATACCTTGTTTGTCAAAATCGGTCAAGTAGTCTTGGAGATGCAGCCACGGCACTTTTTCGAAAAAAAAAAAAACAGAAGGCCGTGACTTTGCACTGGAAGGTCTGATTGAGCTGAAATTCGAGATTTGGGGGTTTTGGGTCACGACCAATTCGCATACAAATTTTAAGCAAAATTGGAGATGGTGAGGTTTAGCTCAGTGGGTGATTTCACATGGAATGACCCTGTTCCTATTTCATGGGATACGAAGTAATTGTGAGAACCAAAGACCAACAAAAATAATCATTATTATAATAATAATAATAATAATAATAATAATAACAACAATAACAATAATATTACTAATATTCTTATTTTAATTTTTAAGAAATAACTTCATTTATATTATATTCAGATTCTACTTTTTATTATCATCATGATCATTTTTACGATAAATATGAGTGGCATGGTAGCACAGTGGGTAGCGTTGCTGCTTTGCAGCATGGGATTGCACCCGGCCAGGGGCCTTTCTGTGTGGAGTTTGCATGTTCTCCCCGTGTTCACGTGGGTATCCCTCAGGTACTCCAGTTTCCTCCCACAGGCCAAATACATGCATATTAGGCTAACTGGAGACTAATAACCCTTTCCCACAAGCACCTACTTGGCTCTCCTTGACACAACTCAACTCTTTTTTAGGGTTGTCCATTAGGTGAAAGTACCAATACCTACTAGGTTGGGGTTCCAAGCAAGCTGAGTTGAGCCGAAAATGTGACGTCAACAGACTGCAAGCCACTGATTGGCCAGGGAGTGATGCTTGCTATGATGACCCCATCCACGTTGAAGTGGTACTCAATTGTAATGGAAAACGACCGAAACAGAGTAGAGGTGAGTAGTGCTAAAACTGTGTAATGGAAAACCGATATAAATGGCCTGTAGGCATGAGTGTGTGAGGGAATGGTGTGTGAATGGTGTGTGCGCCCTAAGTGGATTGGCAAGCTGTCCTGGGTGAGTGCCAGTCTTTTGCCCACAGTCAGCTGGGATAGGCTCCAGCTCCCCTGCAACTGCAATGAGGAAGAAGTGGTATAGATATCAGAATTAATGTATTTACATTGCTGACACAACAGAGTATACAACCACAGTGGGGTCTTCGCTAAGGATGCCTCAGATTAGAAATCCACACGTTCAGCACCTTCTCATTCAAGGCGAAAGACTAATTGTGAAGGGCTTTAAAACATGGATCAGTTGGTCTGATGGTTTGCCACTTCATAGTCAGAGATCACAAGGCCTCCTGGTAAACAAGTAGTGAAACCAACTGAAGGGCAACTGGTGCTGATTAACAGTATTGAAGAGCAGGAAGTTTCTAGAACATTTCGAACATAAAGCGGCTGCTCAGAGCAGAGCAGGCAACAGGGCCACCTCAGTGTCTTGAGTGAGGGTATTGTACCTTGAAGCGGAAGTGCTCTGACTGCATAGTGCGAGGGAGCACTTTGAGCAAACAGGAAGTTTACAGCACAGCGAGAAGCGGCCCCAAGGCTCACACTACACAAATGTGCAGGATACCACCAGCACGTCAAGCAGGCACCTTCGCATACAGTGCATCACTGTCTGCTTCACTGGCACTGACGCTTCGATTCTCAAGGGAAGAGACAATAATCTAGACTCAAAATTCCTGGGAGTGAACTTGATATTTTTGAACTAGAGATGCAAAAAACACACTGCTGGCTAAGAGAAACGGGGCGACCACTCCAAGGTTGTCAAATGTGGATGGAAACACTCACAAATCAAACCTGCCAGTGTGCACTTTAACCACATTTTCAGCGCCCTCCATAATTATTGGCACCTATGGTTAAGATGTGTTAAAAGCCTTCAAATAAATTCAATTTTTATTGCGTAAGGGTCATTCCGCATGAACTCAACCAAAGTCTGGAAATCTCCCATAGTGACCGACTCGGATTTGGCGAAAAAAAATTTTGTACTGGTACCTTCACATATATGATGAACATGTGCAAAATATTTTGTCAAAATTCTAAAGGGTTTTTGTGCTGTGGCTCTTCAAAATAGGGTGGTATACCCCATTTTTGACCCTTGCCAATCTCGCATGTTTAAGAACAGCCATATTTGGAGCCAATATCTTGGGAATGAAATGAGTTGTGAGCTTGAAGTGGAATAGTATGTAAGTAGCACCCAGGCTTTCAGGATCTGTCATCAGAAAAGTCCTATCTCCTCTAGTTTTTGAGGTATTGGCCTCCAAAGTAGTGGTTTTGTTATGGGCGAAAATGAAAATTTCAATTTTCAGGGGGCAACTGTCATGCTACACTAAATCACAACCGTTTATTGGGGCTACATTCCTTCTATTTAGGCACATGACTATCTGTGGAAAGTTTTTGGACAGTATTGAAATCATAATTTAGTAATAAGGGAGCTCCAAAAATGGCTCCAACTGAATAATGCAATTTTAAGACCAATTTTTAACAGTCAAAATCATAGTGTAGTCATTTACCCAGGACAACAATTTTTTTTCTAGATAATTGTACATATGTCAATCATCTGGTCAAAAAAATCAGATTGCTTTCTCACCTCTTTCATATGAAAATAATTTTATGAAATGTAGGCGTTTTTTATCCCCACGACAGCTTGCGTTTTAACTACTTTTTTGTCAGAAATGCAGAAAATGTGATATATTTCTACTATGAAACATAGATTTGATGGCATTCACAATTTAGTAAGTCAGTTTATCCGAAAATGTAGATCAAATTGAGTTCATAGCCCAAATTATATTTAGTCAGTAAGCATGGCTTACTGGATACCCCACACAACAACAAGTAGTCGGGCAGTACCACAGTCAATAAACCTTCCAGCAAGAGAAAACATTTTCAAAATCGGATGAGTAGGTTATGAGATCTAGGTCTGAACGCGAACGCGCACACACACACACGCACACACGCACGCATGCACGCACGCACGCTCACACGCACGCACGCATACACGGGCGGACAAAGCAAATCCAGTATACCTCCTAAACTTCGTTGCGGGGGGTATAATGAGGGCAGCTTCTTCTGATGAAGCTGACAGATTTGGTCAGCTTCATCAAAGGACATGCCACACCGCCTAGATAGAATCCTTCTGTCATCAGTTTCAAGTTCACTTATTTTAATGAAACCAGTCTTTCTGCAGTGTGTTCTCTTGTGACATTCCTCACCCAGAGAAACACCAATTTTGCACATCTCAGTTGCCATGCTGAATGTCAATGCTGAATGAAGCTTCTTTTGTTTTCAATGTTTGGCTGATGCAATGCTGAAATAAAGATGATTCAATACATGGTTACCAGATGAAATACCTGATAAGCTGATGTAATACAAGCAAAAGCAGTCAGTCATCACTCATTTGCACACCTTCTATGTAGCCTAGTACTATTAATAAGAAACAGGAAGTCTCAATAGTTAGTTGTAGTTAAGTCGTCTAAGGACGTAAAGTGCCTATAATTGATATAATTATTTACATACTAGTAAATTACCCGTGGCGAGAATAATTTCTTGTGACGACCTACGTCCACATACCAACTGTCATGAATACGGTGACCTTTGACCCTCGTGACCTTGACCTTTGACGGAACGGACCTCTCGCGGTCATTTCGTGACGACCTACGTCCACGTACCAACTTTCATGAAAATCTGTCCAGGGAGATGATAGATGCGAAAAATTGACCTTTGACCCCAGTGACCTTGACCTTTCAAAAAACTAACCCCTCAAGGACAATTCCAGGGACAACCTACATAGACCCACCAAGTTTGATGAAGATCCGTCAAAGGACCTCGGAGGAGTAGGGGAACAAACAGACAGATAGACAAACGTTCCTCAAATTATAGTATGATGGAGTTGAGAAAACAATCCGATTTTTTTTCACCAGATTGACATATGTACAATTATATAGAAAAAAATTGTTGTCCTGGGTAAATGACTACGCTATGATTTTCACTGTTAAAAATCGGTCTTAAATTGTATTTTTTTTTTTTCCAGTCGGAGCCATTTTTGGAGCTCCCTTATGCCTAAATTATGATTTCAATCCTGTCCAAAAACTTTCTACAGATAGTCATGTGCCTAAATAGAAGGAATGTATCCCCAATAAACGGTTGTGATTTATTGTAGCATGACAGTTGCCCCCTGAAAATTGAAATTTTCATTTTCGCCCATAACAAAACCACTACTTTGGAGGCCAATACCTCAAAAACTAGAGGAGATAGGACTTTTCTGATGACAGATCCTGAAAGCCTGGGTGCTAATTAGAAACTATACCTCTTTTCAAGCTCACAACTCATTTCATTCCCAAGATATTGGCATCCAAATATGGCTGTTCTTAAACATGCGAGATTGGCAAGGGTCAAAAATGGGGCATACCACGCAATTTTGAAGAGCCACAGCACAAAAACCCTTTAGAATTTTGGCAAAATACTTTGCACATGTTCATCATATATGTTTAGGTACCAGTACAAATTTTTTGAGCCAAATCCGAGTCGGTCATTATGGGACCTCTGGTTGAGTTCATATGGAATGACCCAGAAGCATAATCTCACACTGAAAATTGTGGAAAAATGTAACCTTCAACTCAAGTGAATTTTAAGGGGGGAAAAAAAAAATCCCAGACTAAGAAATAATTATTTTTCATAAAATCACCTGTTCCACAATTATTGGCACCCATAACAATTCCTGGTAAATAAATGTAATTGAAGAATTTCTGTCATTTCTACAGTAGTTTACAAAGTTGATCAGAGTATCTCGGAACATTTAATTAGTAATTCATCACTTCCTGTTTCCCTGGGGTATAAATATGACTTGACAAAGAAATAATTTCCCTTAACCACTCTTCAACATGGGAAAGACAAAAAAACACACCATTCAAGTAAGGCAGATGTGTGTCGACCTTCACAAGTCAGGCAATGGCTACAATAACATAGCCACTCGCATCCACCTGCCCATATCTACTGTCAGAGGAATCATTAAGAAGTTTACAGTAACTGGAACGGTGGTAAACAAGCCTGAACGAGGACGCAAGGCTATTTTGCCACCACGCAGTGAGGAGGATGGTAAGAGAAATAAAAAGTTCTCCTAAGCTCACTGTTAAAGAATTGCAATAAATGGTAGCATCTTGGAGTCACAAAGTCTCCAAAACAACAATCAGGCGCTATATACATACCAACAAGCGGTTTGGGAGGTATGCACGGAAAAAACCTTTTCTCACTCACAGTCATAACGCAAACGTCTGGAGTTTGCTAAGCGGTACTGGGACTTCAACTGGGACCGTGTGCTTTGGTCAGATGAGACCAAGATAGAGCTTTTTGGCAACAAACACTAAGTGGGTCTGGCGGAACACAAAAGATGAGTATGCAGAAAAGCACCTCATGCCCACTGTGAAGTATGGGGGACAATCGGTGATGCTGTGGGCCTGTTTCTCTTCCAAAGGCCTTGGGAACCTTGTTAGGGTGCATGGACCCTCATGAATGCTTTGAAATACCAGGACATTTTAAATCAAAGTCTGGTGGCCTCTGCCCGAAAGCTGAAGATGGGTCGTCACTGGGTCTTTCAGCATGTGGCCAAATCTACACAGAAATGGTTCACCAGACACAGAATCAAGCTCCTCCCATGGCCATCTCAGTCCCCAGACCTCAACCCCATTGAAAACCTGTGGAGTGGGCTGAAAAGGAGAGTGCAGAGGAGAGGACCCAGATCGCTGGATGATTTAGAGAGATTGTGCAAAGAGGAATGGTTGACCCCTCTTTCTGTATTCTCCCATCTTGTGAAACATCATAGGGGAAGATTAGGTGCTGTTTTGTTGGCAAAAGGGGGTTGTCCAAAGTATTAACATCAGGAGTGCTAATAATTGTGGCACACATGATTTGATGTAAAAGAATTATTTCTTAACGTGAGATTTTTTTTGCACTTGAATTAAAGGTTGGATTTTCCTCTTTTTTTTCATTGTGGTCCTATATTATTTAGAAAAACTGAATTTTTTAGAAGCTAAAGAACACATCTTAACCCGGGGTGCCAATAATTATGGAGGGCAGTGTACATTCACTTAACTCAAATCCTAAGTAGTTATGGTTCAGGCTAAAGCAAAAACTGTTGTAGCACAAATACTACCAGACAAAATTTAAAAAAAATTGGCGTGCAATGCACGGAATACCCCTCAGCCCGATGTCGAAGTTTTTGGAGACGCCCACCCGCATGAAGGATAGCAATACCCCGTCAGCCTTGAGGGCTGAGGGGTAAAAATGCTTTCGGACAGTGGTATTAATGTTGTGAGGGGGGAAAGAAGAATAATCAGGAAGTCCCAATCCATCTCACAAGCTCTTAAATGAACCATGTAGGAAAAATGAGCACCACTGTACAGGGCTAATGAACGCTTCATGGTTTTCATGTAAGAGGAAGTGAACGCGACACGAAAAAAAAGGAAAAAAAAAAAAGAAGAATGCAAGTTTCAGATTGTGATTGTGGAAAAAGAGAAATGCTGCCAACAAAGAGTGAAGAATTAGACAGTATCGACAAGGGCCAAAACCTTTACCTGACGCCTCACGGCGCCACTACGGCGGAGCTATAGAGCATCACTGCGGTCAAACTTGTTCTCAAATCACCAGATGATGGTGACCAGATGAGCGAGATGGCTTCTCCTGAGCTCTGGCTCAGCTCGTCATGTCTTTTCCCTACTGTAGGACACTTGCAGCCTCCCATCACCAGCTGAGCTGAGCATATAATGCACTCTGCGCCCCTCAGCCTGCAGGACTCCACCCCTTAGAGACATGCTGCCAATGTCAGAAGAGCTCATGTCTTCACAGGCCTTAGGAAGGGACAGCACCAATGGCTCACATACAGGCAGGTTTGAGAGAGTAATGCTAGGTGACAATGCTTGGCTCAATTTCTGTTCAGACTCTGGGGTTCTGGACAAACATGTGAGGACCAGGATGTATTCACAAAGGAAAGGCTCCCATCCAGAGGGACCAATTATCTAAGAGGATCGTTTGCCGGAACCCCAGCAGTTCATAGAAACATGGCACCCATGCTCCAACCATCAGAGATATCCAGGCTCCTCAGCTGGCGACGCAATGTGGCAGTACTGGCATGGAGCTACAACTGCCCATTGTCCACAGCTGTGCTATCCACAGCCAAGAAAAGCAGTTTAGGCATCCTTTGGATAATTGAAACCAATAGCTTGACATAAGTTCTCTTGTATGAATATTTTCATAGTCGATTCTGAGATGCATTGCTGGGATATATTTTGTTTCATTGCCAAATTTGTATTTGCCTCTCTAATTTAGGAAAGCAGTGGAAATTTTTCATTAACAAAGCTGTTGGCAGTGAAATCTTTATTGTTATGTACTAAAGCGCTTATTCAACTTCCAAAGTTTTCTCTTTGTTCGTATTCGATTAAGCTCTTGTTCCAGATTAACCCCTAAAGACCTACGCCCCGATACCGGAGGCCGGTTGTTACGCATATTAAATACAGCATGTTTCCAAATCGCAACATTGTCATGCGGCATATCCATATTTCACGAAGAAACTCTGCCAAAAGCTCATGTAGACCATTTTTACCTCAACCGAACACAATCTAAGCACCAAGCAAGTAAATAAGCATGCAGCAAAACAGAGGATAAAATCAAATCAACGCTGAATCGCCAGAATTTCTCCTGAATTAGTGCTATGCATAAAAACGATACCCCGAAAGGAAAGGGGAAAGTCCACAGAATCCAACGATATGAGCCCTGTCATTTTAAACCAACACCACACTCAAAGAATAGCAGGCATACACTTTACAGTCTACAGAGATGAGCAAAAAAATTCTTATCTTTGATATTTTGAATTGAAAAACTGCTTGAGGGTAAATCCGCGCGTGCTATTGTTAACCCAATGTGTTCGTGTTATAACGAAACTAGATCTGCCAGAATCCTAGCGTTGCATCAAAGATCTCAGCTCATCAGCATTCAGCTTGCTTGCAATACATTTTCCTCTCTGCGATTGGCTTGTGATGCTGTCAGTTAGACTATGCCGGTAGGCATTTGATTCTATGAGTCCTCATGTTTCCAACAAACTCGAAACCACCTTAATCATAGAAACCTAGCCTGAGCTACAGCCTTGCGTTCTGGGCATGTTCTTGAATAGCGCAACAATATTAACGCACAACTAGTTTGTCTGAGGTATTGTCCGAATAATTATCCACTAAATATTCAACATTCATTTTCAAAGTCATTCTCTGACAGAATCTTTGCACAAATACTGAGACTACAACAGTACAGTATGCATTTTCTTTACCCATTCGTGAAATAGGCAATTTGACCACTGAATCGTAGTCAGTTGGCATAGCCCAATAGATAAAATGCCGCGCTGCAAGGGAAAGTCTGAAGGTTTGATCCCTGAGTAAGGCATATTTTATTGGGGAATAATTGCGGTTTTTGTTATTCTTACTTTTCTTGAACATTTTTTTCACATTGGCTTTGTTTTTATAATTTCATTTATTTGTCTTGTTTTTTTAATAAATCTGCTCCATTGGAGTCAAACTTCATTTTCATTGTATAGGCAACAAAACTGGCAGAAATAATACATTTATTTTTTTTTATTTTATTCTAAATATTTAGAAACATGTTGTATTTGGATGGAATGGGTGCCTGTAGTGATGTTTAAGTGAAATTAAATGAGTTTTACAGTTTGGTATGTGAGAAATCTGAAATGGAACACAAGGTACCTGAATTGCCAATTTGGAGAAACCACCTAGACATTCCTCTTATTTTGCTCTGTTTTACCTGATCAGAATAAACTTTGGCACAGATAATGAGATTCTGTGCTTTAATTTTTTTAGAGGTTTCAGACTGCAACT
This sequence comes from Gymnothorax reevesii, assembly GCA_029721435.1. Lineage (NCBI taxonomy): Eukaryota > Metazoa > Chordata > Actinopteri > Anguilliformes > Muraenidae > Gymnothorax > Gymnothorax reevesii. The sequence continues at coordinate 44,113,551 of CM056587.1, read as the reverse complement.
CAACAAATTTTCAAGGGTAGAAGTAAAACTTTGTTAGGATAAATGAAAAGATCTCATTTTGCACCCGTGTTCAATCTGCATTTACTCCCCAGCGACATGTATAGTGATTTTTAAACCAGGGAAGATATCCCAAATGGTTTTCCCTTTATTATAATACCAAGGTTATTCAAATGGACCAAGCAGTAGCAGAGATATACTCATTTCATTTTGAGCTTACCATTTTCGAAAAAGAGGTTCAGGGCTTCAGGGGTTAAGGTAACAAATGCCAAATTCGTGAATTAGATTGAGCCAGTACTGGTGAGAATGCTCACTAAACTCAAACCAGAACGGTCTCATATAACATAAGGCACACTTAACAAAATTCTGCCTCAAGTCCCATTTGCATGGGACTAGAATTATCAGGTGACCACTCATAATTGGAGGTCATCTTTGATCTTAATCCTGCGCACATTAGCCATATTTGTAATTTATAAAATAAAAATTGCATTTCAAATTACCTACCATATTTTGACAAACACAGAGATACAATATTATTCCCTTTGAGCATCTCGTCCCAATCCAAGTTAATGTGTACATTACCTTGACTCAAGTACCATTTGCAACACAAAGTTCTGTGCAATTTTCCCTTTTAATTATGGTGCGGATGAAATTCTTTAAGTTTTGTAATACTATGTGGAATTATTTGGATAATATTCAAAAACTACAGCCAGAGGTGCCCGCCCATACAGACTGTCCACAGGTACAACCCCTAGCAGAAACTGTGGAATCACCATGCAGTGGATGCTTTTTACTTCATAGCAAAAAAAATAGAAAATTTGCAGATACGTCAGAACTATTTTGGCTCAATAGCTGAACAGTCTGGCTTCATGAAGCACACCTCAATCAAATGAAACCATCTTAAAGGCTAGGTAGGCAGAAACCTAGAAAAAAAGGTTCGAATTGAGTCCACACGGTTCTCATCCCATCAGCTCTGACCATAGATATATATAGAACACTAGATTGCTGATAGGGTATGCTCAAGTGAAGCATCTGTTCTCCGAGCCTATACACCCGGAAGTAAAATTCGCCCATAGACTCCCATTCATTTTCCCCTACTTTAAAATTACATTTTCAAATAAAAACTTGCGTGCGAGTCTGTGTTATTTTGGTATCGCTGTGCTGAGCAACATTTTGTCTCCCTAAATATGTGCTTTTCGGAGGATGGAAAGCGGCACACTTACTAAAGGGAAGATCGAAATGTGACTCGATGTCAACGTTAGAGTGCTGCAGAGGAGTGACTTTAACACGATCCAGACTTTTACCACTGATAGGACAACTGCTTGGAAGTTATCGCCGTTATAAGAAACGTCGTTTGAATGTCCGTATACGTTATCAAATTACACTCTGGTTTCCTCACTTCATTGTACCCTGGTTGACTATTTGACATCAACCAAATTGTTTATATTGAATCATATGGCTAACGTTGATAAAAGGAAGCGCTAGTGAAGCCTTTCTCCCCTCCTTGTCTTTTGGAGCTCTGTATAAAACAGACAAAGCGACTTGTCCACTGTTTTAAATATTATGCGGGTAAGATGTATTGTCGTTGAATGCCAAGTACATGTAGCTTGCTAGCCACCTTTTAAGTTTTACTTACCACAAAGTCAATGCAGTCTCCGCGATGCCAAGGTAGCTCGCTGGTGACCCGATATCAATCGCTAGCGTTCGCTTTTAGTCAGCGGTCTGTTCAAGTCAATGGAACGGCTAATTAGCTAGCTAGCACGAAACGCGATTTTTTTTTCTATTAAAGTGACAACTTTGCGTTTATAATTTAACTTTCGCATGAAACGTTTTATTACAGCTCTTCAAATAAATATTGCTACAAAAGACAGTCGCACATCTCAGCATTTTCTCGCTTGTGTCGACTTATTTGAAATGGGCCTCATAGGAAACCATTCATTTTTATGAAGAAGTTCAGTGTATCATTAAGGCGGCCGGGTGCTTCACTTTGGATAATGTAAATATGACGCGGTGACAATGCCTTATCGGTGGCCGCCGTCAGCAGGCTATATTCATGGTAAATCGCACACACGCAACCTAACCCCCATCACAGCAACTGTTTAGAGGAAAAAGAATTTAGCCGTTTACCTGTCCTACAGAAGTACAGCGAGCTCCGAGTCCAACTTGAAACCAATGCTATCCCAAACTTCTCTCCATCTTCGAAATGCAACGACACACGTTTTATTGCGTTTATTGCCAAACTCTCTTTTAGACTCCCTTTTTGCCGAATCCGTTTTCCTCTTCTTAGGTTGTTTTGCACTGAACGCGGGTGTTTCCAAACGTGGAATGGCAACTTTTCCTGTCCGGTCGTCCGCCATTGCTGCAGAGTGGTTTCCGCATCAGCTGTAGTAGAACAGCCAATAACTGTTTGGCTCTCTCAAAGCTCTATAAGCTGCTCTGTGATTGGTCAAAATCTACCGTCACGCGGAGATTCTTTGCAGGCTGAAAACAGAGCCTAAGGGACACGTAGAGGTCTGATCTTTTTTTCACATCACTTCCTTTACATTATCCCCAAGGTTATTATGTAAATTTTTGCCTAAAACGGTCAAAAGAAAGCTGCCTACCTAGCCTTTAATTGATGGCACATTTTTTTCAATCAGTCAGATGAAGGGTTAATGATTATTTTTCCTCCTTCCCCTTATCCTACCATTCATCTTCCCTTCGCTTTCATTTCACCATGACAGTTTTACACTAAATGGATATTGCATATGTGATGCACTTTTGTACTTACTGCATGTATTGTTTTGTTCTTGATTTGTCACACTGTCATTTTCCAGTACTGGCTGCTGCTTTTGCCTTGCACCAGGGCTCCCTTGAAAAAGAGATTTCGATCTCAACGAAACTTTGAGTTAAATAAAGGACAAAAATAAATAAATGAATGACTTTGAAGGCTCTTACCCATTTTCTTAGTTAAATCCAAGGGGTGTCTTTTTGGCTGTGTTTTAATGTTGATATAGTGCCCCATACTGCATGCTTCAAGATAACCTAGTCCACTGCTTTGAAAATTAAATGCCAACCTATTGATACAAAATACTTGCCTATGCAAATCTGTTTTTTTGAACATGTGCAATATGCTAAAAAAATTAAGTTATTCTGAGAATGCAATGATAAAGGCTTAAGGCATAGCCTAAACACAGTTTTAAACACGCTCTTCAAGCACATTCTGCATTTTACTCATATTTTGATGATTTCTCCTCTTAATTGGGCAATTTGTAGTTTACCCACCTTTTATTATTTTTTTAACTCCATTTCTGGCTATGGAGTATGAGGGCAAGCTCTACAATCAAGTCTTTGGTGGGCTGCGTGATTTATCATTGTTATGATGTCTCAAAGAGAGATTTTCATATTTCAATAGAAGTGAAACTATGACTTCCTCAAGAGCTGGGTTAAATTACAACAGAGTTATAAAAAAAAAAACTTGGACAAGTGCTGACTAAGGCAAGTTGAATTTGCTCTGGCAATTCCCATGTATACATGCGCATGTATAAAAACTTCTGCCATAATGAAATGCACCTTTGTGTGTTTGAATTAAATTCCCAAAAATAATACATAGGTATTCACTGGTAGTTATGGCCTTGTAAACTTTGCATTTGGATAAATTTGACCAATGACAGATGAATGCATGTCCTGAATTATTTAGTAAACCACTGGATTTCTAAATTCTTGTAGTCTTGTTTTCATTTAGGCCAGGGGAGTCAGTTTGTGCCCTCTCAAAATAAAGGAGTGCCTGATGCCCCTGGGTACAGCTGAAAAAAAAGGAACAAGCCAACGCTGAGCACCAACAGCACCCAACTGCCCTATTATTAATAAATAGCAGCATACACCTATGGCGAGGCACAGGTCACTGTGCCAAGGTCAAAGGTCAAATCCACTAATGACTCTTACCTTGCACACCTATCCCTCACAAAGAACATGCATACCGAATTTGAAGCTCATGTGGCTTAGACTTTTGGAGATATGGCCCAGACAAATCATGGAGCCGCAACCCGCCCACCTGCCCAAACACCACAGGGCATAACAACACCCAATCAGCCCATAAAGGCCTGCGGGGTGAAAACAGATAAGGAAAAGTCAGCAGCTCAGAGAGAATATGATGTAAACATGCAAACTGCAAGCATTACTGTCAAATCAACAGTACAAAGACTGGCTGCTCTATGAGGAATGAACTAAATAAGTTATTCTTGCAGGATAGTTCACAATTTTATCAAAGGCTCTTCCTCATAAGTGTTTAAAAAATGGAGCGCGCAAAGTCCGGAAGGATAAGACTAACCAATTTAAATTGTGATCAAAGCTTACTTTCACAGCATGCATTCATTCCCTTTTTGCATTATTTCAATAAAACATTGGACCAGTCTATACAATGAATCCAGAGAGCTGCAATCCTATGGAGTTAAATTAGTGCCAAAACCTAGTATACAAACCGAGCATGTTTTACAAATGCACAACGATTCACAAACAAATACAATGTGATTTGCAAATATAAAAATGATTCACGTGCAAACAATGAGTGGTTTGCAAATATAATAACGATTTGCAAACAAATACAGTGTGGTTTGCAAATATAAAAAACGATTTGCAAACAAATACAGTGTGGTTTGGAAATACAAAACACCATTAACAAACGAATGTATTCAGTGTTACAAACACAAAACGTACCGATTACAAGTATACAACGAGAACCATTTCCTACAAGTAAAAATCACTTTTGGCAGTTTTCTACCGCTGACATGGCGTAAAGGATTTTCTCACAAATGTCCTCACTGTTATTGTCCCTGTTAAACAGCAGGTGGGGCTATGACTCAATATCCTAGATCTCTGCACCGTGAAGTTGAACAGAATAGAGAACGGCCGCCAGCGACAACCGTGGACATGAGGATGATGGCTGAGGCTTAATAAAAACGCAGTATCTACGTGTTCGAAATAGCTCCGTGTCCAACAGTGGGATGGTGTCAATATAACTCTGTGTCCGACAGTCGATTATTGTTTTTAATCTCTTTAAGTCTACTGAATCTTTGAGATAGCCTATTAAATGTGAATGTTTGATCAGATGGCTCAGTTCTTCAAGATGGGTACCGAGAATTTCAATCAATGTTTCTGTTAAGCTCTGCTCAATAAAGTGTTCTGATTGTTAGTGATATATTTTTATTTTCCATTTCGTTATAAATCTGGGCCCGTATTCACACAGCATCTTATCTTAGCGCTAGGAGTACTACTCCTAAGACGCGCTAAAACATTTTATGTAGGAGTAAAATATTAAAAGTAATTCACAAAACCGCTGAGAGCAACTTTTAGCCATCCGAGACACCGAGGGTAACGCTGCAACGATCTGTAGGCTGATATTATCCTACGCATACCGCGTGGATTTGCTGTTCACCCCCAAGCCAATTTTCCCTCTGATTAGGCTACATGCTTTCGCTCCAGCACCAACTGGCCCAGCAGCAGTAACTGGTCTTGGCTCCACAATGTAAAAAATATCCGTAGATTTTACGGTGGAAAACTCTCGAAACGCTACGGTAAAACGCTGTAAAGTCAAAAAAGGTTTAAAACATTATTCTTGACAGGGAAACACCGTAAATAAATATACCGGTCAGAACAATAATTTTTTAATTTTTTTTCTTTAAAAAACACATTTACTGGCCGTCAAAAGAACAGACACATGCCGTATTGTATGAAATGGTCACCATGTTCATTTTTACGGTTATTTTCTTTAACAAATACATTTTGTTACTGTTAAAAGGCAGCTTTTGCAGCGCTGAAATATTTTTGACAGGGAAATATCGTAAATGCATATACCAGTCAGAACAATATTTTTAGCAATCTCTTTTTTTAAAAATGTACATTTTCTGGCATTTAAAAGTACGAACACTTGCCGTAAAGTACAAAACCACATTAACCTTTAGCCTACAGTTATTTTCTTTCTTTTTTTTTTTTTTACTGTTAAAAGGAAGCAGGCTCAGGGCAACATTATTCTTGACAGGGAAAAACCATAAATATATGTATTACATGCGCGTGTCTCGCTGACAGTATGAGTACGCCCCGGCCGTAATGTTCGCCGTGGCACTCCTGTGTCATACAGGGCTATGTGTTGAGAACTACTTTCAAGTCGGATGTTTCCGTGGCACCTCGGGCGGTTTCAAATCTGAGAATACGTGTAAAAAACATAAAAATGAATAAAATCTACTAGCGGGCCTATTTGCTTTCTGCTTGTAAACAACCAGGAGGAGGCGGAGGAGGAGGGTGCCCGGTGAAAACGTAAGAAACAATAGCAGTGGCTATAAGCATAGTGGATGAGAAATCTTTCGTAAATATGATATAATTTCATATAGCTAATACATACGTTACCGTGCTAGTGGCAGCTGGTAAATTTTAGAGCTCGTTAGGGCGTGAAGATGTTTACCGTACTTGACCTTCGGCCTCGTGTGGCAAAAATCCCTCCGCGCCCAACTCGTTCCGAAATTTCAACCCATGACCTTCTTGGTGTGAGGCAATAGTGCTCCTCTGCCACCGTGCCACGCAGTGGCTGTGGCATATAGACAAGACGAGACGAGAACAAGTAATTAACTTAACCCCCTTAAACCATAGGCCTTTTTGCTATACATGTCCACTCATCCCTCCTCGGGCAGTTCAGACCCTTGGCTGTTTACCCAATACCCATATAACTGATACTCAACACAACATAGGTAGTGAAGTGATGAGGATGGTGGGACCTGTCCCAACATCTTTTATGATATCCACTGTTTAGCCTAAAAACATTTTCAAATTTTGGGTAAAAAAAAAAATGCATTGATGACCATTAGGGCTTGCGTGTAATATATCAAAACCCTGTAACATAAGCATAGACAACTAGTCTCAGATTTTAAAAAAAAAAAGTAAAAATAAAAAAGAGAAAAAGAAAGAATGAAAGAAAGAAAACACTTAAAATGACTATTCAAGGGTAGGCCCAATAGGCCATGTAAACTTTTCCTCCTTTTTCTGGATAAAATTCTTTTCAATGATGTTAGGGAATAGGATGCGCTTGCTGTTTTCTTTCTTAACCATTGGCTTAAAAAAATCAATCTGAGCTGGAACGTCATTCTCCCTCCTTATTAGTCTCTTTCCCGACCCAAGTCTTTCATTAGGGTCTGGTCTTGGCCATCTTCAGCCGAGTATGAGCACAATTCAGAGAGCTAATTGAAAATATTCCGAGCCGGGCATGCGCACTAGCTCTTGTTCGTGAAGGAAATTGCGCGGGTAACCAAGATAGGTAGTATTTGGCTTTAACGTTTGCGTTGTGGATTCGTAGTTTCGCAGCTTGGACTCTCGTCGGTGAACTTAAAATATAAAAACGGTAAATGCTAATCTGCCAATGCCATTAGGCTCGCACACTAACCCAACAATAAACTACGTAATTAACAGATCACGATTGAACATTTTTCAAGATTGTTAATTGTTGGGGTTTCGTTTCGATATGGAGGCCAGATAAGCTAAGGCTTTCGTTAGTTAGCAAATTATTGCGGTCAGACTCAGTGAGTACACGGCATCGCTTTCCCTAAGTTTGAAGTCGTTTGCTGACTCGGGAAGGAAAGACTATACACGCACATTGGAAATTATCGTCATTGCATCGATGCGTGTTTAAGTGGGGTTTTCTGACGTTACGTAAACGTCTTCTCGTATTGGACTTGACCTCTGCAGCTAGGGAGCAGACAGCAAAAGAAGAAAAATACACGGAGGTGACAAGTGCTCGGTAACGTTAAGCTGTTGATTTTGTAAGATTTTGATGTTAAGTAGTTGGGGTATTTCTGTCGAAATGGCGTGGTAGGGCTGGATGTCTAATGCACTGAGAAATCTAGACCCTCGGTTGGGAGACGGAATGGAAATGTAATTTTTTTCCCCCCCTCGGGTGATTGGGAGAGAAAATCTTTGGTTCAGTTCACGGTGCCGTGCTCCCAAGTGCATACTTGCACTTGCATCTGTGGAATAGACTAGGTCACTGCAGAAACTTGCTTACACTTATTCATATTGCATATTATGCCTAGTCTTATCAAGCGTTACCGTGATAGTCAGGCTAACTTTTGAGTTGTAGAAAGATTTGCATTTGGTTTAATATTTTATTTACAGCTTTAGCCTCTTGATTTCTTGTCAGTACTCAGTGGAGTTGGTGAGGCCTTGACACGTGTTTGGCTGGGTGGAGGAATAGGTTAATTGAGGAGAGTAAATAGGCTTATTGCCTTGGCCTTTTTTTTTTGCCTGCAGCTCTTTACTTAAAGCTTAAATCTGCTGTGAGTAGGCAGAACACAAGAATTTTGGGTGTTTGCTGTGCATATGGCTGAGCGGCTACTTTTTTTTGCATGCAGATTTAGGCTAGCTAGCTAGCTTGGCCATGTATTCGTGTTGCATTTGTGGTGAATCGTTTCCATCTGTAAAGGCACATGTTGTCCATTGCAAGCTCCATCGCAATGAACCCCGGGCGTTTTTCAAGTGCCTTGACATTAGCTGTAAGCGGGTGTTTTCCAAGTATCCTGCTTTTAAAGCTCATTACTATCGTCATCATGCTGGTAAATCATTGATTTCTCAGGATTTGGCCACAGCTTACTTGAAATGCACAGTTCCCCTTTGTGAGCGCCAGTGTGGGGATGTGAAAGAGTTAGTCGCTCACCTTAAGGTGCACATTGTTGGGGGGTGCCCTGTGAACTGCCCAGTGAAAGGATGCAAAACTGTGTTCTCTCAAAAATCTACCTTCTCTGCCCATATGTCCAGAAAGCACAGAAACTGTCCAATCAATACCTCTAGTGGCTCACTTGATAGGCTTAGATCTTCTGAATGTCCTTCCACAAGTGCTAGTGTTAGCCTACCTGTAATAGAGGAACCAGCCTGTCTACCAGATGATGAGGACACTGCTCTTGGAGACAGTAACTCTGATGATTTGTATCTCAGAAATGTGTGTATGTTTTACGCAAGGCTACAAGGACAGTACCTTGTTCCCACATCCACTATTCAGTTTGTTGTGGAAGAGATACAGAACATGCATGAGTTGGGACAGGCACACATTTTGAACAGGTTGCACTCACTCCTGCAAGATCTGGCCATATCAGATGACGTGAGAGCCAAAATCTGTGATGTAGTGAGGGAATCTGATTTATTCTCAGCTTGCCACACAGGGCCAATGAGAACAGCCTACACTAGGACCCAGTGCTTTAAAAGGGTATTCAAATATGTGGAACCTCAGCAGATATTTTTAGGCAGAGATGAAAACATGCAAAGAAGATTTGCATACTATGTTCCTGTGTTACACACATTGAAGAATATGCTAGAGTCAGGCTTTTGGAAGGGGCTTATGGCTGCAAATCCCATTGCTCCTTCTCCAGACATTCTGAGTGACACATCTGATGGAAAGCTGTATAAGAACAACACTTTCTTTCAAGATTACCCAGCTTGCTTGAAGATAATATTGTACCAGGATGCATTTGAGGTTGCGAACCCTTTGGGGTCAGCTAAACGAAAGCACAAACTTTTGGCTGTGTACTTCTCGCTCCTGAATTTACCGCCCCACATTCGATCCACTGTGGATCACATGCAGCTGGTGTTGCTCTGTACAGAGAAGGATCTTACCAAATTTGGCCATGACAAAGTCTTTTCTGAATTGTTAGCGGATTTGAAAGTGTTGGAGGAGAGCGGTCTGATAGCTAACGAAAGAGTTGTGAAGGGAACACTTTACTGCGTTGCTGGAGATAATCTTGGGTCGCATACGATCGGTGGATTCACTGAAAATTTCAGCACATCTGAGCACTTTTGCAGATTCTGTCTAATTTCGAGAACTCAATTTCAGGCTGACCCTACGTCATCTGCGGAGGAACGCACCCCTGATAACTACAGGGCAGCAATCCAACAAGTAGACTTACAATCAAAACAAGAAGTGCATGGAATTAAGTTCAGGTCAGTGTTCAACACTTTGAAACACTTTCATGTTTGTCTGCCTGGCTTGCCTCCATGCCTTGGGCATGACCTTTTTGAGGGTGTGCTGTCTTATGATGTTGCCCTTTACCTTAAGTATTTTGTAAAGACAAAGAAATGGTTCTCGTATACAGTCTTGAACAGGCGCATCAAACAATTCAAATACAAAGACGCAGATGCCTCTTCAAAGCCATGCGAAGTCAGTGCCACATCACCAAAGCTGTCCGGTCATGCAGACAAAATTGGAACTCTCTCAGACTTTTGCCCCTGCTAATTGGAGACCGTGTACAAGATCAGCAAGATGAGGTGTGGCAATTGGCATTACAGTTAAAAGACATCGTAGACTTCACATGTGCACAGAAAATATCCAGATCCCAGGTTGCTTACCCTGACATTCTCATTGAGGAATATCTTGATTCTCGCAAGACATTATTTCCAAACCAAAAATTGCGACCCAAGCACCACTATCTGCACCATTACCCAGGCTTGATCCTGAAATTTGGCCCGCTCATTAAGGTCTGGACTATGCGCTTCGAGAGTAAGCACAGTTATTTCAAAAGATGTGCAAGGCAGTTGAAAAATTTTAAAAATCTGCCTGTTACCCTTTCAGAACGACATCAACTGTTACAGGCTTACCTGACATCTGGGACAATGAGTGCCCAAGACGTGCAGTTAAAGGATGCCTCTCCTTTTTGCCCTGAACTTTACACAGAGCAAATTAAGACTGCAGTGCAGCAATTTGGCTTCACGGAGACAAATGCGCAGATAACCGCCAATGTGCAGTACAAAGGCATATCATATAAAAGGGGACAGTTTGTTGTCATTAGGAATGTGGATTGGGTTGAGTTTGGCGAAGTTGTCCTTCTCATATTGCAGTGTTTCTCAAACCTCTCCTGGAGGACCACCTGTCCTGCCTGTTTTTGATCTTTCCCTGCCCCAGCACAGGTGATTCAAATAATCAGGATGTTATCAATCAGCTTTAGAGGGTCAATAACGAGCTGATCATTTTAATCACCTGTGCTAAAACAGGGAAAGATCTAAAACATGCAGGACAGGTGGTCCTCCAGGAGAGGTTTGAGAAGCACTGTCATATTGAAAGATAATTCTGCTCTTCACTTCCTTGTGAAAGTTCATGTCACAGAATTTATGCCTCACTTCCATATGTTCTCTGTTAGAAATGTTAGTGACAGACTGTTGTGCCTCCACTTGAACGACCTTGTAGATTTTTGGTCATTACCATCTTATGTCAAAGACGGCCACCAAATTGTCCCCTTGAAGCACAGCGTATTGTCATTGTAGATGCCAGTGAGTGGAAGAGGGAAGCCTTAAAGGTGCTATCAGAATGGATGTAATTGTGTTTGTTTCAATTTCCTGGCAGATGATTTTGTCAGACCTGACTAGCTTAATATTTTGACTGTTTATTATTTTGACTCGCCTTAGTGTTCTCAGCGCAAGGGCACACTCTATGGTTGTCAGTGCAGGCCTCTCCCATATAGCTTTTTTCAGTACACAGAGTCTGACCTGAGTATTTCTAGTCTGAGTGAATTAGCCAAAGAAAAAAGGGTCAAAGGTGAATATATTTAGACCTACTTCCATCTACAAATCCAATTCGCTCTGACTAAAGGTATTATTTGTTTAATTAACCCAAACACCCTGATGGTACTTTTAATGTCCGAATGTGATGTATAAATCTGTTGTCTCATGAAGGTCATTTTGTGTCAAACCTGCACGAATTTTCTCAAGCACAGAAAAGACGTGAATAGTTCTTAACAGCTCTTGGCCTAATAATTACGATTACTCCTGCTGGTTGGGTAGAATGATATTGTATGTTTGTTCGTTAGAAATGGCTGAACCCCCGGCTCAGAGGATCAGAAGGGCTATTACCACTGCATTCATTGATTACTCCGAAGAGGTGTTGGATTCAGTGGTAGACGCCCTGGTAACGGGAGGTGTTGAGACCTTAGAAGATCTACACTACATAAAAGAGGAGGATTTGTTGTCTGTCCTAAGACCAGTACAAGCCAGGCGATTTGTTGCTTGGGCTCACAATGGTGAGGGTTAAATTATAATTTATTGTTGACATAAAACAACCATGACACTTGACATTGAAAGTGATTCTCTGTCCCCAGCCTCACAGTGTGTATCTCCACCTCCAAGCCAAAGTGCAACACAGTTGCCATCTTCACCAGTCCCCTCCTCTTCACCGTCACTATCTTCTGCCTCACCCACCTCCACCTCGCTAAAAAGTTTTGAAATTCCCTGGCACATGCTTCCTGAGGAGCTTCAGCAGTGTTTGGCCAGGGACAAAAGGCCTACTCCAGCACTTCGACGCCAAATGGTCAGAATAATTGTATCGGAAATGATGAAAATGTGTAGCTCTCCTACCAGGCAAAACACATTAGAAGTAGCTAGAAAAATGGTAGTAAAGTACCCAAAGTCCTTGCAGGATGTTATAGAAGGTGATGTCGTTGGGTCAGGATACGATTCGCTGTCCAAACAATTACAGGCGCGTGTGGAGAATGCAAAAAGGCCAAACACTCCAAAAATAAAAAAGCGCAAGAGGCAAGAATAGGATGAGTGTGACACTGAAGAAATTACAGCCTCCCAGAGAGCGAGCATTCAAGACACTTACGGGTGTGTAAACTGGGAACCAAAATATCTTCCAGTGTCCGAGACCCAGGAAAGCCAGAATGCCAAAAAAGAAGAAATGAAAAAAAGGTATCAAGATATGAATTTTGATGCAGAGGAAATAAGGAGGTTGGTGCGTGACTCGTACTATTCACAGCGGGCAGCCATAAACGGAGGAGCAGGTATAAAAACCCTTAGCCAGGAGTGGCCCTTTCTATTTGAGGAAACGGGCATGGCAGTGCATTTTGTGGAATTAACTGGCCGCACTCTCATCGAGACCTTTTTGGGGAACACAGAGAAAAAAGGCAAACGCCTAATAAAATTTCTGAAGCATGTTGCCGCACCCAAGTGCAAGCGAGTCCAAGATACTCTGATCAAATGCCAGAATGATAAAGGTCCATTGGATGAGTCGACAGAGTTAATCGAAATGGTTCGACTTCTTATGAGCCACTTTGGTGAAACGGAGGAGAACCTGTTTCAATATGCGGAGCCTACCTGTCTGGCTGATGAGATCGAGCTGGAAAAGTTGCCTCCAACTAGGGCTGGGCGATATATCGATATTATATCGATATCGTGATGCAAAGTAAAATATCGTCACGGATTTTGATTATCGTAATATCGTGATATGAAATAAGTGTTGGGTTTTCTGGTTTTAAAAGCTGAATTACAGTAATGGGTTGCATTTTTTCTGCACTTGCAAGACAGTTGAAGCTGTTGCCTGCACCTGTTTCATCATTATATCAACACTACTAATAAATGGTTATAAAAAATATTATTGTGTAAATATTTTGCAAAAGCACCAACATTTGTCCCGATAATATCGGCAAAATATCGATATCGAGGTATTCGGTCACAGATATCGGGATATTAGATTTTGTCCATATCGCCCAGCCCTACCTCCAACTCCCTGCATTATTGTGTGTGGTAAGTAAGTCAGTGACGTGCTGAATAGGTTTATCAGCCATCTTTTCTTGGTTATTCAGCATATTTCGGTCATCCTGTCTTCAGTGGTTCATGCATTTTAGGGTATTTTAACAAGTTTGATGAGATATTTCTGTTGTTTTGACATATTTGACTCATTTTCTTTGTGCATTCAGGGTCCACTTGTTTTGGTGCCCAGCGATTTATGCTCAGCATTGACCAACACCTCGTTAATGATCACATCACATCGGTCTTGTCAGCCCTGTGCCTGATGTTCGGCAGTTTTTATTGCTTCAACGTGCATTATCCCATTGAGCTTCGTTCTACCCTCGAGTTTCTCCAGAGGTACAATTCTTGTTGTTGTTGTGACTCTCTATATTCAGTCATTAATTTCATCCTCCTTAAAAGGTAATGAAAAATTCTTTTTTTTTTGATGAAGGTGCTTTTTCTCCATCAACCCGGAAAGAGGCACAAAAGTAGAGTGGAGGAAGAACAAAAAGGTGCTCTCAGTGAATCCGAGAGTCCTGACACTAATTGCAGACCTGGCTGATCACGAGTGGATTTAGTCGATTTAGACTGAAGGAGTTAGTTGTTAACTGTGTCGTGTTTTGCTTTTTTGGTTTGAACAAGCAAACTTCAAGGATCTCGGATCCTTGTTTTTTTTTTTTTTTTGGAAAGCGTCTAAACTGTACTGTATACTGTACTCTCAAAACGTACTTAAGTTCAGTAAGTACATGCATTTAGTTATTGTTCACTGCTGGTGATGATTGATCAATGGATTTGAGTGAAGTCAGGTCATGTTATGTGATTGTTGTTATTGTTATTTCGGTAAAGTATTCCTTGGTGACAATATCTTCATCACTTCAGAAAGTTGTATTCTAATAGTCTTTAGGGTACTGATGTTTTAGTCATTTACTGAGGAAAAGTGCAAAAATGTTTTGACATGCTGGCCAAAAAAAATTAAGGGTTCTTGCTAGTAGGACTACGCGTTCCTTACAAGCCCCAACCCTTAATTAGCAACTTACAGGAGTGATCAAAGGATTGGCAGCACTAAATTGACTGAAAAGTTAATAGAGCCGCTTAGTGTCATATAAGTTGTTACCCGGATGAGTTACAGAAATGAAAACAAAGCCTTTACACGTTAAGTGGCTATAAGGTACATTGAGCATCGCCTCAAAAAATTCATTCATATATCTTTGTTACTGAACTGAGAAAATGTTAATGTTTTATCTCTGATGGCAAATCTTTTGCTAAAAATGGAATTTTGTCTAATTGAAATGAAAATATTAAAGTATTTGTTTCAAATGTAATTGATTGGTGTTGTTTTGGAAGTGGCACGACCATTTGGTGAGTATAACATGCAGTGCTAGAACAAGTATGGAAACCATGATGCGTTCATTAGATACTCAAAATGTTTTGGAAAGGGTACATCTGCATTAGTCTGCTCCTCTTTTCTTTCAGAAATATATGGTATCCCTGATCTCTCTTTAAAAAAAAAAAATAGTGTGATGACCTCTCCTTTTACTTCAATTGTCCACTGCACTGCATTTTCAACCCTTCATGTCTTCTGCAAACTGTGGTAAGTATCCCTAAATTCTTGTTACTATCTTTTTCTTGCATAGTTCATACATCTCACTTCATCATCCTGGGTCTGCCACTGCTATCTTTCTCCTGCCTCTCATTATTTGAAACTCCAGATGTATGCGAGAAGTGTTCCCTCTTCTTCTTCCTTATCCAGATGTTCCAGATCCCAACAAGGGTACCAGAAAGGGTTGGAGTGGTTCTTCTGTGGCCTTCGCATAAGCCTGACTTCCCGATGTCCACTGCACTGCGCTCTCAACTTTTCCTGTCGTCTGCAAACTGTGGCAAGTATCCCTAAATTATTGTTTTTCGGCCATTTTTTATCCCCCGGGGGGATATAGCTATCTGCTAGCTCTGTCTGTCTGTCCGTCTGTAAACATGAGTTTGTCCAGGCCATATCTGGGAAACTATATGTGCTAGCTTCACCAAACTTGACACACATGTCAATCATGATGTGTAGATGTGCCTTTTAAAGGTTGTTACACAACCTACAGCCAGGGGGGATCTGCCATTGCCAGATGGCTATTGTATATACTTATAATTATTATGTCCCCTGCTGCACGGAACGTGCGAAGCACCGGGACATAGTATTCACGACCGTCCGTATGTCCGTCCGTACGTCCCGAATTCTTGTCAGCGAGATATCTCAAGAACGAATTGACGGATTTTCTTCAAATTTGATGTCAACATGTATTAGGGTGATACCCCGGCGCCAGTCGATTTTAGTGACCTTCGCGTCACTCAAGGTCGCACCAAGAGATTGCTCATTTTGACATGATTTCACATTTTGTGGCGGGGGACAAAGACGCGTTTAGCGGCAAATACTTGTTTATTATTATTATTCTTTCTTCCGCCGTTCTACACTATTTAACTACTCCTACATACTTAGTGCCATTTCAACAAGTCATAAATTAAAACGTGCAGCTTTTTCTGGACATTATTGCCATTACTCTTCTTTCGTACAATGTATACTTTTTAAAATATTTCACTTTTTTGATCATTTTGTCCGATAGAAATGCTTTGAAACAGTCTTCAAACTCTTGTGCTACTTTGAACCTTGATAACTTCAGCATACTTTCTCCTAGAGACTTCATTCGACTTCTCACATCAGCTTAGTTAGCGGAGTAATGTGGTTAGCATGGTCACGTGGTTAGCATTGTAGGCATAACGGCTAACAACATTAGCCAAGTTAGCGGAGTAATGTGGTTAGCATTGCCAGCATAATGACTAACGACATTAGCTACGTTAGCTGAGTAGCGTGGTTAGCATGGCCGTGTGGTTAGCATTGTTAGCATACCGGCTAACAACATTAGCTACTTTAGCTGAGTAACGTGGTTGGCATGGTCACATTGTTAGCATTGTTAGCATAATAGCCAACAACATTAGCTAAGTTAGGTGAGTAACGTGGTTAGCATTGTTAGCATAGCGGCTAACAACATTAGCTAAGTTAGCTGAGTAGCATGGTTGGCATTGTTTTTCATTTATTCTTTGTTCAGATTTCCATTCAAGTATTCTACATAGTTCAAAGATTATATTTTCATGGCAGCTATTCAGTGTGGCATCAGAAAGCATTCAAACTTTATTGTATTCAAGAAAGCATCGCAGTGTGGCTTCAGCTTTCAGCATTCACACTCGCAATTTCTGAAGAAATTGCAATTCTCTAGTTTTTTCTGTCTTTTTGATGCACAGGTTCTACACATCTCACTTCATCATCCTGGGTCTGCCACTGCCATCTTTCTCACCCCTGTTATTATTTGAAACTCCAGATGTATGCAAAAAGTGTTCCCTCTTCTTCCTCCTTATCCAGATGTTCCAGATCCCAACAACGGTACCAGAAAGGGTTGAAGTGGTTCTTCTGTGGCCATCACATAAGCCTGACTTCCTGATGTCCACTGCACTGCGCTCTTGACCTTTCCTGTCTTCTGCAAACTGTGGTAAGTATCCCTCAGTTTGTTGCACAACTTCATCAAACTTTGTCCAGTCTAGGTTATTCCTTTTTTTAAAGACCTCTCTGCCCAACTACTTTTTTATATTACTCAGTCTGCCACTGCTGTCTTACTCCTCCCATTCGTTTGTCCATGGAAGTAATTGTATGAATTAGAAACTCTAAATCTCATTACTTGACACCTGTTTTCTCTGTGCTCCCTCCTTATGATCAGATTGCCTTGTGTTGGATTCGTGATGTTCACCACGCTGCACAGCCCACTTTTCTGCTTCGCAAGCTATGGAAAGCAACTCTCATCTTGACCCTTTATGGGCCTGTTTTGGGACCTCATTTTCATGCAAACAGACTGTTCACGTTTGGACTTTAGCATGCAGACTGTGGAGGAGCAGGGTATCCTGGTGATGTACCCAGTGAGTACATTATACCATTTGATTGCTAGTATCATTTTGACTCCCATGTTGTTTCATCATATTTTCTAATTATAACCTATAATTAGGATATAGACCCAACAAAGGATAAAATCTGAACTGGCATAGCTGCTCTATATATCACAGGTCAATATTGTTGATCTTAAACTGACTGGAAGTGAGATTTATCATCAGTTGTACATTTAGATAATTTCAAACAGTGTTGTCAACACTTGACATTTGACATTGATTTTCAAACATGCCGCTGTCCTTGTACCCATTAACTTGGAGTTTGTTATGGCAAAATGTGTTCAAAATATACTCTTCCAAAAAAGAAACTATACATTGTTTTTAGGATCAATTTATTATACATGAAATGTTTTGACAAATGTGGAAAACGTATTGTAAAGAAAGTGTAATCAATAATTCAATATTTGTATAGTTTCTTTTTTAGAAGAGTATATTTCAATATATTTTACACATTTGTCAAAACATTTCATGTATAATAAATTGATGCAAAAAACAATGTATAGTTTCTTTTTTGGAAGAGTATATGTGATGGTTGACTTCACCGTAAACGCTCGTGTTTGACGAACTCTTCACATTGAACTTGTAGTAGAGTTGAATGCATGACTTAAATGTAGAATAAGCCCTCTTCATTTTTTGTATTTGAAGGTGTTGAACAAGTAATAAATTGGTTGTTTTTATATTAAGCACCTTTGGTATTCATTGTGTACAGTACTTGCATGGAAAAACTTGATTTCTTTATAGTAAAACAGAATCTGACACCAATGTTAAGCCAATTTGAATTTATGGTTATTATGGTAATGGTATGTTTGGTGAACTGTGTTTTTTGCAGTGAAAATCTGAAACTGTCTGGTAATATTTACTGTTAAAAGCGCAGTCTGTTTACAGTATTTATTCCAGACAGGTTATGTAAGCCAGCTGCTGGTATTTCACCTTTCAAAAAACAGATTGTATGTTACCATATTTATTGCAGTGAGGTTCTGGAACCAGCTGCCGGTATTTCACCATTTTAAAAAAGGATAGTATTTTTTTCCATATTTTTACGGTGAGGTTCAGGCAACTGAGCTCCCAGTTATTTACCGTAAAAATGGACCGATAGTATTTTTCTGTATTTATTATGGTAAGGTTCTGGCATACGAGCGGTCGGTTATTTACCGTAAAATAAACAAATAGTATTTTTCCGTATTTATTACAGTGAGGTTCTGGCATCCGAGCTGCCGGTTCTTTACGGTAAAATAAACAGATGGTATTTTCCCGTAGTTATTACGGTGAGGTTCTGGCAACTGAGCTGCCGGTTTTTCACCGTTGAAAAAATGGATGGTATTTTTCCGTATTTATAACGGTGAGGTTCTGGCATCCGAGCTGCCAGTTATTTACCGTAAAATAAACAGATGGTATTTTCCTGTAGTTATTACGATGAGGCTCTGGCAACTGAGCTGCCAGTTTTTTACCGTAAAATCAACAGATTTTTTTTTTACAGTGCAGCTGGGCTTTCGCGTCATTTTTTTACTTAAATCCATGATAGTTTAGGGCAAACAAACTTGAACGGCTCGACATTTAAATGATCGCAACAAATTCTCATTCTCATCGGGTAACAAGTAGCTATTGGGGCAAGTGACGCGTTTCATTAATTACTCGTTTAATGCTATTAATGTTTTTACAATTATCTCTTTCCTATGTACGTTTATTTGCCTAGAGCGTGATATGTGGGGACCGTGCATTGCAATTTTTAAAAGTGCTCATTATGTTATTATCTTAAGCCGAATCTAAAAAAGCCGACACATTGTAATTTAACAATTGCTGGCTTAAAAGTATCCAGGTTTTAAATTAGAAAACTTTATTGGGGAGAGGTTTATATAAATGTCAGTGTTAAGGTAAGGTAAAGGCTTAGAGTTAGGGCAGTGTTTAAATTGGGGATCTTCGTACCTCTCTACTTTGAAATGTATTGGAAAACTGCCGTACCCGTAACAACTGCCATTATTTTATGAGACAAACTAGACCCTTGGACAATTTTCTAATTTTTTCTTCCATGGGTTGTATGTGGGATATTTTTTTCAATGGGCTGCCCTGCCACCAAACAACCAATCACCGTGCTCATTGTCCCAAGACTTGTGCATGATTATAGCCATAGCAACGGAGATTACTCCCGCCTATCTCAGAGCTACCCCTATTCTAGGAGTTACCAGTTCTCTTAACTAAAAGTTGCTCTCAGCGGTTTTGTGAATTATAAGATTTTACTCCTACATAAATGTTTTAGCGAGACTTAGGATTAGTACTCCTAGCGCTACGATAAGATGCTATGTGAATACGGGCCCAGATTTATAACGAAATGGAAAATAAAAATATATCACTAACAATCAGAACACTTTATTGAGCAGAGCTTAAACAGAAATATTGATTGAAATTCTCGGTACCCATCTTGAAGAACTGAGCCATCTGATCAAACATTCACATTTAATAGGCTATCTAAAAGATTCAGTAGACTTAAAGAGATTAAAAACAATAATCGACTGTCGGACACAGAGTTATATTGACACCATCCCACTGTTGGACACGGAGCTATTTCGAACACGTAGAAACTGCGTTTTTATTAAGCCTCAGCCATCATCCTCATGTCCACGGTTGTCGCTGGCGGCCGTTCTCCATTCTGTTCAACTTCACGGTGTAGAGATCTAGAATATTGAGTCATAGCCCCACCTGCTGTTTAACAGGGACAATAACAGTGAGGACATTTGTGAGAAAATCCTTTACGCCATGTCAGCGGTAGAAAACTGCCAAAAGTGATTTGTACTTGTAGGAAATGGTTCTCGTCGTATACTTGTAATCGGAACGTTTTGTAAATGTAAAACTGAATACATTCGTCTGTTAATGGTGTTTTGTATTTGCAAATCACACTATTTGTTTGCAAATCGTTTTTATATTTGCCAACCACACTTCGTTTGCACGTGAATCATTTTTATATTTGCAAATCACATTGTATTTGTTTGTGAATCGTTGTGCATTTGTAAAACATGTTCGGTTTGTATACTAGGTTTTGGCAGTAATTTAACTCCATACAATCCGTTAGCAATTTTTTTTTTTTAAAGAGAAAATAAAAACACTTTGAAATGTTTGTTACAGTTGAAGTCATTTTTGTGCGGTACGACCTCAACTTATGAGGGAAGACTGAAATTTATGTCTTGGCTGCCTCATGTACAACAATAAATTTTCTTTCAAGTCAACCTCTGGTGTGTGTGTGTGTGTGTACACAACAGGAGGCAGCAGAAATACACCATTTACAGGCCTGAAGCCTGCGTTATACTCATGTGAGTACATAATAAGATGTGTCGACAAACGTCTTAAGGAAAAGTGCCGGACAATACAGATTCTTCTAAACCTCAACAAAGCAGTCAATGGCTATGCCGCAAATGGTCATCCCTGTGGTAATAATATATTTGTTTGATAACCAACCGAGCTTTTAAATTAGCTAAAATACACTCAAAATATAAACGCAACACTTGTGTTTTTGCTCCCATTTGTCATGAGATGGACTCGAAGATCTAAAATTCATTCCAGATATACAATATTACCATTTCTCTCAAACATTGTTCACAAATCTGTCTAAATCTGTGATAGTGAGCACTTTTGCTTTGCTGAGACAATCCATCCCACCTCACAGGTGTGCCACATCAAGATGCTCATCAGACACCATGATTAGTGCACAGGTGTACCTTAGACTGTCCACAATAAAAGGCCATCCTGAAATGTGCAGTTTTGTCTCACAGCAAAATGCCACAGATGGCGCAAGCATTGAGGGAGCGAGCAATTGGCATGCTGACAGCAGGAATGTCAACCAGATCTGTTGCTCGGGCATTGAATGTTCATTTCTCCACCATAAGCCGTCTCCAAAGGCGTTTTGCAAATATTAGCTCATCTGGAATTTGATGCCTGCAGCATGTTTCATAAAAGCTGGCACAAGTGGCAGAAAAGACAGAGAGAGTTGAGGAATGCTCATCAAACGCTAATTGGGAACAGGTGGGTACCATGATTGGGTATAAAAGCAGCTTCCCTGAAATGCTCAGTCATTCACAAACAAGGATGGGGCGATTGTCGAATGGTTAAACAACATTCCTCAATGAGCTATTGCAAGCAATTTAGGGATTTCATCATCTACGGTCCGTAATATTGTCAAAAGGTTCAGGGAATCTGGAGAAATCACTCCACATAAGCGACAAGGCCGAAAACCAACATTGAATGCCCGTGACCTTCGATCCCTCAGGCGGTACTGCATCAAAAACTGACATCAGTGTGTAAAGGACATCACCACGTGGGCTCAGGAATACTTCAGAAAACAACTGTCAGTAACTACAGTTCGTCACTACATCTGCAAGTGCGAGTTAAAACTCTACAATGCAAAGCGAAAGCCATTTATCAACCGCACCCAGAAACGCCGCCAGCTTCGCTGGGCCCAAGCTCATCTAAGATGGACTGATGCAAAGTGGAAAAGTGTTCTGTGGTCTGACGAGTCCACATTTCAAATTGTTTTTGGAAACAGTGGATGTCGTGTCCTCCGGACCAAAGAGGAAAAGAACCATCCGGACTGTTATAGGGGCAAAGTTCAAAAGCCAGCATCTGTGATGGTATGGGGGTGTATTAGTGCCCAAGGCATGGGCAACTTACACATATGTGAAGGCACCATTAATGCTGAAAGGTACAGACAGGTTTTGGAGCAACATATGTTGCCATCCAAGCAATGTCTTTTTCATGGACGCCCCTGCTTATTTCAGCTAGACAATGCCAAGCCACATTCTGCACGTGTTACAACAGCATGGCTCCGTAGTAAAAGAGTGCGGGTACTAGACTGGCCTGCCTGTTGTCCAGACCAGTCTCCCATTGAAAATGTGCGGCGCATTATGAAGTGTAAAATACGACAACGGAGACCCCGGACTGTTGAACAACTTAAGCTGTACATCAAGCAAGAATGGGAAAGAGTTCCACCAGAAAAGCTTCAAAAATTGGTCTCCTCAGTTCCCAAACGTTTACGGAGTGTCGTTAAAAGGAAAGGCGATGTAACACATTGGTAAAAAGGCCCCTGTGCCAACTTTTTTGCAATGTGTTGCCGCCTTTAAATTCTAAGTTAATGATTATTTGCAAAAAAAAATAAAGTTTCTCAGTTTGAACATAAAACATCTTTGCAGTGTATTCAATTGAATAAAAGTTGAAAAGGATTTGCAAATCATTGTATTCTGTTTTCATCGACGATTTACATAATGTGCCAACTTCACTGGTTTTGGGTTGTGTGTGTATGTATGTATGCATGTATGTGTGTGTGTGTGTGTGCGCTCAATTTGAATTTGATTCCAGCGACATATTTTAAAAAAGTCTGAAGAGGGACATGTTTACCACTGTGTTGCATCACCTCTTTTTTAGCAACACTCTGTAAGCCTTTGGGAACTGAGGGGAACCAGCAGCTGTGGTTTTGAAGTAAAAATGTTTCTCCATTCTTGATCGATAGAAGATTTCAGCTGCTCAACACTTCTCAGCCCTCTGTCATACTCATTGTTTCAAAATGCACCAAATATTGGTGGGTGACGGGTCAGTTTAGCACTCACTCTTTTACTATGGAGCCATGTTGTTGCAAAAGGAGCAGAGTGGCATCTGGCATCGTCTGGATGAAATAAGCGAGGCTGTCACTGAAAAAGACATCTGGATGGCAGGATATACTGCTCCTGCCCCTGTACGTCTCAGCATTAATGGCTTTTTCACTGAAATGCAAGTTACCCTCTCCATATGCACTAAAGCAGCTCCATATTATCATGGGTGCTGGCCTTCGAACTGTGCGGTGTTAACTCGCTGAATGGTCCCAGTCCTCTTAAGTCCAGAGGATGCGACATCCACGAGTTCCAAAAAGAATTCCACATTTTCATTGGTCAGACCACAGGACAGTTTTCCACTCAGCCTCAGTCCATCTTAAATGAGCTTGAGCCAAAGAAGTTGGCAGGCTTCCTAGATCTCGTATATGTATAATCTTGTCTTTACATGGTAAAGTTTTGACTTGCAACTGTAGATGCAACGACAAGTTGCATTCACTGTGATAATGGTTTTCAGAAGTTTTCCTGAGCTCCTGCAGTTATTTATTTCCACCACCAAGTCCCATCTTTTTTCAATGCAGTGCTGCCTCAGTTTTGCTTGTTACATTTTGCTATTCTCAATTTAACATGGGGTCAAAATGATTTGCAAATCACTACATTGTTTTTATTTACATTTTATACAGTGTCCAAACATTTTTGGAAATAGGGTTGCACTTGATGAGCTTGTTCAGCAGTCGCAAGCTGGGAAATTACCATGTACAGGACCTGTAATGTACAGTGTGACACCCCCAGTGTGCCTGCTGACTCACTGCCTCCCCTGTACCTTCACTCGAGCAACCACACATTCCCAGCATGCATGCTGTTTCCCCACATGACATTGCTCTTATTGACACCAATCTGTACAGCAGAGGGGCCCTCTGGTGGGAACACTTGATCTCTTCGGACACAATTCCCTCTCTCCTGTAATTCGCACTGCTGACACCCCACACTGCTCATATTGGGCAGAGCCAAAATGGGCGACAATTCCTCAGTGCACCAGCCACAGCTACCAATCAAGATGATACTCAACATGGTGAAGCACAACAAAAGGTTCACATGTTCAATCGCTTAGCAACACGATGACTCCACCCAGTGATAAGGTTCATGACTGTTATACAGAGGCTTTTCTTCCAACCAAGTATTCTGAGTCCTCATAAACCGCTGTACACAACTGTGCTGAATGATTCTTGTATCAGACCACAGTAAAATAATCTCAAAATGTTAACATGTGTAGCACATACAGGTGACAGAAATAAAAGGAACACCACTGTGACGTTCTGACCAGTAAGCCATGTAGTGAGGCTCTGTGTGGGCAGTTTGGGCATCATTTCCAACATGGCTTTTATAATGCCATGAGCTAGGACAACCCAACAGGCCAATAAATTCATATGTGGGCTGAGGGGGAATCTTAGCTCAGATCAGAGCCTGGATGTTGTTCAGCACTGAGTGGCTCCATTTTAAATAGTGAATGGAATACGTGCATACAATGTTAAAGACATCAGCTTCTCCTAGCACAATCTAAAAGCACACTCCCAATATCCTCTCTAGTTCCATGGAATAAGCAGAATTAAATGGCTTTGCAACCACAGAAATCTTCACATACAGCTTTGACCGGGCCCTGTGTCTCTGGGCTCCTGTTAGTTTGTTCCTGTCTATCATCAGTGCAGGCCTTGCAAAGGGTTTAGATCATGGGAGTCATACTGGTCTGTAGATGCGCCGAGGGGCTGCAGGTTTTTATGCCAGCTGAGCAGAAGCAAACCTGATCCAACTAATCAACTGTGCAGCTGAGATCAGGTGATTAAATTTGTTGTATCAGGCGTGCTTCTGCTAGGCTGGATTAAAAACCTGCTGTTCCTCGGCTCTTTTTACGGACCAGTTTGAAAACCCAGGTTTAGATTCGTAAGCTAATTACTTACACTTAAGAACCTTTAATATGCATTTCATCCATATCTTTGCTTTTCTTCAATCCTTAAAATGATAAAGTCAGATATTCTGCTCAAGTTAAAACCCCAGAAATACGCACCTTGCATCTCAGTTGAGCAGGAATTTAAAGGCCAGTGGTATCGGATTATCTTTTTGGGTCTAGAATTGAAATAGGGGTCAGAACTCCAGCATATTAGGCATAGTCTTTCGCATGAAAAGCCCCTGAACAATGGGCACACAACTGCATTCTAATTTAGCATAATGCACAGTTACCAAACAGTATACTGCTCATGGCTGGGCAGAGTGACCCAAAAGCTTAATGATTCCACACCAATATCTGGCTCTTACCAGGTGCATGGCTGGTAGTGTCCTATGTGCATAATGATTTATTTCTATGGTCTGATTTACAAGCCTGATAAATCTTCAGGGACCAGCGCTGCCCTTGTATGCCATGTATACGCAGGTATGCATATGTACACCGCATGGAACCAACCCAGTGACCTTTTAGTACATCACATTATTCGTGTGTCTTGCTGAGGTTGGATCATGTCTGTGATAATCCGTCAAAAAGTCTGTCAGACTCGCAGTATGGAAACAAAATGGACATAAACCACCATAAAGTAGTTGCCAAGAACCTACTGTAGGATATAGTACAAGATACTTGAAGGTACTGGTCATGGGATTGCCTCTTGACAGCCATTATATTTAAAATTCTGTCCTAGCCAATTATAGGCCAATCTCAAACCTCACATTTTTATCTAAGATCCTTGAAAAATGTGTCGCCCAACAGCTCTCTTCTTTCCTGCAAACTAATGAGGTATTTAACAGTTTTCAGTCTGCCTATAGAAAGCATCACAGCACTGAAACAGCCCTCACTGTTGTAGTAAATGATCTACTTCTCTTTATGGATAGTGGCTGCATCTCTGTTCTCGTCCTTCTCGATTTAAGTGCCGCCTTTGATACTGTAGACCACCATATTCTTCTTCATAGGTTGGAAAAATTAGTTGGCATTTCTGGACTTGCCCTTTCATGGTTTAAGCCTTATCTGTCTGATAGTTTGTCCGGGTAAATAACAAGTGTTCAGAGTATTCCAAGGTTAACTTTGGAATACCTCAAGGATCTGTTCTGGGCCCTTGGCTTTTTTTCTCTATACATGCTTCCCCTCGGAAATATTATAAGTAGAATTGATGTTAAATATCATTTATGCAGACAACACACAGCTCTATATATCCTTTAAACCGGGTGAAAATGATCCATTTACTAGATTAGAGATGTGTCTTAAAGCTGTGAAAGCTTGGATGACGTAAAATTTTCTTTCCCTAAACCCAGATAAGACTGAAATATTGGTACTGGGTCCCAAATCTCTTAGAGACTCATTCATTAAGTTCTCTCTTAACTTAGATGGCCTCTCTGTTTCTGCCAGAGCTGTCATTAAGAACCTTGGGGCGACTTGATTCAGAACTCTCTTTCCAGGCTCACATCAACAATATCAGTCAAGTGGCTTTTTTCCATCTTCAAAACATATCTAAACTTAGAAAAATGTTGTCCCTTCAAGATGGTGAAAAATTGGTTCACACGTGTCCTCTCGGCTGGACTATTGCAATGTCTTACTGTCTGGTTGCACTAGCTCGGCCCTGAAAGGTCTTCAATTAGTGCAGAATGCTGCAGCTAGGGTTCTGACTAGGACAAAAAATATGATCACATTAGCCCGGTGCTCAAAAATCTCCATTGGCTGCCTGTAAAATTCAGAATTGAGTACAAAATACTATTACTAACTTACAAAGCTTTAAATGACTTGGCCCCGGAATATCTTTGCGGTCTTCTCATTCCTTACTCCCCACCAAGATTACTTCGTTCACAAGGTGTTGACTACTTGAAAATTCCAAATATATCTAGAATTACAATTGGAGGCAGAGCATTCTCTTACAAAGCACCAATTTTATGGAACAATCTCCCAACACAAATTTGGGCTGCAGACACACACTCTACCTCCAAGAGTAGCCTGAAAACTTATCTTTTTAGTCAAGCCTATGATTAGTTCATGATTAGTTATGTGTTGGCTCTGGTGGGACTGGCTACAACCTTGTTTTATGATATGTTCACGATATTGGAAGCCAGAGTTATGTGAATCCATGTGGAACCGGAGGCACTGAGCATGCATTAACAGTGCCAGTGGGGCTTGCTACAGCCTTAGTCACCGGGGAGGTCCATATGGTACTAGTGTTTAGAAAATCTAAAGTGATCTTCCAGCCTGGAGTAAGTGTAGGGCCTCTGTGCTGCAGGAAGTGGATGGAGGGGTGTTGACTGTTTCCTGACCAGTCACCTACTAAATTCTAACTTGGCACATGACACAGTACTGCATTTTTATTAATACGCAGTAGTTTTATCCAGTGCCTCACCCCACTTTTTTCTGTCTCTTTCCGAGGATCTTTCCCTCCACAACCCTGAATCCTGGATCATCCGAGCCCTGTCCCTCACCATGAGTGCTGGCTGCTGCTGTCCTGATGCGGTCCTGATCCAGTTCTGCACCATCCTCGGCATGCCACTTCCTCAAGCAACTGATGCCACCGTTTAGATGGACTTTAATGGAACTGTATTGTCATTATCCTATTTTGCTTTATCTTGTTATTAACTAGCTCGCCCGCGGAGGATGGGCTTCTCCACTATAGCCGGGTTCCTCCTGAGATTTCTTCCGACTGGGGAGTTTTTTGTTTTTTCCTCACGACTGTTTGAGGATTTTTCTCCCTACTGGGAGTTTTTTGCCTCATTGCTGTAGTGGGGAATAGGCTGGGCACTGCCCTTTCAGTAACTCATCTCTCACTGTAAAGCGTCTTTGTGACAGTTTATCAGTGAAAAGCGCTATACAAATAAATAATTTCAATTTATTTCATTTGATAGAATAAACAAAATTGCCCTTCAGCAGTAATACTTCCTATGAATAAGAAATTGAGTTCCAATATATGTACAGGCTTGAGTCAAAGTCTGAATTACCACACGTCCCCTATCCTGTCAGCTCATTTGAGAGACAAATTTGCACGATCAGTCTTTCGAAGCTGGGAAAGGAGAAAAAATAAATACATTTTTTTTTAAAAATCACAGACTGCTCTTGGTGTGAAGATCAGCGTGCAGTCCTCAGGGTGAGGCAGTGGTATATACCCAACAAAATGCATTATAAATAGTTAGATGAAGACAAATAACCTGTAGAAATAATCTATAATTATTGCACTTAAACATGAAATCCAAAATGCTTACTTTCTTGATTTCGGCACCATTAGGCAAATTGCAGGACCCTTTTTTTGGCTGTGTCCCCCTGTAATTTTTTTCTGAGCATTCTTGACAAACAGCCTTTCCTATTTTAGTTCTCCCTCTGAAAAAAAAACAACATCTTTTTTTGAAAAACCTTTTTTCTATTTTGCTTATGGCAATTTCCATGCCTTCCATTCAGTGTGTTGATAGCACTAGCTCCTGCCAAGAGGCTGATATGGACTCATATCCTGGGTATTCGGTGGAGAAAAGGACCGCCTATCCATCATCCCTCTGACATCCTGTTCACGGCACCAGATGTCACTGACCCTCTTGAGTTTATTTACAGCTTCACAGAAAGACCTTGATCCAGCGTTTCCACATTTCCCAGTCCCTATTCCAGCGCTGCCTTTCTGAAAAGCATCACTCACACAAGCAATGACCAGGTGTAGGCAATTCTGCACTTAGAAGATCAGTGTATATTCGCTTACCATGGATAAACAAGTGCACCGCCTATCGGCGAATGTCGTATTGCTGCGCAATACTAGTCCCCTACTGGTATAAGCATATTATATTTCCTAGAAAGTAGGTCAAAGTGACCTGAATAGGGTACATGACACATCCTCTCCCCAAGATGCATCCACACACCAACTTTGATGTTCCTAGGTCATACGGTATTGAAGTTATGAAGCGGACACGAATGCGGACGGACCGACTGACGGACGGACAGATGGAGTGCAATCCGATAGTCCCCTCCGTTTCCGGTAGGGGACTAATAAGGTAATCAGCACTAACTCACCCAAAGATGAGGTCACAGTAAAAGATCTTGGGCCGTCAGTCATGCGCTTTTGGAGGAATGTGACTAAAATGTCAGTTAGGCTTAAAGAATAGGGTTAATTAAATATTTAATAATTAAGGCCAGAAGTTTTCATAAAAACCCGAAATAAGTATGACCCCACTGTCCAGCTCTGCAGAAGGAAACACTGGCGTCATTTCTGGGTGAGGATAAGAGAGAAATCTGGCAGGCAGTTAAAGAACAGAGGCTAGGTTTGTCCTAGACAGAAACAATAACAGTAATTTAACACGTCCGGCCCAGACACGATTATGGACTCTCGGAGCCAAAGATGAAGCTGTCCAGAGTCCTGCTCTCCAAATAATAACATTAAAAAGACAGTTTGCACTGAACCCAGTCTAGAGGTTGATGTCATGTAGCTAAAACACAGACATAAAACACAAATTCAAAAGTAAGCTCCAGAGTCTGTCCAGTACTCTCAGCATCACTTAATCACAGCCATGCTTGGCAGCTGATGAAGCAGACACAAACTCGTGTAGTCGCAGTTGCGGCCTAAACAAACGTGATCGTGGTTTTCCAACGATCTGTCAATGATAATTAAGATTGTGCACCTCATCATTTGTCAAGCAGTTACAGTGCCCATTCATCAATAGGATGAGATCGAGGAAATGTAGTTTTTAAGCCAAGGTTTACCAGTCATACACCCATTTTGTAGTTAGTTCATATGTTCCACTAAGATACAGTGCAATGACATTTATTTACATCGCAAGAAGACATGAAGTGTCCGGCTGGACTATAACGGTCAGACTAGATACTATAATTAAATATGCATTTCACTGTCATTAATGTCAACACGATTGCGCGTCACATATTAACACAAACAGATGTCAAAGAAATTACACGGCTGCCCGATTTAGTTTTCCTTTTGCTGCATTAACTCCGTTTCTGACAGCAAAAAGCGTGACAACCATACAGGAGGTTACTTACGCATGAAGGATGTCCCATTCAGCCTCAGCAAAAGGAAAACAGCTATGTTAGCGACATGGTGACGAAAATTAAGAATTCATGACAGTAACGCGCACGCGCAAGCAAAGATCGTATGTCTTAAATCAGGGGTCCCCAATCATTCCCCGAAAGGGCCGGTGTGGGTGCTGGCTTTCATTGCAACTAAGCAATTCCACACCTGATGCTACTAATGAAGCCCTGGACGCTTTGCAAAATAAGCTTGATTCGTAGCATCAGGTGTGTAGCTGCTTGGTTGCAATGAAAGCCTGCACCCGCACCAGCCCTTTCTGGGAAAGATAGGGGACCCCCGTCTTAAATGTTCAACCGTGCACAACCCGCTTATAATCAGGAAATCAAATACCAACTAATTTATGGACGAGATACGTATAAATAACTGGTGTTTCCATTCAGTGGGCTGGTTTTCGTGATCACGTCACTGTGTTAGCTAGCTAGCTAGCTAATTCAGTCCAGTGTTCAGGTGCCCATTCCTCCAATATCATGGCTAAAATACTCCTTTTGATGAGTAATTCGATACCCCGATTGGACCGATCTTGCAACAGAAGGTAACGTTAAACAATCCAGTTTACTTAACTTACAATGAAGTTGGTACCCAACTGTGCTAATGCAGCAATCAATGAGCAGCCACAAACCAGTTCATTTAAACACACAAAGTTACATCTCGACACAGCAAAACAAACAAACTCGTCCCTCGTTTGTAAATCTGCTAACGTCAACGTTATTGATATAAAGCGCTAAAAGCAAGAACTGTTTGACTCAATGTCAGATCTGCAACGTTATAGCTTCACATGATCAGCGGACATGCAGGTTCGGCTAACAAAGCCAGCTAACACAGCTAGCCAATTATAAAGAACTGTCAGTTACAGAGAGCGGACAGACATTGTGCAGTGAGGATAACGGTAAGGCCGCTTTTCGCACTTTACGCGACACGAATTTTTCGCAAGACAGACGACATTCGAAGTCAATGCAAAGACGCGCAACGCGTATATTCGTGTCTTTGCATTGACTTTGAATGTGATCTGTCCTGCAAAAAATTCGTTTCGCGTCCGGAGTGAAAGCAGCTTAAGACTTAGCTATCTAGATATCAACGTTGATCAGGCCAGAACTTACATCTTCAAGGACCACGGTGACAATCCATCACGGTAACACAATGCAGCCTCTTGCGTTCAATTCTAAATCATAACTTCGCCTCCTGTAAATGTCGTTTATCTCTGCAGTTGCGGCTGGTTCACTTAGTGACACGTTTTGACGTAAGAATGCGGTGACTAAATCCTCCCCTTTACCTTCAGATCGGTGCTCCAGCAATCTTGCTTCCGCATATCCCCTTTGTGCAGGAACAAAACCGCAGAGACAAATAGGACCAACTTGCGCAAAATTCATGAAAAGGCGTTGCAGTTATTGGGGGGGAGAAAGAGATCCACGGGACGTAATTCATCCTCAACCGCGCAAGAATTGGGAAAGTCAGTGAAATGGAAATTAAAGCGGAATTAAGTGATTTGTAAATAATTTTTACATAGCCTACATTCAATTGAAAAGAGCACAAAGCTTAAAATATTCAAAGTTTCACTCTATCGTCCGAATTGATTTTTGGAAATATTGGCAAATTCTGAATCTGATGCCTGCAACATGTTCTAAAACAACTGGGACGTGTCACAACCCTCGTGTAAATCCCTATTTGCGGAATGCCATTTGATCAAATCAAATTTACAAAGTTGATCTCGGAATTTTCGTGTTAACTCAAGATAAAGGTGCGTGTTAACACGTGCAGTTTGGTTGTGTTTTATCGTAATATTTTTCGCGATTACACTACAAAGAATGACACATTAACACATCAGGTAAAGTTTCTACATGTTTGAAGTCTTAAAGGAACAGTCCACCGTATTTTCATAATGAAATATGTTTTTCTATGAAATGAGACGAGATGATACGTACCTCTCCGAGCTTTGAGCGACCACCCAGTCAGCCAGACGCGCTACCACTCCTGTTAGCATTTGTAGCTAGACTCATTGTGGTCAACGGTATTTTTCGGGGCTGTAGTTAGATGCGATCAAAGTCTTCCACGTTTTTCCTGTTTACATAGGTTTATATTGTTATGACCCCAATTTGTTATTACAATTTACAACACAACAGCAACAGCAAGGGATGACAGACACAATTTAAAACTTAAACACATTTAATTAAACAGACAAAAACAACTAACTAATCTACTATCAACAGCTAAGACCAAGATTGATTTACAACAAAAACAGAAATATTTACAGTCCCTTGTTTTGGTGGGGTGGCTTGGTGATGTCCTGGGTGAGGAAAATGCTCAAACACAGGCAAAAATCCACAAAAGAAACTTCACAGGTCTTGAACAGAAATGACAGGTCTGGTCACATGTATCCTTCTCCTTGCAATTTCTCCTACTACTTTACTGTCTCAATTCTACTCTTTATATACTCTTTTGCAGACCCCACCCACATTTAGACCTCTTTTTTTTATTTTCTGGGACTTTCCCCAGACATGCCCAGGACATGTCTAAACCTAGCTCCAGTCTGGGCTGAATAAAAAAAAAAGGTAAATACTGCCATCTAGTGTCCTATATTCACATTACACCTCCATTCCAAAAGGGAAAAATTTTGACTCATAAAGGCAAAATTTTTCTTTTCAATACAAAATGGTTAAGTGGAAACTTGTCTATATATACATATCATACAATATTCAAATAAACACGTGACATATATTTACATATTCAAACACGGGATAAGCAATCAGCAATTACATTGTCTGCACCCTTCACATTCTTAATTTCCAAGTCAAACTCCTGTAAAATCAAACTCCAATTCAACAATCTCCGATTCTTGTTTTTCATCTTACTCAAAAACATTAACGGATTGTGGTCAGTGTACACAATCATTGGCTTTTGCCCTGTACAAACATAAACATTAAAGTTTTGTAAAGATAGAACCAGAGCCAACAGCTCCTTCTCTATTGTGGAATAGTTCCTTTGGTGGCGATTGAACTTCCTGGAGAAGTATGCCACGGGATGCTCAATGTCATCAGAGTCACTTCTCTGTAGGAGCACAGATCCACAAGCTTGGTCGCTAGCATCGACCGCGATGGAGAACGGTTTGTTGAAGCCAGGAGATTTGGGCACGGGGAAGTGACACAGCAGAGACTTCAGGCGATCGAAGGCTCTCTGGCATGCATCATCCCAAGTGAACTTTACGCCTTTCTTCAGTTGGTTTGTTAGACTGAGAGCAATCTCAGCAAAGTTCTTGCAGAACTTGCGGTAGTACCAGATCATTCCAAGGAAGCGGCGCAAAGCTTTTTTGTTGTCAGGAACGGGAAAGTCCATGATGGCTTGGACTTTAGCATTTATGGGTGCCACCTTGCCCTGACCTATGACGTAGCCAAGATAGGTGACAGTAGCACAACCAAAGTCACTCTTGTTCAGGTTAACAGTCAGGTTAGCCTGGGTCAGGCGCCGGAACAACATCTCTACATCTTTTAGATGTTCTTCCCAGGAGTCACTCCATGTGATCAGGTCATCGAGGTATGCACCCGTGTGTGGCAATCCGGCGATTGTAGACTGTATCATCCTTTGGAATGTGGCTGGGGCATTTTTCATCCCAAAGGGTAGGACTTCATACTGGTACAACCCAGATGGTGTGGCAAAAGCAGAGATGCTCTTGGCCCTCTCAGTTAAAGGCACACACCAATAACCCTTCAATAAATCAATCTTGGTCAGAAACTTTGCTTGCCCTACTTTATCAATACAATCATCAATCCTAGGTATTGGAAACACATCAGTTCTAGTTACAGCATTGACTTTGCGATAATCTGTACAGAATCTAGTACTTCCATCAGGTTTTGGAACTAGCACACAGGGTGAACTCCAATCTGAGTTAGAGGGTCTGATAATATCATGTTCTTTTTTTTTAAATTATATATTTATTCAGATTTTTGCAGAAAGTACAACAATATAGAAAAAAACAACAACATCAAAGAAAGCGTATACACACACAGACACAAAAATAGAAAAAATAAATAAATAAATAAATAAATAAATAAAAAATAATGCTGGGTGAGTATCAAAGTAACAATACAGTTGTGCCTCACAAGTAACAATTTACATACAAAAAGAAAAGAGGCAGGCGGTACACTTTACACATTAGTCGTCACTACAATCACTATCATCCTGAGTAAGGTGGTCTAGGATGGGCTGCCAGATCCTATGAAATGTTTTCAGTCTATTTGACACATCATATCTGAGTCTCTCCAGATGTAATACACCTGTCAATTCTGACAACCAATCCTTAAATGTAGGCACAGATTCTGATTTCCACAATCTTAGGATCAGTCTTTTAGCAATGATCATCTCATACATAAGAGTGTTCTGAACAGAGAGGCTCTTGTCCAGTAATGAGGAAGAGTAACCAAAAAGTGCAATTCTAGGATCAGGTTTAAATTCCTTATGGTATATTATAGAGAACCATTTGAAAATTTCATACCAGAAATTATACAGGTTTGGGCAAGTCCAAAACAGATGGGCAAGAGAGCCCTCCGCAGACTTACATCGATCACATAAAGGAGAGATGGTGGGATAAATTCTATGCAACTTAGTTTTTGAGTAATGAAGCCTATGCATTACCTTGAATTGAATTAACTGATGCCTTGAATTAACAGAGCATGCCTGGATCCTGTTAAGGCCCTCTTCCCAGACAATATCATCAATTCGTATACCCAACTCCTCCTCCCAGGATGACTTAATAAATTGTGTGTCTACATTAAACTGTTCAGAAAATATTTTGACAAAACCAGAAATCAGGTGTTTGGAGTCAGGACAGCCTAGCAAGAGTGTGTAACACCTTTGTTCTTCAGGAAGCTGCTCAAAGTTAGATATATTCTGACGGACATAGTTCCGAATTTGTAGATACCTGAAAAAATGTGTTGATGGAATAAAAAACTTTTCTTGTAATTGAAAGAAACTAGCAAATTGTTTTTCAATATATAGATCTTTTAAAGTAACAATGCCTTTTTGCCTCCAGTCCTCAAAAACCCGGTCACAGAGAGATGGAAGGAAGGCATGATTACGATAAACTGGAGTATATATAATAGTATTAGGAAATTTACAATTCTTCCTGATTTGTTTCCAAATTTTCACACTGTCTAACACAATTCTGTTATGCAGCTTTGTGTTTGCAGGGAGACCAGGAGCTGAAAAAAGGAGTGCTGGAAGAGAGCTATTTATAACATTATTCTTTTCAATAGTAACCCAAGCAGGAATAGTTACAGAGACCTCCAATGAATAACCATACTGCCAATAGACCAAGGCTCTTAAATTAGCTGCCCAGTAATAGTGCAGAAAGCATGGTAGACCTAGCCCACCCTTTTCTCTAGATTTATGCAAATGAATTTTTGATATTCTGCAGGATTTAAAATTCCAAATAAAAGGTATGATGATGGAATCTAAGGTTTTAAAAAAGGACTTTGTAAGAAAAATAGGAAGACTCTGAAAGAGATATAAGAATCGTGGCAAAGTAACCATTTTGATTGCATTTACACGACCTATCATGGAGATAGGAAGATTACGCCACCTACCTATATCTTCCTTCATCTTTTCTAACTTTACAAGGAAGTTGAGTTTAAAGATTAGTTTAGGGTCTTTTGGTAAAACAATCCCTAAATACTTAAATTTATCTGTGATTTTAAAGGGTAAATTATGCAGAAAATTAGTATCCAAGTCCCCTTTCAATGACATGAATTCACTTTTCTGCCAGTTAATTGTATAGCCAGAGACCTCACCAAAAGACTTAATAAGATCCAATAGAATAGGGACGGACTGCACAGGTTGAGACATAAAAATGACCACATCATCTGCATACAACGAAAGGTGGTGATCCACATTCCCAAGATGTATTGGTTTAAGAGCAGGATGTTGCCTGATACTAATAGCAAGTGGTTCAATTGCAATTGCAAAGAGTAAAGGGCTTAGAGGACAGCCCTGCCGTGTCCCTCTATGTAATGAAAAGGGAGTGGATCTGTCCTGATTGGTTAAGATAGAGGCAGAGGGGTGACCATATAATATTTCAATCCACGAGATAAACTTTGTACCAAATCCGAATTGCTCCAGCACTTTCCAGATGTATTTATACTCCACCTGGTCGAATGCACGTTGCGCATCTAGACAAAGTACAGCTACTTCCTGGCCCTTTTCATATTTATGGTACAGTATGTTCATTAACCTTCTAACATTAAAAAAAGAAAATCTATCAGGGATAAATCCAGTCTGATCTGCATGAATAATAGTACTAATGTACTTATTTAACCTAGATGCCAAGATTTTAGCAAAAATCTTCACATCTGTATTTAACAAGGCGATCGGACGAAAGGATGTAAGATCCATCTCATCCCTCCCTTCTTTTAATAATAATGAAATATTGGCCTCATATAAAGAACTTGGGAATTTCTGAACTTCGAATGAGTGATTAAACATTCTTAGCAAGAGGGGGGCAAACTGACCAGGGTATTTCTTATACAATTCTATGCCATATCCATCTGGGCCTGCGCTCTTACCATTGGGTAATAGCTTTATAGCATCTAAAATCTCCTGAATGGTAATTTCAGCATCCATTGCCTCCCTCGCTTCACTATTCAATTTAGGAATGTCTAAATGTGCCATCCAGTCAGCAATATTCCCCTTGGCTTTTGATTCATATAAATCTCGATAATATTCCCTAAAGCACTCATTTATACTCTTCGGGTCGGTGACCATCTCCCCACTTTTAGATCTGATTTGATATATAGCCCTATCGGCCTGCAGACCCCTCAATTGTCTGGCAAGAAGTTTCTGGGGCTTATCTCCTAATTCAAAATATTTTTGTTTCAGTTTCAGCAACTGGTCCTTCACTTGATCAGATAAAATGCTATTATATTCATATTTAAGCTTAAGAATTTTTTGTAGAATGAAAGAGTCAGTAGTAGAAGATTTATAGTTGGCTTCCAACTGTGTTAAATCTCTTTCAATATCCTTAAGCCGTTTTTGCTTTTCTCTATTCATTGATGATTCAAAAGAAATTATATGTCCCCTAAGCACTACCTTAAATGTTTCCCATAAAATAGAGTCTGTTACTTCTGCATTATCGTTGGTGTCCATGAACTCTGAAATTTTAGAACAAATGAAATCATCAAATGAGGGAACGGAAAGCAATGAAGAGTGAAAGCGCCATCTGAACTGATACTGTTTATGATTAAGATTAAGAACTAATGAAGCAGGAGCGTGATCAGAAATGAGAATGTTATGATATTTGGAGGAGAGCACATTCGTTATCAGATTAGAGTCTAATAAAAAATAATCAATTCTTGAAAATGTTGAATGTCTCTGGGAAAAGAATGAGTAGTCCCTGTTTGTGGGGTGCTGTAGCCTCCATATATCCACTAAATTCATGGAACTTGCTAGAGTATGTAAGACTTTAGTGGCAGCTGAAGAAGGCTGACTTGACTGGGCCGACCTGTCTAAAAAATCATCAAGTACACAGTTGAAATCACCACCTATAATCAAATGAGTATCAGAAACACTAGGGATCAAATTAAACAATTTAGAAAAAAAATCAGGATCATCAGAATTTGGACCATATACATTCAAAAGTGTAACATGGAATGAGTATATATGGCCAGTTACCAGTATGTATCTGCCGTTAGGGTCACACAGAGTAGATATATGTCTAAATGGTATAGTTCTGCTGATCAGAATTGCCACCCCCCTGGCATTACTGGAAAAAGTTGACTGGAATATCTGGTTAACCCAACTGCACCTCAACAATTTCGCTCCAAAGGGCCTAATGTGCGTTTCCTGTAAAAATACAATGTCTGCAACTAAAGACTTTAAATGAGAAAAAACTTTGGCTCGTTTAAGAGCCTGACCCAATCCACGAACATTCCAACTAACAAATGTAATACCGCCACCTCGCGGAGAAATGTTAGAATGCATCAGAAGTGAAAACTGTAATGTGAATATAGGCCACTAGATGGCAGTATTTACCTTTTTTTTGTTAAGCTCAGACTGGAGTCATGTTTAGACATGTCCTGGACATGTCTGGGGCAAGTCTCAGAAAATAAAAAAAAGAGGTCTAAATGTGGGTGGGGTCTGCAAAAGAGTATATAAGGAAAAGAATTGAGACAGTAATGTAGTAGGAGAAATTGCAAGAAGATGACCAGACCTGCCATTCTGTTCAAGACCTGTGACGTTTTTTTTGGATTTCTTTGCCTGTGTTTGAGCATTTTCATTATCCAGGACATCACCAAGCCACCCCACAAAAAGGGACTGTAAATATTTGTTTTTGTTTTTCTTATTTATCAATCTTGGTCTTAGTTGTAGGTTGTTATTAGTCTTTGTCTTTGTTAAAAATTAAATGTGTTTTAGTTGTTGAAACTGTGTTTGTCGTCCCTTGCTGTTGCTGTTGTGTTATAAATGTAATAACAATTAGGGGCCATAACAAATTGGGGGCTCAAGGTCCGGGATAGACCATTGTGTGAGTAATTTATTAAAAATCTAACATTTCAAATTGTGAAATTGTTTTTGTGAATTTTCCTAGATATATATTGACAACAGCAATGGATGATTTCTTGGCATCACCAACCGTAGGGGTTTTGAAGTCTTTTAAAAAGACAGAACTGCTAGAAATTTGCAGACAGTTGGAGTTGACAGAGGTAAAACCAGCCATGCGAAAAGCAAGACTGGCTAGAGAGATAGTTGAATATTACATTGATGAAAATGTGTTTGCACCAGGAGATCTGGAATAGTTTCCAGTGGAAAATCCAAATATAGAAATGGAACTTAAATTAAAAATGCTAGAGATTGAAAGGGAGGAAAGAGAAAAACAAAGGGAATTTGAGAGGGAAGAAAAAGAAAAACAAAGGCAGTTTGAGTTAGAAAAATTAGCAAGAGAAGAAAAACAAAGAGAATTTGAGTTAGAAAAATTTGCAAGACAGAGAGATTTTGAATTAGAGAAATTCGATAGAGAAGAAAGACTCCAAATGGAGCAACTAAAAATAAAAATTCAAACTGAAAATAAATTTCGGGCTAGCCAGGAGGTAAAACTGGTGCCTCCATTTTCGGAAAAGGATGTTGACAACTATTTCCAGTGTTTTGAAAAGGTAGCAAAGAGTTGCCAGTGGCCAAAGGAACACTGGCCTCTGATGTTGCAAACTGTCCTCAAGGGTAAAGCTCAACAAGCCTATTCGGCTTTGTCTGCAGATGATTCCTCTGATTATGAGGTTGTCAAAAAGGTTATTATGAGAGCTTATGAGTTGGTTCCAGAGGCTTACCGACAGAAATTCAGAGGTCTGAAGAAATCTGAAAATCAGACTTATGTTGAATTTGCTAATGAAAAGCAGGTTTGCTTTAAGCGCTGGTGTACTTCTATGGAGGTCAAGGATGATTTCAACTCACTAAAAGAGATGGTGTTAGTTGAAGAATTCAAGAACTGTGTTAAAGATGATGTTAAGACCTACCTTAATGAGAAGCAAGCACTGAATTTGCAATCAGCTGCCAAATTTGCAGATGAATATGTTCTCACACATAAGCCCAAATTTCAGTCTAGCAGTAATAATAGATGGTCCCAATTTCAGAAAAAGGGTTATGGTGATACCCAAGATTCCTCACCCAAAGACAAAGACAAATCTGGTGATGGTGCTCAGAAATCCAGTAACAGGTCTGATCAAAGTGTGAAAGCTGACAGTGACAAAAGTGGTCTAGTTTGCAGTTATTGCAAGAAATCTGGTCATGTTACAACTAACTGTTGGTTCCTTAAAGCTAAGAAAGAAAAAGAAAAGGATACCAAACCAAATGCCTTTGTGAAAACAAGGTTAGAAACCCCTGTAGTGGATAACCAATCTGCTAAATTGCCTGCTTCTTGTGGGGCTAAAAAGCCTAATACAGCTGACTTTGTGAGGGAGGAATTTCTTCCATTTGTGTCAGAGGGATTTGTGGCTCTGAATGAGCATACTACTCCTGTCCCCATATATATCCTAAGGGATACCGGAGCTTCTCAGTCACTTTTGTTGATGGACTCCTTGGAGTTACGTGATGAGACCGCTTCAGGGGATTTCATACTTGTACAAGGTATTGAAGGGAGGACTGTATCTGTACCCCTGCGCTCTATATTCTTGAAGTCAGATTTAGTTACAGGACAGGTAAAGGTGGGACTTATGTCAAGTCTACCTATAAAGGGTGTTTCTCTGTTGCTAGGCAATGACCTGGCTGGGGGCAAAGTAGTTCCCCCTGTACATCTTACTTCACAGCCGAGCACTGAAAATGGGGATGAGGACCCATCTCTGTATCCTTCTTGCGCAGTGACTCGTGCTATAGCCAAGAAGGCTAAAGAAGATGATGTTGTGGTGCCGTCCAGTACATTGAATAGTCAGGACTCAGGTGGTTCGCCTCATGACTCTGATTGGCCTACTATGGTTTCTCCGTTTGAGGACTTATCAGATACTTTTATCAGTTCTCTATTCAGCCAGCCGGATGGGTCTGGTGATTCTGATGTGTCTGGAGACTTGTCTCTGTCCAGAAAGCGGTTGATTGAGGAGCAAACTAATGATCCTGAAATTTGTGCACTAAAGAGGAGGGCCCTTCCTGATAAAGAAATAGACGCAGTTCCAGTTGGGTATTATCTCAAGCATGGTGTGTTGATGCGGAAGTGGCGCCGTCCTGATATCCCTGCCAATGCAGATTGGGCAGTGGTCAGGCAAATTGTTGTTCCGAAGGTCTATAGGAATGAGATCTTAACAATGGCTCATAGTTTACCTTTAGGAGGTCATCTTGGTGTTAACAAGACTGTTGATAAGATCATGAAACACTTCTTTTGGCCTGGGCTTCGGAAAGACGTTTCCAACTTTTGCAAAACCTGTCACACTTGTCAGGTAGTTGGAAAACACCAGTTAGACCCACCTGTAGCTCCATTGCAGCCTATCCCAGCATTTGGGGAGCCATTCTCTAGGGTCATTGTTGATTGCGTTGGTCCATTACCCAAGACTAGATCTGGAAATCAGTACTTGTTGACAATCATGTGTGCATCTACCAGATTCCCTGAAGCCATACCTCTACATAACATCAAGGCAACTGCAATCTCGAAGGCTTTGATAAAGTTCTTCACGTTGTTTGGCCTTCCCAGGGAAATTCAGTCAGACCAGGGTAGCAATTTCACTTCAGGATTGTTTCAGCAGGTTGTGTATGAACTAGGTGCAAAGCAGATTCTTTCTAGTGCCTATCATCCAGAAAGTCAGGGTGCCTTAGAGCGGTTTCATTCCACTCTCAAGACAATGATGAGGACTTATTGTTATGACCATGAGAAAGACTGGGATGAAGGGGTTCATTTGCTGTTGTTTGCAGCTAGAGAAGCAGTGCAGGAGTCTACTGGATTCAGTCCATTTGAGCTAGTGTTTGGTCATGAAGTGAGAGGACCTTTGCTATTATTGAGTGAACAATGGCAAGAGGAAGAGCCGCATATCAGTCTGTTAGACTATGTTGGCAAGTTCAAGGAAAGATTGCGTGCAGCTTGTGACCTTGCCAAAGAGAACTTGAAATCAAGTCAGGGAAAAATGAAAACTTGGTATGATCATAAGGCTAGAAGCCGTGAGTTTAAACCAGGAGACAAGGTCCTTGTGTTGTTTCCCTTGCAGTCCAATCCATTGCAGGCTAGATTTCATGGTCCTTATGAAATTCTGACAAAACTCAATGATCTCAATTACATTGTGAAGACTCCAGATAGGAGAAAACCAAAACAATTGTGTCATATTAACATGCTAAAGCCTTATCATGACAGAAATGCTAGGGTTGCAGCTGTCACTTCAGATTCTCCAATGGTCGAAACGTGTGAAGATGAGGGGGAGTTTCAAGATGATGAACCTAGAATTAAAGCTGAAGTTCTTTCATGTAAATTGTCAAACACTGAAGTGTTGCAAAATCTTGATGTAAAACTCCAGCACTTAGAACCCTCACAGAGAGATCAGTTTGAAAGGTTGATCAAGAAATATGAGGATTTGTTTCCTGATGTTCCAAAGAGAGTTACTATAGCCTCTCATGATGTAGATGTTGGTGATGCCAAACCAATAAAACAGCATCCATACCGGATGAATCCTGAAAAGAGAAAGATTGCTGAGAAAGAGGTTGAGTACATGTTAAAACATGATATTATCAGACCCTCCAACTCCGATTGGAGTTCACCCTGTGTGCTAGTTCCAAAACCTGATGGAAGTACTAGATTCTGTACAGATTATCGCAAAGTCAATGCTGTAACTAGAACTGATGTGTTTCCAATACCTAGGATTGATGATTGTATTGATAGTGTAGGGCAAGCAAAGTTTCTGACCAAGATTGATTTATTGAAGGGTTATTGGGGTGTGCCTTTAACTGAGAGGGCCAAGAGCATCTCTGCTTTTGCCACACCATCTGGATTGTACCAGTATGAAGTCCTACCCTTTGGCATGAAAAATGCCCCAGCCACGTTCCAAAGGATGATACAGTCTACAATCGCCGGATTGCCACACACGGGTGCATACATCGATGACCTGATCACATGGAGTGACTCCTGGGAAGAACATCTAAAAGATGTAGAGACGTTGTTCCAGCGCCTGACCCAGGCTAACCTGACTGTTAACCTGAACAAGAGTGACTTTGGTTGTGCTACTGTCACCTATCTTGGCTACGTCATAGGCCAGGGTAAGGTGGCACCCATAAATGCTAAAGTCCAAGCCATCATGGACTTTCCAGTTCCTGACAACAAAAAAGCTTTGCGCCGCTTCCTTGGAATGATCGGGTACTACCGCAAGTTCTGCAAGAACTTTGCTGAGATTGCTCTCAGTCTAACTAACCAACTGAAGAAAGGCGTAAAGTTCACCTGGGATGATGCATGCCAGAGAGCCTTCGATCGCCTGAAGTCTCTGCTGTGTCACTTCCCCGTGCTCAAATCTCCTGACTTCAACAAACCGTTCTCCATCGCGGTCGATGCTAGCGACCAAGCT
Source organism: Gymnothorax reevesii (assembly GCA_029721435.1). Taxonomy (NCBI): domain Eukaryota; kingdom Metazoa; phylum Chordata; class Actinopteri; order Anguilliformes; family Muraenidae; genus Gymnothorax; species Gymnothorax reevesii. The sequence continues at coordinate 44,070,477 of CM056587.1, read as the reverse complement.
TGTGGATCTGTGCTCCTACAGAGAAGTGACTCTGATGACATTGAGCATCTCGTGGCATACTTCTCCAGGAAGTTCAATCGCCACCAAAGGAACTATTCCACAATAGAGAAGGAACTGTTGGCTCTGGTCCTTTCTTTACAACACTTTGAGGTTTATGTTTGTACAGGACAAAAGCCAATGATTGTGTACACTGACCACAATCCGTTAACGTTTTTGAGTAAGATGAAAAACAAGAATCGGAGATTGTTGAATTGGAGTTTGATTTTACAGGAGTTTGACTTGGAAATTAAGCATGTGAAGGGTACAGACAATGTAATTGCTGATTGCTTATCCCGTGTTTGAATGTGTATATATATATCATGTGTTTGAATATTGTATGATATGTATATATAGACAAGTGTTCACTTAACCATTTTGTATTGAAAAGAAAAATTTTGCCTTCATGAGTCAAAATTTTTCCCTTTTGGAATGGAGGTGTAATGTGAATATAGGCCACTAGATGGCAGTATTTACCTTTTTTTTGTTAAGCTCAGACTGGAGTCATGTTTAGACATGTCCTGGACATGTCTGGGGCAAGTCTCAGAAAATAAAAAAAAGAGGTCTAAATGTGGGTGGGGTCTGCAAAAGAGTATATAAGGAAAAGAATTGAGACAGTAATGTAGTAGGAGAAATTGCAAGAAGATGACCAGACCTGCCATTCTGTTCAAGACCTGTGACGTTTTTTTTGGATTTCTTTGCCTGTGTTTGAGCATTTTCATTATCCAGGACATCACCAAGCCACCCCACAAAAAGGGACTGTAAATATTTGTTTTTGTTTTTCTTATTTATCAATCTTGGTCTTAGTTGTAGTGAGTAGTTGTTGTCTTTGTCTGTTTAATTAAATGTGTTGAGGTTTTGAAAACTGTGTCTGTCATCCCTTGCTGTTGCTGTTGTGTTATAAATGTAATAACAAATTGGGGCCATAACAAAACACAAACAAATTGCGACTCACCCAGCGAAACAATAAAGAAACAAAACACCAAACATTTAGAATAAAACATTAAAGAGATCCCCCACCCCCCATCCCACTTTCCCAAACAAAGTGAGAGTCTGATCCCTATAAGCTCACAGAGAGGTAGTCGGACCATAGAAAGGAATAAACTAAAGCTAACTGCATTAAGTCCTTCTCCAACAGTTCAAAATTAACATTTCGGTCATAAAAATATCCTGTCCCAGGCACTCAGTGGAAGTCACATACCAGCAACACTTTCTCCCGGAAGGCGTTACTTTGAAAACAGAGTCCCAGCAAAAGCCACTGCTTCATCAGGAGTAGCACAAATCCTCTCCGTACCATTCACCGTAACACGCAGCCGAGCTGGGTAAAGAAAACCAACCCGCGCACCGGCATCCACGAGCTTCCCTCGGATACCATCAAATGCTTGCCTTTTCTTCATTACCTCCGCTGGTAGATCGGGGAAGATGCGGATCGCATTGTCCCTGTAGTTCAGTGGAAATTGCTGACGTGCCAGCTGCAAAATCTTTTCTTTCGTTTGATAGTGATGAATCCGGGCAATCATCACGCGGGGCAGAACTTGGGCCCTCTCACTCTGATCAGCGGGCAAGCTCCCAAGACGGTGAGCACGGTCCACTACAATGGGCTTCGGGAAGTTGCTCGCCCCCAACAGATCAGGCAAAAACTCTGTCAAAAATTCACATGGGCGTCCTTTCTCAATCTTCTCGGGCAAACCGACGATCTTGATATTCTGGCGCCGTGAACGCGCCTCCAGATCCACCACCTTAAAGCGGAGTTTTTCATTGTCTGCATTCAGTTCGGTACATATCTGCTCCAAACGGGAGAGGCGGGCGTCCAAGTTTGAAGTAGCATCTTCCACTTCTGTCACACGGTTCCCCAAACCCTGCAGAGACGCCTGGGTGGACGCTAAGGTTGCCTCTAACATATCAAAGCGATCAGTCATTGTCTTGCTCATATTTTGTATGGCCCCGAGGATTTTTGTTGGCTCTGAAGACTTGGCCGAGTCCAGAGATGCCTCGTGCGTGGCTAGCTCAGCTAGCACTCCGGCACCCTCGGGAGCATTTTCTGGCTGTCCTCCACGTCCAGGCTTTGCTGAAGCGTTGGATTTCTGTGCTTTCCCCATCCTCAATATTTCAATAAGTGACCGCAATCGCAAATTATTGATAAAACTGTCAACTATTAAAATAAAGACCAAATTATTTCCGATGCTGGAGAGGAGCTCCGAAGAGACACGTCTATTCCATTCGATGCTCACTAGCGCCCCCCACCACCATAATATCATGTTCTAACATGTACTCAACCTCTTTCTCAGCAATCTTTCTCTTTTCAGGATTCATCCGGTATGGATGCTGTTTTATTGGTTTGGCATCACCAACATCTACATCATGAGCGACTATAGAAACTCTTTTTGGAACATCAGGAAACAGATCCTCATATTTCTTCATCAACCTCTCAAACTGATCTCTCTGTGAGGGTTCTAAGTGCTGGAGTTTTACATCAAGATTTTGCAACACTTCAGAATTTGACAATTTACATGAAAGAACTTCAGCTTTAATTCTAGGTTCATCATCTTGAAACTCCCCCTCATCTTCACAAATCTCGGCCATAGGAGAATCTGAAGTGACAGCTGCAACCCTAGCATTTCTGTCATGATAAGGCTTCAGCATGTTAATGTGACACACTTGTTTTGGTTTTCTCCTATCTGGAGTCTTCACAATGTAATTGAGATCATTGAGTTTTGTCAGAATTTCATAAGGACCATGAAATCTAGCCTGCAATGGATTGGACTGCAAGGGAAACAACACAAGGACCTTGTCTCCTGGTTTAAACTCACGGCTTCTAGCCTTATGATCAGACCAAGTTTTCATTTTTCCCTGACTTGATTTCAAGTTCTCTTTGGCTAGGTCACAAGCTGCACGCAATCTTTCCTTGAACTTGCTAACATAGTCTAACAGACTGATGTGCGGCTCTTCCTCTTGCCATTGTTCACTCAATAATTGCAAAGGTCCTCTCACTTCATGACCAAACACCAGCTCAAATGGACTGAATCCAGTAGACTCCTGCACTGCTTCTCTAGCTGCAAACAACAGCAAATGAACACCTTCATCCCAGTCTTTCTCATGGTCATAACAATAAGTCCTCATCATTGTCTTGAGAGTGGAATGAAACCGCTCTAAGGCACCCTGACTTTCTGGATGATAGGCACTAGAAAGAATCTGCTTTGCACCTAGTTCATACACAACCTGCTGAAACAATCCTGAAGTGAAATTGCTACCTTAGTCTGACTGAATTTCCCTGGGAAGGCCAAACAACGTGAAGAACTTTATCAAAGCCTTCGAGATTGCAGTTGCCTTGATGTTACGTAGAGGTATGGCTTCGGGGAATCTGGTAGATGCACACATGATTGTCAACAAGTACTGATTTCCAGATCTAGTCTTGGGTAATGGACCAACACAATCAACAAAGACCTTAGAGAATGGCTCCCCAAATGCTGGAATAGGCTGCAATGGAGCTACAGGTGGGTCTAACTGGTGTTTTCCAACTACCTGACAAGTGTGACAGGTTTTGCAAAAGTTGGAAACGTCTTTCTGAAGTCCAGGCCAAAAGAAGTGTTTCATGATCTTATCAACAGTCTTGTTAACACCAAGATGACCTCCTAAAGGTAAACTATGAGCCATTGTTAAGATCTCATTCCTGTAGACCTTCGGAACAACAATTTGCCTGACCACTGCCCAATCTGCATTGGCAGGGATATCAGGAGGGCGCCACATCTGCATCAACACACCATCCTTGAGATAATACCCAACTGGAACTGCATCTATTTCTTTATCAGGAAGGGCTCTCCTCCTTAGTGCACACATTTCAGGATCATTAGTTTGCTCCTCAATCAACCGCTTTCTGGACAGAGACAAGTCTCCAGACACATCAGAATCACCAAACCCATCTGGCTGGCTGAACAATGAACTGATAAAAGTGTCTGATAAGTTCTCAAACGGAGAAACCATAGTAGGCCAATCAGAGTCATGAGGCGAACCACCTGAGTCCTGAATATTCAATGTGCTGGACGGCACCACAACATCTTCTTCTTTAGCCTTCTTGGCCATAGCACGAGTCACTGCGCAAGAAGGATAGAGAGATAGGTCCTCATCCCCATCTTCAGTGCTCGGCTGTGAAGTAAGATGTACAGGGGGAACTACTTTGCCCCCAGCCAGGTCATTGCCTAGCAACAGAGAAACACCCTTTATAGGTAGACTTGACATAAGTCCCACCTTTACCTGTCCTGTAACTAAATCTGACTTCAAGAATATAGAGCGCAGGGGTACAGATACAGTCCTCCCTTCAATACCCTGTACAAGCATGAAATCCCCTGAAGCCGTCTCATCACGAAACTCCAAGGAGTCCATCAACAAAAGTGACTGAGAAGCTCCGGTATCCCTTAGGATATATATGGGGACAGGAGTAGTATGCTCATTCAGAGCCACAAATCCCTCTGACACAAATGGAAGAAATTCCTCCCTCACAAAGTCAGCAGTATCAGGCTTTTTAGCCCCACAAGAAGCAGGCAATTTAGCAGATCGGTTATCTACTACAGGGGTTTCTAACCTTGTTTTCACAAAGGCATTTGGTTTGGTATCCTTTTCTTTTTCTTTCTTAGCTTTAAGGAACCAACAGTTAGTTGTGACATGACCAGATTTCTTGCAATAACTGCAAACTAGACCACTTTTGTCACTGTCAGCTTTCACACTTTGATCAGACCAGTGACTGGATTTCTGAGCACCATCAACAGATTTGTCTTTGTCTTTGGGTGAGGAATCTTGGGTATCACCGTAACCCTTTTTCTGAAATAGGGACCATCTATTATTACTGCTAGACTGAAATTTGGACTGCTAGACTGATTGCAAATTCAGTGCTTGCTTCTCATTAAGGTAGGTCTTAACATCATCCTTAACACAGTTCTTGAATTCTTCAACTAACACCATCTCTTTTAGTGAGTTGAAATCATCCTTCACCTCCATAGAAGTACACCAGCGCTCAAAGCAAACCTTCTTCTCATTAGCAAATTCCACATAAATCTGATTTTCAGATTTCTTCAGACCTCTGAATTTCTGTCAGTAAGCCTCTGGAACCAACTCATAAGATCTCAAAATAACTTTTTTGACAACCTCATAATCAGAGGAATCATCTGCAGACAAAGCCGAATAGGCTTGTTGAGCTTTACCCTTGAGGACAGTTTGCAACATCAGAGGCCAGTGTTCCTTTGGCCACTGGCAACTCTTTGCTACCTTTTCAAAACACTGGAAATAGTTGTCAACATCCTTTTCTGCAAATGGAGGCACCAGTTTTACCTCCTGGCTTGCCCGAAATTTATTTTCTGTTGCTATTTTTATTTTTAGTTGCTCCATTTGGAGTCTTTCTTCTCTATCGAATTTCTCTAATTCAAAATCTCTCTGTCTTGCAGACTGAACTCAGACTGTCTTTGTTTTTCTTTTTCTTCCCTCTCAAATTCTCTTTGTTTTTCTCTTTCCTCCCTTTCAATCTCTTCTCTTGCTAATTTTTCTAACTCAAACTGCCTTTGTTTTTCTTTTTCTTCCCTTTCAAATTCTCTTTGTTTTTCTTTTTCCTCCCTTTCAATCTCTAGCATTTTTAATTTAAGTTCCATTTCTATATTTGGATTTTCCACTGGAAACTGTTCCAGATCTCCTGGTGCAAACACATTTTCATCAATGTAATATTCAACTTTCTCTCTAGCCAGTCTTGCTTTTCGCATGGCCGGTTTTACCTCTGTCAGCTCTAAATGTCTGCAAATTTCTAGCAGTTCTGTCTTTTTTAAGACTTCAAAACCTCAACGGTTGGTGATGCCAAGAAATCATCCATTGCTGTTGATCTGTCAATATATTTATATAGGAAAATTCAAAAAAACAATTTTACAATTTGAAATGTTAGATTTTCAATAAATTACTCACACAATTACAATATGACTAGTGACATGAGTTCGGGTTCGGGTACGCAAATCCAAACGTGGCTTTTTCTATGCTGTGGGAAGTGCGTACTATAATGACAAGCGTAGTAACACCTTCTGCGCGCTTCGACAGTGCATTGATACCTTCACTTCTGATTTCTTTTCTCTCCCACGACCCCCCCTACTTTCGTAAATACAACCAACGTGACTGCACTGCACTACTTGGTACGCAGTCAGGAAGCCAGGGCTTGCAGAAAATTATAAGAAAGGGATAATTAACGAGAAGGTGTGCATTCCACGGTTTTAATGCACGACGCGGAGGCAAATAAAAATGCTCCGCGAAGAGCATTAAAACCGTGGAATGCTCACCTTCGAGTTGATTATCCTGCTTATACCATGGTCATTTGCCAACAATATCAAATCGCAGCATTAATCTGAAACAGAAATTATGCATGACCCAACATTATGCGCGATTATGCAGACTGTAGCTTACTTGCTACCCACAATTACAATGAACTTATGACGGTTTCCGCAGTCAGCGAGCTGAAATCAGTCTGCTGGCATAGCACGTAGCGAAAGAACTGTCAGCAGTCGCTGATACATGAAGTGGACACGTTAGCTTCATTTGTAACCGTACTCAATTACAATCTTTTAATGGATAAAGCCTGATTTTTTTCGCTGCTACAATATTTACGATCATTATCGCTTGAGTACGAGTCAGCGAGGTGAAATCAGTCTGCTGGCAAAGCACGTAGCTTGCGAACCTACATTTCACTTCACTTCTTCACATACGATTCATCTTCGTCAGTTTCTTCTTCCCTCTCAAGGTCCATTTCGGCTAGCTCCTCCTCGGTATATTCCGGTTCAAATAGATATGGCTCCGGCTCCGGCTCCGGCTCCGCCACAAGCCAGTCGTCGGAATCTATGTCCTCCATTTGAAAATGTTCCATGGTAGCACACTTGATTATTTTCTTTTATACCATGGTCTGTGTGAATACTTTTTTCTAATTGGCTGGCTGCTGGCAGGTATGCATTTAAACCGTGGAACCGCACAGGTAGTTCGGCTACGGTCGTTTCACCATTCGAAATTCATGCACTACCCAACTTGTAACCATAGCAATGTTAGAGCTGATATTTGACTGGGTGCAACAGAAAACTAGCAGCTCATTTATTATCTCCGCCAAGGAGATAATGCGATCGGGTCCGTTATTTTATTTATTTATTTGTCTGTTTGTTTGTCTGTCTGTGGACAAGATTTCTCGGAAAGTACTGGATGGATCTTTATGAAATTTTTACCACAGATAGATCTTGGGCCGAGGACGACCCCATTAAATTTAGGTGGTGATCAGGATCCAGATCTGGATTCTGGATCCAGATCCAGATCAGAGTTATTAAGTGGAATTTCTCGGAAACAACATAACAGATCTTCATGAAATTTTTTACCAGTTGCAGATGATGATCTGGGAACAACTTTGTTAAATTTTGGTGATGATCCGGATCCACACCTGGATTCTGGATCTGATGAAATTCCAGATCAAGAACAATAAGTGGCTTCTCTCAGAAAAGACTGGACAGATCTTCATGAATTTTTAACCAGAGGTAGATCATGGCACAAAGATCACCTTTTCTGATTTTGGTGATGATCCACATCAAAATCAAGAATCTGGATCTAGATCCGGATCCGGAATTCTGAGGCAGATATCTCGAGAACTACTTTGCGGATCTTGATGAAAATTTGTCCAGAGGTAAATCGTAGCACAAAGATCACTTTATCTGATTTTGGTGGTGATCCAGATTAGGACCAGGAATCTGGATCCGGATCGGAATCAGGAAATCAAAGTGAGATATCTCGAAAACTACATGGCGAGTCTTGATGAAATTTTGGCCAAAGGTAAATCGTGGCAGAAGGAACTTAAATGACATTTTTGAAATTGCTACGCCCTCGAGAAAGAGATTTTGTTTTACTATCCACGTCATACCTTGGCGGAGATCTGAAATCTCGGATTGATCTTGTTTCCTCTAAATTTAGCGGCGTCACATAAGTGCGTCCTGCGGGGCGGTTAACAATGGGTACTCAAGCGATAATGACCGTAAATATTGTAACAGCGAAGTAATCAGGCTTTATTCATTAAATGAGTGTAACTGTGTATGGTTACAAATGAAGCTTACGTGTCCACTTCATGTATCAGACAGTTCGCTAGCTACCTGCTATGCCAAAAGACTGATTTCACCTCGCTGACTCGTACTCAAGCGATAACAACCGTAAATATTATAGCAGCGAAAAAATCAGGCTTTATCCATTAGAATATTGTAATTGAGTACGGTTACAAATGAAGCTAACGTGTCCACTTCATGTATCAGCGACTGCTGACAGTTCGCTAGCTACGTGCTATGCTAGCAGACTGATTTCAGCTCGCTGACTTCGGAAACCGTCATAAGTTCATTGTAATTGTGGGTAGCAAGTAAGCTACAATCCGCATAATCGCGCATAATTTTGGGTTATGCATAACAGTTAATCTCCGTTTCAGATTAATGCTGCGATTTGATATTGCTGGCAAATGACCATGGTATAAGCGGGATAATCAACTCGTGGAATGCACACCTTATCGTTAGGGCCTGGCTACACATTCGCGGATTACACCGCGTGTTACGGCCGCGTGAAGCGCGGCGCTAAAACGCTTTGATTGTAGTAATTGATTTATAATGATCGGGTCTACACATCGGCGGGACGGGAAAAAAAGAACGCGCTGCCACCGCCGCCTGAAATTTCAGAAACCTCCAAGGGTTTTCTGAGCGTATCACGCGACGCGTCCAGTTAAGCGTGTTCCATAGTCAGCCAATAGAAATTCCGGAAACTCTCCCACGTGATGATCTGAAGGCCTGACAGATTTTTAAAAAAGGACGTGGCTAATTATTCTTCAAACAGAGTGCGAGTCCTAGTAACTCATTTTGGTAGAAAGTAGGTTAGAACAGTTTTTGAAATTACTAAGTTACTAATCATCAAATAAAGTGCCCAGTCACCAATTTGCTCTTTTTTATTGATTTTTTTTTTTTTTACAGCAAGTTTATCCTGAAGGACTTCAGTTCTTTTGTTTTCTCATCTTCATGAAAAAGTGAGTGACTTGGTTTTTCCCAGATTAGGGTAGGAGTTTCCAGCTAACTTGGAGGACAAAGCGTGTACACCCACTTTACCTGCCAAGGTGTAGACCGTTCACCGCTGCGCATTACGCAGCGTCTGCTCAGAGCGTTTTTCGCGACTTTTCACGCAACGTTAACACGCGGCGTAATCCGCGAATGTGTAGCCAGGCCCTTAATTATCCCTTTCTTATAATTTTCTGCAAGCTCTGGCTTCCTGACTGTGTACCAAGCAGTGCAGTGCAGTCACGTTGGTTGTATTTACGGAAGTAGGGGGGGTCGTGGGAGAGAAAAGAAATCAGAAGTGAAGGTATCAATGCGCTGTCGAAGCGCGCAGAAGGTGTTACTACGCCTGTCATTATAGTACGCACTTCCCACAGCATAGAAAAAGCCACGTTTGGATTTGCGTACCCGAACCCGAACTCATGTCACTGGTCATATAAACCTATGTAAACAGGAAAAACGTGGAAGACTTTGGTCGCATCTAACTACAGCCCCGAAAAATACCGTTGACCGCAATGAGTCTAGCTACAAATGCTAACAGGAGTGGCAGCGCGTCTGGCTGACTGGGTGGTCTCTCAAAGCTCGGAGAGGTACATATCATCTCGTCTCATTTCATAGAAAAACATATTTCATTATGAAAATACGGTGGACTGTTCCCTTAAGCTGGTATTTTCAGCTGGTAAAGGGCTGGCTGACCAGCTAAAACTGTCCAAAACGCAGCTTAAACCAGCCTGACCATCCTGACCATCCTAGGCTCGAATTTTCAGCAGGGCTCACGGATGCTATAGGCTAGCTACAGCAAAAATGAACGTAAAGTCTCAAATGCTTAAAAATAATGCGAAACCGATGCCCCTCACCCCTAAACTTCGCTATTTGCATATAACTATGTGCACACTACTCGAGTGCAATTCTTAAATTTGTATGGTAATTTTCCTTCAATTCCTCCTTTTGCCATCTGAAATAAATGGCGGACATGAAATTTTCACCGAGGGAGAATGAGCTAAGCATTCTGGGCAATATCAAAGCTTGGAGGGATGTTCGTTGTTGGCTTCGTTTGAGGGAGGATAATCGAGGGCTTGAGCAAATGAAAATGCGCCCTTCCCGCCGCAAAATTGGATTGGAACGACCCTACAAGCGGCAGGCATCTTACATCCGGGATTTTTTGGGGATTCCCCCCTCGATTGGAGGTCGAGTGAACACGACGAAGCAAGTATTTTTTCGGATTGGAACGCAGCCGTAGTGTACATCGCTTGTGCACTCGATTTCCTTGTGCATTGTGGGTATTTTATAGTCCACTATATAGTGGATGAAAAGAATTCGAACAACACTACAAAATGGCGAACACACTATATAGTGCACTATATCCGTGATAGGGGGCGATTTCGAACAGAGCTGCTCATTCAGCGCCTCAAAATAAGGGAGAGGAGCGGGAGACGACCTGTTGCCAGGTCGCCCCACAGCAAGAGGAGAGGGGTGACCTTTATCGATCAAATACATACTTTTGATTTTTGCCGTATCGGCCCCAGAACTGGATTTTTGGGGGTGCGCAGTCGCATCCCTTTAAAGGCAACCAATCTGTTCTTTTTTCTGGAAATACTTAAATAAATATGACCAAAACAAACGGGAATAAATAAAAGTTTTCTCAGAGAACACTTGCAATCCCCGAATACTGAATGTGAAAATAGTTTTTTCAACCCACAGAAACTCCCCGCGCCATTTGAAATACCTTCTTAGTATCCACGAGTATGCAAAAACGATGTCACGCGAAAGGGGATGTGTGCGGTGGACGCAGAAATGAAGAGAAGTTAGCCAACCTCAAAATGCTTGAAATGAGGGAAATGCCATTGGATCTCAGGGGGAATAAATTAGAGCTTAATTACTCGGCCAAGCGATGTGGTTCAACAGCAGGGTCTGCTTCAAAGTGCCTTTTAGATAATTCCTGAGAGTTTTCAGGTAATGGAAAAAAGTCACATTTTTTACATCACATAAAGCAGTTGGCGGTGGAGTTTGGGTTGGAGTGTGAAAGGGTGGCTGTGTCTGATTGGTCCCCTGTTCCACCTTGGATTCTTCCTGAACCTGAGGTTTTGTTGTCTCTTCTGGAAGAAGGGAGAAGTAGCCTTTGTAAAGATGTGAGGATCATGTTCCTGAATCAGTTTAATGGGTTCATGAAAATATTTACTGATGGTTCAAGGGATCCTGTTTCTGGGAAAACTGGGATTGGGGTTTTTGTTGCAGATGAGAAACTGCTATTCAGCATCCGGTTATCAGACAATGTGTCCATTTTCTCAGCTGAACTTTTAGCAATTCGAAGGGCTATGGAAAGGATAGAGCCCAATAAGCCTCAGAACAGTGTCATTTGCTCGGATTCTGCTGCTGCTTTGATGGCTCCAGAAAAGGGTACTTCTAGTGCCCGCACAGATTTGAAAATGGAGATCTTGTGTTGCCTTTCAAGAATTGAGAATTCAGGGTGTCATGTGTGTTTTATGTGGGTGCCAGACCACTTGGGACTAGAGGGTAATGAAATCGCTGATAAGTTGGCGAAAGAGTCATTGACTAAAGAAAATATAGACTTTAAATGTACTAATGGGTAAGGGGGAATGTATTAGCATCTGTAAGGAAAAGCTAGAGACTCTGTAGCAACATGATTGGGATCAGGAGCAGAAAGGTCGGCATTATTATTCTGTGCAACCTTCAGTGAAGCGTAAAAAGTGGAGGTGTACGCTGGGGCGGAAAGACAAGGTTGTTTTAACAAGGTTGAGATTGGGGCATTGCTGTCTGGCAAGTACTTTAAAAGTGATCGATAAGCATGCGAATGGATTGTGTGAATGTGGGGAATCTGAGACTGTGGCCCATGTGTTACTTTCTTGTGAGGTGCATTCTTGTCAGAGGCAGAAGTTGTTTATGGATCTGTCTGATTTGGGCCTGGCTGTTTTCTCTTTGAGAAATATTTTAGAACTAGGGGAAAATTCGGATTTGGTTGGGAGGGCGGTGCTAAGGTTCCTCCATTCTTCTGGTTCATATGATAGGATTTGAATAGTATCGTGTTAAGTCCTGTGGAGGGCAGCATTACACCGGACGGTGTACAGCCTGCCGGTAACTTAGAAGAAGAAGAAGAAGAAGAAGAAGAAGCACCTCAAAATTGCGGTTAAAACTCGTTCACACGCCCTCACACGCCTCAGAAGGACGGTCATTACATATGCATTAGCATCATGGACCTATAAAAAGATCTGGACGCACAAATCGGGTCGACCACATAATCCTCCATGGTCCTAGCGGCGAATGTGATATTGCAGGTCACGTGATGCCATGGGGGCCAAAAAGAAATTTTTCCATAGGGAATAATTGAAAAAGACACGCTGATAAATCCGTGAATAATTTTTTTTGACAGCCACAAATTATCTATACCGAAACGGTTTATTTTTCTCTTTTAAATCATTAATGCCTCGTTTCTCGGCAAAGACAAAATCTTCTATTTATATTCAGGCTATGCGAACACCAACGGGTCCTCATATGTAAGCGCGTTCCCGCTCCTCCGAATTTATCACTGCAGCGGATGTGAATGGGTGGAGCAATGGGCTTTCCTTGCCATCTGTCTGTTCAACATTAAAGACGCAAAGTCGGTGAAGTGAGCTGGCAAGTTATGGAGCATATGTATTGAGCAACAAAAGAAACGCAAGTTAATTAAAGGCAAACCGGAAAATAAGTTTGCGCGTAATTATTGAAAATCAAATTTATTACTAGTGTGTGCGCATTTACACTCTTTTTATCAAACTTTTCTTTGTTTTGCAGTAAATATGAGTACCCAGATAGCAAGCTCCTCCGCTCCGGATTTGCCCCGGCTCTGAGCCGGATCAGCTGGAGCCAGGGCAGATCCGGAGCGGAGGTGCTTGCTATCTGGGTAACCATAAGAGCTCATTAACTAAGTTAGCTAACTTGCGTTTCTTTTGTTGCTCAGTATATTTTTGTCATTTTAATTGATGAATGGCCGTAATACGTAATAATATGTAGCACCTCGATTGCTGCACTTCATGCAGCGTGAGAAAATGTACAGTAAGCTAAGGCCGCTGTTGTGACATCCTAGAACCATGTACGCAGCCAACACTCACCTTACTTATTCAAATTAAAATGAAATGGTTAAATCCATTAACTGTATTGTGTATCTCCATTACTCTGAATAGCACCAATTCGCATCACTCTATTTTGATGCGTTATGCATAACATGTCAGCTGAGTAGCATCTAACGCAACTTAATGTGCATTTATAGCAGTAGGCCTATATAAATTCAATTCGAACACTGCTTAGTGATCCATTTATCAGCCTAACCATTCTTCGTTAAATTACTTACCGACCTTCATACATGACGAAACTTTTCGGCAACTTGACTTATGAGATCCAAAATGATAACTATTTTTTGTTCATGATCCGAACCAAGTGGGTGGAACAATGTGCATTCCTTGCCGTCCGTCTGTGATGAACATTCTATGCGTGGCCAAGTCAATTAAGCGAGCTGGCGTTAAGGTGCAAATATTTTATCCAATTTTAATTGATGAATGGCCGTAATATACTCGATTGCCGCACTCCATTATGTAGTGCCGCAAAATGTACAGTAAGCCTAGGCCGCTGTTGTGATATCCTTGAAGCATGTATACGCAGCTAACACATACCTCAATTTTTCATAGTTATCATTGTAATGAGTGGTTATTCAAAGTAATGGAAATGCACACCAATTCACATTTCTGTATTTTGATGCATCATGCATCAGCTGTGTAGCATCTAACATAATGTCCATATGAATGCATTTATAGCAATACATCAATTCAGTTCGAACACTGCTTAGCAAACCATTAACCAACCATTCTTCAGTCTAAAAATAACTGACTTTCATACTTGACGAAACTTTTCAGCAACTTGACAGATGACATCCAAAATGTTTAATTTTTTTGTGCATGATCCGAACATCCATGAAAGCACTGAACATGCACATACAATTTGTGGTACAGCCTTTATTAGATCGAAGTTTTGGGTAGGTAGAAACGTCAGTATACTAAATCCGAACATCTAATGTTCGTGAGCAGCATCTGAGATCAACCGGAGTGATGCAGGTAGATTCGACGGTGTGGCAGATTTATCTGAACGAAGATAAATACGAGACCTAAAAGAATGCAACAGTTGGTAGCGTAAATATGCACATTCAGAACAGAAAAGTGATCCCATAGGGTCCCGTCCCATTTACAACTGATTTTAGATTGATAGAAAATCTACATAACTTTAAAAAAAAAAAAATCAAATACAGAGCACTGGAGAGGAGTAAATGATATTGCAATGCTCTGATGCACTCACTGTAAATGGTGCGATCAGGAACCAGTCGCGAGAACCAGGAAATGCAGTAGAGCTTGTTTTATTAATAAAGGGGGAGGACCCCCGCAGGGCAGAAGGCAAAAGTACAGAGTCCACAATCCAAAAGTCAAAATCAGTTCGGCAAAAATTGCATCAAAAACCAGGGCAGCAATCACAGTAATCGTAGTCGGACAGAAATGGTCTGGTACACAGGAATAATTCTATCAGAGAAGCAAGCCAGAATCCACAGGACGTAATCCGAATCGTTACCAGGGCAGCAAACAGATCTCGTAGTCGGGCAGAAAAATGGTCAAAACACACAGATGCAACAGTAATCCAAAAACACAGAGGGAAAAATCAAAAGTCAGGCAATCCAGTCAGAAAGATAAACACTGAGAAATCGAGGCGAGAAACATAGCACAAGAAAGCTAGGGAGAACGATCTGACAAGAGTGTGAACCAAACAGACATCTTATATACACACCCGGGGTTAAACACATGACCAGGGAGAACAGGTGCAATCAATGGGAACAATGATCAGGGAGAGACACATGAGGAATAAACTAATTACATGAATTTGGCTGTAGCCAAAACACAGACAGGGATCACAAGACAATCCTATGAACAAACAGCTCCGGTTAAGGAGTACTAAAAGTGCATAGTCTAAAGAAAAGGAAAGCATGAGATATAAGTGGAAATCCACAGAAACTTGCAGCAGAGATAATTAGGGAAAGGCAAGGAGGCGGAGATTAGAATTGAGCGACTGCTGAGAGATAGTTAGTCAATTAGTATGTGCAGCTTTACAATCCTGAGTGCATGTTAGAAAGTTAGTAAAAATATACAGGATTAGTGTGGTTAGTAATTAGCAAAAACAAACTGTTAGTAAGTGTCAGTAAGACAGTAAAAGAGAGAGGAAGGAAGAACACGAGATAATGAAAGAAGATTGAAACCCAGAAACCAATAAATCACCCAAATGAGTGCACACAAGACAAGGGACCGTGAGTAAAGATACACACATGACAAGACAGGGGAGACAAAGTGCAAAGCATGGAAATGAAAACATGGCATGGAAACTAAATGATCTACACATGAAAAATAATAAACAGGAAATCTAAATTACCAAAACACAATCCTAAGAATAGTCAGACATATGCAGTGGACACTAAACACAAGAATCAATAATCATGGCAAGGCCAGGCACAGAACTTAAATATGACAGCAGAATGCACAGATCACAACACTCACACACACTCATACACGCACAAACACACACACATAGGCCTATACAGACGAATAGAATAGAATTAGAATTAGTTTTGTGTTTTGTCAGTTAAAAACTTAAGTACTCAAAATCAAAAGGGGTTTAATGCTTAACTTTCGCAGAGCCGGCCATTATCATAAAATCTACCATAAATACAATCGATGTTAACTCGCACTTAGAAATAAAACGTAGAGACCGTATTAAAATTATAATCGAGACAGACTTTATTGGAAAGGGCTTTGGGGGTGGATAGAAGGGCACAGCCTCTGGTTCGATGACATGCAGAAATTCATGGATTAACTGTTCAGTGGACTCCAAGAGGCTCAGATATCTGGGGAAGGACAGAAAAAAGGAGCTTTAAAGCAAAGGTAAAAATAACGCAGTACAACGTGCGTAACATTTCACGGTAGACCCATTTTATTATACTCCACGGAATGGTTATAAGTTACGTAAGCTAAAAGTAAATTAGCTTACCAGAATTGACAAAAGTTTAAAGCTCTCGACTTTAACACATATCAGTTTATAAGGTAGGTGAAATGCGTTGTGTAGTGTGTTCGGTTTATTGTCTTTAATCCGGAAAAAGATAATGGAATTCGCACGCAGACGAGCAAGAACTCCGATAATGTGGTTATTCGACGTTGAACTAAAGAGAACACGAGCCTGTGGCGCTTTTCCCAGTAGCGTAGTTGCAGAAATTTATACATCCATTCAGTCAGTGGTTCCAACTATGGACGTTAGCATCTGTGATTTCGGAAGCGCACCCCTGAGCAATGTCATGTTAAAGTTACGCAACAGCAAGTCAACTATTTTGCCGAGATTTTTCAGTTGAAATCAATAGTATTACTTCCCTGTCAAAGTCGTTTTTAACATTTGTTATTGCATTTGTGTTTTAAAATAGTATCTCAAACCATAATTAAACCTTTACCGGCGGCTATGTTTTGTTTTCCGCACATCAGGGTGCAGTCTGCAGTGGTCAGACTTCCATTTCCGGTGAAAAGTGATCATGAACACGCACCCTAGGTCGCAGTTCCACGAGCCTGAGCCGTTGTCATGGACACCTCGGATACCCGCGCGTTCATGAGCCCCACAATACGCATGTGTGAGCAAAAATCACACAGCACATGTCCGCGTGGCTCCGGAAGCTTGGCCCCCATGTCGGCTTGCTGTGCCACTGAGCAATTTCCATTGAGATGAATGGGCGGCCATTTTCCAATTGTATATCCAGTGAAATATAAAACATCCTTGATTAGCATACTGAATTCGTCAGTCCCCCGCTGCTTCTTCTTCGGGGTGTCACGTGAACTTACAAAACGCAAGGTGTATTGCCGCCAACTACTGGTTCTGTATTCTCGCTTAAAATAACTTGAATTAAATATATATATAATAAGAAGAAGAACAACAACATGCATTTCTCGATTAACAATAGCCAACTAAACACAACTAGTCAGTTAGCATCTGGCTGCCGCTCCCTATAAACCATTTTTCCAAAATCTTGTAGGTGTCTTCTCCCTGCTCGTCAGTGATCCTGAGAAACTCCACTCTCATCCTCTCCGTCAGGAAATTATTTCGCCCGCACAATGAGTGTCCATCGCCACAAATGCTGAAACCCTCCTTTGTCCGCACTAAAGCTGCATTTACACCCGACGCGAAACGAATTGTTCGCGCGACAGATTTCATTCAAAGT
Source organism: Gymnothorax reevesii (assembly GCA_029721435.1). NCBI lineage: Eukaryota > Metazoa > Chordata > Actinopteri > Anguilliformes > Muraenidae > Gymnothorax > Gymnothorax reevesii. Next base: position 44,053,086 of record CM056587.1, on the reverse strand, counting down.
CAATGCAAAGACGCGATATTCGGGTTTTTGCATTGACTTTGAATGCTACTGTATAATCTGACGTACAAAAAATTTGTTTCGTGTTCATTTGTGAAAGCAGCCTTACACAGTCACGATCTGGTCTTGGTTCTTTTGACACTGTCTTTGTAATACACAGCTCTGTATTCTGCAGTAGATCGTTTTGTGCTCCCGCATACTCAGTGAATCAGTATTTGATTTTTGTTGCAATTAGAAATTTGCACTCATAGTTTTGTCTTTGGACTGTAGCGCTAAGCAGATAAACAATCTGATGTTTCTGTTTGCAGAAAAATGATTCTTTGCATAGATTCACATGTGTGTAAAGATTGGATCCAAACTTAAAAGATTTTTTTGCCATTCATGAGGAGCTTGTTTTAACATCCCAGTAAAGCTTTGTATTCAAATTAAAAATAATAAAAAATCTGGGAAAAAATGAAGTTGGTGCCAAGTTTGCTGAAATATGTTGCCTGTACTGTTGTGTTCTGGGGTCCTGGCCTTTGGCCAGGACAGCATTTATGGTTTTGACAGTTTCATGTTCCTAGTTTCATAGTTTCATAGTTCATAGTTCAGGTCACAGTTTTAACAGTTTCTTGTATTAGAATTACTGATTTCATTATTCATGTTTATTGTCCATGTCTTTACTTTTCCATGTTTTTGTTTTCGCCAGGTCTGCCAAGCCACTCCACCGCTTGTCTGCGTTCCGCCCCGTGCCTTCGTTGTTGCACATTTTCAGAGCTCTGGTTGGCTTTGGTATTTCCCCCTTCCTTCCGTGCTGTGCTGATTCGGGGCTGTCTAAGCTTAATTGACAATTAACTGTTTTTAAGTTACTAACATTTACTAACACTCACTGGGTGGTGTAATTCTGAGATAGGCACATTACTAATATTACTAATTTAGACAGGGAGTTTATTGTCATGATTCCTGCTTTGCTATTTCAAGATCTTGCTGTGCTTTTCTGTTCTGAACATTCATGCTGCTTTCAAACTGCATACTTAATTGGTACTTAAGCTGAGCACGCTCATTCTCTTAATGAGCAAGTCTTGTCATCAAATCTTAGTCCATGTCATGATCTTGCCATGCCTCTTGTTTCTCCTCCTCCAGGTGTTGCCCTTCATGTCTTGATTTCTTACCCTTTATCTGGATGCGGTGGAAGTTGGCTGGCAGACAGTGTCTCAGTACTTGTTCATGGTCCCAAGTCTCGTTACAAGCTCATGTTTCCAAGTCTTGTTCATAGTCCTTATCATTTTGTATATAGCCTTTGCATTCATAGCATCTTTGTTCTTTTCTGTTTATTAATTATCTCCCTGGAGTTTCCAGTGGCTTTTGTTTTTTGTCGTTTTTGATCTTTTGTTTTTAGCTCTGTGAAGCTCACGTTAGTTTGTCTTTTGCAACCCTTTGGGCCAAGTTTTTTGTTGGCCCTCGTGCCTGTTTTCTTTTGTTTTATTAAACTCCTCATTCCCCTTCACCTCGCTTCTGGTGTCTACCAGATTTCGTATCATGTACAAATTCAGAGATATTAAATGATCACAATTGAGCTTGTTTGAGTATTAGAACATTGAACTGATAGTGTTGCACAAAACACAACCCAAACTCTGCCACTGTTGGGTATTTGTTACACAGCCTGTTACACACCAAAAGTTACTTCTCTGCAGGCAAAACGGCTGGTGTAACTGGACTTAAAATCTCCATTGAGTGACAAATGTGTCATCACTGTGGGGAAATATTAATCTATGTAACCTTAATAGTCAGGTTTCTTCAAATGAATGAGCATTGAAATGTATTATCAGATGTATTAACAGAAGCATTACTATATTGATTTATTGCTGAATTGTTGTATTCATTATATATCTGAATATATTTCTAATCAAGCATTATATATCTGAATGTATTAATAATCAAGCTTTAACTGATTAACTGAAACACTGTATTAATCTAAAGCAATGTGAATCTGAGTGAATGGTACTTGTTCAGGGACGTTTCTCAGGACGTTCTGTATCTCATATTGAAAGAATGCAGGCACCGGTAATCAGTGAAAGGGGGGCGCACTTTAATTTTAGACTACCCGTGCCTTTTGAAGACCCCAGCTGTGCCATTAATCTATTTGGCCTTGTCTAAAAAGATTACAGAGAATTCTTCCGTGTATTAATTCATACAGGAGGATAGACTCCTCAAGGATCAGAAATGAGTTGTGTTCCTTGATAAGATATCTTTTGATTCCTGAAGCAATAAATGATGTGACTGCGGTGGAGATACCTTGGTTGGGTAGAGTTCATGCATATTTTAGACTGAGGGAATTTTGCAGCTGGAGATCATAAAGAATCATAAGATTGACAACAAAGGGACAATGAGCTATAAAGATGGGGACTTAGAAGAGCTCTGTGCTGCTGCAGCCCACTGGTCCTCTCTACGACCAGTGCTTCTGTTCATCTTACTAATTCTTCTTTCCAATTCTTTGCTAAAAATCATCAGTTGTGTATGGTTTCTGTATTATTTAATGGTTTGAAGCCTATCTTTCATTTGTCTGTATCTGAGCACATGAATTTACCTTATTGTACTGTTTCTACCTTCTGTTTCCTCTAATGGTTTGATTATTATTGTCTTTGATGTTTATTACCATTATTTGATTACATGCATATGATTTCTCTTGATTATGTATTGACTTAATTTCTGATTAAAAGATGAAAACATGATTGCAAATATAAATGATGTTTTGGGTCCTTCATTTAAGGTCAATTCCAAGCCAGTCACAAATTCCTCACATCACCCCTTCCGGGGGTGCAGCCAAGTCATTAAATGTCACTTGGAGGCCTTTTGTGGAAGTTGCATTGGAAAAATCAGCATTGAACCTCCACAAGAAACCACATGCTTTTCTAAATGTTTTCAGATTTTCAGTCTATAAAATGCTTCAAAAAAGTAAGGGACAAAAGTGATGGCTCTGTCATGAGCGATTGGGTAAACTTTCACCTGAGATTCTGCATCCAGAATGCAGATGGGAATTTTTAAACATCCTACATTTGCAAAGCCTAGTCTCATACCAGTCCTCGAGTTTCGCATTTTTGCTATTCCTTGCTTTAGAGTAATTTGATTAAATGGAATTCACAATACCTGACATATTCACAATGTGCAAAGATTTACCTTTTAAAAACTACATGGTATGAAGTAGTCATCACCTCACTTCTTGGACGGATCTGTCTGCAATGCTGATGAAGGCTGAATGCCAAAGAATTTAGTACTTTATTTTGGAAAAAGAAAAGACATATCTGAGAATTCATTTTGATTATTAGATCTGTGTTTTAGCTCTATTTTTGTTCATAATATAGCGAGGCACTTTTTGAATATTAATTAGCACATGAAGAATGCTTTATCATTTTCAGCTTGTTAAATAAATGCCTTTTCATTTTCCTTGTGAGACAAAAATGCATTTGCTTATTAAAAATGAAACAACATCTCTGTGTATGCATTGTCATTTTAATACAGTTAGCTATATGCTCCCAGACTGTAGAGAGTGAAACCTCTGAAATCCTTACTACAGCATAGTGACGAGTCATTTTTAAACAGTTGGATAATTTAATCGTTAAGTGACAAACTTTGACCACTAGTTTGTAGACAATTAGGGCATTTTATATCCAAGCATGATGGCATCGCTGTTCTACAGTTGACAATCAGAATTCCAGTGCTTTCAAAGTCTTATATTGCTCCTGTCCAGATCTCTTATGGAATATGTTGCAAGTATTAGGAGGTGAAGATCCATCCACCCCAAATAATTACCTGCCCATTTCTAAACTCTCAGTTTTGGCCAAGGTGCTGGAAGGGCTTATTAGCTCTCAAATAAAGGATTATTTATTTAAAAATGGCATTCTAAATGATATGCAGTCTGGGTTTAGGAAAAAACATAGTACAGTCACTGTTATAATGAAAGTCTTAAATGATATCATAACTGCCATTGACCTCAAAGAACACTGTGTTGCACTTTTCTTAGATTTATCTAAGGCTTTTGATACTGTTGACCATTTAATTCTCTTACAGAGGCTCACTAATATAGGGTTTTCTCCAAAATCTGTTAAATGGTTTGAAAACTGTTTGAGTGGTAGAACTCAGTGTGTTCAAGTTGATGGTTTGTCTTCGACTCTTTTAAATATAAAAAATGGTGTCCTGCAAGGCTCTATATTGGGTCCCATTTTATTCATTATTTATATTAATAATTCATGTAAAAATGTTACTGATGCAAAGTTCCACTTCTATGGTAATGATACAATTATATATACTACTTTGTCTTCTTTAGGGAGTGCGGTTCAACACCTACAAGGTGCTTTTAATGTAGTTCAGCAGAATTTACGTAGATTAAGACTTGTTCTTAATGCAAACAAGACCAAAATTATGTTCTTCACAAGGTCAAAAAGGGAAATTAAAGATGGTTATCGGATCTTAACTCTGAATAATGAGTTGATTGAATGTGTATCAATATATAAATACTAGGGTTTCCTCTTGGATGAAAAACTGTCTTTTCATCATCATATTGAGCATCTGACAAAAAGGTTGAGGGTAAAACTAGGATTCTTCTATCGAAACAAAAGCTGTTTCTCTTTTGTTGCAAGGAAAAAACTGATTCAAGCAACATTTTTGGCTGTAATCGACTATGGTGATGTTCTATATATGCATGCAACTGCATCATCTCTGAAAATGTTGGACTCTGTGTACCATGCTGCACTGCGATTTGTCTCTGATCTGGGTTTCCGAACGCATCATTGTACCTTATATGAGAAAGTTGGCTTGTCTTCATTGTACAATAGAAGAATGGAGCATTGGTACATCTTCCTGTATAAGGCTATCCTGCAAGAACTGCCATTGTATCTATGTTCTCTGCTGACTCCAAAAAATCTAAGCTGTTTAAATCTGCGTTCTTATGGACACATCATGTTTGCCATCCCTCGAACTCGCTCTGTTTTTGGAAATCAAGCTTTCTCTGTTTTTGCTCCCTCCTCTTGGTCCAGGCTACAGAATTATCTTAAACTGGATCATCGATTAAGTTTACATGTTTTTAAAACCAGAATTAAGGCTTATTTAACCAGTGCGTGTACATGCTTTAATGCTAAAACCGGTTAATGTATTTTTTGCCTTGACATTGTCTGTTGTTGTTTTCTGTGTGAAACTTTTATGCTGCTGTCTTGGCCGGGACTCCCTTGGAAAAGAGATTTGTATCTCAATGGGATTTATTCCTGGTAAAATAAAGGTTAAATAAAAAATAAAAATTAGATTCAGAATGAAAAAAATAAAAATAATATGAGAAAAATATTGATGAGGTGAAATATGAAATATGTTGTGCGAGTATAGTTTAATTTTTTAAAGTTCAAAGATTGCTGTCTTTTTTTAACCCTCATTTTTCATATGGTCCCAACTTTTTCAGAAGTGAGGTTGCAAATATCTCAATATGCCTGCCTCATGATCACCATTAATTTTTTTTCAGTAATCAAGACCTGCCTTGAACTTAAGTACAGGTGTGTGAGAAACTGCCTCAGATGCATAATGCAACACGGCTATGTAGCAGCAAGACTTTCAATGTTTATGGTATCTCGGACCGATAAAAAAAAAAAAAGGCTAGCAATATAATGTACTCCTCAATAGCGATTCTGTCTCGCGAATCTCGTGTTAGTCATAAAAATGGGCGAAAGAAATCTCCTGCATGTGAATGTGAATATGGGTTTTTGCCTCAATCAGGGCCGGCCCTTGCCTATACGATTGCCTAGGCAAAAATCCATCCCTTTATTGGCAACAATTAGTCCTGGCTTGTTCTTAATAATTCTCCTTTATTAACACGCTTTCCAGTTTAAGAATAATCAAGTGGCAATTGAAGACACGGCTTCTCTCCCCCTATGCGATCTAACAGCGACAAATGGGCTACATTCAGTTCAGAAAAATAATTATAATTTGGTCTATGCACTGGCACTCAGCGACGTAACTTTTTTTTCCTGCGAGAGCGGCATTTCAGAAATCTTCAGGTAATTCTGGTGACAAGTCCGTGGTTCCGTCCGTTTACATTTTCCAATCGGACAGCTGTCTATTTTTGACAGCAAGTTCCGTGACCGTGCAGCAAAAACAGGTGTGCGCACTTTTCGCCAAAATTACCCTCTTTCGCAAGGGAGTTCTGAAATGCTGCTCTCGCTGGGAAAAAATTACCGTTGCTCTGTGCCAGTGCATTGAATTATTTATAATTCAATTATTTTTCTGTACTGACTGTAGCCCATTATTTCGTCGCTGTTAGATCGCATGGGGGAGAGAAGCCGTGTCTTCAATTGCCACTTAGTTAATCTTGAATTGGAAAACGTGTTTATAAAGGAGAATTATTAAGAACTAGAATTAGCCAGGACTAATTGTAGTCAATAAAGGGTAGGATATTTTACCCCAAATTTAGCCGTCTAGCGCCGGCCCTGGCCTCAATCATTGAAATAATAACCGAATTCTACTGCACCGCAGTGTTTTCTAATATCAATATTTGAGGAATGAACAACACTCAAAAGGACGCACGGTGATGTTAAAATTAATTAATGCTCGCACGCAGTATACCGATCGAAGCACCGAGTTTAACATGCTAGTGATGCGTGAGTGCATATCTTAAAGCGAGAGTATAGAACCAGTAGTTGGCGGTAATACACTCTTCATTTTAAGTTGAAGTGAAACCCCGAAGAAGAAGAAGCGGGGGACTGACGAATTTAGTATGCTAATGATACATGTAGGCCTACCAAAGAAAACGTTGCCTCAGCACACAAAAACTTTGAAATGCCTACATTAATCGCGGAAATAGCAACAGAAAAATAATACCCCGCTACCGAAACTGCAAAAACCGCAACATAAACTGTTGACTCGTAGCATAAGCCTATGAAAGTGCAACATCTTCTCTCGCATCCGTCTTTGCCATTTACTGCGCTTGCGCGTACCGGCCCAGGCTGCTTTCAGAGATAGCGGAATCAGGCGTGTCTCCTTAGGTTGGTAAGTAAAACTTCCAAATATGACGTTATTATTTATGCAGATGTTTAACAATGAATTGTAAGACGTAGCTGTTACATCCACATTCTCGTAAATTCGCTTATTTTAGCATGTCACCCTGCCGAAAATGAACGATGCACTGTCGATTTCGCTATAGTCTTAGAGTTGCCAACTTGACGACTTTCTCAAGACGTATACATACATGGTTTTCCTGGCTTTCCTGTTGCTGTTCGATCCAGAGGCGCCTCTTCACGCGGCTACTTTTTTCCATCATAATCTTTTGAATATAATCCTTGAACTCTTACCCATCTACAAGGCGCTCCATATTTTTCCCTCGGATCCTATTTTTTTCCCACGAGCAATCGGACTTAATAAAGCCAAATTAAACGTAAGTAGTCATTAAGTTTAAATGGCTGCGTTTGGCTCTCCGGTTTCGCCTATCCCTCACCCTTCCTCTGCTTCTTGGGCTGTCTCTTGCTCTGTGTGCGATATGTTTAGTTATTCCTTCTCCACAGTTAGTGATAACTTTATTTGTGATAAATGTAAGTTAAATGATAGGCTGACGGAGAAGGTTGCTGAATTGGAAAGTCGCATCCGTACCTTATATGAAATTCGAGATAGCGAAAAGTATATAGAATCCTTCTCGGTTCCGGATGCACCAGTTAGCCTTTCCTCAGGTAGCACCCCAGCAGAGCCTCCGCAGCAAGGCGGGTGGATTACAGTTCGGGAACGTAGACGAAAGCCTAAGCCACCTGTGCACCAACAGCCTATTCACGTTTCCAACAGGTTCTCCCCCCTCAGCAGCGCACCAGCTGTGAAATCTGTTGAAAAAACTCTGGTAATTGGCGATTCTATTTTAAGAAACGTGAATTTAGCGACACCAGCGACCATAGTCCACTGTATTCCTGGGGCTCGAGCGACCGACGTCGAAGCGAATTTGAAGGTGCTGGCAAAAGGTAAACGTAAGTTTTCTAAAATCGTTTTTCATGTCGGCGCTAACGATGTCCGATTGAAGCAGTCGGAGATTACCAAAAATAATATAAAATCGGTGTGTGATATGGCAAAAAAGATGTCGAGGTCAGTAACTTGCTCTGGTCCCATTCCCTCTCGGCGTGGTGATGAAATCTACAGCAGATTGACATCACTAAATCACTGGTTGTCTGTTTGGTGCCCTGCAAACGGTGTTGGCTTCATAGATAACTGGGATACTTTTTGGGGGAGGCCTGGTCTTTTGAAAAGAGATGGCATTCACCCCACGTGGGAGGGTGCCGCTCTTCTTTCTAATAATTTATCGTGTAGTCTTAGAAATTCCATTTCCTGACACACCAGAGCCAAGACCAGGCAGCAGACTTACAGTCTTCCACAGATTTCTGCTTGTTCCCAAGAGCTGCGGCCCAGGTTTTATGCTATTGAGATAGTGTCTCTACCTCGACCTAAATGAAGCTCTGCTAAAAACCATAGGAGTGTTTGTTGGGCAAATTTAAAAAAAATTAGTACCTGTCATTTTATTAATAATGTGGCTAAACAACCCAAGTTAAAAATTGGATTAATTAATATTCGATCACTAACTTCTAAGGCAACTTTTGTAAATGAATTAATTACTGATCACAAAGCTGGTATTCTATGTTTAACCGAAACTTGGCTGAAAACTGATGAATATGTTGCCTTAAATGAAGCCACCCCTCCTGGTTATAGTTCTATTCATGTTCCGCGTCTCACGGGTCGTTGAGGTGGGGTTGCTGCCATATACAATTCAAATCTCCTGCCTACCTTAAAATCTGGCTTCAAATTTAATTCTTTTGAAGTTATTGTTCTCAGTTTTGCACATCCAGGCAAAAAAGCAGTCAGTTTTGTCCTTGCTATTATATACAGGCCACCAGGGCCATACAGTGGTTTTTGAACTGAGATTGCCAATTTCCTTTCAAATATGGTTGTAAATTCAGACAAAGTTGTAATTGTAGGGGATTTCAATATTCACATGGACAATGAAGGTGATCCTCTCAGATCAGCCTTCTTATCTATCATTGAATCTATTGGCTTCAATCAACATGTACATCAGTCCACGCATTCCCACAACCATACACTTGACCTAGTCCTAACTTATAGTGCTGAAATAACAAATGTGGCAGTCATGCCTGAAAATCCAGTTTTATCAGACCATTATTTAATTACCTTCGAACTTCTTCAAGGCTGTCATGTGTCACTGGATCCCGCATTCTACTACAGCCGAAAGCTTTCTTCCTGGACTGCAAATGCTTTTATTAATGAACTCCCAGGCTCATTTGTACACTGTGGAGATTTTCTTGGTGTTAGCCATAATGCATATACAAATGCAAGTAAAAACACAATTGATCAGCTGACAGACAATGTAAATAACATACTTTGCAGAACCCTGGATACTGTTGCACCTCTAAAGAAGAGGAAAGTGTGCAATAAGAAATTAGCACCATGGTACAATGACTATACTCGTTCTTTAAAACAGGTTTCACGCCAACTGGAGCGCAAATGGCGTTCAACTAAATTGCAGGTATTCTTCCATGCCTGGAAAGGCAGTCTACTTGCCTATAAACGTGTCCTCTGCACTTCACGTTCCTCATATTTCTCTACATTGATAGATGAAAATAAAAACAACCCCAGGCACCTGTTTAGCACTGTTGCCAAGCTAACCAAGAATCAAGCTGATCCCTGTGTTTCTGTACCATTTAACAGCAATGACTTTATGAATTTCTTCGATAATAAAGTTATAAAAATCAGGGACAAGATTCAGAGTTCCTTTGTCTCTCCTCATATAGGGTCCTCTTCTCTATCTACCCAGCTTATGGATTTAGAATTATCACAAGGACAAGTGTCCTACCTGAACTCTTTTACACCAATAGATGTCAGCGAATTTAATACCATTGTAAATTCGTCAAAATCTGTTACGTGTCTTCTGGACCCCATCCCAACAAAGCTTTTAAAGGAGCTACTACCAGTGATTGGAACCCCATTATTACACATTGTCAATGCTTCTTTAGCATCTGGACACATCCCACACACTCTTAAACGCGCAGTCATCAAACCCCTACTTAAGAAACCAAACTTGGATGTGAATAATGTGTCTAACTTCAGGCCTATCTCAAACCTCCCATTCCTCTCTAAAATACTAGAAAAGGCCGTTTCAAAACAACTCTGTTCATTTTTACACTCCAATTGTATATTGGAAGTTTTTCAATCTGGTTTCAGACCCTGTCACAGTACTGAAACAGCCCTGGTCAAAGTACTCAATGACCTTCTCCTCGCTTCGGACAGTGGTTACATTTCTGTACTTGATGCTTCTTGATTTAAGTGCAGCATTTGACACTATCGATCACGATATCCTGTTGAATCGACTTGAAAATCTTGTGGGCCTCCGTGGACAGGCTCTTTCCTGGTTCAGATCATACTTATCGGATCGATATCAATTTGTGCATTTTAATAATGACTCCTCGTATCAATCAAGGGTTAGATATGGAGTACCACAAGGATCTGTGCTTGGACCTCTGCTTTTCTCAATATATATGCTTCCACTGGGACAAGTTATTCGCGCACATGGCATTAACTTTCACTGCTATGCAGATGACACACAACTATATCTGTCAGTCAAGCCTGATGAAGCTGCCCAGCTGTCAAAGATGGAAGCCTGTCTTGTAGACATAAAGAAATGGATGAGTCACAATTTTCTCTTGTTGAAAACTAGTAAGACAGAAATAATCGTAGTGGGTCCCAAATCTCAGAGATGCAAAATCTCAGATTACATGCTTAACATTGATGGAATTTCAATCGCTTCAAGTGCCATTATTAAAGATCTTGGTGTTACTCTTCACCCTGATCTCGCACTTGATACACATATAAAGAACATCTCAAGAGTTGCATTTTACCACTTGAGGAATATTTCCAAAATTCGGAAAATGCTGTCATTACATGATGCAGAAAAGCTTGTCCATGCCTTTGTTACTTCAAGATTAGATTACTGTAATGCTCTTTTGTCTGGTTGTGCAAAATCCTCTCTAAAGGGGCTCCAGCAAATTCAAAATGCAGCTGCTCGTATTCTCACTAGAACACGGAGACACGAGCATATCAGCCCAGTGTTGGCTTCACTTCACTGGTTACCAGTTAAATTCCGAATAGACTATAAGATACTACTTCTTACCTTTAAAGCCTTACATGGGCTTGGTCCATTGTACCTAAGTGATTTACTTTTACCCTACATTCCCTCCAGAACACTCCGTTCGCAGAGCGCAGGCCTCCTTGTTGTTCCAAAAATAGCTAAAATTACCATAGGCGGTAGAGCTTTTTCCTATCGTGCTCCCCTCTTATGGAACGAATTGCCTGCTCATATTCGGGGTGCAGACACTATCAGTATATTTAAAGTTAGGCTCAAAACATATCTCTTTAGTCTGTCCTATAGTTGAGGGACAGGAGTGGGTGGCTGGCATAAGCTATAGAATATTTGGTGGACTGAGCAGTCAGTGCTGTCACTGGATCATTGCTGGTGGTGCCCTATTCTGCTGAGCTGGTCATGGTCTGGTGGTGACTGTCTCAACCTGCCCTCGTGGCTGTGTTGGCCCCTGCCCCTGTTTCTCATAACTATGCTGCCATAGTCTTATTCTGCTGGGGTTTCCTTATCGCACACAGGCACCTCTGTCTCTCCTGCTCTGTGTGCTCGCCATACAACTCCACCTCCCTAACAATATTTTTTTTTTCTCCTCCTCCTGCTCTGGGCACTTGCCCTGAGCTCCAGATCAAGCTTCACCCAACACCCCCTGGCCCGGAGCTCCAGCCTAAGACCAGCTGTTACCATCTTGTTTCAGCTACAGGACCAAGAGGGTCTTCCTGCCTCATGATGACCTCCATTGCTAATTGTTTTACATTAGCCAAGACATCAGTTGGACAGTTTTAAATATACAAATTATTTTAGCACTGATTAGATGGATTTCAATGGAACTCTTGTCATTATCTTGTTATCAACTAGCTAGCCCGCGGAGGATGGGCTTCCCCACTATAGCCGGGTTCCTCCTGAGATTTCTTCCCACTGGGGAGTTTTTTCTCACCACTGTTTGAGGATTTTTTCTCCCTACTGGGAGTTTTTTTTGCCTCGCTGTAGTGGGAATAGGGAATAGGTTGGGCACTGCCCTTCAGTAACCCATCTCTGACTGTAAAGCGTCTTTGTGACAGTGTATCTGTAAAAAGCGCTATACAAAATAAAATTGAATTGAATTGACATACGTCTTGAGTGGACAAACAATCCCGATTTGGAAAGTCGCCAGATTGAGCGAGAAAGTCGTCAAGTTGGCAACTCTAAGACTTTAGCGAAATCGACAGTGCATCGTTCATTTTCGGCAGGATGACATGCTAAAATAAGCGAATTTACGAGAATGTGGATGTAACAGCTACGTCTTACAATTCATTGTTAAACATCTGCATAAGTCATATTTGGAAGTTTTACTTACCAACCGAAGGAGACACGCCTGATTCCGCTATCTCTGAAAGCAGCCTGGGCCGGTACGCGCAAGCGCAGTAAATGGCAAAGACGGATGCGAAAGAAGATGTTGCAGTTTCATAGTCTTATGCTACGAGTCAACAGTTTATGTTGCGGTTTTTGCAGTTTCGGTAGCGGGGTATTATTTTTCTGTTGCTATTTCCGCGATTAATGTAGGCATTTCAAAGTTTTTGTGTGCTGAGGCGACGTTTTCTTTGGTAGGCCTGACATGAGTGCATACGTAATGACCGTCCTTCTGAAGCGTGTGAACGAGTCCTAACCCGAAGTAGCCTATCTTACTGATTCAGCCCGTAAAAGTGCTAGAAAAGGCCAGGAAGAAGATCGATTGAAGAATAGGATAAATATAAAAGGCCAACGTGATCGCTGGCTAACTTTTAAAGCCAGGTTTGGAGATATTTCCGATGAAGATGCAGGCAAACTTTTGCTGGGTACGTAAGTAAACTTGATGTCTGCTGCAAAATGCCTGATTTCCCTGTTTCCTAGCACTTGTAGCTACTTGAAATGATCCCATATTTGTACCGGGGCATATTTATAGTTGTGAATTTCTAATGCATGAAAGCAATTTATTTACTGGCAGTCGAATCTGATGACTGATCTGACGTGACTTTTCATGCAAATAGCTCATGCATATTAAGTGCCAGGCACGTCGAAATGGCCGCAGTCCAGCAGCTAAAATAGCTGGTCATAACCAAGGATGTTTTATATTTCACTGGATATACAATTGGAAAATGGCCGCCCATTCATTTCAATGGAAATTGCTCAGTGGCGCAGCAATCCGACATGGGGGCCAAGCTTCCGGAGCCACGCGGACATGCGCTGTGTGATTTTTGCTCACACATGCGTAGTGTGGGGCTTATGAACGCGCGGGTATCCGAGGTGTCCATGACAACGGCTCGAGCTCGTGGAACTCCGACCTAGGGTGCGTGTTCATGATCACTTTTCACCGGAAATGGAAGTCTGACCACTGCAGACTGCACCCTGATGTGCGGAAAACAAAACATAGCCGCCGGTAAAGGTTTAATTATGGTTTGAGATACTATTTTAAAACACAAATGCAATAACAAATGTTAAAAACGACTTTGACAGGGAAGTAATACTATTGATTTCAACTCAAAAATCTCGGCAAAATAGCTGACTTGCTGTTGCGTAACTTTAATATGACATTGCTCAGGGGTGCGCTTCCCGAAATCACAGGGGCTAACTTCCATAGTTGGAACTTGGAACCACTGACTGAATGGACGGATAAATTTCTGCAACTACGCTATTGGGAAAAGCGCCCCAGGCTCGTGTTCTCTTTAGTTCAACGTCGAATAACCACATTATCGGAGTCAGATGATTTTTGCTCGTCTGCGTGCGAATTCCATTATCTTTTTCCGGATTAAAGACAATAAACCGAACACATAACACAACGCACTTCACGTGCCTTATAAACCGATATGTTTTAAAGTCAGGAGCTTTAAACTTTTGTCAATTCTGGTAAGCGAATTTACTTTTAGCTTACGTAACTTATAACCATTCCGTGGAGTATAGTAAGATGTGGGTCTACCGTGAAATCTTACACACGTTGTTCTGCGTTATTTTTTACCTTTGTTTTAAAGCTCCTTTTTCTGTCCTTCCCCAGATATCTGAGCCTCTTGGAGTCCACTGAACAGTTCATCCATGAATTTCTGCATGTCAGTGAACCAGAGGCCGTGCCTTTCTATCCACCCCCAAAGCCCTTTCCAATAAAGTCTGTCTCGATTATCATTTTAATACCGTCTCTACGTTTCATTTCTAAGTGCGAGTTATCATCGATTGTATTTGTGGTAGATTTTATGATAATGGCCGGTTCTGCGAAAGTTAAGCATTAAACCCCTTTTGATTTTGAGTACTTGAGTTCATCTTCAAATGTTAAGCAGAGCTGGCAAAAAACAAAAACTGACAAAACACAAATAATTCTAATTCTTATTCTATGTGTGTGTGTGTGTGTGTGTGTGTGTGTGTGTGCGCGCGCATCAGAGCATTGCAATACCATTTACTCCTCTCCAGTGCTCTGTATTTGATTTTTTTAATGTTATGTAGATTTTCTATCAATCTAAAATCATAAGTTGTAAACGGGACGGGACCCTATGGGATCACTTTTCTGTTCTGAATGTGCATATTTACGCTACCAACTGTTGCATTCTTTTAGGCCTCGTATTATCTTCATTCAGATGAAAATCTGCCACACCGTCGAATCTACCTGCATCACTCCGGTTGATCTCAGATGCTGCTCACGAACATTAGATGTTCGGATTTTGTATTCTCTGACGTGTCCACCTACCCAAATCTTTAATCTAATAAAGGCTGTACCGCAAAAAATGTGTATGCATGTTCAGTGCTCTCATGGATGTTCGGATCATGCACAAAAATAAAAAATAAACATTTGTCCTCTGTCAAGTTGCTGAAAAGTTTCGTCGTCAAGTATGAAGGTCAGTAAATAATTTTAGACTGAAGAATGGTTAATAAATGGTTTGCTAAGCAGTGTTGAATTTATGTATTGCTATAAATGCACTCATATGGACATTACGTTAGATGCTACACAGCTGACACATGATGCATCAAAATACAGAAATGTGAATTGGTATTATTCAAAGTAATGGAAATATACAACTCATTACAATGATAACCATAAACTATGAAAAAGTGAGGTGAGTTTTAGCTGCGTATACATGCTTCTAGGATATTACAACAGCGGCCTTAGCTTACTGTACATTTTGCGGCACTACATAATGGAGAGTGGCAATCGAGTAGGCCTATATTACGGCCATTCATCAATTAAAATAAAATAGATAAAATATTTGCACCGTAACGCCAGCTCGCTTTATTGACTTGGCCACGTATAGAATGGTCATCACAGACGGACGGCAAGGAATGCACATTGTTCCACCCACTTGGTTCGGATCATGAACAAAAAGTAGTTATCATTTTGGATCTCATAAGTCAAGTTGCCGAAAAGTTTCGTCATCGTGTATGAAGGTCGGTAAGTAATTTAACAACGAAGAATGGTTAGGCTGATAAATGGATCGCAAAGCAGCGTTCGAAATGAATTTATATACTGCTATGAATGCACATTACGTTGTATTAGATGCTACTCAGCTGACTTGCATAACGCATCAAAATAGAGTGATGCGAATTAGTGCTATTCAAAGTAATGGAGATACACAATGCAGTGAATGGATTTAACCATTTCATTTTAATTTGAGTAAGTAAGGTGAGTGTTGGCAGCGTACATGGTTCTAGGATGTCACAACAGCGGCCTTAGCTTACTGTACATTTTCTCACGCTGCATGAAGTGCAGCAATCGAGGTGCTACATATCATTACGTATTACGGCCATTCATCAATTAAAATAGCAAAAATATACTGAGCAACAAAAGAAACGCAAGTTAGCTAACTTAGTTAGTTAATGTGCTCTTATGAGTACCCAGATAGCAAGCACCTCCGCTCCGGATCTGCCCTGGCTCCAGCTGATCCGGCTCAGAGCCGGGGCAAATCCGGAGCGGAGGAGCTTGCTATCTGGGTACTCATAATTACCGCAAAACAAAGGAAAGTTTGATAAAAAGAGTGTAAATGCGCACACGCTAGTAATAAATTTGATTTTCAATAATTACGCGCAAACTTATTTTCCGGTTTGCCTTTAATTAACTTGCGTTTCTTTTGTCGCTCAATACATGAGCTCCGTGACTTGACTGCTCACTTCACCGACTTCACGTCTTTAATGTAGAACAGACCGATGGCAAGGAAAGCCCATTGCTCCACCCATTCACATCCGCTTCAGTGATGAATTCGGAGGAGCGGGAACGCGCTTACATATGAGGACCCGTTGGTGTTCGCATAGCCTGAATATAAATAAAAGATTTTGTCTTTGCCGAGAAACGAGGCATTAATGATTTAAAAGAGAAAAATAAACCGTTTCGGTATAGATAATTTGTGGCTGTCAAAAAAAGTTATTCACGGATTTTTCAGCGTCTCTTTTTCAATTATTCCCTATGGAAAAATTTCTTTTTGGCCCCCATGGCATCACGTGACCTGCAATATCACATTCGCCGCTAGGACCATGGAGGATTATGTGGTCGACCCGATTTGTGCGTCCAGATCTCCTTATAGGTCCATGGTCATAACTGTCGAGTGACTGCTTCCTTCGGAATTTATCCTTGTTAGAGGTCGAGGACGACATTAAAACTTATGGACAAATCTTTTTATTGGAACAGCCTGGCAAATTAAGGAACGAATTGGTTACCTTTTAAAACACTTTTTAGCCCTGACTTCTTCTCTATCATTTTGTAAATTAACTATACATTCACTCTGAAAACAGCCCTCACCATCAGGCGTTGCTAGTTCTCCCCATAAAAGTTAGGCATTAAAGGCAACTATCATTTGGACGCGTACTGATCCGGGTATTCCATTTAGTGATAGAATGTTGTAACTGCGTGCATAAATTTGCAGCTCCATGCTCACTGGCGGACACATCTGCAGAAATAAGTTAACAGCTGCATTTGGTGGCAGAGACTTATTTATTGTATTTCACTGCAAATTAAGGGGCGCTTCTGAAATATTTGGCAACACTCTATGGCATTGTCTACTTAATGTCTTTTTATTTATTCATTATTATTATTTTGAATGTACATATTGGGTGCGAATTGTCTTATTTGTGTATTAATTAATGTTACTAAGTTCCAGCACATGTGCAGTAAATTTTTTTGTGCATATGGTTTTGTTCTGATTTTCTTAAGTTGGAACGGTGGTGGTGTGGGGAGGTTTGCCCAGGGCGTCAAGGTAGCTTGAACCGCTACTGTGTGGAAGGATTGTTTGTCAATTATGCAAATGGTTGCATGCGAGTCAGGGTTAGTAATTGTTTTAAAGGGGAGCTCTGGGCCCCACCAATCTTTAGTCCTAGAGATGCCCCTGTATTATCCAGCTGGTTACGGGCAATTTTTGCCTTTTCAGCTGAGCGGTACTGTAAATTATGATGGGCATAGCAGTTCCTTACATGACAATATTATGGACAGATTTTGTCCGATAAACTCTCAGCTCAATGTATATAAAACAAATGGGTTTATAATGGGCTGTAGGTCATCAGGGTGGCGCACTTCCCGCAGACACTTTCTCTGGCATATGCACAAGGTTCAGCCCAGTGACTGATATGAAGGCATGTAACTTCTCAGCAGCTCATTGAGGGAAGGATCTCAAATTGAAAGATGACATTTATGGCTCATTAGCAAATGAACATGAGAAAATTACTCGGACCTAACCTTTTAGGGCCTTAATTTGCTCTCATGTCATAAAAAAAATATTGTATATATTGAACAGCATTAAAAATGCACCACCCTAATTTCTTTGCCAAAATACAAACTATGGATGTATGTGATGTGTAATTGTTATCAACGTGTATTCAGCCTCCTGACAAGATGGAAAAATGGAAAATTAGATCTTTGGTGTGTTTTAATGCCTTTTCAGGCCGCAAAAGCCAAAATCAAGATTTTTTTGTCATCGGGGCAAAATGCAATGATGTCTTTTTGGGTCTATTAATTAAATCTGGTCTTTCAAAAGGTGGCAAGGCAAAAGCCACCCTATGTCAGTTGATGAACGTCAGCATGAGATGGCTAATGAGGCGAGAAGTTGATGAAAACGAGTGGAAACGCATTCTTAGAATGCTGCGAGCACGCTTGCGTGTCTGTGCTCCGCTACATGGCAGTATCTTCATCATTCCATCACTGGGAAGATTGACCCAAAGTTTGGGGGTATCTGTCTAGAGCCTGACTGTCCGCAGTCTGCCAATTGCGGTGTAAAGTAAGGAATTAATCATTTAATTAGTCATTTAATTAGCTCACCACGGTGATGTCATAGGGGTTGAGTGTGAGCATCCACAGTCACAAATCGCCTAACAGCGGCAAAAGTGTTAAACCTCCTCTTGAGCCCATTTTCACCAAAAACACCACTGTGATACTGTTTAAAAGCAAGGATTACTCCAAACTTGAGGAAAGAAATCCCTAAGGGGCCGCCAAGCCAATGTTGACATGGAGATAAAAAAAATTTTTTGAAGTATGTATTATGATTGGTCATTATAAGTGGAAAACTCATTGTAATATATTGCTAAACTGTAAAAATGTAAATAATTATGTATATATGTATAATATATTGAAATAAATACATTGAAACTAATTAATACTATTGTTGTCATTCCGTGACAATTTGCCTCTTGTAATTCTGTGACATTGACTTTTTGAATTTTCTTGGCCATAAAGCAGGGTTGAAGTCAATATTTGTTTCTATAACTTACAGTATTAACAAAAAACACCTTAAATATGAACATAACTTAACTATGATAGGAATATCACTTTCTGGATAGTTAAACACAACATTAAAAAAACCACGTCAATTTTGTGTAATTCCGTGAAGGAGTAGTTTTTGCTTGTTTCCTCTATGAAAATTTCTCAAAAAATATATTTTCACTAAATGATATTAAAGAACAAGTTAATACCTTCAATATGACATATCATTCTTGATTTTATCTTATTTAGTTGTAGAGTTACAACCCAAAATGTAATGGGACTGTAATTCCGTGACAGCTTGGCAGCCCCCCTAAATCATTTGGTGTGTGTCCAGTTTGATCATTAGAAACGATTTGATTTCGTTGCCCTCGCTGGTAAGGACATTGACAGTGATGTGGGGTGAAAATGGGCTCAAATGGGGTTGTTACATCCCACCTCTGCAGCTTTCAGGTGACTTCTGACTGTGTATTCGGACAATTGGTTCTTTATAACATCACCTAAGCGAACTGTTTGAGTTGTTGGTCGCTAGTGATCATACACTTGCGTTATCTAGATGAACTCATTGCAATGACCTTGATTGCTTGATTTATCTCATAGCTTATAAACTGTGGACAATCAGACACAACACAGACACCTCAAAAACTTCTCCCAAATCTCCCCAATGTTGGAATATTGACAATGCTGCCACCTGGCGACAGCAGGGACGCACTTGCACGAACGCAACTTTCTTAGGGTATATTCCTACTCTTTTTCATCAAATTCACGCCTCGTTAGCCATCTAATGATAATGTTTCACGACTGACTGCGAGTGGTTTTTCACTTTCCTCATTTTGAAAGACCAGATTGTGCGAATTGAACCAAAATGTTGTGATTGGATTTTGTCTCGGTGACACAAATCTTGATTTTAGATTTTTTGACCTGCAATGGCATAAACGCCTGTCAAAGACCTAATTTTGCATTTTGTCCTCTTTTATTATACTTACAAATTATGTGTGTTTATGATGAGTATCTTGGCCATGGAATTAAGGTGGTGCATTTTTAATGCTGGTCAGTATAGAAAAAAGCCTCTGAAGTCATATCTGGTCAGTTGGGTTTAAATGGTTTTTATTGTCCAGTATGAGTGCATGTATGAAATTAACAATAAAGAATGTGATAGTATTAATGTTTGTGTGCATCTGTATCAGTAGGACACTAACAGCATGAGTCCAAATTTGAGGTACACATTCAGGACCATAGTCCTATACTAGGTGCAAGCTTAATTGATTTTCATTCTGCAACACAGGCGTGCACAGCAAGATGCAGGATACTGCGCCATTGACTACTGTGCTACGTTCTTGAGTCTGCAGTCTGAATTTAGGAGTCTTACAGCGTAGGAAGAGAACCCGCTCTGTAGTCTGGAGGTGCGACAGCAGCTACTTCTGTATAGCTTCACTCGCCTTAAAAGTTGATTTTCGGTGACCTCATACCGCTGATCTTATGTGACCTTCACCTATGACCCGATGACCTCAAAAATCGTATTAATTTATCTGCCCTCTGTAGGCAGTTGCAGCGTGTCATTTGATCAGAATCCAGCCATTCCTTTGATGACACACACGCAAGACGTGTGATGAATGGATGAACAGACAGAGGACCTGAAAAGAGCTTGCCTCCCGTCCACTATGAGCACCTCGCACCTCACGCACATTCGGGTGATGCATAATTAAGGTTGACTGTTGTCTTACAACTGAGCAAGTTCTTGTTAGGTAAGCAACCACTAAAGTTTCACTTATCCTTATTTTCAGATATGGCTTTGTACGTAAGGACCGTCGCATTGGACATGTAGGGACGGTAATGCAAATGATAGCTTTGTCAATGCAAATAGAAACTTACATTCATCCTCCCTACTTAAAGGGTTCCAGCCTTCCTCCAGAGACCTGGGTTTTCGGCCTTTGCTCGAGAGAGACATGCATCCCAGGTCACTGTCTGCGACAGTTGAGCATCGCAAGCCAACACCTGAGTCAGCTCCGGCCACTCCTGCCCTACTCGGCTCTGTCCCGTCCACAGTTGGCCGTTTGTGTCCAGGCCTGTCCTGTCCAGTCCTGGCCTTTCCTTCCTTGTCCCGTTACCCGACAGCCATTCCTGCTACTGCTACTGCCCTGTCCAGTCCTGGCCACATCTAACTTTTCAGCCCCCTCCGCACAACCGGGTTTGTGCAGGGGTCACCAGGTTGTGCCATGAGGGGAGGGGTACTGTAAGTGTTTAAATTCTGTTTATTGTTTTTCTCATGATTTCATGTATTCATTATTTCCCGTACTTCATGTATTCCTTGTTTTCCTCTGCACTCGCCTAAAGGATTAGGTGCGGTCATTCCCTTGTTCACAGCCAGGGCATGTCCCAGGTCACGTTTTCAGCTCCCTACACACCTGTATTACTTCCTGTTTTCCTTTGCTTTCCCCTATACAAACCCCATGTTTTCTTTCTTTCTTAACAAGTTTGTTTGCCAATTTAACAGTAAACACTACAAGCCTTTTGATTCCTGTGTGCTACTTGGTTTTTTTTTAATTTTTTTATTCTGTTCAGTTTCCCTGATTTTTCAACATCGCCAGCCCCGGAGTGTATTGCAGCAATCTGGTAGCGACAATGGTCCTCTGTTTTCTGATCTGATATGGATCTCCCTTGGCTTTCGGAATCTCTCTCTCTGGCTTATGACCTATGGACTGTGCTTTGATTACAACTGGGATCACCCTTTCAGTACTGAATCATGACCATTTGCCATTGACTCGGGTTGTCTGACCTTGTTTTCAGCTAATAATAAAGCTATTGAACTGAGCTACCATCTGTGCTTGAGTCCTGAGTGCGCCTCATTACAGGCTGTACAAATTTAGCAGAATAGCTGAGACAAAATGAATCAAAACATTCTATAAAAGGTTCATATTTTAGTTTTCAGAGGTTTATAAATGCTACACATGGGGGTTGGGGGGTGGTTGTGTTTTTCTTGTGATTACATGAAGGTAAAATCAATTATTTGTTCTTTTGCCATTTATTTATGTGTAACTTGGCCTTCCAGCCCCTTCCCTATCTTGTTCTTTAATTTCCACCATAATGGGCAAGAGGTGCAGCCCGTTAAGGTGAAGGTGATTACAGAGTATAATGGGCTGGCAGCCCCGCAAAAAATGTGCTATAAGAATTCCTATAAATGTGCTACAGGAATCCAATAGAATTCTGGAGAACATTAGTACCTCAAGTCCTACAGAAAAAAGTTCCATAGAAAATCTCTGGAAGACTTTTTCATTTTGACATCTTCAATCCTGCCCGAATTTGGAGGGCAACCATTTTATATTACATTTCCTAGCAGTCCTTTCCCAACCAACTTGCATCCCTGTAGCACAATGACCTCTCATGTGCTACTTTGACCAGGGATTGAACCCAGACACTTCTGCTCTGCAATGCGGTGCAAACTTTCAACGTAATTCTGTCTTCGTAAGCAAAAGAGGAACACGAGTCTTCCATTATAGCATAATAAAGTTGTAATGCCTTACATTTATATTTTTGAATTGCTGCCAAGGAAATGGAAAGAGGTCTTCATATACCGTAACTGAAATATACTGACTGACTGACCACACAGCTTAGCAATCAATCAATCTGATCAGAGAATCAATGAGTAGGTATGTGCCTGGTACCCCATGTGCTTAAGCACACCTTAAAGTTAAAAGGGACACAATTTCCTTGCTAGTTCAGTATCGTGGATATCACTGTATATTGCACATTTTCATACCATTAGTCCGGTTTCTCACTTCTAGAACCCAGGTACACATAAGGTAAATTGACCCTTCGACAGAGCATTGCAAGGATTCACAAGATTTATTTTTATTCAACCCCGATGTCTTTACCATTAAGTTTTTGTTCTATTAGAAGGTCCTAAAGACCATCAAAGTCCTATACAGGGTGTATCAGAAAAAAATGATACTCTCAGAAAAATCATCATAAAATTAACATAGATAATAGTTCTGTAAATGTGGGCGTAAACCTTGGTAGATGGGGTCATTCTGCTACGAATGATACCAGTATCTTGGTTTACGCTTCATGCTCCAGTGAGCACGGATGCTTTGAATTTAGCAAAATTCAAGTCTTTTGCGTACGGGAATGCGAGGGTTAAAATTGAATTTGTCACATTAAATTAAAAGTTTAGACAGGGTTTTACCAGTATGCCATTATTTTTTGAATAATCAACCCTTTCACCCCCTAACCACAGCACAAAATGATCTCTTTTATGAGTGGATCGTAACCAAATGGTTAACGCATGCAACTGAAGTGGCCATGAACAAGTGCATCAAGCTAATAAGCATCATTCAGTGGGTATGTAATTTAATTATTCCATAATCACATCAAGTCTTGTCAGCATTTTGGTCTTCGAGGAGGGTCCTGACTGCTTCGATGTTCACTGGTGTACGTTAGGTCTTGCATCGGCCTAACCTCCCTTTGTTGATATTGTGGCTGGTGCAAGAGGCACGGTACTTGTTGACATTCCTAAAGACAGTGAGACGACTGGGAACCCTTACATTTGGAAATTAATGTTGGAACCGGTGAAGGACAGTGTGAACACTTTTCATTTGGAGGTATTCCGTTACCAGAAAAGACCTCTGCTGAGCTGTGAACTGTGGTCTGACCATTTTACACCACACTGTTACATGGCAAAAAGTGGGGCCAATGCACAGGTGCTCACCGATTTTATGTCCATGAATTAAATTGCCTGCATAACATAATGCATTTGTGATCATTGGTTGTGTGAGGAAAGGAAGAATCTGACAAGACATGATGTGATTATGGAATAATTAAATGACACCCACTAAAAGATGCTTGTTAGCTTGATTCACTTGTTCAGGGCCACTTCAATTGCATGTGTTAACCCTTTGGTTACGATCCACTCATAAAAGAGATCATTTTGTGCGGAGGTTAGGGGATGAAAAGGTTCATTATTAAAAAAATGCCTTGGCATACTGGTAAAACCCTGTTTAAACTTTTAATTTAATGTAACAAATCCAAATTTAACCCTCGCATTCCCATGCACAAAAGACTTGAATTTTGCAAAATTCAAAGCGTCCGTGCTCACTGGAGCATGAAGCGTAAACCAAGATACTGGTATCAGCACCGTAGCGCAAACACGTGGGCCCCCCTGCAGCTTACCCCTAGTCAGGCCCCCCTGCTGGAGCATGGGGTAAAGGAATTTTAATGCTTCAAATGCACAGAAAGACCACTGTAGAACACTGGGCGAAGCTTGTAATGTTGATTAAATTCTAAATGGTTGCGGCTTTTTAAGATAAACCAAGTGTTATATTGTCAAAGTGCTGATCCTACAACCCCCATAATTGCAGGAGTTGCCCAACGTAGCCCAACTCCTCCTCATATTACCCATTATCACAGTACCAGATTTCATTGTCAAAGTTATTGTATAAAGCTCACCTGCCCACTCAACTCATACTGTTTCACAATTGTACCTAAGGATAGACAGAACAAGCAGTTCCTTAAGGCACAGTTATTAACTTTTTTCCCTCATACCGAGCAACAAAACTCATGAACATGACACACATCGTGCTTATTGTTTGTATACACAAACGCACATCTTTTTGCGCATCTATGAGAAAAGGAAGTGGCTATTGGCTCAGCAGCCGGGTACCCCCAGATAGATATTCGCCCAGCAGGGAAGGCAAGGGGGCCTGCCGCAAGAGGATGAGGCATATTTTACACACGCATGACATTTTGATGGATAAATAATTTAAATGGTGGTAATTAGAAGTGGACAAGCTTTTGGCGACTACGGCAATTTATTTAAAGTTACTAATCAATGAGACTACGAGAAACGATCGCAGAACCATACAGACTTCAAATAAGAAGATCGCTGACAGCAACAAACACCTCCATGAGAAGTTTGTTTACAAATGAAATACGTTAAGTTTGGCTGCCGGGCGAATAATCCAACAGTTTTTTGTTGCCTGCTGCCAGGAGAATAGCCTCAGCCAAGAGAAAAATCTCACACCACTCTCTTGAAGTCCTGACTGCAAGCTTGTTTAATTTCAATGCTGAGGACAGTCACGGCCAGCTCTGAGAGTCTCCCCAGCAAACAGGGGACGTCCCCCGGACGTTCACGGTACTTTCACGACGTTCCCAATTGGTCCCAGCGCAACGTTCGCTGGCGACGGTGCGGGGACCTTATTGACGTCCGTAGAATGTCCTATTTTGGTCATGGAGCGACGTTCTGAATGAGACGTAAATCGAACGTTCGGTAAAAGTCCACATTTGGTCTCCTGTGTAATGTCCTCGTTAGGTCTTTCACAGACGTCTTCAGAACGTCCTATTTTGGTCACTGTATAACGTTATACTGGGGACATTTAAGGGACTTTTCTAGAACTTCTTTTAACCTCTGCCAGGATGTTTTCACTGGCGTTCGTTCGTCAGTCAACGGCATATCTCAAAAAGTATCTGATGTCAATGGAATACCTTGCTTTATTGCAGTAAGAGGTTATTCTACTCGTAGCGGGATGAACTGGGCAAAGCGATCCGCTATCTGCCCCGCAGCGGAGCAGACAAGGGAAGAAATTCTGCTATTTACACTGCAGTGAAGCAGATTGGAGAAGCACTTCTCTCTCGTGACTTTCGCGCCGGAATGCTGCGAGGCGAATATACTGCCCTACAAAGCAAAAAGGCAGTAATTGCGCAGAGCACCAAACTTGTTGTCCAGCCCAAGTAGTTGTAGGTTGATTATTGGACAGGTGGCAGTATTGTTACTCCATATTACCTCATTCTTTGCAGATATCAATAATTTTAATAAACTTTTTTTTAACCCCCTTTTTGCAGTTACTGTATTTTTGCTTTGTATCACTCCCACTTTCGAAAGTTCCATACAAAGTAAAAAGGCAGTAACTTAATATTCTTCAAAAACCTTTTTGGTCACAGCTAGGGTTTTGTTGTATTTGAGTTGTATTAATTGGAACCATTTGTTTCCTGCAAGACAGGGATGCCAAAGCTAATATAATTTAACCCTTTAAGGTGTTTATATTTCATTCAGAATTTTTTCTGTGTTGATACTGTGCATCACAAAAGTATATCACATTTCTAAGCTGCATCAAGGGCCAAATGGGCAGGGTTTATTTTTAATATGACCCAATTATGGGAGTGTACTTGGTGTGTTTTCTTTGTTAGTGTGTTTATCAATCGTTGAAGCATCTGCATAACCTACAATACATATATTGTACATATACATATATTGTAAGAGCACACTAAATATGGCGTAAGAGCACACTAAATGGCAAATGCTTAAATACAGTACGCATTTTGACTTGGTCTATTCGAACCTAGTAAGAGGCCATTTTCTTTTTTTTTTTGCATGTCTGAAATGGGATGGATGCAAATGCGCGCGACTTGGAGTTGAAGAAGCTAGATTGGGGTTAGGCCTAGGGGAGACTGAGTACAGTTGGGTACAC
Organism: Gymnothorax reevesii; assembly: GCA_029721435.1. NCBI lineage: Eukaryota > Metazoa > Chordata > Actinopteri > Anguilliformes > Muraenidae > Gymnothorax > Gymnothorax reevesii. Next base: position 44,026,820 of record CM056587.1, on the reverse strand, counting down.
TTTTACTTTTTTCACTTTCCACAAAAATTAAACTAGCCTATTAAAAGACACCGAAAATAATATAGACATAACATATCTTCAGAGTGTGAGAAAATATACAAATCAAGGAATTATGTCGTGGGGTAATTTATATTTCGTGCAGTTAATCAAACAAAAAAGTGCATATTTTGTCTCAGTCGTACCCTCGCGATAAATGACTGCGGTCAAGCTATCACCAGTTCGCAAAACGACGGTCAAACTATCACCGCTAAAATTTTGATGCGCAATTACAGCGGATAGCGCGGTACTTTGGTCACTTGATACATATGCTGTCAAAATTCGGCTTACTGAGAGAAATACCGAGGCTTATTCAACGAAAGAATGCGTATATTTTCTTCATAAAAAAAATCGTCAACAACTTCCATAATGTAGTTTGAAAATGACTTTTCTTTTTTCAATAAATAATTCACATTTTGTGCAGATTGAAATGTGAGATTTTGGCGAGCTGCTGTGAATCCAGATGACAAATAATTGCTTGTAACTGTAATAATGTTTTACTTAAAGCAAATAGTTAGAGAAAAGTGACACTTGATTATGATAGAAGAGGGATCCTCCTATAAGCCCACCAAATATTGAGAGATTCTGTGGTGGATATTTTTAATAAATGGCCATCAAAGTTGATACTGTGCAATGTGGGATTGCAGAAAATTGGATGGGGGCGTCATCCTTAAGGGCCTCTATTTCCAGCAAATCAAATAGTTAGAAAAAAGTAACACTTGGTAATGATAGAAAAGGGATCCTACTATAAGCCCACCAAATATGAAAAGATTCTGTGGTGGAAATTTTTAATAAATGGCCATCAAAGTTGATACTGTGCAATGTGGGATTGCAGAAAATTGGATGGGGACGTCATACTTGCGGACCTATATTTCCTGCAAATCAAATAGTTAGAAAAAGGTAACACTTGATTATGATAGAAGAGAGATCCTCCTATAAGCCCACCAAATATGAAGAGATTCTGTGGTGGAAAGTTTTAATAAATGGCCTTCAAAGTTGATACTGTGCAATGTGTGAATGCAGAAAATTGGATGGGGGCGTCATACTTGAGGACCTCTATTTCCGGCAAATCAAATAGTTAGAAAAAAGTAACACTTGATTATGATAGCAAAGGGATCCTACTATAAGCCCACCAAATATAAACAGATTCTGTGGTGGAAATTTTTAATAAATGGCCTTCAAAGTTGATACTGTGCAATGTGTGAATGCAGAAAATTGGATGGGGGTGTCATACTTGAGGACCTCTATTTCCTGTAAATCAAATGGTTAGAAAAAAGTAACACTTGATTATGATAGTAGAGGGATCCTGCTATAAGCCCACCAAATATGAACAGATTCTGTGGTGGAAATTTTTAATAAATGGCCTTCAAAGTTGATACTGTGAAATGTGGGAATGCAGAAAATTGGATGGGGGCGTCATACTTGAGGACCTCTATTTCCTGCAAATCAAATAGTTAGAAAAATGTAACACTTGATTATGATAGTAGAGGGATCCTGCTATAAGCCCCCAAAATATGAAAAGATTCTGTGGTGGAAATTTTTAATAAATGGCCTGCAAAGTTGATACTGTGCAATGTGGGATTGCAGAAAATTGGATAGGGGCGTCATACTTGAGGACCTCTATTTCCGGCAAATCAAATAGTTAGAAAAAAGTTACACTTGATTATGATAGTAGAGGGATCCTACTATTAGCCCACCAAATATGAACAGATTCTGTGGTGGAAATTTCTAATAAATGGCCTTCAAAGTTGATACTGTGAAATGTGGGAATGCAGAAAATTGGATGGGGGCGTCATACTTGAGGACCTCTATATCCTGCAAATCAAATAGTTAGAAAAAAGTAACACTTGATTATGATAGTAGAGGGATCCTGCTATAAGCCGACCAAATCTGAACAGATTCTGTGGTGGAAATTTTTAATAAATGGCCTGCAAAGTTGATACTGTGCAATGTGGGATTGCAGAAAATTGGATAGGGGCGTCATACTTGCGGACCTCTATTTCCGGCAAATCAAATAGTTAGAAAAAAGTTACACTTGATTATGATAGTAGAGGGATCCTACTATTAGCCCACCAAATATGAACAGATTCTGTGGTGGAAATTTCTAATAAATGGCCTTCAAAGTTGATACTGTGAAATGTGGGAATGCAGAAAATTGGATGGGGGCGTCATACTTGCAGACCTCTATTTCCTGCAAATCAAATAGTAAGAAAAAAGTAACACTTGATTATGATAGTAGAGGGATCCTGCTATAAGCCGACCAAATCTGAACAGATTCTGTGGTGGAAATTTTTAATAAATGGCCTGCAAAGTTGATACTGTGCAATGTGGGATTGCAGAAAATTGGATAGGGGCGTCATACTTGCGGACCTCTATTTCCTGCAAATCAAATAGTTAGAAAAAAGTAACACTTGATTATGATAGTAGAGAGATCCTACTATTAGCCCACCAAATATGAACAGATTCTGTGGTGGAAATTTTTAATAAATGGCCTTCAAAGTTGATACTGTACAATGTGGGATTGCAGAAAATTGGATGGGGACGTCATACTTGCAGATCTCTATTTCCTGCAAATCAAATAGTTAGAAAAAAGTAACACTTGATTATGATAGTAAAGGGATCCTACTATAAGTCCACTAAATATGAATAGATTCTGTGGTGGAAATTTTTAATAAATGGCCTTCAAAATTGATACTGTGAAATGTGGGAATGCAGAAAATTGGATGGGGGCGTCATACTTGAGGACCTCTATTTCCGGCAAATCAAATAGTAAGAAAAAAGTTACACTTGATCATGATAGTAGAGGGATCCTGCTATAAGCCCACCAAATATGAACAGATTCTGTGGTGGAAATTTTTAATAAATGGCCTTCAAAGTTGATACTGTGAAATGTGGGAATGCAGAAAATTGGATGGGGGCGTCATACTTGAGGACCTCTATTTCCTGCAAATCAAATAGTAAGAAAAATGTAACACTTGATTATGATAGTAGAGGGATCCTGCTATAAGCCCCCAAAATATGAAAAGATTCTGTGGTGGAAATTTTTAATAAATGGCCTGCAAAGTTGATACTGTGCAATGTGGGATTGCAGAAAATTGGATAGGGGCGTCATACTTGAGGACCTCTATTTCCGGCAAATCAAATAGTTAGAAAAAAGTAACACTTGATTATGATAGCAAAGGGATCCTACTATAAGCCCACCAAATATAAACAGATTCTGTGGTGGAAATTTTTAATAAATGGCCTTCAAAGTTGATACTGTGCAATGTGTGAATGCAGAAAATTGGATGGGGGTGTCATACTTGAGGACCTCTATTTCCTGTAAATCAAATGGTTAGAAAAAAGTAACACTTGATTATGATAGTAGAGGGATCCTGCTATAAGCCCACCAAATATGAACAGATTCTGTGGTGGAAATTTTTAATAAATGGCCTTCAAAGTTGATACTGTGAAATGTGGGAATGCAGAAAATTGGATGGGGGCGTCATACTTGCAGACCTCTATTTCCTGCAAATCAAATAGTAAGAAAAAAGTAACACTTGATTATGATAGCAGAGGGATCCTGCTATAAGCCGACCAAATCTGAACAGATTCTGTGGTGGAAATTTTTAATAAATGGCCTGCAAAGTTGATACTGTGCAATGTGGGATTGCAGAAAATTGGATAGGGGCGTCATACTTGCGGACCTCTATTTCCTGCAAATCAAATAGTTAGAAAAAAGTAACACTTGATTATGATAGTAGAGAGATCCTACTATTAGCCCACCAAATATGAACAGATTCTGTGGTGGAAACTTTTAATAAATGGCCTTCAAAGTTGATACTGTACAATGTGGGATTGCAGAAAATTGGATGGGGACGTCATACTTGCAGATCTCTATTTCCTGCAAATCAAATAGTTAGAAAAAAGTAACACTTGATTATGATAGTAAAGGGATCCTACTATAAGTCCACTAAATATGAACAGATTCTGTGGTGGAAATTTTTAATAAATGGCCTTCAAAATTGATACTGTGAAATGTGGGAATGCAGAAAATTGGATGGGGGCGTCATACTTGCGGACCTATATTTCCTGCAAATCAAATAGTTAGAAAAAAGTAACAATTGATTATGATAGTAGAGGGATCCTGCTATAAGCCCACCAAATATGAACAGATTCTGTGATGGAAATGTTTAATAAATGGCCTTCAAAGTTGATACTGTGCAATGTGGGAATGCAGAAAATTGGATGGGGGCGTCATACTTGCGGACCTCTATTTCCTGCAAATCAAATTGTTAGAGAAAAGTAATATTTGCATGTCATAACATATGTATCTTACTATACGCCATAGAATATCAAGAGATTCTGTTGTGGAATTTTTAAATGAATGCCCATTAAAATTGATACTGTGTAATATGCCAATGCAGACAATTGGATGGGGGGATCATGTTTGAGGGCTGATAATTCCGGCAAATCAAAGTATTTGTCAAAAGTTACCATTCAATAGCATAACTCATCGATCCTATTATAAAATTTTAAAACATGAAAAGATTCCATTGTGGAATTTTAAAATAAATGGCCGTCAAATTTGGGACTGTTTAATGTGTCTAAGTAGGCAATTGAATGGGGGGTGCATACTTGAGGGCCTGTAGTTCCTGTGAATGAAGCAGTTTGTAAAAAGTACCTCTTGCTTACTACAGGTTGTAGTATCAACTCACTGAATATGAAAAGAATCGGTGCCAAACTTATTGAATAAATGGCTATCAAATCAGGAACTATTGTAATGTGTGAATGGAGATGACTGATTGGGGTACCATGTTTGAGAGCCTGTAATTCCTGTAAATCAAAACTTATGTGAAAAATAACAATTCCTGACCATGCTACATGCACTGTAATATAAATTGACTGAATATGAAGAGATTCTATGATGGGATTATGAAAAAAATGGGCATCAATGTCGGAACTGTTGCAGTGTGCGAAAAGAGATGATTGAATGTGGGGCCACGTTTCAGGGTCTGTAATTCCTGCAAATACAAAACTTTTGGAAGAATAACAGTTGCTTGCCGCACTACATCCTTTGTATTATTATAAAAACCTGAATATAGAGATTCCAATGTAGAAATATTAAATAAATGGCCATTGAATTTTGTTACTCTTGCAATGTACGCATGTAGACAGTTGAAATGGGGGTGATTTTTGAGGGCCTGTAATTTCTGCAAGTCAAGAAGTTTGTGGAATATAACACCTCCTTTACAAGCTTCATATATTCTTGTACAAGCACATTGAAAATGAAAAGATTCCATGGCGGAATTATTAAAGAAATGGCAATCAAATTAGCCACTTTGCAGTGTGAGAATGAAGACAATGGAATGGGTGACCATGAATTAAATTCAATGGATGACTGTTTTAGTACCAATAATTTGTCAAAAAGAACTTGCACAGAATATTACTTGTAATAGTTTACGTCAAGTGTCGGCCTAATGTACCGGAAATTTTTGAATCAATGTGCATCACCTGAAGTATTTTGTACTGCCGTGATTGAAAAAAAAAAATGCGTTAGCTTGAACTTGCCTTACTCGATCCTGCGGCCCACCGACATTTGATGGTTTTTTTTACAAACACATTTGTAATTGTATGTTTTCATCAAACTATTCATTTGTCTTCTGAGGTGTATTTAACCTCTTAACCTTCCCCTTCACCAGAAATATCCATGTATGGCTTGCAAAACAAAATAACCTTGAGCATATTGTTTAATTTTCACTTATGCAAATTATTTCAAGTTATATAATCTTACAGACCGAATAAGTCAATGATAGAATTAGATATCTCCAACTTAAGTACCTGAACATAAGTGTTTTATTTATTTCAAAATTATTTTCTTGACCTAAACATAAACATGAAAGAAAAGAGATTGGACTAATTTGCTCGCCGAATAAATGGTTAGTTTTTGCGACCATTTGTTGATAATTTCACCAATGAAGAACCCAACACTTCTCCGTTTTGATGTTACTTTTTAAAAATTTTATTATGCTGTTGTGCATGAATGCCATGAACAATAAAATTTTCACATGCATGCTCTAAAATTCATAAAAATACAGCATAATAAAATTTTTAAAAAGTAACATCAAAACGGAGAAGTGTTGGGTTCTTCATTGGTGAAATTATCAACAAATGGTCGCAAAAACTAACCATTTATTCGGCGAGCAAATTAGTCCAATCTCTTTTCTTTCATGTTTATGTTTAGGTCAAGAAAATAATTTTGAAATAAATAAAACACTTATGTTCAGGTACTTAAGTTGGAGATATCTAATTCTATCATTGACTTATTCGGTCAGTAAGATTATATAACTTGAAATAATTTGCATAAGTGAAAATTAAACAATATGCTCAAGGTTATTTTGTTTTGCAAGCCATACATGGATATTTCTGGTGAAGGGGAAGGTTAAGAGGTTAAATACACCCCAGAAGACAAATGAATAGTTTGATGAAAACATACAATTACAAATGTGTTTGTAAAAAAAACCATCAAATGTCGGTGGGCCGCAGGATCGAGTAAGGCAAGTTCAAGCTAACGCATTTTTTTTTTTCAATCACGGCAGTACAAAATACTTCAGGTGATGCACATTGATTCAAAAATTTCCGGTACATTAGGCCGACACTTGACGTAAACTATTACAAGTAATATTCTGTGCAAGTTCTATTTGACAAATTATTGGTACTAAAACAGTCATCCATTGAATTTAATTCATGGTCACCCATTCCATTGTCTTCATTCTCACACTGCAAAGTGGCTAATTTGATTGCCATTTCTTTAATAATTCCGCCATGGAATCTTTTCATTTTCAATGTGCTTGTACAAGAATACATGAAGCTTGTAAAGGAGGTGTTATATTCCACAAACTTCTTGACTTGCAGAAATTACAGGCCCTCAAAAATCACCCCCATTTCAACTGTCTACATGCGTACATTGCAAGAGTAACAAAATTCAATGGCCATTTATTTAATATTTCTACATTGGAATCTCTATATTCAGGTTTTTATAATAATACAAAGGATGTAGTGCGGCAAGCAACTGTTATTCTTCCAAAAGTTTTGTATTTGCAGGAATTACAGACCCTGAAACGTGGCCCCACATTCAATCATCTCTTTTCGCACACTGCAACAGTTCCGACATTGATGCCCATTTTTTTCATAATCCCATCATAGAATCTCTTCATATTCAGTCAATTTATATTACAGTGCATGTAGCATGGTCAGGAATTGTTATTTTTCACATAAGTTTTGATTTACAGGAATTACAGGCTCTCAAACATGGTACCCCAATCAGTCATCTCCATTCACACATTACAATAGTTCCTGATTTGATAGCCATTTATTCAATAAGTTTGGCACCGATTCTTTTCATATTCAGTGAGTTGATACTACAACCTGTAGTAAGCAAGAGGTACTTTTTACAAACTGCTTCATTCACAGGAACTACAGGCCCTCAAGTATGCACCCCCCATTCAATTGCCTGCTTTGACACATTAAACAGTCCCAAATTTGACGGCCATTTATTTTAAAATTCCACAATGGAATCTTTTCATGTTTTAAAATTTTATAATAGGATCGATGAGTTATGCTATTGAATGGTAACTTTTGACAAATACTTTGATTTGCCGGAATTATCAGCCCTCAAACATGATCCCCCCATCCAATTGTCTGCATTGGCATATTACACAGTATCAATTTTAATGGGCATTCATTTAAAAATTCCACAACAGAATCTCTTGATATTCTATGGCGTATAGTAAGATACATATGTTATGACATGCAAATATTACTTTTTTCTAACTATTTGATTTGCAGGAAATAGAGGTCCGCAAGTATGACGCCCCCATCCGATTTTCTGCATTCACACATTGCACAGTATCAACTTTGAAGGCCATTTATTAAAAATTTCCACCACAGAATCTGTTCATATTTGGTGGGCTAATAGTAGGATCCCTTTACTATCATAATCAAGTGTTACTTTTTTCTAACTATTTGATTTGCAGGAAATAGAGGTCCGCAAGTATGACGCCCCCATCCAATTTTCTGCATTCACACATTGCACAGTATCAACTTTGAAGGCCATTTATTAAAAATTTCCACCACAGAATCTGTTCATATTTGGTGGGCTTATAGTAGGATCCCTCAACTATCATAATCAAGTGTTACCTTTTTCTAACTATTTGATTTGCAGGAAATATAGGTCCTCAAGTATGACGCCCCCATCCAATTTTCTGCATTCCCACATTTCACAGTATCAACTTTGAAGGCCATTTATTCAAACTTTCCACCACAGAATCTTTTCATATTTGGTGGGCTTATAGCAGGATCCCTCTACTATCATAATCAAGTGTAACTTTTTTCTAACTATTTGATTTGCAGGAAATAGAGGTCCTCAAGTATGACACCCCCATCCAATTTTCTGCATTCACACATTGCACAGTATCAACTTTGAAGGCCATTTATTCAAACTTTCCACCACAGAATCTGTTTATATTTGGTGAGCTTATAGTAGGATCCCTTTGCTATCATAATCAAGTGTTACTTATTTCTAACTATTTGATTTGCCGGAAATAGAGGTCCTCAAGTATGACGCCCCCATCCAATTTTCTGCAATCCCACATTGCACAGTATCAACTTTGCAGGCCATTAATTAGAAATTTCCACCACAGAATCTGTTCATATTTGGTGGTCTTATAGTAGGATCCCTCTACTATCATAATCAAGTGTAAATTTTTTCTAACTATTTGATTTGCAGGAAATAAAGGTCCTCAAGTATGACGCCCCTATCCAATTTTCTGCAATCCCACATTGTACAGTATCAACTTTGAAGGCCATTTATTAAAAATTTCCACCACAGAATCTTTTCATATTTGGTGGGCTTATAGCAGGACTCCTCTTCTATCATAATCAAGTGTTACTTTTTTCTAACTATTTGATTTGCAGGAAATATAGGTCCGCGAGTATGACGCCCCCATCCAATTTTCTGCATTCCCACATTTCACAGTATCAATTTTGAAGGCCATTTATTAAAAATTTCCACCACAGAATCTGTTCATATTTGGTGGCCTTATAGTAGGATCCCTCTACTATCATAATCAAGTGTTACTTTTTTCTAACTATTTGATTTGCAGGAAATAGAGATCTGCAAGTATGACACCCCCATCCAATTTTCTGCATTCCCACATTTCACAGTATCAATTTTGAAGGCCATTTATTAAACATTTCCACCACAGAATCTCTTCATATTTGGTGGGCTTATAGCAGGATCCCTGTGCTATCATAATCAAGTATTACTTTTTTCTAACTATTTGTTTTGCAGGAAATAGAGGTCCGCAAGTATGACGCCCCTATCCAACTTTCTGCAATCCCACATTGCACAGTATCAATTTTGCAGGCCATTTATTAAAAATTTCCACCACAGAATCTGTTCATATTTGGTGGGCTTATAGAAAGTTTCTTATACTATCATAATCAAGTGTTTTTTTTTTCAAACTATTTGATTTGCAGGAAATAGAGGTCCGCAAGTATGACGCCCCTATCCAATTTTCTGCAATCCCACATTGCACAGTATCAACTTTGCAGGCCATTTATTAAAAATTTCCACCACAGAATCTGTTCATATTTGATGGGCTTATAGCAGGATTCCTGTACTATCATAATCAAGTGTAAATTTTTTCTAACTATTTGATTTGCAGGAAATAGAGGTCCGCAAGTATGACGCCCCTATCCAATTTTCTGCAATCCCACATTGCACAGTATCAACTTTGCAGGCCATTTATTAAAAATTTTCACCACAGAATCTGTTCATATTTGGTGGGCTTATAGCAGGATCCCTCTACTATCATAATCAAGTGTTACTTTTTTCTAACTATTTGATTTGCAGGAAATAGAGGTCTGCAAGTATGACGCCCCCATCCAATTTTCTGCAGTCCCACATTTCACAGTATCAACTTTGAAGGCCATTTATTAAAAATTTCCACCACAGAATCTGTTCATATTTGGTGGGCTTATAGTAGGATCCCTCTACTATCATAATCAAGTGTAACTTTTTTCTAACTATTTGATTTGCAGGAAATAGAGGTCCTCAAGTATGAAGCCCCTATCCAATTTTCTGCAATCCCACATTGTACAGTATCAACTTTGAAGGCCATTTATTAAAAATTTCCACCACAGAATCTTTTCATATTTGGTGGGCTTATAGCAGGACTCCTCTTCTATCATAATCAAGTGTTCATTTTTTCTAACTATTTGATTTGCAGGAAATATAGGTCCGCAAGTATGACGTCCCCATCCAATTTTCTGCATTCCCACATTTCACAGTATCAACTTTGAAGGCCATTTATTAAAAATTTCCACCACAGAATCTGTTCATATTCGGTGGGCTAATAGTAGGATCCCTCTACTATCATAATCAAGTGTAACTTTTTTCTAACTATTTGATTTGCAGGAAATAGAGGTCCTCAAGTATGACACCCCCATCCAATTTTCTGCATTCACACATTGCACAGTATCAACTTTGAAGGCCATTTATTCAAACTTTCCACCACAGAATCTGTTTTTATTTGGTGGGCTTATAGTAGGATCCCTTTGCTATCATAATCAAGTGTTACTTTTTTCTAACTATTTGATTTGCCGGAAATAGAGGTCCTCAAGTATGACGCCCCCATCCAATTTTCTGCATTCACACATTGCACAGTATCAACTTTGAAGGCCATTTATTAAAAATTTCCACCACAGAATCTGTTCATATTTGGTGGGCTTATAGTAGGGTCCTTCAACTATCATAATCAAGTGTTACCTTTTTCTAACTATTTGATTTGCAGGAAATATAGGTCCGCAAGTATGACGCCCCTATCCAATTTTCTGCAATCCCACATTGCACAGTATCAATTTTGCAGGCCATTTATTAAAAATTTCCACCACAGAATCTTTTCATATTTGGTGGGCTTATAGTAGGATCCCTCTACTTTCATAATCAAGTGTAACTTTTTTCTAACTATTTGATTTGCAGGAAATAGAGGTCCTCAAGTATGACACCCCCATCCAATTTTCTGCATTCACACATTGCACAGTATCAACTTTGAAGGCCATTTATTAAAACTTTTCACCACAGAATCTGTTCATATTCGGTGGGCTTATAGGAGGATCTCTCTTCTATCATAATCAAGTGTTACCTTTTTCTAACTATTTGATTTGCAGGAAATATAGGTCCGCAAGTATGACGTCCCCATCCAATTTTCTGCAATCCCACATTGCACAGTATCAACTTTGATGGCCATTTATTAAAAATTTCCACCACAGAATCTTTTCATATTTGGTAGGCTTATAGTAGGATCCCTTTTCTATCATAACCAAGTGTTACTTTTTTCTAACTATTTGATTTGCAGGAAATAGAGGCCCTTAAGGATGACGCCCCCATCCAATTTTCTGCAATCCCACATTGCACAGTATCGACTTTGATGGCCATTTATTAAAAATATCTACCACAGAATCTCTCAATATTTGGTGGGCTTATAGGAGGATCCCTCTTCTATCATAATCAAGTGTCACTTTTCTCTAACTATTTGCTTTAAGTAAAACATTATTACAGTTACAAGCAATTATTTGTCATCTGGATTCACAGCAGCTCGCCAAAATCTCACATTTCAATCTGCACAAAATGTGAACTATTTATTGAAAAAAGAAAAAGAAAAGTCATTTTCAAACTACATTATGGAAGTTGTTGACGATTTTCTTATGAATAAAATATACGCATTCTTTCGTTGAATAAGCCTCGGTTTTTCTCTCAGCAAGCCGAATTTTGACAGCATTTGTATCACGTGACCAAAGTACCGCGCTATCCGCTGTAATTGCGCATCAAAATTTTAGCGGTGATAGTTTGACCGTCGTTTTGCGAACTGGTGATAGCTTGACCGCAGTGAAAAATGGTGGGGGTACAGTTGAGACGCCATTCAAAAACAATGGGAGGCAGCGCAAATAACAAAATGTTGTCTCAACTGTACCCGATAGCCACATATGCATTGATTTGAATAGGGAAAAACAGCCTTAAAGGCTAGCGTGCCAACTGTACCCACATGATGATCTCGCACGTTTATCAAGATTGTAAAATTCTCTCAAATCTTACATGTCATGAAGTATGTCTGAATTTAGAGCACAGACCCACGTTTGCAATTATATAGCGTATATCAAGAAGTTACCTATGGGTAATAAGATATTCAATGTTGAAGGACCACGATGAAGTCAAAATCTGACCTGCCAAAAATACATTTCCCTCGATATCTTTGGATCTATACTGGCTATTGGTTTTCCAATGGTCAAAGAGGATGCTAGTGCGTATACGGTAAAAATTAGACCAGAGTCTTGTTGTTAAAAGATATCCCCGTTGTCTCAACTGTACTCTATACTCAACTGTACTCAGTCTACCCTTCGTTTGTTGTGTTGAAGGAGCTGAAGAAGCTACAAGGTTGCGTTCAGGCTGCTAGCCTAAGCTTTAATGACAGCAGTGCATTCTGAAGTTTGGAGTCTCGCGAGTCGTGACAGCACTTGTTTGTAATAGTTTTCCACCATTTGGTTGGATTATAAATAGTGATGGTCTTTTCACGAACATGACACTGATCAAAGAGATTATATAGTTTTGGATGAGGCGGGGTGGAGAGTGGGAGGGGGCAAGGAACATCGCCTGACAGAAAACAGCTGATAGCTAGTATTAGCTCTGACAGCTATTTGTTTCTAATCAGTCCTAATCAATCGTTGCTGTTACTTACCATACTCAGGATATTTTTTTTTAATGCCAGTTCCACCATCCTTTTCCCTCTGGATTCTGCCATCGCAATTTGTGTGAAGTAAAGTGAGGTGACGTTTTGAATCCAAGTCTGATAAATTTGCCGAGTCAGAAGGGTCCCGCGAGCATCCGAAATCTGGAGCCTTAGGTGTTCTCCATTGCAACAGTAACTTCGCCGGTAGCAACAGAGTTATTATTACGTGAAGTGATACAACACAGAATGACAGTAACTGGCACGATACAAGGCAAGAATACAGTAATGGCGTTTACTGCCCTTTTGCTTGGCTTTACTTTTTACTTTAGTACTTTTTGCAGTTACTGTTCAAACACCCACCGATTTTCTGCAAAACGACATACATTTGAGATGAGATATTTTGTAACATGAAAAAGAATGCTTTGAATGTTGTAAAAAACACAATAACTCATTTTCGCCAAAATATGCAGTGACTGCCTTTTTGCTTTGTACGGCAGTATACCTCTTCCTTCATTTTAAATAAGGTGCTGAGGAAGACGTGATTTCATTTCGGCGAAGATCCGACATTCTTGATTGAAGAATTTGTAAGAATTTCTTGTCTGGTTGAGCCCCAGCAAACGACTTTGAAAATCATCAGCTTGAGAGTTCCTCCGGTTTTTTATGCCGCTAAACTTGGTTCAACATCAAGGAGGAGAGATTGATAACGCCCTCCATTTTCAACATGAGGAGGAGGCCCGTTGGGAAAAGTGTTACCCGTTAAGTCGGAGCGCGAGCATCACAGACCGCAGTAGCCGGTAATGATGACGAGCTCGCCAGTTTGCAAGTTAATTCAGGTGAGCTAAACTTAAAATCATGTTTGAGAATTTGAAGTTATAGCAGTTTTCCTGTTTATGAAAAGTCTTTTCAGTCTTTTGTAATTGACGCTTAAGTCGGGCCCACTTCCGGTGCAGGGTGACTCCGTGAAAGCAAAACCCACATGGCCCGTGAAACCGAATTGAAAGTAATGCGATCGAAGTAAAAATTCCTCAAAAAACATGCCCAAGTCGTGTGTAGCGTTTGGTTGTTCGAATCACAACATTTCACTTATTTCCAAAGGAAAGTAAGCGGCGTGAAGCATGAATAAAAGCTGTCAAAAGACTGAACCCTGATGAAAACATGCCAACTCTACCGCTTTTGGCAGTAGACTACCACTTTCGGGTCGTTTCATTCTCAGAAAAACGCCCCAAAAGCAGTAGAGTTGGTATGTATGCGGCAGCAGGTGGGAATCATCAGCTCATGCAGTGCTGTGTGGGAAGCATTTTATCGGAGGTGAAATTGTAAAAAGCTAAATATTTCATTAGCTGAGAATTAACTGGGAATTACTTTTGTGAATTTAAAGCTTGACAGCAAATGGCAACTCTAAGTACCCAAGTTCCGTCAGTAAAGGAAAGTCTGCGCCTTGATCAAATCCGGGCTGAATGGGTGCGTCAGTAAAAAAAATATAGGCATAGATCGAAACAGCACAAGCACTCGCACGCCAAAAGGTGATTTCCAAAAAGCCGAGAAGCTAATGGAAAGAACTTTCTTGTCCGAATACATAATGTGCAAGGTGAAAATAGTTAAAACCACAAACGTTTCGGTGCTCACACCATCCTCAGTGCAAATGACTAAGTGGCAGGACAAAACCATTTAAATAGACCTCACATGACTGAAAAAGACAATTGATTCTAGTCAACCCGCAGAATACAATTGACACGTCAATTAGGCCTATTCAATTACAAGGGAGTATCATCATAGATGACAATTGGTTGTAACAATCAATAAGGATTTAAAAAAAGAAAAAAGAAAGAAAAGAAGAACCAAATAAAACACTAAAGAAGAAGAATATCAAAATAAATAAATTAAATTGATGCGAAAGACATGTTGGTGCACGCTTAAAGAAAACAAGTTAAATCAAAAGAATCATTTAAACTAGCTGGATGAAGTGTGGATAAGCAATAGATCCAACTTGCTTCGCACTGAAGTTGTAGGCTAATTTGTCTATGTACCTTAGTCTACGACTGGGAAAAACACGGTCAATACCAAGCCAGCTGAGATCAGATACATTATGATTGAATTCCACAAAATTATGTGCCACCGGAGAATTCAAATATTAATCGCGCTCCGATGTTCATTGATACGTATTCTAAGTTGCCGCCGAGTGCAGCCAACATATTGTAGTCCACAGGAATAAAACAAAATGTATACACAGTTTTTGGAACCACAAGTAAGGAATCTAGTAATGGTTTAGCTCTTATTAGTTACAAAACTAGTAAATGTATGAGTTTTCCTAATATCCTTGCATACAATTTCTGCAGGGATAAAAACCGGAGGCATCGTCCAACCTTTCTTTGGGAATTTTAGAAGGATCATAATCAGCGCGCACCAAGATGTCTTTCAAATTACGGGACCTAGAATGAATGAAAAGAGGGAGATCATGAAATAGATTAGCACAAACAGGGTCAGTGTTAAGAACATGCCAATGACTCTTGATAATGGTTTTAAGTTAGTGACTATACGGAGTATAAGTGATACAAAACGTGATAGAAGAATCAGATCTTTTATTCAGTTTCCTGTTGTAAGAAGGCACATCATGGGTGGCAGCGGCGTAGGTATTGCCGGTGCAGCCGGTGCGCTGAACCGGGGCCCCGATGACCTCTGAGGGCTCACGGTGATTAACTTTGCCATTCTTCCTCTTTTCATAAAATCTCATTAAGCAACTGCAGCTGTTAACTTCAGTATTTTAAGTCTTCTGTTCAACTGAGTATATTCCTACTCAAATTGAGGAGTTGATGAGTATATATATTGCTCCACTGTTTCATACAACACAGTCATGGTACCACCCCCCCCCCCCCCCCCCCCCCACACACACACACACACACACATTGGCCAATTTTCCTCTTTTCTTTGATATATGTCTTTTGTATTTCAGTAATGATACTTTTTCAGTTATAATCACAATTACTAATCATATATTTGATTGTTTTATTCACAACATTTTCAAATGAACATGGCCTGCTGGGAAATGTGTTTGTCCAATTAGGTGACATTCACTTATTCCTTTCTGATCGTAGCTTCGTAGGCTACGCGCTTGCTCGTGAATTGTTATTTTTTGAGAGATCAGCTAACCCATTAGCCTAATATTGGAGGTGAAAAGTCTTGAGCACCATGTTGAGCAGCACAAAAGCGGTGCTCAAAAAAGAAAAGAAAAAAGGAGCTCGATGTACGGAACTCCAAATTGGCGAAATTGAATGCATTTTTTAAATAGTCATCTTGTCCAGATGCAGTTCCTGCTAGCGTTGTGAATGATAGCGGCGACACGCAGCAGTCAGACTTGGAGGCTAATGCTACCACCTCATTGCCCTCTTGCTCAACGACTTTGCAGAGCAGAAGGCACCCAGAGTTAACTTCTGAATGGGTGAGTGCAGTTTTTTATTAGGCTACTGCAAGTGATCAGCTTGCCGGTTGTGGTTAAATGGCTGCTGTGCCAGGATGTGTGTCCATCTATCTGTTTACTTATTGATTTGGCCACTGTTGTGCTGTTAGGGAAATACGGTTGACTGTTCAGCCGTATGGATCTTTTTCGCATTTTCATTGGCAATGTATTGTCACTGTTGTTCATTGTTCAAACAGCCTAACGTGCTGTGTGATGTTGAGATGCTGTGCAAATATTCATTGTCCATGGTTCTAATAGCCCTAATAATTATGGGTGTCTGCGTTTTTCAGAAAACTGATTTTTCTTAATTACTGATTTGGATACCTACTTGCTCACTGTAGCTGAAGTGGTTGGCTACAGAGAACGATTGTTTCCGTGAATATCCAATAACTGATGCGGGTGTGCCATCTAGTGATAGAATATTGTAACTACGTGCATAAATTTGCAGCTCCCTGTCCCCGCACTAACATACCCTGCTGCCGAGCACCGTTGTTCTTCTCGAAGACGCGAAATCCAGATTAATCTTAAACGATGAATTGCGTTCATATTTTAATTTGTAACGAAGTGGCTAGTGTCAAAGTAACGAAGTAAAATGATAATTATTAAGTTTTAAATGTTGTAGAGTAAAAGTCCAGGTTTAAGAAAGAACTCAGGTAAAGTACAAATCCTCAAAAAACTAAAGCTCTGTTACAATTACACCTCTGCTTCGCGGATAGGCCTGGGGGGGGGGGCTAGCGCCATTCTCGAACCGGGGCCCAGCGCCTCCACGCTACGCCACTGATGGGTGGTAAACATAACCGCGCAATTAATAGAAAGGATTTGAAATCTCCGGTGGCACGTCATTTTGTGGAATTCAGTCATAATGTATCTGATCTCAGTTGGCTTGGTATTGACCGTGTTTTTCCCAGTCGTAGACTAAGCCAGGTACATAGACCAATTACTACTTCAGTGTGAAGCACGTTGGCTCAATTGCTTATCCACACTTCATCCAGCTAGTTTAAATGATTCTTTTGATTTAACTTGTTTTCTTTAAGCGTGCACCAGCATTTCTTTCGCATCAATTTAATTTATTTATTTTGATCTTCTTCTCCTTTAGTGTTTTATTTGGTTCTTCTTTTCTTTCTTTTTTTAAATCCTTATTGATTGTTACAACCAATTGTCATCTATGATGATACTCCTTTGTAATTGAATAATTGATGTGTCAATTGTATTCTGTGAGATTGACTGGAATCAATTGTCTTTTTCGTCATGTGAGGTCTATTTAAATGGTTTTGTCCTGCCACTTAGTCATTTGCACTGAGGATGGTGTGAGCACCGAAACGTTTGCGGTTTTAACTATTTTCACCTTGCACATTAACTTTCTTGTCCGAATACATCTTTGCATTAGCTTCTCGGCTTTTTGGAAATCACCTTCTTGAGTGCGAGTACTCGTGCTGTTTCAACTCTAAGTACCTGCAATATTTAGCGTCTGTGACACAATGATGATCAAAATTGTCAAATGACATCTCTAGTACCTTATAACAACTCCTACACGCTGTATTTACTCGCAAAACAGAAAAATCGCAGATACCAATTCTAATAAAGTGGATTAGAAAGTGACATTTGTTGATGAGATAACACGAAGACGAACACGCAAGATTAATTGCTTTCACCGAGTGCCTAGTTGGGCCAGCCGGAAGTGACGGCACCGCGACTTTGCCCATTCCATCCTGTTGTGCCCTGCCAGTGTCGGAGGCTTCTGTAGCTTTACTTGACTAACTCACGACAGTTGGCCAACTAACGTTAGCTCAGCATCCCTCATGTGGTCGGTCCTCCGTTTAATTTGTAATGTTAGCTTGGAAGCTGACGTTAAAGAGGTAGGATAGCTGGTTAACTGTAACTAGTATTAGTCGCTTTATGAATTCTGCCCCACTGAAATATTTTCAGCCGTATCAAAAGCGCTAAAACTAACGCTAGCACAGTGAAAGTAGCTGGGATGGAATTGATAGCTAGCAAGTTTTCCCGCTGAGCAGACGCTACTGCCTGCATGAAGCTAACATATATAGTTTGTGGGCTAAAGTAAGATTAACTTACCAGTCTCTGGCTGACTTAGCTGCAGAAATTTTAGCTTTAAAAATCTGTGGTGTGAAGGGGAGATGTCTTCCTTTATATGTTTATATTGGTCCTTGTCTTGATCCCTGAATAGTGACATAACTTAAATGTAAACTTAATATAAAATTCCTATAATTTAGCTGAGGTTTGAAATTGTTACTAGATTTTTAATTGCAGATGGGGAAAAATGAATAACACATTTCTGGTGAATAATAGAAGATGTTTAAGATGATGCAGAATAAGTGGATTTCTATTACTTTACAACTGGTCAATCCAAACCCATTTCACAAAACAGGGTAATTTGCTGTGTTGTTTATTTTGATGATATTCTTCTTTTTGCTTTTTATTGAATCGGCTCAAATTCCACACGCAAGCTGCCCGCATTCCTGTTGCGCCAACTATATGACATGTATTCGTGAAGTTGCTGCTGGACCTTGAAGAAGTTGACTGCTTGTGAGTTTTGATTGCATCTTTGCACAAATATGGCAATTATTTTATTTTATTTATACAGTATATTTATGGTATGATTTACTCATTTCAAACTCTGAAAATATAGCCTTGCTCTGCCCAGCAGACAGTGCAGGGTGTCAGGGATGGGAGATATCCACTAGCAGTGAGCATTTGATACATTATTCCTGTCACGTTTTTGTGTTAGAAATAATATAACAATGTGTTCTTAGATGTTACGAGTAACGCTGGCTTTTTACTTGCAAGCAGGAGAGTTGCAGGTTCTAGAGCTAGGCACCTCTACGGATCTAGCTATAGTGACAGGTATCAACACAGCATCAGATTTGGACACTTATATGGGCTTCCAGTGACTATGGATTTTTTTTTGTGGAAAGTGTGTATTTTGAATCTTATTAAAATGAGGCAAATTCCTCGGGATGCATTGTGTAAGCATAAAACTCCCCAGCAACAAAGCAGGAACTGATGACAGCTTTTGGGAAGGCCTGGCAGAGCATCAAGGGAGAGTACCAGTATATGGTGATGTCTATGAGGTCCAGACTTCAGGCTTTATATTGGCGCTG
Source organism: Gymnothorax reevesii (assembly GCA_029721435.1). Classification (NCBI taxonomy): domain Eukaryota; kingdom Metazoa; phylum Chordata; class Actinopteri; order Anguilliformes; family Muraenidae; genus Gymnothorax; species Gymnothorax reevesii. The sequence continues at coordinate 44,007,444 of CM056587.1, read as the reverse complement.
AGTCTTGAAAATGGCAGTTTAATTATTGATTGTGTCAGTTTGTCCAATTACTTTTGAGCCTCTAAAACCGTAGGGGCTGTGCATAAGATGTTTGTAATCCAGATATGGTGCAGTTATTGCAAAAAAAAAAAAAAAAACTCGTAAATTGAAGGTGAAATTCTGCACTTCAAGCACGTGAAGTGGCTTTCAAAACTATAACAATGAAAATTGCCTCTGTTCAAATATTTATGATCCTAACTGTATATTGGAATTGTTGTTTTAAGATGCTGTGGCAAAAAGCAGCCAGGCCACAGCATCTGAAGTGGAGCCTTTGTTTAGAACATTGGTCCGTAATACTTGAGACCTAGGAGCAGAAGGGTCGGAAGATTAATGGCTGAGATCCTTTGGTACTCCTGAGGAGACTGATTTATTATGGACTTATTCTGTGCTGTTGTGGTTCTATCTGTGTATTCTGTTTTATACAAAAAATGCAAATTTGGCTCTTTATTTAGTATTCATTATAAATTTTACTCAACTTGAAATCCACATGCTCAGTTTTGTTCTCAATGTTCAATTTATTTCCTTTACTTTTTCTTCAAACCGGGCTGTGAACAAATTTGAGTGTTCAAAATGTGACTCATAGTTCAATATTTTTTTATTCAGGCAACAAAGCAGTACATGGAACTGCTCTGTATTACCGAAAATGATGTAGAGGCGGCACCGTCAAAATGGCTGGAGTGGGGAGATGGGGTAAGATATTTAAAAAATTGAGTAATTTACATTTTTTATGATATCAACTACATAAGTTATCCTATTGTATGTGTCAGACTCTGCATTGCTACTGGTCACAAAGTAATGCAGGCACCGTGGCCAAGAAGTGTGCATTACCAGACAAGGATTTCTGGATACGATATCCCAAGAGGATATTTTCTGACACAGGTAAATGATTCTAGTGATATCCAATCATCTATATATGTGCAACCGCTACTCTCTTACTTCCTTTTTGTCCACACATAGTATAATTATGCACTATAATGGTATTAAATTGGTTTCAGTGTCTGATTTATTTATTTATTTTTTACAGACAACTATATGTGTAATTTAAAAAGCTTTCATGCTTGTTGCTTTATTTGTTTTAACTTCTTCAACCCTGATTCGAGGTAATGCTGGTGTGATGCATGGGATTTACAGCTGAATGCCTCTCCTTATCTGATTAATCACGACTAAACCCAGTTTTAGACCACGTGATTAACAATCAAACAATTTATTTAATTACCATGACTAATACATAACCATATAATGAATAAGAAATAATTAATTAGGGAAATAACCAAGAGACCACCGTTAGGGAACATTAAAAACTTATACCCTACTGGTCAAAAGTTTTAGGACACTCCAATTTTTCCAGTTTTTTATTGAAAATTACGCAGTTCCAGTCCATTGAATAGCTTGAAAAAGTTCAAAGGTAAGTGGTGAACTGTCAGAAGTTTTAAACAAAAGATAAGGTTACCCAGGTTTTTTGTACACCATCGAGTTGGTGAGAGGATGGTTCCTCTGTGTGTGATATCAACTGTCAAACATGGAGGAAGAGGCGTGATGGTCTAGGGCTGTTTTGCTGGATCCAGGGTCAGTGACTTAGAGTGAAAGGCACCCTGAACCAAAACGACAACCACAGCATTCTGCACGCCATGCAGTAGCCTCTGGTATGCGCCTAGTTGGTGAGGAAAACATAAGTCCAAGCACTGCCAGAACTACCTTAGGAAAAAAGAACAAGATGATAAGCTTGAAAACATGGAGTGGCCAGCCCATTCTCCAGACTAAAACCCCATCCAGATGGTTTGGGATGAACTGGACAGAAGAGTGTAAGCAAAGCAACCTACAAGTGCCACACATGCATGGGAACTTCTGTAACAGAGTTGGAAAGAACTCTCTGGGGAATATTTGATTTCCATTGTAGAAAGAATGCCACGAGCGCGTTCAGCCGTTATATCTGCTACTTTGAGTCAAAAGTTTAAACTCATTTTAGTTCATAAATTGATTCAGTGATTTCTAACTTATATTGTTAATTTGTTCTATTGTGTCTATGCTTTCATTCCAGAGTACAATGAGACATTAAACTGCATAATTTTCTAGAAAAATACTGGAAAAATTGAGGTGCCCTAAAATGTTTGACCGGTAGTGTATTATGCCTCCTGACACGATGGCAAAATACAAAATTAGGCCTTTGCCATGTTTTAATGCCATTTCAGATGGAAAAATCAAGATTTTTGTCACCAGGACAAAATGCAATAAGGTCTTTCTCTCTTTTCACAAAATCTGGTCTTTCAAAAGGTGGCAAGAAAAAAAGCCACCCTAAGTCAGTTGATAAACATCACCATTAGATGGCTAATGAGGTGAGAACTTGATGAAAAATAGTAGGTACACACCCTTAGAATGTTGTGAGCGTGCATATGCATCTGTACTTTTGCTGCATGGCACCATTGTCGTCGTTCCATCACTTGGAATATTGACCAGAAGTTTGGGGGTATCTGTCTAGTGCCTGACTATCCACTGTTTGCCAGACAAGGTATAAAGTAAGGAATCAAGTTCATTCAAGTTGTCTGACTGGGTACCGCGCATGGTCACAGCCATGACTCGGTGACTCGGACAGCTCACCAAGTTGATGTGAAAGGGGTCGTGTGTCCGAATCCATTGTCAGAAGTCGCCTAACCACTGCGAAAATATGGGGCCATTATTGTAGCAAAAGTATTTGTAAATTTAACTCAACCGATTATGCACATAGTTACAACTCTCCGTACACATTTACAAATATTTTTGCTACAGTAATGGCCCCATGCAAAATTGGCTTGTTAAACCCCCACTTGTGCCCATTTTCACCAAAGACTCCACTGTTGCACTGTTTAAAAGCAAGGGTTTCTCCATACTGGAGGCAATAGATCTAACCCTGAATCATGTGGTCTGTGCCTAATTTGATCATTGGAAACATCAATCTGAATTTGCTGTCCTCGCTGCTGAGGATGCTGACAGTGATGTAGGGTGAAAATAGGCTGAAATGGGGTTGTTACATCCCACCTCTGCTGTTTTCAGGTGACCTCCGATTGTGGATTTGGACTTTTGGTTCTCTTTAATATTGCCTTGGCGAGCTGTTTGAGTTATTGGTCGCTTGTGATCATACACCACTGCTACCCAGATGGACTCATTTGGACTGACCTTGATTATTTGATTTACATCATAGCTTATAAACTGGACAATCAGACTTGGCACAGATACCCCCAAAACTTTTTGAACAATCTTCCCAGTGATGGAATTATGACACAACCCAGCGACAGCAGGGATGTGGATGCACAATCACAACTTCCTGAGGGTGTGTTCCCACTCCTTTCCATCAAATTCTCACCCCGTCAGCCACCTAATGATAATGTTAAATGAATGACCTATAGTGGTTTTTCACTTGCCACTTGAAAGACCAGATTGTGTGAAGAGAACCAAATGCTGTCTTTTGATTTTACCCTGGCAACAATCTTGATTTTAGATTTTTTGGCCTGCAATGGCATAAACACCTGTCAAAGACCTAATTTTGCATCAGGCCCTCCTGTCAGGAAGCATCAGGCACTTCTCAAACACTTACACCTCATAAACATTCATAATTAGTATCTTGGCCGTGAAATTAAGGTAGTGTGTTTTCAATGCTGGTCAGGATATTATCTTTTTGATCTTTTTTGTATGGACTTAAGTTATCATAATCTCGAGCCAAAAAGGTGAAATGGCAAAACATTTTCAAGATTGTATAAATTTTAATTTATGATGCTACTGGTAGCGGCTTGACCACTAGAGTCCATCTGCGTCCGTGAGGCAAGTGGGTGACCAGCTTTTGACCGCAACGAAAAATTTGGCATTGAGATGATATTGCCATTAGATATGGATTAAAGTGGGATATTTCCTTAGACAAAAACACGTTGTGGATTTTTGAGATGAATGTACCCATCTTTTTTCAGTGTTTTTATTTTATTTTATTTTGGAATTGGACTTCCGGCTACTATGCTCTTGTAGGAAAATGTTTGGATCACAAGAGCCTCAAAGAATCCTCCACAGCCACCAATGATATCCAATTCTAAAAAGTGTCATACCAATCATGTTAGCATAACCCAAACTTTGTCAGCTGCTGTGCAGAAATAGCAGGTTTAAGCAGAAATACTTGGTCTGCTTGACTTATTGATCCTTTACCTGACTGTTGTGCGGTTTAGAATCCATGGCCTCTATCATGGTTCCAAAATTTCTGCAGCTGAATCGTTTTGTGTATCCATGGCGCTGTCTGTGGTGAAGTAGAAGACAGATTTGTAATTATCACTTTTTTCTCTCAATCCTGTCCTTCTATCGTCTTGGATCTATGTTCTCTAAATTATAGGCATGAGTCATTCATGAGTTAGTTCATTAGTTGCGAGTGAATGAACTGAATCACATTCCCCCTGTGTGCGTGCATGTGCATGCGTGTGTGTGTGTGTGTGTGTGTATATAAATTGGTTAGTGCATTCAAGTGTTTCATTTACCTGTGTGCCTGATGTTCAATATAACCTGAGTAACATAAAATAAAAAGTGCAAAGAAACACTATCTGGAGTCTATTTCTTTTAGATTTAGGGGGGGAAAAATCACATTATAATTGCTATTAGTACCAACAATAATAGTAGTAATAATTTAGTCATATTAATAATAATAGTAGCGGTCTTAGTATCTGGAAGTCTAGAGGACTCTATTATGACGTTCAGAGGACTTAATATAAACGTCTCTGTAAAGTCTTCTAGATATCCTGGGGTCTCATCTAACGTCCCCTAATAACGTCCCCAGGACGTTAAGGGAACCCCACAAAATTCCGTTTAAAGGACGTCAGGAGAAGACCTTTAGAGGACGTCCTGGGGACGTCTAGAGGACTTTTAGGACGTTCAGAGGACTTTACATAAACGTCTCTGTAAGGTCTTCTAGACGTCCTGAGGACGTCCTCCTAACGTCCCCAGGATTTTAAGGGAACCCCACAAAATTCCGCTTAAAGGACGTTAGGAGGGGACCTTTAGGGGACATCCTGGGGACTTTATTTTGTTTGCTGGGTCACCTGTGCCATGATACCTGACCACCTGACACCACGTTGCATGCGTTACCTTTGGTTATTGATGGAGTAGGCCTACACTGACGGCAAAGCATTTACAAAGCAACAATGAACATAAATTTGGTAGCCTATATATTAATTCGGGCCCACTTCCAGTGCAGGGTGACTCGGTGAAAACGAACCCCACATGGCCTGTGAAACCAAATTGAAAGTGATGTGAACGAAGTAATAATCCATCAAAAAAACATGCCCAAGTTGTGTGTAGCATTTGGTTGTTCGAATCACAACATGAAACAGGGAGAGAAATTTTCATTTCATGTACAAAACCAGTGAAGTTGGCACGTTGTGTAAATCGTAAATAAAAACAGAATACAATCATTTGCAAATCCTTTTCAACCTATATTCAATTGAATACACTGCAATGACAAGTTACTTAATGTTCAAACTGGCAAACTTTTTGCAAATATTAGCTCATTTGGAATTTGATGCCTGCAACATGTTTCAAAAAAGCTGGCACAAGTGGCAAAAAAGACTGAGAGAGTTGAGGAATGCTCATCAAACACTTATTTGGAACATCCCACAGGTGAACGGGCTAATTGGGAACAGGTGGGTGCCATGATTGGGTAGAAAAGCAGCTTCCCTGAAATGCTCAGTCATTCACAAACAAGGATGGGGCGAGGGTCACCACTTGGTGAACAAATGCGTGAGCTAATTGTCGAACAGTTTAAAAACAACATTCCTCAATGAGCTATTGCAAGAAATTTTGGGATTTCATCATCTACGGTCCGTAATATCGTCAAAAGCTTCAGAGAATCTGGACAAATCACTGCACGCAAGCGACAAGGCCGAAAACCAACATTGAATGCCCGTGACCTTCGATCCCTCAGGCGGTACTGCATCAAAAACCGACATCAGTGTGTAAAGGACATCACCACATGGGCTCAGGAACACTTCAGAAAACCACTGTCAGTAACTACAGTTCGTCGATACATCTGCAAGTGCGAGTTAAAACTCGACGATGCAAAGCGAAAGCCATTTATCAACAGCACCCAGATACGCCGCCGGCTTCGCTGGGCCCAAGCTCATCTAAGATGGACTGATGCGAAGTGGAAAAGTGTTCTGTGGTCTGACGAGTCCACATTTCAAATTGTTTTTGGAAACTGTGGACGTCGTGTCCTCCGGACCAAAGAGGAAAAGAACCATCCGGACTGTTATAGGCGCAAAGTTCAAAAGCCAGCATCTGTGATGGTATGGGGGTGTATTAGTGCCCAAGGCATGGGTAACTTACACATATGTGAAGGCACCATTAATGCTGAAAGGTACAGACAGGTTTTGGAGCAACATATGTTGCCATCCAAGCAACGTCTTTTTCATGGACACCCCTGCTTATTTCAGCAAGACAATGCCAAGCCACATTCTGCACGTGTTACAACAGTATGGCTCCGTAGTAAAAGAGTGCGGGTACTAGAGTGCGGACCTGCCTGTAGTCCAGACCTGTCCAGACCAGACTTAAGCTGTACATCAAGCAAGAATGGGAAATAGTTCCACCTGAAAAGCTTCAAAAAATTGGTCTCCTCAGTTCCCAAACGTTTACTGAGTGTCGTTAAAAGGAAAGGCGATGTAACACAGTGGTAAAAAGGCCCCTGTGCCAACTTTTTTGCAATGTGTTGCAGACTTTAAATTCTAAGTGAATGATTATTTGCAAAAAAAATAAATAAAGTTTCTCAGTTTTTAAAGTTTCTCTACGATTTACCTAACGTGCCAACTTCACTGGTTTTGGGTTTTGTATTTCCAAAGGAAAGTAAGCGGCGTGAAGCATGGATATAAGCTGTCAAAAGACAGAACCCTGATGCATACATGCCAACGCTACCGCTTTTGGCAGTAGACTACCACTTTCGGGGCGTTTCATTTTGAAAAACAAAAATGCCCCAAAAGCGGAAGAGTTGGCATGTATGCGACAGCAAGTGGGAACCGTCAGCTCATGCAGTGCTGTGTGGGAAGCATTTTATTGGAGGTGAAACTGTAAATTGCGAAATATTTCCTAGGCTGTGAGTTAACTGGAAATTACTTTTTCCATTTGCTCTCATGCTTTTAATTTACAACTCTAAGTACCTGCAACATTTAATGTCTTTGACACAATGATGATCAAAATAGTCAAATGGCATCTCTAGTACCAGATAATAACTTTTACTCGCTGTATTTACTCGCAGAAAAGTAAAATCGCAGATACAAATACTAATAAGGTGGATTAGAAATTTACATTTGTTGATGAGATAACGCGAAGACGAACACGCTAATTGTTTTCACCGAGTGCCTAATGGCCAGCCGGAAGTGACGACACCACGACTTTGAGAATTCTATTCAGTCTTTGATTTATGCCGCAGTGTGCGATCCCATATTAATTACGTTACTCATTTGATAATGTGGTCATCCAGCTAGCAAATGTTTACTGCATGCGTTCTTTGTAAGCGGTATGATTTGGTTTTGCCCTAATCTAGCCAACTTAGCTAGCTGTAATAGGCATGAATGTATTTGGTATATTTTGTGGCGCTTTCGCTCGTCCGAACAGTGTTTTCACATTTTCTAACTCTAGTTTAAGCTAATTTGCTATTTGGTTAGAGCTGAAGAGCTATCGCTGTTATAGCAAGCTAGCTTGTGAACGTAGGGAAAAAACCAAATAACATCGCGTAAATATGATGATTATTAACAAAGACTTCCCTTAGATATCATTAGGTAGCTGACAGGATGGCCATATAATCTGAAGAGTAATGTCACACACGACCGCTGCACGTCGGCGTTGCACTTCTCAAATTAAACTGTCTGCTTGCTCTTCACTTAATATTGAAGGAGGTCGTGTAGGTGTGATCGCATTGAAAGTGACCAATCAGAGTTGTCAAATGGTTCAGCAATGACAGGAGCAATGTAATTGGCTGGATACGAGTTGTCAAAACGGTTTAGGGATTGCAGGAGCAATGTAATTGGCTGGATGCTAATGAGGAACGTTGTCTGTGTGGAACTCGGTTGCAAAAATAAAAATTTCACGGACGAGGCCCATTGAACTGGTTCGGACGGCGGCGCCCCCCCGCCTTGCGGGGGTATACTTTCCGGCCCAGACTGGTATCAGTCGAAGCAGAATGACCCCCTCTACCAAGGTTTATGCCCACATATACAGGCGATTATCTATGTTAATCTTATGATGATCTTTCCGAGAGTAACATTTTTTCTGATACACCCTGTAGAACAGGTTTTTCAACTAGGTTGTTTTATAGGAAGGTCTAAGACAGCAATAATCCTATAGGACTTTCTTTTCCATAGAGGTGCTCTATCCACAACTTTATCGAACGTTGGCGTCTTTGATGACGTAGACACGATCCGGAGACGAACTTCCTGTTTACCATATAGCCCACTGCTAGTAGCAACGGCAATCTGCTGAAAGTTTGGCCAGCACTATTACAAATAACGTCTCTGGTAAAATGAACAAATCTCGCAGATGGACACACGGGTCGAACTGTCTCACTCTTTCTGGAGATGACACAGTTAAAGTGCCCCGATCTTCATTGACAGAGTGGGAAGACGATATGAAATTGTGGCCAGATGTTAGCTACGTAGATATCCTGAACTACTTCATTCGAAGTGAGGGCGTTAATGGGGAGACTTTAAGGAATTATAAGAGCACGGAGGCTTACAATTATCTACACAGCAACAAAATCGGCAAAATATTGTGTACCAAGTACAGCGAATTTGTTCTCCTGAAGGCAGAGGTTGAGCCTAGTCAGAGTGTAAACAAGCCCAAACACCTAGCCTGGGTAATGATGAGGCCCGTTGGCATTATTGAAACGGTCGGCTGTACATGCATTGCAGGGCTAGGGAAGTCCTGTAGCCATGCAGCAGCCGTCATTTGGAAGGTAGGCATATCAGGGTTTCCGCTAACTTACATGTAATTGATCGTGGCGCATCGCCACGGCAAAATAAAAGCCGCCATGGAAATTTGTCGCCAGTTGACGTTGTTAAGTTAAAATGCGCGCTAATAATTCTTGACCTGTCATTTTGCTTGATGAACATGCTTTCCAATGAATAAAAATTAGCCATCGGCAGTAAAATATGCTGCTTTCTTTATTGTGTGCAACGATTAGAGAAAAATATCTTGTTCACTTTGCAAAATTATAAACTACGATGTTAACTTGTGTTTGCTGTGAGCACATCCTGCTCTACCTAATTCTATCTTCATGATTATTTATTCCTATTCCGTCCAGAGTCATAATCGCTTTTCATATTAAATGCGAAATTCACCGTCACGCACGTGAAACTGATAAACCTGCGAACACATAGACCAATTATTACGTCGCCAACGAGTTGACTTATGAAAACTGGCCACACCTGATAATGCCAAGTTTTGACCTGACGCTGAAGCCCTCCGCCACAGTTTCAAAAAATCCTGCATGTGTTCGAACGGCTTAAAACAGTTTGTACTTGAAACCAGTAAAAAATACTATGCTGTAATATTGCCTTATGTAGTGGGTGGATTTGCCTTGCATCTAGAATAGATTCTAGGCATCCTTCTCTCTGGGCACTGCGGGCAAACTCCTGTGTGTTCCAGAAAAATGTGATAAAAATAAATTACAAATATTTCACAGATAGCTGGTAACTAAAGCGGAAGTTTGTCACCGGATAGAGGAAGTGTCGTCTGTCATGGTGACGCCCAATGGGATTCACGGGAAAGTCGTGGATAGGTTTCTAGCATGTTCCTATTGAACACAGAAAACTATTAAAATGTTCTATAGAGTTCAATAGAATTCCATTTAAGTCCTATTGCACATTTTTTGCAGGGAGTTGCCAGTCCCTAGTTGCCTCTGCATTTTTCTTTTATTCTGTCATGTGGGAATCTGTCCTGCTCCCTGGTTTTGTTATTGGATCTGCTCTGGTTTGTTCAGGCCTGTTTTATTTTATTATTATCCCCCGCCAACACGAAGTGGGAGGGGGATATAGGTTTGACCTCCGTCCGTCCGTCCGAGATAAAGGGGACAGCTTTACTCAGAAACTACTACAGATACAGTAACCAAATTTGGTGTGTAGCTTCAGACCATAAAGGCCTTGATTGAGTTCGAAAATGAGAAGCGCACGATTGGCGGGGGATGTTGTAGACCATGTTGACTTGTTAAAACTCTCTTCTTTTACCAGTTTTGGCATTTGAGTTTCTATTCTCTCGGCCCATGGTCCTTGTGCCCGCCGGATTGCTTTTGGCATTCGGCGGAAAGAAATCCATGACATAAAAATATAATCTCTCGATAAACTCTGTTGAACCCTGATGTTTGCTCAAATACAGGCTAGTAGCATTTCTACCTTTCCATTGCTTTGCACTGTTTTAGGCAGAGCTACAATTTCGTTGTACTGGAGTATAATGACAATAAAGGCATTCTATTCTATTCTATTCCATTCTATTCTATGAGATGCCACATTATGTCAGTAGCCAGGAGAGAATGCCACACAGGTTATGGCTGTCCAGCTATCAGTCTGAAGAATATGAGATGGCCAAACACAGATTGGAAATGTGCATCAGTTGCTATATTAAATCCCCTCTTCCCATCCTCTGAATGGTGGCAGCAGTTGCCATGCCACGTCAGGATCCGAAGCTGATCAAACTCACACTGCATAGTACCCTCTCATGAAGCATAACTGCAAGGCTCACTTCAGCATTAATTTAGCATGAATTGTGATCTTAGTACAATCATAAATTTCACTGAACAGCCTCTCTCTTGATATATTGAATTAAGAAGTCAAATTGACCGTGGTAAAATTATGACCCCTGAAACTGGAAAAATAATATGAAGCTCTGCTGCCACCATGTGGTAAAATATGCAGCTTTGGCAGCAGGATAGATCAGTCTTGGTCGCACGTTTGGCCTACACTGCCCTACAAAGCCAAAGTGCAGTATTTGCTGTCCTAACAAATGAATAGTTTAGCACATCTATGACAGATTATGGTTAACTGACTTGCCATTGTGTAATTTATATCCAAATAAATCCTAACCATCATATACTTTCAGGCCCAAAGCTGCATAACCTGCATATTACCCAAAATGTAGTTACTGCACTTTGGCTTTGTAGGGCAGTACAATTAGACAAGGCCAATCCTTAACAGTGAGATATAAATAAACTCAAGCTTTACAAGTTCCCACAAATCAGTTTTAGGTTTGGGTCAAATTGGATTGACTCAAGTTTACATGATTGGTGTACTGTCATGGAAAAAATGTTGCTGTTAGTGAAAAGTCAAGTGCAAAGAATGACAGAATCTTAGCCTCTGAGATAAAACAAGGGAAACGATCCCGAGCAGAGGATGACTGCAATAATTTTGATGGTTTATGTCCCCACAGCATTCAATATCGGGGGATAAAACTCTGTCTGTCAAATTCCCTGTGTCTCCATTGGTAATCTTCCCCTTATCCAGCTGTCCATGTGAGTTTTGTGGATTGTCCCTTGAAATTGATTTATTTGTCTTATCTGTTCTCACTCTTTCCATGTGCTATTTTGTAAACCTCCCTTCTTTCGTGTGATTGTTTGTCTATTTAAGTTTCTGTGGTGTTTCTGTCAGAGCTGACTTATAATCAGTGACCTGCGGTGGAGGTTAGTTTGGTGAGGCACAAACCTCTCCTTTGCTTGATTAGCAATCAGACGATTTACAAGTTTAATAAGAATATTCGGCAGAATGACGGGCCAGTTTCCGCAGCGTTATAGCTCAGTCCACCGAACCTGAAATGCTCAGCAGTAGATTTGCGCGTACTTGCTTCCAAGAAGCCGAAGCAATGTCATCAAAAAATATGAACACAGTTCGACTTATTCAGAGTTCAATGCTTAATCAATAGCTTTTACAATGTATTATCCTTTAAATACGCGCTTTTACGCCTAAATAAAAAGCGGGCCTTTATTTTCAGTCTTCTTTCGTAATCCGATTAACAAAATGTTTGAACGATATTCAGAATTACCGAGAGAATTTTTCCTAATTTAGTATTCAGATTTCCATCCTTGCTGTCTCGAATTGCAGCGTATACGTGAATGAAGTCATTATCTCCTCTATCAGTATCAGGCTTCCTACAGGTTTGGTCTTAATTGTTTTCATAGTCAATCAGGAAAAGTACGTGGGAACAGGTTCTCAAAATCCTGTGATAAAAGTTTGGGTCACTGCCTCACCTTACCCTACGTCTCTGGCTTCTTGTAAGCAAATACTCGCAAATCTGCAGTTTCGTGAACATTTAAAGTTCGATGTAGCCTACTGAGTAATAACGCCGCGGAAACTTAAACTGGCTCGTCATTCTGCCGAATAGCCTCACATAACTAGTTAATCGTCTGATTGTTAATCAAGCAAAGGGGACGTTTCTGCCTCACCAAACTAACCTCCGACTGCACGTCACTGCTTATAACGGTTCATGCCTCACATAAACTTCCAGTCACTTAAACCTTCCACTACCGAGTGAAGCGCTCTCCTTCCTCTGTGTGTTCTATTAGAAAGAAGTTTTTGATACAGTTTAATTAACAGCAACTATCTCCCAAGCCTTCACTGTTCTCCAGGATTGAGACAGTGTTCCTGTTAAACCTTAGTTCCTGTTCCTACTGACTGCCTGGACAGTTCTATCTTCCTCAGTAAACATAGTCCTGTAAATAAATATGCCCTTGTGGCTTGAACTCTGAATCTGCGTTTGGTATCTTGTCTGTTAATAAGAGTACAATCCAGCTAAGCTATGGATCCAGCAGATTCTCCCAGCTCAGTAAATATCCTAAAGTTCCAAGGGGTTCAGATCAGTCAGAAAGAGGCAGAGTTTGCCCAGCTACCCTGTGGCATAGTGGTTAGCACTAGCAAGACGGTCGTGGGTTTGAATCTGGTGTGGGAGTTTGTGTGGAGTTTGCATTTTCTCCCTGTGATCGCCTGGGTTACCTCAGGGTATTCTGGTTTGCCCCACCCAAAAAACATACATTATAGGAACATACCTACCTATCAGTACCCCTGACTAAGGAACTGGCTTTAGAAGTGGAGTTGGTCCCTGTGTGCTGCTCTGTGGCTGCCCATTGCTCCTGACTATAGGATGGGTCAAATGCAGAGGAAACATTACCCCACATGGTTCAATAAAGTATATCTCTTATCTTAATCCATTGGTGCCATCTCCAATGAACCCATAGCTGTCACTAACATCTCCTGGGATTTTGCCACCAGCGCTATCCTGTAGCAGTCCTGACCTCAGGCAGTCGCCCTAAGGGAGCCCTACCTAATTGAGTTGCACCCCTACAACGGCAACCCTTCCTACTGCTGAAGTTTCCTGGCTCAATGTTCAATGATCTTTGAGCTCAACCTTCATTCCTCACTGAAGGATCCAGAGTGGCAGTCAGCATCACTCACCTCTCTGGACGGGCCAGATACTGGGGGCCACCTGCTGGGATCCAGGGGACCGTTGCAGCTTTCCCCGAGGAGATGAAAAAGGTGTTCGACCAGTGCTGGAATGTAGCTATGCTGTTGCCTAGAGGCTTTTCGCTTTTACAGGCTGGCTTTTACCGACTAAATTTTTTTTTCTGGTGTGATTATGTGCAACTCTGCTTTTAAAATCCTTATTCTTCCTATTTTGATGTTTTTTTTTCTTCTCATATTCTCTAATATTTTCCTAGTTTGATGTTTAATTCCCAAACTTTTTCCACTTTCTGCTATTGCTTTTTATATACATTCACTTTTTACCTGGTTGTGAAGCACTTTAAGCTGTATTAATTGAAAGGTGCTATATCAATACATGTTATTATAATTATTTTGAAATTCTACAGCTGCTCTATGGCAGCCTGTTGGTGTCGGAGTACTCCATCTATTTCCACACGCAAACTGCTTCAATGCTCCAGGACCCCCAGGCCCTCACTGGCACCTTTCTGTTCAGCTTGTCAGATTGGGTCCCGGACGAGCTGACCACCTGCATCCTTCCCCAGACCTGGACGGCCTCATTGAATGGGTGCTTGGCTGGATTTGTGGGCCAGGTTGTAGGCCCCTATACCGCCAGAGTACCAAGATGCTCTGCTTAGAGCCATGCCATGCCTGGCTCCCTTGGTACCTATGTCAGCTGACCAGGCCAGGCTACATCAGCTGTCCCCAGCAGAACAACAATGACGGATCTAGCAGAGTCTATGCCTGTACTGCAGAAGCACTACCCACTTAATTGCTGAACATCCAGCCCAGCAGCCTCACCCTACATCTGGAGGAGGAACGCTGTCCAGAGCTCCTCTTGACCACTCCTACCCATCCAATTGACTGATGGGGAGGCCAGACTTTCATCAAGGTCCTGATCAATATTGGACTTAATATTGGACTTTCCTGCTAATTTTATCCATCCTCGTTTCATTGCCTGAGGATCCTCATTAAACCTCTGCCAATGCCCCTTCGTTCAAAAGGCCTCACAGGAATTGTCTATCCGGACATCACCAATGTCTCCAATCCATGCTGACTTCCAGTAACCATTCCGTAGAGCTGGCTTTATACATCATGGCGTCGCCACATGTGGCGGTGGTGCTGGGAAGACCCTAACTGGAATGCCATAATCCTTGTGTGGACTGGCCCTCTGGAATGGAGTTTATCCTGTTTACAGATCTGTCTTTGTTCAGCCCCCAGGCCTGCCGCAACATGTCCTCCTGAACACAAGGAGGAGCTGACCGACCTGAAGGGGGTTATACCGCAATATTCACCAGGCGTTCAGCAGGACACTAGCCATGTCAATTCCACTCTGCAGCCCCCTTGACTGCGCCTTTGATTTACGACAGAAGACCAAATAGAAGCAGAGCAGTGAGATACATAGTCATCTGGGACAATGCACCCTTCTACAGAACTGTTCAAAACTGGCCTTATCAGCATCCACAGTACCGCCTGCTGTACACTTCCTTCCTTAAACCCATAGAGGACTTTGTTGACATGGCAGAGTAAAGCCTAATTTATGGTCGTCCAACTCCGTCAATGCGCAGACACACATAGCCCCTCTCCGACATCGCAAACCCTCTAGCCATGCTCTCAGACGGATGACGGACACCTCCCAAATTTTCTAACTATCCATCAAAACGACGGAGACCCCACAGATGGCGCAAGCCTGTGATTGGTCAGCTAACGGCATCATTTCCGGAATGCCGCTCTTCCGGTTTCCTTGTCTCAGACCTGTGTGTGACAGGCCAAGGTAAATAAGCAATCCACGACCACAGACGTCATGAAATAGTAGGCGGGTCTCCGGAAAAAAAAAACGCTACCCCTCTCATTGTCCTGGCGGTGAATTGCTTTGCAACACTCATTGAGCAACGGAGAAATCTGAAAGGTCCAAATCTCTGTCGATACAACTATGTGTCTGCGCATTGACGGAGTTGGACATCCATAAATTAGGGTTAAGGTTTACAATCTCCGTCCCTGTCAGGATTGTAATGTGAATATAGGCCACTAGATGGCAGTATTTACCTTTTTTTGTTAAGCTCAGACTGGAGTCATGTTTAGACATGTCCTGGACATGTCTGGGGCAAGTCTCAGAAAATTAAAAAAAAGAGGTCTGAATGTGGGTGGGGTCTGCAGGGGAGTATATAAGGAAAAGAATTGAGACAGTAAAGTAGTAGGAGAAATTGCAAGAAGATGACCAGACCTGCCATTCTGTTCAAGACCTGTGACGTTTCTTTTGTGGATTTCTTTGCCTGTGTTTGAGCATTTTCTTCATCCAGGACATCACCAAGCCACCCCACCAAAAAGGGACTGTAATTATTTCTGTTTTTTCTTATTTATCAATCTTGGTCTTTAGTTGTAGGTTGTTATTAGTCTTTGTCTTTGTTAAAAATTAAATGTGTTTTAGTTGTTGAAAACTGTGTTTGTCTTCCCTTGCTGTTGCTGTTGTGTTATAAATGTAATAACAAATTGGGGCCATAACAAATTGGGGGCTCGTCCGGGATAGACCATTGTGTGAGTAATTTATTGAAAATCTAACATTCCAAATTGTGAAATTGTTTTTGTGAATTTTCCTAGATATATATTGACAACAGCAATGGATGATTTCTTGGCATCACCAACCGTAGGGGTTTTGAAGTCTTTTAAAAAGACAGAACTGCTAGAAATTTGCAGACAGTTGGAGCTGACAGAGGTAAAACCAGCCATGCGAAAAGCAAGACTGGCTAGAGAGATAGTTGCATATTACATTGATGAAAATGTGTTTGCCCCCGGAGATCTGGAACAGTTTCCAGTGGAAAATCCAAATATAGAAATGGAACTTAAATTAAAAATGCTAGAGATTGAAAGGGAGGAAAGAGGAAAAGAAAGGGAGGAAAAAGAAAAACAAAGAGAATTTTAGAGGGAAGAAAAAGAAAAACAAAGGCAGTTTGAGTTAGAAAAATTAGCAAGAGAAGAAAAACAAAGAGAATTTGAGAGAGAGAAAGAGGAAAGAGCAGAAAGAGAGAGACAGAGAGATTTTGAATTAGAGAAATTCGATAGAGAAGAAAGACTCCAAATGGAGCAACTAAAAATTAAAATTGAAACTAAAAATAAATTTTGTGCCAGTCAGGAGGTAAAACTGGTGCCTCCATTTTCGGAAAAGGATGTTGACAACTATTTCCAGTGTTTTGAAAAGGTAGCAAAGAGTTGCCAGTGGCCAAAGGAACACTGGCCTCTGATGTTGCAAACTGTCCTCAAGGGTAAAGCTCAACAAGCCTATTCGGCTTTGTCTGCAGATGATTCCTCTGATTATGAGGTTGTCAAAAAGGTTATTTTGAGAGCTTATGAGTTGGTTCCAGAGCTTACCGACAGAAATTCAGAGGTCTGAAGAAATCTGAAAATCAGACTTATGTTGAATTTGCTAATGAGAAGCAGGTTTGCTTTGAGCGCTGGTGTACTTCTATGGAGGTCAAGGATGATTTCAACTCACTAAAAGAGATGGTGTTAGTTGAAGAATTCAAGAACTGTGTTAAGGATGATGTTAAGACCTACCTTAATGAGAAGCAAGCACTGAACTTGCAATCAGCTGCCAAATTTGCAGATGAATATGTTCTCACTCATAAGTCCAAATTTCAGTCTAGCAGTAACAATAAATGGTCCCAATTTCAGAAAAAGGGTTACGGTGATACCCAAGATTCCTCACCCAAAGACAAAGACAAATCTGGTGATGGTGCTCAGAAATCCAGTAACAGGTCTGATCAAAGTGTGAAAGCTGACAGTGACAAAAGTGGTCTAGTTTGCAGTTATTGCAAGAAATCTGGTCATGTTACAACTAACTGTTGGTTCCTTAAAGCTAAGAAAGAAAAAGAAAAGGATACCAAACCAAATGCCCTTGTGAAAACAAGGTTAGAAACCCCTGTAGTAGATAACCAATCTGCTAAATTGCCTGCTTCTTGTGGGGCTAAAAAGCCTAATACAGCTGACTTTGTGAGGGAGGAATTTCTTCCATTTGTGTCAGAGGGATTTGTGGCTCTGAATGAGCATACTACTCCTGTCCCCATATATATCCTAAGGGATACCGGAGCTTCTCAGTCACTTTTGTTGATGGACTCCTTGGAGGGGATTTCATACTTGTATAAGGTATTGAAGGGAGGACTGTATCTGTACCCCTGCGCTCTATATTCTTGAAGTCAGATTTAGTTACAGGACAGGTAAAGGTGGGACTTATGTCAAGTCTACCTATAAAGGGTGTTTCTCTGTTGCTAGGCAATGACCTGGCTGGGGGCAAAGTAGTTCCCCCTGTACATCTTACTTCACAGCCGAGCACTGAAAATGGGGATGAGGACCCATCTCTGTATCCTTCTTGCGCAGTGACTCGTGCTATGGCCAAGAAGGCTAAAGAAGATGATGTTGTGGTGCCGTCCAGTACATTGAATAGTCAGGACTCAGGTGGTTCGCCTCATGACTCTGATTGGCCTACTATGGTTTCTCCGTTTGAGGACTTATCAGATACTTTTATCAGTTCTCTATTCAGCCAGCCGGATGGGTCTGGTGATTCTGATGTGTCTGGAGACTTGTCTCTGTCCAGAAAGCGGTTGATTGAGGAGCAAACTAATGATCCTGAAATTGGTGTACTAAAGAGGAGAGCCCTTCCTGAAAAAGAAATAGATGCAGTTCCAGTTGGGTATTATCTCAAGGATGGTGTGTTGATGCGGAAGTGGCGCCCTCCTGATATCCCTGCCAATGCAGATTGGGCAGTGGTCAGGCAAATTGTTGTTCCGAAGGTCTATAGGAATGAGATCTTAACAATGGCTCATAGTTTACCTTTAGGAGGTCATCTTAGTGTTAACAAGACTGTTGATAAGATCATGAAACACTTCTTTTGGCCTGGGCTTCGGAAAGACGTTTCCAACTTTTGCAAAACCTGTCACACTTGTCAGGTAGTTGGAAAACACCAGTTAGACCCACCTGTAGCTCCATTGCAGCCTATCCCAGCATTTGGGGAGCCATTCTCTAGGGTCATTGTTAATTGCGTTGGTCCATTACCCAAGACTAGATCTGGAAATCAGTACTTGTTGACAATCATGAGTGCATCTACCAGATTCCCCGAAGCCATACCTCTACGTAACATCAAGGCAACTGCAATCTCGAAGGCTTTGATAAAGTTCTTCACGTTGTTTGGTCTTCCCAGGGAAATTCAGTCAGACCAAGGTAGCAATTTCACTTCAGGATTGTTTCAGCAGGTTGTGTATGAACTAGGTGCAAAACAGATTCTTTCTAGTGCCTATCATCCAGAAAGTCAGGGTGCCTTAGAGTGGTTTCATTCCACTCTCAAGACAATGATGAGGACTTATTGTTATGACCATGAGAAAGACTGGGATGAAGGGGTTCATTTGCTGTTGTTTGCAGCTAGAGAAGCAGTGCAGGAGTCTACTGGATTCAGTCCATTTGAGCTAGTGTTTGGTCATGAAGTGAGAGGACCTTTGCTATTATTGAGTGAACAATGGCAAGAGGAAGAGCCGCAAATCAGTCTGTTAGACTATGTTAGCAAGTTCAAGGAAAGATTGCGTGCAGCTTGTGACCTTGCCAAAGAGAACTTGAAATCAAGTCAGGGAAAAATGAAAACTTGGTATGATCATAAGGCTAGAAGCCGTGAGTTTAAACCAGGAGACAAGGTCCTTGTGTTGTTTCCCTTGCAGTCCAATCCATTGCAGGCTAGATTTCATGGTCCTTATGAAATTCTGACAAAACTCAATGATCTCAATTACATTGTGAAGACTCCAGATAGGAGAAAACCAAAACAATTGTGTCATATTAACATGCTAAAGCCTTATCATGACAGAAATGCTAGGGTTGCAGCTGTCACTTCAGATTCTCCTATGGTCGAAACGTGTGAAGATGAGGGGGAGTTTCAAGATGATGATTCTAGAATTAAAGCTGAAGTTCTTTCATGTAAATTGTCAAACACTGAAGTGTTGCAAAATCTTGATGTAAAACTCCAGCACTTAGAACCCTCACAGAGAGATCAGTTTGAAAGGTTGATCAAGAAATATGAGGATTTGTTTCCTGATGTTCCAAAGAGAGTTACTATAGCCTCTCATGATGTAGATGTTGGTGATGCCAAACCAATAAAACAGCATCCCTACCGGATGAATCCTGAAAAGAGAAAGATTGCTGAGAAAGAGGTTGAGTACATGTTAAAACATGATATTATCAGACCCTCCAACTCCGATTGGAGTTCACCCTGTGTGCTAGTTCCAAAACCTGATGGAAGTACTAGATTCTGTCCAGATTATCGCAAAGTCAATGCTGTAACTAGAACTGATGTGTTTCCAATACCTAGGATTGATGAATGTATTGATAGTGTAGGGCAAGCAAAGTTTCTGACCAGGATTGATATATTGAAGGGTTATTGGTGTGTGCCTTTAACTGAGAGGGCCAAGAGCATCTCTGCTTTTGCCACACCATCTGGATTGTACCAGTATGAAGTCCTACCCTTTGGCATGAAAAATGCCCCAGCCACGTTCCAAAGGATGATTCAGTCTACAATCGCCGGATTGCCACACACGGGTGCATACATCGATGACCTGATCACATGGAGTGACTCCTGGGAAGAACATCTAAAAGATGTAGAGACGTTGTTCCAGCGCCTGACCCAGGCTAACCTGACTGTTAACCTGAACAAGAGTGACTTTGGTTGTGCTACTGTCACCTATCTTGGCTACGTCATAGGCCAGGGAAAGGTGGCACCCATAAATGCTAAAGTCTAAGCCATCATGGACTTTCCAGTTCCTGACAACAAAAAAGCTTTGCGCCGCTTCCTTGGAATGATCGGGTACTACCGCAAGTTCTGCAAGAACTTTGCTGAGATTGCTCTCAGTCTAACTAACCAACTGAAGAAAGGCGTAAAGTTCACCTGGGATGATGCATGCCAGAGAGCCTTCGATCGCCTGAAGTCTCTGCTGTGTCACTTCCCCGTGCTCAAATCTCCTGACTTCAACAAACCGTTCCCCATCGCGGTCGATGCTAGCGACCAAGCTTGTGGATCTGTGCTCCTACAGAGAAGTGACTCTGATGACATTGAGCATCCCGTGGCATACTTCTCCAGGAAGTTCAATCGCCACCAAAGGAACTATTCCACAATAGAGAAGGAACTGTTGGCTCTGGTCCTTTCTTTACAACACTTTGAGGTTTATGTTTGTACAGGACAAAAGCCAATGATTGTGTACACTGACCACAATCCGTTAATGTTTTTGAGTAAGATGAAAAACAAGAATCGGAGATTGTTGAATTGGAGTTTGATTTTACAGGAGTTTGACTTGGAAATTAAGCATGTGAAGGGTACAGACAATGTAATTGCTGATTGCTTATCCCGTGTTTGAATGTGTATATATATATCATGTGTTTGAATATTGTATGATATGTATATATAGACAAGTGTTCACTTAACCATTTGGTATTGAAAAGAAAAATTTTGCCTTTATGAGTCACAATTTTTCCCTTTTGGAATGGAGGTGTAATGTGAATATAGGCCACTAGATGGCAGTATTTACCTTTTTTTGTTAAGCTCAGACTGGAGTCATGTTTAGACATGTCCTGGACATGTCTGGGGCAAGTCTCAGAAAATTAAAAAAAAAGAGGTCTGAATGTGGGTGGGGTCTGCAGGGGAGTATATAAGGAAAAGAATTGAGACAGTAAAGTAGTAGGAGAAATTGCAAGAAGATGACCAGACCTGCCATTCTGTTCAAGACCTGTGACGTTTCTTTTGTGGATTTCTTTGCCTGTGTTTGAGCATTTTCTTCATCCAGGACATCACCAAGCCACCCCACCAAAAAGGGACTGTAATTATTTCTGTTTTTTCTTATTTATCAATCTTGGTCTTTAGTTGTAGGTTGTTATTAGTCTTTGTCTTTGTTAAAAATTAAATGTGTTTTAGTTGTTGAAAACTGTGTTTGTCATCCCTTGCTGTTGCTGTTGTGTTATAAATGTAATAACAAATTGGGGCCATAACAGGATACTATTCAAGGGATGGAGGATGCCTGTGACCAAATTCACCACTTTGCAGAGATATATACTCCAGCGTCCGTAAATTTCAAATTTTACTTAATGAATAATCTGTAATTGAATTTCCAAACGTCTTGCTTCAGTGGAGTAATTTTTCACAGTCTCTGTGACACAGATACTGTGCCATAATGCTTAAATAGGCTCATGCACAACTAGAAAAATTGAAATCATTTGTATTCTGCACAAAAGCATTCATGAAGTGTCTCTGCAAGGGTGGATTTGCCATTCTTAGGGGTGGGACGATTCTGAATCGCGATTTTTTTAAGGCGTAGTACCACCTGTTGCCGTGGGGCGAACATACGAGCTTTCCCTCTTCCTTTATTAAACCAGACGCAGCCTGGAACGAAGGTGCCAAACATCAAAGGGCGTGAGAGGTGCTTCCGGAAAAAAAAAAAAACTTGCTGCATGGAGCAAGTAAAGGACTACAGAACTGTCTCCTTTTCACTAATTAGGCTACTTTAATCATGTCCCTGTTTACTTTGCTCAATTAGCAATCAAACATGGGATTCACTTATTTACTTTGCTGGATGACTAGAGCTCTTTATTGAGGCAGCATGTTTGATTGCCACATTATGAAATTTAAATGGACATAGAACAGCACAGCATGAACACGATTGCCTTTGCCATACCATTTTGTGGTATGATTTTCATGATTTATTTCTCCCATTCATGTTTCATCCGCATTGCAGAATGTTTTCCACCTTGTGTATTTTTTGATGCTGGAAATCCAGGGCGATCTGAAAATAAATTTCTTTATTTTTATTATATCATTATAGATCTTCTAAAAAGACGAGGATTTTTTTAAAGTGTCATGAGACCACTTGCAGTCATGGGGTGTGTAGGCAGTCACACGTAATTTCTTGAAACACACACCTGAAGCGGCTTAAACGATTTAAAATGCCGTTGGGAAGAAGCCTGAGTTTAGATTTCGCTAATTGCAGGCGCTCCGCCCTTCCCTAAATCTGCTCCCGTGTACTTGGCTTAAATAACAATCAAGCAATTTAAGTAGCCTATAAAGATAAAGATGTGATGGCGAAAAGCAGAAAAACCTAACTGGGCTTGTTAGATTGAAAGAATGCCAATAATTTGAATAATTAGAAAAAAAAATCTTCCTCTGAATTACATCTCTCATTGCAGCATTTTAGGACATTATTCAAGATGAATTTAAAACAGATTTGTAAAGATCGCCCTGGATTCTAAAAAATACACAGGCTGGAAAAAATTCTGAAAAGCAGATGAAACATGAACGTGAGATCACTATGAATTATCACACTCGCACGAAATGGTGTGGCCATGGCAATTGTGTTTATGCAAATCTGTGCCATTTAAATTTCTAAATGCATTAATCCAACATGTCTTAATAAACAGCTCTACTCATTCAACTTACAGAGTAAACGAATCCACATTTGATCGCTAATCAAGCAAAGTAAACGGGAACAGGTTTACTTTTCTTCGAGTTGCCTAATTGGTTAATAGGAGATGATCCTGTTTTCATTTGCTTGGCTCCTTTCAGCACGTAGCCGAAAAATTATGATGTCAGCCCAGTTTTTTCCGGAAGCATTTCTCACGCCCTTTGATGTTTGGCACTTTCGTTCAAGGCTGCGTCTGGTTTAATTAAGGAAGAGGGAAAGCTCGGATGTTCGCCCCACGGCAACAGGTGGTACTACGCCTTAAAAAATCGCGATTCAGAATCGTCCCACCCCTACATTCAGTATAATTCTTCCAGTGCTGTCTTGTGACTGAGAACATAGCATGCAATGTGGACGAAATGCTGTTATCAGATCCAGCCAGACAAAGGGATAATGCTTAATTTTTTTCATGGTTTCTTTTGTCCTCACAAATGTTTTTGCTGCTCATGTGCTATACTTCATTTCTGTTCTGATTTTCTGTGCAAAAAATAAAGTCTCACATGGAATGAAATGAATATTTTCATCAGTTTGTCTTGTGTGTTGCGTTTGGTCAATATATTCATGTACTTCACTCTTAAAAGATCTCTGAAATCCAGACTACATCATTAGAGGAGAAATATTGTGTCTTTAGATTAAGCACAGCAGTGTGTAACTGGTGCAAAAAGAATCATTCAATAACATAATTGGGTTTGAATAAATTATTGCACAGATCTGAATTATGTTTTTCATTTTGTGAATGATCCGGCTTTTTCTGGTAATTATGTGTATGGTTGTGTGAATTGTATGTTGTGGTTTAACCAAATGAGTCCTGTTTTCCTGCTCAAGCAATTGAAAAACATCTGAAAACATCATTGGTTTCTGTGATGGTCTACATAATCTCCTTCCCAGCAACCAAAGAGATGGGCCAGAGCCGTCCATGCATGTCAATATCAGGTGCAAGGTAAGTTCTCACCGAGGTGTTCTGGTCCGTAATTTGTTCAGTCATCTTCAGTTTTTGATTTTGAACCTGCCACTATACTCACCACTCCTCAGCCCACTTGAGGAATTCTGACAATGAAAGGTACATCATTCTGCCTGATAAGGACTCTGGACTCTGTCAAGGCTGCCCTCCTGCATTTAATCCCTTCTTCCCCCACCTCTCTCCCCCTCCCATTCCCCTGAAAAAACTCCAACGTGTTTCCTGCGTGTCATGTTATAACCTGATGTGTATTATTATGTCTGATGTCATCTTCTGTGTTAACTGTAACCTTTAATTTTTTGAAGAAGAAAGTGGACTTGGCGGCGCGACGCACGTTGCAGCGGCCCGGAGCACTTTCTCTCCAAATTAATCTTGTTGTATCTTTGGTACAATGACAATAAAGGCTATTTTGATTCTGATTCTGATTCTGATTCTGATGACTGCCAACCCTACCAACAAATACCCCTCTTTTTACAGGCAGTAGAGGAGGCATGTATGTGTAGTGATTTGGATGGGGGAGCACACCAGGGCTGGATAAACCACTCAAAACAATATTTCTCCCACTCCAGTATTTATACATTTACACAGTATTTGTTCACCTACATGCATGTTTGAGCATTATGACAAAACTGTATTGCAGACTGCTATGCCAGGCACACTGAAATTTTTGGAGACGAAGTATAATATTATTTTCTATGAGTCACATTAGTGTGTAGTTGGTGTGTAGTGAGAGCTAATCATTTCATGGTTAGTGTGTAGAGTATTGGTGCAAAATAACATTTTGAAAAGAATGGAAATGGTTTTGAACAATTTGTTTACGGTTGCAAAAAATGTATGACATGATGCGTGTTATTTGTGCGTTTCTGATTATGGTGCGCAAATTTTGTCAAAATGTGCCATAGTTTCAGAAATAGCGTTGACGTATGTGACTATGCTTCTTTTGACTGCTGTTGAGAAGTTTGAAAAAAATTTTCGTTGACTCCACAACCAGTGCTTTTGCTGTATAAGACTCCAGCGTGTGCAGTGCAACAGGTTTTTGCTAGCACAGATGTCAAATGCTCACAAAGTATTATGGGTTTTTTTTTCTGGGACATGGTAAATCCTGAAGCTTGTCACTGTATTGCCCTTGCTTTTGTCATCGACAGTACTTGTCATCACAGATTTTAGTCCACTTTATAAAGTATTTTCATTCATTCATTCATTTTCTATACCCGCTTATTCTTCACTTGGGTTGCGAGGCAAGCTGGAGCCTATCCCAGCTGACTACGGGCAAAGGCAGGGACCCACCCTGGACAGCTTGCCAATCCATTGCAGGGCACACAGACCATTATAAAATATTTTTTGACATAAAAAAATATTATCAAAATTGTTCATTGATTTTTATATATAAATAAAAAGCTGTACAGAAGTGTGCTACATATACACAATATAACATGTAAACATGTTATTTAAAAAAATTATTAATAGACTGCATCTTTGGCTCAGTTGGAACGATATGGAAAACGCACAATAATAAAAGCAGAAAACAGTGATTTCTAAATTGACTTTCACTTGCATTTTATTGCAGAGAGTATGAAGACAAAACATTTATTTATTTTTCTGAGCAACTTCATTTTATTTATAATCATACATATACTCCTGCTATTCAGGCCTCCAAAGCAAAATAAAGAACGTTGGTATGGGGCAATTTAGGACTAACGAGGGGAAAAAATTGAATCATGATGCGATTAAAAAATAAATAAAACTGATGTCAGCAGGTGATTGGAATTACGATTTGGTACAAAGGCAAAATCCAGGAAAGGCCAAGTCCTTCAGGAGCTAAGACCAGCTGAGGATTGCCAATTTGCCAAGAAATGTACAAGAAAATCACTGAAAAGTTTGAAAACATTGTTCCTGACAGAATGACGGGGGGGATTTCAATTTTTCATCTTCTATAGTGAATGACATAATGAAAAGATCCAAGTGGTCTGGAGATACTATTGTGCGTAAAGGGCAAGGGCGCAAGCCTAACCTGAATACCTGGGATCTTTGATCACTCAGACGGTGCGACACCAAGGACCGTCATTTTTCTGCAAATGATCTGACTGCATGGGCTCAGGATTACTTTGGCAAAACTTCATGAAGGTCTACAGCACGTAGTTACATCCACACACGTCAGTAAAATATTTGAAGCGCAAAGTGCGACAAAGAGTAGCCTATTGCTCAGCTTAAAACTTTTTTTTTTGTTCCGAAGGAATGGGACAAAATTACTCCGGACACATTCAATCATTGGTGTCTGAAAAGGAAAAGCAAAATAATAGAGATGAATACTTCACTGTCCCCACTAAAAAAAATGCAGTGAGAATCAAAACTGAAGTATTTATTTTATGAAATCGATAAAAATTCACGTGGTAAACTTCAAATAACGGCTCTTTGAATTATCAACGTAAAACAAATCAAAGATCATTTATAAATCACTGTTTTGGTATTAATTTTGATTAATCATTCCGTTCCAACCTTTTCTGGTTCGGAGTTGCAGATGCTTATAAATTCTATTAGACGCCCATTGCCGAAAGTAAAAATACTTATCGAGTTGTTGGAGAGAAGTGTGAATATAATGTTCGGCTGAATCGCCTCAATTGAGGAGCAAGTGCGTTTCTCCAATCGGCTGATGACAAGCCAGACTCCACCCAGTATGGGTATGTACACCGGTACAGGTAACTCAAAATAAGCTAGTTTTGAGGCACACTCTGACTAGCAGGGTGAGTGTGTGTTTGAGTACCGAATAATCTGCGAATATGGATAAAATCTTTTGTCTGTTGGAAGTCAAAGCGTCCTGACGCATTTATACTCAAATCACATCATATATTTTTTTATTTGAAATTTTGAACGAAAGCTTTTTTTCTTCCAGTTTTCCGACTCTCCTACCACACAGAATCAGATTATAGGGCGAGTAAATATATATTTTTACTACTTCTGACGTTCCTCCGTCAGTCCTGAAAAAGCATAATGGGAATGAGTTCGAATTGGACCACGGGTCTCTTGGCTCTCGGGATGGTTTTTCTGTCGCTTGGATTCGGTTCGAACGGGGAGATTGCTCCGGACGCTCCCGCTGGCACACTCAAACCACAGCCGATAAATGATATAGAGAATCCCCAGGCGTTTCCAGAAGAGGAGAAATCCAATCTACCAGTCTTCTCAATGGACTATCCACGCATACAGGTTCCATTTGAAATCACGCTTTGGGTCCTACTTGCGTCATTTGCAAAAATCGGTGGGTAGATGTTTGGTTAAAATCTTTTAAAAATAATTTTGAATAGGCCTACATCTGCTTTTATTTTTGTATTAAGCCTGCTTCGCACGCATTCTCTGTTCAGTCTAATGCTAAAACTGATAGAAAGGTCTTCTGGTAAAGAAATTCCCGTCGATGATTAGAAGTCGGTCCAGCAGTAGATGTGCAACATGATATTTTTGTGACATTAGTGAGTCTTTTCGGTTCCTCCTTGAAGTCTTCGGACGTTTGTAAGCTTTTGACATTCCAATTTCATACCAGAGCTTGCTGTTCATGTAGGCTACTACGGCTAAATTTAAAATGTCCTCAAAATGTATCTCGTAATTGGGTATCTTAAGTTGATTTTCCTATTGTGGTGCAGGGCGTTCTTGGTTTCATGTATTCACTTTTTAATATGGATTCTTTTTTTTTTTTGGTGTGTGTGTGTGTGTGTGAATGCCTAGGACTGAAGTACAATACATTCAGGGTGGCTCTTAAACTGTACACAATGTCTCTTAAATGTGAAACTTCCTCCTGGATATGGTTTCCTCCTCTCTCCAAAACTGCATTCTCAGAGAACATGTCCATTCCTGGCCTTGCAGAATGCATCTTACTTGTTCCGAAGTGTGAAGTTCTTGAAACAGTAACTTCTACTTTCTCCTCCTGTGCACCTGCAAGATTCCTTAGGCTTCAAGCCCTGCGCAGCTTTGAGGATTGAGGATTGAATGTGTTCACCACCTGAATCCTTAGAGAGTCAAGACCATTTTCAAATGTGAGGTCTTGGTGTCGGATGTAGGCTTGCATCATTCGATTAAATAAACCATTCAAAGGTGTGATATCTATCTTGCTGTGATATCTTTGAAGGCATTTTGTTGGATCAATGGAGTCATAAATGTCACTCCGGAGAATCCTGCCTCATCTGCTTCAAGACCAACACATCCCTGCCATTGCATCAATGGTGTTGAGGCAGTCTGTATCTGTTGTATTGAAGTAAACGCCTACAGAATACAATGCACTATAATGTTTAAGCTACAATCAAAACAGCGGCGTGCCAGCGGCTGTCCTGATGACTCCTAATAAATGGGAAATGCACATATCCCATGCCTTATAGTGATGCAACTTGAATCCATTTTTTTTCCTCACAGGGTTCCATGTGTACCATAAAATCACCATCTGGATCCCGGAGTCATGCCTGCTGATCAGCATTGGGCTGATCGTGGGGGGGATAATGCACTCTGTACACGAGGAGCCCCCAGCTGTGCTCAGCTCCAATGTCTTCTTCCTGTACATGCTGCCTCCCATCGTACTGGATTCGGGCTACTTCATGCCCACAAGGCCCTTCTTTGAGAACGTGGGCACTGTGCTGTGGTTCGCAGTGGTGGGTACATTGTGGAACTCGATCGGCATCGGCCTGTCTCTCTACGCCATCTGCCAAATCCCGGCGTTCGGCGTGCAGGACATCAACCTGCAGGAGAACCTGCTGTTCGCCTCCATTATCAGCGCCGTTGACCCCGTGGCCGTGCTCACCGTCTTCGAGGACATCAACGTCAACGAGCAGCTCTACATCGTGGTGTTTGGCGAGTGCCTGTTTAATGACGCCGTCACCGTGGTGAGTGGGCGAATGGATGAGTCTGTGAGAGAGAAGTTTTGGTTGGTCCTTGTTTTTCTTTTTTCTGTTTGTGTGCATGACTGTGGACCAGGATTTGTTGCAACGATCAGTCAAATCTGCTCCATATTTACCGTTATTTGGAGGATGGGGTGGGTGTTGCTGTTGTCAGGTGAAAGATAGCAAACACATCTACACCCCTCCCCTCCCTTTTGTGGAAAGAACAAGTGACTTGTGAAAAATTTAAATGTGAAGAGACTGTAAATCTGAGAGCCCAAAATAATCCTCCTGAAAACTGGCCCGATATCAGCCTTTCCAAACTTTTACAAGCTGTGTTTTTTGAAATGAAGCTTTGAAAACAGAGATTCATGCATGATGATAACCATAAAACAGGTGACTGCATCAACAGGAGTCTATCCGGAAGGGGGGTCTGAGCTTAGGCTGACCTGCTGGGACTTGTTCGGCTGTACAATAGTTCTCTCCACCAGTCCTTTGATAAGTTGTTTTCCTGACATTCCCAACTTATTTCCTCTAATCTCTGCCATCTAGCACATGGCTTCATCTCTGCTTTCCAAGCAAAATTAAGCAATAGACAATCCTACCCTCTCCCTCCTGTGCCTTAATTAACCGCATGGTTTCTGTGGGCCAAAATAAAACAGACATTTTACAAGAATTCAACCAGGGTGCAATTAGTGTCAGCACTTGGTGCTATGTCATTTGTTACTTTTCAACAGTGACTTAACTTGCAGGTGATTCTTGTCCAAGCAAACAATGGGCTTTCAGGGAATGGAGTTCTGTGATGGTGAGGTTACAGAAGTGCCCTGATTTGGAGTGGCAGTTTCACCTCTTAGTCTACAGTAGGAATGGAGTTTCCGGTCATATTGGGTTATTTGGGTGAAATGACACTTGAGTTTAAATCTCCTGCAGAGCCTCTTAGATGTTAGGGGCAGTTAGGCTGCACAATGAGCTCAGGTTTCTGAAACGGTCTGTAGTGCCACCTCCCTCAGTTTTTCTCCGCCTTTGTTACACCTGAGTTTCGCAGCTGAAGTTTCAGGAAGCACTGTGTTCAGTTAGGGAAGTACCTTTGTCAGTGCGTGCGCATGTGTGTGAGTGTGTTTGTGTGTTCAGATGTCTCCAGACCGGTTCTGGCACTTTATGCTTTGAACTAGGCGAGTTTTGACCAAAAGTGTGCTAGTGGGCGGGGCCACAGTCCAATCTTCCAGGAACTCTGCATTATGCTGAGGGCTGCCCTTGCTATTGATACTGACATGCTGTTAAAATCTATTTGCCTTCAATATCCTATTCTTTTATTCTTAAGTTTTCTTTTCAATTATACTTCATTAATCCAGGGAGCTTTTACATTTTATATTAACCCTAGGCCTGCCAATTGTGTGTGTGTGTGTGTGTATGTGTGTGTGTATATGAGACCCCAAACTCGTTTCCCTGTGTGCCGGTCGTCGATATATCTTTCCCTAATGGCTATTTCCATATATGCTGGTCCTCAATGAGCATTAACCTAGAGGCAGGACTAGGGTTAACATTATGTTGGTCAAATGCTTTAATCCCAAATGATACTTAGTGAATCCAAGCTGATGGTTATAGGAACAAATGTGAAGTGGCATTAGCAGCTGTAAACTGAAGCAGCAATGAATGCGATCCATGGTTTTGAGCGCCAAGTCTAATTCCCAGGGTAGAGCTCTGACTGAATCTTAGTGGTCCGTGGCTCTGGTATATGAGGAATTATGACTGGATCATTCTATGTTTGCTCTGCATGCCACTCAGTTGAAATGCAAACAGTACTTGGATCAAACCTCTAAACCAACTGTCTAAAAGCCCTGGATAATGACACACACAGAAAGTGAGCAACTAATGAGATGCTGTACATCCACTCATAGTTTTTGGATCAAAAGGCTCCTTTACGAAAGTGTGCAGTCACTGTGTATAATTCACCCAGAGTGAGCGAGGAAACTGTTTTGGCATCATGTTCTGGTTTTATCATACAGAAAACAATGGTAGCAGGGCACAAGAGGGAACTGTATTTTGTACACAAGGTGAGTGACAAGGGCAAACATTTACCTGTGTGAGGGAAGAGGTGTAGCTGCCTGGGACTGAGGCCGCTGAGGCTCCACCCAAGTCCTTTGTGTGATCGCAGAATGGAAATGAGAGGTGGGGAGGATCTCTTTCGGAGACAATGGGAGCAAGAATATCTCCCTTTCGGTTGCGAGCCGAACTTTGAGGTGGTGTGCAGCGGGGCCGGGGGGAGAGCGAGCAGTGTTTGCACTTCATTATAGTGGAGGCTTGTGGTGGAAGTTGGAAACAAGGCTGTATTAGTGCTGAAAAGGAATGTATGAAATCAGTTTTTTGAATGACAGGTGTCAGTTTGATTTATGGCCGTTATCTTGGGGGGAGGGGGGGGGGAGGAGCTGGTTGGGGCTGGGGTCTGTTGAGAGGCTGGCCAATGTGAGCACACCTGTGATACCATCTTGGCGGGAGAAATAAGCGTTCATTTCATAGTGCAGATGAACTCTTTACTGCTGATTAAACCTGGCTTATCAGATATAACCAACTTCTGCAAATGGATCCCATCATCTTTGCTGTGTTTCAAACCCAAGAGCCCACAAAAGAGTCATGCTAAAAGAAATTACTAATGTTTCCGTTGCCCAGGTTGACCTCTTGTCTGACCTGTTTTGCAGCTTCTATTTGGCCTGCATCTGTAGCCTTTTCTCATGGTCTGCATGTGGACCCTCAGTTCTAATGATCGAGTGCTGCTTAGTGATTGCTAAATGGCAGGAGGCTAAATGGTGTATAGGCCCCTGTTTAATTATGGGATAATGTAAATTATTTATCTGTTAGCCCTGGCATTAGCTAGACAGCTATCTACTCTCCCCTCCCCCTTCTCCTCACCTCACTGCTTCTGATTGGTCATTCCTTTGTCAGGTGCTGTACAATATGTTCACGTTTGTGGCGGACATGCCGGAGGTGGAGTCAGTGGATGTTTTCCTCGGCGTGGCTCGGTTCTTCGTGGTGAGCCTCGGTGGGCTGCTGTTCGGTTTCCTCTTCGGTTTTGTGGCGGCCTTCACCACCCGCTTCACTGCCAATGTGCGCGAGATCGAGCCACTCTTCGTCTTCATGTTCAGCTACCTGGCCTACCTGGTGGCTGAGCTCTTCTCCATCTCCAGCATCATGGCGTGAGTGTAAATGTGCCGATAGTCGTACACACATGCGCGCATGCAGCCACACACACACACACACACACCCTTGCAGTCTCACATAGCTACGGTCACACAGTTACGCGTTGTCAGCTGAACATGCATGCGGTCGCTTACTTGCTAGCGGATACCCAGACACGAGCATGCAGATACATAGTCTGCTGTCACACAAATCCGAGTTCTTCTTCTGTTCTGAGATGAAGTTTGTGCAAATGTTAATGCTAAGCTGCTGTGGCCCTGTTTGGACAGGATTGTGACCTGTGCTCTGACGATGAAGTACTATGTGGAGGAGAATGTGTCCCAGCGTTCCTGCACCACCATTCGTCACGTCATCAAGATGGTGGGCACTGTGTCGGAGACGCTCATCTTCTTCTTCCTGGGCGTGGTGACCGTCACCACGGATCATGAGTGGAACTGGGGTTACATCCTCTTCACCCTGTTGTTCGTCTTTGTGTGGAGAGGACTGGGTGAGTCTGTGCATTTGTGTGAGTGAATGTGTGTGTGTGTGTGTGTGTGTGTGTGTGTGTGTGTGTGTGTGTTTGCGAGGGAGAGACTACATTGTGTGAGAGTGTATGTATGTTTGTGCATGTCACTGTGTGTCTGTATCTGAATGTGCGAGTGTACCTTAGCACGAGTAAGTTTGTGAGACGGAGTGCGATTATGGGATGCATGTCTGAACTGTGTGCATGCTAGCCAGTCAGGACCTTGTGTACACTTCTGCTGCTTTTGACGAAAAACAATTATGCTGCCCTTCAATTTACAATGTAACATAGCGGCAAAAACACACAAATCCCAACATGCTGTACACTTACTGGAACACTGTCTACCGCAACGCCTAGTGTGTTTAATGTCAACAATATTAAAATATACATGATGCAATATGCAAAGATTTCATGCATCTTAACACAAATAAAGCACTAAACAGGTTTGCATAATAAATCCACTGACCCCAGGTCTCCCTCAAAAAAGAGATTTTAATATCGGGGCACTTCCTTGAAAGGAAGAGGTAAAATGAGACTAAATAAAACCTGGTTCTGAAATATTTACAGTAGAGTCATGACACCAAGTGTAGCTATTTTACAAATAATCCAAATTTGGCTGCTCAATCCCAATAATACGAGTGCAAATCCTAAAATACACCACTTTCTCACGTGTAAAACACAGACTCATTAAATGCGCGCAAACACATCAGGAACTCAAACAGCGATTGGAGAGGAAATAACACTTAACTTTAAGAATTGTACATGGCGGGCCTTCATCACAGCAAAGGTCTTAACTGCATAGTTTATTTCGACTGTCTCTACTAGTTTGCATTCTATGGATATCGTTGCAAATCCATTAAGCCAGTCTTGTCTCGTTGTGCTGCGAAGGTGGTTTTTATTTGTCTCAACTTTGAGAAACTGTGTTTTCCAGAAGCAACTGAAACAGGGAGGTGAGAAACAATCGCAGTGCTATGAAAGCATTGAGGAAAATTGATTCATTCTCATTGATTTTTGAGAGCGTCTAGTGGTTTAGTTCCAGCTGCTAGACATTCACTCAAAGCAGTCACTTTCATAAGTTCTTGCCCATCAGTATCACTAGTGTCACCGTGCATCAGGGCTTTTTCCAGGGCAATGCATTCTCGGAAAACGTCTGTAGTGTTCTTATCCTTGATGGATGGAATGTCACATGACACCCCAAATAAGTCCCTGTGCTCCTGGTACTGAGAGAACTGCTCTTCCACAGCATTGATGGTGCAGTCCAGTATTCTGATAAAAAAGCACTTTAGTAGTAATCCTGCTGGGGATCCATCACTGCTTCGTCTCCCTTGCATTGAAGCAATATTGAGGTCGCACTACACTTTGTAAATCCTACAACGATGATCTTTCATCATACAGCATTCTCTCAAGGTTACTGTCTTTGCGATAGTCCTGCAGGAATCGTTTTGTCAAGTTCAGCTGCGCCACTGCAAGAGGAACATCAAGACTCGTCATCTATTGCGTTTTGCTGGTAATATTTATCTCATTTGAAATATACTGAGTTATGATGGGGCATGTGAATTGGTAGGTTTTGATTTTTGGTGCAATGCCTCTGGCTTCACATCTGGTAGTCACAACACAATTGCCAGTTTGGCTTTCATTCTACTTCTGCCAGTGAAAGCAGGGCACCATATTTATTCCCTTACTGGTTTCAGATGCGTTTGGGTAGATGCACTCAAATTCCTGTCTCATGTCACTGAAGGGCTGGACTGTGAGGCCTCACTTGCCAATATGCTTTTTCAACACATCCCAGCGAGAGGTGGATGCAGGAAAAAGCTATAAACTTCCTGCTGTCCACTGCCCACAGTTATGAAGCTGCATCAAACTACTAAGTTAATAGAGTGGGCATTAAGGCACATATAATATCCTTGGGTTAATGTCATGGACTTTCTTTGCACACCACTATGTTTACCTTTTGTATTTTATGTCATCATAGTCTTGACCTCGCATGTCCAAAATGCTAATATCCTGCTTGCTAAGTTTCTTAAGGCACCCAATCACGCTGACACCAGAACAATCCATTATGCCTGTTAATTCCAAGAAATGCTCTCTGATCTCCACATTTTCCAGTGTTGTGACAAAATTTACAATCACAGTCATCTGTTCTGTTCTACTCACAATGGGAGCATGATCTCCTGGAGTGTGTGGACAAGTTCCTGGCCAGAGCGGGGAGGGATCCCGTTGTCATGGTCCATGTTGGGACAAACGACATGGGTAAGGGTAGATTTGAGGTTCTGTGAGGCAAATTTGTGGAATTAGCTGAAAAGCTGAGGAGCAGATACTCCACGTTAGTTTTCTCCAGGATTCTACCGGTACCACGTGCAAGCAGAGGAAAACAGAATTTTATCAGGAGGTTTAACACATGGCTACGAACCTGGTGTAGGAATTAAAGAAGGGTACAGGTATTTGGGGCACTGGAAATACTTCTGGGACAGGGGTGACCTGTTCAAGCAGGATGGGCTACACCTGAACCAGAGGGGTACCTTTGCATTGGGTCAGCGTATGTTGAGGGTATTAGTTATTTAAACTAGGGACATGGGGGGGCAGGGAGGTTAGAGAATGTTATACAAAGGGAAATGCAGACTGCCCTGATGGAAGCTGACAGCATTACATGCACTATTGACAGTGTTGTGGTAGTTCACAATTAATATGAACTAGTTCAAAGTTCAGTTCACAGATTTTAAAACACAACACAACACAGCACAGCACAGCACGGCACAGCACAGCACAGCACAGCACAGCACAACACGCCTTTCAGCCTAACTAAGCTTGCCAGTTTCTTTATACTATTGTGAATATAGCCCTTCAGATACTAAATGACTCAATGTTATCTAGCTTTAGGTCAAGCCTGCTCGTGAAAACCCCCAAGGTCTGTGCCTCAACAATATGGTCAGGTAAGCTATTCCACATTGAAATTACTTGGGTGAAGAAATATTTCCGAATATCAGTGCTAAATTTAACTTTGGTCAACTTCCATTTGTGACCCCGAGTTCTACTCACAACTCTTGGCAGAAAGGAATCCTACATGATTCGCTTTGTTAATCCCTTTAACATATTGAAAGACCTCAATCAAATCACCCCTGAGTCTCCTTTTCCTAAGACTAAAGAGATTAAGGATCTTCAGCCTCTTCTCGTAGCTTTCATCTTTTATACCTGGAATAAGCTTAGTGGCTCTTCTCTGAACTTTCTCTAGAGCCTCTATATCTTTCTGAAAGTATGGTCCCCAGAACTACACAATACTCCAGGTGAGGTCTAATGAACGTGTTGTACAGAAGAAGCATCACCTCCTTAGATTTGTACTCAATACTTTTGGCAATGTATCCTAGCATCCGATTAGCTTTTTTTAACTGCTACGGCACAATAGCTAGAACCTGTGAGGGTTTGGTTAACAATCACTTCCAGATCTTTCTCTTGTGCAGCACATTCCAGTTTTAAACCTCCCATGAAGTAATCCTGTCTGATGTTTTTATTACCTACATGTACAACTTTACATTTTGCTAGATTAAATTTCATTTGCCAGATTTCTGCCCAATTCTGGATTCTATCCAAATCGTCCTGAATCACTTTAGTGGACCCTAGACTATTTGCCAAACCCCCCAATTTAGTATCATCTGCAAATTTCACCAATCTGCTCTCAATATTCCTATCAAGGTCATTAATGTAAATGAGGAATAGCGGGGGTCCCAACACCGATCCCTGGGGGATGCCACTCCCCACCATACCCAGCTCAGATGAGATATCACTGACCACCACTCTTTGTGTTCTGTCCTGTAACCAGTTTTGAATCCACTTCAGAATACCTCCTGTAACTCCAATGGAGCTCATTTTAAAAGTTAGTCTCTTATGCGGTACTGTATCGAATGCTTTCTGAAAATCCAAGTATGTGATGTCATAAGCCCTGCTCTGGTCGTAAGTCCGTGTGGCCTCTTCAAAAAATTCCAGGTTTGTTAGGCATGACCTTCCCTTCCGAAAACCATGTTGGCTATCCCTCAAGATACTGTTACGTTCAAGAAATAAGTCCAGCTCATCTTTTATGATAGATTCCAAAATTTTCCACGAAATGCAAGTTAAACTCACTGGCCTGTAGTTTCCTGGCTCAGTACGGTCCCCTTTCTTATATATTGGTGTTATATTGCCCTGTTTCCAATCATTTGGTATTTCTCCAGTTTCTAAAGACCGTCTGAAGATGGCGGATAGCGGCTTAAAGATGAGCTCACCAGCTTCCCTAAGAACTCTAGGATAGAAGCCATCAGGACCCGCCGCCTTATCTGCTTTTAGTAATATGCAACTTGTCTAATACTTCGTTATCCCGAACCTCAATTTCCGCTAAATAATCTTTAGCTTTTGACATGCCCTCTGGCCAAATAAAGACCCCCTCTGAGGTAAACTTCTCAACAAAGTAACTGTTTAAGGCATCCGCAATATGCTTGATATCATATAGCAGCGATCCATTTTTATTCTTTATGCACTTAACCAGCTCTTTAACTTTGCTTTTTCTGCTACAGTACTGAAAGAAGCGCTTGGGGTTAGTTTTTGCCCCCTCTGCAATTTGTCTTTCATCCAGTCTTCTAGCCTTCCTCAGCTCTTTTTTTACCACAGCCCGCATTTTACAGTATTCAGCCCTAGTATTCTCATTGTTATCCTTTATGTACATCTTATAAAGATTCCTCTTTTCCCTCAACATTCTACGAATACTTTGGTCATCCACTGAGGATTCTGCTTTTTCAGCTTACTTTTGGACACCTTAGGAATGAATCTGCATTGTGATTCAAGTAAAACCCCCTTAAATCTTTCCCACATCTCATTTACAGACTTACAGTCCAGGAGTGTCTCCCAATTTATTTCACCTAGATATGAGCGCATCCTGTCAGTTTGCTCGCCTAAAATGGAAAATTTTTGTTTTAGAATGCACCTTTTTAACTTCCCATGAAACATCAAAATTAACAGCAGAGTGATCACTTGTCCCAAGTGGCTCCAGTACCTCAACATTGCTAATTCAGTCGGGGTCATTACAGAGCACAAATTCTAAAATTGCCTTTCTCTGGTAGGTTTATTAACTTACTGCACCAATAAATTATCATGTATAACATCTAGAAATTCTTCCTCCCCCCTACCCTGTCCGTTCACCATTTCCCAATTGGTACCAGGATAATTTAAGTCTCCCATGATAATAGTCCCACCACTGCTACAAGCTTGCGTAATCCTCCTAAAAAGCATTTCATTGATTGTACTGTCCAAAGCTGGTGGTCGATAGCATACTCCTATGTTTAAACCTCTCTCGTGTTTGCCAATGAGCCTGACCCAGATATCTTCACTACTCCTCTACAAGCTCGGGTAATCCTCTTAAAGAGCATTTCATCGAAAATATTGTCCAAAGCTGACAGTTGATAGCATACGCCTATAAACCAGTCTCGTGCTTGCCATTGAGCCTGACCCATATATCTTCACAGGGAAAGGAATGTTCAATTTCAGGAATTTCCTGCACATTTATGTTTTCTTTCACATAGATTGCTACAGCCCCTCCTCGCCTATTGCATCTATCCTTCCGAAAGAGCTTATAACCTTCTATATTATATTCATCGCCATCCTCTTCACATAGCCATGTCTCTGTTATCCCAACTATGTCATAGCCCTCACTGATCACTACAGCCTCAAGTTCTGGAGATTTATTTCTTATGCTTCTTGCATTTATTTATTTATTTATTTTTTTTTAATTTGCAAACATTTAACAAGACATACCAAGGAGTAAAGTGCAATATGAACCATACAAACAGGAAATAACAAAAGAAAACAATGGAAGACAACAACAGACAAGAACAAAACAAATACAATAACAATAGTAAAAAGTAAAAAAGGTAAGCCGAACAAACAATAAAACGCAAATGAGACAGGAGTGGGCAGTATCAGTCACAAGTGTTTGGAGTATATAGTAAAGAATATTGTTGCTTGAATGTGTGGATGAGTAAAACGTGTGACATTTAGAGGCAAAACCTTATGTAGAAAAAAAAAAAAAAAAATCCTAACAACAACAGCAATAATAATAATAAGCAGTAGAGAAAAGAAAGAATAATAAAATAATAATGATCATAATAATAATGATAGTAACGATAATGTCAATGCTTTTAAGACATCACTAGTCAGGTTTGGGGCATGGGCTCACAGGCAGCAAGTGCAGGGCTCTGAGAAGAAGAGGGGTCCAGGTTGCCTCAAAATAATGAGTTTGGTCTTGGAGAGCGGCTGAGAGTTTTTCCATAGAAATGTATTCTGAAAGAATGTTTAACCAATGTGATATGCTGAGTTTGTCTCGTTTTCCAGTTCCTGAGTATGGTCTTTTTGGCAGTGGTTATGGCTATAAGTATCGGTCTGGTATTATTGGGTGCAGGGTTAATTACTGTGAGGTCTCCAAGTAAGCAGAGTGAGGGGGATAATGGAAGGCCGCATCCCAAGAGATCTGACATTTTTTCAATGACTCTCTCCCAGAAAGTTTGTACTGGGGGACAGAGCCACATGGCATGATAGTAATTGTCTGCAGCGTTTAGTGGGCATGATGAGCAAATGTCTGAGTCTATGAGTCCCATTTTATGTATTTTATATGTGGTGAGGTGAGTTCTGTGGATGACTTTATACTGTATTAGTTGTATATTTGTGTTTTTTGACATTGTGAAGGTGTTCTGGCAGATTTTTGACCAGAATTCGGCATTGGGACTGACCAGTAGATCAGCTTCCCATTTTTGTGTGGGGAGTGATATGGATGTGTCTTGGTTTAGTAGTAGTCTGTATAATCTGGATAGTAATTTCTTTGTGTTTTTAATCTCTAATAATTGTTCTGTCAGTGCTGGAGGTTGCAAGTTATTATTAGTTATATTGATTTTGGCTTTGAGAACTGATTTTAATTGCGAATACTGAAGATACTGGCCAGTCCTAATGCCATAGGAATGAATAAGATTTTCAAAAGAGATAAGTGTATCATTATGGAAAATGTGGTGTAGGTGAGTGATTCCTTTTTTTTTCCAGGTGACGAAATCTAGGGGTGAATTTTTCAGTGTGAAGTCCGGGTTGTTCCAAATAGGGGTGTATTTGCATGGTGTTAATGTGGATTTGAAGAGCTTATTGATTTTCCACCAAGCTGTCAGAGTCGTCGAGATTGTTATATGGCTGAACGCACTGTGATGTTTCAGAGTTGTGTTGAGAAATGGGAGGTCGGATATTGAGATGGGTTTCCATTGTTCTTGTTCTAGTTCTGTCCATGAGTGAGACTGTGTTGTGTGGTTAATCCATTTATAAATATACTGTAATTGGTTGGCGAGAAAATAAAAATGAAAATTGGGTGCCTCAAGATCGCCGGCTATTTTACTTTTTTGTAATGTTGCAAGTTTGATCCTAGGTTTTTTATTTTTCCAATAGAATTTGTGTGTTATAGAGTCCAGTGATTGAAACCAGTTGGTAGTAGGCCGAGTTGGGATCATTGTAAAAAGATAATTGATTTTGGGTAATATTGACATTTTGACTGCGGCTATTCTACCAGTGAGAGAGAGTGGCAAGTTCATCCAACGGTTGAGATCGTCTTCTATAGTTTTAAGTAGTGGGATGAAATTTAATTTGAACAACTCTGACAGCTTGGGGGAAATGTTTATACCTAAATATTTGATATTACCAATAGGTAAGGGAGGGGGTGCATGTGGGGATGCAGCCATCCAGTCCCCCCCACTCAATGGCAGGATGGTAGATTTGGTCCAATTTATTGAGTAATCTGATATTTTTGAGAACTGATTAATGAGCTTTATGACTTCTTGTAGTGAATTGGATGTGAACTGAAGGTACAATAAAATGTCGTCTGCATATAAGCTAATCTTGTGATGGTAATTGGAAACACGGATGCCTTGGATATTGTGATTCTGACGTATTGCAACTGCTAAAGGTTCAATGAATATGGCAAATAGTGATGGGGAGAGAGGGCATCCCTGTCTTGTTCCTCTGTGTAGAGTGAATGGCTTTGATATTAAACCATTGGTGATGACAGTAGCCATGGGTGAGGAGTATAGTGTTTTCATCCAGTGTATAAACGATTCTCCAAAACCAAATTTTTGAAGTGTTGAAAAAAGAAATGTATGATTGACTCTATCGAAAGCTTTTTCAGCATCAAGGGAGGTGATATTGACTTTGAGATTTTTGGATCCAGAAATTGTTATCAGGTTGAAAAGTCTGCGCATGTTATCAGAGGAATATCGTCCTTTAATGAAACCGGTTTGATCAGGATGTATGATGTAAGGGATTACTTTTTCGATGCGGATCG
This sequence comes from Gymnothorax reevesii, assembly GCA_029721435.1. Lineage (NCBI taxonomy): Eukaryota > Metazoa > Chordata > Actinopteri > Anguilliformes > Muraenidae > Gymnothorax > Gymnothorax reevesii. Next base: position 43,966,650 of record CM056587.1, on the reverse strand, counting down.
TCAGGGCTTTGCTTATTATTTTAATGTCAGTGTTGATTAGTGATAGAGGTCGATAATTGGAGCATTGGGTCGGAGCTTTGCCTGGCTTTGGCAGCAATGAGAGGAGAGCAGTGTTCATATGTTGTGGAATTTTGGAGGTATGTTTTATTTCTTGGCACATTTTCATGAATAGAGGAGAAATGGTATTCCAAAAATGTTTGAAGAATTCAGCAGGGAAGCCGTCTGGACCAGGTGCTTTATTGTTTGGCATTTGGTTGAGTGCCTTAAAGTATTCATCTTGTGTGAAGGGTTTGTCCAGGATATTAGCTTGATCTGTTGTTATTTTGGGAAGATTGAGAATGTCAAAAAATGAATCAATTTCTGATACATCTGGTTCATGATCACAGGTATATAGTTGACTGTAAAAAGATTGAAAGGTGTTGTTGATTTCTTGAGCTGAAAAAATTGGCCTCCCTGCTGAATCCCTCACTAGGGCTATTATGGATTTTTCTTTATTACGTTTTAGTTGATTTGCCAGGTATTTACCATTTTTATTGTTATATTCAAACTTATCATGTCTTAATCTTTCTATTAGAAATTGAGTTTTTTTTTATTTAGGATTTTGTCTAGTAGGAATTTAACTTGTCTTAATTCATTGTGAATAAGTTCTGATGGATTGTTTGCATAAGAGTCGTTCAGCTGTTTAATTTTTTTCTCTAGTTCATTGTCATTCTCTGTCTTTTTTCTTCTTGTATGATGAGTATGATATTATTTTTCCTCTCATTACTGCTTTTGCCGTTTCCCACAGAGTTGTTGGTGAGGTATCTGGAGAATCGTTCATATCAATCAGGGATTCCCACTCTCTTTTGAAGTAATTGTCGAATTCTGGGTCTTTAAGAAGAGAGGTATTGAAGCACCATCTTGAGCAGAAAGGTTTAATAGGATGAATGGTGTTGAGGGAAAAAGATACAGGGGCATGGTCACTTATTACAATGGGATGGATGTTTGAATCAGAGACAGTAGATATGATGGAGTTGCTAACAAGAAAGAAATCTATGCGTGAAAAGGATTTATGAATGTGTGAGTAATAGGAATATTCCCTGGATGCTAGATTGTGTAGTCGCCAAATGTCTCCAAGACCAAACTCATTCATATGCTGTTTTATTATTTCAGATGAGGTCCATGGTTTGAAGGTGCTTGGGGTGTGTGATCTGTCGAGTGTGTGATCTATAACTGTGTTAAAATCTCCTCCGATAATTAAAGGTAAATCAGGCATGTTGTTGAATGAGGAGAAGAAAGTGTGAAAAAAAGGGGGATCATCATTGTTTGGGCCATAGACATTTGCAATTATGTAATTTTCACTAAAAAGAGAAGCATGGATAATAATGTAGCGTCCCTCTGGATCCATTATTGTAGAATTTATAATGAGTGGAATAGTTTTGCTAATTAGAATTGAGACCCCTCTTTTTCTAGAGTTGTATGTGGCCGAATAAACTTGGTTGTATTGCGAGGATTTTAGTTTGTGTTGTTCAGATGGGCAGAGGTGGGTCTCTTGTAATAGACAAATATCTGCTTGCAATTTGATTAAGTGGTTAAGGACCTTGGTCCTTTTTGCCTGTGAGCCCACGCCCCGAATATTCCAGCAGACAAACTTAATTTTACTCATTTCTTTTTCCTGATTAAATAACAAAGATGATCAACACTTAAGTGATACTGATACAGATCCTGATTTGAGTTGTATTTAATTATTGTTGTCCTAGGCAATACCACAATTGAGAAAAATATATTGGATGTACATACGCAGACAGACAGACAGACAGACAGGCATACAGACAGATAAACAGAAAGACAAACAACCGGTGGGACATGTAGACTGACAGATATGGGGACACACAAAATTGGAGACACACAGACTGACAAAGATGGGGGCACACAGAGCAACAATCAGAAGGACAGACACACAGACAGATTGACAGGCAAAGAAGGGGGAAAAAAAGGTGCGCGCGGGGGGGTGTAAGGCAGAAGAGAGCAGTTTTCTGTTCATGTCAGTATATATTTAGCGAGGGTGGACGTTGCTCAGCCAGGTGGTCACGTTTCGATCACGGTACAGCTTCCCATCTACGTACAGTTTATCCACGGCTAAGATAACGACTCATTCAGGAAGGAAAACACGCTTTCGGATGGGGTACAGCAGTTTTCGTCTGTCCTGTATTTCCTTCGGGAATTGGTCGTTTAGACCAAAGCAGGTACCTTTCAGTTCTTTGCCCAGAGTTTTGACAAATTCTTTGTCCTTGAAATGTTCAAATTTAGCCACAATGGGTTTCGGTCTGATGCTGTCTGTTTTAAGATTACCAATCCGGTGAACACGATGAAAAGTGATCCGTTTGATTTTTTCGGGCGAAAGTTTGAGGTGAGTTTGCATGAAGTCCGTAAGTGTTTTTTCGGGATTTTCCTATGTGTTTTCTGGTATGCCTGAAAACACCAGGTTATCGCGCATGCTGCGGGCTTGGAGATCCAGTAGTGTGTCTTTCATTTCTTTGGTGACGCGTGAGAGCTGCGTTTCGAGGGTTTTGACAGAGGTTTCGAGAGCTTTATTTGATTTCACGAGAGTCGTGATTTGTTGCTGACTGAATTCCAGGCTTTCTCTCAGACCCTGAAATTCTTTGTGTAGCAGTTCGATGAGATTGATGCGTGCATCGAGTGAGGAGAGAGTTGCGTTTATGTTTGCAAGGAGGGGACCGACCTGGTTGCTGTCGGAGGGAATATCTTCTGTATCCGTGGAGGAGTTCCTGAGGCGCTTGGCACTGGGGGTTTCCATGGCGCAGAGCCGGTCGAAACGCTCGTCGATGTAGTCTTCAAGCGACTCCAGTGTACAGACGTTAAAAGATTTGAGCGTTTGTAATCCGATTTAGAAATGTTTGTTGTGTTATGCCATGCTTGCCATGCAAATGCTTCTTGCATTTAAATAAAAACATGTCAGGTTATTACTAATGCTCTTCCCCCTTAATTTCCCATGTGGTCGCCGCCTTGAGCCCCCCTCTACGCTTTGTTGCTATAAAAGTAAAACATCCATAGTGCATGTTACGCCGTCAGCTTCCATCGGGGCAGTCTGCATTTCCCTATGTGTAACACTCACTAACCTCCCTGCCCCCCAAGTCCCTAGTTAAAATAATCCTGTGCTACCCTCACGTGGTACCGGTAGAATCCCGGAGAACACTACCGTTGAGGATCTGCTCCTAAGCTTCTCAGCTAATTCCACAAATTTGCCTTGCAGAACCTCAAACCTACCCTTACCTATGTCATTTGTCCCAACATGGACCATGACAACTGGATCCCTCCCCGCTCTGGCCAGGAGCTTGTCCGCACGCTCCAGGAGGTCTCCTACCTGGGCACCAGGCAGGCAACACACCGTACGAGATTCCTTGTTGTGCGAACAGACTAAGGTATCTATTCCTCTTATTGATAGTGGGGGACCCAATACTTACTCTCTTTTCTGAGGGGTAGAGGCCAACAGGGTGCCCTGCTGCTCATCAGTCCCCTCACTCTCAGGGTCAGGGGCCAAGTCGAGTTCCTGCAAGGGCTGGAATCGGTTGGACACGTCAACCACTGCAGAAGCTGTCGCTGTACGGCGTGCATGCCCTCTCCTGCGCTGCCGACCTACAGTCACCCAACTTTCTCTCCCTGCCTGCTCTGGGATCCCAGTACTACCCTGCTTCGGCGTACACACCATTTCTCTAAAGGACATACTACTTAGTTCCTCTAGGAACTCTACTGATTGCGAACTATGTAGCGCCGCCAACTGGCCCTGAAGATCAAGGATCTTGCTCTCCAGATGCTCAATTAGCTGGCAACGGTGGCAGACAAACCGCCCCTGGAAATCTCTTTCCAAAAGTGCGATCATCCTGCAACCATCACATAGTTTTGGCCACATTTTGAACCCCCTACCTAATGACTTTGCTCACCCTAGATAAAGGAAAATTACTAATGCCGAGATAGAAGCTGAGGAACCACAAATAATTGATTAAATAATTTATTTATTTATTAACCTAGGAAACCCAAAGCAGCAGTCACAATAGGAACCCCGGGGAAAATATGTAAATGGTTTATAAGCCTCTTTTTAACAGGGGCTTCGTTTCAGTTAGCAGAAATGAAATACCAGATTGAGCCAAACTCTATATGTAATGATAAGCACTCCTAATAAGCAGGCTTGAGTTTATATAGTCCCAGTTCTATTAATATACCAAACTAAAAATATCACAGGGCTTAGCGGAGACCCAGATAAAGCAGACTGGCTCCAACGCCCAGGAGAAACTGGAGAAGGCCAGCACCCAGATAAAAAAAATTTACCTTTTAAATTCCAACCTAACCTAACGAACGAGTCAAGGGACTGCTGCACTACTAACTAAATTCTAAATCTCAGATCCCCAGCCAAGAATGCAAACAGTGCTTATCTAGCTGGCTAGCCTCAAATACAACCAAGGGTGACCGAGAAAAGAGTAAAGCCCCTTGTTCCCTTTAATTAAAACGGGCCGAATAAACAAGTCGTTTACTATGTGAGTGAATTAAACACGGTACCCCCCCAAAAAACTGTCCTAAGCACTCGAACAAGCAGTTAAACTTTAATCAGCTGATCGAGGCACAGTAACTGGAGAAAAATTCAAAGATGGGGTATTTAAGATGCGTTTAATCAGAAGAGCCCTTTCGTGATAATAAAAGAGAAAGACAAAAACCCCGGTTTACATTAATATTCAGCTTGGCAATGCGTTTATGCGGTAATGCAGTCAGGATAGAGAACGAAGGGGACTAAAAACCCCGGTGAATGTCAATATTTACAGGCTAGAAGACTGTATCAAAGGCAAGCAACCAAGTATGAACCAGTCCGGGCTATAGTTAGATATCCAGGTAATTCGATTATATTCTTGGCGTTGAGAGCTTGCAAGGGTTCGTTTGGTAAATCGGCTACAGAGAAAAAAATAAAAATAAAAAAACAGGCGAGTACCACAGTCCCTGAAAACTTACTTTGTATATCACACAGTTCACTTAGTTCGACAATTAATTAGCGTTTAAATTTATTTTACTTTACCCTCCTTTGCTTTGCTCTCAGGAGACTGAAAACCCCCAACAAAAAAACCCCCGTCGCCTTTATTTGACCAGATTAGCGACTTAATTTAGCCGTTTGCTCACCGAGTTGTTACAGGGGGAAAATACGGGGGAAAGATTCACCCTGCCTCTATTGCGACAGGTTATACCTCGAGAGCAAATCGTCTAATCTCTATTATTGTTTGAGACTTAACAGACAAATTATTTTAAGAAAACCCGTTAACACAAATATAAATTCGCAGCTTCAATCCCACAAGACTTCCTCTCTTCCTCTCTCAACTCTAGCAGAGTGTTCACCAACGAACAGCGTGTCAGCACAGCCAGCCAAATGAACTAGTTCAGTTCATAGTTCATATTTCTTTAAAAAAAATGAACTAGTTCTTTTTGAAGTTCATTTTTAATGCAGTCATCCAAGCATTTTTTTCTTCATTAGAGTCTCTTCTCATCTATTCATCCCCAGCTCCCAATCATTGCCACAATGTCCAAAAATGGAATCACAGCTTTTATTTAACAAATTATAGTACGGAAAAAATGTCAGTAGAACTACAAACTACATGCTGAAAGTAGGGTCCAGCAAAGTTTCTGTATATGCAATTGTCCTGCATTACAACTGCATGAATCATATTCCAATGCAGTTCAAAAACAAAAGCCAAGACCAACAATGTTACAGAAGGCAAGAACACTGAGTAAAAGGTGTCTATGGCACCGCACCCCTGAATTTCCAATTGACTATAATGGAAAAACTCCTGCTATTATTTTGTTTTTTGAAAGGTATACAATCGTAAATCTTTCCTGCGTAGGACTGGATTATATAATTTCAAAAAATCGAGGCGCAATTTTGCTTGACACTTTTCGAGAATGAAGCTAGAAGAGCTTGTTTTAGTCAACGGTTAATCCATTGGTAGGTCAGTATGACTCACGTCTGACTCTGATTGGTCACTCGCGTAGCATTAGTGAGTAGTCTGCATTGCTGTAGGTAGCAGTTTGAACTCCCATGGTTACAGAGCTATGTTTTCATTTCACGGAACCGACAGCAGAGCAGTATGCTGAAACGCTATCTTCGCTGGCAATCATAGAAAGCTAGCCAGTTTGGTCGACTGCCTAAGCTAGGATCGCGTTATCGTAATAATTAAAAACAAAACTCTCAGCTTGCTCACTTAATAGTTCCTAGATAGGCAGATGCATGATAAAGAGGTTGCTATTTGCACAATTCATCCTGAATGAACACATTTCACAAACGTTTCTGCCAGGTCATTCGCTATGGCTAATTCTATGTATATATGGAACTTGGCTAACATTACGTGGGCATGTCAGCTAGCTGGCCATCACCCTTCGTAAGCAACCTGGTTTTCTTGTGCGAACTAAGTTTATCTAGCTAGCTAAATTACAGATAAAGTTTGCGATCACAGCCGTCTACAGTGACCCGATTACCTAACACGCCAGCTAGACAAGTGGCTAGTAGGTGTTGGGCTTCCTATGATTAACACGTGTTATATGCTCGACGTCTCGAACAGTGTCATGTGAAATTGCGCATTATTTTTTATTCTTATATGTTTTTCGATCACAACTATGTTGTAATTGTTTCGGAAGACCTCTTAGTATGGCGGAAAATGGCAGGAATTTCTCCATTATAGTCTCCATGGGAAATTCAGGAGCACGGTGCACTTAACGCCATGCTGGTTTCTTTAACTGCGCTCGTAGAAGGAAGCCGCAGCCTCTCCAGTTCTACATGCATTCATTGGCTTAGACAGAGCGGCGGCAGCGTCAGTTGATGGCGTCATCACAAGGCTGCTGGGAGAAGTGAACTCATGCAGGGAATCGTTCGTTTTCGGCAGGTGCGTGCTTTCAGTTCATCGTTGGTCAAAATAATAGACGAGTTCATGAAAGTCCTTCTTTTTTCCCGTTCATGCACAACACTGACTACTGATGATATATTTTTAAAGCAACAAAGTGTGGTGAGGGGCTTGGAGCAGCGGGCAAATGGGAAATCGAAGGAGAAGAGTGTTCTTGATAACCTGAAATGTTTTTATCTAAATGCAAGAAGCATAAAAAATTAATTTCCAGAACTTGAGGCCATTATGATAAGGGAGGGCTATGACATAGTTGGGATTACAGAGACATTGCTATGTGAAGAGGATGGCGATGAATATAATATAGAAGGTTATAAGCTCTTTAGGAAGGATAGATGCAATAGGCGAGGAGGGGGTGTAGCAATCTATGTGAAAGAAAACATAAATGTGCAGGAAATTCCTGAAATTGAACATTCCTTTCCCTGTGAAGATATATGGGTCAGGCTCAATGGCAAGCACGAGACTGGTTTATAGGCGTATGCTATCAACTGCCAGCTTTGGACAATATTGTCGATGAAATGCTCTTTAAGAGGATTACCCGAGCTTGTAGAGGAGGAGTGACTATTATTATGAGAGACTTAAATTATCCTGCTATCGGTTGGGAAATGGTGAAAGGACAGGGTAGGGAGGAGGAAGAATTTCTAGTTGTAAATGATAATTTTTTGGCGCAGTATGTTAATAAACCTACAAGAGAGAAGGCAATTTTTGACTTAATGCTCTGTAATGACCCAGATAGAATTAGCAATGTTGAGGTACTGGAGCCACTTGGGACAAGTGATCACACTGCTGTTAATTTTGATGTTTCTTGGGAAGTTAAAAATTTTAGGCGAGCAAACTTTGACAGGATGCGCTCCTATCTAAATGAAATAAAAATGGGAGAGACTCCTGGACTGTGAGTCTACGAATGTGATGTGGGAAAGATTTAAGGGGGTTTTACTTGATTCACAATGCAAATTCATTCCAAAGGTGTCCAAAAGTAAGCTGAAAAAGCAGAATCCTCAGTGGATGACCAAAGTATTCGTAGGATGTTGAGGGAAAAGAGGAATCTTTATAAGATGTACATAAAGGATGACAATGAGAACACTCAGACTGAATACTGTAAAATGTGGGCTGTGGTCAAAAAAGAACTAAGGAATGCTAGAAGACTGTATGAAAGACAAATTGCAGAGGGGGCAAAAACTAACCCTGAGCGCTTCTTTCAGTACTGTAGCAGAAAATGGAAAGTCAAAGCGGAGGTTAAGTGCATAAAGAATAAATATGGTTCGCTGCTATATAATTACAAGGATATTATGGATACCTTAAACTGTTACTTTGTTGAGAATTTTACCTCAGAGCGGGTTTTTATTTGGCCAGAGGGCATGTCCAATGCTCAAGATTATTTGGGGGAAATTGAGGTTAGGGATAATGAAGTATTAGACAAGTTGCGTAAGCTTAAGGCAGATAAGGCGGCGGGTCCTGATGGCTTATATCCTAGAGTGCTCAGGGGAGTTATTGAGATCATCTTTAAGCCGCTATCAACCATCTTCAGACAGACTTTAGAAACTCGAGAAATGCTGAATTATTGGAAACAGGGCAATATAATACCAATATATAAGAAAGGGGACCGTATTAAGCCAGGAAATTACAGGCCAGTCAGTTTAACTTGCATTGCGTGCAAAATACTGTAATCTATCATAAAAGATGAGCTGGACTTATTTCTTGAATTTAATCATATCTTGAGGGATAGCCAGCATGGTTTCCGTAAGGGAAGGTCATGCCTGACGAACAGTCTGGAATTATTTGAAGAGGCCACTAAGACTTATGACCAGAGCAGGGCTCTTGACATCATATACTTGGATTTTCAGAAAGCATTTGATACAGTACCGCATAAGAGACTAATTCTTAAAATGAGCTCCATTGGAGTTACAGGAGGTATTCTGAAGTGGATTCAAAACTGGTTACAGGACAGAACAAAAAGAGTGGTGGTCAGTGGTATCTCATCTGAGCTAGGTATGGTGGGGAGTGGCGTCCCCCAGGGATCAGTGTTGGGACCCCTGCTGTTCCTCATCTACATTAATGACCTTGACAGGAAAATTGAGAGCAGATTAGTTAAATTCGCAGATGATACTAAATTGGGGAGTTTGCCAAATAGTTCAGAGACCACTAAAGTGATTCAGGATGATTTGGATAGAATCAAGAATTGTGCAGAAATGTGGCAAATGAAATTTAATGTAGTGAAATGTAAAGTTGTACATGTAGGTAATAAAAACATTACAGGGGATTACTTCATGGGAGGTTTAAAACAGGAATGTGAAAGATCTGGGAAGTGACTGTTGACCAAACCCTCACAGGTTCTAGCCATTGTGCCACAGCAGTTAAAAAAGCCAATCGGATGCTAGGATACATTGCCAAAAGTATTGAGTACAAATCTAAGGAGGTGATGCTTCTTTTGTACAACACATTCGTCAGACCACACTGGAGTATTGTGTACAGTTCTGGGGACCATACTTTAAGAAAGACGTGGAGGCTCTAGAGAAAGTTCAGAGAAGAGTCACTAAGCTAATTCTGCGTATAAAAGATTAAAGCTATGAGAAGAGGCTGAAGATCCTTAATCTCTCAGGAAAAGGAGACTAAGGGGTGATCTGATTGAGGCCTTTAAATATGTTAAAGGGATTAACAAAGTGAATTATGTAGGATTCCTTCAACCAAGTGTTGTGAGTAGAACTCGGGGTCACAAATGGAAGTTTACCAAAGGTAAATTTAGCACTGATATTCAGAAATATTGCTTCACCCAAAGAGTAATTTTGATGTGGAATAGCTTGTCTGACCATATTGTTGAGGCAGAGACCTTGGGAGTTTTCAAGAGCAGGCTTGGCTTAAAGCAAGATGCCATTGAGTATCTGAAGGGATATATTCACAATAGTATAAAGAAACTGGTGTGCTTAGTTTGGCTGAACGGCTTGTTCTTGCCATTCATGTTATGTTATCTAAAATTAAGGAATATTATTTAGCTGGCTCCAGCTTCATGAGAACTTCCTGCTGAATCTGGGATGCTAGCACTGCTACAATTTCAACTTGAATATCTGAGCATAAGTAGCACTCCTAATATGTTCAGCCATAATGAAGTCAAAGGCTGAGGATCACCTCTAGCTTGCGAACATTGCCATTTTAATGCTCAAACAATGTATCTGTGCTGCTACGGAATACCAGGTTTTGCTTAGCTATTATTTTGAAAAGACTAATCAACTGCCGCAACACTTATTGCCAACGCATTGTCTGAGCACCCTGTTTCAGCTGATTTTGTGCATCTATGGCATTTTGAGAGTAAACAATGCACTCAGCTACTTCCATTTATGAAAACGTTAAACTCAGCTGTTTTTTTTTTCATGGGTGCTAAGGATACTTGACATAATTTTCCAGTCTTTAACACAATGTTTTGCAAGAGCTGACTTGATCTCTGTTCCACAAAAAAGTTTACAACCTAACCAAATTGTAACATCCTGGCTTACTGAATAACCAAGCCAGGAACTTTCCAGTTTCGAGCCATTTGCGATCATTCAACTGTAATGAAACACACACCTTCTGTGTGTGCTATCCTTGGGGAAAATCAACTCTTTTGAATTGACATGGTCCTCTCTCAATCTAAATGCCTTGAAGTTCTTGGGTTACAGTTGTTTGCCATTTGCTGGGATCATTCAAAATATCCTCATCTTTTACAGCTATTTGTCTAGATGTCGGTGCTCCAGTGTTGCAGCAAACATTTGTTATTTCTTGTTGAGCGATGTCGCTAGCTGAGTTATCGCTTGAATTTCATGCGGAGTTGGCAGTAGATTTGTCGGCAGGCTGGCATCTGCTCTCATAGTGCTGCTACCGTTTGCCGTTTCTCCTTGTGGAACAATGCCGGTAGTTGGTTTGGCAATCTCCTGACATGGCGATGGACTTGATGGTAGATTTATAGGTGGGTTAGTGGCTGCTATGGTGGAGTTTCTAACGATAGCACCAACTGTTTCTTTTGAAGCAACAATGGTAGTTGTGCTAACGTTGACAGTCTCTCGGTCTGGTGGTGGACTTGAAGTTGCACCATGCTTGCTAACATTCCCAGAATAAAAGTATTTTAAAAACGAATCCCCCTGTTTTTACAGCATTCGCTCCTTCAATAGACTCTGGGCCCAATCTTATGCCAGAGACCTTAAACTCATTATTTGGGGATTTAGCATTGCGTGAGAGGCGTTCCCCCACAAAAGTTGCTATCTTGCACACCCGCCTATATCCCTAAAACACCTGCGCTACCAGTTATATTATGTATAGGCGTGGTTTGGACATTACACCAGTTAAACCAATCAGTGGTCCAGATGCCATTGCCATTAAGAGCTGGCTGCACAATCCCAAATCCTCAAACCAAAACCCGTGATGGAGAGAGGAAGTTGCGTTTAGGCGGTATTCTGACTTGGAGGCGTTCAGTGATAATCCCACAGATGGTTGCTTCGCACCATTGGCTCCCCAGCCAAGCACATACACCAGAACCTGCGGTTCCTCTCATACTGAGCAGGATTACTATTGCAACAACACATCATCAGTAGGGTAAAACTAACCTGTCTCACGACGGTCGCCACGTTTCTCCGAAGACGAAGTAAAATTGCTCATGCATGAGGTCAAATCCAGACAGGGGAGAATCTGTTTTTGTTAAGTTAATCATGAATTGTAATATTTAATAATAATGATGATTATTATTATTTGACATTGACATATTGTTTGTTTGGTATGTAATAAAAAAAAATCAAGCCTACCCCTTTTGTGATGGAAACTTCAATAGAAAAAAATGTTTTGCCATGCACTTCCCACTCCCATCTGAAATGAAGCATAGAACAAAATCCCATTTTAGAAAATGGCCTCAGCCAAATAAATGCCTACATTGACTGCAACCATTTAATGTAATACAATGCATCGCAAATCACCTGGACGTTGATAGAATGGGTTCCGTTACGATTCACATAGGCGCCACTCTTCAGAGCCTGAGCCCGAAGCAGAACGTGTGTGCAGTCAACGGCACCCAGAACCCTAGGGAACCCATAACTTGCTGAAAAATCCCGCTTTACCCTGCTTTGTCTCTCGGGTATCACAGGGATACCAGAGATGTACCTACAGGCATGTAACACTATGCTGGCAGTGACTGCAGTTATAGCCAAGCTTACGGCAAATTGGGTCATGCCTCCAATTGAGGTGAGTGGGTGTTGGAATGACCCACTAGCATAGAAAAATAGTGCCACAGTAACCCTAACAGCAGCGGGCAAGGCATACAGACAGCAAGCAGCGGTGTTTACGTCACCTGCAACCAGGTGACATAATTCCATCACTGCCTGATGGGAGAGGCGCTGTTTTGTCATTCTTTTTCTGTGGGAAATAATACTTGTATTATTATAATTTTAGAATATTTTATGTACATACAGCCCCAATTCTGAAATAGTTGGGACAAAATTGTGAAAATTGTAAATTGTGAATAAAATCAAACGCAGTGACTTTCAAATCAGACCAGCCAGTATTTTATTCACAATAGAACGGAGATTATGTAACAAATGTTGAAACAGAAATTTTACAGTTTCATCCACAAAATGAGCTCATTTCAAATTTAATGGCTACTACTGGTCTCAAAAGTTGAGACAAGGGCCTGTTTACCATGGTGTAGCATCCCCTCTTCTTTTTAACACAGAGTGGAGGCGCCTGAACATTGATGAGACAAGTTTCTTGAGTTTCGCCACTGGAATTTGATCCACTCTTGTTTAATACAGGCTTCCAGCTACTGGACAGTTTTGGGTCTCCTTTGACGGACTTTTTGTTTAATTATGCGCCAAATGTTCTCAATCGATGAAAGATCAGGACAGCAGGCAGGCCAGTTCAGCACACAGACTCTTCTACTACGAAGCCATGCTGTTGTAATAGCTGTTGTATTTGGTTTTGCATTGTGCTGCTGAAATACACAAGGCCTTCCCTGGAATAGATGTCATCTGGAGGAAAGCATGTATTGCTGTAAAACCTTTACATACCTTTCAGCATTCATGGTGCTTTTTAAAACATGCAAGCGTGTCCTACACCATATGCACTAATGCATCCCCATAGCATGAGAGATGCTGGCTTTTGAACTGAATGCTGATAACAGGAGGGGTGGTCTTTTAGCCTGGACGACACGACACCCATGATTTCCAAAAAGAATGTCAAATTTGGACTCCTCTGGCCACAGGACACTTTGCCACTTTGCTATAGTCCATTTTAAATGAGCCTTGGCCCACAGAACATGGTGGCACTTCTGGATCATGCTCAACAATGGTTTCCTTTTTGCATGATGGAATTGTAGGTGGCATCTGTGGATGGCACGGCAGACTGTGTTTACAGACAGTGGTTTCTTGAAGTGGTCAGTGGTCTTCCTGGACCAATTTAGTAATGTCAATGACGAAATCATGCTGGTGAGTGATGCAGTGGCGTCTGAGGGCCCAAAGATCATGGGCATTTAGTAAAGGTCTTTGGCCTTGTCCCTTACGCACAGAGATTTTTCCAGTTTCTCTGAATCTTCTGATGATGTTATGCACTGACGATGAGACCTTCAAAGCCTTTGCAATTTGATGTTGAGGAACATTGTTTTTCACATTGTGTATTCCACAATTTTTTACGCAAGTCTTCACAGAGCATCTGCCCACATTTACTTCCAAGAGACTTAGCCTCTCTAAGACTTAATCACTTTTATAGCCAATCATGTGTTACGTACAGTTTCGTGCTCCAGATATTCTGGAATGATTCCAATTTGGAAGAAGGTTTGGTTATAAATGATTTATTAGATGATTGAGCAAATGAACGTAGCAACTACAATTGTACAGAGGTGGGTAATGAAGTCATTGCATTAAAGATAGACATGCTGTCCTCTAACTGTCTGTCCTTGCGATGTTCTCATGACGATGGTGAGAATCCACTGGTTTCTGATGTCTCTGGTGTGGTGATCCTATCCAGAAGGTCTGTAGTCCGAAGTCCAATTGCACTCAGCCGGTCTACCTTTCTGGTGTAGCAGACCGGAGATGATTATCGAGTGTGTGGTCTCGAGTGTGTCGATGAGTCAGGGTCCCTCCTCCAGAGTATGTCCGAGTCCAAAGCCTGAGTCTAAAGCCTGTTCCACTGGCTGCGAGTTCCCTTTATATAGGCCCTGTGCTTCTGTATGATGTCACAATGAAGAATCCTGACTGACATCCCAGAGAAGAATTCTGAAGGCCATAGAACTCTCCAGATAGCTCCTGAGGACTCTTGCAGTCAGTAGAACCCTGTAGATGGGAGAATCTATGGTGTTCTCAGTCTCTAGTCATTATGCTTACAAGCACTCATAAATATTCATTACCCTTAAATGAGTAAGCAGAAACTACTGGCTGAGCAAAATAATACAATCAGGTGTTATAAACCCTCGTTACGTAACACATGTTACACAGCTGATTCCAGTTAACTTAATTACTGGCTAAATGTTCTTTCAGCGGATTTTCTTAAAAAATAATGGCTTTTTCAGACCTTTTTTGCTTGTCTCAACTTTTTTGAGACCTGTTGCAGCCTGAAAATTTGAAATAAGCTCATTTTGTGGAGTAAAAATGTAAAATGTCTCAGTTTCAACATTAGTCCAGGAGCTGAGGGTGGTCCTGTGTGCAAACATATGTCCCCTAATTTTGACTCTTGATCCTAGTAGTACACCCCTAGAGTGTAAAAAAAAAAAAAAAAAGCTTGGGTAGACATCGTGAATCCCGGGCAGGAGGTGTGAAATTCAAGATGGCGTCCAAGATGGCCGCCACATCCGAAAATCATGATTAACTCCCCAAGTAAATGAGCTAGGACATTGAATTTGGTGTCTAAACCTATGTTTTCAGGGCCAAGGAATCCATTGGGAGCACTGTCAGCTTTATACCTTATTTGCTTATACTGGAATCCAATATGGCTGCCAATATGGCCGCCGCATTATCTAATTATCAGTAACTTTCTAAGGGATTAAAGCATTTGATTGAATGTAGTGTCCAATTATAGGTTTTCAACGCCAGGGAATCCATTGAGAGCACTTTCAGCTTCCTAACGTATTTGGTTTCTTTCAGAGGAAATCTGATATGGCTGCCAAAGAAACAATGTACAAAAGTACTATAGAGCCTATTCATGTTGTGACTAGTGACTAGTTTCGACTATTCAATGGCTCATATTGCAGCAAATTGTAATTGTATGGATATCCTTGAGCCGATTCAGATTTCTTTTTAAATTCAAGCTCATGAAATCAACTTATAACCATATGTTGCTTTATTTTCCTGGAAGTGCTGCCATCTATTGACTTGATAGGCAGAATCCCGACTGGGTAATCTCCTTCGGGGAAACCCATGAGTACAATGGGTGAACTTTTTAAAGCTTTTGAAGACATCCTGATAAATAAAACGTAGTAGTAGTAGTAGTACTAGTAGTAGTAGTAGTAGTAGTAGTAGCAGTAGTAGTAGTAGTAGTAGTAGTAGTAGTAGTAGTAGTAGTAGTAGTAGCAGTAGTAGCAGTAGTAGTAGCAGTAGTAGTAGCAGTAGCAGTAGCAGTAGCAGTAGCAGGTACATAATTTCAGCAACAGAGGTGATTTATTCATACTTAGAAAATGTGTGTACTGTAAATCAGGTATAAATCAAAACAAGCATTGAAGAGTCTTACAATAGCTGGTCCTCCACAGTTTGCTCATCCAGTATTCATACAAATAAGGCTCAGAAGGCCTCATAATTTGATCTTGGGGCATGATAAAAATCTAAAAACAGAAACCTGTATAAGAAACCTAATTGCCAGTGTTTTCATCAATGGCCAATTGGACATGATACCATGACGCTCATGACATGTAAGCTTATCACACCCTTGCCCTCTGTCTTCAGGCTTCTGATGGTCTTCAAGGCATCCCACTCAAGAGGCGCAAATCTGATGTCTCGGCCAGTGTTGGAGACGATAAGTGCATTATATGTCAGAAGGACACTGGTGAATCAACGTGCAGTAACAAGGACAGTAGAGAAAAGATTATGAAGGCTGCCAGTATACGTAAGGATATTGTCGCACAAAGGCTAGAGGTAGTTGATCATGAAAAGTTTGTCTGTCGTGTCAGTAACAACTGTTACAAGTCATGCACGCTAAAAAAACTTTGAAGAAACTAGAGGACGCTTCGGCAGATACGTTGGCTGTGAAAGATGAGGAGCTAACTCAGGGTTGCAGTGAATCCCATGCAACCAGGGCCAAAATCAAACCACGGTCACCTCCATCTGCAGCTGGGGTTCCAGCATATGAAAAAACATGTACTATATGTGATTTCGTCAAACACAAGGGTGAACGCCAGAAATTTCTGATATGCGAAGATGAAAGGGCCGGGAAATTCCTGAAAGCCATTGTGTTTTTTCAGGATGAAGTGCACTACCGTACCTGTGACCTGTAGGATGTGAACTCAGTCTTTGGAGCTGATATATTTTGCCTTAAAAATAATATAAGGAACTATCCGTTGAAATATGATTGTGAATTACATACGCATGACACACAATCTTTCCAATCTGCTAAGGACAGATATTTTGCCCGTTTTCTTCAGGACATTGACTTACCTCTGGCTTTACCTTGAGTTCTCTTCGGGATCGTGTCAATGGTTATGGTGGCTCCCACCAGACATTTTCAAACGAGGACATCCGACTGTTGCTTGAATGTCATTATGGCACTGACTTGAAACTTTCAGTTCCCACAGAAGCAAATAAATCTCTGCAATGGTTTTTTTTTAATGCATCCCCTTCAGATATGGCTGACGTTATACGTTCAACCAGTGCAATTACTCAGTTTGCATCCACAATTAGGCGAGCTCTTCTAGATTTTGATTTCAACTTGGAGGACAAATTCTGTGATTCAGTGGATCTCAAAGAATCATGGAGGACGATGGATATCCCGGATGAAGTAGTTTTTCCTATGTACATTGCTTAACTGTGATCCTGAGGAGCTTGCACAAGATGTTCCCGATAGGGACAACTCATTTTCGATTGATGAGGGGAGTCCTGAGAGCCTTGAGCAGAGTAGCATTGATGACTACACCTATTCGCAGACACCAAAAGTGCGAAAAATCAAAAGTGTGTTCCAGACACTATATTTTATTGTAAATAATGGAAAACGAAGGGCTCCTCTGCAATTGATGTCAGCTGAAGGAGTACATTCAACTTGCAAAAGCAAAACAATGATTACTGCCCTCAACCATTTGGGAATCTCCTTAAGTTATGATGAGGTCGCTCGTTATCACAATGACTTGGCCGAGTTGGTCTGTGATTCTGTGGAAGAAGTTCCATTGCCCAGCCATCTAAACCCAGGCTCATTTACCATTGCAGCATTTGATAACTTTGATCAAGAAGAACAAACCATGTCTGGTATTGGAGGATCACATGATACTGTCTGTCCTTTATCAAGGTAAACCTGAAACCGTTCCCAGGAAACCTTTTATTTTGCAAACAAATGTCGTCCATGGACCAAGATCATTTCGGAATACACTAAAATGCCAGGAGCTCAAGGAATTTGTGAAGCCAGCCAAGAAGGGGGGTATACCTAGTGATTACAAAGTATGTGACTGTACAAGTGAAACAGGCAATATAGAATCCACAGATCAAGCTTGGTCTCTCGCACGTATGGATTTATTTAAGATTGACGAGCGATCTGTTGAAGTTACATGTAATGAGCAGGAAATGCCCTCATGGAGTGCATTCAATTCTATTATAACCAAAGAGCATCTCCCTGAGAGAATTGTGGGCTTTTTGCCAATCCTTCCTTTCCCCGTCACTTGATATGACACTGTTTATACTGCTCTGAAAAATTTTCAGAATGTTCTTGGCCAGCTCTCTCAAAATCATTTGGCCATAACCTGTGATGAAGAAGTCTATAGAATTGCTCGGGAAATTATGCTGTTGCGCGAAAATGAATTCACAAATTTGACACTGCTTAGGATCATTCCATTTCCTGAAAGTTTACCTTGGATGCATAGGGAAATACTCGCGTAGCAGTGGCGGTGAAAGTATATGGATAGAAAGTTAGATATTTGGACCTAATGCCACAGAAGCAGTTCTCGGAGGATCACACTATGTTAGGTCTCTTGAGGGTGTGATTCTGCTCTCAGAAACTATGGAAAGGTTACAGTGGAAGGCCTTTTTTGATGAGCATGGTGTTGAGGACTATGCAGAGTCCCTGAATATTCTACAGGATCTGAAGCACCAGGTAGCAGATAAGAATAGATCTTCTAGCAGAGCACTTCTTGATTCATTCATTAGCTTACCAGATGCACTGCTAAAAGATTTTGAAAAATTCAGAGAGGATAACCAGCAGAAAAGTGAAACATTCAAGTACTGGGATGGTTTCATTGAAATGGTGCATCTGGCAAAGGACCTGGTTAGGGCTGATAAAGAAGGAGATTGGGACCTTCATTTAAAACCTGCTGAAGCAGTTCTGCCATATTTTTCCAGCTTTGACTCTAGCAACTACCTTAGATGGTGCTCATTGTATCTAGAGGATATGAAGAGGTTGCCTCAGGTCGCACCTGAACTCCATGAGAAATTCAAGGATGGACATTTCGTTGTCAAGCGGTCACCCGTGCCATTCACTGCTGTTGGAGCAGACGTGTCTGGAGCAAACAATTAACCGCTCATCCAAGACCAGTGGAGGAATAATTGGTAATACAAAACGGAAGAAATTTGTTTCGCGGTGGAACATTATTCACCATTAGTTTATGGCAGTGAAATTGCAGGGGTTCCTTTACATAGTACTGAACTAACGGTTAACCATGCATTCAACTTCAAACAAACTCAGGATAGTGAACTCAAAGTGAAGAAGATGACAGCCTACATACTGAAATATGAAGACCCATTCAAAATAAGTGCTTCTACTGAACTTCAACTGCATAGCTTTTTGACTAGTGCAATCATGCCTGAAACTGTCCGTACAGATCTGTTGTCAGTAAAGGATTCGGGGGCAAACATGTATAGTGAATTTCGGAAGGACCGCTTTGTGGACAAGTCAAAAAGACTGTCAGATGTTATCCCCAGCAGGAACCTGAAGACATTTTCAAGTATTGAGGCTAAGAAGAAGGTCCCCAGCAAAAGTAAACATACTAAGGATAAGAGGGATATCGGGAGTGGCCGAAAGAAATCGGACATAGCCCAGGTACGGGGTCATGATGCACATGAGGTTTTCAAGTATGACTTGGTGAATAGTAGCTACTTATTCAATGATGCAGATGGACTGATGAAAAAGCCACCAAAGCATGAGCTGCTGAAAGAGTGAGTCAAACCTTGAGCCAAATGACTATATCTCTCCATCTGATTGGGCTCAAATGCCTACAGGATACGTGGTGGATGTCATGGCTTATGTTAGGAAGCTACCCATCTCTTCTCTCTAGACCTTTGGGGAGTTTTTTGACAAATTCCTCGCCATGGTAATAGGTATTTGTAAAAATACACAGGGAATAGATTTTGTTTTTGACTCTTATATAGAGGGGTCTGTGAAAGACGATGAAAGAATCAGACAAACTCTTAAAGCTCCTATTCTTGCGAGTGACATTTCTCGAGCCAAGAAGCTACGGAAAGACATGAACACATTCTGGCCATCAGTGGAGAACAAATCAAAGTTGGAGGACTTCCTTAAGAGATGCATTATAGAATATTTTATGCAGAAAGACTCTGATGTAAACATTTTTATGAGTGGAACAGTGTCAAATAGTGATCGCGACATTTCCGCTAGTGCACAGTTTGTTAGGAATGGAAAACTCCTCCAGCATGCTAAATTGGACTCTAATCTAGAGGAAGCAGTCGTTCGAATAATTCCACATGCCCTTCATGCTGTAAGAAATGGAATAACGCGGCTTGTAATATTCTCTAGTGACACAGATGTGTTTGTTCTTGCAATGTACTTCTCGCGTTTGTTTGTGTCCAAAGGTCTCAGGGAATTGTGGCTTGGGGAGGCGGGAGTTGGAGACAGAACAAGATACATTCCCCTACATATCCTTGCTGACAGAGTGGGAGAGCCCATATGTGAAGTTCCTCCTGCAGTCCATGCCCTGACAGGGAGTGATGTGACCAGTAAATTTGAAACTAAAGCAGCTGGAATGAAAGCTAATCCAACAGCCTACCTCAGCCACTTTGGAACGAACACTGATGAAATCAAAGATATTGTGTCCAATGCTGAGAAATACTTGGTTCGGGTGGTAAATCATTGAAATCATTGAATAGAGACAATGGATCAGTTACGATACACAATGGATCACCAACATGCTGGAACTACCATTCAAGACCTTCCACCAACAAGCAATGCGATACAGGGCCATATTCTGAGGGCGTTCTATATGACTCACACACAAATCAACTGTCTGCAACATAGTACTCTCAATCCACTTGAATATGGGTTTGAGTTGCAAGATGGGATTTTTGTGCCAACAAAGAACTACCAACCTCTGCCAGATAGCATGGCAATAAAGTGTAACTGTTAAAAAGTGTGCCACAAGTGCATGCCCTTGTCGGGAGCATGAACTCCCTCGCTGCATTTTCTGCAAGTGCCAAGTCTATGAGAAACAAACTTGTAAAAATCCTAAGGGCATAATTGGTGGAAAGTAAACCTCCAATGGCTATGAAGGACATAATCAGTTGATGCGGTTAGGTGAAGACTCTTAGTCAACTGTGATGTCATGTATTTTGCAACTTCTTTTGCATGTTTTGTTTGTCTGTAGCTATTTATTGTTGTCTGTTGATATGTGGTATGCTGGTGGTTTTATCTACATGTCTTTTTGCGACCAGGGCACACTATCCAGAAAATTAATGAAAACACTATTATTGGTACAGGTGCCACTCAGACAGCCATCTTAGGTTTCCCCAAATGCCATTTAGTTAGGAAGCTGAAAGTGCCCTCAATGGATTCCCTGGCATTGAAAACCTATAATTGGACACTACATTCAATCAAATGGTTTAATCCCTTAGAAAGTTACTGATGTTTCGATAATGCGGCGACCCTATTGGCAGCCATATTTGATTCCAGTATAACCAAATAAGGTATAAAGCTGACAGTGCTCCCAATGGATTTCTTGGCCCTGAAAACATAGGTTAAGACACCAATTTCAATGTCCTAGCTCATTTACTTTGGGAGTTATTCATGATTTTAGGATATGGCCTCCATCTTGGACGCCATCTTAAATTTTACACCACCTGCCCGGGATCCACGATGTCTACCCAAGTTTTTTTTTACTCCCCTCGGGGTGTACAACTATGATCAAGAGTCAAAATTAGGGGACATATGTTTGCACACAGGACCACCCTCAGCTCCAGGACTACATTTGAAATGTTATCTATGTTCTGTTGTAAATAACATATTGGCTCATGTGATCTGAAAGTCATTACATTTGTCCCAATTACTTCGGAATTGGGGTTGTGTGTGTGTATGTATGTGTGTATGTCATTAATGTATAATATTTATAATAATTATACACTGCCCGTCCAAAAAAAGTCATCATTTGGAAATAAATAAACTAATTCTATAATTGGATCATTACTGTGGTTATTAATATGTTTCAGCTGACAGTAATCATTTTAACCCTGACTGATGAAGCATGTCGCTACTCATTTCTTAAAAAATCACAGCGGAAGACACATCCCCTGATGGTGGAAAAGATGTAACAGTATTTCAGAATGGGCAAGTTATTGGCCTGTATCTAGCAAAGAAAACCGTGAATGACAAAAACAAGTATGAGGAGTCATTTTCACAGTGCTCAAGAAAGACCACCGAGTGGTTCAACCATTTTGTCGAGATGACAAGATCTCGGCCAAAAATTTTGGCATTTCTGATCGAAAATAAATGTTCTGGCGTCGCATATGGTCATCAAGCAATGGCAAGACGAATTTGTACTGTAATCAAAGCTACAGGGTTTCCAACAAAAATATTTGAGTGTGCGACTTTTTTTTTTTGGACGGGCAGTGTATATTATTATAAAAGTGGAAAAAATGATTGATACAAAATACAAACAATATAGCCTTACCTGAAAGGCCCAGGTAGCTGGTGCGCTGGCGGTACACGCGTTCTGGGCGTCTTCTATTATTTAACTGGCGATCAAGGCGATTTCGTACTATCTCTGCCATTTTCTCAGGGGTTCAACTGAGGCTTAAAGCAAGATGGCTTTTTATAGGTGAGCTAATTCGGCAAGTGGAGCCACATGTGCACGTCCACATGTGTCCAAGTGGACGCGCATTGAAGCCGCCTCGGTGCGCTCTTGTAAAACTCCAAATGGGTAGCGGGTGGTTTGA
This sequence comes from Gymnothorax reevesii, assembly GCA_029721435.1. Taxonomy (NCBI): domain Eukaryota; kingdom Metazoa; phylum Chordata; class Actinopteri; order Anguilliformes; family Muraenidae; genus Gymnothorax; species Gymnothorax reevesii. The sequence continues at coordinate 43,944,428 of CM056587.1, read as the reverse complement.
GGACCCGCTGTACGCTTTCCCTAACGTGTGGTCAAGATAGCTATTGTAGGGAAAGCGCATACACATGCCCAGGGGCACACCTCCAGGTGCAAATAAGGGAGTCAGCATAATGCATAGCGGGTAGTGTGGCTGCAAGATACCATTTAGGGATGGTGGAAGCTGCTAAATGCGTAATTCACGGGTAGCGGGATGGAGCCCTCTATTTGCAGCCAGATAATGTTGGCTTTTTAGATATGCTGCAGTCTATACATATCCTCACATTTTTTTTCTCAAAGACAATTGAAATTTGTGTCAGTAGGTTAGGCTACCTTTGGCTGGGGACAGGAGGGAAGTGGCTGCTTGTAAAGCATGATTGAGACATTGCTCATTGTGCTTACAGAATGCGTAGTCTAGTGAGTCTACAATTAGCTACTTGTGGTAACTCTGTCTCATGCATGGTTGGCTTACTTTTCGCCCATTTCACCACCGTCTTTAAAGTACCGCTCTTGGCAGTTGCCTAGTGTGCCTGTATGGACGCAGTGGCACTGGTACCTGTGTGTCATGTCCTTGCAGTGACTGTTATCGCGCAGTGTAAATATGGTAATCTGTTGGCAATGTAAAGAGTTCCTAGCTCATGAATCATGCTGTGCTTTGCTTACTCAGTCTTGTTCTCCCCTTTCAGGTGTTCTGGTCCTGACCCAGATCATTAACCCTTTCCGTACCATCCCCTTCAACTTCAAAGACCAGTTCGGCCTTGCGTATGGTGGACTGCGCGGTGCCATCTGCTTCGCTCTGGTCTTCCTCCTCCCAGAAAACATTGGGCGCCGAAACCTCTTCATCACTGCCACCATTGCTGTCATCATCTTTACAGTTTTCATCCAGGTGAGCAGCTTATCAGCATTTGTGGGGTCCCCTAGCCTTGTATGCAAGACTAAAGAAAATGAGTTGATCTTTACTAAAATATTTTCAAAGATTCTATTCAATTATAGAATTTATTATTCTTCAATTTAAACAACTTATTTTTGTTACCTTTTTTGGTTTAGTTTTGTGCTTTAGCAAATGGAAATGCATGTGGCAGTAACTTTATTCACAAAGGGAAGCTTCCTGTCAAACAACCTGTTCACTTGTTGACTCACCTGGGCCATTTTTATTAATGCAAACATTGTCGCTTAGTGGTAGTTCCATGGGAATGAATTCTAGTCAGCAAAGCTGTTCACAGAAACTCATATATCATTTTCTTGCCCTTCTTAAATTTCACTTTCATTATGTACCTTATAAAAATGCCTACAAATGGTGGTGTCGAATGGAAAGAGAAGAAGTATTTTTACACGTGAAGATTTTCATTGTGTCAATAATCGACTTCAATCTCATCCCCGTTAACTCAAATGTTTTTTGACCAAGTTAGGATGGTGTAAACTCCATCATGAGTTCTTGTCGGTCGACCGTAACCCATTTGATCCATAACTTCTAGTGGTCACTAATACTATTCAAATTTAAATAAACTTGGTATGTGACATCTTTGGCTCATAATCTACTTTGGGGTTGCATTTCAGTAGCCTGACTCCGCCAGCCTTCATACTTCCACTTAATTTCATTTCGCTTCAGTACTCAGTTTGATCACTAGGAGCTCTGCCCCGTTTACCTCAGCAGAAAGTACGTCGGACCAACCAACGAACAGAAGGCGTGGCCGAGAGCCATGATGCAGCAGCTGTGCCGAGTTTGAAATTGTAGTCTCGGAAATCAGCAATGACTACGGACATAGATACATTGGAGGCCATTCACTCTATCGTGGAGAAAATCCCGGGTATCAGCGACTTATAGCCACAACAAGATGAATGTTTGCTTAGTTTTTTGAATGGAAATGATGTTGTAGCACTACTCCCTACAGATTGTAATATTTACTTAACAGCCATCATGAAATGGGCACCCTGCTCATCTCTGTGAGAGGCAGCCGAACCACCTCAGCTAGCTTGTAGATTCTAGTGTTACATTGCCAGCGAATTTCACACTATTGAAGTTAACTTTTTAAAAGCCGTATTTTTGTTCATGTCACAAGACCTATTCGCTCTCTGTGTCATTTTGTCATTATCCATGAATGAAATGATTGTCTGAGACAGCCAAACGCTTGGAGCCAAAGTGTGAGATGGCGAGCTCGGTATGATGTTAGCGCAAGTATGGTTAACGGTTCAGTTTTTGTGTCAATGCAGATTTTGTCCTAATGTAAATAATGCGTTATTCTCGCCGATTCTGCCGTTGGTTTCTGTCGGGTCTCTTACTTTTTTTTTAACAGCAGCAGTATCTGCGGGAAAAACGATAGCTCAACAGTTTGTTTCTAGTAAGTAGTACAGAAAGAGCACCTTTGGTTCTTTTAAGTGAATGAATGAAGGCTAAAATTTGGTAGATGGGCATATATATGGGTACAGTGTTAACTTTAATGTACTGATCAGTTTGTTTTCATTGCATTCCTGGTTTGAGGGACTGTAGTTCTCACCAATCGTGAGTGATTAGTTTACGGGTACACCAATGATTCTAAACTTCTGTCATGTGCCCACCCAGCAGGAAGTAAGCACTTATCAATGACAACTACCCAGACTCTGTGTACGAAGCAAAGCGAAGTAGCAGAGTTTGGTTTTACCAGCCTAGCATTTCAGCCCCATACCCCCAAAAGTGGTCGTGGCCGGGTGTTCATGCTGAATTTAGGTTGTTCATTTTAAACCTTCACACATAAAGATCTGAAACTTGGTATGTAAGTACAATACAACATCTCACAACATATAAATGATGGGTTCTAATGATTTCGGAAAAACAGCTGTTTTATGACCTTTGACGTTCCTTCACCCCAGACACTTACTGTATATGAAAGACCAGTAACCTGTAATGGTCACAGATCTTGATCAATTTTGACTAAACTTGATCTGGAGCATCTTAAGGACATAAACTACTTTGGAATTTTATACTTAATAAAAATATAAAGGCCTGATGTAACTAATTTACGTAACATGAAATGTATTACCCTAAATGAGCTGATAATGTCTTAATTGTGCAAAATGGTTATTTGTCTTGATTTGTTTACAACATTTGTGTTCATCTCTGCCAGTGAGCACTTGCTCAGTGATGTATTGATTCCACCCACAACAAAGGTGTGGCATGTGCCGACGCTACTCAAACAGCGTGAACAGAACTCAGACACTTCCTAAAACTGGAGACAATAAAAGGCCACCCCAAAATGTCAAATTTTATCAAAAGTCACCATGCCACAAAAGTTGCAAATCATGCGGGAATGCACCATAGGAAAGCGGGATGCAGGAATGTCCACCACAGCGGTTGCTGCTGAATGTTCACAATCGGACAATTGGGCGTTTAAGAGTTCGTTTAAGACAGACTGGCAGTACAGCAAATTGACCTCACCCTCGTCGTCCAGGGTGACCACATGAGCACAACATTGTTACATCTGGCTTCTCCACTTGCACAATCGCCTCAGACCAGCAACACGCACAGCAGATGAAACAGTTGATCTGCACAACAGACGTATCATACCTCCAAGTGTCCAGAACCGCCTGAGAGAAGCCAACCTACATGCTTGTCATCCTCATTGTGATCCCAACCGTGTCTAAGAGTATCCCTGATTGCGATACGGCATTACCTTGCATATTGAACAATAAAATGAATTGTGTATGACTTAATATATATTGTAAAACCCTTAATTCTTATTTAAAGTTTAAAAGTGTCAAATGGGGCGTTTATATTTTTGTTAACTGTATTTCAGCCCTGCACACACAAAAGTGGTCATAAGGTGGGCTTATTGGGGGGGAATGAAGTTTTCTGCATAATGTCTTTATTATATAGATAAAGAGCTGAAACTTAAAGCTGCTATAGTGATTTTTTTTTTTTGTTGTTTTTAAAAAAAGTGCTAAATAGCTCCACATTTTGACAGAGACCATTTATTAAGAGCATCTGGTCGATAACACAGGTCTCTCAGTCACTGTCTTCTACAGTAAAGCAGCATTTAAAATTCTGGAGTCCCCAACAATCACTGACTGCCTCTATCCAATCAGGTGAGAGAATGCCATAAATACGTGCCTCTCTCTGCTTGTGAATGCGCAGAGCTGAATCTGCGTTGTTAGTGTGCCATCTGCCGGAAATATTATTTGAAGAAAAATCTATGTTGTTGGTAATATGAGATCAGGTGAAGCTTCCAATCCCAGCGTTACGGGAGACGCCTTACACAATTAAACAGCCAAAGTGCCAAAGAATGGTAGAACAAATAGAACTAAGGAGAAAAAATACAGAACTGCCAAGAGCTGTATTTATGTCGGGGCCACCTTCAATGGGGAAAACTGAAGGAATCAAAGGGTTTAAAAAGAGATGCACAGCTGGCCTAGCTGCCACCGAACTGGTAAGCTTTGTTTTACAATGTTGTAGTTCTGCAGTTTTATCAGTCTCGGGTGGTCCTGTTGGTGGTTTTTAATCCTACTAATGTCAGTTTGTAAATGAACCATCATCTTTTGAGGCCGACTACAGCTTGCTTAGCTTTGTAATGATGGCATGTGTGGCTATAAGACACTAGCTAGTTTTAGCTAATACCTTCAAAAAGCCATTCATACCCCACTTTAGATTATGCCCTTGAGTTGAATGACCCAATATCGAATGCATTTGATAAAACCTGATATGCAACTACTTTTAGCTCATGAACTGCTTTGGGATTGTATTTCAGCTGTGTACCCCACTTCCAAATTGGCGCAGTGGCAGACCAGTTGAGTTTCAGGTTCACTTTAGCGTCTAGTTTTTATACTATGATTTCTGATATGAATATGGTTTAAATGGAAGAATCTTTTCATTCAAAGCACATTAACTGGTGTGCCATCCTCAATCCCCCCTTACAAGTGGATCTGTTTCCTCTTGAGAAAAGGGTTCTTGGGAGAGCCTGTTAGAGGCTTGTTCTTTATCTGGCATGATGAAATTGCTGGTTCACTACAGTGTTAATGCACTGTTTTTAAAGGGAATGACTGTGGCTGATCTGATTGAACTCAGTGGGCCCAAACCCTCACCAAACCCACTGGCAATGAATTTGTCTTTGACCACCTCTTTTGACAACCGCACCACAGTTCCATTGTGACCTCGTATCACAAAATTACCGAATGAAGTCGGACATGCTCAGTTTTGATCTGGGATACCTTTAGCCCTTGAATTTCCCAATTATGTTTAGTTAATCAAATTAGGGTCTCAAGTCGTATTCCCAGAGATTAAGAAAATTTCACTTTGCAAGTGAATGGCAAATTAAAACAAGCTCAGATTTATTTATTAATTTTTAAAAAATAAATATTGTTTGTATTATTGCTAGACTAAAGTGCTTGTTTAGGTAGAACGTTTGCAGTGTGCTTGACATGCAATTCTGATCTTTTATTTTATGAATCATCATCTTAGGGAATCAGTATCCGGCCCCTGATCGAGTTCATGAATGTCCGCAGGACCAACCGCAAGCTCACCAGCATCAACGTGGAGGTTCACACCAGGGTACGAGGCTACTGACTCTCTGCTGCTTCACTTCTGCATTACACAACCTCCAATACATACAGAGAGAGCCATTTTATCAAATCATTTCATTCAAAGATCGATGAGAATTCACGCAATAGTGCTTCTTAACGTATTTTGGCAGTGATACTAACCATAAATTGAAACTGAATCTTGACTTTCACTACGTTCAGTCTTCAAATCCAATGTGCCAAAGTATAGCTCTATAAAGCAAAAAATTCTATCACCGTGCAAATACTTTGAGATGACACCTTATCTTGCTGTCAGAGTTGGCTACTGATTGAGAGAAAACTACACTAACTTGTGATTATTACCGCTGCTGCTCTTAATCATCCATTAGTTTGCCTGTGGTCATCTCTTAAGTTTGAACAGGAAGCTTTTATACCCATATTTCTGTTTTAATGTCAGCGCGAATTAGTCCAGAAGCTCATGGAAATCACTTCACTTTGAATATGACTGTAGATGGTTTCTTTGAAAACAGTAAGCCCTGTGCTGTGCATGTTTCAGTGGACTATAGAACTGCTGGATCCCCAGCCTGAAAATGCACTAAATATGATTTTGAAAAACAATAACTTGGAGAGAAACTCCAAATTCCACGATGAAAAATATTGTAGTTTAGTAATACTCCAATGGAACCATAAAAAATAATACATTTATTCCCTATCACTAGGTCTGGTAATTCCTTTAGTCCCCATCAACCTACTGCACAAAATGGACATAGCGATGATGTGGACACTTAATTAGAATGGAGACCAATGAAACATTGCAATATATCACTGTTGTATATAAAAACAATTCTGTACCTGTGGTGTTTCCCTGCACCAAATGTTTTCTTGTGCTGTACCATTTGAGGGCATTTTAACACATGCAACACACAAACACCTATCAGGAACGATAACGTTATTATGATATAATATTAGTCACAAGCTGGATGCCTTTCTAAAAAGACTGTCTACACTGTTCAAAGCATTTCCTCCTGATGGCTCATCTGGATGTTTACAGGGTAGTTAACTTGTCAGAACTGGTTATCTGGTCTAAGGTTTATGGAAGATTAGCAAAATATTTTTTCTGCTAGATAGTGTTGTCTAGCTGAGGGCTCATTTTCTCCATTACCTTACTCTGATAATTTTGTAGGGAGCAATACATTTATTAAATGATCTTTCTGATATGTCAACTTGTTGGTGACCCTGTAGAATTTGCTGCTCTTCGTCTCAGGAATTGGTTTCCAGTACAAATGTGTATGGCTGCATAACTCCTAAAATGTTGTGTAGTGTGCAATAGCAATCAAAACTGAAAACAAGCCATGTTGGTTTTTTTTCCCCCCCCCCCACCGATAAGCAGAGTGGAAGAGGGATGGTATGTGCTGTATCATGAAGTTGTAGGCAAACCGAGAAGGGGGTGTGTGGAGATTTCAATAGAGGCAGGAAATATTTGCATATTCATTGCCCTGTGCATATTAAATGAGGGTAAAGGTGCAGAGTTACAGCGAAGCCAATATAAGGTATGAATGGATTTTTTTTCACAGAAAAAATCTGAATATGTAATTTTTATGAACAAAGATGAGTTATAGGGGTTTAAGTAATACATGGAGGAGGTCTTTAACCCTCTCATAACTAATGGAACAAATGTCTCGCCTATATTTTGTTAGTGCGACATATTTGTCCCACCAGAATTGTATCAATTCCTCGCAGATGTGGTATGACAATTGATATGGATGAACATTTTAAGTCACAAAAGTCACATGTATATCCAATGGGAAACTGATTTGCATTACTGTATTCTGTGTTGAAAGGGTTAACTGAACTTTCAGCTTGCTACATGGTCTTGACTTTGCTTTATTGTCACAAGTTCCAGCACAGACTGAGGGCATGAGTGCCCATATTCCATCTGCTTGTACCGAATTTACTTTGTACTCAGTGGTCAATGTGGCAGGTAGGAGTCAATGTGGATGCATCAGCACTGTGTGCCTGAAAATGGACATGGAAAATGCCATTTCACCCATCTCCAGAGCTGGCTGTTTATCCATTAATGAACATAAACTCTCCCCTGCAAAAATTTAAAGACTCAGCCTTGCCTCAGAATTGGTGGCATTTATAAGTAATTTTGAATAATGTAGGCTCTTATATTGTTCCTGTTGTTTTTCTATAATAATTCTGTTAAGTATAATTTTTTACTTGTATTTTTCAGACCGCTTTCACTTCTGTAGTCAGCATAAAAATGATTCGGTTTGTCACCTCAGCATAAGGAGCCTTATGGGACATCATTGTGTCTGAGGTCGTATGCACATAATTCTGCTGGATGCAATCGGCAATCCAGATATAGTTTGCCCAATTTCATCCATTCGAAGGATTCAGACGTACTATGAAATTCAAGTACAGCTTTTTGCCTACTAAATGCATGTGTGGCTATTTGGATGCCATTGTACCGAAATTGGCTGCAGTTTACCTAGGAAGCACATGAGAGATAGTCCTGGAGTGAACGGAGCAAAATGGCTAAAATTATTTCCATAAACATAGTGTAAATTATATATCAGAATTGAAATGGAAAAAATACTTATTCTTTCATAGTTCTTACAATTTTCCCCATAAACCACAAGCATTGCGTGAAAGTATGCTGATTAGTCCATTAAGGATTTATGACTGATAACGACATGCTCCCTTGATTGTACAGAGAGTCTTCTGTTAGGGGCTATTTACAATTGATCGTGCGTGTCTACGTGAACTGCGTGTTCTACGGGCGACCCGAATTCTACGGCCAAAACTGACCCGCAGACCGGTCGTGGCGCACGCAGCCAATTTTTCTGGTCGTACAGGGTAAGTACTTGTTCAATACGTGCCACTTACATGAAGCTGGCGTGATCTGCGAAATCCGTGACAATCAGGGACCTTTTCACACGCACGTGGGACGTGATGCTCGCAAGTGGAGAGTACTTAACATGCACGCGCGATTCAAGTGGCAAGTAATGCAGACGTACGGGAGGGGTTCACGCACGTGTAACGTGATTGCCACTTGAGTGGCATGCACGTCGACCACAAGGCGCGAGTGAGTGTGGAGTACGTGTTCTACGTGGCCAGTGCGGGTTGGGGTACTATTTAAAAATGCTGATGTAACAGGACTCAGCATCATTTGTCATCTTCATCCGTGCTGTTATCCTTGGAAGTGGAGGCAGTGGAAGCAGAAAGCTGACTGGAAGCTGGTGATTTCTTGGATCTACTGGGTGGCATTTTCACAACTGTTCAAGAACTGGCAAATGACCGGGTTTAAATAACCCGCACGTGCAAGTACTTGCCACGTGCGTGCGCTGCGTGAGACGTACGTCCGACCTGCTTGCTCCGCCAGTATCGTGCGTGGAAAGTAAGTCAGTTTTGCGCTACCCGGACGACAGAAGTGCTTACCACGTGCGTGGCACTTGCGTGGGTGTATATTCATATGCTTACAATATTAAAAATATTTTAAAATTCTTGATATATGATTCATTTTGAATTAATTTTAATGGAATTTTCCCCATAAAACCCTATATATATCTACAGCACACGCACTTGTGACGTACTTGCCATGTACTTGGCGTGGACTATTTTCGACTGATCACTGCGTGCACCGTGGAATTAATTTGCAGACCAATTCTTTGCTACGGGCGGTTCTACGTGCCCTGCGGCCAGAAAAACACGCACGTGTCACGTACTCGCCACGTCGAGCACGCAGTCATTTTTCCCAAATTTCGCACGTAAATTGCACGTAGACGCCCGTACGTTCAAATGTAAATCCCCCTTTAGCAAGCAACATCACCTTAGTCTAATGTATCTCAAACCTCTCCTGGAACGCTACTTTTGCTGCCAGTTTTAGATCTCTTCCTGCTCCAGCAGAGATGATTCAAATTATGCACTCTTTCACGAGCAGCTCCAGGTGTCGATAAGAATCTTATCATTTGAATCACCTGTGCTGGAGCAGGGAGAGCTCTATATCATGCAGGACGATTGGTATTCCTGGACAGGTTAGAGAAACTTTTTCTTATTCTAGCTAACGCTGCCCCTAAAACAAATGACTTTTGAAGTGGTATCACTGTTACTGATAAATTTCCGATATACCACGGCCATGTCTGTGGCATAGCGAGCTGCAGCTTATTAGATATGCAAGTTAACATTATTGACATTTGACATTGTTTATTGTTGCTGACTGACATGTGGTGCTGCACATTTTGACTTGCAAAGTTGCACCAACCTTTGCTATTACAACATGTAGACTATTATGCACCCCAGCTCCTTACTGGCCAGTAATGTAAAACAAACGTGTCCGTATAGGATGCAGCAATGAGATGGTAATTTCAAGCCACAATCTATGCTACAAGAAAGCATGAAATGACTGCCTTTTATGTTCTACAAAAAGAAATGTATATTTAGATACACTTTTTCGATATGCTGATTTGCAACAGTGAACTTCCCATCCTTAGTTGATGTATACGGTCACAAAACTCAAGTCTGTGGAAAGTGAACTTTTTTTAAGGGGCAATTGTTGTAAAAATGAGCTATATTATTTTGATAACATAGGACTTTGAAGGTTTTTAAATTCATATAAAATCATACCTGCTTAATATTAACTGAGTTTTTTATTTTTGGCTCATACAAGTGTTAAAGTTTAATGATATGAAAATTGTCAGCAACCAATAGATGCGCTTTCCAAGATTCCAAGTCTTTGCAGAATCTTAGTCTGTGAGAAAGGACTCCATGACTTTGACTCATTGTCTTTAGACATTAATCAGTCTTATGAAAATCCTTTTAAAATCTTTTTCTAAGCCTTGGTTGTGGATGGTTGGCATAACTTGCCCTCTACAATGATTATATGAACATAATCACAATTATTATGGTTTTGGCTTTTGAGTACATCATATTCCTTTTGTTTTTTTCCAATTGATGACTCCAGTAGATGTTGGTGGCGTGGTTATATAAAAATAAACTTGCGTTCTTTGCCAGAGGCTCTATATTCTAACTGGATTTAGTGGTTAACTGCCATCAGGTGGCTGCTGCTCTTTTGACTCATAAAATGAGGTAATACTTTCTTTTCACTACAGTTAAAACTCTAAAACAATCAATAACATGAACTATATCGTAATCCTTTGTATGAAAAACAATGGGGAAAAAAAAATTAACTCCATTCATCCAGGGCTATCACCCCCCATAAAGCAGAAAAGTAGAGAGTGGAATAATTCCTATTTACTAATACTCTGTTACATGAGAACAAAGTTGTGGATCCTCGATTGTTTTTAAAAAGTGCTTTTTTAAGCATTTTTCTGGCCTTATTAGGTCTGGAAAATGCATCATTAATATGAACATTTTTGAGGGAATATTTGAATTTAATGAAGTGTCAAACCAAAAGAGCATTAATCTTTACAAAATTTTGCATTTTGCAATCATGCTGTTGGTATTTACTGAATTTAAATTTGGATTTTTGCCTTAGTTTTATTTTTCATGTTTTTTAGGGGTACTCTCAATATAAGAATAAGAACATTAACGAGCTATACTGAAATAAGTAGCCATTTGGTTCACCATAAGGGATAATAGTTCTGAGGTTCATAAATCATAGCTTTTATGTGGAAGTGTTCACAAATGCGTTCATGCCCTGTCCATGGTACTTGTTAAGTTCCTTGATAGGGTCAGTTGCGACTACTCAATATTTAATGCCATTTTGTTTCAATTGTGCAAAACTGAGCATTTTTTAGCTTTTCTTTTCTCAGAAGGGAAATGTTTTGATGGAAGGGAAATGTTTTTGATGGAAAAACAATAATCCAGCAAGCAATTGAAGCAATAAGCAGAAGAGGGGACATTTTTGGACGTGAGAAAAGAGAAAATGGCAAACTGATCAATGAGCAGTAGTGATGTGATGTGTTTTTCTCTATCTCTTTTCCACATTCTGATGTATTAGAGGAAGATTCTCTCACCTACAACATGGTTTTGTTAAGGGTCGTTCGACAACAACTCAGTTAATCCAGGTACTTCACGAAGTTGGCAAATTCTTAGATCAGTCCTGACAAATTGATATTTTATATCTAGACTTTTCATCTGCTTTCGACTCCGTCCCCCATGACTTACTTTTATATAAACCCTAGACATATGGATTTCATGGTAATCTTTTAAAGTGGTTTACGTTGAATATCTCCAATCGTAAACAAAGAATTGCTGTCGACGGTGCCCTATCATCCTGGTCTCCCATTAAATCAGGGGTTCCACAAGGATCAATTTTAGGCCCTTTGTTTCTGCTGTATATTTAACGACATGCCAGACTGTGTAAGTCCTGAGACTAGGGTTGCCTTGTTTGCTGATGATCCTAAATGCATAAGAGAGATCAGAAACACACAAAGACTGTTCACACCTGCAGTGCGACAGAGAACATTTTGCATTGGAGTCGTAAATGGGACATGAGATTTAACGCAGGTTGCCACTACTTTCTGCTTTGACTGCGCCATTCCACTTGCCATCTAATGTCAGCAGTATACGGAGAATGGATTAGTATACAGCCTCACTTTGAAAAACAATCTGAACGAACCCTTTAAGGTTCTGGTTGGGCAAGTTAAAATGCTCCATAGATTCTGTATGCGTACTTCTTTGTGAAGAATGGTAGACAATGTTGGCGAGAAATCATGGAAGTGGGTTAATCACAGATAGTGTGAGTTGCTGTCATCAAGCCATCACTGAGGCTTGCCAGGGAAGTTCAATGAATGTAAAAACACATTTTGTGATTTGCTTCTCTTTGGTAATATCAGAGAGATGTTACAGATCATCCAATCTCGACTAGCTACATCGTACTATTCACAGAAAAGCACTGGAAATATATTTATGTAATTCAGTTTCGTCAGAAGCTAAGATAAAATGACCAGTTATTACATTCACTTGTACTGATGACACATAGTTGAACACATCATTCCACTTCTATAACATGCAGAACAAATTAATGGAGCTAATTTATGAATGCTGTGAAGCAACACATAATGGCGTCCGTGTAGTGACGCGGCGACTATCCATCCCTCGTCATGAAAATACGTTTAGGTGTTTGATGCCTTTAATAAATTTGTATCATCATAAAAATTGATAGACAAGTCAAGGGTGGCAAGCTCTCACAGTTGATTGTGGGTGTGCCCTTGAGGGCAGCAAAATGCCTCGATAGCGCCCCCTTGAAATTTTAAACGGATCCCTCGCCATGAAAATACGTTTGGGTTTTTGATGTTCTTAATGAATTCGTATCATCATGCAAATTGATATGCCGGTCAAGGGTGGTGAGCTCCAACATCTGATTGGGGTGGTCCCCATGAGGGCAGCAAAATTCCTCGACAGCGCCCCTTTGAAATTTTGAAAAACCCCTCCCCATAGGGGTTTTTTTGGAATAGGAAAATGAAAATTGGTACACGTGTACGTTGCCGATGTGAATATAAAGTCTCTGGCACCATCGGTCAATTCCAAATAGGAAGTCAGCCATTTTGATTTTAATGTTTCATTTTGGCCCGATTTCCACATATTGCATTTTAACGAACTCCTCCTAGCGATTCCGTCCAATCAACCTAATATTTATTTCAGGTAATCAAGAGACCGTGCTGATCAAAAGTAGTGCTCTGCATTTCTGTCGCTAAATGAGCCTGGCCGCCAAGGTGTCCCCATTTCAGATGCCTTGCCAAACACATTCGAGCTGCTCCCTCTCCATCATACTTCATCCAAATGGATTAAAAATTACTGAACATGGTTAAAGCCCCACCCTGAACGCCTTGTTGTGCTGCTAAACAATCTAGTTCATCGCGCCCCCCGATGGAAACAGAAAATGCCACATTTTACGTTGAAATTGGCAGATTTGCTCAAAACTTCACATTTGTGCTTAGGGTCTGCCCCTGAATGCACCTGCCCAAATTTGGTTACACTCTGAGCGCCTTCTGGTGGATGAAGTATCGACTTATCATAACTCCTTCAGCTTTGTCCGATTCACTCGAGACTCCCTCTCAGGTTGGGGCCGGCACTTGACCTGTCCAATGGTCGTGAGTGCACAGCTGCACCCGTCATGATCTCACCACAACCCCAACATGTGCGTGGGGGCGAGGGCCCGTTCAACGCTGCTTGCAGCTTTAATTAGGGCCCGAGCACGACTGCAAGTCGTCCGCGGAGGACCCTATTGAAATCCATGCTGTTTATTCGGGCCCGAGCACGACTGCAAGTCGTCCGCGGAGGACCCTATTGAAATCATGCTGTTTATTATTATTATTATTATTAGGGCCCGAGCACGACTGCAAGTCGTCCGCGGAGGACCCTATTGAAATCATGCTGTTTATTATTATTATTATTTTTATTATTATTATTATTATTATTAGGGCCCGAGCACGACTGCAAGTCGTCCGCGGAGGACCCTATTGAAATCCATGCTGTTTATTAGGGCCCGAGCACGACTGCAAGTCGTCCGCGGAGGACCCTATTGAAATCATGCTGTTTATTATTATTATTATTTTTATTATTATTATTATTATTATTAGGGCCCGAGCCGACTGCAAGTCGTCTGCGGGGGGCCCTATTGAAATCGCGCTGTTTATTATTATTATTATTTTTATTATTATTATTATTATTATTATTTTTATTCTTCCGATTTTTCAAAGGCCAATTTCGCCCCTTTCCCAATTGTGAAAACGCGTATAACTTTCACCATTCATCCGGCCGGATCCGAAATTCGATATTTTTGGGCGGTCGAACAGGTTCGACCCCAAATGTTGAAATAGCGCCCCCTAAACGCGTTTCAAAATTCCCATAGGGAAATTTGGTTATTTTGTCGTAGGCAGACGAAATTCAGTTTTGATGTGCATTGTAATAAGACATACAAAAAACTTCATTGAAGCCACGCCCTAAACCCAACAGGAAGTCGGCCATTTTGATTTGAATTTTTGAATTTTTAAACAAACTCCTCCTAGGGATTTCGCCAGATCGGCTTCAAATTTGGTACACATCATCAAGAGACCAAGCTGATTTAAAGTTGTGCTCTGCAGATCTGTAGGTCAAAGGGCGTGCCTGCTAGGGCGTGACAAATTATAGTGATTTGAGGGAAAAATTTTACAATGCTCTCACATCCAAATACTTGATTTTAGAAGCTTCCAACTTGCTGAACATGATAAGGGTGCCGCCTGGAATACCCTGATTATTAACTTTCCACTTTGCTAATAGCGCCCCCCTGTGGTAACAGGAAGTGACCACTCGTTACTTCCGCTTGTACTGATGACACATTGTTGAACCCATCAACTTCATTCTACTTTTTAAACATGCAGAACAAGTTGAGGAAGCTACATTATGAAGGCTGTATAGCTACGAGTAATGGCGTCTGTGTGGCAAAGCGGCGACTTTGGATCCGTCGCCATGAAAATACATTTGGGATTCCCAATGCTCTCACGCACACATACTTGACTGTAGTAGCTCCAAACTTGCTCTACATGATGATTGCTCCACCCTGAACGTCCAGATGCATTAACTCCCCACTTTGCTACTAGTGCCCCCCTGTGGTAATAGGAAGTGACCACTTATTACTTTCATTTGTACTGAGGAGACATACTTGATCACGTCAACCTCATTCCACTTCTATTACATGCCGAACAAATTGGTGAAGCTACCCTTTGAATGCTGTGAAGCTACACATAATGGCGTCCGTGTGGTGACGCAGCAACTATCCATCCCTCGCCATGAAAATACGTTTGGGTTTTTGATGTCTTTAATAAACTTGTATCATCAAAAAAATTGATAGACAAGTCAAGGGTGGCAAGCTCTCACATCAGATTGGGGCTGTGCCCATGAGGGCAGCAAAATGCCTCGATAGCGCCCCCTTGAAATTTTCAATAACCCCTCCTTATCGAGGTTTTTTTGGAGTAGAAAGACAAAAATTGGTAAACAAGTGTATTTGGCCAAGATGCAAAAAAAGTCACTGGCATCATTTGTCTACTCCAAACAGGAAGTCGGCCATTTTGAATTTAACGTGTCATTTTTGCCTGATTTCCACATATTTTATTTTAACGCACTCCTCCTGGATATTTAATCCATTCAAAACCAGATGGATTAATAAACATTTAAATACCATGCTGATCAAAAGTTGTGCTCTGCAGGTCTGTAGGTCAGTGGGCGTGGCTACTAACAGGAATTGACCAGTTTTTACTTTCACTTGTACTGATGACACATAGTTGAACCCATCAACATAATTCCCCCTTTACAACATGTAAAGAAGTTGCTAAAACTACCTTACGAATGCTGTGATGCTTCGAGAAATGGCGTCCGTGTGGCGATGCGGTGACATTGGATCCCTCGCCATGAAAATTCGTTTGGGTTTTTGATGTTCCTAATGAATGATTATCATCATGCAAATTGATTTGCCAGTCAAGGGTGGTGAGCTCCAACATCAGATTGGGGCGGTGCCCATGAGGGCAGCAAAATGCCTCGATAGCGCCCCCTTGAAATTTTGAAAAACCCCTCCCCATTGGGGTTTTTTTTGAACAGGAAAATGAAAATTGGTAAACATGTGTATGTTGCCAATTCAAACAAAAAAGTCTCTGGCACCATCGGTCAATTACAAACAGGAAGTCAGTCATTTTGATTTTAATGTGTCATTTTGGCCTGATTTCCACATATTGCATTTTTACGAACTCCTCCTAGCGATTCTGTCCAATCAACCTAATATTCATTTCAGATCATCAAGAGACCATGCTTATCAAAAGTAGAGCTCTACATGTCTGTCGCGAAATGAGCCTGGCCGCCATGGTGTCCCCATTTCAGATGCCTCGCCAAACACATTCGAGCTGCTCCCTCTCCCTCATACTTCATCCAAATAGATTTAAAATTCCTGTACATAGTAAAAGCCCCACCCTGAACGCCTTGATGTGCTGCTAAACAATCTAGTTCACCGTGCCCCCTTATGGAAACAGAAAATGCCACATTTTACGTTGAAATTTGGCCGATTTGCTCAAAATTTCATATTTGTGCTTAGGGTCTGCCCCTGAATGCACCTGCCCAAATTTGGTTACACTCTGAGCGCCTTCTGGTGGATGAAGTATCAACTTATCATAACTCCTTCAGCTTTGTCCGATTCGCTCGACACTTTCTCCCAGGTTGGGGCCGGCACTTGACCAGTCCAATGGTCGTGAGTGCACAGCTGCACCCATCATGATCTCACCACAACCCCAACGTGCGCATGGGGGCGAGGGCCCGTTCAACGCTGCTTGTAGCTTTAATTATTAGGGCTCGAGCCGACTGCAAGTCGTCTGCGGAGGGCCCTATTGAAATCGCGCTGTTTATTATTATTATTATTATTAGGGCCCGAACCGACTGCAAGTCGTCTGCGGAGGGCCCTATTGAAATCGCGCTGTTTATTAGGGCCCGAGCCGACTGCAAGTCGTCTGCGGAGGGCCCTATTGAAATCGCGCTGTTTATTATTATTATTATTTTTATTTTTTTTAAATTATTCTTCCGATTTTTCAAAAGCCAATTTCGCCCCTTTCCCAATTCTGAAAACGCGTATAACTTTCCCCATTCGTCTGGCCGGATTCGAAATTCGATATTTTTGGGCGGTCGCACAAGTTCGACCCCAATTGTCGAAATAGCGCCCCCTAAACACGTTTCAAAATTCCCATAGGGAAATTCGGTTTTTTTGTCGAAGGTAGACGAAATTCAGTTTTTATGTGCTTTGTAACAAGGCATAAAAAAAACTTCATTGGAGCCACGCCCTAAACCCAACAGGAAGTCGGCCATTTTGATTTGAATTTTTGAATTTTAAAACGAACTCCTCCTAGGGATTTTGCCCGATCGGCTTCAAATTTGGTACACATCATTGAGAGACCAAGCTGATTTAAAGTTGTGCTCTGCAGATCTGTAGGTCAATGGGCGTGGCTGCTAGGGCGTGACAAATTATAGTGACTTGAGGAAAAAATTTCACAATGCTCTCACACCCAAATACTTGATTGTAGAAGCTTCAAACTTGCTGAACATGATAAGGGCGCCGCCGGGAACACCCTGATGTATTAACTTCTCACTTTACTAATAGCGCCCCCCTGTGGTAACAGGAAGTGACCACTCGTTACTTCCACTTGTACTGATGACACATTGTTGAACCCATCAACTTCATTTTACATTTGAAACATGCAGAACAAGTTACTGAAGCTACTTTATGAACGCTGTAAAGCTACGAGTAATGGCGTCCGTGTGGCAAAGCGGCGACTTTGGATCCCTCGCCATGAAAATATGTTTGGGATTCCCAATGCTCTCACCCCCACATACTTGATTGTAGTAGCTTCAAACTTGCTCTACATGATGATTGCTCCGCCCTGAACGTCCAGATGCATTAACTTCCCACTTTGCTACTAGCGCCCCTCTATGGTAATAGGAAGTGACCACTTATTGCTTTCACTTGTACTGAGGACACATACTTTATCACATCAACCACATTCCACTTCTATTACATGCTGAACAAATTGGTGAAGCTACGCTATGAATGCTGTGACGCTAGACATAATGGCGTCCGTGTGGTGACGCGGCGACTATCCATCCCTCGCCATGAAAATACGTTTGGGTTTTTGATGTCTTTAATAAACTTGTATTATCATAAAAATTGAAAAACAAGTCAAGGGTAGCAAGCTCTCACATCTGATTGGGGCTTTGCCCATGAGGGCAGCAAAAAGCCTCGATAGCGCCCCCTTGAAATTTTCAAAAACCCCTCCCCATAGGGGTTTTTTTGGAGTAGAACAATGAAAATTGGTACACATGTGTACTTGGTCACGACGCAAAAAAAAGTCTCTGGCATCATTTGTCTACTCCAAACAGGAAGTCGGCCATTTTGAATTTAACGTGTCATTTTTGCTTGATTTCCACACATTGTATTTTAACTCACTCCTCCTTGAGGTTTTATCCAATCGAAACCACATTTATTAGTAAACATCAAGAGACTATGCTGATCAAAAGTTGTGCTCTGCAGGTCTGTAGGTCAGTGGGCGTGGCTACTAACAGGAAGTGATCAGTTTTTACTTTCACATGTACTGATGACATATAATTGAACCCATCAACTTTTTTCCCCCTGTACAACATGTAGAAGAAGTTGCTTAAACTACCTTACGAATACTGTGATGCTACGAGTAATGGTGTCTGTGTGGCGATGCGGTGACAATGGATCCCTCGCCATGAAAATATGCTTGTGTTTTTGATGTTCTTAATGAATTCGTATCTTCATGGAAATTAATATGCCGGTCAAGGATGGGAAGCTCTCACATCTGATTGGGGCTTTTCCCATGAGGGCAGCAAAATGCCTCGATAGCGCCCCCTTGAAATTTTCAAAAACCCCTCCCCATAGGGATTTTTTGGAGTAGAAAGACAAAAATTAGTACACAGGTGTATTTGGCCAAGACGCACAAAAAAGTCTTTGACATCATTTGTCTACTCCAAACAGGAAGTCGGCCATTTTGATTTTAACGTGCCATTTTTGCCTGATTTCCACATATTGTATTTTAACGCACTCCTCCTAGAGATTTCATCCATTCAAAACCAGATGCATTAATAAACATTGAAAGACCATGCTGATCAAAAGTTGTGCTCTGCAGGTCTGTAGGTCAGTGGGCGTGGCCGCTAACAGGAAGTGACCAGTATTTACTTTCACTTGTACTGATGATACATAGTTGAACCCATCAACTTTATTTCCCCTGTACAACATGTAGAAGAAGTTGCTTAAACTACCTTACGAATGCTTTGATGCTTCGAGAAATGGCGTCCATGTGGCGATGCTATGACAATGGATCCCTCGCCATGAAAATACGTTTGTGTTTTTGATGTTCTTAATAATGAACTCGTATCATCATGGAAATTGATATGCCGGTCAAGGGTGGGAAGCTCTCACATCTGATTGGGGCGGTGCCCATGAGGGCAGCAAAATGCCTCGATAGCGCCCCCTTGGTATTTTGAAAAACCCCTCCCCTGAGGGGTTTTTTTGGAATTAGAAAATGAAAATTGGTACACATGTGTATGTTGCCAATGTGAACAAAAAAGTCTCTGGGACCATGGATAAATTCCAAACAGGTAGTCAGCCATTTTGATTTTAATGTGTCATTTTGGCCCGATTTCCACATATTGCATATTAACGAACTCCTCCTTGCGATTCTGTCCAATAAGCCTAATTTTTATTTCAGATCATCAAGAGACCATGCTGATCAAAACTAGTGCTCTGCATGTCTGTCGCTAAATGGACCTGGCCGCCATGGTGTCCCCATTTCAGATGCCTCGCCAAACACATTCGAGCTGCTCTCTCTCCCTCATACTTCATCCAAATGGATTCAAAATTCCTGTATGTAGTGAAATCCCCACCCTGAACGCCTCGATGTGCTGCTACACAATCTAGCTCGTCATGCCCCCTTATGAAAACAGAGAATGCCACATTTTACGTAGAAACTGGCCGATTTGCTCAAAACTTCACTTTTGTGCTTAGGGTCTGCCCCTGAATGCACCTGCCCAAATTTGGTTACACTCTGAGCGCCTTCTGGTGGATGAAGTATCAACCTATCATAACTCCTTCAGCTTGGCCCGATTCACTCGACACTTTCTCTCAGGTTGGGGCCGGCACTTGACCTGTCCAGTGGTCGAGAGTGCACAGCTGCACCCGTGATGATCTCACCACAACCCCAACGTGCGCATGGGGGCGAGGGCCCGTTCAACGCTGCTTGCAGCTTTAATTAGGGCCCGAGCCGACTGCAAGTCGTCTGCGGAGGGCCCTATTGAAATCGCGCTGTTTATTATTATTATTATTATTATTATTATTTTTTTTTTTTTTATTATTCTTCCGATTTTTCAAAGGCCAATTTCGCCCCTTTCCCAATTGTGAAAACGCATATAACTTTCCCTATTCGTCCGGCCGAATCCGAAATTCGATATTTTTGGGCGGTCGCACAAGTTCGACCCCAATTGTCGAAATAGCGCCCCCGAAACACTTTTCAAAATTCCCATAGGGAAATTCGCTTACTTTGTCGTAGGCAGACAAAATTTGGTAGTTATATGCTTTGTCACAAGGCATACAAAAACTTTCATTAAAGCCACGCCCTAAACCCAACAGGAAGTCGGCCAATTTGATTTGAATTTTTGAATTTTAAAACAAACTCCTCCTAGGGATTTTGCCGGATTAGCTTCAAATTTGGTACACATCATCAAGAGACCAAGCTGATTTAAAGTTGAGCTCTGCAGATCTGTAGGTCAATGGGTGTGGCTTCTAGGGCGTGACAAATTATAGTGACTTGAGGAAAAAATTTCACAATACTCTCACACCCAAATACTTGATTGTAGAAGCTTCATTCTTGCTGAACATGATTAGGGCGCCGCCCGGAACACCATGATCTATTAACTTCTCACTTTGCTAATAGCGCCCCCCTGTGGTAACAGGAAGTGAACACTCGTTACTTCCACTTGTACTGATGACACATTGTTGAACCCATCAACTTCATTTTACTTTTTAAACATGCAGAACAAGTTGATGAAGCTACATTATGAATGCTGTATAGCTACAAGTAATGGCGTCCGTGTGGCGAAGCGGCGACTTTGGATGCCTCGCCATGAAAATACGTTTGGGATTCCCAATGCTCTCACGCCCACATACTTGACTGTAGTAGCTTCAAACTTGCTGGACATGATCACTGCTCCGCCCTGAACGTCAAGATGCATTAAATTACCACTTTGCTACTAGCGCCCCCATGTGGTCACAGGAAGTGACCACTTATTACTTTCACTTGTACTGAGGACACATACTTGAACAAATCAACCTCATTCCACTTCTATTACATGCAGAACAAATTGTTGAAGCTACCTTATAAATGCTGTAAAGCTACGCATAATGGCGTCCCTGTAGTGAAGCGGCGACTATCCATCCCTCGCCATGAAAATACGTTTGGGTTTTTGATGTCTTTAATAAACTTGTATCATCATAAAAATTATTAGACAGGTCAAGGGTGGCAAGTTCTCACATATTATTGGGGCTCAGGGCATTTTGATTTTAACGTGTCATTTTTGCCTGATTGCCATAAATTGTATTTTAACGCACTCCTCCAAGAGATTTCATCCTTTCAAAACCAGATTTATTACTAAACATTGAGAGACCATGCTGATCAAAAGTTGTGCTCTGCAGGTCTGTAGGTCAGTGGGCGTGGCTTCAAACAGGAAGTGACCAGTTTTTACTTTCACTTGCACTGAAGACATTTTGTTGAACCCATCAACTTCATTCCCCCTGTACAACATGTAGAAGCAGTTGCTTAAACTACCCTAAGAATGCTGTGATGCTTCGAGTAATGGCGTGTGTGTGGCGATGCGGTGACAATGGATCCCTCGCCATGAAAATACGTTTGGGTTTTTGATGTCTTTAATATACTTGTACCATCATAAAAATTGATAGACCGGTCAAGGGTGGCAAGCTCTCACATCTGATTGGGGCTTTGCCCATCAGGGCAGCAAAATGCCTCGCTAGCGCCCCCTTGAAATTTTCAAAAACCCCTCACCATAGGGGTTTTTTTGGAGTAGAAAGATGAAAATTTGTACACGTGTATTTCGACAAGACGCAAAAAAAAGTCTCTGGCATCATTTGTCCACTCCAAACAGGAAGTCGGTCAATTTGATTTTAACGTGTCATTTTTGCCTGATTTCCACATATTGTATTTTAACGCACTCCTCCTAGAGATTTCATCCTTTCAAAACCAGATTTATTAAAAAACATTGATAGACCATGCTGATCAAAAGTTGTGCTCTGCAGGTCTGTAGGTCAGTGGGTGTGGCTACTAACAGGAAGTGACCAGTTTCTACTCTCACTTGTACTGATGACACATAGTTGAACCCATCAACTTTATTCCCCCTGTACAACATGTAGAAGAACTTGCTTAAACTACCTTACGAATGCTGTGATGCTTAGACTAATGGCGTCCGTGTGGCGATGCGGTGACAATGGATCCCTCGCCATGAAAATACGTTTGTGTTTTTCATGTTCCTAATGAATTCGTATCATCATGCAAATTGATATGCTGGTCAAGAGTGGCAAGCTCCAATATCTGATTGGGGCGGTGCCCATGAGGGCAGCAAAATGCCTCGATAGTGCCCCCTTGAAATTTTCAAAAACCCCTCCCCATAGGGGTTTTTTTGGAATAGGTACATGAAAATTGATACACATGTGTATGTTGCCTATTCGAACAAAAAAGTCTCCGGCACCATCGGTCAATTCCAAACAGGAAGTCAGCCACTTTGATTTTAATGTGTCATTTCGGCCCGATTTCCACATATTTCATTTTAACGAACTCCTCCTACCGATTCCGTCCAATCAACCTAATATTTTCTTCAGACCATCAAGAGACCCTGCTGATCAAAAGTAGTGCTCTGCATGTCTCTTGCTAAATGGACCTGGCCGCCATGGTGTCCCCATTCCAGATGCCTCGCCAAACACATTCGAGCTGCTCGCTCTCCCTCATACTTCATCCAAATGGATTCAAAATTCCTGTACGTAGTGAAAGCCCCACCCTGAACGCCTCGATGTGCTGTTAAACAATCTAGCTCATTGCGCCCCTTTATGGAAACAGAGAATGCCACATTTTACGTTGAAATTGGCAGATTTGCTCAAAACTTCACATTTGTGCTTAGTATCTGCCCCTGAATGCACCTGCCCAAATTTGGTTACGCTCTGAGCGCCTACTAGTGGATGAAATATCAACTTATCATAACTCCTTCAGCATTGTCCGATTCACTCGACACTTTCTCTCAGGTTGGGGCCGGCACTTGACCTGTCCAGTGGTCGTGAGTGCACAGCTGCACCCGTCATGATCTCACCACAACCCCAACGTGCACATGTGGGCGAGGGCCCGTTCAACGCTGCTTGCAGCTTTAATTAGGGCCCGATCCGACTGCAAGTCGTCTGCGAAGGGCCCTATTGAAATCGCGCTGCTTATTATTATTATTATTATTATTATTATTATTATTATTATTATTATTATTATTTTATTTTATTTATTTATTTTTTTTAATTTTATTATTTTTTTTATTATTCTTCCGATTTTTCAAAGGGCAATTTCACCCCTTTCCCAATGGTGAAAACGCGTCTAACTTTCCACATATGTCCGGCCTCATCCGAAACTTGATATTTTTGTACGGTCGCACAGGTTTGACCCCAAATGCCGAAATAGCGCCCCCTAAACACGTTTCAAAATTCCCATAGGGAAATTCGGTTACTTTGTCGTCAGCAGATGAAATTTGGTATTTATATGCTTTGTAACAATGCATACAAAAAACTTCATTGGAGCCACACCCTAAACCCAACAGGAAGTCGGCCATTTTGATTTGAATTTTTGAATTTTAAAACGAACTCCTCCTAGGTATTTCGTCGGATTGACTTCAAATTTGGTAAATATCATCGTCAGACCAAGTTGATCAAAAGTTGTGCTTTGCAGATCTGTAAGTCAAAGGGCGTGGCTGATAGGGCGTGACAAATTTTAATGACTTGAGGAAAAAATTTCACAACGATCTCACACCCAAATACTTGATTGAAGTAGCTTCAAACTTGCTGAACATGATGAGGGTACCGCCCTGAACGGCCTGATTTACTAACTTCTCACTTTGCTAATAGCGCCCCCCAGTGGTAACAGGAAGTGACCACTCGTTACTTCCACTGGTACTGATGACACAATGTTGAACCAATCAACTCATTTCTTCTTGTAAAACATTCAGAACAAGCTGCTGAAGCTACACTATTAACCTTGTGTAGCTATGAGTAATGGTGTTCGTTTGGCGAAGCGGCGACTTTGGATCCCTCGCCATGAAAATACGTTTGGGATTCCCAATGCTCTCACGCCCACATACTTAACTGTAATAGCTTCAAACTTGCTGGACATGATCATTGCTCCGCCCTGAACGTCCAGATACATTAAATTCCCAATTTACTCCTAGCGCCCTCCTGTGGTAACAGGAAGTGACCAGTTATTGCTTTCACTTGTACAGATGACACGTAGTTGAACACACCAACCTTATTCCATTTCTATTTCATGCAGAACAAATAGATGAAGCTACCCTATGAATACTGTGAAGCTACGCATAATGGCGTCCGTGTAGTGACGCAGCGACTTTCCATCACTCGCCATGAAAATACATTTGGGTTTTTGATGTCTTTAATAAACTTGTATCATCATAAAAATTGATTGACAGGTCAAGGGTGTCAAGCTCTCACATCTGATTCGGGCTCTTCCCATGAGAGCAGCAAAATGCCTCGATAGTGCCCCCTTGAAATTTTCAAAAACCCCTCCCCATAGGGGTTTTTTTGGAGTAGGAAGATGAAAATTGGTACACGTGTATTTGGCCAAGGCGAACAAAAAAGTCTCTGGCATCATTTGTCTACTCCAAACAGGAAGTCAGCCATTTTGATTTTAACGTGTCATTTTTGCCTGATTTCCACACATTGTATTTTAACTCACTCCTCCTTGAGGTTTTATCCAATCGAAACCACATTTATTAGTAAACATCAAGAGACTATGCTGATCAAAAGTTGTGCTCTGCAGGTCTGTAGGTCAGTGGGCGTGGCTACTAACAGGAAGTGACCAGTTTTTACTTTCACTTGTACTGATGACACATTGTTGAACCCATCAACTTCATTCCCCCTGTACAAAATGTAGAAGAAGTTGCTTAAACTACCTTACGAATGCTGTGGTGCTTCGGGTAATGCCGTTCGTGTGACGATGCAGTGACAATGGATCCCTCGCCATGAAAATACTTTTGTGTTTTTGATGTTCTTCATGAATTCGTATCATCATCCAAATTGATATGCTGAACAAGGGTGGTGAGCTCCAACATCTGATTGGGGCGGTACCCATGAGGGCAGCAAGATGCCTCGAAAGCGCCCCCTTGAAATTTTGAAACCCCCCCCCCCACTCCCCCCCCCCATAAGGGTTTTTTTGGAATAGGAAAATGAAAATTGGTACACATGTGTATGTTGCCAAATGGAACAAAAAAGTCTCTGGCACCATTGCTCAATTCCAAACAGGAAGTCAGCCATTTTGATTTCAGTGTATCATTTTGGCCCGATCTCCACATATTGCATTTTAAAGAACTCCTCCTAGCGATTCCGTCCAATCAACCTAATATTTATTTCTAATCATCAAGAGACCATGCTGACCAGAAGTAGTGCTCTGCATGTCTGTCGCTAAATGGGCCTGGCCGCAATGGTGTCCCCCTTTCAGATGCCTCGCCAAACACATTCGAGCTGCTCCCTCACCCTCATACTTCATCCAAATGGGTTCAAAATTCCTGTACATGGTAAAAGCACCACCCTGAACGCCTTGATGTGCTGCTAAACAATCTAGCTCATCATGCCCCATTATGGAAACAGAGAATGCCACATTTTACGTTGAAATTGGCCGATTTGCTCAAAACTTCACATTTTTGCCTAGGGTCTGCCCCTGAATGCACCTGCCCAAATTTGGTTACACTCTGAGCGCCTTCTGGTGGATGAAGTATCAACTTATCATAACTCCTTCAGCTTTGTCCGATTCGCTCGTCCTTTCTCTCAGGTTGGGGTAGGCACTTGACCTGTCCAATGGTCGTGAGTGCACAGCTGCACCCGTCAGGATCTCACCACAACCCCAATGTGCGCATGGGGGCGAGGGCCCGTTCAACGCTGCTTGCAGCTTTAATTAGGGCCCGAGCACCGACCGGTGCCAGGGCCCGGAACGGGTCCTGGCACCGAAGGTGCGAGGAACCTATTGTTTTTGATGGGATTTTTATTAGGGCCCGAGCACCGACCGGTGCCAGGGCCCGGAACGGGTCCTGGCACCGAAGGTGCGAGGAACCTATTGTTTTTGATGGGATTTTTATTATTCTTCTTCTTCTTCTTTTTATTCTGCTGCTAGAGCGCATTTTTGAGGGCTTTGCCATGCATGAAAACTCACAAAAATTTGCCCACACGTCAGTCGTTGTGAAAATTGACCTAAAATAAAGTCTCTTGGTGCCATCACCTAGACTTAACAGGAATTCCGCCATTTTTATTTGAATTTGCAAATTTTCTTAATTTTTTGCCATTCACAGGCGTCGTACTTTAGCGAACTCCTCCTAGAGATTTTATCCGATCAACTTAAAATTTTGCATATGACATCTGAAGACCTTGTTGATGTTAAATTGCTAAGCTTTTTTGGATTCATCGAACTTTGTATCCGTGGCGTCGCGGCGAATTTTTATGTTCCGCCACGAAACAGGAAGTTGGTTTTATGCGCGTATGCTTTGTGAAATTTGCCCGAAACTTTACAGGCTTCATAAGAGTCGACTTCTTAACATAGCTTTATTTTCATATTGGATTGGGTGTGGTCAGGTGGCTCCACAGCGCCCTCTTGCCACGGACATGTTGAGTTAAAAGTGCTTGAATGTTCATGAAATTTGGTATGATCATTACATTTGTTTTTTGGGGCTATTCTTATTTTTTTGAAATTTTTCGGCCAAACAGGAAGTGAGCTATGAGCAATTTCCTGCGTTATTCCAAATTTTGCGAACACACGTTTGAAGGCCTTAGCATACTCGAAAACTTGCAAAACTTTGCACAAATCATATTTGTCTGATTGTCTTCAATTTGAGGCAGAAATTGGCAGTAACTGTGGTATAATGGCCCTATAGCGCCCCCAATCAGATTTTCGAAAGAATTGCCCTTTTGAGGGTCTCAGCATGCTCAAAAACTCACAAAATTTTGTACAATTCTAAAGACCATCATTCCTATTACACTGATAAAAAATGTACAAATAGGCCTGGCAAAAATGGCATTATAGCGCCCCCTGGAAAATTTCAAATAAGCAGCCCTTGCATCGTGGTTGACCTGCATATATGAACTTCGGCGGACATGTGGAATATCTTGAGACCTAAATAAAAGTCTCTTGGAGCCATGACCTAGACCCAACAGGAAGTTTGCCATTTTTAATTGAAATTTCAACTTTTTTAGATTTTTCGCCATTCGCAGGTGTCGTACTTTAACGAACTCCTCCTTGAGATTTTATCCGATCAACTTAAAATTTCGCATATGACGTCTAAAGACCTTGTCGATGTTAAATTGCGAAGCTTTTTTGTATCAATCGAACTATGTATCTGTGGCGTCACGGCGAATTTTGATGTTCCGCCCTGAAACAGGTAGTTGGTTTTACGCGCACATGCTTTGTGAGATTTGCGCGAAACTTCAAAGGCTTGATAAGAGTCTACTTTCAAGTATACCTATATGTTGATATTAGATTGGGTGTGGTCAGGTGGCTCCACAGCGCCCTCTTGACACGGCCATATTGAGATAAAAGTGCTTGATTGTTCATGAAATTTAGTGTGATCATTGCATGTGTCATGTCAGGGAATGATAATTTTTTTGAAATTTTTTGGCCAAACAGGAAGTGAGCTATGAGCCATTTCCTGTGTTTTTCCAAATTTTAGAAACACATGTTTGGAAGCCTTAGAATACTCGAAATCTTGCAAAAAGTTGCACAAATTTTAATTGCCTTATTGTCTTCAATTTTATATATAAATTTACACTAAATTAGGCACAATGGCTCTTTAGCGCCCCCAATCAAATTTTTGAAAGAATTGCCCTTTTAAGGGTCTCACCATGTTCAAAAACTCACAAAATTCTTTAAATGTATCAAGACCATCATTTGTATTACTTTGACAAGAAACTTACTTATAGGCATGGCAAAAATTTCATTATAGCGCCCCCTGGAAAATTTCAAATAAGCAGCCCTCGCAGCCCGGTAAACCTACATCTATGAAATTTGGTATACATGTGGAATATGCTGAGACCTGAAAAAAAGTCTCTTGGTGCCATGACCTAGACTCAGCAGGAAGTCCACCATTTTTAATTGAAATTGCGACTTTTTTGGATTTTTCGCCATTCACAAGTGTCGTACTTTAACGAACTCCTCCGAGAGGTTTTATCCGATCAACTTACAATTTGGCAACTGATATTACAAGACATTGCCGATGTTAAATTGCGAAGCTTTTTTGGATTCATTGAACGATGAATCCAAGGCGATGCGGCGAATTTCGATGTTCCGCCATGAAACAGGAAGTTGGTTTTACTCCAACATACTTGGTGGGATTTGCCTGAAACTTTCCAAGCTTCATAAATGTCCTCCCAAATATAAATATATGCTGACATTGGATCAGGAGGTGCCAGGTGGCTCCACAGCGCCCTCTAGATATGGCCATGTTAAGATAAAAGTGCTTGAATGTTCATGAAATTTGGTGTGATCATTGCATTAGTCATTCCGGGCAATGGTTAATTTTCTAAAAATTTTTGGCCAAACAGGAAGTGAGCTATGAGCTATTTCCTGCGTTTTTCCAAATTTTACGAAAACACGTTTAAAGGCCTTAGAATGCTCCAAAACTTGCAAAACCCCACAAATTATAAATGTCTTCTTCTCTTCAAAGTCATCCATAAATTGGCACTAAATGTGGCATAATGGCTCTACAGCGCCTCCAATCAGATATATAGAAGAATTGCTCTTCTGAAGGTCTAAACATGCTGGAAAATTAACAAAAATCAACACACTCATGGAGCTCGGTATTACGATTACTCAGTTGTAGATTGTGCACAGGCATGTCAAAATGGTACCATAGCGTCCTCTAGAAAATTTTTGCACTCCCCTCAGGATACCACATTGTATGCAGTCCAGCAGTGTCCATTGGCTGTGAATGGACACCTGCACCCATGAAGATCTTGCTGCCACCCCAACGTGCACGAAGAGGGCGAGGGCCCTTTCAACGCTGCTTGCAGCTTTAATTATTATTATCCCCCGCCAACACGAAGTGGGAGGGGGATATAGGTTTGACCTCCGTCCGTCCGTCCGTGCGTCCGTCCGTCCGTCCGTCCGAGATAAAGGGGACAGCTTTACTCAGAAACTACTACAGATACAGTAACCAAATTTGGTGTGTAGCTTCAGACCATAAAGGCCTTGATCGAGTTCGAAAATGAGAAGCTCACGATTGGCGGGGGATGTTGTAGACCATGTCGACTTGTTGTTATTATTATTATTATTCCTCCGACATTTCAAGGGCCAATTTCGCCCCTTTCCCAATGGTGAAAACGCGTCTAACTTTCCACAGACGTCCGGCCTCATCCAAAATTTGATATTTTTATGCGGTCATACAGGTTTGACCCAAATGCCGAAATAGCGCCCCCTAAACACGTTTCAAAATTCCCATAGGGAAATTCGGTTACTTTGTCGTAGGCAGACGATATTTGGTAGTTATATGCTTTGTAACAAGGCATACAAAAAACTTCATTGGAGCCACGCACTAAACCCAGCAGGAAGTCGGGCATTTTGATTTGAATTTTTGAATTTAAAAACAAACTCCTCCAAGGGATTTCGCCGAATCAACTTCAAATTTGGTAGAGATCATTGTGAGACCAAGCTGATCAAAAGTTGTGTTCTGCAGATCTGCAGGTCAAAGGGCGTGGCTGCTAGGGCGTGACAAATTTTAGTGACTTGAGGAAAAAATTTCACAATGCTCTCACATCCAAACGCTTGATTTTAGAAGCTTCAACCTTGCTAAAAATGATGAGGGCGCCGCCCTGAACACTATGATATATTAACTTTCCACTTTGCTAATAGCGCCCCCCGGTGGTAACAGGAAGTGACCACTCGTTACTTCCACTTGTACTGATGACGCATTGTTGAACCCATCAACTTCATTCTACTTGTAAAACATGCAGAACAAGTTGATGAAGCTACATTGTAAACGCTGTATAGCTACGAGTAATGGCGTCTGTGTGGCGAAGCGGCGACTTTGGATGCCTCGCCATGAAAATATGTTTGGGATTCCCAATGCTCCCACGCCCACATACTTGACTGTAGTAGCTTCAAACTTGCTGGACATGGTCATTGCTCCGCCCTGAACGTCCAAATGCATTAAATTTTCACTTTGCTACTAGCACCCTCCTGTGGTAACAGGAAGTGTCCAGTTATTACTTTCACTTGTATTGAGGACACATACTTAATCAAATCATCGTCATTCCACTTCTATTACATGCAGAACAAATTGCTGCAGCTACCTAATGAATAATATAAAGCTACACTTAATGGCGTCCGTGTAATGACGCGGCGACTATCCATACCTCGCCATGAAAATACGTTTGGGTTTTTGATGTCTTTAATAAACTTGTATCATCATAAAAATTGATTGACAGGTCAAGGGTGGCAAGCTCTCACATGTCATTGGGGCTTTGCCGATGAGGGCAGCAAAATGCCTCGATAGTGCCCCCTTGAAATTTTCAAAAACCCCTCGCCATAGGGGTTTTTTTGCAGAAGAAAGACGAAAATTGGTACACGTGTAATCGACCAAGACGCAAAAAAAAGTCTCTGGCATCATTTGTCTACTCCAAACAGGAAGGCGGCCATTTTGATTTTAACTTGTCATTTTTGCCTGATTTCCACACATTGCATTTTAACGCACTCCTCCTAGAGATTTCATCCAATCAAAACCACCTTTATTAGTAAACATCAAAAGACCATGTTGATCAAAAGTTGTGCTCTGCAGGTCTGTAGGTCAGTGGGCGTGGCCACTAACAGGAGGTGACCAGTTTTTTTTTCACTTGTACTGAGGACATATAGTTGAACCCATCAACTTGATTGCCCCTGTACAACATGAAGAAGCAGTTGCACAAACTACCTTCCGAATGCTGTATTGCTTCGAGTAATGGCGTCCGTGTGGCGATGCGGTGACGATGGATCCCTCGCCATGAAAATACGTTTGGGTTTTTGATGTTCTAAATTAATTTGTATCATCATGGAAATTAATTTACCGGTTAAAGGTGGTGAGCTCTCACATCTGATTGGGGCGTTGCCCATGAGGGCAGCAACATGCCTCGATAGCGCCCCCTTGAAATTTTGAAAAACCCCTCTCCATAAGGGTTTTTCTGGAATAGGAAAATGTAAATTGGTACAAATGTGTAGGTTGCTAATTCGAATAAAAAAGTTTTTGGCACCATTGGTCAATTCCAAACAGGAAGTCAGCCATTTTGATTTTAATGTGTCATTTTGGCCCGATTTCCACATATTGCATTTTAACGAACT
Organism: Gymnothorax reevesii; assembly: GCA_029721435.1. Classification (NCBI taxonomy): domain Eukaryota; kingdom Metazoa; phylum Chordata; class Actinopteri; order Anguilliformes; family Muraenidae; genus Gymnothorax; species Gymnothorax reevesii. The sequence goes on along the minus strand of CM056587.1, from coordinate 43,912,849 downwards.
CCTCCTAGCGATTTCGTCAAATCAACCTAATATTTATTTCAGATAATCAAGAGACCATGCTGATCAAAAGTAGTGCTCTGCATTTCTGTCGCTAAATGAGCCTGGCCGCCATGGTGTCCCCATTTCAGATGCCTCGCCAAACACATTCGAGCGGCTCCCTCTCCCTCATACTTCATCCAAATGGATTCAAAATTCCTGTACATGGTAAAAGCTCTACCCTGAACGCCTTGATGTGCTGCTAAACAATCTAGTTCATCTCTCCCCCTTATGGAAACAGATAATGCCACATTTCACGTTGAAATTGGCAGATTTGCTCAAAACTTCACATTTGTGCTTGGGGTCTGCCCCTGAATGCAAATTTGGTTACACTCTGAGCGCCTTCTGGTGGATGAAGTATCGCCTTATCATAACTCCTTCAGCTTTTTCCGATTCGCTCGAGACTTTCTCTCAGGTTGGGGCCGGCACTTGACCTGTCCAATGGTCATCATAAAAATTGATAGACAGGTCAAGGTTGGCAAGCTCTCACATCTGATTGGGGCTTTGCCGATGAGGGCAGCAAAATGCCTCGATAGCGCCCCCTTGAAATTTTCAAAAACCCCTCCCCTTAGGGGTTTTTCTGGAGTAGAAAGATAAAAATTGGTACACATGCATTTGGCCAAGACGCACAAAAAAGTCTCTGGCATCATTTGTCTACTCCAAACAGGAAGTCGGCCATTTTGATTTTAACCTGCCTATATTTGCCTGATTTCCACATATTGTACTTTAATGCACTCCTCCGAGAGATTTAATCCATTCAAAATCAGATTTTTTGCTAAACATCAAGAGACCATGCTAATCAAAAGTTGTGCTCTGCAGGTCTGTAAGTCAGTGGACGTGGCTGCTAACAGGAAGTGACCAGTTTTACTTTCATTTGTACTGATGACACTTAGTTGAACCCATCAACTTTATTCCCCATGTACAACATGTAGAAGAAGTTGCTTAAGCTACCTTACGAATGCTGTGATGCTTCGAGTAATGGCGTCCTTGTGGTGATGCGATGACAACAGATCCCTCGCCATGAAAATACATTTGGGTTTTTGATGTTCTTAATGAATTCCTATCATCATTGAAATTGATTTGCCGGTCAAAGGTGGTGAGCTCTCACATCTGATTGGGGCGTTGTCCATAAGCACAGCAAAATGCTTCGATAGCGCCCCCTTGAAATTTTCAAAAACCCCTCCCTGTAGGGTTTTTTTTGGAGTAGAAAGATGAAAATTGGTACACGTGTATTTGGCCAAGACGCACAAAAAAGTCTCTGGCATCATTTGTCTATTACAAACAGGAGGTCGGCCATTTTGATTTTAACGTGCCATTTTTGCCTGATTTCCACATATTGTATTTTAACGCACTCCTCCTAGAGATTTCATCCAATCAAAACCAGATTTATTGGTAAACATCAAGAAACCATGCTAATCAAAAGTTGTGCTCTGCAGGTCTGTAAGTCAGTGGGCGTGGCCGCTAACAGGAAGTGACCAGTTTTTACTTTCATTTGTACTGATGACACATAGTTGAACCCATCAACTTTACTCCCCCTCTACAACATGTAAAAGAAGTTGCTTAAAATACCTAACGAATGCTGTGATGCTTTGAGTAATGGCGTCCGTGTGGCGATGCGGTGACAATGGATCCCTCACCATGAAAATACAGTTGTGTTTTTGATGTTCTTAATGAATTCGTATCATCATGCAAATTGATATGCCGGTCAAGGGTGGCAAGCTCTCACATCTGATTGGGGCTTTGCCCATGAGGAAAGCAAAATGCCTCTAGCGCCCCCTTGAATTTTTGAAAAACCCCTCCCCGTACGGGTTTTTTTGGAATAGGAAAATTAAAATTGGTACACGTGTATATTGCCAATTCGAACAAAAAAGTCTCTGGCACCATCGGTCAATTCCAAATAGGGAGTCAGCCCTTCTGATTTTAATGTGTCATTTTGGCCTGATTTCCACATATTGCATTTTAACGAACTCCTCCTAGCGATTCCGTCCAATCTGTCTAATTTTTAGCTCAGATCATCAAGAGACCATGCTGATCAAAAATAGTGCTCTGCATGTCTGTCGCTGTCGCGAAGTGGGCCTGGCTGCCATGGTGTCCCCATTTCAGATGCCTCGCCAAACTCATTCGAGCTGCTCTCTCTCCGTCATACTTCATCCAAATGGATTCAAAATTTCCGTACATGGTAAAAGCCCCACCCTGAATGCCTCAATGTGCTGCTAAACAATCTAGCTCATTGCGCCTCCTTCTGGAAACAGAAAATGCCACATTTTACGTTGAAATTGGCAGATTTGCTCTAAACTTGACATTTGGGCTTCGGGACTCCCTCTGAATGCACCTGCCCAAATTTGATTACACTCTGAGCGCCTTCTGGTGGATGAAGTATCAACTTATCCTAACTCCTTCAGTTTGTCGGATTCGCTCGACACTTTCTCTCAGGTTGGGGCCGGCACTTGACCTGTCCAATGGTCGTGAGTGCACAGCTGCACCCGTCAGGATCTCACCACAACCCCAACGTGCGCATGGGGGTGAGGGCCCGTTCAAAGCTGCTTGCAGCTTTTACTTATGTGTGTGTTTGTTTCAGCTCATGGAGCTCATTAGTATGTGTGTTTGTTTCAGCTCATGGAGCTCATTATATATGTGTGTTTGTTTTAGCTCATGGAACTCATTATATGTGTGTTTGTTTCAGCTGATTAAGCTCTTGGTATCTGTGTTTGTTTCAGCTGATGGAGCACACCATTGCTGGAATTGAGGACCTCTGTGGGCAGTGGAGTCACTACTACTGGAAAGACAAGTAAGAGCTTGATTGTGAATCCAGAGTGGATTGGAGCAAATGATCGAAACAGATCAGTTGTGCTGACATAGCACAAATGGAACTTCTAGATTACGGTGCAGTGAGAAAGTATTTTCCCCCTCTCGATTGCCCCTTTGTCACATTGTGTTTCAGGTTTTCATAGACAAGGTAACATAAGATTATAAGAATTTGAAAAACAAAAATAGTTTTTAAATGATCTGTTGATTTATTGAAGAAAAGGTTTTTCAACACTGATATCACTAGTGAAAAAGTAATTTCCCCCGCTTTCCCTAATTGCTTAAATGTGCCACCTTTTGGTCCCAAAGTCTGCAACTGAATGCTTCCACTGACTGGAAATCAGTCTTTCACATTAAACTGGAGAAACTTTGGTGCACTCCAGTGGTGCATTTTGGTGCATTTGTGAAAAATTGATTTAATTCAGCCACAGTGGATGTTTTATTTGGATATGAACTGCCTGTTTCAGGTCCTGCCACAGCATCTGAATGATGTTCAAATGAGCCCTCTCAGCACTGAATTCATCACTTTTGACAAAGTATCCCCACACCATCACACTACTGCCATCATGTTTGACTGTTGGTATGCTGTTCTTATAGTGAAATGCTGCATTACCTTTTCACCAGATGTAATGAGACCCCAGACTGCTGTATTTCTAATCTATTTTCAAATTTCTTTTGATCATGGCATTGTGTGATGCTTGGTGAGACCTATTAGAATACTTTATTGCTGGAAAGGTTCTCTTTCAGTGATGTAGAGAATAAATGGGTTCGTAGTTATCAAGCCTGGATGCGTCTTGTCCAAATTAGTCAGATTATTGATCACCAATTTCACACTGGGCCAGTTGGTGCTGGATGAAAAATCTTCCTTTAATAAATCCAATGATTTTTATATTGTCCCCCCCCCCCCGCCCTTGACCTTCACCATGACCTCATCTGAACTATTTATTTTGCTTTTGTACTATCGACTCTGGAAGAAGAGGCTGTTGATCTGATTTCCCTGTGTTGCATGGGGATTAGCTCTCACTTCTTGGCACTTTGCAGTCGCATCGCCAATCTTTCTGCTCACCGATTTGCTCTGCAGTGTCGCATTAATTTTTGTCAGCATCTGAAAAATTTACTGTGACATAAGCAAACGGAGCAGAAATGAGGAAGGTAATGAATACTTTCTCACGACTGCCAGTTTTCTGTGGTCTTGCGTTGTTCAATATTTTAGTGCAAAAAGTGCATCCTCTTCAAAACTGCTTTCACACTTCACTCAACATTCAAGCAGACAGTTTGTTTTATTGTTGATCAGAAGGAAAAATGTTGGATAAGAAATTTTTTATTGTCGCTTTCAGGGTTTGAGTTTCATCCTTCTTTTAGATCCCAGTTGATTTCCGTTACTTTTTTCTGGCTGATAACGTGTGAAAGCTTTATTTATTTATTTATTTATTTATTTTTTAAGCATTATTTCCCATAGTCCACAGCATGGCAATTCATAGTGAAGGGAATGTTTACGAACAATTTACTACCATTCATTCACCTGAGCGCAATGGCTAATGCTTGCTATTGACGGGTCTGGTAGATCATCTTTGAGTCTGCAGGGCCAGCTCAGGGTGTCCACTATGTTCCCTTTTGTATTGAGCCTCTTATATTCTCTCTGTGATTGCAGATAACCCTGGTTGGTTTAGGTCCAGAATTTCCTGTTTGTCCTCTTTCTACCTCCCCGACTCATTGGCATAGTAGCATGTAGCACAGATGGCCTTCTCTGAACATATACTAAGCAACAAAAGAAACGCAATTTAGCTAGTTAGTCAATGTACTCTTATGGTTACTCAGTCAAAGTCACTGCAAAATAAAGAAAAGTTTGATAAAATTTGTGTAAATGTGCATACACTAGTAATAATTGGATTTTCTAAACTAATTACGGGCAAACTTTATTCCAGTCTGCCTTTAATTAACTTGCATTTCTTTTGTTGTTCAGTATATTTCCAGTGCGCAGTATCGCTTCCACGCGCACTTCAAACAAGATTTTTACAGCATTTTCCATACAAACGGCTTTATCTGTTCCTCCTAGCTCCCCGCCCCAGGTGCTGGGGTGGTGTGACCAGTTAGACAGCTCTACATGAGGCCTGATCCTTGTCTGATCTTGCACAGCCCTTAGTCTTGCTTTAGGGTGAACGAGGAAAAGAGACGCTGGCGTGAAATTCCTTTGGAAGAGCAGCTGCTGGGCGGGCTTTCTCCCGGGTTTAATCTGATTTGACCCAGTTCTTGCAAGTTTGTTGTGACTGAAGGCTGAATCCCTGATCAGTCTAATGAAAGGCAATTCACTGAATGTCTGACTTCAGAAACATGATTGGTATGTTGCTCGAGCGAACGCAATGTTTAATTACTGTCTGTCTTGCCCATCTTGTGTGTTTCCATTGCCATCTCTCTCTAAATGACATTGCACAGGTTCAAGAAGTTCAACGACAAGGTCATTCGGAGGATCCTGATCAAGGACAACCGGGCGGAGTCCAGCATTGTGGCTTTGTACAAGAAGCTGGAGCTTCAGAATGCCATGGAGCTCCTGGACACCACCGCTGGGGACCTAAGCGCTGCCCCATCTGTCGTCTCCCTGCAGTGAGTGACTGCTTTTCATATCCCATAATTCCCTCTGTCCCATCCTCTCATTCTCCTGATGTTTTCCTGTCATTTTTCTACTTCCCCTGCCCATTTTATCATGGTGACCCACCAGAGTCGGTGTCCGAAAAAGTATATCCTTTTGACGTGAGCAGATCAGATCGTTCTGAATCAGTAAGCTGGATTCTGTGATCTCTGACATGCAAAAACGCCAAAAAACAAAATTAATTCAGAAAGCAGGAGTAATGCATGTGCAGACATGCTTCTTGTTTCAGTTCTTATGATGAATTGACAACCTCAACATCAATTAATTTGAATGAACTGCCGGATGTGCTGTTAGGAAGTTGCTGGAAAAGGCTATTGGACAACTTCCTGTTTCTCAGATGGTGGCCTCTAATAACAGTGACTAAAGGGATGCTGGGAGGCTGAGGAGTTTCTTGGGTGGGAAATGCTCGGCATTAAAGGCTTATTGGTATTTTTTGTGCAACAGTGAGGAGAAGATTCAGCCTCCTTCCATAAAACCAAAGAAGAAGTTCCTGGCCGGTGACCTGAGGAACATGCATGAGCTCCTGTCTAAGAACATGTACAAAATCCGCCAGAGGGTGAGTCCCCATTCTTGCCTTCCTTACTGTTGGGTTACTGGTCTTGTTCTGAGAATTCTGTGCTGCAGGAAACTAATCTCACCAATCACCAGTGTGTTGTCCGTATTTGAGTGAAGTGCATCTTGGTATTGTTTTTCATCTGGCATGAAAAAATTGCAGGTGAAACGATTTATAATTGAGGATTGCCATTATCGTCAAAAGTCTTTTCCAGGTCGCCATATGCTAACACAGCTTTTTTCTTCAGTGCTAATAGGCCATAGCATGCAGTGTGCCGGCTGCTGGACAAGTTTTTCTGAGCAAGTGTTTGGCTTCTTGTGGTAAAATTAACAGGATGCTCAGAGCTATATAGATGCTCTATATAGGCTCAAACTCTCTTCCTCTTTTTTGGAATTAGATTCAAAGGTTTGGCCATTGGTGGTGAGGCATCCATATTGGATTGCCTTCTTGGTGTCAAAAGCTCATATTTGTTCAGTAGCAGCGTTTGACATTTGGACCTGTCTAGTTGAATGAGAGCTATGTCCTACTGTGTTTTGTGAAAACCTGACAGTGATTCAGACTGCTGCTAAATGCACTGCTGCTAAATGCATCACTCATTTTTCTGGGATAATCGAGGCACTTAGGGCGTCTGGACATTATTTCCTCCTTTCAGATCAGATAAGATATACTTTATTGAACCCCGTTGGGTAATTAGTCCTCTGCATTTGACCCATCCTATAGTTAGGAGCAGTGGGCAGCCACAGAGCAGCACCCGGGGACCAACTGTAGTTATAAAGCCAGTTCCTTGGTCAGGGGTACTGGTTGGAGTGTTCCTATGATGCATGTTTTTGTGGATGGGGGAAACCGGAGAACCTGGAGGAAACCCACGTGAACACGGGGAGAACATGCAAACTCCACACAGGAAGGCCCCAGGACCTTCTTGCTGTGAGGTAGCAGTGCTAACCACTGTGCCACCATGCCGCACTTTGCTCTTGGTGCCAACTGGCTGGACATTATCACGCAAACACATGTTGCCAAATGTCTCCTCAAGTGGTATCTGAAATGGGCCCTAAAAATTATTTGGGAAAGTCATATTTGTGAAGAAATGGTGCCTTATACATGGCTGTTGAAAGGTGAAGGCAATAGCAGGATATCCAGTATGTTAACGGCAAATGGAACTCAAAAGTGAATGAAATATGTTTTGATGTTGGAAACGAACTCCAGGCTTAACATTGATTGTGTCTGCTGTATTTGTTACAATAGACATGATTAGTAGGCATTTAATTGCAAGAGGATTAAAGCTGCCCGAATCCCCTTTGGTCCATGTGTCTGTTTTTAACACTCCTCACATCTTTTGCGTCTGGTCTGGCCTTCTGCTGTTTTGCATAAGCATCAGGATTTATTTCCCAATAAGATTCCACTGACGTCATGCCTCTTCGGTCATGAGTAAACTTTGCATTGAACTGCCACGTTCAGACTGCATATTGTGAAAATTCACCTTTTTTTCTCCTCCCATTGGTTGTCATGAATAGTCAAGCAGTTGGTCTGCGTGCACGTACCCTCCATGGAACTACTGCGAAACATCTCTACTTTCTTTTGAAACCACAGGTTTTTTTTCCTCTTTGAGTTTCTCCCTCTCACACCTCTGTTGCGAGCCTGCTGATTGGCTGTTTCTTCTAGGTTAGGGAAATGTTTTTCTAAAGCTTCAAAGGAACAAAGAGCCCAGCCTTTTTATCTTGTGGCTAAGGGGGATGGACATAAATCTACTGCCTAATCTCATCTAGAGGTTTAACAATGATAATGAAAACAAAAACGCCTGTCGTTGTTTGTTGACTACTGAAGGAGTTCATTCTCACTGTCCATGTCATTCTGCATTTGCTTCGCAGATTGAACTGTTTCTTGATGAATTATCAGATGTTTCAGTTGGACGTTATCTTAAGTATTGGGAACAAACACCTTGGGCAGTGGTGGTGTGGCAGTGCTTGAGCAGTAGGAGGTGGTTTTAGGCTTTTTGTCTGGGACCAAATGAGACATTTTAGATCAACTGGTTCTGCCATGAGATCCCCTTCAGGTGTCAGGGTAAAAGGCGGGAACCTGCAACAGAAATCTGCCCTGGAATCAGAACGGCAAGTGTGTGAAACTGAAACTTGCTCGGCTACAGTCAGATGCAGCTCGAAAGTCACTTGAAAATCTTCAGGTGCGTCAAGCGCATTGGTCACATAATCGATTCCACAAAGGCTTGAAGGTCCTCAGAGGAAGGTACTCAGAGAGAGGATTGCATCATAAGATCAGGAACAAAGATAGTAGGGTGCTGGATTCTGTGTAATGTATTTAAAGAAAACATGGGGAGAAGTAGGGAAAGACTGGCCTGTTCTACAAATGAAAACATGATGCCAATTTTTTTTTTTTTTGTGCTTGAGGCTATTGAACTCTTTATAACTTGGTATTTGTGTCACAGAGACTGGGAAAAATTATTCCAGTGAAGCCAAAAATTCGGAAATTCATTTCCAGAATATTTAGCAATTAAATTTCAGAATTGACGGATGCTGGCATCTGTATTTGTGCAATGCGGTTATATGAATAAAAGTAAAGGTCAGTTTTATACATTATACAATATATATTGCCAACTGACACATCTGATGCCTCTTTTCCACCAAAATTAATCTAGTGCTAGTGCCAGTGCTTAGTTGGTTCAGCCCCCACACCTCTGCAGAACCTGTTTGCTTTTCCTTCGCCAAGGAGCCAACTCTGAGCCATGCGATTACGTCACCGTATAATGTCATTACATCTGGCAATGCAGAAATACAGTATCAACTGTAGGAAACCATGAACAAAAATTTGAAACTAAAACAAGTGGTGCTAGGCACAATAAACCCTGCCCCTGGCACATACTTTGACCTACTTTTCCCAAATTCAATAGGGGGGGGCGGAGACGTATTGTTTTTGCCTGAATTCCCGACGTCGGCGTTCCCATTATTTTTATTTTATTTTTTTTCCTTTTTATTTCTGCATGATTGTCGAATCATTTCATGACAATTTCAACACAACACAACATGTATCATGACCGAAAGGATCGCGGGGGAAGCGAAATCGCTTATCAGTGTCCCGCCCCCAGCTTCCAGAAAAAACAGTTTGATTATGGTTAAGATATCATAAGGATTATAAATCACAGCAGAGCTAATGTCCATGTGCGCTAAGTTTTAAACGTCAGAAAGTAAGATCATGAAATTTATGGATATAATGAAAATTATACATTACAATTAGGTGAGTGTTCATATAACTTAGATTCAAATGCCACTCTTGATCCAAAGCGACATTGTCCCGAAACCCCATTCTTGATCATTTGGTTTGTTCCGGCTAATTTGGAGTAGATGAGAGGGAGCAATAATAGATCATCCATGCCTTCCCAGATTTTCTTTTTCCTTTGGTCAATCAAATGCAGTCCAAACCCCAATGATAGCAGACCCGCTATCATGAATCCAGTTAGATAGACATCCTCTACATCCTCGATGTCCAGGACTGTCAAACACGGCGAACGCCACTTTCCCCATGAATCCATGATATAACCGGCCGGGAATGTCCCATCCGGGCATGTTGGTTCTCCAGAACCTGTCCGCCTCCTGGAAATAGTTTTGTCGATTGCATTTAACGACCAGCTTATAAGATCCATTTTGGTTCAGCTGTCTGTAGTAATGTGCTGTGAGTTGTTTTTCGGACAGATAGTCTGAAGCGTCCAGTAAATACAAGATACAGAAGTCACAATATTGAACATGTTTATAGTTACTCAGATATGCACATTTCAACAAATATTTGAAGACCTTCAGCTCTTCTGCCATTCTTATATTATCAGCAAGTACATTCCATGCCCTTACTCCAGCCACAGATAAGGAGTGCTCCCTGCGAGTCGTTCTGACCTTACTTGTTTGTAATAACATTTTACTTCTGGTGTGTTGAATGCAATCATGCTGAAGAAATAGGTTTTGCATATTTTTGGGCAAGCAATTATGATATCCTAAGTCAGTGGTTCTCACACTTTTTCTGCTGGGCCCCCCTTTGGTACATAAGAAAATTTCTATTATTTCACACGTCGTAATTAATATAAACCTCAACCGTTTTTGAAAAAATATAAGTAAACAGTCATAAACTGTAGGTAGTCATAAACTACAACTAGGCTACTTTTAGAATTAAAAATAATAAAATAACAAACAACCACGGCGTAATTATTTTAACTGTAACTGTTTTCAAGCACCTTGACTGTGTAATTATGTTCAGCGCAACAGGTTTATTTTTTATTTACTATTAAACAACATTGCTATTTCAGCATTTTCCGGACACCGACAGAAACTTACCTGCATAAAGCCAATCAGCAACCTTGTGCCGGACCGCTGAAGAGTGTCTCGAGACGGTTACATTTTCCTCTCTTCTCTGGCCTCGTACTTTTAAGTTAAAATACATTGACCGAGATCGCGTCAGCTCATTATAGAGAATATGAATGCTCTGAACAGATGATTTTTGTCTAGCCTGGCTGGAAACATTAAAAACGATTGGCAGGTTTGGAAACGGTTCCCGGACCCCGCACCCCCCCTGCAATTGCTCTGCGCTCCCCACTTTGAGAACCACTGTCCTAAGTAGACAAGTTGCAAGGAGTTGAATTTTTATATATCCTGTAATTTAAGAAGCTTTGTCTTAATAAACAAATCATTTGTATGAGTTCCATACGGAACGCAATGAATAATTCTAAGGGCCTTTTTTGAAGTTTAAATAAAGGTTCTATTGTATTTTTGTAAGTATGACCCCATACTTCAGCGCAGTAATGTAAGTGGGGTGCTATGAGGGCTGAATAGATTATTTTAAGAGACTTGAGGTTTCATAGTTTCTGCATTTTCCAAAGAATACACACTTTTAGCTAACTTTCTTTGAACTAAATTTACATGCGGTTTCCAGCTTAAGAGATTATCTATCATAACACCCAAGACTTTATATTCGTTTACCCTTTCAATGCTGATACCATTTAAGTCTATGTTGTCCTTTAGGCCTTTTTTCCCAAATATCATAAATTTGGTCTTTGTAAGATTTAGTGATAATCTGTTTACATTAAACCACATGTGAAGTTTAGACATTTCTATATTAGCCAATTTAACTAATTGTTTGAGATCAACAATACAAGTGTTTTTGAGACCCAAGGTCTTCTCTCTTTGTTTTGCTTCAGATTATTGATTGTTTTGACTAAACTGTGGGTATCATACAGAGAATTTACTGTCCAAAGGAAAGCCTCATACGCTCCATTTGGATCGTTTACTGCTAATACATTGTCCCATTTTTGATTCATTTATCATGATGCCGCATAATATATCAGAATCTAGTACATTAGTATAGATATTATCCATCAAAGTGGCACTATGCCTAGTAATCCTGCTAGGTTTCGTAATTAATGGTTGCATACCCATGGCATACGTGGTGTTAATATAATCCTCTATTACAGAGCTGTTATTTGGATTTATCAAGTCAACATTAAAGGCCCCACACATAAAAACATTTTTATGGCTTGTATTATTGAGTAGTTCACCCATACATTTGCTGAAAACATCAATTTGCGAATCCGGTGCTCTGTACACACAACAAATAACAGTATTTTTACCTTTCAATCTGGGAATCTCAATTGTAAGGCATTCCATAACATTTTCCACAACATATGATTTGCATTCTATTACCTGGAAGTTTATGGCCTCATCAATAAATAGACCAACTCCCCCACCTGCTTTATTCAGCCTATTCTTACACACGAAGTTGTAAACCTCCATGTAGAAGTCCTTGCCCTTTTCTTCTTTAATCCAAGTTTCCGATAAGGCGATGATGTTGAACGGGTTAGCAATTGACCGAAGGTCGAAGTTGAAGTTGGAATATAGACTCCTACTATTATAGTGGATAATGGACAAACTCCCATCCATTTTAATGCTATGGTTAAATTTGTCCACTGTAAAGTATCCGCATGTGTTAGTCTCGTTGTAGAAAAAATGGTTATCCGGATCGAGTTCTTCATTTGGGTCTATTCCTGAAGAATGGTGACTTCCTGTCAAAAATCCATTTCCCGAAAAATTTATTTCTGTTGGTTGATAACTACTCATAAATGTCTGTCAAGGACCTCAGTGGTCGAACTTCTCCAAATCCCACATCATCTTGATCAGCACCGGTCTGGTGGTTTCCGGTGAAGATCCATTTGGTTTGATAAAAATTCTGCAGTTTATCGACCAGGTGCTGCGTATCTCACCCTTTTTCTTTAGTTGACGAGCTTTCCATGCGAGTGTTGCATTATGCTTGGTGAGGTTTTCATTCATGAATTCATTGGATCCTTTGTTTCTGGAGCATAACTCTGAAACTGTTCGACCGATTCTCATCAAATTTGATAGTGTCTCTCCATAACATGTAGATGTGCCTTTTGAGGGTTTGAACTGCTTTTGAATTTTATTTTTTCTGTTTCCATGGCAACAATTTGGACTTAGGCATATTGAAGGGTGGGACTCGTTTCCAGACCATAACTCTAAAATGTGAAATGGGGGAAGGGGGAGACATCTGTTTTTATGTGTAAAACCATTTCTAGTTAGTTTTGCTGCTAAAGAGTTAAACAAACAAGCCGAACCAAAAACGATACCACTTGCCCTCCCCCATCGGGCAGGGCGGGGTTGTGCTTCTATGCTCAGTAATATTATTATTGTTACTGAGGTTTTATCGTTTTCATCGGGGAAAAGGAATATAACCTATTAGATTGCTATGATCTTGTGCTGGGTTAATATCAGGTATTTAAGAAACTGCAAATAAAGGTGCAAACATTAAATGTACCGCATCTTACTTTGTTGTCCATGCATGTTAAAAATACTGAAACCTTGTTCGGCAATAGTGTAATAATAGGAACATGCTATCCATATTTTCTTTTCCCCATGATGCAGACAGGTAAGAAATAAATGGCCAGCTGTCAAAATTAATTCCAGCTCTATAAGTTTGAATGAGCTAATGTTTCGTTTTGCAAGCTTGCAAATGGCAATTACAGTAATTCGTGAACGCCCTAGATGGCTGGCTAACTCAAATTTGTAATGCTTAATATAGATGTTAGCAGCGTAAAAAAATGCCTGAAGAAGCAAAATAAAATGGAAATATAACTGCATCATGCAGATATTAGACAGATGCTTGTATTTTCCAACATTTACTGTGTGCAGAACACTCAAAATACTTCTGCGATCGCGCACAGGAGACAGGAAGTGTGACCAATTTCTTACAATGGGGATATATTGGGGATGTTTTTGGCTTAGCCTTCTCCATTTTTGTTTGTTTGAAAACGAAGGCAGACTACACTCGCTTAGCAGTTGTTTTAAAAATGGCAGTATGGTGTTTGCGCTGGTCTTGTTGGTCACTAAAACTCCATCCCCACTGCCTGACATAATCGGTGCTTGACTCTGGACCAGCAATGAGATTGTGCTGCTCTGGCACCAGTTTTGAGAGCCAGGTAGCTGTTGCTTAGGCTGTGGAAAAGCAAAGAACTGGTGCTAAGTCAGGCTCCGGCTCCGAACCAGCACTGGAAAAGGGGTATCAAATGAGGTAATTCTTTTTCTTGATTTGACCCTCTACATGTATTGGAGAGACAACAGGCATCCTACAGAGCAAAAAAGACTTCTCTGGGTGGGGTAGCTTTTCCAGTGAACCTTGTAAATCTGGAGTGGAGTTTATGGTCCCTAACTCCTCTTCAGAGCCATTGCAGAATGCTAAATCAACAGCATTAATGTAGCGGGCTTTCCTGAGATTAAAGCAGATGATTGCATAAGACTGGTGTTGACAGCAGCTCTTGGAGGCTTTTATTAGTCTTCAAAGGGCGCTACATTACCAGCGCCAGTACAGTCATTTATGTCGCCATTTATATTGTTGTTTCATGCTGAGGAATGAACACGAAACATTTATTCCCCTGTCTGTGTGTTTCTGTGTGTCAGACCCTGGAGTACACCAATAAGAACACTCTACCCAACCACACTAAGGCCAGGGAGATCCTGATCAGACGACATGCCAGTATTCGCCGCAGCCTGCGCTCTGGAAGCTTCCAAGGACCGGTATGGGAGCCCCACATAGGGTCACTTCCCAGAGAGAGGGAGGGAGGAGGGAGTCGGGGTCACTATCCTTCATATTTGCATGTTTCTGCCTGTCTGTCTGTAGGTGTGCGCATATGTGTTCATGTGGTGAGCTCATAAGTGTGTGTGGCCTGTTTACCTTTGAGTGATGTGTTCATATCTGTCTCTCAGGATGTTGCAAAGTCCCATAAGTATTTCTCTTTACCTGCTGGTCAAAGCCTGGACTCGAAGTTTCCCCCGAAGAGGCTCCGTCCTGCCGGTGAGTCTCATACAACTAATCTCTCACATTCACTGACTCTGTCAGTGATGGGCCTGGACCTAATTCAGCCTAACCATTAAGCCCAGTGCTGCCACTAGGCTAATGCTTATTGAGGACCAGCACAAAGGGAAATACTAGCGTCGGAATGATATGTCGAAGACGGGCACACAGAGAAATGACTGTGTGCCCTCTGTACATCGATGACCAGCAGGACTAGGGTTAATATATTTCTGCCTTATTCGATGGCATGTGTAGTAGGGGTTTTTACTACAGCTTTGGCTTACTTGGACACTACCTGATCCCATAACCCACTGTGAAATGCGGAAATCTGCAAATACAGCGCCCTCCATAATTATTGGCACCCTGGTTAAAATGTGCTCTTTAGCTTCTAATAAATTCAGTTTTATTCTAAATAATATAGGACCACAATGAAAAAAAGAAGAAAATCCAACCTTTAATTCAAGTGCTTTTATTCAGTGGGAAAAAAATCCCACATTAAGCAATAATTATTTTACATCAAATGATGTGTGCCACAATTATTAGCACCCCTGATGTTAATACTTTGTACAACCCCCTTTTGCCAACAAAACAGCACCTAATCTTCTCCTGTAATGTTTCACAAGATGGGGGAATACAGAAAGAGTATGGAATGTGCACCCATTCCTCTTTGCACAATCTCTCTAAATCATCCAGCGACCTGGGTCCTCTCCTCTGCACTCTCCTCTTCAGCTCACTCCACAGGTTTTCAATGGGGATGAGGTCTGGGGACTGAGATGGCCATGGGAGGAGCTTGATTCTGTGTCTGGTGAACCATTTCTGTGTAGATTCGGCCACATGTTCAGGGTCATTATCTTGCTGAAAGACCCAGTGACGACCCATCTCCAGCTTTCGGGCAGAGGCCACCAGATTTTGATTTAAAATGTCCTGGTATTTCAAAGCGTTCATGATGCCATGCACCCTAACAAGATTCCCAGGGCCTCTGGAAGACAAACGGGCCCACAGCATCACCAATCCTCCCCCATACTTCACAGTGGGCATGAGTTGCTTTTCTGCATACTCATCTTTTGAGTTCCGCCAGACCCATTTAGAGTGTTTTTGCTGCCAGAAAGCTCTATCTTGGTCTCATCTGACCAAAACACACGGTCCCAGTTGAAGTCCCAGTACCGCTTGGCGAACTCCAGATGTCTGCATTTATGATTGTGAGTGAGAAAAGGGTTTTTTTCCGTGCATGCCTGCCAAACAGCTTGTTGGCATGTAGATAGTGCCATGGTTGTTTTGGAGACTTTGTGACCCAAAGATACTACCATTTGTTGCAATTCTTTAACAGGGAGCTTTGGAGAACTTATTATTTCTCTTTCCATCCTCCTCACTGTGCGTGGTGCCAAAATAACCTTGCGTCCTCATCCAGGCTTGTTTACTACTGTTCGAGTTGTTTTAAACTTCTTAATGATTCCTCTGACAGTAGATATGGGCAGGTGCAGGCGAGTGGCTATTTTCTTGTAGCCATTGCCTGACTTGTGAAGGTCGACACACATCTGCCTTAATTGAATGGTGTGTTCCTTTGTCTTTCCCATGTTGAAGCGAGGATAGGAGAAATGGCCTCTGTGTCATGTCATATTTATACCCCAGGGAAACAGGAAGTGATGAATTACGTTCCTAGATACTCTGATCAACTTTGTAAACTACTGTAGAAATGACAGACTTCAATTACATTTATTTCCTAGGAATTGTTAGGGACGCCAATAATTGTGGAACAGGTGATTTTATGAAAAATAATTATTTCTTGGTCAGGGATTTTTTTCCCTTAAAATTCAGTTGAGTTGATGGTTACATTTTTCTACAATTTTCAGTCTGAGAGTATACTTTTGCAATAAAAATAGAATTTATTTTAAGGCTTTTAACACATCTTAATCACGGGTGCCAATAATTATGGAGGGCGCTGTATGTTGCAATGATCCATGAGTGTTTAACATAACATAACATAACATAACATGAATGACGAGAACAGGCCGTTCAGCCCATCTACGCTCGCCAGTTTCTTTGTACTATTGTGAATATATCCCTTCAGATGCTCATTGACTGAATGGTATCTAGCCCCAAGGTCTCTGCCTCAACAATATGGTCAGGCAAGCTATTCCACTTTGAAATTACTCTTTGGGTGAAGAAATATTTCCCAATATCAGTGCTAAATTCACCTTTGGTCAACTTCCGTTTGTGACCCCGAGTTCTACTCACAACACTTGGTTGAAGGGAATCCAACATAATTCACTCACTTTCTTAATCCCTTTAACATATTTAACCCGTTGCCACTCCGACGGCCCGTAATCAGGCCGTCAGGGAAGTTAAAAACATACTACGTCATTTACACAGCTTGTATGCAACTGGGATACTCATGCCGCATATCGTCGGAAAGCTAAGATTTTTGAGATTCGAGTGATGCCAATCATTTCAAAGTATAGTCATCACAGCAGCTTTAATCAACGCCTATGTCAGACCACAAACAAACAAACGAACAGTTACAAAACTGATGTAACTCACCAATGAAGCCTCCTAGCACTCCTCCAGTCCAACATATCCCCTCAAACATGGTCTTGTTACATCCACGAAGCTCCAGTAAATGCAACCAAGTAAAGTTTTTAGTCCAAAACACACTATTATACCGGTAAATATCCATGAACAGCCGCTGCATCGTTTGAAATGAGTCGATGGTTATCCACAAAGTTCGCTGCATTAGTAGTCTTTGCTTCGCTGCAGGAATAAACAGTCCAAATCCATTTGCGTCAAAATGGAGTCTGCACTCTAACCTTTCGATTGACACCTCACTCGACCAGTTACGAGCTTCCCTGCCCTGTCTACAGCCTGCTATAGCCAACGAGTGCCTGTGTTGAAATGAAGCTCATGCCTCCTTTTTTGCGTGTAGCCCGAGCAACCAGCAACCAATCGAGATGACGATTGTTGCATTGTAAAGCCAAGGAAATTCTGCAAACGCCGATATATAGCTTGTTGGGGTGGCTACAAAGCTGAAGCTGCTTGTTGCTCGCGTAAGAGAAAGGACAGAATATGGCTCAGCTGTGCGTAATGCGTGCTTGCGCGTTCCGCAAAACAGAACGAGGCAGAGAGAGATTTCCAGCTAATGTTTGTTGGTTTTTTACGGAGTTTGAAAGAAAAAAAAGCGAAAAGGTTGCGAAAAAAATCATTTTCAGTTCAGAAGCTGCAGAGCTGTGCACTCGGCGTGCAAGTGATAGCTCAGGGGAAGAAATATCTGACCAAAACCGTGATGGCTCCGTAGCAGAGGAAATGTTTCTCGAGGGAGATGACATTACTCTTGAAAAGTAGGCTACGCATCATATTATTACTTATATTTCATTATATAATAATATTACGTTTATATTTTATTATTATTATTACTATAACATTACATATTATTTGCATCTGTCACGGAAGGTGGAAGGACGTCATGTTTTCACCGGAGTTGGTGATTCTGTTTGTTGTTCTGTAATTCTCGGTAAGGATTACGGGAAAAGGATATTATAATATTATGCTGATAATATGATTATATTATTACCATATTACGCATTATTACCTCCGTCACCGAAGGTGGAAGGAAGTTATTTTTTTTGCCGGCGTTGGTGGTTGTGGAAATTTTAATTTTCATCCCTGTAAGAAATCGGAGTGAGATAAAGTAAGTAAATAGGATCCATTTTACTATGTGCCACATAGGGTCTTCCTTACAGGCAAGAACGAAGACAAAGGAATCTCTCCTTTGCTTTGGATATATTTAAAAGAACTAAGTCAGAATCTCCTCCCCTTGGGGTTTATATGCACAAATTTGAGTTTGCCTCAGTAACCTTTTAATTTTTTTTATTTTTTATTTATCATATATTGTAAATAGTTTGCTATGGAAAGGTTATTTGTTTGTTTACATTTCATATAAAAAAACATTTTTACATAACAGCACTCGTTTTGACTTTTATATGCACAAATTTGAATTTATGCTTCAGTAACTTTTAATTTTTTTTATTTATCATATATTGTAAATATTTTGCTGTGAGTTTGCTGCGTAAAGGTTATTTGTTTGTTTACATTTCATATAAAAAAAGCATTTTTTTAACATAACGGCACTCGATTTGACTCTTATGTACACAAATTTGAGTTTATGCTTCAGTAACTTTTTTTCAGCAATATTGATAGTGAATCTGGATATGGGATGGATTCCTCTAAGTGTCACCTTTCATTAGAACCCAACATTATGACTGTACGTTGATGCATTCAAGAGTTATGCCCTTTTATCCTAGGTATGGGCCCATGGTTATCCAAGGGTCCTTCTGGGGTCTCCAAATGGCCATTTTTGGAAACGCCTAGACATGGCCTTAGAAAAAAATGTGTAAAATGCTCATTTTCTGTAGGATTGTTTTCAAATTTGAACTGGAACTAAGTAAGGCTTCATGCTGTGGTCCCATTGTGTCTTTCAGCAAATAAGTCCCAGCTGCTCTCATCTACAGGCATCTGTTTGCAAAAAAAAATTTTGGCGAGAGTAAAAACCTTCTACTTCAGTGTGTTCCAGCTTGGATTACTCAATGACAGTAGCATTTAGTGTTTCTTTCAGTTGAGGGAAAAACTTTAGAGTGTTTCCTTTCAAATGAGACCATAACCATCCATATAGTCCAAACGGTTCAAGAACAGCGTTCAATTTACTTTGGGTACGCTTTTGATAGGCATTTTAGGCAAATTTTCCCGGAGTTTTAAAGACCTCAATCAGATCACCCCATAGTCTCCTTTTCCTAAGACTAAAGAGGTTTAGGATCTTCAGCCTCTTCTCATAGCTTTCATCCTTAATACCTGGAATTAGCTTATTGGCTCTTCTCTGAACTTTCTCGAGAGCCTCTATATCTTTCTTAAAGTATGGTCCTTAGAACCTGTACACAATACTACAGATGTGGCCTGTTGAATGTGTTGTACAAAAGAAGCATCACCACCTCAGATTTGTACTCAATACTTTTGGCAATGTATCCTAGCATTCGATTGGCTTTTTTAACTGCTATGGCACAATGGCTAGAACCTGTGAGGGTTTGGTCAACAAACGCTCCCAGATCTTTCTTGTGTGGAGCACATTCCAGTTTTAAACCTCCCATGAAGTAATCCCCTGTAATGTTTTTATTACCTACATGTACAACTTTACATTTCGCTGCATTAAATTTCATTTGCCCAATTCTGGATTGTATCCAAATCATCCTGAATCACTTTAGAGGTCTCTAAACTATTTTGCAAACCCCCCAATTTAGTATCATCTGCAAATTTAACTGATCTTCTCTCAATATTCCTTTCAAGGTCATTAATGTAGATAAGGAACAGCAGGGGTCCCAACACTGATCCCTGGGGGACGCCACTCCCCACTATGCCTAGCTCGGATGAGATACCACCGACCACCACTCTTTGTGTTCTGTCTTGTTATCAGTTTTGTATTCACTCCAGAATACCTCCTGTAACTCCAATGGAGCTCATTTTATAAATTAGTCTCTTATTTGGTACTGAGTCGAATGCTTTCTGAAAATCCAAGTATATGATGTCAGAAGCCCTGCTCTGGTCATAAGTCTTGCTAGTCTCTTCAAAAAATTCCAGACGGTTTGTCAGGCATGACCTTCCCTTATGGAAACCATGTTGGCTTTCCCTCAAGATACTGTTACGTTCAAGAAATAATTCCAGCTCATCTTTTATGATAGATTCCAATATTTTATTATTTTCCAATATAAGTTACACTGACTGGCCTATAATGTCCGGGCTCTGTACGGTCCCCTTTCTTATATAATGGTATTATATTGCCCTGTTTCCAATAATTTGGCATTTCTCCAGTTTCTAAAGACCGTCTGAAGATGGTGGATAGCGGCTTCAAGATGATCTCACCAACTTCCCTGAGCACTCTAGGATATAAGCCATCAGGACCCGCCGCCTTATCTGCCTTTAGTTTAACCCCTTTGCGCGGAAGCCAAATCTGGCTATTTAGGTGTTACCTGATTTAAAGCTTTATAATTGAAGATTGCAGCTTCACAGACTGAAAAAACTTGGGCTCAATTGAGTCTAGACACTTGAAGCATTTAGTCTCCCATCGTATTTAGAGCCCGAGCCGACTGAAAGTCGTACGAGGACCCTATTGAAATCGTACTGTTTATTTTTATTATTATTATTAGGGCCCGAGCACGACTGCAAGTCATCCGCGGAGGACCCTATCGAAATCATGCTGTTTATTATTATTATTATTATTAATATTATTAGGGCCCGAGCACGACTGCAAGTCGTCCGAGGACCCTATTGAAATCGTACTGTTTATTATTATTATTATTATTATTAGGGCCCGAGCACGACTGCAAGTCGTCCGCGGAGGACCCTATTGAAATCATGCTGTTTATTATTATTATTAGGTCTTCAAGACGAATGTCTGAAGACCTATTGTTATTGGTTTTAGATTTTGGATTATTATTATTTTGCTACCTCGTTTTTGTCCGGACGATTCTGAAGTAACCACTGGACCGATTTGTGTGAAACTTTCTGAAATGATAGCTTTTATGATGTAGTTGTGCATAACGGGGCCCGATTTTTGAATTTTTGCCCCAAAAAGGGGAGATAACCCAAAACGTAAAAACCGTTCAATGGCAATATCTCAAACTGTAAGAGAGAAAAATATTTTGAAAAATTCCTCAGGTAGGTCTCATCATGTTCTACAACTTTTATCATATGACCAACTTCAGCCGGTATGCTCATTTTTCCGTAAAAAAATAAAAACTGAAATTCCGAGTGAACTTCCCGGTTTTGACCCCACCCGTCTTTAAAAATCTTCTTCTCCAGAACCGCAATACATACAGCTTTCTATTATATATCATTTTAACCTACTTTGAGTGGACTTTAAAAATTGTGTAAGGCATTTTGAAAATCCAAATAGTTTTTGAGTTATCTCCCCTTGAACTTGACCCACGGGAAAAATTCGAATTTTCGGCTACATCTTCAAAGGGGCATAACTCGGACATTTTACAACCGATTTTGAAACTGATTCTTTCTTTGTGTTTAAGATGTCCTGTTTAACAATCTGCTTAAGAACATTATCATATAAAAATTTATAAGTTTTTTAATTAATAATTTTATACTCAAAAGTTCATTTTTTTCATGAATTTCACGATTCGTGAATTTTAGCGTCACAATTATGCATCGGACAACTTTATGTTCAACAAAACATCTGTAGGGAATTCAATTTTACATTTCATGTACTTTTTTCAGAACGATATCTCTTATGGTTTTTGAGTTATCTGACATTGAAGTTGGCAAGTGTAAGGAGAGCACACGTTCAAAGAGTCATATCTCAGCGAAAAAACACCCGATTTCAAATCCGTTTGTTGCAAACTGTTCAGTATGGAGAGATCTACAATCCCCGAAAGAACCATATGATTTAAAAGTTGATAGTTAAGTCGCAAAATGCGATGCGTACCCTACTTGCGACAGGAAAACTCTTAAAATGGGACAGAGTTAGACTGGGAGCCAGTCCCATGCAAGTGCAAGGCAGCACAGAGAGACTCTCAGTCAGAGATAGTTGAATTCAATTTTACACAGGATTATTGTTGTTTAAAATTGTTAACAATATTGTTGAAAATTGTTTAAACCCATAGTCAATTTGGCTTGTTATTTTTAAATAAATATATTTAATACAAGATCATGTTTCACAGTTTTTGTACATTCTACTTCACCGAAAAAGGGAATATGTTTACTGTTCTTTTGATTGAAGAATTTTACATGATAAGATTTGGGGTCTGAGTCAAAGCGGGAGTCTTGAAGACCTAAGTACTGCCGCAGTGGTCCTAGTTATTATTATTATTCCTCCAACATTTCAAGGGCCAATTTCACCCCTTTCCCAATGGTGAAAACGCGTCTAACTTTCCAGATACATCCGCCCTCATCCGAAATTTGATATTTTAGTGCGGTCGCACGGGTTCGACCCCAAATGCCGAAATAGCGCCCCCTAAACACGTTTCAAAATTCCCATAGGAAAATTCGGTTACTTTGTCGTAGGCAGACGAAATTTGGTAGTTATATGCTTTGTAACGAGGCATACAAAAAACTTCATTAAAGCCACGCCCTAAACCCAACAGGAAGTTGGCCATTTTGATTTAAATCTTAGAATTTTAAAATGAACTTCTCCTAGGGATTTCGCCAGATCGACTTCAAATTTGGTAGAGATCATTGTGAGACCAATATGATCAAAAGTTGTGCTCTGCAGATCTGCAGGTCTAAGGGCGTGGCTGCTAGGGCGTGACAAATTTTGGTGACTTGAGGAAAAAATTTCACAATGCTCTCACACCCAAACACTTGATTGTAGAACCTTCAAACTTGCTGAAAATGATAAGGGCACCGCCCTGAACGTCTTGATATATTAATTTTCCACTTTGCTAATAGCGCTCCCTGGTGGTAACAGGAAGTTACTCGTTACTTCCACAAGTACTGATGACACATTGTTGAACCCATCAACTTCATTCTACTTCTGAAACATGCAGAACAAGTTGATGAAGTTACATTATGAACGCTGTATAGCTACGAGTAATGGCGTCCGTGTGGCGAAGCGGCGACTTTGGATGCCTCGCCATGAAAATACGTTTGGGATTCCCAATGCTCTCAGGCCCACATACTTGACTTTAGTCGCTTCAAACTTGCTGGACATGATCATTGCTCTGCCCTGAACATCGAGATTCATTAAATTCCCACTTTGCTACTAGCGCCCCCATGTGGTAACGGGAAGTGACCTGTTATTACTTTCACTTGTACTGAGGACACATACTTGATCCAATCAACCTCATTCCACTTCTATTACATGCAGAACAAATTGGTGAAGCTACCTTATGAATGCTGTGAAGCCACGCATAATGGCGTTTGTGTAGTGACGCGGCGACTTTCCATCCCTCGCCATGAAAATACGTTTGGGTTTTTGATGTCTTTAAAAAACTTGTATCATCATAAAAATTGATTGCCAGGTCGAGGGTGTCAAGCTCTCAAATCTGATTGGGCATTTGCCCATGAGAGCAGCAAAATGTCTCGATAGCGCCCCCTTGAAATTTTCAAAATCCCCTCACCATAGGGGTTTTTTTGGGGTAGGAAGATGAAAATTGGTAGACATGTGTATTTTGCCAAGTCGCACAAAAAAGTCTCTTGCATCATTTGTCTACTCCAAACAGGAAGTCGGCCATTTTGATTTTAACGTGTCATTTCTCCCCGATTTCCATATATTGTATTTTAACGCACTCCTCCCAGAGATTTCATCCATTCAAAACCAGATTTATCAATAAACATCAAAAGACCATGCTGATCAAAAGTTGTGCTCTGCAGGTCTGTAGGTCAGTGGGCGTGGCTACTAACAGGAAGTGACCAGTTTTTACTTTCACTTGTACTGATTAGAAGGTCACACGGGAGTGGATTTTCATTCCTGTCCTGTCCCACTCCCACAGAGAGAATTTGTGTCCTGTCCCAATCCTGGGCCAGAGGGGGAAAAAAATTCCTGTCCCGTCCCACTCCCAGTAAAGTGACTCCCACTCCCATCCCGCTCCCATTCAAAATGACTCCCACTCCTGTACCGCTCCCATTTTTTTTTCCTTCTAGCCTCATGCATACACGATATTTGACTTGATCTTCTCCCGATTATTTTAAGATTAAAACTGCAGACTACAAAGTATTTTTTTAAAAATGCCAGCAAGAACAGTTCATCTGTGGTAATATAGGAAAGTTTTATTTGGAAAAAGAAAAAAAATGCACAAGATTCAAAAATTAAATAAAAATACAACTGCCATTTCAGTCTGGTTTTCCTCTCTGGATTTTATTTATTATTTGCCTATTTGCAAGAAAACACTGCCCAGAAAGCAATCAGGGCTAACTAATTCATTATTGCAAAATAAGTCCATGTTATTGTAAGTGTGTATGTTGTGTGTATGTCGGATCATATAAAATGTATAAAATCATTAAGCTGTATCATACCCCTCAGCCTGAGTTTAGCTATGGCCCCCTACTTACGATGATGCAGAAAGAAAGCACCTTAATCGCGAAAACCTATATTAACACCCGACAGCAAAGTGCGAATACGATTTTATTAACAGCACTTGCAAAACCTGCCGGTATGTTTATAATGTTCAGTAGCGAGGCTAGATTAAAATAATCTGTAGGCCTACAGAGCATTCATATTTACTTGAATAAAATAACGCAATCTCGATTATTTCTACTTTATATTCATTGGATTTTGTTCGGTGTCACTAACTAGTTTATTATTTATATGATCAGTGCAGGATTAAAAAGCGGCGAGTGCTCGACCACAATCATTGTAACCAGCTCATTTTACCAGCCTCAGATATTTGAAAAAATACATTCAGAGCGCATTTATCAAAATGGCAGGCTAGACGAATGATTTTCACAACAGTTTTGCTGAGAGCAAGGCAGGCAACTTCGATGTAAGTGCTGTATTCTGAGTATGGACTGCGCAGTCAGTGGTTCCAAGACCGTGCGTCGGTGCAAGGCTCGTAAAGACAAAAAATGTCTCAAGATACTCCCTCAGTGGTTCGGTACAAGATCGCTGTACGCAAATGAGTTTCTGTTGGGGTCTGGAACTCAAGTGGTAATAAAAATTTCGCTTCCCGCTCCCGTCTGCTCCCGTTAACTTTTTACTCCCGTACCGTCCCAATCACGTGATTAATAGTAAAGTTGACTCCCATCCCGCGGGAATCCTGCGGGAATCCCGTGACCCGTGGGATTCCCGAACAAATGTCAGCCTCTGGTACTGATGACATATAGTTGAACCCATCAACTTTACACCCCCTGTACAACATACAGAAGAAGTTGCTTGAACTACCTTACGAATGCTGTGATGCTTCGAGTAATGGCTTCCGTGTGGCGATGCGTTGACAATGGATCCCTCGCCTAGAAAATACGTTTGTCCAAAACGCAAAAAAAGTCTCTGGCATCATTCGTCTACTCCAAACAGGAAGTCAGCCATTTTCATATTAACGTGTCATTTTTGCTTGATTTCCACAAACTGTATTTTAACGCACTCCTCCTAGAGATTTCATCCATTCAAAACCAGATTTATTAAAAAACATTGAGTGACTATGCTGATCAAAAGTTGTGCTCTGCAGGTCTGTAAGTCAGTGGGCGTGGCCACTAACAGGAAGTGACCAGTTTTTACTTTCACTTCTACTGAGGACATATAGTTGAACCCATCAACTTTTTTCCCCCTGTACAACATGAAGAAGCAGTTGCACAAACTACCTTAAGAATGCTGTATTGCTTCCAGTAATGGCGTCCGTGTGGCAATGCGGTGACAATGGATCCCTCGCCATGAAAATACGTTTGGGTTTTTGATGTTCTTAATGAATTTGTATCATCATGGAAATTGAAATACTGGTCAAAGGTGGTGAGCTCTCACATCTGATTGGGGCGTTGCCCATGAGGGCAGCAAAATGCCTCGATAGCGCCCCCTAGAAATTTTCACAAACCCCTCCCAATAAGGGTTTTTTTGGAGTCGAAAAATGAAAATTGGTACACGTGTATTTGGCCAGGACGCACAAAAAAGTCTCTGACATCATTTGTCTATTCCAAACAGGAAGTCAGTCATTTTGATTTTAATGTGTCATTTTGGCCCGAATTCCACATATTGCATTTTAACGAACTCCTCCTAGCGATTCCGTCCAATCAACCGAATATTTTTATCAGATCATCAAGAGACCATGCTGACCAAAAGTAGTGCTCTGCATGTCTGTCGCTAAATGGGCCTGGCTAACATGGTGCCCCATTTCAGATGCCTCGCCAAACACAATCAAGCTGCTCCCTCTCCCTCACATTTCATCCAAATGGATTCAAAATTCCTGTACATAGTAAAAGCCCTACCCTGAACGCCTCGATGTGCTGAGAAACAATCTAGCTCATCCCGCCCCCTTATGGAAACAGAAAATGCCACATTTTACGTTGAAATAGGCAGATTTGCTCAAAACTTCACATTTGTGCTTAGGGTCTGCCCCTGAATGCACCTGCCCAAATTTGGTTACACTCTGAGCGCCTTCTGGTGGATGAGGTATCAACTTATCTTAACTCCTTCAGCTTTGTCCGATTCGCAACGACATTTTCCCACAGATTGGGGCCGGCACTTGACCTGCCCAATGGTATTGAGTGCACAGCTGTACCTGTCAGGATCTCACCACAACCCCAACGTGCGCATGGGGGCGAGGGCCCGTTCAACGCTGCTTGCAGCTTTAATTATTAGGGGTTCAAGCCCGTAGGGCTGAAACCCTATTGTTTTCGCTTTTTATTATTATTATTATTAGGGGTTCAAGCCCGTAGGGCTGAAACCTTATTGTTTTCGCTTTTTATTATTATTATTATTATTATTATTATTATTTTCCTTCTTCTTCAGAAATGTTTTTGCAAATTCCCGTGAGATGGTAAATGGCAGAGTCCTGAAATTTTGCACACTGGTTGGAAGTTGTGTGTAAATGCTAACCATGGCATTTTTAACTCAATCAGCCTAATGGTGGCGCTATTATTCAAGAAAAACAGGTTTTCACTTTTAAGGTCATAGCTCCTACTGTGTAAGTCCAAATTACACGAAATTTGGTACAGACATTCCTTGAAATATTCTCTACAACTTTCCTATAAGGACTTTGAAGGTCCGCCATATTGGATTTTCCGGAATTTTGAATTTTTTGAAAAACACATTTTAAACATCTTCTCCTAAACCGTATGTTCGATTCCTTCGATATTTGGTGTGGATCATCAGTGGACCAAGCTCATAAAATATTGCATAAAGCTTGTTGAAATCTCATTTTGTTTCCAAGATATTCACCAATGAATTTCATCAGGGGCGTGGCTTAGCACATAAATGGACAAAATTCAACAACCACTGGACCAATTATCACAGAACTTGCAGAATATGTCCATATAATGACCAGGAACATACCCTGACAGGCTCATCCAAATCGGCCTATAGGGGGCGCTATAACAAAAATCAGGCAATAAATCAGCAATTGCTTGTCCTATAGCCATAAAACTCACAGGATATATTTACATAAGTACCTGCAACCTAACCAGGGAATGTCATTCAAATTGATGGATGGGGGGCGCTATAACTGCTAAACAAAACAGAATGGTATAACACAAATCAGACTATAAATCAGCAATTGTTTGACCTATAGCCATAAAACTCACAGGATATATTCACATAAGTACCTGCAACCTAACCAGAAAATGTCATTCAAATTGACTGATACGGGGCGCTATAACTGCTAAACAAAGCAGAATGGTAAAACACAAATCAGACTATAAATCAGAAATTGTTTGGCCTATAGCCATAAAACTCACAGAATATATTCACATAAGTACCTGCAACCTAACCAGAAAATGTCATTCAAATTGACTGATAGGGGGCGCTATAACTGCTAAACAAAGCAGAATGGTAAAACACAAATCAGACTATAAATCAGAAATTGTTAGGCCTATAGCCATAAAACTCACAGAATATATTCACATAAGTACCTGCAACCTAACCAGAAAATGTCATTCAAATTGACTGATAGGGGGCGCTATAACTGCTAAACAAAGCAGAATGGTAAAACACAAATCAGACTATAAATCAGAAATTGTTAGGCCTATAGCCATAAAACTCACAGAATATATTCACATAAGTACCTGCAACCTAACCAGAAAATGTCATTCAAATTGACTGATAGGGGGCGCTATAACTGCGAAACAAAGCAGAATGGTAAAACACAAATCAGACTATAAATCAGAAATTGTTAGGCCTATAGCCATAAAACTCACAGAATATATTCAAATAAGTACCTGCAACATACCCCGAAAATTTCCATTTTTTTATATATATATATATATATATATAAGTCAGGTAAAGGAGTTGGACTGGAAGTCTTTTGTATGGTCTACACTCTGGAACAGATGGTGGCGGAAATGCACCAATAAGCTGGATACTCACCGCCGTTAAACTAGAAGAAGAAGAAGATACACGCTCATTCTCTGTGCGATAGATGTAAAAATGGCAGCTAAAACTGGATCCGCGGAAAACTCGGATATTTCACTGCGGAATAACTTATTCTCAAGGCGTAGCGTCACACTGGAAGAGCAAAAGAGCATGAAGGAGCTTGGACCTGACCGACGCGATTTAAAGATTCTGCAGCAGGCAAGTGATCGTGGACGAGCTGACACCCGGGGCTTCTCCCGGACTTGTTACGACAAACAGCGATGGCTAGCTGGGTTAGCAACGCCTTTTATTGCTTTTCCTGTTTGCTGTTCCAAGTTTGATAGATTTAACAGGGCCACCGTGAAAAGAACAGTACATCTACTACTGAGGGTCTGGCCAGGAACATGTGCCCCATTCTGTAATTTACTGTGCGAGATACCATTTTGAAATATCCTGAGCCCTATTTCATGCTGAGAAGCCAGTTTTTGCTGCGAACGTAATTTCTGTCCGATGTGTGGTCAACGTTCGCTCTGCATTCCGCATTCAAGTCCCTATTTTATAACAACCGGTAGTGTGAAAGCGGGGTATATTGCTAACGGATGTTTACTTCTTGGCCTTGTAGAATCTTCACCAACTCACGTTTGTGTCCCTTGTCAGAAAGGTAAAAATTTCCGTCCACAGTGATAACGTTAGCAACAACCTGTAATTTCAGTACAGCACTGCTGTGAGATTTGGCGGCTGCTGGCAGGGTATTTAAACCGTTTTGTGCAGATT
The DNA here is from genome assembly GCA_029721435.1 of Gymnothorax reevesii. Lineage (NCBI taxonomy): Eukaryota > Metazoa > Chordata > Actinopteri > Anguilliformes > Muraenidae > Gymnothorax > Gymnothorax reevesii. The sequence continues at coordinate 43,883,704 of CM056587.1, read as the reverse complement.
TGTTCGCCAGTGGAATCGGAGCTGCAGATTTATGCACGCAGTTGCAATATTCTATCACTAGATGGCACACCCAGATCAGTTATTGAATTTTCACATGCATGCCAAGTTCGAACGTTTTTTATATTAAACGGTCGAACTCTCTCCAGTCCCTGTCAAACCAACCTTGGTTTGACTTAAAGGGGTTGGCACATCCATACGACAGGGTAGCCCAACAAAGTGTCTCTCCTTCCTCTCAGAACTCCAGGATGGATGAGGAACATGGAAATGAGGGGGCAGGATTGACTCATTATCCAGTGTATGAATTTTATTGCCTCAAAATAATACCGTGGGAAAAACTTTGCATTTAAAGTCACTGTTCAAGAGTAGATTTGCAGACTTTTAACAAAGCCCTGCTTATTGTGGATCAGCAGTTTGGTCACTGGTGTGCCTTCCCTTTACTCTTTGGCATTGGCTCAGTCTTGGCACCGTTTGAGTTCCGTCCTGTGAACACCAATTTTCCGTTCATGTAACATCAGCAACAAGACCAAATTTTTAAATCCCCCCCTTTGTTTTTACCAAAATTGCAGCAATCCAGGTCTGAAACTTCCTGTAAACATTTGTTTTTATGTCATCGATGAAATAAGCTGCATATATACCATTAATTTATAATTTCATCCTGTTAAGTACAGTGAGACCTGTTGGTTACACTTTCTGTGAAATCTGTCTTATATGTATATAAATATGTAATTTACCACAGCTGTAGGGTGCTGGAAAAGCATGAAAATACACCTTGAAAATCCTTGAAAAGTCCTTGAATTTCACTTTGTAAAAGGTGTACTAACCCCGTAGACAACATCACAGTGGTGTGTTTTTAGATTTTTGTTTTTCTGTTGAACACAATTCCCTTTTTTGTTTGCATCTTTACAGAACATCAAAATCCCAGTTAATTGGTGGAATATCTTTAACATGACTGCTTTTACAATCAAACTGTAAGTAATGTAAGGACATAGTGATCTGTGGACATAGGGGATACTTTGTCAATTCGTAATAAAGGGGTACAAAGCATGAAAAACTATAGGCTACATTTTCCTTCTTAATAACTGACTGTCGACATAACAGCAGCTTTCCGGTGTGCTGTGCCTAGGTAAATTGCGCCCCCCCAAAATTTTTGACACCAGCCCACCCCAGTCGATTTCCGTCACCTTGCGGGGGCCACGTTTAGTGACACTTGTTTTTTAAGCTGTGAAAGCTTTCAACTACTAATGGTCATTCTTGGCTTGAACCCCGGAATTGCCGCTCGCGGCTATATTTATTATTATTATTATTATTCCTCCGACATTTCAAGGGCCAATTTCGCCCCTTTCCCAATGGTGAAAATGCGTCTAACTTTCCACAGACGTCCGGCCTCATCCTAAAATTTGATATTTTCTTGCGGTCATACAGGTTTGACCCCAAATGCCGAAATAGCGCCCCCTAAACACGTTTCAAAATTCCCATGGGGAAATTTGGTTACTTTGTCGTAGGCAGAAGAAATTTGGTAGTTATATGCTTTGTAACGAGGCATACAAAAAACTTCTCGAAGCCACGCCCTAAACCCAACAGGAAGCCGGCCATTTTGATTTGAATTTTTGAATTTTAAAACAAACTCCTCCTAGGGATTTCGCCGGATCAACTTCAAATTTGGTGGAGATCATTGTAAGACCAAGGTGATCAAAAGTTGTGCTCTGCAGATCTGCAGGTCAAAGGGCGTGGCTTCTAGGGCGTGACAAATTTTGGTGACTTGAAGAAAGAATTTCACAATGCTCTAACATCCAAATACTTGATTTTAGAAGCTTCAAACTTGCGGAAAATGATGAGGGCGCCGCCCTGAACATCCTGATGTATTAACTTTCCACTTTGCTAATAGCGCCCCCTGGTGGTAACAGGAAGTGACCACTCGTTACTTCCACTTGTACTGATGACACATCGTTGAACCCATCAACTTCATTCTACTTCTTAAACATGCAGAACAAGTTGATGAAGCTACATTGTAAAGGCTGTATAGCTACGAATAATGGCATTTGTGTGGCGAAGCGGCGACTTTGGATGCCTCGCCATGAAAATATGTTTGAGATTCCCAATGCTGTCACGCCCACATACTTGACTAGAGTAGCTTCAAACTTGCTGGACATTATCATTGCTCCGCCCTGAACGTTTAAATGCATTAAATTTCCACTTTGCTACTAGCGCCCCCCTGTGGTAACAGGAAGTGACCAGTTATTACTTTCACTTGTACTGAGGACACATACTTAATCAAATCAACCTCATTCCACTTCTATTACATGCAGAACAAATTGGGTAAGGTACTTAATGAATAATATAAAGCTACGAATAATGGCGTTTGTGTAAATACGCGGCGACTATCCATCCCTCACCATGAACATCCGTTTGGGTTTTTGATGTCTTTAATAAACTTGTATACATCACTTGTATAAAAATTGATAGACAGGTCAAGGGTGGCAAGCTCTCACATGTGATTGGGGCTTTGCCGATAAGGGCAGCAAAATGTCTCGATAGCGCCCCCTTGAAATTTTCAAAAACCCCTCCCCATAGGGGTTTTTTTGGAGTAGAAAAATGAAAATTGGTACACGGGTATTTGGCCAAGATGCAAAAAAAAGTCTCCGGCATCATTTGTCTACTCCAAACAGGAAGTCGGCCATTTTGATTTTAACGTGTCATTTTTGCCTGATTTCCACATATTGTATTTTAACGCACTCCTAGAGATTTAATCCATTCAAAACCACATTCAATAAAAAACATTGAGTGACTATGCTGATCAAAAATTGTGCTCTGCAGGTCTGTAGGTCAGTGGGCGTGGCTACGAACAGGAAGTGACCAGTTTTTACTTTCACTTGGACTGATGACACATGGTTGAACTCATCAACTTTATTCCTCCTGTACAACATGTAGAAGAAGTTGCATAAACTACCTTACGAATGCTGTGATGCTTCGAGTAATGGCGTCCGTGTGGCAATTCGGTGACAATGGATCCCTCGCCATGAAAATACGTTTGCCAATTCGAACAAAAGAGTCTCTGGCACCATCGGTCAATTCCAAACAGGAAGTCAGTCATTTTTATTTTAATGTGTCATTTTGGCCCAATTTTCACATATTGCATTTTAACGAACTCCTCCAAGCGATTTCGTCCATCCAACCTATTATTTATTTCAGATCATCAAGAGACCATGATGATCAAAAGTTGTGCTCTGCATGTCTGTCGCTAAATGGGCGTGGCCGCCATGGTCTCCCCATTTCAGATGCCTTGCCAAACACATTCCAGCAGCTCTCTCTCCCTCATACTTCATCCAAATGGATTCAAATGAAAGTCCCATTGATATTTATGATCTCTTTTTCAAGGGAGACCTGGCCAAGATAGCGGCATTACATGTTACATATACCGGACAAACACAAAAGAATATACGGTGTTACACACAAAAAACGTAGAATAGCTTCAAATGATACCAACTGACATAAAAAGATATTAAATAAACTGTGGACTCACATTAAAATGGTCAACTGCATTGACAAGTTCCAACCATTGTACTAATATAAGATTTGAAAACCGAAAAGGAGACAAAATCCTTTAGTTTCAAATCTTTTTGCAGGCTATTCCAGGTGAGGGGAGCCAAGCACTTAAAAGCTTTCTTACCAAAATTAGTCCGTGCGCTTGGAACTGACAATAAAATCACATCTTGAGATCTCAAATTATAACTGCATTCAGATCTTGGTTCAATCAAAGAACAAATATAAGAAGGGAGTTCACCTAAAATTGGTTTATAAATAAACGAATACCAGTGACTGAGCCTACGCATGGTCAAAGATGGCCACCCAGCCCTGGCATACAGAGTACAATGCTGAGTAAGGGCCTTACAATTGGTCATAAATCTCAAGGCAATGTGATAAACACTGTCCAACTTTTGCAAGCAATGGGCAGACGCATGCATGTATAAAAGATCACCATAATCAATAACTGATAAAAAAGTAGCAGAGATCAGATTCTTTCTAGTCTCAATATTGCATTTTAAAGAACTCCTCCTAGCGATTCCATCCAATCAGTCTAATATTTATTTCTGATCATCAAGAGACCATGCTGACCAAAAGTAGTGCTCTGCATGTCTGTCGCTAAATGGGCCTGGCCGCCATGGTGTCCCCATTTCAGATGCCTCGCCAAACACATTCAAGCTGCTCACTCTCCCTCATACTTCATCCAAATGGATTCAAAATTCCTGTACATAGTGAAAGCCCCACCCTGAACGCTTTGATGTGCTGCTAAACAATCTGGCTCATCATGCCCCATTATGGAAACAGAAAATGCCACATTTTACATTGAAATTGTCCGATTTGCTCAAAACTTCACATTTGTGCTTAGGGTCTGCCCCTGAATGCACCTGCCCAAATTTGGTTACACTCTGAGCGCCTTCTGGTGGATGAAGTATCAACTTATCATAACTCCTTCAGCTTTGTCCGTTTCGCTCGACACTTTCTCTCAGGTTGGGGCCGGCACTTGACCTGTCTAATGGTCGTGAGTGCACAGCTGCACCCGTCAGGATCTCACCACAACCCCAACGTGCGCATGGGGGCGAGGGCCCGTTCAACGCTGCTTGCAGCTTTATTATTATTATTCCTCCGACATTTCATGGGCCAATTTCGCCCTTTTCCCAATGGTGAAAACGCGTCTAACTTTCCACAGACGTCCGGCCTCATTCGAAATTTGATATTTTTATGCGGTCATACAGGTTTGACCCCAAATGCCGAAATAGCGCCCCCTAAACACGTTTCAAAATTCCCATAGGGAAATTCGGTTACTTTGTCGTAGGCAAAAGAAATTTGGTAGTTATATAATTTGTAACAAGGCATACAAACAAACTTTATTGGACCCACGCCCTAAACCCAACAGGAAGTCGGCCATTTTGATTTGAATTTTTGAATTTTAAAACGAACTCCTCCTCGGGATTTCGATGAATCAACTTCAAATTTGGTATACATCATTGTGAGACCAAGGGGATCGAAAGTTGTGCTCTGCAGATCTGCAGGTCAAAGGGCGTGGCTGCTAGGGCGTGACAAATTTTAGTGACTTGAGGAAAAAATTTCACAATGCTCTCACATCCAAACACTTGATTTTAGAAGCTTCAAACTTGCTGAAAATGATGAGGGTGCCGCCCTGAACATCCTAAAATTTTACCTTTTCACTTTGCTGATAGCGCCCCCCGGTGGTAACAGGAAGTGACCACTCGTTACTTCCACTTGTACTGATGACACATTGTTGAACCCATCAACTTCATTCTACTTCTAAAACATGCAGAACAAGTTTATGAAGCTACATTGTGAAGGCTGTATAGCTACGAGTAATGGTGTCCGTGTGGCGAAGCGGCGACTTTGGATGCCTCGCCATGAAAATATGTTTGGGATTCCCAATGCTCTCACGCCCACATACTTCACTGTAGTAGCTTCAAACTTGCTGGACATGATCATTGCTCCGCCCTGAACGTCTCAATGCATTAAATTTCCACTTTGCTACTAGCGCCCCCCTGTGGTAACAGGAAGTGACCAGTTATTGCTTTCACTTGTACTGATGACACATAGTTGAACACACCAACCTCATTCCACTTCTATTACATGCAGAACAAATAGATGAAGCTACCTTATGAATACTGTGAAGCTACGCATAATGGCGTTTGCGTAGTGATGCAGCGACTTTCCATCCCTCGCCATGAAAATACGTTTGGGTTTTTGATGCCTTTAATAAACTTGTATCATCATAAAAACTGATTGACAGGTCAAATGTGTCAAGCTCTCACATCTGATTAGGGTTTTGCCCATGAGAGCAGCAAAATGCCTCGATAGCGCCCCCTTGAAATTTTCAAAAACCCCTCCCCATAGGGGTTTTTTTGGGTTAGGAAGATGAAAATTGGTACACATGTTTATTTGGCCAAGACGGACAAAAAAGTCCCTGGCATCATTTGTCTACTCCAAACAGGAAGTCGGCCATTTCGATTTTAAGGTGTCATTTTTTACTGATTTCCACACATTGTATTTTAACGCACTCCTCCTAGAGATTTCATCCAATCAAAACCAGCTTTATTAGTAAACATCAAAAGACCATGTTGATCAAAAGTTGTGCTCTGCAGGTCTGTAGGTCAGTGGGCGTGGCCACTCACAGGAAGTGACCAGTTTTTACTTTCACTTGTACTGATGACACATAGTTGAACTGATCAACTTTATTCCTCCTGTACAACATCAAGAAGCAGTTGCATAAACTACTTTACGAATGCTGTATTGCTTCAAGTAATGGCGTCCGTGTGGCGATGCGGTGACAATGGATCCCTCGCCATGAAAATACGTTTGTGTTTTTGATGTTCTTAATGAATTCTTATCATCATGCAAATTGATCTGCCGGTCAAGGATGGTGAGTTCTCACATTTGATTGGGGTGTTGCCCATGAGGGCAACAACATGCCTCGATAGCGCCCCCTTGAAATTTTGAAAAACCCCTGCCCATAAGGGTTTTTTTGGAATAAGAAAATGAAAATTGGTACACGTGTATGTTGCCAATTCGAACAAAAAAGTCTCTGGCACCTTCGGTCAATTCCAAACAGGTAGTCAGCCATTTTGATTTTAATGCGTCATTTTGGCCCGATTTCCACATACTGCATTTTAACGAACTCCTCCTAGCGATTCTGTCCATTCAACCTAATATTTATTTCAGATCATCAAGAGACCATGCTGATCAAACGTAGAGCTCTGCATGTCTGTCGCTTAATGGGCCTGGCCACCATGGTGTCCCCATTTCAGATGCCTCGCCAAACACATTCGAGCTGCTCCCTCTCCCTCATACTTCATCCAAATGGATTCAAAATTCCTGTACATTTTAAAAGCTCCACCCTGAACGCCTTGATGTGCTGCTAAACAATCTACCTCATCATGCCCCCTTATGGAAACAGAAAATGCCATATTTTACGTTGAAATTGGCCGATTTGCTCAATACTTCACATTTGTGCTTAGGGTCTGCCCCTGAATGCACCTGCCCAAATTTGCTCACACTCTGAGCGACTTCTGGTAGATGAAGTATCAACTTATCATAATTCCTTCAGCTTTGTCCGATTCGCTCCACACTTTCTCTCAGGTTGGGGCCGGCACTTGACATGTTCAATGGTCGTGAGTGCACAGCTGCACCCATCAGGATCTCACCACAAACCCCAACGCGCGCATTGGGGCGAGGGCCCGTTCAACGCTGCTTGCAGCTTTAATTATTATTATTATTATTCCTCCGACATTTCAAGGGCCATTTTCGCCCCTTTCCAAATGGTGAAAACGCCATCTAACTTTCCACAGACGTCCGGACTCATTCGAAATTTGATAATTCATGCGGTAATACAGGTTTGACCCCAAATGCCGAAATAGCGCCCCCTAAACACGTTTCAAAATTCCCATCGGGAAATTCATTTACTTTGTCGTAGGCAGACGAAATTCGGTAGTTATGTTTTGTAACAAGGCATACAAAAAACTTCATTGAAGCCACGCCCTAAACCCAACAGGAAGTCGGCCATTTTGATTTGAATTTTTGAATTTTAAAACGAACTCCTCCTAGGGATTTTGCCAAATCAACTTCAAATTTGGTAGATATCATTGTGAGACCAAGGTGATCAAAAGTTGTGCTCTGCAGGTCAAAGGGCGTGGCTGCTAGGGTGTGACAAATTTTAGTGACTTGAAAAAAAAATTTCACAATGCTCTTACATCCAAACGCTTGATTTTAGAAGGTTCAAACTTGCTAAAAATGATGAGGGCGCCGCCCTTAACACTATGATATATTAACTTTCCACTTTGCTAATAGCGCCCCCTGGTGGTAACAGGAAGTGACCACTCGTTACTTCCACTTGTACTGATGACACATTGTTGAACCCATCAACTTCATTCTACTTCTAAAAAATGCAAAACAAGTTGATGAAGCTACATTGTAAACGCTGTATAGCTACGAGAAATGGCGTCCGTGTGGCGAAGCGGCGACTTTGGATGCCTCGCCATGAAAATATGTTTGGGATTCCCAATGCTCTCACGCCCACATACTTGACTATAGTAGCTTCAAACTTGCTGGACATGATCATTGCTCCGCCCTGAACGTCTTAATGCATTAAATTTCCACTTTGCTACTAGCGCCCCCCTGTGGTAATAGGAAGTGTCCAGTTATTACTTTCACTTGTACTGAGGACATATACTTCATCAAATTAACTTCATTCCACTTCTATTACATGCAGAACAAATTGGTGCAGCTACCAAATGAATAATATAAAGCTACGCATAATGGCGTCCGTGTAATGACGCGGCGATTATCCATACCTCGCCATGAAAATTCGTTTGGGTTTTTGATGTCTTTAATAAACTTTTATCATCAGAAAAATTCATAGGCAGGTCAAGAGTGGCAAGCTCTCACATGTGATTGGGGCTTTGCCGATGAGGGCAGCAAAATGCCTCTAGCGCCCCCTTGAAATTTTCAAAAACCCCTCCCCATAGGGGTTTTTTTGCAAAAGAAGGATGAAAATTGGTACACGTGTACTCGGCCAAGACGCAAAAAAACGTCTTCAGCATCATTTGTCTTCTCCAAACAGGAAGTCGGCCATTTTGATTTTAACGTGTCAGTTTTGCCTGATTTCCACATATTGTATTTTAACCGTTCCTCTTTGAGATTACATCCATTCAAAACCAGATTTATTAACCACCATTGAGAGACCATGCTGATCAAAAGTTGTGCTCTGCAGGTCTGTAGGTCAGTGGGCGTGGCCACTAACAGGAAGTGACCAGTTTTTCCTTTCACTTGTACTGATGACATATTGTTGAACTCATCAACTTTATTCCCCCTGTACAACATGTAGAACAAGTTGCTTAAACTACCCTACGAATGCTGTAATGCTTTGAGTAATGGCGTCCGTGTGGCGATACGGTGACAATGGATCCCTCGCCATGAAAATACGTTTGGGTTTTTGATGTTCTTCATGAATTCGTATCATCATGGACATTGATATGCCGGTCAAGGGTGGTAAGCTCCAACATTTGATTGGGGTGGTGCCCATGAGAGCAGCAAAATGCCCCGATAGCGCCCCCTTGAAATTTTCAAAAACCCCTCCCCATAGGAGTTTTTTTGGAGTAGGAAGATGAAAATTGGTACATGTGTGTATTTGGCCAAGACGCACAAAAAAGTCTCTGGCATCATTGGTCTACTCCAAACAGGAAGTCAGCCATTTTGATTTTAATGTGTCATTTTGGCCCGATTTCCACATCTTGCATTTTAACGAACTCCTCCTCGCGATTCCGTCCAATCAACCTAATATTTATTTCAGATCATCAAGAGACCATGTTGATCAAACGTAGTGCTCTGCATATCTGTCGCTAAATGGGCCTGGACGCCATGGTGTCCCCATTTCAGATGCCTCGCCAAACACATTCGAGCTGCTCCCTCTCCCTCATACTTCATCCAAATGGATTCAAAATTCCTGTACTTGGTAAAAGCTCCACCCTGAACGCCTTAATGTGCTGCTAAACAATCTACCTCATCATGTACCCTTATGGAAACAGGAAATGCCATATTTTACGTTGAAATTGGCCAATTTGCTCAAAACTTCACATTTGTGCTTAGGGTCTGCCCCTGAATGCACCTGCCCAAATTTGGTTACACTCTGAGCGCCTTCTGGTGGATGAAGTATCAACTTATCATAATTCTTTCAGCTTTGTCCGATTCGCTCGACACTTTCTCTCAGGTTGGGGCCGGCACTTGACCTGTCCAATGGTCTTGAGTGCACAGCTGCACCCGTCAGGATCTCACCACAAACCCCAACGTGCGCATGGGGGCGAGGGCCCATTCAACGCTGCTTGCAGCTTTAATTCAGCTTATTTTTTCTGATTTTGGTGGCGAAAAGGGGCTGCAAACACAAAAAATCTTCATGAAAATTAAACTTTGAAATTGCAAAAAAATAATACCGACAGTTGAAAAACTGCTGGGGCCTAAAACTATACATTTCTGCGATCATAAACTTCTTGCCCACAAGTACAATTCATCTTGAACATAACATTCTAGATTACACGCTTGCAATGAGCCAAATTAGACAGCTATCCAGGTGTCTCCCCAAAGTCTGAGATTCATCAAAATGGTTCACTGTCAAATCATACACTTATCATATATTTAACACAAATTTACTTTTGGGGCATGAAATTCAGCATGAACTAATGATTTTCTGGTTGAGATTAGCATGAATTTATCAATATCAGTGCAGTTGAACATCAGTGGTCACCAGTAACCTCTCCAAACACAAAACATGCCTTTCCTCCATAATAAAGTTTACAATTTTGTCGATTTCTCTTCAAAGTCCCCTAAGCATTAAATAAAGTGCTGATTACACAGCCATAACATTCACCCTGCAATGAGAAGCTAACCGCTCTCACATCCGAGCTCATAACTATACACCCTTAAAAACTCACTAACTCCGTAATATCTGAATTCTGAAATGTACCATATTTTAACAGAACTGAAATTTCACTTTGAGGAAAAATCAAACAACATATGCCACCATATTCAACAGAATGGTGCAATGAACGTACCGAGGGATCTACCGATTTGCGTGGGCTGTATGCATTTGGAGAAACGAAAACCTCGGCATTCGATGTCTTAAAACGCGGTATAAATTCTACAGCAAAAAGCCATATTCAGCAAAATGCGAACAGAGTAGAAGTATACAGTCCCCTCCAAAAGTATTGGAACAGCAAGGCAAATTCCCTTGTGTTTGTTGTTCACTGAAGACATTTGGGTTTAAGATCAAAAGAGGAAAATGAGACAAGAGTTCAGAATGTCAGCTTTTATTTTCTGGTATTTACATTTAGATGTGTTGAACAACTCAGGACATACCACCGCTTGTATTACATCACAGCATTTTTAGGAGAGCAAAAATAATGGAACAAATACACTTGAAGTAAATAACATTTAATATTTGGTGGCATAACCCTTGCTTTCAATAACTGCCTCAAGCCTGCAACCCATTGACATCACCAAACTGTTGCATTCTTCACTTGTATTGGTATTCCAGGCTTTTACCGCAGCTTCTTTTAGTTCTTGTTTGTTTCGGGGGGTTTCTCCCTTCAGTCTCCTCTTCAGAAGGTGAAACGCATGGTCTATGGGGTTAAGGTCAGGTGATTGACTTGGCCAGTCTAAAACCTTCCACTTTTTTCCCCTGATGAAGTCCTTTGTTTTGTTGGCAGTGTGTTTTGGGTCATTGTCCTGCTGCATGATAAAATTCCTCCCAATTAGTTTGGATGCATTTCTCCGTACATTGGCAGACAAAATGTTTCTGTACACTTCGGAATTCATTCTGCTGCTACCATCATCAGTTACATCATCAATAAATATTAATGAGCCTGTTCCAGAAGCGGCCATGCACGCCCAAGCCATGACATTACCTCCACCATGTTTCACAGATGAGCTTGTATGCTTCGGATCATAGGCAGTTCCTTTCTTTCTCCACACTTTGGCCTTTCCATCACTTTGGAAGAGATTAATCTTGGTTTCATCAGTCCATAAGATTGTGTTCCAGAACTTTTGCGGCTTATCTCTGTACATCTTTGCAAATATCAATCTGGCCTTCCGATTCTTGCTGCTGATGAGTGGTTTGCATCTTGTGGTATGGCCTCTATATTTCTGCTCTCGGAGTCTTCTACGAACAATGGATTGTGATACCTTCACCCCCGCACTGTGGAGGTCGTTGGTGATTTGACTTAATATGTTTTGGGGTTTTTCTTTGCAGCTCTCACAATATTCCTGTCATCAACTACTGTTGTTTTCATTGGCCGACCTGTTCGATGTGTGTTGCTTAGTACACCAGTAGTTTTTTTTCTTTTCATACTCCTCTTTTGAACTTAAACCCAAATGTCTTCAGTGAACAACAAAAACAAGGGAATTTGCCTTGCTGTTCCAATACTTTTGGAGGGGACTGTAACCTTTTTCTTTATTGATGCCCTGTTCCAGAGACCGATGTATTGGGTAGAAGAAACCCTCCAGTTTCATTCGGAATAATTCCCATTGATCATGTCCTTATCTTATTTAAATCTTCTAAATATAACTGAACACTTCAAGGCCAGTTTTGCGAGTCTTTTTTCTATGAATCGCGTCAATTTCAGCCGTGCAAGGCGCGTAACGTAAACAGGATACAACTGAGCCAGCTGATACGCATAGGCTTTTATGCTCTGTGTTTGTCCAATCAATGTGTTTTGCTTACTGTAGAATGTTTAAACACTCGGGAATTGAATAAGAAAGAGCCAATCAATACAGTGTTACCGCGGAAGTTTCACGAGGGCATGAGGTCTAACTGTGCAGTTAAGCAGAAGTGTATGATTGAGTGATTGGCTATCAACACCAGTACTTGGGTGGATATAAAGAAGCGCTGAATTTGTCAATGAAGGAATCTACTCGAAAATCCACGGTAGGGAACTACGCACTTTTTGCATGTGATGACTGTTATTGACAGTAGAATGTGAGAAAATCAATACCATGTTGAATTTTTTGCCTCAGAAAAAAGATTTTTATGATCCACTAATTGGAATACCGTTGGCTCACTGTAGCTAAAGTGGTTGCTACATAGGACAACAATTTTTTTCTGTCGCAAAAGATCATTTTTAAAAAACTGCTGGATCGATACTATGGGAAAGGATATTTACCAGTTTGCACATCAGGGTTAGCTGAGGAGTTTAATTCATGCAGCTCTTGAAAAACAGGGAGTGGAGTGAACTTCCCCATATCCAAAACTGCATTCGAGGTTTGCTTGCTTGTGAATATTCAATAACTGATCCGGGGGTGCAATCAAGTGATCGAGTACAGCAACAGCATGCTTAACTTTGCAGTTCTATAGACACAAGCGTCTACATCTGCAGAAAGGGGTTAAGCAACTTGTCTAATACTTTGTTATTCCTTGCCTCAATTTCCGCTCAATAATCCTAAGCATTTAACATGCCCTCTGGCCAAATAAAGACCCCCACTGAGGTAAAATTCTCAACAAAGTAACTGATTAAGGCATGCGCTATATCCTTGTTGTCATATAGTAGTGATCCATTTTTATTCTTTATGCACCTAACCTGCTCTTTGACTTTCCTTTTTCTGCTACAGTACTGAAAGAGGCGCTTAGAGTTAGTTTTTTTTTTTTTTCCCCCCTTTACAATTTGTCTTTCATCCAGTCTTCTAGCATTCCTCAGCTCTTTTTTGACCACAGCTCGCATTTTACAGTATTCAGCCTTAGTGTTCTCATTGTTATCCTTCATGTACATCTTATAAAGATTCCTCTTTTCCCTCAAAATCCTACAAATATTTTTGGTCATCCACTGAGGATTCTGCTTTTTCAGCTTATTTTTGGACACCTTTGGAATGAATTTGCATTGTGATTCAAGTAAAACCCCCTTAAAGCTTTCCCAAATCTCATTTATGGACTCACAGTCTAGGAGTCTCTCCCATTTTATTTCACGTAGATATGAGCACATCTTGTCAAAGTTTGCTCGCCTAAAATTGAAAATTTTTGTTTTTGAATACACCTTTTTAACTTCCCATGAAACATCAAAATTAACAGCAGAGTGATCACTTGTCCCAAGTGGCTCCAGTACCTCAACATTGCTAATTCTATCTGGGTCATTACAGAGCACGAAGTCTAAAATTGTTTTCTCTCTTGTAGGTTTATTAACATGCTGCACCAAAAAATGATAATTTATAATATTTAGAAATTCTTTCTGCCCCCTGCCCTGTCCTTTCACCATTTTTTCGATACCAGGATAATTTAAGTCTCCTGTAATAATAGTCCCTACACCTCTACAAGCTTGCATAATCTTCTTAAAAAGCATTTCATTGACAATACTGTCCAAAGCTGGTGGTAGATAGCATACTCCTTTGTTTAAACCTGTCTCGTGTTTGTCAATGAGCCTGACCCAGATATCTTCACAGGGCAAGGAATGTTCTATTTCGGGAATTTCCGGTACATTTATGTTTTCGTTCACATAGATTGCTACGCCTCCTCCTCGCCTATTACATCTATCCTTCCTAAAGAGCTTAAAGCCTTCTATATTACATTCATCTCCATCCTCTTCAATTAGCCATGTCTTTGTAGTCCCAACTATGTCATCACCCTCACAAATCATAACCGCCTCAAGCTCTGGAAATGTATTTTTTATGCTTCTTGCATTTGGATTAAAAAATTTCAGGTTTTTACTAATTCTCCTCCCCCTTGATTTCCCATGCGGCCACTGCTTCAAGCCCCCCACTACGCTTTGTTGCTTTGAAAGTATATCATCAATAGTGCATGTAACGCCGTCAGCTTACATCGGGGCAGTCTGCATTTCCCTATGTGTAACTCTCACTAACCTCCCTGCGCCCTAAGTCCCTAGTTTGATGATGGAGATGATGGTGATGATGATGGAGATGACGATGATGATGGTGGTGATGATGGAGGTGATGATGATGATGATGGAGACGATGATTGTGGTGATGATGACTATGGAGATGGAGATGATGATGGTGGTGATGATGGAGGTGGTGATGATGATGAAGGTGGTGATTATGATGGAGGAGATCATTATAATGGAGATGATGATGTTGATGGAGATGATGATGATGATGGAGGTGGTGATGATGATGATGGAGATGATGATGATAGAGGTGATGATCAGCCATTGTTCGCTTCCCCCCAGGCGATGATGACGTCATGTCGGAAATGGACTACCCTGCTGCCAGGCCGCGGTATGGGCAGCCGCACAGGTCCTCGTCGCGCAGCGCTATGCTGCCCATGCGGAGGTTAGACACGCTGCGCGAGGTGCCCATTGACGCCGATGAGGAGGCCCCCCCGCAGGTGGACTTCGTGGACGAGCGGTGGCCGCATCCCAGCAGGAGGGGTCCGTCCTGGCAGGGTTCCAGCTCTAGCGACTCCAGGGTGCCGACCCGCCCCAGAGGATTTGCGGAACCAGCCGAGGAGAACCTCGAGGACAGGGATCCCACAGACGACGGGACGCGAAACCCTCTCCTTCGCCGTTCACCATGGAACCCTCACAGCCCTTGAGATGGCCGGGCAGGGCGTGTGGACCTAGGGGCGCAGTGTTTAGACCATGGGATGTGGAATTTGGGGGGAACTGCAATTGTTACGTTAGATGCACTGTTTCAGTAACACGGAGGATGAGCGAAACGCATGCTGGTGACTTCTGAAGAAGGTGGTCTCATAATGCCATCACACCCCCTCGCACCAGCAACCTTTCCTCTATGGGTTTTCTTCCATTTAAAAGTTCAAATCTTCATAGAGTTATTTAATTTTTTGTTATTTTATTATTGCTTACGTTTTTAAATTAAAATGAACTTCCTTTTACCAGGCCGTGATACTGCACAGTTCAAACCATGTCAGTCCCCTAAAAGATGGGTGTGACCTCAAGGACCCATCCTTCAGCTGACTCTGGAAATGAGCTGCAGACAGTCATCGATGCATGAATGTTATCGCTGTGGCTATTCCTACAATGCGCTGCGATGTGCAGTGTATCAGAGCATGCCTCGAAGGTTGCATGACTGTCAGCAATCTTCTCGAAGCAGTGGAACTTCGACAGGCGAAAATGTGGCATCCGTCCCAATGAAACTGAAACTGGATCTCAATTGCCCGATCAAGCCACGCTGATTTTTAACACCCTTTTTAAACAAAGGCTTGATAACAGAGGTGTGCCTTTGCCGAGGTGGCCCTTCTGTCGAGGCCCTCTGGTCTGCCACGGGTTAGCATGAGTGCAGGACTCTCATATACACTGAAAACAGGCAAGTGATGGAATAACGTCAAACGTGCATGTACTAAACAAGTTCCAGTGCTCTTCCCTCATGAATCTCTGGTGCGGAGAATCATGGGAAATTGTCCCCGACTGCATAGTGGGCTCAGAACTTCCTATGTCCAAATATTGGAGAAAAGTTGGGGAAAGGAGAGTAGATTGAATAATGGACCTCTCCTGTGTTGATATTGTTCAAGGACCATAGAGATCTTTTGGTCTTTAGGCAGGAACACGAGTGTCAGAAGTAACATTGAGCCCTCTGTCTGACTTGGACTTCACTATCTCTGCCTCTAGCTGTGAAAATTAGTTTTTTTTTTTTTTTGAGGCATTGCTCTCGTGCAGCAAGACCATCTTCCAATGTTTTTATTTTTTCTGGTTGTATACTATACATGTATTTCATAGTTTATCTGTTTAATAAATAAATGTCTCTTAAGCTATATTATCGACATTTTATTGTGTTTTCCTTCAATCTATTTTTTTTTTGGTTTTTATTTGTGATGCAGACTTTCATTCATGACCTTTTCTTCTTAAGTGCAGGTCAGGCTTCTGTCTGAAGTTAGCAAATTCTGGGTTCACACAAAAATCCCAGTTTTCCACCTTTTCATCGGCAGTTTGACGGCTCCAAGGATTTTCTGGATTGATGCTCCCACCCAATGGTGATAGCTGTTATTCATGACTTGCTTTGCATGGGAGTTAATTGCATTATGATTTCCACTGTATCTTGCCAAGCCTACTATTTAAATCTATGAATATTTAAAGGACCCAGTAAAGCTCTAAATTTAGTAGTATAAAACTGGATTAAACTTTGGAAAAATGCCTGTGTGCTGATCTTCCTGGGATTTGGACCTTGAGGCTGAAAGATGAAAGCCCAGCTCTGCTTATGTTGTGCTGCACTACCATCTAGTGGTGTGGAGATAGCATTTCACCAGATCATGCACTTTCCTGTTACTTCACCATTTTGTCTGGTCTGCTGCCGACAATGTAACACAGGTTTGAAAAACCTGCACATGGAAGTGACCGCTTCAACTGTGTAACATCTGGACGGAGTGGTACATCATTGGTTTAGTTGACAATCTTTGAGATGGAGACATCAGTCACAGATTGAATGACCCTCATTAATGCCCTTTTTTATGCTTCTATATTTGCCAAGTTTTTTCTAAATTTCCTTGGTTTTCCTAGTTAAATGTTAGTTTGAAATTAATTAATGCATTACAGAGACATAACATTTGTCTAATGTATTCACAAATATTATTAAAACTATCTGTATGAATTTCAAAATTTCTGGTCAACTGAAAGAATGTAGATGTGGAGTTGGCAAGGCAATGCTCTGTTGCCTCACCGCAAGAAGGTTGTGGATTCAAATTCGATCTGGGGCTTTTCTATGTGGAGTTTCTATGCTCTTTCAGTGTTTCCGTGGGTTTCCTTCTGGGTATTCCGGTTTCCTTCCTCAGCCAAAAGACTAATCGGGGACTTTTAATTGCCCATTGACATGAGTATCTGAATGATCTGCGATTCGATTCCTGCACGAGTTAGGAAGAGCATAATAACTTTGTGGCTACATCATTTTATTTATGTGCTGCTAGTGTTGTTCAAAAACAAACACATACTGTTTGTTTGCCATACATTGCACCAATAAGCACTTAAGCAATACAAAATGGAAATGACCTTGAGAGCTCAACTAAAACTGCTCTACTGTAGTGCTACTGAACAATAACACTGCAGCATAGATACTGAAAAGTAAGACTGCTGTTGTGATACAAGGCAGTATAACTGCTGTTGCAATACAGAACAGTATATCTGCTGTTGCGATACGAGACCGTATAACTGCTGTTGCGATATTGGACAGTATAACTGCTGTTACGATATTGGACAGTATAACTGCTCTTGCGATATTGGACAGTATAACTGCTGTTGTAGTATTGGACAGTATAGTTGCTGTTGTGATACTGGAGAGTTTAACTGCTATCATGGTTTGGACAGTAGAACTGCTGTCATGATCTTGAACAGTAAAACTGATGTTGTGAGTAGTGGGATTCTGTCCCTTGTGAGGATGCTGCAGTTTCACAGCAGTGTGTTTATTGTGCCCTTCCCTCTGTGCATCAGTGTGAAATATCCTACTCCTGCGATAATTATCTTTCCTCTACAGGCTGCTCTGACAAACATGTCTTAACATGGACTGGCTTTTCTTTTAGGCTATACAAATAGTCCAAAATGGGAGGAAATCTTTTGCCTCCTGGTTTAGAATCCTAGCCATTCTACTAGTGGCACCTTAGCCGGTATAGGTCGGTTTAGCATTCCTGTGAGACATTAAATGGAGCTGAGTGTTTAGCTGTGTTACTGATAGTCTGAACTACAAATGCATTATTAACATTATGTGGCAGGAGCTCAATTCTGTTTTGGAGGGCATGATAACTGTCAATGAGGATCTTAGTCTTCAATGCTGCATTGTGTTCTGCCAAACACCCTAACTCCTGGGGCCAGAGTTAGGGGCAAGCGAGGTCTGTGTGTGCATATTTGTGCGCATTTCTGTTTTCATGTAAATGTCTTTGTCTGAGTTATTGTGTGTTTGTGCACGCGCACTGACAAAATTTGAAAAACCTGTGCATGGAAGTGACCACTTCAACTGTGTAACATCTGGACGGAGTGGTACATCATTGGTTTAGTTGACAATCTTTGAGTTGGAGACATCAGTCACAGATTGAATGACCCTCATTAATGCCCTTTTTATATGCTTCTATATTTGCCAAGTTGTTTCAAAATTTCCTTGGTTTTCCTAGTTAAATGTTAGTTTGAAATGAATTAATTCATTACAGTGACATAACATTTGTCTAATGTATTCACAAATATTATTAAAACTATCTGTATGAATTTAAAAATTTCTGGCCAACTGAAAGAATGTAGATGTGGAGTTGGCAAGGCAATGCTCTGTTGCCTCACCGCAAGAAGGTTGTGGATTCAAAGTCGATCTGGGGCTTTTCTATGTGGAGTTTCTATGCTCTTTCAGTGTTTCCGTGGGTTTCCTTCTGGGTATTCCGGTTTCCTTCCTCAGCCAAAAGACTAATCTGGGACTCCTAATTGCCCATTGACACGAGTATCTGAATGAACCGTGATTCGATTCCTGCACGAGTTAGGAAGAGCATGATAACTTTGTGGCTACATCATTTTATTTATGTGCTGCAAGTGTTGTTCAAAAACAAACACATATTGTTTGTTTGCCATACATTGCACCAATAAGCACTTAAGCAATACAAAATGGAAATAACCTTGAGAGCTCAACTAAAACTGCTCTACTGTAGTGCTACTGAACAGTAACACTGCTGCATAGATACTGAAAAGTAATACTGCTGTTGTGATATTGAACAGTATATCTGCTGTTGCGATACAAGATAGTATAACTGCTGTTGCAATATTGGACAGTATAACTGCTGTTGCGATACAGAACAGTATATCTGCTGTTGCAATACGAGACCGTATAACTGCTGTTGCGATATTGAACAGTATAACTGCTCTTACGATATTGGACAGTATAACTGCTCTTGCGATATTGGACAGTATAACTGCTCTTGCGATATTGGACAGTATAACTGCTGTTGTAGTATTGGACAGTATAGCTGCTGATGTGATACTGGAGAGTTTAACTGCTATCTTGATTTGGACAGTTTTACTGCTGTTGTGATCTTGAACAGTAAAACTGAGTAAGTGTGTGTTTGTGCACGCGCGCAACCAGTGTTAGTATGTGTATATGTTAATCAGATTGTGAAACCGGTCATTTTGTGAAATGACTGAAGTTTTGAGTCATTTTATGAAATGACTGGTTTCACAGTCTGACTGTAACATGTATATGGGAGCAGTGGGTGTCCTGTTTGAGTATGTCTCAGTGTGTGCACATGTAGGAGGGGTGGGTGTTCAGTTTCTGACTGTTATTTTGGTGCTGGTCCCAGACTTGGCTGGGGGAAGGGGTAGCAGGGGTCTCCACGTCAGCATCCAAAAATAGGGGCCGGGCAGCATTGGACAGGCCCTCCAGGGGTGGAGCGAGTCTCCGCCCCTCCTCTGGCAGTGTGAGACGGACTTGCTGGGGGTCGGGGAGAACATCACGGACAGGACGCAGACATGAAGCTCAGCGTAGCGCTCTTTTTCGGTGGATTCTTCGCCGCACTTGGTGCAGTCTTCTTCCTCCTCTCCTTCGGGACAGACTACTGGGTCCTGGCCTCGGAGACGTGCCGCCCAGACCCCGCAGTGACCACAGGGCCCGGAGGAGTCCTCCTGCAGGTGGGAGCTTGGGGTGGATGGGCGGGTGGAGGGGTGGATTCGGGGCAGGCTGAGGGTTGCCAGTGCCGTGTCAGTGTGAGCAGGGCGTGGTGCTCAAGGCCACCATTTGCGCCACTGCCAGGTGGGAGACACCTGATGTTTCGCCTCAGTAAATTTACAGATGTGCCGATGGCTGTCGTGTGAAGTGTGCCAGCTGTGAGCTGTGCACTGATCTGCTCGATTCCTGAATGCAAGTATTGTGATGATAGGATTTCATTGGACTGTTATGGATTGAAGGTATTCTGAAATCCATCAGACTACTTCAAGCAGAAGCCAGGAACAACTATAAAAACTAAATTAGTCTTTTACAATGACTTGAACTGAGGGTAGAAGTTTGCAGTGGACCTCCCGTTATTACGGTTATCAAGGTTTGAATTCATACGAAATTCCTGTGAAATTTTGTTCAACTTACTCCCTCTTAACGTTGAGTATTGAATTTACCAAACATTCTTTTGAAGGAAAGGTGAAATGTCCATAGAATTTGGGTCCTTGTGCACTCATTCCCGGCTTGCCTTTGTTCTTTACTATCCTGCTGTGATTACGAGATGGGATTAAATTCAGAGAAGTTAATCTGCACAAACAATCTGAATTTGCCATGAGATTGAATATCAAGTGCTATAGAAAGACTTCCTTTGAACAGTGGCCAATGAAGCACAGTTATAGGGCCCTATAAAGTGCCAGAGTTGAATGTGGGGAGTCATGTGACTGAGAAGCAGAGAGCATGTGCTTCACTCCAGGGTGTTCAATGGGACAGGGACTTCTGCAGCTGCTCTGGCTTTCAGGACCGGCTCACTGACTGACTGACTTCGACCAATTGAGTATTTATCACCTGTCTCAAGATCTGTTTGTCTCTTTAAGGCAAGCTTCATAAAATCATGTTCCTCAAGCTCAGAGCACTGCTAGTTGTTCACCAGCACGTACATCATTTAATTACTGAACTACCCAGCAGATAAGATAAACAGCACTTGATTTGGATTCCGGGTCCAAATTTGGTGATTCCTGCTTGTAGTGTGATAGCAAAATTCACCTCCATTCAACATCTAGATGCACTGTATGGACCGAGTTCTCTGCTGTTTGCATGAAGTTTGGGATAATTGTTTCCATGAGTGTTTTATGAGCAATTGCTTCCCTCAAGTGTCTAGTTATGATGGTAGGTTTTACATTCCAGCAATGCATGTTGAGAAGGCCATTATATAATGCTGAGAAACGAACCATAGACCAAACAAAAAAATAAATAAATAAAAAAAGAAAGCTCTGGAGAGATCAGTAATTGTAAAGGGCTGAGAAGACTGGGGAAGACTTCATAAGTTTGATGACTGAAGAACTCATCATAATGAGGAAAACCATCTGACTGATCAGAAACACACTACAGATAGTGGACGTGGCCATGTCAAGTAAGCTCCATTCACTGGAGACTTCATTAACAGAACTACAGAACTGACACTGTAAGAAGCAAACCACTAGTTTGCCTCAAAAATAGGATTACCTGGTATAGTTTACAACAAACAACATGGTACAGGCTGTTAGGATTTGAGCATGTGTGGGTACATCAGGTAATGGCTCACTTGTCTAGGCTGAAGTAATTGCTAATTGCTGTAGAACAAATTCTCATGTGCAGTTCTCAAGTTCAAATAAATTAAACTAGTTCAAAGTCAGAGGATTTTCATTCTTTGGCAATAAAATGAAAGTATACTGCAGAAGCCACAAAACTGTCTCAAAGATAAAGGATAATTATTGACTGTCCGTGTCTTTTATTTTCATCCAATTGAACAAGTGTTTAATGTACTGGAGAACTGTAAAACAACACGAAGAATACAGTATGCCTTACAGACCAAACAGACAATGCAAAGGATAAGTGAAGTATTAAACCTGATTATTTATTTATTGTCATTTATATTACATCAACATGTGCCAAACATTATGGTTCCCTTAAACCGGTGGTAATACTAACCAGAGGCAGCCCGTGACAAAAATTACCGAGGAAGCCAGAATGAACAACGAATTTAATTCAGTGTTTACGTGTTATTAGGAGACACTTCTTGTGACAGGACCCTACAACTGTCACAAAGACAAATTATCCTACTGTTACAGTACCTTTATTCTACCGACTTCTCATTGATTTTAGTGAAAAAGAGGTTAAAAAGAGGACAGCGTGTGTGAGAGACAGTGAAAGCGCGAGGGAGAGCTGCGGATGCACACTTCGGGCTGTGCGCGTGCTTATGGCTCTGGCACACAGTAGTATGTGATCAGTTAGAGGAAGCCTATGCAAAGCTGGTAAACGTCTCGTAGCTTTATTACAGCAGAAAGCTAAACACATGGCGATCAGACGGCAATTATGACAAGATCTAGATATAACAAAAACATTTTAGCCATGGCTTTCACAGTATTAAGTATTAAGACAGTATTTATTAAGTTCCGTTTTGTGGACAATGCTTCTCTCTGACTCATATTTAATTAATTGGCAACAAAAGCATTTGCAAGATAGCCGTGGACTATTGTACAGAAACACAGGCATAGCCCTTCCACCAACATTAGAAGTAACAATGTCATATGTGGCAGCCTCGCAACTGAAATTAACAAATCACAAGGATGCCCAATATTCATACATCCACACTGCTGCTCTAATCACTGCTCCACACTGCTGCTCTGATCACTGCTCCACACTGCTGCTCTGATCCACACTGCTGCTCTGATTACTGCTTAACACTGCTGCTCTAATCACTGCTCCACACTGCTGCTCTGATTACTGCTTAACACTGCTGCTCTCATCACTGCTCCACACTGCTGCTCTGATTATTGCTTAACACTGCTGCTCTGATCACTGCTCCACACTGCTGCTCTGATCCCTGATCCACACTGCTGCTCTGATCCCTGATCCACACTGCTGCTCTCATCACTGCTGCACACTGCTGCTCTCATTACTGCTTAACATTGCTGCTCTGATCCCTGATCCACACTGCTGCTCTGATCCCTGATCCACACTGCTGCTCTGATCACTGCTCCACACTGCTGCTCTGATCACTGCTCCACACTGCTGCTCTGATCCCTGATCCACACTGCTGCTCTGATCCCTGATCCACACTGCTGCTCTGATCCCTGCTCCACACTGCTGCTCTGATCCCTGATCCACACTGCTGCTCTGATCACTGCTCCACACTGCTGCTCTGACCACTGCTGCTCTGATTACTGCTTAACACTGCTGCTCTCATCACTGCTCCACACTGCTGCTCTGACCACTGCTCCACACTGCTGTTCTGATTACTGCTTAACACTACTGCTCTGATCACTGCTCCACACTGCTGCTCTGATCACTGATCCACACTGCTGCTCTGATCCCTGATCCACACTGCTGCTCTGATCACTGCTCCACACTGCTGCTCTGACCACTGCTGCTCCGATTACTGCTTAACACTGCTTCTCTAATCACTGCTCCACACTGCTGCTCTAATTACTGCTTAACAATGCTGCTCTCATCACTGCTCCACGCTGCTGCTCTGACCACTGCTCCACACTGCTGTTCTGATTACTGCTTAACACTACTGCTCTCATCACTGCTCCACACTGCTGCTCTCATCACTGCTCCACACTGCTGCTCTGATCCCTGCTCCACACTGCTGCGCTTATCACTGTTCCACACTGCTGCTTTGACCACTGCTGCACACTGCTGCTCTCATTACTGTGTAACACTGCTGCTCTAATCACTGCTCCACACTGCTGCTCTGACGTCTGCTCCACACTGCTGCTTTGATCACTGCTTAACACTGCTGCTCTAATCACTGCTCCACACTGCTGCTCTAATCACTGCTCCACACTGCTGCTCTGATCCCTGCTCCACACTGCTGTGCTCATCACTGTTCCACACTGCTGCTTTGACCACTGCTGCACACTGCTGCTCTCATTACTGTGTAACACTGCTGCTCTAATCACTGCTCCACACTGCTGCTCTGACCACTGCTCCACACTGCTGCTCTGACCACTGCTACACACTGCTGCTCTGATCCCTGATCCACACAACTGCTCTGATCACTGCTGCTCTAACTGCTGCTTTACCAGGCTGCACTAATCAGTGCTTCATGTCTTCGTCTGCTCAGCACTGCTGGATTGCTGATCTTCACTGATCTCTGCACTGCTTCCTCTGTGTCCCAGCGAGGGGACTTTGTAGTGACGGAGACCGATGAGGATTTGACCACCTTCTACCACGAGGGCTTCTTCTGGCGCTGCTCTTTTGGAGGGAAGCTGGAGGACGACACCATGTGGAAGTTCTGGTTCAGTAAGTCCAAAGTAGCACAAATGTGCACATGCTTGCACAGGCATACATACAGACACATAAAGTGAACAGTGTGTTGTCCATACTTTTTAAAAGACTGGGCGAATGATCCGACTTTGTGGCCTGCAGACATACACGTTCTGTTTTTGGGGTCCCGTCATAATCTGCCAAACTCGTCCTCTCTTTTTATAACTTGAGGCCATTTTGTCCTCCTTTGTGGTTCCGTTTTATTATTTGGTAAAATGTAAAACTTAAATTTTTTTTTAAAAATCACCAATTAATTTGCGGTGCAAAAGGGCACACAGCAACACTTCGGTTCTATGACCGGTTTGTTTTCCCCCTCAGCTCTAACCGGATGTGCCATTTGTGGGCTTTCCCATTGTTGCCAACTGTATTTATTGCATAAACATTGTTAAAAAACTGTTTACCATTTTCATGTAAATCCAACATTTCAGTTCTTCAGTGTTTGTGGGTTTATATAACCCTAACCGCACTTGCCTCTCATACTTCTGGAAAGGGCATTATTATCATAGATATGAGGACTGTTCCAGGCTCCTCCTAGAAATACCTAAAGTTTCCTTCCCACCAGAGCAATTTTTCCTGGTCTGGCTAACTGCTCAGCGCTGGGGGCCTGATGGTTTTTCCAGTAGCTACTGAGTCCTGTATGAGATGGTGAGAGACTGTGACCTGAGAAAGGGGTGACTGTAGCTCACTCACAAGTTCTGCATGTGTTCAGGCGGCTATAATGGCAAGAATTTCGGATGGTCCAGGAACATGCCAAGAATTTTGGGAAAGCACTGGGAATGTGAAACCGCCATGTGAACCTCCAGAGTGAGGCTGGCTATGGAACTGCCCTTTGCGTTTTAAACTTAATGTGTCCTTGTTAAAGTTGGCCTCCAGTCCCTGGCTGAACCTAGTCAAAAATTGGCTGGTTGTTAAGTAGTATCATTAGTAGTGAACACAGTTTGTGTCCTCACTCGTAGTGCAGGCTGGCGCTTTACGCTGGGGGAAAAAAAACAATGAAATGGATAAAACGGATGAAGAAATGAGAAAAAAGGTTGCACTTTGCATAAACACATTTTTTGTACCACGCGTCTCCGCACAAAGGCGTTTCGGCGTAGTGCCTTCTTCAGTGTGCTTACAAACATAGTCAATCCACAGGTTATATGCCCACGCCAATGCACTGACACACCCTCATCGATGAGGTGATAGTGCAATTATGTAAATTACATGGAAATCACCAATGTATGTAATCATACCCGCACGCATAATTAGGCGTCATCGTAGCACAGCACATATAGCTAACACAGGTATGCAAGGTCATACTAAGAAGCAAACTATAAAAAGCAGGTAAGGGACAGATCCTCATTCATCCCATTAGGTGCAACCGTGTTCAAGGAAAAAATATACCAGGCCTCCCTCTGCAGTAGGCGGTTCTCATGATCTCCGTCTCTAGGGGACTGCTTGACTATTTCTAAGCCCATGAATTTAAGAGAATTAGCATCATGGCCCGCTGAATTAAAATGTCTAGCGACAGAGGATTTTTCGTCATTTCTCCTAATTGCATATTTATGTTCACATTTTCTGGTTTTAAGTTGGCGTTTAGTTTTGCCAACATAACATAAACCACACGGGCATATTAGCAAGTACACGAATAGAAGTGGATAGACATGAAATTCTGCCCCTTACCATAAAGTTTTTATTGGTGCTAGACTGTGTGAAAAATTTTTTCCGTCATCATATTATTACAAACCACACAATTGAAACATTTGAAATTACCCTCGGGTATTTTGAAGGGGAAAAAAGGAAGTTGAGCGGCTGGAATGTAAGAGCCCACGAGGCGATCACGCAAATTAGGAGCTCTTTTATAACAAAACCAGGATGGGTCTTTAAAAGCATGGCCGACGTTAGGATGCGTACTTAAGATATGCCAGTGATGTTGCAGTATATTTTTTAAAGGGCCAGATATCTGCCCAAAAGTGGAAACAAAAGATATTTTGAAAACTGAGATATTCTTACTAAGGCTTCGTGATCCGCGGCTCAGAAGATCAGAGCGTTGGATAGAACGTACTCGATCTAGACAGCCCACCAATAATTCTTTACTGTATCCCCTGTTTCCAAATCTCTGAAGCATTTCCCCAGCTTGTCTTTCAAATGTTTCATCAGTGGCACATATGCGGCGTACCCTTAAAAATTGGCTATATGGTAAACTCCGTTTAAGAGGCTCTGGGTGAAAGCTACTTAGACTATGGGGCCTCAAGCCTACAACCCTTCGGATAAAAAATTTCGTAGTCTCCACATTGGCAGACAAAATAAACTATGTGGATGAATTAAGTGATGATTGAGAATCACAAAAATACTTTGTTCTCTTTTTTCCCGACCCTCATTAAGCGGGAAAAGCCGTTAATTAGGTAATAGGGTTTTCTACAAGAATTCCCTTTAAAAAAGACAGCATTACATCAGTTTGGGTTGGTGTTTTCATTTTTTCTTGACAAAATGAAGTTATTGAAATAGAATGGGGCAAATCTTTGTGTTCTCATCACTTTTCACAATGGCCACATGAAAACTGATCAGAAATGTAGCATATTAAAATAACGTGCAGTTGATGCACGTACCAATTTTCATTGAGAGTCGCCTATAAAGTGCGTTTTTTGCTGAGGTCTAATTGACATTGTGTTAAAGAGGTCTCACTGTAGAATTTGCAATAATGTGAATTGGAATAGAAAATTTCATTTAACACCAGTAACAACGGCTCATTCATTGCCGCCTAAGTCGTCATCTTCATCACTTTCTAAGGTTTCTTCATCCTCGTCAACAGCGCCTTCTTCCATTGCTTCGTCAAAGGGTGCACTGTTTTCACAATTTCTGCAATGGCAAAGATCTGTGCATCTGAGACCAAGGGAAGCACAGCAAGCATCGTCAGCTTCAGGCAGCTTACATTTTGATCCCCTACACTTGCAAAATGCAAGTTCCAGGACGCTATCCGGAGCTGGGGCTAAATCCATCCAGTCAATGGCAAGCTGACCATCTTCCATCTTCCAGCCATTACCTTCAGGGGTTGGTAGATTCTGATGCTGTTTTAAACTCCTCTTGTAAATGCTGCACTGGAAGTTGGCCCTCTGGATATGTTTGATTAAGGAGTCACGATTTGGTGGCATTAGGTTTTCGGCACGTGTTGCTGTTTTTAGCATGATATATCGTACCTCATTTACTGAGCTTAACCCCTTTTGGCCATACAGTGCACACACACATTCTTCAAAACCGCTGATCATTTCTTCTGAGACTCTGTCGGATACTCCCAGCTCCTTGAAAGGCATTGCCATGGATGTATTTTTTTGCAGAAGTTTAAGAGATTATGATTTGCCCTTTCCATAAAATGAGCTTACTGAGTCGCACCCAGTGAAACAATGGACACCGATCATTGCGTCTGCCAGGTCTTCCCCTAACTCTTGCTGAACAGTAGCAACGTTGATCGTACGCACCTTATCACCTCTGCCAGTGTGGAAGAACATTGGAGATGAGATCTGGGATACAAGGCCAACAGCAATCACAAACACATCGGTGTCAGGGCTTTTGATGATCACAGGGGCACTGTTACTGTTGTCTGCAATGTATTTGGCATGGAAGAGCATCCGTGTGTCTGCCTCCTCATGGTCACAGTATAGCTGTTGAACAGGTTTGGCAGTGACAACTCCACTTGCATCAGCGGCGATGACATGGCACTCTTCATCATGTGCAATGAAAAGCTCTATTCCACAAAGCTGGTCTGGAGAAGCCTTCTTCCATTCTGCAAACCAAAACCTCACCAACTGCTTCTTGTTGTGGCTCCCAGACATGAACTTCTTCCATTGCTTTGGCAAATTTTGATCTGCTCTGGTGATTTTGATTCTTTGGGATCCACTGGATCTCCTCGTGCGCTCCGCATTTTTGATACTAACTTCTGGATATCTGTCTGTTACAAAGTGGACACATTGTGACTGGGTTTGGCGTGCTGTATGGATGAGTTGCTTCATTATCTTGCTTGCAAACTCACCAAAAGTGCGAGGTAGACCCTTAGAGTTAGCCTGTAGGACTGCCATTCCATCAATAAGGTTGAACATCTTCCTGATGATCATCTCTTATATGCAGATCTTCCAACATGTGCAGGAGTTATGCCTTGTTGGTCTTGATAAGACATCCATCATTCTTTGAAAATTTGATTTAATTTGATTCTTTGAGCAAATTTGATTCAATGCGATGAAAATGACTCATAGACATTTAGTATGATGAAGCAGATTATAGCCAGAGATTCAAGTCAACCTCACATAACTTATCCGTCATTTGATTTTGTACAAACAAGAAAATATGCAGGACTGATTTTTAACTCAATTTAAACAGAAATTAAAATCAACTTTGGCTATTTGAACAGCTTAAAAGCAATAGCAATAATGTTCATCCATGTCTCTCTCTCCCCCCGCCCACAAAAAAAAAAATCTACTTGGGAAATTCCTGCAGAAATGAGCAGACCATCTCCTTCCCCTGTCTCTTTCATAATTTATTAAAGGCAGTTTTTCATGCACATACATGCATCCTCATGCATATGAGGATATGCAAATACATGCACATACATGCATTCAAGTGAAATTGATGTACATGTACATATGCGTCAAAACAGAATAAGCAAAACGAAAATGAATATGAGAAAAATGGGAAGTGGGTAGGCCCTAGGCTTTATTCCGTACATGGTATATATACAAGGCACAAAACGGAACATTGTCAAATTGGGTGTTTTAGAAAAGTAATTCTGCATGTCTGTTTTCTTGTTGCGGTAAAAATTGCTCATCCATGTCATGCTTTAAACTGAATCAGCAGTCAATTTATGCAAGCTCCATCCACCAAAGGATTAAAAGGACTCGATATTCAGGAAAGACTGAAAGAGCCTAATAATTATTGACTAAAAATAAACAAAAAATAAATGTCTAACAAGCATCATTTATACAGTACTTTGGAGCTTCTCATTATTTTTCTCCTAAACGTGGCTTAGATCTCATTATGATAAACATTATAAAGAAATAAAATGTAGAATATTAGACGAGAAGTATATCCTGTAGGAGGCTCCGACATATTTCATACACAGTACACACGTGTCAATGGATATAGATTTTTCCAACATCAATTTCCACACAAATTAAAGTACCTTTGGTGGTCTAAATAGCTTCTACACATCGAGGAAACATCGAAGATACTATAGAAGAGAAAAAACGTGCTGTTTTTGTCAAAAATAATTATAATACTTTACTTACCATGATTATCCTTCGCAAGATCTGGTATTATCTTCCTTTTCTTGTTGTCGGCTCGTCTGTCAGCCTCAACTATTTTAGTTCTGTCCGTAAATTTCTGATAACATCTGCGATGAAATTTTGCATCGGAAGGCTTGGTGTAGGCCTACTGTGTAAGGCTGATGCGATTGTAGACTTTACGGGCGATTTCGGCCCTTTCACCGTCATATTTGACCCAGATTGCAGAATACTTCAGTGTTGCAGCCCATGATGTCTCGCTAAATGAGCTCAATTCTTCGGCATCGACGGAGACGGTGTATAAAACACGGACTTTCAGTGCACGAAGACTCAACATCATTTGCCATTGCGATTGTCAGTGGTGCAATATCGGCGAACGAGGATAATTGTTTATGCATTACATTATCAAAAACCTGGATAGTGATTGGTCAATTTAGCGATCGCAAGGCAATTTTTATACATTAACCCAGAAATAACCGCGAATATTCATTTATGAAATTCCGGTCAGATTTTATTAAATTATACTATATTACCGAATATTTATCACGAGAACAAAAGATATTTGACATTTTAATAATATGAAAATAATTTCTGAACTACTTTGGTCGTATGCCAACTACGAGACTACGAAATGACGAATTTTAATAGTTCACCCCACTGTCTAACTATAGTCTAGAAATGCGTTGCGATCAGTATCCTTACGAAAAATCTCTGTGTATAATTGTGTACCAGACTTTTGACCCAACACATCCAAGAACTAGAACGGGCACTCGGTAGAGCGCATACCTTCGCCGACGCCACTGAATCCCTTGCCACATAACTCTGAGGACCAATGTTTATTTTTTTAAATGATCGATGAATGAGAAGAGTACGATATTTTTTTTTTTTTTTTTACATCAATACGCCTTTAAGTTCGAAAGGTAATGACCCCCCTGGCCTTTGACCCCCAACCGCTAAGAAGGGTATTGACCTCATTGTACCGTGTTTCACATCACAGGATCAGGTATATAATTCTGCACATTTTGGCGTTGGTTTCATGCCGATCGGATAAAAATTGACCGAGATATGGCCAAAAGTCGGTTTTGACCTTTTCGTGGCCTTGACCTTGACCTTTGACCCGATCACTCCCAAAATCTAATCGATTGATCCTCAGGTCATGCCAAATCAACCCACCAAATTTTATGAAATTTCGTTTGGTACTTTTTGAGTTATTCGATACACATACACACAGACA
The DNA here is from genome assembly GCA_029721435.1 of Gymnothorax reevesii. Lineage (NCBI taxonomy): Eukaryota > Metazoa > Chordata > Actinopteri > Anguilliformes > Muraenidae > Gymnothorax > Gymnothorax reevesii. Next base: position 43,852,795 of record CM056587.1, on the reverse strand, counting down.
GACAGACAGACACACAAACAAATAAATACACGGGGATCAAAACATTACCTTCGGCAGCGAAGTCGCTGGCGAAGGTAATGAAATAGTTTGTCTGCTGAAATTCAACGTAAAAGTCATAGAGGACACTCTGGAATTCACATAATCCTTAAAATGGTTTAGTCGTTCTTCCGTACCACTCCATATAAAGAATATGTCGTCAATATATCTGTACCAGCATTTCAGGTATTGACGAAATGGGTTACTAGAATAAATAAAATCTTCCTCAAATTTACCCATAAATGTATTGGCATAATTAGGTGCCATGGGGGAGCCCATAGCTGTTACATTCCAGCCGCTCAACTTCCTTTTTTCCCCTTCAAAATACCCGAGGGTAATTTCAAATGTTTCAATTGTGTGTTTGTAATAATATGATGACGGAAAAATTTTTCACACAGTCTAGCACAAATAAAAACTTTATGGTAAGGGGCAGAATTTCATGTCTATCCACTTTTGTCGTGTACTTGCTAATGTGCCCGTGTGGTTTATGTTATGTTGGCAAAACTAAACGCCAACTTAAAACCAGAATATGTGAACATAAATATGCAATTAGGAGAAATGACGAAAAATCCTCTGTTGCTTGACATTTTAATTCAGCGGGCCATGATGCTAATTCTCTTAAATTCATGGGCTTAGAAATAGTCAAGCAGTCCCCTAGAGGCGGAGATCGTGAGAACAGCATACTGCAGAGGGAGGCCTGGTATATTTTTTCCTTGAACACGGTTGCACCTAATGGGATGAATGAGGATCTGTCCCTTACCTGCTTTTTATAGTTTGCTTCTTAGTATGACCTTGCATACCTGTGTTAGCTATATGCGCTGTGCTACGATGACGCCTAATTATGCGTGCGGGTATGATTGCATACATTGGTGATTTCCATGTAATTTACATAATTGCACTATCACCTCATCGATGAGGGTGTGTCAGTGCATTGGCGTGGGCATATAACCTGTGGATTGACCATGTTTGTAAGCTCACTGAAGAAGGCACTACGCCGAAACGCGTTTCCGCGGAGACGCTTGGTACAATAAATGTGTTTATGCAAAGTGCGACCTTTTTTCTCATTTCATTATTGTTGTTTTTGATCTTGCACTCTCAAAGTTTGGGAGTGAAGCCCGTTTGTGCTTTTATAGTTCGTAAAACGGATGAAGACCACCGTGGAAACATTATCAGAATCACATTTCATGTTGTGGAGAAATGATTTATTAAAAATTCAAAACAATCTGAGAAACAAAGCACTGAAAAATGTACCAAAAATATATATTATAATAATATATTGTGATATATTATAATAAATAATAATAATAAATAATAATATATATTATAAATGATATATAAAAATATTCAAAAATGCTAAATTTGGACTGATTGTTTTTCCTTTGTGGTCTTCAGATTTGATCACACGACTGGCAAGAGTTGCTCAGTTGTCAGATTTAACAGTTGTATTAATTATGGCAAACTGGCAGCTGCGGTGACCAGAGTAAAACCAGCTGACCTGTGTTCTGACTCCCTTCATTGGTTTCTTGCCCCTGAATTACTCAGGAAAGTTTTATTGCGATGACTGTCTTTTTCTGTGAAATACAAAATAACTCCCCCTCACATGCTTTTCTCATATTACCTCCTCAGCCAATCAGCCTCCCTCTAAAGTGTGCATGCACGCCTACCTGTTTCCGTTTCCTGTGTCCGAGCAGACGCACAACGCCACCACCTACAACTCGGCCATAAGTGAGTGAAAACGTTTATTTCCTCTGCATTTTTGTGGAGCCCAATGTTACAATGACACTGAGGATTCTGTCTCCCCTGCAGTCTACAGAGGATTCTGGAGCATCTTCATGCTGCTGGGTTTGGTCGCCGTGGTACTGGGCGGCTTTGTCATCATTTGCGCCGCCCCCTTCGCCAGTCACCACCTCTATAAGGCTGGAGGAGGCCTCTTCGTAACTGCTGGTCAGTACTGCTGTTTGTTTATGCATTAGTTGATCTGCAAAATGGCCACCGTCTATTACCCTAATGAGTGCCTCATATTCATGGTGGATGTTCAGAGTTTCCTCTCATTGCTGTAAGGTGTTTTGCAAGTATCCATCACGCTACTCCACTATCATCATCATCATATTTGCTTTTATATTTAGAAAATGCTTAATCCAGTGATGTTAAGTTAAGGCCCATCTTACCTGATCAATTTATGCAGCTGAATTGGTTGAGAGTTGTACATACAGGGTTTGAGTGAAATGCGCTAACATGGTGAATTAACCCAGTTCCCTAATCATTACACTACGCTACAACTTGTCAACAACAAAACCAGCACGTGTTCACAGTAAGTGCTGGGCTGTGGGACAGCACAGAAATAGCCCATCTCACTTGGCCTGTTTAGAATGACTCCTCTGTACCCCTCCCAAAACTTACCTTCAGGAATCTGCCAGATTGGAGTCAGCATTCATGTTGATCCCCACCATGTAATGAAAGTTTGTCAGATGTCTACCTTTATCAAATAACCAGCAACACAAAATCGAAAACATGCCACAGAGACAAACCAACTGTGCATGCACACTCGTGAGTTTGGTTCTCTTGAGTGCGCATTTGCAGTTGTTTGGTCTTTGGGTTTGTTACAGGCTGTGCGATTTATGAGCTTGGTTCTGGTGAAAATGTATCGACTTTTAAGAGTTGTCGTGCAAAGTTAAGCGGGAATGTGGAATGTTTTCAATTTTGTGTTGCTGGTTATTCGAAAAAAGGTAGACATCTGACAATCTTTTGTTACAGCTTGGCCGTTTTCTTCAATTGGCCTGTCTGTGGGTTGTCGTGTTTGTGTGTTTATACATATTGTACAACTTGGATATGAAAATAAGAGTGCTGTCGGGCGCCCCGATGGCTCATCGGTCAAAGCACAGGAATCATAAACATAAATTTGCTGACCCCCGGTTCAATTCCAGCTCGAGTCATTTGCTGCACTAAGCTACAGTACAGTCGCCGTTAAAACCAAAGAAAAAGTCGTTAATCCGCCAGTACGGGGGCGTTAGGCACTCAGTAGGACTGGGAAATCTCCTCGTGAGCTGTGTATAAGGACTGGCGTATTGACGCGAATGAAGACGAAAGCTGGGCGATAGCCCATTAGCCGGGTGTTTGTTTAATCATAACTGAGCCACGAGGGCGGTTAGGGCGGTTGTTTTAGATAATGGCACAGCTTGTTGGTGATTTATTTCCATATATGAATGCAAGAGTAACGTTAGCCTACATAAAATATTGATTTGCTTTGGCGGGGGTGATGTTGCCGGTAATCATTTCTGCAAACCTTTTTTATATTTGACGATACAGTTTGCTCAACCTTTAGTGCGGTATAATACGCAATTGGATTATTAAATAATATGCTATTTTTGGTGAGGATTTTGTTTGTCAGGTATAATTACTGCAATATTTATAATATTCGGAGATAATGTGTGCTTTTATGTGCTATTATTTTACTCTCAAGTGCTGAAATAGGCTATAATATTTCTCCTGTTACAAACTTGTAATGTAGTAGCTTATAGGCCTATCCAATCCTATATCGATGATTACTCAGACTGGCCTATAATTCATTTACAGAACAAGAACTTGAATGTTTTTCGATTTATATGCGTTTATACAGTTTTGTTTTAAATTGCTAATAGGCAATTTTTAACCAATTCTACATGACAAAACGTTTTGCATCGTCTGTATTTGTTTTAATGATTTGTCATAACCATTCAGATGTTCAAAAATAATGTTCTCAAAGCTTGCAACTAGAATTGAATTGTGTACAATATGAATTTAGTTCGACCTAAACGACTCTTGAATGCACCATTTAAAAAAAAAATAAAATAAAAAAAAAACAAGCAACAAACTATTTGCAGAACCTTACATGGGTTATTTTTAGTAAGCTTACTATATATCAATCAATAAGGAAAACGTCATAAAGATATTGAGCAGATCTTTTTATTATCTCTGAAGGACAATAACTTGAATGTCACCTAAAACTGAAAGGCTCTTTCGTAAACCGAATCCACGGAATTAAAAGCGGACTCACCTGGCTCTTATTCAATACAGCTGAATTCGTGTCATCTCAATTTATTACTCATTGTCACCCTAATAATCCCTTAAAGCTCACTGTAGCCTATTAAAAAATGCTCAATTCGTGGCAGAAATTTTCTATAAAATGCCAAACTATAAACTGACATTGCATTCTCAACGATGGAACCTATCACGATATGACGGATTTCCCCACTTTTAAGGAAGAAGATTGACTTGGCGAGAGACAACATCACACCTCCGCAGGTCCGAAAAGCATAATTTCGGAGAATAACGTGATCATAATCTCACAGGCAATTAAGTTGTATATTGCCAACTTGTTTGTTTATATTGCGGTTGGCTTTTCAAAACCAATAAATCAATTGCGGCACTCTTCGCTGAAGATCTACCCACAAACCCTCAGAATTGTAGACCGTTACTGCAATAAAAAGACGTATTTATAATGCCAAAAAAAATCCCTCAAGAATACAATTGCTTTATATTACACTGTCAAATTTATCATAATATTGTTTTCTTATTCATGCTAGGCTTTTTAAACCGAGGAAATGATCATCCACTCGCTTTCCAGAGGTCGCATAAGCTCTCACTCCCACTTTCACTGCAAGAGAAAAAAAGATAAAATACATAACGGCAAACACAAACGTAATTCTAACAGTCAAAATGCCCTCTATTCTATAACGAACATGCGGTACTACACTCAGTTCCGCGGAGCCACATGTGGTTATTCCTGGCGGTAAATTCTCCTGTGATACGGCACATTGTTTAGATAGTGGTTAGAAACGGGCGAGAACGGCGAAATGTCCAAGGGAACCGAGCGTGAACTAACGCCGTCTCTTCGGTTTTAACGGCGACTGTACTGTAATTTTGGGTATAAAAGATGAAAGCTATGAGAAAAGGCTGAAGATCTTTAATCTCTTTAGTCTTAGGAAAAGGAGACTAATGGGTGATCTGATTGAGGTCTTTAAATATGTTAAAGGGATTAACAAAGTGATCTATGTAGGATTCCTTCAACCAAGTGTTGTTAGTAGAACTCTGGGTCACAAAGGGAAGCTGACCAAAGGTAAAGCACTGATATTTGGAAATATTTCTTTACTCAAAGAGTAATTTTTATGTGGAACAGCGTGCCTGACCATATTGTTGAGGCAGAGACTTTGGGAGTTTCAAGAGCAGGCTTGACTTAAAGCTAGATACCATTGAGTCATTGAGTATCTGAAGTGATATATTCACAACAGTATAAAGACACTGGCGCGCCTAGTTGGGCTGAACAGCCTGTTCTCGCCATTCATGTTATTTTATGTTATGTTATGTTGCTCTGAGAAACACACATGGTGGACACACAAGATATTGAACATTCAATTTCTTCAACCTGGCCCCCAACATGTTCAAAGGATTGTCACTCCTTTGCAGATGCCAATATCAAGATGTAATGGACGGTGATCTGAAGATTAGTCATTAACAAAAATGAATTTTGATTCGCTTCATATATTGCATAACCCTAATGTTTAAAAAAAACTCAAAAATTTGACGAGGCGTTTTATATTTTTGTTCAGTGTATATAGGTAAGGTATGCATGAATTGGTAATACTCATGACAAATGCACTGTCAATCTTTTTCCCCTACAACCGTTGAAAGCATGGAATAGGTTTAACTGTTCGTTTTGTTCTTGCTCCTGGTTAAAGTTATACAAAACATCTCTCGTGGTGAAAACTGGGCTTTTCTGTTACACAAGAAATAGACATGTCTCGTATGCAAGAATTGTTCATATGAAATATTTCTCGTATGTGTGAATTGGGCTTTTACTGCTTTGCGAAAAATGGAAATTTCTTGTCTGTACGAGCAGTGCACCTTCAGATTGACATTATCCATACTGTCTCTCGTTTTTTACTCTCTCGCCCCCTCTTGCTCTCCCATTGGCTCTCTTGCTTTCTCTCCTACTCCCCTCACTCACACAGGCCTGTTCCTACTGGCGGTGGTCGTGATGTTCGTGATCTGGGTCCAGGTTCTGGATGTGGTGAATGAGTATGTGGCCCATCGCACTTTTGGCTGCCCAGACTTCCAGCTGAATATCCGCTACGGCATCTCCTTCATCTTCGCCCCCATCTGCATCTTCTTCAGTCTGCTGGCTGGGCTGCTCTTCCTCCTGATTGGCCGATCGCTGCAGCTGCAGTACAGTTAGTTCAGCCCTGTTGGGCGTTTTATTGGTGGAAGACTAGTTGTCGGCGGTTCCTCTTGATGCCTTAAGTCACTTGTGCAGTTCTGGAGGAACTGAGTCAGGTTTGGGATCATTGGACATGTGTTAATTGGGCACCTTTTTAAACTACAACTGAAACAAGACCACAGGTGCTTTTAAGAGTCCGGGTATGCTGAAACCCCATTGTGGTCGAAGACCGAATAACTGCCTCTGGTGATCAAAAGTTGTCTCAATGTCATAAACAGCACTTCCTGATGCATCCTTTCATGTGTTCATTACAACTGTTTAAAATTGAATACCCTAGTGCTAAAAGTGCTTAAATCACATTTTCACACACCATGAGGTAAGGATGGGAAAATGTGTTTTATAGTTACCTCACTTGATTTTCTCCATTTGCTCAGAATGGACATTTTGTGACTGAAGTACTTTCAGCACAAGGTTCTTCAATTTAGAGGAGATCAGCATACACACAGATGCATTATCATTGTTCTCCTTCATTGGCAGATGTCTTTGTTTTGATATTTACAAAATCCTTTTAAATGTACATTTATTTTTCTCTGAATGATAGTTTTCTGAATAGTACCATCTCTCTTGTTACAGTACAAAATAGCCCCATTCGTACCTCCCAGGGCTTGTTTTAACATTCTGACATTTACTGGCCCCGTGGAGTCACATGCCGTGCCATTGATAAAATCTTCAAAAATGGAAATCGCCAGACACCACTTGTCTTCTACCGCTGCTAGCGTCAAAACTTCCAGACTTATTTTTTGGAATGAGAGGGAGTTGCACTGAATGGTTGGTGCCGAACGAAACTTTAGTATGCCGTTGTTACGCCGATACCAGACATAAGGTAAGACAAAAGAAAGTTTTGACGCTAGCAGCGGTAGAAGACAAGTGGTGTCTGGCGATTTCCATTTTTGCAGGTTTTGTCGATGGCACGGCATGTGACTCCGCTGGGCCAGTAAATGTCAGAATGTGAAAACAAGCCCTCGGAGGCACGAATGGGGCTAAGTACAAGAGTGATATTTCGAATTCCTGCCATGGAGCCACCAGTACCTGTGATTCACTGTTTGAGCCTACCTACCAAATATAATCTGAGGAAAGTCAACTCCTTTAATTAAAAAAATTACATGCCCGTGGAGAAGCACAGTCACAAAGTTACATTTTCTAATGTACTGTATATATTCATACCACTGTCACTTTCATTTACATTTAATATACAAATTGTGGTTGTACCAAATATATATTGGTATTGATATATTGTGAAATTGAATGCATGTGCAATAAATTGTATGGTAATGGCATAAAATTACATGTGTAAAATACATATTTTTCAACTCATTATGTACCGAAAGTTTGATTTTGGACTTTACAGTAGACTGAAATAAATGAAAAGCAAAGAAGCTGGCATTTTATTAAATTCATTTCAATGAATGACAGACTGATTATAAATAAACTTTAACATCAACTGTTAAACTGTGGAAGATGACCTGAGCATTGTTGTGCTTTCATGTATTTTGCAATTATGATCGCATCAATATCTAAAAATGTATGATCTAGAAGTATCCACACTTGGGAACATCCAAATCGCCTTTAATTTAGCACCATAATTTATTTGTGTGTTAATGCTTCAGTGAGATATTTTGTACTAGTGAGAAGAAACATTTTACAGACTGAAAATCAGAAAGTTCAAAGAGACTATAGGACAGTATGAACATAAAGAAATGTACTCAGGAATACAAAACGTCCCTTCATGGTGAGAAAATATTTTTTTTTCTGTACCATTTGTTCTTCTGAAATGTTTCTTGTACAAGTGTCTGCATTCTAGAAAATGTATTAAAACTATAATTCAAGGTTCTGGGGTTTCTCTTACACCCTCTTGTTATATATTAGGATTTGGTTTCTTTCCTAAGAGACTGTCTGACTGCCCATTTTGTAGCAACTTTGAATGCAAGCTGAGGAGGCTCAGCTGTTTTTAGTCCCCAGCTACCTGAAGAGTTGGTTGGGAGACTATTGATTTCGACCGTGTCCATCTGTGCGTGCGTTTGTCTGGACCCATTACTCTGAAACTATAAGCAACAACCTTACCATTTTACACTGACTTTATGACCTTTACAAAAGCTTCATATTGGCCAGCTTTTTTTGTGACCTTTTACATATGAGCTCTGTCACCATTTTTGTTTCCAAGGCAGATATTCAACACTGTTGACTGCAGTCATTCAAAATCACTTGTGTAGATTGGCCTTAACCTCTAGTTGTGCCTTTATAATGTTTTGTTGACCTGTGACCTTTGACCTTTGCGCCTTTTTCAACTTCCTTAAAACTGATTTGATAGTTTAATGTAGCACCTCATAAACTAATAAGTTTAGGCCTAGGAAACTAATTCAATTATTGATATTGACCATCAGCCTCAATAGGACATTTTGTGTTTTTGACCTCTTTTTTTTTTTCTTTATTGAAAATATCTCCCAAACTGCCTGTAGCGGCCTTTCAAGGTTATCTTTATGTCTCCCGCTACCCAATAGGTAAGTTGCGGGACTATCGTTTTATCGTTATCGTTTCCTATCTGTCGTTCCATCCTTCTGAGCGGATGTCTGTCCGTGAGTGCGCGTGACTTTCGTGGTCAGATACCAACTTGTTCCTTGTGGGATGAGGTTTGTGTAGATGGTCAGTTGCTGTGATTGATTACTGCCTGTTTGCTTTTAATTGGTGGTCAGGAAGTGATGAGTAGTAGTCACGCACACAGTGCTACAAATAATGATCATGATGCTACAAACAATGATTGCTTGACTTAAGAAGTTTCAAACACTTTCTAAAAACATTTTTGTTTTAGCTGACTCAATTTTCACATTTGGATATCTGATAGTTTGTACAGTAGCCTACAACTCGCAAGAAAAAAAGTGGCCCGACCTCATAACTGCACGTTAGGCTTTCCCTCAATTTAGTTCTGTTGTATCTTAGAGCAAGATTTCTCATGGCGTACATGTGAAGCAAAGCTGTGAATAATCGCACTTACTGTAAATTTTATTTCTGATTAACAGAGGCTAAATTAATTTACCTACGAATGCTGATGCTACCACCTCCTAGCTCAGGGGTGGGCAATTCCAGTCCTGGAGGGCCGGTGTGTATGCACATTTTTATTTCTATCAATTACCCTGACTAATTGAGTTAATTGATTGCATACACAAATATAGATTTGTGCAAAGATTAGATCAGAGAAAAAACTTTTATGCAGGGAGATGCGAACAGTCTTTGGCCATTCGTGATAATTTAAAGAAATGCGCCTGAAATGTCAGATTTCAGAAATAGTTTGCCTAATTTAGATGATCAACTAATTAAACGGCAGACTTTGGTGTGAAAACCAGGAACAGATACGGCCCTCTTTGCCCACCTCTGTCCTAGCTCCACACATTAGCTATGACATTAGGATCCACTTTGTACGGCCTACAAGATGCTGCTTTCCCAAGAACAGAGCTAACATTCATCGGTCAAATTTAGCTGTATTGTGCAGCCATGTCAAATGAAGTTGAGCTGGTAAGACTATCTTTGGCTTCATGAGTTATGTGTATTTGACAGCTGTATGCTGATAAAGTGTATATGAGGACTGTGTGTTCACAGGAGACAGCTGTTTCAGACCGCAGCGATCATGTTACAGCACGCTCGTCCGGAACCTTATGCAGGGATGGCCGCTATTTTAAATCCCTACACCGATCAAATTTCTCAGCCATCACCGAAGGCCTGGTATGCCTCACCCATTGAAAGGACATGTCCACAAACATGATGCGCTGCCAACTGATTCAGTGATCTCCATTCAATCAAAGAATTCCTTTCACCATCTTTCAAGTTACATTAACCTTATCTTGTATATGGCATTGATGTTTTAAAAAAATCTACAATAAAATGCACCCTAGCAGCCACTAGAGTGCACCCTTGCTTCAGCTAGCTTCTTTCAAAAATGCCTCTGAGGCAGTTGTCCTCCAGTTTGGCATTCTGAATAGTGGGCACATTTTAAAAATCGAATATAGAAGACATTATAATCTGATTTCATTTTGATGGATGGATTGATGTCGCTTCAGTGAAGCGCAACGATCAGCCGATCCAGACTATATTAAATTGTCCCACAATATTTTAAAAAATGCTTTTTCAGATTTTGAATCTAAGAAAATGTGAACTGAAAAGTTAGTGTTTTTAAGGGATTAACTGCCGACATATAGGCTATAATATCAAACGACTATATCACACGTTGTCCTGCAGGATCGAAAACTGCTAGTTTTCTATTATATGTTTTCCCTGCGAGTCAGCTGTGAAGACTTTGGGCCTCATGTGCTGATATTTGTTTAAAAATGTTCTAATATGGCGCAAAAAAAAAAAAAAAAAATTACTGTCTGATTAATGACACATGCGTACTGACCAATTTTGTTCTGAACACCGTGCAAGTGTTATTAACAGCCGCATGTCCGCAATGTTCTGTTAGAAAACTGCCTCGCTGCATTCCTCTACTTAAGAAAATTCAATTTCTTAGAGGTGTGTTATGGAGGTAATAAAGTTTTTGGAAGATTAGAGTAGGATGCCCCCCAAAGATAAAACACCACAGAAGAAACTGGAACCATAGTGTTGGACATATGTGCCAGAAAAGGCCGTTTTTGTTGTGTTTCCCCTGGAGAGACAATGGTTTAAAAAAAAAAAAAAATGCTGTGCTGTAATAGCTGGCACAATAAATGTTGTCTCCTCCGAGATTCCGACTGTGGCTCAGGTTCAAAAGAAACAGTTTAATATTACAGATGATGCTTAAAAAAACTGACCAAAATAAAAAGAAGGAAAACTAAGAACCATCTGATCTATCTGATTAAGATGACACTTGCTGCAATTTTTGAACAAACTGCATAAATTAGACCCTTCCAAAGCAGCAATGATATTCAGCAAGGACTGGATGTCTGGAAGTAGATTTCATAATTTTAAGATGATATTTGAATTGCCAGTGTTGTATTTTTATTGTTTTTTTTTTAATTTTTTTTTATTAATGAGCACAGTGCTAACATTCTTTCATTTTATTCAAATGAAAACAGAAACGCAAAATCTTTTTTGGATTTTGTGCCTAGATCATGTGCTGTCAGCCTCTCACTGCCAGTTTGCAACCACACAATCAATCTCCAAAACTTGCTCACCCCAGGAGTCTTGTCAGCATGTCCGCTTCCTGACCAACAAGGTTGTCCAGAACCAGCTGGCTCTCTTGGATGCCCTGAATGAGATCGCAATAGGCCTAAAAATATTAATGAATTATGGAAACAATTATCGGATGTCTTCAGTAATATGTGCACATTGAAATGTTATTTTATTTTCTTCAGAAAAATGTCGACGTTCCAAATACCGTCGAGTAGTCTACATAGTAGTTTCAATTTTGGAACATGTTTAGGTGCCTAACATGGGAAAAGCCTTTTATTTTGTCAGAGCATCATTCAGTTTGTTGCTGTAAAATTCAGCATTTCAAGATGCGTTCATTTAATGGCTTTGAAAGGAATTTGGTCATACTTTAATAAATTACTGATCAATTACTTGATTAAGGCCTTCTTTTTAATGACAACAGTTTTATATCTATATATATATATAGTTTTATATCTTTTTATATATATTAATAGGTGCGTGTTTATTCTAAGATAGTTAGACCTTCATCATTTAAAAATAATTCTCCTTGGTCTTCAGGAGTTTGTTCACTGATTAAGAACAAATTCATGGAAGAAAATATTGATGATGCTTAAAATGTTTGTACAATCAGATATAGTATAGATCTGAGCCAGAAACCCACTGTTTTTGAATGAGGTTCATTGTGGTATTTACATATTAAGTTAAGCAACCCACCTGGCAGAAAAAAAAAACTGGGCCTGGATATGATGATCACTGGCCTATATGTGTCGTACAACTGTTTGTTTTCATCAGCAATGATCAGCAAGCTGAATCAAATCTGTGATTGAGGTGAGGATAATTGCATCTGTGCTTGTCACATTGTCTTTCCATTCCGTGACGGTGCTCCAACATTTTTCACTCTGCAACACTCTTCAAACTAGTAGAACTAACTGATGTTCTAAGGTGGGCTTCCCGTATCATGGGCCCAATTCCTTCATACCTGGGTTTTTTATTAAGGAGGGCCCCTTTTCTTAATAAGGTGGCAGATTCATTACCAGTGTGTCACGCTGTGAATTCCACAGTCCATCTTCAAATGACTGCTGTTCACACCTGGGCTGTTTGTGTAGTCCGTCGCCTGAATTATCGTTCCGGGAGAAGGATCTGTCCAACCCGATTATGACGGAGATATTAAAAGCCTTGTGCACTGAAGCATTTTAATCTTATCCCCCCACCCCTTGAAAAGGCTATTAAAAAGACTTGGTTGTTATTCAGGTGTTCTGAGCATATATGGGGAGAGCAACAAAACACAATTTCCAAGTCTTGCGTGACACAAGCTGTCCTGAAGGTAGGGATACACACTCCTTCAGGAGAGTATCACATGTGAATTACTGGCTCTGCTACCTCTGATCCGATCTAATGACCATCACAACAACTTTCAAAGCTCAGGATCTTACTTGGAATGAAGCTGGATTCATATGAGACATGCTGTTTTCCCGATGAGTGATGCATTCTTTAAACTTTTTGGTTCATTTCTTCCTCACCCCTCCTCTTCTTTCAGTTCTTTGTTTTTTAGTGGGCCCCCTATCTTTCCATTCCAGAAACTCCTTGAGCATCTTTTTCTTTGTGTCCAGTTAAACTGTGTCCAGTTCTCTCAATATACTGACTGCTTATATGGTAATTGGGGATGGAGCCCCAGGGGAAATTGTTGGGACTGACCCCTGCAAAACGATAGCACAGTTCAAAATAGATGTTATGGACAAAGCTGACCTGTCAGTGGCTTCAGGGATAGCAGCCACGTCAAGTACACACTTCAACAGCACCGAACTGTCCCAAAGGAGGACAAAGTCGCTTGAAGGGAACTTCCTGATGACCGTGGAAGGACTGAGAGCTTGTTCCCAACAAACTGGACAGAGAAACCCACTTGAAAGTGCTAAAAAAAAACAGAATCCCAATCCTGGACCCTCTTTAGCCTTGGGAGTTAGTTCTGAATAAATTGGCCTGACAAACTGACTTGAGTTGGGTTAACTTGAATGCAATCCTAATCCTGGACCCTGAGTGAGCTTGGAAGCTGGTTCAAATTGACTGAGGAAAGAGGAAAACTTCCAGGAATAGTCTTCATTAAAGGAGATCTCCAGCATAAAACAAAAGCCTGATGAATCAATTAATAGGCGTATTAGGTTCTCATTTTGACCCATAAAATCATCATTGATAATTTCAGGTAATAAATAGAGGCTTTTCTGTGTTGCACAATCAACATTAAGCAAAACAAAGACAACAAAAATGAGTTCTTGCGAGATAACACGTGATGCTGACGTAGCATCACCCATGGCTGATGTAATGACAATAAACTGATTGAGGTCACGATGAATAGGCAAATAGAACCTTATGCTTTTGAACCTACCTAATAGTAATACCCCTATTCAGTGACGTGCCATTGGAGGTAAATAAGGTGAGGCAGAATCCTCGCCGTTAAACAAGCGAAAACCCCCTAGTACTTTGCTTGATTAGCAATCAGAGAATTGATTAACTAATTTACTCAAACAAAAGGGCAGAATGACAAGCCAATTTCAGTTTCCACCACATTTTTGCTCAGTGCATCAAACTGAAAATGCTAAGGAGGCAGCAAATTTGTTCATATTTGCCTAAAGTAAACCAACGCAATGCCATTAACAAACATTAAAACCTTTCTTATGCTGTGTTCAATGTTTGGTCAATATGTTTACAATAATCTTTACCCCCTTAAATGCGTACTTTTTAGTGCTATATTTAGTCTTCTTTCATAATCCGTTAAACAAAAGGTCAAATCAATACACAGAATAATGGAGAGAGTTGAGATTTTTTCATTAATTATTAAGATTTTCATCCTTGCAGTCCTGAAACAAAGCGTAAATGTAAATGAATTTTTTTTGTCATTTTCACCTCTTAATTATAACAGGCTACATATAGGCTAGGTCTAAATTGTTTGGTAAAAAAAGTAAAAATTGATTGACTGTCATTCAGGCATAACAGCCACGTGGAAACAGGTTGACAAAATCCATTGGTTCTCTGATTCCTAATTCCACGATTTCATTTTGCAGGCTGCTCAGGCTGGTTGCATAGAGGAGCTTTACCTGGTGGATGCACGAAAAAGATCATTTGCCATCATACATGTGTATTTCACAAAATAATGTTACAGTAATTGCTTAAAATTGTAATAAATCCACCACATAGTTTATATACATCTTGGTCTTGGTTCTCACTATCGTGATGAAACACTTTATTTTTTTTTTAAGCAAAACTTGATCGATGTGCAACCAACACCTCACTTCTCGGTGGACAAGGAAAAGTAGAAATATTGCTTGGGAGGTGGAAGTACATCTGTCCCTGCCAAATGTTTACCAGCCAGTTTGACTTTAGAGCACTCATGGTGTTATTTTATTTATCATTATTTGCTAGGGTGCCAGCCAGGTTGCTCTCCTGGCATTTAAGATCAACCATTTGATCAGTTTTATTAATTAGAGGCCCCACAAGCCACACAAAGGATGTAAAATTATTTACAATATTACACCCTACACAATGCAAAGCAAATGCGGAAGAACACACACACTTCAAATATTTTTTTTGTGCGGAATTTACCAGATCCCCATCAACCAGCATAAACCCAATCTGTACAATGAATACTTACAAGATACCCCCACAAAGAACTTAAATCTGGCCAGCAATGCAGAATGCCCCCAAACTCAAAATTCTGCTCCGGGTTTCAGTTCCAACCAACAATTCAAAAAAGAAAAAAAAAGTTCAGTTCACCGCCGTTTATATTGGTTCCACGGTACACAATACTACACAGTTCAGTTCCATTTCCAGTTTCAAAGATTCAAACGAACACAGGAAAGAATCCATAAGTTTTCATACTCACTGCCCCCAGCACGTCTCGTAAAGCAGTAACCAATCCAGTCAGTCAGTCTAAAGTAATCCGTCCAAATCAGGTTCTATTTATATAAATACATATTTTTTCCCCGTTTGTAGGGAAGTGAATGGTGAATTAGCTGACCTGAGCGGTGATGACAGGAGATCCAGGAGTTTTCACAGGATTTAAAAAAAAATTATTTTATTTTTCCAATGCCCAGAAGCTGCTGCTTGAAGCGAATTCGAAGTGTAGAAGAAAAATAGGGACTAACCGAACTTACTTTCTTTTTGCTCTCGCGCAATCAGCGTGCTGACCTGTTGAAGGCTCTGTGTCTCTCTCCCACACTGACAACTGAGCGAAGGATATAGGAATTGGTTTGAATGCTTGCGCAAACTGGGAACGAATCGGTGAGTTTATTTGTGTACGCTCATTTCCGGAGGAGTGACTAAGAGACGGCTGTTGTTGCTGAGGAGACGTAAACAGCTGAGATGACAGTTGAAGATGCATGTGTGTGCGGAGGGGGAGTACAGGAACGCCGCGATACAGGCTGTCACACTCCTCCCCCCCTTGTAAGATACCGAACATAGGAGGGTTTTTATTCAATAAGAGGGACTTCCGTTGCGCCCCGGTGGCTCATCGGTCCAAGCGCACATACCAAAAAGGCTGTGTCCTTCCCGCAGTGACTTGGGTTCGGTTCCGGCTCAGGTTGTTTGCTGCATGTCTTCCCCCATTCTTCTCCCCAACCTTCCTGTCTCTCTACACTGTATAACAGTCAAATAAAGGAAAAATTCCCCCCAAAAAAAGAGGGACTTCCATTGATAGGTTTCTCTTTTCAAGTCAGTCTCTTCATTCCTGATTAGAGGGTAGGGAACTCCAGGAAATCATCCTCATCACTTTCCTCCTGGAAGATTTCAAGGACCCTTTCATGCTGTTCCCTGTCCAGTTCTTTTGCTCTGAGATAGCAAGGCTTTAACTGAGCCATATGAACTGTTCAGAGGTCTTCACCTGTGGCCTGTAGCACAACCTCAAAGCTCAGTCCAACTTTCCTGGTCACCCAGTAAGGGCCTTTCCATCGTGGCCCCAGCTTGGCTGAAAAGGATTGGTCAGCTTTGGAGTAATGGTGAGTATGTACACAGACACGATCATGAACTGAGAAATTTCCATCTCTTCTCCCCTTGTCATAGTTTTGTTTCTGTTTCTGTCTTGCTTTTTCAAAGTTACCCGTCACAAGTTTTTGGACCTCGGCAAGCTGGTTGGCTGTAGTGTAAGCAGGGGCATCAGGGTCACGCAGCTGGGGGCTTAGCTCAACATTCAATGGGCCTTTGAGCGGGCGACCAAGATTGAGCTTGGTGGGTGTGAATCCTGTGGACTCTTGTAGTGCCAAGTTCAGTGCAAAACGAAATTCAGGTAGGTATCGATCCCAACTTTTTTGTTTTTCTTCCACATATGAAGCAATCATTGTTTTTAAGTTCCAGATAATTCTTTCTGTTAAATTAGTCTGAAGATGGTATGGTGAGGTTCTTTTCCTTTGGAGGTTCAATTGCCTGCAGGTTTCCTCAAAGGCATAAGAAACTGTGGCCCTAGGTCAGACAAGATGAAGTTCAGGACACCCCAGTGAATCAGGATTTCCTTGACTAAGACCTGTGATACCGTCTCAGCTGTGGCTTTGCAAAGCGGGAATATTTCTACATATCTGGTAAAATAATCCATAAACACGATAAGATGCACATTGCCATTGGAGCTTCGAGGCAAGGGACCCATGAGATCTACCCCAACCATTTCCCAGGGCGTGTGTACTACTGTCTGCTGGAGTTTACCAGGAGGCTTCCGAGTCTCTGGTTTGTATAGCTGGCATATTTGGCAACATTGTACATAATTCTTTACATCCAGACTCATCTTTGGCCAGGACACAAGGGCTTGTAATCTTTTGTACATCTTGTATCGCCAAAGGTGGCCGGACAGTGGATTGTTATGGTAGTGATGGAGAAGCTGGTAACGAAGAACAGACAGAACATAGATTTGGTACAGGGTTTTGTGAGGTAATGAAATGACCCTGTATACTTTGTTCTCAGAACAATGTATTTCGTGGTAGGGTTTCCCACTACTTCCCTCGTCTCCATTATTTTCTCGTAGAGAGACTGGATATCAGGATCGCTCTGCTGGGTGTTCCAAATGTCCTCGTCTGAGATTTGGAGGTTTTTGGAGGTTTCCCTTTTGGACCTTAGGACAGCCACACAAGTGGCAGGTTGTGGTTGGAAGTCAGTCACAGGAGCTCTTGATAAGGCATCAGGTACGCTACTGTACTTGCCTTTATGATATTCCACCATAAATGAGAACTCCTGGAGATGAAGTGCCCATCAAATAAGCAGAGTGCAAGGCTTTTGAGTTCTGAAGACCAAAACAATCACGGTATCACTGTAAAGTGTCTGCCTTCCAGGTAATATCTCCATTAGCAAGTCCAGCTGAACGTTGCTCCTTTATGTTTTAGTGCATTGAGGGGTTCCACCAGCTGAGAGAATCTGGGCATTAAACGATGATACTAGCCGGCCATCCCAAGGAATCGTTGGAGCTCATTGATGTTTTTAGGGACGGGAAAATCCTGTACGGCCTTGGTCTTCTCGGCATCCACTTTCACTCAAACTTGGGAAACAACGTGTCCCAAAAATTTTAGGGAAGTTCTGAAGAACTGACTTCTCTTCATGTTGACGGTAAGATGTGCTTCCCGTAGCTTGTCAAGGACTGCTTGGATGTCCAAGCTGTGCTGGTCCAACGCGTTGGAATAGATGATAATGTCATCCAAGTATACAAAGCATATT
The DNA here is from genome assembly GCA_029721435.1 of Gymnothorax reevesii. Lineage (NCBI taxonomy): Eukaryota > Metazoa > Chordata > Actinopteri > Anguilliformes > Muraenidae > Gymnothorax > Gymnothorax reevesii. The sequence goes on along the minus strand of CM056587.1, from coordinate 43,834,710 downwards.
TTCCCTCGTAGGTTTCCAAGGACAACCTCTATAAGCCATTGAAAGGTCGCTGGAGCATTTTTAAGTCCAAATGGTATCACCTTGAACTGGTATAAGCCAAGAGGGCAGGTGTATGCAGTTCTCTCATGGCTGTTCTCGTCCATTCTGACCTGCTAGTAGCCACTATTAAGGTCCAGGGTGGTAAACACAGCAGCCCTAGCTAAGGATTCCAGTATTTCCTGGATGTTAGGTAAAGGGTAAGCATCAGTATGTGTCACTGCCAGTGACGTCTCTGGCATGAAAAGTCCAGTGGGGCTCGACAGACCAGTTATACGTAGCCTCTGACTTTTCTGTGACGCTGCCTACAACCCATATTTTCTCAATATTAAATGAGCCACATACTAGAAATGCTATTTTATATAAACGGGGTTAATATAAAATGGGGTTTGCGTAAAAGGTTTCAACCTTTTTCACTGCATAACAAAACAAATATTAATGGGTTAATAAAAATGGCACATTTCTTGAAAGGAAAAGATGCACGTCAATCTTTCATCTCAGAAAACTTCTCAATGACCCTTCTGTCAAAGTCCCGTAATCCATGGATGAATTCATTTTCAATGGACAGCATAGCCAGTGCATTTTACCTCTGCTGCCCCATTGTGTTCTTGTAAATGTTTTTATTAGGGCCCGAGCACCGACCGGTGCCAGGGCCCGGAACGGGTCCTGGCACCGAAGGTGCGAGGAACCTATTGTTTTTGATGGGATTTTTATTATTCTTCTTCTTCTTCTTCTTCTTTTTATTCTGCTGCGAGAACGCATTTTTGAGGGCTTTGCCATGCACGAAAACTCACAAAAATTTGCCCACACGTCAGTCGTGGTGAAAATTGCAAAGTTTTACTATTTTTGTGCTTGGACATGCCCCGGTAACTCTATAGCGCCACCAAACACACGGCCATTTTGGAACGCATTTGCTCGGATTCTCACGAAATTTGATAGAGTCATAGCAGTCATCATAAATTTTTTTGTAAATTTTTTTGAAATTTTTTTGCCTCACAGGAAGTGAGCTATGAGCCATTTCCTGTGTTTTTTTAGATTTTACGAACACATTTTTGAGGGTTTTATCATACTCAAAAACTCACCAGACTTGGCTCATAGACTAGAAATATCACGTTCTTTGATTCGATATCTCATTTGGTACTGGGTGTGATATGGTAGCTCTATAGCGCCCCCTAATACATAATTGCATTTTTGAGGGCCTCAGCATGCTCGAAAACTCACAAAACTTTGCAAACATATTAAGCAGGTCTTACTTTTAACTAGGATTTAGGGTTTACAGATAGATGTGGCAAAATTGCATTACAGCGCCACCTAGAAAATTTCAATGAAGCAGCCCTCGCAGCGTGTTTGACCTACATGTACAAAATTCGGTGGACATGTGTACTATGCCAAGACCTAAAAAAAAGTCTCTAGGTGCCATTACCTAGACTCAACAGGAAGTCCGCCATTTTTAATTGAATTTGCAAATTTTTTAAATTTTTTGCCATTCACAGGCTTCGTACTTTAACGAACTCCTCCTAGAGATTTTATCTGATTAACTTTAAATTTTGAATTTAACATCTTAAGACCTTGTCGATGTTAAATTGCGAAGCTTTTTTGGATTCATTGAACTTTGTATCCGTGGCGTCACGGCGAATTTCGATGTTCCGCCATGAAACAGGAAGTTGGTTTTACGCGCACATGCTTTGTGAAATTTGCGTGAAACTTTACAGGCTTTATAGGAGTCCACTTCCAAGTAGACCTATATGTTGATATTAGATTGGGTGTGGTCAGGTGGCACCACAGCGCCCTCTTGAAACGGCCATGTTGAGATAAAAGTGCTTGAATGTTCATGAAATTTGATGTGATCATTGCATTGTTCATGTCGAGTTATTTTAATTTTTTGGAAATTTTTTGGCCAAACAGGAAGTGAGCTATGCGCCATTTCCTGCGTTTTTCCAAATTTTATAAACACATGTTTGGATGCTTTAGAATACTCGAAATCTTGCAAAAAGTTGCACAAATTATAATTGTCTTATTATCTTCAATTTTATATATCAATTTACACTAAATTTGGCACAATGGCTCTATAGCGCCCCCAATCAGATTTTTAAAAGAATTGCCATTTTGAGGGTTTCAGCATGTTCTAAAACTCACAAAATTTTGTAAATGTATAAAGACCATCATTCGTATTACTCTGACAAAAAACTTATATACATACATGGCAAAAATGTCACTATAGCGCCCCCTGGAAAATTTTAAATAAGCAGCCCTCGCAGCCTGGTAAACCTCCATGTATGAAATTCGGTAGACATGCGGAATATGCCGAGACCTACAAAAAATTCTCTTGGTGCCATGACCTACACTCAACAGGAAGTCCACCATTTTTAATTGAAATTGCAACTTTTTTGGATTGTTGGCCATTCACAGGTGTCGTACTTTAACGAACTCCTCCTAGAGATTTTATCTGATCAACTTAAAATTTGGTATATGACATTGAAAGAGGTCGTCGATGTTAAATTGCGAAGCTTTTTTGGATTCATCGAACTTTGTATCCGTGGCGTCGCGGCGAATTTCGATGTTCCGCCATGAAAATGGAAGTTTATTTTATGAGCATATGCTTTGGGAGATTTACCTGAAACTTTACAGGCTTAATGATAGTCTAATTCCAAATATACCTATATGTTGATTTTGGAGTGGGTGTGGTCAGGTGGCTCTACAGCGCCCTCTTGACACGGCCATGTTGATATAAAAGTGCTTGAATGTTCATGAAATTTTGTCAGATCATTGCATTTGGTTTTCTGGGCTGTGCTGATTTTTTTGAAATTTTTCGGCCAAACAGGAAGTGAGCTATGAGTCATTTCCTGCGTTATTCCAAATTTTATGAACACACATTTGAAGGCCTTAGCATACTCAAAAACTTGCAAAACTTAGCTAAAATTTTATTTGTCACATTGTCTTCAATTTGAAACAAAAATTGGCAGTAAATGAGGCATCATGGCTCTATAGCGCCCCCAATACGATTTTTAAAAGAATTACCCTTTTGAGGGTTTCAGCATGCTCAAAAACTCACAAAATTTTGTACAATTTTAAAGACCATCATTCCTATTACACTGATAAAAAATTTACAAATAGGCGTGGCAAAAATGGCATTATAGCGCCCCCTGGAAAATTTCAAATAAGCAGCCCTCGCAGCCCGATAAACCCACATGTATGAAATTCGGTAGACATGTGGAATATGCCGAGACCTACAAAAAAGTCTCTTGGTGCCATGACTTAGACCCAACAGGAAGGCTGCCATTTTCAATTGAAATTGCAACTTTTTAAATTTTTTTTTTCCATTCACAGGTGTCGTACTTTAACGAACTCCTCCTAGAGATTTTATCCGATCAACTTAAAATTTGGCATATAATATCTAAAAACCTTGCTGACGTTAAATTGCGAAGCTTTTTTGATTTCATCGAACGATGCATCTGTGGCGTCACGGCGAATTTTTATGTCCTGCCATGAAACAGGAAGTTGCTTTCAATTCCACATACTTTGTGGGATTTGCCTGAAACTTTCCAAGCTTGATAAAATTGTCCGCCCAAGTATAGATGTATGCTTATTTTATATCGAGAGGTACCAGGTGGCTCCACAGCGCCCTCTAGATATGGCCATGTTCAGATAAAAGTGCTTGAAAGTTCATGAAATTTGGTATGATCATTGCATTAGTCATTCTCCGCAATTGTTAATTTTTTGAAATTTTTTTGCCAAACAGGAAGAGAGCTATGAGCTATTTCCTGCGTTTTTCCAAATTTTACGAACACACGTTTTAAGGCCTTAGAATGCTCCAAAACTTGCAAAACCATCCAAAAATTAGAACTGTTTTATTCTCTTCAATACATCCATCAATTGGCACTAAATGGGGCATAATGGCTCTATAGCGCCCCCAATAATATTTATAAAAGAATTGCTCTTTTGAAAGTCTAAACATGCTGGAAAATTTACAAAAATCGAAACACTCATGGAGCCCTGTATTACGATTACTGTGTTGTAGATTTTGTGCAGAGGCAAGTCAAAATGGTATCATAGCGCCCTCCAGAAAATTTTTGCACTCCCATCAGGAAACCACATTGTACGCGGTCCAGCTGTGTCCAATGGCTCTGAATGGACACCTGCAGCCATCAAGATCTTGCTGCCACCCCAATGTGCACAGGGGGGGCGAGGGCCCTTTCAACGCTGCTTGCAGCTTTAATTCTTTTTAATTTTGAAAAGTTTCTCTCTCCAACTCAGCAGTGGTCATTGGTGTTGTGATGATTTCTAGTAGTGACATAGTCTCAGATTAGGCATCCTGGTTAAGATTAAGATTGGTTAAGATTCTTTTTTTTACAAAACAGACCCTCATTATTGTACAAATACATTTTTTTCTGCTATTGGTGGCATATATTTTCAATGATGAGTGATAAAAACAAGCCAGCTTTGGTTATATAATAATAGACTAGGTGAACGTTACATGCGTGATGAAAATGCTGGACGGAAAAACGTCACTTCCGTGATAAATGTCACTTCCGTGATGTAACTCTTCACGATATGTTCCTGGTTTGATTTGAACTTTACATACATCAGAACTGTCCTTAAACGGTTGTAATCACCTAAACCCTTTAATTTGTATTGCATAATGTACTTGTTATATATTCAAGGATTGTTGACAAAATAATCAGTGTTTATTTCTATACTTGCGACTATAAAATGGTTGTTATTCTGCTGTCCTTCATATGTAATGGGTTAGTATTAGTTGAACTCAAGAATGGACTACACTAGCACCATTCAATGATGATCTCACAAGTGAGCTTACAGTAAGTGAGGCGATGAAGAGTACCTGGTACCGAGTGAGACGGTGGAGGTCGAACTACGTGAGGTGGAGAAAGTGGCCAGAAAAAAAAAGTCAAAAGTATCAGTACTTCTCTTTTTAAAAATATATTCTGGAATGTAATAGAACATCTCCACAAAAGTAAAATTGGAACAACAGAACAAAACAAGTGGCATAGAATTTCGATCATTCTCAACCTTAGTTGCAACAATTTTCTTAGTGCTTCAATATATTAGTTCATAACTTGCATCATTTCAAAAAGAATTGAGGATTAACTACCGATATTTCTGCAGAGGAGGTAGCGGTTTAATCGACTATACTGCAATTTTGTCATGGAAGATTCTGATGAAGTGTCTATTGGACTGAGCAGTTTGTTTTGTGAAGTTTTAGTGCAGGGGACATCAACCCTGACGTTTAGACACTATTTTTGTCACAAACGTAACAATGAAATGATTATGAGAAGTTCATAATCACGACTGTGCACTGCGTTGACAATTTGAATGAATCGCGCAATATGGTAATTACCCTGAACTTGGATATAGCGTAAGCAATACAACCACCAAAAAAAAGTACAGAATACGCAATCAACCTGTCACAGGCCGAAGGAACGCCGAAAATGAGAATACTTGGAACAATCGTGACCCTTAACAGCCGTGAAGTGATGTCCATCGTCATGTTTGACAATCGGTCAAAACATGCACAACGCAAGTGCATCCACTTTTAGGATGCAAAACAACGAGGGTAACGCCCTAAAGTTTGCTTGATATTGCCACTAATTTTACGTCGGAAGGTTATATCGTACCTCTATATGATAATCCACAAAAGACTGCTTGATTGCACGAACGTGGTTCTTAGAACGAACGTGATTTGAGGAAATGAGTTGACGGAAAAACTTATCCGAGTCGGCTGGACGCCATCCTGCGGCTTCCTGCTTTATCCTCAGATCCAACGACTTGGGTAGCATTGAAAACAAGAATTGACTACCTCGGCGCTGATGTAGATGTGGAAATGTGGAAATTATGGTCGGTGAAATCCGTTCTTGAACGTTACGTGACAGTTGACGGAATTTCCGCATTGAAATTATTATGAGCTCCTCTGAATCACCAGTTGTATTGACAAGTGGGGGATGAACTAAATTTATTACACTGACAAATAAACATCACAACCGGGGTCTAAGTTTGTTTATTCAAACATTGTTTGAGCACAAAAACAAATGTTCAGGCTCTTGTTTGACGGAATTCATCACGAAAGTGACACCGGAAAATTTGTTTTTAAATATGAAAAATAAGCTTTTTAATTTTTGAAAACAAGTTTGAGAGTGGTAAATCAGATGCTGATAATAAGATTAGTTGCTGTATGCAAATACTACAGCCTTTTGAATATTCTCAGGAAAGCTTCAAAAATACAATGCAGAAAATGTCACAAAATGAGGTTTGAAAATCTACCAATTTTTCACACATTTTCAAGTGCTGTAAAAATACTAAGGAACAAAGCAAATTGAAACTATAGAAGTCATCTCCCCTAGCGATGTACTTTTTGGCAATATATAAATATTCCACATATCACTTATTGTCATGGCACACAACTGAGCTTGTTTCACAAGGCAATAAAATACACATTTGCATGGATGGACCCATCTCTGAGTGACTATACAGTGATTTCAGTTCAGTTTCGAGCTTAACTTTATCTCGAATTGGCCACATTTTGACAGCACATTCAAATTCAGCACTTGAAAATTAATCGCTGAACTTACTGAAAAGTGCCCATTCCACAAGGTTTGCGGCTACAAGATGATCACTCTTGTGATACATCACCTCCACCTGAACTGACACAGTATCACAAGCCTCTCTGATAACAGCAGCGGTGTTTTTTTTTTTCCCCTTGTTTCGTTGGAGCCGTCTCTCTCGCTTGTGCAATATCATCCACTTTCTCTCTAAATCAGCCCATGCCTACTCTGAAGCTCGCCATGGCTTGGTTGATCGTAGCTGCATTAATGTTTCGTTTTTGCAGTGTATTATAGAATGTCCACTTCTGGCATCAGCTGGTAAAAAAACTGCAAAAACTGCACTCGGGGGTGAAGGAGCGGGTTTGCCCTTTCTAGCTTGGATGATGTTAAAATCCGCTGGCTGGTGAGGTCCTAAACGTTTTATTTCTAATTTTTGCTCAAGTGGCAAAGTGCTAAATTTAACTCTGATTGAAAAGTCTACTTCCTTCATTATTTCGCATTGGTAAGTTGGTAACTAACAAAAATAGCCAATCAAGCTAGCTGTGGTTGAACTACTGCACATTACGTACTGACGGCAAGTCATTCCAATATTTTAATTGGATGTTCTCAGCGTGGGGCCGTCGTGATTGTGCCCCACAGCGATCTATTGAGACCGTGTTGGACATGCGCACTGAGATTTCAGCGGTTAATTACTTAAACAAGCGCCAGAGGGCCGGCCCCATTTTCAGGTGCTTTGAGAGGAATAGGCTTATTTATTTATTTATTTCATTTCAGGACAATGCACATTAATGAACATATACATATATGTAAATGTGCCAGATTATAGCACAAAGGCTAATTTCCATCTGGAGTCCAACATAGGCAGGTTAGATCAAGACAAACATACACACTTATACATTTAGTAAAATAGAGAAAGAGAAAGAGAGAGAGAGCTAATCAGGGGTGCGTACATGTTTGTTGAGCTCTGAGCCACATTTTGATCTGGCTCTTGAAAGTGGATAAAGAGGGACATTCCCTTATATGTACAGGTATTGTATTCCATAAAGCACTACCTTTTATAGATAGTGCATTATGGCTGAAAGCGGTTTTTCTGAATGGAACCTCCACATCTTTGTTGACCACTGCTCGAGTAACCCGTGTCTGACGATATTTTAAAAATTCCTGTAAACAAGGCGGTGCCAGGCCATGTAGTGTTTTATACAATAGGCAGCTGTAGAAGAATTTACAGAAATTATCAAAACTCAACAACTTGTATTTATCTAAGATGTTACAATGATGGTATGAAAAAGGTTTTTTATCTATAATTTTGAGTGCTTTTTTATATAAACTCTCCACTGGCTTGATTGTGGTAGACCCCACCATGGCCCAGCTTGTAATACAATAACTTAAGTGGGAAAAAATCATAGCATGTAAAAACGTTAGAGCAGCAGTGTTTGACATGGCACCTCTAATGTGCTTAAAATTATAATGATTAACTTAAATTTTTTTTGTTATCATTTTTATATGTTTTTTAAAAGAAAAGTTTGGATCTAAGACAACACCTAAATACTTAAAGTCTGTAACCACTTCTATCTTTTCGGTGCCTATAATGACCCCAGGCAGAGAGAGTATAGGGGACGGTTGCTTAGAAAAGTACAGGCAAACAGTTTTTTTTGCATTTAGTACAAGACATGATCTGTTGAGCCATGTTTGTATGTGTATGAGAGCTGTAGAGAGTACACATGCTGCTTCCTCAGGATCTTTAGCTTTGGTGAAAATGACTGTGTCATCTGCATAAAGCTGGACATCAACATGTGGACAGTGTTCAGGCAAATCATTAATATAAAGAGAAAATAAAATAGGCCCCAGTATGGACCCTTGGGGGACCCCTACTGGACAGCTCATAAAAGTGGACCTGGTGCCATCCACCACAGTGCATTGTTGTCGGTAAGACAAATATGACCGGAACCAGAGGAATAGGCTTAGGCAACTAAGCCTGTCAGCATTCTGACAAATATCTTTGACTAATATATATATATATATATATATATATATATATACACATATGCACTGTTATGGCCCCAATTTGTTATTACAATTTACAAAATAACAGCAAGGGATGACAGACACAGTTTAAAAAACTTGAACACATTTAATGAAAAAAACAAAGACTAAACTACTATCTACAACTAAATGACCAAGATTGATTCAGGGTTCCCACAGCTTAGGGCAAGTTAAATTCAAGACTTTTTAAGACTTTTTTAATGCCATTTGAGATTAAATTTAAGACCAACTTCATAATAAACACAAATGGAAAAATAACACCTCATCATAGGATTCGGGACAATTTTGCCCAAATGTTTATTTGAACATGGAATATGTCCTTTTGATCAAATGAAAACTTTTTTTGAGAAACATTAATACAAGGGATGGACGATATTAGATTTTTGGCTGATATCCGATATGCCAATATTTTACTATTCTCATTTGGCCGATATCCGATACTGATACCGATATTTTTTCCCCCACATCTAATTGCAGTGATCATCTAGTTTCTGCAGGGGAATTAACAGACAGAATTATTCTGCAGACTCTTTATCATGTCGGCCTGCTGGCAAATGCAGACATAAGACAAAGCTGAAAATGATGTAACATCAGTAATCACTCCTTGTGCAAAATAAGAAAAATACCTCAATTTACGTTATTTAAAACATGTCATATTTATTCATTACAATTGTTTTTACACAAAACAAATAAGATACTTGCAGCCTGTCCTACTTAAAACAGACAACACCCACAACCAATTTTACCTCTATTCACAAGGAACATGTATGAAGTGCATTGTACAACTGTACAGCAATGCCCGTGACCAACATCAGTGTGTGAAGTACATCGCCACACGGGCTCAGGAACACTTCAGAAAACCACTGCCAGTAACTACAGTTCGTCGCTACATCTGCAAGTGCAAGTTAAAACTCTACAATGCAAAGCGAAAGCCATTTATCAACAGTGCCCAGAAACGCCACCGGCTTTGCTGGGCCAGAGCTCATCTAAGATGCACTGATGGAAAGTGGAAAAGTGTTCTGTGGTCTGACGAGTCCACATTTCAAATTGTTTTTGGAAACTGTGGACGTCGTGTCCTCCGGAGCAAAGAGGGAAAGAATCATCCGAACTGTTGTCGGTGCAAAGTTCAAAAGCCAGCATCTGTGATGGTATGGGGGTGTATTAGTGCCCAAGGCATGGGCAACTTACACATATGTGAAGGCTCCATTAATGCTGAAAGGTGCATACAGGTTTTGGAGCAACATATGTTGCCATCCAAGCAACGTCTTTTTCATGGACGCCCCTGCTTATTCCAGCAAGACAATGCCAAGCCACATTCTGCACGTGTTATAACAGCATGGCTCCGTAGTAAAAGAGTTTGGGTACTAGACTGGCCTGCCTGTAGTCCAGACCTGTCTCCTATTGAAAATGTGTGGTGCATTATGAAGCATAAAATACAACAGAGACCCCGGACTGTTGAACAACTTAAGCTGTACATCAAGCAAGAATGGGAAAGAGTTTCACCTGAAAAACTTCAAAATTGGTCTCCTCAGTTCCCAAACATTTACTGAGTGTCGTTAAAAGGAAAGGCGATGTAACACAGTGATACAAAGGCCCCTGTGCCAACTTTTTTGCAATGTGTTGCTGCCTTTAAATTCTAAGTTAATGATTATTTTCAACAACAAAAAAAGTTTCTCAGTTTGAACATTAACTGGGCTGCAACCACATCACTGTTGGTTTCGCTACTGTGATTGCGCGATGTCACCGCGAGATTCATTCGTAAATGATTTTAAAAAATAATAAAAAATAAATTAATGTTACCATTTTTTTTTTTTTTAGATTTTAGACTAATTACAACCATAAAATAATTCATCACGAGTTCACATTTTTAAGACTTTTGAAAGATTTATTTATGACATTTTAATGCCAATTAAGGCCTCGTTTTTAGATTCGTGAATTTAATGCCTTTTAAGACTTTTTAAGGATCCGTGAGAACCCTGTGATTAAGAAAATAGAAATATTTACAGTCCCTTGGTGATGTCCTGGGTGAGGAAAATTCTCTAACACAGGCAAAAATCCACAAAAGAAAACTTCACAGGTCTTGAACAGAATGACAGGTCTGGTCACACGTATCCTTCTTCTTGCAATTTCTCCTACTACTTTACTGTCTCAATTCTACTCTTTATATGCTCTTTTGCAGACCCCAGCCACATTTAGACCTCTTTTTTTATTTTCTGGGACTTTCCCAGGACATGTCCAGGACATGTCTAAACCTAGCTCCAGTCTGGGCTGAATAAAAAAAGGTAAATACTGCCATCTAGTGGCCTATATTCACATTACACCTCCATTCCAAAAGGGAAAAATTTTGACTCATAAAGGCAAAATTTTTCTTTTCAATACAAAATGCTTAAGTGGAAACTTGTCTATATATACATATCATACAATATTCAAATAAACACGTGACATATATTTACATATTCAAACACGGGATAAGCAATCAGCAATTACATTGTCTGTACCCTTCACATGCTTAATTTCCAAGTCAAACTCCTGTAAAATCAAACTCCAATTCAACAATCTCCGATTCTTGTTTTTCATCTTACTCAAAAACATTAACGGATTGTGGTCAGTGTACACAATCATTGGCTTTTGTCCAGTACAAACATAAACCTCAAAGTGTTGTAAAGAAAGGACCAGAGCCAACAGCTCCTTCTCTATTGTGGAATAGTTCCTTTGGTGGCGATTGAACTTCCTGGAGAAGTATGCCACGGGATGCTCAATGTCATCAGAGTCACTTCTCTGTAGGAGCACAGATCCACAAGCTTGGTCGCTAGCATCGACCGCGATGGAGAACGGTTTGTTGAAGTCAGGAGATTTGAGCACGGGGAGGTGACACAGCAGAGACTTCAGGCGAACGAAGGCTCTCTGGCATGCATCATCCCAAGTGGACTTTACGCCTTTCTTCAGTTGGTTAGTTAGACTGAGAGCAATCTCAGCAAAGTTCTTGCAGAACTTGCGGTAGTACCCGATCATTCCAAGGAAGCGGCGCAAAGCTTTTTTGTTGTCAGGAACTGGAAAGTCCATGATGGCTTGGACTTTAGCATTTATGGGTGCCACCTTACCCTGGCCTATGACGTAGCCAAGATAGGTGACAGTGGCACAACCAAAGTCACTCTTGCTCAGGTTAACAGTCAGGTTAGCCTGGGTCAGGCACTGGAACAACGTCTCTACATCTTTTAGATGTTCTTCCCAGGAGTCACTCCATGTGATCAGATCATCGATGTACGCACCTGTGTGTGGCAATCCGGCGATTGTAGACTGTATCATCCTTTGGAACGTGGCTGGGGCATTTTTCATGCCAAAGGGTAGGACTTCATACTGGTACAACCCAGATGGTGTGGCAAAAGCAGAGATGCTCTTGGCCCTCTCAGTTAAAGGCACACACCAATAACCCTTCAATAAATCAATCTTGGTCAGAAACTTTGCTAGCCCTACTCTATCGATACAATCATCAATCCTAGGTAGTGGAAACACATCAGTTCTAGTTACAGCATTGACTTTGCGATAATCTGTACAGAATCTAGTACTTCCATCAGGTTTTGGAACTAGCACACAGGGTGAACTCCAATCTGAGTTGGAGGGTCTGATAATATCATGTTCTAACATGTACTCAACCTCTTTCTCAGCAATCTTTCTCTTTTCAGGATTCATCCGGTACGGATGCTGTTTGATTGGTTTGGCATCACCAACATCTACATCATGAGAGGCTATAGAAACTCTTTTTGGAACATCAGGAAACAGATCCTCATATTTCTTGATTAACCTCTCAAACTGATCTCTCTGTGAGGGTTCTAAGTGCTGGAGTTTTACATCAAGATTTTGCAACACTTCCGAATTCGACAATTTACATGAAAGAACTTCAGATTTAATTCTTGGTTCATCATCTTGAAACTCCCCCTCATCTTCACACGTTTCGACCATAGGAGAATCTGAAGTGACAACTGCCACCCTAGCATTTCTGTCATGATAAGGCTTCAGCATGTTAATGTGACACAATTGTTTTGGTTTTCTCCTATCTGGAGTCTTCACAATGTAATTGAGATCATTGAGTTTTGTCAGAATTTCATAAGGACCATAAAATCTAGCCTGCAAAGGATTGGACTGCAAGGGAAAGAACACAAGGACCTTGTCTCCAGGTTTAAACTCACGGCTTCTAGCCTTATGATCATACCAAGTTTTAATTTTTCCCTGACTTGATTTCAAGTTCTCTTTGGCAAGGTCACAAGCTGCACGCAATCTTTCCTTGAACTTGCTAACATAGTCTAACAGACTGATGTGCGGCTCTTCCTCTTGCCATTGTTCCCTCAATAATAGCAAAGGTCCTCTCACTTCATGACCAAACACTAGCTCAAATGGACTGAACACAGTAGACTCCTGCACTGCTTCTCTAGCTGCAAACAACAGCAAATGAACACCTTCATCCCAGTCTTTGTCATGGTCATAACAATAACTCCTCATCATTGTCTTGAGAGTGGAATGAAACCGCTCTAAGGCACCCTGACTTTCTGGATGATAGGCACGAGAAAGAATCTGCTTTGCACCTAGTTCATACACAACCTGCTGAAACAATCCTGAAGTGAAATTGCTACCTTAGTCTGACTGAATTTCCCTGGGAAGGCCAAACAACGTGAAGAACTTTATCAAAGCCTTCGAGATTGCAGTTGCTTTGATGTTACGTAGAGGTATGGCTTCAGGGAATCTGGTAGATGCACACATGATTGTCAACAAGTACAGATTTCCAGAGCTAGTCTTGGGTAATGGACCAACGCAATCAACAATGACCTTGGAGAACGGCTCCCCAAATGCTGGGATAGGCTGCAATGGAGCTACAGGTGGGTCTAACTGGTGTTTTCCAACTACTTAACAAGTGTGACAGGTTTTGCAAAAGTTGGAAACGTCTTTCCGAAGCCCAGGCCAAAAGAAGTGTTTCATGATCTTATCAACAGTCTTGTTAACACCAAGATGACCTCCTAAAGGTAAACTATGAGCCATTGTTAAGACCTTCGGAACAACAATTTGCCTGACCACTGCCTGCCAATCTGCATTGGCAGGGATATCAGGAGGGCGCCACTTCCGCATCAACACACCATCCTTGAGATAATACCCAACTGGAACTGCGTCTATTTCTTTATCAGGAAGGGCTCTCCTCCTTAGTGCACAAATTTCAGGATCATTAGTTTGCTCCTCAATCAACCGCTTTCTGGACAGAGACAAGTCTCCAGACACATCAGAATCACCAGACCCCTCTGGCTGGCTGAGCAATGAACTGATAAAAGTGTCTGATAAGTTCTCAAACGGAGAAACCATAGTAGACCATTCAGAGTCATGAGGCGAACCACCTGAGTCCTGACTATTCAATGTGCTGGACGGCACCACAACATCATCTTCTTTAGCCTTCTTGGCCATAGCACGAGTCACTGCGCAAGAAGGATACAGAGATGTGTCCTCATCCCCATCTTCAGTGCTCGGCTGTGAAGTAAGATGTACAGGGGGAACTACTTTGCCCCCAGCCAGGTCATTGCCTAGCAACAGAGAAACACCCTTTATAGGTAGACTTGACATAAGTCCCACCTTTACCTGTCCTGTAACTAAATCTGACTTCAAGAATATAGAGCGTAGGGGTACAGATTCAGTCCTCTCTTCAATACCTTGTACAAGTATGGAATCCCCTGAAGCGGTCTCATCACGTAACTCCAAGGAGTCCATCAACAAAAGTGACTGAGAAGCTCCGGTATCCCTTAGGATATATATGGGGACAGGAGTAGTATGCTCATTCAGAGCCACAAATCCCTCTGACACAAATGGAAGAAATTCCTCCCTCACAAAGTCAGCAGTATCAGGCTTTTTAGCCCCACAAGAAGCAGGTAATTTAGCAGATCGGTTATCTACTACAGGGGTTTCTAACCTTGTTTTCACAAAGGCATTTGGTTTGGTATCCTTTTCTTTTTCTTTCTTAGCTTTTAGGAACCAACAGTTAGTTTTAACATGACCATGTTTCTTGCAATAACTGCAAACTAGACCACTTTTGTCACTGTCAGCTTTCACACTTTGATCAGACCTGTTACTGGATTTCTGAGCACCATCACCAGATTTGTCTTTGTCTTTGGGTGAGGAATCTTGGGTATCACCGTTCCCTTTCTTCTGAAATTGTAACCATCTATTGTTACTGCTAAACTATAATTTAGACTTATGTGTGAGAACATATTCATCTGCAAATTTGGCAGCTGATTGCAAGTTCAGTGCTTGCTTCTCGTTAAGGTAGGTCTTAACATCATCTTTAACACAGTTCTTGAATTCTTCAACTAACACCATCTCTTTTAGTGAGTTGAAATCATCCTTGACCTCCATAGAAGTACACCAGCTAGCCCGAAATTTATTTTCAGTTTGAATTTTAATTTTTAGTTGCTCCATTTGGAGTCTTTCTTCTCTATCGAATTTCTCTAATTCAAAATCTCTCTGTCTTGCAAATTTTTCTAACTCAAATTCTCTTTGTTTTTCTTTTTCTTCCCTGTCAAATTCTCTTTGTTTTTCTTCTCTTGCTAATTTTTCTAACTCAAATTCTCTTTGTTTTCCTTTTTCCTCCCTTTCAATCTCTAGCATTTTTAATTTAAGTTCCATTTCTATATTTGGATTTGCCACTGGAAACTGTTCCAGATCTCCTGGTGCAAACACATTTTCATCAATGTAATATTCAACTATCTCTCTAGCCAGTCTTGCTTTTCGCATGGCTGGTTTTACCTCTGTCAGCTCTAAATGTCTGCAAATTTCTAGCAGTTCTGTCTTTTTAAAAGACTTCAAAACCTCAACGGTTGGTGATGCCAAGAAATCATCCATTGCTGTTGATCTGTCAATATATTTATATAGGAAAATTCAAAAAAACAATTTTTACAATTTGAAATGTTAGATTTTCAATAAATTACTCACACAATGGTCTATCCTGGACGAGCCCCCAATTTGTTATTACAATTTACAACATAACAGCAACAGCAACAGCAAGGGATGACAGACACAGTTTAAAAAACTTAAACACATTTAATGAAAAAAACAAAGACTAAACTACTATCGACAACTAAATGACCAAGATTGATTAAGAAAATAGAAATATTTACAGTCCCTTGGTGATGTCCTGGGTGAGGAAAATTCTCTAACACAGGCAAAAATCCACAAAAGAAAACTTCACAGGTCTTGAACAGAATGACAAGTCTGGTCACACATATCCTTCTTCTTGCAATTTCTCCTACTACTTTACTGTCTCAATTCTACTCTTTATATACTCTTTTGCAGACCCCACGCACATTTTGACCTCTTTTTCTTTTATTTTCTGGGACTTTCCCCAGACATGTCCAGGACATGTCTAAACCTAGCTCCAGTCTGGGCTGAATAAAAAAAGGTAAATACTGCCATCTAGTGGCCTATATTCACATTACAACAGACACACACACACACACACACACACACAAATATATAAAACAGAATTGTCTTTGTATGAGAATCGATCGTTATATAATTACATTTGTGACAAAGGCAGATTCTGTTACAATTACTTCAAGGCAGCATATTGCTCCACAGCGACATCTGGTGGGGCCTGGTCCCACGGGCCCCAAATGCAGAGACGCCACTGGTCACTGCATTTATTTTCCGATAATCTACACAGAACCTTGGTTTTGGGTTGTTTTTTTTAGGCACTAAGACGACAGGCGAAGCATAGGGAGAGGTGGAGGGCTTGATGATGTCCTTTTCCAACATTTCCTGAATGTGTTCCTTAACCCCTTTGTGCAGAAGCCAAATTTGGCTATTTTTGGGTTACCCACTTTAATGCTGTATAATTCAAGATTTAAGCTTCATAAAGAGGAAAAATGTGGCTCAATTCTGAAAAGACACTTACAGCATTTAGAATTACATAGTATTTCAGTTAATTTTCATGATTATGGTAGAGAAAATGAGCTGCAAACATAAAAAATCTTCATGAGAATTCACCATTGAAATTGCAAAAAAAATAATTCTGAGGATTGAAAAACTGCTGGGGCTTAAAACTATACATTTCTGGGGTCATAAACTCCTTGACCACAAGTACAATTTATCTTCAACATTACATTCTAGATTACCTACATGCTTTTAGCCAAATTATACACCTATCCAAGTGTCTCCCCAAAGTCTCAAAATGAAGTCTTGTCAAATCATAAAAAAATCATGTATATAACACAAATAAAGTTTTAAGGCATGAAATTTAATATGAACAAATGATTTTCTGGTTGAGTTTTGTATGAATTTATCAATCTCAGTGCAGTTAAATATCAATGGTCACCAGCAACCTCTCCAAAGACCAAATATGCCTTTTCTCCTTAATAAAGTTTAGAGTTTTGGCCATTTTACTTCAAAGTGCCCCAAGCCAGCACAAACACGCATTAAATAAACTTCTTATTAAACGGTTAGAACATTCACCCTGTAATGAAAGCTACCAGTCCCCTCTTCTAAGCTTACAAACTCATTTCAACACTTATAAGGAACAAGTGCAACTCACTAACTCAGTAATATCTGAATTCTGAAATATACCTTATTTTAATAGAACAGACACTCCACTTTCAGGGAACAATCCATTGCCTCCCTGGATTCAAAAGAAACGTGCAATGAACGTACCAGGGGGTCCACCCAAATGCACGGGCAGTTCGCGTTTTTCACAGGAAAAAAACCTCGACATTCGACTTTGTAGAGTACGTATACATTCCAAAAACAAAACAACAACAACAACAAAAAAATAACAAAGTAGCAGCCTCACCTTTTTCATGAATCCCTTTTTCCAGAGAATGAAGTATCCTGTAGCAGGAACACTCCGGTCCTGTTTCATTCGAAATAATTCCAATTGACCATATCCTTATCTCATTTAAATCCCCTAAATGTAACTGAACACCTCAAGGCCAGTTTTGCGAACGTGTTTTCTATAAATCGCGTCTATTTTAACCGCGTAATGTGCATAACGTAGACAGGATACAACCGAGCCTGCTGATACGCATAGGTTTGTATGCTCTGTGTTTGTCCAATCAATGTGTTTCACTTACTCTAAAATGTTGAAACACTCGGGAATTGGATAAGAAACGAGACAATCAATACATTTTTACCAGGGTAGCTTCACGAGAGCATGAAGTGTAACTCTACAATTACGCAGAAGAGCTTGAGTGTATGGTTGAGTGATTGGCTATCAACGCCAGTACTCGGGTGGATATAGTGAAGCGCTGGATTTGTCAATGAATGGATCTGCGCGTAAATCCACGGTAGGGAACAACAAATTTTTTTGTATGTGACAACTGTAATTAACAGTAGAATGTGAGAGAATCAATACCATGTCGATTTTTTTGCCTCAGAAAACTGATTTTTCTGAATCATTACTTGGAATACTGTTGGCTCACTGTGGCTTAGCTGGTTGCTACAGAGGATAACGATTTTTTCTGTGTCAAGATATCGTTTTTTTAAACTGCTGGATCGATACTATAGGCAAGGATACTGACCAGTTTGCACATCAGGCTTAGCTGAGGAGTTAAATTCATGCAGCTCTTGAAAAACAGGGCGTGGAGTGAACTTCCCCATATTCAGAACCGCGTTCGAGGTCTGCTTGCTTGTGAATATTCAATAACTGATCCGGGGGTGCCATTTATTGATCGAGCACAGTAACAGCGTGCTTCCAATTTGCAGGTCTATAGATGCGGGCGTCTACATCTGCAGAAAGGGGTTAATTACCTGAAGTTTGGTAGGTGACACGTTATAAGGTTTCTGCTTAATGGGGACTTTGTGGCTGAGGAGAATTTTATGTGTTAAAACTCCAGTGCATCCCAGTTTTTCAGTGCAAACATCACAGTTCTCCTGAAGTTGACATTATAACTGACTCTTTCCAAACTCTTCCAGGTGGGCATTATTAGTGGCTGCCTGAAGAAGGTCGGGGCATGGCGGCAAGGTAACCAGATCCACTGGTGCTACAGCAGGGAACAAGGCCGGATGGGGTACAAGGCAACTTTTTGGCTCCGCTGCAGCCTCTAGCAGAAACTGATACTGACGTTTTTTATTGTTCTTGAACCAGTAACAGTTATCAGACACATCAAACTGCAGACCTGATAAGCGGATATAGTTCAGCCCCACCAAAGCAGGAAAAGCCAGGTTGCCAACAGGCATGATAATACAAGGCAAGATTACTGTCTGAGTTTGTAGGGTAAGGGTGAGTTCGCTCCAACCCCATGGTTGTCTTCCTTCTCCATCTGCTTAGTACAGAGGACCCCTTATCCAAGGCTTCAATATATCCTGCTGTCGTTTCACTCCTGTCCACACGCTTTCATTGACCAGTGTATATGAAGACCCAGTGTCCAAGACGGCGGTTCCCTTCCAGGTCCCTATATTGAAGGGCACAAATAGCTGGCAGGGAGATTGATTTTCAGGAGAAAAGTTAGGTGAGGTGAAGGAGGAGGGAGCTATTGGGTCATCTGAAAGAGTCAGCGTACTCAATGTAGCATGATCTTCCTGAACATGAGGTGGTTTAGCAGATAATGGCTGAGGAGGTCTAGGAGAAGGAGCACTGTTGCCCCTGTTAGGGTTTCCCTGAGGACAAGTAGCGAGTGAGTGATTGCCCTTACAACGCCAACAAAATGGTTGAGGTGGTCAGAAGACCCTCGGCTAGTAGGCGGAGCAGCTGACTCAGATAGGCCAGACTTGTGGGTTTTCTTTATCAAGTTTTTTCTCTGCTCATAATCCATCTGATTTTCATGATCTCTCTCCAATTGTTGACTAAGGCGCACAAGTCCATCAACAGAGTTGATGACTAATTGGGGGGTTAATATTTTTCAAAATCAGCCTTATGATTTCCTCCTCTTTGATATTGGATTTCCAACGCTTACACAAGGATTGGTACATGTAAGCAAAATCTCTAATGCTTTCTACCTCCCCTTGAACTCTGCTGCGCACTCGTTCAGCAAGTTCAGCCTCGTAGTCCTCAGATAGGATGGCAGCACGGAACTGATCACTGAATTCCTGCCAAGTACTGATTTTATGCCCAGCCACATCCCACTAATCTCTTGCAGTACCATGTAGCACATTGCGTAGGGTGTCGATGAGTTCCTCATCAGACTGGGGATTCAGAGCCAGGTAATCCTCACATCTTTCTAGATATTGAAGTGGGTCAGGTGCATCGTCCACTCTGCCAAATGTTGGAAACTGCAGCTTCACAGGGTTCCTTATCATGAATCTGCTCTTTGTTTCACAATGAATAGCAGACCCTATTAGTGACCCAAAATTGTCCTTACCCATACCAGGCAGCACCGTGGACTGCAACCTGGGGCGGTTTGGAAGTGGCATGGGGTGTAGCTCTGGTAGAGCTTCATACTGGGTTTGCACACTTGCATGACCAAAAGTGGTGGAAGAGGCTTTGGCAGCAATTACTTCAGAGAGTGACTGTATTGAATTTTTACAGCGTGATAGTTCCCCCTCCAGGCTGGTTGCGGCGTCAGCCAATGGGGTGAACATGAAGTGAACTTCTTTTAGCAGGTCAGTATGATGGTGTTTCAACCTCAAGCTCAGGGTTGCATTAACCTGTGTTCGCAGATATTCAAGCTGAGTGTCCATATGTTTATTGATTTCCGTGCGTTGTGCATGAATCCGGTCTACCAGGTTCTGCCTACTTGTTCCATTTGAGTTTCTATTGTTTTTGTTATTTGGTCCATTTTCCCTTTCAGCTCCTGCTTGCTGCCCATTTGAGCAATGGAGAGCTCCTGAAGCTGCTTTTGCAAGCCAGACATAAAGACATTTTCCTGAAACTCAGGCCGAGATCCTTCCAATTTGTTGGCTGCTTGGGTTGGGAGTAGTTTGTCGGGTTAGAGGCCTAGCAAGCTCAAATGCTCCAGTCAGTTCCATGTCCAGTTTCAAAGATTCAAACCAACACAGGAAAGAATCAAAAAGTTTTTATACTCACTGCCCCCAGCACGTCTTGTAAAGCAGTAACCAATCCAGTCAGTCAGTCAAAAATAATCCGTCCAAATCGGGTTTTATCTACAGTATTACTGAGTTCAAATGAAAACGCACCACTTGAATGAAGTTCAAATGAACTTCAATATATTTTTTATACAACAACACTACAGTGACGTAACCCGACATGCCAGGTGCAAGAAATGCGAGAATTTCAAGTTAACTGTAACGCTAGGCAATTTTTTTGCAAACACGCAACATCTTGCATGCACACCACGGGAAAAATGAATTTCACTCTGAATTTGTGCACACATTGCCTTTAAAAGCATGTGAATCCGAATAAAATTTCGCTTCTTCACTGACACTTGTGAAACGTCGACACTATGCCGCGACTTACAGCCCCTGAACGGGAATGTGCAATAGGCATGCTTCAAATTGGCGCCAGCACCAGGGGAATTGCCAGATAATTACACTGCGCACACACAACGATCACAAGACTCCATCAAAGGTTTCTGCAAACGGGGAGCACTCGGAACCGTCCTCGACTGGGTTAACAACGTGTGACAACGGCACGTCAGGACCGTCAGATCGTACGGGATCATGTCCGAGACCGAACACTACCAGCGACAAGAACGGCTGCTCAAGTCCAAGGACGACGTGGATTCATTCACCCCAACACCGTACGGAACCGTCTGCGAGCTGCAGGCCTGCGTGCACGACATCCTTATTAGGGATGGCGAAAACCAGAAATTTTCTTGACCGACCACCGAGCCTCATCAGCCGGTTGAAACCGGTTAACCGATTAAAATATGCTACGCTATTTGAAATAACAGCCATTTCGAGCCGTGCCTGCAATTTCGTACACTCCATCTGCAGTGGGTAGCTTGAGTCCTTCTACCCACTGCACACTTTCGTACTGTTTCATAATAATGGCCACTAGGTCACATGATCGCAACCATCTAATCAGCGCACTAATCTTGCCTTAAAATTCAGAATCTATGACATCTTTTGTCATTGGCTTCGGGCGACCCACGTGATCAAACATTGATGGTATTCAATGTGCGTCATCAACGTTCGATGTGGCCATATTGTTGACATCCCCACTAATATTCCTGACTAGACTTCTACCTCACATTCTTTCGCGATCGTATCAACCCTGGTTGGTCCAACATGGTTTGCTGTGTGGTTCACGGCTGTTCTAATAACAGCAAAAAAAAAAAAAACCGTGTTAGATTTCTTTGCAATACCCACTGTGAGGAAAAGAGAGGGGAGAGACAGAGAGGAGTTGACCCAGCGGAGGA
This sequence comes from Gymnothorax reevesii, assembly GCA_029721435.1. NCBI lineage: Eukaryota > Metazoa > Chordata > Actinopteri > Anguilliformes > Muraenidae > Gymnothorax > Gymnothorax reevesii. Next base: position 43,812,794 of record CM056587.1, on the reverse strand, counting down.
GAGACCTGTGGCTCGCTAGAATCAATAGGAGAGACTTCAGGCTACTCCTTATAGCAAAGTCTCTTCCGATCATTTTACCTCAGGTAACGTTGGAGTTAGATAAGCCACTTTCCCCAGTAAAGTGTGAGCATAGCATTTAATCACTGGTAGTTAACGGTTTTATTAGTCAGAGATCGTTTTGTCAGACAGTGAATGCTGCTTGATGCGATAAATGATGCGAGATGCAGCTACCCGCGCCTGACATCGTTTTGGTAGGAGGCGACATCAAGACAGCTGATATGACAGTCGATATTATTGATGACGAGATTCACGGTGAGCTCAGTTACTGTTGAATGAAGTTAATGGCTGCATCCAAAAGCGCCAAAATTAAATCCTCGTTCTGTAGCTACACTGGTAAAACGTCGGGTTTGGCGTCAGCATTAAGATTTTGTATTTGTGTCTTAAGACGCAATAAAATGCCCGGTTAGCACTCTCTTTTTATACAACAGAAATAGCCAGTTAAGACGCCATGAAATTCCCGGTTAAGACACAGAAATACAAAATATTAATGCGGACACAGAGACCGACGTTTTGGACCAAACGCAAGTTTACAGAACGAGGATTTAATTCAGGCGCTTTGGGAGGCAGCCAACGTTCGCTTAGTTATATGAAATAGTTATACGACTCCTTACGCCTGCAGCTCCTGCGCCGTGTAGGCATACACTGTAGGGATTAAATAGTGGCAAATATCGGGGTAATCCATGGCTGGCAGAAAAGATATATCTCTGCTAAATGCTGCTGAGTCCATTGTATTTAGCTACATGGCCAACTAGCTAGCGAGCTTAAAGGCTACAGTTCGCTCACAATTGAATACTCGCGAGCAAGCTGTTTTGCTAGGGACATCAATAACTATAATATTTTAGTTAGCATGCCAATGTTACGTTATGTAACATCCTAGAGTCGCTTTCACACCGGACGCGAACATATTTCCTAATCTTATATCGCACTGACATACCACGCAGAAACATGAAAGCCCTTCGGCACAACGGTATATCCTTTTTTTGGGAGTATTTTCTGCCATGATCATCGCGGATTGTTGACCGTTTACATGTTGCTTCCGCTATTCCGTCTGCTGCTGGCGACGCATTTTTAAGCTCAGCGCTGATTGGTCCTCAGTCGTCGTCGACTTGCGGTTGACACCTGGTGGCCATTATTATAAAAGAGTACGAAAGTGTGCAGAGGGTAGAAGGACTTAACCTACCCACTGCAGATGGAGTGTAGCAATTTTGCAACTCTGTCGCATCTCTCTGCCGCTCTGCCTCCAGCTCTCACACACACTGCTCCGGCGCCACCCTTCCACTCACTTTTTTTTTTAAAAATCCCCTACAGCACGAAACATGAGTCCCGCAAAAACTTGGCGCTGAGGAGCTTGTATGTAATCGGAGGACAAATGGCTCCTTAGTTTCGAAATGGTTTGGATACAAGGTGATCGCGTTGAAAATAAAGGCGTTTGTCTAACATCTGTTTTAAAGAATTATTCTTCCTGACCTGTTCGCAGTCATTTTCATGATTAACAAAATGTTCACTCCCAGAGCGCTCCACACTTAACAGGTGCTGCTTGTTCTCCCCGATAAGACGACAATAATTCATCTGGACGCGTTTGCATGATTTAAATCAAAGTCAAATAGAGCCGCATGCTTTTTATAGCCTATTTCACCGCCAAGTGCCACTTTTTTTCCCACTCAATACTGAGAGTAATTTTGAATAACGTTGATTTAAATTAAGCAAACGTTTCCAGATGAATGATTGTCGTCTTACCTAATCGGGGAGAACAAGCAGTACCTGTTAAGTGCGGAGCGCTCTCGGAGTGAACATTTTGTTAATCATGAAAATGACTGCGAACAGGTCAGGACTAATAATTCTTTAAAACATATGTTACGTCCACCCCAATTCTCAGTTTTACGGTATATACCCCATGACTTCATCGCTGTTAGATCGCATGAGAAACCGTGTCTTCAGTTGCCGATTACTATAATTGGAAAACACGTCAATAAAGAAAAATAATTGAGATCTAGCCAGGACTATCCTAATTGTCATAAAGGGACGTGTCTGTGCCACCCCAATTCCCGGTTCTAGCTTCGGCCCTGCCAGTTTTGTCTTCCGTTCACAAAAAGATTTAATCTCTTATAAATTTCTTCCACAAAACCCCTGCAGTTTTAGAAATTTCGTGGACAAAAATCCAGTTCTTATAAACTAGTTTCGTGCAGATAACATGGATATCGTGGCACAGAAATCAATTTTGTCCACGAAAAGGGCGTTACTCTTGGCGCCCCATAATGTGTAGCGTACGATGAATGAATTATGAAAAAACGATTACTCCTAAAGACAAAATTATAACCTACCTCTGTTAGAAATCGCTGATTTATATGTTTGTTTTTAGTATGTTTTAGTAGTTTTTATTGCTATGTATTTATTTATCATATTTATTCGTTTAGAGTATGTATGTTTCTGTTACGATTGCGCTGTCTTTAGTCTTGAACATTTTCCTTTCGTTTCCGTCTTGTGGCGTCTTGTCAGTCTTCACACTCTCTTCCCTATACTTCGGTGAGGTAATTCCACTTTCTTCTCTCTGGCTGTTCTCAGTGGCTATCCGGACCGAAGAATAGTTAGCGAGGCACGGGTGATTAGTTAGATCAGAGTTAGAACTCCACCTGTTTCCCCTCGCTGTCCTATCACCGTCCTTGCTTCTCTAGTTCCGCCTCCCTCTACAGCTGTCCTGCGTTCTAGCTGGGATTACACTGATTAGTTTGTGTTTAAAAGACGCATTTTTACCGCAGCTCCCGGTCAACTCGTTTCTTCCCATAGCTCGTCTTTGGTTAAGTCTCGTTTCTGCGCTTTTTTGGTTTTGATTGTTGATTGCTCGTTTCTTGTTATATCTCCCGTAAGTCTTGTTATTGATTGTTTGTATGATGTTTGATTGCTGGCTCAGTGATTAGTACTCTGTTCTCCCTTATTCTCATTTTGTACCCAACTGTTTAGTTTCTCCTTTGTTCTCCCTTATCCCATCCAACTCCATTTTTCCTTCCCCTTCCATTCCCTTAGCTCAGCCCCCTTCGTTACTGTCTTTGTGCGGATTGATTCCCTGGTTACTGAACTACTTGCTTGTCCCGACCTTGATTCTGACTATCCTGCATTACTCTGTTTGCCTGGCTACTGATCCATTTCTGTCCTTGACCATGAGCTTTGGGTATCCCAATAAACGCCCTGCCGATGCCGAACTGCATTTGGAGTCTAAGTCCGTTCCTTTCAGTACAAGTCGACCAGTACAGACTCCAGCGGATATTTCTGAATTGCAACGCCTCACTGAACAACAAGAGGTCATAATTCAGCAACAGCATCGCGATCTGCAGGAGATGAGATCCACTCTACAGTGTCTCACTTTGGGTTCCACCTTTCCCAGTCCTGCAGTCGCACCGGCAGAGGCAGCTCCCATTCGGGAGCCGCGTCTTACTCCTCCGCGGGAGTATGACGGAGATCCCACCACCTGCAAGGCGTTCCTGTCTCAGTGCTCCATCATATTCGAGCTACAGCCCCTAACCTTCCCTACATCACGTTCCAGAGTGGCCTACATTATCACTCTCTTGACCGGTAGAGCGAGGGATTGGGGAACCTCTTTGTGGGACACTGACCACCCCTGCACTCGCACCATCGAAGAATTCATAGCGGAGATGAGGGAGGTGTTTGACCGGTTCTACCAGGGGCGAGAGGAAGGAAGTGCACTTTTTAGTTTGCGGCAAGCCGGCTGCGGTGTCTCCGATTACGCCATCCAACTCCGTTCCCTGGCCGCCTCCACGCACTGGAGCGAAGATGCCCAGTTTGACGTATTTTATCGGGGATTGGCAGAGAATATAAAGGATGAATTGACGTCCCGTGAACTCCCGTCCGATCTGCAGGGGCTCATAAGGGTGGCGATCCAGATTGACTCCTGAATCCAACAACGCAAGAGGGAGCGTCGGAGCCACTCTGAACCCCTACGACCTAGCCAGCGGGTTAAACTTCGACCTCCTCGGGGCGACTCTCTTATCCGGGAGTCAGGGGAACCCATGCAGGTCGACCATTGCCAGCTGTCACCACAGGAACGGGCTAGGAGACTACGCATGGGGGCTTGTCTATACTGCGGTCAAGGGGGCAATCGGATCCAGTGCTGTCCACCGCTCAAGAAGGAGGGGGTGAGTGGGAGGATAGGTCAGCTGTCGCAAGACAAGTGTGATTTCTGTAAGCTGGTTCCTGTTACTATTCTCTTTGGCAAACGATCATTGATTACTGATGTGTTATTTGATTCAGGCTCAGACATCAACCTGATCAACGCCAACCTAGGTGACCAGCTCTAGCTCCAGAATCTTCCTACACCCTTCCAAGCACTTGGCCTCTGTGTACAACCGCTAAGTCAGGTGACTCAGATTACACCCCCACTCACACTCATTGTCTCTGGCAATCATCAGGAACAAATCCGGCTCCATGTCATCTCTTCCTCCTCTGCTCCCATCGTCTTGGGCCTCCCTTGGTTGATACAACAAAACCCCACCATCAACTGGAGGACCAGACAGGTGGCTGAGTGGAGTACTCACTACCTACGTTCCTGCCTTCACAAGGCACCCGTTAAGCAGACCGAGGGAGAATCCAGTGAGCCTCCATACACCCCGAATCTGTCAAAAGTCCCCAGTGAGTACCACGACCTGGCTGAGGTTTTTTCTAAGTCACGTGCCTTGTCCCTGCCCCCTCACAGACTGTATGACTGCGCCATCGATCTCCAACCTGGCACAGCGCGTCCTAAAGGGGGTCTCTATTCCCTGTCTCGCCCCTAGCAGGAGGCTATGGAGAGGTACGTGGAGGAGTCACTAGCTGCTGGAATCATCCGTCCCTTTTCCTCTCCTGCTGGCTCCAGCTTCTTCATTGGCAAGAAGGATGGATCCCTCAGGCCATGTATTGACTACAGGGGCCTAAATAACATCACTATAAAGAACCAATACCCCCTTCCTTTAATGAATTCTGCCTTTGAGTTGTTGCAATCTCGTTAGTCACTATTCTTTGATAGATTTCAATTCACCTTAGCTTAGCTTATCAGCCAGGCACCCTTAATAACCCGACGCACTGTCACGAAAATTCTCACTAGACGCTCCTCCCAAAGAACCTCAGACCATATTGCCCAGTCAGGTTGTGGTGGGATCATTAGTCTGGGAGTTAGAGGACCGAGTCAGGCACAACCGACTGGGGGGCCACCTGCAAACTGCCCTAAACACTGCCTCTTCGTTCCAGACAACCTCCGGGCCGAGGTTCTTCAGTGGGCCCATTCTTCCCGCCTCGCCTGCCATCCTGGTGCTAACTGGACCTTAGCTATGTTAACTCGCAGATTCTGGAGGCCAAAGGTCCATAGAGACGTCAAGAAGCTCACGACTCCTTGTCCAGTCTACGCCCAGAACAAGGCCACCCACGCTGCTCCAGCTGGTCTCCTGCAACCACTTCCACTCCCTTCCCAACCGTGGGCTAATATCGCTGTGGATTTTGTGACTGGCCTTCCACCTTCCAGAGGTAACACCGTAATTCTAACCATTGTTGACCGTTTTTCTAAAGCAGTCCATCTCGTTCCGCTGCCCAAGAATACACGGTATCCCCTCAGACGTTGTCTCAGATCGTGGCCCTCAATTCATCTCGCAAGTTTGGAGAGCTTTTTGTCAAGCCCTAGGAGTAAAGGTCAGTCTAACCTCTGGATTCCACCCACAGAGCAATGGACAGACTGAGAGGGTCAACCAGCAAATGGAGAGTGTCCTTCGGTGCCTCACTTCCCGAGACCAGGGGAACTGGAGCGAACAATTACCATGGGTCGAATACTCCATCAACAGCCTTCCCACAGCTGCCTCAGGTGTGTCTCCCTCTCAAGCATGTCTCGGTTACCAACCCCCTCTGTTTCCCTCACAGGAGGTAGAAGTCAACGTCCCCAACATCTAGGAATTTATTCAGAGGTGCCGAAGGACATGGGAGCAAACCCGCTCCACTCTCCTTAAAGCTGTTGATGAGATGAGTCGCCAAGCCAACCGTCGTCGCTCTACTCCTCCACAATACAAAGTAGGACAAAGAGTGTGGCTCTCCTCTAAAGACATTGCATTAAAGACTGAAAGTCACAAGCCAGACCCCTGTTTTATTGGTCCCTTTATAATTGAAAAGATCATTAATCCAGTAACTGTTAAACTCAAGCTACCAGCTTCTATGGGCCGTATCCACCCAGTTTTTCACGTGTTATACATTAAACCTGTACTAGTTTCCCTCCACACCCCTCCCTCGACCAATCCTCCTCCCCCTAGGCTCATCGATGGAGGAGAAACGTACACGGTTCACAAGCTGCTGGATGTTCGTCGGTGAGGAAGAGGTGTACAGTACTTAGTGGACTGGGAGGGATACGGCCACGAAGAACGCTCATGGATACCTGCACGTCACATCTTGGACAAGAACCTCATCAAGGACTTTCACAGAAAGACTTTTAAGCCTCAGCTTAGACCGCCAGGTGGCGGTCATAGAGGGGGGGGTTCTGTTAGAAATCGCTGATTTATATGTTTGTTTTTAGAATGTTTTAGTAGTTTTTATTGCTATTTATTTATTTATCATATTTATTCGTTTAGAGCATGTATGTTTCTGTTACGATTGTGCTGTCTTTAGTCTTGAACATTTTCCTTTCGTTTCCGTCTTGTGGCGTCTTGTCAGTCTACACACTCTCTTCCCTATACTTCGTTGAGGTAATTCCACTTCCTTCTCTCTGGCTGTTCTCATTGCCTATCCGCACCGAAGAATAGTTAGCGAGGCACGGGTGATTAGATTATTTTTCTCGTTTCGATTGTTGATTGCTCGTTTCTTGTTATATCTCCCGTAAGTCTTGTTATTGATTGTTTGTATTACGTTGTTTGATTGCTGGCTGAGTGATTAGTACTCTGTTCTCCCTTATTCCCATTTTGTACCCAACTGTTTAGTTTCTCCTTTGTTCTCCCTTATCCCATCCAACTCCCTTTTTCCTTCCCCTTCCATTCCCTTAGCTCAGCCCCCTTTGTTACTGTCTTTGTGCGGATTGATTCCCTGGTTACTGAACTACTTGCTTGTCCCCTGACCTTGATTCTGACTATCCTGCATTACTCTGTTTGCCTGGCTATTGATCCATTTCTGTTCTTGACCATGAGCTTTGGTAATCCCAATAAACGCCCTGCCGATGCTGTTTGACCCCTACAACAGTTAAACCCCTCTCGCGCATTAACATTATCGTGAATGAAATTGAATGATGTTTACATGTCTTCTTAAATCATTCATTATCTCAAATGCATCATATGTATCTACTTCACATCTCAATTCGTGGAGCTATTCCAGATTTCGGGAGTGGTGCGTTTTCATTTGTACTCAGTATATATATATTTTTTTCAGCATTCGTTGTGAAGTGAATGGCGGGCATCGGTGAATCAGCTGAGCTGAGCGGTGATGACAGGAGATTCAGGAGTTTTCACAGGATTTTTTTTTTTTTTGCAATGACCAGAAGCTGCTGCTTGAAGCGGATTCGAAGTGTAGAAGAAAAATAGGGACTAACCGACCTTACTTTCTTTTTTCTCTCGTGCAATCAGCGTGCTGATCTGTTGAAGGCTCTGTGTCTCTCTCCCACACTGACAACTGAGCGAAGGATATAGGAAGTGGTTTGAACGCTTGTGCGAACTCGGAACGAATCGCGGTGAGTTTATTTGTGTCCGTTCATTTCCGGAGGAGTGACTAAGAGACAGCTGTTGTTGCTCAGGAGACATAAACAGCTGAGATGACAGTCGAAGATGCGTGTGTGTGCGGAGGGGGAGCACAGGAACGCCGTGATACAGGCTGTCACAATCTGTCCCAGCCAAATGTTTACCAGCCATTTGCATACCAGTTCCTTTTGGAAAGAAAAAAAACTTGACAACCATATTTTGTCCTGAGTGATTGTTGCATCTATAAAGCAAGCAATGAGGCATTTTTGAGCCGATAAACGAGAACAATAACACGATGAATAGCACAAGTCCATTCAATGATGAATTCTGTACAATATCAATGATGGGATGAGGGCCACGCTACGTCATCATCATGAACTATCTTGCAATGATCCCGCGGTATGAGTAACAGACTAATTTTTTATGACAGCTGTTAAAAACACCTTCTATGAACTGGATGATAACTATCAGTTAATTTTTTGAAAATAGCATATCTTCATTATACTGAATGGAAAAATATAGGGACTGACTCAGGGTTTACTTCTCCTTTAAAGGAATAGACAACAGAACGTACATAGATGCGTAGGTTAATGGCTTGGTATATTGAGAGCCCATGAGAAAATTTTATACTTGACCATAAATGAAAAAGTTGTGAGCATTTTTGTGTGGCAGTCCTAAGGCCACTACTGAGCTGCCACACAACCTCCTGGAATGGCGATGCGTGACGTCACATGGGCGCAAGGATAAGGGTGTGTTCCAGGCAACTCGTAACTGGTTAAAAGTGGGCGGAGCTACAGTCAAACCTGTGAATTCACGCCGAGGAACTAGATTGTGGGATGAAGCTAGATCCGGACTAATTCAACTACATTGTGCGACTGAAATCTCGTAAAATCTCATTTCCGCGATCCTCGGGAATAACAAGACAATAATAGCATCATGGTTTCAGTGCCTTCGAGTTATTAAAATAATTAAAATGTCTAAAATGCATTTTAGTCATTTTAAAGAGCATGGTCCTGTTGCCAATTGCTTTGAATTCTTGGTTTTTTTTTGTTGCTTTTGACTACAATGCTTGTTTAATCCCATGATAATGTTTATTATGCAGAGGGAGGGGAAGGAACATTTAAGTTTAATTTTTTACCATTTCTTTACTTGTTTGGGATTTTTGTCATCTCATAAAATTGTGGGATCTAAGTTATCAATTCAATAATGACTTATGTAAACTTCATGACGGAGGACTGACAGTTGACTAACAATGAGTATTACCGGACAGCACAATTAGTCCCTGCATTATTAAAAGCAGCATTATGTTCACTATTGCATCTTAGAAATTCCACTGGAAATAATTACAATTTCACTGTTCATCATTTTAATGTACATCTGCACTTATGTATTGGTGTTCAGTGATTAGCTCAAAACAACTTCATTAACTTTTTGCATGCAGAAGGCATGAATTTCTCTAGGCTGGCATGTACAGTAATATTTTTAGGAAGGGCTCATTAAACACTATACATCCAGACATAAAAAGTCACATTAAAACACAAATTTACCTCGTTATATACATACATTTTATGTATGCGAAAAAAAGTATTTGCCCCTTCCTGATTTCTTATTTTTTTGCATATTTGTCACATAAATGTTTCAGATCAGCAAATAAATTCTAATATTAAACAAAGAAAACACGAGTAAATACCAAATGCGGATTTTAAATGATGATTTAATTCATTAAAGGGAGAAAGCTATCCAAACCTACCTGGCCTGGTGTGAAATAGTAATTGTCCCCTGAACCTAAAAACTGGTTGTGCCACCCTCTGCGACAACAACTGCAAGCAAGTGGATAACTGGCAATGAGTCTTTCACATCCCTGTGGAGGAATTATGGCCCACTCTCCTTTGCAGAATGTTTTAATTCAGCCGCATTGGAGGGTTTTTGAGCATGAATGGCCTTTTTAAGGTCATGCCACAGCATCACAATCGGATTTAAGTCCGGACTTGCTTAGGCCGCTCCAAGCCTTCAATTTGTTTTTTTTAAGCCATTCAGAGGTGGACTTGCTAATATGTTTCGGATCATTGTCCTGCTGCTTAACCCAAGTGCGCTTAAGCTTGAGGTCACCAACTGATGGTTGGACCAATGTCCTTCAGGATTTTCTGGTAAAGAGCAGAATTCAAAGTTCCATCAATTACGACAAGTCATCCAGGTCCAGAAGCAGCAAAGCAGCCCCAAACCATCACACTACCACCACTATGTTTGACTTTTGGTATGATGTTCTTCTTATGAAATGATATGTTAGTTTTACGCCTGATGTAACAGGATGCACAAATTCCAAAAAGTTAAACTTTTGCCTCGTCAGTAATATAAAAATTTAAAAGTAAATACTTTCCCAAAAGTCTTGGGGATCATCAAGATGTATTTTAGCAAATTTGAGACGAGCCCTTGTGTTCTTTTTGGTCAGCAGTAGTTTTCACCTTGGAACCCTCCCATGGATGCCATTTTTGCCCAGTCTCTTACTTATTGTTGAATCATGAACACTGACTTTAACTGAGGCAAGTGAGGCCTGCAGTTGTTGTCTTGGGTTCTTCTTTTGTGACCTCCTGGATGAGTCGTCGATGCGCTTATGGTAATTCTGGTGGGCTCTGGGAAGGTTCACCACTGTTCCAAGTTTTCTCCATTTGTGGATTATGGCTTTCACCATGATTTGCCGGAGTCTCAAAGCCTTAGAAATGGCTTTGCTACCCTTTCCAGACTGATAGATGTCAATTTCTTTGTTTCTTATCTGTTCTTGAATTTCTTTATTTCCCAGCATGGCGTTATGCTTTTTGAGATCGTTTAGCCGACTTCACTTTGTCAATCAGGTTCTATTTAAGTGATTTCTTGATTCAACAGTTCTGGCAGTAATCAGGCCTGGGTGTGGCTAGTGAAATTGGACTCATAGATGTGGTTAATCACAATTAATTCATGATTTAACGAGGGGGGCAATTATTTTTTCACAGAGCCAGGTAGGTTTGGATAGCTTTTTCCCCTTAATAAATGAAATGATCATTTCAAAACCGCATTTTGTATTTACTGAGGTTGTTCGTGTTATATTAAAATTTGTTTGATCTGAAACATTTAAGCGTGAAAAATGTGCAAAAAAGTAAGAAATCAGGGAGGGGGCAAATACTTTTTCACGGCACTGTATGTACTGAAAATACTTCATGAAAAAGAAATCTTCAATAAACTCAGAAACATGAATAGCATGTGAAGCAGTTTGTCTATGCCCTCTCCTCCATGTTGTTCTTGTATATAATCTTGACCATTGATTGCTGTGCTGCGTGGGGATGGTCCAATCGCTGGGGAGGTGGAGTACAAATGTATGGTTTCTCCAATGACATGAAGAAGAGAAAAAAAAATTGTTGGCTCAATTCAGCGGGAGAAATCGAAAAAAATATTAAAAATTAGAACAATAAAAATGTGAGGTGATCGCATTCAAACACTGCACTTGCACTTTTTGACAACCAAAGACCACGTGATTTGGAAGCTTATTGTCCAGTTTATTTATGCTTATGCTTATTAAAGTAAATAACAGGGAAAGGCTTGCGCAGCTTAGGGATTTAAGACTCAGGGTATAGGGTGAGTGTCCTCTGTCTCATTGCCGGGAGGCTTTTATTGAATCACCCGCAGGTCTTCATATTTATACCCCAGGGAAACAGGAAGTGATGATTTACTAATTAAATGTTCCAAGATACTCTGATCAACTTTGTAAACTACTGTAGAGATGACAGAAATACTTCAATTACATTTATTTCCAAGGAATTGTTAGGGGTTCCAATAATTGTGGAACAGGTGATTTTATGAAAAATAATTATTTCTTCGTCAAGGATTTTTTCCCTTAAAATTCACTTGAGTTGAAGGTTATATTTTTCTACAATTTTCAGAGTGAGACCATGCTTCTGCAACAAAAATTGAATTTATATGTTAAGGCTTTAAACACATCTTAACCAGGGGTGCCTATAATTATGGAGGGCGCTGTAAATTTGAAAGAGAAGAGCAACTCAAATGTAAATGTAGAACAAAAAACCATATTTTTCAGTTTTTTCAGTTTTGATTAACCTTGATACAAATAAAGCATATGGGCCTGACGGGTTACCAGCTCGGATTTTAAAAGAATGTGCTCGTGAATTGGCTCCATCACTTTGTAGTCTTTTTAACAAATCTCTTCAAGCTGGAGAATTACCACTTGATTGGCTAAGAGCAAATGTTATTCCAGTCCATAAAAAATCTGACAAAGAAAATGTGAGTAATTATCGACCGGTATCGTTAATGTGCATTTGTAGCAAGGTGCTGGAAAGGTGCATACTTGATTTTGTCCACCCTCATGTAGTGCCTGTTCTACATCACCTGCAACATGGTTTTGTTACGGGTAGGTCGACAACAACTCAGTTAATCCAGGTATTTCACGATGTTGGCAAATGCTTAGATCAGTCCGGACAAATTGATATTTTATATCTAGACTTTTCATCTGCTTTCGACTCCGTCCCCCATGACTTACTTTTATATAAACTCCAGACATACGGATTTCATGGAAATCTTTTAAAGTGGTTTACGTCGTACTTATCCAATCGTAAACAAAGAGTTGCTGTCGATGGTGCCCTATCATCCTGGTCTCCCGTTAAATCAGGGGTTCCACAAGGATCAATTTTGAGCCCTTTGATGTTTCTGCTGTATATTAATGACATGCCAGACTGTGTAAGTCCTGAGACTAGGGTTGCCTTGTTTGCAGATGATTCTAAATGCATAAGAGAGATCAGAAACACGCAAGACTGTTCACACCTGCAGTGCGACCTAGAAAACATCTTGGATTGGGGTCGTAAATGGGACATGAGATTTAACGCTGGTAAATGTAAACTATTGAGTGTTACAAGGGAGCGAATTCCCATTCTTCACCATTACACAATGAATGGTAATCTAATTGAAAAAGTCGACTGCATGCGTGATCTTGGGATTGTGGTGTCATCAAATTTATCATGGGATGCACATGCTAATGTCTTGGTCAGTAAAGCAAATCGCATGCTTGGATTAATTCAAAGAACTTGTGGTCATACGTGTTCAGTTCAAACAAAACGAAAACTGTATATTTCGCTTATAAGACCACTTTTAGAATACTCCACCCAATCTTGGGCCGTATCATCAAAAAAATCTCTCCTTCATATTGAAGGTGTGCAACGGAGAGCCACTAAGTACATTCTTGGTTATAATGATTGTGTTGATAGCAATTATATAGCTCGACTAATGAAGCTTGATCTTTTACCGCTGGGCTACAGACGTGACATATTTGATTGTGTATTCTTGTGCAAATGCTTGAAGGGGGAATATGACATTAACTGCAACCATTTTGTTTAATTTCAAAATGAGGATACATTTTTAATGAAAATTCCAAAATTTAGGACTGAAACTTTTCGCCATTCATTTTTTAACAGATTATTTTATTTGTGGAATGCCAGTCACCTCTATCAAATTTCTGATACTACAGCTGCTTTTAAATCGAAACTATTTCATTTTTATAAAGAAAAGTTCAACAACTATTTTTCTTCTGATGATTCATGCACATGGGTTGGCAAATGTCATTGTTCACGTTGTCGTCTGTCCCTCTGATGTTACTTACACTTGCTGATAAACTGTCTTATTTTATTATGTATATATGTTTTTTTTTTTTTCCTTCTTATTGTTCAATTGGCTGTACATGTTGTGGGATGATTGCCTCACAATAGGTGCTTTGCCACCTGTGCGATCATTTCCTGACTTCTGTCAAAGCTAAATAAATAAATAAATAAATATTTGTCCAGGTACAAAGTATACACTTGAAGAGCATAAGGTAAAAACAATTAGTCATATTCTGAGCCAAATTGAGTTTTATCACCCCATCTGTTATTCATCCCAGCCATTTTAACCCTTTTATTATGTTCAGATTACTAAGCCATTTTTGGTTTGAGGTCAGTTTGATTCCTGCAATGAAAAACTGCATAAGATGTTTGTAACTGAAAGTTTTACCAAATCTCCTCTCAGCTCATTTATGCCCTTCTACTGACCATTTTAATAGCCAAGTAAATAAAACACGACTCCCCCATCTTCCCCTTATACATCAATCATCAATTTTACATGATTATTGCAAAATGAATGGGACCAAATGTGAAATGAATGAGAAATTAATTTGAGCGCGCCCTCAGTCTCAGGAAACACTACAAAAACAAGATCAAAATTATGGTTTTATGTAATAATTGATCCAGGGGTCAAAATGACTCAAACAACGCTGATGCTTACAAAATGAGTTCAGAATATGAAACATTTTTTCAGTGAAATTCAAAGTCTACCCGTAGAGTTAGGGGGGGGAAAAACCCAGCAGAAAAAAGTATGTAAACCATGTGTTTTAAGAGACGTTGAACATTAAGTCGGGTCAAATTCACCCGGAACATAATAGGAGGGTTAAATTTGTCATTGTTTTACAAAATCTCGATTAATTTAATTCAACGTTTTTCAAACACATAAAGGAGACTGGAATAATGTGATGAAAACCTACTGCCAGTGGATATTTCCCAGGCTTGAGACCAAATTGAAAATCCTTTGTCCAGCCCAGTATTCTAAGGTTGAAACATGTAAATGCCCCTGTAACTACTAATATGCCGTATAATCATTGTCACATTTGATTATCATAATCAGTATCATATTTGAGAAGTCATGTGATCAATACTCACAAGCAGTGGAATGTACTGTAAATGTACTATATTATTGCATTTTCTAGCAGTATCATGCATGTTGACAGAAATGAAACAATCATGCTTCCTCTTTGTCCAAAATGCTATTGATTGTTATTGATGGAACAATTCTCAATGTTTTTAGATTCGTCCCGTCAACAATATTGACAAGCTAGCTCTGTAAAGCCAAACAGCAAACTTTCAATTACGCTACTGAATGTTATTAATCAAGTGTGCATTGCTGTCCTACAGAAACATTTATTCAGATCCAAGAGAAGAAATAAAACTTAAATTCAGTGGGGTTTTCATTGCAAATTATCCTCTTTAGTGACAGAATACACTTAGATGAAAGCTCTGAGCAGACTGGTTATGTTTTGGCAAGAAGTGATTACTCATGAGCTTCAGTAATATGTATAAGTTACACATGTTCTGTATCACCTTTAGCATTCTGTATAAACATTATCATAACTGTTTTCAACTAAGATGTGTTAGCTAATCGGTTCCTTTCTTTGACTACAAAGTGTCATTATGTGAAGATACACATTTTTAAACAGCTGAATTAAAGTTATATGCCATGTCAAATATAATTGAGTAGTTAAGGTAAGGACTAATACACAACAAGACACCTCCCTTACACACCAAACAAGATTTTAAAAGCTCAATCTCAAAAGCTAACTTATATTAGCTTGTGACAGTCGCGTAAACATTCAATACATCTAACATAGCAAGGTAGCCCTGTTAGCTTCAGGTTGCTGTAGTGACAACGTCTGCACATCGACCTAATGCGCTAACAGCTGCTATCCTGCCAGTCATTAACCAATTTCGCGCAATGCTTAGCATTTGCGGTGTTCAGGCAGCAGTACATATTTTCATGATGCTTGATGATAAAAGCAGGTAATACCCACATTTCTAGCCAGCTACATCAGCTTAACTCCCAAACATCAGCGAGTACAGGGTACGCTGAAGTTGCGCAAGTACATCTAATGCCCCTAGCTTGTTACGTTAGAAAGCCATAAAAGGGTTTAAGCCTCAATTACAAAATATTAATGACCGACTTTTCACAGATGGGGAAATAAAATCGCTTAAGACCTCAAAATCCCAAACATTACCGTTACTTTAGATTGGCGTCGCCTGAATGAGATGTGAAGCTCAGTGATAGGATCAGTGATGCACGCGCTCCAGCTCCATAAAGACCGATGAACAGTCACCGTCCCTCCCGAACATGGCACGCAATTAAAAACCGAAGCCTCTTCTTGATGTTGACACGCTCATGTAGCATAGAAAACAGTAGTACTCTCATCGATTAGCCAAGCAGAAATGTTCCGTCTTAATGTTTTGCAAATATATATAATTCACTTCACATAATAAATATTATTTTGATTTTAAGTTTTTTTTTAATTGATGTTATGACATTTTAAATTAATGTCAAATTCTGAAGTAAATATTTATTGGTAAATATTAATGTCTCCAAGCAGAGAAATGAAATGCAATTATAGCTGTTAAAGTCTTTTATGAGTCTACTATTATTCCAATGACATATTCCAGACTTCTTAATGTCTAGTCTGTTGTGGTACTGTTTCAGTGACATGGCTTATACTTTGCACTTGCTGTTCGTCTCTTTTGATCAAATCCTCTGCCAAATAAATATAATGTAATGGAATGATATTAAAAATTTAAGAATTTATTTTGTGTCATTAATAGTACTTATTCATGCTTCAGTAATTTGGCCTGTAAGCCCAATTATTACCAATTGTGTGTGCATGTGCATGTGCACTTGTCTTCTTTTGAAAGATATGACATGAGTTTTTGGTCCACAAGTTTAGAGGTAATTTCCTGCATCATTTTCGGCTAAATTCTGATTAAGCATGGTCCAGACCTACTTGAAACAGCAGGTCCACCTTCCCCTGTGCTACATCCCCGTCAGCCAAATTCGGTTGGCAACCTGAGTCAGGTATGTTTACTTATCTGAGTTTCAAAACAAAGAAAAAGAAAAATTAACAAAAAACTGTATAGTATTCTTCCTTTCTAAAAATAATATTAAAGTCGCTACAAATAAAATACTGAGACAGTGCTCGTCTTGCAGTCTTACTGACTGTGTGCAATTTTAGTTGTGCAGAATGGGCTGTTGAAGTGTGATAGGTTGTTGAATGTTGACATTTTTTATGCAACATTTGCATGGGGAATAATTCTGTTCTGTTAATAAGAAAAGTACTCTTACCTCTAGCCCCAGCACATCTATAATCTTAAAACAATGGAACTATTTACACTGAGGTTAGCCCACACTAAACCCTATTGTGGTTCCAAATAGTAAAAGTGCTGTAGGCTCATAGGGGTTAGCCAGTGCAGTGCCTGAGTGGGTTAGGGGTTAGCCAGTGCAGTGCCTGAGTGGGTTAGGGGTTAGCCAGTGCAGTGCCTGAGTGACTTAGGGGTTAGCCAGTGCAGTGCCTGAGTGGGTTAGGGATTAGCCAGTGCAGGGCCTGAGTGGGTTAGGGTTAGCCAGTGTAGTGCTTAAGTGGGTTAGGGGTTAGCCAATGCAGTGCCTGAGTGAGGTAGGGGTTTGCCAATGTAGTGCCTGGGTGGGCAAGCTCAACTGAGGGCTGCCCACAGAAAGCCCACAAAGAGGCTCAAAGGGGACAAATTGCCGTAGGCTACACCTGGGCTAATTTACTGGGGTCCCGCATGAGATTAATGAGGGTTGCCCCTGCCCAAACTGCATACAGTCAACCCATTTTGGGCCCATACAGGAATTTTTGCTGGGTTGTTTCTTGATGGTGGACCAGGCTCACTCGTAGCTACACCATCAACATAACAGCAAAGACCAGCATGAAGATCAAGCTGGTCTGTGCTGGTCTATGCTTGCAGACCAGCATAGATCAGCACCAATCAGCATGGATATGATGCTGTTCTGTGCTGGTCTATGCCAGTCCATGCTGGCAGATCAGCATTAACTAGCACAGACCAGCATGGATATAATGCTGGTCTGTGCTGGTATATGCTGGTCTATGCTGGCTGACCATCAACCAGCATGGAGATAATGCTGGTCTATGCTGGTCTACAAGCATTGACCAGTATTATCTCCATGCTGGTTGATGGTCTCCTAGCATTGACCAGCACCAAACAAGCATCAACCAGCCTGGAAATAATGTTGGTCTGTGCTGGTCTATGCTGGTCTGCCAGCATTGACCAGCATAGACAAGCAATCTCTCCATGCTGGTTGATGGTCAGCCAGCATTGACCAGCATAGACCAGCTTTAACCAGCACAAAACCAACAAGGACTAGCATGGGGATAATGCTGGTCTATGCAGGTCCGTGCTGGCAGACCAGCATGGACCAGCTTGGGCCAGCAACAAACCAGCATTTAACCGGCAGGGACCAGCACTGACCAGCATTATTTTGATGCTGGTGCATGCCGGTTTTTCCAGCAGGGTTGTTCTCAAAGAAAATCTCACCTCACCACATCCACTGCTATAACGAGTCTGATGGAATATTTATGTTACTTCCCCAACATTTCACTCCCCCCACCCAACTCCGCAAAAATTTAAAAAATAAAAAAAATCACGTTTTAGAAGCATTTTTCCCCTCTAATTTCGCGTGGTTGGATGAAATGACACGGACATGACGGAGTTTACAAGTATGCTGCTGCTCATGGTTAGCGGTTGTAACTGTCGCTAACTGTACCCAGTTAATATTGTAATAAACTTTAATTTTAGTTAAACATAGCATAAGCTGCCACCACCTTTATAAACCCGGTATGGCCCGGAGTCAGAGGGAAGATAATACACCCCGCGCACGGATTCTTTATAAAAACCCAATTACTTTATTGACCATTAATTTAAGAGCAGACACTCAAACCAGACGCACCGAAAGAGTTCTCGCAGTGGCCACAAGTGGCCCCCGTTACAACCGCAGCACAGCAAACCCGTAATATACATCCATAAAACACCATAAGATGCACACTGCACACACTTAATATTGCCACTGCAACCACATAAACTCACAAATCACTGTGTTGGACATCATTGGAAAACAGCGCCCATCTCACAGTATGGACACACAGCATCAGATTGCACAGCGCACAATAACGCCCGCCCGACTACAGGCGGAACAAAACCACGTCTACCATTAAGGGGATACAGGAGGCCTCATGGCCACAGCGTTACCCCCAGAAGAACCCCTGGCAGAGTACCCATAGCATATTAAGATCTATTTAAAAATTGGGCAATACAAAATACACCATAACAAAACAAATAACATTAAAAATGTTACAAATATTCTCCACTCGCCCGGTCTGGCGACAACACCCCCTCGTGGGGAGCAAACAGTGAAGCCAAAGATTCACTTCAATACAAATGGCTCCAGTAATTCATCTCTTAACATAATCCATGCGATACATTCATCGACAAAAGTCAGTACCATTCATTTTATACAGCCAACATCGAAAAAGATACGAAAGCGGAAGATTTTAAAACCCCTGCTAAGTTCGTTATTGCAAGCAGGCAGCGACACTCTAAACCCCAGTCCCTCTCAGCCAACAGGAAGCATCTAGCCTCCTGTGGAAACATTTTTTATTGATTAATTTAATGATTATTAATTGCTTATCCTTGCTTGCTCATATTCTGTTTTAGTTCACAACTTCATAGGTCTAGAGTGTGTGTGTGCTTGCATATTTCTGATTTAGCAGGGGCCTGCATAACTCTACTAGTGAGTCATGACATGTAGCCTATCTAAAGTCATGACAACTTGAATGTCTGTACCAAGGACAAGATGTTTTTCTCTTTCTCTAAGTTTATGTGTTCATAGAAAGCTCCGGAATCCATAAGAAGATAAGCTGGAGCCAGAGCTGAGAGAGAAGGCAGGTGCTCTCCTCACTGGCAAGATGTGTGTGTATCCCTGGACAACTTGACGTGGTTACGTACCAACTTGACTCAGTTGCGTGTGACGCAAGACTCGCGTGATGTGTAAATCAGCACGGGGGGAGGAGAACGCCATGGAGTATTTCTACAAATACCAGAGAACTTTCTAATTGTGTATCCTCCATCTTGACCTGAACTTTGTATGTGGGGATCCTTTTTTGCAAAAAAGTAAACGGACTTTGGCTTGGATATTAACTTCTCTGCCTCCGACTGATTTTTTCCTGAGTCGTCTTGAGTTTTCTCTTGTGAAGGTAATACTGGGAATATAAAACCAAAATTCCTTTAACATTGGGGGCTACGTCCGGAATTCCAATATCTCACATGCACTCCCTGGAGAATCAGCGCCGACTAAAAACCGTGCGCACGGTCGTCCAGGGGACGTTGTGGTAAGACCTCAGCACAGGCCGCTTGAGATGGCCCTTTTGGGGTGTGTAGGAGGTCAGAAACGGGGGGTTCTCCAAACAATGAGTGGAGGTGCGGGTGAGTGACGGAATTTTTACTGAATTCGGCTTAGTTGTTGTGAGGCAGAGAAAGTAATATTGCCAATTATGGGACTGATGAACAGTAAAGAGGTTGCTGTGGTTGTTGTTGTAAGGACTGCTGTTCTGGGACTGATGATGACGAAGCGTTGACTGAGACTGGGCAATTTTTTGAAAGTTGACATAATGATTCTGGGAATCATTGTGAGCAAAGGAATTTGGGTTCAGTTGAAATAGAGCATTGTTTGTGTATGTTATCGAAGCAGCAGTGGTGTCAGATCATAAGAAAATTTAAGCCTTGGATCTTTTCCAATGTGAATGAATGTGAGAGAGGAAAGTGCACTCAGGTATGTGTGTGTCCTGAGCTCAGACTGCGTGTGCGTATGTGGAAATCAATGTGAATGAACCTAACTCAGTGTCTGTAAACAACTGCATTGCTGGCATATTTGTTAGTTCTGTCTTTGTTAGATTGAATCTATTCCATGAAGTGCATATAGATGTTTTCAATAAAATTGGCATTGATTTGAGAATAAGTTAAGGTGCCAGTTGATTAGCTAATATTTACAGTATTTTATGGACTCCTTACTGTAATTACAGGATTGGTAAAAATGGAAAATTCTGAAAAAAAAAGTGTATATTAGCAGAGCAAATTTGTAGGAGTTAAGCCATTTTTAATGACTGTGTATTTGTAAAAGGACAAAGTTGCAGAAGTAAGCAGAATAAATTTTCCTTATGAAACCGAGCAAAAGTCGCCATTTCTTGATTAAATAAATGCTAACCCCTCTTAAATGATCGATACTTATAAACAGAGGGAAGTTTAGATGAAGTAACAATTGAATGTAAATTATACAAACATGGACAAGTGTTTCTAATGTTGTGGCTAACTGAATTTCTTTAAGATGCAGGACAAAGTGAATATTTAAATGCTCTAATATTTGGCGGTAGTAATACATTGTAGAGAAAACTACCAGTGATATCCTCTATGAGCATGATGTGATTACACTATTTGAATTTGTAAAATATTTTAAAGAGCTAGAAAATCAAAGCACTTTTCTGTAGATAATCAGGCTGTGTGAGATTGGTGTGCTAGAAGCACATCTCTGAAAAGAAAATGAAGTGAAAGTGAACAAGAATGACACAGCGTGTTCAAAATTTGCCAAAGTACTGCGTAACACTGTATACAATAAGAGACTGTGTGCCAAATTCAATTTAGAGGTTTTTCTATCAAGCATTAAAAAATTAAATTGCAATTGCTATCTGAAGGAAAGAAATAAGGTAAAATGATCAGAGAAGTGCCAGTAAATAAAAAATATCATACGAAATGTAATGGTACATATTAAGTTGATAAAAAAAAAAAAAAAAAAATCAAATGAAGTATTGTGGAATTACAGAATCATGGATCTTTAGATGGGGAAGCACTAAGTGGAACAAATGTGACTGAAAGTTTCCCTGACCAAAGAAATGCAATTAAAAATCTTTTCTCCATTTTGAACAGGAATTGTCAACGAGTGGCTCCATGGCAAAGGAACTGAGTGGACTGATAACCTCAATATGTTTATTTAACTTTTACAGGGAAGTGTCCGAACGAGTTGAATTAAAACAAATTTGTTCATTATTGTTTGTCTCTAACTCCTCTTGGAACTTTTCCACAGAGAGCACTACTGAAGAGAAGAAATGAAAATAACCTTGGGTAAAAGTGATAAAGCTGGCCAGCTGGATATGTTTTAGCTAAAAAGTTTACCTTCTAAAATAGATTTGGGGAAATACAATCTGAAGTAGTAACACAAGACTAAATTCAAAAGTCAACTAGTAACGCGATCACATATTACATTGCTTGCGATTTCTAAATCCATTTTTGATTAAGTGAGTCATATAAAAGGTACTGACTGAAAGGACCTTTATGTGCCAGGAGCCCAAAGTGAGGACCCTATGGAAAGCCTATATTACCAACATCCCTCTTCCATATTGCTGTGGATTTGGTGCATGGGCAGTGCCATGTATCAAGAGGGGGGACTAAAGGGTTAATAGATCAAAGTACAACATGACGAAGTTATAACACACAGGACACACGGGGAAGCGTAGTAGTACAGAAGGGGGCAATCCCTACACCCCCTGGGCCATTCCACACATTTCATACATTTAACACTGTGTGAAGCGAGAAGAAGTGATGTTATTATTGATGTGACCTTTGCTAAATGAGGTAGAAGCTATAGATGCAATCACAGTAGCAAAAATCCTGAGCAGGAAAATTGAGAGCCTAGGTGGGGGATTCTAAAAGCATTCTATAGTGATAATGGGCCAGAATTTAGAAATGAAGAACTGGCTTGTTTGGGAGTAAAATTGGGAATAGAATTGAAAAAACATTATGCATATCATCCACAATTAGCAGGATTGGCAGAAAGTGTAATAGAACCCTGAAAGCAAAACTGCGCAAAGCCATGGCAGAAACTAAATGGAACTGGGTAGCATGCCTGCCATAAGTATTAACTAGCATGAGGATAACCCCACAAGCGGGGATGGGGGTTGTCACCTTATGAAGTAGTACACGGGAAACCTTTTGAGTTAGTACATTTACTGAAGAGAACACAAGTAGAAGAAACGACTCTGGCAGAGTATATGAATAGAATGTTGACTAACAAACGTGAGATGCGAAATATGCTTCCTCCTAGATCAGTAGCGGAATGGCCGCCTCGTGAGATAAAGCCTGGAGATTGGATCCTGGTGCGGAGTGTCGGAAAAAAGCGGAAGTGAGCCGGCATGGAACGGTCCATATCAAGTGCTCCTGACCACACCGACTGCAGTAAAAATCCAGGAGAGGGAGGCGTGGATACATCAGTCACATTGTAAGGTGGCATCTCGTCCTCCAGCGGGTGTGTAGGTACATCTGGGTGAGTCAGGATTGTGATGTGAATAGAGGCCACTAGATGGCAGCATTTGCCTTTCTTTTCTTGAGCTCAGACTGGAGCTAGGTTTAGACATGTCCTGGACATGTCTGGGGCAAGTCCCCGAAAATTAAAAAAAAGAGGTCTAAATGTGGGTGGGGTCTGCAAAAGAGTATATAAGGAAAAGAATTGAGACAGTAAAGGAGGAGGAGAAATTGCAAGAAGAAGGATATGTCTGACCAGACCTGTCATTTCTGTTCAAGACCTGTGAAGTTTCTTTTGTGGATTTTTGCCTGTGTTTGAGCCTTTTTCCTCACCCAGCACATCACCAGAAAACCCACCAAAGGGACTGTAAATATTTCTGTTTTTGCTATATTCAATCTTGGTCATTTAGTTGCAGAATATTAGTTTAATCGTTATTAGTCTTTGTCTGTTTCATTAAATGTGTTTAAGTTTTTAAAACTGCTTCTGTCATCCCTTGCTGTTGCTGTAGCTGTTGTGTTGTAAATTGTAATAACAAATTGGGGGCTCGTCCGGGATAGACCATTGTGTGAGTAATTTATTGAAAATCTAACATTTCAAATTGTAAAATTGTTTTTGTGAATTTTCCTAAATATATTGACAGATCAACAGCAATGGATGATTTCTTGGCATCACCAACCGTTGAGGTTTTGAAGTCATTTAAAAAGACAGAACTGCTAGAAATTTGCAGACATTTGGAGCTGACAGAGGTAAAACCAGCCATGCGAAAAGCAAGACTGGCTAGAGAGATAGTTGCATATTACATTGATGAAAATGTGTTTGCACCAGGAGATCTGGAACAGTTTCCAGTGGAAAATCCAAATATATAAATAGAACTTAAATTAAGAATGCTAGAGATTGAAAGGGAGGAAAGAGAAAAACAAAGAGAATTTGAGAGGGAGGAAAAAGAGAAAAAGAGAGAGGAAAGAGAAAAAGAAAGGGAGGAAAAAGAGAAAGAAAGAGAATTTGAGAGAGAGAAAGAGGAAAGAGCAGAAAGAGAGAGACAGAGACAGAGAGATTTTGAATTAGAGAAATTTGATAGAGAAGAAAGACTCCAAATGGAGCAACTAAAAATTAAAATTCAAACTGAAAATAAATTTCGGGCTAGCCAGGAGGTAAAATTGGTGCCTCCATTTTCGGAAAAGGATGTTGACAACTATTTCCAGTGTTTTGAAAAGGTAGCAATGAGTTGCCAGTGGCCAAAGGAACACTGGCCTCTGATGTTGCAAACTGTCCTCAAGGGTAAAGCTCAACAAGCCTATTCGGCTTTTTCTGCAGATGATTCCTCTGATTATGAGGTTGTCAAAAAGGTTATTTTGAGAGCTTATGAGTTGGTTCCAGAGGCTTACCGACAGAAATTCAGAGGTCTGAAGAAATCTGAAAATCAGACTTATGTTGAATTTGCTAATGAGAAGAAGGTTTGCTTTGAGCGCTGGTGTACTTCTATGGAGGTCAAGGATGATTTTAACTCACTAAAAGAGATGGTGTTAGTTGAAGAATTCAAGAACTGTGTTAAGGATGATGTTAAGACCTACCTTAATGAGAAGCAAGCACTGAATTTGCAGTCAGCTGCCAAATTTGCAGATGAATATGTTCTCACACATAAGTCTAAATTTCAGTCTAGCAGTAACAATAGATGGTCCCAATTTCACAAAAAGGGTTACGGTGATACCCAAGATTCCTCACCCAAAGACAAAGACAAATCTGGTGATGGTGCTCAGAAATCCAGTAACAGGTCTGATCAAAGTGTGAAAGCTGACAGTGACAAAAGTGGTCTAGTTTGCAGTTATTGCAAGAAATTTGGTCATGTTACAACTAACTGTTGGTTCCTTAAAGCTAAAAAAGAAAAAGAAAAGGATACCAAACTAAATGCCTTTGTGAAAACAAGGTTAGAAACCCCTGTAGTAGATAACCAATCTGCTAAATTGCCTGCTTCTTGTGGGGCTAAAAAGCCTGATACAGCTGACTTCGTGAGGGAGGAATTTCTTCCATTTGTGTCAGAGGGATTTGTGGCTCTGAATGAGCATACTACTCCTGTCCCCATATATATCCTAAGGGATACCGGAGCTTCTCAGTCACTTTTGTTGATGGACTCCTTGGAGTTACGTGATGAGACCGCTTCAGGGGATTTCATACTTGTACAAGGTATTGAAGGGAGGACTGTATCTGTACCCCTGCGCTCTATATTCTTGAAGTCAGATTTAGTTACAGGACAGGTAAAGGTGGGACTTATGTCAAGTCTACCTATAAAGGGTGTTTCTCTGTTGCTAGGCAATGACCTGGCTGGGGGCAAAGTAGTTCCCCCTGTACATCTTACTTCACAGCCGAGCACTGAAGATGGGGATGAGGACCCATCTCTGTATCCTTCTTGCGCAGTGACTCGTGCTTTGGCCAAGAAGGCTAAAGAAGAAGATGTTGTGGTGCCATCCAGCACATTGAATAGTCAGGACTCAGGTCGTTCGCCTCATGACTTTGATTGGCCTACTATGGTTTCTCCATTTGAGAACTTATCAGACACTTTTATCAGTTCATTGTTCAGCCAGCCAGATAGGTTTGGTGATTCTGATGTGTCTGGAGACTTGTCTTTGTCCAGAAAGCGGTTGATTGAGGAGCAAACTAATGATCCTGAAATTTGTGCACTAAGGAGGAGAGCCCTTCCTGAGAAAGAAATAGACGCAGTTCCAGTTGGGTATTATCTCAAGGATGGTGTGTTGATGCGGAAGTGGCGCCCTCCTGATATCCCTGCCAATGCAGATTGGGCAGTGGTCAGGCAAATTGTTGTTCCGAAGGTCTACAGGAATGAGATCTTAACAATGGCTCATAGTTTACCTTTAGGAGGTCATCTTGGTGTTAACAAGACTGTTGATAAGATCATGAAACACTTCTTTTGGCCAGGGCTTCGGAAAGACATTTCCAACTTTTGCAAAACCTGTCACACTTGTCAGGTAGTTGGAAAACACCAGTTAGACCCACCTGTAGCTCCATTGCAGCCTATCCCAGCATTTGGGGAGCCCTTTTCTGAGGTCATTGTTGATTGTGTTGGTCCATTACCCAAGACTAGATCTGGAAATCAGTACTTGTTGACAATCATGTGTGCATCTACCAGATTCCCCGAAGCCATACCTCTACGTAACATCAAGGCAACTGCAATCTCGAAGGCATTGATAAAGTTCTTCACGTTGTTTGGCCTTCCCAGGGAAAGTCAGTCAGACCAAGGTAGCAATTTCACTTCAGGATTGTTTCAGCA
This sequence comes from Gymnothorax reevesii, assembly GCA_029721435.1. NCBI lineage: Eukaryota > Metazoa > Chordata > Actinopteri > Anguilliformes > Muraenidae > Gymnothorax > Gymnothorax reevesii. The sequence continues at coordinate 43,786,781 of CM056587.1, read as the reverse complement.
GGTTGTGTATGAACTAGGTGCAAAGCAGATTCTTTCTAGTGCCTATCATCCAGAAAGTCAGGGTGCCTTAGAGCGGTTTCATTCCACTCTCAAGACAATGATGAGGACTTATTGTTATGACCATGAGAAAGACTGGGATGAAGGTGTTCATTTGCTGTTGTTTGCAGCTAGAGAAGCAGTGCAGGAGTCTACTGGATTCAGTCCATTTGAGCTAGTGTTTGGTCATGAAGTGAGAGGACCTTTGCTATTATTGAGTGAACAATGGCAAGAGGAAGAGCCGCACATTAGTCTGTTAGACTATGTTAGCAAGTTCAAGGACAGATTGCATGCAGCTTGTGACCTTGCCAAAGAGAACTTGAAATCAAGTCAGGGAAAAATGAAAACTTGGTCTGATCATAAGGCTAGAAGCCGTGAGTTTAAACCAGGAGACAAGGTCCTTGTGTTGTTTCCCTTGCAGTCCAATCCATTGCAGGCTAGATTTCATGGTCCTTATGAAATTCTGACCAAACTCAATGATCTCAATTACATTGTGAAGACTTCAGGTAGGAGAAAACCAAAACAATTGTGTCACATTAACATGCTGAAGCCTTATCATGACAGAAATGCTAGGGGTGCAGCTGTCACTTCAGATTCCTATATGGCCGAGATTTGTGAAGATGAGGGGGACTTTCAAGATGATGAACCTAGAATTAAAGCTGAAGTTCTTTCATGTAAATTGTCAAATTCTGAAGTGTTGCAAAATCTTGATGTAAAGCTCCAGCACTTAGAACCCTCACAGAGAGATCAGTTTGAGAGGTTGATCAAGAAATATGAGGATCTGTTTCCTGATGTTCCAAAAAGAGTTTCTATAGCCTCTCATGATGTAGATGTTGGTGATGCCAAACCAATAAAGCAGCATCCGTACCGAATGAATCCTGAAAAGAGAAAGATTGCTGAGAAAGAGGTTGAGTACATGTTAGAACATGATATTATCAGACCCTCCAACTCAGATTGGAGTTCACCCTGTGTGCTAGTTCCAAAACCTGATGGAAGTACTAGATTCTGTACAGATTATCGCAAAGTCAATGCTGTAACTAGAACTGATGTGTTTCCAATACCTAGGATTGATGATTGTATTGATAGAGTAGGGCAAGCAAAGTTTCTGACCAAGATTGATTTATTGAAGGGTTTTTGGTGTGTGCCTTTAACTGAGAGGGCCAAGAGCATCTCTGCTTTTGCCACACCATCTGGGTTGTACCAGTATGAAGTCCTACCCTTTGGCATGAAAAATGCCCCAGCCACGTTCCAAAGGATGATAGTCTACAATCGCCAGATTGCCACACACGGGTGCGTACATCGATGACCTGATCACATGGAGTGACTCCTGGGAAGAACATTTAAAAGATGTAGAGACGTTGTTCCAGCGCCTGACCCAGGCTAACCTGACTGCTAACCTGAGCAAGAGTGACTTTGGTTGTGATACTGTCACCTATCTTGGCTACGTCATAGGCCAGGGTAAGGTGGCACCCATAAATGCTAAAGTCCAAGCCATCATGGACTTTCCAGTTCCTGACAACAAAAAAGCTTTGCGCCGCTTCCTTGGAATGATCGGGTACTACCGCAAGTTCTGCAAGAACTTTGCTGAGATTGCTCTGAGTCTAACTAACTAACTGAAGAAAGGCGTAAAGTTCACTTGGGATGATGCATGCCAGAGAGCCTTCGATCGCCTGAAGTCTCTGCTGTGTCACTTCCCCGTGCTCAAATCTCCCGACTTCAACAAACCGTTCTCCATCGCGGTCGATGCTAGCGACCAAGCTTGTGGATCTGTGCTCCTACAGAGAAGTGACTCTGATGACATTGAGCATCCCGTGGCATACTTCTCCAGGAAGTTCAATCGCCACCAAAGGAACTATTCCACAATAGAGAAGGAGCTGTTGGCTCTGGTCCTTTCTTTACAACACTTTGAGGTTTATGTTTGTACAGGACAAAAGCCAATGATTGTGTACACTGACCACAATCCGTTAATGTTTTTGAGTAAGATGAAAAACAAGAATCAGAGATTGTTGAATTGGAGTTTGAATTACAGGAGTTTGACTTGGAAATTAAGCATGTGAAGGGTACAGACAATGTAATTGCTGATTGCTTATCCCGTGTTTGAATATGTATAAATATATCACGTGTTTATTTGAATATTGTATGATATGTATATGTAGACAAGTGTCCACTTAACCATTTTGTTTTATAAAGAAAAGTTTTGCCTTTATGAGTCAAAATTTTTCCCTTTTGGAATGGAGGTGTGATGTGAATAGAGGCCACTAGATGGCAGCATTTGCCTTTCTTTTCTTGAGCTCAGACTGGAGCTAGGTTTAGACATGTCCTGGACATGTCTGGGGCAAGTCCCCGAAAATTAAAAAAAAAGAGGTCTAAATGTGGGTGGGGTCTGCAAAAGAGTATATAAGGAAAAGAATTGAGACAGTAAAGGAGGCGGAGAAATTGCAAGAAGAAGGATATGTCTGACCAGACCTGTCATTTCTGTTCAAGACCTGTGAGGTTTCTTTTGTGGATTTTTGCCTGTGTTTGAGCCTTTTTCCTCACCCAGCGCATCACCAGAAAACCCACCAAAGGGACTGTAAATTTTTCTGTTTTTGCTATATTTAATCTTGGTCATCTAGTTGCAGAATATTAGTTTAATCGTTATTAGTCTTTGTCTGTTTCATTAAATGTTTTTAAGTTTTTAAAACTGTTTCTGTCATCCCTTGCTGTTGCTGTAGCTGTTGTGTTGTAAGTTGTAATAACAAATTGGGGGCCATAACAGGATAGACTTGGAGGGAGTCCGGCTACAAAGGGGGGCGTGGCATATAGAGCCCGTCCGTCTCAAACCCGGTGAAGAGTTTATTTACGCTCCAAGTCAGTAGACACTCCGGACTTATTCATTAAAAAAAAAGGGTTTAATAAAATGGCTTATCTCTCCCTGTGTCTGTTCATTCTTAAACATATGTTGCGCCTACAATGAATGTGAACAGTATAGTTAAATGCACCATGGCAGTGTCTACTGCACGTAATGGATTAGTTTCAATAGACCCCAGTTTACCCCTACTTAATATAGTCGATGTGTCAAAGGAAATGGCAGAGGGTTTGTGGGGTAACCTAGGGGTGCCAGGGGAAACTGTTGATTTTGTGTGGGTATCGACTAACAAGCGACGGGAACAATTCAGAATGACTAACCGCCGTGGGGGAAGGGTTAGCATCTGGGGAGCCATTTCCCTATGATTAAATTAAATTGTTTGCATTAAAGGCTGCACCGACGAGTGCTTGGAAAACCCTAATTGTAAATGATACACCAATTTCTTTTCTATGTGACACGGGGGCATGTTGAACTGTCATCAGAAAAGGAAGTGCAATTTTTCCACATGGGCTCAGCACTAATGTGACACAAACTTGTGCTGCGAATGGGGCAACGGGACAGCGTAGCAACAGAGGAACTCAAATTTGAGGATCCTGAGGGGATTGCTACACTCTGCTCTGTAAGTGTCCACACAGCGCCCAGTAAACCTCCTGGGGAGGGACGTAATGTCTAAACTGGGGCTCGGGGTGGTTCCTACAGGTCCTACTACCTGGGAGGCAATGCGCGTGTTCGAAGGAAACGAACAGGGTGAGATTGCGGGGATCAGATGGTGGTTCTGGGAACCGGACCCCCAGCAATCTACTAAGCGTTGCAATTTGCAGATTTGCCCCCTCGCAAGCCGATAACAGCAATGTTGCAAATAGTGCTGGGGAGAGGACTGAAGACCCCCGTGTCCGGTGAAGTAGTGTCTGGTGAAGTATAAATTGACATATTTCCATGGTACTATCTAATCGGCATGTTTGTTGCATGCAAGTTGAGGGCATCACGTGGTACGTGGGTGACAGCCCACACCTAACAGAGGGGCGATGGAGACGACCTCTGTGAACAGGTGAGGCTGGTGAAACTGTGAAAGTGAATGCGCCAGTCAGCGGGTGGTGCTTCTGTGATCGGTGGGCTCTGAAAAGAAGACACCGGGAAGCAGAAAGCAGAGTTCTGAACCTGGGGGAGCCTGGGTGGAGATCTCTGTGGAAAGGGATCAAGCCGGGGACTGCGCCCTGAATCAGAGTTTTCAAAGGATCTAAGTGGTCAAAAACATGTGTCCAAATTGGAATAGCAGGATGCTACTTCTGCTTATTGTATCTGTCGACAGCAGCACAGGGGGGGATCTGTCAGCTTATTGGGCCAGTGTGTGTACCTATATACCAGCTAATGATGAGGCAGGAGGGGTGATTGATCAAGCCTTGCAACGTTTGGAAGACATATCTGATGCACAACAGCGAGATCTCGCACCAGCAGTGGCAATTTCTTGGTGGGACTGGCTTCTGTCTGGGGATTGGAAAATGGGAATTACATCTGTAGTTGAGTCTTGTAGTTGGGGAATTCGCAGTACTGCTCTTTTGCAGTTGCTGCGGAATTCCCATAATTAAAGGAATGATATCAAGAGTATTGAGTACTAATCCAGAGTATCAGATGTTTCTATTACAGGACAACAATGAGATGTATACTCTGCCCGAGGTGCTTTAGGAATCATACAATGATGTAATTGAGTAAAAGGGTTTGTTTAAACCAAAGGATGGACTGTAATGGTAATATGATGAAACATCTTCCCCGTGAATGAATCACATGCTGAAAATTTAGAGAAGTGGCATGCTGGCGGATAATCAATTATAAACAGGGGGGAAATGTGGAAACATTTTTTATTGATTAATTTAATGATTATTAATTGCTTATCCTTGCTTGCTCATATTCTGTTTTAGTTCACAACTTCATAGGCCTAGAGTGTGTGTGTGCTTGCATATTTCTGATTTAGCAGGGGCCTGCGTAACTCTACTTGTGAGTCATGACAAGTAGCCTATCTAAAGTCATGACAACTTGAATGTCTGTACCAAGGACAAGATGTTTTTCTCTTTCCCTAAGTTTATGTGTTCATAGAAAGCTCCGGAATCCTTAACAAGATAAGCTGAAGCCAGAGCTGAGAGAGAAGGCAGGTGCTCTCCTCCCTGGCAAGATGTGTGTGTATCCCTGGACAACTTGACGTGGTTACGTACCAACTTGACTCAGTTGCGTGGGACGCAAGACTCGCGTGATGTGTAAATCAGCACAGGGGAGGAGAACGCCATGGAGTATTCCATACCAGAGAACTTTCTAATTGTGTATCCTCCATCTTGACCTGAACTTCAGTATGTGGGGATCCTTATTTGCAAAAAAGTAAACGAACTTTGGCTTGGATATTAACTTCTCTGCCTCCGACTGATTTTTTCCTGAGTCGTCTTGAGTTTTCTCTAGTGAAGGTAATACTGGGAATATAAAACCAAAATTCCTTTAACACTCCCCTCCTACTACAGGAACTCCTCTCCTACTCAACTATCTTCACTGCCGGCAACACTAAAAGTTGCGAGCAGCACCCTCCCGTCCCAGTGCCACCGCCCCAGGAGCAAAGCCAGGCCAGTCTTACAAATGCTCACACTGTTTTTCTTTCCACTTTTCATCCAGTGTCCTCCTCTCTGCACGCCAAGCACAGGTGACTGTCATTAACAATCAAATGCCCCTCCCCCCTAAGCAGAAGCAGGGAGATGGCAATCCGCCCTCTCACTACACTCCTCCCTCCCCTAATGGAGAGGACTCGTCCTCGAGTAAGCATGACAAGTCATAGTCTCCTAGCCACCCTGGCGCTCTTCGCTCACGCACAGGGCGCCCAACTTGTACACAGTCCCCCTGAGTGTTCCTCTTCCTGGGTGGACCCAGCGAGATCCCTCCTGTGTCCACCGTTTCACTGCAGCCATCTGCTGCCTGCTGAAACTCATTCCCTTCGGGCGTCTCGACGTCCCTTGTCATACCACCGGAGCCCCGTAACAGTCCTGCTGCTCTTTCCTCGTCCGCCTTTATTACAGCCTGGGGACAAGGCATAGCACAACCAGATGAAGACAGCGTGCTTTGCAGGAGGTCAGCAGCAGAGCTCTCATCCCTCTGACTTGGGCCCACACACTCATCCTGGATTGGTGACGGCCCTAGGCAGGCAGACACATAAGGTTTAAGATGGTTGAAATGTACAACAACCCCCAAACCCCCCACAACTGGTGCCACCCGATACAACACCTCAGTAACCCTCTCTACAACCTTAAACGGGCCCTTAAAGCGTCTCTGAAGCTTGGGATACAATCCTCTCTTCCTAGCCTTATTCAAAACCCATACAAGCTTCCCCTCAGAAAAATACTGAAAGCTTGCCCTAAAGTCAAAATTGATTTTTTGTTGACTGGAAGCTTTGGTCTGATGCCTCTTTACTGCCTCAACCACAGTGGACAATGTCTCAACTAACTGGGTCACATATGAGCTAGCTGAGGAAAATTCCTTCCCAGTTCCCAAATCTAACATTATATCCACTGGGAGGACCATTTCCCGCCCAAACAACACCTTATAAGGGGTAAACCCAGTACTGGCATGTACACTACTGCGATATGCCATCATCACATGTGATAACAAAGTGTCCCAATTAAACTGATTTTCTTCTTTCAAACAATGACAACATGGACAACAAAGTGCGATTAAATCGCTCAATGAGACCGTCTGACTGTGGATGATATGGTGACCTACTTGTTTTACGAATATTAAGAAGCTGACACAATTCTCTAAACAAAGTGGACTCAAAAGACTGTCCCTGATCTGAATGAAGGCTCCTTGGAACCCCAAACCGACAAACCCACTCCTCCACTAAAACCTTAGCAATGGTGTAGGCTTCCTGATTAGGCAGGGGAAACGCCTCCACCCATTTAGAGAAATATTCCCAATAATCAACACATATTTATTTTTACCCCCTGTCTCTGGTAGAGGGCCTAAAATATCAAGTGCTACCCTTTCATATGGCCAGGATACAACTGATGGCTGAAGTGGGGCACAAGGATGACGACCCTGCATCTTCCGGGAGGCAGAATCTACACACTCCTGGCACAACTGCTTGACATCACCAAACCACCCTAGCCAAAAAAAACGATCTTTCACCTTCCCCCGCAGCTTCTGTACCCCTAAATGACCCCCCGTAGGAGAGTTATGCAACTGCGCCAGAACTTTTGGAATGAATGACTTAGGAAGAACAATTTGCTCTTGGAATGCAGCGTCAGAGTTGGTAGGCGGTATTCTTACCAAACGTGAGTGTTTAACCTGCAACTGTGACCACACATGAGCATACTTTTGTAGGGCTATATCTTCAGAAAGACTCTCCCCCCCCTCTCTTTAAGATAAATAAGCTGCTGTAATTCCGCATCCTCCCTCTGGGCCACTGCCAACCCATCCTCCTCCCCCTCCAGAACTGTCTGCTTCCCAAACTCTTGCTCCTGTATAGCACACATGGAGGAACCTTGGGGAGGCCGACCCGGGATCACAGCTTCAGCATGACCTGCCACCGGGGCTGTTGCAACAAACACCGGTAACCTAGAGAGAGCATCTGCATTGGCATGAGCTTTCCCTAGTCTGTGAACGATCTTATACTGGAAACTGGCCAACTGCTCTACCCATCGAGCAAGTTATCCCTCCAAGCCCTGGAAGTTATGTAGCCACCTGAGTGAGTTATGATCCGTACGCAGTATAAACTCTTTCCCTAACAGATAGTGCTTGAAATACCTTGTAAAAGTCACCATACTCAACAACTCTTTTTTTGTTGTGGCATACTTTCTCTCTTGCTTTGTCAAAGCTCTACTTGCATAAGCTTCAACATGTTCCACCCCATTGTTCTCCTGTGACAAAACTGCACCTATGCCTATATCACTGGCATCGGTATCTAGAATGAAACACTTTGCGGGATCCGGATAGGCCATTACTGGGGAAGAAATCAGCTTAGATTTAAGCTGTTCAAATGCTATCTGACAAGCATCCGACCACTTAAATCGCTTTCCCTTTTCAGTCAATTGATGAAGCGGGCAGGATATTTCTGCAAACCCCTTTATAAAACGTCGATAGTAGGACGCTAACCCTATAAAGCTTCTCACTTCTGTTTGATTTTTCGGAACTGGCCATTCCCTTTTAACTGCACCTTAGCTGGATCTGCCCTAACCCCTTCTGCTGAAATAATATGGCCAAAATACTGCACCTGGGTAGAAAAAATGTTGCACTTAGAGGGTTTTACTTTAAGATTAGCTTGCCGGAGCTTGGACAACACTTTATCTAAACGGGACAAATGCTCCATGAATGTACGGCCAAAGACAATGATATCATCCAAATAGACCAAACAGGTTGTCCACTGTAAGTCGGCCAAAACCACATCCATAAGCCTCTGAAAGGTGCTAGGCGCATTGCATAATCCAAAACGTAACACATTAAATTCAAATAGCCCCTGGCGCGTGACAAACGCTGTCTTATGCCTGTCCTTGGGATCAATCTCAACCTGCCAGTAACCACTGGCAAGGTCAAGAGTAGAGAACCAGCAAGCTTTATGCAAACTATCCAGGGCGTCATCAATTCGAGGAAGGGGATAAGCATCCTTCCTAGTTAGATCATTAAGCCGCCGATAATCAACACAAAACCGGAGCCCCCCATCCCGCTTCCTCACTAAAACCACAGGGGCACCCCAAGGGCTATATGAGGATTGAATGATACCACTTGCCTGCATCTGTTTAATGTGTGCAGCACACTCTTCTTGTAAATGAAGAGGAACACGACGTGGATGCAACTTAACAGGTTTGGCATCACCAGTATCAATTTTATGCCTTGCAAGGAGGGTTCTACCTAGATCCGCATCACCTGTACTAAAAACTGGCAAATACTTATACAACAAATCACGAATAGCTTGCTTCTCTGCTGCCCCCAACCCCTTTTGGTCCAAGCTTAAATGACTTACCAAGGAATCCACCGACCAGAGAGAATTGGGTTCCTCGCCCCCGCTATCCCCTTCGTACTCCCCCAAAACCCCCTCTACCTCAATGTCTGTATGCAAAGTTCCAACTTTCATACTTCACTTCAACACCATCTCCTCATCCATAACCTTTATCACACGAACAGGGACAACATTTTGTTCTACCCGACAAACTATTCAAGCCACCAAAACATGACAATGATCAGAAAGTGATGTAGAGGGTTCCAACATACCTTCTATATTTGCGCTGAGTGGGGTTGTGACTATGCCAGTGAGTATAGCCTCACTTCGGGGTGGCACAGTGGTATCAGGCTTTATAATAACTGTACGGGGCCTCAAAGAATCTTCCTGAAACAATAAGGGTAAGGCTTTCCCCATTACCCGGAAAACCCTCTCCTTATAGTCTATCACTGCCCCATACTTTGACAAAAAGTCAAAACCAAGCAGGATATCCCTTGAGGGAACATCCGCAACCAAAAACTCTACTACAAGGGCTAGGGAGCCAAACTGGCAAACTGACTGCCAAATCCCTGATAAAGGCATACCCCCTCCATTAGCAGCAGATACATTGCCTGAATACTTATTTAACTCCCCCCCCCTCTTGTAATAGTCCTCCATAATTTTTCAGGAATGACCGATCGATCAGCTCCATTGTCCACCAACACAAGTGATTCAACCCCACCCACTTTAGCACTTACATGACTACCCTTCCTATTAGTAGAGGCCACCATCTGAGTAACAAATGAGGGGGCGGGCAGTTGGCCCTCCATACCCGCCCCCTTTAGTTTCCCTGCACATATGGGCAGTCACGACATAGGTGTCTATCACATCCACACTCCCAGCACACACCAGCACGATTACGCACTCCACGCCTGGAGCCATTACTAGGACCAGCCCCCGTGACAACTTCAGGGGGGTTCATGGAAAGACCAGAGGAGGGGGGAGCAGGGGACACATTCCCAAAGGGCCGCTGGAACCCCTGCACTGCCGACTGCATGGCCTTAACCTCCTGACGCAACTCTTCTACTGCACCCCACAAAGCTTCAAAACGATCATTTGCGTCATTGGTGTTTTCTTTTACCTCTCTAACTCTTGCATCAGAAGCAGAATAACCGGGTTCTAAATTTCTAAGGAGCTCCATCTCAGCCGCCAAATGGATTGCAGACTCCAACGTCTTGGGCTTTGCAGCCCAGAGACTAATTCAGAAGTCCCCAGAAGTAAACTGATCTTTAGCCAACATATCCCCTACATGATCATCTAAAGAGGGATAAGCTTTGGCCACTAACCTACGCAGAGCATTGCCAAACTCCTGAGCCGTTTCATTAGGCAGCCTCCTTCTTTCTACAAAAACAACCCTACTCCATTCATCACTACAACAAGGCTCTAGACATCTAGTCATAGCTACCTTCAACAATGCATAGTTACCTTTAGCTCCCACAGAGACACCATTATACATATCACGGGCGTGGCCAGATAACAACAAGGACATAAATTTCAATTTAACAGAGTCGCCCCAACCATTTACATCTGCAGCTAGTTCAAACTGTACAAGCCAATCCGACCACTCCCGACCCACCCCGGTAAAAACCTCTGGCATAAACACTGCACGAGGGATTAAACTACATGAGGGGTGTTGTGTTCCAGGGTTCTGGCCTTTGGCCAGAACAGTATTGCTTATGGTTTTAACAGTTTCATGTTCTAGATTTCATAGTTCATAGTTCATGTTCATGTCACAGTTTTAACAGTTTCTTGTTTCGGGATTTTACACTTCAAGTTTCATTCCTTGTCCATGTTTTTACTTTTCCATGTTTTTGTTTTTGCCAGGTCTGCCATGCCACTCCACCGCTTGTCTGCGTTCCGCCCCGTGCCTTCGTTGTTGCACATTTCAGAGCTCTGGGTTGGCTTTGGTATTTCCCTCTTCCTTCTGTGCTGTGCTGGCTTCGGGCCTTTCTAAGCTTAATTGACAATTAACTGTTTTTAAGTTACTAACATTTACTAACACTCACTGGGTGGTGTAATTCTTAGATAGGCACATTACTAATACTACTAATTTAGACAGGGAGTTTATTGTCATGATTCCTGCTTTGCTATTTCAAGATCTTGCTGTGCTTTTCTGTTCTTAACATTCAAGCTTGCTTCCAAACTGCATACTTAATTGGTACTTAAGCTGAGCACGCTCATTCTCTTAATGAGCAGGTCATGTCATCCAATCTCTGTCCATGTCTTGATCTTGCCATGCCTCTTGTTTCTCTCTCTCTCCAGGTGATACCCCTCATGTCATGATTTTCAAGCCTTTATCTGGATGCGGTGGAAGTTGGCTGGCAGACAGTGTCTCGCGTCTCATTGCATGTGCAAGTGTAGCCAAGTTCTTGTTGTCAAGATTCCCTAGCATTTCTAGTTTCAAGTCTTGTCCCAGCCTCTTGTTTTTTGAATTTATATATAGTCTGGTTATTTATTTTCCTTGTGCTTCTTGCCTGGAGTTTCCAGTGCCTTTTTGTTTTTTGCCTTTTGCCTTTATTGTTTATAGCTCTGTGTAGCTTACCTCAGTTTGTTTTTTGCAACCCTTTGGGCCAAGTTTTTCGTTGGCCCTCGTGCCTGTTTTGTTTTTTGTTTAATAAATCCTCATTCCCATCTCCCCGCATCTGGTGTCTACCTGATTCCTTATCAAGGGGACTATTACTGGAGCGGCCATGTTGGCCAAAGGATCGATTTCACTTGCATTAATTTCCTGCAATCCTAACTGGGATAAATTATTCTCTACCTCAGACATTTTTGTTTTGTTTACGGATCCCTCTGCTGCCACCAGTGTAATAAACTTTAATTTTAGTTAAACATAGCATAAGCTACCACCACCTTTATAAATCCGGTATGGTCCGGAGTCAGAGGCAAGAGAAAACACCCCGCGCACGGATTCTTTATAAAAGCCCAATTACTTTATTGACCATTAATTTAAGAGCAGACACTCAAACCAGAAGCTCCTGAAGAGTTCTTGTAATGGCCACAAGTGGCCCCCGTTACAACCGCGGCACAGCAAACCCGTAATATACATCCATAAAACACCATAAGATGCACACTGCACACACTTAATATTGCCACTGCAACCACATAAACTCCTGAATCACTGCGTTGGACACCATTGGAAAACAGCGCCCATCTCACAGTATGGACACACAGCATCAGATTGCACAGCGCACAATTAAGCCCGCCCGACTACAGGCGGAAAAAAACCACGTCTACCATTAAGGGGATACAGGAGGCCTCATGGCCACAGCGTTACCCCCAGAAGAACCCCTGGCAGAGTATCCCGCATATTAAGATCTATTTAAAAATTGGGCAATACAAAATACACCATAACAAAACAAATAACATTTTTAATGTTACAAATATTCTCCACTCGCCCGGTCTGGCAACAACACCCCCCCCGTGGGGTGCGGACAGTGAAGCCAAAGATTCACTTCAATACAAATGGCTCCAGTAATTCATCTCTTAACATAATCCATGCGATACATTCATCGACAAAAGGCAGTACAATTCATTTTATACAACCAACATCGAAAAAGATACGAAAGCGGAAGATTTTAAAACACACGCTAAGTTTGTTATTGCAAGCAGGCAGTGATACTCTGAACCCCAGTCCCTCTCTGCCTACAGGAAGCATCTAGCCTCCCCTCCTACTACAGGAACAACTCCCCTACTCAACTATCTTCACTGCCGGCAACACTAAAAGTTGCGAGCAGCAGCCTCCCGTCCCAGTGCCACCGCCCCAGGAGCAAAGCCAGGCCAGTCTTACAGATGCTCACACTGTTTTTCTTTCCACTATTCATCCAGCGTCCTCCTCTCTGCACGCCAAGCACAGGTGACTGTCATTAACAATCAAATGCCCCTCCCCCCTAAGCAGTGGCAGGGAGATGGCAATCCGCCCAATCTTCAAGGGCATTCTATAGGGCGTCATCCAACAACAAAGGTGCTTCTTCCCTGTTGGGAGAACATAAGGGCCAAACGCGAGTGTTTTACTTGGAGTAGTGTAAAAGTAGCTAAAGATATGGCATTAGATTAGTTAAGATATTCACCTACAGTACCATTATCAGTAACACCGCCCTTGCTGTTTCCTGTAGCTTCAGTTGATTTATCTATGCTTCAGGGGCAGGAAGAGTCTGGGAATATTGCTCAGTTAGTTGAGGATAGGCTAAATACAATGTACCAATCAGCTGTGCCTTTGTTGACAGATGGATCTAAGGATCCTGATACAGGGAGAACCAGAGGCGTTACCAGGATGCCAAGCTTGGGTGGGCATTTGTCCTCTTTGGGGGGGCAAAAGAAAGAACCTCTAAATCAGGGATACTCATTCTTTTCCAGAATGAGCCACAGTGGGTGCTGGCTTTCGCTCTATCCAACCTGTCCCACACCTGATTCTACTAATGAACCCTTAAAGCTATTGCCATAGACCCTTGATAAGTAGAATCAGGTGTGTAACTGCATGGTTAGAATGAAAGCCTGCACCCACTGCGGCTCATTCTGGAAAAGAGTGAGTATCCCTGCTCTAAATCGCCATAAAATAAATAAATAGGGCCTATATTGGCGGCTGGTGAATTGGCGATAGGGGAGGGACATTAACAGGTGTGGTCATTTTTCATTAATTATGCACACTCGGGTTGTGCCAATCGTGAACCGCGATTTTTTATAAGGCGTAGCACCACCACCTGCTGCTATGGGGCGAACATCCGAGCTTTAAACACATCGCAGGTTGAATGAAAGTGTGAAACATCAAAGGGAATGTAAAATGCTTCCGGAAAAAAAATTGACTGACATCAGTATTTTTCGGCTCTATGCGGCACAGAGCCAAGTAAAGGACTACAGAATCGCCTCATATTAACCAATTGGGCAACTGTCAGAAAAACAAAGCTGTTCCCATTTACTTTACTTGATTGACAATCAAATGGTGAATTCGTTTACTCAGTTGAATGAGTAGAGCTGTTTAGACAGCATGTTCGATTGATGCATTTCGAAATTTAAATGGCCATAGAACAGCAGATTTGCATGAACGCGACTGTCATTGCCACGCGATTTCGTGCAACTGATCATTTATATCTCACATTCACGTTTCAATTGCTTTTGGGGAAGACGACGTTTTTTTCTAATTATTCAAACTGGCATTCTTTCAATCTAACACCGTAGCCCAGTTAGTTTATTCTGCTTTTCACCGTTACATCTTAATCGTTATAGGCCACAGACATCGCTTGATTGTTACTGAGGCCAAGTACACTGGAGCAGAATTGGGAAGGGCGGAGCACCTGCAATTAGCGAAATCTAAACTCGGGCTTCTTTCCGACAGCATTTTAAATCGTTTTAAGTCGCTTCAGGTGTGAGTGTTTAAAGAAATTACACGCGACTGCCTACACGCCTCATGACTGTAAGTGGGTCTCATCACACGTAAAAAACAAAAAAAAAAAAATCCTCGTTCAACATCGCCACATCCCAACTCAGCATTTCATTTCTCGTTGTAGTATATTTAGGAGATCTAATGATAAAATAGAAATATAGAGATTTGTTATAAAAGCTCCCTGGATTTTAAGCGTCTAGGAAAATACACAAGGTGGAAAACCTCCTGAAAAGCGGATGAAACATGGATGTGAGATATAAATGATCAGTCGCACGAAATGGCGTGACAATGACATCGTGTTCATGCAAATCTGCTGTTCTACGGCCATTTAAATTTCGAAATCCATCAAACATGTTGTCTTAGTAAACAGCTCTACTCATTCAACTTAGAGAGTAAACGAATCCACCATTTGATTGCCAATCAAGCTAAGTAAACGGGAACAGGTTGACTTTTCTTAGAGTTGCCTTCTGAAGTCCTTTACTTGGCTCCGTGTAGCACGTCGCCGAAAAATACTTAAGCCAGTCAAGTTTTCTTCCCGAAGTGCTTGTGATCCAGAATTATTGTTGCCACAACCCCAGTGAGTGACTAGCAACTCCAGACTAACTTAGCTGCTGGCGAGCTGTCTGGGCTCACTCGGTAGCCAACTCAGGTTATAATCACACGAGTCAATACAGATGGCAAACTAGTACACAAATGACCTTAATGTCAAAGAACAAGACTAACAAAATAAGCGGTGGCAGAATAAGCAACAAAAGAGGTATGGGCGAAATTTTAATTCCCTGAGAGAAGCGCAGGGCCGTAGACGTGACCTCAAACTGATGAGTGAAGACGGCAGTCTGAGAGAATGGGAGGGTCCCAGTAATTCGATAGTGTCCGTTGCTTTCACAGCAGAAAAGACTGGCAAAGGAATCCACCAATCACACATAGTGATAGATAAATGAAGCATATGTAAAGCTCACTCTAAATGGCTGTCTGTCTCCGGCTGTGAATCAGTTGGGTAACGCGTGTATGCTGTCAAATTGGAGTAAATTATTTTTTTTATCTAGAGTTTTCATCGGGGGGGGCAGAGCTTTTCTCCCTGCCCCCCCTTGGTAACGCCCCTGGGGAGAACTGGGTTTGCTTTCAGTGTCCCAACAATGGAAGTCTGTGTCAAAAGAAGAACCTCAGATCATTTGTTTATTTATACAGTTGAGATTCTGGCAATGGCGTCAGCATTGCAGTGGGTAGAAGCGTCACAAATTAGAGAGGTTGTTCTTTGCTCTGATTCATGCTCAACACTAATGTCATTGCAGTCATCTGTATCAGACAGTACACAGGATATCATGTATGAAATTCTTGAAACTTTGCACCGGATTAATGACATGAAAATTGGGGTGACATTTATGTGGGTCCCGGCTCACAGAGGAATTGTAGGTAATGAATTAGTGGACAGATTAGCTAAAGAGTCACTAAAAATGAATGAGGTCATGGAGATTGCATTGAGCAAGTTGGAAGCAAAAGGTTTGGTTAAGGAGAAGATCATGAGAGAATGGCAGCATGAATGGGATACAGATATTACAGGAAGACACTTGTATGCAGTCCAGTCAGTTGTTGGCAAAGTAAGACCAGCCAATAGAAGCACTAAAGAGGAGAGGATTTTAACCAGATTGAGGGTTGGACATCCTAGAATAAACAAGACACTGCTCTTGATAGGGAAACATCCCTCAGGTCCATGCGAGGAGTGTCAGGAAGTTGAATCAGTGGAGCATGTTATTCTGTGCCCAAAATATTCACACGAACGTGAAGCATTCATGAAAACAGTCAGGACTACACAGGGGAGCTGACGCTTAAGATTGTATTAACAGGTGATGTAGGAGGTCTTTTCAAGTTTTTAAATGATACTGAATTAATTAGAAGGATTTAGTCAAGATGAGTTGGTTTTTGTATCCATTTATATTTTTTATTTTTTGTTGGTGTTCTGGGGTAGATGGATAACTCTGGTTCACACTCCAACACAGTAGGTGGCGGTAATACACCTTAAAGTTGGTTTTATACGCAAAAAACGCCAAGAAGAAGAACAAGAAGAAGGCAATCCGCCCTCTCACTACATTATCATAGCCCAATTTGTTGTCCGTAAACATTTAACAGCTCAAGAATCATGCACGGAGTAAACCAGTAAAACGCTTTACTGTACGTGTTATTTAATTCAGATGTGCTGACAATTTTCAGTCGAATTATTTAATGTCTTACCTTTTGGAAGATCACCACATACTGTCCATTCCGCTTCAGCTCAGCTGCTGGACTTGTCTTGTCGCACTTCAGGCGAGATTTCAGTCAACTCTCCCACAGCGTACTTGAACTACTCCGAACTACTACTTGACGACAGCCAGCGAGTTTAACAACATAATAGTATAAAAATTCACGACAACACAAAGTTATTTTAGAAAGATTATATTTTATTTCATGGTCCTTCAAGCAGCCAGCGACTTCTTTTTACTTCAACAACATAGTAGTATACAAATTCACTACAACACAAGGAAACTTTAGAGAGATTAGGCCTATATTTTATTTCATGGTCCTGTACCGATTTTTATTTGAATAGGTGTATTTATAGGTGAATAGGTGTCTTCGTTCATCACTTCCAGCGCAAGTCATGGCAAAATAAGGAAACTGTCGCGCGAAATCTTATGGGAGTGTTTACAGTATGGATTGCTTGACAGCAATTTATACATAATTAATTTTTCCTATCCAAAATATAAACCATGTGAGCCTAAATAGCATATTAACGTAACCCCTTATTTGTCAATATGTGATCATAGCCTACGTGTCCCTCAACAGACATTCAGAACATTGACGGTGCATTTTCCACATACCCTTCCGATCTCTTAGCCTACGGAAATAAATGGATTTTATATCGGGGAGTGTGATTTTATAAAATTTATTTTTCCTGATGAGGGTACAGATATCCGCAATTAAAGAGTTTAAAATTGGCTATTAATTTATCTACGTCTTATATTATCAATAGGGTCGCGAACAACGCAACAAAAATTTAGAGGGAGTCAATAACTGGAGAACTTAAATATTTCATGAAAACATTTTAATCACAATTTTAAAAGCTACCACAGTTCAAATTTAGGCCCCCTATGCTGTTTTAGTGGTATATTGCATGGGGCAGCTGAACTGTATTTCATACTTTGATTATTAAAATTTGCGAATAATTCACGGTTTACATGTCTGCCAAATCCCGCGAATCGAATTCTAACAGATCCAGCTGAGGCCGTCATCAGAAAAGAGCTTCACTCCATAAAACTCAACTGAGGAGTGGACATCTCATGTCGCTTTAAACACATGACTTCGCTTCATCTGTTCTTTCTCCTGTTTCCTCCATGGATCCTCGGTGAACTAGGATGCAATTTAAATGACATGAGACGTAACGTTAATGATTAACGCCCTTGTGTCCGCTAGATGGCTTTGATGATCGCTCTCATCAGGGCGTTAAACAGGCCTACCAAAGAAAACGTTGCCTCAGCGCACAAAAACTTTGAAATGCCTACATTAATCGCGGAAATAGCAACAGAAAAATAATACCCCGCTACCGAAACTGCAAAAACCGCAACATAAACTGTTGACTCGTAGCATAAGCCTATGAAAGTGCAACATCTTCTCTCGCATCCGTCTTTGCCATTTACTGCGCTTGCGCCTACCGGCCCAGGCTGCTTTCAGAGATAGCGGAATCAGGCGTGTCTCCTTAGGTTGGTAAGTAAAACTTCCAAATATGACGTTATTATTTATGCAGATGTTTAACAATGAATTGTAAGACGTAGCTGTTACATCCACATTCTCCTAAATTCGCTTATTTTAGCATGTCACCCTGCCGAAAATGAACGATGCACTGTCGATTTCGCTAAAGTCTTAGAGTTGCCAACTTGACGACTTTCTCGCTTAATCTGGCGACTTTCCAAATCGGGATTGTTTGTCCACTCAAGACGTATGTATTGTATGTATTTGTCCACTGAAGACCTGTCAATGTTAAATTGCGAAGCTTTTTTGGATTCATTGAACTTTGTATCCGTGGCGTTGCGGCGAATTTCGATAGTCCGCCATGAAACAGGAAGTTGGTTTTCCGCGCACATGCTTCGTGAGATTTGCGCGAAACTTCACAGGCTTGATTAAATTGTCTGCATTAGTATAAATATATGCTAATAATGGATCAGGAGTGGTCAGGTGGCTCCACAGCGCCCTCTAGATACGGCCATGTTAAGATAAAAGTGCTTGAATGTTCATTAAATTTTGTGTGATCATTGCATTCGTCATTGCAGGCAATGACTAATTTTTTGAAATTTTTTGGCCGAACAGGAAGTGAGTTTTGAGCTATTTCCTGCGTTTTTTCAAATTTTACGAACGCACGTTTATAAGCCTGAGAATACTCCAAAGCTAACAAAACCTTGCACAAATTATAATTGTCTTATTCTCTTCAATGTCATCCATCAATTGCCACTAAATGTGGCATATTGGCTCTATAGCGCCCCCAATCAGATTTTTAAAAGAATTGCCTTTTTGAGGGTCTCAAAATGTTCGAAAACTCACAAAATTTTGTAAATGTATAAAAACCATCATTCATAATACTCTGATAAAAAACTTACATATTGGCATGGCAAAAATGTCATTATAGCGCCCCCTGTAAAATTTCAAATAAGCAGCCCTCGCAGCCCGATAAACCTACATTTATGAAATTCGGTAGAGATGTGGAATATGACGAGACCTAAAAAAAAGTCTCTTGGTGCCATGACCTAGACTCAACAGGAAGTCTGCCATTTTTAATTGAAATTGCAACTTTTTTGGATTGTTGGCCATTCACAGGTGTCGTACTTTAACGAACTCCTCCTAGAGATTTCATCCGATCAACTTGAAATTTCGGTATTAGTATCTAAAGACATTGCTGATATTAAATTGCAAAGCTTTTTTGGATTCATTGAATTTTGTATCCGTAGCGTTGCGGCGAATTTCGATGTCCCGCCATTAAACAGGAAGTTGGGTTTACTCCCACATACTTCAAGGGTTTTCCCTGAAACTTTCCAAGGTTTATTAAATTGTCCTCCCAAGTATAAAAATATGCTAATATTAGATCGGGAGTGGCCAGATGGCTCCACAGCGCCCTCTAGATACGGCCATGTTAAGATAAAAGTGCTTGAAAGTTCATGAAATTTGGTGTGATCATTGCATTAGTCATTCCGGGCAATGGCTAATTTTTTTGGCCAAACAGGAAGTGAGCTATGAGCTATTTCCTGCGTTTCTCCAATTTTCACGAACACACGTTTGAAGGCCTTAGAATACTCCAAAGCTTGCAAAACCGAGCACAATTTATTATAGTCTTATTCTCTTCAATTTCATCCATCAATTGGCACTAAAAGTGGCATAATGGCTCTATAACGGCCCCAATCAGATTTATGAAAGAATTGCTCCTTTGCAGGTCTAAACATGCTGGAAAATTAACAAAAATCAACACACTCATGGAGTTCGGTAATACAATTACTATGTTGTAGATTTTACGCACAGGCATATCAAAATGGTACCATAGCACCCTCTAGAAAATTTTTGCACTCCCCTCAGGAAACCACAATGTACGCGGTCCAGCAGTGTCCAATGGCTGTGAATGGACGCCTGCACCCATCAAGATCTTGCTGCCACCCCAACGTGCACGAAGGGCGCGAGGGCCCTTTCAACGCTGCTTGCAGCTTTAATTAGGGCCCGAGCACCGACCGGTGCCAGGAACCTATTGTTTTTGATGGGATTTTTATTATTCTTCTTCTTCTTCTTCTTCCTCTTCTTTTTTTTCTTCTTCTTCTTCTTCTTTTTATTCTGCTGCGAGAACGCATTTTTGAAGGCTTTGCCATGCACGAAAACTCACAGAAATTTGCCGACACGTCAGTCGTGGTGAAAATTGCAAACTATTATTTATTTTGTGCTTGGACATGCCCCGGTGGCTCTATAGCGCCACCAAACACGAGGCCATTTTGGAACGCACTTGCTCAGATTCTAATGAAATTTTATAGGGTCATAGTAGTCATCATAAATTTTTTTGTCAATTTTTTGTCAATTTTTTTGCCACACAGGAAGTGAGCTATGAGCCATTTCCTGCGTTTTTTCAGATTTTTTACGAACACATTTTTGAGGGCCTCATCATCCTCGAAAACACACCAAACTTGGCTTATTGACTAAAAATATTAAGTCCTTTGATGCAATATCTCATTTGGCAGTGAGTGAGACATGGTGGCTCTACAGCGCCCCCTAATACATAATTACATTTTTGAGGGCATAAACATGCTCGAAAACTCACAAAACTTTGCAAACATATTAAGCTGGTCATACTCTTTACTAGGATATAGAGTTTAGAGATGGATGTGGCAAAATTGCATTACAGCGCCACCTGGAAAATTTCAATGAAGCAGCCCTCGCAGCGTGTTTAACCTACATGAACAAAATTTGGTGGACATGTGTACTATGCCAAGACCTAAAAAAAAGTCTCTTGGTGCCATGACCTAGACTCAACAGAAAATCCCCCATTTTTAATTGAATTTGCAACTTTTTTCAATTTTTTGCCATTCACAGGCGTCGTACTTTAACGAACTCCTCCTAGAGATTTTATCCGATCAACTTAAAATTTGGAACAGGCCATCCAAAGACCTTCTCCATGTTAAATTGCGAAGCTTTTTTGGATTCATCGAAATTTGTGTCCGTGGCGTTGCGGCGAATTTTGATGTTCTGCCATGAAACTGGAGGTTGCTTTTATGAGCACATGCTTTGTGAGATTTGCCTGAAACTTTACAGGCTTAATAATAGTCAATTTTCAAATATACCTATATGTTGATATTGGATTGGGTGTGGTCAGGTGGCTCCACAGCGCCCTCTTGACAGAGCCTTGTTGACATAAAAGTGCTTTAATGTTCATGAAATTTGGTCTAGTCATTGCATTTGTTTTTTTGGGCTAATCTTATTTTTTTGAAATTTTTCGGCCAAACAGGAAGTGAGCTATGAGCCATTTCTTGCGTTATTCATAATTTTTCGAACACACATTTGAAGGTCTTAAGATACTCGAAAACTGGCAAAACTTTGCAAAAATTAAATTTGTCTGATTGTCTTCAATTTGAGACAAAAATTGGCAGTAAATGTGGCATTATGGCTCTATAGCGCCCCCAATCAGATTTTTAAAAGAATTGCCCTTTTGAGGGTCTCAGCATGCTCAAAAACTCACAAAATTTTGTACAATTCTAAACATCATCATATATATTACACTGATAAAAAATTTACATATAGGCGTGGCAAAAATGGCATTATAGCGCCCCCTGGAAAATTTCAAATAAGCAGCCCTTGCATCATGGTTGATCAGCATGTATGAACTTCTGTAAACAAGTGGAATATCCTGAGACCTAAAAAAAAGTCTCTTGGAGCCATGACGTAGACCCAACAGGAAGTTTGCCATTTTTAATTGAAATTTCAACTTTTTTAGATTTTTCGCCATTCGCAGGTGTCGTACTTTAACGAACTCCTCCTAGAGACTTTATCCAATCAACTCAAAATTTGGCGAATAATATCTTAAGACCTTGCTGATGTTAAATTGCGAAGCTTTTTTGGATATATCAAACGATGTATACGTGGCATTGCGGCGAATTTCGGCGTCCCGCCATGAAACAGGAAGTTGGTATAACTCCCACATACTTTCTGGGATTAGTCTAAAACTTTCCAAACTTGATAAACTTGTCTACCCAAGTATAAATATATGCTAATATTAGATCGGAAATGGCCCTGTAGCTCCACAGCGCCCTCTAGATACTACCATGTTAAGATAAAAGTGCTTGAATGTTCATAAAATTTGGTGTCATCATTGCATTAGTCATTCCGGGCAATGCGTAATTTTTTGAAATTTTTTGGCCAAACAGGAAGTGAGCTATGAGCTATTTCCTGCGTTTTTCCAAATTTTACGAATACACGTATTAAGGCCTTAGAAAGGTCCAAAACCTGCAAAAACGTGGCAAAAATTATCATTGTCTTATTGCCTTGAATTTGATACATCAACTGGGACTAAATGTGGCATAATGGCTCTATAGCGCCCCCAGTCAGATTCTTTAAACAATTGCTTTTTTGGGGCTCGAAGCGTGCTTAAAAATTTACGAAAATCAACAAACACATGATGCCCGGTATTCCAATAACTATGTTGTAGATTTTGCGCACAGGCATAACAAAATGGTATCATAGCGCCATCCAGAAGATTTTTGCAATCCCATCAGGAAAACACATTGTACACAGGCTAGCAGTGTCCAATGGCTGTTAATGGACAACTGCACCCATCAAGGTCTTGCTGCCACCCCACTGTGCATGAGGGGTGCGAGGGCCCTTTCAACGCTGCTTGCAGCTTTAATTCTTCTTCTTCTTCTTCTTCTTCTTTTTATTCTGCTGCGAGAACGCATTTTTGAGGGCTTTGCCATGCACGAAAACTCACAAAAATTTGCCCACACGTCAGTCGTGGTGAAAATTGCAAACTATTATTATTTTTGTGCTTGGACATGCCCCGGTGGCTCTATAGCGCCACCAAACACGCGGCCATTTTGGAACGCACTTGCTCGGATTCTCACAAAATTTTATAGAGTCGTAGTAGTCATCATAAATTTTTTTGTAAATTTTGTTGAAATTTTTTTGCCTCACAGGAAGTGAGCTATGAGCCATTTCCTGCGTTTTTTTAGATTTTACGAACACATTTTTGAGGGTTTTATCATACTCGAAAACTCACCAGACTTGGCTCATAGACTAGAAATATTACGTTCTTTGATTCAATATCTCATTTGGCACTAAGTGTTATATGGTAGCTCTATAGCGCCCCCTAATACATAATTGCATTTTTGAGGGCCTCAGCATGCTTGAAAACTCACAAAACTTTGCAAACATATTAAGCAGGTCTTACTTATAACTAGGATTTAGGGTTTACAGATGAATGTGGCAAAATTGCATTACAGCGCCACCTAGAAAATTTCAATGAAGCAGCCCTCGCAGCGTGTTTGACCTACATGTGCAAAATTCGGTGGACATGTGTACTATGCCAAGACCTAAAAAAAAGTCTCTAGGTGCCATGACCTAGACTCAACAGGAAGTCCGCCATTTTTAATTGAATTTGCAAATTTTTTAAATTTTTTGCCATTCACAGGCTTCGTACTTTAACGAACTCCTCCTAGAGATTTTATCCGATCAACTTAAAATTTTGAATTTAACATCTTAAGACCTTGTCGATGTTAAATTGCGAAGCTTTTTTGGATTCATTGAACTTGGTATCCGTGGCATCGCGGCGAATTTTGATGTTCCGCCATGAAACAGGAAGTTGGTTTTACGCGCACATGCTTTGTGAAATTTGCGCGAAACTTTACAGGCTTTATAGGAGTCCACTTCCAAGTAGACCTATATGTTGATATTAGACTGGGTGTGGTCAGGTGGCTCCACAGCGCCCTCTTGAAACGGCCATGTTGAGATAAAAGTGCTTGAATGTTCATGAAATTTGGTGTGATCATTGCATTGTTCATGTCGAGTTATTTTAATTTTTTTGAAATTTTTTGGCCAAACAGGAAGTGAGCTATGCGCCATTTCCTGCGTTTTTCCAAATTTTATAAACACATGTTTGGATGCTTTAGAATACTCGAAATCTTGCAAAAAGTTGCACAAATTATAATTGTCTTATTATCTTCAATTTTATATATCAATTTACACTAAATTTGGCACAATGGCTCTATAGCGCCCCCAATCAAATTTTCAAAAGAATTGCCATTTTGAGGGTCTCGGCATGTTCTAAAACTCACAAAATTTTGTAAATGTATAAAGACCATCATTCGTATTACTCTGACAAAAAACTTATATATATACATGGCAAAAATGTCACTATAGCGCCCCCTGGAAAATTTTAAATAAGCAGCCCTCGCAGCCTGGTAAACCTACATGTATGAAATTCGGTAGACATGTGGAATATGCCGAGACCTACAAAAAATTCTCTTGGTGCCATGACCTACACTCAACAGGAAGTCCACCATTTTTAATTGAAATTGCAACTTTTTTGGATTGTTGGCCATTCACAGGTGTCGTACTTTAACGAACTCCTCCTAGAGATTTTATCTGATCAACTTAAAATTTGGCATATGACATTGAAAGACGTCGTCGATGTTAAATTGCGAAGCTTTTTTGGATTCATCGAACTTTGTATCCGTGGCGTCGCGGCGAATTTCGATGTTCCGCCATGAAAATGGAAGTTTATTTTATGAGCATATGCTTTGGGAGATTTACATGAAACTTTACAGGCTTAATGATAGTCTAATTCCAAATATACCTATATGTTGATATTGGAGTGGGTGTGGTCAGGTGGCTCTACAGCGCCCTCTTGACACGGCCATGTTGATATAAAAGTGCTTGAATGTTCATGAAATTTGGTGAGATCATTGCATTTGGTTTTCTGGGCGGTGCTGATTTTTTTGAAATTTTTTGGCCAAACAAGAAGTGAGCTATGAGTCATTTCCTGCGTTATTCCAAATTTTATGAACACACATTTGAAGGCCTTAGCATACTCGAAAACTTGCAAAACTTAGCTAAAATTTTATTTGTCACATTGTCTTCAATTTGAAACAGAAATTGGCAGTAAATGAGGCATCATGGCTCTATAGCGCCCCCAATACGATTTTTAAAAGAATTACGCTTTTGAGGGTTTCAGCATGCTCAAAAACTCACAAAATTTTGTACAATTTTAAAGACCATCATTCCTATTACACTGATAAAAAATTTACAAATAGGCGTGGCAAAAATGGCATTATAGCGCCCCCTGGAAAATTTCAAATAAGCAGCCCTCGCAGCCCGATAAACCCGCATGTATGAAATTCGGTAGACCTGTGGAATATGCCGAGACCTACAAAAAAGTCTCTTGGTGCCATGACCTAGACCCAACAGGAAGGCTGCCATTTTTAATTGAAATTGCAACTTTTAAAAATTTTTTTTGCCAATCACAGGTGTCGTACTTTAACGAACTCCTCCTAGAGATTTTATCCGATCAACTTAAAATTTGGCATGTAATATCTAAAAACCTTGCTGACGTTAAAGCTTTTTTGATTTCATCGAACGATGCATCTGTGGCGTCACGGCGAATTTTGATGTCCTGCCATGAAACAGGAAGTTGCTTTCAATTCCACATACTTTGTGGGATTTGCCTGAAACTTTCCAAGCTTGATAAATTGTCCGCCCAAGTATAGATATATGCTTATTTTATATCGAGAGGTACCAGGTGGCTCCACAGCGCCCTCTAGATATGGCCATGTTCAGATAAAAGTGCTTGAAAGTTCATGAAATTTGGTATGATCATTGCATTAGTCATTCTCCGCAATTGTTAATTTTTTTAAATTTTTTTGCCAAACAGGAAGAGAGCTATGAGCTATTTCCTGCGTTTTTCCAAATTTTACGAACACACGTTTTAAGGCCTTAGAATGCTCCAAAACTTGCAAAACCATCCAAAAATTAGAACTGTCTTATTCTCTTCAATACATCCATCAATTGGCACTAAATGGGGCATAATGGCTCTATAGCGCCCCCAATAATATTTATAAAAGAATTGCTCTTTTGAAAGTCTAAACATGCTGGAAAATTTACAAAAATCGAAACACTCATGGAGCCCTGTATTACAATTACTGTGTTGTAGATTTTGTGCATAGGCAAGTCAAAATGGTATCATAGCGCCCTCCAGAAAATTTTTGCACTCCCATCAGGAAACCACATTGTACGCGGTCCAGCTGTGTCCAATGGCTCTGAATGGACACCTGCAGCCATCAAGATCTTGCTGCCACCCCAATGTGCACAGGGGGGGCGAGGGCCCTTTCAACGCTGCTTGCAGCTTTAATTAGGGCCCGAGCACCGACCGGTGCCAGGGCCCGGAACGGGTCCTGGCACCGAAGGTGCGAGGAACCTATTGTTTTTGATGGGATTTTTATTATTCTTCTTCTTCTTCTTTTTATTCTGCTGCGAGAACGCATTTTTGAAGGCTTTGCCATGCACGAAAACTCACAAAAATTGGCCCACACGTCAGTCGTGGTGAAAATTGCAAAGTATTATTATTTTTGTGCTTGGACATGCCCCGGTGGCTCTAAAGCGCCACCAAACACGCGGCCATTTTGGAACGCACTTGCTCGGATTCTCACGAAATTTTATAGAGTCATAGTAGTCTTCATAAATTTTTTTGTAAATTTTTTTGAAATTTTTTTGCCTCACAGGAAGTGAGCTATGAGCCATTTCCTGCGTTTTTTTAGATTTTACGAACACATTTTTGAGGGTTTTATCATACTCGAAAACTAACCAGACTTGGCTCATAGACTAGAAATATTACCTTCTTTGATTCGATATCTCATTTGGCACTGGGTGTGATATGGTAGCTCTATAGCGCCCCCTAATACATAATTGCATTTTTGAGGGCCTCAGCATGCTTGAAAACTCACAAAACTTTGCAAACATATTAAGCAGGTCTTACTTTTAACTAGGATTTAGGGTTTACAGATGGATGTGGCAAAATTGCATTACAGCGCCACCTAGAAAATTTCAATGAAGCAGCCCTCGCAGCGTTTTTGACCTACATGTACAAAATTCGGTGGACATGTGTACTATGCCAAGACCTAAAAAAAAGTTTCTTGGTGCCATGACCTAGACTCAACAGGAAGTCCGCCATTTTTAATTGAATTTGCAAATTTTTTAAATTTTTTGCCATTCACAGGCTTCGTACTTTAACGAACTCCTCCTAGAGATTTTATCAGATCAACTTAAAATTTTGAATTTAACATCTTAAGACCTTGACGATGTTAAATTGCGAAGCTTTTTTGGATTCATTGAACTTTGTATCCGTGGCGTCGCGGCGAATTTCGATGTTCCGCCATGAAACAGGAAGTTGGTTTTACGCGCACATGCTTTGTGAAATTTGCGCGAAACTTTACAGGCTTTATAGGAGTCCACTTCCAAGTAGACTTATATGTTGATATTAGATTGGGTGTGGTCAGGTGGCTCCACAGCGCCCTCTTGAAACGGCCATGTTGAGATAAAAGTGCTTGAATGTTCATGAAATTTGGTGTGATCATTGCATTGTTCATGTCGAGTTATTTTATTTTTTTGAAATTTTTTGGCCAAACAGGAAGTGAGCTATGCGCCATTTCCTGCGTTTTTCCAAATTTTATAAACACGTTTGGATGCTTTAGAATACTCGAAATCTTGCAAAAAGTTGCACAAATTATAATTGTTTTATTATCTTCAATTTTATATATCAATTTACACTAAATTTGGCACAATGGCTTTATAGCGCCCCCAATCAGATTTTTAAAAGAATTGCCATTTTGAGGGTCTCAGCATGTTCTAAAACTCACAAAATTTTGTAAATGTATAAAGACCATCATTCGTATTACTCTGACAATAAACTTATATATATACATGGCAAAAATGTCACTATAGCGCCCCCTGGAAAATTTTAAATAAGCAGCCCTCGCAGCCTGGTAAACCTACAAGTATGAAATTCGGTAGACATGTGGAATATGCCGAGACCTACAAAAAATTCTCTTGGTGCCATGACCTACACTCAACAGGAAGTCCACCATTTTTAATTGAAATTGCAACTTTTTTGGATTGTTGGCCATTCACAGGTGTCGTACTTTAACGAACTCCTCCTAGAGATTTTATCTTATTAACTTAAAATTTGGCATATGACATTGAAAGACGTCGTCGATGTTAAATTGCGAAGCTTTTTTGGATTCATCGAACTTTGTATCCGTGGCGTCGCGGCGAATTTCGATGTTCCGCCATGAAAATGGAAGTTTATTTTATGAGCATATGCTTTGAGAGATTTACATAAAACTTTACAGGCTTAATGATAGTCTAATTCCGAATATACCTATATGTTGATATTGGAGTGGGTGTGGTCAGGTGGCTCTACAGCGCCCTCTTGACACGGCCATGTTGATATAAAAGTGCTTGAATGTTCATGAAATTTGGTCAGATCATTGCATTTGGTTTTCTGGGCTGTGCTGATTTTTTTGACATTTTTTGGCCAAACAGGAAGTGAGCTATGAGTCATTTCCTGCGTTATTCCAAATTTTATGAACACACATTTGAAGGCCTTAGCATACTGGAAGACTTGCAAAACTTAGCTAAAATTTTATTTGTCACATTGTCTTCAATTTGAAACAAAAATTGGCAGTAAATGAGGCATCATGGCTCTATAGCGCCCCCAATACAATTTTTAAAAGAATTACCCTTTTGAGGGTTTCAGCATGCTCAAAAACTCACAAAATTTTGTACAATTTTAAAGACCATCATTCCTATTACACTGATAAAAAAATTACAAATAGGCGTGGCAAAAATGGCATTATAGCGCCCCCTGGAAAATTTCAAATAAGCAGCCCTCGCAGCCCGATAAACCCACATGTATGAAATTCGGTAGACATGTGGAATATGCCGAGACCTACAAAAAAGTCTCTTGGTGCCATGACCTAGACCCAACAGGAAGGCTGCCATTTTTAATTGAAATTGCAACTTTTTTAAATTTTTTTTGCCATTCACAGGTGTCGTACTTTAACGAACTCCTCCTAGAGATTTTATCTGATCAACTTAAAATTTGGCATATAATATCTAAAAACCTTGCTGACGTTAAATTGCGAAGCTTTTTTGATTTCATCGAACGATGCATCTGTGGCGTCACGGCGAATTTTGATGTCCTGCCATGAAACTGGAAGTTGCTTTCAATTCCACATACTTTGTGGGATTTGCCTGAAACTTTCCAAGCTTGATAAAATTGTCCGCCCAAGTATAGATATATGCTTATTTTATATCGAGAGGTACCAGGTGGCTCCACAGCGCCCTCTAGATATGGCCATGTTCAGATAAAAGTGCTTGAAAGTTCATGAAATTTGGTATGATCATTGCATTAGTCATTCTCCGCAATTGTTAATTTTTTGAAATTTTTTTGCCAAACAGGAAGAGAGCTATGAGCTATTTCCTACGTTTTTCCAAATTTTACGAACACACGTTTTAAGGCCTTAGAATGCTCCAAAACTTGCAAAACCATCCAAAAATTAAAACTGTCTTATTCTCTTCAATACATCCATCAATTGGCACTAAATGGGGCATAATGGCTCTATAGCGCCCCCAATAATATTTATAAAAGAATTGCTCTTTTGAAAGTCTAAACATGCTGGAAAATTTACAAAAATCGAAACAATCATGGAGCCCTGTATTACGATTACTGTGTTGTAGATTTTGTGCACAGGCAAGTCAAAATGATATCATAGCGCCCTCCAGAAAATTTTTGCACTCCCATCAGGAAACCACATTGTACGCGGTCCAGCTGTGTCCAATGGCTCTGAATGGACACCTGCAGCCATCAAGATCTTGCTGCCACCCCAATGTGCACAGGGGGGGCGAGGGCCCTTTCAACGCTGCTTGCAGCTTTAATTAATTTTGTGCTTGGACATGCCCTGGTGGCCTTATAGCGCCACCAAACACATGGCCATTTTGGAACGCACTTGCTCGGATTCTAATGAAATTTTATAGGGACATAGTAGTCATCATAAATTTTTTTGTCAATTTTTTTGAAATTTTTTTACCTCACAGGAAGTGAGCTATGAGCCATTTCCTGCGTTTTTTCAGATTTTACGGACACATTTTTGAGGGCCTTATCATACTCGAAAACAGACCAAACTTGGCTTATTGACTAAAAATATTAAGTTCTTTAATTTGATATCTCATTTGGCAGTGGGTGAGACATGGTAGCTCTATAGCGCCCCCTAATACATAATTGCATTTTTGAGGGCATCAACATGCTCGAAAACTCACAAAACTTTGCAAACATATTAAGCTGGTCATACTCTTTACTAGGATATAGGGTTTACAGATGGATGTGGCAAAATTGCATTACAGCGCAGTTGCAATGGTGTTCTGGGTGGTTGCTAGGGCCTTGCTAAGCGGTTGCTATGGTGTTCTGAGTGGTTGATAGGGCGTTGCTAGGCGATTGCTATGGTGTTCTGGGTGGTTGCTAGGCGGTTGCTATGGCGTATCAGGGGGTTGCTAGAGTGTTGCTATGGGGTTCTGGGTGGTTGCTAGGCGGTTGCTATGGCATTCTGGGTGGTTGCTAGGGCTTTGCTAAGCAGTTGCTATGATGTTCTGGGTGGTTGCTCGGGCGTTGCTAGGTGGTTGCTATGGTGTTCTGGGTGGTTGCTAGGGCGTTGCTAGGCAGTTGCTATGGTGTTGTGGGTGGTTGTTAGGGTGGTTGCTATGGCGTTCTGGGTGGTTGCTAGGGCTTTGCTAAGCAGTTGCTATGATGTTCTGGGTGGTTGCTAGGGCGTTGCTAGGCAGTTGCTATGGTGTTCTGGGTGGTTGCTAGGGCGTTGCTAGGCAGTTGCTATGGTGTTCTGGGTGGTTGTTAGGGTGGTTGCTATGGCGTTCTGGGTGGTTGCTAGGGCATTGCTAAGCAGTTGCAATGGTGTTCTGGGTGGTTGCTACGGCGTTGCTAGGCGGTTGCCATGGTGTTCTGGGTGGTTGCTAGGGTGTTGCTAGGCGGTTGCTATGGTGTTCTGGGTGGTTGCTAGGTGGTTGCTATGGTGTTCTGGGTGGTTGCTAGGGCGTTGCTTGGTGGTTGCTATGGTGTTCTGGGTGGTTGCTCGGGCATTGCAAGGCGGTTGCTGTGGTGTTCTGGGTGGTTGCTAGGGCGTTGCTATGGTGTTCTGGGTGGTTGCTAGGGCGTTGCTAGGCAGTTGCTATGGTGTTCTAGATCGTTGCTAGGCGGGTGCTCTGGTGTTCTGGGTGGTTGCTAGGGTGTTGCTATGGTGTTCTGGGTGGTTGTTAGGCAGTTGCTCTGTTGTTCTAGGTGGTTGCTAGGCGACTGCTATGGTGTTCTGGGTGGTAGCTAGGCGGTTGCTATGGTGTTCTGGGTGGTTGCTAGGTCGTTGCTAGGCAGTTGCTATGGTGTTCTGGGTGGTTGCTAGGCGCTTGCTATGGTGTTCTGGGTGGTTGCTAGGGCATTGCTAGGCAGTTGCTATGGTGTTCTGATGGTTGCTAGGCTGTTGCTATGGTGTTCCGGGTGGTTGCTAGGGTGTTGCTATGGTGTTCTGGGTGGTTGTTAGGCAGTTGCTCTGGTGATCTGGGTGGTTGCTAGGCGGTTGCTATGGTGTTCTGGGTGGTAGCTAGGGGGTTGCTATGGTGTTCTGGGTGGTTGGTAGGTCGTTGCTAGGCAGTTGCTATGGTGTTCTGGGTGGTTGCTAGGGAGTTGTTATGGTGTGCTGGGTGGTTGCTAGGGCGTTGCTAGGCAGTTGCTATGGTGTTCTGATGGTTGCTAGGCTGTTGCTATGGTGTTCTGGGTGGTTGCTAGGGCGTTGCTAGGCGGTTGCTATGGTGTTCTGGGTGGTTGTTAGGGTGTTGCTAGGAAGTTGCAATGGTGTTCTGGGTGGTTGCTAGGCAGTTGTTATGGTGTTCTGGGTGGTTGCTAAGGCGTTGCTAGGCAGTTGCTATGGTGTTTTGGGTGGTTGCTAGGTGGTTGCTATGGTGTTCTGGGTGGTTGCTAAGGAGTAACAAGGCAGTTGCTATGGTATTCTGGGTGGTTGCTAGGGCATTGCTAGGCGGTTGCTATGGTGTTCTGGGAGGTTGCTAGGGCATTGCTAGGCTGTTGCTATGGTGTTCTGGGTGGTTGCTAGGCAGTTGCTATGGTGTTCTTGGTGGTTGTTAGGGCGTTGCTAGGCGGTTGTTATGGTGTTCTGGGTTGTTGCTAGGGCGTTGCTAGGCGGTTGCTTTGGTGTTCTGGGTGGTTGCTAGGGCGTTGCTAGGTGGTTTTTATGGTGTTCTGGGTGATTGCTAGGGCGTTGCAAGGCAGTTGCTATGGTGTTCTGGGTGGTTGCTAGGGCGTTGCTAGGCGGTTGCTATGGTGTTCTGGGTGGTTGCTAGGGCGTTGCTAGGCAGTTGCTATGGTGTTCTGGGTGGTTGCTAAGCGGTTGCTATGGTGTTCTGGGTGGTTGCTAGGGCGTTGCTAGGCAGTTGCTATGGTGTTTTGGGTGGTTGCTAGGTGGTTGCTATGGTGTTCTGGGTTGTTGCTAGGGCGTTGCTAGGCGGTTGCTTTGGTGTTCTGGGTGGTTGCTAGGGCGTTGCTAGGGGGTTGTTATGGTGTTCTGGGTGGTTGCTAGGGCGTTGCTAGGCAGTTGCTATGGTGTTCTGGGTGGTTGCTAGGGCGTTGCTAGGCGGTTGCTATGGTGTTCTGGGTGGTTGCTAGGGCGTTGCTAGGCAGTTGCTATGGTGTTCTGGGTGGTTGCTAGGCGGTTGTTATGGTGTTCTGGGTGGTTGCTAGGGCGTTGCTAGGTGGTTGCTATGGTGTTCTGGGTGGTTGCTAGGCGGTTGCTATGGTGTTCTTGGTCGTTGCTAGGGTGTTGCTAGGCGGTTGAATTTGGTGTTCTGGGTGGTTGCTAGGCGGTTGCTATGGTGTTCTGGGTGGTTTCTAGGGCGTTGCTAGGCAGTTGCTATGGTGTTCTCGATGGTTGCTAGGGTCTTGCTAGGCGGTTGCTATGGTGTTCTGGGTGGTTGCTAGGGCGTTGCTAGGCAGTTGCTATGGTGTTCTGGGTGGTTGCTAGGGCGTTGCTAGGCGGTTGCTATGGTGTTCTGGGTGGTTGCTAGGGCCTTGCTAGGTGGTTGCTATGGTGTTCTGGGTGGTTGCTAGGCAGTTGCTATGGTGTTCTGGGTGGTTGCTGGGCGTTGCGAGGTAGTTGTTATGGTGTTCTGGGTGGTTGCTGGGGGGTTGCTAGTCTGTTGTTATGGTGTTCTGGGGGGTTGCTTGGGCATTGCTAGGTGGTTGCTACGCTGTTCTGGGTGGTTGCTATGGCGTTGCTAGGCAGTTGCTATGGTGTTCTGGGTGGTTGCTAGGGCGTTGCTATGCAGTTGCTATGGTGTTTTGGGTGGTTGCTAGGCGGTTGCTATGGTGTTCTGGGTGGTTGCGACGGCGTTGCTAGGCAGTTGCTATGGTGTTCTGGGTGGTTGCTAGGCAGTTGCTATGGTGTTCTTGGTGGTTGTTAGGGCGTTGCTAGGCGGTTATTATGGTGTTCTGGGTGGTTGCTAGGGCTTTGCTAGGCAGTTGCTTTGGTGTTCTGAGTGGTTGCTTGGCAGTTGCTATAGTGTTCTGGGTGGTTGCTAGGCGGTTGCTATGGTGTTCTGAATATTTGCTTGGGCATTGCTCGACAGTTGCTATGTTGTTCTTGTTGTTGCTAGGGCGTTGATCTGTCTTCTTTGGGGATCGAGTGAAAACTGGGAGAAGTAGTGAACCGTATGATTACGAAATTATTTGGAATATTAACAAGGAAGGAAGGAGGGAAAGAAGGAACTAATGAGGGAAGTAAGGATAGAAGGAATATAGGAAAAAAAGAAGGAAATCAAAAGAAGGCAGGAAAGAACAAAGGAAAGAAGGCGAGGATGGATGGAAAGAAACAGAGGAATGAAGGAAAGAAGGAAGTAAAGAAGGAAGGAAAGGAAGAAGGGAAGAAGAAGGATTTAAGTAAAGATAGAAGGAAGGAAGGAAGGAAGGAAGGAAGTGAGGAAGAAGAAATGAAAAACAGAAGGAAAGACAGAAGGAAGGAAAGAAAAAGTAAAGAAAGGAACAGGGAAGGAAAGAGAGGGAAAGGAGAAAAAAGAAAGGAAGAAAGAAAAGAAGGAGAAGAAGGAAAGAAAGCAGGCATGATGGAAGAGAAAGAAAAACTAAGGAAGGTAGGAAAGAAAATTGGTCGGGAGGAAGAATGGGAGGAAGGATGAAAGGCAGTATAGAAAAAAGTTAAGTAGGAAAGAAGGAACGAATAAAGGAAGGAAGGAACGAAGGAAAGAAATAGGAGGGAAAAAGAAAGAAGGAATGACAGAAAATAGAAGAAAGGAAAGCAGTAAGGAAGCTGTTGTGTCAAGAAAGCCAGATTGTAGTCTTACAGCCTGAGAAACTGACAGTTACAGCAGGTGGTCAGAACACCTGGCACAAGATTCCATTTGCTTAATGGCCCTATTGTGATGTCATAATGCCAATGTTAAGTCTATGGGGGGAAAAAATTTATAGTTTTTTATTAATAACTCAAAAAGTATAAAAGTTACAAAGATGAAAAATACATTGCACAGGTGTCCTAAGTAAGACCTACGCAACGCAGTTTGAATGAAGTTTCTAGGATAAACGGTTGAGGCCGCATTAAGTGTGTTAGAAGAATAATAATAATAACTAGATAATGTAATTCCGGGGAATTACGTGTGCATTGAAAATGCAAAGTGTAGTTGCATAACGTGGAGTTTGTAACATATCATTGCATTATGATATTGGTAGCTACGTTTTTAGAAGGATAATTATGGTAGTGGTGAGGACTTTTATTTTGAAACAGATGTGGACTGAGGAAACAGTTTGCGGGAGTCATAGTTGATGACAACTGTCATATGGAAATTTTTAATAGTGACATTTTTTAAAAGTGAAGAATTGTAGTCAGGACT
The DNA here is from genome assembly GCA_029721435.1 of Gymnothorax reevesii. Taxonomy (NCBI): domain Eukaryota; kingdom Metazoa; phylum Chordata; class Actinopteri; order Anguilliformes; family Muraenidae; genus Gymnothorax; species Gymnothorax reevesii. The sequence goes on along the minus strand of CM056587.1, from coordinate 43,752,008 downwards.
TATATTTTGAGACAGGATTGGGCAGAAGAAACAGTTGCCGGAAGTCATAGTCGAAAACAATCAGGAGTTGGAATGGCTGAAAGGTTGATAAGTTGAGTAGCTTAAAAAGTTACATTTTTTTATTGTAATTTGACATAATGAGGACTGGCTGTAACAGTTGTTAGGCAGTTGCTATGGTGTTCTGTGTACTTGTGAGGGTGTTGCTAGGCAGCTGCTATCGTGTTCTGGGTGGTTGCTAGGGCATTGCTAGGCAGTTGCAATGGTGTTCTGGGTGGTTGCTAGGGCCTTGCTAAGCGGTTGCTATGGTGTTCTGAGTGGTTGATAGGGCGTTGCTAGGCGATTGCTATGGTGTTCTGGGTGGTTGCTAGGCGGTTGCTATGGCGTTCTGGGTGGTTGCTAGAGTCTTGCTATGGGGTTCTGGGTGGTTGCTAGGCGGTTGCTATGGCATTCTGGGTGGTTGCTAGGGCTTTGCTAAGCAGTTGCTATGATGTTCTGGGTGGTTGCAATGGCGTTGCTAGGTGGTTGCTATGGTGTTCTGGCTGGTTGCTAGGGTGTTGCTTGGCAGTTGCTATGGTGTTCTGGGTGGTTGCTAGGGTGTTGCTAAGCAGTTGCTATGGTGTTCTGAGTGGTTGCTAGGGCATTGGTAGGCAGGTGCTATGGTGTTCTGGGTGGTTGTTAGGGTGGTTGCTGTGGTGTTCTGGGTGGTTGCAAGGGCATTGTTAAGCAGTTGCTATGGTGTGCTGGGTGGTGGCTAGGGCGTTGCTAGGCGGTTGCTATGGTGTTCTGGGTGGTTGTTAGGCGGTTGCTCTGGTGTTCTGGGTGGTTGTTAGACGGTTGCTCTGGTGTTCTGGGTGGTTGCTAGGCGGTTACTATGGTGTTCTGGGTGGTAGCTAGGCGGTTGCTATGGTGTTCTGAGTGGTTGCTAGGTCGTTGCTAGGCAGTTGCTATGGTGTTCTCGGTGGTTGCTAGGCGGTTGCTATGGTGTTCTGGGTGGTTGCTAGGCGGTTGCTATGGTGTTCTGGGTGGTTGCTAGGGCGTTGCTAGGCAGTTGCTATGGTATTCTGATGGTTGCTAGGCTGTTGCTATGGTGGTCTGGGTGGTTGCTAGGGCGTTGCTAGGCGGTCGCTATGGTGTTCTGGGTGGTTTTTAGGGTGTTGCTAGGCAGTTGCAATGGTGTTCTGGGTGGTTGCTAGGTGGTTGCTATGGTGTTCTGGGTGGTTGCTAGGGCGTTGCTAGGCAGTTGCTATGGTGTTTTGGGTGGTTGCTAGGTGGTTGCTATGGTGTTCTGGGTGGTGGCTAGGGCATTGCTAGGCAGTTGCTATGGTGTTCTGGGTGGTTGCTAGGCGGTTGCTATGGTGTTCTGGGTGGGTGCTAGGGCGTTGCTAGGCAGTTGCTATGGTGTTTTGGGTGGTTGCTAGGCGGTTGCTATGGTGTTCTGGGTGGTTGCTAGGGCGTTGCTAGGCAGTTGCTATGGTGTTTTGGGTGGTTGCTAGGTGGTTGCTATGGTGTTCTGGGTGGTTGCTAGGGCGTTGCTAGGCAGTTGCTAAGTGTTCTGGGTGGTTGCTAGGGCGTTGCTAGGCAGTTGCTATGGTGTTTTGGGTGGTTGCTAGGTGGTTGCTTTGGTGTTCTGGGTGGTTGCTAGGGCGTTGCTAGGCAGTTGCTATGGTGTTCTGGGTGGTTGCTAGGCGGTTGCTATGGTGTTCTGGGTGGTTGCAAGGGCCTTGCTAGGCGGTTGCTATGGTGTTCTGGGAGGTTGCTAGGGCATTGCTAGGCTGTTGCTATGGTGTTCTGGGTGGTTGCTAGGGCGTTGCTATGCGGTTGCTATGGTGTTCTGGGTGGTAGTTAGGGTGTTGCTAGGCAGTTGCTATGGTGTTCTGGGTGGTTGCTAGGCGGTTGCTATGGTGTTCTGGGTGGTTGCTAGGGCGTTGCTCGGCAGTTGCTTTGGTGTTTTGGGTGGTTGCTAGGTGGTTGCTATGGTGTTCTGGGTGGTTGCTAGGGCGTTGCTAGGCAGTAGCTATGGTGTTCTGGGTGGTTGCTAGGCGGTTGCTATGGTGTTCTGGGTGGTTGCTCGGGCGTTGCTAGGCAGTTGCTATGGTGTTCTGGGTGGTTGCGAGGCGGTTGCTATGGTGTTCTGATGGTTGCTAGGCGTTTGCTATGGTGTTCTGGGTGGTTGCTAGGGCGTTGCTAGGCAGTTGCTATGGTATGCTGGGTGGTTGGTAGGCGGTTGCTATGGTGTTCTGAGTGGTTGCAAGGCGGTTGCTATGGTGTTCTGGGTGGTTGCTAGGGCGTTGCTAGGCAGTTGCTATGGTGTTCTGGGTGGTTGCTAGGCGGTTGCTATGGTGTTCTGGGTGGTTGCTAGGGCGTTGCTAGGCGATTCCTATGGTGTTTTGTGTGGTTGCTAGGGCATTGCAAGGCAGTTGCTATGGTGTTCTGGGTGGTTGCTAGGCGGTTGCTAAGGTTTTCTTGGTGGTTGCTATGGCGTTGCTAGGCAGTTGCTATGGTGTTATGGGTGGTTGCTAGGCGGTTGCTATGGTGTTCTGGGTGGTTGCTAGGGCGTTGCTAGGCAGTTGCTATGGTGTTTTGGGTGGTTGCTAGGCGGTTGCTATGGTGTTCTGGGTGGTTGCTAGGGCGTTGCTAGGCAGTTGCTATGGTGTTTTGGGTGGTTGGTAGGTGGTTGCTATGGTGTTCTGGGTGGTTGCTAGGGCGTTGCTAGGCAGTTGCTATGGTGTTCTGGGTGGTGGCTGGGGGGGGGCTAGGGTGTTCTGGGTGGTTGCTAGGGCGTTGCTAGGCAGTTGCTATGGTGTTCTGGGTGGTTGCTAGGCGGTTGCTATGGTGTTCTGGGTTGTTGCTAGGGCGTTGCTAGGGAGTTGCTATGGTGTTCTGGGTGGTTGCTTGGCGGTTGCTATGGTGTTGGGGGTGGTTGCTAGGGCGTTGCTAGGCGATTCCTATGGTGTTCTGTGTGGTTGCTAGGGCGTTGCTAGGCAGTTGCTATGGTGTTCTGGGTGGTTGCTAGGCGGTTGCTATGGTGTTCTGGGTGGTTGCTAGGGCGTTGCTAGGCAGTTGCTATGGTGTTTTGGGTGGGTGCTAGGTGGTTGCTTTGGTGTTCTGGGTGGTTGCTAGGGCGTTGCTAGGCAGTTGCTATGGTGTTCTGGGTGGTTGCTGGGCGGTTGCTATGGTGTTCTGGGTGGTTGCTAGGGCGTTGATAGGCAGTTGCTATGGTGTTCTGGGTGGTTGCTAGGCGGTTGCTATGGTGTTCTGGGTGGTTGCTAGGGCGTTGCTAGGCCATTCCTATGGTGTTCTGTGTGGTTGCTAGGGCGTTGCTAGGCAGTTGCTATGGTGTTCTGAGTGGTTGCTAGGCGGTTGCTAAGGTGTTCTTGGTGGTTGCTAGGGCGTTGCTAGGCAGTTGCTATGGTGTTTTGGGTGGTTGCTAGGTGGTTGCTATGGTGTTCTGGGTGGTTGCTAGGGCGTTGCTAGGCAGTTGCTATGGTGTTCTGAGTGGTTGCTGGGCGGTTGCTATGGTGTTCTGGGTGGTTGCTAGGGCGTTGCTAGGCAGTTGCTATGGTGTTCTGGGTGGTTGCTAGGCGATTGCTATGGTGTTCTGGGTGGTTGCTAGGGCGTTGCTAGGCAGTGGCTATGGTGTTTTGGGTGGTTGCTAGGCGGTTGCAATAGTGTTCTGGGTGGTTGCTAGGGCGTTGCTAGGCAGTTGCTATGGTGTTCTGGGTGGTTGCTAGGCAGTTGCTATGGTGTTCTTGGTGGTTGTGAGGGCGTTGCTAGGCGGTTGCTATGGTGTTCTGGGTGGTTGCTAGGGCGTTGCTAGGCAGTTGTTTTGGTGTTCTGAGTGGTTGGTTGGCGGTTGCTATGGTGTTCTGGGTGGTTGCTAGGGCGTTGCTTGGCAGTTGCTATAGTGTTCTGGGTGGTTGCTAGGCAGTTGCTATGGTGTTTTGGGTGGTTGCTAGGCGGTTGCTATGGTGTTCTGAATATTTGCTTGGGCATTGCTCGACAGTTGCTATGTTGTTCTTTTTGTTGCTAGGGCGTTGATGTGTATTGTTTGGGGATCGAGTGAAAACTGGGAGAAGTAGTGAACCGTACGATTACGAAATTATTTGGAAATTTAACAAGGAAGGAAGGAGGGAAAGAAGGAACTAATGAGGGAAGTAAGGAAAGAAGGACTATAGGAAAAAAAGAAGGAAATCAAAGGAAGGCAGGAAAGAACAAAGGAAACTAGGCGAGGATGGATGGAAAGAAACAGAGGAATGACGGAAAGAAGGAAGTAAGGAAGGAAGGAAAGGAAGAAGGGAAGAAGAAGGATTTAAGTAAAGATAGAAGGAAGGAAGGAAGGAAGTGAGGAAGAAAAAATGAAAAACAGAAGGAAAGAGAGAAGGAAGGAAAGAAAAAGTAAAGAAAGGAAGAGGGAAGGAAAGAGAGGGAAAGCAGAAAGAAGAAAGATAAGAAGGATATGAAGGAATGAAAGAAGACATGATGGAAGGAAAGAAAAACTAAGCAAGGTAGAAAAGAAAATTGATAGAGAAGAAGAATGGGAGGAAGGATGAAAGGCAGGATAGAAGGAAGTAAAGTAGGAAAGAAGGAACGAATAAAGGAAGGAAGGAACGAAGGAAAGAAATAGGAGGGAAAAAGAAAGAAGGAATGACAGAAAATAGAAGGAAGGAAAGCAGTAAGGAAGCTGTAGTCTCAAGAGAGCCAGATTGTAGTCTTACAGCCTGAGAAACTGACAGTTACAGCAGGTGGTCAGAACACCTGGCACAAGATTCCATTTGCTTAATGGCCCTATTGTGATGTCATAATGCCAATGTTAAGTCTATGGGGGGACAAAATTTATAGTTTTTTATTAATAACTCAAAAAGTATAAAAGTTACAAAGATGAAAAATACATTGCACAGGTGTCCTAAGCAAGACCTACGCAACGCAGTTTGAATGAAGTTTCTACGATAAACGGTTGAGGCCGCATTAAGTGTGTTAGAAGAATAATAATAATAATAATAATAATAATAATAATAATAATAATAATAATAAGAAGACCAGGATAACAATAGTGAGCATTTTCAATGCACACTAACTAGATAATGTAATTCCAGGGAATTACGTGTGCATTGAAAATGCAAAGTGTAGTTGCATAAGGTGGAGTTTGTAACATATCATTGCATTATGATATTGGTAGCTACGTTTGTAGGAGGATAATTATGGTAGTGGTGAGGACTTTTATTTTGAAACAGATGTGGACTGAGGAAACAGTTTGCGGGAGTCATAGTTGATGACAACTGTCATATGGAAATTTTTAATAGTGACATTTTTTAATAGTGAAAAATTGTAGTCAGGACTTATATTTTGAGACAGGATTGGGCAGAAGAAACAGTTGCCGGAAGTCATAGTCGAAAACAATCAGGAGTTGGAATGGCTGAAAGGTTGATAAGTTGAGTAGCTTAAAAAGTTACATTTTTTATTGTAATTTGACATAATGAGGACTGGCTGTAACAGTTGTTAGGCAGTTGCTATGGTGTTCTGTGTACTTGTGAGGGTGTTGCTAGGCAGCTGCTATCGTGTTCTGGGTGGTTGCTAGGGCATTGCTAGGCAGTTGCTATGGTGTTCTGGGTGGTTGATAGGGCATTGCTAGGCGGTTGCTATGGTGTTCTGGGTAGTTGCTAGGCGGTTGCTATGGCGTACTGGGTGGTTGTTCGGGCGTTGCTATGGGGTTCTGGGTGGTTGCTAGGCGGTTGCTATGGCATTCTGGGTGGTTGGTAGGGGTTTGCTTAGCAGTTGCTATGATGTTCTGGGTGGGTGCTAGGGGGTTGGTAGGGGGTTGCTATGGTGTTTTGGGTGGTTGCTAGGGTGTTGCTAGGCAGTTGTTATGCTGTTTTGGGTGGTTGCTAGGCCGTTGCTTTGGTGTTCTGGGTGGTTGCTATGGCGTTGCTAGGCAGTTGCTATTGAGTTCTGGGTGGTTGATAGGCCGTTGCTAGGCAGTTGCTATGGTGTTCTGGGTGGTTGTTAGGGTGGTTGCTATGGCGTTCTGGGTGGTTGCAAGGGCATTGCTAAGCAGTTGGTATGGTGTTCTGGGTGGTTGCCACGGCATTGCCAGGCGGTTGCTATGGTGTTCTGGGTGGTTGCTAGGGTGTTGCTAGGCAGTTGCTATGGTGTTCTGGCTGGTTGCTAGGTGGTTGCTATGATGTTCTGGCTGGTTGCTAGGGCGTTGCTAGGCGGTTGCTATGGTGTTCTGGGTGGTTGCTCGGGCGTTGCTAGGCGGTTGCAATGGTGTTCTGGGTGGTTGCTAGGGCGTTGCTATGGTATTCTGGGTGGTTGCTAGGGCGTTGCTAGGCAGTTGCTATGGTGTTCTGGATGGTTGCTAGGCGGTTGCTATGGTGTTCTGGGTGGGTGGTAGGGTGGTGCTATGGTGGTCTGGGTGGGTGTGAGGGGGTTGCTCTGGTGTTCTGGGTGGTTGCTAGGCGGTTGCTGTGGTGTTCTGGGTGGTAGCAAGGCGGTTGCAATGGTGTTGTGGGTGGTTGCTAGATCATTGCTAGGCAGTTGCTATGGTGTTCTGTGTTGTTGCTAGGCGGTTGCTATGGTGTTCTGGGTGGTTGCTAGGCGGTTGCTATGGTGTTCTGGGTGGTTGCTAGGGCGTTGCTAGGCAGTTGCTATGGTGTTCTGATGGTTGCTAGGCGGTTGCTATGGTGTTCTGGGTGGTTGCTAGGGCGTTGCTAGGCAGTTGCTATGGTGTTCTGGGTGGTTGCTAGGGCGTTGCTATGGTGTTCTGGGTGGTAGCTAGGCGGTTGCTATTGTGTTCTGGGTGGTTGCTAGGCGGTTGCTATGGTGTTCTGGGTGGTTGCTAGGGCGTTGCTAGGCAGTTGCTATGGTGTGCTGGGTGGTTGCTAGGCGGTTGCTATGGTGTTCTGGGTGGTTGCTAGGGCATTGCTAGGCGGTTGCTATGGTGTTCTGGGTGGTTGCTAGGGCCTTGCTAGGCGGTTGCTCTGGTGTTCTGGGAGGTTGCTAGGGCATTGCTAGGCTGTTGCTATGGTGTTCTGGGTGGTTGCTAGGGCGTTGCTAGGCGGTTGCTATGGTGTTCTGGGTGGTTGTTAGGGTGTTGCTAGGCAGTTGCTATGGTGTTCTGGGTGGTTGCTAGGCGGTTGCTATGGTGTTCTGGGTGGTTGCTAGGGCGTTGCTAGGCAGTTGCTATGGTGTTTTGGGTGGTTGCTAGGTGGTTGCTATGGGGTTCTGGGTGGGTGCTTGGGGGTTGCTAGGCAGTTGCTATGGTGTTCTGGGTGGTTGCTAGGCGGTTGCTATGGTGTTGTGGGTGGTTGCTAGGGCGTTGCTAGGCGGTTGCGATGGTGTTTTGGGTGGTTGCTAGGTGGTTGCTATGGTGTTCTGGGTGGTTGCTTGGGCGTTGCTAGGCAATTGCTATGGTGTTCTGGGTGGTTGCTAGGCGGTTGCTATGGTGTTCTGGGTGGTTGCTCGGGCGTTGCTAGGCAGTTGCTATGGTGTTCTTTGTGGTTGCTAGGCGGTTGCTATGGTGTTCTGGGTGGTTGCTAGGCGGTTGCTATGGTCTTCTGGGTGGTTGCTAGGGCGTTGCTAGGCAGTTGCTATGGTGTTCTGGGTGGTTGCTAGGCGGTTGCTATGGTGTTCTGGGTGGTTGCTAGGGCATTGCTAGGCTGTTGCTATGGTGTACTGGGTGGTTGCTACGGCGTTGCTACGCGGTTGCTATGGTGGTCTGGGTGGTTGCTAGGGCGTGGCTAGGCAGTTGCTATGGTGTTCTGGGCGGTTGCTAGGCAGTTGCTATGGTGTTCTGGGTGGTTGCTAGGGCGTTGCTAGGCAGTTGCTATAGCGTTCTGGGTGGTTGCTAGGGCGTTGCTAGGCAGTTGCTGTGGTGTTCTGGGTGGTTGCTAGGGCGTTGCTAGGCAGTTGCTATGGTGTTCTGGGTGGTTGCTAGGCGGTTGCTATGGTGTTCTGGGTGGTTGCTAGGCGGTTGCTATGGTGTTCTGGGTGGTTGCTAGGGCGTTGCTAGGCAGTTGCTATGGTGTTCTGGGTGGTTGCTAGGCGGTTGCTATGGTGTTCTGGGTGGTTGCTGGGGCGTTGCTAGGCAGTTGCTATGGTGTTTTGGGTGGTTGCTAGGTGGTTGCTATGGTGTTCTGGGTGGTTGCTAGGGCGTTGCTAGGCAGTTGGTATGGTGTTCTGGGTGGTTGCTAGGTGGTTGCTATGGTGTTCTGGGTGGTTGCTAGGCAGTTGCTATTGTGTTCTGGGTGGTTGCTAGGGCGTTGCTAGGCAGTTGCTATGGTGTTCTGGGTGGTTGCTAGGCGGGTTCTATGGTGTTCTGGGTGGTTGCTAGGCGGTTGCTATGGTGTTCTGGGTGGTTGCTAGGGCGTTGCTAGGCAGTTGCTATGGTGTTCTGGGTGGTTGCTAGGCGGTTGCTATGGTGTTCTGGGTGGTTGCTAGGGCATTGCGAGGCTGTTGCTATGGTGTTCTGGGTGGTTGCTAGGGCGTTGCTAGGCGGTTGCTATGGTGTTCTGGGTGGTTGTTAGGGTGTTGCTAGGCAGTTGCTATGGTGTTCTGGGTGGTTGCTAGGCGGTTGCTATGGTGTTCTGGGTGGTTGCTAGGTGGTTGCTATGGTGTTCTGGGTGGTTGCTAGGGCGTTGCTAGGCAGTTGCTATAGCGTTCTGGGTGGTTGCTAGGGCGTTGCTAGGCAGTTGCTAAGGTGTTCTGGGTGGTTGCTAGGGCGTTGCTAGGCAGTTGCTATGGTGTTCTGGGTGGTTGCTAGGCGGTTGCTATGGTGTTCTGGGTGGTTGCTAGGCGGTTGCTATGGTGTTCTGGGTGGGTGCTAGGGCGTTGCTAGGCAGTTGCTATGGTGTTCTGGGTGGTTGCTAGGCGGTTGCTTTGGTGTTCTGGGGGGTTGCTAGGGCGTTGCTAGGCAGTTGCTATAGTGTTGTGGGTGGTTGCTCGGCAGTTGCTGTGGTGTTTTGGGTGGTTGCTTGGCGGTTGCTTTGGTGTTCTGAATATTTGCTTGGGCATTGCTCGACAGTTGCTATGTTGTTCTTGTTGTTGCTAGGGCGTTGATGTGTCTTGTTTGGGGATCGAGTGAAAACTGGGAGAAGTAGTGAACCGTACGATTACGAAATTATTTGGAATATTAACAAGGAAGGAAGGAGGGAAAGAAGGAACTAATGAGGGAAGTAAGGAAAGAAGGAATATAGGAGAAAAGAAGGAAATCAAAGGAAGGCAGGAAAGAACAAAGGAAAGAAGGCGAGGATGGATGGAAAGAAACAGGAATGAAGGAAAGAAGGAAGTAAAGAAGGAAGGAAAGGAAGAAGGGAAGAAGAAGGATTTAAGTAAAGATAGAAGGAAGGAAGGAAGTGAGGAAGAAGAAATGAAAAAAACGGAAGGAAAGAGAGAAGGAAGGAAAGAAAAAGTAAAGAAAGGAAGAGGGAGGGAAAGAGAGGGAAAGCAGAAAGAAGAAAGGAAGAAAGATAAGAAGGATATGAAGGAATGAAAGAAGGCATGATGGAAGGAAAGAAAAACTAAGGAAGGTAGGAAAGAAAATTGGTAGGGAGGAAGAATGGGAGGAAGGATGAAAGGCAGGATAGAAGGAAGTAAAGTAGGAAAGCAGGAACGAATAAAGGAAGGAAGGAACGAAGGAAAGAAATAGGAGGGAAAAAGAAAGAAGGAATGACAGAAAATAGAAGGAAGGAAAGCAGTAAGGAAGCTGTAGTCTCAAGAGAGCCAGATTGTAGTCTTACAGCCTGAGAAACTGACAGTTACAGCAGGTGGTCAGAACACCTGGCACAAGATTCCATTTGCTTAATGGCCCTATTGTGATGTCATAATGCCAATGTTAAGTCTGTGGGAGGAAAAAATTTATAGTTTTTTATTAATAACTCAAAAAGTATAAAAGTTACAAAGATGAAAAATACATTGCACAGGTGTCCTAAGTAAGACCTACGCAACGCAGTTTGAATGAAGTTTCTACGATAAACGGTTGAGGCCGCATTAAGTGTGTTAGAAGAATAATAATAATAACTAGATAATGTAATTCCAGGGAATTACGTGTGCATTGAAAATGCAAAGTGTAGTTGCATAAGGTGGAGTTTGTAACATATCATTGCATTAAGATATTGGTAGCTACGTTTTTAGTAAGATAATTTTGGTAGTGGTGAGGACTTTTATTTTGAAACAGATGTGGACTGAGGAAACAGTTTGCGGGAGTCAGAGTTGATGACAACTGTCATATGGAAATTTTTAATAGTGACATTTTTTAATAGTGAAGAATTGTAGTAAGGACTTATATTTTGAGACAGGATTGGGCAGAAGAAACAGTTGCCGGAAGTCATAGTCGAAAACAATCAGGAATTGGAATGGCTGAAAGGTTGATAAGTTGAGTAGCTTAAAAAGTTACATTTTTTTATTGTAATTTTATTTGTAATGAGGACTGGCTGTAACAGTTGTTAGGCAGTTGCTATGGTGTTCTGTGTACTTGTGAGGGTGTTGCTAGGCAGCTGCTATCGTGTTCTGGGTGGTTGCTAGGGCATTGCTAGGCAGTTGCAATGGTGTTCTGGGTGGTTGCTAGGGCCTTGCTAAGCGGTTGCTATGGTGTTCTGAGTGGTTGATAGGGCGTTGCTAGGCGATTGCTATGGTGTTCTGGGTGGTTGCTAGGCGGTTGCTATGGCGTTCTGGGTGGTTGCTAGAGCGTTGCTATGGGGTTCTGGGAGGTTGCTAGAGGGTTGCTATGGCATTCTGGGTGGTTGCTAGGGCTTTGCTAAGCAGTTGCTATGATGTTCTGGGTGGTTGCTAGGGTGTTGCTAGGCAGTTGCTATGCTGTTCTGGGTGGTTGCTAGGCAGTTGCCATGGTGTTCTGGGTGGTTGCTAGGGCGTTGCTAGGCAGTTGCTTTGGTGTTCTGGGTGGTTGCTAGGGCGTTGCTAGGCAGTTGCTATGGTGTTCTGGGTGGTTGTTAGGGTGGTTGCTATGGCGTTCTGGGTGGTTGCTAGGGCATTGCCAAGCAGTTGCTATGGTGTTCTGGGTGGTTGCTACGGCGTTGCTAGGCGGTTGCTATGGTGTTCTGGGTGGTTGCTAGGGTGTTGCTAGGCAGTTGCTATGGTGTTCTGGGTGGTTGCTAGGTGGTTGCTATGGTGTTCTGGGTGGTTGTTAGGGCGTTGCTAGGCGGTTGCTATGGTGTTCTGGGTGGTTGCTCGGGTGTTGCTAGGCGGTTGCTATGGTGTTTTGGGTGGTTGCTAGGGCGTTGCTATGGTGTTCTGGGTGGTTGCTATGGCGTTGCTAGGCAGTTGCTATGGTGTTCTGGATGGTTGCTAGGCGGTTGCTATGGTGTTCTGGGTGGTTGCTAGGGTGTTGCTATGGTGTTCTGGGTGGTTGCTAGGCGGTTGCTATGGTGTTCTGGGTGGTAGCTAGGCGGTTGCTATGGTGTTCTGGGTGGTAGCTAGGTCGTTGCTAGGCAGTTGCTATGGTGTTCTGGGTGGTTGCTAGGCGGTTGCTATGGTGTTCTGGGTGGTTGCTAGGCGGTTGGTATGGTGTTCTGGGTGGATGTAGGGCGTTGCTAGGCAGTTGCTATGGTGTTCTGATGGTTGCTAGGCGGTTGCTATGGTGTTCTGGGTGGTTGCCAGGGCTTTGCTAGGCAGTTGCTATGGTGTTCTGGGTGGTTGCTAGGGCGTTGCTATGGTGTTCTGGGTGGTAGCTAGGCGGTTGCTATTGTGTTCTGGGTGGTAGTTAGGGCGTTGCTAGGCAGTTGCTATGGTGTTCTGGGTGGTTGCTAGGGCGTTGCTAAGGTGTTCTGGGTGGTAGCTAGGCGGTTGCTATTGTGTTCTGGGTGGTTGCTAGGGCGTTGCTAGGCGGTTGCTATGGTGTTCTGGGTGGTAGCTAGGTCGTTGCTAGGCAGTTGCTATGGTGTTCTGGGTGGTTGCTAGGCGGTTGCTATGGTGTTCTGGGTGGTTGCTAGGCGGTTGCTATGGTGTTCTGGGTGGTTGCTAGGGCGTTGCTAGGCAGTTGCTATGGTGTTCTGGGTGGTTGCTAGGGCGTTGCTAGGCAGTTGCTATGGTGTTCTGGGTGGTTACTAGGGCGTTGCTATGGTGTTCTGGGTGGTAGCTAGGCGGTTGCTATTGTGTTCTGGGTGGTTGCTAGGGCGTTGCTAGGCAGTTGCTTTGGTGTTCTGGGTGGTTGTTAGGGTGTTGCTAGGCAGTTGCTATGGTGTTCTGGGTGGTTGCTAGGCGGTTGCTATGGTGTTCTGTGTGGTTGCTAGCGCGTTGCTATGGTATTTTGGGTGGTTGCTAGGTGGTTGCTATGGTGTTCTGGGTGGTTGCTAGGGCGTTGCTAGGCAGTTGCTATGGTGTTCTGGGTGGTTGCTAGGCGGTTGCTATGGTGTTCTGGGTGGTTGCTCGGGTGTTGCTAGGCAGTTGCTATGGTGTTCTGGGTGGTTGCTAGGCGGTTGCTATGGTCTTCTGGGTGGTTGCTAGGCGGTTGCTATGGTGTTCTGGGTGGTTGCTAGGCGGTTGCTATGGTGTTCTGGGTGGTTGCTAGGGCGTTGCTAGGCAGTTGCTATGGTGTTCTGATGGTTGCTAGGCGGTTGCTATGGTCTTCTGGGTGGTTGCAAGGCGGTTGCTATGGTGTTCTGGGTGGTTGCTAGGCGGTTGCTATGGTGTTCTGGGTGGTTGCTAGGGCGTTACTAGGCAGTTGCTATGGTGTTCTGATGGTTGCTAGGCGGTTGCTATGGTGTTCTGGGTGGTTGCTAGGGCGTTGCTAGGCAGTTGCTATGGTGTTCTGGGTGGTTGCTAGGGCGTTGCTATGGTGTTCTGGGTGGTAGCTAGGCGGTTGCTATTGTGTTCTGGGTCGTTGCTAGGGCGTTGCTAGGCAGTTGCTATGGTGTTCTGGGTGGTTGCTAGGGCGTTGCTATGGTGTTCTGGGTGGTAGCTAGGCGGTTGCTATTGTGTTCTGGGTGGTTGCTAGGGCGTTGCTAGGCGGTTGCTATGGTGTTCTGGGAGGTAGCTAGGTGGTTGCTAGGCAGTTGCTATGGTGTTCTGGGTGGTTGCTAGGCGGGTGCTATGGTGTTCTGGGTGGGTGCTAGGCGGTGGCTAGGGTGTTGTGGGTGGTTGGTAGCGCGTTGCTAGGCAGTTGCTATGGTGTTCTGGGTGGTTGCTAGGCGGTTGCTATGGTGTTCTGGGTGGTTGCTAGGGCGTTGCTAGGCAGTTGCTATGGTGTTCTGGGTGGTTGCTAGGCGGTTGCTATGGTGTTCTGGGTGGTTGCTAGCGCGTTGCTAGGCAGTTGCTATGGTATTTTGGGTGGTTGCTAGGTGGTTGCTATGGTGTTCTGGGTGGTTGCTAGGGCGTTGCTAGGCAGGTGCTATGGTGTTCTGGGTGGGTGCGAGGCGGTTGCTATGGTGTTCTGGGTGGTTGCTCGGGTGTTGCTAGGCAGTTGCTATGGTGTTCTGGGTGGTTGCTAGGCGGTTGCTATGGTGTTCTGGGTGGTTGATGGGCGGTTGGTATGGTGTTCTGGGTGGTTGGTAGGGCGTTGCTGGGCAGTTGCTATGGTGTTCTGGGTGGTTGCTCGGCGGTTGCTGTGGTGTTTTGGGTGGTTGCTAGGGCGTTGCTAGGCAGTTGCTATGGTGTTCTGGGTGGTTGCTAGGCGGTTGCTAAGGTGTTCTTGGTGGTTGCTAGGGCGTTGCTAGGCAGTTGCTATGGTGTTTTGGGTGGTTGCTGGGCGGTTGCTATGGTGTTCTGGGTGGTTGTTAGGGCGTTGCTAGGCAGTTGCTATGGTGTTCTGGGTGGTTACTAGGCAGTTGCTATGGTGTTCTTGGTTGTTGTTAGGGCGTTGCTAGGCGGTTGCTATGGTGTTCTGGGTGGTTGTTAGGGTGGTTGCTATGGCGTTCTGGGTGGTTGCTAGGGCATTGCTAAGCAGTTGCAATGGTGTTCTGGGTGGTTGCTACGGCGTTGCTAGGCGGTTGCTATGGTGTTCTGGGTGGTTGCTAGGGCGTTGCTAGGCAGTTGCTATGGTGTTCTGGGTGGTTGCTCGGGTGTTGCTAGGCAGTTGCTATGGTGTTCTGGGTGGTTGCTAGGCGGTTGCTATGGTCTTCTGGGTGGTTGCTAGGCGGTTGCTATGGTGTTCTGGGTGGTTGCTAGGCGGTTGCTATGGTGTTCTGGGTGGTTGCTAGCGCGTTGCTAGGCAGTTGCTATGGTATTTTGGGTGGTTGCGAGGTGGGTGCTATGGTGTTCTGGGTGGTTGCTAGGGCGTTGCTAGGCAGTTGCTATGGTGTTCTGGGTGGTTGCTAGGCGGTTGCTATGGTGTTCTGGGTGGTTGCTCGGGTGTTGCTAGGCAGTTGCTATGGTGTTCTGGGTGGTTGCTAGGTGGTTGCTATGGTGTTCTGGGTGGTTGCTATGCGGTTGCTATGGTGTTCTGGGTGGTTGCTAGGGCGTTGCTAGGCAGTTGCTATGGTGTTCTGGGTGGTTGCTCGGCGGTTGCTATGGTGTTTTGGGTGGTTGCTAGGGCGTTGCTAGGCAGTTGCTATGGTGTTCTGGGTGGTTGCTAGGCGGTTGCTAAGGTGTTCTTGGTGGTTGCTAGGGCGTTGCTAGGCAGTTGCTATGGTGTTTTGGGTGGTTGCTGGGCGGTTGCTATGGTGTTCTGGGTGGTTGTTAGGGCGTTGCTAGGCAGTTGCTATGGTGTTCTGGGTGGTTACTAGGCAGTTGATATGGTGTTCTTGGTTGTTGTTAGGGCGTTGCTAGGCGTTTGCTATGGTGTTCTGGGTGGTTGCTCGGGCGTTGCTAGGCAGTTGCTTTGGTGTTCTGAGTGGTTGCTTGGCGGTTGCTATGGTGTTTTGGGTGGTTGCTAGGGCGTTGCTTGGCAGTTGCTATAGTGTTCTGGGTGGTTGCTAGGCAGTTGCTATGGTGTTTTGGGTGGTTGCTAGGCAGTTGCTATGGTGTTCTGAATATTTGCTTGGGCATTGCTCGACAGTTGCTATGTTGTTCTTGTTGTTGCTAGGGCGTTGATGTGTCTTGTTTGGGGATCGAGTGAAAACTGGGAGAAGTAGTGAACCGTACGATTACGAAATTATTTGGAATATTAACAAGGAAGGAAGGAGGGAAAGAAGGAACTAATGAGGGAAGTAAGGAAAGAAGGAATATAGGAAAAAAAGAAGGAAATCAAAGGAAGGCAGGAAAGAACAAAGGAAAGAAGGCGAGGATGGATGGAAAGAAACAGAGGAATGAAGGAAAGAAGGAAGTAAAGAAGGAAGGAAAGGAAGAAGGGAAGAAGGATTTAAGTAAAGATAGAAGGAAGGGAGGAAGGAAGGAAGTGAGGAAGAAGAAATGAAAAACAGAAGGAAAGAGGGAAGGAAGGTAAGAAAAAGTAAAGAAAGGAAGAGGGAAGGAAAGAGAGGGAAAGCAGAAAGAAGAAAGGAAGAAAGATAAGAAGGATATGAAGGAATGAAAGAAGGCATGATGGAAGGGAAGAAAAACTAAGGAAGGTAGGAAAGAAAATTGGTAGGGAGGAAGAATGGGAGGAAGGATGAAAGACAGGATAGAAGGAAGTAAAGTAGGAAAGAAGGAACGAATAAAGGGAGGAAGGAACGAAAGAAAGAAATAGGAGGGAAAAAGAAAGAAGGAAAGACAGAAAATAGAAGGGAGGAAAGCAGTAAGGAAGCTGCAGTCTCAACAGAGCTAGATTGTAGTCTTACAGCCCGAGAAACTGACAGTTACAGCAGGTGGTCAGAACACCTGGCACAAGATTCCATTTGCTTAATGGCCCTATTGTGATGTCATAATGCCAATGTTAAGTCTATGGGGGGAAAAAATTTATAGTTTTTTATTAATAACTCAAAAAGTATAAAAGTTACAAAGATGAAAAATACATTGCACAGGTGTCCTAAGTAAGACCTACGCAACGCAGTTTGAATGAAGTTTCTACGATAAACGGTTGAGGCCGCATTAAGTGTGTTAGAATAATAATAATAATAATAATAATAATAATAAGAAGACCAGGATAACAATAGTGAGCATTTTCAATGCACACTAATAATAATAATAACTAGATAATGTAATTCCAGGGAATTACGTGTGCATTGAAAATGCAAAGTGTAGTTGCATAAGGTGGAGTTTGTAACATATCATTGCATTAAGATATTGGTAGCTACGTTTTTAGTAGGATAATTTTGGTAGTGGTGAGGACTTTTATTTTGAAAAAGATGTGGACTGAGGAAACAGTTTGCGGGAGTCAGAGTTGATGACAACTGTCATATGGAAATTTTTAATAGTGACATTTTTTAAGAGTGAAGAATTGTAGTAAGGACTTATATTTTGAGACAGGATTGGGCAGAAGAAACAGTTGCCGGAAGTCATAGTCGAAAACAATCAGGAATTGGAATGGCTGAAAGGTTGATAAGTTGAGTAGCTTAAAAAGTTACATTTTTTTATTGTAATTTCACATAATGAGGACTGGCTGTAACAGTTGTTAGGCAGTTGCTTAGGTGTTCTGGGTGGTTGCTAGGGCGTTGCTAGGCAGTTGCTATGGTGTTCTGGGTGGTTGCTAGGGCGTTGCTAGGCAGTTGCTTTGGTGTTCTGGGTGGTTGCTAGGGCGTTGCTAGGCAGTTGCTATGGTGTTCTGGGTGGTTGTTAGGGTGGTTGCTATGGCGTTCTGGGTGGTTGCTAGGGCATTGCTAAGCAGTTGCTATGGTGTTCTGGGTGGTTGCTACGGCGTTGCTAGGCGGTTGCTATGGTGTTCTGGGTGGTTGCTAGGGTGTTGTTGGGCAGTTGCTATGGTGTTCTGGGTGGTTGCTAGGTGGTTGCTATGGTGTTCTGGGTGGTTGCTAGGGCGTTGCTATGCGGTTGCTATGGTGTTCTGGGTGGTTGCTCGGGCGTTGCTAGGCGGTTGCTATGGTGTTTTGGGTGGTTGCTAGAGCGTTGCTATGGTGTTCTGGGTGGTTGCTAGGGCGTTGCTAGGCAGTTGCTATGGTGTTCTAGATGGTTGCTAGGCGGTTGCTATGGTGTTCTGGGTGCTTGCTAGGCGGTTGCTATGGTGTTCTGGGTGGTAGCTAGGCGGTTGCTATGGTGTTCTGGGTGGGTGCTAGGTCGTTGCTAGGGAGTTGGTTTGGTGTTCTCGGTGGTTCCTACGCGGTTGCTATGGTGTTCTGGGTGGTTGCTAGGCGGTTGCTATGGTGTTCTGGGTGGTTGCTAGGGCGTTGCTAGGCAGTTGCTATGGTGTTCTGATGGTTGCTAGGCGGTTGCTATGGTGTTCTGGGTGGTTGCCAGGGCTTTGCTAGGCAGTTGCTATGGTGTTCTGGGTGGGTGCTAGGGCGTTGCTATGGTGTTCTGGGTGGTAGCTAGGCGGTTGCTATTGTGTTCTGGGTGGTTGCTAGCGCGTTGCTAGGCAGTTGCTATGGTGTTCTGGGTGGTTGCTAGGGCGTTGCTATGGTGTTCTGGGTGGTAGCTAGGCGGTTGCTTTTGTGTTCTGGGTGGTTGCTAGGGCGTTGCTAGGCGGTTGCTATGGTGTTCTGGGTGGTAGCTAGGTCGTTGCTAGGCAGTTGCTATGGTGTTCTGGGTGGTAGCTAGGCGGTTGCTATGGTGTTCTGGGTGGTTGCTAGGCGGTTGCTATGGTGTTCTGGGTGGTTGCTAGGGCGTTGCTAGGCAGTTGCTATGGTGTTCTGATGGTTGCTAGGCGGTTGCTATGGTGTTCTGGGTGGTTGCTAGGGCGTTGCTAGGCAGTTGCTATGGTGTTCTGGGTGGTTGCTAGGGCGTTGCTATGGTGTTCTGGGTGGTAGCTAGGGGGTTGCTATTGTGTTCTGGGTGGTTGCTAGGGCGTTGCTAGGCGGTTGCTATGGTGTTCTGGGTGGTTGTTAGGGTGTTGCTAGGCAGTTGCTATGGTGTTCCGGGTGGTTGCTAGGCGGTTGCTATGGTGTTCTGGGTGGTTGCTAGCGCGTTGCTAGGCAGTTGCTATGGTATTTTGGGTTGTTGCTAGGCCGTTGCTATGGTGTTCTGGGTGGTTGCTAGGGCGTTGCTAGGCAGTTGCTATGGTGTTCTGGGTGGTTGCTAAGCGGTTGCTATGGTGTTCTGGGTGGTTGCTCGGGTGTTGCTAGGCAGTTGCTATGGTGTTCTGGGTGGTTGCTAGGCGGTTGCTATGGTCTTCTGGGTGGTTGCTAGGCGGTTGCTATGGTGTTCTGGGTGGTTGCTAAGCGGTTGCTATGGTGTTCTGGGTGGTTGCTAGGGCGTTCCTAGGCAGTTGCTATGGTGTTCTCATGGTTGCTAGGCGGTTGCTATAGTGTTCTGGGTGGTTGCTGGGGCGTTGCTAGGCAGTTGCTTTGGTGTTGTGGGTGGTTGCTAGGGCGTTGCTATGGTGTTCTGGGTGGTAGCTAGGCGGTTGCTATTGTGTTCTGGGTCGTTGCTAGGGCGTTGCTTGGCAGTTGCTATGGTGTTCTGGGTGGTTGCTAGGGCGTTGCTATGGTGTTCTGGGTGGTAGCTAGGCGGTTGCTATGGTGTTCTGGATGGTTGCTAGGGCGTTGCTTGGCGGTTGCTATGGTGTTCTGGGAGGTAGCTAGGTGGTTGCTAGGCAGTTGCTATGGTGTTCTGGGTGGTTGCTAGGCGGTTGCTATGGTGTTCTGGGTGGTTGTTAGGCGGTTGCTATGGTGTTCTGGGTGGTTGCTAGGGCGTTGCTAGGCAGTTGCTATGGTGTTCTGGGTGGTTGCTAGGCGGTTGCTATGGTTTTCTGGGTGGTTGCGAGGGCGTTGGTAGGCAGTTGCTATGGTGTTGTGGGTGGTTGCTAGGCGGTTGCTATGGTGTTCTGGGTGGTTGCTAGCGCGTTGCTAGGCAGTTCCTATGGTATTTTGGGTGGTTGCTAGGTGGTTGCTATGGTGTTCTGGGTGGTTGCTAGGGCGTTGCTAGGCAGTTGCTATGGTGTTCTGGGTGGTTGCTAGGCGGGTGCTATGGTGTTCTGGGTGGTTTGTCGGGTGTTGCTAGGCAGTTGCTATGGTGTTCTGGGTGGTTGCTAGGCGGTTGCTATGGTGTTCTGGGTGGTTGCTAGGCGGTTGCTATGGTGTTGTGGGTGGTTGCTAGGGCGTTGCTAGACAGTTGCTATGGTGTTCTGGGTGGGTGCTCGGCGGTTGCTATGGTGTTTTGTGTGGTTGCTAGGGCGTTGCTAGGCAGTTGCTATGGTGTTCTGGGTGGTTGCTAGGCGGTTGCTAAGGTGTTCTTGGTGGTTGCTAGGGCGTTGCTAGGCAGTTGCTATGGTGTTTTGGGTGGTTGCTGGGCGGTTGCTATGGTGTTCTGGGTGGTTGTTAGGGCGTT
Source organism: Gymnothorax reevesii (assembly GCA_029721435.1). Classification (NCBI taxonomy): domain Eukaryota; kingdom Metazoa; phylum Chordata; class Actinopteri; order Anguilliformes; family Muraenidae; genus Gymnothorax; species Gymnothorax reevesii. Next base: position 43,732,745 of record CM056587.1, on the reverse strand, counting down.
GCTAGGCAGTTGCTATGGTGTTCTGGGTGGTTACTAGGCAGTTGCTATGGTGTTCTTGGTTGTTGTTAGGGCGTTGCTAGGCGGTTGCTATGGTGTTCTGGGTGGTTGTTAGGGTGGTTGCTATGGCGTTCTGGGTGGTTGCTAGGGCATTGCTAAGCAGTTGCAATGGTGTTCTGGGTGGTTGCTAGGGCGTTGCTAGGCGGTTGGTATGGTGCTCTGGGTGGTTGCTAGGGCATTGCTAGGCGGTTGCTATGGTGTTCGGGGTGGTTGCTAGGAGGTTGCTATGGTGTTCTGGGTGGTTGCTCGGGTGTTGCTAGGCAGTTGCTATGGTGTTCTGGGTGGTTGCTAGGCGGTTGCTATGGTCTTCTGGGTGGTTGCTAGGCGGTTGCTATGGTGTTCTGGGTGGTTGCTAGGCGGTTGCTATGGTGATCTGGGTGGTTGCTAGCGCGTTGCTAGGCAGTTGTTTTGGTATTTTGGGTGGTTGCTAGGTGGTTGCTATGGTGTTGTGGGTGGTTGCTAGGGCGTTGCTAGGCAGTTGCTATGGTGTTCTGGGTGGTTGCTAGGCGGTTGCTATGGTGTTCTGGGTGCTTGCTCGGGTGTTGCTAGGCAGTTGCTATGGTGTTCTGGGTGGTTGCTAGGCGGTTGCTATGGTGTTCTGGGTGGTTGCTATGCGGTTGCTATGGTGTTCTGGGTGGTTGCTAGGGCGTTGCTAGGCAGTTGCTATGGTGTTCTGGGTGGTTGCTCGGCGGTTGCTATGGTGTTTTGGGTGGGTGCTAGGGCGTTGCTAGGCAGTTGCTATGGTGTTCTGGGTGGTTGCTAGGCGGTTGCTAAGGTGTTCTGGGTGGTTGCTAGGGCGTTGCTAGGCAGTTGCTATGGTGTTTTGGGTGGTTGCTGGGGGGTTGCTATGGTGTTCTGGGTGGTTGTTAGGGCGTTGCTAGGCAGTTGCTATGGTGTTCTGGGTGGTTACTAGGCAGTTGCTATGGTGTTCTTGGTTGTTGTTAGGGCGTTGCTAGGCGGTTGCTATGGTGTTCTGGGTGGTTGCTAGGGCGTTGCTAGGCAGTTGCTTTGGTGTTCTGAGTGGTTGCTTGGCGGTTGCTATGGTGTTTTGGGTGGTTGCTAGGGCGTTGCTTGGCAGTTGCTATAGTGTTCTGGGTGGTTGCTAGGCAGTTGCTATGGTGTTTTGGGTGGTTGCTAGGCAGTTGCTATGGTGTTCTGAATATTTGCTTGGGCATTGCTCGACAGTTGCTATGTTGTTCTTGTTGTTGCTAGGGCGTTGATGTGTCTTGTTTGGGGATCGAGTGAAAACTGGGAGAAGTAGTGAACCGTACGATTACGAAATTATTTGGAATATTAACAAGGAAGGAAGGAGGGAAAGAAGGAACTAATGAGGGAAGTAAGGAAAGAAGGAATATAGGAAAAAAAGAAGGAAATCAAAGGAAGGCAGGAAAGAACAAAGGAAAGAAGGGGAGGAGTGATGGAAAGAAACAGAGGAATGAAGGAAAGAAGGAAGTAAAGAAGGAAGGAAAGGAAGAAGGGAAGAAGGATTTAAGTAAAGATAGAAGGAAGGGAGGAAGGAAGGAAGTGAGGAAGAAGAAATGAAAAACAGAAGGAAAGAGGGAAGGAAGGTAAGAAAAAGTAAAGAAAGGAAGAGGGAAGGAAAGAGAGGGAAAGCAGAAAGAAGAAAGGAAGAAAGATAAGAAGGATATGAAGGAATGAAAGAAGGCATGATGGAAGGGAAGAAAAACTAAGGAAGGTAGGAAAGAAAATTGGTAGGGAGGAAGAATGGGAGGAAGGATGAAAGACAGGATAGAAGGAAGTAAAGTAGGAAAGAAGGAACGAATAAAGGAAGGAAGGAACGAAAGAAAGAAATAGGAGGGAAAAAGAAAGAAGGAATGACAGAAAATAGAAGGGAGGAAAGCAGTAAGGAAGCTGTAGTCTCAACAGAGCTAGATTGTAGTCTTACAGCCCGAGAAACTGACAGTTACAGCAGGTGGTCAGAACACCTGGCACAAGATTCCATTTGCTTAATGGCCCTATTGTGATGTCATAATGCCAATGTTAAGTCTATGGGGGGAAAAAATTTATAGTTTTTTATTAATAACTCAAAAAGTATAAAAGTTACAAAGATGAAAAATACATTGCACAGGTGTCCTAAGTAAGACCTACGCAACGCAGTTTGAATGAAGTTTCTACGATAAACGGTTGAGGCCGCATTAAGTGTGTTAGAAGAAGAATAATAATAATAATAATAATAATAATAATAATAATAATAATAAGAAGACCAGGATAACAATAGTGAGCATTTTCAATGCACACTAATAATAATAATAACTAGATAATGTAATTCCAGGGAATTACGTGTGCATTGAAAATGCAAAGTGTAGTTGCATAAGGTGGAGTTTGTAACATATCATTGCATTAAGATATTGGTAGCTACGTTTTTAGTAGGATAATTTTGGTAGTGGTGAGGACTTTTATTTTGAAAAAGATGTGGACTGAGGAAACAGTTTGCGGGAGTCAGAGTTGATGACAACTGTCATATGGAAATTTTTAATAGTGACATTTTTTAAGAGTGAAGAATTGTAGTAAGGACTTATATTTTGAGACAGGATTGGGCAGAAGAAACAGTTGCCGGAAGTCATAGTCGAAAACAATCAGGAATTGGAATGGCTGAAAGGTTGATAAGTTGAGTAGCTTAAAAAGTTACATTTTTTTATTGTAATTTCACATAATGAGGACTGGCTGTAACAGTTGTTAGGCAGTTGCTTAGGTGTTCTGGGTGGTTGCTAGGGCGTTGCTAGGCAGTTGCTATGGTGTTCTGGGTGGTTGCTAGGGCGTTGCTAGGCAGTTGCTTTGGTGTTCTGGGTGGTTGCTAGGGCGTTGCTAGGCAGTTGCTATGGTGTTCTGGGTGGTTGTAAGGGTGGTTGCTATGGCGTTCTGGGTGGTTGCTAGGGCATTTCTAAGCAGTTGCTATGGTGTTTTGGGTGGTTGCTACGGCGTTGCTAGGCGGTTGCTATGGTGTTCTGGGTGGTTGCTAGGGTGTTGCTAGGCAGTTGCTATGGTGTTCTGGGTGGTTGCTAGGTGGTTGCTATGGTGTTCTGGGTGGTTGCTAGGGCGTTGCTAGGCGGGTGCTATGGTGTTCTGGGTGGTTGCTCGGGCGTAGCTAGGCGGTTGCTATGGTGTTTTGGGTGGTTGCTAGAGCGTTGCTATGGTGTTCTGGGTGGTTGCTAGGGCGTTGCTAGGCAGTTGCTATGGTGTTCTGGGTGGTTGCTAGGGTGTTGCTATGGTGTTCTGGGTGGTTGCTAGGCGGTTGCTATGGTGTTCTGGGTGGTAGCTAGGCGGTTGCTATGGTGTTCTGGGTGGTAGCTAGGTCGTTGCTAGGCAGTTGCTATGGTGTTCTGGGTGGTTGCTAGGCGGTTGCTATGGTGTTGTGGGTGGTTGCTAGGCGGTTGCTATGGTGTTCTGGGTGGTAGCTAGGGCCGTGCTAGGCAGTTGCTATCGTGTTCTGATGGGGGGGAGGCGGTTGCTATGGTGTTCTGGGGGGTTGCCAGGGCTTTGCTAGGCAGTTGCTATGGTGTTCTGGGTGGTTGCTAGGGCGTTGCTACGGTGTTCTGGGGGGTAGCTAGGCCGTTGCTATTGTGTACTGGGTGGTTGCGAGGGCTGTGCTAAGCAGTTGCTATGCTGTTCTGGGTGGGTGCTAGGGCGTTGCTATGGTGTTCTGGATGGTAGCTAGGCGGTTGCTTTTGTGTTCTGGGTGGTTGCTAGGGCGTTGCTAGGCGGTTGCTATGGTGTTCTGGGTGGTAGCTAGGTCGTTGCTAGGCAGTTGCTATGGTGTTCTGGGTGGTAGCTAGGCGGTTGCTATGGTGTTCTGGGTGGTTGCTAGGCGGTTGCTATGGTGTTCTGGGTGGTTGCTAGGGCGTTGCTAGGCAGTTGCTATGGTGTTCTGATGGTTGCTAGGCGGTTGCTATGGTGTTCTGGGTGGTTGCTAGGGCGTTGCTAGGCAGTTGCTATGGTGTTCTGGGTGGTTGCTAGGGCGTTGCTATGGTGTTCTGGGTGGTAGCTAGGCGGTTGCTATTGTGTTCTGGGTGGTTGCTAGGGCGTTGCTAGGCGGTTGCTATGGTGTTCTGGGTGGTTGTTAGGGTGTTGCTAGGCAGTTGCTATGGTGTTCCGGGTGGTTGCTAGGCGGTTGCTATGGTGTTCTGGGTGGTTGCTAGCGCGTTGCTAGGCAGTTGCTATGGTATTTTGGGTGGTTGCTAGGCCGTTGCTATGGTGTTCTGGGTGGTTGCTAGGGCGTTGCTAGGCAGTTGCTATGGTGTTCTGGGTGGTTGCTAAGCGGTTGCTATGGTGTTCTGGGTGGTTGCTCGGGTGTTGCTAGGCAGTTGCTATGGTGTTCTGGGTGGTTGCTAGGCGGTTGCTATGGTCTTCTGGGTGGTTGCTAGGCGGTTGCTATGGTGTTCTGGGTGGTTGCTAGGCGGTTGCTATGGTGTTCTGGGTGGTTGCTAGGGCGTTGCTAGGCAGTTGCTATGGTGTTCTGATGGTTGATAGGCGGTTCCTATGGTCTTCTGGGTGGTTGCTAGGCGGTTGCTATGGTGTTCTGGGTGGTTGCTAGGCGGTTGCTATGGTGTTCTGGGTGGTTGCTAGGGCGTTGCTAGGCAGTTGCTATGGTGTTCTGATGGTTGCTAGGCGGTTGCTATGGTGTTCTGGGTGGTTGCTAGGGCGTTGCTATGGTGCTCTGGGTGGTAGCTAGGCGGTTGCTATTGTGTTCTGGGTCGTTGCGAGGGCGTTGCTAGGCCGTTGCTATGGTGTTCTGGGTGGTTGCTAGGGCGTTGCTATGGTGTTCTGGGTGGTAGCTAGGCGGTTGCTATTGTGTTCTGGGTGGTTGCTAGGGCGTTGCTAGGCGGTTGCTATGGTGTTCTGGGAGGTAGCTAGGTGGTTGCTAGGCAGTTGCTATGGTGTTCTGGGTGGTTGCTAGGCGGTTGCTATGGTGTTCTGGGTGGTTGCTAGGGCATTGCTAGGCAGTTGCTATGGTGTTCTGATGGTTGCTAGGCGGTTGCTATGGTGTTCTGGGTGGTTGCTAGGGCGTTGCTAGGCAGTTGCTATGGTGTTCTGGGTGGTTGCTAGGGCGTTGCTATGGTGTTCTGGGTGGTAGCTAGGCGGTTGCTATTGTGTTCTGGTTGGTTGCTAGGGCGTTGCTAGGCGGTTGCTATGTTGTTCTGGGAGGTAGCTAGGTGGTTGCTAGGCGGTTACTATGGTGTTCTGGGTGGTTGCTAGGCAGTTGCTATGGTGTTCTGGGTGGTTGCTAGGGCATTTTTAGGCAGTTGCTATGGTGTTCTGATGGTTGCTAGGCGGTTGCTATGGTGTTCTGGGTGGTTGCTTGGGCGTTGCTAGGCAGTTGCTATGGTGTTCTGGGTGGTTGCGAGGGGGTTGCTATGGTGTTCTGGGTGGTAGCTAGGCGGTTGCTATGGTGTTCTGGGGGGTTGCTAGGGCGTTGCTAGGCAGTTGCTATGGTGTTCTGGGTGGTTGCTAGGGCGTTGCTATGGTGTTCTGGGTGGTTGCTAGGCGGTTGCTTTTGTGTTCTGGGTGGTTGCTAGGGCGTTGCTAGGCGGTTGCTATGGTGTTCTGGGTGGTTGTTAGGGTGTTGCTAGGCAGTTGCTATGGTGTTCTGGGTGGTTGCTAGGCGGTTGGTATGGTGTTCTGGGTGGTTGCTAGCTCGTTGCTAGGCTGTTGCTATAGTATTTTGGGCGGTTGCTAGGTGTTTGCTCTGGTGTTCTGGGTGGTTGCTAGGGCGTTGCTAGGCAGTTGCTATGGTGTTCTGGGTGGTTGCTAGGCGGTTGCTATGGTGTTCTGGGTGGTTGCTCGGGTGTTGCTAGGCAGTTGCTATGGTGTTCTGGGTGGTTGCTAGGCGGTTGCTATGGTGTTCTGGGTGGTTGCTCGGGTGTTGCTAGGCAGTTGCTATGGTGTTCTGGGTGGTTGCTAGGCGGTTGCTATGGTGTTCTGGGTGGTTGCTCGGGTGTTGCTAGGCAGTTGCTATGGTGTTCTGGGTGGTTGCTAGGCGGTTGCTATGGTGTTCTGGGTGGTTGCTCGGGTGTTGCTAGGCAGTTGCTATGGTGTTCTGGGTGGTTGCTAGGCGGTTGCTATGGTGTTCTGGGTGGTTGCTAGGCGGTTGCTATGGTGTTCTGGGTGGTTGCTAGGGCATTGCTAGGCAGTTGCTATGGTGTTCTGGGTGGTTGCTAGGCTGTTGCTATGGTGTTCTGGGAGGTTGCTAGGGCGTTGCTAGGCAGTTGCTATGGTGTTCTGGGTGGTTGCTAGGCGGTTGTTATGGTGTTCTGGGTGGTTGCTAGCGCGTTGCTAGGCAGTTGCTATGGTATTTTGGGTGGTTGCTAGGTGGTTGCTATGGTGTTCTGGGTGGTTGCTAGGGCGTTGCTAGGCAGTTGCTATATTGTTCTGGGTGGTTGCTAGGCGGTTGCTATGGTGTTCTGGGTGGTTGCTCGGGTGTTGCTAGGCAGTTGCTCTGGTGTTCTGGGTGGTTGCTAGGCGGTTGCTATGGTGTTCTGGGTGGTTGCTAGGCGGTTGCTATGGTGTTCTGGGTGGTTGCTAGGGTGTTGCTAGGCAGTTGCTATGGTGTTCTGGGTGGTTGCTCGGCGGTTGCTATGGTGTTTTGGGTGGTTGCTAGGGCGTTGCTAGGCAGTTGCTATGGTGTTCTGGGTGGTTGCTAGGCGGTTGCTAAGGTGTTCTTGGTGGTTGCTAGGGCGTTGCTAGGCAGTTGCTATGGTGTTTTGGGTGGTTGCGGGGCGGTTGCTATGGTGTTCTGGGTGGTTGTTAGGGCGTTGCTAGGCAGTTGCTATGGTGTTCTTGGTGGTTGTTAGGGCGTTGCTAGGCGGTTGCTATGGTGTTATGGGTGGTTGCTAGGGCGTTGCTAGGCAGTTGATTTGGTGTTCTGAGTGGTTGCTTGGCGGTTGCTATGGTGTTTTGGGTGGTTGCTAGGGCGTTGGTTGGCAGTTGCTATAGTGTTCTGGGTGGTTGCTAGGCAGTTGCTATGGTGTTTTGGGTGGTTGCTAGGCAGTTGCTTTGGTGTTCTGAATATTTGCTTGGGCATTGCTCGACAGTTGCTATGTTGTTCTTGTTGTTGCTAGGGCGTTGATGTGTCTTGTTTGGGGATCGAGTGAAAACTGGGAGAAGTAGTGAACCGTACGATTACGAAATTATTTGGAATATTAACAAGGAAGGAAGGAGGGAAAGAAGGAACTAATGAGGGAAGTAAGGAAAGAAGGAATATAGGAAAAAAAGAAGGAAATCAAAGGAAGGCAGGAAAGAACAAAGGAAAGAAGGCGAGGATGGATGGAAAGAAACAGAGGAATGAAGGAAAGAAGGAAGTAAAGAAGGAAGGAAGGGAAGAAGGGAAGAAGAAGGATTTAAGTAAAGATAGAAGGAAGGGAGGAAGGAAGGAAGTGAGGAAGAAGAAATGAAAAACAGAAGGAAAGAGGGAAGGAAGGTAAGAAAAAGTAAAGAAAGGAAGAGGGAAGGAAAGAGAGGGAAAGCAGAAAGAAGAAAGGAAGAAAGAAGAAGGATATGAAGGAATGAAAGAAGGCATGATGGAAGGGAAGAAAAACTAAGGAAGGTAGGAAAGAAAATTGGTAGGGAGGAAGAATGGGAGGAAGGATGAAAGACAGGATAGAAGGAAGTAAAGTAGGAAAGAAGGAACGAATAAAGGAAGGAAGGAACGAAGGAAAGAAATAGGAGGGAAAAAGAAAGAAGGAATGACAGAAAATAGAAGGGAGGAAAGCAGTAAGGAAGCTGTAGTCTCAACAGAGCCAGATTGTAGTCTTACAGCCCGAGAAACTGACAGTTACAGCAGGTGGTCAGAACACCTGGCACAAGATTCCATTTGCTTAATGGCCCTATTGTGATGTCATAATGCCAATGTTAAGTCTATGGGGGGAAAATATTAATAGTTTTTTATGAATAACTCAAAAAGTATAAAAGTTACAAAGATGAAAAATACATTGCACAGGTGTCCTAAGTAAGACCTACGCAACGCAGTTTGAATGAAGTTTCTACGATAAACGGTTGAGGCCGCATTAAGTGTGTTAGAAGAATAATAATAATAATAATAATAATAATAATAAGAAGAAGACCAGAATAACAATAGTGAGCATTTTCAATGCACACTAATAATAATAATAATAATAATAATAATAATAAGAAGACCAGGATAACAATAGTGAGCATTTTCAATGCACACTAATAATAATAATAACTAGATAATGTAATTCCAGGGAATTACGTGTGCATTGAAAATGCAAAGTGTAGTTGCATAAGGTGGAGTTTGTAACATATCATTGCATTATGATATTGGTAGCTACGTTTTTAGGAGGATAATTATGGTAGTGGTGAGGACTTTTATTTTGAAACAGATGTGGACTGAGGAAACAGTTTGCGGGAGTCATAGTTGATGACAACTGTCATATGGAAATTTTTAATAGTGACATTTTTTAATAGTGAAAAATTGTAGTAAGGACTTATATTTTGAGACAGGATTGGGCAGAAGAAACAGTTGCCGGAAGTCATAGTCGAAAACAATCAGGAGTTGGAATGGCTGAAAGGTTGATAAGTTGAGTAGCTTAAAAAGTTACATTTTTTATTGTAATTTGACATAATGAGGACTGGCTGTAACAGTTGTTAGGCAGTTGCTATGGTGTTCTGTGTACTTGTGAGGGTGTTGCTAGGCAGCTGCTATCGTGTTCTGGGTGGTTGCTAGGGCATTGCTAGGCAGTTGCTATGGTGTTCTGGGTGGTTGATAGGGCATTGCTAGGCGGTTGCTATGGTGTTCTGGGTAGTTGCTAGGCGGTTGCTATGTCGTACTGGGTGGTTGTTCGGGCGTTGCTATGGGGTTCTGGGTGGTTGCTAGGCGGTTGCTATGGCATTCTGGGTGGTTGCTAGGGCTTGGCTAAGCAGTTGCTATGATGTTCTGGGTGGTTGCTAGGGCGTTGCTAGGTGGTTGCTATGGTGTTCTGGGTGGTTGCTAGGGTGTTGCTAGGCAGTTGCTATGCTGTTCTGGGTGGTTGCTAGGCCGTTGCTATGGTGTTCTGGGTGGTTGCTATGGCGTTGCTAGGCAGTTGCTATTGTGTTCTGGGTGGTTGATAGGCCGTTGCTAGGCAGTTGCTATGGTGTTCTGGGTGGTTGTTAGGGTGGTTGCTATGGCGTTCTGGGTGGTTGCTAGGGCATTGCTAAGCAGTTGGTATGGTGTTCTGGGTGGTTGCCACGGCATTGCCAGGCGGTTGCTATGGTGTTCTGGGTGGTTGCTAGGGTGTTGCTAGGCAGTTGCTATGGTGTTCTGGCTGGTTGCTAGGTGGTTGCTATGATGTTCTGGCTGGTTGCTAGGGCGTTGCTAGGCGGTTGCTATGGTGTTCTGGGTGGTTGCTCGGGCGTTGCTAGGCGGTTGCTATGGTGTTCTGGGTGGTTGCTAGGGCGTTGCTATGGTATTCTGGGTGGTTGCTAGGGCGTTGCTAGGCAGTTGCTATGGTGTTCTGGATGGTTGCTAGGCGGTTGCTATGGTGTTCTGGGTGGTTGCTAGGGTGTTGCTATGGTGTTCTGGGTGGTTGTTAGTCGGTTGCTCTGGTGTTCTGGGTGGTTGCTAGGCGGTTGCTATTGTGTTCTGGGTGGTAGCAAAGCGGTTGCAATGGTGTTCTGGGTGGTTGCTAGATCATTGCTAGGCAGTTGCTATGGTGTTCTGTGTTGTTGCTAGGCGGTTGCTATGGTGTTCTGGGTGGTTGCTAGGCGGTTGCTATGGTGTTCTGGGTGGTTGCTAGGGCGTTGCTAGGCAGTTGCTATGGTGTTCTGATGGTTGTTAGGCGGTTGCTGTGGTGTTGTGGGTGGTTGCTAGGGCGTTGCTAGGCAGTTGCTATGGTGTTCTGGGTGGTTGCTAGGGCGTTGCTATGGTGTTCTGGGTGGTAGCTAGGCGGTTGCTATTGTGTTGTGGGTGGTTGCTAGGCGGTTGCTATGGTGTTCTGGGTGGTTGCTAGGGCGTTGCTAGGCAGTTGCTATGGTGTGCTGGGTGGTTGCTAGGCGGTTGCTATGGTGTTCTGGGAGGTTGCTAGGGCATTGCTAGGCGGTTGCTATGGTGTTCTGGGTGGTTGCTAGGGCCTTGCTAGGCGGTTGCTATGGTGTTCTGGGAGGTTGCTAGGGCATTGCTAGGCTGTTGCTATGGTGTTCTGGGTGGTTGCTAGGGCGTTGCTAGGCGGTTGCTATGGTGTTCTGGGTGGTTGTAAGGGTGTTGCTAGGCAGTTGCTATGGTGTTCTGGGTGGTTGCTTGGCGGTTGCTAAGGTGTTCTTGGTGGTTGCTAGGGCGTTGCTAGGCAGTTGCTATGGTGTTTTGGGTGGTTGCTAGGTGGTTGCTATGGTGTTCTGGGTGGTTGCTTGGGCGTTGCTAGGCAGTTGCTATGGTGTTCTGGGTGGTTGCTAGGAGGTTGCTATGGTGTTCTGGGTGGTTGCTAGGGTGTTGCTAGGCGGTTGCTATGGTGTTTTGGGTGGTTGCTAGGTGGTTGCTATGGTGTTCTGGGTGGTTGCTTGGGCGTTGCTAGGCAGTTGCTATGGTGTTCTGGGTGGTTGCTAGGCGGTTGCTATGGTGTTCTGGGTGGTTGCTCGGGCGTTGCTAGGCAGTTGCTATGGTGTTCTGGGTGGGTGCTAGGGGGTTGCTAGGCAGTTGCAGTGGTGTTGTGGGTGGTTGCTAGGGGGTTGCTTTGGTGTTCTGGGTGGTTGCTGGGGCATTGCTAGGCTGTTGCTATGGTGTTCTGGGTGGTTGCTCGGGCGTTGCTAGGCGGTTAATATGGTGTTCTGTGTGGTTGCAAGGGCGTTGCTGGCAGTTGCTATGGTGTTCTGGGTGGTTGCTAGGTGGTTGCTATGGTGTTCTGGGTGGTTGCTAGGGTGTTGCTAGGCAGTTGCTATAGCGTTCTGGGTGGTTGCTAGGGCATTGCTAGGCAGTTGCTGTGGTGTGCTGGGTGGTGGCTAGGGCGGTGCTAGGCAGTTGCTATGGTGTTCTGGGTGGTTGCTAGGCGGTTGCTCTGGTGTTCTGGGTGGTTGCTAGGCGGTTGCTTTGGTGTTCTGGGTGGTTGCTAGGGCGTTGCTAGGCAGTTGTTATGGTGTTCTGGGTGGTTGCTAGGCGGTTGCTATGGTGTTCTGGGTGGTTGCTAGGGCGTTGCTAGGCAGTTGCTATGGTGTTGTGGGTGGTTGCTAGGTGGTTGCTATGGTGTTCTGGGTGGTTGCTAGGGCGTTGCTAGGCAGTTGCTATGGTGTTCTGGGTGGTTGCTAGGTGGTTGCCATGGTGTTCTGGGTGGTTGCTAGGCAGTTGCTATTGTGTTCTGGGTGGTTGCTAGGGCGTTGCTAGGCAGTTGCTATGGTGTTCTGGGTGGTTGCTAGGCAGGTGCTATGGTGTTCTGGGTGGTTGCTAGGCGGTTGCTATGGTGTTCTGGGTGGTTGCTAGGGCGTTGCTAGGCAGTTGCTATGGTGTTCTGGGTGGTTGCTAGGCGGTTGCTATGGTGTTCTGGGTGGTTGCTAGGGCATTGCTAGGCTGTTGCTATGGTGTTCTGGGTGGTTGCTAGGGCGTTGCTAGGCGGTTGCTATGGTGTTCTGGTGGTTGTTAGGGTGTTGCTAGGCAGTTGCTATGGTGTTCTGGGTGGTTGCTAGGCGGTTGCTATGGTGTTCTGGGTGGTTGCTAGGTGGTTGCTATGGTGTTCTGGGTGGTTGCTAGGGCGTTGCTAGGCAGTTGCTATAGCATTCTGGGTGGTTGCTAGGGCGTTGCTAGGCAGTTGCTAAGGTGTTCTGGGTGGTTGCTATGGCGTTGCTAGGCAGTTGCTAAGGTGTTCTGGGTGGTTGCTTGGCGGTTGCTATGGTGTTCTGGGTGGTTGCTAGGCGGTTGCTTTGGTGTTCTGGGTGGTTGCTAGGGCGTTGCTAGGCAGTTGCTATGGTGTTCTGGGTGGTTGCTAGGCGGTTGCTATGGTGTTCTGGGTGGTTGCTAGGGCGTTGCTAGGCAGTTGCTATAGTGTTCTGGGTGGTTGCTAGGCAGTTGCTATGGTGTTTTGGGTGGTTGCTTGGCGGTTGCTATGGTGTTCTGAATATTTGCTTGGGCATTGCTCGACAGTTGCTATGTTGTTCTTGTTGTTGCTAGGGCGTTGATGTGTCTTGTTTGGGGATCGAGTGAAAACTGGGAGAAGTAGTGAACCGTACGATTACGAAATTATTTGGAATATTAACAAGGAAGGAAGGAGGGAAAGAAGGAACTAATGAGGGAAGTAAGGAAAGAAGGAATATAGGAAAAAAGAAGGAAATCAAAGGAAGGCAGGAAAGAACAAAGGAAAGAAGGCGAGGATGGATGGAAAGAAACAGAGGAATGAAGGAAAGATGGAAGTAAAGAAGGAAGGAAAGGAAGAAGGGAAGAAGAAGGATTTAAGTAAAGAAAGAAGGAAGGAAGGAAGTGAGGAAGAAGAAATGAAAAACGGAAGGAAAGAGAGAAGGAAGGAAAGAAAAAGTAAAGAAAGGAAGAGGGAGTGAAAGAGAGGGAAAGCAGAAAGGAAGAAAGATAAGAAGGATATGAAGTAATGAAAGAAGGCATGATGGAAGGAAAGAAAAACTAAGGAAGGTACGAAGGAAAATGGGTAGGAAGGAAGGATGAAAGGCAGGATAGAAGGAAGTAAAGTAGGAAAGAAGGAACGAATATAGGAAGGAAGGAACGAAGGAAAGAAATAGGAGGGAAAAAGAAAGAAGGAATGACATAAAATAGAAGGAAGGAAAGCAGTAAGGAAGCTGTAGTCTCAAGAGAGCCAGATTATAGTCTTACAGCCTGAGAAACTGACAGTTACAGCAGGTGGTCAGAACACCTGGCACAAGATTCCATTTGCTTAATGGCCCTATTGTGATGTCATAATGCCAATGTTAAGTCTATGGGGGGAAAAAATTTATAGTTTTTTATGAATAACTCAAAAAGTATAAAAGTTACAAAGATGAAAAATACATTGCACAGGTGTCCTAAGTAAGACCTACGCAACGCAGTTTGAATGAAGTTTCTACGATAAACGGTTGAGGCTGCATTAAGTGTGTTAGAAGAATAATAATAATAATAATAATAACTAGATAATGTAATTCCAGGGAATTACGTGTGCATTGAAAATGCAAAGTGTAGTTGCATAAGGTGGAGTTTGTAACATATCATTGCATTATGATATTGGTAGCTACGTTTTTAGTAGGATAATTATGGTAGTGGTGAGGACTTTTATTTTGAAACAGATGTGAACTGAGGAAACAGTTTGCGGGAGTCATAGTTGATGAAAACTGTCATATGGAAATTTTTAATAGTGACATTTTTTAAAAGTGAAGAATTGTAGTAAGGACTTATATTTTGAGACAGGATTGGGCAGAAGAAACAGTTGCCGGAAGTCATAGTCGAAAACAATCAGGAGTTGGAATGGCTGAAAGGTTGATAAGTTGAGTAGCTTAAAAAGTTACATTTTTTTATTGTAATTTGACACAATGAGGACTGGCTGTAACAGTTGTTAGGCAGTTGCTATGGTGTTCTGTGTACTTGTGAGGGTGTTGCTAGGCAGCTGCTATCGTGTTCTGGGTGGTTGCTAGGGCATTGCTAGGCAGTTGCAATGGTGTTCTGGGTGGTTGATAGGGCGTTGCTAGGCGATTGCTATGGTGTGCTGGGTGGTTGCTAGGTAGTTGCTATGGCGTTCTGGGTGGTTGCTAGAGTGTTGCTATGGGGTTCTGGGTGGTTGCTAGGCGGTTGCTATGGCATTCTGGGTGGTTGCTAGGGCTTTGCAAAGCAGTTGCTATGATGTTCTGGGTGGTTGCTAGGGCGTTGCTAGGTGGTTGCTTTGGTGTTCTGGGTGGTTGCTAGGGTGTTGCTAGGCAGTTGCTATGGTGTTCTGGGTGGTTGCTAGGGCGTTGCTAGGCAGTTGCTATGGTGTTCTGGGTGGTTGCTAGGCGGTTGCTAAGGTGTTCTTGGTGGTTGCTAGGGCGTTGCTAGGCAGTTGCTATGGTGTTTTGGGTGGTTGCTGGGCGGTTGCTACGGTGTTCTGGGTGGTTGCTAGGGCTTTGCAAGGCAGTTGCTATGGTGTTCTGGGTGGTTGCTAGTCGATTGCTATGGTGTTCTGTGTGGTTGCTAGGGCGTTGCTAGGCAGTTGCTATGGTGTTTTGGGTGGTTGCTAGGCAGTTGCTATGGTGTTTTGGGTGGTTGCAAGGGCGTTGCTAGGCAGTTGCTATGGTGTTCTAGATGGTTGCTAGGCGGTTGCTATGGTGTTCTGGGTGGTTGCTAGGGTGTTGCTATGGTGTTCTGGGTGGTAGCTAGGCGGTTGCTATGGTGTTCTGGGTGGTTGCTAAGTCGTTGCTAGGCAGTTGCTATGGTGCTCTGGGTGGTTACTAGGCGGTTGCTATGGTGTTCTGGGTGGTTGCTAGGCGGATGCTATGGTGATCTGGGTGGTTGCTAGGGCGTTGCTAGGCAGTTGCTATGGTGTTCTGATGGTTGCTAAGCTGTTGCTATGGTGTTGTGGGTGGTTGCTAGGGCGTTGCTAGGCGGTTGCTATGGTGTTCTGGGTGGTTGTTAGGGTGTTGCTAGGCAGTTGCTATGGTATTCTGGGTGGTTGCTAGGCGGTTGCTATGGTGTTCTGGGTGGTTGCTAGGGCGTTGCTAGGCAGTTGCTATGGTGTTTTGGGTGGTTGCTAGGCAGTTGCTATGGTGTTCTTGGTGGTTTTGAGGGCGTTGCCAGGCCGTTGCTATGGTGTTCTGGGTGGTTGCTAGGGCGTTGCTAGGCAGTTGCTTTGGTGTTCTGAGTGGTTGCTTGGCGGTTGCTATGGCGTTCTGGGTAGAGTGTTGCTATGGGGTTCTGGGTGGTTGCTAGGCGGTTGCTATGGCATTCTCCGTGGTTGCTAGGGCTTTGCTAAGCAGTTGCTATGATGTTCTGGGTGGTTGCTAGGGCATTGCTAGGCAGTTGCAATGGTGTTCTGGGTGGTTGCTAGGGCCTTGCTAAGCGGTTGCTATGGTGTTCTGAGTGGTTGATAGGGCGTTGCTAGGCGATTGCTATGGTGTTCTGGGTGGTTGCTAGGCGGTTGCTATGGCGTTCTGGGTAGAGTGTTGCTATGGGGTTCTGGGTGGTTGCTAGGCGGTTGCTATGGCATTCTGCGTGGTTGCTAGGGCTTTGCTAAGCAGTTGCTATGGTGTTCTGGGTGGTTGCTAGGCGGTGGCTATGGTGTTCTGGGTGGTTGCTAGGCGGTTGCTATGGTGTTCTGGGTGGTTGCTAGGGCGTTGCTAGGCAGTTGCTATGGTGTTCTGGGTGGTTGCTAGGCAGTTGCTATGGTGTTCTTGGTGGTTGTGAGGGCGTTGCCAGGCGGTTGCTATGGTGTTCTGGGTGGTTGCTGGGGCGTTGCTAGGCAGTTGCTTTGGTGTTCTGAGTGGTTGCTTGGCGGGTGCTATGACGTTCTGGGTAGAGTGTTGCTATGGGGTCCTGTGTGGTTGCTAGGCAGTGGCTATTGCATTCTCCGTGAGTGCTAGGTCTTTGCTAAGCAGTTGCTATGATGTTCTGGGTGGTTGCTAGGGCATTGCTAGGCAGTTGCAATGGTGTTCTGGGTGGTTGCTAGGGCCTTGCTAAGCGGTTGCTATGGTGTTCTGAGTGGTTGATAGGGCGTTGCTAGGCGATTGCTATGGTGTTCTGGGTGGTTGCTAGGCGGTTGCTGTGGCGTTGTGGGTAGAGTGTTGCTATGGGGTTCTGGGTGGTTGCTAGGCGGTTGCTATGGCATTCTGCGTGGTTGCTAGGGCTTTGCTAGGCAATTGCTATGGTGTTCTGGGTGGTTGCTAGGGTGTTGCTAGGTGGTCGTTATGGTGTTCTGGGTGGTTGCTAGGTCGTTGCTAGGCAGTTGCTAAGTTGTTCTGGGTGGTTGCTAGGGCATTGCTAGGGAGTTGCTATGGTGTTCTGGGTGGTTGCTAGGGCATTGCTAGGCAGTTGCTATGGTGTTCTGGGTGGTTGTTAGGGTGGTTGCTATGGCGTTCTGGGTGGTTGCTAGGGCATTGCTAAGCAGTTGCTTTGGTGTTCTGGGTGGTTGCTACGGCGTTGCTAGGCGGTTGCTATGGTGTTCTGGGTGGTTGCTAGGGTGTTGCGAGGCAGTTGCTATGGTTTTCTGGGTGGTTGCTAGGTGGTTGCTATGGTGTTCTGGGTGGTTGCTAGGGCGTTGCTATGGTGTTCTGGGTGGTTGCTAGGGCGTTGCTAGGCAGTTGCTATGGTGATCTGGGTGGTTGCTAGGCGGTTGCTATGGTGTTCTGGGTGGTTGCTCGGGCGTTGCTAGGCAGTTGCTATGGTGATCTGGGTGGTTGCTAGGCGGTTGCTATGGTGTTCTGGGTGGTTGCTCGGGCGTTGCTAGGCAGTTGCTATGGTGATCTGGGTGGTTGGTAGGCGGTTGCTATGGTGTTCTGGGTGGTTGCTAGGGCGTTGCTAGGCAGTTGCTATGGTGTTCTGGGTGGTTGCTAGGCGGTTGCTATGGTGTTCTGGGTGGTTGCTAGGGCGTTGCAAGGCGATTCCTATGGTGTTCTGTGTGGTTGCTAGGGCGTTGCTTGGTAGTTGCTATGGTGTTCTGGGTGGTTGCTAGGCGGTTGCTAAGGTGTTCTTGGTGGTTGCTAGGGCGTTGCTAGGCAGGTGCGATGGTGTTTTGGGGGGGTGGTGGGGGGTTGCGATGGGGTTCTGGGTGGTTGCTAGGGCGTTGCTAGGCAGTTGCTATGGTGTTCTGGGTGGTTGCTAGGCGATTGCAATGGTGTTCTGGGTGGTTGCTAGGGCGTTGCTAGGCAGTTGCTATGGTGTTTTAGGTGGTTGCTAGGCGGTTGCTATAGTGTTCTGGGTGGTTGCTAGGGCGTTGCTAGGCAGTTGCTATGGTGTTCTGGGTGGTTGCTAGGCAGTTGCTATGGTGTTCTTGGTGGTTGTGAGGGCGTTGCCAGGCGGTTGCTATGGTGTTCTGGGTGGTTGCTAGGGCGTTGCTAGGCAGTTGCTTTGGTGTTCTGAGTGGTTGCTTGGCGGTTGCTATGGCGTTCTGGGTAGAGTGTTGCTATGGGGTTCTAGGTGGTTGCTAGGCGGTTGCTATGGCATTCTCCGTGGTTGCTAGGGCTTTGCTAAGCAGTTGCTATGATGTTCTGGGTGGTTGCTAGGGCATTGCTAGGCAGTTGCAATGGTGTTCTGGGTGGTTGCTAGGGCCTTGCTAAGCGGTTGCTGTGGTGTTCTGAGTGGTTGATAGGGGGTTGCTAGGCGATTGCTATGGTGTTCTGGGTGGTTGCTAGGCGGTTGCTATGGCGTTCTGGGTAGAGTGTTGCTATGGGGTTCTGGGTGGTTGCTAGGCGGTTGCTATGGCATTCTGCGTGGTTGCTAGGGCTTTGCTAAGGAGTTGCTATGGTGTTCTGGGTGGTTGCTAGGGTGTTGCTAGGTGGTTGCTATGGTGTTCTCGGAGGTTGCTAGGGTGTTGCTAGGCAGTTGCTAAGGTGTTCTGGGTGGTTGCGAGGGCGTTGCTAGGCAGTTGCTTTGGTGTTCTGGGTGGTTGCTGGGGCATTGCTAGGCAGTTGCTATGGTGTTGTGGGTGGTTGTTAGGGTGGTTGCTATGCCGTTCTGGGTGGTTGCTAGGGCATTGCTAAGCAGTTGTTATGGTGTTCTGGGTGGTTGCTACGGCGTTGTTAGGCGGTTGCTATGGTGTTCTGGGTGGTTGCTAGGGTGTTGCGAGGCAGTTGCTATGGTGTTGTGGGTGGTTGCGAGGTGGTTGCTATGGTGTTCTGGGTGGTTGCTAGGGCGTTGCTAGGCGGTTGCTATGGTGTTCTGGGTGGTTGCTCGGGCGTTGCTAGGCGGTTGCTATGGTGATCTGGGTGGTTGCTAGGGCGTTGCTATGGTGTTCTGGGTGGTTGCTAGGGCGTTGCTAGGGTGTTCTAGATGGTTTCTAGGCGGTTGCTATGGTGTTCTGGGTGGTTGCTAGGGTGTTACTATGGTGTTCTGGGTGGTTGTTAGGCGGTTGCTCTGGTGTTCTGGGGGGGTGCTAGGGGGGTGCTATGGTGGTCTGGGTGGTAGCTAGGCGGTTGCTATGGTGTTCTGGGTGGTTGCTAGGTCGTTGCTATGCAGTTGCTATGGTGTTCTCGGTGGTTGCTAGGCGGTTGCTATGGTGTTCTGGGTGGTTGCTCGGCGGTTGCTATGGTGTTCTGGATGGTTGCAAGGGCGTTGCTAGGCAGTTGCTATGGTGTTCTGATGGTTGCTAGGCTGTTGCTATGGTGTTCTGGGTGGTTGCTGGGGCGTTGCTAGGCGGTTGCTATGGTGTTCTGGGTGGTTGTTAGGGTGTTGCTAGGCAGTTGCATTGGTGTTCTGGGTGGTTGCTAGGCTGTTGCTATGGTGTTCTGAGTGGTTGCTAGGGCATTGCTAGGCAGTTGCTACGTTGTTTTGGGTGGTTGCTATGGTGTTCTGGATGGTTGCTAGGGCATTGGTAGGCGTTGCTGTGGTGTTCTGTGTGGTTGCTAGGCGGTTGCTATGGCGTTCTGGGTGGTTGCAAGGGCGTTGCTAGGCAGTTGCTATGGTGTTTTGGGTGGTTGCTAGGTGGGTGCTATGGTGTTCTGGGTGGTTGCTAGGGCGTTGCTAGGCAGTTGCTATGGTGTTCTGGGTGGTTGCTAGGCGGTTGCTATGGTGTTCTGGGTGGTTGCTAGGGCGTTGCTAGGCAGTTGCTATGGTGTTTTGGGTGGTTGCTAGGTGGTTGCTATGGTGTTCTGGGTGGTTGCTAGGGCGTTGCTAGGCAGTTGCTATGGTGTTCTGGGTGGTTGCTAGGCGGTTGCTATGGTGTTCTGGGTGGTTGCTGGTGCCTTGCTAGGCGGTTGCTATGGTTTTCTGGGTGGTTGTTAGGGTGTTGCTAGGCAGTTGCTATGGTGTTCTGGGTGGTTGCTAGGCGGTTGCTATGGTGTTCTGGGTGGTTGCTAGGGCGTTGCTAGGCAGTTGCTTTGGTGTTTTGGCTGGTTGCTAGGTGGTTGCTATGGTGTTCTGGGTGGTTGCTAGGGCGTTGCTAGGCAGTTGCTATGGTGTTCTGGGTGGTTGCTAGGCGGTTGCTATGGTGTTCTGGGTGGTTGCTAGGGAGTTGCTAGGTGGTTGCTATGGTGTTCCGGGTGGTTGCTAGGCGGTTGCTATGGTGTTTTGGGTGGTTGCTAGGCGGTTGCTATGGTGTTCTGGGTGGTTGCTAGGGGGTTGCTAGGCAGTTGCTATGGTGTTCTGGGTGGTTGCTAGGCGGTTGCTATGGTGTTCTGGGTGGTTGCTAGGCGGTTGCTATGGTGTTCTGGGTGGTTGCTAGGGCGTTGCTAGCGAGTTGCTTTGGTGTTCTGGGTGGTTCCTAGGCGGTTGCTATGGTCTCCTGGTTGGTTGCTAGGGCGTTGCTAGGCGATTCCTATGGTGTTCTGTGTGGTTGCTAGGGCGTTGCTAGGCAGTTGCTATGGTGTTCTGGGTGGTTGCTAGGCGGTTGCTAAGGTGTTCTTGGTGGTTGCTAGGGCGTTGCTAGGCAGTTGCTATGGTGTTTTGGGTGGTTGCTGGGCGGTTGCTATGGTGTTCTGGGTGGTTGCTAGGGCGTTGCTAGGCAGTTGCTATGGTGTTCTGGGTGGTTGCTAGGCGATTGCTATGGTGTTCTGGGTGGTTGCTAGGGCGTTGCTAGGCAGTTGCTATGGTGTTTTGGGCGGTTGCTAGGCGGGTGCTATAGAGTTCTTGGTGGTTGGTAGGGCTTTGCTAGGGAGGTGCTATGGTGTTCTTGATGGTTGTGAGGGCGTTGCCAGGCGGTTGCTATGGTGTTCTGGGTGGTTGCTAGGGCGTTGCTAGGCAGTTGCTTTGGTGTTCTGTGTGGTTGCTTGGCGGTTGCTTTGGCGTTCTGGGTAGAGTGTTGCTATGGGGTTCTGGGTGGTTGCTAGGCGGTTGCTATGGCATTCTCCGTGGTTGCTAGGGCTTTGCTAAGCAGTTGCTATGATGTTCTGGGTGGTTGCTAGGGCATTGCTAGGCAGTTGCAATGGTGTTCTGGGTGGTTGCTAGGGCCTTGCTAAGCGGTTGCTATGGTGTTCTGAGTGGTTGATAGGGCGTTGCTAGGCGATTGCTATGGTGTTCTGGGTGGTTGCTAGGCGGTTGCTATGGCGTTCTGGGTAGAGTGTTGCTATGGGGTTCTGGGTGGTTGCTAGGCGGTTGCTATGGCATTCTGCGTGGTTGCTAGGGCTTTGCTAAGCAGTTGCTATGGTGTTCTGGGTGGTTGCTAGGGTGTTGCTAGGTGGTTGCTATGGTGTTCTGGGTGGTTGCTAGGGTGTTGCTAGGCAGTTGCTATGGTGTTCTGGGTGGTTGCTAGGGCGTTGCTAGGCAGTTGCTATGGTGTTCTGGGTGGTTGCTAGGGCATTGCTAGGCAGTTGCTATGGTGTTCTGGGTGGTTGTTAGGGTGGTTGGTATGGGGTTCTGGGTGGTTGCTAGGGCATTGCTAAGCAGTTGCTATGGTGTTCTGGGTGGTTGCTACGGCGTTGCTAGGCGGTTGCTATGGTGTTCTGGGTGGTTGCTAGGGTGTTGCGAGGCAGTTGCTATGGTTTTCTGGGTGGTTGCTAGGTGGTTGCTATGGTGTTCTGGGTGGTTGCTAGGGCGTTGCTATGGTGTTCTGGGTGGTTGCTAGGGCGTTGCTAGGCAGTTGCTATGGTGTTCTGGGTGGTTGCTAGGCGGTTGCTATGGTGTTCTGGGTGGTTGCTCGGGCGTTGCTAGGCAGTTGCTATGGTGATCTGGGTGGTTGCTAGGCGGTTGCTATGGTGTTCTGGGTGGTTGCTAGGGCGTTGCTAGGCAGTTGCTATGGTGTTCTGGGTGGTTGCTAGGCGGTTGCTATGGTGTTCTGGGTGGTTGCTAGGCGGTTGCTAGGCAGTTGCTATGGTGTTTTGGGTGGTGGGTAGGTGGTTGCTTTGGTGTTCTGGGTGGTTGCTCTGGCGTTGCAAGGCGATTCCTATGGTGTTCTGTGTGGTTGCTAGGGCGTTGCTTGGTAGTTGCTATGGTGTTCTGGGTGGTTGCTAGGCGGTTGCTAAGGTGTTCTTGGTGGTTGCTAGGGCGTTGCTAGGCAGTTGCTATGGTGTTTTGGGTGGTTGCTGGGCGGTTGCTATGGTGTTCTGGGTGGTTGCTAGGGCGTTGCTAGGCAGTTGCTATGGTGTTCTGGGTGGTTGCTAGGCGATTGCAATGGTGTTCTGGGTGGTTGCTAGGGCGTTGTTAGGCAGTTGCTATGGTGTTTTAGGTGGTTGCTAGGCGGTTGCTATAGTGTTCTGGGTTGTTGCTAGGGCGTTGCTAGGCAGTTGCTATGGTGTTCTGGGTGGTTGCTAGGCAGTTGCTATGGTGTTCTTGGTGGTTGTGGGGGCGGTGCCAGGCGGTTGCTATGGTGTTCTGGGTGGTTGCTAGGGCGTTGCTAGGCAGTTGCTTTGGTGTTCTGAGTGGTTGCTTGGCGGTTGCTATGGCGTTCTGGGTAGAGTGTTGCTATGGGGTTGTAGGTGGTTGCGAGGCGGTTGCTATGGCATTCTCCGTGGTTGCTAGGGCTTTGCTAAGCAGTTGCTATGATGTTCTGGGTGGTTGCTAGGGCATTGCTAGGCAGTTGCAATGGTGTTCTGGGTGGTTGCTAGGGCCTTGCTAAGCGGTTGCTATGGTGTTCTGAGTGGTTGATAGGGCGTTGCTAGGCGATTGCTATGGTGTTCTGGGTGGTTGCTAGGCGGTTGCTATGGCGTTCTGGGTAGAGTGTTGCTATGGGGTTCTGGGTGGTTGCTAGGCGGTTGCTATGGCATTCTGCGTGGTTGCTAGGGCTTTGCTAAGCAGTTGCTATGGTGTTCTGGGTGGTTGCTAGGGTGTTGCTAGGTGGTTGCTATGGTGTTCTGGGTGGTTGCTAGGGTGTTGCTAGGCAGTTGCTATGGTGTTCTGGGTGGTTGCTAGGGCGTTGCTAGGCAGTTGCTATGGTGTTCTGGGTGGTTGCTAGGGCATTGCTAGGCAGTTGCTATGGTGTTCTGGGTGGTTGTTAGGGTGGTTGCTATGGCGTTCTGGGTGGTTGCTAGGGCATTGCTAAGCAGTTGCTATGGTGTTCTGGGTGGTTGCTACGGCGTTGCTAGGCGGTTGCTATGGTGTTCTGGGTGGTTGCTAGGGTGTTGCGAGGCAGTTGCTATGGTTTTCTGGGTGGTTGCTAGGTGGTTGCTATGGTGTTCTGGGTGGTTGCTAGGGCGTTGCTAGGCGGTTGCTATGGTGTTCTGGGTGGTTGCTCGGGCGTTGCTAGGCGGTTGCTATGGTGTTCTGGGTGGTTGCTAGGGCGTTGCTATGGTGTTCTGGGTGGTTGCTAGGGCGTTGCTAGGGTGTTCTCGATGGTTGCTAGGCGGTTGCTATGGTGTTCTGGGTGGTTGCTAGGGTGTTACTATGGTGTTCTGGGTGGTTGTTAGGCGGTTGCTCTGGTGTTCTGGGTGGTTGCTAGGCGGTTGCTATGGTGTTCTGGGTGGTAGCTAGGCGGTTGCTATGGTGTTCTGGGTGGTTGCTAGGTCGTTGCTATGCAGTTGCTATGGTGTTCTCGGTGGTTGCTAGGCGGTTGCTATGGTGTTCTGGGTGGTTGCTAGGCGGTTGCTATGGTGTTCTGGGTGGTTGCAAGGGCGTTGCTAGGCAGTTGCTATGGTGTTCTGATGGTTGCTAGGCTGTTGCTATGGTGTTCTGGGTGGTTGCTAGGGCGTTGCTAGGCGGTTGCTATGGTGTTCTGGGTGGTTGTTAGGGTGTTGCTAGGCAGTTGCAATGGTGTTCTGGGTGGTTGCTAGGCGGTTGCTATGGTGTTCTGGGTGGTTGCTAGGGCGTTGCTAGGCAGTTGCTATGGTGTTTTGGGTGGTTGCTATGGTGTTCTGGGTGGTTGCTAGGGCGTTGCTAGGCAGTTGCTATGGTGTTGTGGGTGGTTGCTAGGCGGTTGCTATGGCGTTCTGGGTGGTTGCAAGGGCGTTGCTAGGCAGTTGCTATGGTGTTTTGGGTGGGTGCTAGGGGGGTGCTCTGGTGTTCTGGGTGGTTGCTAGGGCGTTGCTAGGCAGTTGCTATGGTGTTCTGGGTGGTTGTTAGGCGGTAGCTATGGTGTTCTGGGTGGTTGCTAGGGCGTTGCTAGGCAGTGTTTAAGGTGTTCTGGGTGGTTGTTAGGGTGTTGCTAGGCAGTTGCTATGGTGTTCTGGGTGGTTGCTAGGCGGTTGCTATGGTGGTCTGGGTGGTGGCTAGGGCGTTGCTAGGCAGTTGCTTTGGTGTTTTTGGTGGTTGCTAGGTGGTTGCTATGGTGTTCTGGGTGGTTGCGAGGGCGTTGCTAAGTAGTTGCTTTGGTGTTCTGACTGGTTGCTAGGTGGGTGCTATGGTGTTCTGGGTGGTTGCCAGGGCGTTGCTAGGCAGTTGCTATGGTCTTCTGGGTGGTTGCTAGGTGGTTGCTATGGTGTTCTGGGTGGTTGCTAGGGCGTTGCTAGGCAGTTGCTATGGTGTTCTGGGTGGTTGCTAGGCAGTTGCTATGGTGTTCTGGGTGGTTGCTAGGGCCTTGCTAGGCGGTTGCTATGGTGTACTGGGAGGTTGCTAGGGCATTGCTAGGCGGTTGCTATGGTGTTCTGGGTGGTTGTTAGGGTGTTGCTCGGCAGTTGCTATGGTGTTCTGGGTGGTTGTTAGGGTGTTGCTAGGCAGTTGCTATAGTGTTCTGGGTGGTTGCTAGGCAGTTGCTATGGTGTTCTGGGTGGTTGCTAGGGCGTTGCTAGGCAGTTGCTATGGTGTTCTGGGTGGGTGCTAGGGGGGTGCTATGGTGTGCTGGGTGGTTGCTAGGGCGTTGCTAGGCAGTTGCTATGGTGTTCTGGGTGGTTGCTAGGCGGTTGCTATGGTGTTGTGGGTGGTTGCTAGGTGGTTGCTATGGTGTTCTGGGTGGTTGCTAGGGCGTTGCTAGGCAGTTGCTATGGTGTTCTGGGTGGTTGCTAGGCGGTTGCTACGGTGTTCTGGGTGGTTGCTCGGGCGTTGCTAGGCAGTTGCTATGGTGATCTGGGTGGTTGCTAGGTGGGTGCTATGGTGTTCTGGGTGGTTGCTCGGGCGTTGCTAGGCAGTTGCTATGGTGATCTGGGTGGTTGCTAGGCGGTTGCTATGGTGTTCTGGGTGGTTGCTAGGGCGTTGCTAGGCAGTTGCTATGGTGTTCTGGGTGGTTGCTAGGCGGTTGCTATGGTGTTCTGGGTGGTTGCTAGGGCGTTGCAAGGCGATTCCTATGGTGTTCTGTGTGGTTGCTAGGGCGTTGCTTGGTAGTTGCTATGGTGTTCTGGGTGGTTGCTAGGCGGTTGCTAAGGTGTTCTTGGTGGTTGCTAGGGCGTTGCTAGGCAGTTGCTATGGTGGTTTGGGTGGGGGCTGGGCGCGTGCTATGGTGTTGTGGGTGGTTGCTGGGGCGTTGCTAGGCAGTTGCTATGGTGTTTTGGGTGGTTGCTAGGCGATTGCAGTGGTGTTCTGGGTGGTTGCTAGGGCGTTGTTAGGCAGTTGCTATGGTGTTTTAGGTGGTTGCTAGGCGGTTGCTATAGTGTTCTGGGTGGTTGCTAGGGCGTTGCTAGGCAGTTGCTATGGTGTTCTGGGTGGTTGCTAGGCAGTTGCTATGGTGTTCTTGGTGGTTGTGAGGGCGTTGCCAGGCGGTTGCTATGGTGTTCTGGGTGGTTGCTAGGGCGTTGCTAGGCAGTTGCTTTGGTGTTCTGAGTGGTTGCTTGGCGGTTGCTATGGCGTTCTGGGTAGAGTGTTGCTATGGGGTTCTGGGTGGTTGCTAGGCGGTTGCTATGGCATTCTCCGTGGTTGCTAGGGCTTTGCTAAGCAGTTGCTATGATGTTCTGGGTGGTTGCTAGGGCATTGCTAGGCAGTTGCAATGGTGTTCTGGGTGGTTGCTAGGGCCTTGCTAAGCGGTTGCTATGGTGTTCTGAGTGGTTGATAGGGCGTTGCTAGGCGATTGCTATGGTGTTCTGGGTGTTTGCTAGGCGGTTGCTATGTCCTTCTGGGTAGAGTGTTGCTATGGGGTTCTGGGTGTTTGCTAGGCGGTTGCTATGGCATTCTGCGTGGTTGCTAGCGGTTTGCTAAGCAGTTGCTATGGTGTTCTGGGTGGTTGCTAGGGTGTTGCTAGGTGGTTGCTATGGTGTTCTGGGTGGTTGCTAGGGTGTTGCTAGGCAGTTGCTATGGTGTTCTGGGTGGTTGCTAGGGCGTTGCTAGGCAGTTGCTATGGTGTTCTGGGTGGTGGCTAGGGCATTGCTAGGCAGTTGCTATGGTGTTCTGGGTGGTTGTTAGGCTGGTTGCTATGGCGTTCTGGGTGGTTGCTAGGGCATTGCTAAGCAGTTGCTGTGGTGTTCTGGGTGGTTGCTACGGCGTTGCTAGGCGGTTGCTATGGTGTTCTGGGTGGTTGCTAGGGTGTTGCGAGGCAGTTGCTATGGTTTTCTGGGTGGTTGCTAGGTGGTTGCTATGGTGTTCTGGGTGGTTGCTAGGGCGTTGCTATGGTGTTCTGGGTGGTTGCTAGGGCGTTGCTAGGCAGTTGCTATGGTGTTCTGGGTGGTTGCTAGGCGGTTGCTATGGTGTTCTGGGTGGTTGCTCGGGCGTTGCTAGGCAGTTGCTATGGTGATCTGGGTGGTTGCTAGGCGGTTGCTATGGTGTTCTGGGTGGTTGCTCGGGCGTTGCTAGGCAGTTGCTATGGTGATCTGGGTGGTTGCTAGGCGGTTGCTATGGTGTTCTGGGTGGTTGCTAGGGCGTTGCTAGGCAGTTGCTATGGTGTTCTGGGTGGTTGCTAGGCGGTTGCTATGGTGTTCTGGGTGGTTGCTAGGGCGTTGCAAGGCGATTCCTATGGTGTTCTGTGTGGTTGCTAGGGCGTTGCTTGGTAGTTGCTATGGTGTTCTGGGTGGTTGCTAGGCGGTTGCTAAGGTGTTCTTGGTGGTTGCTAGGGCGTTGCTAGGCAGTTGCTATGGTGTTTTGGGTGGTTGCTGGGCGGTTGCTATGGTGTTCTGGGTGGTTGCTAGGGCGTTGCTAGGCAGTTGCTATGGTGTTCTGGGTGGGTGCTAGGCGATTGCAATGGTGTTCTGGGTGGTTGCTAGGGCGTTGTTAGGCAGTTGCTATGGTGTTTTAGGGGGTTGGTGGGCGGTTGCGATAGTGTTCTGGGTGGGTGGTAGGGCGTTGGTAGGCAGTTGGTGTGGTGTTCTGGGTGGTTGCTAGGCAGTTGCTATGGTGTTCTTGGTGGTTGTGAGGGCGTTGCCAGGCGGTTGCTATGGTGTTCTGGGTGGTTGCTAGGGCGTTGCTAGGCAGTTGCTTTGGTGTTCTGAGTGGTTGCTTGGCGGTTGCTATGGCGTTCTGGGTAGAGTGTTGCTATGGGGTTCTAGGTGGTTGCTAGGCGGTTGCTATGGCATTCTCCGTGGTTGCTAGGGCTTTGCTAAGCAGTTGCTATGATGTTGTGGGTGGTTGCTGGGGCATTGCTAGGCAGTTGCAGTGGTGTTGTGGGTGGTTGCTAGGGCCTTGCTAAGCGGTTGCTATGGTGTTCTGAGTGGTTGATAGGGCGTTGCTAGGCGATTGCTATGGTGTTCTGGGTGGTTGCTAGGCGGGTGCTATGGCGTACTGGGGAGAGGGGTGCTATGGGGTTCTGGGTGGTTGCTAGGCGGTTGCTATGGCATTCTGCGTGGTTGCTAGGGCTTTGCTAAGCAGTTGCTATGGTGTTCTGGGTGGTTGCTAGGGTGTTGCTAGGTGGTTGCTATGGTGTTCTGGGTGGTTGCTAGGGTGTTGCTAGGCAGTTGCTATGGTGTTCTGGGTGGTTGCTAGGGCGTTGCTAGGCAGTTGCTATGGTGTTCTGGGTGGTTGCTAGGGCATTGCTAGGCAGTTGCTATGGTGTTCTGGGTGGTTGTTAGGGTGGTTGCTATGGCGTTCTGGGTGGTTGCTAGGGCATTGCTAAGCAGTTGCTATTGTGTTCTGGGTGGTTGCTACGGCGTTGCTAGGCGGTTGCTATGGTGTTCTGGGTGGTTGCTAGGGTGTTGCGAGGCAGTTGCTATGGTGTTCTGGGTGGTTGCTAGGTGGTTGCTATGGTGTTCTGGGTGGTTGCCAGGGCGTTGCTAGGCGGTTGCTATGGTGTTCTGGGTGGTTGGTCGGGCGTTGCTAGGCGGTTGCTATGGTGTTCTGGGGGGTTGCTAGGGCGTAGCTATGGTGTTCTGGGTGGTGGCTATGGCGTTGCTAGGGAGATGTCGATGGTTGCTAGGCGGTTGCTATGGTGTTCTGGGTGGTTGCTAGGGTGTTACTATGGTGTTCTGGGTGGTTGTTAGGCGGTTGCTCTGGTGTTCTGGGTGGTTGCTAGGCGGTTGCTATGGTGTTCTGGGTGGTAGCTAGGCGGTTGCTATGGTGTTCTGGGTGGTTGCTAGGTCGTTGCTATGCAGTTGCTATGGTGTTCTCGGTGGTTGCTAGGCGGTTGCTATGGTGTTCTGGGTGGTTGCTAGGCGGTTGCTGTGGTGTTCTGGGTGGTTGCAAGGGCGTTGCTAGGCAGTTGGTATGGTGTTCTGATGGTTGCTAGGCTGTTGCTATGGTGTTCTGGGTGGTTGCTAGGGCGTTGCTAGGCGGTTGCTATGGTGTTCTGGGTGGTTGTTAGGGTGTTGCTAGGCAGTTGCAATGGTGTTCTGGGTGGTTGCTAGGCGGTTGCTATGGTGTTCTGGGTGGTTGCTAGGGCGTTGCTAGGCAGTTGCTATGGTGTTTTGGGTGGTTGCTATGGTGTTCTGGGTGGTTGCTAGGGCGTTGCTAGGCAGTTGCTATGGTGTTCTGGGTGGTTGCTAGGCGGTTGCTATGGCGTTCTGGGTGGTTGCAAGGGCGTTGCTAGGCAGTGGCTATGGTGGTTTGGGTGGTTGCTAGGGGGGTGCTATGGTGGTCTGGGTGGTTGCTAGGGCGTTGCTAGGCAGTTGCTTTGGTGTTCTGGGTGGTTGCTAGGCGGTTGCTCTGGTGTTCTGGGTGGTTGCTAGGGCGTTGCTAGGCAGTTGCTATGGTGTTTTGGGTGGTTGCTAGGTGGTTGCTATGGTGTTCTGGGTGGTTGCTAGGGCGTTGCTAGGCAGTTGCTATGGTGTTCTGCGTGGTTGCTAGGCGGTTGCTATGGTGTTCTGGGTGGTTGCTGGTGCCTTGCTGGGGGGTTGCTATGGTTTTCTGGGTGGTTGTTAGGGTGTTGCTAGGCAGTTGCTATGGTGTTCTGGGTGGTTGCTAGGCGGTTGCTATGGTGTTCTGGGTGGTTGCTAGGGCGGTGCTAGGCAGTTGCTGTGGTGTTTTGTGTGGTTGGTAGGTGGTTGGTAGGGTGTTCTGGGTGGTTGCTAGGGCGTTGCTAGGCAGTTGCTATGGTGTTCTGGGTGGTTGCTAGGCGGTTGCTATGGTGTTCTGGGTGGTTGCTAGGGAGTTGCTAGGTGGTTGCTATGGTGTTCCGGGTGGTTGCTAGGCGGTTGCTATGGTGTTTTGGGTGGTTGCTAGGCGGTTGCTATGGTGTTCTGGGTGGTTGCTAGGGCGTTGCTAGGCAGTTGCTATGGTGTTCTGGGTGGTTGCTAGGCGGTTGCTATGGTGTTCTGGGTGGTTGCTAG
The DNA here is from genome assembly GCA_029721435.1 of Gymnothorax reevesii. Classification (NCBI taxonomy): domain Eukaryota; kingdom Metazoa; phylum Chordata; class Actinopteri; order Anguilliformes; family Muraenidae; genus Gymnothorax; species Gymnothorax reevesii. The sequence goes on along the minus strand of CM056587.1, from coordinate 43,704,152 downwards.
GCAGTTGCTATGGTGTTCTGGGTGGTTGCTAGGGCGTTGCTAGGCAGTTGCTATGGTGTTCTGGGTGGTTGCTAGGCGGTTGCTATGGTGTCCTGGTTGGTTGCTAGGGCGTTGCTAGGCGATTCCTATGGTGTTCTGTGTGGTTGCTAGGGCGTTGCTAGGCAGTTGCTATGGTGTTCTGGGTGGTTGCTAGGCGGTTGCTAAGGTGTTCTTGGTGGTTGCTAGGGCGGTGCTAGGCAGTTGCTATGGTGGTTTGGGTGGTTGGGGGGCGGTTGCTGTGGTGTTCTGGGTGGTTGCTAGGGCGTTGCTAGGCAGTTGCTATGGTGTTCTGGGTGGTTGCTAGGCGATTGCTATGGTGTTCTGGGTGGTTGCTAGGGCGTTGCTAGGCAGTTGCTATGGTGTTTTGGGCGGTTGCTAGGCGGTTGCTATAGTGTTCTGGGTGGTTGCTAGGGCGTTGCTAGGCAGTTGCTATGGTGTTCTTGGTGGTTGTGAGGGCGTTGCCAGGCGGTTGCTATGGTGTTCTGGGTGGTTGCTAGGGCGTTGCTAGGCAGTTGCTTTGGTGTTCTGAGTGGTTGCTTGGCGGTTGCTATGGCGTTCTGGGTAGAGTGTTGCTATGGGGTTCTGGGTGGTTGCTAGGCGGTTGCTATGGCATTCTCCGTGGTTGCTAGGGCTTTGCTAAGCAGTTGCTATGATGTTCTGGGTGGTTGCTAGGGCATTGCTAGGCAGTTGCAATGGTGTTCTGGGTGGTTGCTAGGGCCTTGCTAAGCGGTTGCTATGGTGTTCTGAGTGGTTGATAGGGCGTTGCTAGGCGATTGCTATGGTGTTCTGGGTGGTTGCTAGGCGGTTGCTATGGCGTTCTGGGTAGAGTGTTGCTATGGGGTTCTGGGTGGATGCTAGGCGGTTGCTATGGCATTCTGCGTGGTTGCTAGGGCTTTGCTAAGCAGTTGCTATGGTGTTCTGGGTGGTTGCTAGGGTGTTGCTAGGTGGTTGCTATGGTGTTCTGGGTGGTTGCTAGGGTGTTGCTAGGCAGTTGCTATGGTGTTCTGGGTGGTTGCTAGGGCGTTGCTAGGCAGTTGCTATGGTGTTCTGGGTGGTTGCTAGGGCATTGCTAGGCAGTTGCTATGGTGTTCTGGGTGGTTGTTAGGGTGGTTGCTATGGCGTTCTGGGTGGTTGCTAGGGCTTTGCTAAGCAGTTGCTATGGTGTTCTGGGTGGTTGCTACGGCGTTGCTAGGCGGTTGCTATGGTGTTCTGGGTGGTTGCTAGGGTGTTGCTAGGCAGTTGCTATGGTGTTCTGGGTGGTTGCTAGGTGGTTGGTATGGTGTTCTGGGTGGTTTCTAGGGCGTTGCTATGGTGTTCTGGGTGGTTGCTAGGGCGTTGCTAGGCAGTTGCTTTGGTGTTTTGGATGGTTGCTAGGCGGTTGCTATGGTGTTCTGGGTGGTTGCTCGGGCGTTGCTAGGCAGTTGCTATGGTGATCTGGGTGGTTGCTAGGCGGTTGCTATGGTGTTCTGGGTGGTTGCTCGGGCGTTGCTAGGCAGTTGCTATGGTGATCTGGGTGGTTGCTAGGCGGTTGCTATGGTGTTCTGGGTGGTTGCTAGGGCGTTGCTAGGCAGGTGCTATGGTGGTCTGGGTGGTTGCTAGGCGGTTGCTATGGTGTTCTGGGTGGTTGCTCTGGCGTTGCAGGGCGATTCCTATGGTGTTGTGTGTGGTTGCTGGGGCGTTGCGTGGTAGTTGTTGTGGTGTTCTGGGTGGTTGCTAGGCGGTTGCTCAGGTGTTCTTGGTGGTTGCTAGGGCGTTGCTAGGCAGTTGCTATGGTGTTTTGGGTGGTTGCTGGGCGGTTGCTATGGTGTTCTGGGTGGTTGCTAGGGCGTTGCTAGGCAGTTGCTATGGTGTTCTGGGTGGTTGCTAGGCGATTGCAATGGTGTTCTGGGTGGTTGCTAGGGCGTTGTTAGGCAGTTGCTATGGTGTTTTAGGTGGTTGCTAGGCGGTTGCTATAGTGTTCTGGGTGGTTGCTAGGGCGTTGCTAGGCAGTTGCTATGGTGTTCTGGGTGGTTGCTAGGCAGGTGCTATGGTGTTCTTGGTGGTTGTGAGGGCGTTGCCAGGCGGTTGCTATGGTGTTCTGGGTGGTGGGTGGGGCGTTGCTAGGCAGTTGCTTTGGTGTTCTGAGTGGTTGCTTGGCGGTTGCTATGGCGTTCTGGGTAGAGTGTTGCTATGGGGTTCTAGGTGGTTGCTAGGCGGTTGCTATGGCATTCTCCGTGGTTGCTAGGGCTTTGCTAAGCAGTTGCTATGATGTTCTGGGTGGTTGCTAGGGCATTGCTAGGCAGTGGCAATGGTGTTCTGGGTGGTGGCTAGGGCCTTGCTAAGCGGTTGCTATGGTGTTCTGAGTGGTTGATAGGGCGTTGCTAGGCGATTGCTGTGGTGTTCTGGGTGGTTGCTAGGCGGTTGCTATGGCGTTCTGGGTAGAGTGTTGCTATGGGGTTCTGGGTGGTTGCTAGGCGGTTGCTATGGCATTCTGCGTGGTTGCTAGGGCTTTGCTAAGCAGTTGCTATGGTGTTCTGGGTGGTTGCTAGGGTGTTGCTAGGTGGTTGCTATGGTGTTCTGGGTGGTTGCTAGGGTGTTGCTAGGCAGTTGCTATGGTGTTCTGGGTGGTTGCTAGGGCGTTGCTAGGCAGTTGCTATGGTGTTCTGGGTGGTTGCTAGGGCATTGCTAGGCAGTTGCTATGGTGTTCTGGGTGGTTGTTAGGGTGGTTGCTATGGCGTTCTGGGTGGTTGCTAGGGCATTGCTAAGCAGTTGCTTTGGTGTTCTGGGTGGTTGCTACGGCGTTGCTAGGGGGTTGCTATGGTGTTCTGGGTGGTTGCTAGGGTGTTGCGAGGCAGTTGCTATGGTTTTCTGGGTGGTTGCTAGGTGGTTGCTATGGTGTTCTGGGTGGTTGCTAGGGCGTTGCTAGGCGGTTGCTATGGTGTTCTGGGTGGTTGCTCGGGCGTTGCTAGGCGGTTGCTATGGTGTTCTGGGTGGTTGCTAGGGCGTTGCTATGGTGTTCTGGGTGGTTGCTAGGGCGTTGCTAGGGTGTTCTCGATGGTTGCTAGGCGGTTGCTATGGTGTTCTGGGTGGTTGCTAGGGTGTTACTATGGTGTTCTGGGTGGTTGTTAGGCGGGTGCTCTGGTGTTGTGGGTGGTTGCTAGGCGGTTGCTATGGTGTTCTGGGGGGTAGCTAGGCGGGTGGTATGGTGTTCTGGGTGGTTGCTAGGTCGTTGCTATGCAGTTGCTATGGTGTTCTCGGTGGTTGCTAGGCGGTTGCTATGGTGTTCTGGGTGGTTGCTAGCCGGTGGCTATGGTGTTCTGGGTGGTTGCAAGGGCGTTGCTAGGCAGTTGCTATGGTGTTCTGATGGTTGCTAGGCTGTTGCTATGGTGTTCTGGGTGGTTGCTAGGGCGTTGCTAGGCGGTTGCTATGGTGTTCTGGGTGGTTGTTAGGGTGTTGCTAGGCAGTTGCAATGGTGTTCTGGGTGGTTGCTAGGCGGTTGCTATGGTGTTCTGTGTGGTTGCTAGGGCGTTGCTAGGCAGTTGCTATGGTGTTTTGGGTGTTTGCTATGGTGTTCTGGGTGGTTGCTAGGGCGTTGCTAGGCAGTTGCTATGGTGTTCTGGGTGGTTGCTAGGCGGTTGCTATGGCGTTCTGGGTGGTTGCAAGGGCGTTGCTAGGCAGTTGCTATGGTGTTTTGGGTGGTTGCTAGGTGGGTGCTATGGTGTTCTGGGTGGTTGCTAGGGCGTTGCTAAGCAGTTGCTATGGTGTTCTGGGTGGTTGCTAGGCGGTTGCTATGGTGTTGTGGGTGGTTGCTAGGGCGTTGCTAGGCAGTTGCTATGGTTTTCTGGGTGGTTGTTAGGGTGTTGCTAGGCAGTTGCTATGGTGTTCTGGGTGGTTGCTAGGCGGTTGCTATGGTGTTCTGGGTGGTTGCTAGGGCGTTGCTAGGCAGTTGCTTTGGTGTTTTGGGTGGTTGCTAGGTGGTTGCTATGGTGTTCTGGGTGGTTGCTAGGGCGTTGCTAAGCAGTTGCTATGGTGCTCTGGGTGGTTGCTAGGCGGTTGCTATGGTGTTCTGGGTGGTTGCTAGGGTGTTGCTAGGTGGTTGCTATGGTATTCCGGGTGGTTGCTAGGCGGTTGCTATGGTGTTTTGGTTGGTTGCTAGGCGGTTGCTATGGTGTTCTGGGTGGTTGCTAGGGCGTTGCTAGGCAGTTGCTATGGTGTTCTGGGTGGTTGCTAGGCGGTTGCTATGGTGTTCTGGGTGGTTGCTAGGCAGTTGCTATGGTGTTCTGGGTGGTTGCTAGGGCGTTGCTAGGCAGTTGCTATGGTGTTCTGGGTGGTTGCTAGGCGGTTGCTATGGTGTCCTGGTTGGTTGCTAGGGCGTTGCTAGGCGATTCCTATGGTGTTCTGTGTGGTTGCTAGGGCGTTGCTAGGCAGTTGCTATGGTGTTCTGGGTGGTTGCTAGGCGGTTGCTAAGGTGTTCTTGGTGGTTGCTAGGGCGTTGCTAGGCAGTTGCTATGGTGTTTTGGGTGGTTGCTGGGCGGTTGCTATGGTGTTCTGGGTGGTTGCTAGGGCGTTGCTAGGCAGTTGCTATGGTGTTCTGGGTGGTTGCTAGGCGATTGCTATGGTGTTCTGGGTGGTTGCTAGGGCGTTGCTAGGCAGTTGCTATGGTGTTTTGGGCGGTTGCTAGGCGGTTGCTATAGTGTTCTGGGTGGTTGCTAGGGCGTTGCTAGGCAGTTGCTATGGTGTTCTGGGTGGTTGCTAGGCAGTTGCTATGGTGTTCTTGGTGGTTGTGAGGGCGTTGCTAGGCGGTTGCTATGGTGTTCTGGGTGGTTGCTAGGGCGTTGCTAGGCAGTTGCTTTGGTGTTCTGAGTGGTTGCTTGGCGGTTGCTATGGTGTTCTGGGTGGTTGCTAGGGCGTTGCTTGGCAGTTGCTATAGTGTTCTGGGTGGTTGCTAGGCAGTTGCTATGGTGTTTTGGGTGGTTGCTAGGCGGTTGCTATGGTGTTCTGAATATTTGCTTGGGCATTGCTCGACAGTTGCTATGTTGTTCTTGTTGTTGCTAGGGCGTTGATGTGTATTGTTTGGGGATCGAGTGAAAACTGGGAGAAGTAGTGAACCGTACGATTACGAAATTATTTGGAATATTAACAAGGAAGGAAGGAGGGAAAGAAGGAACTAATGAGGGAAGTAAGGAAAGAAGGAATATAGGAAAAAAGAAGGAAATCAAAGGAAGGCAGGAAAGAACAAAGGAAACTAGGCGAGGAAGGAAAGAAACAGAGGAATGACGGAAAGAAGGAAGTAAGGAAGGAAGGAAAGGAAGAAGGGAAGAAGAAGGATTTAAGTAAAGATAGAAGGAAGGAAGGAAGGAAGTGAGGAAGAAGAAATGAAAAACAGAAGGAAAGAGAGAAGGAAGGAAAGAAAAAGTAAAGAAAGGAAGAGGGAAGGAAAGAGAGGGAAAGCAGAAAGAAGAAAGGAAGAAAGATAAGAAGGATATGAAGGAATGAAAGAAGGCATGATGGAAGGAAAGAAAAACTCAGGAAGGTAGGAAAGAAAATTGGTAGGGAGGAAGAATGGGAGGAAGGATGAAAGGCAGGATAGAAGGAAGTAAAGTAAGAAAGAAGGAACGAATAAAAGAAGGAAGGAAGAAAGGAAAGAAATAGGAGGGAAAAAGAAAGAAGGAATGACAGAAAATAGAAGGAAGGAAAGCAGTAAGGAAGCTGTAGTCTCAAGAGAGCCAGATTGTAGTCTTACAGCCTGAAAAACTGACAGTTACAGCAGGTGGTCAGAACACCTGGCACAAGATTCCATTTGCTTAATGGCCCTATTGTGATGTCATAATGCCAATGTTAAGTCTATGGGGGGAAAAAATTTATAGTTTTTTATTAATAACTCAAAAAGTATAAAAGTTACAAAGATGAAAAATACATTGCACAGGTGTCCTAAGTAAGACCTACGCAACGCAGTTTGAATGAAGTTTCTACGATAAACGGTTGAGGCCGCATTAAGTGTGTTAGAATAATAATAATAATAATAATAATAATAATAATAATAATAATAATAATAAGAAGAACAGGATAACAATAGTGAGCATTTTCAATGCACACTAATAATAATAATTAGAAGACCAGGATAACAATAGTGAGCATTTTCAATGCACACTAATAATAATAATAATAATAAGAAGACCAGGATAACAATAGTGAGCATTTTCAATGCACACTAATAATAATAATAATAATAATAATAATAATAATAATAAGAAGACCAGGATAACAATAGTGAGCATTTTCAATGCACACTAATAAGAAGACCAGGATAACAATAGTGAGCATTTTCAATGCACACTAATACGAAGACCAGGATAACAATAGTGAGCATTTTCAATGCACACTAATTAAAGCTGCAAGCAGCGTTGAAAGGGCCCTCGCCCCCCCTGTGCACATTGGAGTGGCAGCAAGATCTTGATGGCTGCAGGTGTCCATTCAGAGCCATTGGACACAGCTGGACCGCGTACAATGTGGTTTCCAGATGGGAGTGCAAAAATTTTCTGGAGGGCGCTATGATTCCATTTTGACTTGCCTGTGCACAAAATCTACAACACAGTAATCATAATACGGGGCTCCATGAGTGTTTCGATTTTTGTAAATTTTCCAGCATGTTTAGACTTTCAAAAGAGCAATTCTTTTATAAATATTATTGGGGGCGCTATAGAGCCATTATGCCCCATTTAGTGCCAATTGATGGATGTATTGAAGAGAATAAGACAGTTCTAATTTTTGGATGGTTTTGCAAGTTTTGGAGCATTCTAAGGCCTTAAAACGTGTGTTCGTAAAATTTGGAAAAACGCAGGAAATAGCTCATAGCTCTCTTCCTGTTTGGCAAAAAAATTTCAAAAGATTAACAATTGCGGGGAAGACTAATGCAATGATCATACCAAATTTCATGAACTTTCAAGCACTTTTATCTGAACATGGCCATATCTAGAGGGCGCTGTGGAGCCACCTGGTACCTCTCGATATAAAGTAAGAATATTTCTATACTTGGGCGGACAATTTTATCAAGCTTGGAAAGTTTCAGGCAAATCCCACAAAGTATGTGGAATTGAAAGCAACTTCCTGTTTCATGGCAGGACATCAAAATTCGCCGTGACGCCACAGATGCATCGTTCGATGAAATCAAAAAAGCTTCGCAATATAACGTCAGCAAGGTTTTTAGATATTATATGCCAAATTTTAAGTTGATCGGATAAAATCTCTAGGAGGAGTCCGTTAAAGTACGACACCTGTGAATGGAAAAAAAATTTTTAAAAAGTTGCAATTTCAATTAAAAATGGCAGCCTTCCTGTTGGGTCTAGGTCATGGCACCAAGGGACTTTTTTGTAGGTCTCGGCATATTCCACATGTCTACCGAATTTCATACATGTGGGTTTATCGGGCTGCGAGGGCTGCTTATTTGAAATTTTCCAGGGGGCGCTATAATGCCATTTTTGCCACGCCTATTTGTAATTTTTTTATCAGTGTAATAGGAATGATGGTCTTTAAAATTGTACAAAATTTTGTGAGTTTTTGAGCATGCTGAAACCCTCAAAAGGGTAATTCTTTTAAAAATTGTATTGGGGGCGCTATAGAGCCATGATGCCTCATTTACTGCCAATTTTTGTTTCAAATTGAAGACAATGTGACAAATAAAAAATTAGTAAAGTTTTGCAAGTTTTCGAGTATGCTAAGGCCTTCAAATGTGTGTTCATAAAATTTGGAATAACGCAGGAAATGACTCATAGCTCACTTCCTGTTTGGCCGAAAAATTTCAAAAAAATCAGCACAGCCCAGAAAACCAAATGCAATGATCTGACTAAATTAATGAACATTCAAGCACTTTTATATCAACATGGCCGTGTCAAGAGCGCGCTGTAGAGCCACCTGACCACACCCACTCCAAGATCAACATATAGGTATATTTGGAATTAGACTATCATTAAGCCTGTAAAGTTTCATGTAAATCTCCCAAAGCATATGCTCATAAAATAAACTTCCATTTTCATGGCGGAACATCGAAATTCGCCGCGACGCCACGGATACAAAGTTCGATGAATCCAAAAAAGCTTCGCAATTTAACATCGACGACGTCTTTCAATGTCATATGCCAAATTTTAAGTTGATCAGATAAAATCTCTAGGAGGAGTTCGTTAAAGTACGGCACCTGTGAATGGCCAACAATCCAAAAAAGTTGCAATTTCAATTAAAAATGGTGGACTTCCTGTTGAGAGTAGGTCATGGCACCAAGAGAATTTTTTGTAGGTCTCGGCATATTCCACATGTCTACCGAATTTCATACATGTAGGTTTACCAGGCTGCGAGGGCTGCTTATTTAAAATTTTCCAGGGGGCGCTATAGTGACATTTTTGCCATGTATATATATAAGTTTTTTGTCAGAGTAATACGAATGATGGTCTTTATACAATTACAAAATTTTGTGAGTTTTAGAACATGCTGAGACCACCAAAATGGCAATTCTTTTAAAAATCTGATTGGGGGCGCTATAGAGCCATTGTGCCAAATTTAGTGTAAATTGAGATATAAAATTGAAGATAATAAGACAATTATAATTTGTGCAACTTTTTGCAAGATTTCGAGTATTCTAAAGCATCCAAACATGTGTTTATAAAATTTGGAAAAACGCAGGAAATGGCGCATAGCTCACTTCCTGTTTGGCCAAAAAATTTTAAAAAAATTAAAATAACTCGACATGAACAATGCAATGATCACACCAAATTTCATGAACATTCAAGCACCTTTATCTCAACATGGCCGTTTCAAGAGGGCGCTGTGGAGCCACCTGACCACAACCAATCTAATATCAACATATAGGTCTACTTGGAAGTGAACTCCTATGAAGCCTGTTAAGTTTCACGCAAATTTCACAAAGCATGTGCGCGTAAAACCAACTTCCTGTTTCATGGCGGAACATCGAAATTCGCCGCGACGCCACGGATACAAAGTTCAATGAATCCAAAAAAGCTTCACAATTTAACATTGACAAGGTCTTAAGATGTAAAATTCAACATTTTAAGTTGATCGGATAAAATCTCTAGGAGGAGTTCGTTAAAGTACGAAGCCTGTGAATGGCAAAAAATTTAAAAAATTTGCAAATTCAATTAAAAATGGCGGACTTCCTGTTGAGTCTAGGCCATGGCACCTAGAGACTTTTTTTTAGGTCTTGGCATAGTACACATGTCCACCGAATTTTGTACATGTAGGTCAAACACGCTGCGAGGGCTGCTTCATTGAAATTTTCTAGGTGGCGCTGTAATGCAATTTTGCCACATCCATCTGTAAACCCTAAATCCTAGTTAAAAGTAAGACCTGCTTAATATGTTTGCAAAGTTTTGTGAGTTTTCAAGCATGCTGAGGCCCTCAAAAATGCAATTATGTATTAGGGGGCGCTATAGAGCTACCATATAACACCCAGTGCCAAATGAGATATCGAATCAAAGAACGTAATATTTCTAGTCTATGAGCCAAGTCTGGTGAGTTTTCGAGTATGATAAAACCCTCAAAAATGTGTTCGTAAAATCTGAAAAAACGCAGGAAATGGCTCATAGCTCACTTCCTGTGAGGCAAAAAAATTTCTAAAAAATTTACAAAAAAATTTATGATGACTACTATGACTCTATAAAATTTTGTGAGAATCCGAGCAAGTGCGTTCCAAAATGGCCGCGTGTTTGGTGGCGCTATAGAGCCACCGGGGCATGTCCAAGCACAAAAATAATAATACTTTGCAATTTTCACCACGACTGACGTGTGGGCAAATTTTTGTGAATTTTCGTGCATAGCAAAGCCCTCAAAAATGCGTTCTCGCAGCAGAATAAAAAGAAGAAGAAGAAGAAGAAGAAGAAGAAAAATCTCATCAAAAACAATAGGTTCCTGGCACCGGTCGGTGCTCGGGCCCTAATAATAAGAAGACCAGGATAACAATAGTGAGCATTTTCAATGCACACTAATAATAAGAAGACCAGGATAACAATAGTGAGCATTTTCAATGCACACTAATAAGAAGACCAGGATAACAATAGTGAGCATTTTCAATGCACACTAATAATAATACTAATAAGAAGAAGAAGAAGACCAGGATAACAATAGTGAGCATTTTCAATGCACACTAATAATAATAATAATTAAAGCTGCAAGCAGCGTTGAAAGGGCCCTCGCCCCCTTCGTGCACGTTGGGGTGGCAGCAAGATCTTGATGGGTGCAGGTGTCCATTCACAGCCAATGGACACTGCTGGACTGCATACCTTGTGGTATCCTGAGGGGAGTGCAAAAATTTTCTAGAGGACACTATGGTACCATTTTGACATGCCTGTGCACAATCTACAACCGAGTAATCGTAATACCGAGCTCCATGAGCGTGTTGATTTTTGTTAATTTTCCAGCATGTTTAGACCTTCAGAAGAGCAATTCTTCTATATATCTGATTGGAGGCGCTGTAGAGCCATTATGCCACATTTAGTGCCAATTTATGGATGACTTTGAAGAGAAGAAGACATTTATAATTTGTGGGGTTTTGCAAGTTTTGGAGCATTCTAAGGCCTTTAAACGTGTTTTCGTAAAATTTTGAAAAGGGCTGCGAGGGCTGCTTATTTGAAATTTTCCAGGGGGCGCTATAATGAAATTTTTGCCATGCCAAAAAGTAAGTTTCTTGTCAAAGTAATACAAATGATGGTCTTTATACATTTAAAGAATTTTGTGAGTTTTTGAACATGTTGAGACCCTTAAAAGGGCAATTCTTTCAAAAATCTGATTGGGGGCGCTAAAGAGCCATTGTGCCTAATTTAGTGTAAATTGATATATAAAATTGAAGACAATAAGGAAATTAAAATTTGTGCAACTTTTTGCAAGATTTCGAGAATTCTAAGGCTTCCAAACATGTTTTTCTAAAATTTGGAAAAACACAGGAAATGGCTCATAGCTCACTTCCTGTTTAGCCAAAAAATGTCAAAAAAATTATCATTCCCTGACATGACATATGCAATGATCACACTAAATTTCATGAACAATCAAGCACTTTTATCTCAATACGGCCGTGTCAAGAGGGCGCTGGGGAGCCACCTGACCACACCCAATCTAATATCAACATATAGGTATACTTGAAAGTAGACTCTTATCAAGCCTTTGAATTTTCGCGCAAATCTCACAAAGCATGTGCGCGTAAAACCAACTACCTGTTTCAGGGCGGAACATCGAAATTCGCCGCGACGCCACAGATACATAGTTCGATTGATACAAAAAAGCTTTGCAATTTAACATCGACAAGGTCTTCAGACGTCATATGCGAAATTTTAAGTTGATCGGATAAAATCTCTAGGAGGAGTTCGTTAAAGTACGACACCTGCGAATGGCGAAAAATCTAAAAAAGTTGAAATTTCAATTAAAAATGGCAAACTTCCTGTTAGGTCTAGGTCATGGCTCCAAGAGACTTTTTTTTAGGTCTCAAGATATTCCACATGTCCACCGAAGTTCATATATGCAGGTCAACCACGATGCAAGGGCTGCTTATTTGAAATTATCCAGGGGGCGCTATAATGCCAATTTTGCCACGCCTATATGTACATTTTTTATCAGTGTAATAGGAATGATGGTCTTTAGAATTGTACAAAATTTTGTGAGTTTTTGAGCATGCTGATACCCTCAAAAGGGCAATTCTTTCGAAAATCTGATTGGGGGCGCTATAGGGCTATTATGCCACAATTACTGCCAATTTCTGCCTCAAATTGAAGACAATCAGACAAATATGATTTGTGCAAAGTTTTGCAAGTTTTCGAGTATGCTAAGGCCTTCAAACGTGTGTTCGCAAAATTTGGAATAACGCAGGAAATTGCTCATAGCTCACTTCCTGTTTGGCCGAAAAATTTCAAAAAAATTGGCATAGCCCCAAAAAACAAATGTAATGATCTGACCAAATTTCATGAACATTCAAGCACATTTAACTCAACATGTCCGTGGCAAGAGGGCGCTGTGGAGCCACCTGACCACACCCAATCCAATATGAAAATAAAGCTATGTTAAGAAGTCGACTCTTATGAAGCCTGTAAAGTTTCGGGCAAATTTCACAAAGCATACGCGCATAAAACCAACTTCCTGTTTCGTGGCGGAACATCGAAATTCGCCGCAACGCCACGGATACAAAGTTCCATGAATCCAAAAAAGCTTCGCAATTTAACATCTACAAGGTCTTTAGATGTCATATGCAAAATTTTAAGTTCATCGGATAAAATCTCTAGGAGGAGTTCGTTAAAGTACGACGCCTGTGAATTGCAAAAAATTGAAAAAATTTGCAAATTCAATTAAAAATGGCGGACTTCCTGTTGAGTCTAGGTGATGGCACCAAGAGACGTTTTTTTAGGTCTTGGCATAGTACACATGTTCACCGAATTTTAAACGCGCTGCGAGGGCTGCTTCATTGGGATTTTCTAGGTGGCGCTGTAATGCAATTTTGCCAAATTCATCTGAAAATCCTATATCCTAGTTAAGAGTATGACCAGCTTCATATTTTTGCAATGTTTTGTGAGTTTTCGAGCATGCTGATGCCCTCAAAAATGCAATTATGTATTAGGGGGCGCTATAGAGCTACCATGTCTCACCCACTGCCAAATGAGATAAGGAATCAAAGAACTTAATATTTTTATTCAATAAGCCAAGTTTGGTCTGTTTTCGAGTATGATAAGGCCCTCAAAAATGTGTTCGTAAAATCTGAAAAAACGCAGGAAATGGCTCATAGCTCACTTCCTGTTGGGCATAAAAATTTAAAAAGAAATTAACAAAAAAATTTATGAGGACTACTATGACCCTATAGAATTTCATTAGAATCCGAGCAAGTGCGTTCCAAAATGGCCGCGTGTTTGGTGGAGCTATAGAGCCACCAGGGCATGTCCAAGCACAAAATAAATAATACTTTGCAATTTTCACCACGACTGACGTGTGGGCAAATTTTTGTGAGTTTTCGTGCATGGCAAAGCCCTCAAAAATGCGTTCTCGCAGCAGAATAAAAAGAAGAAGAAGAAGAAGAAGAAGAAGAAGAGGAAAAAAAAAAGTCCATCAAAAACAATAGGTTCCTCGCACCTTCGGTGCCAGGACCCGTTCCGGGCCCTGGCACCGGTCGGTGCTCGGGCCCTAATAATAAGAAGAAGAAGAAGTCCAGGATAACAATAGTGAGCATTTTCAATGCACACTAATAATAATAATAAGAAGACCAGGATAACAATAGTGAGCATTTTCAATGCACACTAATAATAATAAAAAGAAGACCAGGATAACAATCGTGAGCATTTTCAATGCACACTAATAATAATAATAAGAAGACCAGGATAACAAAAGTGAGCATTTTCAATGCACACTAATAATAAGAAGACCAGGATAACAATAGTGAGCATTTTCAATGCACACTAATAATAATAATAATAATAATAATAATAAACAGCATGATTTCAATAGGGTCCTCCGCGGACGACTTGCAGTCGTGCTCGGGCCCTAATAATAATAATAATAATAATTAAAGCTGCAAGCAGCGTTGAAAGGGCCCTCGCCCCCTTCGTGCACGTTGGGGTGGCAGCAAGATCTTGATGGGTGCAGGTGTCCATTCACGGCCAATGGACACTGCTGGACTGCATACAATGTGGTATCCTGAGGGGAGTGCATAAATGTTCTAGAGGACGCTATGGTACCATTTTGATATGCCTCTGCACAATCTACAACCGAGTAATCGTAATACCGAGCTCCATGAGTGTGTTGATTTTTGTTAATTTTCCAGCATGTTTAGACCTTCAGAAGAGCAATTCTTCTATATATCTGATTTGACGCGCTGTAGAGCCATTATGCCACATTTAGTGCCAATTTATGGATGACTTTGAAGAGAAGAAGACATTTATAATTTGAGGGGTTTTGCAAGTTTTGGAGCATTCTAAGGCCTTTAAACGTGTTTTCGTAAAATTTGGAAAAACACAGGAAATAGCTCATAGCTCACTTCCTGTTTGGCCAAAAATTTTTAGAAAACTAACCATTGCCCGGAATGACTAATGCAATGATCACACCAAATTTCATGAACATTCAAGCACGTTTATCTTAACATGGCCATATCTAGAGGGCGCTGTGGAGCCACCTGGCACCTCCTGATCCAATATCAGCATATATTTATATTTGGGAGGACACTTTTATGAAGCTTGGAAAGTTTCAGGCAAATCCCACCAAGTATGTTGGAGTAAAACCAACTTCCTGTTTCATGGCGGAACATCGAAATTCGCCGCGTCGCCTTGGATTCATCGTTCAATGAATCCAAAAAAGCTTCGCAATTTAACATCGGCAATGTCTCGTAATATCAGTTGCCAAATTGTAAGTTGATCGGATAAAACCTCTCGGAGGAGTTCGTTAAAGTATGACACTTGTGAATGGCGAAAAATCCAAAAAAGGTGCAATTTCAATTAAATATGGCGGACTTCCTGCTGAGTCTAGGTCATGGCACCAAGAGACTTTTTTTCAGGTCTCGGCATATTCCACATGTATACCAAATTTCATAGATGTAGGTTTTCCGGGCTGCGAGGGCTGCTTATTTGAAATTTTCCAGGGGGCGCTATAATGAAATTTTTGCCATGCCTTAAGTAATTTTCTTGTCAAAGTAATACAAATGATGGTCTTTATACATTTAAAGAATTTTGTGAGTTTTTGAACATGTTGAGACCCTTAAAAGGGCAATTCTTTCAAAAATCTGATTGGGGCGCTAAAGAGCCATTGTGCCTAATTTAGTGTAAATTGATATATAAAATTGAAGACAATAAGGCAATTAAAATTTGTGCAACTTTTTGCAAGATTTTGAGTATTCTAAGGCTTCCAAACATGTGTTTCTAAAATTTGGAAAAACACAGGAAATGGCTCATAGCTCACTTCCTATTTGGCCAAAAAATTTCAAAAAAATTATCATTCCCTGACATGACACATGCAATGATCACACTAAATTTCATGAACAATCAAGCACTTTTATCTTAATATGGCCGTGTCAAGAGGGCGCTGTGGAGCCACCTGACCACACCCAATCTAATATCAACATATAGGTATACTTAAAAGTAGACTCTCATCAAGCCTTTGTAGTTTCACGCAAATCTCACAAAGCATGTGCGCGTAAAACCAACTACCTGTTTCAGGGCGGAACATCGAAATTCGCCGCAACGCCACAGATACATAGTTCGATTCATACAAAAAAGCTTCGCAATTTAACATCGACAAGGTCTTTAGACGTCATATGCGAAATTTTAAGTTGATCGGATAAAATCTCGAGGAGGAGTTCGTTAAAGTACGACACCTGCGAATGGCGAAAAATCTAAAAAAGTTGAAATTTCAATTAAAAATGGCAAACTTCCTGTTAGGTCTAGGTCATGGCTCCAAGAGACTTTTTTTTAGGTCTCAAGATATTCCACATGTCCACCGAAGTTCAGATATGCAGGTCAACCACGATGCAAGGGCTGCTTATTTGAAATTTTCCAGGGGGCGCTATAATGGCATTTTTGCCACGCCTATATGTCAATTTTTTATCAGTGTAATAGGAATGATGGTCTTTAGAATTGTACAAAATTTTGTGAGTTTTTGAGCATGCTGAGACCCTCAAAAAGGCAATTCTTTCGAAAATCTGATTGGGGGCGCTATAGGGCCATTATGCCACAGTTACTGCCAATTTCTGCCTCAAATTGAAGACAATCAGACAAATATTATTTGTGCAAAGTTTTGCAAGTTTTCGAGTATGCTAAGGCCTTCAAACGTGTGTTTGCAAAATTTGGAATAACGCAGGAAATTGCTCATAGCTCACTTCCTGTTTGGCCGAAAAATTTCAAAAAAATAAGCATAGCCCCGAAAAACAAATGTAAAGATCAGACCAAATTTCATGAACATTCAAGCACTTTTATATCAACATGTCCGTGGCAAGAGGGCGCTGTGGAGTCACCTGACCACACCCAATCCAATATCAACATATAGGTATATTTAGAAGTCGACTCTTATTAAGCCTGTAAAGTTTCGGGCAAATTTCAAAAAGCATACGTGCATAAAACCAACTTCCTGTTTCGTGGCGGAACATCGAAATTCGCCGCGACGCCACGGATACAAAGTTCGATGAATCCAAAAAAGCTTCGCAATTTAACATCGACAAGGTCTTTAGATGTCACTTGCAAAATTTTAAGTTGATCGGATAAAATCTCTAGGAGGAGTTCGTTAAAGTACGACGCCTGTGAATGGCAAAAAATTGAAAAAATTTGCAAATTCAATTAAAAATGGCGGAATTCCTGTTAAGTCTAGGTGATGGCACCAAGAGACTTTTTTTTTAGGTCTTGGCATTGTACACATGTCCAACAAATTTTGTAAAAGTAGGTTAAACACGCTGCGAGGGCTGCTTCATTGAAATATTCTAGGTGGCGCTGTAATGCAATTTTGCCACATCCATCTGTAAACCCTATATCCTAGTAAAGAGTATGACCAGCTTAATATGGTTGCAAAGTTTTGTGAGTTTTCGAGCATGCTGATGCCCTCAAAAATGCAATTATGTATTAGGGGGCGCTGTAGAGCTACCATGTCTCACCCACTGCCAAATGAGATATCAAATTAAAGAACTTAATATTTTTAGTCAATAAGCCAAGTTTGGTCTGTTTTCGAGTATGATAAGGCCCTCAAAAATGTGTTCGTAAAATCTGAAAAAACGCAGGAAATGGCTCATAGCTCACTTCCTGTGAGGTAAAAAAATTTCAAAAAAATTGACAAAAAAATATATGATGCCTACTATAACCCTATCCAATTTCGTGAGAATCCAAGCAAGTGTGTTCCAAAATGGCCGTGTGTTTGGTGGCGCTATAGAGCCACCGGGGCATGTCCAAGCACAAAATTAATAATACTTTGCAATTTTCACCACGAGTGACGTGTGGGCAAATTTTTGTGAGTTTTCGTGCATGGCAAAGGCTTCAAAAATGAGTTCTCGCAGCAGAATAAAAAGAAGAAGAAGAAGAATTAAAGCTGCAAGCAGCGTTGAAAGGGCCCTCGCCCCCCTCGTGCACGTTGGGGAGGCAGCAAGATCCTGATGGGTGCAAGTGTCCATTAACAGCCATTGGACACTGTTGGACTGCGGACAATGTGTGTTCCTGAGGGGAGTGCAAAAATTTTCTGGAGGGCGCTATGATATCATTTTGACATGTGTGTGCGCAAAATCTACAACATAGTAATCGTAATACCGAGCTCCATGAGTGTGTTGATTTTTGTAAATTTTCCAGCATGTTTAGACCTTCAAAAGAGCAATTCTTCTATAAATTTGATTGGGGGCGCTATAGAGCCATTTTGCCTCATTTAGTCCCAATTGATGGATGATATTAAAGAAAATAAGACATTTATAATTTGTGCTAGGTTTTGCACGTTTTGACGCATTCTAAGGCCTTAAAACGTGTGTTCAAAAAAATTTGGAAGAACGCAGGAAATAGCTCATAGCTCACTTCCTGTTTGGCCAAAAAATTTCAAAAAATTATGCATTGCCCGGAATGACTAATGCAATGATGACACCAAATTTTATGAACATTCAAGCACTTTTATCTTAACATGGTAGTATCTAGAGGGCGCTGTGGAGCTACATGGCCATTTCCGATCTAATATTAGCATATATTTATACTTGGGAAGACAAGTTTATCAAGTTTGGAAAGTTTTAGACTAATCCCACAAAGTATGTGGGAGTTATACCAACTTCCTGTTTCATGGCGGGACGCTGAAATTCGCTGCAATGCCACGGATACATCGTTCGATATATCCAAAAAAGCTTCGCAATTTAACATCAGCAAGGTCTTAAGATATTATTCGCCAAATTTTGAGTTGATTGGATAAAGTCTCTAGGAGGAGTTCGTTAAAGTACGACACCTGCGAATGGCGAAAAATCTAAAAAAGTTGAAATTTCAATTAAAAATGGCAAACTTCCTGTTGGGTCTACGTCATGGCTCCAAGAGACTTTTTTTTAGGTCTCAGGATATTCCACTTGTTCACAGAAGTTCATACATGCTGATCAACCACGATGCAAGGGCTGCTTATTTGAAATTTTCCAGGGGGAGCTATAATGCCATTTTTGCCACGCCTATATAAAAATTTTTTATTATTGTAATAGGAATGATAGGCTTTAGAGTTGTACAAAATTTTGTGAGTTTTTGAGCATGCTGAGACCCTCAAAAGGGCAATTCTTTTAAAAATCTGATTGGGGGCGCGATAGAGCCATTATGTCACATTTACTGCCAAATTCTGTCTCAAATTGAAGACAATCAGACAAATAAAATTTTTGCAAAGTTTTGCAAGTTTTTGAGTATGGTAATACCTCCAAACCTGTGTTCGTAATATTTGGAATAACGCTGGAAATGGCTCATAGCTCACTTCCTGTTTGGTTAAAAAATTTCAAAAAAATAATTACAGCCCAAAAAAACACATGCAATTGTCACGCCAAATTTCATGAACATTCAAGCACTTTTATCTCAACATGGCCGTGTCAAGAGGGCGCTGTGGAGCCACCTGACCACACCCAATCTAATATCAACATATAGGTATACTTGGAAGTAGACTCTTATCAAGCCTGTGAAGTTTCGCGCAAATCTCACAAAGCATGTGCGCGTAAAACCAACTTCCTGTTTCATGGCGGAACATCGAAATTCGCCGCGACGCCACGGATACAAAGTTCGATGAATCCAATAAAGCTTCGCAATTTAACATCGACCAGGTCTTAAAAAGTCATATGCGAAATTGTAAGTTGATCGGATAAAATCTCTAGGAGGAGTTCGTTAAAGTACGACGCCTGTGAATGGCAAAAAATAAAAAAAAATTGCAAATTCAATTAAAAATGGCGGACTTCCTGTTGAGTCTAGGTCATGGCACCAAGAGACTTTTTTTTAGGTCTTGGCATAGTACACATGTCCACCGAATTTTGTACATGCAGGTTAAACACACTGCGAGGGCTGCTTCATTGAAATTTTCTAGGTGGCGCTGTAATGCAATTTTGCCATATCCATCCGTAAACCCCACTTTCTAGTAAAAAGTATGACCAGCTTAATATGATTGCAAAGTTTCGTGAGTTTTCGAGCATGCTGATGCCCTCAAAAATGCAATTATGTATTAGGGGGCGCTATAGAGCCACCATAACACACCTAGTGCCAAATGAGATATTGAATCAAAGAACTTCATATTTTCAATCTATGAGCCAAGTAAGGTGTGTTTTCGAGAATGATAAGGCCCTCAAAAATGTGTTCGTAAAATCTGACAAAACGCAGGAAATGGCTCATAGCTCACTTCCTGTGAGGCAAAAAAATTTCAAAAAAATTGACAAAAAAATTTATAATGACTACTATGACCGTATCGAATTTCGTGAGAATCCGAGCAAGTGCGTTCCAAAATGGCCGCGTGTTTGGTGGCGCTATAGAGCCACTGGGGCATGTCCGAGCACAAAAATAATAATACTTTGCAATTTTCACCACGACTGACGTGTGGGCAAATTTTTGTGAGTTTTCGTGCATGGCAAAGCCCTCAAAAATGCGTTTTCGTAGCAGAATAAAAAGAAGAAGAAGAAGAAGAAGAATAATAAAAATCCCATCAAAAACAATAGGTTCCTCGCACCGGTCGGTGCTCGGGCCCTAATTAAAGCTGCAAGCAGCGTTGAAAGGGCCCTCGCCCCCCCTGTGCACATTGGGGTGGCAGCAAGATCTTGATGGCTGCAGGTGTCCATTCAGAGCCATTGGACACAGCTGGACCGCGTACAATGTGGTTTCCTGATGGGAGTGCAAAAATTTTCTGGAGGGCGCTATGATACCATTTTGACTTGCCTGTGCACAAAATCTACAACACAGTAATCGTAATACGGGGCTCCATGAGTGTTTTGATTTTTGTAAATTTTCCAGCATGTTTAGACTTTCAAAAGAGCAATTCTTTTATAAATATTATTGGGGGCGCTATAGAGCCATTATGCCCCATTTAGTGCCAATTGATGGATGTATTGAAGAGAATAAGACAGTTCTAATTTTTGGATGGTTTTGCAAGTTTTGGAGCATTCTAAGGCCTTAAAACGTGTGTTCGTAAAATTTGGAAAAACGCAGGAAATAGCTCATAGCTCACTTCCTGTTTGGCAAAAAAATTTCAAAAAATTAGCAATTGCGGAGAATGACTAATGCAATGATCATACCAAATTTCATGAACTTTCAAGCACTTTTATCTGAACATGGCCATATCTAGAGGGCGCTGTGGAGCCACCTGGCACCTCTCGATATAAAATAAGCATATAACTATACTTGGGCGGACAATTTTATCAAGCTTGGAAAGTTTCAGACAAATCCCACAAAGTATGTGGAATTGAAAGCAACTTCCTGTTTCATGGCAGGACATCAAAATTCGCCATTACGCCACGGATGCATCGTTCAATGAAATCAAAAAAGCTTCGCAATTTAACGTCAGCAAGGTTTTTAGATATTATATGCCAAATTTTAAGTTGATCGGATAAAATCTCTAGGAGGAGTTCGTTAAAGTACGACACCTGTGAATGGCAAAAAAAAATAAAGAAAAGTTGCAATTTCAATTAAAAATGGCAGCCTTCCTGTTGAATCTAGGTCATGGCACCAAGAGACTTTATTGTAGGTCTCGGCATATTCCACATGTCTACCGAATTTCATACATGTGGGTTTACCGGGCTGCGAGGGCTGCTTATTTGAAATTTTCCAGGGGGCGCTATAATGCCATTTTTTTCCACGCCTATTTGTAAATTTTTTATCAGTGTAATAGGAATGATGGTCTTTAAAATTGTACAAATTTTGTGAGTTTTTGAGCATGCTGAAACCCTCAAAAGGGTAATTCTTTTAAAAATCGTATTGGGGGTGCTATAGAGCCATGATGCCTCATTTACTGCCAATTTTTGTTTCAAATTGAAGACAATGTGACAAATAAAATTTTAGCTAAGTTTTGCAAGTTTTCGAGTATGCTAAGGCCTTCAAATGTGTGTTCATAAAATTTGGAATAACGCAGGAAATGACTCATAGCTCACTTCCTCAACATGGCCGTGTCTAGAGGGCGCTGTAGAGCCACCTGACCACACCCACTCCAATATCAACATATAGGTATATTTGGAATTAGACTATCATTAAGCCTGTAAAGTTTCACGTAAATCTCCCAAAGCATATGCTCATAAAAGCGACTTCCATTTTCATGGCGAAACATCAAAATTCGCCGCGACGCCACGGATACAAAGTTTGATGAATCCAAAAAAGCTTCGCAATTTAACATCGACGACGTCTTTCAATGTCATATGCCAAATTTTAAGTTGATCAGATAAAATCTCGAGGAGTTCGTTAAAGTACGATGCCTGTGAATTGCAAAAAATTTTAAAAAATTGCAAATTCAATTAAAAATGGCGGACTTCCTGTTGAGTCTAGGTCATGGCACCAAGAAACTTTTTTTTAGGTCTTGGCATAGTACATATGTCCACCGAATTTGGAACATGTAGATTAAACACACTGCGAGGGCTGCATCATTGAAATTTTCTAAGTGGCGCTGTAATGCAATTTTGCCACATTTTTCTTCAAACCCTATATCATAGTGAATAGTATGACCAGCCTAATAGGTCTGCAAAGTTTCGTGAGTTTTCGAGCATGCTGAGGCCCTCAAAAATGCAATTATGTATTAGGGGGCGCTATAGAGCTACCATGTCAAATCCAGTGCCACATGAGATATGGAATCAAAGTATTTAATATTTTTAGTCTATGAGCCACGTTTGGTGAATTTTCGAGCATAATAAGGCCCTCAAAAATGTGTTCGTAAAATCTGAAAAAACGCAGGAAATGGCTCATAGCTCACTTCCTGTGCGGCAAAAAAATTTCAAAAAAATTGACAAAAAAATTTATTATGACTGCTGTGGCCCTGTCGAATTTCATGAGAATCCGAGCAAGTGCGTTCCAAAATGGCCGCGTGTTTGGTGGCGCTTTAGAGCCACTGGGGCATGTCCAAGCACAAAAACAATAAAACTTTGTAATTTTCACCAAGTCTGACGTGTGTGCAAATTTTTGTGAGTTTTCGTGCATGGTAAAGCCTTCAAAAATGCGTTCTCGCAGCAGAATAATAATAATAATTAAAGCTGCAAGCAGCGTTGAAAGGGCCCTCGCGCCCTTCGCGCACGTTGGGGTGGCAGCAAGATCTTGATGGGTGCAGGCATCCATTCACAGCCGTTGGACACTGCTGGACCGCGTACAATGTGGTTTCCTGAGGGGAGTGCAAAAATTTTCTAGAAGGCGCTATGGTACCATTTTGATATGCCTGCGCATAAAATGTACAACATAGTAATCTTATTACCGAACTCCATGAGTGTGTTGATTTTTGTTAATTTTCCAGCATGTTTAGACCTGCAAAGGAGCAATTCTTCTATAAATCTGATTAGGGGCGCTATAGAGCCATAATGCCACATCTAGTGCCAATTGATGGATGACATTGAAGAGAATAAGACAATAATACATTGTGCTCGGTTTTGCAAGCTTTGGAGTATTCTAAGGCCTTCAAACGTGTTTTCTTGAAATTTGGAAAAACGCAGGAAATAGGTCATCCCTCACTTCCTGTTTGGCCAAAAAATTTAGCCATTGCCCAGAATGACTAATGCAATGATCACACCAAATTTCATGAACATTCAAGCACTTTTATCTTAACATGGCCATATCTAGAGGGCGCTCTGGAGCCACCTGGCACCTCTCGATCTAATATTAGCATATATTATTACTTGGGGGGACAATTTTATAAAGTTTGGAAAGTTTCAGGGAAAACCCATGAAGTATGTGGGAGTAAACCCAACTTCCTGTTTAATGGCGGGACATTGAAATTCGCCGCAACGCTACGGATACAAAATTCAATGAATCCAGAAAAGCTTCGCAATTTCACATCAGCAACATCTTTAGATACTAATAGCCAAATTTCAAGTTGATCGGATGAAATCTCTAGGAGGAGTTCGTTAAAGTACGACACCTGTGAATGGCCAACAATCCAAAAAAGTGTCAATTTCAATTAAAATTGGCGCACTTCCTGTTGAGTCTAGGTCATGGCAACAGGGACTTTTTTTTAGGTCTTGTCATATTCCACATCTCTACCGAATTTCATACATGTAGGTTTACCGAGCTGCGAGGGCTGCTTATTTGAAATTTTACAGGGGGCGCTATAATGACATTTTTGCCATGCCAATATGTAAGCTTTTTATCAGAGTATTATGAATGATGGTCTTTATACATTTACAAAATTTTGTGAGTTTTCAAACATGTTGAGACCCTCAAAAAGGCAATTCTTTTATAAATCTGATTGGGGGCGCTATAGAGCCATTATGCCACTTAAGGCTCCAATTTATGGATGACATTGAAGAAAATAAGACAATTATAATTTAGCAAGGTTTTGCTAGCTTTGGAGTATTCTAAGGCTTTCAAACTTGCGTTTGTAAAATTTGAAAAAACGCAGGAAATAGCTCAAAATTCACTTCCTGTTCAGCCAAAAAATTTCAAAAAATTGGTCTTTGCCTGCAATGACGAATGCAATGATCGCACAAAATTTCATGAACATTCAAGCACTTTTATCTCAACATGGCCGTATGTAGAGGGCGCTCAGGAGCCACCTGACCACTCCCGATCTAATATTAGCATATATTTATACTTAGGCGAACAATATAATCAAGCCTATGAAGTTTCGCGCAAATCTCACAAAGCATGTGCGCGTAAAACCAACTTCCTGTTTCATGGCGGAACATCAATATTCGCCGCAACGCCACGGATACAAAGTTTAATATATCCAAAAAAGCTTCGCAATTTAACATTGACAAGGTCTTTAGATGTCATATGCAAAATTTTAAGTTGATAGGATAAAATCTGTAGGAGGAGTTCGTTAAAGTACGACGCCTGTGAATGGCAAAAAATAAAAAAAATTTGCAAATTCAATTAAAAATGGCAGACTCCCTGTTGAGTCTAGGTCATGGCACCAAGTGACTTTTTTTTAGGTCTTGGCATAGTACACATGTCCACCGAATTTCAAACATGTAGCTTAAACACGCTGCGAGGGCTGCTTCATTGAAATTTTCTAGGTGGCGCTGTAATGCAATTTTGCCACATCCATCTGTAAACCCTATATTCTTGTAAATAGTATGACCAGTTTAATATGTTTGCAAAGTTTCGTGAGTTTTCGAGCATGCTGATGCCTTCAAAAATGCAATTATGTATTAGGGGGCGCTATAGAGCCACCATGTCATACCCAGTGCTAAATGAGATATCAAATCGAAGAACTTCATATCTTTATTCAATAAGCAAAGTTTGGTCTGTTTTCGCGTATGATAAGGCCCTCAAAAATGTGTTCGTAAAATCTGAAAAAACGCAGGAAATGGCTCATAGCTCACTTCCTGTCGGGCAAAAAAATTTCAAAAAAATTGACAAAAAAATTTATGATGACTACTATCACCCTATAAAATTTCATTAGAATCCGAGCAAGTGCGTTCCAAAAAGGCAGCGTGTTTGGTGGCGCTATAGAGCCACCGGGGCATGTCCAAGCACAAAAATAATAATACTTTGCAATTTTCACCACGACTGACGTGTGGGCAAATTTTTGTGAGTTTTCGTGCATGGCAAAGCCCTCAAAAATGCGTTCTTGCAGCAGAATAAAAAGAAGAAGAAGAAGAAGAAGAATAAAAATCCCATCAAAAACAATAGGTTCCTCGCACCTTCGGTGCTCGGGCCCTAATTAAAGCTGCAAGCAGCGTTGAAAGGGCCCTCGCACCCCTCGTGCACAGTGGGGTGGCAGCAAGACCTTGATGGGTGCAGTTGTCCATTAACAGCCATTGGACACTGCTAGCCTGTGTACAATGTGTTTTCCTGATGGGATTGCAAAAATCTTCTGGATGGCGCTATGATACCATTTTGTTATGCCTGTGCGCAAAATCTACAAAATAGTTATTGGAATACCGGGCATCATGTGTGTGTTGATTTTCGTAAATTTTTCAGCACGCTTCGAGCCCCAAAAAAGCAATTGTTTCAAGAATCTGACTGGGGGCGCTATAGAGCCATTATGCCACATTTAGTCCCAGTTGATGTATCAAATTCAAGGCAATAAGACAATGATAATTTTTGCCATGTTTTTGCAAGTTTTGGACCATTCTAAGGCCTTAATACGTGTATTCGTAAAATTTGGAAAAACGCAGGAAATAGCTCATAGCTCACTTCCTGTTAGGCAAAAAAATTTCAAAAAATTAAGCATTGCCCGGAATGGCTAATGCAATGATGACACCACATTTTATGAACATTCAAGCACTTTTATCTTAACATGGTAGTATCCAGAGGGCGCTGTGGAGCTACATGGCCATTTCCGATCTAATATCAGCATATATTTATACTTGGGAAGACAAGTTTATCAAGTTTGGAAAGTTTTAGACTAATCCCACAAAGTATGTGGGAGTTATACCAACTTCCTGTTTCATGGCGGGACGCCGAAATTCGCTGCAATGCCACGGATACATCGTTCGATATATCCAAAAAAGCTTCGCAATTTAACATCAGCAAGGTCTTAAGATATTATTCGCCAAATTTTGAGTTGATTGGATAAAGTCTCTAGGAGGAGTTCGTTAAAGTACGACACCTGCGAATGGCGGAAAATCTAAAAAAGTTGAAATTTCAATTAAAAATGGCAAATTTCCTGTTGGGTCTACGTCATGGCTCCAAGAGACTTTTTTTTAGGTCTCAGGATATTCCACTTGTTCACAGAAGTTCATAAATGCAGATCAACCACGATGCAAGGGCTACTTATTTGAAATTTTCCAGGGGGCGCTACAATGCCATTTTTGCCAAGCCTAGATAAAAATTTTTTATTATTGTAATAGGAATGATCGGCTTTAGAGTTGTACAAAATTTTGTGAGTTTTTGAGCATGCTGAGACCCTCAAAAAAGCAATTCTTTTAAAAATCTGATTGGGGGCGCTATAGAGCCATTATGTCACATTTACTGCCAAATTCTGTCAGAAATTGAAGACAATCAGACAAATAAAATTTTTGCAAAGTTTTGCAAGTTTTTGAGTATGGTAATACCTCCAAACCTGTGTTCGTAACATTTGGAATAACGCAGGAAATGGCTCATAGCTCACTTCCTGTTTGGTTAAAAAATTTCAAAAAAATAATTACAACCCAAATAAACACATGCAATTGTCACGCCAAATTTCATGAACATTCAAGCACTTTTATCTCAACATGGCCGTGTCAAGAGGGCGCTGTGGAGCCACCTCACCACACCCAATCTAATATCAACATATAGGTATACTTGGAAGTAGACTCTTATCAAGCCTGTGAAATTTCGCGCAAATCTCACAAAGCATGTGCCTGTAAAACCAACTTCCTGTTTCATGGTGGAACATCGAAATTCGCCGCAACGCCACGGATACAAAGTTCGATGAATCCGAAAAAGCTTCGCAATTTAACATCGACCAGGTCTTTAAAAGTCATATGCGAAATTGTAAGTTGATCGGATAAAATCTCTAGGAGGAGTTCGTTAAAGTACGACGCCTGTGAATGGCAAAAAATTAAAAAAAATTGCAAATTCAATTAAAAATGGCGGACTTCCTGTTGAGTCTAGGTCATGGCACCAAGAGACTTTTTTTTAGGTCTTGGCATAGTACACATGTCCACCCAATTTTGTACATGCAGGTTAAACACACTGCGAGGGCTGCTTCATTGAAATTTTCTAGGTGGCGCTGTAATGCAATTTTGCCATATCCATCCGTAAACCCCACTTTCTAGTAAAAAGTATGACCAGCTCAATATGATTGCAAAGTTTCGTGAGTTTTCGAGCATGCTGATGCCCTCAAAAATGCAATTGTGTATTAGGGGGCGCTATAAAGCCACCATAACACACCTAGTGCCAAATGAGATATTGAATCAAAGAACTTCATATTTTCAATCTATGAGCCAAGTTAGGTGTGTTTTCGAGAATGATAAGGCCCTCAAAAATGTGTTCGTAAAATCTGAAAAAACGCAGGAAATGACTCATAGCTCACTTCCTGTGAGGCAAAAAAATTTCAAAAAAATTGACAAAAAAATTTATGATGACTACTATGACCCTATCGAATTTCGTGAGAATCCGAGCAAGTGCGTTCCAAAATGGCCGCGTGTTTGGTGGCGCTATAGAGCCACTGGGGCATGTCCAAGCACAAAAATAATAATAATTTGCAATTTTCACCACGACTGACATGTCGGCATATTTTTGTGAGTTTTCGTGCATGGCAAAGCCCTCAAAAATGCGTTCTCGTAGCAGAATAAAAAGAAGAAGAAGAAGAAGAATTAAAGCTGCAAGCAGCGTTGAAAGGGCCCTCGCACCCCTCTTGCACAGTGGGGTGGCAGCAAGACCTTGATGGGTGCAGTTGTCCATTAACAGCCATTGGACACTGCTAGCCTGTGTACAATGTGTTTTCCTGATGGGATTGCAAAAATCTTCTGGATGGCGCTATGATACCATTTTGTTATGCCTGTGCGCAAAATCTACAACATAGTTATTGGAATACCGGGCATCATGTGTGTGTTGATTTTCATAAATTTTTCAGCACACTTCGAGCCCCAAAAAAGCAATTGTTTAAAGAATCTGACTGGGGGCGCTATAGAGCCATTATGCCACATTTAGTCCCAGTAGATGTATCAAATTCAAGGCAATAAGACAATGATAATTTTTGCCACGTTTTTGCAAGTTTTGGACCATTCTTAGGCCTTAATACGTGTATTCGTAAAATTTGGAAAAACGCAGGAAATAGCTCATAGCTCACTTCCTGTTTGGCCAAAAAATTTCAAAAAATTAAGCATTGCGCAGAATGACTAATGCAATGATGACACCAAATTTTATGAACATTCAAGCACTTTTATCTTAACATGGTAGTATCTAGAGGGCGCTGTGGAGCTACATGGCCATTTCCGATCTAATATTAGCATATATTTATACTTGGGAAGACAAGTTTATCAAGTTTGGAAAGTTTTAGACTAATCCCACAAAGTATGTGGGAGTTATACCAACTTCCTGTTTCATGGCGGGACGCCGAAATTCGCCGCAATGCCACGGATACATCGTTCGATATTTCCAAAAAAGCTTCGCATTTTAACATCAGCAAGGTCTTAAGATATTATTCGCCAAATTTTGAGTTGATTGGATAAAATCTCTAGGAGGAGTTCATTCAAGTACGACACCTGCGAATGGCGAAAAATCTAAAAAAGTTGAAATTTCAATCAAAAATGGCGAACTTCCTGTTGGGTCTACGTCATGGCTCCAAGAGACTTTTTTTAGGTCTCAGGATATTCCACTTGTTCACAGAAGTTCATACATGCTGATCAACCACGATGCAAGGGCTGCTTATTTGAAATTTTCCAGGGGGCGCTATAATGCCATTTTTGCCACGCCTATATATAAATTTTTTATTATTGTAATAGGGATGATAGGCTTTAGAGTTGTACAAAATTTTGTGAGTTTTTGAGCATGCTGAGACCCTCAAAAGGGCAATTCTTTTAAAAATCTGATTGGGGGCGCTATAGAGCCATTATGTCACATTTACTGCCAAATTCTGTCTCAAATTGAAGACAATCAGACAAATAAAATTTTTGCAAAGTTTTGCAAGTTTTTGAGTATGGTAATACCTCCAAACCTGTGTTCGTAATATTTGGAATAACGCAGGAAATGGCTCATAGCTCACTTCCTGTTTGGTTAAAAAATTTCAAAAAAATAATTACATCCCAAAAAAACACATGCAATTGTCACACCAAATTTCATGAACATTCAAGCACTTTTATCTCAACATGGCCGTGTCAAGAGGGCGCTGTGGAGCCACCTGACCACACCCAATCTAATATCAACATATAGGTATACTTGGAAGTAGACTCTTATCAAGCCTGTGAAGTTTCGCGCAAATCTCACAAAGCATGTGCGCGTAAAACCAACTTCCTGTTTCATGGCGGAACATCGAAATTCGCCGCGACGCCACGGATACAAAGTTCGATGAATCCAAAAAAGCTTCGCAATTTAACATCGACAAGGTCTTACAAAGTCATATGCGAAATTGTAAGTTGATCGGATAAAATCTCTAGGAGGAGTTCGTTAAAGTACGACGCCTGTGAATGGCAAAAAATAAAAAAAAATTGCAAATTCAATTAAAAATGGCGGACTTCCTGTTGAGTCTAGGTCATGGCACCAAGAGACTTTTTTTTAGGTCTTGGCATAGTACACATGTCCACCGAATTTTGTACATGCAGGTTAAACACACTGCGAGGGCTGCTTCATTGAAATTTTCTAGGTGGCGCTGTAATGCAATTTTGCCATATCCAACCGTAAACCCCACTTTCTAGTAAAAAGTATGACCAGCTTAAAATCATTGCAAAGTTTCGTGAGTTTTTGAGCATGCTGATGCCCTCAAAAATGCAATTATGTATTAGGGGGCGCTATAGAGCCACCATAACACACTCAGTGCCAAATGAGACATCGAATCAAAGAACTTAAAATTTTCAGTCTATGAGCTAAGTTTGGTGAGTTTTCGAGTATGATAAGGCCCTCAAAAATGTGTTTGTAAAATTTGAAAAAACGCAGGAAATGGCTCATAGCTCACTTCCTGTGCGGCAAAAAAATGTAAAAAAAATTACCAAAAAAATTTATCATGACTGCTATGGCCCAATCGAATTTCGTGAGAATCCGAGCAAGTGCGTTCCAAAATGGCCGCGTGTTTGGTGGCGCTATAGAGCCACCTAGGCATGTCTAAGCACAAAAATAGTAATACTTTGCAATTTTTACCACGACTGACGTGTGGGGAAATTTTTGTGAGTTTTCGTGCATGGCAAAGCCCTCAAAAATGCGTTCTCGCAGCAGAATAAAAAGAAGAAGAAGAATAATAAAAATCCCATCAAAAACAATAGGTTCCTCGCACCTTCGGTGCCAGGACCCGTCCCGGGCCCTGGCACCGGTCGGTGCTCGGGCCCTAATTAAAGCTGCAAGCAGCGTTGAAAGGGCCCTCGCCCCCCCTGTGCACATTGGGGTGGCAGCAAGATCTTGATGGCTGCAGGTGTCCATTCAGAGCCATTGGACACAGCTGGACCGCGTGCAATGTGGTTTTCTGATGGGAGTGCAAAAATTTTCTGGAGGGCGCGATGATACCATTTTGACTTGCCTGTGCACAAAATCTACAACACAGTAATCGTAATACGGGGCTCCATGAGTGTTTTGATTTTTGAAAATTTTTTCATGTTTAGACTTTCAAAAGAGCAATTCTTTTATAAATATTATTGGGGGCGCTATAGAGCCATTATGCCCCATTTAGTGACAATTGATGGATCTATTGAAGAGAATAAGACAGTTCTAATTTTTGGATGGTTTTGCAAGTTTTGGAGCATTCTAAGGCCTTAAAACGTGTGTTCGTAAAATTTGGAAAAACGCAGGAAATAGCTCATAGCTCACTTCCTGTTTGGCAAAAAAATTTCCAAAAATTAGCAATTGCGGAGAATGACTAATGCAATGATCATACCAAATTTCATGAACTTTCAAGCACTTTTATCTGAACATGGCCATATCTAGAGGGCACTGTGGAGCCACCTGGCACCTCTCGATATAAAATAAGCATATATCTATACTTGGGCGAACAATTTTATCAAGCTTGGAAAGTTTCAGGCAAATCCCACAAAGTATGTGGAATTGAAAGCAACTTCCTGTTTCATGGCAGGACATCAAAATTCGCCATGACGCCACGGATGCATCGTTCGATGAAATCAAAAAAGCTTCGCAATTTAACGTCAGCAAGGTTTTTTGATATTATATGCCAAATTTTAAGTTGATCGGATAAAATATTTAGGAGGAGTTCGTTAAAGTACGACACCTGTGAATGGCAAAAAAAATCCAAAAAATTTGCAATTTCAATTAAAAATGGCGAACTTCCTGTTGAGTCTAGGTCATGGCACTAAGAGACTTTTTTGTAGGTCTCGGCATATTCCACATGTCTACCGAATTTCATACATGTGGGTTTACCGGGCTGCGAGGGCTGCTTATTTGAAATTTTCCAGGGGGCGCTACAATGCCATTTTTGCCACGCCTATTTGTACATTTTTTATCAGTGTGATGGGAATGATGGTCTTTAAAATTGTACAAAATTTTGTGAGTTTTTGAGCATGCTGAAACCCTCAAAAGGGTAATTCTTTTAAAAATTGTATTGGGGGTGCTATAGAGCCATGATGCCTCATTTACTGCCAATTTTTGTTTCAAATTAAAGACAATGTAACAAATAAAATTTTAGCTAAGTTTTGCAAGTTTTCGAGTATGCTAAGGCCTTCAAATGTGTGTTCATAAAATTTGGAATAACGCAGGAAATGACTCATAGCTCACTTCCTGTTTGGCCGAAAAATTTCAAAAAAATCAGCACAGCCCAGAAAAACAAATGCAATGATCAGACCAAATTTCATGAACATTCAAGCACTTTTATATCAACATGGCCGTGTCAAGAGGGCGCTGTTGAGCCACCTGACCGCACCCACTCCAATATCAACATATAGGTATATTTGGAATTAGACTATCATTAAGCCTGTAAAGTTTCACGTAAATCTCCCAAAGCAAATGCTCATAAAAGCAACTTCCATTATCATGGCGGAACATCGAAATTCGCCGCGACGCCACGGATACAAAGTTCGATGAATCCAAAAAAGCTTCGCAATTTAACATCGACGACGTCTTTCAATGTCATATGCCAAATTTTAAGTTGATCAGATAAAATCTCTAGGAGGAGTTCGTTAAAGTACGATGCCTGTGAATTGCAAAAAATTTTAAAAAATTGCAAATTCAATTAAAAATGGCGGACTTCCTGTTGAGTCTAGGTCATGGCACCAAGTGACTTTTTTTTAGGTCTTGGCATAGTACATATGTCTACCGAATTTCTAACATGTAGATTAAACACGCTGCGAGGGCTGCTTCATTGAAATTTTCTAGGTGGCGCTGTAATGCAATTTTGCCACATTTTTCTTCAAACCCTATATGCTAGTAAATAGTATGACTAGCTTAATAGGTCTGCAAAGTTTCGTGAGTTTTCGAGCATGCTGAGGCCCTCAAAAATGCAATTATGTATTAGGGGGCGCTTTAGAGCTACCATGTCACACCCAGTGCCAAATGAGATATTGAATCAAAGAACATAATATTTGTAGTCTATGAGCCAAGTTTAGAGAGTTTTCGAGTATGATAAAACCCTCAAAAATGTGTTCGTAAAATCTGAAAAAACGCAGGAAATGGCTCATAGCTCACTTCCTGTGAGGCAAAAAAATTTCAAAAAAATTTACAAAAAAATTTATGATGACTACTATGACTCTATAAAATTTTGTGAGAATCCGAGCAAGTGCGTTCCAAAATGGCCGCGTGTTTGGTGGCGCTATAGAGCCACCGGGGCATGTCCAAGCACAAAAATAATAATAGTTTGCAATTTTCACGACGACTGACGCGTGGGCAAATTTTTGTGATTTTTCGTGCATGGCAAAGCCCTCAAAAAAGCGTTTTCGCAGCAGAATAAAAAGAAGAAGAAGAAGAAGAAGAAGAAGAAGAATAAAAATCCCATCAAAAACAATAGGTTCCTCGCACCTTCGGTGCCAGGACCCGTTCCGGGCCCTGGCACCGGTCGGTGCTCGGGCCCTAATCATAAAAATCCCATCAAAAACAATAGGTTCCTCGCACCTTCGGTGCTTGGGCCCTAATTAAAGCTGCAAGCAGCGTTGAAAGGGCCGTCGCACCCCTCGTGCACAGTGGGGTGGCAGCAAGACCTTGATGGGTGCAGTTGTCCATTAACAGCCATTGGACACTGCTAGCCTGTGTACAATGTGTTTTCCTGATGGGATTGCAAAAATCTTCTGGATGGCGCTATGATACCATTTTGTTATGCCTGTGCGCAAAATCTACAAAATAGTTATTGGAATACCGGGCATCATGTGTGTGTTGATTTTCGTAAATTTTTAAGCACGCTTCGAGCCCCAAAAAAGCAATTGTTTCAAGAATCTGACTGGGGGCGCTATAGAGCCATTATGCCACATTTAGTCCCAGTTGATGTATCAAATTCAAGGCAATAAGACAATGATAATTTTTGCCACGTTTTTGCAAGTTTTGGACCATTCTAAGGCCTTAATACGTGTATTCGTAAAATTTGGAAAAACGCAGGAAATAGCTCATAGCTCACTTCCTGTTAGGCAAAAAAATTTCAAAAAATTAAGCATTGCCCGGAATGGCTAATGCAATGATGACACCACATTTTATGAACATTCAAGCACTTTTATCTTAACATGGTAGTATCCAGAGGGCGCTGTGGAGCTACATGGCCATTTCCGATCTAATATCAGCATATATTTATACTTGGGAAGACAAGTTTATCAAGTTTGGAAAGTTTTAGACTAATCCCACAAAGTATGTGGGAGTTATACCAACTTCCTGTTTCATGGCGGGACGCCGAAATTCGCTGCAATGCCACGGATACATCGTTCGATATATCCAAAAAAGCTTCGCAATTTAACATCAGCAAGGTCTTAAGATATTATTCGCCAAATTTTGAGTTGATTGGATAAAGTCTCTAGGAGGAGTTCGTTAAAGTACGACACCTGCGAATGGCGAAAAATCTAAAAAAGTTGAAATTTCAATTAAAAATGGCAAATTTCCTGTTGGGTCTACGTCATGGCTCCAAGAGACTTTTTTTTAGGTCTCAGGATATTCCACTTGTTCACAGAAGTTCATAAATGCAGATCAACCACGATGCAAGGGCTACTTATTTGAAATTTTCCAGGGGGCGCTACAATGCCATTTTTGCCAAGCCTAGATAAAAATTTTTTATTATTGTAATAGGAATGATCGGCTTTAGAGTTGTACAAAATTTTGTGAGTTTTTGAGCATGCTGAGACCCTCAAAAAAGCAATTCTTTTAAAAATCTGATTGGGGGCGCTATAGAGCCATTATGTCACATTTACTGCCAAATTCTGTCAGAAATTGAAGACAATCAGACAAATAAAATTTTTGCAAAGTTTTGCAAGTTTTTGAGTATGGTAATACCTCCAAACCTGTGTTCGTAACATTTGGAATAACGCAGGAAATGGCTCATAGCTCACTTCCTGTTTGGTTAAAAAATTTCAAAAAAATAATTACAACCCAAATAAACACATGCAATTGTCACGCCAAATTTCATGAACATTCAAGCACTTTTATCTCAACATGGCCGTGTCAAGAGGGCGCTGTGGAGCCACCTCACCACACCCAATCTAATATCAACATATAGGTATACTTGGAAGTAGACTCTTATCAAGCCTGTGAAATTTCGCGCAAATCTCACAAAGCATGTGCCTGTAAAACCAACTTCCTGTTTCATGGCGGAACATCGAAATTCGCCGCAACGCCACGGATACAAAGTTCGATGAATCCAAAAAAGCTTCGCAATTTAACATCGACCAGGTCTTTAAAAGTCATATGCGAAATTGTAAGTTGATCGGATAAAATCTCTAGGAGGAGTTCGTTAAAGTACGACGCCTGTGAATGGCAAAAAATTAAAAAAAATTGCAAATTCAATTAAAAATGGCGGACTTCCTGTTGAGTCTAGGTCATGGCACCAAGAGACTTTTTTTTAGGTCTTGGCATAGTACACATGTCCACCGAATTTTGTACATGCAGGTTAAACACACTGCGAGGGCTGCTTCATTGAAATTTTCTAGGTGGCGCTGTAATGCAATTTTGCCATATCCATCCGTAAACCCCACTTTCTAGTAAAAAGTATGACCAGCTCAATATGATTGCAAAGTTTCGTGAGTTTTCGAGCATGCTGATGCCCTCAAAAATGCAATTATGTATTAGGGGGCGCTATAGAGCCACCATAACACACTCAGTGCCAAATGAGACATCGAATCAAAGAACTTAAAATTTTCAGTCTATGAGCCAAGTTAGGTGTGTTTTCGAGAATGATAAGGCCCTCAAAAATGTGTTAGTAAAATCTGAAAAAACGCAGGAAATGACTCATAGCTCACTTCCTGTGAGGCAAAAAAATTTCAAAAAAATTGACAAAAAAATTTATGATGACTACTATGACCCTATCGAATTTCGTGAGAATCCGAGCAAGTGCGTTCCAAAATGGCCGCGTGTTTGGTGGCGCTATAGAGCCACTGGGGCATGTCCAAGCACAAAAATAATAATACTTTGCAATTTTCACCACGACTGACATGTCGGCATATTTTTGTGAGTTTTCGTGCATGGCAAAGCCCTCAAAAATGCGTTCTCGTAGCAGAATAAAAAGAAGAAGAAGAAGAAGAATTAAAGCTGCAAGCAGCGTTGAAAGGGCCCTCGCACCCCTCTTGCACAGTGGGGTGGCAGCAAGACCTTGATGGGTGCAGTTGTCCATTAACAGCCATTGGACACTGCTAGCCTGTGTACAATGTGTTTTCCTGATGGGATTGCAAAAATCTTCTGGATGGCGCTATGATACCATTTTGTTATGCCTGTGCGCAAAATCTGCAACATAGTTATTGGAATACCGGGCATCATGTGTGTGTTGATTTTCATAAATTTTTCAGCACACTTCGAGCCCCAAAAAAGCAATTGTTTAAAGAATCTGACTGGGGGCGCTATAGAGCCATTATGCCACATTTAGTCCCAGTAGATGTATCAAATTCAAGGCAATAAGACAATGATAATTTTTGCCACGTTTTTGCAAGTTTTGGACCATTCTTAGGCCTTAATACGTGTATTCGTAAAATTTGGAAAAACGCAGGAAATAGCT
This sequence comes from Gymnothorax reevesii, assembly GCA_029721435.1. Taxonomy (NCBI): domain Eukaryota; kingdom Metazoa; phylum Chordata; class Actinopteri; order Anguilliformes; family Muraenidae; genus Gymnothorax; species Gymnothorax reevesii. Next base: position 43,668,329 of record CM056587.1, on the reverse strand, counting down.
CATAGCTCACTTCCTGTTTGGCCAAAAAATTTCAAAAAATTAAGCATTGCGCAGAATGACTAATGCAATGATGACACCAAATTTTATGAACATTCAAGCACTTTTATCTTAACATGGTAGTATCTAGAGGGCGCTGTGGAGCTACATGGCCATTTCCGATCTAATATTAGCATATATTTATACTTGGGAAGACAAGTTTATCAAGTTTGGAAAGTTTTAGACTAATCCCACAAAGTATGTGGGAGTTATACCAACTTCCTGTTTCATGGCGGGACGCCGAAATTCGCTGCAATGCCACGGATACATCGTTCGATATATCCAAAAAAGCTTCGCATTTTAACATCAGCAAGGTCTTAAGATATTATTCGCCAAATTTTGAGTTGATTGGATAAAATCTCTAGGAGGAGTTCATTCAAGTACGACACCTGCGAATGGCGAAAAATCTAAAAAAGTTGAAATTTCAATCAAAAATGGCGAACTTCCTGTTGGGTCTACGTCATGGCTCCAAGAGACTTTTTTTAGGTCTCAGGATATTCCACTTGTTCACAGAAGTTCATACATGCTGATCAACCACGATGCAAGGGCTGCTTATTTGAAATTTTCCAGGGGGCGCTATAATGCCATTTTTGCCACGCCTATATATAAATTTTTTATTATTGTAATAGGGATGATAGGCTTTAGAGTTGTACAAAATTTTGTGAGTTTTTGAGCATGCTGAGACCCTCAAAAGGGCAATTCTTTTAAAAATCTGATTGGGGGCGCTATAGAGCCATTATGTCACATTTACTGCCAAATTCTGTCTCAAATTGAAGACAATCAGACAAATAAAATTTTTGCAAAGTTTTGCAAGTTTTTGAGTATGGTAATACCTCCAAACCTGTGTTCGTAATATTTGGAATAACGCAGGAAATGGCTCATAGCTCACTTCCTGTTTGGTTAAAAAATTTCAAAAAAATAATTACATCCCAAAAAAACACATGCAATTGTCACACCAAATTTCATGAACATTCAAGCACTTTTATCTCAACATGGCCGTGTCAAGAGGGCGCTGTGGAGCCACCTGACCACACCCAATCTAATATCAACATAAAGGTATACTTGGAAGTAGACTCTTATCAAGCCTGTGAAGTTTCGCGCAAATCTCACAAAGCATGTGCGCGTAAAACCAACTTCCTGTTTCATGGCGGAACATCGAAATTCGCCGCGACGCCACGGATACAAAGTTCGATGAATCCAAAAAAGCTTCGCAATTTAACATCGACAAGGTCTTACAAAGTCATATGCGAAATTGTAAGTTGATCGGATAAAATCTCTAGGAGGAGTTCGTTAAAGTACGACGCCTGTGAATGGCAAAAAATAAAAAAAAATTGCAAATTCAATTAAAAATGGCGGACTTCCTGTTGAGTCTAGGTCATGGCACCAAGAGACTTTTTTTTAGGTCTTGGCATAGTACACATGTCCACCGAATTTTGTACATGCAGGTTAAACACACTGCGAGGGCTGCTTCATTGAAATTTTCTAGGTGGCGCTGTAATGCAATTTTGCCATATCCAACCGTAAACCCCACTTTCTAGTAAAAAGTATGACCAGCTTAAAATCATTGCAAAGTTTCGTGAGTTTTTGAGCATGCTGATGCCCTCAAAAATGCAATTATGTATTAGGGGGCGCTATAGAGCCACCATAACACACTCAGTGCCAAATGAGACATCGAATCAAAGAACTTAAAATTTTCAGTCTATGAGCTAAGTTTGGTGAGTTTTTGAGTATGATAAGGCCCTCAAAAATGTGTTTGTAAAATTTGAAAAAACGCAGGAAATGGCTCATAGCTCACTTCCTGTGCGGCAAAAAAATGTAAAAAAAATTACCAAAAAAATTTATCATGACTGCTATGGCCCAATCGAATTTCGTGAGAATCCGAGCAAGTGCGTTCCAAAATGGCCGCGTGTTTGGTGGCGCTATAGAGCCACCTAGGCATGTCTAAGCACAAAAATAGTAATACTTTGCAATTTTTACCACGACTGACGTGTGGGGAAATTTTTGTGAGTTTTCGTGCATGGCAAAGCCCTCAAAAATGCGTCCTCGCAGCAGAATAAAAAGAAGAAGAAGAATAATAAAAATCCCATCAAAAACAATAGGTTCCTCGCACCTTCGGTGCCAGGACCCGTCCCGGGCCCTGGCACCGGTCGGTGCTCGGGCCCTAATTAAAGCTGCAAGCAGCGTTGAAAGGGCCCTCGCCCCCCCTGTGCACATTGGGGTGGCAGCAAGATCTTGATGGCTGCAGGTGTCCATTCAGAGCCATTGGACACAGCTGGACCGCGTGCAATGTGGTTTCCTGATGGGAGTGCAAAAATTTTCTGGAGGGCGCGATGATACCATTTTGACTTGCCTGTGCACAAAATCTACAACACAGTAATCGTAATACGGGGCTCCATGAGTGTTTTGATTTTTGAAAATTTTTTCATGTTTAGACTTTCAAAAGAGCAATTCTTTTATAAATATTATTGGGGGCGCTATAGAGCCATTATGCCCCATTTAGTGACAATTGATGGATCTATTGAAGAGAATAAGACAGTTCTAATTTTTGGATGGTTTTGCAAGTTTTGGAGCATTCTAAGGCCTTAAAACGTGTGTTCGTAAAATTTGGAAAAACGCAGGAAATAGCTCATAGCTCACTTCCTGTTTGGCAAAAAAATTTCCAAAAATTAGCAATTGCGGAGAATGACTAATGCAATGATCATACCAAATTTCATGAACTTTCAAGCACTTTTATCTGAACATGGCCATATCTAGAGGGCACTGTGGAGCCACCTGGCACCTCTCGATATAAAATAAGCATATATCTATACTTGGGCGAACAATTTTATCAAGCTTGGAAAGTTTCAGGCAAATCCCACAAAGTATGTGGAATTGAAAGCAACTTCCTGTTTCATGGCAGGACATCAAAATTCGCCATGACGCCACGGATGCATCGTTCGATGAAATCAAAAAAGCTTCGCAATTTAACGTCAGCAAGGTTTTTTGATATTATATGCCAAATTTTAAGTTGATCGGATAAAATATTTAGGAGGAGTTCGTTAAAGTACGACACCTGTGAATGGCAAAAAATTTGCAATTTCAATTAAAAATGGCGAACTTCCTGTTGAGTCTAGGTCATGGCACGAAGAGACTTTTTTGTAGGTCTCGGCATATTCCACATGTCTACCGAATTTCATACATGTGGGTTTACCGGGCTGCGAGGGCTGCTTATTTGAAATTTTCCAGGGGGCGCTACAATGCCATTTTTGCCACGCCTATTTGTACATTTTTTATCAGTGTAATGGGATTGATGGTCTTTAAAATAGTACAAAATTTTGTGAGTTTTTGAGCATGCTGAAACCCTCAAAAGGGTAATTCTTTTAAAAATTGTATTGGGGGCGCTATAGAGCCATGATGCCTCATTTACTGCCAATTTTTGTTTCAAATTGAAGACAATGTGACAAATAATATTTTAGCTAAGTTTTGCAAGTTTTCGAGTATGCTAAGCCCTTCAAATGTGTGTTCATGAAAATTGGAAAAATGCAGGAAATGACTCATAGCTCACTTCCTGTTTGGCCGAAAAATTTCAAAAAAATCAGCACAGCCCAGAAAAAGAAATGCAATGATCAGACCAAATTTCATGAACATTCAAGCACTTTTATATCAACATGGCCGTGTCAAGAGGGCGCTGTTGAGCCACCTGACCGCACCCACTCCAATATCAACATATAGGTATATTTGGAATTAGACTATCATTAAGCCTGTAAAGTTTCACGTAAATCTCCCAAAGCAAATGCTCATAAAAGCAACTTCCATTATCATGGCGGAACATCGAAATTCGCCGCGACGCCACGGATACAAAGTTCGATGAATCCAAAAAAGCTTCGCAATTTAACATCGACGACGTCTTTCAATGTCATATGCCAAATTTTAAGTTGATCAGATAAAATCTCTAGGAGGAGTTCGTTAAAGTACGATGCCTGTGAATTGCAAAAAATTTAAAAAAATTGCAAATTCAATTAAAAATGGCGGACTTCCTGTTGAGTCTAGGTCATGGCACCAAGTGACTTTTTTTTAGGTCTTGGCATAGTACATATGTCTACCGAATTTCTAACATGTAGATTAAACACGCTGCGAGGGCTGCTTCATTGAAATTTTCTAGGTGGCGCTGTAATGCAATTTTGCCACATTTTTCTTCAAACCCTATATGCTAGTAAATAGTATGACTAGCTTAATAGGTCTGCAAAGTTTCGTGAGTTTTCGAGCATGCTGAGGCCCTCAAAAATGCAATTATGTATTAGGGGGCGCTTTAGAGCTACCATGTCACACCCAGTGCCAAATGAGATATTGAATCAAAGAACATAATATTTGTAGTCTATGAGCCAAGTTTAGAGAGTTTTCGAGTATGATAAAACCCTCAAAAATGTGTTCGTAAAATCTGAAAAAACGCAGGAAATGGCTCATAGCTCACTTCCTGTGAGGCAAAAAAATTTCAAAAAAATTTACAAAAAAATTTATGATGACTACTATGACTCTATAAAATTTTGTGAGAATCCGAGCAAGTGCGTTCCAAAATGGCCGCGTGTTTGGTGGCGCTATAGAGCCACCGGGGCATGTCCAAGCACAAAAATAATAATAGTTTGCAATTTTCATGACGACTGACGCGTGGGCAAATTTTTGTGATTTTTCGTGCATGGCAAAGCCCTCAAAAAAGCGTTCTCGCAGCAGAATAAAAAGAAGAAGAAGAAGAAGAAGAAGAAGAAGAATCCCATCAAAAACAATAGGTTCCTAGCACCTTCGGTGCCAGGACCCGTTCCGGGCCCTGGCACCGGTCGGTGCTCGGGCCCTAATAATAATTAAAGCTGCAAGCAGCGTTGAAAGGGCCCTCGCCCCCCTCGTGCACGTTGGGGTGGCAGCAAGATCTTGATGGCTGCAGGTGTCCATTTAGAGCCATTGGACACTGCTGGATCGCGTACAATGTGGTTTCCTGAGGGGAGTGCAAAAATTTTCTGGAGGGCGCTATGGTAGAATTTTGACATGCCTGTGAGCAAAATCTACAACATAGTAATCGTAATACCGAGCTCCATGAGTTTGTTGATTTTTGTAAATTTTCAAACATGATTAGACCTTCAACAGGGCAATTCTTTTATAAATCTGACTGGGGGCGCTATAGAGCCATTATGCCATATTTAGTGCCAATTGATGGATGACATTGAAGAGAATACAACCTTTATAATTTTTGCAAGGTTTTGCAAGTTTTGGAGCATTCTAAGGCCTTAAAACTTGTGTTAATAAAACTCAGAAAAACGCAGGAAATAGCTTATAGCTCTCTTCCTGTTTGGCCAAAAAATTTCAAAAAACTAACCATTGCCCGGAATGACGAATGCAATGATCACACCAAATTTCAGGAACATTCAAGCACTTTTATCTTAACATGACCATATCTAGAGGGCGCTGTGGAGCCACCTTGCACCTCCCGATCCAATATTAGCATATAATTATACTTCGGAGGACAATTTTATCAAGGATAGGAAGTTTCGAGCAAATCCCACAAAGTATGTGGCAGTAAAAGCAACTCCCTGTTTCATGGCGGGATATCAAAATTCGCCGCGACGCCACGGATACATTGTTCAATGAAATCAAAATTGCTTGGCAATTTAACATTAGCAAGGTCTTTAGATATTTTCTGCCAAATATTAAGTTGATCTGATAAAATCTCTAGGAGGAGTTCGTTAAAGTACGACACCTACGAATTGCGAAAAATCTAAAAAAGTTGCAATTTCAATTGAAAATGGCAAACTTCCTGTTGCGTCTAGGTCATGGCACCAAGAGGCTTATTTTTAGGTCTCAGGATATTCCACATGTCCACCGAAGTTCATACATGCAGGTCAATCACGATGCGAGGGCTGCTTCTTTGAAATTTTCCAGGGGGCGCTATAATGCCATTTTTGCCACGCCTATTATGTACATTTTTTATCAGTGTCATAAGAATGATGGTATTTAGAATTGTACAAAATATTGTGAGTTTTTGAGCATGCTGAGACCCTCAAAAAGGTAATTCTTTAAAAATCTGATTGGGGGCGCTATAGAGCCATATTGCCACATTTACTGCCAATTTTTGTCTCAAATTGAAGACAATCAAACAAATATAATTTTTGCAAAGTTTTGCATGTTTTCGAGTATGCTAAGGCCTTGAAATGTGTGTTCGTAAAATTTGGAATAACGCAGGAAATGGCTCATAGCTCACTTCCTGTTTGGCCGAAAAATTTCAAAAAAATAAGCATAGCCCAAAAAAACAAATGCAATGATCAGACTAAATTTCATGAACATTCAAGCACTTTTATGTCAACATGGCCGAGTCAAGAGGGCGCTGTGGAGCCACCTGACCACACCCAATCCAATATCAACAAATAGGTATATTTGGAAGTAGACTATTATTAAGCCTGTAAAGTTTCACGCAAATCTCACAAAGCATGTGCTCATAAAAGAAACTTCCTGTTTTGTGGCGGAACATCAAAATTCGCCGCGACGCCACGGAAAGAAAGTTTGATGAATCCAAAAAAGCTTAGCAATTTAACATGGACAAGGTCTTTAGATGTCATATGCAAAATTTTAAGTTGATCGGATAAAATCTCTAGGAGGAGTTCGTTAAAGTACAAAGCCTGTGAATGGCAAAAAATTAAAATAATTTGCAAATTCAATTAAAAATGGCGGACTTCCTGTTGAGTTTAGGTCATAACACCAAGAGACTTTTTTTTAGGTCTTGGCATAGTGCACATGTCCACCGAATTTTATACTTGTAGGTAAAACACGCTGCGAGGGCTGCCTCATTGAAATTTTCTAGGTGGCGCTGTAATGCAACTTTGCCACATCCATCTGTAAACCCTATATTTTAGTAAAAAGTATGACCAGCTTAATATGTTTGCAAAGTTTCGTGCGTTTTCGAGCATGTTGAGGCCCTCAAAAATGCAATTATGTATTAGGGGGCGCTATAGAGCTACCATGTCACACTTAGTGCCAAATGAGATATCGAATGAAAGAACTTAATACTTTTAGTCAATGAGCCAAGTTTGGTGAGTTTTCGAGTACGAAAAGGCCCTCAAAAATGTGTTCGTAAAATCTGAAAAAACGCAGGAAATGGCTCATAGCTAACTTCCTGTGCGACAAAAAAATTTCAAAAAAATTGACAAAAAAATTTATTATGACTACTATGACCCTATTGAATTTCGTGAGAATCCGAGCAAGTGCGTTCCAAAATGGCCGCGTGTTTGGTGGCGCTATAGAGCCACTGGGGCATGTCCAAGCACAAAAATAATAATACTTTGCAATTTTCACCACGACTGACGTGTCAGCAAATTTTTGTGAGTTTTCGTATATGGCAAAGCCCTCAAAAATGCGTTCTCGCAGCAGAATAATAATAAGAAGAAGAAGAAGAAGAAGAAGAATAAAAATCCCATCAAAAACAATAGGTTCCTCGCACCTTCGGTGCCAGGACCCGTTCCGGGCCCTGGCACCGGTCGGTGCTCGGGCCCTAATAATAATAAACAGCATGATTTCAATAGGGTCCTCCGCGGACGACTTGCAGTCGTGCTCGGGCCCTAATAATAATAAACAGCATGATTTCAATCGGGTCCTCCGCAGACGACTTGCAGTCGTGCTCGGGCCCTAATAATAATAATAATAATTAAAGCTGCAAGCAGCGTTGAACGGGCCCTCGCCCCCATGCACACGTTGGGGTTGTGGTGAGATGCTGACGGGTACAGGTGTGCACTCACGACCATTGGACAGGTCAAGTGCCGGCCCCAACCTGAGAGAAAGTGTTGAGCGAATCGGACAAAGCTGAAGGAGTTATGATATGTTTCTGAAGCTACCGTTTCCACTATTTAGATGGACTTAATTGGAACTCTTCTGTCGTTTCACTCCATTTTACTTTTTTGTTCTTAATTAGCTAGCCTGCGGAGGATGGGCTCCCCCAGTATGGCCGGGCTCCTCCTGAGATTTCTTCCCACTGGGGAGTTTTTTCTCACCACTGTTGGAGGATTTTTCTCCCTACTGGGAGTTTTTTTGCCTCATTTGCTGTACTGGGGAATAGGCTGGGCACTGCCTTTTTATTTCTTAAACTCTCACTGTAAAGCGTCTTTGTGACAGTCTCTGTGTAAAGCGCTATACAAAATAAATTGAATTGAATTGAATTGAATTGACTATGTTGATACTTCATCCACCAGAAAGCGCTCAGAGTGTAACCAAATTTGGGCAGGTGCATTCAGGGGCAGACCCTAAGCACAAATGTGAAGTTTTGAGCAAATTGGCCAATTTCATCGTAAAATATGGCATTTTCTGTTTCCATGAGGGGGCATGATGAGGTAAATTGTTTAGCAGCACATCAAGGCGTTCAGGGTGGAGCTTTTACCATGTACAGGAATTTTGAATCCATTTGGATGAAGTATGAGGGAGAGGGAGCAGCTGAAATGTGTTTGGCAAGGCATCTGAAATGGGGACACCATGGCGGCCAGGCCCAATTAGCGACAGACAAGCAGAGCACTACGTTTGATCAGCATGGTCTCTTGATGATTTGAAATAAATATTAGGTTGAATGGACAGAATCGCGAGGAGGAGTTCGTTAAAATGCAATATGTGGAAATCGGGCCAAAATGACGCATTAAAATCAAAATGGCTGACTTCCTGTTTGGAATTGACCGAAGGTGCCAGAAACTTTTTTGTTTGAATTGGCAAGATACACATGTGTACCAATTTTCATTTTCTTATTCAAAAAAACACTTATGGGGAGGGGTTTTTCAAAATTTCAAGGGGGCGCTGCCGAGGCATGTTGTTGCCCTCATGGGCAACGCCCCAATCAGATGTGAGAGCTCACCATCCTTGACCGGCAGATCAATTTGCATGATGATGCAAATTCATAAAGAACCTCAAAAACACAAACGTATTTTCAAGGCGAGGGATCCATTGTCACTGCATCGTCACTCGGACGCCATTACTCGAAGCAAAACAACATTCCGAAGGTAGTTTATGCAACTGCTTCTTCATGTTGTACAGGGGGAATAAAGTTGATCGGTTCAACTATGCATCATCAGTACAAGTGAAAGTAAGAACTGGTCACTTCCTTTTAGTGGCCACTGCCACTGACCTGCAGAGCACAACTTTTGATCAGGATGGTCTTTCGATGTTTATTGATAAATCTGGTTTTGAATGGATGAAATCTCGGGGAGGAGTGCGTTAAAATACAATATGTGGAAATCAGGGAAAAATGACACGTTAAAATCAAAATGGCCGACTTCCTGCTTGGAGTAGACAAATGATGCCAGAGACTTTTTTGTACGACTTGGCCAAATACACATGTTTACCAATTTTCATTCTCCTACCCCAAAAAAAGCCCTTTGGGGAGGGGTTTTTGAAAATTTCAGGGGCGCTATCGAGGCATTTTGCTGCTCTAATGGGCAAAGCCCCAATCAGATGTAAGAAGTTGACACCCTTGACCTGTCAATCAATTTTTATGATGATACAAGTTTATTAAAGACATCAAAAACCCAAACGTATTTTCATGGCGAGGGATGGAAACTCACGGCGTCACTACACGGACGCCATTATGCGTAGCTTCACAGCATTCATAAGGTAGCTTCATCTATTTGTTCTGCATGCAAAAGAAGTAGAATGAGGTTGGTGTGTTCAACTATGTGTCATCAGTACAAGTGAAAGTAATGACTGGTCACTTCCTGTTACCACAGGGGGTGCTTGTTCCAAAGTGGGAATTTAATGTATCTGAATGTACAGGGCGGAGCAATGATCATGTCCAGCAAGTTTGAAGCTACTAAAGTCAAGTATGTGGGCATGAGAGCATTGGGAATCCCAAACGTATTTTCATGGCGAGGGATCCAAAGTCGCCGCTTCGCCACACGGACGCCATTACTCGTAACTACACAGCGTTCATAATGTAGCTTACTCAACTTGTTCTGCATGTTTAAGAAGTAGAATGAAGTTGATGGGTTCAACATTGTGTCGTCAGTAAAATAGGTAGTAAAGAGTTGGCACTTCCTGTTACCACAGGGGGGCGCTATTAGCAGAGTTGGAAGTAAATATATGAGGATGTTCAGGGCGGTGCCCTCATCATTTTCAGCAAGTTTGAAGCATCTAAAATCAAGTGTTAGAGTGTGAGAGCATTGTGAAAATTTTTCTTCAAATCACTGAAATTTGTCACGCCCTAGCAGCCGCGCCCTTTGACCTGCAGATCTGCAGAGCACAACTTTTGATCAACTTGGTCTCCTTATGATCTCTACCAAATTTGAAGTCAATCCGGCAAAATCCCTAGGAGGAGTTCGTTTTAACATTCAAAAATTCGAATCAAAATGGCCGACTTCCTGTTGGGTTTAGGGCGTGGCTTCAATGAAGTTTTTTGTATGCCTTGTTACAAAGCACAGAAGTACCAAATTTCGTCTACCTACGACAAAGTAATCGAATTTCCCTAAGGGAATTTTGAAACGTCTTTAGGGGCGCTATTTCGGCATTTGGGGTCAAACCTGTGGAATCGCACAAAAATATCAAATTTCGAATGAGGACGGATGTATGTGGAAAGTAAGACTCGTTTTCACCATTCGGAAAGGGGCGAAATTGGCCCTTAAAATGTCGGAGGAATAATAATTATAATTAAAGCTGCAAGCAGCGTTGAAAGGGCCCTCGCACCCCTCATGCACAGTGGGGTGGCAGCAAGACCTTGATGGGTGCAGTTGTCCATTAACAGCCATTGGACACTACTAGCCTTTGTACAATGTGTTTTCCTGATGGGATTGCAAAAATCTTCTGGATGGCGCTATGATACCATTTTGTTATGCCTGTGCGCAAAATCTACAACATAGTTATTGGAATACCGGGCATCATGTGTTTGTTGATTTTCGTAAATTTTTAAGCACGCTTCGAGCCCCAAAAAAGCAATTGTTTAAAGAATCTGACTGGGGGCGCTATAGAGCCATTATGCCACATTTAGTCCCAGTTGATGTATCAAATTCAAGGCAATAAGACAATGATAATTTTTGCCACGTTTTTGCAGGTTTTGGACCTTTCTAAGGCCTTAATACGTGTATTCGTAAAATTTGGAAAAACGCAGGAAATAGCTCATAGCTCACTTCCTGTTTGGCCAAAAAATTTCAAAAAATTACGCATTGCCCGGAATGACTAATGCAATGATGACACCAAATTTTATGAACATTCAAGCACTTTTATCTTAACATGGTAGTATCTAGAGGGCGCTGTGGAGCTACATGGCCATTTCCGATCTAATATTAGCATATATTTATACTTGGGTAGACAAGTTTATCAAGTTTGGAAAGTTTTAGACTAATCCCAGAAAGTATGTGGGAGTTATACCAACTTCCTGTTTCATGGCGGGACGCCGAAATTCGCCACAATGCCACGTATACATCGTTCGATATATCCAAAAAAGCTTCGCAATTTAACATCAGCAAGGTCTTAAGATATTATTCGCCAAATTTTGAGTTGATTGGATAAAGTCTCTAGGAGGAGTTCGTTAAAGTACGACACCTGCGAATGGCGAAAAATCTAAAAAAGTTGAAATTTCAATTAAAAATGGCAAACTTCCTGTTGGGTCTACGTCATGGCTCCAAGAGACTTTTTTTTAGGTCTCAGGATATTCCACTTGTTCACAGAAGTTCATACATGCTGATCAACCACGATGCAAGGGCTGCTTATTTGAAATTTTCCAGGGGGCGCTATAATGCCATTTTTGCCACGCCTATATATAAATTTTTTATTATTGTAATAGGAATGATAGGCTTTAGAGTTGTACAAAATTTTGTGAGTTTTTGAGCATGCTGAGACCCTCAAAAGGGCAATTCTTTTAAAAATCTGATTGGGGGCGCTATAGAGCCATTATGTCACATTTACTGCCAAATTGTGTCTCAAATTGAAGACAATCAGACAAATAAAATTTTTGCAAAGTTTTGCAAGTTTTTGAGTATGGTAGTACCTCCAAACCTGTGTTCTTTATATTTGGAATAACGCAGGAAATGGCTCATAGCTCACTTCCTGTTTGGTTAAAAAATTTCAAAAAAATAATTACAGCCCAAAAAAATACATGCAATTGTCACGCCAAATTTCATGAACATTCAAGCACTTTTATCTCAACATGGCCGTGTCAAGAGGGCGCTGTGGCGCCATCTGACCACACCCAATCTAATATCAACATATAGGTATACTTGCAAGTAGACTCTTATCAAGCCTGTGAAGTTTCGCGCAAATCTCACAAAGCATGTGCGCGTAAAACCAACTTCCTGTTTCATGGCGGAACATCGAAATTCGCCGCGACGCCACGGATACAAAGTTCGATGAATCCAAAAAAGCTTCGCAATTTAACATCGACCAGGTCTTAAAAAGTCATATGCGAAATTGTAAGTTGATCGGATAAAATCTCTAGGAGGAGTTCGTTAAAGTACGACGCCTGTGAATGGCAAAAAATAAAAAAAAATTGCAAATTCAATTAAAAATGGCGGACTTCCTGTTGAGTCTAGGTCATGGCACCAAGAGACTTTTTTTTAGGTCTTGGCATAGTACACATGTCCACCAAATTTTGTACATGCAGGTTAAACACACTGCGAGGGCTGCTTCATTGAAATTTTCTAGGTGGCGCTGTAATGCAATTTTGCCATATCCATCCGTAAACCCCACTTTCTAGTAAAAAGTATGACCAGCTTAATATGATTTCAAAGTTTCGTGAGTTTTCGAGCATGCTGATGCCCTCAAAAATGCAATTATGTATTAGGGGGCGCTATAGAGCCACCATAACACACCTAGTGCCAAATGAGATATTGAATCAAAGAACTTCATATTTTCAATCTATGAGCCAAGATAGGTGTGTTTTCGAGAATGATAAGGCCCTCAAAAATGTGTTCGTAAAATCTGAAAAAACGCAGGAAATGGCTCATAGCTCACTTCCTGTGAGGCAAAAAAATGTCAAAAAAATTGACAAAAAAATTTATGATGACTACTATGACCCTATCGAATTTTGTGGGAATCCGAGCAAGTGCGTTCCAAAATGGCCGCGTGTTTGGTGGCGCTATAGAGCCACTGGGGCATGTCCAAGCACAAAAATAATAATACTTTGCAATTTTCACCACGACTGACGTGTCTGCAAATTTTTGTGAGTTTTCGTGCATGGCAAAGCCCTCAAAAATGCGTTCTCGTAGCAGAATAAAAAGAAGAAGAAGAAGAAGAAGAAGAATAATAAAAATCCCATCAAAAACAATAGGTTCCTCGCACCGGTCGGTGCTCGGGCCCTAATTAAAGCTGCAAGCAGCGTTGAACGGGCCCTCGCCCACATGTGCACGTTGGGGTTGTGGTGAGAGCATGACGGGTGCAGCTGTGCACTCACTGGACAGGTCAAGTGCCGGCCCCAACCTGAGAGAAAGTGTCGAGTGAATCGGACAATGCTGAAGGAGTTATGATAAGTTGATATTTCATCCACTAGTAGGCGCTCAGAGCGTAACCAAATTTGGGCAGGTGCATTCAGGGGCAGATACTAAGCACAAATGTGAAGTTTTGAGCAAATCTGCCAATTTTAACGTAAAATGTGGCATTCTCTGTTTCCATAAAGGGGCGCAATGAGCTAGATTGTTTAACAGCACATCGAGGCGTTCAGGGTGGGGCTTTCACTACGTACAGGAATTTTGAATCCATTTGGATGAAGTATGAGGGAGAGCGAGCAGCTCGAATGTGTTTGGCGAGGCATCTGGAATGGGGACACCATGGCGGCCAGGTCCATTTTGCAAGAGACATGCAGAGCACTACTTTTGATCAGCAGGGTCTCTTGATGGTCTGAAGAAAATATTAGGTTGATTGGACGGAATCGGTAGGAGGAGTTCGTTAAAATGAAATATGTGGAAATCGGGCCGAAATGACACATTAAAATCAAAGTGGCTGACTTCCTGTTTGGAATTGACCGATGGTGCCGGAGACTTTTTTGTTCGAATAGGCAACATACACATGTGTATCAATACTCATGTACCTATTCCAAAAAAACCCCTATGGGGAGGGGTTTTTAAAAATTTCAAGGGGGCACTATCGAGGCATTTTGCTGCCCTCATGGGCACCGCCCCAATCAGATATTGGAGCTTGCCACTCTTGACCAGCATATCAATTTGCATGATGATACAAATTCATTAGGAACATGAAAAACACAAACGTATTTTCATGGCGAGGGATCCATTGTCACCGCATCGCCACACGGACGCCATTAGTCTAAGCATCACAGCATTCGTAAGGTAGTTTAAGCAAGTTCTTCTACATGTTGTACAGGGGGAATAAAGTTGATGGGTTCAACTATGTGTCATCAGTACAAGTGAAAGTAGAAACTGGTCACTTCCTGTTAGTAGCCACACCCACTGACCTACAGACCTGCAGAGCACAACTTTTGATCAGCATGGTCTTTCAATGTTTTTTAATAAATCTGGTTTTGAAAGGATGAAATCTCTAGGAGGAGTGCGTTAAAATACAATATGTGGAAATCAGGCAAAAATGGCACGCTAAAATCAAAATGACCGACTTCCTGTTTGGAGTGGACAAATGATGCCGAGACTTTTTTTTGCGTCTTGGCGAAATACACGTGTACCAATTTTCATCTTTCTACTCCAAAAAAACCCCTATGGGGAGGGGTTTTTGAAAATTTCAAGGAGGCGCTATCGAGGCATTTTGCTGCCCTGATGGGCAAAGCCCCAATCAGATGTGAGAGCTTGCCACCCTTGACCGGTCTATCAATTTTTATGATGGTACAAGTATATTAAAGACATCAAAAACCCAAACGTATTTTCATGGCGAGGGATCCATTGTCACCGCATCGCCACACACACTCCATTACTCGAAGCATCACAGCATTCTTAGGGTAGTTTAAGCAAACTGCTTCTACATGTTGTACAGGGGCAATGAAGTTGATGGGTTCAACAAAATGTCTTCAGTGCAAGTGAAAGTAAAAACTGGTCACTTCCTGTTTGTAGCCACTCCCACTGACCTACAGACCTGCAGAGCACAACTTTTGATCAGCATGGTCTCTCAATGTTTAGTAATAAATCTGGTTTTGAAAGGATGAAATCTCTTGGAGGAGTGCGTTAAAATACAATTTATGGCAATCAGGCAAAAATGACACGTTAAAATCAAAATGGCCGACTTCCTGTTTGGAGTGGACAAATGATGCCAGAGACTTTTTTTTGCGTCTTGGTCAAATACACGTGTACCAATTTTCATCTTTCTACTCCAAAAAAACCCCCATGGGGAGGGGTTTTTGAAAATTTCAAGGGGGCGCTATCGAGGCATTTTGCTGCCCTCATGGGCAAAGCCCCAATAATATATGAGAACTTGCCACCCTTGACCTGTCTAATAATTTTTATGATGATACAAGTTTATTAAAGACATCAAAAACCCAAACGTATTTTCATGGCGAGGGATGGATAGTCGCCGCTTCACTACAGGGACGCCATTATGCGTAGCTTTACAGCATTTATAAGGTAGCTTCACCAATTTGTTCTGCATGTAATAGAAGTGGAATGAGGTTGATTTGATCAAGTATGTGTCCTCAGTACAAGTGAAAGTAATAAGTGGTCACTTCCTGTGACCACATGGGGGCACTAGTAGCAAAGTGGGAATTTAATGCATCTTGACGTTCAGGGCGGAGCAGTGATCATGTCCAGCAAGTTTGAAGCTACTACAGTCAAGTATGTGGGCGTGAGAGCATTGGGAATCCCAAACGTATTTTCATTGCGAGGCATCCAAAGTCGCCGCTTCGCCACACGGACGCCATTACTTGTAGCTATACAGCATTCATAATGTAGCTTCATCAACTTGTTCTGCATGTTTAAAAAGTAAAATGAAGTTGATGGGTTCAACAATGTGTCATCAGTACAAGTGGAAGTAACGAGTGTTCACTTCCTGTTACCACAGGGAGGCGCTATTAGCAAAGTGAGAAGTTAATAAATCATGGTGTTCCGGGCGGCGCCCTAATCATGTTCAGCAAGTTTGAAGCTTCTACAATCAAGTATTTGGGTGTGAGAGTATTGTGAAATTTTTTCCTCAAGTCACTATAATTTGTCACGCCCTAGAAGCCACGCCCATTGACCTACAGATCTGCAGAGCACAACTTTAAATCAGCTTGGTCTCTTGATGATGCGTACCAAATTTGAAGCTAATCCGGCGAAATCCCTAGGAGGAGTTCGTTTTAAAATTTAAAAATTGAAATCAAAATGGCCGACTTCCTGTTGGGTTTAGGGCGTGGCTGTAATGAAGTTTTTTTTATGCCTTTTTACAAAGCACATAAAAACTGAATTTCATCTACCTACGACAAAAAAACCGAATTTCCCTATGGGAATTTTGAAACGTGTTTAGGGGGCGCTATTTCGACAATTGGGGTCGAACTTGTGCGACCGCCCAAAAATATCGAACTTCGGATCCGGCCGGACGAATGGGGAAAGTTATACGCGTTTTTTACAATTGGGAAAGGGGCGAAATTGGCCTTTGAAAAATCGGAAGAATAATAAAAAAAAAAATAAATAAATAATAATAATAATAAACAGCGCGATTTCAATAGGGCCCTCCGCAGACGACTTGCAGTCGGCTCGGGCCCTAATTAAAGCTGCAAGCAGCGTTGAACGGGCCCTCGCCCCCATGCGCACGTTGGGGTTGTGGTGAGATCATCACGGGTGCAGCTGTGCACTCTCGACCACTGGACAGGTCAAGTGCCGGCCCCAACCTGAGAGAAAGTGTTGAGTGAATCGGGCCAAGCTGAAGGAGTTATGATAGGTTGATACTTCATCCACCAGAAGGCGCTCAGAGTGTAACCAAATTTGGGCAGGTGCATTCAGGGGCAGACCCTAAGCACAAAAGTGAAGTTTTGAGCAAATCGGCCAGTTTCTACGTAAAATGTGGCATTCTCTGTTTTCATAAGGGGGCGTGACGAGCTAGATTGTGTAGCAGCACATCGAGGCGTTCAGGGTGGGGATTTCACTACATACAGGAATTTTGAATCCATTTGGATGAAGTATGAGGGAGAGAGAGCAGCTCGAATGTGTTTGGCGAGGCATCTGAAATGGGGACACCATGGCGGCCAGGTCCATTTAGCGATGGAATTCAGCACTTTGCCACTTGAGCAAAAATTAGAAATAAAAGGTTTAGGACCTCACCAGCCAGCGGATTTTAACATCATCCAAACTGGAAAGGGCAAACCCGCTCCTTCAACCCCAAGTGCAGTTTTTGCAGTTTTTTTACCAGCTGATGCCAGAAGTGGACATTCTATAACACACTGCAAAAATGAAACATTGATGCAGCTACGGTCAACCGCACCATGGGGAGCTTCAGAGAGGGCGTGGGCTGATTTCGAGAGAAAGTGGATGACATTGCACTAGCGCAGTGGTTCTCAAATTCGGTCCTGGCGCCCCCCTGTGTATGCTGGTTATTTGTTCCAGCCGCAACTGCAATTCTAGGATTTTAACAAGCTGTTGTTTTGTTTTAATTAGGTGCATTTATGCAAATATCCACAGGTTCCTCATTGGTGAAACTCTTAACACATGGAGGTAAAACCCGACAATTTACTTGGCAAACAATGGAGTCACACCTGTTGTGTTTTCTGTTGATTTTATTTGGTTCAGGCAGGTTATTTGGGAAAAACTCAAAACACCTGCATTCAGAAACCTAATTTGGAGCTTATTGATTTTCTCAGAGTCTAATTTCATCTGTTTAAAAAAGTTTTCACCTGAAAATCCCAGCAATATTGAAAATTAAGCACAAGATATTCAAGGGTTTTTATTGTCCATAGCAGAATGGATGTGTCCATCCAAATGTGACTTAACCCCTTTGTGCAGAAGCCAAATTTGGCTATTTATGGGTTACCCACTTTAATGCTGTATAATTCAAGATTTAAGCTTCACAAAGAGGAAAAATGTGGCTCAATTCAGGAAAGACACTTACAGCATTTAGAATTACATTGTATTTCAGTTTATTTTCATGATTTTGGTAGAGAAAATGAGCAGCAAACATAAAAAATCTTCATGAGAATTCACCATTGAAATTGCAAAAAAATAATTCTGACGATTGAAAAACTGCTGGGGCTTAAAACTATACATTTCTGGTATCATAAACTCCTTGAGCACAAGTAGAATTCATCTTCAACATTACATTCTAGATTACCTACATGCTATTAGCCAAATTATACAGCTACCCAAGTGTCTCCCCAAAGTCTCAAAATGATTTGCTGTCAAATCATTAAAATAATCATGTATTTAACACAATTAAAGCTTTAAGGCATGAAATTTAATATGAACGAATGATTTTCTGGTTGAGTTTAGTATGAATTTATCAATATCAGTGCAGTTGAATATCAGTGGTCACAAGTAACCTCTCCAAATATGAAACATGCCTTTTCTCCATAATAAAGTTTAGAGTTTTGGCCATTTTTCTTCAAAGCCAGCACAAACACGCATTAAATAAACTGCTAATTAAACGGTCAGAACATTCACCCTGTAATGAAAGCTACCAGTCCCCTCTTCAAAGCTCACGAACCCATTTCAACACTTATAAGGAGCAAGTACACCTCACTAACACAGTAATATCTGAATTCTGAAATATACCTTATTTTAACTGAACAGACACTCCACTTTCAGGGAATATCAAATCCATTGCGTCTCCCGATTCAAAAGAAACGTGCAATGAACGTACCGGGGGTCCACACCAAAATGCACGGGCAGTTCGCGTTTTAAACAGGAAAAAAACCTCGACATTCGACTTTGTTGAGTACATATACATTCCGAAACAGAAAAAAAAAATAGCAGCCTGACCTTTTTCGTGAATCCCTCCTCCAGAGACATTGACTGTATAAAATAGAGACCGATGTATCCAGTAGCAAGGACCCTCCGGTCCTGTTTCATTCGAAATAATTCCAATAGAGCATATCGTTCTCATTTAAATCCTGTAATGTAACTGAACACTTCAAGGCCAGTTTTGCGAACCGATTTTCTATAAATCCCGTCTATTTTAGCCGCGTAATGTGCATAACGTAGACAGGATACAACCGAGCCTGCTGATACGCATTGGTTTGTATGCTCTGTGTTTGTCCAATCAATGTGTTTCACTTACTCTAAAATGTTTAAACACTCGGGAATTGGGTAAGAAACGAGCCAATCAATACATTGTTATCAGGGAAACTTCACGAGGCCACGAAGTGTAACTCTACAATTACGCAGAAGAGCTTGAGTGTATGGTTGAGTGATTGGCTATCAACACCAGTACTCGGATGGATATAAGGAAGCGCTGGATTTGGCAATGAAGGAATCTACGCGTAAATCCACGGTAGGGAACTACAATTTTTTTTGTATGGGACAACTGTAATAGGCAATAGAATGTGAGAGAATCAATACCATGTCGATTTTTTTGCCTCAGAAAACTGATTTTTATGAACTACTAATTGGAATACTGTTAGCTCACTGTGGCTAAACTGGTTGCTACTAAGGATAACGATTTTTTCTGTGTCAAGATATCGTTTTTTCAAACTGCTGAATCGACACTATGGGCAAGGATACTGACCAGTTTGCACATCAGGCTTAGCTGAGGAGTTTAATTCATGCAGCTCTCAAAAAACAGGGAGTGGAGTGAACTTCACCGTATTCAGAACCGCGTTCGAGGTCTGCTTGCTTGTGAACATTCAATAACTGATCCGGGGGTGCTATCTAGTGATCGAGTACAGTAACAGCGTACTTCCAATTTGCAGGTCTATAGACGCGGGCATCTACATCTGCAGAAAGGGGTTAAGATGGTACATAACTACTCTAAACATGGAATGCTGCTAATTAAGACAAAGTAACAGCTTATTAAGATCTTAAAATTGCAGTTGTGGCTGGAACAAAAACCAGCATACACAGGGGGGCGCCAGGACCGAATTTGAGAACCACTGCACTGGCGAGAGAGACAGCTACAACGAAACAAATGAAAAAAAGGCACTGCTGCTGACCGAACTCTTTTTAGGGCGTCCATTGTATCGACCCCAAATGGTGATAGATGGTAAAGCACACTCTGCCAATAAAAACTACTCTACAACTTAATTCTGTTTAATATATATTTGTGTGTGTGTGTCTGTGTGTGTGTGTATATATAGTCAAAGATATTTGGCAGAATGCTGACAAGCTTAGTAGCCTAAGCCTATTCCTCTCAAAGCACCTGAAAATGGGGCTGGCCCTCCGGCGATTGTTTAAGTAATTAACCGCTGAGATCTCGGTGCGCATGTCCAACAGGGTCTCAATAGATCGCTGTGGGGCACAATCACGGCGGCCCCACGCTGAGACCATCCAATTAAAATATTGGTATGACTTGCCGTCAGTGCGTAATGTGCAGTAGTTCAACCACAGCTAGCTTGATTGGCTATTTTTGTTAGTTACCAACTTACCAAGACGAAATAATGAACGAAGTAGACTTTTTAATCAAAGTAAAATTCAGCACTTTGCCACTTGAGCAAAAATTAGAAATAAAACGTTTAGGACCTCACCAGCCAGCGGATTTTAACATCATCCAAACTGGAAAGGGCAAACCCGCTCCTTCAACCCCAAGTGCAGTTTTTGCAGTTTTTTTACCAGCTGATGCCAGAAGTGGACATTCTATAACACACTGCAAAAATGAAACATTGATGCAGCTACGGTCAACCGCACCATGGGGAGCTTCAGAGAGGGCGTGGGCTGATTTCGAGAGAAAGTGGATGACATTGCACTAGCGCAGTGGTTCTCAAATTCGGTCCTGGCGCCCCCCTGTGTATGCTGGTTTTTGTTCCAGCCGCAACTGCAATTCTAGGATTTTAACAAGCTGTTGTTTTGTTTTAATTAGGTGCATTTATGCCGAATTTGAGAACCACTGCACTAGCGAGAGAGACAGCTACAACGAAACAAATGAAAAAAAGGCACTGCTGCTGTTATGAGAGAGGCTTGTGATACTGTGTTAGTTCAGGTGGAGGTGAGATTTCACGAGTGATCAACTTATAGCAGCAAAGCTTGTGGACTGCACACTTTTCAGTAAGTTCAGCGATTCATTTTCAAGAGCTGAATTTGAATGTGCTCTCAAAATGTGGCCAATTCGAAATAAAGTTAAGCTTGAAACTGAACTGAAATCACTGTACAGTCACTCAGAGTTGCACGCAGAGAATACTCTGTCACTGCTGCAGTTAATTTATGACAACCTCCAGGATGCCTTATCTGAGTCTGTGTCACTGCTAGAAATCATCTCAACACCAATGACCACTGCTGAGTCGGAGAGAAACTTTTCAAAATTGAAAAGAATCTAAACATTTACAAGAAACTCAATGGGGCAGCAGAGGTTAAATGCACTGGCTATGCTGTCCATTGAAAATGAATTCATCCATGGATTACGGGACTTTGACAGAAGGGTCATTGAGAAGTTTTCTCAGATGAAAGATTGACGTGCATCTTTTCCTTTCAAGAAATGAGCAACACGGCGAGTGACCATTTTTAGTAATCCATTAATATTTCTTTTGTTATGCAGTAAAAAAGGTTGAAACCTTTTACACAAACCCCATTTTATATGGACCCCATTTATATAAAATTGAATTTCTAGTATGTGGCTATGGAGTTAAATTACTGCCAAAACCTAGTATACAAACCGAACATGTTTTTCAAATGCGCAACGATTCACAAACAAATACAATGTGATTTGCAAATATAAAAATGATTCACGTGCAAACAAAGTATGGTTTGCAAATATAAAAACGATTTGCAAACAAATACTGTGTGGTTTGCAAATATAAAAACGATTCACGTACAAACAAGGTGTGATTTGCAAATATAAAAAAACGATTTGCGAACAAATAGTGTGGTTTGCAAATAAAAAACACCATTAACAAACGAATGTATTCAGTTTTACAAATACAAAACGTACCGATTACAAGTATACGACGAGAACCATTTCCTACGAGTACAAATCACTTTTGGCAGTTTTCTTCCACTGACATTGGCGTGAAGGATTTTCTCACAAATGTCCTCACTATTATTGTCCCTGTTAAACAGCAGGTGGGGCTATGACTCAATATCCTAGATACACCGTGAAGTTGAACAGAATAGAGAACGGCCGCCAGCGACAACCGTGGACATGAGGATGATGGCTGAGGCTAAATAAAAACGCAGTGTCTACGTGTTTGAAATAACTCCGACAGTGGGATGGTTTCAATATAACTCCGTGTCCGACAGTCGATTATTGTTTTTAATCTCTTGAAGTCTACTGAATCTTTTAGATAGCCCATTAAACGTGAATGTTTTGATAAGAGGGCTCAGTTCTTGAAGATGGGTACCGAGAATTTCAATCAATGTTTCTGTTTAAGCTCTGCACAATAAAGTGTTCTGATTGTTGGTGATATATTTTTATTTTCCATTTTTTTTA
Source organism: Gymnothorax reevesii (assembly GCA_029721435.1). Lineage (NCBI taxonomy): Eukaryota > Metazoa > Chordata > Actinopteri > Anguilliformes > Muraenidae > Gymnothorax > Gymnothorax reevesii. Next base: position 43,645,883 of record CM056587.1, on the reverse strand, counting down.
TAAATCTGGGCCCGTATTCACAAAGCATCTTATCTTAGCGCTTGGAGTACTCCTAAGTCACGCTAAAACATTTATGTAGGAGTAAAATCTTAAAATTCACAAAACCGCTGAGAGCAACTTTTAGTTAAGAAAACTGGTAACTCCAAGAATAGGAGTAGCTCTGAGATAGGCAGGAGTAATCTCCGTTGCTATGGCTGACGTCAATTCTCATGCACGAGTCTTGGAACAATGAGCACGGTGATTGGTTTTTTGGTGGCAGGGCAGCCCACAACCCATGGAGGAAAAAATGAGAAAATAGTCCAAGGGGCTGTTTGCCCAATAAAATAATGGCAGTTGTTACGGGTTCGGCAGTTTTCCAATGCATTTCAAAGTAGAGAGGTACGACGATCCCCATTTTATACACTGCCCTAACCCTAAGCCTAACCTTAACCTTAACAGTGACATTTAAATAAATTTCTCCCCATAAGGAGAATATAACGTAAGACCCAGATACTTTTAAGCAAGCAATTGTTGACATACAAAATATCGGCTTTTTTAGATTCGGCTTAAGAAAATAACATATTGAGCACTTTTGAAAATTGCAATGCACGGTCCCTGCATATCACGCTCTTGGCAAATAAACGTACATAGGAAAGAGATAATTGTAAAAACATTAATAGCATTCAACAAGTTATTAATGAAACGCGTCACTTGCCCCAATAGCTACTTGTTACCCGATGAGAATGAGAATATGTTGCGATCATTTAAAAGTTGAGCTGTTCAAGTTTGTTTGCCCTAAACTGTCATGGATGTAAGTTCAAAAATGACGCGAAAGCCCAGCTGGAGCCAAGACCAGTTACTGCTGCTGGGCCAGTTGGTGCTGGAGCGAAAGCATGTAGCCTAATCAGAGGGAAAATTGGCTCGAGGGTGAACAGCAAATCCAAGCGGTATGCGTGGGATAATATCAGCCTACAGATCGTTGCACCGTTACCCTCGGTGTCCCGGATAGCTAAAAGTTGCTCTCAGCGGTTTTGTGGATTACTTTTTAAGATTTTACTCCTACATAAAATGTTTTAGCGCGACTTAGGAGTAGTACTCCTAGCGCTAAGATAAGATGCTTTGTGAATACGGGCCCGAGTTTTCCGGTGGCCAAGTAACGAAGTGTTGTCAAGACTTTATTTCGGGGCTTATTGGATTGTTTCTCCTGGTTGGAGACGTAATTCTCTCCCTCACCAAGTCGACGACAAATAAAATCCCTTCACGGTTGATCCGATATCTTTTCAATGCGAATCGTTCAGAATTTCCAAGTCATTCTGTCTTTCAACAGCCAAAGCCATTTTCCAATTCTTTGTGAATAGGCTTTAGCGAGTTAGGAGTCCTCATGACTACTTTTAAGCTCTCCCAGACTTAGGAGCTACTTTTAGGCCTGAAATGCTTTGTGAATTACACTTAGCAAAAATAATTAGGAGTCCTAAATTTACGACTGACACGGCCATTTTTTTTAGGAGTTTTGTTGAGGTACACCAATTGTATGATTCAGTGCTGATGTGTGCTGATGTTGTGTTTGGTCTGCCATAACTGAAGTTATGTTGATTGTCCACCAGTGAGCAGTGTCACGCTTGCATGCGCGTATTGATGATGCCTCAGTTTAACGTTGCTCTATTGTCACTTGAACTCCCTTCACCATCTGATATCGTGAAAGGAGGCTGCGTTTCTTTTCTCCAACAGAAGATCGGGTTACAGTACGATTCTTTTCATTTCATCTTCTAACAACCCAAGTCCTCTGTACAGATAGAAAAAGTCTACTCTGCTAACAGGTTATGGGCCCAGATAACCTTGGATTATTAGTAGTTTGATGAAAAGGAGTACAAGTGCGATAACTTCGTATGACGGAAAGCACGCGAGTTAGCACATCAAAGGAGTAGCTAGTTAGCCAGTGTGGAGCTAGTTGGCATAGCGAAGTGAACAGAAGCTAACGGAAAGCTAAAGTAAGCTAACGGTACATTACTGAGAAAGATGGAGAGAAAGAAAAGCAGGTGGCCTACATTCAACGGACAGGCTGATGACTACGAGCTGTGGGAAGAGCGGATGCTCTGTTGCATGCATGGGGTGGGATTGAAAGCCACCATTATTACCGAGCCTACAGGACCGTTGACAGAGCTTGAACAGCCTGTAGATGACCAATTGAATGCGGACGCCTACTGTGCGCTGGCGCCATTGCTAGACAACACCAGCTTGGGACTCGTCTTCCAAGAGACGAAGAATAAAGGTAGAGAAAGTCTACGGGTGTTACGCAAACATTACATCGGCAAATGTAGGCCCCGAATTGTCACTTTATATGTAACTTTGACGGGACTTAAAATGGCTGATAATGAGACGGTAACTGAGTACATTATCAGAGCCGAACAAATCATTCCGGCACTCTGGGGAGCGGGTGAGGCACCGAGCGAAGGGTTAATGATGGCCATGGTAATGAGGGGTTTACCCGAGCGATATAAACCTTTCACTTTAATGGTGACACATGGTGATAGTGAATTAACGTTGGGCCAGTTCAAGGCCAAGTTAAGAAACTTTGAGGCAACAGAAGATGTTGCTAATGCTACACCATCGGACGAGATGTCGGAGAGGGTGATGAAAGCCCACACAGCGCCTAAGAAAAAGCCCGCGAAACACAGTGAGGTGGTAAATGACGGGCAGATGGTGTGCTGGCGGTGCGGAGACAAAGGCCACCGGAAATCGGACTGTTCACGCAGCGTGTGGTGTGGTTACTGTCGGACCAAGGGACACACGGAAAAGGTGTGCAAGAAGAAGGACCGCGGTGATGGAGCCAGGTGTGCGTGCGGACAAGATGGTGGAGGCGGTGATCACAGAGCAGGTCGAGGTCAAGGATCGGAGGACACTGCGGAAAAGGATGACTACAGCTTCAGAGTGCGGGCTGGAGAGACCAGCTCACCAGGACGACGGCAACAGTTCGGACCGGGACTGATAGTGGACTGTGGGGCTTCCTCCCATATTGTCAACGACAAGACCAAGTTCAAGAACTTTGATAGCTCATTTGAGCCAGAGAAATACTGCATAGAGCTGGCGGACGGTAAACGCACTTTTGGTGTGGTACAGGGCAGAGGAGATGCTTCGGTATGTCTGATCGACAGTGAGGGGCGGCGGTGTAGAGTGACATTGCGGAACGCATTATATATTCCATTGTACCCCCAAGAGCTCTTTTCTGTAAAGTCTGCGACAGCACTCGGCGCCAGTGTGTTCTTCGAGGAGGGCCGAGATGCGCTGATGTTACCGGATGGTACTAGGTTTGACATTTATGTGCAGGGAAAAATGTACTATTTGCAAACTGAATGTGTTGTGGAGAAGTGTCATGTTAGCCATGATATAGAAACTTTGCTTCAGATAATGGGGCACTGCAACTATGATGACATCATTAAGCTGCAGGGTGTTACTGATGGTATGCATATTAAGGGTAAAGTGTGTAAACCTGAGAAAGAATGTACAGTACGCATAGAAGGAAAGTTTACCCAAAACAGGAACAGGAACCCAACTGAAAAAGCAAAGACACCACTTGAGATGGTAAACACTGATTTAGCCGGTCCTGTCGCAAACAAGTCCATTAATGGTTACAGGTATATGCAATCATTTACTGATGTATGCACAGGAGCAGTGTTTGTGTATTTCTTAAAGGCAAAGAGTGACTCAGTGCAAGCAACTGAGAGGTTTCAGGCAGATGTGGCTCCCTATGGGACAGTGAAATGCATAAGGTCCGATAATGGAACTGAGTTTACGGGCAAGGAGTTTAAGACCCTGTTGAGAAGGAATAAAATAAGACATGAAACTTCCTGCCCATACTCTCCCCATCAAAATGGAGTCGCGGAGAGAGAAGGGCGCACACTATTCGAGATGGCAAGGTGTATGCTGATAGATAGTGGCCTACCAAAGAGCCTCTGGCATTATGCTGTACAGGCAGCGGCCCATACCAGAAACAGGTGCTTTAACAAGCACACAGGTACTACGACATTCACGGCGATGACAGGGAAAAGGTGCAACATGGCAAGGATGCAAAAGTTTGGGACAGAATGCTTTGTTTACCAGCAGGACAAGGGAAAGTTAGAGTCTAGATGTGAGAAGGGGCGTTTTGTAGGACACGACAAGAACAGCCCGGCCTATCTAGTCTACTACCCTGACCAAGAGAAAGTACAGAAACACAGGCTAGTTAAGTTTGTAAACAAGACAACTAGTAAAATTGAGACCCAGACACCAGATCTGCATCCAGAAGACTGGATAAGAGAGAGAAAGTCTGTTGATAGAGGGGAAACTCAACATGAGGTTAAAGAGAGAGAGACCCCACAGCTTAGTGTACAGACTGACTGTACACAGTCAGCACCCAAGGGGGATGATGAGAAGCACCAAATGGTGACGTCACAAGCCGCAGCTAGTGGGAATTACCCCCAAAGGGAACGCAACCCTCCAACAAACTTGAGAGACTACAGTCAGGGCGACAGTGATGATAGCTCACTCACTACTATAGATTTTGCTTATAGGGCGGTGTGCGGAGTCCCTCTGACCTTTAAAGAGGCCATGGACTCGCCTGAGTCAGGAAAGTGGTCCAAGGCAATGGACGAGGAGATGGAGTCTTTAAGAGACAACAAGACATTCACCCTCACAAAATTGCCAGAGAACAAGAAAACAGTGGGAGGAAGATGGGTGTATGCAATCAAGACGGACATAAATGGACATGACAAGTACAAAGCTAGATTTGTGGCAAAAGGATATAGCCAGAGAGCGGGGGTGGATTATGGGGAAACATTTTCACCGACAGCCAACCTAACAAGTGTTCGAGTGCTATTACAGAAGGCAGCGCAGGATGACTTGATTTTACATCAAATGGATGTAAAAACGGCCTATCTTCATGCCCCCATTGACTATGACATATATATATGGAACAACCTGAAGGTTATGCTGAAAAAGGAGACAAACTTGTGTGCAAACTGGAAAAGTCAATATACGGCCTCAAGCAGTCTGGCCGCAATTGGAACTTATTGTTGCATGAGTGTTTTGTTAGAGGAATTTTGATTTTACATTCCAAGTATTACCTTCACAAGAGAAAACTCAAGACGACTCAGGAAAAAAATCAGTCGGAGGCAGAGAAGTTAATATCCAAGCCAAAGTCCGTTTACTTTTTTGCAAAAAAGGATCCCCACATACAGAAGCTCAGGTCAAAATGGAGGATACACAATTAGAAAGTTCTCTGGTATTTGTAGGAATACTCCATGGCGTTCTCCTCCCCCCGTGCTGATTTACACATCACGCGAGCCTTGCGTCACACGCAACGGAGTCAAGTTGGTACGTAACCACGTCAAGTTGTCTAGGGATACACACACATCTTGCCAGGGAGGAGAGCTCCTGCCTTCTCTCTCAGCTCTGGCTCCAGCTTATCTTGTTATGGATTCCGGAGCTTCCTATGAACACATAAACTTAGAGAAAGAGAAAAACATCTTGTCCTTGGTACAGACGTTCAAGTTGTCATGACTTTAGATAGGCTACATGTCATGACACACCAGTAGAGTTATGCAGGCCCCTGCTAAATCAGAAATATGCAAGCACACACACACACTCTAGGCCTATGAAGTTGTGAACTAAAACAGAATATGAGCAAGCAAGGATAAGTAATTAATAATAATAAAATTAATCAATAAAAAATGTTTCCACAGTTTGACAGGTGATGGTTTTATACAAAACCAATCAGACCACTGTGTGTACTCCAAGGAGTGTAAAGAGGGGAAAACAATCATTATCACCTGGGTAGATGATCTCATCATTGCATCAAGCAGCACAGACGTGCTGGGTAAAGTGAAAAACATGCTGTCCACCAAATTCAGGATGAAGGATCTGGGCAGGTTAAAATCTTTTCTCGGGATGGACTTCACTCAGTCTACTAACAGTGTAACAGTGTCACAACAAAGGTATGCTGAGAAGATACTGGAGCGTTTTGAGATGCAGGAGTGCAGGGTGAGAGAGACCCCATGTGAGCAGAAATTAGACTATTCAGAAGATGCACCTAAAATGCTAGATGTTACAAAGTACAGAGAGGTGGTAGGGAGTCTAATATACTTAGCTGCATGTACACGCCCAGATTTATGTTTTGTTGTGAGTAAATTGTCTCAGCATTTTGCAGAGCCTACTGACGAGCAATGGGTAACAGTAAAACATGTGCTTCGCTACCTAAGGGGCACCACAGACAAACAGCTCTGTTACAGGAAGAGTGATGAGAAACTTGGTTTAGAGGTGTACAGTGATGCTGACTGGGCTTCAGACACAGACGACAGACGCAGCACATCAGGTTACTGTGTGAGTATGAGTGGAGGAAGTGCACTTATATCTTGGAAAACCAAGAAACAGGCTACTGTAGCACTTTCCACATGTGAGGCCGAGTATATGGCTCTGGCTCTTGCCATCCAGGAGTGTATATATATTGAACAGTTACTGGCAGGCATTGACTCATATGAATACAAACAAACAGTGGTTCATGAGGACAACCAAGGGACCATAGCTTTAGCGAAGAACCCTGTGTGTAGACAACGCTGTAAGCATGTGGATATCAAATACCACTTCATACGGTCTACTATAAGAGGGGAGGATACTACTGGTGTATTGTCCAACAAGTGAAATGGTTGCGGATGGAATGACAAAGCCCGCATCCAAGGTTAAACTGAAGGTATTTGCTAAAGCAATGTTTGGAGTGTAAAATGTGATACTAATGAGTACACATTGGAGTATACCAAATTTCATTTGTTTTTATTTGAATTAAAAAAAAAGGGGTTTACAGTAAGCACATGATTCATAAGTGGGAGTGTTGAGGTACACCAATAGTATGATTCAGTGCTGATGTGTGCTGATGTTGTGTTTGGTCTGCCATAACTGTAGTTATGTTGATTGTCCACCAGTGAGCAGTGTCGCGCTTGCATGCGCGTATTGATGATGCCTCAGTTTAACGTTGCTCTATTGTCACTTGAACTCCCTTCACCATCTGATACATTAAAAGGAGGCTGCGTTTCTTTTCTCCAACAGAAGATCGGGTTACAGTACGATTCTTTTCATTTCATCTTCTAACAATCCAAGTCCTCTGTACAGATAGAAAAAGTCTACTCTGCTAACAAGTTTCTCCTAAATCCGGCAGTTAGGACCTACTTTTAGCGCTAAGATGCTTTGTGAATACGGGCCCAGATTTATAACGGTATGGAAATTAAAAATATATCATCAACAATCAGAACACTTTATTGAACAGAGCTTAAACAGAAACATTGATTGAAATTCTCAGTACTCATCTTGAAGAACTGAGCCATCTGATCAAACATTCACTTTTAATAGGCTATCTAAAAGATTCAGTTGACTTCAAGAGATTAAAAACAATAATCGACTGTCGGACACGGGGTTATATTGACACCATTTTATTTAGCCTCAGTCATCATCCTCATGTCCACGGTTGTCGCTGGCGGCCGTTCTCTATTCTGTTCAACTTCACGGTGTAGAGATCTAGGATATTGAGTCATAGCCCCACCTGCTGTTTAACAGGGCCAATAACAGTGAGGACATTTGTGAGAAAATCCTTCACGCCATGTCAGCGGTAGAAAACTGCCAAAAGTGATTTGTACTTGTTGGAAATGGTTCTCGTCGTAGACTTGCATAAGTTGCATTCGGTACGTTTTGTATTTGTAAAACTGAATACATTCGTTACATTCAAACCACGCTGTATTTGTTTGCAAATCGTTTTTTATATTTGAAAACCACACCTTGTTTGTACGTGAATCGTTTTTATATTTGGAAACTGCACTGTATTTGTTTGTAAATAGTTTTTATATTTGCAAACCACACTTTGTTTGCACGTGAATCATTTTTATATGTGCAAATCACATTGTATTTGTTTGTGAGTCGTTGTGCATTTGTAAAACATGTTCGGTTTGTATATTAGGTTTTGGCAGTAATTTAACTCCATATGAGGCTCATTTAATATTGAGCAAATATGGGTTGTAGGCAGCATCACAGAAAAGTCAGAGGCTACGTATAACCGGTCTGTTGTGCCCCACTTGACTTTTCATGCCAGAGACGCCACTGGTACTTACTGTTATGGATACTCATCAGTTCACATTTGTCTAGGTTCAAATATAACCCTGAAGCTTGAAAAAATAAGTTTATAGTTAGTATGGCCAAAGGAATTTGTTCTTTATTCTTCAGGAAGAGTGTTGTATCATCTGCTAATTGACTAATAATTCGTTGTTCATCTTTTATTTTAAGTCCTTCAATATTGGAATTTTTAATTAAAATAGCAATTCAGTGACCACAATAAATAGGAGAGGTGAGATGCTGCATCCTTGTCTTATACCTCTACCTACAGTGAATCTGGGAGATGTACCTTCTGGGAGGGAAACACAGCTATTTATGTCTGTATGTACACTCCATCTGCAGTGGGTAGGTTAAGTCCTTCTATCCACTGCACGCTTTCATACTGTTTCTTAATAATGGCCACTAGGTCACATGATCACAACCATCCAATCAGCGCACTCATCTTGCCTTAAAATTCAGAATCTATGACATCTTTTGTCATTGGCCCTGGGCGACCCACGTGATCAAACATTATGGCTTCCTCCACGACAAGCGACGTCATGGACGTTTTGATGAAAAATGTCGAGGAAAAACTCGGTATATGGCATATCGACAGTTTAAGAACCTACCAGATGGAAGCTATAAAGTCTGTGCTGCTGGGGAAAGATGTTCTCTTGAAGTGACAGTCTAATTATCCTGATTTAAACAGGGCTCAATTTGGGTCATGATTACGCCTGCGAAATAAGGCTACGGTTTGAGCCTTACTCGCTAGCAAGCTAGTTGGCTACCTAGCTAATAATAGGTTAGCTAGCAAGCCAAAGTGATGCCAAGCTGTGTGTCATAATTAGCGCGCCATTGTATTTAGCTACATGGCAAACTAGCTAGCGAGCTTAACACTAGAAGCGCCGGAATTTTATCACTACTAGAACTGCCATGAACGGTCATTTGGACCGCTAGGTTCAAAGCATTCTAATCCGTCTCACTGAGCACCTAATTAAGCAATTAATGCATCTTGTATGTTACCATATATCTTAAAAGAATGAAACAACACCAGCATTACGTTTTAACAAGTTTAATAATACATGTATGAATATTTAGGTAATAGAATTATGTATAATTAACATGAATTAAGCTGCTTTCACACCGGACGCGAAACGAATTTTTCGCAAGACAGGTTACATTCAAATTCAATGCAAAGATGCAAATACGCGTGTTTCGCACGGATTCGCGTCTTTGCATTGACTTTTGAAAGTGATCTGTCGTACGAAAAATTTGTTCGAGTCCAGTGTGAAAGTGGCTTTATTGTAAACATTCACAACGATATTTTTGGGAAAAGAAATAATTAAACAATTCAGAACGACAAAAACAACAATTAAAAACATCTATTTTGATTAATACACATTCGGATTCAACATTTGTAGCCTAACAACATAACCATATAGAATATCTTATTTATTATGAAATAATTAATCGGAACAATGACACGGATTAGAACACAATAGGTAGGTGCTGAACTTTTTTTTCTGATTACCTTTTTATTTACGCAATGTCCATGTGTCCGAAAGTCGGACAGGGTTTTAATATAACTCCGTGTACGACAGTCAGATAGTTTCAATGTAACTCCGTGTCCGACAGTCGATTAGGCCTATTGTTTTTAATCTCTTAAAATCTACTGAATCTTTTAGATATTAAACGTGAATGTTTTGATCAGAGGGCTCATTTCTTCAAGATTTGTACCGAAAATTTAAATCAGAAACAATCAGAACACACATGCTCTGCAATCAATTTATTTGGGCAATTTTTTAAATACAATGAAGTCCGTACAATGCCTGTCGGATATTAGGCCTAAATGCAAAATACTCCGTGTCCGACAGCCTAAAAAAAAGGACGATTAGAACAGATTGATAACAAAATAAAGAATCAAACACATTTTTACAACAAACAGAACAACCAATGAACACTGCAATTTATTTATTTGCGGGCCATCTTGTTTGGATGTTCTGTTTGTTGGTGATATATTTTTATTCTTTATTTCGTTATAAATCTGCTCTTATATCAATAGGCTACTTTTACTTTCTGTTGTCTACCGGACATGGAGTATTTTGCATTTCGTGTCCGACAGTCTTGATCATGCATGCAATATTTAATTCACATTGTCAATGGTCATGGAATTGATTTGCTCAATGACTACAAGCACTATTTTATCTCTGGTGTGGAAATGAAGGGTGAATCTGTTTGATCCATCTGACTAATTTTCAAAAGAGAGACTGAATAAAAACTGTTGTCTATCTTCAAAGAAAGAAAACAGACGAATAAAAAGATCAAGAAAAGTGGATAGCTATCAATTTGCATTTTGTGAAGGTCGAACACAAACATGGCCAAGTTTCTACGTCTAATAGGCTAATTGCTGGAATACTCGAAAAAATAAAACTCTTATAACTTTCGGACACAGAGTATTTTAGGATCTCTGTCCGACAGACGCTAAATTCGTGATAAATGCACAAAGTCCCGCGCCAATGTCGACATTATTTAGCAGAGCTTAAATAGCAGAAACATTGATTGAAATTCTCGGTACTCATCTTGAAGAAATGAGCCCTCTGATAAAAACATTCACGTTTAAAATCTAAAAGTTTCAGTAGACACGGAGTTAGATTGACACTATCCGACTGTCAGACATGGAGTTAGCCTATATTAAAACCCTGTCCGACTTTCAGACAAGTACACACTTGCGTTTTATTTATTGGTGTAGCGTAGCATTTAGTCTACTCGTAATGGTCCGCGCAGGTGACCTCCGTTCTCCAGGAGCAATTCCCATAGACGGGTCTGAAGCATCTTCAGCAGGTGACGAGCGTCTTAATTTGTGAGCAGCTTCTGCGGACCTGGCACTATTTCCGTTTTGGTGCCAGTATCTCCGGGTACTGCTGGCTCAAACTTTTAGCCAGTGCTGCCCAATAAAATAATTCTAGATGGCTCTACTTTACCAACTCTGACAGTGGCATCGGTTAGTTGCTAGGCAACCAAAAGATAATTTTTTCGAAAAAAATAACAGCCGCAAAACTATACGGTCAGTGAGACCGCTAATGGCAGAAATAGGTAGATTTGGTGGTATTTTATGCTTCGTAGGTGTAATCTATTTTTAATCAATTGCACGTTAAAATATTGACACTTTTAGGAAAAGTCAGTGACCCTCAAGGTTGTATGCTTTTATTTTGAAAAGTTATGACGCAAACAAATTTCGAAACGGTCAAAATGACCGTCATGGCAGTTCTAGTGTTAAAGGCTACAGTTCGCTCACAATGGAATACTCGCGAGCGAGCTGTTTTGTTAGAGACATCGATAACTATAATATTTTAGCTAGCATGCCAATGTTACGTTATTTAACATCTTAGAGTCGCTGTTACACCGGACGCGAAACGAATTTTTCGCACGACAGATTACATTCCAAGTCTTATATCGCACTGACATACCACCCGGAAGCATGAAAGTCCTTCGGCACAACGGTATATCCTTTTTTTTGGGAGTATTTTCTGCCATGAACATCGCGGATTGTTTACCGTTTATATGTTGCTTCCGCTATTCCGTCTGCTGCTGGCGACGCATTTGTAAGCTCGGCGCCGATTGGTCCTCAGTCGTCGTCGACTTGCGGTTGCCGCCTGGTGGCCATTATTATAAAAGAGTACGAAAGTGTGCAGGGGGTAGAAGGACTTAACCTACCCACTGCAGATGGAGTGTAGTCTGTATGTAGCATTTCAATTATGTCTATATAATTCTTCCCGAATTCAAAGTGTTTAAATGTCTCAAAAATAAAGGTATGTTCAACAGAGTCAAATGCCTTGCAAAAGTCTAGAAAGAATATAAAACCATCATCATCAATAAGGTCACTATAGTCAATAAGGTCCAGAACCATACGGATATTATGATGAATCGATCTACCCTTAAGAAACCCTGATTGTGTGCAACTAATGATTTTTGAAATACCTGTTTTTAATCCTGCTGCTAAGACAGCAGTGAGAAGCTTGTAGTCTGTGTTCAAAAGAGTGATTGGCCTTAGATTACTTAAATGTATTTTATTAGGGCCCGAGCACCGACCGGTGCGAGGAACCTATTGTTTTTGATGGGATCTTTATTATTCTTCTTCTTCTTCTTCTTCTTCTTCTTCTTCTTTTTATTCTGCTGCGAGAACGCATTTTTGAGGGCTTTGCCATGCACGAAAACTCACAAAAATTGGCCCACACGTCAGTCGTGGTAAAAATTGCAAAGTATTATTATTTTTGTGCTTGAACATGCCCCGGTGGCTCTATAGCGCCACCAAACACGCGGCCATTTTGGAACGCACTTGCTCGGATTCTCACGAAATTTTGTAGAGTCATAGTAGTCATCATAAATTTTTTTGTAAATTTTTTTGAAATTTTTTTGCCTCACAGGAAGTGAGCTATGAGCCATTTCCTGCGTTTTTTCAGATTTTACGAACACATTTTTGAGGGTTTTATCATACTCGAAAACTCACCAGACTTGGCTCATAGACTAGAAATATTATGTTCTTTGATTCGATATCTCATTTGGCACTGGGTGTGATATGGTAGCTCTATAGCGCCCCCTAATACATAATTGCATTTTTGAGGGCCTCAGCATGCTTGAAAACTCACAAAACTTTGCAAACATATTAAGCAGGTCTTACTTTTAACTAGGATTTAGGGTTTACAGATGGATGTGGCAAAATTGCATTACAGCGCCACCTAGAAAATTTCAATGAAGCAGCCCTCGCAGCGTGTTTGACCTACATGTACAAAATTCGGTGGACATGTGTACTATGCCAAGACCTAAAAAAAGTCTCAAGGTGCCATGACCTAGACTCAACAGGAAGTCCGCCATTTTTAATTGAATTTGCAAATTTTTTAAATTTTTTGCCATTCACAGGCTTCGTACTTTAACAAACTCCTCCTAGAGATTTTATCCAATCAACATAAAATTTTTAATTTGACATCTTAAGACCTTGTCGATGTTAAATTGCGAAGCTTTTTTGGATTCATTGAACTTTGTATCCGTGGCGTCGCGGCGAATTTCATTGTTCCGCCATGAAACAGGAAGTTGGTTTTACGCGCACATGCTTTGTGAGATTTGCGCGAAACTTTACAGGCTTTATAGGAGTCCACTTGCAAGTAGACCTATATGTTGATATTAGATTGGGTGTGGTCAGGTGGCTCCACAGCGCCCTCTTGAAACGGCCATGTTGAGATAAAAGTGCTTGAATGTTCATGAAATTTGGTGTGATCATTGCTTTGTTCATGTCGAGTTGTATTAATTTTTTTGAAATTTTTTGGCCAAACAGGAAGTGAGCTATGCGCCATTTCTTGCATTTTTTCTAATTTTATAAACACATGTTTGGATGCTTAAGAATACTCGAAATCTTGCAAAAAGTTGCACGAATTATAATTGTCTTATTATCTTCAATTTTCTATATCAATTCACACTAAATTTGGCACATTGGCTCGATAGCGCCCCCAATCAGATTTTTAAAAGAATTGCCATTTTGAGGGTCTCAGCATGTTCTAAAACTCACAAAATTTTGTAAATGTATAAAGACCATCATTCGTATTACTCTGACAAAAAACTTATATATATACATGGCAAAAATTTCACCATAGCGCCCCCTGGAAAATTTTAAATAAGCAGCCCTCGCAGCCTGGTAAACCTACATGTATGAAATTCGATAGACATGTGGAAAATCCTAAGACCTAAAAAAAAGTCTCTTGGTGCCATGACCTAGACTCAACAGGAAGTCCGCCATTTTTAATTGAAATTGCAAATTTTTTGGATTTTATGCCATTCACAGGTGTCGTACTTTAACAAACTCCTCCTAGAGATTTTTTCCGATGAACTCAAAATTTGGCATATAATATCTTAAAACCTTGCTGACGTTAAATTGCGAAGCTTTTTAGATTTCATCGAACGATGCATCCGTGGCGTCACGGCGAATTTTGATGTTCTGCCATGAAACAGGAAGTTGCTTTCAATTCCACATACTTTGTGGGATTTGCCTGAAACTTTCCAAGCTTGATAAAATTGTCCGCCCAAGTATAGATATATACTTATTTTATATCGACAGGTGCCAGGTGGCTCCACAGCGCCCTCTAGATATGGCCATGTTCAGATAAAAGTGCTTGAAAGTTCATGAAATTTGGTATGGTCATTGCATTAATCATTCTCCGCAATTGTTAATTTTTTGAAATTTTTTTGCCAAACAGGAAGTGAGCTATGAGCTATTTCCTGCGTTTTTCCAAATTTTACGAACACACGTTTTAAGGCCTTAGAATGCTCCAATCTTGCAAAACCATCCAAAAATTAGAACTGTCTTATTCTCTTCAATACATCCATCAATTGGCACTAAATGGCGCATAATGGCTCTATAGCGCCCCCAATAATATTTATAAAAGAATTGCTCTTTTGAAAGTCTAAACATGCTGGAAAATTTACAAAAATCGAAACACTCATGGAGCCCCGTATTACGATTACTGTGTTGTAGATTTTGTGCACAGGCAAGTCAAAATGGAATCATAGCGCCCTCCAGAAAATTTTTGCACTCCCATCAGGAAACCACATTGTACGTGGTCCAGCTGTGTCCAATGGCTCTAAATGGACACTTGCAGCCATCAAGATCTTGCTGCCACCCCAATGTGCACAGGGGGGGCGAGGGCCCTTTCAACGCTGCTTGCAGCTTTAATCTTTTCCTGGTTTTGGTATTAATTTAATTACGCCTTGTTTCATAGTTGTCATTAATTCTTTTTGGCCAATACATTCATTAATTGCTTGAAATAGCAGCAATCTTAATTCTTCCCAAAAATGTTTATAAAATTTAGCTGTTAATCCGTCAGGGCCTGGTGAACGATCAGATGCCATTACTTTTATTATGCGATCAAATTTGTCTATTCTCAATTTTCCATCTCAAATCTCTTCATAATTTTTTTCAATTACTGGGATTAAGTGGTTTATTTTTTCAAATAATAATTTAGATTTTTGTAATGAGTATGATGAGGAGTAAAGTTTACTATAGAATTTAAAAACTTCGCTTGATATGCATTTGGAGTCAGTACAGTCTTCTTCATTTATTATTAGACTAGTAATTGCACTTTGTTCTTGTCGATGTTTTTCTAAATTACAGAAGTATGAAGTATTTTTTTCTCCGTCCTCTATTCATTTGGCTCTGGACCTCACATATGCTCCCTGTGCTTTATTGATGTAGAGATCATCTAGCTGTAGGGTAGGGTATTGATTTTTTCTCGGTCTTCATCACTCCAGTTCAATTTACTGTAATATGATGACAAGTCTTGAATTAATTTCAATTCATTTGCTTTTCTTTTATCAATCAGTTTTTTGCTAAAGGTAATGTAGTATTTCCTGATTGTACATTTTAAATATTCCCATTTATGAATTGAAGTGATTGTTTGTCATTTTTAATATTCTCAATCATTTTTTTAATTGTGTGACAATATTTTTCATTTTAAAGAAGGGTTGCATTAAATTTCCTGTAGCCTTTAGATTTCTGTGATTGGCTATTTTCAGATAATTTCAAATTTATAATACAATGGTCGCTCAGGGGGGCATTGTATATACTGGAATCTATAACAAACCTGGACAAAGAGTTTGTAATTAGCCAGTAATCAATTCTTGATTTAGATTGTCCATTAGGTTTAAACCAAGAAAATTGTCTAACATTCCTGTTATTAACTCTCCATATATCAATTAGATTGTTATTATCAATAAATTCTCCAAGAATTGGATTCCTGTGCTCATGTGAGAATCTAGATGGCCATTTGTCCATCCATTCATCAGGGGCTAAATTAAATTCTCCTCCAACCAGTATATGATCAGTTGGAAATGTAGAGCTAAACTCCTTAATAACTGTTGTCACTTGATATCACAACTGTTTGTTCTTTTGTTCACTGTTGTACCCATACATATTAATCAGTATCATAACAACATTATCAATTTCCAAGACACATGCTACCCAATGTCCATCATTGTCCGTTTTGTCTTGTATGATTTTACCAGGGCACTTGTTAAAACAAACAGCAACACCTGCCGAGCGATTTGTGCCATGACTGAGGATGATTTTGTCTCCCCATTGTTGAGTCCAAAACTTGGTATCTGACAAGTTTGAGTGCGTTTCTTGAAGAAATATGCAGTTGGCTTTCTTTCCTTTACAAAATAAAAAGACTGCTTTGCGTTTAATGGAGTCTTTGAGTCCCCTTGTATTGAAAGAAGCAAAAGAAATATCACTTTTTAACTGAAACACCGAACACATAAATTTCCCTTAGAAAGAAGGCTTTGAGGAGGTGGAGTAGAAAAATATGAATTGAGGGTCCCATAATCAAACGTTTCCACTATAAACATTCAGTTCGGTTATTCACCCATTTCCCGCGTCTTCCACAGAAATGCGTTTTCCATTGATGAAGCCAAATGGACCTCTGAGGCCTGCAGCTTTGCCTTCCTTCCTCGCCTGCTGAATTTTTGGCCACAGCGCTTGTCTGGAGCGCCAGTCTTCCTGCGTCAGGTCTTCCCCGAAGTGGATTCCTTCCTCTTTGCAAACCTTCAAGTTTTTTGTTCACTTCCTAATATCGTCCCTCATCGTCCGGCTGGTGAAGAGGATTATTATTTGTTTGTGTTTGTTTTCGATTTTCCTACCAACTCGGTGAACCACGTCCACAGCGTCCTCCATTTTTCCAGCATGATCAGGTGCAATTTTGCAAAGGAGCCTAACTACGTCTTTTTTGGGATTCTCATTATCGTTTTCCTTTTTCCCTTTAAGACGGAGACATCACCGTCTTTTATACCTTTCTTGGTTTAGAAGTCGTTCCTTCACGTTCTCATTTTCTTTTTGCAATGATCCAATTTGCTCTTCCAAATTTTTAACTTTCAGTTTTCATTCCGCAAGCTCTTCTGATTTAACTTGCACAGTTTTGGCTACTGAAGCTAGCATAGTGTTGTGTTGCTGCAACTGATCACCGATTTCTTTCATGCGGGCATCGATCTGCATTACCAAGGCATCTATTGCGTTTAATATAGTCTCTAATGACATACCTGGGACTGAGGGGGACGCACCTTCAGGTTTCTTGTCCATATGGGGCTTTTCAGGGGTATTGGATGGCGTTGTAGCTTCCCGGTCCCATTTGTTGTAGCTGGCATTTGCTAAGTCCATCGGAGCAGCGTAGCAATGCTCCTCGCTTGTCTCCGTTTGTTTAAACAGGAGGCTTTTTGCTGGAGGGATTTTTTATTATTCTTCATCATATTCTCAGGTGGGTTGTTAAAAAAATGATAAAAGCTTTGAAAGTGGAGATTTAAACCGTCTAAATGCGTTTTTATCGGGACCTTTCGCGGAACTTTCAGACGCACGTCTGTTCACAGCGCCATCCGGGAAGCTCCACATCCTTGACTGGTAATAACTTGACCGCAGTATCGTATATTGTTGACGTTTCGTGTGTATTACGTTATACCAAATATAACTGCTCGCTAATGTTAGTTCGCTTGTTTAGCTAGCAAGTTTGCTAGCCTAGCTGGCCTACAGTTTGGTGCACAGAAGTAAATAAAAAATAAATGAATTAAAAAAAAGTTTTGTCATCTCACTTAGCTAGAGTTGAGCTGTGAGCATTTACGTTATACTCAATATAACTGTCAGCTAGCTAGGCTACCAAACTTGCTAGCTAAACAAGTGAACTGACGTTAGCGAGCTAGCCTGCGAGCAGTTATATTTGCCAGTAGAAAATAAATGAATAAAAAAATCAATTATTTCTCTATCTCACTTAACTAGGATTGAACGGCAATCATTTCTGTTATACCAGATATAACTGCTCACTAAAGTTAGTTCACTTGTTTAGCTAGCAAGTTTGATAGCCTAGCTGGCCAACAGTTTGGTGCACGGAAGTCAATAGAAAATACATCAATTTTAAAAAAATCCATTATTTCGCCATCTCACTTAGCTAGAGATGAACTGCTATCATTTATGTTATACCAAATATAACTGTTCGCTAGCTAGCTCATTAACGTTAGTTCACTAGCCTAGCTAGCTGACAGTGATTTTAAGTATAACGGACCAAACTGTTGGCTAGTTAGGCTAGCGAACTACCAAGCTGAGCAAGCGAATTAAGGCTAAGGACCCTGAAAGCAGAGACTGGCAAAAATTATGTCCTGCAGATGTCATTTTTACAACTTGTCAGATGTCTGACAGACGTTTACGTCTTTAAGACATCAGTTTGCTACAGCACTAGACGTCATTTTTTGGACGTCATTTTTCGTCATATTGGTAAAAAATAGACATTGTTATGATGTATTTGAGACCAAAAACAAGCCCTCATACTGGTGAATATCACGCCATACTTTTGTCATATTGGTAAAAAATGGTCTCTTTATTTTATCATTGTTAAGTCAGTAATGTAAAATAAGAGAAAACATTTTTGGCAACACTAATACATATGTACAAATTTCAGCTACACATTCATAGTAAAATAAACTTTGATCAGATACAAGGTATCTTGTTGTACATTTCTTTGCTCTTAACTCAGATATCAAATGAGGTGACATTTTTCTTGCCAACAAGTTTTACAAAATGTCACTACACAAAACATGTTGCAAAATATGATAACAGAATGGAAGCACATTTGTGTAAAGGCAAAGAAAGTTGGTCAAGAAAATTGGAAAATATGTCAATAGATTTGACTAACTTAATATCTGATATTGCAATAATGAAAACATTGAGAGTAACATGCAAGCTTATTACTTATTTTTAGTTCATAACTCAAACAAGATTAACATACATGTATACATACATGAGAGAAAACTACTACACATTAAACTGCATACAACTTATATATACACCTCAAGTAACCAAGGGATTTTAGCATGGCAATCATACGAGATGTCAGTTCTGTTTAAGAGAAATGTATCCCAAAAATTTAAGCTAAACTAGAAAAGCACTCGAAGAGCGCAGACCTCCGCCAAGCACAACATTTCCCTCCATATGCCAAGCACAACATTTCCCTCCATATTGCGACTTCCACCATGGATATTAGTCTTACATTTATTTTATCTTCATTTTTAGATTCCTTGACCATGAAAACATGGCAATTTGATTCATAATGCTATATCAATATTAGTTCCACAGCGTCTTGACTGTTTAAAGATGTCTGTTGCATGTTTGTAGCTTCATTTGTTTTTTTTTTCTTATGATGCAACATTTCCCCTCATGTTGTGATTTACACATAAATATTAGTCCTATATTTATTTCATCTATCTTTTCAGATTCCCTGACCAAGAAAACATACCATTAGCAACTGAATTCATAATGATATAAATATTAGACCAGTAGTTATTCACGAAAATCAAATTGTCCGTATTGGTGGTTTTCTTCTGGATCTAGTTCCCTGGCTTTTAAAGATACAGTAAATCCAGTGACACCTTCCTAATTCTGCAATATCTTGGCTATATAATGGTGTTTGTTGCATGTGTTATGGCCCCAATTTGTTATTACATTTACAGCAACAGCAACAGCAAGAGTTGACAGACACAGTTTTAAAAACTTAACCACATTTAATGAACAAACAAAGACTAAACTACTATCTACAACTAAGACCAAGATTGATTAGAAAACAAAAAAAACCAGAAATATTTACAGTCCTTGTGGGTTTGCTGGTGATGTGCTGAGTGAGGAAAAGGCTCTTATACAGGCAAAAATCCACAAAAGAAACTTCACAGGTCTTGAACAGAATGACAGGTCTGGTCACATGTATCCTTCTTCTTGCAATTTCTCCTACTACTTTACTGTCTCAGTTCTGTTCCTTATGTACTCTTTTGCAGACCCCACCCACATTTAGACCTCTTTTTTTTTTTTTTCGAGGACTTGCCCCAGACATGTCCAGGACATGTCTAAACCTAGCTCCAGTCTGAGCTCAATAAAAGAAAGGTAAATGCTGCCATCTAGTGGCCTCTATTCACATCACACATGTTTGTAGCTTCATTTGATCTCTTCCTGTAATGAAAGTTTCGAAGGTCCCCTACCTCCGTATTCTGGATCATAGTATCATAGTATCCGAAATTATTCCATTTTCAGGGTCAGTCTTTGATATATTGTAGAACATGTCCGAAACTTGTCCTGTATTTTTTTTCCAAGTGCCCTGACTATTTTTGGTGCAGTTATAAGCATAAATGTCTCCCAATGCTAGAGAATCCTTTAAAAAATTCCTGTATCCAGACGGATAACCGGATCACTTCCAAAATCTAATCATTTTTTCCTTATACCAATCTGTACAATCCCTGAAAATTTCATCAAAATCTGTCCATAAATTTTGGAGACCAACAGACAAACAAACAAACAAACCCAGGCAAAAACATAACCTCATTGGCGGAGGTAATAATGGTTCAATGAAAACCCTAAAACAAGAACCTTCAGGTACCATTTCCTTGGCTTAAAGGGGAAGTCCACCCAGGCAAGAAGGAGAATAATGAGACAAACAGGTCGGTGAAAGTTTGGATGAATTCCGTGTCATAATAAGTTATGAATTTTTTAAATGGAGATTAATCACACGCACATTGGCAACGCTGTGATGTATCTTGTGAGCTCACCTTCCAATTTCTCTGTACATAAAGTTTCATAATTTTTCATTTTCTTTGTCATTGATGATGGTATAGATTTTTCCAATGCTGTGCTAATGGGAGGAGAGCTCATAAGATACATTGCAGAGTATTTGTGTTTGATCACAGCTTCAAAAATTCATAGATTTCTTATTTTGAATTGTAATTTTCTCAAACTTTCCGTAATCTGTTCCTCTCATTTTTGCGCTTCTATTCAAACAAAGTTATTATCTGCCGGGCCTCCCCTTGAAACATAAATATGAACAAACAGGTTTTCAGACCGATCAGGTAAAAAGAGAAAAAAAGATTTAAACATAATGATTGTTGAAGTGTAAAAAAGGGAAAAAACAAATAAAAAACTAACAAAAACAAAACAAAAGTAAAACAGCAACAGCCAAAACAGAAAAAGTTACCTCAACATCCTTCGAAGATTATATTACATTTTTTTTTTATTTCAACTTTCAGCAAAACCATATCCGGGGGCGTATTTTTTTTACCCAGCTGAGTACAGGCCAGGCGGCGCGTGTCTGCTCAAAGAGTAGACTGAAACTGCTGCGCAGCTAATCACGTGAATTAGGAGACTTCGCGCAAGAAAATACTGCAGGAAATAAGTTTCATTTAATAACGCACTCACCTGGGGGAAAAAATACGCATCGCGGGACCATCCCAAAATAAATTTCCCTTTTTGAAAATTCAAGTAACAAGAAAGGAAATGCGTTATTAAATTGAACTTAGCTTATTTCCGGCGGTGGTAGCCATATGATAATTGACATAATTTCTTAAGGTGATAAATGATAAGGCGTAAAAAAAATACGTATTGTGGTCTTAAAAGGACATGGAAAAACTGGTTAATAAATGACGTATAAAATACATATTATTCTAGTCTTAAAAAGACGTAGAAAAAGTGGTAAATAATTGATGTAAAAAAATACGTCATATAATGGTCATATAAAAAGTGAGAACAGTTTTTGTCTCATACAGTCCTCAAATTAACGTCGTTAAATAGTCGGATATGACGTATGACGTCTTGACCAGGTTAGAACCAGTTCATTACGTCTGAAAGAGGTCAGTCTGCTATCAGGGGAGTAGCTATGTTTGGTGTAAAACAAATGCTCGCGGTTCAACTCCAGCTGAGTGAGATAGCAGAATAATGTTTATTTATTAATTTATTTTCTATTGACATCCATGCACCAAACTGTTGGCTAGCGAACTTGGTAGCTAAGCAATCAAACTAACATCAGCTAGGTTGCCACCATATACTTCCATTTCCTTCAAAATAAAATGTTATGTTTTGTTTCACAACCTGAGGCCGTTTTTTGACGCCGTTTTGTCTGATGACTTTCATTTTTAAGCCGTTTAATCTGAGGCCGTTTCGGATGAAGCCGTTTCAGATGAAGCCGTTTAATCTGAGGCCGCTTCGGATGACGCTGTTTAAACTGAGGCCGTTTCATCCAACGCCGTTTCATCTGATGGTGTCTATTTTGAAGCCTGAGATCGTTTGATTTGACAGAGGTTTATCTGAGACATGACGCCGCTTGGTTTGACAAATGAGGCCGTTTAGTTTGACAAATGATGCCGTTTTGTCTGACACCTGATACCTCACTCTGAGATCTGAGGATGTCCTAAAATGTACACCGTATGGTTCAGAATTTCACATCTGTCACCACAGTCCTTCAGTTTTTTTACACAATTTTCATGCTCCCATCTGTTAAGTAATGCCTAGTGTTGTTACTATTTACTTTTTGGTTAAGAGATAAAAACATTTTTCTCTGAATTGAATTTACAATGCAATAACTTCAACACTGCATTAAGATAGCTTCTTGTTTAACTGCTGATGGATTATGTATCACTGGAAAACTTGATCTAGGAAAATTATAAAAAACTTGTACAGACATCTTATCAGTCAATGAGTCAAGGTGTTGTTACGTACTCTAATAGCTGCCAAGCAACCATCCCTAATCAACAGCTTATTGATTCAGCCTTGAAGTTATATGTAAACCATTAATTATTTTACTACACGAGTAACGAGCTATATACAATAATGACAAGTGCTTTCATCCCCTTTGACTCTGATGAAGACAGCAGTAATTTGAAACATTATTCTGTTTGCTCCATAAAGGCTATGAATTTATCAGAGTGCTGTAGTCTCTGTTTTTCCCTTTTAAAATATGGTTTAATCCATGTCAGCACAAGCAATAAGTGAATGCAACACTGTTTTACTGGTATCATGCAGCCATTACAGGATGACAAGTGCCTGTTAGCTCAAATCCGCATAGCTATTAGCCTATACAAATATGTTACCCATAAGATGCCCTCGCCCATCACTTGCTGATATTAACTAAACCTCTACGTATTTATCAACTTCAAAGGTGTCATACCAGGAAACTAAATTCATAAAAGCATGGTTGCTAGCTTAATTGAACAGGACATTCAAAATATTATTCATTATATTCACTAATACTGATTATGTATATATTTTATCATTATTCATTCATTACTCATACTAATAATCAATAAACTAACAATTAGTTTTAGAATTATATTTAGCTATCAATAATCATAATCAATAACCATATTATGTAGGTAGCAGAAAGATACATAACATAACACACACACACACACACATACATAAAAGTAGTACACATACTGCCGTGCAAACACATACACATAAAACATCATAAAACACACAGACAAATATACATACAAGCAGTTCACACACAGACAGACACATACACAAGCAATTCAGTTCACACATGCATGAGCAGCTCACACACACATAAGCAGCACGCTTCTGTAGCTTTGATTAGTAAGCAGGCTTCTGTTTAGTTGATTCAAAAAACATAATCAGAGGATGTATTTTATTTCTGTAGCTTTGATCAATATTTGTTCAGCAAAATCATTTGTTGCTACTGAAAACATAATCAATGGAATCATTTGTAATCATGTATCAAATCAAATTCATCCACTTGTAACTATTGCTTTGAACACAGGCAAGAGAGATGAAAAAACATGTCTTGGGCAAGTCTCTTAGCTGTAAGTTTCCACTGTGATGCACATGCGTCTTTACTTTGAATTCCTGAGGGATTAGCTAACAGGGTTTCAGGTTGCCTGTCCAATTGTAGTGTGAGAATGAGAGGTATAAGACCTGATGTAAAAGTGAGGAGTGCAGTTCTTCTTGCGCAGGAGGAACTTGGCTTTACATCTATCAACATGACACAAAAAAGCCTAATTTTTCTTTTCAGAATCTGTCTCTCTCCAATTGCTTGAGGATGGGGAACCTCAATATGTTGAAGAAAACCACAACACTGGTTAACTGGTGGGGGGTGAAAATCGTGGTCAGTGCTCCAAAAATCTTGCACCAGGACACTTTTTCGGCCATTGTGGTGACGAAGCGCAACGCGTCCGTCACTAAACAGCGGTTTTTTCCGCTGGGCAGGTTTTAATGGTCAAGTGCAATGGACTAAACCACAGTTGCAATGGACAATAAAAATGCAATTTTTGTTGTACAAGTGTGTTTGGTAGGAAATTGTCACGGGTATGTTGCACCCTGCGCGTACTGGGAACAGGAATGTTTGGTGCACATGTTTGGGGAACTCGAACAAAAGACGCTACACAGGTTTAACAGTTATTGCAAATATTTATTAACTTCTCGTAAACTACAGTGTGTAAAGGTTCTTTAAGTGCGCACATTCACCATCCGAATTCTTTCATGCTTCGTTGAGTTAACAACATGGTTAAGAGGAAATGTTTGTAGCTGTTTTACCTGTTGCAGTCTTCCGGGTGCGGGACAAAACCAGAGTACAGGTCAGACGGCGTTTTATAGGATACTTCCGCGGTACGTGGAGGTGCAGCTCATTAGAGTTGACAATTTTTCTAAAAATCTTGTTGAAGTGTTTGTGGTAATTATCAGAACGGCAGTGTGTTAAATTCCACTAATACAAGTATGGAAAATGTTTAAAAATGTAAAATCACCTCTAGGCGAGTTGATTGATTTTAAGAGTATTGTGATGGTGATGTAGTCCTATAAGAAGGCATTGTGTAACTCAGTTGGGGTCTGACCTCTGCTCCGAGAGGACGCAGTATTCGGCTCTGTATGTAAAGCTCTGTGGGTACTAGTCTGCAACGGCCTAGATTGCGTGGGCATTTGCACCTTTGTTGTTTTTTTTTTAAAATCAGTGTTTTGTTTGTCTTAATTGTGGAACATATGCCGGTCAAAATAAAAGGAAAGAATACTTTTGCAAAAGAAAATATTTTCCTGACGTTGCTCATCATTTTTTTTGGCCGACTACCCCATCTGCTCGGCTCACTCTATCACAGTGGTCTATTATGTTTTTTTCTTCCTCCATTGTTCCTCTTGAATCTGGAAAGGATAGCTTGGTCCCCTAGGTGCAGGAGTCATTGATTCCCCCCCCCCCCCCCCCCCCCCCCCGCTCCCCGCCCCGGGCATTTGGCCTTTGGCCTGACTTGTGAAGCTGAAGAAAAAAAACATCATTTTCCAACTCCTTGCTTGAGTCCCGTTCCACTCTATTTTTCCTCCGTTCAAGCCAAAATCATTATTGACCACTCTAAGCAGTGGTCGTATCACAAGGCATTGTAGTCTGCAGTGTCATGTCTCGCTGTGGGGTGTGGTATAGAACCCGAGTGCCAAATACCGGAGATAAAACTAATCAAGATAGCACCCAGTTAAGGTAAACGGGAAGCCTTTCAAAAAATCTTTTACATGCTTACGCTAAGAATTTCGTTTTGTTTGATAGGGCAAGGTGTCAGACAATATAAACTGTCTGAATCTACATTTCACATGTCCCGAACGATCGGACTAGGGTTAATCCAGGTCTAAAGTAGGCCCCTACTAATTTGTATGATTATTAGACATCGACTGAATATTTTAAAATGTCTCGCACATGTATGAGATCTATTAGCTATTTATAAATGAAGAACAGTTGCTGGACTGGGACAATACGCTTCTATTAATCACAGACTTGATGTCTACAGTAGAGAAATTAGCAGTGCATAGGACAGAGCTCATAACAATTTTGTCACATTCCTGTGCTTACTTGTCAAAAGGTCCCCTTCACTAGCAGGTCCGGGTGCAACTGTCACACCTGAATCCTCAGTATTTTCACCCCTAGCATTAGCGCAATAGCAGTCTATGCTGAACCATGTACTGTAATACAGAAACCTGCTTCAAGCATCCTGAATAGGCATGTTTACTCACTATTGCTTCTTTAAACTATTCAGATTATTCTGGAGGTTGGAAACTTGTGACTTTGAATTCATCTGGTTATGCTGGAAAAGGGCCCCATCATTCCTTCTCAGAGAAATGGTCTCTTATATATTTTTAGGTGCACATTTAAATCAAGTCATAATTGCACCAACAAACAAACATCTATTAATGTCATGAGACAACCTACAATGACTCTATGATCATTAGCATCCGATGACGGTTTTCTACGCACCATGGGGTGGAAAGAGGAAGAAATAATTTTTCTGTATAACTGATGACTGATTATGGTTGCCTGTGGGCGTGCTCATTTATGGCGTGATTTTCAATAATTACTTATCTCTTTTTTTGGGTTTGTCATTAGTGAGCTTTTTGAGCCTTGTTCTTAGGACACCAGGATAGAGAGGTGTACCTGTGATTCAGCCCTGCAGGTTTAAACCAAGAAAAACTCTCAGCACTGCACAAGTCAGAAATTCAGCCAAGACCAACTTTTTATGCATAACACAAATAATGCCAATTTCGCCCAATGTGTTTGAGCCAATTTAAGGCTTTGGAAGTCAGCATTTATGTCACAGAGATGGGGAAAAATATTCCAGTGAAACAACACATTTGGAAATTCAATTACAGAATTATTTAAAATTGAATTTAAAGATTTACGGACGCCGGTGTCTGTATTTGTGCAATGGAGTTTAAAGATGCACGAAATCATGCAACTTTTTTCACTGGTTATACAGTAGCTGATCTGTTGCTCTTCATAGCAGGTTAAGATGATGGAGTCAGCTAATGGTCAAACTGGCTGACTTTCCAGTTGGGAGATTTTCTTGGTGAACGGCTCATAAACCTGCTAAAACCTGATCTAGGTGTCAAGCACAGTTTAAAGCATTGTACTTTCGTTTAAAAAGCCTATTAAGCCAGTGGTTCTCAAACTCGTTCCTGGCACCCCGCTGTGTATGCTGGTTTTTCGTCCACCCACAATTGCAATCTTAGGATTTTAACAAGGTGTCGATCCCTCTTAATTAGCTGCAATCCATGTTTAGAGCAATTATTTACCACCTTTAGCCGCATTTTTATGGACGTATCCATTGTGCCAAGAGGAATAAAATCCCTCAAACATGTCAAACAGATCAAATTAGACTGAGAGAATCAGTAAACTCCATATTGGGCTGCTGAATGCAGATGTTTTGAATTCTTTCAAAATAATTAGTCTGAACTCAGAAAAATAAACATGAAACGAAACAGGTGTGACTTGCTAAATGAATTGCTGGTTTTTGCAACCATGTGTTGACAGTTTCACCAATGAGGAACCTATTGATTGTTTACAGTGATTAAAGGTTTTGTCAAATTTCCCTCTGCAGTTATTTTTACCAGTTTCTAACATATCACATTGTGGACATGAAATTTTAATTCTTCATGGCATATGCAGATTTGTCAAATGTGGTTTAAGAGAACAAAAATCTGCTCTAAGCATTAATGCACCGAATTACGGCAAATCAACAGCTTGTTAAAATCCTAAGATTGCAAATTGTGGTCAGAACAAAAAACAAGCATACACAGTGGGGCGCCAGGACCGAGTTTGAGAACCATTGTATTCAGCCCTGAGCCTTTGGTTCGTAAATGACATGCCAAAAATGAAATGAGTATATCTTTGCTACTACTTGATCCATTTGAATAATCTTGGCATCATAATAAAGGGATGATAATAAACCTTGGGGATACTTGTCATGTCATTGTAAAAATCAATATATTCTGTAAGTCACTGAGTTAGAGTTAATGAAGATAGAACACAGCATAAATGAAAGATCTCATTTGCACCTTAAAAAATTTAACTTTTATCCTTTCTAAAATAACATAGTTTCAGCCAGAAACCATTAAAAATTACAGCACAGAATCTCACCATTATCTGTAACAAAGTTAAATCTAATCAAATACAAATCCCAAAACCAGTGAAGTTGGCACGTTGTGTAAATCGTGATTAAAAACAGCATACAATGATTTGCAAATCCTTTTCAACCTATATTCAATTGAATACACTGCAAAGACAAGTTACTTAATGTTCGAACAGGTAAACTTTGTAATTTTTTGCAAATATTAGCTCATTTGGAATTTGATGCCTGCAACATGTTTCAAAAAAGCTGGCACAAGTGGCAAAAAAGACTGAGAGAGTTGAGGAATGCTCATCAAACACTTATTTGGAACATCCCACAGGTGAAGGGGCTATTTGGGAACAGGTGGGTGCCATGATTGGGTATAAAAGCAGCTTCCCTGAAATGCTCAGTCATTCACAAACAAGGATGGGGCGAGGGTCATTACTTAGTGAACAAATGCTGAGGTGATTGTCGAATAGTTTAAAAAAAAACATTCCTCAACGAGCTATTGCAAGAAATTTAGGGCTTTCATCATCTATGGTTCGTAATATCATCAAAAGGTTCAGAAAATTTGGAGAAATCACTGCACGTAAGCGACAAGGCCCAAAACCAACATTGAATGCCCGTGACCTTTGATCCCTCAGGCAGTACTGCATCAAAAACCGACATCAGTGTGTAAAGGACATCACCACATGGGCTCAGGAACACTTCAGAAAACCACTATCAGTAACTACAGTTCGTCGCTACATCTGCAAGTGCAAGTTAAAACTCTACAATGCAAAGTGAAAGCCATTAATCAACAGCACCCAGAAACGCCGCCAGCTTTGCTAGGCCCAAGCTCATCTAAGATGGACTGATGCAAAGTGGAAAAGTGTTCTGTGGTCTGACGAGTCCACATTTCAAATTGTTTTTGAAAACTGTGGACGTCGTGTCCTCCGGACCAAAGAGGAAAAGAACCATCTGGACTGTTATAGGCACAAAGTTCAAAAGCCAGCATCTGTGATGGTATGGGGGTGTATTAGTGCCCAAGGCATGGGCAACTTACACGTATGTGAAGGCACCATTAATGCTGAAAGGTACATACAGGTTTTGGAGCAACATATGTTGCCATCCAAGCAACGTCTTTTTCATGGACGCCCCTGCTTATTTCAGCAAGACAATGCCAAGCCACATTCTGTGTTACAACAGCATGGCTCCGTAGTAAAAGAGTGCGGGTACTAGACTGACCTGCCAGTAGTCCAGACCTGTCTCCCATTGAAATTGTGTGGCGCATTATGAAGCGTAAAATACGACAAACTGAGACCCTGGACTGTTGAACAACTTAAGCTGTACATCAAGCAAGAATGGGAAAGAGTTCCACCTGAAAAGCTTCAAAAATTAGTCTCCTCCGTTCCCAAACGTTTACTGAGTGTCGTTAAAAGGAAAGGCGATGTAACACAGTGGTAAAAAGGCCCCTGTGCCAACTTTTTTGCAATGTGTTGCTGCCTTTAAATTCTAAGTTAGTGATTATTTGCAAAAAAAGAATAAAGTTTCTCAGTTTGAACATTAAACATCTTGTCTCTGCAGTGTATTCAATTGAATATAAGTTGAAAAGGATTTGCAAATCATTGTATTCTGTTTTTATCTACGATATACATAAAGTGCCAACCTCACTGGTTTTGGGTTTTGTAAATCAGAGCAAAATTCGAGAGTTTTTCGTCCAGGAATATCTTGGTGGCATCTCCAAATTGACACTGTGTGCCATTTGAGATTTCTCAGGTACAAAGTCATTTAATTTCTCTTATATGTCACCACAGGCATTCATTCCATCTAATTACAACAATATAATTTTTTAATTGGAACCAGTCCTGTATACATTTTCCCATTCAAAGAAAATACATACAAAGGAAATGAAAGTTGACTTCACTGAAGCAGATTTAATTTCAATAAAACAAGCAAATAAACAAAATTATTAATACAAATTTAAGGTAAAAATGGTAAAAAGTTAAAACAACAAACACAATTAAGAACAATTATTTATACATGACCTATGCCCCTGCTGCTCAGAGAAAAAACTTCACTCAGAGGTGAGATTCAAAGCCCAGATCTTCCACATTGGAACACAATGCCTTAGCAACGACCCTAGCTGTTAGGCATTTTTATTGTTGCGGAATGTGAATTGCGCATAGGCTCTCAGAGCCTTGTTTTTCCCGGGGTGTTTAACTATCTCAGGTTAGTTTTCTGCTATTAAGGTGGTTTAGGGCTCATTGGAGACTTAAGAGCCCATAGAATCAGATGGCCACCCGCGAAGTCTTACTGACTGCATCACAAGCCGTTCACAGAGCAGAAAATACATTGAGTGCTAGTAGATTGCTAGGGCCCTGGCATCCTTTGAGGCAGTGCCATGGAAAAAAAATGCATGGACACTGGCAGATCTAGTTTCATTATAACACGGACACATTTGGCTCACAATAGCAAGCGCAAATTAACCCTCAAACACAGTTATTATTACAAAATATCAAAGGTAAGAAAAAGTTTTTGCTCATCATTGTACAATGTAAAGCGTATGCCTGGTGTTCTTTGAGTGTGGTGTCTGTTTCAAATGATGAGGCTTATATCGTTGGATGCTCTTTCATTTGGTGTATGGTTTGTATGCCTAGCACAACTTCAGTGGAAATACTAGTGATTGAGCGCTGATATTATTTTATCCTGTTTTGCTACATGCTTATTTACTTGCTTGTTGCTTGAATCGTGTTCAGTTCAGATAAAATGGTTATCGCTGAGTTTCTTTTGTTTACGTAGATATGGCGCATGACGATGTTGTTATTGGGAAACATGCTGTATTTATGATGCGCAATGATCGCCCCCGATACCGAGGGCATTTGGGTTAAGAGGTTAAACTGTAGTTTTCTGCTTAGAGATACAGAATCTGGGTTTGTTTCACTGTAATGGATCTGGCTTCAAAAGCTGTCTTTTGGCAGCTAACAGATAACATGAGGAAAACTACACTATTTTCATCTTGAGCTACAAACTAACAAACACTGGCCTGGCCTGTTTACTAGCTAAGTAGCTATGACCCGAAGAGCCACTGTAGACTGTCATGAAAGCAAGAATGCTTGGCTTTATATTAAAAATCCACACCGCTGGTCTGGACAGCATGTCTGTGGCCTTTGCTTGCCTTGCTTGCAGACTTATGCTCCCGACCATACGGTTTCAGTGCAAAATGCCCCCCTTCCCGCTTCCCCAGAGATGGCAAGATGTTTATGCGTAAGTGAGCGTGGGGAGGAGGGGTCTGTGTTAGTCCTGGGGGCTGTTCTGAGTGCACGTGCCTAGGCAGGGGCAATTTTCACAAGTGGCCCGCCACGTAATTTTCCCCCTATCAGCCATAAAATTAATCTGATTGAAATCGGTGGCGATTATTTACAGGGCTGATGGGGATGGCTGCACAATCACCGCGGCACTGTTCTTATCTCTGCTCAGCGTTCCTGGTGCGGTGGATGAAAGCTAATTACATGCGGCCGGGACGAGGGGCTGTCAGGAAACAGTGGAGGGACACGGGAGGCCAGAGCGGCTAATTGAGGTGTGTGATTACATGCCACTGTGAGACTGAAGGGAAATAAGCAGTACCAGCCTCCCCTGTAATAACGCTCATCATCAGCCAACAGCCCCAGTACCCTTCTAATTACCCCTCACTCCCCAATGACAACACACCGTCCCTCTGCCTTCCATTCAAGCTGTAGAGGGCTTTACACTGGTCAGTGTGTCAGTGCCACCATTGTATTTCTCCTTAACAGGCTCTGCCACTCTACCTCAAAATGGCTACCTGGATTGTAGTTGTCTGAAGACGGGCCTGAGCAGAGAAGGATTACAGCCTCGCTTGTTTAGTTTCTGGGCTCTCTTTAAATCCCACCACAGCTGCAGCTTGTCGCAGCATTATAAAAATGTAACTGGTATAACATGAGCTAAATAACGGCAATTATGCTTTTGACCCAGCAGTCCAAATTGTCACTCGCCTAAAATGAGGTGTTTATTCAGGCTAGTAATGGGTCGAAACACTTGTGGTGAGCATTTTAATCGGCAGCGTAAGAGAAGGAGCTGCAGTGTGTCTGTGTATGTGTATGTGTATATGCAAATGTATTACGCACGTGTGCTGCATCTCCTCCAATGCATAGTTTTCATGTATCATTAGAATCTACTAGAAATGCCCACCTGGAGGGCGAAAGAGAGATTTCTCTGCTTACTTCCAGTCATTTTTACCATATTGTTGCGCCAAAAGGCCGGTCAGTTTTTGAATCGGACGCAGTGAGAAAAACCTGGGTGGTGCTTATATAAAATCACATCCCAGAAAGAAAACCAAGAGAGGAGGCGATTGTGAATTTGTGGCAAACATTATTAACATAGAACGGCTGGTAACCATAAATTAACAACTGACACGAACACTGTTTGCGAGCATGCTAAATAGCATTCACCTTCGCTTTGACAATGAAGTTTTTTTTCGTCCTTCACCTCCCGCACTACAGCATTATTTACCCATCTAGATCAAAAATGCATCTCTCTGTACCCTTGTACGCATTCACCCTGGCAAAAGCTAAAAGGGATGGACTCTCCAAAAGATATCTAGCTAGCTAGCTGTATGAAATGTGAAAATCGCTCAAGTGGAGCTTGGGTAATGGGACTTGGGACTTGCAAGCACAACAAGCTTGGGACTTGGCTCACTGTTTTTAAAGAATGAAACAAGCCCTACTGTAGCAGGTGCTGCACATAGATCACAAGTGCCTGTAACGGAGTTTGTTAATATTATTGTTCTTCTTCAGAGATCCAAACATCCATTAGTTGAAACATGAAAAAATAACAGACTAATGAGGCATTTCTGTGAAACACCTATTACTAACCATTATAATAAAGAGTTGTTTTGTCCTCTAGGGGTATGCAGCAGTCATGTGACTGTAAACTATGGAGAGAGGGCTCAGTCTACGAAACTGTGTCGCATTCAGGCGTACGTGTAATCTGCTCTTACAGAAGCAAGGCAGTGTGACAGCAGAACCTTGTTGAGAGATGTGGCAGTAATTGCATGTCCCTCTCAGACTAATGCTTCTTTTACCAGCTTTTTTGTGAGCTGATTAGCACAACATGCATGTTGGAGCTGGCAGGATGTCGACAGACTGCAAGTGGCCTCTTGGCTGAGCCCAATGACACGGCTTAACGGTTGTGACTTCACTGCAAAACATGAAAAATCAGCCCATCTTACCGAGCATCTTAGTCTTGTGATTAAACTTAAAATGTGTATTCATCTCACCTTTTCTCTAGTATGACAAAACTTCTACCAATGATATGAGATAAGATTTGCCATCAGATAAGAAAATTCGGCTTCTCAAGCCCTTGGCAATGTATAATTACTTACTATTTTCTAGTTGAGAGGACTGAAAGACTTAAGATGGGCCATTTCTGCTGTGTTCTCAGAAAGAATTTTCACTATGGGCCAGATACACTCAGCAGTTTTACAGCAGGTGACGGTATCAGCAGTATCTTAAGTCTGTCAGGGAACTTTCTGAAGTCAGTATCTTTCTCTGCTGTAGGCTTGAGTCTGGTACAGCTTGAGGCCACCCTAAAGCTTGCATCTGATTAGTTGTACCCCTGTTCTGGGTTCAGGGAAATGCCATAAACTGGCATTAGCTCACTGAAGTCAGGGTGGCATTGTGCATCAGAGGAGAGGTGTATGTAGGTATATTGTGATATAATGAGCAAAATACTTCGGCCGTGGCTTGGATTTAGCATTTCGCTCATAACGTAGTGTTCCTGTTAAGACTTTCTTTCTTGCAAAGACGATATTGGAAAATTGCTATCATCTAGAAAAAGGAGACTCGACCAGATTCAAAATGGAGTGAAATGCCAGCCTTGGAATTTCAATAGAGAAAACAATTATGACTAAATTAAAAAAAGGCAAAAAACTAACTACATCGCAGAGAGCAAAATAAAGAGCAGAGGCAGATCAGTCCTTGCAGATGCAGCAGCACTGACTCCTAGGCATAAGAATCAGAGGGTGCCAGATTTGGCAGAGATCAAATGATTTTTTTTCTGCCAAAATTCTAGGGACACTCTAATGTCCTGTTAAGGCTAGGAATTAAGCTCCGTCATCAAAAATGAAATCTCTCATCAGGTCTCCAGAAAAAACCGATGTACCGGATCCTCGAGAGTATGAACACAAGCTACACACAGTAAAATTACACATCCAACAGAGTACGTATGAGTTCAAAGGTACAGGAATTACTCCATTGTTAGCAGGTGACAGACCTCTGAGAGTGCTGGCAGGATAAAACAGCAGCTAATTGAACACCATGGAAAGTCTAGAGGGAATTTTTGGGGGATTCTTTATAATCACAAAAACAGCGTCTTTGCTTCGGGGTGCCCTCAGTGTGGCCATAGTTCAGTTACGTGCCGTCGTAGGTCAGTTAGGTTAGGCAGAATCCTCGCTATTAAACAAACGATAACTTGATTACTTTGCTTGATTAGCAATCTGAGGATTCATTAACTAATTTAAAAGACTAAACGGCAGAATGACGTGCCAGTTCCATCCAAGACATTATTGCTCAGTGCATCGAACTTAAAATGCTCACGAGACAGCAAGTTTGTTCATATTTGCTTAGAGGAAGCTAACGCAATGACATTAACGAATGTCAAAACCTTTCTTATGCGGCGTTCAGTGTGTGGTCAATGTGTTTACGATATCTCCCCCCTTAAACACGTACTTTTTAATGCCATTTTTAAAAAATGAGGAGTTTATTTTCAGTCTTCTTTCATAATCCGATAAGCAGAAGATCTAAACAATATACAGAATTACGAAGAAAGTTGATATTTTTTCCTAATTAATTATTAAGATTTACTTCCTTGCAGTCTCGAATCAAAGCATAAATTAATCTTTGTCACTGTCACCTCAAAATAAGTCACTGCCTACCCTGACAGCACGTCCCTGCTACAGTTTGACTGGGTGGCCTGCAATCTCTACGCACTGGATGAGCCGTTGCCATAGAAGAAGGGTGTCCATCTCAGTGCTATCTAGTGCAACTGTTGGGCAGCATTGATTTCTACTCCATTTAAAGATTCCTTAATCTTCCCTGAAGCTTTTGTCTTTTTACTGCAGAGAATAAAGGCCAAACAGCTGAATGGATGGAGGTGCTGTGAATTAGGAGCCACTGAGCATTTGGACAAAACCAACGCGGTGTCAGGCGAAATGTATACCTGTGGTGGCATTCATCTCATGGCAAGAAAGATCTTTCTTCAGTTTGAATACATTTATCTTGAGAAGGAATTATCTCTCCTTTCAGGGCCTTTCTCCGTGTCTTTGTAAATCACTCCACCTTGTGTCCGACTCTGACCTGAGGAGCCAACCGCTGTGTGCACTGAAATATTGCTCATGTCACGGACCTTTCAATAACTGCATAGACTAAGTGAGCAGAGTGCTGTGTGATTCCCAATGTCCACACAAGCCTCGTCAGTTCCTCGTTTATATTGACATACGGTATCCTCCATAATTATTGGCATCCCTGGTTAAGATGTGTTAAAACCCTTGAAATAAATTAAATTTTGCAGAAGCAAACTCTCTCACTGAAAATTGTAGAAAAATGTAACCTTCAACTCAAGTGAATTTTAAGGGGAAAAAAATCCCTGACTAAGGAATAATTATTTTTCATGACATCACCTGTTCAACAATTATTGCCACCCCTAACAATTCTCAGGAAATAAATGTAATTGAAGTATTTCTGTCATTTCTACAGTTGTTTACAAAGTTGATCAGAGTATCTAGGAAGATTTAATTAGTTATTCATCAATTCCTGTTTCCCTGGGGTATAAATATGACGTGACACAGAGGCCATTTCTCTTATCCACTCTTCAACATGGGAAAGACAAAGGAACACTCCATTCAAGTAAGGTAGATGTGTGTCAACCTTCACAAGTCAGGCAATGGCTACAAGAAAATAGCCACTCGCCTGCACCCTTCCGTATCAACTGTCAGAGGAATCATTAAGAAGTTTAAAACTACTGGAACAGTGGTTAACAGGCCTGGACGAGGACGCAAGGTTATTTTGCCACCAGACAGTGAGGAGGATGATAAGAGAAATAAAAAGTTGTCCAAATCAGGCACTGTCTACTAGCCAACAAGCTGTTTGGGAAGCATGCACGGAAAAAACCTTTTCTCACTCACAGTCATAAACCCATACACCTGGAGTTCATTAAGCGGTACTGGGACTTCTGTATTCTCCCATCTTGTGAAACATTATAGGAGAAGATTAGGTGCTGTTTTGTTGGCAAAAGGGGGTTGAACAAATTATTAACATCAGGGGTGCTAATAATTGTGGCACACATGATTTGATGTAAAAGAATTATTTCTTAATGTGGGATTTTTTTTCCCACTGAATAAATGCACTTGAATTAAAGGTTGGATTTTCCACTTCTTTTCATTGTGGTCCTATATTATTTAGAAAAAAACTGAATTTATTAGAAGCTAAAGAACACATTTTAACCAGGGGCGCCAATAATTATGGAGGGACCTGTATGTTGTGCACTTGCAAACAATTCAGAGTGTTTGCGTGTGTGCATGGAAACGGCAAAATTGATCAAATCATCTAAATACCATTGTATTCTGCAGCCTGTGTGATTATTCTCTTTTGCCTTTAACAACCTCATCCTGGAATGGTGAAAACTTATTTAGACCACTGGGTATTCCTCCATGCAGCTATCATTGTGATTGGGAGAAAATGTTGAGTAAACCTTCATACATTTCTCAGTTGTGGATAAATGTCATCCTTTTGCTTGATTTGGGTCAGCACAATGCGTACAGAAGGACTGCGTAAAGCAAAGCGGTGGTGCATGTTGAGATTAGCAGGGGATGACACCCTGCTGTTCCATCCTCCGTGGCCCTCTCTGCTGAAGATCAGGACAGACGCCACTGCACCCCCCCTGCCCCCCCTGCCCCCCCTAACCCTCAGGCTACAGGTGGCACAGGACTGGATCACATCAAAGCCCTGCAAGGCAAATTAAATGGGCTCTTCCCTGCCGCATCTTTGAACCTCCGCCTCTTCAGCAACTGGGTAGCAGCTCAATCACCCGAGATCAGACAGCGGAAAGGTGCCATCTGCTGCCTCGTCTTCACCCTCTCGATTCACCCTTTATTTTCTGTGCATTATAATCATGGGAAAGTTAGCCTCCGTCCTTTTTGGCTAAAGCGTGGACAATGACACGGGATGGATGAAACGTGGTTGCTGGGGAAACGGGGTGAATATATACTCAGTCCATATGAAAACGCACCACTCACGAAATCTGGAATAGCTCCACGGATTGATATGTGAAGTATATAGGTATTATGCATTTGAGATAATGAATGATTTAAGAAGACATGTAAACATCATTCAATTTCATTCACGATAATGTTAATGCGCGAGAGAGGTTTAACTGGTGTAGGGGTCAAACAGGAAAGTCAATAACGGGTGTGACCGCCATTTGCATTGACACATGCGGTGCATCGTCGTCGCATGGAGTTGATCAGTCTCTGGATAGTGTTCTGAGGGATAGCATTCCACTCCTGAACTAGGGCAACCTCAAGTTCTCGGATGTTGTCCATCTGGCGTCGACGTGAAAGACGTCGTCCAATTTCATCCCATAAGTGCTCGATAGGGGAGAGGTCGGGTGACAGAGCTGGTCACTGAAGCACGGGGATGTTCTGCTGTGCAAGGTACTGCATGGACACCCTTGCAGTGTGTGCCCTAGCGCTGTCCTGTTGGAACGTGTGGGCATCGTGGTGTTGGTTAAAGAACGGCACAGCATGGTTCTGCAGCACCTGGTCCCGGCAGTAGACGCTGTTCACCCTTCCTCTGCAGATATGGAGAGGGGTTCTGTGACGGTAGCTTATTCCACCCCACACCATAACGCTGCCACCACCCCAACGGTTCGTTTGAATGACACAATCGGCATTATAACGTTCACCACGTCTCCGCCAAACACGTATAGGGCCATCTGCGTTCCTTAAGTGAAATCGTGACTCGTCAGAAAAGATGACACCGTGCCATTGTCGTAGTCGCCAATTCTGGTGCCTGTTTGCCCACTGTAGACGCTGGTTTCAGTGACGATCCGTCAATATGGGGCCGAAATAAGGACGTCATGCACGCAGGCCTGCAGCTCGCAGACGGTTCCGTGCAGTGTTGGGGTGAATGAATCCACGTCGTCCTTGGACTTGAGCAGCCGTTCTTGTCGTTGGTAGTGTTCGGTCTCGGACATGATCCCGTACGATCTGACGGTCCTGACGTGCCGTTGTCACACGTTGTTGACCCGGTCGAGGACTGTCCCGAGTGCTCCCCGTTTGCAGAAACCTTTGATGGAGTCTTATGATCGTTGTGTGTACGCAGTGTAGTCGTCTGGCAATTTCCCTGGTGCTGGCGCCAATTTGAAGCATGCCTATGGCACGTTCCGTTCAGGGGCTGTCGCGGTATAGTGTCGACGTTTCACAAGTGTCAGTGAAGAAGTGAAATATTATTCGGATTCACATGCCTTTAAAAGGCAATGTGTGCACAAATTCAGAGTGAAATTCGTTTTTCCCGTGGTGTGCGTGCAAGATGTTGCGTTTTTGCAAAAAATTGCCTAGCGTTACTGTTAACTTGAAATTCTCAGATTTCTTGCACCTGGCATGTCGGGTGACGTCACTGTAGTGTTGTTGTTGTATAAAAATTATATTGAAGTTCATTTGAACTTAAATATTGCATTTTCATTTGTACTCAGTAATACAAAACCCAAAACCAGTGAAGTTGGCACGTTATGTAAATCGTAGATAAAAACAGAATACAATGATTTGCAAATCTTTTTCAACCTATATTTAATTGAATACAATGCAAAGACAAGATGTTTAATGTTCAAACTGAGAAACTTTTTTTTTTTTTGCAAATAATCATTAGCTTAGAATTTAAAGGCAGCAACGCATTGCAAAAAAGCTGGCACAGGGGCCTTTTTACCACTGTGTTACATCGCCTTTCCTTTTAACGACACTCAGTAAACGTTTGGGAGCTGAGGAGACCAATTTTTGAAGCTTTTCAGGTGGAACTCTTTCCCATTCTTGCTTGATGTACAGCTTAAGTTGTTCAACAGTCCGGGGTCTCCGTTGTCGTATTTTACGCTTCATAATGCGCCACACATTTTCAATGGGAGACCGGTCTGGACTACAGGCGGGTCAGTCTAGTACCCGCACTCTTTTACTACGGAGCCATGCTGTTGTAACACGTGCAGAATGTGTCTTGGCATTG
This sequence comes from Gymnothorax reevesii, assembly GCA_029721435.1. Lineage (NCBI taxonomy): Eukaryota > Metazoa > Chordata > Actinopteri > Anguilliformes > Muraenidae > Gymnothorax > Gymnothorax reevesii. Next base: position 43,606,827 of record CM056587.1, on the reverse strand, counting down.
TCTTGCTGAAATAAGCAGGGGCGTCCATGAAAAAGACGATGCTTGGATGGCAACATATGTTGCTCCAAAACCTGTATGTACCTTTCAGCATTAATGGTGCCTTCACATATGTGTAAGTTGCCCATGCCTTGGGCACTAATACACCCCCATACCATCACAGATGCTGGCTTTTGAACTTTGCGCCTATAACATTTTCCTCTTCGTTCGGGAGGACACGACGTCCACAATTTCCAAAAACAATTTGAAATGTGGACTCGTCAGACCACAGAACACTTCTCCACTTTGCATCAGTCCATCTTAGATGAGCTTGGGCCCAGCGAAGCCGGCGGCGTTTCTGGGCGCTGTTGATAAATGCCTTTCGCTTTGCATTGTAGAGTTTTAACTTGCACTTGCAGATGTAGCGACGAACTGTAGTTACTGACAGTGGTTTTCTGAAGTGTTCCTGAGCCCATGTGGTGATGTCCTTTACACACTGATGTCAGTTTTTGATGCAGTACCGCCTGAGGGATCGAACGTCATGGGCATTCAATGTTGGTTTTCGGCCTTGTCGCTTACGTGCAGTGATTTCTCCAGATTCTCTGAACCTTTTGACGATATTACGGACCCTAGATGATGAAATCCCTAAATTTCTTGCAATAGCTCATTGAGGAATGTTGTTTTTAAACTGTTCGACAATCAGCTTAGGCATTTGTTCACTAAGTGGAGACCCTCGCCCCATCCTTGTTTGTGAATGACTGAGCATTTCAGGAAAGCTGGTTTTATGCCCAACCATGGCACCCACCTGTTCCCAATTAGCCCGTTCACCTGTGGGATGTTCCAAATAAGTGTTTGATGAGCATTCCTCAACTCTCTCAGTCTTTTTTGCCACTTGTGCCAGCTTTTTTGAAACAAGTTGCAGGCATCAAAGTCCAAATGAGCTAATATTTGCAAAAAATTACAAAATTTACCTGTTCGAACATCAAGTAACTTGTCTTTGCAGTGTATTTAATTAAATATAGGTTGAAAAGGATTTGCAAATCATTGTATTCTGTTTTTATATACGATTTACACAACGTGCCAACTTCACTGGTTTTGGGTTTTGTATGAGGGAGGCATTGATTATGATGAAAACAACATGGAGCAGTGGTTTGATCAGCAGGAGGAATAAATGGTCAGGCCTGTAGTATGGAGCAGTGGTTAGATTAGCAGTGGGAATGAATGGTCAGACCTTTAGTATGGAGTAGTGGTCAGATCAGTAGTAGGAATGAATGGTCAGACCTGTAGTATGGAGCAGTGGTTAGATCAGCAGTGGGAATGAATGGTCAGACCTTTAGTATGGAGTAGTGGTTAGATCAGTCGTAGGAATGAATGGTCAGACCTGTAGTGTGGAGCAGTGGTTAGATCAGCAGTAGGAAAGAATAGTCAGACCTGTAGTATGGAGCAGTGCTAAGATCAGCAGTAGGAATGAATGCTCAGACCTGTAATATGGAGCAGTGTTAGATCAAAGGTAGGAATGAATGGTCAGACCTGTAGTATGGAGCAGTGGTTTGATCAGCAGTAGCAATGAATGGTCAGACCTGTAGTATAGAGCAGTGGTTAGATCAGTCGTAGGAATGAATGGTCAGACCTGTAGTGTGGAGCAGTGATTAGATCAGCAGTGGGAATGAATGATCAGAGCTGTACTATGGAAGAGTGGTTAGATCAGCAGTAGGAAAGAACAGTCAGACCTGTAGTATGGAGCAGTGGTTAGATCAGCAGTAGGAATGAATGCTCAGACCTGTAGTATGGAGCTGTGGTTAGCTCAGCAGTGGGAATGAATGGTCAGACCTTTAGTTTGGAGCAGTGGTTAGATCAACAGTAGGAATGAATGGTCAGACCTGTAGTATGGAGCAGTGGTTAGCTCAGCAGTGGGAATGAATGGTCAGACCTGTAGTTTGGAGCAGTGGTTAGATTAGCAGTAGGAATGAATGGTCAGACCTGTAGTTTTGAGCAGTGGTTAGATCATCAGTAGGAATGAATGGTCAGACCAGTAGTAAGGAGGAGTAGTTAGATCAGCAGTAGGAATGAATGTTCAGACCTGGAGTTTGGAGCAGTGGTTAGATCGGCAGAGGGAATAAATGGTCAGGCTTGTAGTATGGAGCAGTGGTTACATCACCACTGGGAGTGAATGGTGAGACCTGTACTATGGAAGAGTGGCCAGACCTGTAGTATGGAGCAGTGGTTTGGTCAGCAGTGGGAATGAATGGTCAGACCTGTAGTTTGGAGCAGTGGTTAGATCAGCAGTGGGAATGAATGGTCAGACCTGTAGTTTGGAGCAGTGGTTTGATCAGCAGTGGGAATGAATGGTCAGACCTGTAGTATGGAGCATTGGTTAGATCAGCAGTGGGAATGAATGGTCAGACCTGTAGTATGGAGCAGTGGTTTGATCAGCAGTGGGAATGAATGGTCAGACCTGTAGTATGGAGCAGTGGTTAGATCAGCAGTGGGAATGAATGGTCAGACCTGTAGTTTGGAGCAGTGGTTAGATAAGCAGTAAGAATGAATGGTCAGACCTGTAGTATGGAGCAGTGGTAAGATCAGCAGTGGGAATGAATGGTCAGACCTGTAGTATGAAGCAGGGGTGAGCTCAGCAGTGGGAATGAATGGTCAGACCTGTAGTGTGGAGCAGTGGTTTGATCAGCAGTGGGAATGAATGGTCAGACCTGTAGTTTGGAGCAGTGGTTAGATAAGCAGTAAGAATGAATGGTCAGACCTGTAGTATGGAGCAGTGGTAAGATCAGCAGTGGGAATGAATGGTCAGACCTGTAGTATGAAGCAGGGGTGAGCTCAGCAGTGGGAATGAATGGTCAGACCTGTAGTGTGGAGCAGTGGTTAGATCAGCAGTGGGAATGAATGGTCAGAACTGAAGTATGGAGCAGTGATTAGATCAGCAGTAGGACTGAATGGTCAGACCTGTAGTATGGAGCAGTGGTTAGATCAGCAGTGGGAATGAATGGTCAGGCCTGTAGTATGGAGCAGTGGTTTCATCAGCAGTGGGAATGAATGGTCAGGCCTGTAGTATGGAGAAGTGGTTTCATCAGCAGTGGGAATGAATGGTCAGACCTGTAGTATGGAGCAGTGGTTTGATCAGCAGTGGGAATGAATGTTCAGACCTGTAGTATGGAGCAGTGGTTAGATCAGCAGTGGGAATGAATGGTCAGACCTGCAGTATGGAGCAGTGGTTAGATGGGCTGTGGGAATGAATGGTCAGGCCTGTAGTATGGAGCAGTGGTTAGATAAGCAGTAAGAATGAATGGTCAGACCTGTTGTATGGAGCAGTGGTTAGATCAGCAGAGGGAATGAATGGTCAGACCTGTAGTCTGGAGCAGTGGTGAGATCAGCTGTGGGAATGAAAGGTCAGGCCTGTAGTATGGAGCAGTGGTTTCATCAGCAGTGGGAATGAATGGTCAGACCGGTAGTATGTAGCAGTGGTTAGATCAGCAGTGGGAATGAATGGTCAGACCTGTAGTATAAAGCAGTGGTTAGATCAGCTGTGGGAATGAATGGTCAGGCCTGTAGTATGGAGCAGTGGTTTCATCAGCGGTGAGAATGAATGGTCAGACCTGTAGTTTGCAGCATTGGTTTGATCAGCAGTGGGAATGAATGGTCAGACCTGTAGTATGGAGCAGTGGTTAGATCAGCAGTAGGACTGAATGGTCAGACCTGTAGTATGGAGCAGTGGTTAGATTAGCAGTGGGAATGAATGTTCAGACCTGTGGTATGGAGCAGTGGTTTGATCAGCAGTGGGAATGAATGGTCAGACCAGTAGTATGGAGCAGTGGTTAGATCAGCAGTGGGATTGAATGGTCAGACCTGTAGTTTGGAGCAGTGGTTAGATAAGCAGTAAGAATGAATGGTCAGACCTGTTGTATGGAGCAGTGGTTAGATCAGCAGAGGGAATGAATGGTCAGACCTGTAGTATGGAGCAGTGGTAAGATCAGCAGTGGGAATGAATGGTCAGACCTGTAGTTTGGCGCAGTGGTTAGATTAGCAGTAGGAATGAATGGTCAGACCTGTACTATGGTACAGTGGTTAGATCAGCAGTGGGAATAAATGGTGGGACCTTTAGCATGGAGCAGTGGTTGGATCAACAGTAAGAATGAATGATCAGATGTGTAGTACGGAGCAGTGGTTAGATCAGCAGTGGGAATGAATGGTCAGACCTGTAGTATGGAGCAGTGGTTAGATCAGCAGTAGGACTGAATGGTCAGACCTGTAGTATGGAGCAGTGGTTAGATCAGCTGTGGGAATGAATGGTCAGGCCTGTAGTATGGAGCAGTGGTTTCATCAGCAGTGGGAATGAATGGTCAGACCTTAAGTTTGGAGCATTGGTTTGATCAGCAGTGGGAATGACTGGTCAGACCCGTAGTACGAAGCAGTGGTTTGATCAGCAGTAGGAATGCATGGTCAGACCTGTAGTTTGTATTAATGGTTAGATTAGCAGTAGGAAAGGATGGTCAGACCTGTAGTTTGGAGCAGTGGTTAGATTAGCATTAGCAATGAATGGTCAGACCTGTAGTATGGAGAAGTGGTTAGATCAGCAGTGGGAATGAATGGTCAGAACTGAAGTATGGAGCAGTGATTAGATCAGCAGTAGGACTGAATGGTCAGACCTGTAGTATGGAGCAGTGGTTAGATCAGCAGTGGGAATGAATGGTCAGGCCTGTAGTATGGAGCAGTGGTTTCATCAGCAGTGGGAATGAATGGTCAGGCCTGTAGTATGGAGAAGTGGTTTCATCAGCAGTGGGAATGAATGGTCAGACCTGTAGTATGGAGCAGTGGTTTGATCAGCAGTGGGAATGAATGTTCAGACCTGTAGTATGGAGCAGTGGTTAGATCAGCAGTGGGAATGAATGGTCAGACCTGCAGTATGGAGCAGTGGTTAGATGGGCTGTGGGAATGAATGGTCAGACCTGTAGTATGGAGCAGTGATTAGATCAGCAGTAGGACTGAATGGTCAGACCTGTAGTATGGAGCAGTGGTTAGATCAGCAGTGGGAATGAATGGTCAGGCCTGTAGTATGGAGCAGTGGTTTCATCAGCAGTGGGAATGAATGGTCAGGCCTGTAGTATGGAGAAGTGGTTTCATCAGCAGTGGGAATGAATGGTCAGACCTGTAGTATGGAGCAGTGGTTTGATCAGCAGTGGGAATGAATGTTCAGACCTGTAGTATGGAGCAGTGGTTAGATCAGCAGTGGGAATGAATGGTCAGACCTGCAGTATGGAGCAGTGGTTAGATGGGCTGTGGGAATGAATGGTCAGGCCTGTAGTATGGAGCAGTGGTTTGATCAGCAGTGAGAATGAATGGTCAGACCTGTAGTATGGAGCATTGGTTAGATCAGCAGTGGGAATGAATGGTCAGACCTGTAGTATCGAGCAGTGGTTTGATCAGCAGTGGGAATGAATGGTCAGACCTGTAGTATGGAGCAGTGGTTAGATCAGCAGTGGGAATGAATGGTAAGACCTCTAGTATGGAGCAGTGGTAAGATCAGCAGTGGGAATGAATGGTCAGACCTGTAGTATGAAGCAGTGGTTTGATCAGCAGAGGAAATGAATGGTCAGACCTGTAGTATGGAGCAGTGGTTAGATTAGCAGTAGGAATGCATGGTCAGACCTGTAGTATGGAGCAGTGGTTTGATCAGCAGTAGGAATAAATGGTGGGACCTTTAACATGGAGCAGTGGTTAGATCAGCAGTAGGACTGAATGGTCAGACCTGTAGTCTGGAGCAGTGGTGAGATCAGCTGTGGGAATGAAAGGTCAGGCCTGTAGTATGGAGCAGTGGTTTCATCAGCAGTGGGAATAAATGGTCAGACCTGTAGTTTGGAGCATTGGTTTGATCAGCAGTGGGAATGAATGGTCAGACCTGTAGTACAGAGCAGTGGTTTGATCAGCAGTAGGAATGAATGGTCAGACCTGTAGTTTGGAGCTATGGTTGAATTAGCAGTAGGAATGAATGGTCAGACCTGTAGTATGGAGTAGTGGTTTGATCAGCAGTGGGAATGAATGGTCAGACCTGTAGTTTGTAGCAGTGGTTAGATTAGCAGTAGGAATGAATGGTCAGACCTGTAGTTTTGAGCTTTGGTTAGATTAGCAGTAGGAATGAATGGTCAGACCTGTAGTATGGAGTAGTGGTTTGATCAGCAGTGGGAATGAATGGTCAGACCTGTAGTATGGAGCAGTGGTTAGATCAGCAGTGGGAATGAATGGTCAGGCCTGTAGTATGGAGCAGTGGTTTCATCAGCAGTGGGAATGAATGGTCAGACCTGTAGTATGGAGCATTGGTTTGATCAGCAGTGGGAATGAATGGTCAGACCTGTAGTATGGAGCAGTGGTTTGATCAGCAGTGGGAATGAATGGTCAGACCTGTAGTATGGAGCAGTGGTTAGATCAGCAGTAGGAATGAATGCTCAGACCTGTAGTATGGAGCAGTGGTTCGCTCAGCAGTGGGAATGAATTGTCAGACCTGTAGATTGAAGCAGTGGTTAGATCAACAGTAGGATTGAATGGTCAGACCTGTAGTATGGAGCAGTGGTTAGCTCAGCAGTGGGAATGAATGGTCAGACCTGTAGTTTGGAGCTGTGGTTAGATTAGCAGTAGGAATGAATGGTCAGACCTGTAGTACGGAGCAGTGGTTAGCTCAGCAGTGGGAATGAATGGTCAGACCTGTAGTTTGGCGCAGTGGTAAGATTAGCAGTAGGAATGAATGGTCAGACCTGTAGTATAGAGCAGTGGTTAGATCAGCAGTGAGAATTAATGGTGGGACCTTTAGCATTGTTGGGAAACAGGATTTTCAGGTGTTGGCAATACGGGGAGCCAGACGATTTGATCAATGGGTCATGAATGTGTATTAGGTGATAAAGAGAAGCCGTCAGGTCCGGCAGGACATATCGCCTATTTGCGACTTCCAGCTTGAATCTCCGTTTGTCTTCAGTTCCGACAGGACAATAGGCACTAGCACCCCTTAGTTGGAGGTTCCGTATGCCCACATATGGAGCTCATCTTCCGAGGGTTGGGAATCTATTGAACCAATTAAGTTGGGTGGTTTAGGAGAGGCCCAATTGTAGAGTACTGCTTTTTATCAATGTGTAAACCCTGGAACCAATCAGCAACAACTTCTGATAACATTAAAGAAATCATATGCAAATATCTGTACTTTAACATGTATAAAGCTTCTTCCAAAATGAAGGAATTTTAGAACTTTGCATCACGCTGTTGTTCTCACTGTCGGCTGTGTAATAAACTCTTTCCTGCTTTTGCCACGAACATCGGAGTCTGCTTCTTCATCGGGACAACGTTCTTGGTTTTTTATTAATTTACCAACAAATTTGGCGCTGCAAAGCAGGGTGGATTCGTTTCCGGACCTCCGTTAGTTTCCCGACCAATACAAGAGCGAGTACTTTGTTTTATCTTAATATAACTTGCAAGTCAAAATTACGGAGATCTGGAACGCTCCACCCAGTGGTACGTTAACCTATTAATTTTAAATTGACCGGTGTAGAAGCGATCAGTTGTTCGTGGTTAAAAAGCTGTGTCTTTGTGTAATGCGTGATGGTTATCAGTGCTGCTTGTGATACCAGTGCTGTTGTGTGATACAAGCCTATGTATTGAAAACATAGCTATTTTGTGACGGGGTGAATGTTGGTCATCCCTGCTTTCGGAGAGTGAGAATTCACGCCAAAAAGGCGAATACGTGATTGCGTGGCTGTGGCAAGCGTATGTGGGTCGCCCACGGCACAGACGTGAATAATTATTTTCATGTCTGGGTATTAGGTAGCCTACCTAAGAAGCGCATATCGTGTCTTTGTTTTTTTTTTTTCGGTTTATGTTCCGGGAGAGTTAGTGTTAGCGCCCCGGGCCCAGAGTGAGCGTCTTTCACTTGGGTAATTTTTGTCTGTGTTATAGGTTGAGAGAGAGTGCATGTGGCGCGCCTCCAACCCGTCTTGTGGGTATTTGAGAAGCCAACTCGTGCCCGCCGTGAATCTCGTCATTGTCGCTCTTGAAGTTTGATGTTGTCCTGAGTCTTTATTGTTTCGTGTTGGGTTTTATTCTTGACCGTACGCTTAGTAAGCTACTGGCTAGTTACGCGCGTTTATATATTTCTGAAGGCCTATCTTACAACTAGAATTTAGGCTGCACCTTGACGAACGCCGTATTAATTTTAAATAAACATGACAAACATAGCAAATTCAAACGCCCTTGAATGCGCCGGCAGTATAACTAGCTATTTGTTGAAAAAATACGCAAAAGAACAAAAGGAAATGTGTAAGGCTGGTTGGGATCCCAACGGATCCACTCCGGATTCTTTTGATTGGTGGTCGAAACAGAAGAAAAACAGGACGGCTTATGGTACCATTGTCTTGATTACAGAACACCAAAAACTTATAGAGAAGTGTGACAAAATGCACAGTCGGCTAGAAACTCAAGACATAGAGTTGTCGGATATGCGAAAACAGATCGAAGAATTTCATGAAAAATGTAATCGCCTTAATCACAGCATTGCTCTGACAATTCCAGATGAATCAAAAAAGGTTCAAAGGTTATATCCCGATTTGAGCGAACTACGTTCAGTTACCGATCCAATACATTCTGATGATGATGATACAAAGCACGTAGCTCCTATGGCTCCAATGGTTACCAAAATTCGCGGTAGAGGAAATGAACAGCGATTTCACGTTGACCATGTACCTCTCAATGTAATCGACATGAGAGCGCTACTAAAGGATTTACCGAGTCTACAAACGAACGACGATAACTTGCAATTTTGGCGACAGATAAACGAGCTACAACGAAGCATGTCTTTACATCCGTTAGACTTGTTTGCAATTGTGCGCGCTAAGTGTCCCACTTTGAGTTGGAACTCAATAGAGCCGGGAAGCCTCAGGGAAGAAATGTGGGCAGCTGGGCCTTGGGATACTCGTACCGAGCTCCAAACTTCCATTGATCATTTCTGTGTTGCAGTGAAAAACGCGCTGGGCAAAGGCACTGCTAAATGGCATTTATTTACGGCAGTAGTGCAAGGTAGCTTGCCGTTTGCAGAATACGCTGATAGAAAATATGAAGCATTCGAAACATACAGCGGCTTCCCTAACCCCGATAGAGATGTTGCTGTATTTGTCCAACAGCTGCTGGCGGATGCAGGACCACATATACAGAATGTTTTGGCAATTGGTAACAATCCTGGTAAGACTTTTAATGATATTGTTACGTGGGCTTCACGTTTAGAGGAACAGATCCGTAAAAATGCGTCTACTCCTCATCGCATTGCAGCCGTGCGCGACAATATTCTGAACAATAAAATAAATTGCGAGAATTGTGGAAAAATAGGTCATCGGGCTCATCAATGCAGAGGAAGGGACCACAGGAAACATAGGCGTTACACTCCTCAAAACCGGGATGATGATAAATGCATTCGTTGCGGAGAAGGACACAGGGCACCTCAATGTCCAGCTACTCTGCCAAATGCGCACGGTTCCAAAGATGACTGCACACCCGAAAACCGAGAACATCAGATCACAAAGGCGCACGCGTCCAATCACGAATACGCCCACTTGAAGAGAGAACCGCTATCGCCACAGTTCTGCGTCCCCGCGCTGCTCGAGATGTCTGTAAGATTCTGTAACTTTTTGACTTTTGTGGGAACCGCATATCTGAGTTTTCTGTTATTGCAGAATCAATCAATGCTCTTTTTAAATGCCCGTGTCGCCCACTGGAAACAGCTGATTGGGCACATGAGTGTAAAGAAGCATTTACTGCTCTGAGTCCTCTTCGAGTTACAGGTATCCCGGGATCCACCACTCCCATGCAAAACCATGCCATTCACCCGAAGACACCACCAAAACTACCGAAGGCTGACTCAAACCACGCTACCTGGGACACACACAGCCTTCATTAATCAGGTGCATGTGTTTTTGATTGGTTGCCTAACTATTTGGGTAATCTCGATAAAATTGTGAATGAATACATTTTTCAAATTATACTGGAATTATATATGCTTATCCTATTAATTTAAGGCGTGAAATTCATCCTCAATAAATTAATCTGTGGTAAAGCAAGTAACTTGTTCACTCTGACAGGACTCCAACAGCAGTCATAATATAGACCCAAGTGTGATGAATCAGGTGTACTTGAATAATACCCTCACAATGTATTCTGTTCTCTCCCCCATACACTGGAGAGGAAACCTACACCTACTGCTGAGGACATGACGCTGAGGTTTCGGACCACGCTGCTGCAAACTCCTTTGCCAGAAGAATACTGCACAAGACAACCCGCAACAACAATGTCACTCATCATACAGCTCATTGTTGTAGAATTCAAAAGGACTTGTGCCATTGACAATAATGGCATTCACATATGCGACCAGTACACATGACAGCCAAACATGCCAACAAATCAGAGCTGTTATGGCTGTGGACTCTAAGTAGCAGTGCCTGTACTTGGTAATAGGCCATGTACATGATCTACTTTTAAAATGTTTCTTTGACACTTCTTGCCTGTTCTTTTCTTTTTTGCACAGCCGCTCACTAACAGTGGGTCCTCTACATCTCATTCTCATGCCTATTTCATATAGCCTTCCAGTGCCGGTCATTGACAGATGACATTGGGCCTCGAGAGCCTGGGTCTGTCCAAGGTTTCTCCCACTTCACTGGGGAGTTTTTCCTTGCCACTGTCGCCTCTGGCTTGCTTTCTTGGTCCCTGGCCTGGTATCGGTGTGAAGTTGTTGCTTTAGATATTTTGTCATTAGAAATTAATTTGCCATCACTCTTGTAATTTTCTTTTTAACTATTTGACTGTGAAGTTGACCTCATCATTCGTTGTCTGTTGGGTCAAAAAGTAGGGACTGTTGGGAAACAGGATTTTCAGGTGTTGGCAATACGGGGAGCCAGACGATTTGATCAATGGGTCATGAATGTGTATTAGGTGATAAAGAGAAGCCGTCAGGTCCGGCAGGACATATCGCCTATTTGCGACTTCCAGCTTGAATCTCCGTTTGTCTTCAGTTCCGACAGGACAATAGGCACTAGCACCCCTTAGTTGGAGGTTCCGTATGCCCACATATGGAGCTCATCTTCCGAGGGTTGGGAATCTATTGAACCAATTAAGTTGGGTGGTTTAGGAGAGGCCCAATTGTAGAGTACTGCTTTTTATCAATGTGTAAACCCTGGAACCAATCAGCAACAACTTCTGATAACATTAAAGAAATCATATGCAAATATCTGTACTTTAACATGTATAAAGCTTCTTCCAAAATGAAGGAATTTTAGAACTTTGCATCACGCTGTTGTTCTCACGGTCGGCTGTGTAATAAACTCTTTCCTGCTTTTGCCACGAACATCGGAGTCTGCTTCTTCATCGGGACAACGTTCTTGGTTTTTTATTAATTTACCAACAGCATGGAGCAGTGGTTAGATCAACAGTAAGAATGAATGATCAGATCTGTTGTACGGAGCAGTGGTAAGATCAGCTGTGGGAATGAATGGTCAGGCCTGTAGTATGGAGCAGTGGTTTCATCAGCAGTGGGAATGAATGGTCAGACCGGTAGTATGGAGCAGTGGTTAGATCAGCAGTGGGAATGAATGGTCAGACCTGTAGTATGGAGCAGTGGTTAGATCAGCTGTGGGAATGAATGGTCAGGCCTGTAGTATGGAGCAGTGGTTTCATCAGCAGTGGGAATGAATGGTCAGACCTGTAGTTTGCAGCATTGGTTTGATCAGCAGTGGGAATGACTGGTCAGACTCGTAGTACGGAGCAGTGGTTTGATCAGCAGTAGGAATGCATGGTCAGACCTGTAGTTTGTAGCAATGGTTAGATTAGCAGTAGGAAAGGATGGTCAGACCTGTAGTTTGAAGCAGTGGTTAGATTAGCAGTGGGAATGAATGGTCAGACCTGTAGTATGGAGCAGTGGTTTTATCAGCAGTGGGAATGAATGGTCAGACCAGTAGTAAGGAGGAGTAGTTAGATCAGCAGTAGGAACGAATAGTCAGACCTGTAGTATGGAGCAGTGGTTAGATCAGCAGTGAGAATTAATGGTGGGACCTTTAGCATGGAGCAGTGGTTAGATCAACAGTAAGAATGAATGATCAGATCTGTAGTACGGAGCAGTGGTAAGATCAGCTGTGGGAATGAATGGTCAGGCCTGTAGTATGGAGCAGTGGTTAGATCAGCAGTGGGAATGAATGGTCAGACCTGTAGTATGGAGCAGTGGTTAGATCAGCTGTGGGAATGAATAGTCAGGCCTGTAGTATGGAGCAGTGGTTTCATCAGCAGTGGGAATGAATGGTCAGACCTGTAGTTTGCAGCATTGGTTTGATCAGCAGTGGGAATGACTGGTCAGACCCGTAGTACGGAGCAGTGGTTTGATCAGCAGTAGGAATGCATGGTCAGACCTGTAGTTTGTAGCAATGGTTAGATTAGCAGTAGGAAAGGATGGTCAGACCTGTAGTTTGAAGCAGTGGTTAGATTAGCAGTGGGAATGAATGGTCAGACCTGTCGTATGGAGCAGTGGTTAGATCAGCAGTGGGAATGAATGGTCAGACCTGTAGTATGGAGCAGTGGTTAGATCAGCAGTAGGACTGAATGGTCAGACCTGTAGAATGGAGCAGTGGTTAGATCAGCTGTGGGAATGAATGGTCAGGCCTGTAGTTTGGAGCAGTGGTTTGATCAGCAGTGGGAATGAATGGTCAGACCTGTAGTATGGAGCAGTGGTTTGATCAGCAAAGGGAATGAATGGTCAGACCTGTAGTATGGAGCAGTGGTTAGATTAGCAGTAGGAATGAATGGTCAGACCTGTAGTATGGAGCAGTGGTTAGATCAGCAGTGGGAATAAATGGTGGGACCTTTAGCATGGAGCAGTGGTTAGATCAGCAGTAAGAATGAATGGTCAGACCTGTAGTACGAAGCAGTAGTTCGATCAGCAGTGGGAAGGAATGGTCAGACCTGTAGTATGGAGCAGTGGTTAGATCAGCTGTGGGAATGAATGGTCAGACCTGTAGTCTGGAGCAGTGGTTAGATCCGCTGTGGGAATGAATGGTCAGGCCTGTAGTATGGAGCAGTGGTTTCATCAGCAGTGGGAATAAATGGTCAGACCTGTAGTTTGGAGCATTGGTTTGATCAGCAGTGGGAATGAATGGTCAGACCTGTAGTACGGAGCAGTGGTTTGATCAGCAGTGGGAATGAATGGTCAGACCTGTAGTTTGGAGCAGTGGTTACATTAGCAGTAGGAATGAATGGTCAGACCTGTAGTTTGGAGCAGTGGTTAGATCAGCAGTAGGAATGAATGGTCAGACCAGTAGTCAGGGGGAGTAGTTAGATCAGCAGTAGGAATGAATGTTCAGACCTGGAGTTTGGAGCAGTGGTTAGATCGGCAGAGGGAATTAATGGTCAGGCTTGTAGTATGGAGCAGTGGTTACATCACCACTGGGAGTGAATGGTCAGACCTGTACTATGGTAGAGTGGCCTGACCTGTAGTATGGAGCAGTGGTTTGGTCAGCAGTGGGAATGAATGGTCAGACCTGTAGTTTGGAGCAGTGGTTTGAACAGCAGTGGGAATGAATGGTCAGACCTGTAGTATGGAGCATTGTTTAGATCAGCATTGGGAATGAATGGTCAAACCTGTAGTATGGAGCAGTGGTTTGATCAGCATCGGGAATGAATGGTCAGACCTGTAGTATGGAGCAGTGGTTAGATCAGCAGTGGGAATGAATGGTCAGACCTGTAGTTTGGAGCAGTGGTTAGATTTGCAGTAAGAATGAATGGTCAGACCTGTTGTATGTAGCAGTGGTTAGATCAGCAGTGGGAATGAATGGTCAGACCTGTAGTATGGAGCAGTGGTAAGATCAGCAGTGGAAATGAATGGTCAGACCTGTAGTATGAAGCAGGGGTGAGCTCAGCAGTGGGAATGAATGGTCAGACCTGTAGTATGGAGCATGGGTTGATCAGCAGTGGGAATGAATGGTCAGACCTGTAGTTTGGCGCAATGGTAAGATTAGCAGTAGGAATGAATGGTCAGACCTGTAGTATGGAGCAGAGGTTAGATCAGTCGTAGGAATGAATGGTCAGACCTGTAGTGTGGAGCAGTGGTTAGCTCAGCAGTGGGAATGAATGGTCAGACCTGTAGATTGGAGCAGTGGTTAGCTCAGCAGTGGGATTGAATGGTCAGACCTGTAGTATGGAGCAGTGGTTAGCTCAGCAGTGGGAATGAATGGTCAGACCTGTAGTTTGGAGCTGTGGTTAGATTAGCAGTAGGATTGAATGGTCAGACCTGTAGTTTGGAGCAGTGGTTAGATCAGCAGTAGGAATGAATGGTCAGACCAGTAGTAAGGAGGAGTAGTTAGATCAGCAGGAGGAATGAATGGTCAGACCTGTAGTATGGAGCAGTGGTTAGATCAGCAGTCAGAATTAATGGTGGGACCTTTAGCATGGAGCAGTGGTTAGATCAACAGTAAGAATGAATGATCAGATCTGTTGTACGGAGCAGTGGTAAGATCAGCTGTGGGAATGAATGGTCAGGCCTGTAGTATGGAGCAGTGGTTTCATCAGCAGTGGGAATGAATGGTCAGACCGGTAGTATGGAGCAGTGGTTAGATCAGCTGTGGGAATGAATGGTCATGCCTGTAGTATGGAGCAGTGGTTTCATCAGCAGTGGGAATGAATGGTCTGACCTGTAGTTTGCAGCATTGGTTTGATCAGCAGTGGGAATGACTGGTCAGACTCGTAGTACGGAGCAGTGGTTTGATCAGCAGTAGGAATGCATGGTCAGACCTGTAGTTTGTAGCAATGGTTAGATTAGCAGTAGGAAAGGATGGTCAGACCTGTTGTTTGAAGCAGTGGTTAGATTAGCAGTGGGAATGAATGGTCAGACCTGTAGTATGGAGCAGTGGTTTTATCAGCAGTGGGAATGAATGGTCAGACCAGTAGTAAGGAGGAGTAGTTAGATCAGCAGGAGGAATGAATGGTCAGACCTGTAGTATGGAGCAGTGGTTAGATCAGCAGTCAGAATTAATGGTGGGACCTTTAGCATGGAGCAGTGGTTAGATCAACAGTAAGAATGAATGATCAGATCTGTTGTACGGAGCAGTGGTAAGATCAGCTGTGGGAATGAATGGTCAGGCCTGTAGTATGGAGCAGTGGTTTCATCAGCAGTGGGAATGAATGGTCAGACCGGTAGTATGGAGCAGTGGTTAGATCAGCTGTGGGAATGAATGGTCATGCCTGTAGTATGGAGCAGTGGTTTCATCAGCAGTGGGAATGAATGGTCTGACCTGTAGTTTGCAGCATTGGTTTGATCAGCAGTGGGAATGACTGGTCAGACTCGTAGTACGGAGCAGTGGTTTGATCAGCAGTAGGAATGCATGGTCAGACCTGTAGTTTGTAGCAATGGTTAGATTAGCAGTAGGAAAGGATGGTCAGACCTGTTGTTTGAAGCAGTGGTTAGATTAGCAGTGGGAATGAATGGTCAGACCTGTAGTATGGAGCAGTGGTTTTATCAGCAGTGGGAATGAATGGTCAGACCAGTAGTAAGGAGGAGTAGTTAGATCAGCAGTAGGAATGAATGGTCAGCCCTGTAGTATGGAGCAGTGGTTAGATCAGCAGTGAGAATTAATGGTGGGACCTTTAGCATGGAGCAGTGGTTAGATCAACAGTAAGAATGAATGATCAGATCTGTAGTACGGAGCAGTGGTAAGATCAGCTGTGGGAATGAATGGTCAGGCCTGTAGTATGGAGCAGTGGTTTTATCAGCAGTGGGAATGAATGGTCAGACCGGCAGTATGGAGCAGTGGTTAGATCAGCAGTGGGAATGAATGTTCAGACCTGTAGTATGGAGCAGTGGTTAGATCAGCTGTGGGAATGAATAGTCAGGCCTGTAGTATGGAGCAGTGATCCCAGCAGTGGGAATGAATGGTCAGACCTGTAGTTTGCAGCATTGGTTTGATCAGCAGTGGGAATGACTGGTCAGACCTGTAGTACAGAGCAGTGGTTTGATCAGCGGTAGGAATGCATGGTCAGACCTGTAGTTTGTAGCAATGGTTAGATTAGCAGTAGGAAAGGATGGTCAGACCTGTAGTTTGAAGCAGTGGTTAGATTAGCAGTGGGAATGAATGGTCAGACCTGTAGTATGGAGCAGTGGTTTGATCAGCAGTGGGAATGAATGGTCAGACCTGTAGTTTGGAGCAGTGGTTAGATCAGCAGTAGGACTGAATGGTCAGACCTGTAGTACGGAGCAGTGGTTAGATCAGCTGTGGGAATGAATGGTCAGGCCTGTAGTATGGAGCAGTGGTTTGATCAGCAGTGGGAATGAATGGTCAGACCTGTAGTATGGAGCAGTAGTTTGATCAGCAAAGGGAATGAATTGTCAGACCTGTAGTATGGAGCAGTGGTTAGATCAGCAGTGGGAAGGAATGGTCAGACCTGTAGTATGGAGCAGTGGTTAGATCAGCTGTGGGAATGAATGGTCAGACCTGTAGTCTGGAGCAGTGGTTAGATCCGCTGTGGGAATGAATGGTCAGGCCTGTAGTATGGAGCAGAGGTTTCATCAGCAGTGGGAATAAATGGTCAGACCTGTAGTTTGGAGCATTGGTTTGATCAGCAGTGGGAATGAATGGTCAGACCTGTAGTACGGAGCAGTGGTTTGATCAGCAGTGGGAATGAATGGTCAGACCTGTAGTATGGAGCATCGGTTAGATCAGCATTGGGAATGAATGGTCAGACCTGTAGTATGGAGCAGTGGTTTGATCAGCAGTGGGCATGAATGGTCAGACCTGTAGTATGGAGCAGTGGTTAGATCAGCAGTGGGAATGAATGGTCAGACCTGTAGTTTGGAGCAGTGGTTAGATTTGCAGTAAGAATGAATGGTCAGACCTGTTGTATGTAGCAGTGGTTAGATAAGCAGTGGGAATGAATGGTCAGACCTGTAGTATGGAGCAGTGGTAAGATCAGCAGTGGGAATGAATGGTCAGACCTGTAGTATGAAGCAGGGGTGAGCTCAGCAGTGGGAATGAATGGTCAGACCTGTAGTATGGAGCAGTGGTTTTGATCAGCAGTGGGAATGAATGGTCAGACCTGTAGTTTGGCGCAGTGGTAAGATTAGCAGTAGGAATGAATGGTCAGACCTGTAGTATGGAGCAGTGGTTAGATCAGTCGTAGGAATGAATGGTCAGACCTGTAGTGTGGAGCAGTGGTTAGATCAGCAGTGGGAATGAATGATCAGACCTGTACTATGGAAGAGTGGTTAGATTAGCAGAAGGAAAGAATAGTCAGACCTGTAGTATGGAGCAGTGGTTAGATCAGCAGTAGGAATGAATGCTCAGACCTGTAGTATGGAGCAGTGGTTAGCTCAGCAGTGGGAATGAATTGTAAGACCTGTAGTTTGGAGCAGTGGTAAGATCAACAGTAGGATTGAATGGTCAGACCTGTAGTATGGAGCAGTGGTTAGCTCAGCAGTGGGAATGAATGGTCAGACCTGTAGTTTGGAGCTGTTGTTAGATTCGCAGTAGGAATGAATGGTCAGACCTGTAGTTTGGAGCAGTGGTAAGATCAGCAGTAGGAATGAATGGTCAGACCAGTAGTAAGGAGGAGTAGTTAGATCAGCAGTACGAATGAATGGTCAGACCTGTAGTATGGAGCAGTGGTTAGATCAGCAGTGAGAATTAATGGTGGGACCTTTAGCATGGAGCAGTGGTTAGATCAACAGTAAGAATGAATGATCAGATCTGTTGTACGGAGCAGTGGTAAGATCAGCTATGGGAATGAATGGTCAGGCCTGTAGTATGGAGCAGTGGTTTCATCAGCAGTGGGAATGAATGGTCAGACCGGTAGTATGGAGCAGTGGTTAGATCAGCAGTGGGAATGAATGGTCAGACCTGTAGTATGGAGCAGTGGTTAGATCAGCTGTGGGAATGAATGGTCAGGCCTGTAGTATGGAGCAGTGGTTTCATCAGCAGTGGGAATGAATGGTCAGACCTGTAGTTTGCAGCATTGGTTTGATCAGCAGTGGGAATGACTGGTAAGACCCGTAGTACGGAGCAGTGGTTTGATCAGCAGTAGGAATGCATGGTCAGACCTGTAGTTTGTAGCAATGGTTAGATTAGCAGTAGGAAAGGATGGTCAGACCTGTAGTTTGAAGCAGTGGTTAGATTAGCAGTGGGAATGAATGGTCAGACCTGTAGTATGGAGCAGTGGTATGATCAGCAGTGGGAATGAATGGTCAGACCTGTAGTATGGAGCAGTGGTTAGATCAGCAGTAGGACTGAATGGTCAGACCTGTAGTATGGAGCAGTGGTTAGATTAGCAGTGGGAATGAATGGTCAGACCTGTCGTATGGAGCAGTGGTTTGATCAGCAGTGGGAATGAATGGTCAGACCTGTAGTATGGAGCAGTGGTTAGATCAGCAGTGGGAATGAATGGTCAGACCTGTAGTATGGAGCAGTGGTAAGATCAGCAGTGGGAATGAATGGTCAGACCTGTAGTTTGGCGCAGTGGTTAGATTAGCAGTAGGAATGAATGGTCAGACCTGTAGTATGGAGCAGTGGGAAGATCAGCAGTGGGAATGAATGGTCAGACGTGTAGTTTGGCGCAGTGGTTAGATTAGCAGTAGGAATGAATGGTCAGACCCGTAGTATGGTACAGTGGTTAGATCAGCAGTGGGAATAAATGGTGGGACCTTTAGCATGGAGCAGTGGTTAGATCAACAGGAAGAATGAATGATCAGATGTGTAGTACGGAGCAGTGGTTAGATCAGCAGTGGGAATGAATGGTCAGACCTGCAGTATGGAGCAGTGGTTAGATCAGCAGTAGGACTGAATGGTCAGACCTGTAGTATGGAGCAGTGGTTAGATCAGCAGTGGGAATGAATGGTCAGGCCTGTAGTATGGAGCATTGGTTAGATCAGCAGTGGGAATGAATGGTCAGACCTGTAGTATCGAGCAGTGGTTTGATGAGCAGTGGGAATGAATGGTCAGACCTTTAGTATGGAGCAGTGGTTAGATCAGCAGTGGGAATGAATGGTAAGACCTGTAGTATGGAGCAGTGGTAAGATCAGCAGTGGGAATGAATGGTCCGACCTGTAGTATGAAGAAGTGGTTTGATCAGCAGTAGGAATGCATGGTCAGACCTGTAGTTTGTATTAATGGTTAGATTAGCAGTAGGAAAGGACGGTCAGACCTGTAGTTTGGAGCAGTAGTTAGATTAGCATTAGGAATGAATGGTCAGACCTGTAGTATGGAGAAGTGGTTAGATAAGCAGTGGGAATGAATGGTCAGACCTGTAGTATGGAGCAGTGGTTAGATCACCTGTGGGAATAAATGGTCAGGCCTGTAGTATGGAGCAGTGGTTTCATCAGCAGTGGGAATGAATGGTCAGACCTGTAGTATGGAGCATTGGTTAGATCAGCAGTGGGAATGAATGGTCAGACCTGTAGTTATGGAGCAGTGGTTTGATCAGCTGTGGGAATGAATGGTCAGACCTGTAGTATGGAGCAATGGTTAGATCAGCAGTGGGAATGAATGGTCAGACCTGTAGTATGGAGCAGTGGTTAGATCAGCTGTGGGAATGAATGGTCAGGCCTGTAGTATGGAGCAGTGGTTAGATCAGCAGTGGGAATGAATGGTCAGACCTGTAGTATGGAGCAGTGGTTTCATCAGCAGTAGGAATGAATGGTCAGGCCTGTAGTATGGAGCATTGGTTAGATCAGCAGTGGGAATGAATGGTCAGACCTGTAGTATCGAGCAGTGGTTTGATCAGCAGTGGGAATGAATGGTCAGACCAGTAGTATGGAGCAGTGGTTAGATCAGCAGTGGGAATGAATGGTAAGACCTGTAGTATGGAGCAGTGGTTTGATCAGCAGTGGGAATAAATGGTGGGACCTTTAGCATGGAGCAGTGGTTAGATCAGCAGTAGGACTGAATGGTCAGACCTGTAGTCTGGAGCATTGGTTTGATCAGCTGTGGGAATGAATGGTCAGGCCTGTAGTATGGAGCAGTGGTTTCATCAGCAGTGGGAATAAATGGTCAGACCTGTAGTTTGGAGCATTGGTTTGATCAGCAGTGGGAATGAATGGTCAGTCCTGTAGTACGGAGCAGTGGTTTGATCAGCAGTAGGAATGAATGGTCAGACCTGTAGTTTGGAGCAGTAGTTAGATTAGCATTAGGAATGAATGGTCTGACCTGTAGTATGGAGTCGTGGTTTGATCAGCAGTGGGAATGAATGGTCAGACCTGTAGTTTGTAGTAGTGGTTAGATTAGTAGTAGGAATGAATGGTCAGACCTGTAGTTTGTAGCAGTGGTTAGATTAGCAGTAGGAATGAATGGTCAGACCTGTAGTTTGGAGCTGTGGTTAGATTAGCAGTAGGAATGAATGGTCAGACCTGTAGTATGGAGCAGTGGTTTCATCAGCAGTGGGAATGAATGGTCAGACCTATAGTATGGAGCATTGGTTAGATCAGCAGTGGGAATGAATGGTCAGACCTGTAGTATGGAGCAGTGGTTTGATCAGCAGTGGGAATGAATGGTCAGACCTGTAGTATGGAGTAGTGGTTATATCAGCAGTGGGAATGAATGGTCAGACCTGTAGTATGGAGCAGTGGTAAGATCAGCAGTGGAAATGAATGGTCAGACCTGTAGTATGGAGCAGTGGTTTGATCAGCAAAGGGAATGAATGGTCAGACCTGTAGTATGGAGCAGTGGCTAGATTAGCAGTAGGAATGAATGGTCAGACCTGTAGTATGGAGCAGTGGTTAGATCAGCAGTGGGAATAAATGGTCGGACCTTGAGCATGGAGCAGTGGTTAGATCAGCAGTAAGAATGAATGGTCAGACCTGTAGTACGAAGCAGTGGTTAGATCAGCAGTGGGAAGGAATGGTCAGAACTGTAGTTTGGAGCATTGGTTTGATCAGCAGTGGGAATGAATGGTCAGACCTGTAGTCCGGAGCAGTGGTTTGATCAGCAGTGGGAATGAATGGTCAGACCTGTAGTACGGAGCAGTGGTTTGATCAGCATTAGGAATGAATGGTCAGACCTGTAGTATGGAGTAGTGATTTGATCAGCAGTGGGAATGAATGGTCAGACCTGTTGTTTGGAGCAGTGGTTCGATCTGCCGTAGGAATGCATGGTCAGACCTGTAGTTTGGAGCAGTGGTTAGATAAGCAGTAAGAATGAATGGTCAGACCTATTGTATGTAGCAGTGGTTAGATCAGCAGTGGGAATGAATGGTCAGACCTGCAGTATGGAGCAGTGGTAAGACTAGCAGTGGGAATGAATGGTCAGACCTGTAGTATGAAGCAGGGGTGAGCTCAGCAGTGGGAATGAATGGTCCGACCTGTAGTATGGAGCAGTGGTTTGATCAGCAGTGGGTATGAATGGTCAGACCTGTAGTTTGGCGCAGTGGTAAGATTAACAGTAGGAAAGAATGGTCAGACCTGTAGTATGGAGCAGTGGTTAGATCAGCAGTGAGAATTAATGGTGGGACCTTTAGCATTGAGCAGTGGTTAGATCAACAGTAAGAATGAATGATCAGATCTGTAGTACGGAGCAGTGTTAAGATCAGCTGTGGGAATGAATGGTCAGGCCTGTAGTATGGAGCAGTGGTTTGATCAGCAGTAGGAATGCATGGTCAGACCTGTAGTTTGCTGCATTGGTTTTATCAGCAGTGGGAATGACTGGTCAGACCCGTAGTACGGAGCAGTGGTTTGATCAGCAGTAGGAATGCATGGTCAGACCTGTAGTTTGGAGCAGTGGTTAGATTAGCAGTGGGAATGAATGGTCAGACCTGTAGTATGGAGCAGTGGTTTGATCAGCAGTGGGAATGAATGTTCAGACCTGAAGTATGGAGCAGTGGTTAGATCAGCAGTAAGACTGAATGGTCAGACCTGTAGTATGGAGCAGTGGTTAGATCAGCTGTGGGAATGAATGGTCAGGCCTGTAGTATGGAGCAGTGGTTTGATCAGCTGTGGGAATGAATGGTCAGACCTGTAGTATGGAGCAGTGGTTAGATTAGCAGTGGGAATGAATGGTCAGACCTGTAGTATGGAGCAGTGGTTTGATCAGCAGTGGGAATTAATGGTCAGACCTGTAGTATGGAGCAGTGGTTAGATCAGCAGTGGGATTGAATGGTCAGACCTGTAGTTTGGAGCAGTGGTTAGATAAGCAGTGAGAATGAATGGTCAGACCTGTTGTATGGAGCAGTGGTTAGATCAGCAGAGGGAATGAATGGCCAGACCTGTAGTATGGAGCAGTGGTAAGATCAGCAGTGGGAATGAATGGTCAGACCTGTAGTTTGGCGCAGTGGTTAGATTAGCAGTAGGAATGAATGGCCAGACCTGTAGTATGGTACAGTGGTTAGATCAGCAGTCGGAATAAATGGTGGGACCTTTGCATGGAGCAGTGGTTAGATCAACAGTAAGAATGAATGATCAGATGTGTAGTACGGAGCAGTGGTTAGATCAGCAGTGGGAATGATTGGTCAGACCTGTAGTATGGAGCAGTGGTTAGATCAGCAGTAGGACTGAATGGTCAGACCAGTAGTAAGGGGGAGTAGTTAGATCAGCAGTAGGAATGAATGTTCAGACCTGGAGTTTGGAGCAGTGGTTAGATCGGCAGAGGGAATGAATGGTCAGACCTGTGCTATGGTAGAGTGGCCTGACCTGTAGTATGGAGCAGTGGTTTGGTCAGCAGTGGGAATGAATGGTCAGACCTGTAGTATGGAGCATGGGTTGATCAGCAGTGGGAATGAATGGTCAGACCTGTAGTTTGGCGCAATGGTAAGATTAGCAGTAGGAATGAATGGTCAGACCTGTAGTATGGAGCAGAGGTTAGATCAGTCGTAGGAATGAATGGTCAGACCTGTAGTGTGGAGCAGTGGTTAGCTCAGCAGTGGGAATGAATGGTCAGACCTGTAGATTGGAGCAGTGGTTAGCTCAGCAGTGGGATTGAATGGTCAGACCTGTAGTATGGAGCAGTGGTTAGCTCAGCAGTGGGAATGAATGGTCAGACCTGTAGTTTGGAGCTGTGGTTAGATTAGCAGTAGGATTGAATGGTCAGACCTGTAGTTTGGAGCAGTGGTTAGATCAGCAGTAGGAATGAATGGTCAGACCAGTAGTAAGGAGGAGTAGTTAGATCAGCAGGAGGAATGAATGGTCAGACCTGTAGTATGGAGCAGTGGTTAGATCAGCAGTCAGAATTAATGGTGGGACCTTTAGCATGGAGCAGTGGTTAGATCAACAGTAAGAATGAATGATCAGATCTGTTGTACGGAGCAGTGGTAAGATCAGCTGTGGGAATGAATGGTCAGGCCTGTAGTATGGAGCAGTGGTTTCATCAGCAGTGGGAATGAATGGTCAGACCGGTAGTATGGAGCAGTGGTTAGATCAGCTGTGGGAATGAATGGTCATGCCTGTAGTATGGAGCAGTGGTTTCATCAGCAGTGGGAATGAATGGTCTGACCTGTAGTTTGCAGCATTGGTTTGATCAGCAGTGGGAATGACTGGTCAGACTCGTAGTACGGAGCAGTGGTTTGATCAGCAGTAGGAATGCATGGTCAGACCTGTAGTTTGTAGCAATGGTTAGATTAGCAGTAGGAAAGGATGGTCAGACCTGTTGTTTGAAGCAGTGGTTAGATTAGCAGTGGGAATGAATGGTCAGACCTGTAGTATGGAGCAGTGGTTTTATCAGCAGTGGGAATGAATGGTCAGACCAGTAGTAAGGAGGAGTAGTTAGATCAGCAGGAGGAATGAATGGTCAGACCTGTAGTATGGAGCAGTGGTTAGATCAGCAGTCAGAATTAATGGTGGGACCTTTAGCATGGAGCAGTGGTTAGATCAACAGTAAGAATGAATGATCAGATCTGTTGTACGGAGCAGTGGTAAGATCAGCTGTGGGAATGAATGGTCAGGCCTGTAGTATGGAGCAGTGGTTTCATCAGCAGTGGGAATGAATGGTCAGACCGGTAGTATGGAGCAGTGGTTAGATCAGCTGTGGGAATGAATGGTCATGCCTGTAGTATGGAGCAGTGGTTTCATCAGCAGTGGGAATGAATGGTCTGACCTGTAGTTTGCAG
This sequence comes from Gymnothorax reevesii, assembly GCA_029721435.1. Classification (NCBI taxonomy): domain Eukaryota; kingdom Metazoa; phylum Chordata; class Actinopteri; order Anguilliformes; family Muraenidae; genus Gymnothorax; species Gymnothorax reevesii. The sequence goes on along the minus strand of CM056587.1, from coordinate 43,582,764 downwards.
CATTGGTTTGATCAGCAGTGGGAATGACTGGTCAGACTCGTAGTACGGAGCAGTGGTTTGATCAGCAGTAGGAATGCATGGTCAGACCTGTAGTTTGTAGCAATGGTTAGATTAGCAGTAGGAACGGATGGTCAGACCTGTTGTTTGAAGCAGTGGTTAGATTAGCAGTGGGAATGAATGGTCAGACCTGTAGTATGGAGCAGTGGTTTTATCAGCAGTGGGAATGAATGGTCAGACCAGTAGTAAGGAGGAGTAGTTAGATCAGCAGTAGGAATGAATGGTCTGCCCTGTAGTATGGAGCAGTGGTTAGATCAGCAGTGAGAATTAATGGTGGGACCTTTAGCATGGAGCAGTGGTTAGATCAACAGTAAGAATGAATGATCAGATCTGTAGTACGGAGCAGTGGTAAGATCAGCTGTGGGAATGAATGGTCAGGCCTGTAGTATGGAGCAGTGGTTTTATCAGCAGTGGGAATGAATGGTCAGACCGGCAGTATGGAGCAGTGGTTAGATCAGCAGTGGGAATGAATGTTCAGACCTGTAGTATGGAGCAGTGGTTAGATCAGCTGTGGGAATGAATAGTCAGGCCTGTAGTATGGAGCAGTGATCCCAGCAGTGGGAATGAATGGTCAGACCTGTAGTTTGCAGCATTGGTTTGATCAGCAGTGGGAATGACTGGTCAGACCTGTAGTACAGAGCAGTGGTAGGAATGCATGGTCAGACCTGTAGTTTGTAGCAATGGTTAGATTAGCAGTAGGAAAGGATGGTCAGACCTGTAGTTTGAAGCAGTGGTTAGATTAGCAGTGGGAATGAATGGTCAGACCTGTAGTATGGAGCAGTGGTTTGATCAGCAGTGGGAATGAATGGTCAGACCTGTAGTTTGGAGCAGTGGTTAGATCAGCAGTAGGACTGAATGGTCAGACCTGTAGTACGGAGCAGTGGTTAGATCAGCTGTGGGAATGAATGGTCAGGCCTGTAGTATGGAGCAGTGGTTTGATCAGCAGTGGGAATGAATGGTCAGACCTGTAGTATGGAGCAGTAGTTTGATCAGCAAAGGGAATGAATTGTCAGACCTGTAGTATGGAGCAGTGGTTAGATCAGCAGTGGGAATAAATGGTGGGACCTTTAGCATGGAGCAGTGGTTAGATCAGCAGTAAGAATGAATGGTCAGACCTGTAGTACGAAGCAGTGGTTAGATCAGCTGTGGGAATGAATGGTCAGACCTGTAGTCTGGAGCAGTGGTTAGATCCGCTGTGGGAATGAATGGTCAGGCCTGTAGTATGGAGCAGTGGTTTCATCAGCAGTGGGAATAAATGGTCAGACCTGTAGTTTGGAGCATTGGTTTGATCAGCAGTGGGAATGAATGGTCAGACCTGTAGTACGGAGCAGTGGTTTGATCAGCAGTGGGAATGAATGGTCAGACCTGTAGTATGGAGCATCGGTTAGATCAGCATTGGGAATGAATGGTCAGACCTGTAGTATGGAGCAGTGGTTTGATCAGCAGTGGGCATGAATGGTCAGACCTGTAGTATGGAGCAGTGGTTAGATCAGCAGTGGGAATGAATGGTCAGACCTGTAGTTTGGAGCAGTGGTTAGATTTGCAGTAAGAATGAATGGTCAGACCTGTTGTATGTAGCAGTGGTTAGATAAGCAGTGGGAATGAATGGTCAGACCTGTAGTATGGAGCAGTGGTAAGATCAGCAGTGGGAATGAATGGTCAGACCTGTAGTATGAAGCAGGGGTGAGCTCAGCAGTGGGAATGAATGGTCAGACCTGTAGTATGGAGCAGTGGTTTTGATCAGCAGTGGGAATGAATGGTCAGACCTGTAGTTTGGCGCAGTGGTAAGATTAGCAGTAGGAATGAATGGTCAGACCTGTAGTATGGAGCAGTGGTTAGATCAGTCGTAGGAATGAATGGTCAGACCTGAAGTGTGGAGCAGTGGTTAGATCAGCAGTGGGAATGAATGATCAGACCTGTAGTATGGAGCAGTGGTTAGATCAGCAGTAGGAATTAATGCTCAGACCTGTAGTATGGAGCAGTGGTTAGCTCAGCAGTGGGAATGAATTGTAAGACCTGTAGTTTGGAGCAGTGGTAAGATCAACAGTAGGATTGAATGGTCAGACCTGTAGTATGGAGCAGTGGTTAGCTCAGCAGTGGGAATGAATGGTCAGACCTGTAGTTTGGAGCAGTGGTAAGATCAGCAGTAGGAATGAATGGTCAGACCAGTAGTAAGGAGGAGTAGTTAGATCAGCAGTACGAATGAATGGTCAGACCTGTAGTATGGAGCAGTGGTTAGATCAGCAGTGAGAATTAATGGTGGGACCTTTAGCATGGAGCAGTGGTTAGATCAACAGTAAGAATGAATGATCCGATCTGTTGTACGGAGCAGTGGTAAGATCAGCTATGGGAATGAATGGTCAGGCCTGTAGTATGGAGCAGTGGTTTCATCAGCAGTGGGAATGAATGGTCAGACCGGTAGTATGGAGCAGTGGTTAGATCAGCAGTGGGAATGAATGGTCAGACCTGTAGTATGGAGCAGTGGTTAGATCAGCTGTGGGAATGAATGGTCAGGCCTGTAGTATGGAGCAGTGGTTTCATCAGCAGTGGGAATGAATGGTCAGACCTGTAGTTTGCAGCATTGGTTTGATCAGCAGTGGGAATGACTGGTCAGACCCGTAGTACGGAGCAGTGGTTTGATCAGCAGTAGGAATGCATGGTCAGACCTGTAGTTTGTAGCAATGGTTAGATTAGCAGTAGGAAAGGATGGTCAGACCTGTAGTTTGAAGCAGTGGTTAGATTAGCAGTGGGAATGAATGGTCAGACCTGTAGTATGGAGCAGTGGTATGATCAGCAGTGGGAATGAATGGTCAGACCTGTAGTATGGAGCAGTGGTTAGATCAGCAGTAGGACTGAATGGTCAGACCTGTAGTATGGAGTTGTGGTTAGATCAGCTGTGGGAATGAATAGTCAGGCCTGTAGTATGGAGCAGTGGTTTGATCAGCAGTGGGAATGAATGGTCAGACCTGTAGTATGGAGCAGTGGTTAGATCAGCAGTTGGACTGAATGGTCAGACCTGTAGTATGGAGCAGTGGTTAGATTAGCAGTGGGAATGAATGGTCAGACCTGTCGTATGGAGCAGTGGTTTGATCAGCAGTGGGAATGAATGGTCAGACCTGTAGTATGGAGCAGTGGTTAGATCAGCAGTGGGAATGAATGGTCAGACCTGTAGTATGGAGCAGTGGTAAGATCAGCAGTGGGAATGAATGGTCAGACCTGTAGTTTGGCGCAGTGGTTAGATTAGCAGTAGGAATGAATGGTCAGACCTGTAGTATGGAGCAGTGGGAAGATCAGCAGTGGGAATGAATGGTCAGACGTGTAGTTTGGCGCAGTGGTTAGATTAGCAGTAGGAATGAATGGTCAGACCCGTAGTATGGTACAGTGGTTAGATCAGCAGTGGGAATAAATGGTGGGACCTTTAGCATGGAGCAGTGGTTAGATCAACAGGAAGAATGAATGATCAGATGTGTAGTACGGAGCAGTGGTTAGATCAGCAGTGGGAATGAATGGTCAGACCTGCAGTATGGAGCAGTGGTTAGATCAGCAGTAGGACTGAATGGTCAGACCTGTAGTATGGAGCAGTGGTTAGATCAGCAGTGGGAATGAATGGTCAGGCCTGTAGTATGGAGCATTGGTTAGATCAGCAGTGGGAATGAATGGTCAGACCTGTAGTATCGAGCAGTGGTTTGATGAGCAGTGGGAATGAATGGTCAGACCTTTAGTATGGAGCAGTGGTTAGATCAGCAGTGGGAATGAATGGTAAGACCTGTAGTATGGAGCAGTGGTAAGATCAGCAGTGGGAATGAATGGTCCGACCTGTAGTATGAAGAAGTGGTTTGATCAGCAGTAGGAATGCATGGTCAGACCTGTAGTTTGTATTAATGGTTAGATAAGCATTAGGAATGAATGGTCAGACCTGTAGTATGGAGAAGTGGTTAGATAAGCAGTGGGAATGAATGGTCAGACCTGTAGTATGGAGCAGTGGTTAGATCACCTGTGGGAATAAATGGTCAGGCCTGTAGTATGGAGCAGTGGTTTCATCAGCAGTGGGAATGAATGGTCAGACCTGTAGTATGGAGCATTGGTTAGATCAGCAGTGGGAATGAATGGTCAGACCTGTAGTTATGGAGCAGTGGTTTGATCAGCTGTGGGAATGAATGGTCAGACCTGTAGTATGGAGCAATGGTTAGATCAGCAGTGGGAATGAATGGTCAGACCTGTAGTATGGAGCAGTGGTTAGATCAGCTGTGGGAATGAATGATCAGGCCTGTAGTATGGAGCAGTGGTTAGATCAGCAGTGGGAATGAATGGTCAGACCTGTAGTATGGAGCAGTGGTTTCATCAGCAGTAGGAATGAATGGTCAGGCCTGTAGTATGGAGCATTGGTTAGATCAGCAGTGGGAATGAATGGTCAGACCTGTAGTATCGAGCAGTGGTTTGATCAGCAGTGGGAATGAATGGTCAGACCAGTAGTATGGAGCAGTGGTTTCATCAGCAGTAGGAATGAATGGTCAGGCCTGTAGTATGGAGCATTGGTTAGATCAGCAGTGGGAATGAATGGTAAGACCTGTAGTATGGAGCAGTGGTTTGATCAGCAGTGGGAATAAATGGTGGGACCTTTAGCATGGAGCAGTGGTTAGATCAGCAGTAGGACTGAATGGTCAGACCTGTAGTCTGGAGCATTGGTTCTATCAGCTGTGGGAATGAATGGTCAGGCCTGTAGTATGGAGCAGTGGTTTCATCAGCAGTGGGAATAAATGGTCAGACCTGTAGTTTGGAGCATTGGTTTGATCAGCAGTGGGAATGAATGGTCAGACCTGTAGTACGGAGCAGTGGTTTGATCAGCAGTAGGAATGAATGGTCAGACCTGTAGTTTGGAGCAGTAGTTAGATTAGCATTAGGAATGAATGGTCTGACCTGTAGTATGGAGTCGTGGTTTGATCAGCAGTGGGAATGAATGGTCAGACCTGTAGTTTGTAGTAGTGGTTAGATTAGTAGTAGGAATGAATGGTCAGACCTGTAGTTTGTAGCAGTGGTTAGATTAGCAGTAGGAATGAATGGTCAGACCTGTAGTTTGGAGCTGTGGTTAGATTAGCAGTAGGAATGAATGGTCAGACCTGTAGTATGGAGCAGTGGTTTCATCAGCAGTGGGAATGAATGGTCAGACCTATAGTATGGAGCATTGGTTAGATCAGCAGTGGGAATGAATGGTCAGACCTGTAGGATGGAGCAGTGGTTTGATCAGCAGTGGGAATGAATGGTCAGACCTGTAGTATGGAGTAGTGGTTATATCAGCAGTGGGAATGAATGGTCAGACCTGTAGTATGGAGCAGTGGTAAGATCAGCAGTGGAAATGAATGGTCAGACCTGTAGTATGGAGCAGTGGTTTGATCAGCAAAGGGAATGAATGGTCAGACCTGTAGTATGGAGCAGTGGCTAGATTAGCAGTAGGAATGAATGGTCAGACCTGTAGTATGGAGCAGTGGTTAGATCAGCAGTGGGAATAAATGGTCGGACCTTGAGCATGGAGCAGTGGTTAGATCAGCAGTAAGAATGAATGGTCAGACCTGTAGTACGAAGCAGTGGTTAGATCAGCAGTGGGAAGGAATGGTCAGGCCTGTAGTATGGAGCAGTGGTTTCATCAGCAGTGGAAATAAATGGTCAGAACTGTAGTTTGGAGCATTGGTTTGATCAGCAGTGGGAATGAATGGTCAGACCTGTAGTCCGGAGCAGTGGTTTGATCAGCAGTGGGAATGAATGGTCAGACCTGTAGTACGGAGCAGTGGTTTGATCAGCATTAGGAATGAATGGTCAGACCTGTAGTATGGAGTAGTGGTTTGATCAGCAGTGGGAATGAATGGTCAGACCTGTTGTTTGGAGCAGTGGTTCGATCTGCCGTAGGAATGCATGGTCAGACCTGTAGTTTGGAGCAGTGGTTAGATAAGCAGTAAGAATGAATGGTCAGACCTGTTGTATGTAGCAGTGGTTAGATCAGCAGTGGGAATGAATGGTCAGACCTGCAGTATGGAGCAGTGGTAAGACTAGCAGTGGGAATGAATGGTCAGACCTGTAGTATGAAGCAGGGGTGAGCTCAGCAGTGGGAATGAATGGTCCGACCTGTAGTATGGAGCAGTGGTTTGATCAGCAGTGGGTATGAATGGTCAGACCTGTAGTTTGGCGCAGTGGTAAGATTAACAGTAGGAAAGAATGGTCAGACCTGTAGTATGGAGCAGTGGTTAGATCAGCAGTGAGAATTAATGGTGGGACCTTTAGCATTGAGCAGTGGTTAGATCAACAGTAAGAATGAATGATCAGATCTGTAGTACGGAGCAGTGTTAAGATCAGCTGTGGGAATGAATGGTCAGGCCTGTAGTATGGAGCAGTGGTTTGATCAGCAGTAGGAATGCATGGTCAGACCTGTAGTTTGCTGCATTGGTTTTATCAGCAGTGGGAATGACTGGTCAGACCCGTAGTACGGAGCAGTGGTTTGATCAGCAGTAGGAATGCATGGTCAGACCTGTAGTTTGGAGCAGTGGTTAGATTAGCAGTGGGAATGAATGGTCAGACCTGTAGTATGGAGCAGTGGTTTGATCAGCAGTGGGAATGAATGTTCAGACCTGAAGTATGGAGCAGTGGTTAGATCAGCAGTAAGACTGAATGGTCAGACCTGTAGTATGGAGCAGTGGTTAGATCAGCTGTGGGAATGAATGGTCAGGCCTGTAGTATGGAGCAGTGGTTTGATCAGCTGTGGGAATGAATGGTCAGACCTGTAGTATGGAGCAGTGGTTAGATTAGCAGTGGGAATGAATGGTCAGACCTGTAGTATGGAGCAGTGGTTTGATCAGCAGTGGGAATTAATGGTCAGACCTGTAGTATGGAGCAGTGGTTAGATCAGCAGTGGGATTGAATGGTCAGACCTGTAGTTTGGAGCAGTGGTTAGATAAGCAGTGAGAATGAATGGTCAGACCTGTTGTATGGAGCAGTGGTTAGATCAGCAGAGGGAATGAATGGCCAGACCTGTAGTATGGAGCAGTGGTAAGATCAGCAGTGGGAATGAATGGTCAGACCTGTAGTTTGGCGCAGTGGTTAGATTAGCAGTAGGAATGAATGGCCAGACCTGTAGTATGGTACAGTGGTTAGATCAGCAGTCGGAATAAATGGTGGGACCTTTGCATGGAGCAGTGGTTAGATCAACAGTAAGAATGAATGATCAGATGTGTAGTACGGAGCAGTGGTTAGATCAGCAGTGGGAATGATTGGTCAGACCTGTAGTATGGAGCAGTGGTTAGATCAGCAGTAGGACTGAATGGTCAGACCAGTAGTAAGGGGGAGTAGTTAGATCAGCAGTAGGAATGAATGTTCAGACCTGGAGTTTGGAGCAGTGGTTAGATCGGCAGAGGGAATTAATGGTCAGGCTTGTAGTATGGAGCAGTGGTTACATCACCACTGGGAGTGAATGGTCAGACCTGTACTATGGTAGAGTGGCCTGACCTGTAGTATGGAGCAGTGGTTTGGTCAGCAGTGGGAATGAATGGTCAGACCTGTAGTTTGGAGCAGTGGTTAGATCAGCAGTGGGAATGAATGGTCAGACCTGTAGTTTGGAGCAGTGGTTTGAACAGCAGTGGGAATGAATGGTCAGACCTGTAGTATGGAGCATTGTTTAGATCAGCATTGGGAATGAATGGTCAAACCTGTAGTATGGAGCAGTGGTTAGATCAGCAGTGGGAATGAATGGTCAGACCTGTAGTTTGGAGCAGTGGTTAGATTTGCAGTAAGAATGAATGGTCAGACCTGTTGTATGTAGCAGTGGTTAGATCAGCAGTGGGAATGAATGGTCAGACCTGTAGTATGGAGCAGTGGTAGGATCAGCAGTGGAAATGAATGGTCAGATCTGTAGTATGAAGCAGGGGTGAGCTCAGCAGTGGGAATGAATGGTCAGACCTGTAGTATGGAGCATGGGTTGATCAGCAGTGGGAATGAATGGTCAGACCTGTAGTTTGGCGCAGTGGTAAGATTAGCAGTAGGAATGAATGGTCAGACCTGTAGTATGGAGCAGTGGTTAGATCAGTCGTAGGAATGAATGGTCAGACCTGTAGTGTGGAGCAGTGGTTAGCTCAGCAGTGGGAATGAATGGTCAGACCTGTAGATTGGAGCAGTGGTTAGCTCAGCAGTGGGATTGAATGGTCAGACCTGTAGTATGGAGCAGTGGTTAGCTCAGCAGTGGGAATGAATGGTCAGACCTGTAGTTTGGAGCTGTGGTTAGATTAGCAGTAGGATTGAATGGTCAGACCTGTAGTTTGGAGCAGTGGTTAGATCAGCAGTAGGAATGAATGGTCAGACCAGTAGTAAGGAGGAGTAGTTAGATCAGCAGTAGGAATGAATGGTCAGACCTGTAGTATGGAGCAGTGGTTAGATCAGCAGTGAGAATTAATGGTGGGACCTTTAGCATGGAGCAGTGGTTAGATCAACAGTAAGAATGAATGATCAGATCTGTCGTACGGAGCAGTGGTAAGATCAGCTGTGGGAATGAATGGTCATGCCTATAGTATGGAGCAGTGGTTTCATCAGCAGTGGGAATGAATGGTCAGACCTGTAGTTTGCAGCATTGGTTTGATCAGCAGTGGGAATGACTGGTCAGACTCGTAGTACGGAGCAGTGGTTTGATCAGCAGTAGGAATGCATGGTCAGACCTGTAGTTTGTAGCAATGGTTAGATTAGCAGTAGGAAAGGATGGTCAGACCTGTAGTTTGACGCAGTGGTTAGATTAGCAGTGGGAATGAATGGTCAGACCTGTAGTATGGAGCAGTGGTTTTATCAGCAGTGGGAATGAATGGTCAGACCGGCAGTATGGAGCAGTGGTTAGATCAGCAGTGGGAATGAATGCTCAGACCTGTAGTATGGAGCAGTGGTTAGATCAGCTGTGGGAATGAATAGTCAGGCCTGTAGTATGGAGCAGTGATCCCAGCAGTGGGAATGAATGGTCAGACCTGTAGTTTGCAGCATTGGTTTGATCAGCAGTGGGAATGACTGGTCAGACCTGTAGTTTGTAGCAGTGGTTAGATTAGCAGTGGGAATGAATGGTCAGACCTGTAGTATGGAGCAGTGGTTTGATCAGCAGTGGGAATGAATGGTCAGACCTGTAGTTTGGAGCAGTGGTTAGATCAGCAGTAGGACTGAATGGTCAGACCTGTAGTATGGAGCAGTGGTTAGATCAGCTGTGGGAATGAATGGTCAGGCCTGTAGTATGGAGCAGTGGTTTGATCAGCAGTGGGAATGAATGGTCAGGCCTGTAGTATGGAGCAGTAGTTTGATCAGCAAAGGGAATGAATGGTCAGACCTGTAGTATGGAGCAGTGGTTAGATCAGCAGTGGGAATAAATGGTGGGACCTTTAGCATGGAGCAGTGGTTAGATCAGCAGTAAGAATGAATGGTCAGACCTGTAGTACGAAGCAGTAGGTCGATCAGCAGTGGGAAGGAATGGTCAGACCTGTAGTATGGAGCAGTGGTTTGATCAGCAGTGGGAATTAATGGTCAGACCTGTAGTATGGAGCAGTGGTTAGATCAGCAGTGGGATTGAATGGTCAGACCTGTAGTTTGGAGCAGTGGTTAGATAAGCAGTGAGAATGAATGGTCAGACCTGTTGTATGGAGCAGTGGTTAGATCAGCAGAGGGAATGAATGGCCAGACCTGTAGTATGGAGCAGTGGTAAGATCAGCAGTGGGAATGAATGGTCAGACCTGTAGTTTGGCGCAGTGGTTAGATTAGCAGTAGGAATGAATGGCCAGACCTGTAGTATGGTACAGTGGTTAGATCAGCAGTCGGAATAAATGGTGGGACCTTTGCATGGAGCAGTGGTTAGATCAACAGTAAGAATGAATGATCAGATGTGTAGTACGGAGCAGTGGTTAGATCAGCAGTGGGAATGATTGGTCAGACCTGTAGTATGGAGCAGTGGTTAGATCAGCAGTAGGACTGAATGGTCAGACCAGTAGTAAGGGGGAGTAGTTAGATCAGCAGTAGGAATGAATGTTCAGACCTGGAGTTTGGAGCAGTGGTTAGATCGGCAGAGGGAATTAATGGTCAGGCTTGTAGTATGGAGCAGTGGTTACATCACCACTGGGAGTGAATGGTCAGACCTGTACTATGGTAGAGTGGCCTGACCTGTAGTATGGAGCAGTGGTTCGGTCAGCAGTGGGAATGAATGGTCAGACCTGTAGTTTGGAGCAGTGGTTTGAACAGCAGTGGGAATGAATGGTCAGACCTGTAGTATGGAGCATTGTTTAGATCAGCATTGGGAATGAATGGTCAAACCTGTAGTATGGAGCAGTGGTTTGATCAGCATCGGGAATGAATGGTCAGACCTGTAGTATGGAGCAGTGGTTTTATCAGCAGTGGGAATGAATGGTCAGACCTGTAGTTTGGAGCAGTGGTTAGATTTGCAGTAAGAATGAATGGTCAGACCTGTTGTATGTAGCAGTGGTTAGATCAGCAGTGGGATTGAATGGTCAGACCTGTAGTATGGAGCAGTGGATAGATCAGCAGTGGGAATGAATGGTCAGACCTGAAGTTTGGAGCAGTGGTTTGAACAGCAGTGGGAATGAATGGTCAGACCTGTAGTATGGAGCATTGTTTAGATCAGCATTGGGAATGAATGGTCAAACCTGTAGTATGGAGCAGTGGTTTGATCAGCATCGGGAATGAATGGTCAGACCTGTAATATGGAGCAGTGGTTAGATCAGCAGTGGGAATGAATGGTCAGACCTGTAGTTTGGAGCAGTGGTTAGATTTGCAGTAAGAATGAATGGTCAGACCTGTTGTATGTAGCAGTGGTTAGATCAGCAGTGGGATTGAATGGTCAGACCTGTAGTATGGAGCAGTGGTAAGATCAGCAGTGGGAATGAATGGTCAGACCTGTAGTTTGGAGCAGTGGTTAGATTTGCAGTAAGAATGAATGGTCAGACCTGTTGTATGTAGCAGTGGTTAGATCAGCAGTGGGATTGAATGGTCAGACCTGTAGTATGAAGCAGGGGTGAGCTCAGCAGTGGGAATGAATGGTCAGACCTGTAGTATGGAGCATGGGTTGATCAGCAGTGGGAATGAATGGTCAGACCTGTAGTTTGGCGCAGTGGTAAGATAAGCAGTAGGAATGAATGGTCAGACCTGTAGTATGGAGCAGTGGTTAGATTAGCAGTAGGATTGAATGGTCAGACCTGTAGTTTGGAGCAGTGGTTAGATCAGCAGTAGGAATGAATGGTCAGACCAGTAGTAAGGAGGAGTAGTTCAAATTCAAAATTCAAATTCAATTTATTTGTATAGCGCTTTTCACAGATAAACTGTCACAAAGACGCTTTACAGTCAGAGATGAGTTACTGAAAGGGCAGTGCCCAGCCTATTCCCCACTACAGCAAATGAGGCAAAAAACTCCCGGTAGGGAGAAAAATCCTAAAACAGTGGTGAGAAAAAACTCCCCAGTGGGAAGAAATCTCAGGAGGAACCCGGCTATAGTGGGGAAGCCCATCCTCCGCGGGCTAGCTAGTTAATAAGAAGATAATGACAATAGAGTTCCATAAAAGTCCATCTAAACAGTGTAGTTAGATCAGCAGTAGGAATGAATGGTCAGACCTGTAGTATGGAGCAGTGGTTAGATCAGCAGTGAGAATTAATGGTGGGACCTTTAGCATGGAGCAGTGGTTAGATCAACAGTAAGAATGAATGATCAGATCTGTTGTACGGAGCAGTGGTAAGATCAGCTGTGGGAATGAATGGTCAGGCCTGTAGTATGGAGCAGTGGTTTCATCAGCAGTGGGAATGAATGGTCAGACCGGTAGTATGGAAGAGTGGTTAGATCAGCTGTGGGAATGAATGGTCATGCCTGTAGTATGGAGCAGTGGTTTCATCAGCAGTGGGAATGAATGGTCAGACCTGTAGTTTGCAGCATTGGTTTGATCAGCAGTGGGAATGACTGGTCAGACTCGTAGTACGGAGCAGTGGTTTGATCAGCAGGAGGAATGCATGGTCAGACCTGTAGTTTGTAGCAATGGTTAGATTAGCAGTAGGAAAGGATGGTCAGACCTGTAGTTTGAAGCAGTGGTTAGATTAGCAGTGGGAATGAATGGTCAGACCTGTAGTATGGAGCAGTGGTTTTATCAGCAGTGGGAATGAATGGTCAGACCAATAGTAAGGAGGAGTAGTTAGATCAGCAGTAGGAATGAATGGTCAGACCTGTAGTATGGAGCAGTGGTTAGATCAGCAGTGAGAATTAATGGTGGGACCTTTAGCATGGAGCAGTGGTTAGATCAACAGTAAGAATGAATGATCAGATCTGTAGTACGGAGCAGTGGTAAGATCAGCTGTGGGAATGAATGGTCAGGCCTGTAGTATGGAGCAGTGGTTTTATCAGCAGTGGGAATGAATGGTCAGACCGGCAGTATGGAGCAGTGGTTAGATCAGCAGTGGGAATGAATGTTCAGACCTGTAGTATGGAGCAGTGGTTAGATCAGCTGTGGGAATGAATAGTCAGGCCTGTAGTATGGAGCAGTGATCCCAGCAGTGGGAATGAATGGTCAGACCTGTAGTTTGCAGCATTGGTTTGATCAGCAGTGGGAATGACTGGTCAGACCTGTAGTACAGAGCAGTGGTTTGATCAGCGGTAGGAATGCATGGTCAGACCTGTAGTTTGTAGCAATGGTTAGATTAGCAGTAGGAAAGGATGGTCAGACCTGTAGTTTGAAGCAGTGGTTAGATTAGCAGTGGGAATGAATGGTCAGACCTGTAGTATGGAGCAGTGGTTTGATCAGCAGTGAAAATGAATGGTCAGACCTGTAGTTTGGAGCAGTGGTTAGATCAGCAGTAGGACTGAATGGTCAGACCTGTAGTATGGAGCAGTGGTTAGATCAGCTGTGGGAATGAATGGTCAGGCCTGTAGTATGGAGCAGTGGTTTGATCAGCAGTGGGAATGAATGGTCAGACCTGTAGTATGGAGCAGTAGTTTGATCAGCAAAGGGAATGAATTGTCAGACCTGTAGTATGGAGCAGTGGTTAGATTAGCAGTAGGAATGAATGGTCAGACCTGTAGTATGGAGCAGTGGTTAGATCAGCAGTGGGAATAAATGGTGGGACCTTTAGCATGGAGCAGTGGTTAGATCAGCAGTAAGAATGAATGGTCAGACCTGTAGTACGAAGCAGTAGTTCGATCAGCAGTGGGAAGGAATGGTCAGACCTGTAGTATGGAGCAGTGGTTAGATCAGCTGTGGGAATGAATGGTCAGACCAGTAGTCTGGAGCAGTGGTTAGATCCGCTGTGGGAATGAATGGTCAGGCCTGTAGTATGGAGCAGTGGTTTCATCAGCAGTGGGAATAAATGGTCAGACCTGTAGTTTGGAGCATTGGTTTGATCAGCAGTGGGAATGAATGGTCAGACCTGTAGTACGGAGCAGTGGTTTGATCAGCAGTGGGAATGAATGGTCAGACCTGTAGTATGGAGCATCGGTTAGATCAGCATTGGGAATGAATGGTCAGACCTGTAGTATGGAGCAGTGGTTTGATCAGCAGTGGGAATGAATGGTCAGACCTGTAGTATGGAGCAGTGGTTAGATCAGCAGTGGGAATGAATGGTCAGACCTGTAGTTTGGAGCAGTGGTTAGATTTGCAGTAAGAATGTATGGTCAGACCTGTTGTATGCAGCAGTGGTTAGATCAGCAGTGGGAATGAATGGTCAGACCTGTAGTATGAAGCAGGGGTGAGCTCAGCAGTGGGAATGAATGGTCAGACCTGTAGTATGGAGCAGTGGTTTGATCAGCAGTGGGAATGAATGGTCAAACCTGTAGTTTGGCGCAGTGGTAAGATTAGCTGTAGGAATGAATGGTCAGACCTGTAGTATGGAGCAGTGGTTAGATCAGTCGTAGGAATGAATGGTCAGACCTGTAGTGTGGAGCAGTGGTTAGATCAGCAGTGGGAATGAATGATCAGACCTGTACTATGGAAGAGTGGTTAGATTAGCAGTAGGAAAGAATAGTCAGACCTGTAGTTTGGAGCTGTTGTTAGATTAGCAGAAGGAATGAATGGTCAGACCTGTAGTTTGGAGCAGTGGTAAGATCAGCAGTAGGAATGAATGGTCAGACCTGTAGTATGGAGCAGTGGTTAGATCAGCAGTGAGAATTAATGGTGGGACCTTTAGCATGGAGCAGTGGTTAGATCAACAGTAAGAATGAATGATCAGATCTGTTGTATGGAGCAGTGGTAAGATCAGCTATGGGAATGAATGGTCAGGCCTGTAGTATGGAGCAGTGGTTTCATCAGCAGTGGGAATGAATGGTCAGACCGGTAGTATGGAGCAGTGGTTAGATCAGCAGTGGGAATGAATGGTCAGACCTGTAGTATGGAGCAGTGGTTAGATCAGCTGTGGGAATGAATGGTCAGGCCTGTAGTATGGAGCAGTGGTTTCATCAGCAGTGGGAATGAATGGTCAGACCTGTAGTTTGCAGCATTGGTTTGATCAGCAGTGGGAATGACTGGTCAGACCCGTAGTACGGAGCAGTGGTTTGATCAGCAGTAGGAATGCATGGTCAGACCTGTAGTTTGTAGCAATGGTTAGATTAGCAGTAAAAAAGGATGGTCAGACCTGTAGTTTGAAGCAGTGGTTAGATTAGCAGTGGGAATGAATGGTCAGACCTGTAGTATGGAGCAGTGGTATGATCAGCAGTGGGAATGAATGGTCAGACCTGTAGTATGGAGCAGTGGTTAGATCAGCAGTAGGAATGCATGGTCAGACCTGTAGTTTGTAGCAATGGTTAGATTAGCAGTAGGAAAGGATGGTCAGACCTATAGTTTGTAGCAATGGTTAGATTAGCAGTAGGAAAGGATGGTCAGACCTGTAGTTTGAAGCAGTGGTTAGATTAGCAGTAGGAATGAATGGTCAGACCTGTAGTATGGAGCAGTGGTTAGATCAGCAGTGAGAATTAATGGTGGGACCTTTAGCATGGAGCAGTGGTTAGATCAACAGTAAGAATGAATGATCAGATCTGTAGTACGGAGCAGTGGTAAGATCAGCTGTGGGAATGAATGGTCAGGCCTGTAGTATGGAGCAGTGGTTTTATCAGCAGTGGGAATGAATGGTCAGACCGGCAGTATGGAGCAGTGGTTAGATCAGCAGTGGGAATGAATGTTCAGACCTGTAGTATGGAGCAGTGGTTAGATCAGCTGTGGGAATGAATAGTCAGGCCTGTAGTATGGAGCAGTGATCCCAGCAGTGGGAATGAATGGTCAGACCTGTAGTTTGCAGCATTGGTTTGATCAGCAGTGGGAATGACTGGTCAGACCTGTAGTACAGAGCAGTGGTTTGATCAGCGGTAGGAATGCATGGTCAGACCTGTAGTTTGTAGCAATGGTTAGATTAGCAGTAGGAAAGGATGGTCAGACCTGTAGTTTGAAGCAGTGGTTAGATTAGCAGTGGGAATGAATGGTCAGACCTGTAGTATGGAGCAGTGGTTTGATCAGCAGTGAAAATGAATGGTCAGACCTGTAGTATGGAGCAGTGGTTAGATCAGCTGTGGGAATGAATGGTCAGGCCTGTAGTATGGAGCAGTGGTTTGATCAGCAGTGGGAATGAATGGTCAGACCTGTAGTATGGAGCAGTAGTTTGATCAGCAAAGGGAATGAATTGTCAGACCTGTAGTATGGAGCAGTGGTTAGATTAGCAGTAGGAATGAATGGTCAGACCTTTAGTATGGAGCAGTGGTTAGATCAGCAGTGGGAATAAATGGTGGGACCTTTAGCATAGAGCAGTGGTTAGATCAGCAGTAAGAATGAATGGTCAGACCTGTAGTACCGTGGCTAAGTTAACTAACAATCATGCTGCAAGTAACCCTCAAATTCCAGTCTCTTGCAGCAGTGATGATTTTTTAAATTTCTTTAATGGCAAAATTATTGGAATTAGAGAGAAGATCACTGCTTCCTTACCAGTTTGCGATGGCGTTTCTCATGATATGGAGTCTTGCACATTACACACAAACCAGTTTGAGTCCCTTTCTCCTATATCCCTGAGTGAACTAGCCAAATTAGTTGTTACTTCCAAATCATCTACTTGTATCTTGGATCCCATTCCCACAAAGCTAATGAAAGAACTCCTGCCCATTCTTGGCGGCCCAATTCTTCACATAATTAATTCTTCTTTGATTTCAGGTATTGTTCCCACTTCATTTAAGATGGCAGAAATCAAGCCGCTGCTTAAAAAACCAGATTTGGATCCCACAGTCCTAGCCAATTATAGGCCAATCTCAAACCTCACATTTTTATCTAAGATCCTTGAAAAATGTGTTGCCCAACAGCTCTCTTCTTTCCTGCAAACTAATGAGGTTTTTGACAGTTTTCAGTCTGCCTATAGAAAGCATCACAGCACCGAAACAGCCCTCACTGTTGTAGTAAATGATCTGCTTCTCTCTATGGATAGTGGCCGCATTTCTGTTCTCGTCCTTCTCGATTTAAGTGCCGCCTTTGATACAGTAGACCACCATATTCTTCTTCGTAGGTTGGAAAAATTAGCTGGTATTTCTGGACTTGCCCTTTCTTGGTTTAAGTCTTATTTGTCTGATAGATCTCAGTTTGTCCGGGTAAATAACAAGTGTTCAGAGTATTCCAGGGTTAACTTTGGAATACCTCAAGGATCTGTTCTGGGCCCTTTGCTTTTTTCACTATACATGCTTCCGCTTGGAAATATCATAAGTACACTTGATGTTAAATACCATTGCTATGCAGACGACACGCAGCTCTATATATCCTTTAAACCGGGTGAAAATGATCCGGTTACTAGATTAGAGATGTGTCTGAAAGCTGTTAAAGCTTGGATGACGCAAAATTTTCTTTCACTAAACCCAGATAAGACTGAAATATTGGTACTGGGTCCCAAATGTCTTAGAGACTCATTCGTTAAGTTCTCTCTTAACTTAGATGACCTCTCTGTTTCTGCCAGAGCTGTCGTTAAAAACCTTGGTGTGACTCTTGATTCAGAACTCTCTTTCCAGGCTCACATCAACAATATCATCCGAGTGGCTTTTTTCCATCTTCGAAACATATCTAAACTTAGAAAAATGTTGTCTCTTAAAGATGCTGAAAAATTGGTTCACGCATTTGTCTCTTCTCGGCTGGACTATTGCAATGTCTTACTGTCTGGTTGCACTAGCTCAGCCCTGAAACGTCTTCAATTAGTGCAGAATGCTGCAGCTAGGGTTCTGACGAGGACTAAGAAATATGATCATATTAGCCCGGTGCTCAAAAATCTTCATTGGCTGCCTGTAAAATTTAGAATTGAGTACAAAATACTATTACTAACTTACAAAGCCTTAAATGACTTGGCCCCGGAATATCTTTGCAGTCTTCTCATTCCTTACTCCCCACCAAGATTACTTCGTTCACAAGGTGCTGACTACTTGAAAATTCCAAATATATCTAGAATTACAATTGGAGGCAGAGCATTCTCTTATAAAGCACCAATTCTATGGAACAATCTCCCAAGACAAATTAGGGCTTCGGACACACTCTCTGTCTTCAAGAGTAGGCTGAAAACTTATCTTTTTAGTCAAGCCTATGATTAGTTCATGATTAGTTATGTGTTGGCTCTGGTGGGACTGACTACAACCTTGATTTATGACATGTTCACGATATTGGAAGCCAGTGTTATGTAAATCCATGTGGAACCGGTGGCACTGAGCCTGCATTGACGGTGCCAGTGGGGCTTGCTACAGCCTCAGTCACTGGGGAGGTCCATATGGTACTGGTGTAGTGTTAAGCAAGTCCACGTGGAACCGGTGGCACTGAGCATGCATTAACGGTGCCAGTGGGGCTTGCTACAGCCTTAGTCACTGGGGAGGTCCATATGGTACTGGTGTACTGTTAAGCAAATCCATGTGGAACCGGTGGCACTGAGCATGCATTAACGGTGCCAGTGGGGCTTGCTACAGCCTTAGTCACCGGGGAGGTCCATTTGGTACTAGTGTCTAGAAAATCTGAAGTGATCTTCCTGGAATAAGTGTAGGGCCTCTGTGCTGCTGGAAGTGGATGGAGCGGTGTTGACTGTTTCCTGACCAGTCAGCTCCTAAATTCTCATTTGGCACATGACACAGGACTGTATTTTTATTAATATGCAGTAGTTTTATCCAGTGCCTCACCCCACTTTTTTCTGTCTTTCTCCGAGGATCTTTCCCTCCACAACCCTGACTCCTGGACCATCCGAGCCCTGTCCCTCACCATGAGCGCTGGCTGCTGCTGTCCTGATCCAGTCCTGCACCATCCTTGGCATGCCACTTCCTCCAGCAACTGATAGCACTGTTTAGATGGACTTTTATGGAACTCTATTGTCATTATCTTCTTATTAACTAGCTAGCCCGCGGAGGATGGGCTTCCCCACTATAGCCGGGTTCCTCCTGAGATTTCTTCCCACTGGGGAGTTTTTTCTCACCACTGTTTTAGGATTTTTCTCCCTACCGGGAGTTTTTTGCCTCATTTGCTGTAGTGGGGAATAGGCTGGGCACTGCCCTTTCAGTAACTCATCTCTGACTGTAAAGCGTCTTTGTGACAGTTTATCTGTGAAAAGCGCTATACAAATAAATTGAATTTGAATTTGAATTTAGTACGAAGCAGTAGTTCGATCAGCAGTGGGAAGGAATGGTCAGACCTGTAGTATGGAGCAGTGGTTAGATCAGCTGTGGGAATGAATGGTCAGACCAGTAGTCTGGAGCAGTGGTTAGATCCGCTGTGGGAATGAATGGTCAGGCCTGTAGTATGGAGCAGTGGTTTCATCAGCAGTGGGAATAAATGGTCAGACCTGTAGTTTGGAGCATTGGTTTGATCAGCAGTGGGAATGAATGGTCAGACCTGTAGTACGGAGCAGTGGTTTGATCAGCAGTGGGAATGAATGGTCAGACCTGTAGTATGGAGCATCGGTTAGATCAGCATTGGGAATGAATGGTCAGACCTGTAGTATGGAGCAGTGGTTTGATCAGCAGTGGGAATGAATGGTCAGACCTGTAGTATGGAGCAGTGGTTAGATCAGCAGTGGGAATGAATGGTCAGACCTGTAGTTTGGAGCAGTGGTTAGATTTGCAGTAAGAATGTATGGTCAGACCTGTTGTATGTAGCAGTGGTTAGATCAGCAGTGGGAATGAATGGTCAGACCTGTAGTATGGAGCAGTGGTAAGATCAGCAGTGGGAATGAATGGTCAGACCTGTAGTATGGAGCAGTGGTTTGATCAGCAGTGGGAATGAATGGTCAAACCTGTAGTTTGGCGCAGTGGTAAGATTAGCAGTAGGAATGAATGGTCAGACCTGTAGTATGGAGCAGTGGTTAGATCAGTCGAAGGAATGAATGGTCAGACCTGTAGTGTGGAGCAGTGGTTAGATCAGCAGTGGGAATGAATGATCAGACCTGTACTATGGAAGAGTGGTTAGATTAGCAGTAGGAAAGAATAGTCAGACCTGTAGTATGGAGCAGTGGTTAGATCAGCAGTAGGAATGAATGCTCAGACCTGTAGTATGGAGCAGTGGTTAGCTCAGCAGTGGGAATGAATTGTAAGACCTGTAGTTTGGAGCAGTGGTTAGATCAACAGTAGGATTGAATGGTCAGACCTGTAGTATGGAGCAGTGGTTAGCTCAGCAGTGGGAATGAATGGTCAGACCTGTAGTTTGGAGCTGTTGTTAGATTAGCAGAAGGAATGAATGGTCAGACCTGTAGTTTGGAGCAGTGGTAAGATCAGCAGTAGGAATGAATGGTCAGACCTGTAGTATGGAGCAGTGGTTAGATCAGCAGTGAGAATTAATGGTGGGACCTTTAGCATGGAGCAGTGGTTAGATCAACAGTAAGAATGAATGATCAGATCTGTTGTATGGAGCAGTGGTAAGATCAGCTATGGGAATGAATGGTCAGGCCTGTAGTATGGAGCAGTGGTTTCATCAGCAGTGGGAATGAATGGTCAGACCGGTAGTATGGAGCAGTGGTTAGATCAGCAGTGGGAATGAATGGTCAGACCGGTAGTATGGAGCAGTGGTTAGATCAGCAGTGGGAATGAATGGTCAGACCTGTAGTATGGAGCAGTGGTTAGATCAGCTGTGGGAATGAATGGTCAGGCCTGTAGTATGGAGCAGTGGTTTCATCAGCAGTGGGAATGAATGGTCAGACCTGTAGTTTCCAGCATTGGTTTGATCAGCAGTGGGAATGACTGGTCAGACCCGTAGTACGGAGCAGTGGTTTGATCAGCAGTAGGAATGCATGGTCAGACCTGTAGTTTGTAGCAATGGTTAGATTAGCAGTAGGAAAGGATGGTCAGACCTGTAGTTTGAAGCAGTGGTTAGATTAGCAGTGGGAATGAATGGTCAGACCTGTAGTATGGAGCAGTGGTATGATCAGCAGTGGGAATGAATGGTCAGACCTGTAGTATGGAGCAGTGGTTAGATCAGCAGTAGGACTGAATGGTCAGACCTGTAGTATGGAGTTGTGGTTAGATCAGCTGTGGGAATGAATGGTCAGGCCTGTAGTATGGAGCAGTGGTTTGATCAGCAGTGGGAATGAATGGTCAGACCTGTAGTATGGAGCAGTGGTTAGATCAGCAGTAGGACTGAATGGTCAGACCTGTAGTATGGAGCAGTGGTTAGATTAGCAGTGGGAATGAATTGTCAGACCTGTCGTATGGAGCAGTGGTTTGATCAGCAGTGGGAATGAATGGTCAGGCCTGTAGTATGGAGCAGTGGTTTTATCAGCAGTGGGAATGAATGGTCAGACCGGCAGTATGGAGCAGTGGTTAGATCAGCAGTGGGAATGAATGTTCAGACCTGTAGTATGGAGCAGTGGTTAGATCAGCTGTGGGAATGAATAGTCAGGCCTGTAGTATGGAGCAGTGATCCCAGCAGTGGGAATGAATGGTCAGACCTGTAGTTTGCAGCATTGGTTTGATCAGCAGTGGGAATGACTGGTCAGACCTGTAGTACAGAGCAGTGGTTTGATCAGCGGTAGGAATGCATGGTCAGACCTGTAGTTTGTAGCAATGGTTAGATTAGCAGTAGGAAAGGATGGTCAGACCTGTAGTTTGAAGCAGTGGTTAGATTAGCAGTGGGAATGAATGGTCAGACCTGTAGTATGGAGCAGTGGTTTGATCAGCAGTGAAAATGAATGGTCAGACCTGTAGTTTGGAGCAGTGGTTAGATCAGCAGTAGGACTGAATGGTCAGACCTGTAGTATGGAGCAGTGGTTAGATCAGCTGTGGGAATGAATGGTCAGGCCTGTAGTATGGAGCAGTGGTTTGATCAGCAGTGGGAATGAATGGTCAGACCTGTAGTATGGAGCAGTAGTTTGATCAGCAAAGGGAATGAATTGTCAGACCTGTAGTATGGAGCAGTGGTTAGATTAGCAGTAGGAATGAATGGTCAGACCTGTAGTATGGAGCAGTGGTTAGATCAGCAGTGGGAATAAATGGTGGGACCTTTAGCATGGAGCAGTGGTTAGATCAGCAGTAAGAATGAATGGTCAGACCTGTAGTACGAAGCAGTAGTTCGATCAGCAGTGGGAAGGAATGGTCAGACCTGTAGTATGGAGCAGTGGTTAGATCAGCTGTGGGAATGAATGGTCAGACCTGTAGTCTGGAGCAGTGGTTAGATCCGCTGTGGGAATGAATGGTCAGGCCTGTAGTATGGAGCAGTGGTTTCATCAGCAGTGGGAATAAATGGTCAGACCTGTAGTTTGGAGCATTGGTTTGATCAGCAGTGGGAATGAATGGTCAGACCTGTAGTACGGAGCAGTGGTTTGATCAGCAGTGGGAATGAATGGTCAGACCTGTAGTATGGAGCATCGGTTAGATCAGCATTGGGAATGAATGGTCAGACCTGTAGTATGGAGCAGTGGTTTGATCAGCAGTGGGAATGAATGGTCAGACCTGTAGTATGGAGCAGTGGTTAGATCAGCATTGGGAATGAATGGTCAGACCTGTAGTTTGGAGCAGTGGTTAGATTTGCAGTAAGAATGTATGGTCAGACCTGTTGTATGTAGCAGTGGTTAGATCAGCAGTGGGAATGAATGGTCAGACCTGTAGTATGGAGCAGTGGTAAGATCAGCAGTGGGAATGAATGGTCAGACCTGTAGTATGAAGCAGGGGTGAGCTCAGCAGTGGGAATGAATGGTCAGACCTGTAGTATGGAGCAGTGGTTTGATCAGCAGTGGGAATGAATGGTCAAACCTGTAGTTTGGCGCAGTGGTAAGATTAGCAGTAGGAATGAATGGTCAGACCTGTAGTATGTGTTGGAAAACATGGGTGCCAATAGCAGATGGGCCCTCTGAAGTTTTGCACATTGTGGAGGGCCAATACACAAGCTTGTCTGGCCCCAATGCCTCCTGTATATTATTCCTTGATCATTTCCTCAGCCCTGTAGTTAACCTCATCACACCTCAGCCCACACCCCAATATCCCCTCACCTTGTTTGTCTCTCCCCCCACCCCCTATCACTATAGGCAAATTACCATTTGTTCCTTTGTATCCTTTGAACTTTCAGCTATAAGTGTTCACATTTTCCCTCAGTTGTTGGTTCTTGTTCATCTGTACTTGGGGAACAGACCCACTAGTTCCTCTACTCTATTAAATTATCCATTTTGTAACTAAGACGTGCCTGCATTGATTTTTCTACTTTCAAAAGTGCGGAGGAATACAGCAAACTCTCTTTAAAATCCTACATTATTGGCGAGCCAGCCCAAATCCGTCATTCTTGTTCTGTTTTTCCAACAAAAAAAAAAAAAAAAAAAAAAAACTGGGGAGGTTGATTACGGTGGGATCTTTTTTGATACTGGACTACAGGGTAAGCAGACTTCACTTTTTTTTGTTAACACCGCAATCAAAAGAGGAATACGGCAAGAGGAATACATTTGGAATCCATTCACCAAACCTGACTGAGGAGAAACGGACTTGAGGGCACGGACGAACCACGTACAATTGTGAGTATGATATATTTCTGCATGTAATATTGTAGAGGAATAGTTACGAAAATTGTGTAATGTTTTAAAATACAAGTGGCTAGAATTGACTGTGCATGTGTGCGGTGTTCTAAGCAGGGGCTTGTATAAAGTTACACAGACCTTGGACAATTTTCAAGTACCAAAAGTAAGTTTGTCCATTGTATGAGGAGTTTAAGAATGGCTGATAAAGATTGGAAATCGTGGGCCGCAAGATATTTGGCCAAGCACTGCAAGGAAACTTTCTATGATGTACCTCAGGGTGTGGATGGTGTTGAATACCTTCAAACTGCATGTGAAAAACGCAATGCAACTGAGAAAAATAAGAAAACGCGAAAGGCTAATTGTGTGGTGGCTATGGTCCAAACAATCAAGTTACTGAAGGAAAAAGTCGAAGAGATTCCCCAATTGCGAAGTAACATTAAGACTTTGGAAAGCAAACTGGAGATGAATTCCAGGGAGTTGGAGGCCTCTGTTGCTGAACGCATGGTACATGCCACGTCTCATTTAGAATTTCGAAAGGAAATTAGTCAATTGCGGGAGAAACTAAATGTCACATATGCGCAACTGGCCAAAACTCAGGAACAACTACGGGATGCGCAAATAGCGTATAGAGAATTATGGAATGTGTCCGGAGAAAACAAGGATCGGGCCATTGTTCAAAAGTTAAGATTAATGAAGGAAAAAATGTCACAGCAAAAGCTAACAAATGAGGCAATGAAACGGCGAGTTGCAGCTCTTAGTTTGGGAACTTCGGGGGGGCACAGCGAGTCAGAATTAAGTTCAGATGATGATGATTGGGAACTTAGACAAGCAGCGGCAACTCACCTGTTGGATACGGCTGTGCAAGACTGTGAGAATGAAAATACTGACGAGGAACTGGAATCGTATTCAGAATCTAATGCATCTATTGCTGACTCACTCCGTTCTAATGGCCGAAGAATGGCCTCCAGAAATACAAGAGCACTAAAAACATCAGTCGAGGCAAAAAACGCAAAAATCGCTCCAATCATCACCCGCAGAGTGCGTACTAGTGGGACGCATAATCCCGTGAATGGCGCGGTCACATATGAATATGAGGACCAAGAGATTGATCGTGATCTAACTCTGTCAGAACTAAGTACTCTGCAGCAACAGCTCCCTGCATGGGATGGAGTCGGTGACCCGACCGCAGTTGTTGAAAAGGTGCAAGTGCTACAGCGAATGCACTCGCTAACAGATAAAGACTGTTGTAAATTATTACAATCGGTACTTCCTCCATCAGTCTCGATTCCGTTGGAATTTGTGCGGGGTAACGGAAGTCCTGTTGTTTTTCCCAATCACGAGACAAGGCTAAGGTTAATGTGCGAGGCTGTTAATTATCGCGTGGTTGCAGACATGACCAAAATCCTTGAGTTTGTACCGAAGGAGGGGCAACATCCGACTGACTTTCTAAGAACATTTGTCGCTGTCTACAATCGGAACAGAGGTGGAGGGGCCAGAGCAGAGCTGACTGGTGATGACCCAATTTTCTGGAGTTTGGTAATCAATAAATATAAGGATCATGTGTCCCCTACTTGTCAACATTTATTGTTACAATTTAATAGGGAATTAAGTGTGCAGCCAGTCAGGCAACACATAGGTAGAGATATCCAGGACTGTTTGACTGCATGGAATGAATCGCTACTGAACCCATCCCCTAATCAGGACTCTAAAAAAAAGATTGCCTTGCTTGCATCCAATGAGGGTCAAATCAAATTTAATTGTTTTAACTGTGGGAAGCCTGGCCATATTCAGAGTGAATGTAAAAGTCCACGCATGTGTGCTAATTGCAAGCGGGTTGGCCATTCAAAGCGACAGTGCTGGTCAAAAGGAGGGGGGATGGAAGGTAAAGGGCCAAAACAGTTGGGTGCACAGCAAGCCCAGACACAGCAGTCACAGGCTGATGGCTCTCCTACATACTCGGAGCTTTTGTCTATGGTTAAGGCTATGGCACAATCTAGTGAAAGCAACCAGAAACACCCAGGAAATCCCTTCCATAGTCCCGCCTCACAATGACGGTGTCAAGCCTCTGTTTCAGCAGTGAGTAATTTGCAAATTGATCAGGAAGGCCGCCCTTGTGTTAAAGTCTTGGTTGGAGGCTATCAGGACAAATTTTTGATTGACACAGGAGCAGCTTGCTCATTAACTCACCGCACTAACTTTCCTCAGAGTGGCAGAACAGTTGAACTAATGGGGGTGGGAGGCAATGCTGTATCAGCTCAAATCTCAACTCCACAGACACTGCAGATTGGTGATATATCTTTTGACTTGCCATTATGTATGGTAAAAACGCATGAAGGAAATATCTTGGGATCAGATGCAATTGCAAAGGCACACTTAGTAATTGATTTGGCGAATAATGTTCTTTGGCAAGGTCCAACAGACCCACAGGGGTCTACAGTTCCCATGATCATTGCTGACACCCACTCTGTCCACACAGTTAAAGGACCGACATCTTATGAGGTGGTGCAGTTGCTGCAAACACCAGATGCAATTCTTGCTGATATCATAAACAAGCACAAAGGGGTCTGGGCAACACATAAGCATGACTGTGGTCGAGTCTCTAATATGCAAGTTGTTGTCAGAGGAATAGATCCTCCACCACAGAGGCAGTACCCTTATCCTAAGTCAGCAGAGACAGCTATACAGGAAACAATAGAATCTCTCTTGCAGCAAGGTGTGATACGGGAATGTATCTCAACATGCAATGCCCCTGTTTGGCCTGTCAAGAAGCCAGATGACTCTTGGAGATTAACGATTGATTACAGACAATTGAATAAGCATACCCCTAGTGCCACACCACTGGTAGCAAGCAACCCTGATATGATGTCTCAGCTACGGGGCTCTGCAAAAGTGTACTCCACTCTTGATGTATCAAATGGTTTCTGGAGCATTCCAGTGCATAATGATAGCCAATACAAATTTGCTTTCTCATTCAGAGACACACAGTACACGTGGGTAGGCCTGCCGCAGGGCTTTCACAACTCACCAACTTTGTTTCATCAATGCATGGCTAACATTCTACAGGGCTGTTCACAGCCACACAATGTTATCCAATATGTTGATGACATCTTGCTTCAAACAGATACTGAGGAAGAACACTATGAGCTTCTGGATGAGATACTCACCCTTTTAGAAAAAGCAGGCCTAAAACTTAACCCAAAGAAGGCATCGCTAATGAATCAGTCTGTTTGCTTTTTAGGAGTAAAAATTGAAACAGGAGGACGGATTCCTGATCCAGCGAAAATACAGCTTGTACAGGCATTGCCACGACCCCACACTGTCACTGCTTTGCGTTCTTTCCTGGGAATTTTTGGATTTTGTCGAGACTTCATAGAAGGTTACAGTGAGCTTGCTGCTCCTCTCTATGAGCATTTAAAAGACAACCCAGGAAAGAATGATTTTCTAGAATGGGATGCGGCATCACAATCTGCCTTTAAAAACCTGAAAAATGCACTAATTTCGGCTCCCGCTTTGCGCAGTCCAGATCACACACAGCCCTTTATCATCGAGGTCGTTGTCACTGGTGTTAGCATTAAAGCAGTGCTTATGCAAGAAGTTCATGGCAAACATGTGCCAGTTGGTTACTTTTCACGAGTGCTCACGCCAGTTGAAAGATCATTTGATCAGTGTACAAAGCAGATATTGGGAGTACACTGGATTGTCACGCACACAGAATACATCTGTGGTTTCAACCCAATCATCCTTCACACACCACACACTCCAGTGGCATTGCTAATTAAAGGGCAGGTGAAAGGGGTGTCAGCTCAACGGTGGGGACGATGGGTTACAGAACTTCAACACAAAAACCTGCAGGTAAAGCACTCCGCAAGCTATCAACTAGCTAATATGTTAGATTATGAGGGGGAGCCACACCACTGCACAGCAATACAACAACGGGTAACAGAGGGACCCCTCCGTGCAGTGCCGTTAGCAGACTCCACCTCAGTGTTTGTGGATGGATCCCGTTTTTACCAAACAGGACAGTACTACACTGGAGCAGCATGTTGGGCTCCCCAGTCAGGAAAAGAGATATTGATCAAATGTAAATCTACAGATTCTGCTCAAAAAGCCGAAGTCATTGCAGTGATTGCAGCATTACAGGAATTCACTGGAAGGGTCACAATTTTCTCAGACAGTGCTTTTGTGTGCAACTCCCTCACAGAATACCTTCCAATTTGGCAGAAAAGAGGCTTTTGTACTGCAGAAGGGAAATCACTCACTCATCATAGTGAGTTGCAAAGGGTTTGGGACCTAACACACGAAAGAGAGAGGGGAACAGTGGCTATATGTAAGGTCAAAGCCCATCAGAGGCATGGCTCCTCAACTGAAGGAGACAATAATAATAAAGTGGATCTCTTGGCAAAATCAGCTGCAGTGTCAGGTACCCTGTGGCACGGCCAGACCCCAACTGTCTCTGTTGAACCTGTAAAACCAACACAAACGCTTGCACTCAATTTACAAGAATGTCAAGCTACAGACAAAGAGATTGTAGATGTAATCAATGCTATTCAACATCAGACAAAACTCCCAGAGCCATATGCACCCCATTCCGCCAATTTGATCATTTTTGAAGATGTGTTGTACTATGCTCATCCAAAACCTGTTTGGGTAACACCGTTTTTGCTTCGTAAGGAGTTGGTTCTGTTCATGCATAAAACATCAGGTCACGCATCACCAGCTAAGATAATGGGTCTTTTACAGAATTGCTATTGGTGGCCCAGTATAAAAGCAGATGTAGATCACCACCTGGCACTCTGTCTTATATGTGCCCAGATGAATCCTGCACCGACACATCGCAAAGTTCCCATAGGCACCAGCCATCTAAATGATGGCCCATGGGAAACACTCCAAATTGATTACACTGGTCCATTACCAACAGCAAAAGGGGGTTATCGGTTTCTTCTAGTAGTGGTAGACATGTTCACTCGTTGGGTAGAGGCATTTCCAACCAGGAGGAGTGATGCTGCCACTACAGCTCGTGTGTTGTGGGAACAGGTATTCTCAAGATGGGGGTTTCCAAAAAGACTGGAAAGTGACAACGGTGCACCATTCATTTCAGAAATAATGTTGCACCTTTGCACTTTGCTAGGAGTAGAAAGACATTTCCATATCCCCTATCACCCGCAATCCAGTGGTATGGTTGAACGATTCAATCGCACCATAAAACAAGGCCTGAAAAAGGCAGTACTAGAGGCAACAGACGAACTGAAAAAATCTGCATCAAATTGGGTATCTGCACTCCCCGGAGTACTAATGGCGATTAGAGCAACACGAGTGCGCACAACTGGTTATAGCCCTTTTGAACTGATGACAGGCAGGCTAATGCAGATTTCACATCCTTCAGGTGTCCCACTTCCAATGACCACAAGAGCAACGCATGATGAATTTCTCACCCAGGTGCAGCAGGCACTCGAGAATAAGCTTCTACATGCAGCCAACAAGATGGGAGCAGCCCATCAGTACACAGCACAGGCCTCTGCCCCCACATACAGAGTCACTTTCCAAATTGGGGATCAAGTCATGCTTAAAAATTTTTTAAAAGGGGGGGGCTGGGAAGCAAATTGGGAAGGTCCATATGAGGTCATGGACAAACTTGGCGAAACAAACCTGAAATTGGCGATACAAAAACGGGGCAGGCCAGTACGATATTTGTGGTATCATGGGGACCAGTGTAAAATGTACAATAAACATGAACTGGATACTAATGCCAATGTGAAAAGGTAATTAAACTGCATAAGAATATACACTCGCACTTGGTCTTTGTCTCCCCTACAGAATAACTGGAAATGAAGGCTTTGCTCTGGTTGGACATCAGCTGCAAGTGGGAGATTCCTGTAAATTTCATGGCCTGTACGTGGTGTCAAGCAAGGACAGTATCGCTGGCTGCAGTTTGGACATCAGACTTAAGGGAAAAATGGTGAAGCATCAGCCACACAAAGCACAGGGAATGTCTCGAGTGAAGTATATGAACGTGCACCACTGAGAATTATAAAAAAAAAAAGGGACTGAATGGACACATTGTCTCAATGTAATAATGCTGTTTTCTGTAAGGGGTAGTTTAACATGGGGAAAAGGCTCTTGAAGCGTGAACTAATATATGTCATTTGTCGAACAATGATGCACCTAAATTTTTATACTCATGACAATAAAAAATAAGAATGCAGAAATTCAGCCTCTGAGGAAATAGGAAAATCAAGCAGCTTGACGAGTGCAGTGGTGGGAAACCCTACCTTCTTAGCATACAATTGTATATGTATAATTGTGGATATATATATATACGGTATATATATGTATAATATATACATTTGAAAAAAAAAAAATGCTGTAAAAGAATACCATTTAGAACATAAAAAAAAAAAAGCTTGTTGAAAATATTCTACTGCTCCCTATTCCCAGAGAAGGCATCATTTTTGGACTTTAAAAAAAAAAAAAAAAAGAGAGATGAATGTATGCTTTTAGGTCAGGTCTCATTCTATTTTTGATGCCTTTTGCCAAATCTGAACACCTTTGATGTCTCAAATTCAGTATTATGAAATATTTTTAAGGTTTGGACAAATTACACTGTTCAGTACCGTGAACAGTTTGAACTGTTGAAAACTGATTTATGTCATTGAGTCTCATATCATTTTGTTGTTTGTTACTTGCTTCCACACTATTTTTAATATCTCAATAGTACATTGTTCTATATGACCATTGTTCTGAAATATTTGATATTTGAAGGTTTAGACAAATTTTTAAAAGTTTGAGTTGTTTAAATTGTCTGTGTGAACTGACCTCCTTTGCAATCTGCGTTCACCCATAAGAGGAGATGGAGTGGGGTGTGCAGGGATGTAGGTTTCAGGGGTGTATTCTGAGTCAGCTCACAGGATTCACATTTAATAATATGTGATATACGGTACTTCCTGTATCGCACCAACTTCACTGTTTAGATGGGGATCACTCATACACTAATACACTGTGTGTATAGTGTACAGTCATACACTAATGCCAGTGAGATCAGCACACTGACCCTGTGGGATGATACCCAGCTGTGTATTTCATCAGATATGTGTGCAGGTATCCAGACTCAGAGAAAGGACCCTCTCATAGAGAGTGATTTTGTGCAAGGCTCAAAGCAAGAGCAAAGGTGAGCTTGGCCCAGGCAGAGGCCACAATTCTGAGACAAAATGGATATTCTGCTGAAAACTACACACTTTGAAACTTGAAACTCGTGGCGAATAGAATTTCCCCAGGAATCTAATTCAGTGTTTCTGGTGTCATAATCAGGAAAAAGCTGTTGGAGTAGACATTGATAGCAAAGAAAGCTGTGGGATGGCTCAGAAATAACCTCTTGAGATTTTTTTTGTTGTTTAGTCTGTTCTTTTTTTTTTACCACTTATATTCTCCATACATTTTGATGTAAAAGTTTATTTTTGTTATATTCTTGTTGGTACACCCCTCTAATTAAAAAAAAAAAAGTAGGGAATGTTGGAAAACATGGGTGCCAATAGCAGATGGGCCCTCTGAAGTTTTGCACATTGTGGAGGGCCAATACACAAGCTTGTCTGGCCCCAATGCCTCCTGTATATTATTCCTTGATCATTTCCTCAGCCCTGTAGTTAACCTCATCACACCTCAGCCCACACCCCAATATCCCCTCACCTTGTTTGTCTCTCCCCCCACCCCCTATCACTATAGGCAAATTACCATTTGTTCCTTTGTATCCTTTGAACTTTCAGCTATAAGTGTTCACATTTTCCCTCAGTTGTTGGTTCTTGTTCATCTGTACTTGGGGAACAGACCCACTAGTTCCTCTACTCTATTAAATTATCCATTTTGTAACTAAGACGTGCCTGCATTGATTTTTCTACTTTCAAAAGTGCGGAGGAATACAGCAAACTCTCTTTAAAATCCTACATTATGGAGCAGTGGTTAGATCAGTCGTAGGAATGAATGGTCAGACCTGTAGTGTGGATCAGTGGTTAGATCAGCAGTGGGAATGAATGATCAGACCTGTACTATGGAAGAGTGGTTAGATTAGCAGTAGGAAAGAATAGTCAGACCTGTAGTATCGAGCAGTGGTTAGATCAGCAGTAGGAATGAATGCTCAGACCTGTAGTATGGAGCAGTGGTTAGCTCAGCAGTGGGAATGAATTGTAAGACCTGTAGTTTGGAGCAGTGGTTAGATCAACAGTAGGATTGAATGGTCAGACCTGTAGTATGGAGCAGTGGTTAGCTCAGCAGTGGGAATGAATGGTCAGACCTGTAGTTTGGAGCTGTTGTTAGATTAGCAGAAGGAATGAATGGTCAGACCTGTAGTTTGGAGCAGTGGTAAGATCAGCAGTAGGAATGAATGGTCAGACCTGTAGTATGGAGCAGTGGTTAGATCAGCAGTGAGAATTAATGGTGGGACCTTTAGCATGGAGCAGTGGTTAGATCAACAGTAAGAATGAATGATCAGATCTGTTGTATGGAGCAGTGGTAAGATCAGCTATGGGAATGAATGGTCAGGCCTGTAGTATGGAGCAGTGGTTTCATCAGCAGTGGGAATGAATGGTCAGACCAGTAGTATGGAGCAGTGGTTAGATCAGCAGTGGGAATGAATGGTCAGACCTGTAGTATGGAGCAGTGGTTAGATCAGCTGTGGGAATGAATGGTCAGGCCTGTAGTATGGAGCAGTGGTTTCATCAGCAGTGGGAATGAATGGTCAGACCTGTAGTTTGCAGCATTGGTTTGATCAGCAGTGGGAATGACTGGTCAGACCCGTAGTACGGAGCAGTGGTTTGATCAGCAGTAGGAATGCATGGTCAGACCTGTAGTTTGTAGCAATGGTTAGATTAGCAGTAGGAAAGGATAGTCAGACCTGTAGTTTGAAGCAGTGGTTAGATTAGCAGTGGGAATGAATGGTCAGACATGTAGTATGGAGCAGTGGTATGATCAGCAGTGGGAATGAATGGTCAGACCTGTAGTATGGAGCAGTGGTTAGATCAGCAGTAGGACTGAATGGTCAGACCTGTAGTATGGAGTTGTGGTTAGATCAGCTGTGGGAATGAATGGTCAGGCCTGTAGTATGGAGCAGTGGTTTGATCAGCAGTGGGAATGTATGGTTAGACCTGTAGTATGGAGCAGTGGTTAGATCAGCAGTAGGACCGAATGGTCAGACCTGTAGTATGGAGCAGTGGTTAGATTAGCAGTGGGAATGAATTGTCAGACCTGTCGTATGGAGCAGTGGTTTGATCAGCAGTGGGAATGAATGGTCAGACCTGTAGTATGGAGCAGTGGTTAGATCAGCAGTGGGATTGAATGGTCAGACCTGTAGTTTGGAGCAGTGGTTAGATCAGCAGAGGGAATGAATGGTCAGACCTGTAGTATGGAGCAGTGGTAAGATCAGCAGTGGGAATGAATGGTCAGACCTGTAGTTTGGCGCAGTGGTTAGATTAGCAGTAGGAATGAATGGTCTGACCCGTAGTATGGTACAGTGGTTAGATCAGCAGTGGGAATAAATGGTGGGACCTTTAGCATGGAGCAGTGGTTAGATCAACAGGAAGAATGAATGATCAGATGTGAAGTACGGAGCAGTGGTTAGATCAGCAGTGGGAATGAATGGTCAGACCTGCAGTATGGAGCAGTGGTTAGATCAGCAGTAGGACTGAATGGTCAGACCTGTAGTATGGAGCAGTGGTTAGATCAGCAGTGGGAATGAATGGTCAGGCCTGTAGTATGGAGCATTGGTTAGATCAGCAGTGGGAATGAATGGTCAGACCTGTAGTATCGAGCAGTGGTTTGATGAGCAGTGGGAATGAATGGTCAGACCTGTAGTATGGAGCAGTGGTTAGATCAGCAGTGGAATGAATGGTAAGACCTGTAGTATGGAGCAGTGGTAAGATCAGCAGTGGGAATGAATGGTCAGGCCTGTAGTATGGAGCAGTGGTTTTATCAGCAGTGGGAATGAATGGTCAGACCGGCAGTATGGAGCAGTGGTTAGATCAGCAGTGGGAATGAATGTTCAGACCTGTAGTATGGAGCAGTGGTTAGATCAGCTGTGGGAATGAATAGTCAGGCCTGTAGTATGGAGCAGTGATCCCAGCAGTGGGAATGAATGGTCAGACCTGTAGTTTGCAGCATTGGTTTGATCAGCAGTGGGAATGACTGGTCAGACCTGTAGTACAGAGCAGTGGTTTGATCAGCGGTAGGAATGCATGGTCAGACCTGTAGTTTGTAGCAATGGTTAGATTAGCAGTAGGAAAGGATGGTCAGACCTGTAGTTTGAAGCAGTGGTAAGATTAGCAGTGGGAATGAATGGTCAGACCTGTAGTATGGAGCAGTGGTTTGATCAGCAGTGGGAATGAATGGTCAGACCTGTAGTTTGGAGCAGTGGTTAGATCAGCAGTAGGACTGAATGGTCAGACCTGTAGTATGGAGCAGTGGTTAGATCAGCTGTGGGAATGAATGGTCAGGCCTGTAGTATGGAGCAGTGGTTTGATCAGCAGTGGGAATGAATGGTCAGACCTGTAGTATGGAGCAGTAGTTTGATCAGCAAAGGGAATGAATTGTCAGACCTGTAGTATGGAGCAGTGGTTAGATTAGCAGTAGGAATGAATGGTCAGACCTGTAGTATGGAGTAGTGGTTAGATCAGCAGTGGGAATAAATGGTGGGACCTTTAGCATGGAGCAGTGGTTAGATCAGCAGTAAGAATGAATGGTCAGACCTGTAGTACGAAGCAGTAGTTCGATCAGCAGTGGGAAGGAATGGTCAGACCTGTAGTATGGAGCAGTGGTTAGATCAGCTGTGGGAATGAATGGTCAGACCTGTAGTCTGGAGCAGTGGTTAGATCCGCTGTGGGAATGAATGGTCAGGCCTGTAGTATGGAGCAGTGGTTTCATCAGCAGTAGGAATAAATGGTCAGACCTGTAGTTTGGAGCATTGGTTTGATCAGCAGTGGGAATGAATGGTCAGACCTGTAGTACGGAGCAGTGGTTTGATCAGCAGTGGGAATGAATGGTCAGACCTGTAGTATGGAGCATCGGTTAGATCAGCATTGGGAATGAATGGTCAGACCTGTAGTATGGAGCAGTGGTTAGATCAGCAGTGGGAATGAATGGTCAGACCTGTAGTTTGGAGCAGTGGTTAGATATGCAGTAAGAATTAATGGTCAGACCTGTTGTATGTAGCAGTGGTTAGATCAGCAGTGGGAATGAATGGTCAGACCTGTAGTATGGAGCAGTGGTAAGATCAGCAGTGGGAATGAATGGTCAGACCTGTAGTATGAAGCAGGGGTGAGCTCAGCAGTGGGAATGAATGGTCAGACCTGTAGTATGGAGCAGTGGTTTGATTAGCAGTGGGAATGAATGGTCAGACCTGTAGTTTGGCGCAGTGGTAAGATTAGCAGTAGGAATGAATGGTCAGACCTGTAGTGTGGAGCAGTGGTTAGATCAGCAGTGGGAATGAATGATCAGACCTGTACTATGGAAGAGTGGTTAGATTAGCAGTAGGAAAGAATATTCAGACCTGTAGTATGGAGCAGTGGTTAGATCAGCAGTAGGAATGAATGCACAGACCTGTAGTATGGAGCAGTGGTTAGCTCAGCAGTGGGAATGAATTGTAAGACCTGTAGTTTGGAGCAGTGGTTAGATCAACAGTAGGATTGAATGGTCAGACCTGTAGTATGGAGCAGTGGTTAGCTCAGCAGTGGGAATGAATGGTCAGACCTGTAGTTTGGAGCTGTTGTTAGATTAGGAGAAGGAATGAATGGTCAGACCTGTAGTTTGGAGCAGTGGTAAGATCAGCAGTAGGAATGAATGGTCAGACCAGTAGTAAGGAGGAGTAGTTAGATCAGCAGTAGGAATTAATGGTCAGACCTGTAGTATGGAGCAGTGGTTAGATCAGCAGTGAGAATTAATGGTGGGACCTTTAGCATGGAGCAGTGGTTAGATCAACAGTAAGAATGAATGATCAGATCTGTTGTACGGAGCAGTGGAAAGATCAGCTATGGGAATGAATGGTCAGGCCTGTAGTATGGAGCAGTGGTTTCATCAGCAGTGGGAATGAATGGTCAGACCGGTAGTATGGAGCAGTGGTTAGATCAGCAGTGGGAATGAATGGTCAGACCTGTAGTATGGAGCAGTGGTTAGATCAGCTGTGGGAATGAATGGTCAGGCCTGTCGTATGGAGCAGTGGTTTCATCAGCAGTGGGAATGAATGGTCAGACCTGTAGTTTGCAGCATTGGTTTGATCAGCAGTGGGAATGACTGGTCAGACACGTACTACGGAGCAGTGGTTTGATCAGCAGTAGGAATGCATGGTCAGACCTGTAGTTTGTAGCAATGGTTAGATTAGCAGTCGGAAAGGATGGTCAGACCTGTAGTTTGAAGCAGTGGTTAGATTAGCAGTGGGAATGAATGGTCAGACCTGTAGTATGGAGCAGTGGTATGATCAGCAGTGGGAATGAATGGTCAGACCTGTAGTATGGAGCAGTGGTTAGATCAGCAGTAGGACTGAATGGTCAGACCTGTAGTATGGAGTTGTGGTTAGATCAGCTGTGGGAATGAATGGTCAGGCCTGTAGTATGGAGCAGTGGTTTGATCAGCAGTGGGAATGAATGGTCAGACCTGTAGTATGGAGCAGTGTTTAGATCAGCAGTAGGACTGAATGGTCAGACCTGTAGTATGGAGCAGTGGTTAGATTAGCAGTGGGAATGAATGGTCAGACCTGTCGTATGGAGCAGTGGTTTGATCAGCATTGGGAATGAATGGTCAGACCTGTAGTATGGAGCAGTGGTTAGATCAGCAGTGGGATTGAATGGTCAGACCTGTAGTTTGGAGCAGTGGTTAGATCAGCAGAGGGAATGAATGGTCAGACCTTTAGTATGGAGCAGTGGTTAGATTAGCAGTAGGAATGAATGGTCAGGCCTGTAGTATGGAGCATTGGTTAGATCAGCAGTGGGAATGAATGGTCAGACCTGTAGTCTCGAGCAGTGGTTTGATGAGCAGTGGGAATGAATGGTCAGACCTGTAGTATGGAGCAGTGGTTAGATCAGCAGTGGAATGAATGGTAAGACCTGTAGTATGGAGCAGTGGTAAGATCAGCAGTGGGAATGAATGGTCCGACCTGTAGTATGAAGAAGTGGTTTGATCAGCAGTAGGAATGCATGGTCAGACCTGTAGTTTGTATTAATGGTTAGATTAGCAGTAGGAAAGGACGGTCAGACCTGTAGTTTGGAGCAGTAGTTAGATTAGCAGTAGGAATGAATGGTCAGACCCGTAGTATGGTACAGTGGTTAGATCAGCAGTGGGAATAAATGGTGGGACCTTTAGCATGGAGCAGTGGTTAGATCAACAGGAAGAATGAATGATCAGATGTGTAGTACGGAGCAGTGGTTAGATCAGCAGTGGGAATGAATGGTCAGACCTGCAGTATGGAGCAGTGGTTAGATCAGCAGTAGGACTGAATGGTCAGACCTGTAGTATGGAGCAGTGGTTAGATCAGCAGTGGGAATGAACTGTCAGGCCTGTAGTATGGAGCATTGGTTAGATCAGCAGTGGGAATGAATGGTCAGGCCTGTAGTATCGAGCAGTGGTTTGATGAGCAGTGGGAATGAATTGTCAGACCTGTAGTATGGAGCAGTGGTTAGATCAGCAGTGGAATGAATGGTAAGACCTGTAGTATGGAGCAGTGGAAAGATCAGCAGTGGGAATGAATGGTCCGACCTGTAGTATGAAGAAGTGGTTTGATCAGCAGTAGGAATGCATGGTCAGACCTGTAGTTTGTATTAATGGTTAGATTAGCAGTAGGAAAGGACGGTCAGACCTGTAGTTTGGAGCAGTAGTTAGATTAGCATTAGGAATGAATGGTCAGACCTGTAGTATGGAGAAGTGGTTAGATAAGCAGTGGGAATGAATGGTCAGACCTGTATTATGGAGCAGTGGTTAGATCAGCTGTGGGAATAAATGGTCAGGCCTGTAGTATGGAGCAGTGGTTTCATCAGCAGTGGGAATGAATGGTCAGACCTGTAGTATGGAGCATTGGTTAGATCAGCAGTGGGAATGAATGGTCAGACCTGTAGTTATGGAGCAGTGGTTTGATCAGCTGTGGGAATGAATGGTCAGACCTGTAGTATTGAGCAGTGGTTAGATCAGCTGTGGGAATGAATGGTCAGGCCTGTAGTATGCAGCAGTGGTTAGATCAGCAGTGGGAATGAATGGTCAGACCTGTAGTATGGAGCAGTGGTTTCATCAGCAGTAGGAATGAATGGTCAGGCCTGTAGTATGGAGCAGTGGTTTGATCAGCAGTGGGAATGAATGGTCAGACCTGTAGTATGGAGCAGTGGTTAGATCAGCAGTAGGACTGAATGGTCAGACCTGTAGTATGGAGCAGTGGTTAGATTAGCAGTGGGAATGAATGGTCAGACCTGTCGTATGGAGCAGTGGTTTGATCAGCAGTGGGAATGAATGGTCAGACCTGTAGTATGGAGCAGTGGTTAGATCAGCAGTGGGATTGAATGGTCAGACCTGTAGTTTGGAGCAGTGGTTAGATCAGCAGAGGGAATGAATGGTCAGACCTGTAGTATGGAGCAGTGGTAAGATCAGCAGTGGGAATGAATGGTCAGACCTGTAGTTTGGCGCAGTGGTTAGATTAGCAGTAGGAATGAATGGTCAGGCCTGTAGTATGGAGCATTGGTTAGATCAGCAGTGGGAATGAATGGTCAGACCTGTAGTCTCGAGCAGTGGTTTGATGAGCAGTGGGAATGAATGGTCAGACCTGTAGTATGGAGCAGTGGTTAGATCAGCAGTGGAATGAATGGTAAGACCTGTAGTATGGAGCAGTGGTAAGATCAGCAGTGGGAATGAATGGTCTGACCTGTAGTATGAAGAAGTGGATTGATCAGCAGTAGGAATGCATGGTCAGACCTGTAGTTTGTATTAATGGTTAGATTAGCAGTAGGAAAGGACGGTCAGACCTGTAGTTTGGAGCAGTAGTTAGATTAGCAGGAGGAATGAATGGTCAGACCCGTAGTATGGTACAGTGGTTAGATCAGCAGTGGGAATAAATGGTGGGACCTTTAGCATGGAGCAGTGGTTAGATCAACAGGAAGAATGAATGATCAGATGTGTAGTACGGAGCAGTGGTTAGATCAGCAGTGGGAATGAATGGTCAGACCTGCAGTATGGAGCAGTGGTTAGATCAGCAGTAGGACTGAATGGTCAGACCTGTAGTATGGAGCAGTGGTTAGATCAGCAGTGGGAATGAATGGTCAGGCCTGTAGTATGGAGCATTGGTTAGATCAGCAGTGGGAATGAATGGTCAGACCTGTAGTATCGAGCAGTGGTTTGATGAGCAGTGGGAATGAATGGTCAGACCTGTAGTATGGAGCAGTGGTTAGATCAGCAGTGGAATGAATGGTAAGACCTGTAGTATGGAGCAGTGGAAAGATCAGCAGTGGGAATGAATGGTCCGACCTGCAGTATGAAGAAGTGGTTTGATCAGCAGTAGGAATGCATGGTCAGACCTGTAGTTTCTATTAATGGTTAGATTAGCAGTAGGAAAGGACGGTCAGACCTGTAGTTTGGAGCAGTAGTTAGATTAGCATTAGGAATGAATGGTCAGACCTGTAGTATGGAGAAGTGGTTAGATCAGCTGTGGGAATAAATGGTCAGGCCTGTAGTATGGAGCAGTGGTTTCATCAGCAGTGGGAATGAATGGTCAGACCTGTAGTATGGAGCATTGCTTAGATCAGCAGTGGGAATGAATGGTCAGACCTGTAGTTATGGAGCAGTGGTTTGATCAGCTGTGGGAATGAATGGTCAGACCTGTAGTATGGAGCAGTGGTTAGATCAGCTGTGGGAATGAATGGTCAGACCTGTAGTATGGAGCAGTGGTTTCATCAGCAGTAGGAATGAATGGTCAGGCCTGTAGTATGGAGCATTGGTTAGATCAGCAGTGGGAATGAATGGTCAGACCTGTAGTATCGAGCAGTGGTTTGATCAGCAGTGGGAATGAATGGTCAGACCAGTAGTATGGAGCAGTGGTTAGATCAGCAGTGGGAATGAATGGTAAGACCTGTAGTATGGAGCAGTGGTAAGATCAGCAGTGGGAATGAATGGTCCGACATGTAGTATGAAGCAGTGGTTTGATCAGCAGAGGGAATGAATGGTCAGACCTGTAGTATGGAGCAGTGGTTAGATTAGCAGGAGGAATGAATGGTCAGACCTGTAGTATGGAGCAGTGGTTTGATCAGCAGTGGGAATAAATGGTGGGACCTTTAGCATGGAGCAGTGGTTAGATCAGCAGTAGGACTGAATGGTCAGACCTGTAGTCTGGAGCATTGGTTTTATCAGCTGTGGGAATGAATGGTCAGGCCTGTAGTATGGAGCAGTGGTTTCATCAGCAGTGAGAATAAATGGTCCGACCTGTAGTTTGGAGCATTGGTTTTATCAGCAGTGGGAATGAATGGTCAGACCTGTAGTACGGAGCAGTGGTTTGATCAGCAGTAGGAATGAATGGTCAGACCTGTAGTTTGGAGCTGTGGTTAGATTAGCAGTAGGAATGAATGGTCTGACCTGTAGTATGGATTCGTGGTTTGATCAGCAGTGGGAATGAATGGTCAGACCTGTAGTTTGTAGTAGTGGTTAGATTAGTAGTAGGAATGAATGGTCAGACCTGTAGTTTGTAGCAGTGGTTAGATTAGCAGTAGGAATGCATGGTCAGACCTGTAGTTTGGAGCTGTGGTTAGATTAGCAGTAGGAATGAATGGTCAGACCTGTAGTATGGAGCAGTGGTTTCATCAGCAGTGGGAATGAATGGTCAGACCTGTAGTATGGAGCATTGGTTAGATCAGCAGTGGGAATGAATGGTCAGACCTGAAGTATGGAGCAGTGGTTTGATCAGCAGTGGGAATGAATGGTCAGACCTGTAGTATGGAGAAGTGGTTATATCAGCAGTGGGAATGAATGGTCAGACCTGTAGTATGGAGCACTGGTAAGATCAGCAGTGGAAATGAATGGTCAGACCTGTAGTATGGAGCAGTGGTTTGATCAGCAAAGGGAATGAATGGTCAGACCTGTAGTATGGAGCAGTGGCTAGATTAGCAGTAGGAATGAATGGTCAGACCTGTAGTATGGAGCAGTGGTTAGATCAGCAGTGGGAATAAATGGTCGGACCTTTAGCATGGAGCAGTGGTTAGATCAGCAGTATGAATGAATGGTCAGACCTGTAGTACGAAGCAGTGTTTAGATCAACAGTGGGAAGGAATGGTCAGACCTGTAGTATGGAGCAGTGGTTTCATCAGCAGTGGAAATAAATGGTCAGAACTGTAGTTTGGAGCATTGGTTTGATCAGCAGTGGGAATGAATGGTCAGACCTGTAGTCCGGAGCAGTGGTTTGATCAGCAGTGGGAATGAATGGTCAGACCTGGAGTACGGAGCAGTGGTTTGATCAGCATTAGGAATGAATGGTCAGACCTGTAGTATGGAGTAGTGGTTTGATCAGCAGTGGGAATGAATGGTCAGACCTGTAGTTTGGAGCAGTGGTTCGATCTGCCGTAGGAATGCATGGTCAGACCTGTAGTTTGGAGCAGTGGTTAGATAAGCAGTAAGAATGAATGGTCAGACCTGTTGTATGTAGCAGTGGTTAGATCAGCAGTGGGAATGAATGGTCAGACCTGCAGTATGGAGCAGTGGTAAGACTAGGAGTGGGAATGAATGG
Source organism: Gymnothorax reevesii (assembly GCA_029721435.1). NCBI lineage: Eukaryota > Metazoa > Chordata > Actinopteri > Anguilliformes > Muraenidae > Gymnothorax > Gymnothorax reevesii. Next base: position 43,542,023 of record CM056587.1, on the reverse strand, counting down.
TCAGACCTGTAGTATGGAGCAGTGGTTTGATCAGCAGTGGGAATGAATGGTCAGACCTGTAGTTTGGCGCAGTGGTAAGATTAGCAGTAGGAATGAATGGTCAGACCTGTAGTATGGAGCAGTGGTTAGATCAGCAGTGAGAATTAATGGTGGGACCTTTAGCATTGAGCAGTGGTAAGACTAGGAGTGGGAATGAATGGTCAGACCTGTAGTATGGAGCAGTGGTTTGATCAGCAGTGGGAATGAATGGTCAGACCTGTAGTTTGGCGCAGTGGTAAGATTAGCAGTAGGAATGAATGGTCAGACCTGTAGTATGGAGCAGTGGTTAGATCAGCAGTGAGAATTAATGGTGGGACCTTTAGCATTGAGCAGTGGTTAGATCAACAGTAAGAATGAATGATCAGATCTGTAGTACGGAGCAGTGTTAAGATCAGCTGTGGGAATGAATGGTCAGGCCTGTAGTATGGAGCAGTGGTTTCATCAGCAGTGGGAATGAATGGTCAGACCTGTAGTATGGAGCAGTGGTTAGATCAGCTGTGGGAATGAATGGTCAGGCCTGTAGTATGGAGCAGTGGTGTCATCAGCAGTGGGAATGAATGGTCAGACCTGTAGTTTGCTGCATTGGTTTTATCAGCAGTGGGAATGACTGGTCAGACCCGTAGTACGGAGCAGTGGTTTGATCAGCAGTAGGAATGCATGGTCAGACCTGTAGTTTGGAGCAGTGGTTAGATTAGCAGTGGGAATGAATGGTCAGACCTGTAGTATGGAGCAGTGGTTTGATCAGCAGTGGGAATGAATGTTCAGACCTGAAGTATGGAGCAGTGGTTAGATCAGCAGTAAGACTGAATGGTCAGACCTGTAGTATGGAGCAGTGTTAAGATCAGCTGTGGGAATGAATGGTCAGGCCTGTAGTATGGAGCAGTGGTTTGATCAGCTGTGGGAATGAATGGTCAGACCTGTAGTATGGAGCAGTGGTTAGATTAGCAGTGGGAATGAATGGTCAGACCTGTAGTATGGAGCAGTGGTTTGATCAGCAGTGGGAATTCATGGTCAGACCTGTAGTATGGAGCAGTGGTTAGATCAGCAGTGGGATTGAATGGTCAGACCTGTAGTTTGGAGCAGTGGTTAGATTAGCAGTGAGAATGAATGGTCAGACCTGTTGTATGGAGCAGTGGTTAGATCAGCAGAGGGAATGAATGGCCAGACCTGTAGTATGGAGCAGTGGTAAGATCAGCAGTGGGAATGAATGGTCAGACCAGTAGTTTTGCGCTGTGGTTAGATTAGCAGTAGGAATGAATGGCCAGACCTGTAGTATGGTACAGTGGTTAGATCAGCAGTCGGAATAAATGGTGGGACCTTTGCATGGAGCAGTGGTTAGATCAACAGTAAGAATGAATGATCAGATGTGTAGTACGGAGCATTGGTTAGATCAGCAGTGGGAATGATTGGTCAGACCTGTAGTATGGAGCAGTGGTTAGATCAGCAGTAGGACTGAATGGTCAGACCTGTAGTATGGAGCAGTGGTTAGATCAGCTGTGTGAATGAATGGTCAGGCCTGTAGTATGGAGCAGTAGTTTCATCAGCTGTGGGAATGAATGGTCAGACCTGTAGTTTGGAGCATTGGTTTGATCAGCAGTGGGAATGAATGGTCAGACCTGTAGTATGGAGCAGTGGTTAGATCAGCAGTAGGACTGAATGGTCAGACCTGTAGTATGGAGCAGTGGTTAGATTTGCAGTGGGAATGAATGGTCAGACCTGTAGTATGGAGCAGAGGTTTGATCAGCAGTGGGAATTAATGGTCATACCTGTAGTTTGGCGCAGTGGTTAGATTAGCAGTAGGAATGAATGGTCAGACCTGAAGTATGGTACAGTGGTTCGATCAGCAGTGGGAATAAATGGTGGGACCTTTAGCATCGAGCAGTGGTTAGATCAACAGTAAGAATGAATGATCAGATGTGTTGTACGGAGCAGTGGTTAGATCAGCAGTAGGACTGAATGGTCAGACCTGTAGTATGGAGCAGTGGTTAGATTAGCAGTGGGAATGAATGGTCAGACCTGTAGTATGGAGCAGTGGTTTGATCAGCAGTGGGAATTAATGGTCATACCTGTAGTTTGTAGCAGTGGTTAGATTAGCAGTAGGAATGCATGGTCAGACCTGTAGTTTGGAGCTGTGGTTAGATTAGCAGTAGGAATGAATGGTCAGACCTGTAGTATGGAGCAGTGGTTTCATCAGCAGTGGGAATGAATGGTCAGACCTGTAGTATGGAGCATTGGTTAGATCAGCAGTGGGAATGAATGGTCAGACCTGTAGTATGGAGCAGTGGTTTGATCAGCAGTGGGAATGAATGGTCAGACCTGTAGTATGGAGAAGTGGTTATATCAGCAGTGGGAATGAATGGTCAGACCTGTAGTATGGAGCAGTGGTAAGATCAGCAGTGGAAATGAATGGTCAGACCTGTAGTATGGAGCAGTGGTTTGATCAGCAAAGGGAATGAATGGTCAGACCTGTAGTATGGAGCAGTGGCTAGATTAGCAGTAGGAATGAATGGTCAGACCTGTAGTATAGAGCAGTGGTTAGATCAGCAGTGGGAATAAATGGTAGGACCTTTAGCATGGAGCAGTGGTTAGATCAGCAGTATGAATGAATGGTCAGACCTGTAGTACGAAGCAGTGTTTGGATCAGCAGTGGGAAGGAATGGTCAGACCTGTAGTATGGAGCAGTGGTTTCATCAGCAGTGGAAATAAATGGTCAGAACTGTAGTTTGGAGCATTGGTTTGATCAGCAGTGGGAATGAATGGTCAGACCTGTAGTCCAGAGCAGTGGTTTGATCAGCAGTGGGAATGAATGGTCAGACCTGTAGTCCAGAGCAGTGGTTTGATCAGCTGTGGGAATGAATGGTCAGACCTGTAGTATGGAGCAGTGGTTAGATTAGCAGTGGGAATGAATGGTCAGACCTGTAGTATGGAGCAGTGGTTTGATCAGCAGTGGGAATTCATGGTCAGACCTGTAGTATGGAGCAGTGGTTAGATCAGCAGTGGGATTGAATGGTCAGAACTGTAGTTTGGAGCATTGGTTTGATCAGCAGTGGGAATGAATGGTCAGACCTGTAGTTTGGAGCAGTGGTTCGATCTGCCGTAGGAATGCATGGTCAGACCTGTAGTTTGGAGCAGTGGTTAGATAAGCAGTCAGAATGAATGGTCAGACCTGTTGTATGTAGCAGTGGTTAGATCAGCAGTGGGAATGAATGGTCAGACCTGCAGTATGGAGCAGTGGGAAGACTAGCAGTGGGAATGAATGGTCAGACCTGTAGTATGGAGCAGTGGTTTGATCAGCAGTGGGAATGAATGGTCAGACCTGTAGTATGGAGCAGTGGTTTGATCAGCATTAGGAATGAATGGTCAGACCTGTAGTATGGAGTAGTGGTTTGATCAGCAGTGGGAATGAATGGTCAGACCTGTAGTTTGGAGCAGTGGTTCGATCTGCCGTAGGAATGCATGGTCAGACCTTTAGTTTGGAGCAGTGGTTAGATAAGCAGTCAGAATGAATGGTCAGACCTGTTGTATGTAGCAGTGGTTAGATCAGCAGTGGGAATGAATGGTCAGACCTGCAGTATGGAGCAGTGGGAAGACTAGCAGTGGGAATGAATGGTCAGACCTGTAGTATGGAGCAGTGGTTTGATCAGCAGTGGGAATGAATGGTCAGACCTGTAGTTTGGCGCAGTGGTAAGATTAGCAGTAGGAATGAATGGTCAGACCTGTAGTATGGAGCAGTGGTTTGATCAGCAGTGAGAATTAATGGTGGGACCTTTAGCATTGAGCAGTGGTTAGATCAACAGTAAGAATGAATGATCAGATCTGTAGTACGGAGCAGTGTTAAGATCAGCTGTGGGAATGAATGGTCAGGCCTGAAGTATGGAGCAGTGGTTTCATCAGCAGTGGGAATGAATGGTCAGACCTGTAGTATGGAGCAGTGGTTAGATCAGCTGTGGGCATGAATGGTCAGGCCTGTAGTTTGCTGCATTGGTTTTATCAGCAGTGGGAATGACTGGTCAGACCCGTAGTACGGAGCAGTGGTTTGATCAGCAGTAGGAATGCATGGTCAGACCTGTAGTTTGGAGCAGTGGTTAGATTAGCTGTGGGAATGAATGGTCAGACCTGTAGTATGGAGCAGTGGATTGATCAGCAGTGGGAATGAATGTTCAGACCTGAAGTATGGAGCAGTGGTTAGATCAGCAGTAAGACTGAATGGTCAGACCTGTAGTATGGAGCAGTGTTTAGATCAGCTGTGGGAATGAATGGTCAGGCCTGTAGTATGGAGCAGTGGTTTGATCAGCTGTGGGAATGAATGGTCAGACCTGTAGTATGGAGCAGTGGTTTGATCAGCAGTGGGAATTAATGGTCAGACCTGTAGTATGGAGCAGTGGTTAGATCAGCAGTGGGATTGAATGGTCAGACCTGTAGTTTGGAGCAGTGGTTAGATAAGCAGTGAGAATGAATGGTCAGACCTGTTGTATGGAGCAGTGGTTAGATCAGCAGAGGGAATGAATGGCCAGACCTGTAGTATGGAGCAGTGGTAAGATCAGCAGTGGGAATGAATGGTCAGACCAGTAGTTTTGCGCAGTGGTTAGATTAGCAGTAGGAATGAATGGCCAGACCTGTAGTATGGTACAGTGGTTAGATCAGCAGTCGGAATAAATGGTGGGACCTTTGCATGGAGCAGTGGTTTCATCAGCAGTAAGAATGAATGATCAGATGTGTAGTACGGAGCAGTGGTTAGATCAGCAGTGGGAATGATTGGTCAGACCTGTAGTATGGAGCAGTGGTTAGATCAGCAGTAGGACTGAATGGTCAGACCTGTAGTATGGAGCAGTGGTTAGATCAGCTGTGTGAATGAATGGTCAGGCCTGTAGTATGGAGCAGTGGTTTCATCAGCAGTGGGAATGAATGGTCAGACCTGTAGTTTGGAGCATTGGTTTGATCAGCAGTGGGAATGAATGGTCAGACCTGTAGTATGGAGCAGTGGTTAGATCAGCAGTAGGACTGAATGGTCAGACCTGTAGTATGGAGCAGTGGTTAGATTAGCAGTGGGAATGAATGGTCAGACCTGTAGTATGGAGCAGTGGTTTGATCAGCAGTGGGAATTAATGGTCATACCTGTAGTTTGGCTCAGTGGTTAGATTAGCAGTAGGAATGAATGGTCAGACCTGTAGTATGGTACAGTGGTTCGATCAGCAGTGGGAATAAATGGTGGGACCTTTAGAATCGAGCAGTGGTTAGATCAACAGTAAGAATGAATGATCAGATGTGTTGTACGGAGCAGTGGTTAGATCAGCAGTGGGAATGAATGGTCAGACCTGTAGTATGGAGCAGTGGTTAGATCAGCTGTGGGAATGAATGGTCAGGCCTGTAGTATGGAGCAGTGGTTTCATCAGCAGTGGGAATGAATGGTCAGACCTGTAGTTTGGAGCTTTGGTTTGATCAGCAGTGGGAATGACTGGTCAGACCCGTAGTACGGAGCAGTGGTTTGATCAGCAGTAGGAATGCATGGTCAGACCTGTAGTTTGTATTAATGGTTAGATTAGCATTAGGAATGAATGGTCAGACCTGTAGTATGGAGCAGTGGTTAGATCAGCTGTAGGACTGAATGGTCAGACCTGTAGTATGGAGCAGTGGTTTGATCAGCAAAGGGAATGAATGGTCAGACCTGTAGTATGGAGCAGTGGCTAGATTAGCAGTAGCAATGAATGGTCAGACCTGTAGTATGGAGCAGTGGTTAGATCAGCAGTGGGAATAAATGGTGTGACCTTTAGCATGGAGCATTGATTTGATCAGCAGTGGGAATGAATGGTCAGACCTGTAGTACGGAGCAGTGGTTTGATCAGCAGTGGGAATGAATGGTCAGACCTGTAGTACGGAGCAGTGGTTTGATCAGCATTAGGAATGAATGGTAAGACCTGTAGTATGGAGTAGTGGTTTGATCAGCAGTGGGAATGAATGGTCAGACCTGTAGTTTGGAGCAGTGGTTCGATCTGCCTTAAGAATGCATGGTCAGACCTGTAGTTTGGAGCAGTGGTTAGATAAGCAGTAAGAATGAATGGTCAGACCAGTTGTATGTAGCAGTGGTTAGATCAGCAGTGGGAATGAATGGTCAGACCTGTAGTATGGAGCAGTGGTAAGACTAGCAGTGGGAATGAATGGTCAGACCTGTAGTATGAAGCAGGGGTGAGCTCAGCAGTGGGAATGAATGGTCAGACCTGTAGTATGGAGCAGTGGTTTGATCAGCAGTGGGAATGAATGGTCAGACCTGTAGTTTCGCGCAGCGGTAAGATTAGCAGTAGGAATGAATGGTCAGACCTGTAGTATGGAGCAGTGGTTAGATCAGCACTGAGAATTAATGGTGGGACCTTTAGCATGGAGCAGTGGTTAGATCAACAGTAAGAATGAATGATCAGATCTGTAGTACGGAGCAGTGTTAAGATCAGCAGTGGGAATGAATGGTCAGGCCTGTAGTATGGAGCAGTGGTTTCATCTGCAGTGGGAATGAATGGTCAGACCTGTAGTATGGAGCAGTGGTTAGATCAGCTGTGGGAAATAATGGTCAGGCCTGTAGTATGGAGCTGAGGTTTCATCAGCAGTGGGAATGAATGGTCAGCCCATTTGTTTTCTGCATTGGTTTGATCAGCAGTGGGAATGACTGGTCAGACCTGTAGTACGGAGCAGTGGTTTGATCAGCAGTAGGAATGCATGGTCAGACCTGTACTTTGTAGCAATGGTTAGATTAGCAGTAGGAAAGGATTTTCAGACCTGTAGTTTGAAGCAGTGGCTAGATTAGCAGTGGGAATGAATGGTCAGACCTGTAGTATGGAGCATTGGTTTGATCAGCAGTGGGAATGAATGTTCAGACCTGTAGTATGGAGCAGTGGTTAGATCAGCTGTGGGAGTGAATGGTCAGGCCTGTAGTATGGAGCAGTGGTTTGATCAGCTGTGGGAATGAATGGTCAGGCCTGTAGTATGGAGCAGTGGTTAGATCAGCTGTGGGAGTGAATGGTCAGGCCTGTAGTATGGAGCAGTGGTTTGATCAGCTGTGGGAATGAATGGTCAGGCCTGTAGTATGGAGCAGTGGTTTGATCAGCAGTGGGAATGAATGGTCAGACCTGTAGTATGGAGCAGTGGTTAGATCAGCTGTGGGAGTGAATGGTCAGGCCTGTAGTATGGAGCAGTGGTTTGATCAGCAGTAGGACTGAATGGTCAGACCTGTAGTATGGAGCAGTGGTTAGATCAGCTGTGGGAGTGAATGGTTAGGCCTGTAGTATGGAGCAGTGGTTTGATCAGCTGTGGGAATGAATGGTCAGGCCTGTAGTATGGAGCAGTGGTTTCATCAGCAGTGGGAATGAATGGTCAGACCTGTAGTATGGAGCAGTGGTTAGATTAGCAGTGGGAATGAATGGTCAGACCTGTAGTATGGAGCAGTGGTTTGATTAGCAGTGGGAATGAATGGTCAGACCTGTAGTATGGAGCAGTGGTTTCATCAGCAGTAGGAATGAATGGTCAGGCCTGTAGTATGGAGCAGTGGTTTGATCAGCAGTGGGAATGAATGGTCAGACCTGTAGTATGGAGCAGTGGTTAGATTAGCAGTGGGAATGAATGGTCAGACCTGTAGTATGGAGCAGTGGTTTGATCAGCAGTGGGAATGAATGGTCAGACCTGTAGTATGGAGCAGTGGTTAGATCAGCAGTGGGAATAAATGGTAAGACCTGTAGTATGGAGCAGTGGTAAGATCAGCAGTGGGAATGAATGGTCCGACCTGTAGTATGAAGCAGTGGTTTGATCAGCAGAGGGAATGAATGGTCAGACCTGTAGTATGGAGCAGTGGTTAGATTAGCAGTAGGAATGAATGGTCAGACCTGTAGTATGGAGCAGTGGTTTGATCAGCAGTGGGAATAAATGGTGGGACCTTTAGCATGGAGCAGTGGTTAGATCATCAGTAGGACTGAATGGTCAGACCTGTAGTCTGGAGCAGTGGTTAGATCAGCTGTGGGAATGAATGGTCAGGCCTGTAGTATGGAGCATTGGTTTGATCAGCAGTGGGAATGAATGGTCAGACCTGTTGTACGGAGCAGTGGTTTGATCAGCAGTGGGAATGAATGGTCTGACCTGTAGTATGGAGTAGTGGTTTGATCAGCAGTGGGAATGAATGGTCAGACCTGTAGTTTGTAGCAGTGGTTAGATTAGTAGTAGGAATGAATGGTCAGACCTGTAGTTTGTAGCAGTGGTTAGATTAGCAGTAGGAATGAATGGTCAGACCTGTAGTTTGGAGGTGTGGTTAGATTAGCAGTAGGAATGAATGGTCAGACCTGTAGTATGGAGCAGTGGTTTCATCAGCAGTGGGAATGAATGGTCAGACCTGTAGTATGGAGTAGTGGTTATATCAGCAGTGGGAATGAATGGTCAGACCTGTAGTATGGAGCAGTGGTAAGATCAGCAGTGGGAATAAATGGTGGGACCTTTAGCATGGAGCAGTGGTTAGATCAGCAGTAAGAATGAATGGTCAGACCTGTAATACAAAGCAGTGGTTAGATCAGCAGTGGGAAGGAATGGTCAGACCTGTAGTATGGAGCAGTGGTTAGATCAGCTGTGGGAATGAATGGTCAGACCTGTAGTCTGGAGCAGTGGTTATATCCGCTGTGGGAATGAATGGTCAGGCCTGTAGTATGGAGCAGTGGTTTCATCAGCAGTGGGAATAAATGGTCAGACCTGTAGTTTGGAGCATTGATTTGATCAGCAGTGGGAATGAATGGTCAGACCTGTAGTACGGAGCAGTGGTTTGACCAGCAGTGGGAATGAATGGTCAGACCTGTAATACGGAGCAGTGGTTTGATCCGCAGTAGGAATGAATGGTCAGACCTGTAGTATGGAGTAGTGGTTTGATTAGCAGTGGGAATGAATGGTCTGACCTGTAGTTTGGAGCAGTGGTTAGATCTGCCGTAGGAATGCATGGTCAGACCTGTAGTTTGGAGCAGTGGTTAGATAAGCAGTAAGAATGAATGGTCAGACCTGTTGTACGTAGCAGTGGTTAGATCAGCAGTGGGAATGAATGGTCAGACCTGTAGTATGGAGCAGTGGTAGGACAAGCAGTGGGAATGAATGGTCAGACCTGTAGTATGAAGCAGGGGTGAGCTCAGCAGTGGGAATGAATGGTCAGACCTGTAGTATGGAGCAGTGGTTTGATCAGCTGTGGGAATGAATGGTCAGACCTGTAGTTTGGCGCAGTGGTAAGATTAGCAGTAGGAATGAATGGGCAGACCTGTAGTATGGAGCAGTGTTTAGATCAGCAGTGAGAATTAATGGTGGGACCTTTAGCATGCAGCAGTGGTTAGATCAACAGTAAGAATGAATGATCAGATCTGTAGTACGGAACAGTGTTAAGATAAGCTGTGGGAATGAATGGTCAGGCCTGTAGTATGGAGCAGTGGTTTCATCAGCAGTGGGAATGAATGGTCAGACCTGTAGTATGGAGCAGTGGTTCGATCAGCTGTGGGAATGAATGATCAGGCCTGTAGTATGGAGCAGTGGTTTCATCAGCAGTGGGAATGAATGGTCAGACCTGTAGTATGGAGCAGGGGTTTGATCAGCAGTGGGAATGAATGGTCAGACCTGTAGTATAAAGTAGTGGTTATATCAGCAGTGGGAATGAATGGTCAGACCTGTAGTATGGAGCAGTGGTAAGATCAGCAGTGGGAATGAATGGTCAGACCTGTAGTATGGAGCAGTGGTTTGATCAGCAAAGGGAATGAATGGTCAGACCTGTAGTATGGAGCAGTGGCTAGATTAGCAGTAGGAATGAATGGTCAGACCTGTAGTATGGAGCAGTGGTTAGATCAGCAGTGGGAATAAATGGTGGGACCTTTAGCATGGAGCAGTGGTTAGATCAGCAGTAAGAATGAATGGTCAGACCTGTAGGACGAAGCAGTGGTTAGATCAGCAGTGGGAAGGAATGGTCAGACCTGTACTATGGAGCAGTGGTTAGATCAGCTGTGGGAATGAATGGTCAGGCCTGTAGTATGGAGCAGTGGTTTCATCAGCAGTGGGAATAAATGGTCAGACCTTTAGTTTGGAGCATTGGTTTGATCAGCAGTGGGAATGAATGGTCAGACCTGTAGTACGGAGCAGTGGTTTGATCAGCAGTGGGAATGAATGGTCAGACCTGTAGTACGGAGCAGTGGTTTGATCAGCAGTAGGAATGAATGGTCAGTCCTGTAGTATGGAGTAGTGGTTTGATCAGCAGTGGGAATGAATGGTCAGACCTGTAGTTTGGAGCAGTGGTTCGATCTGCCATAGGAATGCATGGTCAGACCTGTAGTTTGGAGCAGTGGTTAGATAAGCAGTAAGAATGAATGGTCAGACCTGTTGTATGTTGCAGTGGTTAGATCAGCAGTGGGAATGAATGGTCAGACCTGTAGTATGGAGCAGTGGTAGGACTAGCAGTGGGAATGAATGGTTAGACCTGTAGTATGAAGCAGGGGTGAGCTCAGCAGTGGGAATGAATGGTCAGACCTGTAGTATGGAGCAGTGGTTTGATCAGCAGTGGGAATGAATGGTCAGACCTGTAGTTTGGCGCAGTGGTAAGATTAGCAGTAGGAATGAATGGTCAGACCTGTAGTATGGAGCACTGGTTAGATCAGCAGTGAGAATTAATGGTTGGACCTTTAGCATGGAGCAGTGGTTAGATCAACAGTAAGAATGAATGATCAGATCTGTAGTACGGAGCAGTGTAAAGATCAGCTGTGGGAATGAATGGTCAGGCCTGTAGTATGGAGCAGTGGTTTCATCAGCAGTGGGAATGAATGGTCAGACCTGTAGTATGGAGCAGTGGTTAGATCAGCTGTGGGAATGAATGGTCAGGCCTGAAGTATGGAGCAGTGGGTTCATCAGCAGTGGGAATGAATGGTCAGACCTGTAGTATGGAGCAGTGGTTAGATCAGCAGTGGGATTGAATGGTCAGACCTGTCGTTTGGAGCAGTTGTTAGATAAGCAGTAGGAAAGGATGGTAAGACCTTTAGTTTGAAGCAGTGGTTAGATTAGCAGTGGGAATGAATGGTCAGACCTGTAGTATGGAGCAGTGGTTTGATCAGCAGTGGGAATGAATGTTCAGACCTGTAGTATGGAGCCGTGGTTAGATCAGCAGTAGGACTGAATGGTCAGACCTGTCGTATGGAGCAGTGGTTAGATCAGCTGTGGGAATGAATGGTCAGGCCTGTAGTATGGAGCAGTGGTTTGATCAGCTGTGGGAATGAATGGTCAGACCTGTAGTATGGAGCAGTGGTTAGATTAGCAGTGGGAATGAACGGTCAGACCTGTAGTATGGAGCAGTGGTTTGATCAGCAGTGGGAATTAATGGTCAGACCTGTAGTATGGAGCAGTGGTAAGATCAGCAGTGGGATTGAATGGTCAGACCTGTAGTTTGGAGCAGTGGTTAGATAAGCAGTGAGAATGAATGGTCAGACCTGTTGTATGGAGCAGTGGTTAGATCAGCAGAGGGAATGAATGGCCAGACCTGTAGTATGGAGCAGTGGTAAGATCAGCAGTAGGACTGAATGGTCAGACCTGTAGTATGGAGCAGTGGTTAGATTAGCAGTGGGAATGAATGGTCAGACCTGTAGTATGGAGCAGTGGTTTGATCAGCAGTGGGAATTAATGGTCATACCTGTAGTTTGGCCCAGTGGTTAGATTAGCAGTAGGAATGAATGGTCAGACCTGTAGTATGGTACAGTGGTTCGATCAGCAGTGGGAATAAATGGTGGGACCTTTAGAATCGAGCAGTGGTTAGATCAACAGTAAGAATGAATGATCAGATGTGTTGTACGGAGCAGTGGTTAGATCAGCAGTGGGAATGAATGGTCAGACCTGTAGTATGGAGCAGTGGTTAGATCAGCTGTGGGAATGAATGGTCAGGCCTGTAGTATGGAGCAGTGGTTTCATCAGCAGTGGGAATGAATGGTCAGACCTGTAGTTTGGAGCTTTGGTTTGATCAGCAGTGGGAATGACTGGTCAGACCCGTAGTACGGAGCAGTGGTTTGATCAGCAGTAGGAATGCATGGTCAGACCTGTAGTTTGTATTAATGGTTAGATTAGCATTAGGAATGAATGGTCAGACCTGTAGTATGGAGCAGTGGTTAGATCAGCTGTAGGACTGAATGGTCAGACCTGTAGTATGGAGCAGTGGTTTGATCAGCAAAGGGAATGAATGGTCAGACCTGTAGTATGGAGCAGTGGCTAGATTAGCAGTAGCAATGAATGGTCAGACCTGTAGTATGGAGCAGTGGTTAGATCAGCAGTGGGAATAAATGGTGGGACCTTTAGCATGGAGCATTGATTTGATCAGCAGTGGGAATGAATGGTCAGACCTGTAGTACGGAGCAGTGGTTTGATCAGCAGTGGGAATGAATGGTCAGACCTGTAGTACGGAGCAGTGGTTTGATCAGCATTAGGAATGAATGGTAAGACCTGTAGTATGGAGTAGTGGTTTGATCAGCAGTGGGAATGAATGGTCAGACCTGTAGTTTGGAGCAGTGGTTCGATCTGCCGTAAGAATGCATGGTCAGACCTGTAGTTTGGAGCAGTGGTTAGATAAGCAGTAAGAATGAATGGTCAGACCAGTTGTATGTAGCAGTGGTTAGATCAGCAGTGGGAATGAATGGTCAGACCTGTAGTATGGAGCAGTGGTAAGACTAGCAGTGGGAATGAATGGTCAGACCTGTAGTATGAAGCAGGGGTGAGCTCAGCAGTGGGAATGAATGGTCAGACCTGTAGTATGGAGCAGTGGTTTGATCAGCAGTGGGAATGAATGGTCAGACCTGTAGTTTCGCGCAGCGGTAAGATTAGCAGTAGGAATGAATGGTCAGACCTGTAGTATGGAGCAGTGGTTAGATCAGCACTGAGAATTAATGGTGGGACCTTTAGCATGGAGCAGTGGTTAGATCAACAGTAAGAATGAATGATCAGATCTGTAGTACGGAGCAGTGTTAAGATCAGCAGTGGGAATGAATGGTCAGGCCTGTAGTATGGAGCAGTGGTTTCATCTGCAGTGGGAATGAATGGTCAGACCTGTAGTATGGAGCAGTGGTTAGATCAGCTGTGGGAAATAATGGTCAGGCCTGTAGTATGGAGCTGAGGTTTCATCAGCAGTGGGAATGAATGGTCAGCCCATTTGTTTTCTGCATTGGTTTGATCAGCAGTGGGAATGACTGGTCAGACCTGTAGTACGGAGCAGTGGTTTGATCAGCAGTAGGAATGCATGGTCAGACCTGTACTTTGTAGCAATGGTTAGATTAGCAGTAGGAAAGGATTTTCAGACCTGTAGTTTGAAGCAGTGGCTAGATTAGCAGTGGGAATGAATGGTCAGACCTGTAGTATGGAGCATTGGTTTGATCAGCAGTGGGAATGAATGTTCAGACCTGTAGTATGGAGCAGTGGTTAGATCAGCTGTGGGAGTGAATGGTCAGGCCTGTAGTATGGAGCAGTGGTTTGATCAGCTGTGGGAATGAATGGTCAGGCCTGTAGTATGGAGCAGTGGTTAGATCAGCTGTGGGAGTGAATGGTCAGGCCTGTAGTATGGAGCAGTGGTTTGATCAGCTGTGGGAATGAATGGTCAGGCCTGTAGTATGGAGCAGTGGTTTGATCAGCAGTGGGAATGAATGGTCAGACCTGTAGTATGGAGCAGTGGTTAGATCAGCTGTGGGAGTGAATGGTCAGGCCTGTAGTATGGAGCAGTGGTTTGATCAGCAGTAGGACTGAATGGTCAGACCTGTAGTATGGAGCAGTGGTTAGATCAGCTGTGGGAGTGAATGGTTAGGCCTGTAGTATGGAGCAGTGGTTTGATCAGCTGTGGGAATGAATGGTCAGGCCTGTAGTATGGAGCAGTGGTTTCATCAGCAGTGGGAATGAATGGTCAGACCTGTAGTATGGAGCAGTGGTTAGATTAGCAGTGGGAATGAATGGTCAGACCTGTAGTATGGAGCAGTGGTTTGATTAGCAGTGGGAATGAATGGTCAGACCTGTAGTATGGAGCAGTGGTTTCATCAGCAGTAGGAATGAATGGTCAGGCCTGTAGTATGGAGCAGTGGTTTGATCAGCAGTGGGAATGAATGGTCAGACCTGTAGTATGGAGCAGTGGTTAGATTAGCAGTGGGAATGAATGGTCAGACCTGTAGTATGGAGCAGTGGTTTGATCAGCAGTGGGAATGAATGGTCAGACCTGTAGTATGGAGCAGTGGTTAGATCAGCAGTGGGAATAAATGGTAAGACCTGTAGTATGGAGCAGTGGTAAGATCAGCAGTGGGAATGAATGGTCCGACCTGTAGTATGAAGCAGTGGTTTGATCAGCAGAGGGAATGAATGGTCAGACCTGTAGTATGGAGCAGTGGTTAGATTAGCAGTAGGAATGAATGGTCAGACCTGTAGTATGGAGCAGTGGTTTGATCAGCAGTGGGAATAAATGGTGGGACCTTTAGCATGGAGCAGTGGTTAGATCATCAGTAGGACTGAATGGTCAGACCTGTAGTCTGGAGCAGTGGTTAGATCAGCTGTGGGAATGAATGGTCAGGCCTGTAGTATGGAGCATTGGTTTGATCAGCAGTGGGAATGAATGGTCAGACCTGTAGTACGGAGCAGTGGTTTGATCAGCAGTGGGAATGAATGGTCTGACCTGTAGTATGGAGTAGTGGTTTGATCAGCAGTGGGAATGAATGGTCAGACCTGTAGTTTGTAGCAGTGGTTAGATTAGTAGTAGGAATGAATGGTCAGACCTGTAGTTTGTAGCAGTGGTTAGATTAGCAGTAGGAATGAATGGTCAGACCTGTAGTTTGGAGGTGTGGTTAGATTAGCAGTAGGAATGAATGGTCAGACCTGTAGTATGGAGCAGTGGTTTCATCAGCAGTGGGAATGAATGGTCAGACCTGTAGTATGGAGCATTGGTTAGATCAGCAGTGGGAATGAATGGTCAGACCTGTAGTATGGAGAAGTGGTTTGATCAGCAGTGGGAATGAATGGTCAGACCTGTAGTATGGAGTAGTGGTTATATCAGCAGTGGGAATGAATGGTCAGACCTGTAGTATGGAGCAGTGGTAAGATCAGCAGTGGGAATAAATGGTGGGACCTTTAGCATGGAGCAGTGGTTAGATCAGCAGTAAGAATGAATGGTCAGACCTGTAATACAAAGCAGTGGTTAGATCAGCAGTGGGAAGGAATGGTCAGACCTGTAGTATGGAGCAGTGGTTAGATCAGCTGTGGGAATGAATGGTCAGACCTGTAGTCTGGAGCAGTGGTTATATCCGCTGTGGGAATGAATGGTCAGGCCTGTAGTATGGAGCAGTGGTTTCATCAGCAGTGGGAATAAATGGTCAGACCTGTAGTTTGGAGCATTGATTTGATCAGCAGTGGGAATGAATGGTCAGACCTGTAGTACGGAGCAGTGGTTTGACCAGCAGTGGGAATGAATGGTCAGACCTGTAATACGGAGCAGTGGTTTGATCCGCAGTAGGAATGAATGGTCAGACCTGTAGTATGGAGTAGTGGTTTGATTAGCAGTGGGAATGAATGGTCTGACCTGTAGTTTGGAGCAGTGGTTCGATCTGCCGTAGGAATGCATGGTCAGACCTGTAGTTTGGAGCAGTGGTTAGATAAGCAGTAAGAATGAATGGTCAGACCTGTTGTACGTAGCAGTGGTTAGATCAGCAGTGGGAATGAATGGTCAGACCTGTAGTATGGAGCAGTGGTAGGACAAGCAGTGGGAATGAATGGTCAGACCTGTAGTATGAAGCAGGGGTGAGCTCAGCAGTGGGAATGAATGGTCAGACCTGTAGTATGGAGCAGTGGTTTGATCAGCTGTGGGAATGAATGGTCAGACCTGTAGTTTGGCGCAGTGGTAAGATTAGCAGTAGGAATGAATGGGCAGACCTGTAGTATGGAGCAGTGTTTAGATCAGCAGTGAGAATTAATGGTGGGACCTTTAGCATGCAGCAGTGGTTAGATCAACAGTAAGAATGAATGATCAGATCTGTAGTACGGAGCAGTGTTAAGATAAGCTGTGGGAATGAATGGTCAGGCCTGTAGTATGGAGCAGTGGTTTCATCAGCAGTGGGAATGAATGGTCAGACCTGTAGTATGGAGCAGTGGTTCGATCAGCTGTGGGAATGAATGATCAGGCCTGTAGTATGGAGCAGTGGTTTCATCAGCAGTGGGAATGAATGGTCAGACCTGTAGTATGGAGCAGGGGTTTGATCAGCAGTGGGAATGAATGGTCAGACCTGTAGTATAAAGTAGTGGTTATATCAGCAGTGGGAATGAATGGTCAGACCTGTAGTATGGAGCAGTGGTAAGATCAGCAATGGGAATGAATGGTCAGACCTGTAGTATGGAGCAGTGGTTTGATCAGCAAAGGGAATGAATGGTCAGACCTGTAGTATGGAGCAGTGGCTAGATTAGCAGTAGGAATGAATGGTCAGACCTGTAGTATGGAGCAGTGGTTAGATCAGCAGTGGGAATAAATGGTGGGACCTTTAGCATGGAGCAGTGGTTAGATCAGCAGTAAGAATGAATGGTCAGACCTGTAGGACGAAGCAGTGGTTAGATCAGCAGTGGGAAGGAATGGTCAGACCTGTACTATGGAGCAGTGGTTAGATCAGCTGTGGGAATGAATGGTCAGGCCTGTAGTATGGAGCAGTGGTTTCATCAGCAGTGGGAATAAATGGTCAGACCTGTAGTTTGGAGCATTGGTTTGATCAGCAGTGGGAATGAATGGTCAGACCTGTAGTACGGAGCAGTGGTTTGATCAGCAGTGGGAATGAATGGTCAGACCTGTAGTACGGAGCAGTGGTTTGATCAGCAGTAGGAATGAATGGTCAGTCCTGTAGTATGGAGTAGTGGTTTGATCAGCAGTGGGAATGAATGGTCAGACCTGTAGTTTGGAGCAGTGGTTCGATCTGCCATAGGAATGCATGGTCAGACCTGTAGTTTGGAGCAGTGGTTAGATAAGCAGTAAGAATGAATGGTCAGACCTGTTGTATGTTGCAGTGGTTAGATCAGCAGTGGGAATGAATGGTCAGACCTGTAGTATGGAGCAGTGGTAGGACTAGCAGTGGGAATGAATGGTCAGACCTGTAGTATGAAGCAGGGGTGAGCTCAGCAGTGGGAATGAATGGTCAGACCTGTAGTATGGAGCAGTGGTTTGATCAGCAGTGGGAATGAATGGTCAGACCTGTAGTTTGGCGCAGTGGTAAGATTAGCAGTAGGAATGAATGGTCAGACCTGTAGTATGGAGCAGTGGTTAGATCAGCAGTGAGAATTAATGGTTGGACCTTTAGCATGGAGCAGTGGTTAGATCAACAGTAAGAATGAATGATCAGATCTGTAGTACGGAGCAGTGTTAAGATCAGCTGTGGGAATGAATGGTCAGGCCTGTAGTATGGAGCAGTGGTTTCATCAGCAGTGGGAATGAATGGTCAGACCTGTAGTATGGAGCAGTGGTTAGATCAGCTGTGGGAATGAATGGTCAGGCCTGAAGTATGGAGCAGTGGGTTCATCAGCAGTGGGAATGAATGGTCAGACCTGTAGTATGGAGCAGTGGTTAGATCAGCAGTGGGATTGAATGGTCAGACCTGTCGTTTGGAGCAGTTGTTAGATAAGCAGTAGGAAAGGATGGTAAGACCTTTAGTTTGAAGCAGTGGTTAGATTAGCAGTGGGAATGAATGGTCAGACCTGTAGTATGGAGCAGTGGTTTGATCAGCAGTGGGAATGAATGTTCAGACCTGTAGTATGGAGCCGTGGTTAGATCAGCAGTAGGACTGAATGGTCAGACCTGTCGTATGGAGCAGTGGTTAGATCAGCTGTGGGAATGAATGGTCAGGCCTGTAGTATGGAGCAGTGGTTTCATCAGCTGTGGGAATGAATGGTCAGACCTGTAGTATGGAGCAGTGTTAGATTAGCAGTGGGAATGAACGGTCAGACCTGTAGTATGGAGCAGTGGTTTGATCAGCAGTGGGAATTAATGGTCAGACCTGTAGTATGGAGCAGTGGTAAGATCAGCAGTGGGATTGAATGGTCAGACCTGTAGTTTGGAGCAGTGGTTAGATAAGCAGTGAGAATGAATGGTCAGACCTGTTGTATGGAGCAGTGGTTAGATCAGCAGTAGGACTGAATGGTCAGACCTGTAGTATGGAGCAGTGGTTAGATCAGCTGTGGGAATGAATGGTCAGACCTGTAGTATGGAGCAGTGGTTAGATCAGCAGTAGGACTGAATGGTCAGACCTGTAGTATGGAGCAGTGGTTAGATCAGCTGTGGGAATGAATGGTCAGGCCGGTAGTATGGAGCAGTGGTTTCATCAGCAGTGGGAATGAATGGTCAGACCTGTAGTATGGAGCAGTGGTTAGATCAGCAGTAGGATTGAATGGTCAGACCTGTAGTATGGAGCAGTGGTGAGATTAGCAGTGGGAATGAATGGTCAGACCTGTAGTATGGAGCAGTGGTTTGATTAGCAGTGGGAATTAATGGTCATACCTGTAGTTTGGCGCAGTGGTTAGATTAGCAGTAGGAATGAATGGTCAGACCTGTAGTATGGTACAGTGGTTAGATCAGCAGTGGGAATAAATGGTGGGACCTTTAGCATAGAGCAGTGGTTAGATCAACAGTAAGAATGAATGATCAGATGTGTAGTACGGAGCAGTGGTTAGATCAGCAGTGGGAATGAATGGTCAGACCTGTAGTATGGAGCAGTGGTTAGATCAGTAGTAGGACTGAATGGTCAGACCTGTAGTATGGAGCAGTGGTTAGATCAGCTGTGGGAATGAATGGTCAGGCCTGTAGTATGGAGCAGTGGTTTCATCAGCAGTGGGAATGAATGGTCAGACCTGTAGTTTGGAGCATTGGTTTGATCAGCAGTGGGAATGACTGGTCAGACCCGTAGTACGGAGCAGTGGTTTGATCAGAAGTAGGAATGCATGGTCAGACCTGTAGTTTGTATTAATGGTTAGATTAGCATTAGGAATGAATGGTCAGACCTGTAGTGTGGAGCAGTGGTTAGATCAGCTGTAGGACTGAATGGTCAGACCTGTAGTATGGAGCAGTGGTTAGATCAGCTGTGGGAATGAATGGTCAGGCCTGTAGTATGGAGGAGTGGTTTCATCAGCAGTGGGAATGAATGGTCAGACCTGTAGTATGGAGCATTGGTTAGATCAGCAGTGGGAATGAATGGTCAGACCTGTAGTATGGAGCAGTGGTTTGATCAGCAGTGGGAATGAATGGTCAGACCTGTAGTATGGAGCAGTGGTAAGATCAGCAGTGGGAATGAATGGTCAGACCTGTAGTATGGAGCAGTGGTTAGATCAGCTGTGGGAATGAATGGTCAGGCCTGTAGTATGGAGCAGTGGTTTGATCAGCAGTGGGAATTAATTGTCAGACCTTTAGTGTGGAGCAGTGGTTTCATCAGCAGTGGGAATGAATGGTCAGACCTGTAGTATGGAGCATTGGTGAGATCAGCAGTGGGAATGAATGGTCAGACCTGTAGTATCGAGCAGTGGTTTGATCAGCAGTGGGAATGAATGGTCAGACCTGTAGTATGGAGCAGTGGTTAGATCAGCAGTGGGATTGAATGGTCAGACCTGTCGTTTGGAGCAGTTGTTAGATAAGCAGTAGGAAAGGATGGTGAGACCTTTAGTTTGAAGCAGTGGTTAGATCAGCTGTGGGAATGAATGGTCAGGCCTGAAGTATGGAGCAGTGGGTTCATCAGCAGTGGGAATGAATGGTCAGACCTGTAGTATGGAGCAGTGGTTAGATCAGCAGTGGGATTGAATGGTCAGACCTGTCGTTTGGAGCAGTGGTTAGATAAGCAGTGAGAATGAATGGTCAGACCTGTAGTACGGAGCAGTGGTTTGATCAGCAGTGGGAATGAATGGTCAGACCTGTAGTATGGAGCAGTGGTAAGATCAGCAGTGGGATTGAATGGTCAGACCTGTAGTTTGGAGCAGTGGTTAGATAAGCAGTGAGAATGAATGGTCAGACCTGTTGTATGGAGCAGTGGTTAGATCAGCAGTGGGAATGAATGGCCAGACCTGTAGTATGGAGCAGTGGTAAGATCAGCAGTGGGAATGAATGGTCAGACCTGTAGTTTGGCGCAGTGGTTAGATTAGCAGTAGGAATGAATGGCCAGACCTGTAGTATGGTACAGTGGTTTGATCAGCAGTCGGAATAAATGGTGGGACCTTTAGCATGGAGCAATGCTTAGATCAACAGTAAGAATGAATGATCAGATGTGTAGTACGGAGCAGTGGTTAGATCAGCAGTGGGAATGAATGGTCAGACCTGTAGTATGGAGCAGTGGTTAGATCAGCAGTAGGACTGAATGGTCAGACCTGTAGTATGGAGCAGTGGTTAGATCAGCTGTGGGAATGAATGGTCAGGCCGGTAGTATGGAGCAGTGGTTTCATCAGCAGTGGGAATGAATGGTCAGACCTGTAGTTTGGAGCATTGGTTTGATCAGCAGTGGGAATGAATGGTCAGACCTGTAGTATGGAGCAGTGGTTAGATCAGCAGTAGGATTGAATGGTCAGACCTGTAGTATGGAGCAGTGGTGAGATTAGCAGTGGGAATGAATGGTCAGACCTGTAGTATGGAGCAGTGGTTTGATTAGCAGTGGGAATTAATGGTCATACCTGTAGTTTGGCGCAGTGGTTAGATTAGCAGTAGGAATGAATGGTCAGACCTGTAGTATGGTACAGTGGTTAGATCAGCAGTGGGAATAAATGGTGGGACCTTTAGCATAGATCAGTGGTTAGATCAACAGTAAGAATGAATGATCAGATGTGTAGTACGGAGCAGTGGTTAGATCAGCAGTGGGAATGAATGGTCAGACCTGTAGTATGGAGCAGTGGTTAGATCAGTAGTAGGACTGAATGGTCAGACCTGTAGTATGGAGCAGTGGTTAGATCAGCTGTGGGAATGAATGGTCAGGCCTGTAGTATGGAGCAGTGGTTTCATCAGCAGTGGGAATGAATGGTCAGACCTGTAGTTTGGAGCATTGGTTTGATCAGCAGTGGGAATGACTGGTCAGACCCGTAGTACGGAGCAGTGGTTTGATCAGAAGTAGGAATGCATGGTCAGACCTGTAGTTTGTATTAATGGTTAGATTAGCATTAGGAATGAATGGTCAGACCTGTAGTGTGGAGCAGTGGTTAGATCAGCTGTAGGACTGAATGGTCAGACCTGTAGTATGGAGCAGTGGTTAGATCAGCTGTGGGAATGAATGGTCAGGCCTGTAGTATGGAGGAGTGGTTTCATCAGCAGTGGGAATGAATGGTCAGACCTGTAGTATGGAGCATTGGTTAGATCAGCAGTGGGAATGAATGGTCAGACCTGTAGTATTGGAGCAGTGGTTTGATCAGCAGTGGGAATGAATGGTCAGACCTGTAGTATGGAGCAGTGGTTAGATCAGCAGTGGGAATGAATGGTCAGACCTGTAGTATGGAGCAGTGGTTAGATCAGCTGTGGGAATGAATGGTCAGGCCTGTAGTATGGAGCAGTGGTTTGATCAGCAGTGGGAATTAATTCTCAGACCTTTAGTGTGGAGCAGTGGTTTCATCAGCAGTGGGAATGAATGGTTAGACCTGTAGTATGGAGCATTGGTGAGATCAGCAGTGGGAATGAATGGTCAGACCTGTAGTATCGAGCAGTGGTTTGATCAGCAGTGGGAATGAATGGTCAGACCTGTAGTATGGAGCAGTGGTTATATCAGCAGTGGGAATGAATGGTCAGACCTGTAGTATGGAGCAGTGGTAAGATCAGCAGTGGCAATGAATGGTCAGACCTGTAGTATGAAGCAGTGGTTTGATCAGCATAGGGAATGAATGGTCAGACCTGTAGTATGGAGCAGTGGTTAGATTAGCAGTAGGAATGAATGGTCAGACCTGTAGTATGGAGCAGTGGTTAGATCAGCAGTGGGAATAAATGGTGGGACCTTTAGCATGGAGCAGTGGTTAGATCAGCTGTGGGAATGAATGGTCAGGCCTGTAGTATGGAGCAGTGGTTTCATCAGCAGTGGGAATAAATGGTCAGACCTGTAGTTTGGAGCATTGGTTTGATTAGCAGTGGGAATGAATGTCAGACCTGTAGTACGGAGCAGTGGTTTGATCAGCAGTAGGAATGAATGGTCAGACCTGTAGTATGGAGCAGTGGTTAGATCAGCAGTAGGATTGAATGGTCAGACCTGTAGTATGGAGCAGTGGTGAGATTAGCAGTGGGAATGAATGGTCAGACCTGTAGTATGGAGCAGTGGTTTGATTAGCAGTGGGAATTAATGGTCATACCTGTAGTTTGGCGCAGTGGTTAGATTAGCAGTAGGAATGAATGGTCAGACCTGTAGTATGGTACAGTGGTTAGATCAGCAGTGGGAATAAATGGTGGGACCTTTAGCATAGATCAGTGGTTAGATCAACAGTAAGAATGAATGATCAGATGTGTAGTACGGAGCAGTGGTTAGATCAGCAGTGGGAATGAATGGTCAGACCTGTAGTATGGAGCAGTGGTTAGATCAGTAGTAGGACTGAATGGTCAGACCTGTAGTATGGAGCAGTGGTTAGATCAGCTGTGGGAATGAATGGTCAGGCCTGTAGTATGGAGCAGTGGTTTCATCAGCAGTGGGAATGAATGGTCAGACCTGTAGTTTGGAGCATTGGTTTGATCAGCAGTGGGAATGACTGGTCAGACCCGTAGTACGGAGCAGTGGTTTGATCAGAAGTAGGAATGCATGGTCAGACCTGTAGTTTGTATTAATGGTTAGATTAGCATTTGGAATGAATGGTCAGACCTGTAGTGTGGAGCAGTGGTTAGATCAGCTGTAGGACTGAATGGTCAGACCTGTAGTATGGAGCAGTGGTTAGATCAGCTGTGGGAATGAATGGTCAGGCCTGTAGTATGGAGGAGTGGTTTCATCAGCAGTGGGAATGAATGGTCAGACCTGTAGTATGGAGCATTGGTTAGATCAGCAGTGGGAATGAATGGTCAGACCTGTAGTATTGGAGCAGTGGTTTGATCAGCAGTGGGAATGAATGGTCAGACCTGTAGTATGGAGCAGTGGTTAGATCAGCAGTGGGAATGAATGGTCAGACCTGTAGTATGGAGCAGTGGTTAGATCAGCTGTGGGAATGAATGGTCAGGCCTGTAGTATGGAGCAGTGGTTTGATCAGCAGTGGGAATTAATTCTCAGACCTTTAGTGTGGAGCAGTGGTTTCATCAGCAGTGGGAATGAATGGTTAGACCTGTAGTATGGAGCATTGGTGAGATCAGCAGTGGGAATGAATGGTCAGACCTGTAGTATCGAGCAGTGGTTTGATCAGCAGTGGGAATGAATGGTCAGACCTGTAGTATGGAGCAGTGGTTATATCAGCAGTGGGAATGAATGGTCAGACCTGTAGTATGGAGCAGTGGTAAGATCAGCAGTGGCAATGAATGGTCAGACCTGTAGTATGAAGCAGTGGTTTGATCAGCATAGGGAATGAATGGTCAGACCTGTAGTATGGAGCAGTGGTTAGATTAGCAGTAGGAATGAATGGTCAGACCTGTAGTATGGAGCAGTGGTTAGATCAGCAGTGGGAATAAATGGTGGGACCTTTAGCATGGAGCAGTGGTTAGATCAGCTGTGGGAATGAATGGTCAGGCCTGTAGTATGGAGCAGTGGTTTCATCAGCAGTGGGAATAAATGGTCAGACCTGTAGTTTGGAGCATTGGTTTGATTAGCAGTGGGAATGAATGTCAGACCTGTAGTACGGAGCAGTGGTTTGATCAGCAGTAGGAATGAATGGTCAGACCTGTAGTTTGGAGCTGTGGTTAGATTAGCAGTAGGAATGAATGGTCAGACCTGTAGTATGGAGTAGTGGTTTGATCAGCAGTGGGAATGAATGGTCAGACCTGTAGTTTGTAGATGTGGTTAGATTAGTAGTAGGAATGAATGGTCAGACCTGTAGTTTGTAGCAGTGGTTAGATTAGCAGTAGGAATGAATGGTCAGACCTGTAGTATGGAGCAGTGGTTAGATCAGCAGTGGGAATAAATGGTGGGACCTTTAGCATGGAACAGTGGTTAGATCAGCTGTGGGAATGAATGGTCAGGCCTGTAGTATGGAGCAGTGGTTTCATCAGCAGTGGGAATAAATGGTCAGACCTGTAGTTTGGAGCATTGGTTTGATTAGCAGTGGGAATGAATGTCAGACCTGTAGTACGGAGCAGTGGTTTGATCAGCAGTAGGAATGAATGGTCAGACCTGTAGTTTGGAGCTGTGGTTAGATTAGCAGTAGGAATGAATGGTCAGACCTGTAGTATGGAGTAGTGGTTTGATCAGCAGTGGGAATGAATGGTCAGACTTGTAGTTTGTAGCAGTGGTTAGATTAGTAGTAGGAATGAATGGTCAGACCTGTAGTTTGTAGCAGTGGTTAGATTAGCAGTAGGAATGAATGGTCAGACCTGTAGTATGGAGCAGTGGTTAGATCAGCTGTGGGAATGAATGGTCAGACCTGTAGTCTGGAGCATTGGCAAGATCAGCAGTGGAAATTAATGGTCAGACCTGTAGTATGGAGCAGTGGTTAGATCAGCAGAGGGAATGAATGGTCAGACCTGTAGTATGGAGCAGTGGTTAGATTAGCAGTAGGAATGAATGGTCAGACCTGTAGTATGGAGCAGTGGTTAGATCAGCAGTGGGAATAAATGGTGGGACCTTTAGCATGGAGCAGTGGTTAGATCAGCAGTGGGAATGAATGGTCAGACCTGTAGTACGAAGCAGTGGTTAGATCAGCAGTGGGAATGAATGGTCAGACCTGTAGTATGGAGCAGTGGTTTGATCAGCAGTGGGAATGAATGGTCAGGCCTGAAGTATGGAGCAGTGGTTTCATCAGCAGTGGGAATGAATGGTCAGACCTGTAGTATGGAGCAGTGGTTAGATCAGCTGTGGGAATGAATGGTCAGGCCTGTAGTATAGAGCAGTGGTTTGATCCGCTGTGGGAATGAATGGTCAGGCCTGTAGTATGGAGCAGTGGTTTGATCAGCTGTGGGCATGAATGGTCAGACCTGTAGTATGGAGCAGTGGTTAGATTAGCAGTGGGAATGAATGGTCAGACCTGTAGTATGGAGCAGTGGTTTGATCAGCAGTGGGAATTAATGGTCAGACCTGTAGTATGGAGCAGTGGTTAGATCAGCAGTGGGATTGAATGGTCAGACCTGTAGTTTGGAGCAGTGGTTAGATAAGCAGTGAGAATGAATGGTCAGACCTGTTGTATGGAGCAGTGGTTAGATCAGCAGAGGGAATGAATGGCCAGACCTGTAGTATGGAGCAGTGGTAAGATCAGCAGTGGGAATGAATGGTCAGACCTGTAGTTTGGCGCAGTGGTTAGATTAGCAGGAGGAATGAATGGCCAGACCTGTAGTATGGTACAGTGGTTAGATCAGCAGTCGGAATAAATGGTGGGACCTTTGCATGGAGCAGTGGTTAGATCAACAGTAAGAATGAATGATCAGATGTGTAGTGGGAATGAATGAATGAATGGTCAGACCTGTAGTATCGAGCAGTTGTTTGATCAGCAGTGGGAATGAATGGTCAGACCTGTAGTATGGAGCAGTGGTTAGATTAGCAGTAGGAATGAATGGTCAGACCTGTAGTATGGAGCAGTGGTTTGATCAGCAGTGGGAATAAATGGTGGGACCTTTCGCATGGAGCAGTGGTTAGATCAGCAGTAGGACTGAATGGTCAGACCTGTAGTCTGGAGCAGTGGTTAGATCAGCTGTGGGAATGAATGGTCAGGCCTGTAGTATGGAGCATTGGTTTGATCAGCAGTGGGAATGAATGGTCAGACCTGTAGTACGGAGCAATGGTTTGATCAGCAGTGGGAATGAATGGTCTGACCTGTAGTATGAAGTAGTGGTTTGATCAGCAGTGGGAATGAATGGTCAGACCTGTAGTTTGTAGCAGTGGTTAGATTAGTAGTAGGAATGAATGGTCAGACCTGTAGTTTGTAGCAGTGGTTAGATTAGCAGTAGGAATGAATGGTCAGACCTGTAGTTTGGAGGTGTGGTTAGATTAGCAGTAGGAATGAATGGTGGGACCTTTAGCATGCAGCAGTGGTTAGATCAACAGTAAGAATGAATGATCAGATCTGTAGTACGGAGCAGTGTTAAGATCAGCTGTGGGAATGAATGGTCAGGCCTGTAGTATGGAGCAGTGGTTTCATCAGCAGTGGGAATGAATGGTCAGACCTCTAGTATGGAGCAGTGGTTCGATCAGCTGTGGGAATGAATGGTCAGACCTGTAGTATGGAGCAGTGGTAAGATCAGCAGTGGGAATGAATGGTCAGACCTGTAGTATGGAGCAGTGGTTTGATCAGCAAAGGAATGAATGGTCAGACCTGTAGTATGGAGCAGTGGCTAGATTACGGTAGGAATGAATGGTCAGACCTGTAGTATGGAGCAGAGGTTAGATCAGCAGTGGGAATAAATGGTGGGACCTTTAGCATGGAGCAGTGGTTAGATCAGCAGGAAGAATGAATGGTCAGACCTGTAATAAGAAGCAGTGGTTAGATCAGCAGTGGGAAGGAATGGTCAGACCTGTAGTATGGAGCAGTGGTTAGATCAGCTGTGGGAATGAATGGTCAGACCTGTAGTCTGGAGCAGTGGTTATATCCGCTGTGGGAATGAATGGTCAGGCCTGTAGTATGGAGCAGTGGTTTCATCAGCAGTGGGAGTAAATGGTCAGACCTGTAGTTTGGAGCATTGATTTGATCAGTAGTGGGAATGAATGCTCAGACCTGTAGTACGGAGCAGTGGTTTGACCAGCAGTGGGAATGAATGGTCAGACCTGTAATACGGAGCAGTGGTTTGATCAGCAGTGGGAATGAATGGTCTGACCTGTAGTTTGGAGCAGTGGTTCGATCTGCCGTAGGAATGCATGGTCAGACCTGTAGTTTGGAGCAGTGGTTAGATAAGCAGTAAGAATAAATCGTCAGACCTGTTGTACGTAGCAGTGGTTAGATCAGCAGTGGGAATGAATGGTCAGACCTGTAGTATGGAGCAGTGGTAGGACTAGCAGTGGGAATGAATGGTCAGACCTGTAGTATGAAGCAGGGGTGAGCTCAGCCGTGGGAATGAATGGTCAGACCTGTAGTATGGAGCAGTGGTTTGATCAGCAGTGGGAATGAATGGTCAGACCTGTTGTTTGGCGCAGTGGTAAGATTAGCAGTAGGAATGAATGGTCAGACCTGTAGTATGGAGCAGTGTTTAGATCAGCAGTGATAATTAATGGTGGGACCTTTAGCATGCAGCAGTGGTTAGATCAACAGTAAGAATGAATGATCAGATCTGTAGTACGGAGCAGTGTTAAGATCAGCTGTGGGAATGAATGGTCAGGCCTGTAGTATGGAGCAGTGGTTTCATCAGCAGTGGGAATGAATGGTCAGACCTGTAGTATGGAGCAGTGGTTCGATCAGCTGTGGGAATGAATGGTCAGGCCTGTAGTATGGAGCAGTGGTTTCATCAGCAGTGGGAATGAATGGTCAGACCTGTAGTATGGAGCAGGGGTTTGATCACCAGTGGGAATGAATGGTCAGACCTGTAGTATAGAGTAGTGGTTATATCAGCAGTGGGAATGAATGGTCAGACCTGTAGTATGGAGCAGTGGTAAGATCAGCAGTGAGAATGAATGGTCAGACCTGTAGTATGGAGCAGTGGTTTGATCAGGAAAGGGAATGAATGGTCAGACCTGTAGTATGGAGCAGTGGCTAGATTAGCAGTAGGAATGAATGGTCAGACCTGTAGTATGGAGCAGTGGTTAGATCAGCAGTGGGAATAAATGGTGGGACCTTTAGCATGGAGCAGTGGTTAGATCAGCAGTAAGAATGAATGGTCAGACCTGTAGGACGAAGCAGTGGTTAGATCAGCAGTGGGAAGGAATGGTCAGACCTGTAGTATGGAGCAGTGGTTAGATCAGCTGTGGGAATGAATGGTCAGACCTGTAGTCTGGAGCAGTGGTTAGATCTGCTGTGGGAATGAATGGTCAGGCCTGTAGTATGGAGCAGTGGTTTCATCAGCAGTGGGAATAAATGGTCAGACCTGTAGTTTGGAGCATTGGTTAGATCAGCAGTGGGAATGAATGGTCAGACCTGTAGTACGGAGCAGTGGTTTGATCAGCAGTGGGAATGAATGGTCAGACCTGTAGTACGGAGCAGTGGTTTGATCAGCAGTAGGAATGAATGGTCAGACCTGTAGTATGGAGTAGTGGTTTGATCAGCAGTGGGAATGAATGGTCAGACCTGTAGTTTGGAGCAGTGGTTCGATCTGCCGTAGGAATGCATGGTCAGACCTGTAGTTTGGAGCAGTGGTTAGATAAGCAGTAAGAATGAATGGTCAGACCTGTTGTATGTTGCAGTGGTTAGATCAGCAGTGGGAATGAATGGTCAGACCTGTAGTATGGAGCAGTGGTAGGACTAGCAGTGGGAATGAATGGTCAGACCTGTTGTATGAAGCAGGGGTGAGCTCAGCAGTGGGAATGAATGGTCAGACCTGTAGTATGGAGCAGTGGTTTGATCAGCAGTGGGAATGAATGGTCAGACCTGTAGTTTGGCGCAGTGGTAAGATTAGCAGTAGCAATGAATGGTCAGACCTGTAGTATGGAGCAGTGGTTAGATCAGCAGTGAGAATTAATGGTTGGACCTTTAGCATGGAGCAGTGGTTAGATCAACAGTAAGAATGAATGATCAGATCTGTAGTACGGAGCAGTGTTAAGATCAGCTGTGGGAATGAATGGTCAGGCCTGTAGTATGGAGCAGTGGTTTCATCAGCAGTGGGAATGAATGGTCAGACCTGTAGTATGGAGCAGTGGTTAGATCAGCTGTGGGAATGAATGGTCAGGCCTGAAGTATGGAGCAGTGGGTTCATCAGCAGTGGGAATGAATGGTCAGACCTGTAGTATGGAGCAGTGGTTAGATCAGCAGTGGGATTGAATGGTCAGACCTGTAGTTTGGAGCAGTTGTTAGATAAGCAGTAGGAAAGGATGGTGAGGCCTTTAGTTTGAAGCAGTGGTTAGATTAGCAGTGGGAATGAATGGTCAGACCTGTAGTATGGAGCAGTGGTTTGATCAGCAGTGGGAATGAATGTTCAGACCTGTAGTATGGAGCAGTGGTTAGATCAGCAGTAGGACTGAATGGTCAGACCTGTCGTATGGAGCAGTGGTTAGATCAGCTGTGGGAATGAATGGTCAGGCCTGTAGTATGGAGCAGTGGTTTGATCAGCTGTGGGAATGAATGGTCAGACCTGTAGTATGGAGCAGTGGTTAGATTAGCAGTGGGAATGAATGGTCAGACCTGTAGTATGGAGCAGTGGTTTGATCAGCAGTGGGAATTAATGGTCAGACCTGTAGTATGGAGCAGTGGTTAGATCAGCAGTGGGATTGAATGGTCAGACCTGTAGTTTGGAGCAGTGGTTAGATAAGCAGTGAGAATGAATGGTCAGACCTGTTGTATGGAGCAGTGGTTAGATCAGCAGAGGGAATGAATGGCCAGACCTGTAGTATGGAGCAGTGGTAAGATCAGCAGTGGGAATGAATGGTCAGACCTGTAGTATGGAGCAGTGGTTTGATTAGCAGTGGGAATTAATGGTCATACCTGTAGTTTGGCGCAGTGGTTAGATTAGCAGTAGGAATGAATGGTCAGACCTGTAGTATGGTACAGTGTTTAGATCAGCAGTGGGAATAAATGGTGGGACCTTTAGCATAGAGCAGTGGTTTGATCAACAGTAAGAATGAATGATCAGATGTGTAGTACGGAGCAGTGGTTAGATCAGCAGTGGGAATGAATGGTCAGACCTGTAGTATGGAGCAGTGGTTAGATCAGCTGTGGGAATGAATGGTCAGGCCTGTAGTATGGAGCAGTGGTTTCATCAGCAGTGGGAATGAATGGTCAGACCTGTAGTTTGGAGCATTGGTTTGCTCAGCAGTGGGAATGACTGGTCAGACCCGTAGTACGGAGCAGTGGTTTGATCAGAAGTAGGAATGCATGGTCAGACCTGTAGTTTGTATTAATGGTTAGATTAGCATTAGGAATGAATGGTCAGACCTGTAGTGTGGAGCAGTGGTTAGATCAGCTGTAGGACTGAATGGTCAGACCTGTAGTATGGAGCAGTGGTTAGATCAGCTGTGGGAATCAATGGTCAGGCCTGTAGTATGGAGCAGTGGTTTCATCAGCAGTGGGAATGAATGGTCAGACCTGTAGTATGGAGCATTGGTTAGATCAGCAGTGGGAATGAATGGTCAGACCTGTAGTATGGAGCAGTGGTTTGATCAGCAGTGGGAATGAATGGTCAGACCTGTAGTATGGAGCAGTGGTTAGATCAGCAGTGGGAATGAATGGTCAGACCTGTAGTATGGAGCAGTGGTAAGATCAGCTGTGGGAATGAATGGTCAGGCCTGTAGTATGGAGCAGTGGTTTGATCAGCAGTGGGAATTAATTGTCAGACCTTTAGTGTGGAGCAGTGGTTTCATCAGCAGTGGGAATGAATGGTCAGACCTGTAGTATGGAGCATTGGTTAGATCAGCAGTGGGAATGAATGGTCAGACCTGTAGTATCGAGCAGTGGTTTGATCAGCAGTGGGAATGAATGGTCTGACCTGTAGTATGGAGCAGTGGTTATATCAGCAGTGGGAACGAATGGTCAGACCTGTAGTATTCAGCAGTGGTAAGATCAGCAGTGGCAATGAATGGTCAGATCTGTAGTATGAAGCAGTGGTTTGATAAGCATAGGGAATGAATGGTCAGACCTGTAGTATGGAGCAGTGGTTAGATTAGCAGTAGGAATGAATGGTCAGACCTGTAGTATGGAGCAGTGGTTAGATCAGCAGTGGGAATATATGGTCAGGCCTGTAGTATGGAGCAGTGGTTTCATCAGCAGTGGGAATACATGGTCAGACCTGTAGTATGGAGCAGTGGTTCGATCAGCTGTGGGAATGCATGGTCAGGCCTGTAGTATGTAGCAGTGGTTTCATCAGCAGTGGGAATGAATGGTCAGACCTGTAGTATGGAGCAGGGGTTTGATCAGCAGTGGGAATGAATGGTCAGACCTGTAGTATAGAGTAGTGGTTATATCAGCAGTGGGAATGAATGGTCAGACCTGTAGTATGAAGCAGTGGTAAGGTCAGCAGTGGGAATGAATGGTCAGACCTGTAGTATGGAGCAGTGGTTTGATCAGGAAAAGGAATGAATGGTCAGACCTGTAGTATGGAGCAGTGGCTAGATTAGCAGTAGGAATGAATGGTCATACCTGTAGTATGGAGCAGTGGTTAGATCAGCAGTGGGAATAAATGGTGGGACCTTTAGCATGGAGCAGTGGTTAGATCAGCAGTACGAATGAATGGTCAGACCTGTAGGAGGAAGCAGTGGTTAGATCAGCAGTGGGAAGGAATGGTCAGACCTGTAGTATGGAGCAGTGGTTAGATCAGCTGTGGGAATGAATGGTCAGACCTGTAGTCTGGAGCAGTGGTTAGATCTGCTGTGGGAATGAATGGTCAGGCCTGTAGTATGGAGCAGTGGTTTCATCAGCAGTGGGAATAAATGGTCAGACCTGTAGTTTGGAGCATTGGTTTGATCAGCAGTGGGAATGAATGGTCAGACCTGTAGTACGGAGCAGTGGTTTGATCAGCAGTGGGAATGAATGGTCAGACCTGTAGTACGGAGCAGTGGTTTGATCAGCAGTAGGAATGAATGGTCAGACCTGTAGTATGGAGTAGTGGTTTGATCAGCAGTGGGAATGAATGGTCAGACCTGTAGTTTGGAGCAGTGGTTCGATCTGCCGTAGGAATGCATGGTCAGACCTGTAGTTTGGAGCAGTGGTTAGATAAGCAGTAAGAATGAATGGTCAGACCTGTTGTATGTTGCAGTGGTTAGATCAGCAGTGGGAATGAATGGTCAGACCTGTAGTATGGAGCAGTGGTAGGACTAGCAGTGGGAATGAATGGTCAGACCTGTAGTATGAAGCAGGGGTGAGCTCAGCAGTGGGAATGAATGGTCAGATCTGTAGTATGGAGCACTGGTTTGATCAGCAGTGGGAATGAATGGTCAGACCTGTAGTTTGGCGCAGTGGTAAGATTAGCAGTAGGAATGAATGGTCAGACCTGTAGTATTGAGCAGTGGTTAGACCAGCAGTGAGAATTAATGGTTGGACCTTTAGCATGGAGCAGTGGTTAGATCAACAGTAAGAATGAATGATCAGATCTGTAGTATGGAGCAGTGTTAAGATCAGCTGTGGGAATGAATGGTCAGGCCTGTAGTATGGAGCAGTGGTTTCATCAGCAGTGGGAATGAATGGTCAGACCTGTAGTATGGAGCAGTGGTCAGATCAGCTGTGGGAATGAATGGTCAGGCCTGAAGTATGGAGCAGTGGGTTCATCAGCAGTGGGAATGAATGGTCAGACCTGTAGTATGGAGCAGTGGTTAGATCAGCAGTGGGATTGAATGGTCAGACCTGTAGTTTGGAGCAGTTGTTAGATAAGCAGTAGGAAAGGATGGTGTGGCCTTTACTTTGAAGCAGTGGTTAGATTAGCAGTGGGAATGAATGGTCAGACCTGTAGTATGGAGCAGTGGTTTGATCAGCAGTGAGAATGAATGTTCAGACCTGTAGTATGGAGCAGTGGTTAGATCAGCAGTAGGACTGAATGGTCAGACCTGTCGTATGGAGCAGTGGTTAGATCAGCTGTGGGAATGAATGGTCAGGCCTGTAGTATGGAGCAGTGGTTTGATCAGCTGTGGGAATGAATGGTCAGACCTGTAGTATGGAGCAGTGGTTAGATTAGCAGTGGGAATGAATGGTCAGACCTGTAGTATGGAGCAGTGGTTTGATCAGCAGTGGGAATTAATGGTCAGACCTGTAGTATGGAGCAGTGGTTAGATCAGCAGTGGGATTGAATGGTCAGACCTGTAGTTTGGAGCAGTGGTTAGATAAGCAGTGAGAATGAATG
Source organism: Gymnothorax reevesii (assembly GCA_029721435.1). NCBI lineage: Eukaryota > Metazoa > Chordata > Actinopteri > Anguilliformes > Muraenidae > Gymnothorax > Gymnothorax reevesii. The sequence continues at coordinate 43,508,998 of CM056587.1, read as the reverse complement.
GTCAGACCTGTTGTATGGAGCAGTGGTTAGATCAGCAGAGGGAATGAATGGCCAGACCTGTAGTATGGAGCAGTGGTAAGATCAGCAGTGGGAATGAATGGTCAGACCTGTAGTATGGAGCAGTGGTTTGATTAGCAGTGGGAATTAATGGTCATACCTGTAGTATGGCGCAGTGGTTAGATTAGCAGTAGGAATGAATGGTCAGACCTGTAGTATGGTACAGTGGTTAGATCAGCAGTGGGAATAAATGGTGGGACCTTTAGCATAGAGCAGTGGTTAGATCAACAGTAAGAATGAATGATCAGATGTGTAGTACGGAGCAGTGGTTAGATCAGCAGTGGGAATGAATGGTCAGACCTGTAGTATGGAGCAGTGGTTAGATCAGCTGTGGGAATGAATGGTCAGGCCTGTAGTATGGAGCAGTGGTTTCATCAGCAGTGGGAATGAATGGTCAGACCTGTAGTTTGGAGCATTGGTTTGATCAGCAGTGGGAATGACTGGTCAGACCCGTAGTACGGAGCAGTGGTTTGATCAGAAGTAGGAATGCATGGTCAGACCTGTAGTTTGTATTAATGGTTAGATTAGCATTAGGAATGAATGGTCAGACCTGTAGTGTGGAGCAGTGGTTAGATCAGCTGTAGGACTGAATGGTCAGACCTGTAGTATGGAGCAGTGGTTAGATCAGCTGTGGGAATGAATGGTCAGGCCTGTAGTATGGAGCAGTGGTTTCATCAGCAGTGGGAATGAATGGTCAGACCTGTAGTATGGAGCATTGGTTAGATCAGCAGTGGGAATGAATGGTCAGACCTGTAGTATGGAGCAGTGGTTTGATCAGCAGTGGGAATGAATGGTCAGACCTGTAGTATGGAGCAGTGGTTAGATCAGCAGTGGGAATGAATGGTCAGACCTGTAGTATGGAGCAGTGGTAAGATCAGCTGTGGGAATGAATGGTCAGGCCTGTAGTATGGAGCAGTGGTTTGATCAGCAGTGGGAATTAATTGTCAGACCTTTAGTGTGGAGCAGTGGTTTCATCAGCAGTGGGAATGAATGGTCAGACCTGTAGTATGGAGCATTGGTTAGATCAGCAGTGGGAATGAATGGTCAGACCTGTAGTATCGAGCAGTGGTTTGATCAGCAGTGGGAATGAATGGTCAGACCTTTAGTATGGAGCAGTGGTTATATCAGCAGTGGGAATGAATGGTCAGACCTGTAGTATGGAGCAGTGGTAAGATCAGCAGTGGCAATGAATGGTCAGACCTGTAGTATGAAGCAGTGGTTTGATCAGCATAGGGAATGAATGGTCAGACCTGTAGTATGGAGCAGTGGTTAGATTTGCAGTAGGAATGAATGGTCAGACCTGTAGTATGGAGCAGTGGTTAGATCAGCAGTGGGAATAAATGGTGGGACCTTTAGCATGGAGCAGTGGTTAGATCAGCTGTGGGAATGAATGGTCAGGCCTGTAGTATGGAGCAGTGGTTTCATCAGCAGTGGGAATAAATGGTCAGACCTGTAGTTTGGAGCATTGGTTTGATCAGCAGTGGGAATGAATGTCAGACCTGTAGTACGGAGCAGTGGTTTGATCAGCAGTAGGAATGAATGGTCAGGCCTGTAGTTTGGAGCTGTGGTTAGATTAGCAGTAGGAATGAATGGTCAGACCTGTAGTATGGAGTAGTGGTTTGATCAGCAGTGGGAATGAATGGTCAGACCTGTAGTTTGTAGCAGTGGTTAGATTAGTAGTAGGAATGAATGGTCAGACCTGTAGTTTGTAGCAGTGGTTAGATTAGCAGTAGGAATGAATGGTCAGACCTGTAGTATGGAGCAGTGGTTAGATCAGCTGTGGGAATGAATGGTCAGACCTGTAGTCTGGAGCATTAGTAAGATCAGCAGTGGAAATGAATGGTCAGACCTGTAGTATGGAGCAGTGGTTAGATCAGCAGTGGAAATAAATGGTGGGACCTTTAGCATGGAGCAGTGGTTAGATCAGCAGTAGGACTGAATGGTCAGACCTGTAGTCTAGAGCAGTGGTTAGATCAGCTGTGGGAATGAATGGTCAGGCCTGTAGTATGGAGCATTGGTTTAATCAGCAGTGGGAATGAATGGTCAGACCTGTAGTACGGAGCAGTGGTTTGATCAGCAGTGGGAATGAATGGTCTGACCTGTAGTATGGAGTAGTGGTTTGAACAGCAGTGGGAATGAATGGTCAGACCTGTAGTTTGTAGCAGTGGTTAGATTAGTAGTAGGAATGAATGGTCAGACCTGTAGTTTGTAGCAGTGGTTAGATTAGCAGTAGGAATGAATGGTCAGACCTGTAGTTAGGAGGTGTGGTTAGATTAGCAGTAGGAATGAATGGTCAGACCTGTAGTATGGAGCAGTGGTTAGATCAGCTGTGGGAATGAATTGTCAGACCTGTAGTATGGAGCAGTGGTTTGATCAGCAGTGGGAATGAATGGTCAGACCTGTAGTTTGGAGCAGTGGTTCGATCTGCCGTAGTAATGCATGGTCAGACCTGTCGTATGGAGCAGTGGTTAGATCAGCAATGGGAATGAATGGTCAGGCCTGTAGTATGGAGCAGTGGTTTGATCAGCAGTGGGAATTAATTGTCAGACCTGTAGTATGGAGCAGTGGTTTCATCAGCAGTGGGAATGACTGGTCAGACCCGTAGTACAAAGCAGTGGTTTGATCAGCAGTAGGAATGCATGCTCAGACCTGTAGTTTGTATTAATGGTTAGATTAGCATTAGGAATGAATTGTCAGACCTGTAGTATGGAGAAGTGGTTAGATCAGCAGTGGGACTGAATGGTCAGACCTGTAGCATGGAGCAGTGGTTTGATCAGCAAAGGGAATGAATGGTCAGACCTGTAGTATGGAGCAGTGGCTAGATTAGCAGTAGCAATGAATGGTCAGACCTGTAGTATGGAGCAGTGGTTAGATCAGCAGTGGGAATAAATGGTGGGACCTTTAGCATGGAGCAGTGGTTAGATCAGCTGTAAGAATGAATGGTCAGACCTGTAGTACGAAGCAGTGGTTAGATCAGCAGTGGGAAGGAATGGTCAGGCCTGTAGTATGGAGCAGTGGTTTCATCAGCAGTGGGAATAATTGGTCAGACCTGTAGTTTGGAGCATTGGTTTGATCAGCAGTGGGAATGAATGGTCAGACCTGTAGTACGGAGCAGTGGTTTGATCAGCAGTGGGAATGAATGGTCAGACCTGTAGTACGGAGCAGTGGTTTGATCAGCATTAGGAATGAATGGTCAGACCTGTAGTATGGAGCAGTGGTAAGACTAGCAGTGGGAATGAATGGTCAGACCTGTAGTATGAAGCAGGGGTGAGATCAGCAGTGGGAATGAATGGTAAGACCTGTAGTATGGAGCAGTGGTTTGATCAGCAGTGGGAATGAATGGTCAGACCTGTAGTTTCGCGCAGTGGTAAGATTAGCAGTAGGAATGAATGGTCAGACCTGTAGTATGGAGCAGTGGTTAGATCAGCTGTGAGAATTAATGGTGGGACCCTTAGCATGGAGCAGTGGTTAGATCATGGGTAAGAATGAATGATCAGATCTGTAGTACGGAGCAGTGTTAAGATCAGCTGTGGGAATGAATGGTCAGGCCTGAAGTATGGAGCAGTGGTTTCATCAGCAGTGGGAATGAATGGTCAGACCTGTAGTATGGAGCAGTGGTTAGATCAGCTGTGGGAATGAATGGTCAGGCCTGTAGTATGGAGCAGTGGTTTGATCCGCTGTGGGAATGAATGGTCAGGCCTGTAGTATGGAGCAGTGGTTTGATCAGCTGTGGGAATGAATGGTCAGACCTGTAGTATGGAGCAGTGGTTAGATTAGCAGTGGGAATGAATGGTCAGACCTGTAGTATGGAGCAGTGGTTTGATCAGCAGTGGGAATTAATGGTCAGACCTGTAGTATGGAGCAGTGGTTAGATCAGCAGTGGGATTGAATGGTCAGACCTGTAGTTTGGAGCAGTGGTTAGATAAGCAGTGAGAATGAATGGTCAGACCTGTTGTATGGAGCAGTGGTTAGATCAGCAGAGGGAATGAATGGCCAGACCTGTAGTATGGAGCAGTGGTAAGATCAGCAGTGGGAATGAATGGTCAGACCTGTAGTTTGGCGCAGTGGTTAGATTAGCAGGAGGAATGAATGGCCAGACCTGTAGTATGGTACAGTGGTTAGATCAGCAGTCGGAATAAATGGTGGGACCTTTGCATGGAGCAGTGGTTAGATCAACAGTAAGAATGAATGATCAGATGTGTAGTGGGAATGAATGAATGAATGGTCAGACCTGTAGTATCGAGCAGTTGTTTGATCAGCAGTGGGAATGAATGGTCAGACCTGTAGTATGGAGCAGTGGTTAGATCAGCAGTGGGAATAAATGGTAAGACCTGTAGTATGGAGCAGTGGTAAGATCAGCAGTGGGAATGAATGGTCCGACCTGTAGTATGAAGCAGTGGTTTGATCAGCAGAGGGAATGAATGGTCAGACCTGTAGTATGGAGCAGTGGTTAGATTAGCAGTAGGAATGAATGGTCAGACCTGTAGTATGGAGCAGTGGTTAGATCAGCAGTGGGAATAAATGGTGGGACCTTTAGCATGGAGCAGTGGTTAGATCAGCAGTAGGACTGAATGGTCAGACCTGTAGTCCGGAGCAGTGGTTAGATCAGCTGTGGGAATGAATGGTCAGGTCTGTAGTATGGAGCATTGGTTTAATCAGCAGTGGGAATGAATGGTCAGACCTGTAGTACGGTGCAGTGGTTTGATCAGCAGTGTTAATGAATGGTCTGACCTGTAGTATGGAGTAGTGGTTTGAACAGCAGTGGGAATGAATGGTCAGACCTGTAGTTTGTAGCAGTGGTTAGATTAGTAGTAGGAATGAATGGTCAGACCTGTAGTTTGGAGCAGTGGTTAGATTAGCAGTAGGAATGAATGGTCAGACCTGTAGTTTGGAGGTGTGGTTAGATTAGCAGTAGGAATGAATGGTCAGACCTGTAGTATGGAGCAGTGGTTTCATCAGCAGTGGGAATGAATGGTCAGACCTGTAGTATGGAGCAGTGGTTTCATCAGCAGTTGGAATGAATGGTCAGACCTGTAGTATGGAGCATTGGTTAGATCAGCAGTGGGAATGAATGGTCAGACCTGTAGTATCGAGCAGTGGTTTGATCAGCAGTGGGAATGAATGGTCAGACCTTTAGTATGGAGCAGTGGTTATATCAGCAGTGGGAATGAATGGTCAGACCTGTAGTATGGAGCAGTGGTAAGATCAGCAGTGGCAATGAATGGTCAGACCTGTAGTATGAAGCAGTGGTTTGATCAGCATAGGGAATGAATGGTCAGACCTGTAGTATGGAGCAGTGGTTAGATTAGCAGTAGGAATGAATGGTCAGACCTGTAGTATGGAGCAGTGGTTAGATCAGCAGTGGGAATAAATGGTGGGACCTTTAGCATGGAGCAGTGGTTAGATCAGCTGTGGGAATGAATGGTCAGGCCTGTAGTATGGAGCAGTGGTTTCATCAGCAGTGGGAATAAATGGTCAGACCTGTAGTTTGGAGCATTGGTTTGATCAGCAGTGGGAATGAATGTCAGACCTGTAGTACGGAGCAGTGGTTTGATCAGCAGTAGGAATGAATGGTCAGACCTGTAGTTTGGAGCTGTGGTTAGATTAGCAGTAGGAATGAATGGTCAGACCTGTAGTATGGAGTAGTGGTTTGATCAGCAGTGGGAATGAATGGTCAGACCTGTAGTTTGTAGCAGTGGTTAGATTAGTAGTAGGAATGAATGGTCAGACCTGTAGTTTGTAGCAGTGGTTAGATTAGCAGTAGGAATGAATGGTCAGACCTGTAGTATGGAGCAGTGGTTAGATCAGCTGTGGGAATGAATGGTCAGACCTGTAGTCTGGAGCATTAGTAAGATCAGCAGTGGAAATGAATGGTCAGACCTGTAGTATGGAGCAGTGGTTAGATCAGCAGTGGAAATAAATGGTGGGACCTTTAGCATGGAGCAGTGGTTAGATCAGCAGTAGGACTGAATGGTCAGACCTGTAGTCTAGAGCAGTGGTTAGATCAGCTGTGGGAATGAATGGTCAGGCCTGTAGTATGGAGCATTGGTTTAATCAGCAGTGGGAATGAATGGTCAGACCTGTAGTACGGAGCAGTGGTTTGATCAGCAGTGGGAATGAATGGTCTGACCTGTAGTATGGAGTAGTGGTTTGAACAGCAGTGGGAATGAATGGTCAGACCTGTAGTTTGTAGCAGTGGTTAGATTAGTAGTAGGAATGAATGGTCAGACCTGTAGTTTGTAGCAGTGGTTAGATTAGCAGTAGGAATGAATGGTCAGACCTGTAGTTAGGAGGTGTGGTTAGATTAGCAGTAGGAATGAATGGTCAGACCTGTAGTATGGAGCAGTGGTTAGATCAGCTGTGGGAATGAATTGTCAGACCTGTAGTATGGAGCAGTGGTTTGATCAGCAGTGGGAATGAATGGTCAGACCTGTAGTTTGGAGCAGTGGTTCGATCTGCCGTAGTAATGCATGGTCAGACCTGTCGTATGGAGCAGTGGTTAGATCAGCAATGGGAATGAATGGTCAGGCCTGTAGTATGGAGCAGTGGTTTGATCAGCAGTGGGAATGAATTGTCAGACCTGTAGTATGGAGCAGTGGTTTCATCAGCAGTGGGAATGACTGGTCAGACCCGTAGTACAAAGCAGTGGTTTGATCAGCAGTAGGAATGCATGGTCAGACCTGTAGTTTGTATTAATGGTTAGATTAGCATTAGGAATGAATGGTCAGACCTGTAGTATGGAGAAGTGGTTAGATCAGCAGTGGGACTGAATGGTCAGACCTGTAGCATGGAGCAGTGGTTTGATCAGCAAAGGGAATGAATGGTCAGACCTGTAGTATGGAGCAGTGGCTAGATTAGCAGTAGCAATGAATGGTCAGACCTGTAGTATGGAGCAGTGGTTAGATCAGCAGTGGGAATAAATGGTGGGACCTTTAGCATGGAGCAGTGGTTAGATCAGCTGTAAGAATGAATGGTCAGACCTGTAGTACGAAGCAGTGGTTAGATCAGCAGTGGGAAGGAATGGTCAGGCCTGTAGTATGGAGCAGTGGTTTCATCAGCAGTGGGAATAAATGGTCAGACCTGTAGTTTGGAGCATTGGTTTGATCAGCAGTGGGAATGAATGGTCAGACCTGTAGTACGGAGCAGTGGTTTGATCAGCAGTGGGAATGAATGGTCAGACCTGTAGTACGGAGCAGTGGTTTGATCAGCATTAGGAATGAATGGTCAGACCTGTAGTATGGAGCAGTGGTAAGACTAGCAGTGGGAATGAATGGTCAGACCTGTAGTATGAAGCAGTGGTTTGATCAGCATTAGGAATGAATGGTCAGACCTGTAGTATGGAGCAGTGGTTAGATCAGCAGTGGAAATAAATGGTGGGACCTTTAGCATGGAGCAGTGGTTAGATCAGCAGTAGGACTGAATGGTCAGACCTGTAGTCTAGAGCAGTGGTTAGATCAGCTGTGGGAATGAATGGTCAGGCCTGTAGTATGGAGCATTGGTTTAATCAGCAGTGGGAATGAATGGTCAGACCTGTAGTACGGAGCAGTGGTTTGATCAGCAGTGGGAATGAATGGTCTGACCTGTAGTATGGAGTAGTGGTTTGAACAGCAGTGGGAATGAATGGTCAGACCTGTAGTTTGTAGCAGTGGTTAGATTAGTAGTAGGAATGAATGGTCAGACCTGTAGTTTGTAGCAGTGGTTAGATTAGCAGTAGGAATGAATGGTCAGACCTGTAGTTAGGAGGTGTGGTTAGATTAGCAGTAGGAATGAATGGTCAGACCTGTAGTATGGAGCAGTGGTTAGATCAGCTGTGGGAATGAATTGTCAGACCTGTAGTATGGAGCAGTGGTTTGATCAGCAGTGGGAATGAATGGTCAGACCTGTAGTTTGGAGCAGTGGTTCGATCTGCCGTAGTAATGCATGGTCAGACCTGTCGTATGGAGCAGTGGTTAGATCAGCAATGGGAATGAATGGTCAGGCCTGTAGTATGGAGCAGTGGTTTGATCAGCAGTGGGAATGAATTGTCAGACCTGTAGTATGGAGCAGTGGTTTCATCAGCAGTGGGAATGACTGGTCAGACCCGTAGTACAAAGCAGTGGTTTGATCAGCAGTAGGAATGCATGGTCAGACCTGTAGTTTGTATTAATGGTTAGATTAGCATTAGGAATGAATGGTCAGACCTGTAGTATGGAGAAGTGGTTAGATCAGCAGTGGGACTGAATGGTCAGACCTGTAGCATGGAGCAGTGGTTTGATCAGCAAAGGGAATGAATGGTCAGACCTGTAGTATGGAGCAGTGGCTAGATTAGCAGTAGCAATGAATGGTCAGACCTGTAGTATGGAGCAGTGGTTAGATCAGCAGTGGGAATAAATGGTGGGACCTTTAGCATGGAGCAGTGGTTAGATCAGCTGTAAGAATGAATGGTCAGACCTGTAGTACGAAGCAGTGGTTAGATCAGCAGTGGGAAGGAATGGTCAGGCCTGTAGTATGGAGCAGTGGTTTCATCAGCAGTGGGAATAAATGGTCAGACCTGTAGTTTGGAGCATTGGTTTGATCAGCAGTGGGAATGAATGGTCAGACCTGTAGTACGGAGCAGTGGTTTGATCAGCAGTGGGAATGAATGGTCAGACCTGTAGTACGGAGCAGTGGTTTGATCAGCATTAGGAATGAATGGTCAGACCTGTAGTATGGAGCAGTGGTAAGACTAGCAGTGGGAATGAATGGTCAGACCTGTAGTATGAAGCAGGGGTGAGCTCAGCAGTGGGAATGAATGGTCAGACCTGTAGTATGGAGCAGTGGTTTGATCAGCAGTGGGAATGAATGGTCAGACCTGTAGTTTCGCGCAGTGGTAAGATTAGCAGTAGGAATGAATGGTCAGACCTGTAGTATGGAGCAGTGGTTAGATCAGCTGTGAGAATTAATGGTGGGACCTTTAGCATGGAGCAGTGGTTAGATCATGGGTAAGAATGAATGATCAGATCTGTAGTACGGAGCAGGGTTAAGATCAGCTGTGGGAATGAATGGTCAGGCCTGAAGTATGGAGCAGTGGTTTCATCAGCAGTGGGAATGAATGGTCAGACCTGTAGTATGGAGCAGTGGTTAGATCAGCTGTGGGAATGAATGGTCAGGCCTGTAGTATGGAGCAGTGGTTTGATCCGCTGTGGGAATTAATGGTCAGGCCTGTAGTATGGAGCAGTGGTTTGATCAGCTGTGGGAATGAATGGTCAGACCTGTAGTATGGAGCAGTGGTTAGATTAGCAGTGGGAATGAATGGTCAGACCTGTAGTATGGAGCAGTGGTTTGATCAGCAGTGGGAATTAATGGTCAGACCTGTAGTATGGAGCAGTGGTTAGATCAGCAGTGGGATTGAATGGTCAGACCTGTAGTTTGGAGCAGTGGTTAGATAAGCAGTGAGAATGAATGGTCAGACCTGTTGTATGGAGCAGTGGTTAGATCAGCAGAGGGAATGAATGGCCAGACCTGTAGTATGGAGCAGTGGTAAGATCAGCAGTGGGAATGAATGGTCAGACCTGTAGTTTGGCGCAGTGGTTAGATTAGCAGGAGGAATGAATGGCCAGACCTGTAGTATGGTACAGTGGTTAGATCAGCAGTCGGAATAAATGGTGGGACCTTTGCATGGAGCAGTGGTTAGATCAACAGTAAGAATGAATGATCAGATGTGTAGTGGGAATGAATGAATGAATGGTCAGACCTGTAGTATCGAGCAGTTGTTTGATCAGCAGTGGGAATGAATGGTCAGACCTGTAGTATGGAGCAGTGGTTAGATCAGCAGTGGGAATAAATGGTAAGACCTGTAGTATGGAGCAGTGGTAAGATCAGCAGTGGGAATGAATGGTCCGACCTGTAGTATGAAGCAGTGGTTTGATCAGCAGAGGGAATGAATGGTCAGACCTGTAGTATGGAGCAGTGGTTAGATTAGCAGTAGGAATGAATGGTCAGACCTGTAGTATGGAGCAGTGGTTAGATCAGCAGTGGGAATAAATGGTGGGACCTTTAGCATGGAGCAGTGGTTAGATCAGCAGTAGGACTGAATGGTCAGACCTGTAGTCTGGAGCAGTGGTTAGATCAGCTGTGGGAATGAATGGTCAGGTCTGTAGTATGGAGCATTGGTTTAATCAGCAGTGGGAATGAATGGTCAGACCTGTAGTACGGAGCAGTGGTTTGATCAGCAGTGGGAATGAATGGTCTGACCTGAAGTATGGAGTAGTGGTTTGAACAGCAGTGGGAATGAATGGTCAGACCTGTAGTTTGTAGCAGTGGTTAGATTAGTAGTAGGAATGAATGGTCAGACCTGTAGTTTGGAGCAGTGGTTAGATTAGCAGTAGGAATGAATGGTCAGACCTGTAGTTTGGAGGTGTGGTTAGATTAGCAGTAGGAATGAATGGTCAGACCTGTAGTATGGAGCAGTGGTTTCATCAGCAGTGGGAATGAATGGTCAGACCTGTAGTATGGAGCATTTGTTAGATCAGCAGTGGGAATGAATGGTCAGACCTGTAGTATGGAGAAGTGGTTTGATCAGCAGTGGGAATAAATGGTCAGACCTGTAGTTTGGAGCATTGGTTTGATCAGCAGTGGGAATGAATGGTCAGACCTGTAGTACGGAGCAGTGGTTTGATCAGCAGTGGGAATGAATGGTCAGACCTGTAGTACGGAGCAGTGGTTTGATCAGCAGTAGGAATGAATGGTCAGACCTGTAGTATGGAGTAGTGGTTTGATCAGCTGTGGGAATGAATGGTCAGACCTGTAGTATGGAGCAGTGGTTAGATTAGCAGTGGGAATGAATGGTCAGACCTGTAGTATGGAGCAGTGGTTTGATCAGCAGTGGGAATTAATGGTCAGACCTGTAGTATGGAGCAGTGGTTAGATCAGCAGTGGGATTGAATGGTCAGACCTGTAGTTTGGAGCAGTGGTTAGATAAGCAGTGAGAATGAATGGTCAGACCTGTTGTATGGAGCAGTGGTTAGATCAGCAGAGGGAATGAATGGCCAGACCTGTAGTATGGAGCAGTGGTAAGATCAGCAGTGGGAATGAATGGTCAGACCTGTAGTATGGAGCAGTGGTTTGATTAGCAGTGGGAATTAATGGTCATACCTGTAGTTTGGCGCAGTGGTTAGATTAGCAGTAGGAATGAATGGTCAGACCTGTAGTATGGTACAGTGGTTAGATCAGCAGTGGGAATAAATGGTGGGACCTTTAGCATAGAGCAGTGGTTAGATCAACAGTAAGAATGAATGATCAGATGTGTAGTACGGAGCAGTGGTTAGATCAGCAGTGGGAATGAATGGTCAGACCTGTAGTATGGAGCAGTGGTTAGATCAGCTGTGGGAATGAATGGTCAGGCCTGAAGTATGGAGCAGTGATTTCATCAGCAGTGGGAATGAATGGTCAGACCTGTAGTTTGGAGCATTGGTTTGATCAGCAGTGGGAATGACTGGTCAGACCCGTAGTACGGAGCAGTGGTTTGATCAGAAGTAGGAATGCATGGTCAGACCTGTAGTTTGTATTTATGGTTAGATTAGCATTAGGAATGAATGGTCAGACCTGTAGTGTGGAGCAGTGGTTAGATCAGCTGTAGGACTGAATGGTCAGACCTGTAGTATGGAGCAGTGGTTAGATCAGCTGTGGGAATGAATGGTCAGGCCTGTAGTATGGTACAGTGGTTAGATCAGCAGTCGGAATAAATGGTGGGACCTTTGCATGGAGCAGTGGTTAGATCAACAGTAAGAATGAATGATCAGATGTGTAGTGGGAATGAATGAATGAATGGTCAGACCTGTAGTATCGAGCAGTTGTTTGATCAGCAGTGGGAATGAATGGTCAGACCTGTAGTATGGAGCAGTGGTTAGATCAGCAGTGGGAATAAATGGTAAGACCTGTAGTATGGAGCAGTGGTAAGATCAGCAGTGGGAATGAATGGTCCGACCTGTAGTATGAAGCAGTGGTTTGATCAGCAGAGGGAATGAATGGTCAGACCTGTAGTATGGAGCAGTGGTTAGATTAGCAGTAGGAATGAATGGTCAGACCTGTAGTATGGAGCAGTGGTTAGATCAGCAGTGGGAATAAATGGTGGGACCTTTAGCATGGAGCAGTGGTTAGATTAGCAGTAGGACTGAATGGTCAGACCTGTAGTCTGGAGCAGTGGTTAGATCAGCTGTGGGAATGAATGGTCAGGTCTGTAGTATGGAGCATTGGTTTAATCAGCAGTGGGAATGAATGGTCAGACCTGTAGTACGGAGCAGTGGTTTGATCAGCAGTGGGAATGAATGGTCTGACCTGTAGTATGGAGTAGTGGTTTGAACAGCAGTGGGAATGAATGGTCAGACCTGTAGTTTGTAGCAGTGGTTAGATTAGTAGTAGGAATGAATGGTCAGACCTGTAGTTTGGAGCAGTGGTTAGATTAGCAGTAGGAATGAATGGTCAGACCTGTAGTTTGGAGGTGTGGTTAGATTAGCAGTAGGAATGAATGGTCAGACCTGTAGTATGGAGCAGTGGTTTCATCAGCAGTGGGAATGAATGGTCAGACCTGTAGTATGGAGCATTTGTTAGATCAGCAGTGGGAATGAATGGTCAGACCTGTAGTATGGAGAAGTGGTTTGATCAGCAGTGGGAATAAATGGTCAGACCTGTAGTTTGGAGCATTGGTTTGATCAGCAGTGGGAATGAATGGTCAGACCTGTAGTACGGAGCAGTGGTTTGATCAGCAGTGGGAATGAATGGTCAGACCTGTAGTACGGAGCAGTGGTTTGATCAGCAGTAGGAATGAATGGTCAGACCTGTAGTATGGAGTAGTGGTTTGATCAGCTGTGGGAATGAATGGTCAGACCTGTAGTATGGAGCAGTGGTTAGATTAGCAGTGGGAATGAATGGTCAGACCTGTAGTATGGAGCAGTGGTTTGATCAGCAGTGGGAATTAATGGTCAGACCTGTAGTATGGAGCAGTGGTTAGATCAGCAGTGGGATTGAATGGTCAGACCTGTAGTTTGGAGCAGTGGTTAGATAAGCAGTGAGAATGAATGGTCAGACCTGTTGTATGGAGCAGTGGTTAGATCAGCAGAGGGAATGAATGGCCAGACCTGTAGTATGGAGCAGTGGTAAGATCAGCAGTGGGAATGAATGGTCAGACCTGTAGTATGGAGCAGTGGTTTGATTAGCAGTGGGAATTAATGGTCATACCTGTAGTTTGGCGCAGTGGTTAGATTAGCAGTAGGAATGAATGGTCAGACCTGTAGTATGGTACAGTGGTTAGATCAGCAGTGGGAATAAATGGTGGGACCTTTAGCATAGAGCAGTGGTTAGATCAACAGTAAGAATGAATGATCAGATGTGTAGTACGGAGCAGTGGTTAGATCAGCAGTGGGAATGAATGGTCAGACCTGTAGTATGGAGCAGTGGTTAGATCAGCTGTGGGAATGAATGGTCAGGCCTGAAGTATGGAGCAGTGATTTCATCAGCAGTGGGAATGAATGGTCAGACCTGTAGTTTGGAGCATTGGTTTGATCAGCAGTGGGAATGACTGGTCAGACCCGTAGTACGGAGCAGTGGTTTGATCAGAAGTAGGAATGCATGGTCAGACCTGTAGTTTGTATTTATGGTTAGATTAGCATTAGGAATGAATGGTCAGACCTGTAGTGTGGAGCAGTGGTTAGATCAGCTGTAGGACTGAATGGTCAGACCTGTAGTATGGAGCAGTGGTTAGATCAGCTGTGGGAATGAATGGTCAGGCCTGTAGTATGGAGCAGTGGTTTCATCAGCAGTGGGAATGAATGGTCAGACCTGTAGTATGGAGCATTGGTTAGATCAGCAGTGGGAATGAATGGTCAGACCTGTAGTATGGAGCAGTGGTTTGATCAGCAGTGGGAATGAATGGTCAGACCTGTAGTATGGAGCAGTGGTTAGATCAGGAGTGGGAATGAATGGTCAGACCTGTAGTATGGAGCAGTGGTAAGATCAGCTGTGGGAATGAATGGTCAGGCCTGTAGTATGGATCAGTGGTTTGATCAGCAGTGGGAATTAATTGTCAGACCTTTAGTGTGGAGCAGTGGTTTCATCAGCAGTGGGAATGAATGGTCAGACCTGTAGTATGGAGCATTGGTTAGATCAGCAGTGGGAATGAATGGTCAGACCTGTAGTATCGAGCAGTGGTTTGATCAGCAGTGGGAATGAATGGTCAGACCTTTAGTATGGAGCAGTGGTTATATCAGCAGTGGGAATGAATGGTCAGACCTGTAGTATGGAGCAGTGGTAAGATCAGCAGTGGCAATGAATGGTCAGACCTGTAGTATGAAGCAGTGGTTTGATCAGCATAGGGAATGAATGGTCAGACCTGTAGTATGGAGCAGTGGTTAGATTAGCAGTAGGAATGAATGGTCAGACCTGTAGTATGGAGCAGTGGTTAGATCAGCAGTGGGAATAAATGGTGGGACCTTTAGCATGGAGCAGTGGTTAGATCAGCTGTGGGAATGAATGGTCAGGCCTGTAGTATGGAGCAGTGGTTTCATCAGCAGTGGGAATAAATGGTCAGACCTGTAGTTTGGAGCATTGGTTTGATCAGCAGTGGGAATGAATGTCAGACCTGTAGTACGGAGCAGTGGTTTGATCAGCAGTAGGAATGAATGGTCAGACCTGTAGTTTGGAGCTGTGGTTAGATTAGCAGTAGGAATGAATGGTCAGACCTGTAGTATGGAGTAGTGGTTTGATCAGCAGTGGGAATGAATAGTCAGACCTGTAGTTTGTAGCAGTGGTTAGATTAGTAGTAGGAATGAATGGTCAGACCAGTAGTTTGTAGCAGTGGTTAGATTAGCAGTAGGAATGAATGGTCAGACCTGTAGTATGGAGCAGTGGTTAGATCAGCTGTGGGAATGAATGGTCAGACCTGTAGTCTGGAGCATTAGTAAGATCAGCAGTGGAAATGAATGGTCAGACCTGTAGTATGGAGCAGTGGTTAGATCAGCAGTGGAAATAAATGGTGGGACCTTTAGCATGGAGCAGTGGTTAGATCAGCAGTAGGACTGAATGGTCAGACCTGTAGTCTAGAGCAGTGGTTAGATCAGCTGTGGGAATGAATGGTCAGGCCTGTAGTATGGAGCATTGGTTTAATCAGCAGTGGGAATGAATGGTCAGACCTGTAGTACGGAGCAGTGGTTTGATCAGCAGTGGGAATGAATGGTCTGACCTGTAGTATGGAGTAGTGGTTTGAACAGCAGTGGGAATGAATGGTCAGACCTGTAGTTTGTAGCAGTGGTTAGATTAGTAGTAGGAATGAATGGTCAGACCTGTAGTTTGTAGCAGTGGTTAGATTAGCAGTAGGAATGAATGGTCAGACCTGTAGTTAGGAGGTGTGGTTAGATTAGCAGTAGGAATGAATGGTCAGACCTGTAGTATGGAGCAGTGGTTAGATCAGCTGTGGGAATGAATTGTCAGACCTGTAGTATGGAGCAGTGGTTTGATCAGCAGTGGGAATGAATGGTCAGACCTGTAGTTTGGAGCAGTGGTTCGATCTGCCGTAGTAATGCATGGTCAGACCTGTCGTATGGAGCAGTGGTTAGATCAGCAATGGGAATGAATGGTCAGGCCTGTAGTATGGAGCAGTGGTTTGATCAGCAGTGGGAATGAATTGTAAGACCTGTAGTATGGAGCAGTGGTTTCATCAGCAGTGGGAATGACTGGTCAGACCCGTAGTACGGAGCAGTGGTTTGATCAGCAGTAGGAATGCATGGTCAGACCTGTAGTTTGTATTAATGGGTAGATTAGCATTAGGAATGAATGGTCAGACCTGTAGTATGGAGAAGTGGTTAGATCAGCAGTGGGACTGAATGGTCAGACCTGTAGCATGGAGCAGTGGTTTGATCAGCAAAGGGAATGAATGGTCAGACCTGTAGTATGGAGCAGTGGCTAGATTAGCAGTAGCAATGAATGGTCAGACCTGTAGTATGGAGCAGTGGTTAGATCAGCAGTGGGAATAAATGGTGGGACCTTTAGCATGGAGCAGTGGTTAGATCAGCTGTAAGAATGAATGGTCAGACCTGTAGTACGAAGCAGTGGTTAGATCAGCAGTGGGAAGGAATGGTCAGGCCTGTAGTATGGAGCAGTGGTTTCATCAGCAGTGGGAATGAATGGTCAGACCTGTAGTTTGGAGCATTGGTTTGATCAGCAGTGGGAATGAATGGTCAGACCTGTAGTACGGAGCAGTGGTTTGATCAGCAGTGGGAATGAATGGTCAGACCTGTAGTACGGAGCAGTGGTTTGATCAGCATTAGGAATGAATGGTCAGACCTGTAGTATGGAGCAGTGGTAAGACTAGCAGTGGGAATGAATGGTCAGACCTGTAGTATGAAGCAGGGGTGAGCTCAGCAGTGGGAATGAATGGTCAGACCTGTAGTATGGAGCAGTGGTTTGATCAGCAGTGGGAATGAATGGTCAGACCTGTAGTTTCGCGCAGTGGTAAGATTAGCAGTAGGAATGAATGGTCAGACCTGTAGTATGGAGCAGTGGTTAGATCAGCTGTGAGAATTAATGGTGGGACCTTTAGCATGGAGCAGTGGTTAGATCATGGGTAAGAATGAATGATCAGATCTGTAGTACGGAGCAGTGTTAAGATCAGCTGTGGGAATGAATGGTCAGGCCTGAAGTATGGAGCAGTGGTTTCATCAGCAGTGGGAATGAATGGTCAGACCTGTAGTATGGAGCAGTGGTTTGATCCGCTGTGGGAATGAATGGTCAGGCCTGTAGTATGGAGCAGTGGTTTGATCAGCTGTGGGAATGAATGGTCAGACCTGTAGTATGGTACAGTGGTTAGATCAGCAGTCGGAATAAATGGTGGGACCTTTGCATGGAGCAGTGGTTAGATCAACAGTAAGAATGAATGATCAGATGTGTAGTGGGAATGAATGAATGAATGGTCAGACCTGTAGTATCGAGCAGTTGTTTGATCAGCAGTGGGAATGAATGGTCAGACCTGTAGTATGGAGCAGTGGTTAGATCAGCAGTGGGAATAAATGGTAAGACCTGTAGTATGGAGCAGTGGTAAGATCAGCAGTGGGAATGAATGGTCCGACCTGTAGTATGAAGCAGTGGTTTGATCAGCAGAGGGAATGAATGGTCAGACCTGAAGTATGGAGCAGTGGTTAGATTAGCAGTAGGAATGAATGGTCAGACCTGTAGTATGGAGCAGTGGTTAGATCAGCAGTGGGAATAAATGGTGGGACCTTTAGCATGGAGCAGTGGTTAGATCAGCAGTAGGACTGAATGGTCAGACCTGTAGTCTGGAGCAGTGGTTAGATCAGCTGTGGGAATGAATGGTCAGGTCTGTAGTATGGAGCATTGGTTTAATCAGCAGTGGGAATGAATGGTCAGACCTGTAGTACGGAGCAGTGGTTTGATCAGCAGTGGGAATGAATGGTCTGACCTGTAGTATGGAGTAGTGGTTTGAACAGCAGTGGGAATGAATGGTCAGACCTGTACTTTGTAGCAGTGGTTAGATTAGTAGTAGGAATGAATGGTCAGACCTGTAGTTTGGAGCAGTGGTTAGATTAGCAGTAGGAATGAATGGTCAGACCTGTAGTTTGGAGGTGTGGTTAGATTAGCAGTAGGAATGAATGGTCAGACCTGTAGTATGGAGCAGTGGTTTCATCAGCAGTGGGAATGAATGGTCAGACCTGTAGTATGGAGCATTTGTTAGATCAGCAGTGGGAATGAATGGTCAGACCTGTAGTATGGAGAAGTGGTTTGATCAGCAGTGGGAATAAATGGTCAGACCTGTAGTTTGGAGCATTGGTTTGATCAGCAGTGGGAATGAATGGTCAGACCTGTAGTACGGAGCAGTGGTTTGATCAGCAGTGGGAATGAATGGTCAGACCTGTAGTACGGAGAAGTGGTTTGATCAGCAGTAGGAATGAATGGTCAGACCTGTAGTATGGAGTAGTGGTTTGATCAGCAGTGGGAATGAATGGTCAGACCTGTAGTTTGGAGCAGTGGTTCGATCTGCCGTAAGAATGCATGGTCAGACCTGTAGTTTGGAGCAGTGGTTAGATAAGCAGTAAGAATGAATGGTCAGACCTGTTGTATGTTGCAGTGGTTAGATCAGCAGTGGGAATGAATGGTCAGACCTGTAGTATGGAGCAGTGGTAGGACTAGCAGTGGGAATGAATGGTCAGACCTGTAGTATGAAGCAGGGGTGAGCTCAGCAGTGGGAATGAATGGTCAGACCTGTAGTATGGAGCAGTGGTTTGATCAGCAGTGGGAATGAATGGTCAGACCTGTAGTTTGGCGCAGTGGTAAGATTAGCAGTAGGAATGAATGGTCAGACCTTTAGTATGGAGCAGTGGTTATATCAGCAGTGAGAATTAATGGTTGGACCTTTAGCATTAAGCAGTGGTTAGATCAACAGTAAGAATGAATGATCAGATCTGTAGTACGGAGCAGTGTTAAGATCAGCTGTGGGAATGAATGGTCAGGCCTGTAGTCTGGAGCAGTGGTTTCATCAGCAGTGGGAATGAATGGTCAGACCTGTAGTATGGAGCAGTGGTTAGATCAGCTGTGGGAATGAATGGTCAGGCCTGAAGTATGGAGCAGTGGGTTCATCAGCAGTGGGAATGAATGGTCAGACCTGTAGTATGGAGCAGTGGTTAGATCAGCAGTGGGATTGAATGGTCAGACCTGTAGTTTGGAGCAGTGGTTAGATAAGCAGTAGGAAAGGATGGTCAGACCTTTAGTTTGAAGCAGTGGTTAGATTAGCAGTGGGAATGAATGGTCAGTCCTGTAGTATGGAGCAGTGGTTAGATTAGCAGTAGGACTGAATGGTCAGACCTGTCGTATGGAGCAGTGGTTAGATCAGCTGTGGGAATGAATGGTCAGGCCTGTAGTATGGAGCAGTGGTTTGATCAGCTGTGGGAATGAATGGTCAGACCTGTAGTATGGAGCAGTGGTTAGATTAGCAGTGGGAATGAATGGTCAGACCTGTGGTATGGAGCAGTGGTTTGATCAGCAGTGGGAATTAATGGTCAGACCTGTAGTATGGAGCAGTGGTTAGATCAGCAGTGGGATTGAATGGTCAGACCTGTAGTTTGGAGCAGTGGTTAGATAAGCAGTGAGAATGAATGGTCAGACCTGTAGTACGAAGCAGTGGTTAGATCAGCAGTGGGAAGGAATGGTCAGGCCTGTAGTATGGAGCAGTGGTTTCATCAGCAGTGGGAATGAATGGTCAGACCTGTAGTTTGGAGCATTGGTTTGATCAGCAGTGGGAATGACTGGTCAGACCCGTAGTACGGAGCAGTGGTTTGATCAGAAGTAGGAATGCATGGTCAGACCTGTAGTTTGTATTTATGGTTAGATTAGCATTAGGAATGAATGGTCAGACCTGTAGTGTGGAGCAGTGGTTAGATCAGCTGTAGGACTGAATGGTCAGACCTGTAGTATGGAGCAGTGGTTAGATCAGCTGTGGGAATGAATGGTCAGGCCTGTAGTATGGAGCAGTGGTTTCATCAGCAGTGGGAATGAATGGTCAGACCTGTAGTATGGAGCATTGGTTAGATCAGCAGTGGGAATGAATGGTCAGACCTGTAGTATGGAGCAGTGGTTTGATCAGCAGTGGGAATGAATGGTCAGACCTGTAGTATGGAGCAGTGGTTAGATCAGGAGTGGGAATGAATGGTCAGACCTGTAGTATGGAGCAGTGGTAAGATCAGCTGTGGGAATGAATGGTCAGGCCTGTAGTATGGATCAGTGGTTTGATCAGCAGTGGGAATTAATTGTCAGACCTTTAGTGTGGAGCAGTGGTTTCATCAGCAGTGGGAATGAATGGTCAGACCTGTAGTATGGAGCATTGGTTAGATCAGCAGTGGGAATGAATGGTCAGACCTGTAGTATCGAGCAGTGGTTTGATCAGCAGTGGGAATGAATGGTCAGACCTTTAGTATGGAGCAGTGGTTATATCAGCAGTGGGAATGAATGGTCAGACCTGTAGTATGGAGCAGTGGTAAGATCAGCAGTGGCAATGAATGGTCAGACCTGTAGTATGAAGCAGTGGTTTGATCAGCATAGGGAATGAATGGTCAGACCTGTAGTATGGAGCAGTGGTTAGATTAGCAGTAGGAATGAATGGTCAGACCTGTAGTATGGAGCAGTGGTTAGATCAGCAGTGGGAATAAATGGTGGGACCTTTAGCATGGAGCAGTGGTTAGATCAGCTGTGGGAATGAATGGTCAGGCCTGTAGTATGGAGCAGTGGTTTCATCAGCAGTGGGAATAAATGGTCAGACCTGTAGTTTGGAGCATTGGTTTGATCAGCAGTGGGAATGAATGTCAGACCTGTAGTACGGAGCAGTGGTTTGATCAGCAGTAGGAATGAATGGTCAGACCTGTAGTTTGGAGCTGTGGTTAGATTAGCAGTAGGAATGAATGGTCAGACCTGTAGTATGGAGTAGTGGTTTGATCAGCAGTGGGAATGAATAGTCAGACCTGTAGTTTGTAGCAGTGGTTAGATTAGTAGTAGGAATGAATGGTCAGACCAGTAGTTTGTAGCAGTGGTTAGATTAGCAGTAGGAATGAATGGTCAGACCTGTAGTATGGAGCAGTGGTTAGATCAGCTATGGGAATGAATGGTCAGACCTGTAGTCTGGAGCATTAGTAAGATCAGCAGTGGAAATGAATGGTCAGACCTGTAGTATGGAGCAGTGGTTAGATCAGCAGTGGAAATAAATGGTGGGACCTTTAGCATGGAGCAGTGGTTAGATCAGCAGTAGGACTGAATGGTCAGACCTGTAGTCTAGAGCAGTGGTTAGATCAGCTGTGGGAATGAATGGTCAGGCCTGTAGTATGGAGCATTGGTTTAATCAGCAGTGGGAATGAATGGTCAGACCTGTAGTACGGAGCAGTGGTTTGATCAGCAGTGGGAATGAATGGTCTGACCTGTAGTATGGAGTAGTGGTTTGAACAGCAGTGGGAATGAATGGTCAGACCTGTAGTTTGTAGCAGTGGTTAGATTAGTAGTAGGAATGAATGGTCAGACCTGTAGTTTGTAGCAGTGGTTAGATTAGCAGTAGGAATGAATGGTCAGACCTGTAGTTAGGAGGTGTGGTTAGATTAGCAGTAGGAATGAATGGTCAGACCTGTAGTATGGAGCAGTGGTTAGATCAGCTGTGGGAATGAATTGTCAGACCTGTAGTATGGAGCAGTGGTTTGATCAGCAGTGGGAATGAATGGTCAGACCTGTAGTTTGGAGCAGTGGTTCGATCTGCCGTAGTAATGCATGGTCAGACCTGTCGTATGGAGCAGTGGTTAGATCAGCAATGGGAATGAATGGTCAGGCCTGTAGTATGGAGCAGTGGTTTGATCAGCAGTGGGAATGAATTGTAAGACCTGTTGTATGGAGCAGTGGTTTCATCAGCAGTGGGAATGACTGGTCAGACCCGTAGTACGGAGCAGTGGTTTGATCAGCAGTAGGAATGCATGGTCAGACCTGTAGTTTGTATTAATGGGTAGATTAGCATTAGGAATGAATGGTCAGACCTGTAGTATGGAGAAGTGGTTAGATCAGCAGTGGGACTGAATGGTCAGACCTGTAGCATGGAGCAGTGGTTTGATCAGCAAAGGGAATGAATGGTCAGACCTGTAGTATGGAGCAGTGGCTAGATTAGCAGTAGCAATGAATGGTCAGACCTGTAGTATGGAGCAGTGGTTAGATCAGCAGTGGGAATAAATGGTGGGACCTTTAGCATGGAGCAGTGGTTAGATCAGCTGTAAGAATGAATGGTCAGACCTGTAGTACGAAGCAGTGGTTAGATCAGCAGTGGGAAGGAATGGTCAGGCCTGTAGTATGGAGCAGTGGTTTCATCAGCAGTGGGAATGAATGGTCAGACCTGTAGTTTGGAGCATTGGTTTGATCAGCAGTGGGAATGAATGGTCAGACCTGTAGTACGGAGCAGTGGTTTGATCAGCAGTGGGAATGAATGGTCAGACCTGTAGTACGGAGCAGTGGTTTGATCAGCATTAGGAATGAATGGTCAGACCTGTAGTATGGAGCAGTGGTAAGACTAGCAGTGGGAATGAATGGTCAGACCTGTAGTATGAAGCAGGGGTGAGCTCAGCAGTGGGAATGAATGGTCAGACCTGTAGTATGGAGCAGTGGTTTGATCAGCAGTGGGAATGAATGGTCAGACCTGTAGTTTCGCGCAGTGGTTTGATCAGCAGTGGGAATAAATGGTAAGACCTGTAGTATGGAGCAGTGGTAAGATCAGCAGTGGGAATGAATGGTCCGACCTGTAGTATGAAGCAGTGGTTTGATCAGCAGAGGGAATGAATGGTCAGACCTGAAGTATGGAGCAGTGGTTAGATTAGCAGTAGGAATGAATGGTCAGACCTGTAGTATGGAGCAGTGGTTAGATCAGCAGTGGGAATAAATGGTGGGACTTTTAGCATGGAGCAGTGGTTAGATCAGCAGTAGGACTGAATGGTCAGACCTGTAGTCTGGAGCAGTGGTTAGATCAGCTGTGGGAATGAATGGTCAGGTCTGTAGTATGGAGCATTGGTTTAATCAGCAGTGGGAATGAATGGTCAGACCTGTAGTACGGAGCAGTGGTTTGATCAGCAGTGGGAATGAATGGTCTGACCTGTAGTATGGAGTAGTGGTTTGAACAGCAGTGGGAATGAATGGTCAGACCTGTAGTTTGTAGCAGTGGTTAGATTAGTAGTAGGAATGAATGGTCAGACCTGTAGTTTGGAGCAGTGGTTAGATTAGCAGTAGGAATGAATGGTCAGACCTGTAGTTTGGAGGTGTGGTTAGATTAGCAGTAGGAATGAATGGTCAGACCTGTAGTATGGAGCAGTGGTTTCATCAGCAGTGGGAATGAATGGTCAGACCTGTAGTATGGAGCATTTGTTAGATCAGCAGTGGGAATGAATGGTCAGACCTGTAGTATGGAGAAGTGGTTTGATCAGCAGTGGGAATAAATGGTCAGACCTGTAGTTTGGAGCATTGGTTTGATCAGCAGTGGGAATGAATGGTCAGACCTGTAGTACGGAGCAGTGGTTTGATCAGCAGTGGGAATGAATGGTCAGACCTGTAGTACGGAGAAGTGGTTTGATCAGCAGTAGGAATGAATGGTCAGACCTGTAGTATGGAGTAGTGGTTTGATCAGCAGTGGGAATGAATGGTCAGACCTGTAGTTTGGAGCAGTGGTTCGATCTGCCGTAAGAATGCATGGTCAGACCTGTAGTTTGGAGCAGTGGTTAGATAAGCAGTAAGAATGAATGGTCAGACCTGTTGTATGTTGCAGTGGTTAGATCAGCAGTGGGAATGAATGGTCAGACCTGTAGTATGGAGCAGTGGTAGGACTAGCAGTGGGAATGAATGGTCAGACCTGTAGTATGAAGCAGGGGTGAGCTCAGCAGTGGGAATGAATGGTCAGACCTGTAGTATGGAGCAGTGGTTTGATCAGCAGTGGGAATGAATGGTCAGACCTGTAGTTTGGCGCAGTGGTAAGATTAGCAGTAGGAATGAATGGTCAGACCTTTAGTATGGAGCAGTGGTTATATCAGCAGTGAGAATTAATGGTTGGACCTTTAGCATTAAGCAGTGGTTAGATCAACAGTAAGAATGAATGATCAGATCTGTAGTACGGAGCAGTGTTAAGATCAGCTGTGGGAATGAATGGTCAGGCCTGTAGTCTGGAGCAGTGGTTTCATCAGCAGTGGGAATGAATGGTCAGACCTGTAGTATGGAGCAGTGGTTAGATCAGCTGTGGGAATGAATGGTCAGGCCTGAAGTATGGAGCAGTGGGTTCATCAGCAGTGGGAATGAATGGTCAGACCTGTAGTATGGAGCAGTGGTTAGATCAGCAGTGGGATTGAATGGTCAGACCTGTAGTTTGGAGCAGTGGTTAGATAAGCAGTAGGAAAGGATGGTCAGACCTTTAGTTTGAAGCAGTGGTTAGATTAGCAGTGGGAATGAATGGTCAGTCCTGTAGTATGGAGCAGTGGTTAGATTAGCAGTAGGACTGAATGGTCAGACCTGTCGTATGGAGCAGTGGTTAGATCAGCTGTGGGAATGAATGGTCAGGCCTGTAGTATGGAGCAGTGGTTTGATCAGCTGTGGGAATGAATGGTCAGACCTGTAGTATGGAGCAGTGGTTAGATTAGCAGTGGGAATGAATGGTCAGACCTGTGGTATGGAGCAGTGGTTTGATCAGCAGTGGGAATTAATGGTCAGACCTGTAGTATGGAGCAGTGGTTAGATCAGCAGTGGGATTGAATGGTCAGACCTGTAGTTTGGAGCAGTGGTTAGATAAGCAGTGAGAATGAATGGTCAGACCTGTAGTACGAAGCAGTGGTTAGATCAGCAGTGGGAAGGAATGGTCAGGCCTGTAGTATGGAGCAGTGGTTTCATCAGCAGTGGGAATGAATGGTCAGACCTGTAGTTTGGAGCATTGGTTTGATCAGCAGTGGGAATGAATGGTCAGACCTGTAGTACGGAGCAGTGGTTTGATCAGCAGTGGGAATGAATGGTCAGACCTGTAGTACGGAGCAGTGGTTTGATCAGCATTAGGAATGAATGGTCAGACCTGTAGTATGGAGCAGTGGTAAGACTAGCAGTGGGAATGAATGGTCAGACCTGTAGTATGAAGCAGGGGTGAGCTCAGCAGTGGGAATGAATGGTCAGACCTGTAGTATGGAGCAGTGGTTTGATCAGCAGTGGGAATGAATGGTCAGACCTGTAGTTTCGCGCAGTGGTAAGATTAGCAGTAGGAATGAATGGTCAGACCTGTAGTATGGAGCAGTGGTTAGATCAGCTGTGAGAATTAATGGTGGGACCTTTAGCATGGAGCAGTGGTTAGATCATGGGTAAGAATGAATGATCAGATCTGTAGTACGGAGCAGTGTTAAGATCAGCTGTGGGAATGAATGGTCAGGCCTGAAGTATGGAGCAGTGGTTTCATCAGCAGTGGGAATGAATGGTCAGACCTGTAGTATGGAGCAGTGGTTTGATCCGCTGTGGGAATGAATGGTCAGGCCTGTAGTATGGAGCAGTGGTTTGATCAGCTGTGGGAATGAATGGTCAGACCTGTAGTATGGTACAGTGGTTAGATCAGCAGTCGGAATAAATGGTGGGACCTTTGCATGGAGCAGTGGTTAGATCAACAGTAAGAATGAATGATCAGATGTGTAGTGGGAATGAATGAATGAATGGTCAGACCTGTAGTATCGAGCAGTTGTTTGATCAGCAGTGGGAATGAATGGTCAGACCTGTAGTATGGAGCAGTGGTTAGATCAGCAGTGGGAATAAATGGTAAGACCTGTAGTATGGAGCAGTGGTAAGATCAGCAGTGGGAATGAATGGTCCGACCTGTAGTATGAAGCAGTGGTTTGATCAGCAGAGGGAATGAATGGTCAGACCTGTAGTATGGAGCAGTGGTTAGATTAGCAGTAGGAATGAATGGTCAGACCTGTAGTATGGAGCAGTGGTTAGATCAGCAGTGGGAATAAATGGTGGGACCTTTAGCATGGAGCAGTGGTTAGATCAGCAGTAGGACTGAATGGTCAGACCTGTAGTCTGGAGCAGTGGTTAGATCAGCTGTGGGAATGAATGGTCAGGTCTGTAGTATGGAGCATTGGTTTAATCAGCAGTGGGAATGAATGGTCAGACCTGTAGTACGGAGCAGTGGTTTGATCAGCAGTGGGAATGAATGGTCTGACCTGTAGTATGGAGTAGTGGTTTGAACAGCAGTGGGAATGAATGGTCAGACCTGTAGTTTGTAGCAGTGGTTAGATTAGTAGTAGGAATGAATGGTCAGACCTGTAGTTTGGAGCAGTGGTTAGATTAGCAGTAGGAATGAATGGTCAGACCTGTAGTTTGGAGGTGTGGTTAGATTAGCAGTAGGAATGAATGGTCAGACCTGTAGTATGGAGCAGTGGTTTCATCAGCAGTGGGAATGAATGGTCAGACCTGTAGTATGGAGCATTTGTTAGATCAGCAGTGGGAATGAATGGTCAGACCTGTAGTATGGAGAAGTGGTTTGATCAGCAGTGGGAATAAATGGTCAGACCTGTAGTTTGGAGCATTGGTTTGATCAGCAGTGGGAATGAATGGTCAGACCTGTAGTACGGAGCAGTGGTTTGATCAGCAGTGGGAATGAATGGTCAGACCTGTAGTACGGAGAAGTGGTTTGATCAGCAGTAGGAATGAATGGTCAGACCTGTAGTATGGAGTAGTGGTTTGATCAGCAGTGGGAATGAATGGTCAGACCTGTAGTTTGGAGCAGTGGTTCGATCTGCCGTAAGAATGCATGGTCAGACCTGTAGTTTGGAGCAGTGGTTAGATAAGCAGTAAGAATGAATGGTCAGACCTGTTGTATGTTGCAGTGGTTAGATCAGCAGTGGGAATGAATGGTCAGACCTGTAGTATGGAGCAGTGGTAGGACTAGCAGTGGGAATGAATGGTCAGACCTGTAGTATGAAGCAGGGGTGAGCTCAGCAGTGGGAATGAATGGTCAGACCTGTAGTATGGAGCAGTGGTTTGATCAGCAGTGGGAATGAATGGTCAGACCTGTAGTTTGGCGCAGTGGTAAGATTAGCAGTAGGAATGAATGGTCAGACCTTTAGTATGGAGCAGTGGTTATATCAGCAGTGAGAATTAATGGTTGGACCTTTAGCATTAAGCAGTGGTTAGATCAACAGTAAGAATGAATGATCAGATCTGTAGTACGGAGCAGTGTTAAGATCAGCTGTGGGAATGAATGGTCAGGCCTGTAGTCTGGAGCAGTGGTTTCATCAGCAGTGGGAATGAATGGTCAGACCTGTAGTATGGAGCAGTGGTTAGATCAGCTGTGGGAATGAATGGTCAGGCCTGAAGTATGGAGCAGTGGGTTCATCAGCAGTGGGAATGAATGGTCAGACCTGTAGTATGGAGCAGTGGTTAGATCAGCAGTGGGATTGAATGGTCAGACCTGTAGTTTGGAGCAGTGGTTAGATAAGCAGTAGGAAAGGATGGTCAGACCTTTAGTTTGAAGCAGTGGTTAGATTAGCAGTGGGAATGAATGGTCAGTCCTGTAGTATGGAGCAGTGGTTAGATTAGCAGTAGGACTGAATGGTCAGACCTGTCGTATGGAGCAGTGGTTAGATCAGCTGTGGGAATGAATGGTCAGGCCTGTAGTATGGAGCAGTGGTTTGATCAGCTGTGGGAATGAATGGTCAGACCTGTAGTATGGAGCAGTGGTTAGATTAGCAGTGGGAATGAATGGTCAGACCTGTGGTATGGAGCAGTGGTTTGATCAGCAGTGGGAATTAATGGTCAGACCTGTAGTATGGAGCAGTGGTTAGATCAGCAGTGGGATTGAATGGTCAGACCTGTAGTTTGGAGCAGTGGTTAGATAAGCAGTGAGAATGAATGGTCAGACCTGTTGTATGGAGCAGTGGTTAGATCAGCAGAGGGAATGAATGGCCAGACCTGTAGTATGGAGCAGTGGTAAGATCAGCAGTGGGAATGAATGGTCAGACCTGTAGTTTGGCGCAGTGGTTTGATTAGCAGGAGGAATGAATGGCCAGACCTGTAGTATGGTACAGTGGTTAGATCAGCAGTCGGAATAAATGGTGGGACCTTTAGCATGGAGCAGTGGTTAGATCAACAGTAAGAATGAATGATCAGATGTGTAGTACGGAGCAGTGGTTAGATCAGCAGTGGGAATGAATGGTCAGACCTGTAGTATGGAGCAGTGGTTAGATCAGCAGTAGGACTGAATGGTCAGACCTGTAGTATGGAGCAGTGGTTAGATCAGCTGTGGGAATGAATGGTCAGGCCGGTAGTATGGAGCAGTGGTTTCATCAGCAGTGGGAATGAATGGTCAGACCTGTAGTTTGGAGAATTGGTTTGATCAGCAGTGGGAATGAATGGTCAGACCTGTAGTATGGAGCAGTGGTTAGATCAGCAGTAGGACTGAATGGTCAGACCTGTAGTATGGAGCAGTGGTTCGATTAGCAGTGGGAATGAATGGTCAGACCTGTAGTATGGAGCAGTGGTTTGATCAGCAGTGGGAATTAATGGTCATACCTGTAGTTTGGCGCAGTGGTTAGATTAGCAGTAGGAATGAATGGTCAGACCTGTAGTATGGAGCAGTGGTTAGATCAGTAGAAGGACTGAATGGTCAGACCTGTAGTATGGAGCAGTGGTTAGATCAGTAGAAGGACTGAATGGTCAGACCTGTAGTATGGAGCAGTGGTTAGATCAGCTGTGGGAATGAATGGTCAGGCCTGTAGTATGGAGCAGTGGTAAGATCAGCAGTGGCAATGAATGGTCAGACCTGTAGTTTGGAGCATTGGTTTGATCAGCAGTGGGAATGACTGGTCAGACCCGTAGTATGGAGCAGTGGTTTGATCAGAAGTAGGAATGCATGGTCAGACCTGTAGTTTGTATTAATGGTTAGATTAGCATTAGGAATGAATGGTCAGACCTGTAGTATGGAGAAGTGGTTAGATCAGCAGTGGGAATGAATGGTCAGACCTGTAGTGTGGAGCAGTGGTTAGATCAGCTGTAGGACTGAATGGTCAGACCTGTAGTATGGAGCAGTGGTTAGATCAGCTGTGGGAATGAATGGTCAGGCCTGTAGTATGGAGCAGTGGTTTCATCAGCAGTGGGAATGAATGGTCAGACCTGTAGTATGGAGCATTGGTTAGATCAGCAGTGGGAATGAATGGTCAGACCTGTAGTATGGAGCAGTGGTTTGATCAGCAGTGGGAATGAATGGTCAGACCTGTAGTATGGAGCAGTGGTTAGATCAGCAGTGGGAATGAATGGTCAGACCTGTAGTATGGAGCAGTGGTTAGATCAGCTGTGGGAATGAATGGTCAGGCCTGTAGTATGGAGCAGTGGTTTGATCAGCAGTGGGAATGAATTGTCAGACCTGTAGTATGGAGCAGTGGTTTCATCAGCATGGGGAATGAATGGTCAGACCTGTAGTATGGAGCATTGGTTAGATCAGCAGTGGGAATGAATGGTCAGACCTGTAGTATCGAGCAGTGGTTTGATCAGCAGTGGGAATGAATGGTCAGACCTGTAGTATGGAGCAGTGGTTATATCAGCAGTGGGAATGAATGGTCAGACCTGTAGTATGGAGCAGTGGTAAGATCAGCAGTGGCAATGAATGGTCAGACCTGTAGTATGAAGCAGTGGTTTGATCAGCATAGGGAATGAATGGTCAGACCTGTAGTATGGAGCAGTGGTTAGATTAGCTGTAGGAATGAATGGTCAGACCTGTAGTATGGAGCAGTGGTTAGATCAGCAGTGGGAATAAATGGTGGGACCTCTAGCATGGAGCAGTGGTTAGATCAGCTGTGGGAATGAATGGTCAGGCCTGTAGTATGGAGCAGTGGTTTCATCAGCAGTGGGAATAAATGGTCAGACCTGTAGTTTGGAGCATTGGTTTGATCAGCAGTGGGAATGAATGTCAGACCTGTAGTACAGAGCAGTGGTTTGATCAGCAGTAGGAATGAATGGTCAGACCTGTAGTTTGGAGCTGTGGTTAGATTAGCAGTAGGAATGAATGGTCAGACCTGTAGTATGGAGTAGTGGTTTGATCAGAAGTGGGACTGAATGGTCAGACCTGTAGTTTGTAGCAGTGGTTAGATTAGTAGTAGGAATGAATGGTCAGACCTGTAGTTTGTAGCAGTGGTTAGATTAGCAGTAGGAATGAATGGTCAGACCTGTAGTATGGAGCAGTGGTTAGATCAGCTGTGGGAATGAATGGTCAGACCTGTAGTCTGGAGCATTGGTAAGATCAGCAGTGGAAATGAATGGTCAGACCTGTAGTATGGAGCAGTGGTTAGATCAGCAGAGGGAATGAATGTTCAGACCTGTAGTATGGAGCAGTGGTTAGATTAGCAGTAGGAATGAATGGTCAGACCTGTAGTATGGAGCAGTGGTTAGATCAGCAGTGGGAATAAATGGTGGGACCTTTAGCATGGAGCAGTGGTTAGATCAGCAGTAAGAATGAATGGTCAGACCTGTAGTACGAAACAGTGGTTAGATCAGCAGTGGGAATGAATGGTCAGACCTGTAGTATGGAGCAGTGGTTTGATCAGCAGTGGGAATGAATGGTCAGACCTGTAGTATGGAGCAGTGGTTAGATCAGCAGTGGGAATGAATGGTCAGACCTGTAGTATGGAGCAGTGGTTAGATCAGCTGTGGGAATGAATTGTCAGACCTGTAGTATGGAGCAGTGGTTTCATCAGCAGTGGGAATGACTGGTCAGACCTGTAGTTTGGAGCAGTGGTTCGATCTGCCGTAGGAATGCATGGTCAGACCTGTAGTATGGAGCAGTGGTTTGAACAGCAGTGGGAATGAATGGTCAGACCTGTAGTTTGTAGCAGTGGTTAGATTAGTAGTAGGAATGAATGGTCAGACCTGTAGTTTGGAGCAGTGGTTAGATTAGCAGTAGGAATGAATGGTCAGACCTGTAGTTTGGAGGTGTGGTTAGATTAGCAGTAGGAATGAATGGTCAGACCTGTAGTATGGAGCAGTGGTTTCATCAGCAGTGGGAATGAATGGTCAGACCTGTAGTATGGAGCATTTGTTAGATCAGCAGTGGGAATGAATGGTCAGACCTGTAGTATGGAGAAGTGGTTTGATCAGCAGTGGGAATAAATGGTCAGACCTGTAGTTTGGAGCATTGGTTTGATCAGCAGTGGGAATGAATGGTCAGACCTGTAGTACGGAGCAGTGGTTTGATCAGCAGTGGGAATGAATGGTCAGACCTGTAGTACGGAGCAGTGGTTTGATCAGCAGTAGGAATGAATGGTCAGACCTGTAGTATGGAGTAGTGGTTTGATCAGCAGTGGGAATGAATGGTCAGACCTGTAGTTTGGAGCAGTGGTTCGATCTGCCGTAAGAATGCATGGTCAGACCTGTAGTTTGGAGCAGTGGTTAGATAAGCAGTAAGAATGAATGGTCAGACCTGTTGTATGTTGCAGTGGTTAGATCAGCAGTGGGAATGAATGGTCAGACCTGTAGTATGGAGCAGTGGTAGGACTAGCAGTGGGAATGAATGGTCAGACCTGTAGTATGAAGCAGGGGTGAGCTCAGCAGTGGGAATGAATGGTCAGACCTGTAGTATGGAGCAGTGGTTTGATCAGCAGTGGGAATGAATGGTCAGACCTGTAGTTTGGCGCAGTGGTAAGATTAGCAGTAGGAATGAATGGTCAGACCTGTAGTATGGAGCAGTGGTTAGATCAGCAGTGAGAATTAATGGTTGGACCTTTAGCATGAAGCAGTGGTTAGATCAACAGTAAGAATGAATGATCAGATCTGTAGTAGGGAGCAGTGTTAAGATCAGCTGTGGGAATGAATGGTCAGGCCTGTAGTCTGGAGCAGTGGTTTCATCAGCAGTGGGAATGAATGGTCAGACCTGTAGTATGGAGCAGTGGTTAGATCAGCTGTGGGAATGAATGGTCAGGCCTGAAGTATGGAGCAGTGGGTTCATCAGCAGTGGGAATGAATGGTCAGACCTGTAGTATGGAGCAGTGGTTAGATCAGCAGTGGGATTGAATGGTCAGACCTTTAGTTTGGAGCAGTGGTTAGATAAGCAGTAGGAAAGGATGGTCAGACCTTTAGTTTGAAGCAGTGGTTAGATTAGCAGTGGGAATGAATGGTCAGTCCTGTAGTATGGAGCAGTGGTTTGATCAGCAGTGGGAATGAATGTTCAGACCTGTAGTATGGAGCAGTGGTTAGATTAGCAGTAGGACTGAATGGTCAGACCTGTCGTATGGAGCAGTGGTTAGATCAGCTGTGGGAATGAATGGTCAGGCCTGTAGTATGGAGCAGTGGTTTGATCAGCTGTGGGAATGAATGGTCAGACCTGTAATATGGAGCAGTGGTTAGATTAGCAGTGGGAATGAATGGTCAGACCTGTAGTATGGAGCAGTGGTTTGATCAGCAGTGGGAATTAATGGTCAGACCTGTAGTATGGAGCAGTGGTTAGATCAGCAGTGGGATTGAATGGTCAGACCTGTAGTTTGGAGCAGTGGTTAGATAAGCAGTGAGAATGAATGGTCAGACCTGTTGTATGGAGCAGTGGTTAGATCAGCAGAGGGAATGAATGGCCAGACCTGTAGTATGGAGCAGTGGTAAGATCAGCAGTGGGAATGAATGGTCAGACCTGTAGTTTGGCGCAGTGGTTTGATTAGCAGGAGGAATGAATGGCCAGACCTGTAGTATGGTACAGTGGTTAGATCAGCAGTCGGAATAAATGGTGGGACCTTTAGCATGGAGCAGTGGTTAGATCAACAGTAAGAATGAATGATCAGATGTGTAGTACGGAGCAGTGGTTAGATCAGCAGTGGGAATGAATGGTCAGACCTGTAGTATGGAGCAGTGGTTAGGTCAGCAGTAGGACTGAATGGTCAGACCTGCAGTATGGAGCAGTGGTTAGATCAGCTGTGGGAATGAATGGTCAGGCCGGTAGTATGGAGCAGTGGTTTCATCAGCAGTGGGAATGAATGGTCAGACCTGTAGTTTGGAGCATTGGTTTGATCAGCAGTGGGAATGAATGGTCAGACCTGTAGTATGGAGCAGTGGTTAGATCAGCAGTAGGACTGAATGGTCAGACCTGTAGTATGGAGCAGTGGTTAGATTAGCAGTGGGAATGAATGGTCAGACCTGTAGTATGGAGCAGTGGTTTGATCAGCAGTGGGAATTAATGGTCATACCTGTAGTTTGGCGCAGTGGTTAGATTAGCAGTAGGAATGAATGGTCAGACCTGTAGTATGGTACAGTGGTTAGATCAGCAGTGGGAATAAATGGTGGGACCTTTAGCATAGAGCAGTGGTTAGATCAACAGTAAGAATGATTGATCAGATGTGTAGTACGGAGCAGTGGTTAGATCAGCAGTGGGAATGAATGGTCAGACCTGTAGTATGGAGCAGTGGTTAGATCAGTAGAAGGACTGAATGGTCAGACCTGTAGTATGGAGCAGTGGTTAGATCAGCTGTGGGAATGAATGGTCAGGCCTGTAGTATGGAGCAGTGGTTTCATCAGCAGTGGGAATGAATGGTCAGACCTGTAGTTTGGAGCATTGGTTTGATCAGCAGTGGGAATGACTGGTCAGACCCGTAGTATGGAGCAGTGGTTTGATCAGAAGTAGGAATGCATGGTCAGACCTGTAGTTTGTATTAATGGTTAGATTAGCATTAGGAATGAATGGTCAGACCTGTAGTATGGAGAAGTGGTTAGATCAGCAGTGGGAATGAATGGTCAGACCTGTAGTGTGGAGCAGTGGTTAGATCAGCTGTAGGACTGAATGGTCAGACCTGTAGTATGGAGCAGTGGTTAGATCAGCTGTGGGAATGAATGGTCAGGCCTGTAGTATGGAGCAGTGGTTTCATCAGCAGTGGGAATGAATGGTCAGACCTGTAGTATGGAGCAGTGGTTTGATCAGCAGTGGGAATGAATGGTCAGACCTGTAGTATGGAGCAGTGGTTAGATCAGCAGTGGGAATGAATGGTCAGACCTGTAGTATGGAGCAGTGGTTAGATCAGCTGTGGGAATGAATGGTCAGGCCTGTAGTATGGAGCAGTGGTTTGATCAGCAGTGGGAATGAATAGTCAGACCTGTAGTATGGAGCAGTGGTTTCATCTGCATGGGGAATGAATGGTCAGACCTGTAGTATGGAGCATTGGTTAGATCAGCAGTGGGAATGAATGGTCAGACCTGTAGTATCGAGCAGTGGTTTGATCAGCAGTGGGAATGAATGGTCAGACCTGTAGTATGGAGCAGTGGTTATATCAGCAGTGGGAATGAATGGTCAGACCTGTAGTATGGAGCAGTGGTAAGATCAGCAGTGGCAATGAATGGTCAGACCTGTAGTATGAAGCAGTGGTTTGATCAGCATAGGGAATGAATGGTCAGACCTGTAGTTTGTAGCAGTGGTTAGATTAGCAGTAGGAATGAATGGTCAGACCTGTAGTATGGAGCAGTGGTTAGATCAGCAGTGGGAATAAATGGTGGGACCTTTAGCATGGAGCAGTGGTTAGATCAGCTGTGGGAATGAATGGTCAGGCCTGTAGTATGGAGCAGTGGTTTCATCAGCAGTGGGAATAAATGGTCAGACCTGTAGTTTGGAGCATTGGTTTGATCAGCAGTGGGAATGAATGTCAGACCTGTAGTACAGAGCAGTGGTTTGATCAGCAGTAGGAATGAATGGTCAGACCTGTAGTTTGGAGCTGTGGTTAGATTAGCAGTAGGAATGAATGGTCAGACCTGTAGTATGGAGTAGTGGTTCGATCAGAAGTGGGACTGAATGGTCAGACCTGTAGTTTGTAGCAGTGGTTAGATTAGTAGTAGGAATGAATGGTCAGACCTGTAGTTTGTAGCAGTGGTTAGATTAGCAGTAGGAATGAATGGTCAGACCTGTAGTATGGAGCAGTGGTTAGATCAGCTGTGGGAATGAATGGTCAGACCTGTAGTCTGGAGCATTGGTAAGATCAGCAGTGGAAATGAATGGTCAGACCTGTAGTATGGGTCAGTGGTTAGATCAGCAGAGGGAATGAATGGTCAGACCTGTAGTATGGAGCAGTGGTTAGATTAGCAGTAGGAATGAATGGTCAGACCTGTAGTATGGAGCAGTGGTTAGATCAGCAGTGGGAATAAATGGTGGGACCTTTAGCATGGAGCAGTGGTTAGATCAGCAGTAAGAATGAATGGTCAGACCTGTAGTACGAAACAGTGGTTAGATCAGCAGTGGGAATGAATGGTCAGACCTGTAGTATGGAGCAGTGGTTTGATCAGTAGTGGGAATGAATGGTGAGACCTGTAGTATGGAGCAGTGGTAAGATCAGCAGTGGGAATGAATGGTCAGACCTGTAGTATGGAGCAGTGGTTAGATCAGCTGTGGGAATTAATTGTCAGACCTGTAGTATGGAGCAGTGGTTTCATCAGCAGTGGGAATGACTGGTCAGACCTGTAGTTTGGAGCAGTGGTTCGATCTGCCGTAGGAATGCATGGTCAGACCTGTAGTATGGAGCAGTGGTTAGATCAGCAATGGGAATGAATGGTCAGGCCTGTAGTATGGAGCAGTGGTTTGATCAGCAGTGGGAATGAATTGTCAGACCTGTAGTATGGAGCAGTGGTTTCATCAGCAGTGGGAATGACTGGTCAGACCCGTTGTACGGAGCAGTGGTTTGATCAGCTGTGGGAATGAATGGTCAGGCCTGTAGTATGGAGCAGTGGTTTCATCAGCAGTGGGAATGAATGGTCAGACCTGTAGTATGGAGCATTGGTTAGATCAGCAGTGGGAATGAATGGTCAGACCTGTAGTATGGAGCAGTGGTTTGATCAGCAGTGGGAATGAATGGTCAGACCTGTAGTATGGAGCAGTGGTTAGATCAGCAGTGGGAATGAATGGTCAGACCTGTAGTATGGAGCAGTGGTTAGATCAGCTGTGGGATTGAATTGTCAGACCTGTAGTATGGTGCAGTGGTTTGATCAGCAGTGGGAATGAATGGTCAGACCTGTAGTTTGGAGCAGTGGTTCAAACTGCCGTAGGAATGCATGGTCAGACCTGTCGTATGGAGCAGTGGTTAGATCAGCAATGGGAATGAATGGTCAGACCTGTAGTATGGAGCAGTGGTTTCATCAGCAGTGGGAATGACTGGTCAGACCCGTAGTACGGAGCAGTGGTTTGATCAGCAGTAGGAATGCATGGTCAGACCTGTAGTATGGAGAAGTGGTTAGATCAGCAGTGGGAATGAATGGTCAGACCTGTAGTATGGAGCAGTGGTTAGATCAGCTGTAGGACTTAATGGTCAGACCTGTAGTATGGAGCAGTGGTTTGATCAGCAAAGGGAATGAATGGTCAGACCTGTAGTATGGAGCAGTGGCTAGATTAGCAGTAGCAATGAATGGTCAGACCTGTAGTATGGAGCAGTGGTTAGATCAGCAGTGGGAATAAATGGTGGGACCTTTAGCATGGAGCAGTGGTTAGATCAGCTGTAAGAATGAATGGTCAGACCTGTAGTACGAAGCAGTGGTTAGATCAGCAGTGGGAAGGAATGGTCAGGCCTGTAGTATGGAGCAGTGGTTTCATCAGCAGTGGGAATAAATGGTCAGTCCTGTAGTTTGGAGCATTGGCTTGATCAGCAGTGGGAATGAATGGTCAGACCTGTAGTACGGAGCAGTGGTTTGATCAGCAGTGGGAATGAATGGTCAGACCTGGAGTACGGAGCAGTGGTTTGATAAGCAGTAGGAATGAATGGTCAGACCTGTTGTATGTAGCAGTGGTTCGATCAGTAGTGGGAATGAATGGTCAGACCTGTAGTATGGAGCAGTGGTAAGACTAGCAGTGGGAATGAATGGTCAGACCTGTAGTATGAAGCAGGGGTGAGCTCAGCAGTGGGAATGAATGGTCAGACCTGTAGTATGGAGCAGTGGTTTGATCAGCAGTGGGAATGAATGGTCAGACCTGTAGTTTCGCGCAGTGGTAAGATTAGCAGTAGGAATGAATGGTCAGACCTGTAGTATGGAGCAGTGGTTAGATCAGCAGTGGGAATGAATGGTCAGACCTGTAGTACGGAGCAGTGGTTTGATAAGCAGTAGGAATGAATGGTCAGACCTGTTGTATGTAGCAGTGGTTAGATCAGCAGTGGGAATGAATGGTCAAACCTGTAGTATGGAGCAGTGGTAAGACTAGCAGTGGGAATGAATGGTCAGACCTGTAGTATGAAGCAGGGGTGAGCTCAGCAGTGGGAATGAATGGTCAGACCTGTAGTATGGAGCAGTGGTTTGATCAGCAGTGGGAATGAATGGTCAGACCTGTAGTTTCGCGCAGTGGTAAGATTAGCAGTAGGAATGAATGGTCAGACCTGTAGTTTGTAGCAGTGGTTAGATTAGTAGTAGGAATGAATGGTCAGACCTGTAGTTTGTAGCAGTGGTTAGATTAGCAGTAGGAATGAATGGTCAGACCTGTAGTTTGGAGGTGTGGTTAGATTAGCAGTAGGAATGAATGGTCAGACCTGTAGGATGGAGCAGTGGTTTCATCAGCAGTGGGAATGAATGGTCAGACCTGTAGTATGGAGCATTGGTTAGATCAGCAGTGGGAATGAATGGTCAGACCTGTAGAATGGAGAAGTGGTTTGATCAGCAGTGGGAATGAATGGTCAGACCTGTCGTATGGAGTAGAGGTTATATCAGCAGTGGGAATGAATGGTCAGACCTGTAGTATGGAGCAGTGGTAGGATCAGCAGTGGGAATGAATGGTCAGACCTGTAGTATGGAGCAGTGGTTCGATCAGCAAAGGAATGAATGGTCAGACCTGTAGTATGGAGCAGTGGCTAGATTAGCAGTAGGAATGAATGGTCAGACCTGTAGTATGGAGCAGAGGTTAGATCAGCAGTGGGAATAAATGGTGGGACCTTTAGCATGGAGCAGTGGGTAGATCAGCAGTAAGAATGAATGGTCAGACCTCTAATACGAAGCAGTGGTTAGATCAGCAGTGGGAAGGAATGGTCAGACCTGTAGTATGGAGCAGTGGTTAGATCAGCTGTGGGAATGAATGGTCAGACCAGTAGTCTGGAGCAGTGGTTATATCCGCTATGGGAATGAATGGTCAGGCCTGTAGTATGGAGCAGTGGTTTCATCAGCAGTGGGAATAAATGGTCAGACCTGTAGTTTGGAGCATTGATTTGATCAGCAGTGGGAATGAATGGTCAGACCTGTAGTACGGAGCAGTGGTTTGACCAGCAGTGGGAATGAATGGTCAGACCTGTAATACGGAGCAGTGGTTTGATCAGCAGTAGGAATGAATGGTCAGACCTGTAGTATGGAGTAGTGGTTTGATCAGCAGTGGGAATGAATGGTCTGACCTGTAGTTTGGAGCAGTGGTTCGATCTGCCGTAGGAATGCATGGTCAGTCCTTT
Organism: Gymnothorax reevesii; assembly: GCA_029721435.1. Classification (NCBI taxonomy): domain Eukaryota; kingdom Metazoa; phylum Chordata; class Actinopteri; order Anguilliformes; family Muraenidae; genus Gymnothorax; species Gymnothorax reevesii. The sequence goes on along the minus strand of CM056587.1, from coordinate 43,471,034 downwards.
AGTTTGGAGCAGTGGTTAGATAAGCAGTAAGAATGAATGGTCAGACCTGTAGTATGGAGCAGTGGTAGGACTAGCAGTGGGAATGAATGGTCAGACCAGTAGTATGAAGCAGGGGTGAGCTCAGCAGTGGGAATGAATGGTCAGACCTGTAGTATGGAGCAGTGGTTTGATCAGCAGTGGGAATGAATGGTCAGACCTGTAGTTTGGCGCAGTGGTAAGATTAGCAGTAGGAATGAATGGTCAGACCTGTAGTATGGAGCAGTGTTCAGATCAGCAGTGAGAATTAATGGTGGGACCTTCAGCATGCAGCAGTGGTTAGATCAACAGTAAGAATGAATGATCAGATCTGTGGTACGGAGCAGTGTTAAGATCAGCTGTGGGAATGAATGGTCAGGCCTGTAGTATGGAGCAGTGGTTTCATCAGCAGTGGGAATGAATGGTCAGACCTGTAGTATGGAGCAGTGGTTCGATCAGCTGTGGGAATGAATGGTCAGGCCTGTATATGGAGCAGTGGTTTCATCAGCAGTGGGAATGAATGGTCAGACCTGTAGTATGGAGCAGGGGTTTGATCAGCAGTGGGAATGAATGGTCAGACCTGTAGTATAGAGTAGTGGTTATATCAGCAGTGGGAATGAATGGTCAGACCTGTAGTATGGAGCAGTGGTAAGATCAGCAGTGGGAATGAATGGTCAGACCTGTAGTATGGAGCAGTGGTTTGATCAGCAAAGGGAATGAATGGTCAGACCTGTAGTATGGAGCAGTGGCTAGATTAGCAGTAGGAATGAATGGTCAGACCTGTAGTATGGAGCAGTGGTTAGATCAGCAGTGGGAATAAATGGTGGGACCTTTAGCATGGAGCAATGGTTAGATCAGCAGTAAGAATGAATGGTCAGACCTGTAGAACGAAGCAGTGGTTAGATCAGCAGTGGGAAGGAATGGTCAGACCTGTAGTATGGAGCAGTGGTTAGATCAACTGTGGGAATGAATTGTCAGACCTGTAGTCTGGAGCAGTGGTTTGATCTGCTGTGGGAATGAATGGTCAGGCCTGTAGTATGGAGCAGTGGTTTCATCAGCAGTGGGAATAAATGGTCAGACCTGTAGTTTGGAGCATTGGTTTGATCAGCAGTGGGAATGAATGGTCAGACCTGTAGTACAGAGCAGTGGTTTGATCAGCAGTGGGAATGAATGGTCAGACCTGTAGTACGGAGCAGTGGTTTGATCAGCAGTAGGAATGAATGGTCAGACCTGTAGTATGGAGTAGTGGTTTGATCAGCAGTGGGAATGAATGGTCAGACCTGTAGTTTGGAGCAGTGGTTCGATCTGCCGTAGGAATGCATGGTCAGACCTGTAGTTTGGAGCAGTGGTTAGATAAGCAGTTAGAATGAATGGTCAGACCTGTTGTATGTTGCAGTGGTTAGATCAGCAGTGGGAATGAATGGTCAGACCTGTAGTATGGAGCAGTGGTAGGACTAGCAGTGGGAATGAATGGTCAGACCTGTAGTATGAAGCAGGGGTGAGCTCAGCAGTGGGAATGAATGGTCAGACCTGTAGTATGGAGCAGTGGTTTGATCAGCAGTGGGAATGAATGGTCAGACCTGTAGTTTGGCGCAGTGGTACGATTAGCAGTAGGAATGAATGGTCAGACCTGTAGTATGGAGCAGTGGTTAGATCAGCAGTGAGAATTAATGGTTGGACCTTTAGCATGGAGCAGTGGTTAGATCAACAGTAAGAATGAATGATCAGATCTGTAGTACGGAGCAGTGTTAAGATCAGCTGTGGGAATGAATGGTCAGGCCTGTAGTATGGAGCAGTGGTTTCATCAGCAGTGGGAATGAATGGTCAGACCTGTAGTATGGAGCAGTGGTGAGATCAGCTGTGGGAATGAATGGTCAGGCCTGAAGTATGGAGCAGTGGGTTCATCAGCAGTGGGAATGAATGGTCAGACCTGTAGTATGGAGCAGTGGTTAGATCAGCAGTGGGATTGAATGGTCAGACCTGTAGTTTGGAGCAGTGGTTAGATAAGCAGTAGGAAAGGATGGTCAGACCTTTAGTTTGAAGCAGTGGTTAGATTAGCAGTGGGAATGAATGGTCAGACCTGTTGTATGGAGCAGTGGTTTGATCAGCAGTGGGAATGAATGTTCAGACCTGTAGTATGGAGCAGTGGTTAGATCAGCAGTAGGACTGAATCGTCAGACCTGTCGTATGGAGCAGTGGTTAGATCAGCTGTGGGAATGAATGGTCAGGCCTGTAGTATGGAGCAGTGGTTTGAACAGCTGTGGGAATGAATGGTCAGACCTGTAGTATGGAGCAGTGGTTAGATTAGCAGTGGGAATGAATGGTCAGACCTGTAGTATGGAGCAGTGGTTTGATCAGCAGTGGGAATTAATGGTCAGACCTGTAGTATGGAGCAGTGGTTAGATCAGCAGTGGGATTGCATGGTCAGACCTGTTGTATGGAGCAGTGGTTAGATCAGCAGAGGGATTGAATGGCCAGACCTGTAGTATGGAGCAGTGGTAAGATCAGCAGTGGGAATGAATGGTCAGACCTGTAGTTTGGCGCAGTGGTTAGATTAGCAGGAGGAATGAATGGCCAGACCTGTAGTATGGTACAGTGGTTAGATCAGCAGTCGGAATAAATGGTGGGACCTTTAGCATGGAGCAATGGTTAGATCAACAGTAAGAATGAATGATCAGATGTGTAGTACGGAGCATTGGTTTGATCAGCAGTGGGAATGAATGGTCAGACCTGTAGTATGGAGCAGTGGTTAGATCAGCAGTAGGACTGAATGGTCAGACCTGTAGTATGGAGCAGTGGTTAGATTAGCAGTGGGAATGAATGGTCAGGCCGGTAGTATGGAGCAGTGGTTTCATCAGCAGTGGGAATGAATGGTCAGACCTGTAGTTTGGCGCAGTGGTTAGATTAGCAGTAGGAATGAATGGTCAGACCTGTAGTATGGTACAGTGGTTTGATCAGCAGTGGGAATAAATGGTGGAACCTTTAGCATAGAGCAGTGGTTAGATCAACAGTAAGAATGAATGATCAGATGTGTAGTACGGAGCAGTGGTTAGATCAGCAGTGGGAATGAATGGTCAGACCTGTAGTATGGAGCAGTGGTTAGATCAGTAGTAGGACTGAATGGTCAGACCTGTAGTATGGAGCAGTGGTTAGATCAGCTGTGGGAATGAATGGTCAGGCCTATAGTATGGAGCAGTGGTTTCATCAGCAGTGGGAATGAATGGTCAGACCTGTAGTATGGAGCATTGGTTTGATCAGCAGTGGGAATGACTGGTCAGACCCGTAGTACGGAGCAGTGGTTTGATCAGAAGTAGGAATGCATGGTCAGACCTGTAGTTTGTATTAATGGTTAGATTAGCATTAGGAATGAATGGTCAGACCTGTAGTGTGGAGCAGTGGTTAGATCAGCTGTAGGACTGAATGGTCAGACCTGTAGTATGGAGCAGTGGTTAGATCAGCTGTGGGAATGAATGGTCAGGCCTGTAGTATGGAGCAGTGGTTTCATCAGCAGTGGGAATGAATGGTCAGACCTGTAGTATGGAGCATTGGTTTGATCAGCAGTGGGAATGAATGGTCAGACCTGTAGTATGGAGCAGTGGTTTGATCAGCAGTGGGAATGAATGGTCAGACCTGTTGTATGGAGCAGTGGTTAGATCAGCAGTGGGAATGAATGGTCAGACCTGTAGTATGGAGCAGTGGTTAGATCAGCTGTGGGAATGAATGGTCAGGCCTGTAGTATGGAGCAGTGGTTTGATCAGCAGTGGGAATTAATTGTCAGACCTTTAGTATGGAGCAGTGGTTTCATCAGCAGTGGGAATGCATGGTCAGACCTGTAGTATGGAGCATTGGTTAGATCAGCAGTGGGAATGAATGGTCAGACCTGTAGTATGGAGCAGTGGTTTGATCAGCAGTGGGAATGAATGGTCAGACCTGTAGTATGGAGCAGTGGTTATATCAGCAGTGGGAATGAATGGTCAGACCTGTAGTATGGAGCAGTGGTAAGATCAGCAGTGGCAATGAATGGTCAGACCTGTAGTATGAAGCAGTGGTTTGATCAGCATAGGGAATGAATGGTCAGACCTGTAGTATGGAGCAGTGGTTAGATTAGCAGTAGGAATGAATGGTCAGACCTGTAGTATGGAGCAGTGGTTAGATCAGCAGTGGGAATAAATGGTGGGACCTTTAGCATGGAGCAGTGGTTAGATCAGCTGTGGGAATGAATGGTCAGGCCTGTAGTATGGAGCAGTGGTTTCATCAGCAGTGGTAATAAATGGTCAGACCTGTAGTTTGGAGCATTGGTTTGATCAGCAGTGGGAATGAATGTCAGACCTGTAGTACGGAGCAGTGGTTTGATCAGCAGTAGGAATGAATGGTCAGACCTGTAGTTTGGAGCTGTGGTTAGATTAGCAGTAGGAATGAATGGTCAGACCTGTAGTATGGAGTAGTGGTTTGATCAGCAGTGGGAATGAATGGTCGACCTGTAGTTTGTAGCAGTGGTTAGATTAGCAGTAGGAATGAATGGTCAGACCTGTAGTATGGAGCAGTGGTTAGATCAGCTGTGGGGATGAATGGTCAGACCTGTAGTCTGGAGCATTGGTAAGATCAGCAGTGGAAATGAATGGTCAGACCTGTAGTATGGAGCAGTGGTTAGATCAGCAGAGGGAATGAATGGTCAGACCTGTAGTATGGAGCAGTGGTTAGATTAGCAGTAGGAATGAATGGTCAGACCTGTAGTATTGAGCAGTGGTTAGATCAGCAGTGGGAATAAATGGTGGGACCTTTAGCATGGAGCAGTGGTTAGATCAGCAGTGAGAATGAATGGTCAGACCTGTAGTACGAAGCAGTGGTTCGATCAGCAGTGGGAATGAATGGTCAGACCTGTAGTATGGAGCAGTGGTTTGATCAGCAGTGGGAATGAATGGTCAGACCTGTAGTATGGAGCAGTGGTTAGATCAGCAGTGGGAATGAATTGTCTGACCTGTAGTATGGAGCAGTGGTTAGATCAGCAGAGGGAATGAATGGTCAGACCTTTAGCATGGAGCAGTGGTTAGATCAGCAGTGAGAATGAATGGTCAGACCTGTAGTACGAAGCAGTGGTTCGATCAGCAGTGGGAATGAATGGTCAGACCTGTAGTATGGAGCAGTGGTTTGATCAGCAGTGGGAATGAATGGTCAGACCTGTAGTATGGAGCAGTGGTTAGATCAGCAATGGGAATGAATGATCAGACCTGTAGTATGGAGCAGTGGTTAGATCAGCTGTGGGAATGAATTGTCTGACCTGTAGTATGGAGCAGTGGTTTCATCAGCAGTGGGAATGACTGGTCAGACCTGTAGTTTGGAGCAGTGGTTCGATCTGCCGTAGGAATGCATGGTCAGACCTGTAGTATGGAGCAGTGGTTAGATCAGCAATGGGAATGAATGGTCAGGCCTGTAGTATGGAGCAGTGGTTTGATCAGCAGTAGGAATGCATGGTCAGACCTGTTGTATGTAGCAGTGGTTAGATCAGCTGTAGGACTGAATGGTCAGACCTGTAGTATGGAGCAGTGGTTAGATCAGCTGTGGGAATGAATGGTCAGGCCTGTAGTATGGAGCAGTGGTTTCATCAGCAGTGGGAATGAATGGTCAGACCTGTAGTATGGAGCATTGGTTAGATCAGCAGTGGGAATGAATGGTCAGACCTGTAGTATGGAGCAGTGGTTTGATCAGCAGTGGGAATGAATGGTCAGACCTGTAGTATGGAGCAGTGGTTAGATCAGCAGTGGGAATGAATGGTCAGACCTGTAGTATGGAGCAGTGGTTAGATCAGCTGTGGGAATGAATTGTCAGACCTGTAGTATGGAGCAGTGGTTTGATCAGCAGTGGGAATGCATGGTCAGACCTGCCGTATGGAGCAGTGGTTAGATCAGCAATGGGAATGAATGGTCAGGCCAGTAGTATGGAGCAGTGGTTTGATCAGCAGTGGGAATGAATTGTCAGACCTGTAGTATGGAGCAGTGGTTTCATCAGCAGTGGGAATGACTGGTCAGACCCGTAGTATGGAGCAGAGGTTAGATCAGCAGTGGGAATAAATGGTGGGACCTTAAGCATGGAGCAGTGGGTAGATCAGCAGTAAGAATGAATGGTCAGACCTGTAATACGAAGCAGTGGTTAGATCAGCAGTGGGAAGGAATGGTCAGACCTGTAGTATGGAGCAGTGGTTAGATCAGCTGTGGGAATGAATGGTCAGACCTGTAGTCTGGAGCAGTGGTTATATCCGCTGTGGAAATGAATGGTCAGGCCTGTAGTATGGAGCAGTGGTTTCATCAGCAGTGGGAATAAATGGTCAGACCTGTAGTTTGGGGCATTGATTTGATCAGCAGTGGGAATGAATGGTCAGACCTGTAGTACGGAGCAGTGGTTTGACCAGCAGTGGGAATGAATGGTCAGACCTGTAATACGGAGCAGTGGTTTGATCAGCAGTAGGAATGAATGGTCAGACCTGTAGTATGGAGTAGTGGTTTGATCAGCAGTGGGATTGAATGGTCTGACCTGTAGTTTGGAGCAGTGGTTCGATCTGCCGTAGGAATGCATGGTCAGACCTGTAGTTTGGAGCAGTGGTTAGATAAGCAGTAAGAATGAATGGTCAGACCTGTAGTATGGAGCAGTGGTAGGACTAGCAGTGGGAATGAATGGTCAGACCTGTAGTATGAAGCAGGGGTGAGCTCAGCAGTGGGAATGAATGGTCAGACCTGTAGTATGGAGCAGTGGTTTGATCAGCAGTGGGAATGAATGGTCAGACCTGTAGTTTGGCGCAGTGGTAAGATTAGCAGTAGGAATGAATGGTCAGACCTGTAGTATGGAGCAGTGTTTAGATCAGCAGTGAGAATTAATGGTGGGACCTTTAGCATGCAGCAGTGGTTAGATCAACAGTAAGAATGAATGATCAGATCTGTAGTACGGAGCAGTGTTAAGATCAGCTGTGGGAATGAATGGTCAGGCCTGTAGTATGGAGCAGTGGTTTCATCAGCAGTGGGAATGAATGGTCAGACCTGTAGTATGGAGCAGTGGTTCGATCAGCTGTGGGAATGAATGGTCAGGCCTGTATATGGAGCAGTGGTTTCATCAGCAGTGGGAATGAATGGTCAGACCTGTAGTATGGAGCAGGGGTTTGATCAGCAGTGGGAATGAATGGTCAGACCTGTAGTATAGAGTAGTGGTTATATCAGCAGTGGGAATGAATGGTCAGACCTGTAGTATGGAGCAGTGGTAAGATCAGCAGTGGGAATGAATGGTCAGACCTGTAGTATGGAGCAGTGGTTAGATCAGCTGTGGGAATGAATGGTCAGATCTGTAGTCTGGAGCAGTGGTTATATCCGCTGTGGAAATGAATGGTCAGGCCTGTAGTATGGAGCAGTGGTTTCATCAGCAGTGGGAATAAATGGTCAGACCTGTAGTTTGGGGCATTGATTTGATCAGCAGTGGGAATGAATGGTCAGACCTGTAGTACGGAGCAGTGGTTTGACCAGCAATGGGAATGAATGGTCAGACCTGTAATACGGAGCAGTGGTTTGATCAGCAGTAGGAATGAATGGTCAGACCTGTAGTATGGAGTAGTGGTTTGATCAGCAGTGGGATTGAATGGTCTGACCTGTAGTTTGGAGCAGTGGTTCGATCTGCCGTAGGAATGCATGGTCAGACCTGTAGTTTGGAGCAGTGGTTAGATAAGCAGTAAGAATGAATGGTCAGACCTGTAGTATGGAGCAGTGGTAGGACTAGCAGTGGGAATGAATGGTCAGACCTGTAGTATGAAGCAGGGGTGAGCTCAGCAGTGGGAATGAATGGTCAGACCTGTAGTATGGAGCAGTGGTTTGATCAGCAGTGGGAATGAATGGTCAGACCTGTAGTTTGGCGCAGTGGTAAGATTAGCAGTAGGAATGAATGGTCAGACCTGTAGTATGGAGCAGTGTTTAGATCAGCAGTGAGAATTAATGGTGGGACCTTTAGCATGCAGCAGTGGTTAGATCAACAGTAAGAATGAATGATCAGATCTGTAGTACGGAGCAGTGTTAAGATCAGCTGTGGGAATGAATGGTCAGGCCTGTAGTATGGAGCAGTGGTTTCATCAGCAGTGGGAATGAATGGTCAGACCTGTAGTATGGAGCAGTGGTTCGATCAGCTGTGGGAATGAATGGTCAGGCCTGTATATGGAGCAGTGGTTTCATCAGCAGTGGGAATGAATGGTCAGACCTGTAGTATGGAGCAGGGGTTTGATCAGCAGTGGGAATGAATGGTCAGACCTGTAGTATAGAGTAGTGGTTATATCAGCAGTGGGAATGAATGGTCAGACCTGTAGTATGGAGCAGTGGTAAGATCAGCAGTGGGAATGAATGGACAGACCTGTAGTATGGAGCAGTGGTTTGATCAGCAAAGGGAATGAATGGTCAGACCTGTAGTATGGAGCAGTGGCTAGATTAGCAGTAGGAATGAATGGTCAGACCTGTAGTATGGAGCAGTGGTTAGATCAGCAGTGGGAATAAATGGTGGGACCTTTAGCATGGAGCAGTGGTTAGATCAGCAGTAAGAATGAATGGTCAGACCTGTAGAACGAAGCAGTGGTTAGATCAGCAGTGGGAAGGAATGGTCAGACCTGTAGTATGGAGCAGTGGTTAGATCAGCTGTGGGAATGAATGGTCAGACCTGTAGTCTGGAGCAGTGGTTAGATCTGCAGTGGGAATGAATGGTCAGGCCTGTAGTATGGAGCAGTGGTTTCATCAGCAGTGGGAATAAATGGTCAGACCTGTAGTTTGGAGCATTGGTTTGATCAGCAGTGGGAATGAATGGTCAGACCTGTAGTACGGAGCAGTGGTTTGATCAGCAGTGGGAATGAATGGTCAGACCTGTAGTACGGAGCAGTGGTTTGATCAGCAGTAGGAATGAATGGTCAGACCTGTAGTATGGAGTAGTGGTTTGATCAGCAGTGGGAATGAATGGTCAGACCTGTAGTTTGGAGCAGTGGTTCGATCTGCCGTAGGAATGCATGGTCAGACCTGTAGTTTGGAGCAGTGGTTAGATAAGCAGTAAGAATGAATGGTCAGACCTGTTGTATGTTGCAGTGGTTAGATCAGCAGTGGGAATGAATGGTCAGACCTGTAGTATGGAGCAGTGGTAGGACTAGCAGTGGGAATGAATGGTCAGACCTGTAGTATGAAGCAGGGGTGAGCTCAGCAGTGGGAATGAATGGTCAGACCTGTAGTATGGAGCAGTGGTTTGATCAGCAGTGGGAATGAATGGTCAGACCTGTAGTTTGGCGCAGTGGTACGATTAGCAGTAGGAATGAATGGTCAGACCTGTAGTATGGAGCAGTGGTTAGATCAGCAGTGAGAATTAATGGTTGGACCTTTAGCATGGAGCAGTGGTTAGATCAACAGTAAGAATGAATGATCAGATCTGTAGTACGGAGCAGTGTTAAGATCAGCTGTGGGAATGAATGGTCAGGCCTGTAGTATGGAGCAGTGGTTTCATCAGCAGTGGGAATGAATGGTCAGACCTGTAGTATGGAGCAGTGGTGAGATCAGCTGTGGGAATGAATGGTCAGGCCTGAAGTATGGAGCAGTGGGTTCATCAGCAGTGGGAATGAATGGTCAGACCTGTAGTATGGAGCAGTGGTTAGATCAGCAGTGGGATTGAATGGTCAGACCTGTAGTTTGGAGCAGTGGTTAGATAAGCAGTAGGAAAGGATGGTCAGACCTTTAGTTTGAAGCAGTGGTTAGATTAGCAGTGGGAATGAATGGTCAGACCTGTTGTATGGAGCAGTGGTTTGATCAGCAGTGGGAATGAATGTTCAGACCTGTAGTATGGAGCAGTGGTTAGATCAGCAGTAGGACTGAATCGTCAGACCTGTCGTATGGAGCAGTGGTTAGATCAGCTGTGGGAATGAATGGTTAGGCCTGTAGTATGGAGCAGTGGTTTGATCAGCTGTGGGAATGAATGGTCAGACCTGTAGTATGGAGCAGTGGTAAGATTAGCAGTGGGAATGAATGGTCAGACCTGTAGTATGGAGCAGTGGTTTGATCAGCAGTGGGAATTAATGGTCAGACCTGTAGTATGGAGCAGTGGTTAGATCAGCAGTGGGATTGCATGGTCAGACCTGTTGTATGGAGCAGTGGTTAGATCAGCAGAGGGAATGAATGGCCAGACCTGTAGTATGGAGCAGTGGTAAGATCAGCAGTGGGAATGAATGGTCAGACCTGTAGTTTGGCGCAGTGGTTAGATTAGCAGTAGGAATGAATGGCCAGACCTGTAGTATGGTACAGTGGTTAGATCAGCAGTCGGAATAAATGGTGGGACCTTTAGCATGGAGCAATGGTTAGATCAACAGTAAGAATGAATGATCAGATGTGTAGTACGGAGCATTGGTTTGATCAGCAGTGGGAATGAATGGTCAGACCTGTAGTATGGAGCAGTGGTTAGATCAGCAGTAGGACTGAATGGTCAGACCTGTAGTATGGAGCAGTGGTTAGATTAGCAGTGGGAATGAATGGTCAGGCCGGTAGTATGGAGCAGTGGTTTCATCAGCAGTGGGAATGAATGGTCAGACCTGTAGTTTGGCGCAGTGGTAAATTTAGCAGTAGGAATGAATGGTCAGACCTGTAGTATGGTACAGTGGTTAGATCAGCAGTGGGAATAAATGGTGGGACCTTTAGCATAGAGCAGTGGTTAGATCAACAGTAAGAATGTATGATCAGATGTGTAGTACGGAGCAGTGGTTAGATCAGCAGTGGGAATGAATGGTCAGACCTGTAGTATGGAGCAGTGGTTAGATCAGTAGTAGGACTGAATGGTCAGACCTGTAGTATGGAGCAGTGGTTAGATCAGCTGTGGGAATGAATGGTCAGGCCTATAGTATGGAGCAGTGGTTTCATCAGCGGTGGGAATGAATGGTCAGACCTGTAGTATGGAGCATTGGTTAGATCAGCAGTGGGAATGAATGGTCAGACCTGTAGTATGGAGCAGTGGTTTGATCAGCAGTGGGAATGAATGGTCAGACCTGTTGTATGGAGCAGTGGTTAGATCAGCAGTGGGAATGAATGGTCAGACCTGTAGTATGGAGCAGTGGTTAGATCAGCTGTGGGAATGAATGGTCAGGCCTGTAGTATGGAGCAGTGGTTTGATCAGCAGTGGGAATTAATTGTCAGACCTTTAGTATGGAGCAGTGTTTTCATCAGCAGTGGGAATGAATGGTCCGACCTTTAGTATGGAGCTTTGGTTAGATCAGCAGTGGGAATGAATGGTCAGACCTGTGGTATGGAGCAGTGGTTTGATCAGCAGTGGGAATGAATGGTCAGACCTGTAGTATGGAGCAGTGGTTATATCAGCAGTGGGAATGAATGGTCAGACCTGTAGTATGGAGCAGTGGTAAGATCAGCAGTGGCAATGAATGGTCAGACCTGTAGTATGAAGCAGTGGTTTGATCAGCATAGGGAATGAATGGTCAGACCTGTAGTATGGAGCAGTGGTTAGATTAGCAGTAGGAATGAATGGTCAGACCTGTAGTATGGAGCAGTGGTTAGATCAGCAGTGGGAATAAATGGTGGGACCTTTAGCATGGAGCAGTGGTTAGATCAGCTGTGGGAATGAATGGTCTGGCCTGTAGTATGGAGCAGTGGTTTCATCAGCAGTGGCAATAAATGGTCAGACCTGTAGTTTGGAGCATTGGTTTGATCAGCAGTGGGAATGAATGTCAGACCTGTAGTACGGAGCAGTGGTTTGATCAGCAGTAGGAATGAATGGTCAGACCTGTAGTTTGGAGCTGTGGTTAGATTAGCAGTAGGAATGAATGGTCAGACCTGTAGTATGGAGTAGTGGTTTGATCAGCAGTGGGAATGAATGGTCAGACCTGTAGTATGGAGCAGTGGTTAGATCAGCTGTGGGAATGAATGGTCAGACCTGTAGTCTGGAGCATTGGTAAGATCAGCAGTGGAAATGAATGGTCAGACCTGTAGTATGGAGCAGTGGTTAGATCAGCAGAGGGAATGAATGGTCAGACCTGTAGTATGGAGCAGTGGTTAGATTAGCAGTAGGAATGAATGGTCAGACCTGTAGTATTGAGCAGTGGTTAGATCAGCAGTGGGAATAAATGGTGGGACCTTTAGCATGGAGCAGTGGTTAGATCAGCAGTGAGAATGAATGGTCAGACCTGTAGTACGAAGCAGTGGTTTCATCAGCAGTGGGAATAGATGGTCAGACCTGTAGTTTGGGGCATTGATTTGATCAGCAGTGGGAATGAATGGTCAGACCTGTAGTACGGAGCAGTGGTTTGACCAGCAGTGGGAATGAATGGTCAGACCTGTAATACGGAGCAGTGGTTTGATCAGCAGTAGGAATGAATGGTCAGACCTGTAGTATGGAGTAGTGGTTTGATCAGCAGTGGGATTGAATGGTCTGACCTGTAGTTTGGAGCAGTGGTTCGATCTGCCGTAGGAATGCATGGTCAGACCTGTAGTTTGGAGCAGTGGTTAGATAAGCAGTAAGAATGAATGGTCAGACCTGTAGTATGGAGCAGTGGTAGGACTAGCAGTGGGAATGAATGGTCAGACCTGTAGTATGAAGCAGGGGTGAGCTCAGCAGTGGGAATGAATGGTCAGACCTGTAGTATGGAGCAGTGGTTTGATCAGCAGTGGGAATGAATGGACAGACCTGTAGTTTGGCGCAGTGGTAAGATTAGCTGTAGGAATGAATGGTCAGACCTGTAGTATGGAGCAGTGTTTAGATCAGCAGTGAGAATTAATGGTGGGACCTTTAGCATGCAGCAGTGGTTAGATCAACAGTAAGAATGAATGATCAGATCTGTAGTACGGAGCAGTGTTAAGATCAGCTGTGGGAATGAATGGTCAGGCCTGTAGTATGGAGCAGTGGTTTCATCAGCAGTGGGAATGAATGGTCAGACCTGTAGTATGGAGCAGTGGTTCGATCAGCTGTGGGAATGAATGGTCAGGCCTGTATATGGAGCAGTGGTTTCATCAGCAGTGGGAATGAATGGTCAGACCTGTAGTATTGAGCAGGGGTTTGATCAGCAGTGGGAATGAATGGTCAGACCTGTAGTATAGAGTAGTGGTTATATCAGCAGTGGGAATGAATGGTCAGACCTGTAGTATGGAGCAGTGGTAAGATCAGCAGTGGGAATGAATGGTCAGACCTGTAGTATGGAGCAGTGGTTTGATCAGCAAAGGGAATGAATGGTCAGACCTGTAGTATGGAGCAGTGGCTAGATTAGCAGTAGGAATGAATGGTCAGACCTGTAGTATGGAGCAGTGGTTAGATCAGCAGTGGGAATAAATGGTGGGACCTTTAGCATGGAGCAGTGGCTAGATCAGCAGTAAGAATGAATGGTCAGACCTGTAGAACGAAGCAGTGGTTAGATCAGCAGTGGGAAGGAATGGTCAGACCTGTAGTATGGAGCAGTGGTTAGATCAGCTGTGGGAATGAATGGTCAGACCTGTAGTCTGGAGCAGTGGTTAGATCTGCTGTGGGAATGAATGGTCAGGCCTGTAGTATGGAGCAGTGGTTTCATCAGCAGTGGGAATAAATGGTCAGACCTGTAGTTTGGAGCATTGGTTTGATCAGCAGTGGGAATGAATGGTCAGACCTGTAGTACGGAGCAGTGGTTTGATCAGCAGTGGGAATGAATGGTCAGACCTGTAGTATGGAGTAGTGGTTTGATCAGCAGTGGGAATGAATGGTCAGACCTGTAGTTTGGAGCAATGGTTCGATCTGCCGTAGGAATGCATGGTCAGACCTGTAGTTTGGAGCAGTGGTTAGATAAGCAGTAAGAATGAATGGTCAGACCTGTTGTATGTTGCAGTGGTTAGATCAGCAGTGGGAATGAATGGTCAGACCTGTAGTATGGAGCAGTGGTAGGACTAGCAGTGGGAATGAATGGTCAGACCTGTAGTATGAAGCAGGGGTGAGCTCAGCAGTGGGAATGAATGGTCAGACCTGTAGTATGGAGCAGTGGTTTGATCAGCAGTGGGAATGAATGGTCAGACCTGTAGTTTGGCGCAGTGGTACGATTAGCAGTAGGAATGAATGGTCAGACCTGTAGTATGGAGCAGTGGTTAGATCAGCAGTGAGAATTAATGGTTGGACCTTTAGCATGGAGCAGTGGTTAGATCAACAGTAAGAATGAATGATCAGATCTGTAGTACGGAGGAGTGTTAAGATCAGCTGTGGGAATGAATGGTCAGGCCTGTAGTATGGAGCAGTGGTTTCATCAGCAGTGGGAATGAATGGTCAGACCTGTAGTATGGAGCAGTGGTGAGATCAGCTGTGGGAATGAATGGTCAGGCCTGAAGTATGGAGCAGTGGGTTCATCAGCAGTGGGAATGAATGGTCAGACCTGTAGTATGGAGCAGTGGTTAGATCAGCAGTGGGATTGAATGGTCAGACCTGTAGTTTGGAGCAGTGGTTAGATAAGCAGTAGGAAAGGATGGTCAGACCTTTAGTTTGAAGCAGTGGTTAGATTAGCAGTGGGAATGAATGGTCAGACCTGTTGTATGGAGCAGTGGTTTGATCAGCAGTGGGAATGAATGTTCAGACCTGTAGTATGGAGCAGTGGTTAGATCAGCAGTAGGACTGAATCGTCAGACCTGTCGTATGGAGCAGTGGTTAGATCAGCTGTGGGAATGAATGGTCAGGCCTGTAGTATGGAGCAGTGGTTTGATCAGCTGTGGGAATGAATGGTCAGACCTGTAGTATGGAGCAGTGGTTAGATTAGCAGTGGGAATGAATGGTCAGACCTGTAGTATGGAGCAGTGGTTTGATCAGCAGTGGGAATTAATGGTCAGACCTGTAGTATGGAGCAGTGGTTAGATCAGCAGTGGGATTGCATGGTCAGACCTGTTGTATGGAGCAGTGGTTAGATCAGCAGAGGGAATGAATGGCCAGACCTGTAGTATGGAGCAGTGGTAAGATCAGCAGTGGGAATGAATGGTCAGACCTGTAGTTTGGCGCAGTGGTTAGATTAGCAGTAGGAATGAATGGCCAGACCTGTAGTATGGTACAGTGGTTAGATCAGCAGTCGGAATAAATGGTGGGACCTTTAGCATGGAGCAATGGTTAGATCAACAGTAAGAATGAATGATCAGATGTGTAGTACGGAGCATTGGTTTGATCAGCAGTGGGAATGAATGGTCAGACCTGTAGTATGGAGCAGTGGTTAGATCAGCAGTAGGACTGAATGGTCAGACCTGTAGTATGGAGCAGTGGTTAGATTAGCAGTGGGAATGAATGGTCAGGCCGGTAGTATGGAGCAGTGGTTTCATCAGCAGTGGGAATGAATGGTCAGACCTGTAGTTTGGCGCAGTGGTAAATTTAGCAGTAGGAATGAATGGTCAGACCTGTAGTATGGTACAGTGGTTAGATCAGCAGTGGGAATAAATGGTGGGACCTTTAGCATAGAACAGTGGTTAGATCAACAGTAAGAATGTATGATCAGATGTGTAGTACGGAGCAGTGGTTAGATCAGCAGTGGGAATGAATGGTCAGACCTGTAGTATGGAGCAGTGGTTAGATCAGTAGTAGGACTGAATGGTCAGACCTGTAGTATGGAGCAGTGGTTAGATCAGCTGTGGGAATGAATGGTCAGGCCTATAGTATGGAGCAGTGGTTTCATCAGCAGTGGGAATGAATGGTCAGACCTGTAGTATTGAGCATTGGTTAGATCAGCAGTGGGAATGAATGGTCAGACCTGTAGTATGGAGCAGTGGTTTGATCAGCAGTGGGAATGAATGGTCAGACCTGTTGTATGGAGCAGTGGTTAGATCAGCTGTGGGAATGAATGGTCAGGCCTGTAGTATGGAGCAGTGGTTTGATCAGCAGTGGGAATTAATTGTCAGACCTTTAGTATGGAGCAGTGTTTTCATCAGCAGTGGGAATGAATGGTCAGACCTTTAGTATGGAGCTTTGGTTAGATCAGCAGTGGGAATGAATGGTCAGACCTGTAGTATGGAGCAGTGGTTTGATCAGCAGTGGGAATGAATGGTCAGACCTGTAGTATGGAGCAGTGGTTATATCAGCAGTGGGAATGAATGGTCAGACCTGTAGTATGGAGCAGTGCTAAGATCAGCAGTGGCAATGAATGGTCAGACCTGTAGTATGAAGCAGTGGTTTGATCAGCATAGGGAATGAATGGTCAGACCTGTAGTATGGAGCAGTGGTTAGATTAGCAGTAGGAATGAATGGTCAGACCTGTAGTATGGAGCAGTGGTTAGATCAGCAGTGGGAATAAATGGTGGGACCTTTAGCATGGAGCAGTGGTTAGATCAGCTGTGGGAATGAATGGTCAGGCCTGTAGTATGGAGCAGTGGTTTCATCAGCAGTGGTAATAAATGGTCAGACCTGTAGTTTGGAGCATTGGTTTGATCAGCAGTGGGAATGAATGT
The DNA here is from genome assembly GCA_029721435.1 of Gymnothorax reevesii. NCBI lineage: Eukaryota > Metazoa > Chordata > Actinopteri > Anguilliformes > Muraenidae > Gymnothorax > Gymnothorax reevesii. The sequence continues at coordinate 43,454,601 of CM056587.1, read as the reverse complement.
CAGACCTGTAGTACGGAGCAGTGGTTTGATCAGCAGTAGGAATGAATGGTCAGACCTGTAGTTTGGAGCTGTGGTTAGATTAGCAGTAGGAATGAATGGTCAGACCTGTAGTATGGAGTAGTGGTTTGATCAGCAGTGGGAATGAATGGTCAGACCTGTAGTTTGTAGCAGTGGTTAGATTAGCAGTAGGAATGAATGGTCAGACCTGTAGTATGGAGCAGTGGTTAGATCAGCTGTGGGAATGAATGGTCAGACCTGTAGTCTGGAGCATTGGTAAGATCAGCAGTGGAAATGAATGGTCAGACCTGTAGTATGGAGCAGTGGTTAGATCAGCAGAGGGAATGAATGGTCAGACCTGTAGTATGGAGCAGTGGTTAGATTAGCAGTAGGAATGAATGGTCAGACCTGTAGTATTGAGCAGTGGTTAGATCAGCAGTGGGAATAAATGGTGGGACCTTAAGCATGGAGCAGTGGTTAGATCAGCAGTGAGAATGAATGGTCAGACCTGTAGTACGAAGCAGTGGTTCGATCAGCAGTGGGAATGAATGGTCAGACCTGTAGTATGGAGCAGTGGTTTGATCAGCAGTGGGAATGAATGGTCAGACCTGTAGTATGGAGCAGTGGTTAGATCAGCAGTGGGAATGAATGATCAGACCTGTAGTATGGAGCAGTGGTTAGATCAGCTGTGGGAATGAATTGTCTGACCTGTAGTATGGAGCAGTGGTTTCATCAGCAGTGGGAATGACTAGTCAGACCCGTAGTACGGAGCAGTGGTTTGATCAGCAGTAGGAATGCATGGTCAGACCTGTAGTTTGTATTAATGGTTAGATTAGCTGTAGGACAGAATGGTCAGACCTGTAGTATGGAGCAGTGGTTAGATCAGCTGTGGGAATGAATGGTCAGGCCTGTAGTATGGAGCAGTGGTTTCATCAGCAGTGGGAATGAATGGTCAGACCTGTAGTATGGAGCATTGGTTAGATCAGCAGTGGGAATGAATGGTCAGACCTGTAGTATGGAGCAGTGGTTTGATCAGCAGTGGGAATGAATGGTCAGACCTGTAGTATGGAGCAGTGGTTAGATCAGCAGTGGGAATGAATGGTCAGACCTGTAGTATGGAGCAGTGGTTAGATCAGCTGTGGGAATGAATTGTCAGACCTGTAGTATGGAGCAGTGGTTTGATCAGCAGTGGGAATGAATGGTCAGACCTGTAGTTTGGAGCAGTGGTTCGATCTGCCGTAGTAATGCATGGTCAGACCTGCCGTATGGAGCAGTGGTTAGATCAGCAATGGGAATGAATGGTCAGGCCAGTAGTATGGAGCAGTGGTTTGATCAGCAGTGGGAATGAATTGTCAGACCTGTAGTATGGAGCAGTGGTTTCATCAGCAGTGGGAATGACTGGTCAGACCCGTAGTACGGAGCAGTGGTTTGATCAGCAGTAGGAATGCATGGTCAGACCTGTAGTTTGTATTAATGGTTAGATTAGCATGAGGAATGAATGGTCAGACCTGTAGTATGGAGAAGTGGTTAGATCAGCAGTGGGACTGAATGGTCAGACCTGTAGTATGGAGCAGTGGTTTGATCAGCAAAGGGAATGAATGGTCAGACCTGTAGTATGGAGCAGTGGCTAGATTAGCAGTAGCAATGAATGGTCAGACCTGTTGTATGGAGCAGTGGTTAGATCAGCAGTGGAAATAAATGGTGGGACCTTTAGCATGGAGCAGTGGTTTGATCAGCTGTAAGAATGAATGGTCAGACCTGTAGTACGAAGCAGTGGTTAGATCAGCAGTGGGAAGGAATGGTCAGGCCTGTAGTATGGAGCAGTGGTTTCATCAGCAGTGGGAATAAATGGTCAGACCTGTAGTTTGGAGCATTGGTTTGATCAGCAGTGGGAATGAATGGTCAGACCTGTAGTACGGAGCAGTGGTTTGATCAGCAGTGGGAATGAATGGTCAGACCTGTAGTACGGAGCAGTGGTTTGATCAGCATTAGGAATGAATGGTCAGACCTGTAGTTTGGAGCAGTGGTTAGATAAGCAGTAGGAATGAATGGTCAGACCTGTTGTATGTAGCAGTGGTTAGATCAGCAGTGGGAATGAATGGTCAGACCTGTAGTATGGAGCGGTGGTAAGACTAGCAGTGGGAATGAATGGTCAGACCTGTAGTATGAAGCAGGGGTGAGCTCAGCAGTGGGAATGAATGGTCAGACCTGTAGTATGGAGCAGTGGTTTGATCAGCAGTGGGAATGAATGGTCAGACCTGTAGTTTCGCGCAGTGGTAAGATTAGCAGTAGGAATGAATGGTAAGACCTGTAGTATGGAGCAGTGGTTAGATCAGCAGTGAGAATTAATGGTGGGACCTTTAGCATGGAGCAGTGGTTAGATCAACAGTAAGAATGAATGATCAGATCTGTAGTACGGAGCAGTGTTAAGATCAGCTGTGGGAATGAATGGTCAGGCCTGTAGTATGGAGCAGTGGTTTCATCAGCAGTGGGAATGAATGGTCAGACCTGTAGTATGGAGCAGTGGTTAGATCAGCTGTGGGAATGAATGGTCAGGCCTGTAGTATGGAGCAGTGGTTTGATCCGCTGTGGGAATGAATGGTCAGGCCTGTAGTATGGAGCAGTGGTTTGATCAGCTGTGGGAATGAATGGTCAGACCTGTAGTATGGAGCAGTGGTTAGATTAGCAGTGGGAATGAATGGTCAGACCTGTAGTATGGAGCAGTGGTTAGATTAGCAGTGGGAATGAATGGTCAGACCTGTAGTATGGAGCAGTGGTTTGATCAGCAGTGGGAATTAATGGTCAGACCTGTAGTATGGAGCAGTGGTTAGATCAGCAGTGGGATTGAATGGTCAGACCTGTAGTTTGGAGCAGTGGTTAGATAAGCAGTGAGAATGAATGGTCAGACCTGTTGTATGGAGCAGTGGTTAGATCAGCAGAGGGAATGAATGGCCAGACCTGTAGTATGGAGCAGTGGTAAGATCAGCAGTGGGAATGAATGGTCAGACCTGTAGTTTGGCGCAGTGGTTAGATTAGCAGGAGGAATGAATGGCCAGACCTGTAGTATGGTACAGTGGTTAGAACAGCAGTCGGAATAAATGGTGGGACCTTTGCATGGAGCAGTGGTTAGATCAACAGTAAGAATGAATGATCAGATGTGTAGTGGGAATGAATGAATGAATGGTCAGACCTGTAGTATCGAGCAGTTGTTTGATCAGCAGTGGGAATGAATGGTCAGACCTGTAGTATGGAGCAGTGGTTAGATCAGCAGTGGGAATAAATGGTAAGACCTGTAGTATGGAGCAGTGGTTAGATTAGCAGTAGGAATGAATGGTCAGACCTGTAGTATGGAGCAGTGGTTAGATCAGCAGTGGGAATAAATGGTGGGACCTTTAGCATGGAGCAGTGGTTAGATCAGCAGTAGGACTGAATGGTCAGACCTGTAGTCTGGAGCAGTGGTTAGATCAGCTGTGGGAATGAATGGTCAGGTCTGTAGTATGGAGCATTGGTTTAATCAGCAGTGGGAATGAATGGTCAGACCTGTAGTACGGAGCAGTGGTTTGATCAGCAGTGGGAATGAATGGTCTGACCTGTAGTATGGAGTAGTGGTTTGAACAGCAGTGGGAATGAATGGTCAGACCTGTAGTTTGTAGCAGTGGTTAGATTAGTAGTAGGAATGAATGGTCAGACCTGTAGTTTGTAGCAGTGGTTAGATAAGCAGTGAGAATGAATGGTCAGACCTGTTGTATGGAGCAGTGGTTAGATCAGCAGAGGGAATGAATGGCCAGACCTGTAGTATGGAGCAGTGGTAAGATCAGCAGTGGGAATGAATGGTCAGACCTGTAGTTTGGCGCAGTGGTTAGATTAGCAGGAGGAATGAATGGCCAGACCTGTAGTATGGTACAGTGGTTAGATCAGCAGTCGGAATAAATGGTGGGACCTTTGCATGGAGCAGTGGTTAGATCAACAGTAAGAATGAATGATCAGATGTGTAGTGGGAATGAATGAATGAATGGTCAGACCTGTAGTATCGAGCAGTTGTTTGATCAGCAGTGGGAATGAATGGTCAGACCTGTAGTATGGAGCAGTGGTTAGATCAGCAGTGGGAATAAATGGTAAGACCTGTAGTATGGAGCAGTGGTTAGATTAGCAGTAGGAATGAATGGTCAGACCTGTAGTATGGAGCAGTGGTTAGATCAGCAGTGGGAATAAATGGTGGGACCTTTAGCATGGAGCAGTGGTTAGATCAGCAGTAGGACTGAATGGTCAGACCTGTAGTCTGGAGCAGTGGTTAGATCAGCTGTGGGAATGAATGGTCAGGTCTGTAGTATGGAGCATTGGTTTAATCAGCAGTGGGAATGAATGGTCAGACCTGTAGTACGGAGCAGTGGTTTGATCAGCAGTGGGAATAAATGGTGGGACCTTTAGCATGGAGCAGTGGTTAGATCAGCAGTAGGACTGAATGGTCAGACCTGTAGTTTGTAGCAGTGGTTAGATAAGCAGTGAGAATGAATGGTCAGGTCTGTAGTATGGAGCAGTGGTTAGATCAGCAGAGGGAATGAATGGCCAGACCTGTAGTATGGTACAGTGGTTAGATCAGCAGTCGGAATAAATGGTGGGACCTTTGCATGGAGCAGTGGTTAGATCAACAGTAAGAATGAATGATCAGATGTGTAGTGGGAATGAATGAATGAATGGTCAGACCTGTAGTATCGAGCAGTTGTTTGATCAGCAGTGGGAATGAATGGTCAGACCTGTAGTATGGAGCAGTGGTTAGATCAGCAGTGGGAATAAATGGTAAGACCTGTAGTATGGAGCAGTGGTTAGATTAGCAGTAGGAATGAATGGTCAGACCTGTAGTATGGAGCAGTGGTTAGATCAGCAGTGGGAATAAATGGTGGGACCTTTAGCATGGAGCAGTGGTTAGATCAGCAGTAGGACTGAATGGTCAGACCTGTAGTCTGGAGCAGTGGTTAGATCAGCTGTGGGAATGAATGGTCAGGTCTGTAGTATGGAGCATTGGTTTAATCAGCAGTGGGAATGAATGGTCAGACCTGTAGTACGGAGCAGTGGTTTGATCAGCAGTGGGAATGAATGGTCTGACCTGTAGTATGGAGTAGTGGTTTGAACAGCAGTGGGAATGAATGGTCAGACCTGTAGTTTGTAGCAGTGGTTAGATTAGTAGTAGGAATGAATGGTCAGACCTGTAGTTTGTAGCACTGGTTAGATTAGCAGTAGGAATGAATGGTCAGACCTGTAGTTTGGAGGTGTGGTTAGATTAGCAGTAGGAATGAATGGTCAGACCTGTAGTATGGAGCAGTGGTTTCATCAGCAGTGGGAATGAATGGTCAGACCTGTAGTATGGAGCATTTGTTAGATCAGCAGTGGGAATGAATGGTCAGACCTGTAGTACGGAGCAGTGGTTTGATCAGCAGTGGGAATGAATGGTCAGACCTGTAGTACGGAGCAGTGGTTTGATCAGCAGTAGGAATGAATGGTCAGACCTGTAGTATGGAGTAGTGGTTTGATCAGCAGTGGGAATGAATGGTCCGACCTGAAGTTTGGAGCAGTGGTTCGATCTGCCGTAGGAATGCATGGTCAGACCTGTAGTTTGGAGCAGTGGTTAGATAAGCAGTAAGAATGAATGGTCAGACCTAATGTATGTTGCAGTGGTTAGATCAGCAGTGGGAATGAATTGTCAGACCTGTAGTATGGAGCAGTGGTAGGACTAGCAGTGGGAATGAATGGTCAGACCTGTAGTATGAAGCAGGGGTGAGCTCAGCAGTGGGAATGAATGGTCAGACCTGTAGTATGGAGCAGTGGTTTGATCAGCAGTGGGAATGAATGGTCAGACTTGTAGTTTGGCGCAGTGGTAAGATTAGCAGTAGGAATGAATGGTCAGACCTGTAGTATGGTGCAGTGGTTAGATCAGCAGTGAGAATTAATGGTTGGACCTTTAGCATGAAGCAGTGGTTAGATCAACAGTAAGAATGAATGATCAGATCTGTAGTACGGAGCAGTGTTAAGATCAGCTGTGGGAATGAATGGTCAGGCCTGTAGTATGGAGCAGTGGTTTCATCAGCAGTGGGAATGAATGGTCAGACCTGTAGTATGGAGCAGTGGTTAGATCAGCTGTGGGAATGAATGGTCAGGCCTGAAGTATGGAGCAGTGGGTTCATCAGCAGTGGGAATGAATGGTCAGACCTGTAGTATGGAGCAGTGGTTAGATCAGCAGTGGGATTGAATGGTCAGACCTGTAGTTTGGAGCAGTGGTTAGATAAGCAGTAGGAAAGGATGGTCAGTCCTTTAGTTTGAAGCAGTGGTTAGATTAGCAGTGGGAATGAATGGTCAGTCCTGTAGTATGGAGCAGTGGTTTGATCAGCAGTGGGAATGAATGTTCAGACCTGTAGTATGGAGCAGTGGTTAGATCAGCAGTAGGACTGAATGGTCAGACCTGTCGTATGGAGCAGTGGTTAGATCAGCTGTGGGAATGAATGGTCAGGCCTGTAGTATGGAGCAGTGGTTTGATCAGCAGTGGGAATGAATGGTCAGACCTGTAGTTTGGAGCAGTGGTTCGATCCGTAGTAATGCATGGTCAGACCTGCCGTATGGAGCAGTGGTTAGATCAGCAATGGGAATGAATGGTCAGGCCAGTAGAATGGAGCAGTGGTTTGATCAGCAGTGGGAATGAATTGTCAGACCTGTAGTATGGAGCAGTGGTTTCATCAGCAGTGGGAATGACTGGTCAGACCCGTAGTACGGAGCAGTGGTTTGATCAGCAGTAGGAATGCATGGTCAGACCTGTAGTTTGTATTAATGGTTAGATTAGCATTAGGAATGAATGGTCAGACCTGTAGTATGGAGAAGTGGTTAGATCAGCAGTGGGACTGAATGGTCAGACCTGTAGTATGGAGCAGTGGTTTGATCAGCAAAGGGAATGAATGGTCAGACCTGTAGTATGGAGCAGTGGCTAGATTAGCAGTAGCAATGAATGGTCAGACCTGTAGTATGGAGCAGTGGTTAGATCAGCAGTGGAAATAAATGGTGGGACCTTTAGCATGGAGCAGTGGTTTGATCAGCTGTAAGAATGAATGGTCAGACCTGTAGTACGAAGCAGTGGTTAGATCAGCAGTGGGAAGGAATGGTCAGGCCTGTAGTATGGAGCAGTGGTTTCATCAGCAGTGGGAATAAATGGTCAGACCTGTAGTTTGGAGCATTGGTTTGATCAGCAGTGGGAATGAATGGTCAGACCTGTAGTACGGAGCAGTGGTTTGATCAGCAGTGGGAATGAATGGTCAGACCTGTAGTACGGAGCAGTGGTTTGATCAGCATTAGGAATGAATGGTCAGACCTGTAGTTTGGAGCAGTGGTTAGATAAGCAGTAGGAATGAATGGTCAGACCTGTTGTATGTAGCAGTGGTTAGATCAGCAGTGGGAATGAATGGTCAGACCTGTAGTATGGAGCGGTGGTAAGACTAGCAGTGGGAATGAATGGTCAGACCTGTAGTATGAAGCAGGGGTGAGCTCAGCAGTGGGAATGAATGGTCAGACCTGTAGTATGGAGCAGTGGTTTGATCAGCAGTGGGAATGAATGGTCAGACCTGTAGTTTCGCGCAGTGGTAAGATTAGCAGTAGGAATGAATGGTAAGACCTGTAGTATGGAGCAGTGGTTAGATCAGCAGTGAGAATTAATGGTGGGACCTTTAGCATGGAGCAGTGGTTAGATCAACAGTAAGAATGAATGATCAGATCTGTAGTACGGAGCAGTGTTAAGATCAGCTGTGGGAATGAATGGTCAGGCCTGTAGTATGGAGCAGTGGTTTCATCAGCAGTGGGAATGAATGGTCAGACCTGTAGTATGGAGCAGTGGTTAGATCAGCTGTGGGAATGAATGGTCAGGCCTGTAGTATGGAGCAGTGGTTTGATCCGCTGTGGGAATGAATGGTCAGGCCTGTAGTATGGAGCAGTGGTTTGATCAGCTGTGGGAATGAATGGTCAGACCTGTAGTATGGAGCAGTAGTTAGATTAGCAGTGGGAATGAATGGTCAGACCTGTAGTATGGAGCAGTGGTTAGATTAGCAGTGGGAATGAATGGTCAGACCTGTAGTATGGAGCAGTGGTTTGATCAGCAGTGGGAATTAATGGTCAGACCTGTAGTATGGAGCAGTGGTTAGATCAGCAGTGGGATTGAATGGTCAGACCTGTAGTTTGGAGCAGTGGTTAGATAAGCAGTGAGAATGAATGGTCAGACCTGTTGTATGGAGCAGTGGTTAGATCAGCAGAGGGAATGAATGGCCAGACCTGTAGTATGGAGCAGTGGTAAGATCAGCAGTGGGAATGAATGGTCAGACCTGTAGTTTGGCGCAGTGGTTAGATTAGCAGGAGGAATGAATGGCCAGACCTGTAGTATGGTACAGTGGTTAGATCAGCAGTCGGAATAAATGGTGGGACCTTTGCATGGAGCAGTGGTTAGATCAACAGTAAGAATGAATGATCAGATGTGTAGTGGGAATGAATGAATGAATGGTCAGACCTGTAGTATCGAGCAGTTGTTTGATCAGCAGTGGGAATGAATGGTCAGACCTGTAGTATGGAGCAGTGGTTAGATCAGCAGTGGGAATAAATGGTAAGACCTGTAGTATGGAGCAGTGGTAAGATCAGCAGTGGGAATGAATGGTCCGACCTGTAGTATGAAGCAGTGGTTTGATCAGCAGAGGGAATGAATGGTCAGACCTGTAGTATGGAGCAGTGGTTAGATTAGCAGTAGGAATGAATGGTCAGACCTGTAGTATGGAGCAGTGGTTAGATCAGCAGTGGGAATAAATGGTGGGACCTTTAGCATGGAGCAGTGGTTAGATCAGCAGTAGGACTGAATGGTCAGACCTGTAGTCTGGAGCAGTGGTTAGATCAGCTGTGGGAATGAATGGTCAGGTCTGTAGTATGGAGCATTGGTTTAATCAGCAGTGGGAATGAATGGTCAGACCTGTAGTACGGAGCAGTGGTTTGATCAGCAGTGGGAATGAATGGTCTGACCTGTAGTATGGAGTAGTGGTTTGAACAGCAGTGGGAATGAATGGTCAGACCTGTAGTTTGTAGCAGTGGTTAGATTAGTAGTAGGAATGAATGGTCAGACCTGTAGTTTGTAGCACTGGTTAGATTAGCAGTAGGAATGAATGGTCAGACCTGTAGTTTGGAGGTGTGGTTAGATTAGCAGTAGGAATGAATGGTCAGACCTGTAGTATGGAGCAGTGGTTTCATCAGCAGTGGGAATGAATGGTCAGACCTGTAGTATGGAGCATTTGTTAGATCAGCAGTGGGAATGAATGGTCAGACCTGTAGTACGGAGCAGTGGTTTGATCAGCAGTGGGAATGAATGGTCAGACCTGTAGTACGGAGCAGTGGTTTGATCAGCAGTAGGAATGAATGGTCAGACCTGTAGTATGGAGTAGTGGTTTGATCAGCAGTGGGAATGAATGGTCCGACCTGAAGTTTGGAGCAGTGGTTCGATCTGCCGTAGGAATGCATGGTCAGACCTGTAGTTTGGAGCAGTGGTTAGATAAGCAGTAAGAATGAATGGTCAGACCTAATGTATGTTGCAGTGGTTAGATCAGCAGTGGCAATGAATGGTCAGACCTGTAGTATGGAGCAGTGGTAGGACTAGCAGTGGGAATGAATGGTCAGACCTGTAGTATGAAGCAGGGGTGAGCTCAGCAGTGGGAATGAATGGTCAGACCTGTAGTATGGAGCAGTGGTTTGATCAGCAGTGGGAATGAATGGTCAGACTTGTAGATTGGCGCAGTGGTAAGATTAGCAGTGGGAATGAATGGTCAGACCTGTAGTATGGTGCAGTGGTTAGATCAGCAGTGAGAATTAATGGTTGGACCTTTAGCATGAAGCAGTGGTTAGATCAACAGTAAGAATGAATGATCAGATCTGTAGTACGGAGCAGTGTTAAGATCAGCTGTGGGAATGAATGGTCAGGCCTGTAGTATGGAGCAGTGGTTTCATCAGCAGTGGGAATGAATGGTCAGACCTGTAGTATGGAGCAGTGGTTAGATCAGCTGTGGGAATGAATGGTCAGGCCTGAAGTATGGAGCAGTGGGTTCATCAGCAGTGGGAATGAATGGTCAGACCTGTAGTATGGAGCAGTGGTTAGATCAGCAGTGGGATTGAATGGTCAGACCTGTAGTTTGGAGCAGTGGTTAGATAAGCAGTAGGAAAGGATGGTCAGTCCTTTAGTTTGAAGCAGTGGTTAGATTAGCAGTGGGAATGAATGGTCAGTCCTGTAGTATGGAGCAGTGGTTTGATCAGCAGTGGGAATGAATATTCAGACCTGTAGTATGGAGCAGTGGTTAGATCAGCAGTAGGACTGAATGGTCAGACCTGTCGTATGGAGCAGTGGTTAGATCAGCTGTGGGAATGAATGGTCAGGCCTGTAGTATGGAGCAGTGGTTTGATCAGCTGTGGGAATGAATGGTCAGACCTGTAGTATGGAGCAGTGGTTAGATTAGCAGTGGGAATGAATGGTCAGACCTGTTGTATGGAGCAGTGGTTTGATCAGCAGTGGGAATTAATGGTCAGACCTGTAGTATGGAGCAGTTGTTAGATCAGCAGTGGGATTGAATGGTCAGACCTGTAGTTTGGAGCAGTGGTTAGATAAGCAGTGAGAATGAATGGTCAGACCTGTTGGATGGAGCAGTGGTTAGATCAGCAGAGGGAATGAATGGCCAGACCTGTAGTATGGAGCAGTGGTAAGATCAGCAGTGGGAATGAATGGTCAGACCTGTAGTTTGGCGCAGTGGTTAGATTAGCAGTAGGAATGAATAGCCAGAACTGTAGTATGGTACAGTGGTTAGATCAGCAGTCGGAATAAATGGTGGGACCTTTAGCATGGAGCAGTGGTGAGATCAACAGTAAGAATGAATGATCAGATGTGTAGTACGGAGCAGTGGTTAGATCAGCAGTGGGAATGAATGGTCAGACCTGTAGTATGGAGCAGTGGTTAGATCAGCAGTAGGACTGAATGGTCAGACCTGTAGTATGGAGCAGTGGTTAGATAAGCTGTGGGAATGAATGGTCAGGCCGGTAGTATGGAGCAGTGGTTTCATCAGCAGTGGGAATGAATGGTCAGACCTGTAGTTTGGAGCATTGGTTTGATCAGCAGTGGGAATGAATGGTCAGACCTGTAGTATGGAGCAGTGGTTAGATCAGCAGTAGGACTGAATGGTCAGACCTGTAGAATGGAGTAGTCGTTAGATTAGCAGTGGGAATGAATGGTCAGACCTGTAGTATGGAGCAGTGGTTTGATCAGCAGTGGGAATTAATGGTCAGACCTGTAGTATGGAGCAGTTGTTAGATCAGCAGTGGGATTGAATGGTCAGACCTGTAGTTTGGAGCAGTGGTTAGATAAGCAGTGGGAATGAATGGTCAGACCTGTAGTATGGAGCAGTGGTTAGATCAGCAGTAGGACTGAATGGTCAGACCTGTAGTATGGAGCAGTGGTTAGATTAGCAGTAGGAATGAATGGTCAGACCTGTAGTATGGTACAGTGGTTAGATCAGCAGTGGGAATAAATGGTGGGACCTTTAGCATAGAGCAGTGGTTAGATCAACAGTAAGAATGAATGATCAGATGTTTAGTACGGAGCAGTGGTTAGATCAGCAGTGGGAATGAATGGTCAGACCTGTAGTATTGAGCAGTGGTTAGATCAGTAGAAGGACTGAATGGTCAGACCTGTAGTATGGAGCAGTGGTTAGATCAGCTGTGGGAATGAATGGTCAGGCCTGTAGTATGGAGCAGTGGTTTCATCAGCAGTGGGAATGAATGGTCAGACCTGTAGTTTGGAGCATTGGTTTGATCACCAGTGGGATTGACTGGTCAGACCCGTAGTACGGAGCAGTGGTTTGATCAGAAGTAGGAATGCATGGTCAGACCTGTAGTTTGTATTAATGGTTAGATTAGCATTAGGAATGAATGGTCAGACCTGTAGTATGGAGAAGTGGTTAGATCAGCAGTGGGAATGAATGGTCAGACCTGTAGTGTGGAGCAGTGGTTAGATCAGCTGTAGGACTGAATGGTCAGAACTGTAGTATGGAGCAGTGGTTAGATCAGCTGTGGGAATGAATGGTCAGGCCTGTAGTATGGAGCAGTGGTTTCATTAGTAGTGGGAATGAATGGTCAGACCTGTAGTATGGAGCATTGGTTAGATCAGCAGTGGGAATGAATGGTCAGACCTGTAGTATGGAGCAGTGGTTTGATCAGCAGTGGGAATGAATGGTCAGACCTGTAGTATGGAGCAGTGGTTAGATCAGCAGTGGGAATGAATGGTCAGACCTGTAGTATGGAGCAGTGGTTTGATCAGCAGTGGGAATGAATGGTCAGACCTGTAGTATGGAGCAGTGGTTAGATCAGCAGTGGGAATGAATGGTCAGACCTGTCGTATGGAGCAGTGGTTAGATCAGCTGTGGGAATGAATGGTCAGGCTTGTAGTATGTAGCAGTGGTTTGATCAGCAGTGGGAATGAATTGTCAGACCTGTAGTATGGAGCAGTGGTTTCATCAGCAGTGGGAATGAATGGTCAGACCTGTAGTATGGAGCTTTGGTTAGATCAGCAGTGGGAATGAATGGTCAGAACTGTAGTATCGAGCAGTGGTTTGATCAGCAGTGGGAATGAATGGTCAGACCTGTAGTATGGAGCAGTGGTTATATCAGCAGTGGGAATGAATGGTCAGACCTGTAGTATGGAGCAGTGGTAAGATCAGCAGTGGCAATGAATGGTCAGACCTGTAGTATGAAGCAGTGGTTTGATCAGCATAGGGAATGAATGGTCAGACCTGTAGTATGGAGCAGTGGTTAGATTAGCAGTAGGAATGAATGGTCAGACCTGTAGTATGTTGCAGTGGTTAGATCAGCAGTGGGAATAAATGGTGGGACCTTAAGCATGGAGCAGTGGTTAGATCAGCTGTGGGAATGAATGGTCAGGCCTGTAGTATGGAGCAGTGGTTTGATCAGCTGTGGGAATGAATGGTCAGACCTGTAGTATGGAGCAGTGGTTAGATTAGCAGTGGGAATGAATGGTCAGACCTGTAGTATGGAGCAGTGGTTTGATCAGCAGTGGGAATTAATGGTCAGACCTGTAGTATGGAGCAGTTGTTAGATCAGCAGTGGGATTGAATGGTCAGACCTGTAGTTTGGAGCAGTGGTTAGATAAGCAGTGAGAATGAATGGTCAGACCTGTTGTATGGAGCAGTGGTTAGATCAGCAGAGGGAATGAATGGCCAGACCTGTAGTATGGAGCAGTGGTAAGATCAGCAGTGGGAATGAATGGTCAGACCTGTAGTTTGGCGCAGTGGTTAGATTAGCAGTAGGAATGAATGGCCAGACCTGTAGTATGGTACAGTGGTTAGATCAGCAGTAGGACTGAATGGTCAGACCTGTAGTATGGAGCAGTGGTTAGATTATCAGTGGGAATGAATGGTCAGACCTGTAGTATGGAGCAGTGGTTTGATCAGCAGTGGGAATTAATGGTCAGACCTGTAGTATGGAGCAGTTGTTAGATCAGCAGTGGGATTGAATGGTCAGACCTGTAGTTTGGAGCAATGGTTAGATAAGCAGTGGGAATGAATGGTCATACCTGTAGTATGGAGCAGTGGTTAGATCAGCAGTAGAACTGAATGGTCAGACCTGTAGTATGGAGCAGTGGTTAGATTAGCAGTAGGAATGAATGGTCAGACCTGTAGTATGGTACAGTGGTTAGATCAGCAGTGGGAATAAATGGTGGGACCTTTAGCATAGAGCAGTGGTTAGATCAACAGTAAGAATGAATGATCAGATGTTTAGTACGGAGCAGTGGTTAGATCAGCAGTGGGAATGAATGGTCAGACCTGTAGTATGGAGCAGTGGTTAGATCAGTAGAAGGACTGAATGGTCAGACCTGTAGTATGGAGCAGTGGTTAGATCAGCTGTGGGAATGAATGGTCAGGCCTGTAGTATGGAGCAGTGGTTTCATCATCAGTGGGAATGATTGGTCAGACCTGTAGTTTGGAGCAGTGGTTTGATCAGCAGTGGGAATGACTGGTCAGACCCGTAGTACGGAGCAGTGGTTTGATCAGAAGTAGGAATGCATGGTCAGACCTGTAGTTTGTATTAATGGTTAGATTAGCATTAGGAATGAATGGTCAGACCTGTAGTATGGAGAAGTGGTTAGATCAGCAGTGGGAATGAATGGTCAGACCTGTAGTGTGGAGCAGTGGTTAGGTCAGCTGTAGGACTGAATGGTCAGACCTGTAGTATGGAGCAGTGGTTAGATCAGCTGTGGGAATGAATGGTCAGGCCTGTAGTATGGAGCATTGGTTTCATCAGCAGTGGGAATGAATGGTCAGACCTGTAGTATGGAGCATTGGTTAGATCAGCAGTGGGAATGAATGGTCAGACCTGTAGTATGGAGCAGTGGTTTGATCAGCAGTGGGAATGAATGGTCAGACCTGTAGTATGGAGCAGTGGTTAGATCAGCAGTGGGAATGAATGGTCAGACCTGTCGTATGGAGCAGTGGTTAGATCAGTTGTGGGAATGAATGGTCAGGCCTGTAGTATGGAGCAGTGGTTTGATCAGCAGTGGGAATGAATTGTCAGACCTGTAGTATGGAGCAGTGGTTTCATCAGCAGTGGGAATGAATGGTCAGACCTGTAGTATGGAGCATTGGTTAGATCAGCAGTGGGAATGAATGGTCAGACCTGTAGTATCGAGCAGTGGTTTGATCAGCAGTGGGAATGAATGGTCAGACCTGTAGTATGGAGCAGTGGTTATATCAGCAGTGGGAATAAATGGTCAGACCTGTCGTATGGAGCAGTGGTAAGATCAGCAGTGGCAATGAATGGTCTGACCTGAAGTATGAAGCAGTGGTTTGATCAGCATAGGGAATGAATGGTCAGACCTGTAGTATGGAGCAGTGGTTAGATAAGCAGTAGGAATGAATGGTCAGACCTGTAGTATGGAGCAGTGGTTAGATCAGCTGTGGGAATAAATGGTGGGACCTTTAGCATGGAGCAGTGGTTAGATCAGCTGTGGGAATGAATGGTCAGGCCTGTAGTATGGAGCAGTGGTTAGATCAGCAGTAGGACTGAATGGTCAGACCTGTAGTATGGAGCAGTGGTTAGATTAGCAGTAGGAATGAATGGTCAGACCTGTAGTATGGTACAGTGGTTAGATCAGCAGTGGGAATAAATGGTGGGACCTTTAGCATAGAGCAGTGGTTAGATCAACAGTAAGAATGAATGATCAGATGTTTAGTACGGAGCAGTGGTTAGATCAGCAGTGGGAATGAATGGTCAGACCTGTAGTATGGAGCAGTGGTTAGATCAGTAGAAGGACTGAATGGTCAGACCTGTAGTATGGAGCAGTGGTTAGATCAGCTGTGGGAATGAATGGTCAGGCCTGTAGTATGGAGCAGTGGTTTCATCATCAGTGGGAATGATTGGTCAGACCTGTAGTTTGGAGCATTGGTTTGATCAGCAGTGGGAATGACTGGTCAGACCCGTAGTACGGAGCAGTGGTTTGATCAGAAGTAGGAATGCATGGTCAGACCTGTAGTTTGTATTAATGGTTAGATTAGCATTAGGAATGAATGGTCAGACCTGTAGTATGGAGAAGTGGTTAGATCAGCAGTGGGAATGAATGGTCAGACCTGTAGTGTGGAGCAGTGGTTAGGTCAGCTGTAGGACTGAATGGTCAGACCTGTAGTATGGAGCAGTGGTTAGATCAGCTGTGGGAATGAATGGTCAGGCCTGTAGTATGGAGCAGTGGTTTCATCAGCAGTGGGAATGAATGGTCAGACCTGTAGTATGGAGCATTGGTTAGATCAGCAGTGGGAATGAATGGTCAGACCTGTAGTATGGAGCAGTGGTTTGATCAGCAGTGGGAATGAATGGTCAGACCTGTAGTATGGAGCAGTGGTTAGATCAGCAGTGGGAATGAATGGTCAGACCTGTCGTATGGAGCAGTGGTTAGATCAGCTGTGGGAATGAATGGTCAGGCCTGTAGTATGGAGCAGTGGTTTGATCAGCAGTGGGAATGAATTGTCAGACCTGTAGTATGGAGCAGTGGTTTCATCAGCAGTGGGAATGAATGGTCAGACCTGTAGTATGGAGCATTGGTTAGATCAGCAGTGGGAATGAATGGTCAGACCTGTAGTATCGAGCAGTGGTTTGATCAGCAGTGGGAATGAATGGTCAGACCTGTAGTATGGAGCAGTGGTTATATCAGCAGTGGGAATAAATGGTCAGACCTGTCGTATGGAGCAGTGGTAAGATCAGCAGTGGCAATGAATGGTCAGACCTGAAGTATGAAGCAGTGGTTTGATCAGCATAGGGAATGAATGGTCAGACCTGTAGTATGGAGCAGTGGTTAGATAAGCAGTAGGAATGAATGGTCAGACCTGTAGTATGGAGCAGTGGTTAGATCAGCTGTGGGAATAAATGGTGGGACCTTTAGCATGGAGCAGTGGTTAGATCAGCTGTGGGAATGAATGGTCAGGCCTGTAGTATGGAGCAGTGGTTTCATCAGCAGTGGGAATAAATGGTCAGACCTGTAGTTTGGAGCATTGGTTTGATCAGCAGTGGGAATGAATGTCAGACCTGTAGTACAGAGCAGTGGTTTGATCAGCAGTAGGAATGAATGGTCAGACCTGTAGTTTGGAGCTGTGGTTAGATTAGCAGTAGGAATGAATGGTCAGACCTGTAGTATGGAGTAGTGGTTTGATCAGAAGTGGGAATGAATGGTCAGACCTGTAGTTTGTAGCAGTGGTTAGATTAGTAGTAGGAATGAATGGTCAGACCTGTAGTTTGTAGCAGTGGTTAGATTAGCTGTAGGAATGAATGGTCAGACCTGTAGTATGGAGCAGTGGTTAGATCAGCTGTGGGAATGAATGGTCAGACCTGTAGTCTGGAGCATTGGTAAGATCAGCAGTGGAAATGAATGGTCAGACCTGTAGTATGCAGCAGTGGTTAGATCAGCAGAGGGAATGAATGGTCAGACCTGTAGTATGGAGCAGTGGTTAGATTAGCAGTAGGAATGAATGGTCAGACCTGTAGTATGGAGCAGTGGTTAGATCAGCAGTGGGAATAAATGGTGGGACCTTTAGCATGGAGCAGTGGTTAGATCAGCAGTAAGAATGAATGGTCAGACCTGTAGTACGAAGCAGTGGTTAGATCAGCAGTGGGAATGAATGGTCAGACCTGTAGTATGGAGCAGTGGTTTGATCAGCAGTGGGAATGAATGGTCAGACCTGTAGTATGGAGCAGTGGTTAGATCAGCAGTGGGAGTGAATGGTCAGACCTGTAGTATGGAGCAGTGGTTAGATCAGCAGTGGGAGTGAATGGTCAGACCTGTAGTATGGAGCAGTGGTTAGATCAGCTGTGGGAATGAATTGTCAGACCTGTAGTATGGAGCAGTGGTTTCATCAGCAGTGGGAATGACTGGTCAGACCTGTAGTTTGGAGCAGTGGTTCGATCTGCCGTAGGAATGGATGGTCAGACCTGTAGTATGGAGCAGTGGTTAGATCAGCAATGGGAATGAATGGTCAGGCCTGTAGTATGGAGCAGTGGTTTAATCAGCAGTGGGAATGAATTGTCAGACCTGTAGTATGGAGCAGTGGTTTCATCAGCAGTGGGAATGACTGGTCAGACCCGTAGTACGGAGCAAAGGTTTGATCCGCAGTAGGAATGCATGGTCAGACCTGTTGTATGTAGCAGTGGTTAGATCAGCTGTAGGACTGAATGGTCAGACCTGTAGTATGGTGCAGTGGTTAGATCAGCTGTGGGAATGAATGGTCAGGCCTGTAGTATGGAGCAGTGGTTTCATCAGCAGTGGGAATGAATGGTCAGACCTGTAGTATGGAGCATTGGTTAGATCAGCAGTGGGAATGAATGGTCAGACCTGTCGTATGGAGCAGTGGTTTGATCAGCAGTGGGAATGAATGGTCAGACCTGTAGTATGGAGCAGTGGTTAGATCAGCAGTGGGAATGAATGGTCAGACCTGTAGTATGGAGCAGTGGTTAGATCAGCTGTGGGAATGAATTGTCAGACCTGTAGTATGGAGCAGTGGTTTGATCAGCAGTGGGAATGAATAGTCAGACCTGTAGTATGGAGCAGTGGTTATATCAGCAGTGGGAATGAATGGTCAGACCTGTAGTATGGAGCAGTGGTTAGATCAGCTGTGGGAATGAATTGTCAGACCTGTAGTTTGGCGCAGTGGTTAGATTAGCAGTAGGAATGAATGGCCAGACCTGTAGTATGGTACAGTGGTTAGATCAGCAGTCGGAATAAATGGTGGGACCTTTAGCATGGAGCAGTGGTTAGATCAACAGTAAGAATGAATGATCAGATGTGTAGTACGGAGCAGTGGTTAGATCAGCAGTGGGAATGAATGGTCAGACCTGTAGTATGGAACAGTGGTTAGATCAGCAGTAGGACTGAATGGTCAGACCTGTAGTATGGAGCAGTGGTTAGATCAGCTGTGGGAATGAATGGTCAGGCCGGTAGTATGGAGCAGTGGTTTCATCAGCAGTGGGAATGAATGGTCAGACCTGTAGTTTGGAGCATTGGTTTGATCAGCTGTGGGAATGAATGGTCAGACCTGTAGTATGGAGCAGTGGTTAGATCAGCAGTAGGACTGAATGGTCAGACCTGTAGTATGGAGCAGTGGTTAGATTAGCAGTGGGAATGAATGGTCAGGCCGGTAGTATGGAGCAGTGGTTTCATCAGCAGTGGGAATGAATGGTCAGACCTGTAGTTTGGAGCATTGGTTTGATCAGCAGTGGGAATGAATGGTCAGACCTGTAGTATGGAGCAGTGGTTAGATCAGCAGTAGGACTGAATGGTCAGGCCTGTAGTATGGAGCAGTGGTTTGATCAGCTGTGGGAATGAATGGTCAGACCTGTAGTATGGAGCAGTGGTTAGATTAGCAGTGGGAATGAATGGTCAGACCTGTAGTATGGAGCAGTGGTTTGATCAGCAGTGGGAATTAATGGTCAGACCTGTAGTATGGAGCAGTGGTTAGATCAGCAGTGGGATTGAATGGTCAGACCTGTAGTTTGGAGCAGTGGTTAGATAAGCAGTGAGAATGAATGGTCAGACCTGTTGTATGGAGCAGTGGTTAGATCAGCAGAGGGAATGAATGGCCAGACCTATAGTATGGAGCAGTGGTAAGATCAGCAGTGGGAATGAATGGTCAGACCTGTAGTTTGGCGCAGTGGTTAGATTAGCAGGAGGAATGAATGGCCAGACCTGTAGTATGGTACAGTGGTTAGATCAGCAGTCGGAATAAATGGTGGGACCTTTGCATGGAGCAGTGGTTAGATCAACAGTAAGAATGAATGATCAGATGTGTAGTGGGAATGAATGAATGAATGGTCAGACCTGTAGTATCGAGCAGTTGTTTGATCAGCAGTGGGAATGAATGGTCAGACCTGTAGTATGGAGCAGTGGTTAGATCAGCAGTGGGAATAAATGGTAAGACCTGTAGTATGGAGCAGTGGTAAGATCAGCAGTGGGAATGAATGGTCCGACCTGTAGTATGAAGCAGTGGTTTGATCAGCAGAGGGAATGAATGGTCAGACCTGTAGTATGGAGCAGTGGTTAGATTAGCAGTAGGAATGAATGGTCAGACCTGTAGTATGGAGCAGTGGTTAGATCAGCAGTGGGAATAAATGGTGGGACCTTTAGCATGGAGCAGTGGTTAGATCAGCAGTAGGACTGAATGGTCAGACCTGTAGTCTGGAGCAGTGGTTAGATCAGCTGTGGGAATGAATGGTCAGGTCTGTAGTATGGAGCATTGGTTTAATCAGCAGTGGGAATGAATGGTCAGACCTGTAGTACGGAGCAGTGGTTTGATCAGCAGTGGGAATGAATGGTCTGACCTGTAGTATGGAGTAGTGGTTTGAACAGCAGTGGGAATGAATGGTCAGACCTGTAGTTTGTAGCAGTGGTTAGATTAGTAGTAGGAATGAATGGTCAGACCTGTAGTTTGTAGCACTGGTTAGATTAGCAGTAGGAATGAATGGTCAGACCTGTAGTTTGGAGGTGTGGTTAGATTAGCAGTAGGAATGAATGGTCAGACCTGTAGTATGGAGCAGTGGTTTCATCAGCAGTGGGAATGAATGGTCAGACCTGTAGTATGGAGCATTTGTTAGATCAGCAGTGGGAATGAATGGTCAGACCTGTAGTACGGAGCATTGGTTTGATCAGCAGTGGGAATGAATGGTCAGACCTGTAGTACGGAGCAGTGGTTTGATCAGCAGTAGGAATGAATGGTCAGACCTGTAGTATGGAGTAGTGGTTTGATCAGCAGTGGGAATGAATGGTCCGACCTGAAGTTTGGAGCAGTGGTTCGATCTGCCGTAGGAATGCATGGTCAGACCTGTAGTTTGGAGCAGTGGTTAGATAAGCAGTAAGAATGAATGGTCAGACCTAATGTATGTTGCAGTGGTTAGATCAGCAGTGGGAATGAATGGTCAGACCTGTAGTATGGAGCAGTGGTAGGACTAGCAGTGGGAATGAATGGTCAGACCTGTAGTATGAAGCAGGGGTGAGCTCAGCAGTGGGAATGAATGGTCAGACCTGTAGTATGGAGCAGTGGTTTGATCAGCAGTGGGAATGAATGGTCAGACTTGTAGTTTGGCGCAGTGGTAAGATCAGCAGTAGGAATGAATGGTCAGACCTGTAGTATGGTGCAGTGGTTAGATCAGCAGTGAGAATTAATGGTTGGACCTTTAGCATGAAGCAGTGGTTAGATCAACAGTAAGAATGAATAATCAGATGTGTAGTACGGAGCAGTGGTTAGATCAGCAGTGGGAATGAATGGTCAGACCTGTAGTATGGAGCAGTGGTTAGATCAGTAGAAGGACTGAATGGTCAGACCTGTAGTATGGAGCAGTGGTTAGATCAGCTGTGGGAATGAATGGTCAGGCCTGTAGTATGGAGCAGTGGTTTCATCAGCAGTGGGAATGAATGGTCAGACCTGTAGTTTGGAGCATTGGTTTGATCAGCAGTGAGAATGACTGGTCAGACCCGTAGTACGGAGCAGTGGTTTGATCAGAAGTAGGAATGCATGGTCAGACCTGTAGTTTGTATTAATGGTTAGATTAGCATTAGGAATGAATGGTCAGACCTGTAGTATGGAGAAGTGGTTAGATCAGCAGTGGGAATGAATGGTCAGACCTGTAGTGTGGAGCAGTGGTTAGATCAGCTGTAGGACTGAATGGTCAGACCTGTAGTATGGAGCAGTGGTTTGATCAGCTGTGGGAATGGATGGTCAGGCCTGTAGTATGGAGCAGTGGTTTCATCAGCAGTGGGAATGAATGGTCAGACCTGTAGTATGGAGCATTGGTTAGATCAGCAGTGGGAATGAATGGTCAGACCTGTAGTATGGAGCAGTGGTTTGATCAGCAGTGGGAATGAATGGTCAGACCTGTAGTATGGAGCAGTGGTTAGATCAGCAGTGGGAATGAATGGTCAGACCTGTAGTATGGAGCAGTGGTTAGATCAGCTGTGGGAATGAATGGTCAGGCCTGTAGTATGGAGCAGTGGTTTGATCAGCAGTGGGAATGAATTGTCAGACCTGTAGTATGGAGCAGTGGTTTCATCAGCAGTGGGAATGAATGGTCAGACCTGTAGTATGGAGCATTGGTTAGATCAGCAGTGGGAATGAATGGTCAGACCTGTAGTATCGAGCAGTGGTTTGATCAGCAGTGGGAATGAATGGTCTGACCTGTAGTATGGAGCAGTGGTTATATCAGCAGTGGGAATGAATGGTCAGACCTGTAGTATGGAGCAGTGGTAAGATCAGCAGTGGCAATGAATGGTCAGACCTGTAGTATGAAGCAGTGGTTTGATCAGCATAGGGAATGAATGGTCAGACCTGTAGTATGGAGCAGTGGTTAGATTAGCAGTAGGAATGAATGGTCAGACCTGTAGTATGGAGCAGTGGTTAGATCAGCAGTGGGAATAAATGGTGGGACCTTTAGCATGGAGCAGTGGTTAGATCAGCTGTGGGAATGGATTGTCAGGCCTGTAGTATGGAGCAGTGGTTTCATCAGCAGTGGGAATAAATGGTCAGACCTGTAGTTTGGAGCATTGGTTTGATCAGCAGTGGGAATGAATGTCAGACCTGTAGTACAGAGCAGTGGTTTGATCAGCAGTAGGAATGAATGGTCAGACCTGTAGTTTGGAGCTGTGGTTAGATTAGCAGTAGGAATGAATGGTCAGACCTGCAGTATGGAGTAGTGGTTTGATCAGAAGTGGGAATGAATGGTCAGACCTGTAGTTTGTAGCAGTGGTTAGATTAGTAGTAGGAATGAATGGTCAGACCTGTAGTTTGTAGCAGTGGTTAGATTAGCAGTAGGAATGAATGGTCAGACCTGTAGTATGGAGCAGTGGTTAGATCAGCTGTGGGAATGAATGGTCAGACCTGTAGTCTGGAGCATTGGTAAGATCAGCAGTGGAAATGAATGGTCAGACCTGTAGTATGCAGCAGTGGTTAGATCAGCTGTGGGAATGAATGGTCAGACCTGTAGTATGGAGCAGTGGTTAGATCAGCAGTAGGAATGAATGGTCAGACCTGTAGTATGGAGCAGTGGTTAGATCAGCAGTGGGAATAAATGGTGGGACCTTTAGCATGGAGCAGTGGTTAGATCAGCAGTAAGAATGAATGGTCAGACCTGTAGTACGAAGCAGTGGTTAGATCAGCAGTGGGAATGAATGGTCAGACCTGTAGTATGGAGCAGTGGTTTGATCAGCAGTGGGAATGAATGGTCAGACCTGTAGTATGGAGCAGTGGTTAGATCAGCAGTGGGAATGAATGGTCAGACCTGTAGTATGGAGCAGTGGTTAGATCAGCTGTGGGAATGAATTGTCAGACCTGTAGTATGGAGCAGTGGTTTCATCAGCAGTGGGAATGACTGGTCAGACCTGTAGTTTGGAGCAGTGGTTCGATCTGCCGTAGGAATGCATGGTCAGACCTGTAAATTGGAGCAGTGGTTAGATCAGCAATGAGAATGAATGGTCAGGCCTGTAGTATGGAGCAGTGGTTTGATCAGCAGTGGGAATGAATTGTCAGACCTGTAGTATGGAGCAGTGGTTTCATCAGCAGTGGGAATGACTGGTCAGACCTGTAGTACGGAGCAGTGGATTGATCCGCAGTAGGAATGCATGGTCAGACCTGTTGTATGTAGCAGTGGTTAGATCAGCTGTAGGACTGAATGGTCAGACCTGTAGTATGGAGCAGTGGTTAGATCAGCTGTGGGAATGAATGGTCAGACCTGTAGTCTGGAGCATTGGTAAGATCAGCAGTGGAAATGAATGGTCAGACCTGTAGTATGCAGCAGTGGTTAGATCAGCAGAGGGAATGAATGGTCAGACCTGTAGTATGGAGCAGTGGTTAGATTAGCAGTAGGAATGAATGGTCAGACCTGTAGTATGGAGCAGTGGTTAGATCAGCAGTGGGAATAAATGGTGGGACCTTTAGCATGGAGCAGTGGTTAGATCAGCAGTAAGAATGAATGGTCGGACCTGTAGTACGAAGCAGTGGTTAGATCAGCAGAGGGAATGAATGGTCAGACCTGTAGTATGGAGCAGTGGTTAGATTAGCAGTAGGAATGAATGGTCAGACCTGTAGTATGGAGCAGTGGTTAGATCAGCAGTGGGAATAAATGGTGGGACCTTTAGCATGGAGCAGTGGTTAGATCAGCAGTAGGACTGAATGGTCAGACCTGTAGTCTGGAGCA
This sequence comes from Gymnothorax reevesii, assembly GCA_029721435.1. NCBI lineage: Eukaryota > Metazoa > Chordata > Actinopteri > Anguilliformes > Muraenidae > Gymnothorax > Gymnothorax reevesii. The sequence continues at coordinate 43,430,826 of CM056587.1, read as the reverse complement.
GTGGTTAGATCAGCTGTGGGAATGAATGGTCAGGTCTGTAGTATGGAGCATTGGTTTAATCAGCAGTGGGAATGAATGGTCAGACCTGTAGTACGGAGCAGTGGTTTGATCAGCAGTGGGAATGAATGGTCTGACCTGTAGTATGGAGTAGTGGTTTGAACAGCAGTGGGAATGAATGGTCAGACCTGTAGTTTGTAGCAGTGGTTAGATTAGTAGTAGGAATGAATGGTCAGACCTGTAGTTTGTAGCACTGGTTAGATTAGCAGTAGGAATGAATGGTCAGACCTGTAGTTTGGAGGTGTGGTTAGATTAGCAGTAGGAATGAATGGTCAGACCTGTAGTATGGAGCAGTGGTTTCATCAGCAGTGGGAATGAATGGTCAGACCTGTAGTATGGAGCATTTGTTAGATCAGCAGTGGGAATGAATGGTCAGACCTGTAGTACGGAGCAGTGGTTTGATCAGCAGTGGGAATGAATGGTCAGACCTGTAGTACGGAGCAGTGGTTTGATCAGCAGTAGGAATGAATGGTCAGACCTGTAGTATGGAGTAGTGGTTTGATCAGCAGTGGGAATGAATGGTCCGACCTGAAGTTTGGAGCAGTGGTTCGATCTGCCGTAGGAATGCATGGTCAGACCTGTAGTTTGGAGCAGTGGTTAGATAAGCAGTAAGAATGAATGGTCAGACCTAATGTATGTTGCAGTGGTTAGATCAGCAGTGGGAATGAATGGTCAGACCTGTAGTATGGAGCAGTGGTAGGACTAGCAGTGGGAATGAATGGTCAGACCTGTAGTATGAAGCAGGGGTGAGCTCAGCAGTGGGAATGAATGGTCAGACCTGTAGTATGGAGCAGTGGTTTGATCAGCAGTGGGAATGAATGGTCAGACTTGTAGTTTGGCGCAGTGGTAAGATCAGCAGTAGGAATGAATGGTCAGACCTGTAGTATGGTGCAGTGGTTAGATCAGCAGTGAGAATTAATGGTTGGACCTTTAGCATGAAGCAGTGGTTAGATCAACAGTAAGAATGAATAATCAGATGTGTAGTACGGAGCAGTGGTTAGATCAGCAGTGGGAATGAATGGTCAGACCTGTAGTATGGAGCAGTGGTTAGATCAGTAGAAGGACTGAATGGTCAGACCTGTAGTATGGAGCAGTGGTTAGATCAGCTGTGGGAATGAATGGTCAGGCCTGTAGTATGGAGCAGTGGTTTCATCAGCAGTGGGAATGAATGGTCAGACCTGTAGTTTGGAGCATTGGTTTGATCAGCAGTGAGAATGACTGGTCAGACCCATAGTACGGAGCAGTGGTTTGATCAGAAGTAGGAATGCATGGTCAGACCTGTAGTTTGTATTAATGGTTAGATTAGCATTAGGAATGAATGGTCAGACCTGTAGTATGGAGAAGTGGTTAGATCAGCAGTGGGAATGAATGGTCAGACCTGTAGTGTGGAGCAGTGGTTAGATCAGCTGTAGGACTGAATGGTCAGACCTGTAGTATGGAGCAGTGGTTTGATCAGCTGTGGGAATGGATGGTCAGGCCTGTAGTATGGAGCAGTGGTTTCATCAGCAGTGGGAATGAATGGTCAGACCTGTAGTATGGAGCATTGGTTAGATCAGCAGTGGGAATGAATGGTCAGACCTGTAGTATGGAGCAGTGGTTTGATCAGCAGTGGGAATGAATGGTCAGACCTGTAGTATGGAGCAGTGGTTAGATCAGCAGTGGGAATGAATGGTCAGACCTGTAGTATGGAGCAGTGGTTAGATCAGCTGTGGGAATGAATGGTCAGGCCTGTAGTATGGAGCAGTGGTTTGATCAGCAGTGGGAATGAATTGTCAGACCTGTAGTATGGAGCAGTGGTTTCATCAGCAGTGGGAATGAATGGTCAGACCTGTAGTATGGAGCATTGGTTAGATCAGCAGTGGGAATGAATGGTCAGACCTGTAGTATCGAGCAGTGGTTTGATCAGCAGTGGGAATGAATGGTCTGACCTGTAGTATGGAGCAGTGGTTATATCAGCAGTGGGAATGAATGGTCAGACCTGTAGTATGGAGCAGTGGTAAGATCAGCAGTGGCAATGAATGGTCAGACCTGTAGTATGAAGCAGTGGTTTGATCAGCATAGGGAATGAATGGTCAGACCTGTAGTATGGAGCAGTGGTTAGATTAGCAGTAGGAATGAATGGTCAGACCTGTAGTATGGAGCAGTGGTTAGATCAGCAGTGGGAATAAATGGTGGGACCTTTAGCATGGAGCAGTGGTTAGATCAGCTGTGGGAATGAATTGTCAGGCCTGTAGTATGGAGCAGTGGTTTCATCAGCAGTGGGAATAAATGGTCAGACCTGTAGTTTGGAGCATTGGTTTGATCAGCAGTGGGAATGAATGTCAGACCTGTAGTACAGAGCAGTGGTTTGATCAGCAGTAGGAATGAATGGTCAGACCTGTAGTTTGGAGCTGTGGTTAGATTAGCAGTAGGAATGAATGGTCAGACCTGCAGTATGGAGTAGTGGTTTGATCAGAAGTGGGAATGAATGGTCAGACCTGTAGTTTGTAGCAGTGGTTAGATTAGTAGTAGGAATGAATGGTCAGACCTGTAGTTTGTAGCAGTGGTTAGATTAGCAGTAGGAATGAATGGTCAGACCTGTAGTATGGAGCAGTGGTTAGATCAGCTGTGGGAATGAATGGTCAGACCTGTAGTCTGGAGCATTGGTAAGATCAGCAGTGGAAATGAATGGTCAGACCTGTAGTATGCAGCAGTGGTTAGATCAGCTGTGGGAATGAATGGTCAGACCTGTAGTATGGAGCAGTGGTTAGATCAGCAGTGGGAATAAATGGTGGGACCTTTAGCATGGAGCAGTGGTTAGATCAGCAGTAAGAATGAATGGTCAGACCTGTAGTACGAAGCAGTGGTTAGATCAGCAGTGGGAATGAATGGTCAGACCTGTAGTATGGAGCAGTGGTTTGATCAGCAGTGGGAATGAATGGTCAGACCTGTAGTATGGAGCAGTGGTTAGATCAGCAGTGGGAATGAATGGTCAGACCTGTAGTATGGAGCAGTGGTTAGATCAGCTGTGGGAATGAATTGTCAGACCTGTAGTATGGAGCAGTGGTTTCATCAGCAGTGGGAATGACTGGTCAGACCTGTAGTTTGGAGCAGTGGTTCGATCTGCCGTAGGAATGCATGGTCAGACCTGTAAATTGGAGCAGTGGTTAGATCAGCAATGAGAATGAATGGTCAGGCCTGTAGTATGGAGCAGTGGTTTGATCAGCAGTGGGAATGAATTGTCAGACCTGTAGTATGGAGCAGTGGTTTCATCAGCAGTGGGAATGACTGGTCAGACCTGTAGTACGGAGCAGTGGATTGATCCGCAGTAGGAATGCATGGTCAAACCTGTTGTATGTAGCAGTGGTTAGATCAGCTGTAGGACTGAATGGTCAGACCTGTAGTATGGAGCAGTGGTTAGATCAGCTGTGGGAATGAATGGTCAGACCTGTAGTCTGGAGCATTGGTAAGATCAGCAGTGGAAATGAATGGTCAGACCTGTAGTATGCAGCAGTGGTTAGATCAGCAGAGGGAATGAATGGTCAGACCTGTAGTATGGAGCAGTGGTTAGATTAGCAGTAGGAATGAATGGTCAGACCTGTAGTATGGAGCAGTGGTTAGATCAGCAGTGGGAATAAATGGTGGGACCTTTAGCATGGAGCAGTGGTTAGATCAGCAGTAAGAATGAATGGTCGGACCTGTAGTACGAAGCAGTGGTTAGATCAGCAGTGGGAATGAATGGTCAGACCTGTAGTATGGAACATTGGTTTGATCAGCAGTGGGAATGAATGGTCAGACCTGTAGTATGGAGCAGTGGTTAGATCAGCAGTGGGAATGAATGGTCAGACCTGTAGTATGGAGCAGTGGTTAGATCAGCTGTGGGAATGAATTGTCAGACCTGTAGTATGGAGCAGTGGTTTCATCAGCAGTGGGAATGACTGGTCAGACCTGTAGTTTGGAGCAGTGGTTCGATCTGCCGTAGGAATGCATGGTCAGACCTGTAGTATGGAGCAGTGGTTAGATCAGCAATGGGAATGAATGGTCAGGCCTGTAGTATGGAGCAGTGGTTTAATCAGCAGTGGGATTGAATTGTCAGACCTGTAGTATGGAGCAGTGGTTTCATCAGCAGTGGGAATGACTGGTCAGACCCGTAGTACGGAGCAGTGGTTTGATCCGCAGTAGGAATGCATGGTCAGACCTGTTGTATGTAGCAGTGGTTAGATCAGCTGTAGGACTGAATGGTCAGACCTGTAGTATGGTGCAGTGGTTAGATCAGCTGTGGGAATGAATGGTCAGGCCTGTAGTATGGAGCAGTGGTTTCATCAGCAGTGGGAATGAATGGTCAGACCTGTAGTATGGAGCATTGGTTAGATCAGCAGTGGGAATGAATGGTCAGACCTGTAGTATGGAGCAGTGGTTTGATCAGCAGTGGGAATGAATGGTCAGACCTGTCGTATGGAGCAGTGGTTAGATCAGCAGTGGGAATGAATGGTCAGACCTGTAGTATGGAGCAGTGGTTAGATCAGCTGTGGGAATGAATTGTCAGACCTGTAGTATGGAGCAGTGGTTTGATCAGCAGTGGGAATGAATGGTCAGGCCTGTAGTATGGAGCAGTGGTTAGATCAGCAGTGGGAATGAATGGTCAGACCTGTAGTATGGAGCAGTGGTTAGATCAGCTGTGGGAATGAATTGTCAGACCTGTAGTTTGGCGCAGTGGTTAGATTAGCAGTAGGAATGAATGGCCAGACCTGTAGTATGGTACAGTGGTGAGATCAGCAGTCGGAATAAATGGTGGGACCTTTAGCATGGAGCAGTGGTTAGATCAACAGTAAGAATGAATGATCAGATGTGTAGTACGGAGCAGTGGTTAGATCAGCAGTGGGAATGAATGGTCAGACCTGTAGTATGGAGCAGTGGTTAGATCAGCAGTAGGACTGAATGGTCAGACCTGTAGTATGGAGCAGTGGTTAGATCAGCTGTGGGAATGAATGGTCAGGCCGGTAGTATGGAGCAGTGGTTTCATCAGCAGTGGGAATGAATGGTCAGACCTGTAGTTTGGAGCATTGGTTTGATCAGCAGTGGGAATGAATGGTCAGACCTGTAGTATGGAGCAGTGGTTAGATCAGCAGTAGGACTGAATGGTCAGACCTGTAGTATGGAGCAGTGGTTAGATTAGCAGTGGGAATGAATGGTCAGACCTGTAGTATGGAGCAGTGGTTTGATCAGCAGTGGGAATTAATGGTCATACCTGTAGTTTGGCGCAGTGGTTAGATTAGCAGTAGGAATGAATGGTCAGACCTGTAGTATGGTACAGTGGTTAGATCAGCAGTGGGAATAAATGGTGGGACCTTTAGCATAGAGCAGTGGTTAGATCAACAGTAAGAATGAATGATCAGATGTGTAGTACGGAGCAGTGGTTAGATCAGCAGTGGGAATGAATGGTCAGACCTGTAGTATGGAGCAGTGGTTAGATCAGTAGAAGGACTGAATGGTCAGACCTGTAGTATGGAGCAGTGGTTAGATCAGCTGTGGGAATGAATGGTCAGGCCTGTAGTATGGAGCAGTGGTTTCATCAGCAGTGGGAATGAATGGTCAGACCTGTAGTTTGGAGCATTGGTTTGATCAGCAGTGAGAATGACTGGTCAGACCCGTAGTACGGAGCAGTGGTTTGATCAGAAGTAGGAATGCATGGTCAGACCTGTAGTTTGTATTAATGGTTAGATTAGCATTAGGAATGAATGGTCAGACCTGTAGTATGGAGAAGTGGTTAGATCAGCAGTGGGAATGAATGGTCAGACCTGTAGTGTGGAGCAGTGGTTAGATCAGCTGTAGGACTGAATGGTCAGACCTGTAGTATGGAGCAGTGGTTAGATCAGCTGTGGGAATAAATGGTCAGGCCTGTAGTATGGAGCAGTGGTTTCATCAGCAGTGGGAATGAATGGTCAGACCTGTAGTATGGAGCATTGGTTAGATCAGCAGTGGGAATGAATGGTCAGACCTGTAGTATGGAGCAGTGGTTTGATCAGCAGTGCGAATGAATGGTCAGACCTGTAGTATGGAGCAGTGGTAAGATCAGCAGTGGGAATGAATGGTCAGACCTGTAGTATGGAGCAGTGGTTAGATCAGCTGTGGGAATGAATGGTCAGGCCTGTAGTATGGAGCAGTGGTTTGATCAGCAGTGGGAATGAATTGTCAGACCTGTAGTATGGAGCAGTGGTTTCATCAGCAGTGGGAATGAATGGTCAGACCTGTAGTATGGAGCATTGGTTAGATCAGCAGTGGGAATGAATGGTCAGACCTGTAGTATGGAGCAGTGGTTATATCAGCAGTGGGAATGAATGGTCAGACCTGTAGTATGGAGCAGTGGTAAGATCAGCAGTGGCAATGAATGGTCAGACCTGTAGTATGAAGCAGTGGTTTGATCAGCATAGGGAATGAATGGTCAGACCTGTAGTATGGAGCAGTGGTTAGATTACCAGTAGGAATGAATGGTCAGACCTGTAGTATGGAGCAGTGGTTAGATCAGCAGTGGGAATAAATGGTGGGACCTTTAGCATGGAGCAGTGGTTAGATCAGCTGTGGGAATGAATGGTCAGGCCTGTAGTATGGAGCAGTGGTTTCATCAGCAGTGGGAATAAATGGTCAGACCTGTAGTTTGGAGCATTGGTTTGATCAGCAGTGGGAATGAATGTCAGACCTGTAGTACAGAGCAGTGGTTTGATCAGCAGTAGGAATGAATGGTCAGACCTGTAGTTTGGAGCTGTGGTTAGATTAGCAGTAGGAATGAATGGTCAGACCTGTAGTATGGAGTAGTGGTTTGATCAGAAGTGGGAATGAATGGTCAGACCTGTAGTTTGTAGCAGTGGTTAGATTAGTAGTAGGAATGAATGGTCAGACCTGTAGTTTGTAGCAGTGGTTAGATTACCAGTAGGAATGAATGGTCAGACCTGTAGTATGGAGCAGTGGTTAGATCAGCAGTGGGAATGAATGGTCAGACCTGTAGTCTGGAGCATTGGTAAGATCAGCAGTGGAAATGAATGGTCAGACCTGTAGTATGCAGCAGTGGTTAGATCAGCAGAGGGAATGAATGGTCAGACCTGTAGTATGGAGCAGTGGTTAGATCAGCAGTAGGAATGAATGGTCAGACCTGTAGTATGGAGCAGTGGTTAGATCAGCAGTGGGAATAAATGGTGGGACCTTTAGCATGGAGCAGTGGTTAGATCAGCAGTAAGAATGAATGGTCAGACCTGTAGTACGAAGCAGTGGTTAGATCAGCAGTGGGAATGAATGGTCAGACCTGTAGTATGGAGCAGTGGTTTGATCAGCAGTGGGAATGAATGGTCAGACCTGTAGTATGGAGCAGTGGTTAGATCAGCTGTGGGAATGAATTGTCAGACCTGTAGTATGGAGCAGTGGTTTCATCAGCAGTGGGAATGACTGGTCAGACCTGTAGTTTAGAGCAGTGGTTCGATCTGCCGTAGGAATGCATGGTCAGACCTGTAGAATGGAGCAGTGGTTAGATCAGCAATGGGAATGAATGGTCAGGCCTGTAGTATGGAGCAGTGGTTTGATCAGCAGTGGGAATGAATTGTCAGACCTGTAGTATGGAGCAGTGGTTTCATCAGCAGTGGGAATGACTGGTCAGACCTGTAGTACGGAGCAGTGGTTTGATCCGCAGTAGGAATGCATGGTCAGACCTGTTGTATGTAGCAGTGGTTAGATCAGCTGTAGGACTGAATGGTCAGACCTGTAGTATGGAGCAGTGGTTAGATCAGCTGTGGGAATGAATGGTCAGGCCTGTAGTATGGAGCAGTGGTTTCATCAGCAGTGGGAATGAATGGTCAGACCTGTAGTATGGAGCATTGGTTAGATCAGCAGTGGGAATGAATGGTCAGACCTGTAGTATGGAGCAGTGGTTTGATCAGCAGTGGGAATGAATGGTCAGACCTGTAGTATGGAGCAGTGGTTAGATCAGCAGTGGGAATGAATGGTCAGACCTGTAGTATGGAGCAGTGGTTAGATCAGCTGTGGGAATGAATTGTCAGACCTGTAGTATGGAGCAGTGGTTTGATCAGCAGTGGGAATGAATGGTCAGACCTGTAGTTTGGAGCAGTGGTTCGATCTGCCGTAGGAATGCATGGTCAGACCTGTCGTATGGAGCAGTGGTTAGATCAGCAATGGGAATGAATGGTCAGGCCTGTAGTATGGAGCAGTGGTTTGATCAGCAGTGGGAATGAATTGTCAGACCTGTAGTATGGAGCAGTGATTTCATCAGCAGTGGGAATGACTGGTCAGACCCGTAGTACGGAGCAGTGGTTTGATCAGCAGTAGGAATGCATGGTCAGACCTGTAGTTTGTATTAATGGTTAGATTAGCATTAGGAATGAATGGTCAGACCTGTAGTATGGAGAAGTGGTTAGATCAGCAGTGGGAATGAATGGTCAGACCTGTAGTATGGAGCAGTGGTTAGATCAGCTGTAGGACTGAATGGTCAGACCTGTAGTATGGAGCAGTGGTTTGATCAGCAAAGGGAATGAATGGTCAGACCTGTAGTATGGAGCAACGTCTAGATTAGCAGTAGCAATGAATGGTCAGACCTGTAGTATGGAGCAGTGGTTAGATCAGCAGTGGGAATAAATGGTGGGACCTTTAGCATGGAGCAGTGGTTAGATCAGCTGTAAGAATGAATGGTCAGACCTGTAGTACGAAGCAGTGGTTAGATCAGCAGTGGGAAGGAATGGTCAGGCCTGTAGTATGGAGCAGTGGTTTCATCAGCAGTGGGAGTAAATGGTCAGACCTGTAGTTTGGAGCATTGGTTTGATCAGCAGTGGGAATGAATGGTCAGACCTGTAGTACGGAGCAGTGGTTTTATCAGCAGTGGGAATGAATGGTCAGACCTGTAGTACGGAGCAGTGGTTTGATAAGCAGTAGGAATGAATGGTCAGACCTGTTGTATGTAGCAGTGGTTAGATCAGCAGTGGGAATGAATGGTCAGACCTGTAGTATGGAGCAGTGGTAAGACTAGCAGTGGGAATGAATGGTCAGACCTGTAGTATGAAGCAAGGGTGAGCTCAGCAGTGGGAATGAATGGTCAGACCTGTAGTATGGAGCAGTGGTTTGATCAGCAGTGGGAATGAATGGTCAGACCTGTAGTTTCGCGCAGTGGTAAGATTAGCAGTAGGAATGAATGGTCAGACCTGTAGTATGGAGCAGTGGTTAGATCAGCAGTGAGAATTAATGGTGGGACCTTTAGCATGGAGCAGTGGTTCGATCAACAGTAAGAATGAATGATCAGATCTGTAGTACGGAGCAGTGTTAAGATCAGCTGTGGGAATGAATGGTCAGGCCTGTAGTATGGAGCAGTGGTTTCATCAGTAGTGGGAATGAATGGTCAGACCTGTAGTATGGAGCAGTGGTTAGATCAGCTGTGGGAATGAATGGTCAGGCCTGTAGTATGGAGCAGTGGTTTGATCCGCTGTGGGAATGAATGGTCAGGCCTGTAGTATGGAGCAGTGGTTTGATCAGCTGTGGGAATGAATGGTCAGACCTGTAGTATGGAGCAGTGGTTAGATTCGCAGTGGGAATGAATGGTCAGACCTGTAGTATGGAGCAGTGGTTTGATCAGCAGTGGGAATTAATGGTCAGACCTGTAGTATGGAGCAGTGGTTAGATCAGCGGTGGGATTGAATGGTCAGACCTGTAGTTTGGAGCAGTGGTTAGATAAGCAGTGAGAATGAATGGTCAGACCTGTTGTATGGAGCAGTGGTTAGATCAGCAGAGGGAATGAATGGCCAGACCTGTAGTATGGAGCAGTGGTAAGATCAGCAGTGGGAATGAATGGTCAGACCTGTAGTTTGGCGCAGTGGTTAGATTAGCAGGAGGAATGAATGGCCAGACCTGTAGTATGGTACAGTGGTTAGATCAGCAGTCGGAATAAATGGTGGGACCTTTGCATGGAGCAGTGGTTAGATCAACAGTAAGAATGAATGATCAGATGTGTAGTGGGAATGAATGAATGAATGGTCAGACCTGTAGTATCGAGCAGTGGTTTGATCAGCAGTGGGAATGAATGGTCAGACCTGTAGTCTGGAGCAGTGGTTAGATCAGCAGTGGGAATAAATGGTAAGACCTGTAGTATGGAGCAGTGGTAAGATCAGCAGTGGGAATGAATGGTCCGACCTGAAGTATGAAGCAGTTGTTTGATCAGCAGAGGGAATGAATGGTCAGACCTGTAGTATGGAGCAGTGGTTAGATTAGCAGTAGGAATGAATGGTCAGACCTGTAGTATGGAGCAGTGGTTTGATCAGCAGTGGAAATAAATGGTGGGACCTTTAGCATGGAGCAGTGGTTAGATCAGCAGTAGGACTGAATAGTCAGACCTGTAGTCTAGAGCAGTGGTTAGATCAGCTGTGGGAATGAATGGTCAGGCCTGTAGTATGGAGCATTGGTTTAATCAGCAGTGGGAATGAATGGTCAGACCTGTAGTACGGAGCAGTGGTTTGATCAGCAGTGGGAATGAATGGTCTGACCTGTAGTATGGAGTAGTGGTTTGAACAGCAGTGGGAATGAATGGTCAGACCTGTAGTTTGTAGCAGTGGTTAGATTAGTAGTAGGAATGAATGGTCAGACCTGTAGTTTGTAGCAGTGGTTAGATTAGCAGTAGGAATGAATGGTCAGACCTGTAGTTAGGAGGTGTGGTTAGATTAGCAGTAGGAATGAATGGTCAGACCTGTAGTATGGAGCAGTGGTTTCATCAGCTGTGGGAATGAATGGTCAGACCTGTAGTATGGAGCATTGGTTAGATCAGCAGTGGGAATGAATGGTCAGACCTGTAGTATGGAGAAGTGGTTTGATCAGCACTGGGAATGAATGGTCAGACCTGTAGTATGGAGTAGTGGTTATATCAGCAGTGGGAATGAATGGTCAGACCTGTAGTATGGAGCAGTGGTAAGATCAGCAGTGGGAATGAATGGTCAGACCTGTAGTATGGAGCAGTGGTTTGATCAGCAAAGGGAATGAATGGTCAGACCTGTAGTATGGAGCAGTGGCTAGATTAGCAGTAGGAATGAATGGTCAGACCTGTAGTATGGAGCAGAGGTTAGATCAGCAGTGGGAATAAATGGTGGGACCTTTAGCATGGAGCAGTGGTTAGATCAGCAGGAAGAATGAATGGTCAGACCTGTAATACGAAGCAGTGGTTAGATCAGCAGTGGGAAGGAATGGTCAGACCTGTAGTATGGAGCAGTGGTTAGATCAGCTGTGGGAATGAATGGTCAGACCTGTTGTCTGGAGCAGTGGTTATATCCGCTGTGGGAATGAATGGTCAGGCCTGTAGTATGGAGCAGTGGTTTCATCAGCAGTGGGAATAAATGGTCAGACCTGTAGTTTGGAGCATTGATTTGATCAGCAGTGGGAATGAATGGTCAGACCTGTAGTACGGAGCAGTGGTTTGACCAGCAGTGGGAATGAATGGTCAGACCTGTAATACGGAGCAGTGGTTTGATCAGCAGTAGAAATGAATGGTCAGACCTGTAGTATGGAGTAGTGGTTTGATCAGCAGTGGGAATGAATGGTCTGACCTGTAGTTTGGAGCAGTGGTTCGATCTGCCGTAGGAATGCATGGTCAGACCTGTAGTTTGGAGCAGTGGTTAGATAAGCAGTAAGAATGAATGGTCAGACCTGTTGTACGTAGCAGTGGTTAGATCAGCAGTGGGAATGAATGGTCAGACCTGTAGTATGGAGCAGTGGTAGGACTAGCAGTGGGAATGAATGGTCAGACCTGTAGTATGAAGCAGGGGTGTGCTCAGCAGTGGGAATGAATGGTCAGACCTGTAGTTTGGCGCAGTGGTAAGATTAGCAGTAGGAATGAATGGTCAGACCTGTAGTATGGAGCAGTGTTTAGATCAGCAGTGAGAATTAATGGTGGGACCGTTAGCATGCAGCAGTGGTTAGATCAACAGTAAGAATGAATGATCAGATCTGTAGTACGGAGCCGTGTTTAGATCAGCTGTGGGAATGAATGGTCAGGCCTGTAGTATGGAGCAGTGGTTTCATCAGCAGTGGGAATGCATGGTCAGACCTGTAGTATGGAGCAGTGGTTAGATCAGCTGTGGGAATGAATGGTCAGGCCTGTAGTATGGAGCAGTGGTTTCATCAGCAGTGGGAATGAATGGTCAGACCTGTAGTCTGGAGCAGTGGTTTGATCAGCAGTGGGAATGAATGGTCAGACCTGTAGTATGGAGTAGTGGTTATATCAGCAGTGGGAATGAATGGTCAGACCTGTAGTATGGAGCAGTGGTAAGGTCAGCAGTGGGAATGAATGGTCAGACCTGTAGTATGGAGCAGTGGTTTGATCAGCAGTGGGAATGAATGGTCAGACCTGTAGTATGGAGCAGTGGCTAGATTAGCAGGAGGAATGAATGGCCAGACCTGTAGTATGGTACAGTGGTTAGATCAGCAGTCGGAATAAATGGTGGGACCTTTGCATGGAGCAGTGGTTAGATCAACAGTAAGAATGAATGATCAGATGTGTAGTGGGAATGAATGAATGAATGGTCAGACCTGTAGTATCGAGCAGTGGTTTGATCAGCAGTGGGAATGAATGGTCAGACCTGTAGTATGGAGCAGTGGTTAGATCAGCAGTGGGAATAAATGGTAAGACCTGTAGTATGGAGCAGTGGTAAGATCAGCAGTGGGAATGAATGGTCCGACCTGAAGTATGAAGCAGTTGTTTGATCAGCAGAGGGAATGAATGGTCAGACCTGTAGTATGGAGCAGTGGTTAGATTAGCAGTTGGAATGAATGGTCAGACCTGTAGTATGGAGCAGTGGTTTGATCAGCAGTGGAAATAAATGGTGGGACCTTTAGCATGGAGCAGTGGTTAGATCAGCAGTAGGACTGAATAGTCAGACCTGTAGTCTAGAGCAGTGGTTAGATCAGCTGTGGGAATGAATGGTCAGGCCTGTAGTATGGAGCATTGGTTTAATCAGCAGTGGGAATGAATGGTCAGACCTGTAGTACGGAGCAGTGGTTTGATCAGCAGTGGGAATGAATGGTCTGACCTGTAGTATGGAGTAGTGGTTTGAACAGCAGTGGGAATGAATGGTCAGACCTGTAGTTTGTAGCAGTGGTTAGATTAGTAGTAGGAATGAATGGTCAGACCTGTAGTTTGTAGCAGTGGTTAGATTAGCAGTAGGAATGAATGGTCAGACCTGTAGTTAGGAGGTGTGGTTAGATTAGCAGTAGGAATGAATGGTCAGACCTGTAGTATGGAGCAGTGGTTTCATCAGCTGTGGGAATGAATGGTCAGACCTGTAGTATGGAGCATTGGTTAGATCAGCAGTGGGAATGAATGGTCAGACCTGTAGTATGGAGAAGTGGTTTGATCAGCACTGGGAATGAATGGTCAGACCTGTAGTATGGAGTAGTGGTTATATCAGCAGTGGGAATGAATGGTCAGACCTGTAGTATGGAGCAGTGGTAAGATCAGCAGTGGGAATGAATGGTCAGACCTGTAGTATGGAGCAGTGGTTTGATCAGCAAAGGGAATGAATGGTCAGACCTGTAGTATGGAGCAGTGGCTAGATTAGCAGTAGGAATGAATGGTCAGACCTGTAGTATGGAGCAGAGGTTAGATCAGCAGTGGGAATAAATGGTGGGACCTTTAGCATGGAGCAGTGGTTAGATCAGCAGGAAGAATGAATGGTCAGACCTGTAATACGAAGCAGTGGTTAGATCAGCAGTGGGAAGGAATGGTCAGACCTGTAGTATGGAGCAGTGGTTAGATCAGCTGTGGGAATGAATGGTCAGACCTGTTGTCTGGAGCAGTGGTTATATCCGCTGTGGGAATGAATGGTCAGGCCTGTAGTATGGAGCAGTGGTTTCATCAGCAGTGGGAATAAATGGTCAGACCTGTAGTTTGGAGCATTGATTTGATCAGCAGTGGGAATGAATGGTCAGACCTGTAGTACGGAGCAGTGGTTTGACCAGCAGTGGGAATGAATGGTCAGACCTGTAATACGGAGCAGTGGTTTGATCAGCAGTAGGAATGAATGGTCAGACCTGTAGTATGGAGTAGTGGTTTGATCAGCAGTGGGAATGAATGGTCTGACCTGTAGTTTGGAGCAGTGGTTCGATCTGCCGTAGGAATGCATGGTCAGACCTGTAGTTTGGAGCAGTGGTTAGATAAGCAGTAAGAATGAATGGTCAGACCTGTTGTACGTAGCAGTGGTTAGATCAGCAGTGGGAATGAATGGTCAGACCTGTAGTATGGAGCAGTGGTAGGACTAGCAGTGGGAATGAATGGTCAGACCTGTAGTATGAAGCAGGGGTGAGCTCAGCAGTGGGAATGAATGGTCAGACCTGTAGTTTGGCGCAGTGGTAAGATTAGCAGTAGGAATGAATGGTCAGACCTGTAGTATGGAGCAGTGTTTAGATCAGCAGTGAGAATTAATGGTGGGACCTTTAGCATGCAGCAGTGGTTAGATCAACAGTAAGAATGAATGATCAGATCTGTAGTACGGAGCCGTGTTTAGATCAGCTGTGGGAATGAATGGTCAGGCCTGTAGTATGGAGCAGTGGTTTCATCAGCAGTGGGAATGCATGGTCAGACCTGTAGTATGGAGCAGTGGTTAGATCAGCTGTGGGAATGAATGGTCAGGCCTGTAGTATGGAGCAGTGGTTTCATCAGCAGTGGGAATGAATGGTCAGACCTGTAGTCTGGAGCAGTGGTTTGATCAGCAGTGGGAATGAATGGTCAGACCTGTAGTATGGAGTAGTGGTTATATCAGCAGTGGGAATGAATGGTCAGACCTGTAGTATGGAGCAGTGGTAAGGTCAGCAGTGGGAATGAATGGTCAGACCTGTAGTATGGAGCAGTGGTTTGATCAGCAAAGGGAATGAATGGTCAGACCTGTAGTATGGAGCAGTGGCTAGATTAGCAGTAGGAATGAATGGTCAGACCTGTAGTATGGAGCAGTGGTTAGATCAGCAGTGGGAATAAATGGTGGGACCTTTAGCATGGAGCAGTGGTTAGATCAGCAGTAAGAATGAATGGTCAGACCTGTAGTACGAAGCAGTGGTTAGATCAGCAGTGGTAAGGAATGGTCAGACCTGTAGTATGGAGCAGTGGTTAGATCAGCTGTTGGAATGAATGGTCAGACCTGTAGTCTGGAGCAGTGGTTAGATCTGCTGTGGGAATGAATGGTCAGGCCTGTAGTATGGAGCAGTGGTTTCATCAGCAGTGGGAATAAATGGTCAGACCTGTAGTTTGGAGCATTGGTTTGATCAGCAGTGGGAATGAATGGTCAGACCTGTAGTACGGAGCAGTGGTTTGATCAGCAGTGGGAATGAATGGTCAGACCTGTAGTACAAAGCAGTGGTTTGATCAGCAGTAGGAATGAATGGTCAGACCTGTAGTATGGAGTAGTGGTTTGATCAGCAGTGGGAATGAATGGTCAGACCTGTAGTTTGGAGCACTGGTTCGATCTGCCGTAGGAATGCATGGTCAGACCTGTAGTTTGGAGCAGTGGTTAGATAAGCAGTAAGAATGAATGGTCAGACCTGTTGTATGTTGCAGTGGTTAGATCAGCAGTGGGAATGAATGGTCAGACCTGTAGTATAGAGCAGTGGTAGGACAAGCAGTGGGAATGAATGGTCAGACCTGTAGTATGAAGCAGGGGTGAGCTCAGCTGTGGGAATGAATGGTCAGACCTGTAGTATGGAGCAGTGGTTTGATCAGCAGTGGGAATGAATGGTCAGACCTGTAGTTTGGCGCAGTGGTAAGATTAGCAGTAGGAATGAATGGTCAGACCTGTAGTATGGAGCAGTGGTTAGATCAGCAGTGAGAATTAATGGTTGGACCTTTCGCATGGAGCAGTGGTTAGATCAACAGTAAGAATGAATGATCAGATCTGTAGTACGGAGCAGTGTTAAGATCAGCTGTGGGAATGAATGGTCAGGCCTGTAGTATGGAGCAGTGGTTTCATCAGCAGTGGGAATGAATGGTCAGACCTGTAGTATGGAGCAGTGGTTAGATCAGCTGTGGGAATGAATGGTCAGGCCTGAAGTATGGAGCAATGGTTTCATCAGCAGTGGGAATGAATGGTCAGACCTGTAGTATGGAGCAGTGGTTAGATCAGCAGTGGGATTGAATGGTCAGACCTGTAGTTTGGAGCAGTGGTTAGATAAGCAGTAGGAAAGGATGGTCAGACCTTTAGTTTGAAGCAGTGGTTAGATTAGCAGTGGGAATGAATGGTCAGACCTGTAGTATGGAGCAGTGGTTTGATCAGCAGTGGGAATGAATGTTCAGACCTGTAGTATGGAGCAGTGGTTAGATCAGCAGTAGGACTGAATGGTCAGACCTGTCGTATGGAGCAGTGGTTAGATCAGCTGTGGGAATGAATGGTCAGGCCTGTAGTATGGAGCAGTGGTTTGATCAGCTGTGGGAATGAATGGTCAGACCTGTAGTATGGAGCAGTGGTTAGATTAGCAGTGGGAATGAATGGTCAGACCTGTAGTATGGAGCAGTGGTTTGATCAGCAGTGGGAATTAATGGTCAGACCTGTAGTATGGAGCAGTGGTTAGATCAGCAGTGGGATTGAATGGTCAGACCTGTAGTTTGGAGCAGTGGTTAGATAAGCAGTGAGAATGAATGGTCAGACCTGTTGTATGGAGCAGTGGTTAGATCAGCAGAGGGAATGAATGGCCAGACCTGTAGTATGGAGCAGTGGTTTGATCAGCAGTGGGAATTAATGGTCAGACCTGTAGTTTGGCGCAGTGGTTAGATTAGCAGTAGGAATGAATGGCCAGACCTGTAGTATGGTACAGTGGTTAGATCAGCAGTCGGAATAAATGGTGGGACCTTTAGCATGGAGCAGTGGTTAGATCAACAGTAAGAATGAATGATCAGATGTGTAGTACGGAGCATTGGTTAGATCAGCAGTTGGAATGAACGGTCAGACCTGGAGTATGGAGCAGTGGTTAGATCAGCAGTAGGACTGAATGGTCAGACCTGTAGTATGGAGCAGTGGTTAGATCAGCTGTGGGAATGAATGGTCAGGCGGGTAGTATGGAGCAGTGGTTTCATCAGCAGTGGGAATGAATGGTCAGACCTGTAGTTTGGAGCATTGGTTTGATCAGCAGTGGGAATGAATGGTCAGACCTGTAGTATGGAGCAGTGGTTAGATCAGCTGTAGGACTGAATGGTCAGACCTGTAGTATGGAGCAGTGGTAAGATTAGCAGTGGGAATGAATGGTCAGACCTGTAGTATGGAGCAGTGGTTTGATCAGCAGTGGGAATAAATGGTCAGACCTGTAGTTTGGAGCATTGGTTTGATCAGCAGTGGGAATGAATGGTCAGACCTGTAGTATGGAGCAGTGGTTTCATCAGCAGTGGGAATAAATGGTCAGACCTGTAGTTTGGAGCATTGGTTTGATCAGCAGTGGGAATGAATGGTCAGACCTGTAGTACAGTAGTGGTTTGATCAGCAGTGGGAATAAATGGTCATACCTGTAGTTTGGCGCAGTGGTTAGATTAGCAGTAGGAATGAATGGTCAGACCTGTAGTATGGTACAGTGGTTAGATCAGCAGTGGGAATAAATGGTGGGACCTTTAGCATAGAGCAGTGGTTAGATCAACAGTAAGAATGAATGATCAGATGTGTAGTACGGAGCAGTGGTTAGATCAGCAGTGGGAATGAATGGTCAGACCTGTAGTATGGAGAAGTGGTAAGATCAGCAGTGGCAATGAATGGTCAGACCTGTAGTATGAAGCAGTGGTTTGATCAGCATAGGGAATGAATGGTCAGACCTGTAGTATGGAGCAGTGGTTAGATTAGCAGTAGGAATGAATGGTCAGACCTGTAGTATGGAGCAGTGGTTTCATCAGCAGTGGGAATAAATGGTCAGACCTGTAGTTTGGAGCATTGGTTTGATCAGCAGTGGGAATGAATGTCAGACCTGTAGTACGGAGCAGTGGTTTGATCAGCAGTAGGAATGAATGGTCAGAACTGTAGTTTGGAGCTGTGGTTAGATTAGCAGTAGGAATGAATGGTCAGACCTGTAGTATGGAGTAGTGGTTTGATCAGCAGTGGGAATGAATGGTCAGACCTGTAGTTTGTAGCAGTGGTTAGATTAGTAGTAGGAATGAATGGTCAAACCTGTAGTTTGTAGCAGTGGTTAGATTAGCAGAAGGAATGAATGGTCAGACCTGTAGTATGGAGCAGTGGTTAGATCAGCTGTGGGAATGAATGGTCAGACCTGTAGTCTGGAGCATTGGAAAGATCAGCAGTGGAAATGAATGGTCAAACCTGTAGTATGGAGCAGTGGTTAGATCAGCAGAGGGAATGAATGGTCAGACCTGTAGTATGGAGCAGTGGTTAGATTAGCAGTAGGAATGAATGGTCAGACCTGTAGTATGGAGCAGTGGTTAGATCAGCAGTGGGAATAAATGGTGGGACCTTTAGCATGGAGCAGTGGTTAGATCAGCAGTAAGAATGAATGGTCAGACCTGTAGTACGAAGCAGTGGTTAGATCAGCAGTGGGAAGGAATGGTCAGACCTGTAGTATGGAGCAGTGGTTAGATCAGCTGTGGGAATGAATGGTCAGACCTTTAGTCTGGAGCAGTGGTTAGATCCGCTAGGGGAATGAATGGTCAGGCCTGTAGTATGGAGCAGTGGTTTCATCAGCAGTGGGAATAAATGGTCAGACCCGTACTTTGGAGCATTGGTTTGATCAGCAGTGGGAATGAATGGTCAGACCAGTAGTATGGAGCAGTGGTTTGATCAGCAGTGGGAATGAATGGTCAGACCTGTAGTACGGAGCAGTGGTTTGATCAGCAGTGGGAATGAATGGTCAGACCTGTAGTATGGAGTAGTGGTTTGATCAGCAGTGGGAATGAATGGTCAGACCTGTAGTACGGAGCAGTGGTTTCATCAGCAGTGGGAATAAATGGTCAGACCTGTAGTTTGGAGCATTGGTTTGATCAGCAGTGGGAATGAATGGTCAGACCTGTAGTACAGTAGTGGTTTGATCAGCAGTGGGAATGAATGGTCAGACCTGTAGTATGGAGTAGTGGTTTGATCAGCAGTGGGAATGAATGGTCAGACCTGTAGTATGGAGCAGTGGTTTCATCAGCAGTGGGAATAAATGGTCAGACCTGTAGTTTGGAGCATTGGTTTGATCAGCAGTGGGAATGAATGGTCAGACCTGTAGTACAGTAGTGGTTTGATCAGCAGTGGGAATAAATGGTCATACCTGTAGTTTGGCGCAGTGGTTAGATTAGCAGTAGGAATGAATGGTCAGACCTGTAGTATGGTACAGTGGTTAGATCAGCAGTGGGAATAAATGGTGGGACCTTTAGCATAGAGCAGTGGTTAGATCAACAGTAAGAATGAATGATCAGATGTGTAGTACGGAGCAGTGGTTAGATCAGCAGTGGGAATGAATGGTCAGACCTGTAGTATGGAGAAGTGGTAAGATCAGCAGTGGCAATGAATGGTCAGACCTGTAGTATGAAGCAGTGGTTTGATCAGCATAGGGAATGAATGGTCAGACCTGTAGTATGGAGCAGTGGTTAGATTAGCAGTAGGAATGAATGGTCAGACCTGTAGTATGGAGCAGTGGTTTCATCAGCAGTGGGAATAAATGGTCAGACCTGTAGTTTGGAGCATTGGTTTGATCAGCAGTGGGAATGAATGTCAGACCTGTAGTACGGAGCAGTGGTTTGATCAGCAGTAGGAATGAATGGTCAGAACTGTAGTTTGGAGCTGTGGTTAGATTAGCAGTAGGAATGAATGGTCAGACCTGTAGTATGGAGTAGTGGTTTGATCAGCAGTGGGAATGAATGGTCAGACCTGTAGTTTGTAGCAGTGGTTAGATTAGTAGTAGGAATGAATGGTCAAACCTGTAGTTTGTAGCAGTGGTTAGATTAGCAGTAGGAATGAATGGTCAGACCTGTAGTATGGAGCAGTGGTTAGATCAGCTGTGGGAATGAATGGTCAGACCTGTAGTCTGGAGCATTGGAAAGATCAGCAGTGGAAATGAATGGTCAAACCTGTAGTATGGAGCAGTGGTTAGATCAGCAGAGGGAATGAATGGTCAGACCTGTAGTATGGAGCAGTGGTTAGATTAGCAGTAGGAATGAATGGTCAGACCTGTAGTATGGAGCAGTGGTTAGATCAGCAGTGGGAATAAATGGTGGGACCTTTAGCATGGAGCAGTGGTTAGATCAGCAGTAAGAATGAATGGTCAGACCTGTAGTACGAAGCAGTGGTTAGATCAGCAGTGGGAAGGAATGGTCAGACCTGTAGTATGGAGCAGTGGTTAGATCAGCTGTGGGAATGAATGGTCAGACCTTTAGTCTGGAGCAGTGGTTAGATCCGCTAGGGGAATGAATGGTCAGGCCTGTAGTATGGAGCAGTGGTTTCATCAGCAGTGGGAATAAATGGTCAGACCCGTACTTTGGAGCATTGGTTTGATCAGCAGTGGGAATGAATGGTCAGACCAGTAGTATGGAGCAGTGGTTTGATCAGCAGTGGGAATGAATGGTCAGACCTGTAGTACGGAGCAGTGGTTTGATCAGCAGTGGGAATGAATGGTCAGACCTGTAGTATGGAGTAGTGGTTTGATCAGCAGTGGGAATGAATGGTCAGACCTGTAGTACGGAGCAGTGGTTTGATCAGCAGTAGGAATGAATGGTCAGACCTGTAGTATTGAGTAGTGGTTTGATCAGCAGTGGGAATGAATGGTCAGACCTATAGTTTGGAGCAGTGGTTCGATCTGCCGTAGGAATGCATGGTCAGACCTGTGGTATGGAGCAGTGGTTAGATCAGCAATGGGAATGAATGGTCAGACCTGTAGTATGGAGCAGTGGTTTCATCAGCAGTGGGAATAAATGGTCAGACCTGTAGTTTGGAGCATTGGTTTGATCAGCAGTGGGAATGAATGGTCAGACCTGTAGTATGGAGCAGTGGTTTCATCAGCAGTAGGAATAAATGGTCAGACCTGTAGTTTGGAGCATTGGTTTGATCAGCAGTGGGAATGAATGGTCAGACCTGTAGTACAGTAGTGGTTTGGTCAGCAGTGGGAATGAATGGTCAGACCTGTAGTACGGAGCAGTGGTTTGATCAGCAGTAGGAATGAATGGTCAGACCTGGAGTATGGAGTAGTGGTTTGATCAGCAGTGGGAATGAATGGTCAGACCTGTAGTTTGGAGCAGTGGTTCGATCTGCCGTAGGAATGCATGGTCAGACCTGAAGTTTGGAGCAGTGGTTAGATAAGCAGTAAGAATGAATGGTCAGACCTGTTGTATGTTGCAGTGGTTAGATCAGCAGTGGGAATGAATGGTCAGACCTGTAGTATGGAGCAGTGGTAGGACTAGCAGTGGGAATGAATGGTCAGACCTGTAGTATGAAGCAGGGGTGAGCTCAGCAGTGGGAATGAATGGTCAGACCTGTAGTATGGAGCAGTGGTTTGATCAGCAGTGGGAATGAATGGTCAGACCTGTAGTTTGGCGCAGTGGTAAGATTAGCAGTAGGAATGAATGGTCAGACCTGTAGTATGGAGCAGTGGTTAGATCAGCAGTGAGAATTAATGGTTGGACCTTTAGCATGGAGCAGTGGTTAGATCAACAGTAAGAATGAATGATCAGATCTGTAGTACGGAGCAGTGTTAAGATCAGCTGTGGGAATGAATGGTCAGGCCTGTAGTATGGAGCAGTGGTTTCATCAGCAGTGGGAATGAATGGTCAGACCTGTAGTATGGAGCAGTGGTTAGATCAGCTGTGGGAATGAATGGTCAGGCTTGAAGTATGGAGCAGTGGTTTCATCAGCAGTGGGAATGAATGGTCAGACCTGTAGTATGGAGCAGTGGTTAGATCAGCAGTGGGATTGAATGGTCAGACCTGTAGTTTGGAGCAGTGGTTAGATAAGCAGTAGGAAAGGATGGTCAGACCTTTAGTTTGAAGCAGTGGTTAGATTAGCAGTGGGAATGAATGGTCAGACCTGTAGTATGGAGCAGTGGTTTGATCAGCAGTGGGAATGAATGTTCAGACCTGTAGTATGGAGCAGTGGTTAGATCAGCAGTAGGACTGAATGGTCAGACCTGTCGTATGGAGCAGTGGTTAGATCAGCTGTGGGAATGAATGGTCAGGCCTGTAGTATGGAGCAGTGGTTTGATCAGCTGTGGGAATGAATGGTCAGACCTGTAGTATGGAGCAGTGGTTAGATTAGCAGTGGGAATGAATGGTCAGACCTGTAGTATGGAGCAGTGGTTTGATCAGCAGTGGGAATTAATGGTCAGACCTGTAGTATGGAGCAGTGGTTAGATCAGCAGTGGGATTGAATGATCAGACCTGTAGTTTGGAGCAGTGGTTAGATAAGCAGTGAGAATGAATGGTCAGACCTGTTGTATGGAGCAGTGGTTAGATCAGCAGAGGGAATGAATGGCCAGACCTGTAGTATGGAGCAGTGGTAAGATCAGCAGTGGGAATGAATGGTCCGACCTGTAGTTTGGCGCAGTGGTTAGATTAGCAGTAGGAATGAATGGCCAGACCAGTAGTATGGGACAGTGGTTAGATCAGCAGTCGGAATAAATGGTGGGACCTTTAGCATGGAGCAGTGGTTAGATCAACAGTAACAATGAATGATCAGATGTGTAGTACGGAGAAGATCAGCAGTGGGAATGAATGGTCAGACCTGTAGTATGGAGCAGTGGTTAGATCAGCAGTAGGACTGAATGGACAGACCTGTAGTATGGAGCAGTGGTTAGATCAGCTGTGGGAATGAATGGTCAGGCCGGTAGTATGGAGCAGTGGTTTCATCAGCAGTGGGAATGAATGGTCAGACCTGTAGTTTGGAGCATTGGTTTGATCAGCAGTGGGAATGAATGGTCAGACCTGTAGTATGGAGCAGTGGTTAGATCAGCTGTAGGACTGAATGGTCAGACCTGTAGTATGGAGCAGTGGTAAAATTAGCAGTGGGAATGAATGGTCAGACCTGTAGTATGGAGCAGTGGTTTGATCAGCAGTGGGAATTAATGGTCATACCTGTAGTTTGGCGCAGTGGTTAGATTAGCAGTAGGAATGAATGGTCAGACCTGTAGTATGGTACAGTGGTTAGATCAGCAGTGGGAATAAATGGTGGGACCTTTAGCAAAGAGCAGTGGTTAGATCAACAGTAAGAATGAATGATCAGATGTGTAGTTCGGAGCAGTGGTTAGATCAGCAGTGGGAATGAATGGTCAGACCTGTAGTATGGAGCAGTGGTTAGATCAGTAGTAGGACTGAATGGTCAGACCTGTAGTATGGAGCAGTGGTTAGATCAGCTGTGGGAATGAATGGTCAGGCCTGTAGTATGGAGCAGTGGTTTCATCAGCAGTGGGAATGAATGGTCAGACCTATAGTTTGGAGCATTGGTTTGATCAGCAGTGGGAATGAATGGTCAGACCTGTAGTATGGAGCAGTGGTTTGATCAGCAGTGGGAATGAATGGTCAGACCTGTAGTACGGAGCAGTGGTTTGATCAGCAGTGGGAATGAATGGTCAGACCTGTAGTATGGAGTAGTGGTTTGATCAGCAATGGGAATGAATGGTCAGACCTGTAGTACGGAGCAGTGGTTTGATCAGCAGTAGGAATGAATGGTCAGACCTGTAGTATTGAGTAGTGGTTTGATCAGCAGTGGGAATGAATGGTCAGACCTGTAGTTTGGAGCAGTGGTTCGATCTGCCGTAGGAATGCATGGTCAGACCTGTAGTATGGAGCAGTGGTTAGATCAGCAATGGGAATGAATGGTCAGACCTGTAGTATGGAGCAGTGGTTTCATCAGCAGTGGGAATAAATGGTCAGACCTGTAGTTTGGAGCATTGGTTTGATCAGCAGTGGGAATGAATGGTCAGACCTGTAGTACGGAGCAGTGGTTTGATCAGCAGTGGGAATGAATGGTCAGACCTGTAGTACGGAACAGTGGTTTGATCAGCAGTAGGAATGAATGGTCAGACCTGTAGTATGGAGTAGTGGTTTGATCAGCAGTGGGAATGAATGGTCAGACCTGTAGTTTGGAGCAGTGGTTCGATCTGCCGTAGGAATGCATGGTCAGACCTGTAGTTTGGAGCAGTGGTTAGATAAGCAGTAAGAATGAATGGTCAGACCTGTTGTATGTTGCAGTGGTTAGATCAGCAGTGGGAATGAATGGTCAGACCTGTAGTATGGAGCAGTGGTAGGACTAGCAGTGGGAATGAATGGTCAGACCTGTAGTATGAAGCAGGGGTGAGCTCAGCAGTGGGAATGAATGGTCAGACCTGTAGTATGGAGCAGTGGTTTGATCAGCAGTGGGAATGAATGGTCAGACCTGTAGTTTGGCGCAGTGGTAAGATTAGCAGTAGGAATGAATGGTCAGACCTGTAGTATGGAGCAGTGGTTAGATCAGCAGTGAGAATTCATGGTTGGACCTTTAGCATGGAGCAGTGGTTAGATCAACAGTAAGAATGAATGATCAGATCTGTAGTACGGAGCAGTGTTAAGATCAGCTGTGGGAATGAATGGTCAGGCCTGTAGTATGGAGCAGTGGTTTCATCAGCAGTGGGAATGAATGGTCAGACCTGTAGTATGGAGCAGTGGTTAGATCAGCAGTGGGATTGAATGGTCAGACCAGTAGTTTGGAGCAGTGGTTAGATAAGCAGTAGGAAAGGATGGTCAGACCTTTAGTTTGAAGCAGTGGTTAGATTAGCAGTGGGAATGAATGGTCAGACCTGTAGTATGGAGCAGTGGTTTGATCAGCAGTGGGAATGAATGTTCAGACCTGTAGTATGGAGCAGTGGTTAGATCAGCAGTAGGACTGAATGGTCAGACCTGTCGTATGGAGCAGTGGTTAGATCAGCTGTGGGAATGAATGGTCAGGCCTGTAGTATGGAGCAGTGGTTTGATCAGCTGTGGGAATGAATGGTCAGACCTGTAGTATGGAGCAGTGGTTAGATTAGCAGTGGGAATGAATGGTCAGACCTGTAGTATGGAGCAGTGGTTTGATCAGCAGTGGGAATTAATGGTCAGACCTGTAGTATGGAGCAGTGGTTAGATCAGCAGTGGGATTGAATGGTCAGACCTGTAGTTTGGAGCAGTGGTTAGATAAGCAGTGAGAATGAATGGTCAGACCTGTTGTATGGAGCAGTGGTTAGATCAGCAGAGGAAATGAATGGCCAGACCTGTAGTATGGAGCAGTGGTAAGATCAGCAGTGGGAATGAATGGTCAGACCTGTAGTTTGACGCAGTGGTAAGATTAGCAGTAGGAATGAATGGCCAAACCTGAAGTATGGTACAGTGGTTAGATCAGCAGTCGGAATAAATGGTGGGACCTTTAGCATGGAGCAGTGGTTAGATCAACAGTAAGAATGAATGATCAGATGTGTAGTACGGAGCAGTGGTTAGATCAGCAGTGGGAATGAATGGTCAGACCTGTAGTATGGAGCAGTGGTTAGATCAGCAGTAGGACTGAATGGTCAGACCTGTAGTATGGAGCAGTGGTTAGATCAGCTGTGGGAATGAATGGTCAGGCCGGTAGTATGGAGCAGTGGTTTCATCAGCAGTGGGAATGAATGGTCAGACCTGTAGTTTGGAGCATTGGTTTGATCAGCAGTGGGAATGAATGGTCAGACCTGTAGTATGGAGCAGTGGTTAGATCAGCTGTAGGACTGAATGGTCAGACCTGTAGTATTGAGCAGTGGTAAGATTAGCAGTGGGAATGAATGGTCAGACCTGTAGTATGGAGCAGTGGTTTGATCAGCAGTGGGAATTAATGGTCATACCTGTAGTTTGGCGCAGTGGTTAGATTAGCAGTAGGAATGAATGGTCAGACCTGTAGTATGGTACAGTGGTTAGATCAGCAGTGGGAATAAATGGTGGGACCTTTAGCATAGAGCAGTGGTTTGATCAACAGCAAGAATGAATGATCAGATGTGTAGTACGGAGCAGTGGTTAGATCAGCAGTGGGAATGAATGGTCAGACCTGTAGTATGGAGCAGTGGTTCGATCAGTAGTAGGACTGAATGGTCAGACCTGTAGTATGGAGCAGTGGTTAGATCAGCTGTGGGAATGAATGGTCAGGCCTGTAGTATGGAGCAGTGGTTTCATCAGCAGTGGGAATGAATGGTCAGACCTGTAGTTTGGAGCATTGGTTTGATCAGCATATGGAATGACTGGTCAGACCCGTAGTACAGAGCAGTGGTTTGATCAGCAGTAGGAATGCATGGTCAGACCTGTAGTTTGTATTAATGGTTAGATTAGCATTAGGAATGAATGGTCAGACCTGTAGTATTGAGAAGTGGTAAGATCAGCAGTGGCAATGAATGGTCAGACCTGTAGTATGAAGCAGTGGTTTGATCAGCATAGGGAATGAATGGTCAGACCTGTAGTATGGAGCAGTGGTTAGATCAGCAGTGGGAATAAATGGTGGGACCTTTAGCATGGAGCAGTGGTTAGATCAGCTGTGGGAATGAATGGTCAGGCCTGTAGTATGGAGCAGTGGTTTCATCAGCAGTGGGAATAAATGGTCAGACCTGTAGTTTGGAGCATTGGTTTGATCAGCAGTGGGAATGAATGGTCAGACCTGTAGAATGGAGCAGTGGTTTGATCAGCAGTGGGAATGAATGGTCAGACCTGTATTACGGAGCAGTGGTTTGATCAGCAGTGGGAATGAATGGTCAGACCTGTAGTATGGAGTAGTGGTTTGATCAGCAGTGGGAATGAATGGTCAGACCTGTAGTACGGAGCAGTGGTTTGATCAGCAGTAGGAATGAATGGTCAGACCTGTAGTATTGAGTAGTGTTTTGATCAGCAGTGGGAATGAATGGTCAGACCTGTAGTTTGGAGCAGTGGTTCGATCTGCCGTAGGAATGCATGGTCAGACCTGTAGTATGGAGCAGTGGTTAGATCAGCAATGGGAATGAATGGTCAGACCTGTAGTATGGAGCAGTGGTTTCATCAGCAGTGGGAATAAATGGTCAGACCTGTAGTATGGAGCATTGGTTAGATCAGCAGTGGGAATGAATGGTCAGACCTGTAGTATGGAGCAGTGGTAGGACTAGCAGTGGGAATGAATGGTCAGACCTGTAGTATGAAGCAGGGGTGTGCTCAGCAGTGGGAATGAATGGTCAGACCTGTAGTTTGGCGCAGTGGTAAGATTAGCAGTAGGAATGAATGGTCAGACCTGTAGTATGGAGCAGTGTTTAGATCAGCAGTGAGAATTAATGGTGGGACCGTTAGCATGCAGCAGTGGTTAGATCAACAGTAAGAATGAATGATCAGATCTGTAGTACGGAGCCGTGTTTAGATCAGCTGTGGGAATGAATGGTCAGGCCTGTAGTATGGAGCAGTGGTTTCATCAGCAGTGGGAATGCATGGTCAGACCTGTAGTATGGAGCAGTGGTTAGATCAGCTGTGGGAATGAATGGTCAGGCCTGTAGTATGGAGCAGTGGTTTCATCAGCAGTGGGAATGAATGGTCAGACCTGTAGTCTGGAGCAGTGGTTTGATCAGCAGTGGGAATGAATGGTCAGACCTGTAGTATGGAGTAGTGGTTATATCAGCAGTGGGAATGAATGGTCAGACCTGTAGTATGGAGCAGTGGTAAGGTCAGCAGTGGGAATGAATGGTCAGACCTGTAGTATGGAGCAGTGGTTTGATCAGCAGTGGGAATGAATGGTCAGACCTGTAGTATGGAGCAGTGGCTAGATTAGCAGGAGGAATGAATGGCCAGACCTGTAGTATGGTACAGTGGTTAGATCAGCAGTCGGAATAAATGGTGGGACCTTTGCATGGAGCAGTGGTTAGATCAACAGTAAGAATGAATGATCAGATGTGTAGTGGGAATGAATGAATGAATGGTCAGACCTGTAGTATCGAGCAGTGGTTTGATCAGCAGTGGGAATGAATGGTCAGACCTGTAGTATGGAGCAGTGGTTAGATCAGCAGTGGGAATAAATGGTAAGACCTGTAGTATGGAGCAGTGGTAAGATCAGCAGTGGGAATGAATGGTCCGACCTGAAGTATGAAGCAGTTGTTTGATCAGCAGAGGGAATGAATGGTCAGACCTGTAGTATGGAGCAGTGGTTAGATTAGCAGTTGGAATGAATGGTCAGACCTGTAGTATGGAGCAGTGGTTTGATCAGCAGTGGAAATAAATGGTGGGACCTTTAGCATGGAGCAGTGGTTAGATCAGCAGTAGGACTGAATAGTCAGACCTGTAGTCTAGAGCAGTGGTTAGATCAGCTGTGGGAATGAATGGTCAGGCCTGTAGTATGGAGCATTGGTTTAATCAGCAGTGGGAATGAATGGTCAGACCTGTAGTACGGAGCAGTGGTTTGATCAGCAGTGGGAATGAATGGTCTGACCTGTAGTATGGAGTAGTGGTTTGAACAGCAGTGGGAATGAATGGTCAGACCTGTAGTTTGTAGCAGTGGTTAGATTAGTAGTAGGAATGAATGGTCAGACCTGTAGTTTGTAGCAGTGGTTAGATTAGCAGTAGGAATGAATGGTCAGACCTGTAGTTAGGAGGTGTGGTTAGATTAGCAGTAGGAATGAATGGTCAGACCTGTAGTATGGAGCAGTGGTTTCATCAGCTGTGGGAATGAATGGTCAGACCTGTAGTATGGAGCATTGGTTAGATCAGCAGTGGGAATGAATGGTCAGACCTGTAGTATGGAGAAGTGGTTTGATCAGCACTGGGAATGAATGGTCAGACCTGTAGTATGGAGTAGTGGTTATATCAGCAGTGGGAATGAATGGTCAGACCTGTAGTATGGAGCAGTGGTAAGATCAGCAGTGGGAATGAATGGTCAGACCTGTAGTATGGAGCAGTGGTTTGATCAGCAAAGGGAATGAATGGTCAGACCTGTAGTATGGAGCAGTGGCTAGATTAGCAGTAGGAATGAATGGTCAGACCTGTAGTATGGAGCAGAGGTTAGATCAGCAGTGGGAATAAATGGTGGGACCTTTAGCATGGAGCAGTGGTTAGATCAGCAGGAAGAATGAATGGTCAGACCTGTAATACGAAGCAGTGGTTAGATCAGCAGTGGGAAGGAATGGTCAGACCTGTAGTATGGAGCAGTGGTTAGATCAGCTGTGGGAATGAATGGTCAGACCTGTTGTCTGGAGCAGTGGTTATATCCGCTGTGGGAATGAATGGTCAGGCCTGTAGTATGGAGCAGTGGTTTCATCAGCAGTGGGAATAAATGGTCAGACCTGTAGTTTGGAGCATTGATTTGATCAGCAGTGGGAATGAATGGTCAGACCTGTAGTACGGAGCAGTGGTTTGACCAGCAGTGGGAATGAATGGTCAGACCTGTAATACGGAGCAGTGGTTTGATCAGCAGTAGGAATGAATGGTCAGACCTGTAGTATGGAGTAGTGGTTTGATCAGCAGTGGGAATGAATGGTCTGACCTGTAGTTTGGAGCAGTGGTTCGATCTGCCGTAGGAATGCATGGTCAGACCTGTAGTTTGGAGCAGTGGTTAGATAAGCAGTAAGAATGAATGGTCAGACCTGTTGTACGTAGCAGTGGTTAGATCAGCAGTGGGAATGAATGGTCAGACCTGTAGTATGGAGCAGTGGTAGGACTAGCAGTGGGAATGAATGGTCAGACCTGTAGTATGAAGCAGGGGTGAGCTCAGCAGTGGGAATGAATGGTCAGACCTGTAGTTTGGCGCAGTGGTAAGATTAGCAGTAGGAATGAATGGTCAGACCTGTAGTATGGAGCAGTGTTTAGATCAGCAGTGAGAATTAATGGTGGGACCTTTAGCATGCAGCAGTGGTTAGATCAACAGTAAGAATGAATGATCAGATCTGTAGTACGGAGCCGTGTTTAGATCAGCTGTGGGAATGAATGGTCAGGCCTGTAGTATGGAGCAGTGGTTTCATCAGCAGTGGGAATGCATGGTCAGACCTGTAGTATGGAGCAGTGGTTAGATCAGCTGTGGGAATGAATGGTCAGGCCTGTAGTATGGAGCAGTGGTTTCATCAGCAGTGGGAATGAATGGTCAGACCTGTAGTCTGGAGCAGTGGTTTGATCAGCAGTGGGAATGAATGGTCAGACCTGTAGTATGGAGTAGTGGTTATATCAGCAGTGGGAATGAATGGTCAGACCTGTAGTATGGAGCAGTGGTAAGGTCAGCAGTGGGAATGAATGGTCAGACCTGTAGTATGGAGCAGTGGTTTGATCAGCAAAGGGAATGAATGGTCAGACCTGTAGTATGGAGCAGTGGCTAGATTAGCAGTAGGAATGAATGGTCAGACCTGTAGTATGGAGCAGTGGTTAGATCAGCAGTGGGAATAAATGGTGGGACCTTTAGCATGGAGCAGTGGTTAGATCAGCAGTAAGAATGAATGGTCAGACCTGTAGTACGAAGCAGTGGTTAGATCAGCAGTGGTAAGGAATGGTCAGACCTGTAGTATGGAGCAGTGGTTAGATCAGCTGTTGGAATGAATGGTCAGACCTGTAGTCTGGAGCAGTGGTTAGATCTGCTGTGGGAATGAATGGTCAGGCCTGTAGTATGGAGCAGTGGTTTCATCAGCAGTGGGAATAAATGGTCAGACCTGTAGTTTGGAGCATTGGTTTGATCAGCAGTGGGAATGAATGGTCAGACCTGTAGTACGGAGCAGTGGTTTGATCAGCAGTGGGAATGAATGGTCAGACCTGTAGTACAAAGCAGTGGTTTGATCAGCAGTAGGAATGAATGGTCAGACCTGTAGTATGGAGTAGTGGTTTGATCAGCAGTGGGAATGAATGGTCAGACCTGTAGTTTGGAGCACTGGTTCGATCTGCCGTAGGAATGCATGGTCAGACCTGTAGTTTGGAGCAGTGGTTAGATAAGCAGTAAGAATGAATGGTCAGACCTGTTGTATGTTGCAGTGGTTAGATCAGCAGTGGGAATGAATGGTCAGACCTGTAGTATAGAGCAGTGGTAGGACTAGCAGTGGGAATGAATGGTCAGACCTGTAGTATGAAGCAGGGGTGAGCTCAGCTGTGGGAATGAATGGTCAGACCTGTAGTATGGAGCAGTGGTTTGATCAGCAGTGGGAATGAATGGTCAGACCTGTAGTTTGGCGCAGTGGTAAGATTAGCAGTAGGAATGAATGGTCAGACCTGTAGTATGGAGCAGTGGTTAGATCAGCAGTGAGAATTAATGGTTGGACCTTTCGCATGGAGCAGTGGTTAGATCAACAGTAAGAATGAATGATCAGATCTGTAGTACGGAGCAGTGTTAAGATCAGCTGTGGGAATGAATGGTCAGGCCTGTAGTATGGAGCAGTGGTTTCATCAGCAGTGGGAATGAATGGTCAGACCTGTAGTATGGAGCAGTGGTTAGATCAGCTGTGGGAATGAATGGTCAGGCCTGAAGTATGGAGCAGTGGTTTCATCAGCAGTGGGAATGAATGGTCAGACCTGTAGTATGGAGCAGTGGTTAGATCAGCAGTGGGATTGAATGGTCAGACCTGTAGTTTGGAGCAGTGGTTAGATAAGCAGTAGGAAAGGATGGTCAGACCTTTAGTTTGAAGCAGTGGTTAGATTAGCAGTGGGAATGAATGGTCAGACCTGTAGTATGGAGCAGTGGTTTGATCAGCAGTGGGAATGAATGTTCAGACCTGTAGTATGGAGCAGTGGTTAGATCAGCAGTAGGACTGAATGGTCAGACCTGTCGTATGGAGCAGTGGTTAGATCAGCTGTGGGAATGAATGGTCAGGCCTGTAGTATGGAGCAGTGGTTTGATCAGCTGTGGGAATGAATGGTCAGACCTGTAGTATGGAGCAGTGGTTAGATTAGCAGTGGGAATGAATGGTCAGACCTGTAGTATGGAGCAGTGGTTTGATCAGCAGTGGGAATTAATGGTCAGACCTGTAGTATGGAGCAGTGGTTAGATCAGCAGTGGGATTGAATGGTCAGACCTGTAGTTTGGAGCAGTGGTTAGATAAGCAGTGAGAATGAATGGTCAGACCTGTTGTATGGAGCAGTGGTTAGATCAGCAGAGGGAATGAATGGCCAGACCTGTAGTATGGAGCAGTGGTTTGATCAGCAGTGGGAATTAATGGTCAGACCTGTAGTTTGGCGCAGTGGTTAGATTAGCAGTAGGAATGAATGGCCAGACCTGTAGTATGGTACAGTGGTTAGATCAGCAGTCGGAATAAATGGTGGGACCTTTAGCATGGAGCAGTGGTTAGATCAACAGTAAGAATGAATGATCAGATGTGTAGTACGGAGCATTGGTTAGGTCAGCAGTGAAAATGAACGGTCAGACCTGGAGTATGGAGCAGTGGTTAGATCAGCAGTAGGACTGAATGGTCAGACCTGTAGTATGGAGCAGTGGTTAGATCAGCTGTGGGAATGAATGGTCAGGCGGGTAGTATGGAGCAGTGGTTTCATCAGCAGTGGGAATGAATGGTCAGACCTGTAGTTTGGAGCATTGGTTTGATCAGCAGTGGGAATGAATGGTCAGACCTGTAGTATGGAGCAGTGGTTAGATCAGCTGTAGGACTGAATGGTCAGACCTGTAGTATGGAGCAGTGGTAAGATTAGCAGTGGGAATGAATGGTCAGACCTGTAGTATGGAGCAGTGGTTTGATCAGCAGTGGGAATAAATGGTCAGACCTGTAGTTTGGAGCATTGGTTTGATCAGCAGTGGGAATGAATGGTCAGACCTGTAGTATGGAGCAGTGGTTTCATCAGCAGTGGGAATAAATGGTCAGACCTGTAGTTTGGAGCATTGGTTTGATCAGCAGTGGGAATGAATGGTCAGACCTGTAGTACAGTAGTGGTTTGATCAGCAGTGGGAATAAATGGTCATACCTGTAGTTTGGCGCAGTGGTTAGATTAGCAGTAGGAATGAATGGTCAGACCTGTAGTATGGTACAGTGGTTAGATCAGCAGTGGGAATAAATGGTGGGACCTTTAGCATAGAGCAGTGGTTAGATCAACAGTAAGAATGAATGATCAGATGTGTAGTACGGAGCAGTGGTTAGATCAGCAGTGGGAATGAATGGTCAGACCTGTAGTATGGAGAAGTGGTAAGATCAGCAGTGGCAATGAATGGTCAGACCTGTAGTATGAAGCAGTGGTTTGATCAGCATAGGGAATGAATGGTCAGACCTGTAGTATGGAGCAGTGGTTAGATTAGCAGTAGGAATGAATGGTCAGACCTGTAGTATGGAGCAGTGGTTTCATCAGCAGTGGGAATAAATGGTCAGACCTGTAGTTTGGAGCATTGGTTTGATCAGCAGTGGGAATGAATGTCAGACCTGTAGTACGGAGCAGTGGTTTGATCAGCAGTAGGAATGAATGGTCAGAACTGTAGTTTGGAGCTGTGGTTAGATTAGCAGTAGGAATGAATGGTCAGACCTGTAGTATGGAGTAGTGGTTTGATCAGCAGTGGGAATGAATGGTCAGACCTGTAGTTTGTAGCAGTGGTTAGATTAGTAGTAGGAATGAATGGTCAAACCTGTAGTTTGTAGCAGTGGTTAGATTAGCAGTAGGAATGAATGGTCAGACCTGTAGTATGGAGCAGTGGTTAGATCAGCTGTGGGAATGAATGGTCAGACCTGTAGTCTGGAGCATTGGAAAGATCAGCAGTGGAAATGAATGGTCAAACCTGTAGTATGGAGCAGTGGTTAGATCAGCAGAGGGAATGAATGGTCAGACCTGTAGTATGGAGCAGTGGTTAGATTAGCAGTAGGAATGAATGGTCAGACCTGTAGTATGGAGCAGTGGTTAGATCAGCAGTGGGAATAAATGGTGGGACCTTTAGCATGGAGCAGTGGTTAGATCAGCAGTAAGAATGAATGGTCAGACCTGTAGTACGAAGCAGTGGTTAGATCAGCAGTGGGAAGGAATGGTCAGACCTGTAGTATGGAGCAGTGGTTAGATCAGCTGTGGGAATGAATGGTCAGACCTTTAGTCTGGAGCAGTGGTTAGATCCGCTAGGGGAATGAATGGTCAGGCCTGTAGTATGGAGCAGTGGTTTCATCAGCAGTGGGAATAAATGGTCAGACCCGTACTTTGGAGCATTGGTTTGATCAGCAGTGGGAATGAATGGTCAGACCAGTAGTATGGAGCAGTGGTTTGATCAGCAGTGGGAATGAATGGTCAGACCTGTAGTACGGAGCAGTGGTTTGATCAGCAGTGGGAATGAATGGTCAGACCTGTAGTATGGAGTAGTGGTTTGATCAGCAGTGGGAATGAATGGTCAGACCTGTAGTACGGAGCAGTGGTTTGATCAGCAGTAGGAATGAATGGTCAGACCTGTAGTATTGAGTAGTGGTTTGATCAGCAGTGGGAATGAATGGTCAGACCTATAGTTTGGAGCAGTGGTTCGATCTGCCGTAGGAATGCATGGTCAGACCTGTGGTATGGAGCAGTGGTTAGATCAGCAATGGGAATGAATGGTCAGACCTGTAGTATGGAGCAGTGGTTTCATCAGCAGTGGGAATAAATGGTCAGACCTGTAGTTTGGAGCATTGGTTTGATCAGCAGTGGGAATGAATGGTCAGACCTGTAGTATGGAGCAGTGGTTTCATCAGCAGTAGGAATAAATGGTCAGACCTGTAGTTTGGAGCATTGGTTTGATCAGCAGTGGGAATGAATGGTCAGACCTGTAGTACAGTAGTGGTTTGGTCAGCAGTGGGAATGAATGGTCAGACCTGTAGTACGGAGCAGTGGTTTGATCAGCAGTAGGAATGAATGGTCAGACCTGGAGTATGGAGTAGTGGTTTGATCAGCAGTGGGAATGAATGGTCAGACCTGTAGTTTGGAGCAGTGGTTCGATCTGCCGTAGGAATGCATGGTCAGACCTGAAGTTTGGAGCAGTGGTTAGATAAGCAGTAAGAATGAATGGTCAGACCTGTTGTATGTTGCAGTGGTTAGATCAGCAGTGGGAATGAATGGTCAGACCTGTAGTATGGAGCAGTGGTAGGACTAGCAGTGGGAATGAATGGTCAGACCTGTAGTATGAAGCAGGGGTGAGCTCAGCAGTGGGAATGAATGGTCAGACCTGTAGTATGGAGCAGTGGTTTGATCAGCAGTGGGAATGAATGGTCAGACCTGTAGTTTGGCGCAGTGGTAAGATTAGCAGTAGGAATGAATGGTCAGACCTGTAGTATGGAGCAGTGGTTAGATCAGCAGTGAGAATTAATGGTTGGACCTTTAGCATGGAGCAGTGGTTAGATCAACAGTAAGAATGAATGATCAGATCTGTAGTACGGAGCAGTGTTAAGATCAGCTGTGGGAATGAATGGTCAGGCCTGTAGTATGGAGCAGTGGTTTCATCAGCAGTGGGAATGAATGGTCAGACCTGTAGTATGGAGCAGTGGTTAGATCAGCTGTGGGAATGAATGGTCAGGCTTGAAGTATGGAGCAGTGGTTTCATCAGCAGTGGGAATGAATGGTCAGACCTGTAGTATGGAGCAGTGGTTAGATCAGCAGTGGGATTGAATGGTCAGACCTGTAGTTTGGAGCAGTGGTTAGATAAGCAGTAGGAAAGGATGGTCAGACCTTTAGTTTGAAGCAGTGGTTAGATTAGCAGTGGGAATGAATGGTCAGACCTGTAGTATGGAGCAGTGGTTTGATCAGCAGTGGGAATGAATGTTCAGACCTGTAGTATGGAGCAGTGGTTAGATCAGCAGTAGGACTGAATGGTCAGACCTGTCGTATGGAGCAGTGGTTAGATC
Organism: Gymnothorax reevesii; assembly: GCA_029721435.1. Lineage (NCBI taxonomy): Eukaryota > Metazoa > Chordata > Actinopteri > Anguilliformes > Muraenidae > Gymnothorax > Gymnothorax reevesii. The sequence continues at coordinate 43,395,093 of CM056587.1, read as the reverse complement.
AGCTGTGGGAATGAATGGTCAGGCCTGTAGTATGGAGCAGTGGTTTGATCAGCTGTGGGAATGAATGGTCAGACCTGTAGTATGGAGCAGTGGTTAGATTAGCAGTGGGAATGAATGGTCAGACCTGTAGTATGGAGCAGTGGTTTGATCAGCAGTGGGAATTAATGGTCAGACCTGTAGTATGGAGCAGTGGTTAGATCAGCAGTGGGATTGAATGATCAGACCTGTAGTTTGGAGCAGTGGTTAGATAAGCAGTGAGAATGAATGGTCAGACCTGTTGTATGGAGCAGTGGTTAGATCAGCAGAGGGAATGAATGGCCAGACCTGTAGTATGGAGCAGTGGTAAGATCAGCAGTGGGAATGAATGGTCCGACCTGTAGTTTGGCGCAGTGGTTAGATTAGCAGTAGGAATGAATGGCCAGACCAGTAGTATGGTACAGTGGTTAGATCAGCAGTCGGAATAAATGGTGGGACCTTTAGCATGGAGCAGTGGTTAGATCAACAGTAACAATGAATGATCAGATGTGTAGTACGGAGAAGATCAGCAGTGGGAATGAATGGTCAGACCTGTAGTATGGAGCAGTGGTTAGATCAGCAGTAGGACTGAATGGACAGACCTGTAGTATGGAGCAGTGGTTAGATCAGCTGTGGGAATGAATGGTCAGGCCTGTAGTATGGAGCAGTGGTTTCATCAGCAGTGGGAATGAATGGTCAGACCTGTAGTTTGGAGCATTGGTTTGATCAGCAGTGGGAATGAATGGTCTGACCTGTAGTATGGAGCAGTGGTTAGATCAGCTGTAGGACTGAATGGTCAGACCTGTAGTATGGAGCAGTGGTAAAATTAGCAGTGGGAATGAATGGTCAGACCTGTAGTATGGAGCAGTGGTTTGATCAGCAGTGGGAATTAATGGTCATACCTGTAGTTTGGCGCAGTGGTTAGATTAGCAGTAGGAATGAATGGTCAGACCTGTAGTATGGTACAGTGGTTAGATCAGCAGTGGGAATAAATGGTGGGACCTTTAGCAAAGAGCAGTGGTTAGATCAACAGTAAGAATGAATGATCAGATGTGTAGTTCGGAGCAGTGGTTAGATCAGCAGTGGGAATGAATGGTCAGACCTGTAGTATGGAGCAGTGGTTAGATCAGTAGTAGGACTGAATGGTCAGACCTGTAGTATGGAGCAGTGGTTAGATCAGCTGTGGGAATGAATGGTCAGGCCTGTAGTATGGAGCAGTGGTTTCATCAGCAGTGGGAATGAATGGTCAGACCTATAGTTTGGAGCATTGGTTTGATCAGCAGTGGGAATGAATGGTCAGACCTGTAGTATGGAGCAGTGGTTTGATCAGCAGTGGGAATGAATGGTCAGACCTGTAGTACGGAGCAGTGGTTTGATCAGCAGTGGGAATGAATGGTCAGACCTGTAGTATGGAGTAGTGGTTTGATCAGCAATGGGAATGAATGGTCAGACCTGTAGTACGGAGCAGTGGTTTGATCAGCAGTAGGAATGAATGGTCAGACCTGTAGTATTGAGTAGTGGTTTGATCAGCAGTGGGAATGAATGGTCAGACCTGTAGTTTGGAGCAGTGGTTCGATCTGCCGTAGGAATGCATGGTCAGACCTGTAGTATGGAGCAGTGGTTAGATCAGCAATGGGAATGAATGGTCAGACCTGTAGTATGGAGCAGTGGTTTCATCAGCAGTGGGAATAAATGGTCAGACCTGTAGTTTGGAGCATTGGTTTGATCAGCAGTGGGAATGAATGGTCAGACCTGTAGTACGGAGCAGTGGTTTGATCAGCAGTGGGAATGAATGGTCAGACCTGTAGTACGGAACAGTGGTTTGATCAGCAGTAGGAATGAATGGTCAGACCTGTAGTATGGAGTAGTGGTTTGATCAGCAGTGGGAATGAATGGTCAGACCTGTAGTTTGGAGCAGTGGTTCGATCTGCCGTAGGAATGCATGGTCAGACCTGTAGTTTGGAGCAGTGGTTAGATAAGCAGTAAGAATGAATGGTCAGACCTGTTGTATGTTGCAGTGGTTAGATCAGCAGTGGGAATGAATGGTCAGACCTGTAGTATGGAGCAGTGGTAGGACTAGCAGTGGGAATGAATGGTCAGACCTGTAGTATGAAGCAGGGGTGAGCTCAGCAGTGGGAATGAATGGTCAGACCTGTAGTATGGAGCAGTGGTTTGATCAGCAGTGGGAATGAATGGTCAGACCTGTAGTTTGGCGCAGTGGTAAGATTAGCAGTAGGAATGAATGGTCAGACCTGTAGTATGGAGCAGTGGTTAGATCAGCAGTGAGAATTCATGGTTGGACCTTTAGCATGGAGCAGTGGTTAGATCAACAGTAAGAATGAATGATCAGATCTGTAGTACGGAGCAGTGTTAAGATCAGCTGTGGGAATGAATGGTCAGGCCTGTAGTATGGAGCAGTGGTTTCATCAGCAGTGGGAATGAATGGTCAGACCTGTAGTATGGAGCAGTGGTTAGATCAGCAGTGGGATTGAATGGTCAGACCAGTAGTTTGGAGCAGTGGTTAGATAAGCAGTAGGAAAGGATGGTCAGACCTTTAGTTTGAAGCAGTGGTTAGATTAGCAGTGGGAATGAATGGTCAGACCTGTAGTATGGAGCAGTGGTTTGATCAGCAGTGGGAATGAATGTTCAGACCTGTAGTATGGAGCAGTGGTTAGATCAGCAGTAGGACTGAATGGTCAGACCTGTCGTATGGAGCAGTGGTTAGATCAGCTGTGGGAATGAATGGTCAGGCCTGTAGTATGGAGCAGTGGTTTGATCAGCTGTGGGAATGAATGGTCAGACCTGTAGTATGGAGCAGTGGTTAGATTAGCAGTGGGAATGAATGGTCAGACCTGTAGTATGGAGCAGTGGTTTGATCAGCAGTGGGAATTAATGGTCAGACCTGTAGTATGGAGCAGTGGTTAGATCAGCAGTGGGATTGAATGGTCAGACCTGTAGTTTGGAGCAGTGGTTAGATAAGCAGTGAGAATGAATGGTCAGACCTGTTGTATGGAGCAGTGGTTAGATCAGCAGAGGAAATGAATGGCCAGACCTGTAGTATGGAGCAGTGGTAAGATCAGCAGTGGGAATGAATGGTCAGACCTGTAGTTTGACGCAGTGGTTAGATTAGCAGTAGGAATGAATGGCCAAACCTGAAGTATGGTACAGTGGTTAGATCAGCAGTCGGAATAAATGGTGGGACCTTTAGCATGGAGCAGTGGTTAGATCAACAGTAAGAATGAATGATCAGATGTGTAGTACGGAGCAGTGGTTAGATCAGCAGTGGGAATGAATGGTCAGACCTGTAGTATGGAGCAGTGGTTAGATCAGCAGTAGGACTGAATGGTCAGACCTGTAGTATGGAGCAGTGGTTAGATCAGCTGTGGGAATGAATGGTCAGGCCGGTAGTATGGAGCAGTGGTTTCATCAGCAGTGGGAATGAATGGTCAGACCTGTAGTTTGGAGCATTGGTTTGATCAGCAGTGGGAATGAATGGTCAGACCTGTAGTATGGAGCAGTGGTTAGATCAGCTGTAGGACTGAATGGTCAGACCTGTAGTATTGAGCAGTGGTAAGATTAGCAGTGGGAATGAATGGTCAGACCTGTAGTATGGAGCAGTGGTTTGATCAGCAGTGGGAATTAATGGTCATACCTGTAGTTTGGCGCAGTGGTTAGATTAGCAGTAGGAATGAATGGTCAGACCTGTAGTATGGTACAGTGGTTAGATCAGCAGTGGGAATAAATGGTGGGACCTTTAGCATAGAGCAGTGGTTTGATCAACAGCAAGAATGAATGATCAGATGTGTAGTACGGAGCAGTGGTTAGATCAGCAGTGGGAATGAATGGTCAGACCTGTAGTATGGAGCAGTGGTTCGATCAGTAGTAGGACTGAATGGTCAGACCTGTAGTATGGAGCAGTGGTTAGATCAGCTGTGGGAATGAATGGTCAGGCCTGTAGTATGGAGCAGTGGTTTCATCAGCAGTGGGAATGAATGGTCAGACCTGTAGTTTGGAGCATTGGTTTGATCAGCATATGGAATGACTGGTCAGACCCGTAGTACAGAGCAGTGGTTTGATCAGCAGTAGGAATGCATGGTCAGACCTGTAGTTTGTATTAATGGTTAGATTAGCATTAGGAATGAATGGTCAGACCTGTAGTATTGAGAAGTGGTAAGATCAGCAGTGGCAATGAATGGTCAGACCTGTAGTATGAAGCAGTGGTTTGATCAGCATAGGGAATGAATGGTCAGACCTGTAGTATGGAGCAGTGGTTAGATCAGCAGTGGGAATAAATGGTGGGACCTTTAGCATGGAGCAGTGGTTAGATCAGCTGTGGGAATGAATGGTCAGGCCTGTAGTATGGAGCAGTGGTTTCATCAGCAGTGGGAATAAATGGTCAGACCTGTAGTTTGGAGCATTGGTTTGATCAGCAGTGGGAATGAATGGTCAGACCTGTAGAATGGAGCAGTGGTTTGATCAGCAGTGGGAATGAATGGTCAGACCTGTATTACGGAGCAGTGGTTTGATCAGCAGTGGGAATGAATGGTCAGACCTGTAGTATGGAGTAGTGGTTTGATCAGCAGTGGGAATGAATGGTCAGACCTGTAGTACGGAGCAGTGGTTTGATCAGCAGTAGGAATGAATGGTCAGACCTGTAGTATTGAGTAGTGTTTTGATCAGCAGTGGGAATGAATGGTCAGACCTGTAGTTTGGAGCAGTGGTTCGATCTGCCGTAGGAATGCATGGTCAGACCTGTAGTATGGAGCAGTGGTTAGATCAGCAATGGGAATGAATGGTCAGACCTGTAGTATGGAGCAGTGGTTTCATCAGCAGTGGGAATAAATGGTCAGACCTGTAGTTTGAAGCATTGGTTTGATCAGCAGTGGGAATGAATGGTCAGACCTGTAGTATGGAGCAGTGGTTTCATCAGCAGTGGGAATAAATGGTCAGACCTGTAGTTTGGAGCATTGGTTTGATCAGCAGTGGGAATGAATGGTCCGACCTGTAGTACGGAGCAGTGGTTTGATCAGCAGTGGGAATGAATGGTCAGACCTGTAGTACGGAGCAGTGGTTTGATCAGCAGTAGGAATGAATGGTCAGACCTGTAGTATGGAGTAGTGGTTTGATCAGCAGTGGGAATGAATGGTCAGACCTGTAGTTTGGAGCAGTGGTTCGATCTGCCGTAGGAATGCATGGTCAGACCTGTAGTTTGGAGCAGTGGTTAGATAAGCAGTAAGAATGAATGGTCAGACCTGTTGTATGTTGCAGTGGTTAGATCAGCAGTGGGAATGAATGGTCAGACCTGTAGTATGGAGCAGTGGTAGGACTAGCAGTGGGAATGAATGGTCAGACCTGTAGTATGAAGCAGGGGTGAGCTCAGCAGTGGGAATGAATGGTCAGACCTGTAGTATGGAGCAGTGGTTTGATCAGCAGTGGGAATGAATGGTCAGACCTGTAGTTTGGCGCAGTGGTAAGATTAACAGTAGGAATGAATGGTCAGACCTGTAGTATGGAGCAGTGGTTAGATCAGCAGTGAGAATTAATGGTTGGACCTTTAGCATGGAGCAGTGGTTAGATCAACAGTAAGAATGAATGATCAGATCTTTAGTACGGAGCAGTGTTAAGATCAGCTGTGGGAATGAATGGTCAGGCCTGTAGTATGGAGCAGTGGTTTCATCAGCAGTGGGAATGAATGGTCAGACCTGTAGTATGGAGCAGTGGTTAGATCAGCTGTGGGAATGAATGGTCAGGCCTGAAGTATGGAGCAGTGGTTTCATCAGCAGTGGGAATGAATGGTCAGACCTGTAGTATGGACCAGTGGTTAGATCAGCAGTGGGATTGAATGGTCAGACCTGTAGTTTGGAGCAGTGGTTAGATAAGCAGTAGGAAAGGATGGTCAGACCTTTAGTTTGAAGCAGTGGTTAGATTAGCAGTGGGAATGAATGGTCAGACCTGTAGTATGGAGCAGTGGTTTGATCAGCAGTGGGAATGAATGTTCAGACCTGTAGTATGGAGCAGTGGTTAGATCAGCAGTAGGACTGAATGGTCAGACCTGTCGTATAGAGCAGTGGTTAGATCAGCTGTGGGAATGAATGGTCAGGCCTGTAGTACGGAGCAGTGGTTTGATCAGCAGTAGGAATGAATGGTCAGACCTGTAGTATTGAGTAGTGGTTTGATCAGCAGTGGGAATGAATGGTCAGACCTGTAGTTTGGAGCAGTGGTTCGATCTGCCGTAGGAATGCATGGTCAGACCTGTAGTATGGAGCAGTGGTTAGATCAGCAATGGGAATGAATGGTCAGACCTGTAGTATGGAGCAGTGGTTTCATCAGCAGTGGGAATAAATGGTCAGACCTGTAGTTTGAAGCATTGGTTTGATCAGCAGTGGGAATGAATGGTCAGACCTGTAGTATGGAGGAGTGGTTTCATCAGCAGTGGGAATAAATGGTCAGACCTGTAGTTTGGAGCATTGGTTTGATCAGCAGTGGGAATGAATGGTCCGACCTGTAGTACGGAGCAGTGGTTTGATCAGCAGTGGGAATGAATGGTCAGACCTGTAGTACGGAGCAGTGGTTTGATCAGTAGTAGGAATGAATGGTCAGACCTGTAGTATGGAGTAGTGGTTTGATCAGCAGTGGGAATGAATGGTCAGACCTGTAGTTTGGAGCAGTGGTTCAATCTGCCGTAGGAATGCATGGTCAGACCTGTAGTTTGGAGCAGTGGTTAGATAAGCAGTAAGAATGAATGGTCAGACCTGTTGTATGTTGCAGTGGTTAGATCAGCAGTGGGAATGAATGGTCAGACCTGTAGTATGGAGCAGTGGTAGGACTAGCAGTGGGAATGAATGGTCAGACCTGTAGTATGAAGCAGGGGTGAGCTCAGCAGTGGGAATGAATGGTCAGACCTGTAGTATGGAGCAGTGGTTTGATCAGCAGTGGGAATGAATGGTCAGACCTGTAGTTTGGCGCAGTGGTAAGATTAACAGTAGGAATGAATGGTCAGACCTGTAGTATGGAGCAGTGGTTAGATCAGCAGTGAGAATTAATGGTTGGACCTTTAGCATGGAGCAGTGGTTAGATCAACAGTAAGAATGAATGATCAGATCTTTAGTACGGAGCAGTGTTAAGATCAGCTGTGGGAATGAATGGTCAGGCCTGTAGTATGGAGCAGTGGTTTCATCAGCAGTGGGAATGAATGGTCAGACCTGTAGTATGGAGCAGTGGTTAGATCAGCTGTGGGAATGAATGGTCAGGCCTGAAGTATGGAGCAGTGGTTTCATCAGCAGTGGGAATGAATGGTCAGACCTGTAGTATGGACCAGTGGTTAGATCAGCAGTGGGATTGAATGGTCAGACCTGTAGTTTGGAGCAGTGGTTAGATAAGCAGTAGGAAAGGATGGTCAGACCTTTAGTTTGAAGCAGTGGTTAGATTAGCAGTGGGAATGAATGGTCAGACCTGTAGTATGGAGCAGTGGTTTGATCAGCAGTGGGAATGAATGTTCAGACCTGTAGTATGGAGCAGTGGTTAGATCAGCTGTGGGAATGAATGGTCAGGCCTGTAGTATGGAGCAGTGGTTAGATTAGCAGTGGGAATGAATGGTCAGACCTGTAGTATGGAGCAGTGGTTTGATCAGCAGTGGGAATTAATGGTCAGACCTGTAGTATGGAGCAGTGGTTAGATCAGCAGTGGGATTGAATGGTCAGACCTGTAGTTTGGAGCAGTGGTTAGATAAGCAGTGAGAATGAATGGTCAGACCTGTTGTATGGAGCAGTGGTTAGATCAGCTGTGGGAATGAATGGTCAGACCTGTAGTATGGAGCAGTGGTTAGATTAGCAGTGGGAATGAATGGTCAGACCTGTAGTATGGAGCAGTGGTTTGATCAGCAGTGGGAATTAATGGTCAGACCTGTAGTATGGAGCAGTGGTTAGATCAGCAGTGGGATTGAATGGTCAGACCTGTAGTTTGGAGCAGTGGTTAGATAAGCAGTGAGAATGAATGGTCAGACCTGTTGTATGGAGCAGTGGTAAGATCAGCAGTGGGAATGAATGGTCAGACCTGTAGTTTGGCGCAGTGGTTAGATTAGCAGTAGGAATGAATGGCCAGACCTGTAGTATGGTACAGTGGTTAGATCAGCAGTCGGAATGAATGGTCAGACCTGTAGTTTGGCGCAGTGGTTAGATTAGCAGTAGGACTGAATGGTCAGACCTGTCGTATGGAGCAGTGGTTAGATCAGCTGTGGGAATGAATGGTCAGGCCTGTAGTATGGAGCAGTGGTTTGATCAGCTGTGGGAATGAATGGTCAGACCTGTAGTATGGAGCAGTGGTTAGATTAGCAGTGGGAATGAATGGTCAGACCTGTAGTATGGAGCAGTGGTTTGATCAGCAGTGGGAATTAATGGTCAGACCTGTAGTATGGAGCAGTGGTTAGATCAGCAGTGGGATTGAATGGTCAGACCTGTAGTTTGGAGCAGTGGTTAGATAAGCAGTGAGAATGAATGGTCAGACCTGTTGTATGGAGCAGTGGTTAGATCAGCAGAGGGAATGAATGGCCAGACCTGTAGTATGGAGCAGTGGTAAGATCAGCAGTGGGAATGAATGGTCAGACCTGTAGTTTGGCGCAGTGGTTAGATTAGCAGTAGGAATGAATGGCCAGACCTGTAGTATGGTACAGTGGTTAGATCAGCAGTCGGAATAAATGGTGGGACCTTAAGCATGGAGCAGTGGTTAGATCAACAGTAAGAATGAATGATCAGATGTGTAGTACGGAGCAGTGGTTAGATCAGCAGTGGGAATGAATGGTCAGACCTGTAGTATGGAGCAGTGGTTAGATCAGCAGTAGGACTGAATGGTCAGACCTGTAGTATGGAGCAGTGGTTAGATCAGCTGTGGGAATGAATGGTCAGGCCGGTAGTATGGAGCAGTGGTTTCATCAGCAGTGGGAATGAATGGTCAGACCTGTAGTTTGGAGCATTGGTTTGATCAGCAGTGGGAATGAATGGTCAGACCTGTAGTATGGAGCAGTGGTTAGATCAGCTGTAGGACTGAATGGTCAGACCTGTAGTATGGAGCAGTGGTAAGATTAGCAGTGGGAATGAATGGTCAGACCTGTAGTATGGAGCAGTGGTTTGATCAGCAGTGGGAATTAATGGTCATACCTGTAGTTTGGCGCAGTGGTTAGATTAGCAGTAGGAATGAATGGTCAGACCTGCAGTATGGTACAGTGGTTAGATCAGCAGTGGGAATAAATGGTGGGACCTTTAGCATAGAGCAGTGGTTAGATCAACAGTAAGAATGAATGATCAGATGTGTACTACGGAGCAGTGGTTAGATCAGCAGTGGGAATGAATGGTCAGACCTGTAGTATGGAGCAGTGGTTAGATCAGTAGTAGGACTGAATGGTCAGACCTGTAGTATGGAGCAGTGGTTAGATCAGCTGTGGGAATGAATGGTCAGGCCTGTAGTATGGAGCAGTGGTTTCATCAGCAGTGGGAATGACTGGTCAGACCCTTAGTACAGAGCAGTGGTTTGATCAGCAGTAGGAATGCATGGTCAGACCTGTAGTTTGTATTAATGGTTAGATTAGCATTAGGAATGAATGGTCAGACCTGTAGTATGGAGAAGTGGTAAGATCAGCAGTGGCAATGAATGGTCAGACCTGTAGTATGAAGCAGTGGTTTGATCAGCATAGGGAATGAATGGTCAGACCTGTAGTATGGAGCAGTGGTTAGATTAGCAGTAGGAATGAATGGTCAGACCTGTAGTATGGAGCAGTGGTTAGATCAGCAGTGGGAATAAATGGTGGGACCTTTAGCATGGAGCAGTGGTTAGATCAGCTGTGGGAATGAATGGTCAGGCCTGTAGTATGGAGCAGTGGTTTCATCAGCAGTGGGAATAAATGGTCAGACCTGTAGTTTGGAGCATTGGTTTGATCAGCAGTGGGAATGAATGGTCAGACCTGTAGTATGGAGCAGTGGTTTGATCAGCAGTGGGAATGAATGGTCAGAACTGTAGTACGGAGCAGTGGTTTGATCAGCAGTGGGAATGAATGGTCAGACCTGTAGTATGGAGTAGTGGTTTGATCAGCAGTGGGAATGAATGGTCAGACCTGTAGTACGGAGCAGTGGTTTGATCAGCAGTAGGAATGAATGGTCAGACCTGTAGTATTGAGTAGTGGTTTGATCAGCAGTGGGAATGAATGGTCAGACCTGTAGTTTGGAGCAGTGGTTCGATCTGCCTTAGGAATGCATGGTCAGACCTGTAGTATGGAGCAGTGGTTAGATCAGCAATGGGAATGAATGGTCAGACCTGTAGTATGGAGCAGTGGTTTCATCAGCAGTGGGAATAAATGGTCAGACCTGTAGTTTGGAGCATTGGTTTGATCAGCAGTGGGAATGAATGGTCAGACCTGTAGTATGGAGCAGTGGTTTCATCAGCAGTGGGAATAAATGGTCAGACCTGTAGTTTGGAGCATTGGTTTGATCAGCAGTGGGAATGAATGGTCAGACCTGTAGTACGGAGCAGTGGTTTGATCAGCAGTGGGAATGAATGGTCAGACCTGTAGTACAGAGCAGTGGTTTGATCAGCAGTAGGAATGAATGGTCAGACCTGTAGTATGGAGTAGTGGTTTGATCAGCAGTGGGAATGAATGGTCAGACCTGTAGTTTGGAGCAGTGGTTCGATCTGCCGTAGGAATGCATGGTCAGACCTGTAGTTTGGAGCAGTGGTTAGATAAGCAGTAAGAATGAATGGTCAGACCTGTTGTATGTTGCAGTGGTTAGATCAGCAGTGGGAATGAATGGTCAGACCTGTAGTATGGAGCAGTGGTAGGACTAGCAGTGGGAATGAATGGTCAGACCTGTAGTATGAAGCAGGGGTGAGCTCAGCAGTGGGAATGAATGGTCAGACCTGTAGTATGGAGCAGTGGTTTGATCAGCAGTGGGAATGAATGGTCAGACCTGTAGTTTGGCGCAGTGGTAAGATTAGCAGTAGGAATGAATGGTCAGACCTGTAGTATGGAGCAGTGGTTAGATCAGCAGTGAGAATTAATGGTTGGACCTTTAGCATGGAGCAGTGGTTAGATCAACAGTAAGAATGAATGATCAGATCTGTAGTACGGAGCAGTGTTAAGATCAGCTGTGGGAATGAATGGTCAGGCCTGTAGTATGGAGCAGTGGTTTCATCAGCAGTGGGAATGAATGGTCAGACCTGTAGTATGGAGCAGTGGTTAGATCAGCTGTGGGAATGAATGGTCAGGCTTGAAGTATGGAGCAGTGGTTTCATCAGCAGTGGGAATGAATGGTCAGACCTGTAGTATGGAGCAGTGGTTAGATCAGCAGTGGGATTGAATGGTCAGACCTGTAGTTTGGAGCAGTGGTTAGATAAGCAGTAGGAAAGGATGGTCAGACCTTTAGTTTGAAGCAGTGGTTAGATTAGCAGTGGGAATGAATGGTCAGTCCTGTAGTATGGAGCAGTGGTTAGATCAGCTGTGGGAATGAATGGTCAGGCCTGTAGTATGGAGCAGTGGTTTCATCAGCAGTGGGAATGAATGGTCAGACCTGTAGTTTGGAGCATTGGTTTGATCAGCAGTGGGAATGAATGGTCAGACCTGTAATATGGAGCAGTGGTTTGATCAGCAGTGGGAATGAATGGTCAGACCTGTAGTACGGAGCAGTGGTTTGATCAGCAGTGGGAATGAATGGTCAGACCTGTAGTATGGAGTAGTGGTTTGATCAGCAGTGGGAATGAATGGTCAGACCTGTAGTACGGAGCAGTGGTTTGATCAGCAGTAGGAATGAATGGTCAGACCTGTAGTATTGAGTAGTGGTTTGATCAGCAGTGGGAATGAATGGTCAGACCTGTAGTATGGAGCAGTGGTTTCATCAGCAGTGGGAATAAATGGTCAGACCTATAGTTTGGAGCATTGGTTTGATCAGCAGTGGGAATGAATGGTCAGACCTGTAGTATGGAGCAGTGGTTTCATCAGCAGTGGGAATAAATGGTCAGACCTGTAGTTTGGAGCATTGGTTTGATCAGCAGTGGGAATGAATGGTCAGACCTGTAGTACGGAGCAGTGGTTTGATCAGCAGTGGGAATGAATGGTCAGACCTGTAGTTTGGAGCAGTGGTTCGATCTGCCGTAGGAATGCATGGTCAGACCTGTAGTTTGGAGCAGTGGTTAGATAAGCAGTAAGAATGAATAGTCAGACCTGTTGTATGTTGCAGTGGTTAGATCAGCAGTGGGAATGAATGGTCAGACCTGTAGTATGAAGCAGTGGTAGGACTAGCAGTGGGAATGAATGGTCAGACCTGTAGTATGAAGTAGGGGTGAGCTCAGCAGTGGGAGTGAATGGTCAGACCTGTAGTTTGGAGCAGTGGTTTGATCAGCAGTGGGAATGAATGGTCAGACCTGTAGTTTGGCGCAGTGGTAAGATTAGCAGTAGGAATGAATGGTCAGACCTGTAGTATGGAGCAGTGGTTAGATCAGCAGTGAGAATTAATGGTTGGACCTTTAGCATGGAGCAGTGGTTAGATCAACAGTAAGAATGAATGATCAGATCTGTAGTACGGAGCAGTGTTAAGATCAGCTGTGGGAATGAATGGTCAGGCCTGAAGTATGGAGCACTGGTTTCATCAGCAGTGGGAATGAATGGTCAGACCTGTAGTATGGAGCAGTGGTTAGTTCAGCTGTGGGAATGAATGGTCAGGCCTGAAGTATGGAGCAGTGGTTTCATCAGCAGTGGGAATGAATGGTCAGACCTGTAGTATGGAGCAGTGGTTAGATCAGCAGTGGGATTGAATGGTCAGACCTGTAGTTTCGAGCAGTGGTTAGATAAGCAGTAGGAAAGGATGGTCAGACCTTTAGTTTGAAGCAGTGGTTAGATTAGCAGTGGGAATGAATGGTCAGACCTGTAGTATGGAGCAGTGGTTTGATCAGCAGTGGGAATGAATGGTCAGACCTGTAGTATGGAGCAGTGGTTAGATCAGCAGTAGGACTGAATGGTCAGACCTGTCGTATGGAGCAGTGGTTAGATCAGCTGTGGGAATGAATGGTCAGGCCTGTAGTATGGAGCAGTGGTTTGATCAGCTGTGGGAATGAATGGTCAGACCTGTAGTATGGAGCAGTGGTTTGATCAGCAGTGGGAATTAATGGTCAGACCTGTAGTATGGAGCAGTGGTTAGATCAGCAGTGGGATTGAATGGTCAGACCTGTAGTTTGGAGCAGTGGTTAGATAAGCAGTGAGAATGAATGGTCAGACCTGTTGTATGGAGCAGTGGTTAGATCAGCAGAGGGAATGAATGGCCAGACCTGTAGTATGGAGCAGTGGTAAGATCAGCAGTGGGAATGAATGGTCAGACCTGTAGTATGGAGCAGTGGGTAGATTAGCAGTGGGAATGAATGGTCAGACCTGTAGTATGGAGCAGTGGTTTGATCAGCAGTGGGAATTAATGGTCAGACCTGTAGTATGGAGCAGTGGTTAGATCAGCAGTGGGATTGAATGGTCAGACCTGTAGTTTGGAGCAGTGGTTAGATAAGCAGTGAGAATGAATGGTCAGACCTGTTGTCTGGAGCAGTGGTTAGATCAGCAGAGGGAATGAATGGCCAGACCTGTAGTATGGAGCAGTGGTAAGATCAGCAGTGGGAATGAATGGTCAGACCTGTAGTTTGGCGCAGTGGTTAGATTAGCAGTAGGAATGAATGGCCAGACCTGTAGTATGGTACAGTGGTTAGATCAGCCGTCGGAATAAATGGTGGGACCTTTAGCATGGAGCAGTGGTTAGATCAACAGTAAGAATGAATGATCAGATGTGTAATACGGAGCAGTGGTTAGATCAGCAGTGGGAATGAATGGTCAGACCTGTAGTATGGAGCAGTGGTTAGATCAGCAGTAGGACTGAATGGTCAGACCTGTAGTATGGAGCAGTGGTTAGATCAGCTGTGGGAATGAATGGTCAGGCCGGTAGTATGGAGCAGTGGTTTCATCAGCAGTGGGAATGAATGGTCAGACCTGTAGTTTGGAGCATTGGTTTGATCAGCAGTGGGAATGAATGGTCAGACCTGTAGTATGGAGCAGTGGTTAGATTAGCAGTAGGAATGAATGGTCAGACCTGTAGTATGGTACAGTGGTTAGATCAGCTGTAGGACTGAATGGTCAGACCTATAGTATGGAGCAGTGGTAACATTAGCAGTGGGAATGAATGGTCAGACCTGTAGTATGGAGCAGTGGTTTGATCAGCAGTGGGAATTAATGGTCATACCTGTAGTTTGGCGCAGTGGTTAGATTAGCAGTAGGAATGAATGGTCAGACCTGTAGTATGGAGCAGTGGTTAGATCAGCTGTGGGAATGAATGGTCAGGCCGGTAGTATGGAGCAGTGGTTTCATCAGCAGTGGGAATGAATGGTCAGACCTGTAGTATGGAGCAGTGGTTAGATCAGCTGTGGGAATGAATGGTCAGGCCGGTAGTATGGAGCAGTGGTTTCATCAGCAGTGGGAATGAATGGTCAGACCTGTAGTTTGGAGCATTGGTTTGATCAGCAGTGGGAATGAATGGTCAGACCTGTAGTATGGAGCAGTGGTTAGATTAGCAGTAGGACTGAATGGTCAGACCTGTAGTATGGAGCAGTGGTTAGATCAGCTGTAGGACTGAATGGTCAGACCTATAGTATGGAGCAGTGGTAACATTAGCAGTGGGAATGAATGGTCAGACCTGTAGTATGGAGCAGTGGTTTGATCAGCAGTGGGAATTAATGGTCAGACCTGTAGTTTGGCGCAGTGGTTAGATTAGCAGTAGGAATGAATGGTCAGACCTGTAGTATGGAGCAGTGGTTAGATCAGCTGTGGGAATGAATGGTCAGGCCGGTAGTATGGAGCAGTGGTTTCATCAGCAGTGGGAATGAATGGTCAGACCTGTAGTTTGGAGCAGTGGTTTGATCAGCAGTGGGAATTAATGGTCATACCTGTAGTTTGGCGCAGTGGTTAGATTAGCAGTAGGAATGAATGGTCAGACCTGTAGTATGGTACAGTGGTTAGATCAGCAGTGGGAATAAATGGTGGGACCTTTAGCATAGAGCAGTGGTTTGATCAACAGCAAGAATGAATGATCAGATGTGTAGTACGGAGCAGTGGTTAGATCAGCAGTGGGAATGAATGGTCAGACCTGTAGTATGGAGCAGTGGTTCGATCAGTAGTAGGACTGAATGGTCAGACCTTTAGTATGGAGCAGTGGTTAGATCAGCTGTGGGAATGAATGGTCAGGCCTGTAGTATGGAGCAGTGGTTTCATCAGCAGTGGGAATGAATGGTCAGACCTGTAGTTTGGAGCATTGGTTTGATCAGCATATGGAATGACTGGTCAGACCCGTAGTACAGAGCAGTGGTTTGATCAGCAGTAGGAATGCATGGTCAGACCTGTAGTTTGTATTAATGGTTAGATTAGCATTAGGAATGAATGGTCAGACCTGTAGTATTGAGAAGTGGTAAGATCAGCAGTGGCAATGAATGGTCAGACCTGTAGTATGAAGCAGTGGTTTGATCAGCATAGGGAATGAATGGTCAGACCTGTAGTATGGAGCAGTGGTTAGATCAGCAGTGGGAATAAATGGTGGGACCTTTAGCATGGAGCAGTGGTTAGATCAGCTGTGGGAATGAATGGTCAGGCCTGTAGTATGGAGCAGTGGTTTCATCAGCAGTGGGAATAAATGGTCAGACCTGTAGTTTGGAGCATTGGTTTGATCAGCAGTGGGAATGAATGGTCAGACCTGTAGAATGGAGCAGTGGTTTGATCAGCAGTGGGAATGAATGGTCAGACCTGTATTACGGAGCAGTGGTTTGATCAGCAGTGGGAATGAATGGTCAGACCTGTAGTATGGAGTAGTGGTTTGATCAGCAGTGGGAATGAATGGTCAGACCTGTAGTACGGAGCAGTGGTTTGATCAGCAGTAGGAATGAATGGTCAGACCTGTAGTATTGAGTAGTGGTTTGATCAGCAGTGGGAATGAATGGTCAGACCTGTAGTTTGGAGCAGTGGTTCGATCTGCCGTAGGAATGCATGGTCAGACCTGTAGTATGGAGCAGTGGTTAGATCAGCAATGGGAATGAATGGTCAGACCTGTAGTATGGAGCAGTGGTTACATCAGCAGTGGGAATAAATGGTCAGACCTGTAGTTTGAAGCATTGGTTTGATCAGCAGTGGGAATGAATGGTCAGACCTGTAGTATGGAGCAGTGGTTTCATCAGCAGTGGGAATAAATGGTCAGACCTGTAGTTTGGAGCATTGGTTTGATCAGCAGTGGGAATGAATGGTCCGACCTGTAGTACGGAGCAGTGGTTTGATCAGCAGTGGGAATGAATGGTCAGACCTGTAGTACGGAGCAGTGGTTTGATCAGCAGTAGGAATGAATGGTCAGACCTGTAGTATGGAGTAGTGGTTTGATCAGCAGTGGGAATGAATGGTCAGACCTGTAGTTTGGAGCAGTGGTTCGATCTGCCGTAGGAATGCATGGTCAGACCTGTAGTTTGGAGCAGTGGTTAGATAAGCAGTAAGAATGAATGGTCAGACCTGTTGTATGTTGCAGTGGTTAGATCAGCAGTGGGAATGAATGGTCAGACCTGTAGTATGGAGCAGTGGTTTGATCAGCAGTGGGAATGAATGGTCAGACCTGTAGTTTGGCGCAGTGGTAAGATTAACAGTAGGAATGAATGGTCAGACCTGTAGTATGGAGCAGTGGTTAGATCAGCAGTGAGAATTAATGGTTGGACCTTTAGCATGGAGCAGTGGTTAAATCAACAGTAAGAATGAATGATCAGATCTTTAGTACGGAGCAGTGTTAAGATCAGCTGTGGGAATGAATGGTCAGGCCTGTAGTATGGAGCAGTGGTTTCATCAGCAGTGGGAATGAATGGTCAGACCTGTAGTATGGAGCAGTGGTTAGATCAGCTGTGGGAATGAATGGTCAGGCCTGAAGTATGGAGCAGTGGTTTCATCAGCAGTGGGAATGAATGGTCAGACCTGTAGTATGGACCAGTGGTTAGATCAGCAGTGGGATTGAATGGTCAGACCTGTAGTTTGGAGCAGTGGTTAGATAAGCAGTAGGAAAGGATGGTCAGACCTTTAGTTTGAAGCAGTGGTTAGATTAGCAGTGGGAATGAATGGTCAGACCTGTAGTATGGAGCAGTGGTTTGATCAGCAGTGGGAATGAATGTTCAGACCTGTAGTATGGAGCAGTGGTTAGATCAGCAGTAGGACTGAATGGTCAGACCTGTCGTATGGAGCAGTGGTTAGATCAGCTGTGGGAATGAATGGTCAGGCCTGTAGTACGGAGCAGTGGTTTGATCAGCAGTAGGAATGAATGGTCAGACCTGTAGTATTGAGTAGTGGTTTGATCAGCAGTGGGAATGAATGGTCAGACCTGTAGTTTGGAGCAGTGGTTCGATCTGCCGTAGGAATGCATGGTCAGACCTGTAGTATGGAGCAGTGGTTAGATCAGCAATGGGAATGAATGGTCAGACCTGTAGTAAGGAGCAGTGGTTTCATCAGCAGTGGGAATAAATGGTCAGACCTGTAGTTTGAAGCATTGGTTTGATCAGCAGTGGGAATGAATGGTCAGACCTGTAGTATGGAGGAGTGGTTTCATCAGCAGTGGGAATAAATGGTCAGACCTGTAGTTAGGAGCATTGGTTTGATCAGCAGTGGGAATGAATGGTCCGACCTGTAGTACGGAGCAGTGGTTTGATCAGCAGTGGGAATGAATGGTCAGACCTGTAGTACGGAGCAGTGGTTTGATCAGCAGTAGGAATGAATGGTCAGACCTGTAGTATGGAGTAGTGGTTTGATCAGCAGTGGGAATGAATGGTCAGACCTGTAGTTTGGAGCAGTGGTTCGATCTGCCGTAGGAATGCATGGTCAGACCTGTAGTTTGGAGCAGTGGTTAGATAAGCAGTAAGAATGAATGGTCAGACCTGTTGTATGTTGCAGTGGTTAGATCAGCAGTGGGAATGAATGGTCAGACCTGTAGTATGGAGCAGTGGTAGGACTAGCAGTGGGAATGAATGGTCAGACCTGTAGTATGAAGCAGGGGTGAGCTCAGCAGTGGGAATGAATGGTCAGACCTGTAGTATGGAGCAGTGGTTTGATCAGCAGTGGGAATGAATGGTCAGACCTGTAGTTTGGCGCAGTGGTAAGATTAACAGTAGGAATGAATGGTCAGACCTGTAGTATGGAGCAGTGGTTAGATCAGCAGTGAGAATTAATGGTTGGACCTTTAGCATGGAGCAGTGGTTAGATCAACAGTAAGAATGAATGATCAGATCTTTAGTACGGAGCAGTGTTAAGATCAGCTGTGGGAATGAATGGTCAGGCCTGTAGTATGGAGCAGTGGTTTCATCAGCAGTGGGAATGAATGGTCAGACCTGTAGTATGGAGCAGTGGTTAGATCAGCTGTGGGAATGAATGGTCAGGCCTGAAGTATGGAGCAGTGGTTTCATCAGCAGTGGGAATGAATGGTCAGACCTGTAGTATGGACCAGTGGTTAGATCAGCAGTGGGATTGAATGGTCAGACCTGTAGTTTGGAGCAGTGGTTAGATAAGCAGTAGGAAAGGATGGTCAGACCTTTAGTTTGAAGCAGTGGTTAGATTAGCAGTGGGAATGAATGGTCAGACCTGTAGTATGGAGCAGTGGTTTGATCAGCAGTGGGAATGAATGTTCAGACCTGTAGTATGGAGCAGTGGTTAGATCAGCAGTAGGACTGAATGGTCAGACCTGTCGTATGGAGCAGTGGTTAGATCAGCTGTGGGAATGAATGGTCAGGCCTGTAGTATGGAGCAGTGGTTTGATCAGCTGTGGGAATGAATGGTCAGACCTGTAGTATGGAGCAGTGGTTAGATTAGCAGTGGGAATGAATGGTCAGACCTGTAGTATGGAGCAGTGGTTTGATCAGCAGTGGGAATTAATGGTCAGACCTGTAGTATGGAGCAGTGGTTAGATCAGCAGTGGGATTGAATGGTCAGACCTGTAGTTTGGAGCAGTGGTTAAATAAGCAGTGAGAATGAATGGTCAGACCTGTTGTATGGAGCAGTGGTTAGATCAGCAGAGGGAATGAATGGCCAGACCTGTAGTATGGAGCAGTGGTAAGATCAGCAGTGGGAATGAATGGTCAGACCTGTAGTTTGGCGCAGTGGTTAGATTAGCAGTAGGAATGAATGGCCAGACCTGTAGTATGGTACAGTGGTTAGATCAGCAGTCGGAATAAATGGTGGGACCTTAAGCATGGAGCAGTGGTTAGATCAACAGTAAGAATGAATGATCAGATGTGTAGTACGGAGCAGTGGTTAGATCAGCAGTGGGAATGAATGGTCAGAGCTGTAGTATGGAGCAGTGGTTAGATCAGCAGTAGGACTGAATGGTCAGACCTGTAGTATGGAGCAGTGGTTAGATCAGCTGTGGGAATGAATGGTCAGGCCTGAAGTATAGAGCAGTGGTTTCATCAGCAGTGGGAATGAATGGTCAGACCTGTAGTATGGACCAGTGGTTAGATCAGCAGTGGGATTGAATGGTCAGACCTGTAGTTTGGAGCAGTGGTTAGATAAGCAGTAGGAAAGGATGGTCAGACCTTTAGTTTGAAGCAGTGGTTAGATTAGCAGTGGGAATGAATGGTCAGACCTGTAGTACGGAGCAGTGGTTTGATCAGTAGTAGGAATGAATGGTCAGACCTGTAGTATGGAGTAGTGGTTTGATCAGCAGTGGGAATGAATGGTCAGACCTGTAGTTTGGAGCAGTGGTTCGATCTGCCGTAGGAATGCATGGTCAGACCTGTAGTTTGGAGCAGTGGTTAGATAAGCAGTAAGAATGAATGGTCAGACCTGTTGTATGTTGCAGTGGTTAGATCAGCAGTGGGAATGAATGGTCAGACCTGTAGTATGGAGCAGTGGTAGGACTAGCAGTGGGAATGAATGGTCAGACCTGTAGTATGAAGCAGGGGTGAGCTCAGCAGTGGGAATGAATGGTCAGACCTGTAGTATGGAGCAGTGGTTTGATCAGCAGTGGGAATGAATGGTCAGACCTGTAGTTTGGCGCAGTGGTAAGATTAACAGTAGGAATGAATGGTCAGACCTGTAGTATGGAGCAGTGGTTAGATCCGCAGTGAGAATTAATGGTTGGACCTTTAGCATGGAGCAGTGGTTAGATCAACAGTAAGAATGAATGATCAGATCTTTAGTACGGAGCAGTGTTAAGATCAGCTGTGGGAATGAATGGTCAGGCCTGTAGTATGGAGCAGTGGTTTCATCAGCAGTGGGAATGAATGGTCAGACCTGTAGTATGGAGCAGTGGTTAGATCAGCTGTGGGAATGAATGGTCAGGCCTGAAGTATGGAGCAGTGGTTTCATCAGCAGTGGGAATGAATGGTCAGACCTGTAGTATGGACCAGTGGTTAGATCAGCAGTGGGATTGAATGGTCAGACCTGTAGTTTGGAGCAGTGGTTAGATAAGCAGTAGGAAAGGATGGTCAGACCTTTAGTTTGAAGCAGTGGTTAGATTAGCAGTGGGAATGAATGGTCAGACCTGTAGTATGGAGCAGTGGTTTGATCAGCAGTGGGAATGAATGTTCAGACCTGTAGTATGGAGCAGTGGTTAGATCAGCTGTGGGAATGAATGGTCAGGCCTGTAGTATGGAGCAGTGGTTAGATTAGCAGTGGGAATGAATGGTCAGACCTGTAGTATGGAGCAGTGGTTTGATCAGCAGTGGGAATTAATGGTCAGACCTGTAGTATGGAGCAGTGGTTAGATCAGCAGTGGGATTGAATGGTCAGACCTGTAGTTTGGAGCAGTGGTTAGATAAGCAGTGAGAATGAATGGTCAGACCTGTTGTATGGAGCAGTGGTTAGATCAGCTGTGGGAATGAATGGTCAGACCTGTAGTATGGAGCAGTGGTTAGATTAGCAGTGGGAATGAATGGTCAGACCTGTAGTATGGAGCAGTGGTTTGATCAGCAGTGGGAATTAATGGTCAGACCTGTAGTATGGAGCAGTGGTTAGATCAGCAGTGGGATTGAATGGTCAGACCTGTAGTTTGGAGCAGTGGTTAGATAAGCAGTGAGAATGAATGGTCAGACCTGTTGTATGGAGCAGTGGTAAGATCAGCAGTGGGAATGAATGGTCAGACCTGTAGTTTGGCGCAGTGGTTAGATTAGCAGTAGGAATGAATGGCCAGACCTGTAGTATGGTACAGTGGTTAGATCAGCAGTCGGAATGAATGGTCAGACCTGTAGTTTGGCGCAGTGGTTAGATTAGCAGTAGGACTGAATGGTCAGACCTGTCGTATGGAGCAGTGGTTAGATCAGCTGTGGGAATGAATGGTCAGGCCTGTAGTATGGAGCAGTGGTTTGATCAGCTGTGGGAATGAATGGTCAGACCTGTAGTATGGAGCAGTGGTTAGATTAGCAGTGGGAATGAATGGTCAGACCTGTAGTATGGAGCAGTGGTTTGATCAGCAGTGGGAATTAATGGTCAGACCTGTAGTATGGAGCAGTGGTTAGATCAGCAGTGGGATTGAATGGTCAGACCTGTAGTTTGGAGCAGTGGTTAGATAAGCAGTGAGAATGAATGGTCAGACCTGTTGTATGGAGCAGTGGTTAGATCAGCAGAGGGAATGAATGGCCAGACCTGTAGTATGGAGCAGTGGTAAGATCAGCAGTGGGAATGAATGGTCAGACCTGTAGTTTGGCGCAGTGGTTAGATTAGCAGTAGGAATGAATGGCCAGACCTGTAGTATGGTACAGTGGTTAGATCAGCAGTGGGATTGAATGGTCAGACCTGTAGTTTGGAGCAGTGGTTAGATAAGCAGTAGGAAAGGATGGTCAGACCTTTAGTTTGAAGCAGTGGTTAGATTAGCAGTGGGAATGAATGGTCAGACCTGTAGTATGGAGCAGTGGTTTGATCAGCAGTGGGAATGAATGTTCAGACCTGTAGTATGGAGCAGTGGTTAGATCAGCAGTAGGACTGAATGGTCAGACCTGTCGTATGGAGCAGTGGTTAGATCAGCTGTGGGAATGAATGGTCAGGCCTGTAGTATGGAGCAGTGGTTTGATCAGCTGTGGGAATGAATGGTCAGACCTGTAGTATGGAGCAGTGGTTAGATTAGCAGTGGGAATGAATGGTCAGACCTGTAGTATGGAGCAGTGGTTTGATCAGCAGTGGGAATTAATGGTCAGACCTGTAGTATGGAGCAGTGGTTTGATCAGCAGTGGGAATTAATGGTCATACCTGTAGTTTGGCGCAGTGGTTAGATTAGCAGTAGGAATGAATGGTCAGACCTGCAGTATGGTACAGTGGTTAGATCAGCAGTGGGAATAAATGGTGGGACCTTTAGCATAGAGCAGTGGTTAGATCAACAGTAAGAATGAATGATCAGATGTGTACTACGGAGCAGTGGTTAGATCAGCAGTGGGAATGAATGGTCAGACCTGTAGTTTGGAGCAGTGGTTCGATCTGCCGTAGGAATGCATGGTCAGACCTGTAGTTTGGAGCAGTGGTTAGATAAGCAGTAAGAATGAATAGTCAGACCTGTTGTATGTTGCAGTGGTTAGATCAGCAGTGGGAATGAATGGTCAGACCTGTAGTATGAAGCAGTGGTAGGACTAGCAGTGGGAATGAATGGTCAGACCTGTAGTATGAAGTAGGGGTGAGCTCAGCAGTGGGAATGAATGGTCAGACCTGTAGTTTGGAGCAGTGGTTTGATCAGCAGTGGGAATGAATGGTCAGACCTGTAGTTTGGCGCAGTGGTAAGATTAGCAGTAGGAATGAATGGTCAGACCTGTAGTATGGAGCAGTGGTTAGATCAGCAGTGAGAATTAATGGTTGGACCTTTAGCATGGAGCAGTGGTTAGATCAACAGTAAGAATGAATGATCAGATCTGTAGTACGGAGCAGTGTTAAGATCAGCTGTGGGAATGAATGGTCAGGCCTGAAGTATGGAGCACTGGTTTCATCAGCAGTGGGAATGAATGGTCAGACCTGTAGTATGGAGCAGTGGTTAGTTCAGCTGTGGGAATGAATGGTCAGGCCTGAAGTATGGAGCAGTGGTTTCATCAGCAGTGGGAATGAATGGTCAGACCTGTAGTATGGAGCAGTGGTTAGATCAGCAGTGGGATTGAATGGTCAGACCTGTAGTTTCGAGCAGTGGTTAGATAAGCAGTAGGAAAGGATGGTCAGACCTTTAGTTTGAAGCAGTGGTTAGATTAGCAGTGGGAATGAATGGTCAGACCTGTAGTATGGAGCAGTGATTTGATCAGCAGTGGGAATGAATGTTCAGACCTGTAGTATGGAGCAGTGGTTAGATCAGCAGTAGGACTGAATGGTCAGACCTGTCGTATGGAGCAGTGGTTAGATCAGCTGTGGGAATGAATGGTCAGGCCTGTAGTATGGAGCAGTGGTTTGATCAGCTGTGGGAATGAATGGTCAGACCTGTAGTATGGAGCAGTGGTTTGATCAGCAGTGGGAATTAATGGTCAGACCTGTAGTATGGAGCAGTGGTTAGATCAGCAGTGGGATTGAATGGTCAGACCTGTAGTTTGGAGCAGTGGTTAGATAAGCAGTGAGAATGAATGGTCAGACCTGTTGTATGGAGCAGTGGTTAGATCAGCAGAGGGAATGAATGGCCAGACCTGTAGTATGGAGCAGTGGTAAGATCAGCAGTGGGAATGAATGGTCAGACCTGTAGTATGGAGCAGTGGTTAGATTAGCAGTGGGAATGAATGGTCAGACCTGTAGTATGGAGCAGTGGTTTGATCAGCAGTGGGAATTAATGGTCAGACCTGTAGTATGGAGCAGTGGTTAGATCAGCAGTGGGATTGAATGGTCAGACCTGTAGTTTGGAGCAGTGGTTAGATAAGCAGTGAGAATGAATGGTCAGACCTGTTGTCTGGAGCAGTGGTTAGATCAGCAGAGGGAATGAATGGCCAGACCTGTAGTATGGAGCAGTGGTAAGATCAGCAGTGGGAATGAATGGTCAGACCTGTAGTTTGGCGCAGTGGTTAGATTAGCAGTAGGAATGAATGGCCAGACCTGTAGTATGGTACAGTGGTTAGATCAGCCGTCGGAATAAATGGTGGGACCTTTAGCATGGAGCAGTGGTTAGATCAACAGTAAGAATGAATGATCAGATGTGTAATACGGAGCAGTGGTTAGATCAGCAGTGGGAATGAATGGTCAGACCTGTAGTATGGAGCAGTGGTTAGATCAGCAGTAGGACTGAATGGTCAGACCTGTAGTATGGAGCAGTGGTTAGATCAGCTGTGGGAATGAATGGTCAGGCCGGTAGTATGGAGCAGTGGTTTCATCAGCAGTGGGAATGAATGGTCAGACCTGTAGTTTGGAGCATTGGTTTGATCAGCAGTGGGAATGAATGGTCAGACCTGTAGTATGGAGCAGTGGTTAGATCAGCTGTAGGACTGAATGGTCAGACCTATAGTATGGAGCAGTGGTAACATTAGCAGTGGGAATGAATGGTCAGACCTGTAGTATGGAGCAGTGGTTTGATCAGCAGTGGGAATTAATGGTCATACCTGTAGTTTGGCGCAGTGGTTAGATTAGCAGTAGGAATGAATGGTCAGACCTGTAGTATGGAGCAGTGGTTAGATCAGCTGTGGGAATGAATGGTCAGGCCGGTAGTATGGAGCAGTGGTTTCATCAGCAGTGGGAATGAATGGTCAGACCTGTAGTTTGGAGCAGTGGTTTGATCAGCAGTGGGAATTAATGGTCATACCTGTAGTTTGGCGCAGTGGTTAGATTAGCAGTAGGAATGAATGGTCAGACCTGTAGTATGGTACAGTGGTTAGATCAGCAGTGGGAATAAATGGTGGGACCTTTAGCATAGAGCAGTGGTTTGATCAACAGCAAGAATGAATGATCAGATGTGTAGTACGGAGCAGTGGTTAGATCAGCAGTGGGAATGAATGGTCAGACCTGTAGTATGGAGCAGTGGTTCGATCAGTAGTAGGACTGAATGGTCAGACCTGTAGTATGGAGCAGTGGTTAGATCAGCTGTGGGAATGAATGGTCAGGCCTGTAGTATGGAGCAGTGGTTTCATCAGCAGTGGGAATGAATGGTCAGACCTGTAGTTTGGAGCATTGGTTTGATCAGCATATGGAATGACTGGTCAGACCCGTAGTACAGAGCAGTGGTTTGATCAGCAGTAGGAATGCATGGTCAGACCTGTAGTTTGTATTAATGGTTAGATTAGCATTAGGAATGAATGGTCAGACCTG
Organism: Gymnothorax reevesii; assembly: GCA_029721435.1. Lineage (NCBI taxonomy): Eukaryota > Metazoa > Chordata > Actinopteri > Anguilliformes > Muraenidae > Gymnothorax > Gymnothorax reevesii. The sequence goes on along the minus strand of CM056587.1, from coordinate 43,369,823 downwards.
TAGTATTGAGAAGTGGTAAGATCAGCAGTGGCAATGAATGGTCAGACCTGTAGTATGAAGCAGTGGTTTGATCAGCATAGGGAATGAATGGTCAGACCTGTAGTATGGAGCAGTGGTTAGATCAGCAGTGGGAATAAATGGTGGGACCTTTAGCATGGAGCAGTGGTTAGATCAGCTGTGGGAATGAATGGTCAGGCCTGTAGTATGGAGCAGTGGTTTCATCAGCAGTGGGAATAAATGGTCAGACCTGTAGTTTGGAGCATTGGTTTGATCAGCAGTGGGAATGAATGGTCAGACCTGTAGAATGGAGCAGTGGTTTGATCAGCAGTGGGAATGAATGGTCAGACCTGTATTACGGAGCAGTGGTTTGATCAGCAGTGGGAATGAATGGTCAGACCTGTAGTATGGAGTAGTGGTTTGATCAGCAGTGGGAATGAATGGTCAGACCTGTAGTACGGAGCAGTGGTTTGATCAGCAGTAGGAATGAATGGTCAGACCTGTAGTATTGAGTAGTGGTTTGATCAGCAGTGGGAATGAATGGTCAGACCTGTAGTTTGGAGCAGTGGTTCGATCTGCCGTAGGAATGCATGGTCAGACCTGTAGTATGGAGCAGTGGTTAGATCAGCAATGGGAATGAATGGTCAGACCTGTAGTATGGAGCAGTGGTTTCATCAGCAGTGGGAATAAATGGTCAGACCTGTAGTTTGAAGCATTGGTTTGATCAGCAGTGGGAATGAATGGTCAGACCTGTAGTATGGAGCAGTGGTTTCATCAGCAGTGGGAATAAATGGTCAGACCTGTAGTTTGGAGCATTGGTTTGATCAGCAGTGGGAATGAATGGTCCGACCTGTAGTACGGAGCAGTGGTTTGATCAGCAGTGGGAATGAATGGTCAGACCTGTAGTACGGAGCAGTGGTTTGATCAGCAGTAGGAATGAATGGTCAGACCTGTAGTATGGAGTAGTGGTTTGATCAGCAGTGGGAATGAATGGTCAGACCTGTAGTTTGGAGCAGTGGTTCGATCTGCCGTAGGAATGCATGGTCAGACCTGTAGTTTGGAGCAGTGGTTAGATAAGCAGTAAGAATGAATGGTCAGACCTGTTGTATGTTGCAGTGGTTAGATCAGCAGTGGGAATGAATGGTCAGACCTTTAGTATGGAGCAGTGGTAGGACTAGCAGTGGGAATGAATGGTCAGACCTGTAGTATGAAGCAGGGGTGAGCTCAGCAGTGGGAATGAATGGTCAGACCTGTAGTATGGAGCAGTGGTTTGATCAGCAGTGGGAATGAATGGTCAGACCTGTAGTTTGGCGCAGTGGTAAGATTAACAGTAGGAATGAATGGTCAGACCTGTAGTATGGAGCAGTGGTTAGATCAGCAGTGAGAATTAATGGTTGGACCTTTAGCATGGAGCAGTGGTTAGATCAACAGTAAGAATGAATGATCAGATCTTTAGTACGGAGCAGTGTTAAGATCAGCTGTGGGAATGAATGGTCAGGCCTGTAGTATGGAGCAGTGGTTTCATCAGCAGTGGGAATGAATGGTCAGACCTGTAGTATGGAGCAGTGGTTAGATCAGCTGTGGGAATGAATGGTCAGGCCTGAAGTATGGAGCAGTGGTTTCATCAGCAGTGGGAATGAATGGTCAGACCTGTAGTATGGACCAGTGGTTAGATCAGCAGTGGGATTGAATGGTCAGACCTGTAGTTTGGAGCAGTGGTTAGATAAGCAGTAGGAAAGGATGGTCAGACCTTTAGTTTGAAGCAGTGGTTAGATTAGCAGTGGGAATGAATGGTCAGACCTGTAGTATGGAGCAGTGGTTTGATCAGCAGTGGGAATGAATGTTCAGACCTGTAGTATGGAGCAGTGGTTAGATCAGCAGTAGGACTGAATGGTCAGACCTGTCGTATGGAGCAGTGGTTAGATCAGCTGTGGGAATGAATGGTCAGGCCTGTAGTACGGAGCAGTGGTTTGATCAGCAGTAGGAATGAATGGTCAGACCTGTAGTATTGAGTAGTGGTTTGATCAGCAGTGGGAATGAATGGTCAGACCTGTAGTTTGGAGCAGTGGTTCGATCTGCCGTAGGAATGCATGGTCAGACCTGTAGTATGGAGCAGTGGTTTGATCAGCAATGGGAATGAATGGTCAGACCTGTAGTATGGAGCAGTGGTTTCATCAGCAGTGGGAATAAATGGTCAGACCTGTAGTTTGAAGCATTGGTTTGATCAGCAGTGGGAATGAATGGTCAGACCTGTAGTATGGAGGAGTGGTTTCATCAGCAGTGGGAATAAATGGTCAGACCTGTAGTTTGGAGCATTGGTTTGATCAGCAGTGGGAATGAATGGTCCGACCTGTAGTACGGAGCAGTGGTTTGATCAGCAGTGGGAATGAATGGTCAGACCTGTAGTACGGAGCAGTGGTTTGATCAGCAGTAGGAATGAATGGTCAGACCTGTAGTATGGAGTAGTGGTTTGATCAGCAGTGGGAATGAATGGTCAGACCTGTAGTTTGGAGCAGTGGTTCGATCTGCCGTAGGAATGCATGGTCAGACCTGTAGTTTGGAGCAGTGGTTAGATAAGCAGTAAGAATGAATGGTCAGACCTGTTGTATGTTGCAGTGGTTAGATCAGCAGTGGGAATGAATGGTCAGACCTGTAGTATGGAGCAGTGGTAGGACTAGCAGTGGGAATGAATGGTCAGACCTGTAGTATGAAGCAGGGGTGAGCTCAGCAGTGGGAATGAATGGTCAGACCTGTAGTATGGAGCAGTGGTTTGATCAGCAGTGGGAATGAATGGTCAGACCTGTAGTTTGGCGCAGTGGTAAGATTAACAGTAGGAATGAATGGTCAGACCTGTAGTATGGAGCAGTGGTTAGATCAGCAGTGAGAATTAATGGTTGGACCTTTAGCATGGAGCAGTGGTTAGATCAACAGTAAGAATGAATGATCAGATCTTTAGTACGGAGCAGTGTTAAGATCAGCTGTGGGAATGAATGGTCAGGCCTGTAGTATGGAGCAGTGGTTTCATCAGCAGTGGGAATGAATGGTCAGACCTGTAGTATGGAGCAGTGGTTAGATCAGCTGTGGGAATGAATGGTCAGGCCTGAAGTATGGAGCAGTGGTTTCATCAGCAGTGGGAATGAATGGTCAGACCTGTAGTATGGACCAGTGGTAAGATCAGCAGTGGGATTGAATGGTCAGACCTGTAGTTTGGAGCAGTGGGTAGATAAGCAGTAGGAAAGGATGGTCAGACCTTTAGTTTGAAGCAGTGGTTAGATAAGCAGTGGGAATGAATGGTCAGACCTGTAGTATGGAGCAGTGGTTTGATCAGCAGTGGGAATGAATGTTCAGACCTGTAGTATGGAGCAGTGGTTAGATCAGCAGTAGGACTGAATGGTCAGACCTGTCGTATGGAGCAGTGGTTAGATCAGCTGTGGGAATGAATGGTCAGGCCTGTAGTATGGAGCAGTGGTTTGATCAGCTGTGGGAATGAATGGTCAGACCTGTAGTATGGAGCAGTGGTTAGATTAGCAGTGGGAATGAATGGTCAGACCTGTAGTATGGAGCAGTGGTTTGATCAGCAGTGGGAATTAATGGTCAGACCTGTAGTATGGAGCAGTGGTTAGATCAGCAGTGGGATTGAATGGTCAGACCTGTAGTTTGGAGCAGTGGTTAGATAAGCAGTGAGAATGAATGGTCAGACCTGTTGTATGGAGCAGTGGTTAGATCAGCAGAGGGAATGAATGGCCAGACCTGTAGTATGGAGCAGTGGTAAGATCAGCAGTGGGAATGAATGGTCAGACCTGTAGTTTGGCGCAGTGGTTAGATTAGCAGTAGGAATGAATGGCCAGACCTGTAGTATGGTACAGTGGTTAGATCAGCAGTCGGAATAAATGGTGGGACCTTTAGCATGGAGCAGTGGTTAGATCAACAGTAAGAATGAATGATCAGATGTGTAGTACGGAGCAGTGGTTAGATCAGCAGTGGGAATGAATGGTCAGACCTGTAGTATGGAGCAGTGGTTAGATCAGCAGTAGGACTGAATGGTCAGACCTGTAGTATGGAGCAGTGGTTAGATCAGCTGTGGGAATGAATGGTCAGGCCGGTAGTATGGAGCAGTGGTTTCATCAGCAGTGGGAATGAATGGTCAGACCTGTAGTTTGGAGCATTGGTTTGATCAGCAGTGGGAATGAATGGTCAGACCTGTAGTATGGAGCAGTGGTTAGATCAGCTGTAGGACTGAATGGTCAGACCTGTAGTATGGAGCAGTGGTAAGATTAGCAGTGGGAATGAATGGTCAGACCTGTAGTATGGAGCAGTGGTTTGATCAGCAGTGGGAATTAATGGTCATACCTGTAGTTTGGCGCAGTGGTTAGATTAGCAGTAGGAATGAATGGTCAGACCTGCAGTATGGTACAGTGGTTAGATCAGCAGTGGGAATAAATGGTGGGACCTTTAGCATAGAGCAGTGGTTAGATCAACAGTAAGAATGAATGATCAGATGTGTACTACGGAGCAGTGGTTAGATCAGCAGTGGGAATGAATGGTCAGACCTGTAGTATGGAGCAGTGGTTAGATCAGTAGTAGGACTGAATGGTCAGACCTGTAGTATGGAGCAGTGGTTAGATCAGCTGTGGGAATGAATGGTCAGGCCTGTAGTATGGAGCAGTGGTTTCATCAGCAGTGGGAATGAATGGTCAGACCTGTAGTTTGGAGCATTGGTTTGATCAGCAGTGGGAATGACTGGTCAGACCCTTAGTACAGAGCAGTGGTTTGATCAGCAGTAGGAATGCATGGTCAGACCTGTAGTTTGTATTAATGGTTAGATTAGCATTAGGAATGAATGGTCAGACCTGTAGTATGGAGAAGTGGTAAGATCAGCAGTGGCAATGAATGGTCAGACCTGTAGTATGAAGCAGTGGTTTGATCAGCATAGGGAATGAATGGTCAGACCTGTAGTATGGAGCAGTGGTTAGATTAGCAGTAGGAATGAATGGTCAGACCTGTAGTATGGAGCAGTGGTTAGATCAGCAGTGGGAATAAATGGTGGGACCTTTAGCATGGAGCAGTGGTTAGATCAGCTGTGGGAATGAATGGTCAGGCCTGTAGTATGGAGCAGTGGTTTCATCAGCAGTGGGAATAAATGGTCAGACCTGTAGTTTGGAGCATTGGTTTGATCAGCAGTGGGAATGAATGGTCAGACCTGTAGTATGGAGCAGTGGTTTGATCAGCAGTGGGAATGAATGGTCAGAACTGTAGTTCGGAGCAGTGGTTTGATCAGCAGTGGGAATGAATGGTCAGACCTGTAGTATGGAGTAGTGGTTTGATCAGCAGTGGGAATGAATGGTCAGACCTGTAGTACAGAGCAGTGGTTTGATCAGCAGTAGGAAAGGATGGTCAGACCTTTAGTTTGAAGCAGTGGTTAGATTAGCAGTGGGAATGAATGGTCAGTCCTGTAGTATGGAGCAGTGGTTAGATCAGCTGTGGGAATGAATGGTCAGGCCTGTAGTATGGAGCAGTGGTTTCATCAGCAGTGGGAATGAATGGTCAGACCTGTAGTTTGGAGCATTGGTTTGATCAGCAGTGGGAATGAATGGTCAGACCTGTAGTATGGAGCAGTGGTTTGATCAGCAGTGGGAATGAATGGTCAGACCTGTAGTACGGAGCAGTGGTTTGATCAGCAGTGGGAATGAATGGTCAGACCTGTAGTATGGAGTAGTGGTTTGATCAGCAGTGGGAATGAATGGTCAGACCTGTAGTACGGAGCAGTGGTTTGATCAGCAGTAGGAATGAATGGTCAGACCTGTAGTATTGAGTAGTGGTTTGATCAGCAGTGGGAATGAATGGTCAGACCTGTAGTTTGGAGCAGTGGTTCGATCTGCCGTAGGAATGCCTGGTCAGACCTGTAGTATGGAGCAGTGGTTAGATCAGCAATGGGAATGAATGGTCAGACCTGTAGTATGGAGCAGTGGTTTCATCAGCAGTGGGAATAAATGGTCAGACCTGTAGTTTGGAGCATTGGTTTGATCAGCAGTGGGAATGAATGGTCAGACCTGTAGTATGGAGCAGTGGTTTCATCAGCAGTGGGAATAAATGGTCAGACCTGTAGTTTGGAGCATTGGTTTGATCAGCAGTGGGAATGAATGGTCAGACCTGTAGTACGGAGCAGTGGTTTGATCAGCAGTGGGAATGAATGGTCAGACCTGTAGTACGGAGCAGTGGTTTGATCAGCAGTAGGAATGAATGGTCAGACCTGTAGTATGGAGTAGTGGTTTGATCAGCAGTGGGAATGAATGGTCAGACCTGTAGTTTGGAGCAGTGGTTCGATCTGCCGTAGGAATGCATGGTCAGACCTGTAGTTTGGAGCAGTGGTTAGATAAGCAGTAAGAATGAATAGTCAGACCTGTTGTATGTCGCAGTGGTTAGATCAGCAGTGGGAATGAATGGTCAGACCTGTAGTATGAAGCAGTGGTAGGACTAGCAGTGGGAATGAATGGTCAGACCTGTAGTATGAAGTAGGGGTGAGCTCAGCAGTGGGAATGAATGGTCAGACCTGTAGTTTGGAGCAGTGGTTTGATCAGCAGTGGGAATGAATGGTCAGACCTGTAGTTTGGCGCAGTGGTAAGATTAGCAGTAGGAATGAATGGTCAGACCTGTAGTATGGAGCAGTGGTTAGATCAGCAGTGAGAATTAATGGTTGGACCTTTAGCATGGAGCAGTGGTTAGATCAACAGTAAGAATGAATGATCAGATCTGTAGTACGGAGCAGTGTTAAGATCAGCTGTGGGAATGAATGGTCAGGCCTGAAGTATGGAGCACTGGTTTCATCAGCAGTGGGAATGAATGGTCAGACCTGTAGTATGGAGCAGTGGTTAGTTCAGCTGTGGGAATGAATGGTCAGGCCTGAAGTATGGAGCAGTGGTTTCATCAGCAGTGGGAATGAATGGTCAGACCTGTAGTATGGAGCAGTGGTTAGATCAGCAGTGGGATTGAATGGTCAGACCTGTAGTTTCGAGCAGTGGTTAGATAAGCAGTAGGAAAGGATGGTCAGACCTTTAGTTTGAAGCAGTGGTTAGATTAGCAGTGGGAATGAATGGTCAGACCTGTAGTATGGAGCAGTGGTTTGATCAGCAGTGGGAATGAATGTTCAGACCTGTAGTATGGAGCAGTGGTTAGATCAGCAGTAGGACTGAATGGTCAGACCTGTCGTATGGAGCAGTGGTTAGATCAGCTGTGGGAATGAATGGTCAGGCCTGTAGTTTGGAGCAGTGGTTTGATCAGCTGTGGGAATGAATGGTCAGACCTGTAGTATGGAGCAGTGGTTTGATCAGCAGTGGGAATTAATGGTCAGACCTGTAGTATGGAGCAGTGGTTAGATCAGCAGTGGGATTGAATGGTCAGACCTGTAGTTTGGAGCAGTGGTTAGATAAGCAGTGAGAATGAATGGTCAGACCTGTTGTATGGAGCAGTGGTTAGATCAGCAGAGGGAATGAATGGCCAGACCTGTAGTATGGAGCAGTGGTAAGATCAGCAGTGGGAATGAATGGTCAGACCTGTAGTATGGAGCAGTGGTTAGATTAGCAGTGGGAATGAATGGTCAGACCTGTAGTATGGAGCAGTGGTTTGATCAGCAGTGGGAATTAATGGTCAGACCTGTAGTATGGAGCAGTGGTTAGATCAGCAGTGGGATTGAATGGTCAGACCTGTGGTTTGGAGCAGTGGTTAGATAAGCAGTGAGAATGAATGGTTAGACCTGTTGTCTGGAGCAGTGGTTAGATCAGCAGAGGGAATGAATGGCCAGACCTGTAGTATGGAGCAGTGGTAAGATCAGCAGTGGGAATGAATGGTCAGACCTGTAGTTTGGCGCAGTGGTTAGATTAGCAGTAGGAATGAATGGCCAGACTTGTAGTATGGTACAGTGGTTAGATCAGCCGTCGGAATAAATGGTGGGACCTTTAGCATGGAGCAGTGGTTAGATCAACAGTAAGAATGAATGATCAGATGTGTAATACGGAGCAGTGGTTAGATCAGCAGTGGGAATGAATGGTCAGACCTGTAGTATGGAGCAGTGGTTAGATCAGCAGTAGGACTGAATGGTCAGACCTGTAGTATGGAGCAGTGGTTAGATCAGCTGTGGGAATGAATGGTCAGGCCGGTAGTATGGAGCAGTGGTTTCATCAGCAGTGGGAATGAATGGTCAGACCTGTAGTTTGGAGCATTGGTTTGATCAGCAGTGGGAATGAATGGTCAGACCTGTAGTATGGAGCAGTGGTTAGATCAGCTGTAGGACTGAATGGTCAGACCTATAGTATGGAGCAGTGGTAACATTAGCAGTGGGAATGAATGGTCAGACCTGTAGTATGGAGCAGTGGTTTGATCAGCAGTGGGAATTAATGGTCATACCTGTAGTTTGGCGCAGTGGTTAGATTAGCAGTAGGAATGAATGGTCAGACCTGTAGTATGGAGCAGTGGTTAGATCAGCTGTGGGAATGAATGGTCAGGCCGGTAGTATGGAGCAGTGGTTTCATCAGCAGTGGGAATGAATGGTCAGACCTGTAGTTTGGAGCAGTGGTTTGATCAGCAGTGGGAATTAATGGTCATACCTGTAGTTTGGCGCAGTGGTTAGATTAGCAGTAGGAATGAATGGTCAGACCTGTAGTATGGTACAGTGGTTAGATCAGCAGTGGGAATAAATGGTGGGACCTTTAGCATAGAGCAGTGGTTTGATCAACAGCAAGAATGAATGATCAGATGTGTAGTACGGAGCAGTGGTTAGATCAGCAGTGGGAATGAATGGTCAGACCTGTAGTATGGAGCAGTGGTTCGATCAGTAGTAGGACTGAATGGTCAGACCTGTAGTATGGAGCAGTGGTTAGATCAGCTGTGGGAATGAATGGTCAGGCCTGTAGTATGGAGCAGTGGTTTCATCAGCAGTGGGAATGAATGGTCAGACCTGTAGTTTGGAGCATTGGTTTGATCAGCATATGGAATGACTGGTCAGACCCGTAGTACAGAGCAGTGGTTTGATCAGCAGTAGGAATGCATGGTCAGACCTGTAGTTTGTATTAATGGTTAGATTAGCATTAGGAATGAATGGTCAGACCTGTAGTATTGAGAAGTGGTAAGATCAGCAGTGGCAATGAATGGTCAGACCTGTAGTATGAAGCAGTGGTTTGATCAGCATAGGGAATGAATGGTCAGACCTGTAGTATGGAGCAGTGGTTAGATCAGCAGTGGGAATAAATGGTGGGACCTTTAGCATGGAGCAGTGGTTAGATCAGCTGTGGGAATGAATGGTCAGGCCTGTAGTATGGAGCAGTGGTTTCATCAGCAGTGGGAATAAATGGTCAGACCTGTAGTTTGGAGCATTGGTTTGATCAGCAGTGGGAATGAATGGTCAGACCTGTAGAATGGAGCAGTGGTTTGATCAGCAGTGGGAATGAATGGTCAGACCTGTATTACGGAGCAGTGGTTTGATCAGCAGTGGGAATGAATGGTCAGACCTGTAGTGTGGAGTAGTGGTTTGATCAGCAGTGGGAATGAATGGTCAGACCTGTAGTACGGAGCAGTGGTTTGATCAGCAGTAGGAATGAATGGTCAGACCTGTAGTATTGAGTAGTGGTTTGATCAGCAGTGGGAATGAATGGTCAGACCTGTAGTTTGGAGCAGTGGTTCGATCTGCCGTAGGAATGCATGGTCAGACCTGTAGTATGGAGCAGTGGTTAGATCAGCAATGGGAATGAATGGTCAGACCTGTAGTATGGAGCAGTGGTTTCATCAGCAGTGGGAATAAATGGTCAGACCTGTAGTTTGAAGCATTGGTTTGATCAGCAGTGGGAATGAATGGTCAGACCTGTAGTATGGAGCAGTGGTTTCATCAGCAGTGGGAATAAATGGTCAGACCTGTAGTTTGGAGCATTGGTTTGATCAGCAGTGGGAATGAATGGTCCGACCTGTAGTACGGAGCAGTGGTTTGATCAGCAGTGGGAATGAATGGTCAGACCTGTAGTACGGAGCAGTGGTTTGATCAGCAGTAGGAATGAATGGTCAGACCTGTAGTATGGAGTAGTGGTTTGATCAGCAGTGGGAATGAATGGTCAGACCTGTAGTTTGGAGCAGTGGTTCGATCTGCCGTAGGAATGCATGGTCAGACCTGTAGTTTGGAGCAGTGGTTAGATAAGCAGTAAGAATGAATGGTCAGACCTGTTGTATGTTGCAGTGGTTAGATCAGCAGTGGGAATGAATGGTCAGACCTGTAGTATGGAGCAGTGGTAGGACTAGCAGTGGGAATGAATGGTCAGACCTGTAGTATGAAGCAGGGGTGAGCTCAGCAGTGGGAATGAATGGTCAGACCTGTAGTATGGAGCAGTGGTTTGATCAGCAGTGGGAATGAATGGTCAGACCTGTAGTTTGGCGCAGTGGTAAGATTAACAGTAGGAATGAATGGTCAGACCTGTAGTATGGAGCAGTGGTTAGATCAGCAGTGAGAATTAATGGTTGGACCTTTAGCATGGAGCAGTGGTTAGATCAACAGTAAGAATGAATGATCAGATCTTTAGTACGGAGCAGTGTTAAGATCAGCTGTGGGAATGAATGGTCAGGCCTGTAGTATGGAGCAGTGGTTTCATCAGCAGTGGGAATGAATGGTCAGACCTGTAGTATGGAGCAGTGGTTAGATCAGCTGTGGGAATGAATGGTCAGGCCTGAAGTATGGAGCAGTGGTTTCATCAGCAGTGGGAATGAATGGTCAGACCTGTAGTATGGACCAGTGGTTAGATCAGCAGTGGGATTGAATGGTCAGACCTGTAGTTTGGAGCAGTGGTTAGATAAGCAGTAGGAAAGGATGGTCAGACCTTTAGTTTGAAGCAGTGGTTAGATTAGCAGTGGGAATGAATGGTCAGACCTGTAGTATGGAGCAGTGGTTTGATCAGCAGTGGGAATGAATGTTCAGACCTGTAGTATGGAGCAGTGGTTAGATCAGCAGTAGGACTGAATGGTCAGACCTGTCGTATGGAGCAGTGGTTAGATCAGCTGTGGGAATGAATGGTCAGGCCTGTGGTACGGAGCAGTGGTTTGATCAGCAGTAGGAATGAATGGTCAGACCTGTAGTATTGAGTAGTGGTTTGATCAGCAGTGGGAATGAATGGTCAGACCTGTAGTTTGGAGCAGTGGTTCGATCTGCCGTAGGAATGCATGGTCAGACCTGTAGTATGGAGCAGTGGTTTGATCAGCAATGGGAATGAATGGTCAGACCTGTAGTATGGAGCAGTGGTTTCATCAGCAGTGGGAATAAATGGTCAGACCTGTAGTTTGAAGCATTGGTTTGATCAGCAGTGGGAATGAATGGTCAGACCTGTAGTATGGAGGAATGGTTTCATCAGCAGTGGGAATAAATGGTCAGACCTGTAGTTTGGAGCATTGGTTTGATCAGCAGTGGGAATGAATGGTCCGACCTGTAGTACGGAGCAGTGGTTTGATCAGCAGTGGGAATGAATGGTCAGACCTGTAGTACGGAGCAGTGGTTTGATCAGCAGTAGGAATGAATGGTCAGACCTGTAGTATGGAGTAGTGGTTTGATCAGCAGTGGGAATGAATGGTCAGACCTGTAGTTTGGAGCAGTGGTTCGATCTGCCGTAGGAATGCATGGTCAGACCTGTAGTTTGGAGCAGTGGTTAGATAAGCAGTAAGAATGAATGGTCAGACCTGTTGTATGTTGCAGTGGTTAGATCAGCAGTGGGAATGAATGGTCAGACCTGTAGTATGGAGCAGTGGTAGGACTAGCAGTGGGAATGAATGGTCAGACCTGTAGTATGAAGCAGGGGTGAGCTCAGCAGTGGGAATGAATGGTCAGACCTGTAGTATGGAGCAGTGGTTTGATCAGCAGTGGGAATGAATGGTCAGACCTGTAGTTTGGCGCAGTGGTAAGATTAACAGTAGGAATGAATGGTCAGACCTGTAGTATGGAGCAGTGGTTAGATCAGCAGTGAGAATTAATGGTTGGACCTTTAGCATGGAGCAGTGGTTAGATCAACAGTAAGAATGAATGATCAGATCTTTAGTACGGAGCAGTGTTAAGATCAGCTGTGGGAATGAATGGTCAGGCCTGTAGTATGGAGCAGTGGTTTCATCAGCAGTGGGAATGAATGGTCAGACCTGTAGTATGGAGCAGTGGTTAGATCAGCTGTGGGAATGAATGGTCAGGCCTGAAGTATGGAGCAGTGGTTTCATCAGCAGTGGGAATGAATGGTCAGACCTGTAGTATGGACCAGTGGTTAGATCAGCAGTGGGATTGAATGGTCAGACCTGTAGTTTGGAGCAGTGGTTAGATAAGCAGTAGGAAAGGATGGTCAGACCTTTAGTTTGAAGCAGTGGTTAGATTAGCAGTGGGAATGAATGGTCAGACCTGTAGTATGGAGCAGTGGTTTGATCAGCAGTGGGAATGAATGTTCAGACCTGTAGTATGGAGCAGTGGTTAGATCAGCAGTGGGACTGAATGGTCAGACCTGTCGTATGGAGCAGTGGTTAGATCAGCTGTGGGAATGAATGGTCAGGCCTGTAGTATGGAGCAGTGGTTTGATCAGCTGTGGGAATGAATGGTCAGACCTGTAGTATGGAGCAGTGGTTAGATTAGCAGTGGGAATGAATGGTCAGACCTGTAGTATGGAGCAGTGGTTTGATCAGCAGTGGGAATTAATGGTCAGACCTGTAGTATGGAGCAGTGGTTAGATCAGCAGTGGGATTGAATGGTCAGACCTGTAGTTTGGAGCAGTGGTTAGATAAGCAGTGAGAATGAATGGTCAGACCTGTTGTATGGAGCAGTGGTTAGATCAGCAGAGGGAATGAATGGCCAGACCTGTAGTATGGAGCAGTGGTAAGATCAGCAGTGGGAATGAATGGTCAGACCTGTAGTTTGGCGCAGTGGTTAGATTAGCAGTAGGAATGAATGGCCAGACCTGTAGTATGGTACAGTGGTTAGATCAGCAGTCGGAATAAATGGTGGGACCTTTAGCATGGAGCAGTGGTTAGATCAACAGTAAGAATGAATGATCAGATGTGTAGTACGGAGCAGTGGTTAGATCAGCAGTGGGAATGAATGGTCAGACCTGTAGTATGGAGCAGTGGTTAGATCAGCAGTAGGACTGAATGGTCAGACCTGTAGTATGGAGCAGTGGTTAGATCAGCTGTGGGAATGAATGGTCAGGCCGGTAGTATGGAGCAGTGGTTTCATCAGCAGTGGGAATGAATGGTCAGACCTGTAGTTTGGAGCATTGGTTTGATCAGCAGTGGGAATGAATGGTCAGACCTGTAGTATGGAGCAGTGGTTAGATCAGCTGTAGGACTGAATGGTCAGACCTGTAGTATGGAGCAGTGGTAAGATTAGCAGTGGGAATGAATGGTCAGACCTGTAGTATGGAGCAGTGGTTTGATCAGCAGTGGGAATTAATGGTCATACCTGTAGTTTGGCGCAGTGGTTAGATTAGCAGTAGGAATGAATGGTCAGACCTGCAGTATGGTACAGTGGTTAGATCAGCAGTGGGAATAAATGGTGGGACCTTTAGCATAGAGCAGTGGTTAGATCAACAGTAAGAATGAATGATCAGATGTGTACTACGGAGCAGTGGTTAGATCAGCAGTGGGAATGAATGGTCAGACCTGTAGTATGGAGCAGTGGTTAGATCAGTAGTAGGACTGAATGGTCAGACCTGTAGTATGGAGCAGTGGTTAGATCAGCTGTGGGAATGAATGGTCAGGCCTGTAGTATGGAGCAGTGGTTTCATCAGCAGTGGGAATGAATGGTCAGACCTGTAGTTTGGAGCATTGTTTTGATCAGCAGTGGGAATGACTGGTCAGACCCTTAGTACAGAGCAGTGGTTTGATCAGCAGTAGGAATGCATGGTCAGACCTGTAGTTTGTATTAATGGTTAGATTAGCATTAGGAATGAATGGTCAGACCTGTAGTATGGAGAAGTGGTAAGATCAGCAGTGGCAATGAATGGTCAGACCTGTAGTATGAAGCAGTGGTTTGATCAGCATAGGGAATGAATGGTCAGACCTGTAGTATGGAGCAGTGGTTAGATTAGCAGTAGGAATGAATGGTCAGACCTGTAGTATGGAGCAGTGGTTAGATCAGCAGTGGGAATAAATGGTGGGACCTTTAGCATGGAGCAGTGGTTAGATCAGCTGTGGGAATGAATGGTCAGGCCTGTAGTATGGAGCAGTGGTTTCATCAGCAGTGGGAATAAATGGTCAGACCTGTAGTTTGGAGCATTGGTTTGATCAGCAGTGGGAATGAATGGTCAGACCTGTAGTATGGAGCAGTGGTTTGATCAGCAGTGGGAATGAATGGTCAGAACTGTAGTACGGAGCAGTGGTTTGATCAGCAGTGGGAATGAATGGTCAGACCTGTAGTATGGAGTAGTGGTTTGATCAGCAGTGGGAATGAATGGTCAGACCTGTAGTACGGAGCAGTGGTTTGATCAGCAGTAGGAATGAATGGTCAGACCTGTAGTATTGAGTAGTGGTTTGATCAGCAGTGGGAATGAATGGTCAGACCTGTAGTTTGGAGCAGTGGTTCGATCTGCCTTAGGAATGCATGGTCAGACCTGTAGTATGGAGCAGTGGTTAGATCAGCAATGGGAATGAATGGTCAGACCTGTAGTATGGAGCAGTGGTTTCATCAGCAGTGGGAATAAATGGTCAGACCTGTAGTTTGGAGCATTGGTTTGATCAGCAGTGGGAATGAATGGTCAGACCTGTAGTATGGAGCAGTGGTTTCATCAGCAGTGGGAATAAATGGTCAGACCTGTAGTTTGGAGCATTGGTTTGATCAGCAGTGGGAATGAATGGTCAGACCTGTAGTACGGAGCAGTGGTTTGATCAGCAGTGGGAATGAATGGTCAGACCTGTAGTACGGAGCAGTGGTTTGATCAGCAGTAGGAATGAATGGTCAGACCTGTAGTATTGAGTAGTGGTTTGATCAGCAGTGGGAATGAATGGTCAGACCTGTAGTTTGGAGCAGTGGTTCGATCTGCCTTAGGAATGCATGGTCAGACCTGTAGTATGGAGCAGTGGTTAGATCAGCAATGGGAATGAATGGTCAGACCTGTAGTATGGAGCAGTGGTTTCATCAGCAGTGGGAATAAATGGTCAGACCTGTAGTTTGGAGCATTGGTTTGATCAGCAGTGGGAATGAATGGTCAGACCTGTAGTATGGAGCAGTGGTTTCATCAGCAGTGGGAATAAATGGTCAGACCTGTAGTTTGGAGCATTGGTTTGATCAGCAGTGGGAATGAATGGTCAGACCTGTAGTACGGAGCAGTGGTTTGATCAGCAGTGGGAATGAATGGTCAGACCTGTAGTACAGAGCAGTGGTTTGATCAGCAGTAGGAATGAATGGTCAGACCTGTAGTATGGAGTAGTGGTTTGATCAGCAGTGGGAATGAATGGTCAGAACTGTAGTACGGAGCAGTGGTTTGATCAGCAGTGGGAATGAATGGTCAGACCTGTAGTATGGAGTAGTGGTTTGATCAGCAGTGGGAATGAATGGTCAGACCTGTAGTACGGAGCAGTGGTTTGATCAGCAGTAGGAATGAATGGTCAGACCTGTAGTATTGAGTAGTGGTTTGATCAGCAGTGGGAATGAATGGTCAGACCTGTAGTTTGGAGCAGTGGTTCGATCTGCCTTAGGAATGCATGGTCAGACCTGTAGTATGGAGCAGTGGTTAGATCAGCAATGGGAATGAATGGTCAGACCTGTAGTATGGAGCAGTGGTTTCATCAGCAGTGGGAATAAATGGTCAGACCTGTAGTTTGGAGCATTGGTTTGATCAGCAGTGGGAATGAATGGTCAGACCTGTAGTATGGAGCAGTGGTTTCATCAGCAGTGGGAATAAATGGTCAGACCTGTAGTTTGGAGCATTGGTTTGATCAGCAGTGGGAATGAATGGTCAGACCTGTAGTACGGAGCAGTGGTTTGATCAGCAGTGGGAATGAATGGTCAGACCTGTAGTACGGAGCAGTGGTTTGATCAGCAGTAGGAATGAATGGTCAGACCTGTAGTATTGAGTAGTGGTTTGATCAGCAGTGGGAATGAATGGTCAGACCTGTAGTTTGGAGCAGTGGTTCGATCTGCCTTAGGAATGCATGGTCAGACCTGTAGTATGGAGCAGTGGTTAGATCAGCAATGGGAATGAATGGTCAGACCTGTAGTATGGAGCAGTGGTTTCATCAGCAGTGGGAATAAATGGTCAGACCTGTAGTTTGGAGCATTGGTTTGATCAGCAGTGGGAATGAATGGTCAGACCTGTAGTATGGAGCAGTGGTTTCATCAGCAGTGGGAATAAATGGTCAGACCTGTAGTTTGGAGCATTGGTTTGATCAGCAGTGGGAATGAATGGTCAGACCTGTAGTACGGAGCAGTGGTTTGATCAGCAGTGGGAATGAATGGTCAGACCTGTAGTACAGAGCAGTGGTTTGATCAGCAGTAGGAATGAATGGTCAGACCTGTAGTATGGAGTAGTGGTTTGATCAGCAGTGGGAATGAATGGTCAGACCTGTAGTTTGGAGCAGTGGTTCGATCTGCCGTAGGAATGCATGGTCAGACCTGTAGTTTGGAGCAGTGGTTAGATAAGCAGTAAGAATGAATGGTCAGACCTGTTGTATGTTGCAGTGGTTAGATCAGCAGTGGGAATGAATGGTCAGACCTGTAGTATGGAGCAGTGGTAGGACTAGCAGTGGGAATGAATGGTCAGACCTGTAGTATGAAGCAGGGGTGAGCTCAGCAGTGGGAATGAATGGTAAGACCTGTAGTATGGAGCAGTGGTTTGATCAGCAGTGGGAATGAATGGTCAGACCTGTAGTTTGGCGCAGTGGTAAGATTAGCAGTAGGAATGAATGGTCAGACCTGTAGTATGGAGCAGTGGTTAGATCAGCAGTGAGAATTAATGGTTGGACCTTTAGCATGGAGCAGTGGTTAGATCAACAGTAAGAATGAATGATCAGATCTGTAGTACGGAGCAGTGTTAAGATCAGCTGTGGGAATGAATGGTCAGGCCTGTAGTATGGAGCAGTGGTTTCATCAGCAGTGGGAATGAATGGTCAGACCTGTAGTATGGAGCAGTGGTTAGATCAGCTGTGGGAATGAATGGTCAGGCTTGAAGTATGGAGCAGTGGTTTCATCAGCAGTGGGAATGAATGGTCAGACCTGTAGTATGGAGCAGTGGTTAGATCAGCAGTGGGATTGAATGGTCAGACCTGTAGTTTGGAGCAGTGGTTAGATAAGCAGTAGGAAAGGATGGTCAGACCTTTAGTTTGAAGCAGTGGTTAGATTAGCAGTGGGAATGAATGGTCAGTCCTGTAGTATGGAGCAGTGGTTAGATCAGCTGTGGGAATGAATGGTCAGGCCTGTAGTATGGAGCAGTGGTTTCATCAGCAGTGGGAATGAATGGTCAGACCTGTAGTTTGGAGCATTGGTTTGATCAGCAGTGGGAATGAATGGTCAGACCTGTAGTATGGAGCAGTGGTTTGATCAGCAGTGGGAATGAATGGTCAGACCTGTAGTACGGAGCAGTGGTTTGATCAGCAGTGGGAATGAATGGTCAGACCTGTAGTATGGAGTAGTGGTTTGATCAGCAGTGGGAATGAATGCTCAGACCTGTAGTACGGGGCAGTGGTTTGATCAGCAGTAGGAATGAATGGTCAGACCTGTAGTATTGAGTAGTGGTTTGATCAGCAGTGGGAATGAATGGCCAGACCTGTAGTTTGGAGCAGTGGTTCGATCTGCCGTAGGAATGCCTGGTCAGACCTGTAGTATGGAGCAGTGGTTAGATCAGCAATGGGAATGAATGGTCAGACCTGTAGTATGGAGCAGTGGTTTCATCAGCAGTGGGAATAAATGGTCAGACCTGTAGTTTGGAGCATTGGTTTGATCAGCAGTGGGAATGAATGGTCAGACCTGTAGTATGGAGCAGTGGTTTCATCAGCAGTGGGAATAAATGGTCAGACCTGTAGTTTGGAGCATTGGTTTGATCAGCAGTGGGAATGAATGGTCAGACCTGTAGTACGGAGCAGTGGTTTGATCAGCAGTGGGAATGAATGGTCAGACCTGTAGTACGGAGCAGTGGTTTGATCAGCAGTAGGAATGAATGGTCAGACCTGTAGTATGGAGTAGTGGTTTGATCAGCAGTGGGAATGAATGGTCAGACCTGTAGTTTGGAGCAGTGGTTCGATCTGCCGTAGGAATGCATGGTCAGACCTGTAGTTTGGAGCAGTGGTTAGATAAGCAGTAAGAATGAATAGTCAGACCTGTTGTATGTTGCAGTGGTTAGATCAGCAGTGGGAATGAATGGTCAGACCTGTAGTATGAAGCAGTGGTAGGACTAGCAGTGGGAATGAATGGTCAGACCTGTAGTATGAAGTAGGGGTGAGCTCAGCAGTGGGAATGAATGGTCAGACCTGTAGTTTGGAGCAGTGGTTTGATCAGCAGTGGGAATGAATGGTCAGACCTGTAGTTTGGCGCAGTGGTAAGATTAGCAGTAGGAATGAATGGTCAGACCTGTAGTATGGAGCAGTGGTTAGATCAGCAGTGAGAATTAATGGTTGGACCTTTAGCATGGAGCAGTGGTTAGATCAACAGTAAGAATGAATGATCAGATCTGTAGTACGGAGCAGTGTTAAGATCAGCTGTGGGAATGAATGGTCAGGCCTGAAGTATGGAGCACTGGTTTCATCAGCAGTGGGAATGAATGGTCAGACCTGTAGTATGGAGCAGTGGTTAGTTCAGCTGTGGGAATGAATGGTCAGGCCTGAAGTATGGAGCAGTGGTTTCATCAGCAGTGGGAATGAATGGTCAGACCTGTAGTATGGAGCAGTGGTTAGATCAGCAGTGGGATTGAATGGTCAGACCTGTAGTTTCGAGCAGTGGTTAGATAAGCAGTAGGAAAGGATGGTCAGACCTTTAGTTTGAAGCAGTGGTTAGATTAGCAGTGGGAATGAATGGTCAGACCTGTAGTATGGAGCAGTGGTTTGATCAGCAGTGGGAATGAATGTTTCGACCTGTAGTATGGAGCAGTGGTTAGATCAGCAGTAGGACTGAATGGTCAGACCTGTCGTATGGAGCAGTGGTTAGATCAGCTGTGGGAATGAATGGTCAGGCCTGTAGTATGGAGCAGTGGTTTGATCAGCTGTGGGAATGTATGGTCAGACCTGTAGTATGGAGCAGTGGTTTGATCAGCAGTGGGAATAAATGGTCAGACCTGTAGTATGGAGCAGTGGTTAGATCAGCAGTGGGATTGAATGGTCAGACCTGTAGTTTGGAGCAGTGGTTAGATAAGCAGTGAGAATGAATGGTCAGACCTGTTGTATGAAGCAGTGGTTAGATCAGCAGAGGGAATGAATGGCCAGACCTGTAGTATGGAGCAGTGGTAAGATCAGCAGTGGGAATGAATGGTCAGACCTGTAGTATGGAGCAGTGGTTAGATTAGCAGTGGGAATGAATGGTCAGACCTGTAGTATGGAGCAGTGGTTTGATCAGCAGTGGGAATTAATGGTCAGACCTGTAGTATGGAGCAGTGGTTAGATCAGCAGTGGGATTGAATGGTCAGACCTGTAGTTTGGAGCAGTGGTTAGATAAGCAGTGAGAATGAATGGTCAGACCTGTTGTCTGGAGCAGTGGTTAGATCAGCAGAGGGAATGAATGGCCAGACCTGTAGTATGGAGCAGTGGTAAGATCAGCAGTGGGAATGAATGGTCAGACCTGTAGTTTGGCGCAGTGGTTAGATTAGCAGTAGGAATGAATGGCCAGACCTGTAGTATGGTACAGTGGTTAGATCAGCCGTCGGAATAAATGGTGGGACCTTTAGCATGGAGCAGTGGTTAGATCAACAGTAAGAATGAATGATCAGATGTGTAATACGGAGCAGTGGTTAGATCAGCAGTGGGAATGAATGGTCAGACCTGTAGTATGGAGCAGTGGTTAGATCAGCAGTAGGACTGAATGGTCAGACCTGTAGTATGGAGCAGTGGTTAGATCAGCTGTGGGAATGAATGGTCAGGCCGGTAGTATGGAGCAGTGGTTTCATCAGCAGTGGGAATGAATGGTCAGACCTGTAGTTTGGAGCATTGGTTTGATCAGCAGTGGGAATGAATGGTCAGACCTGTAGCATGGAGCAGTGGTTAGATCAGCTGTAGGACTGAATGGTCAGACCTATAGTATGGAGCAGTGGTAACATTAGCAGTGGGAATGAATGGTCAGACCTGTAGTATGGAGCAGTGGTTTGATCAGCAGTGGGAATTAATGGTCATACCTGTAGTTTGGCGCAGTGGTTAGATTAGCAGTAGGAATGAATGGTCAGACCTGTAGTATGGTACAGTGGTTAGATCAGCAGTGGGAATAAATGGTGGGACCTTTAGCATAGAGCAGTGGTTAGATCAACAGCAAGAATGAATGATCAGATGTGTAGTACGGAGCAGTGGTTAGATCAGCAGTGGGAATGAATGGTCAGACCTGTAGTATGGAGCAGTGGTTAGATCAGTAGTAGGACTGAATGGTCAGACCTGTAGTATGGAGCAGTGGTTAGATCAGCTGTGGGAATGAATGGTCAGGCCTGTAGTATGGAGCAGTGGTTTCATCAGCAGTGGGAATGAATGGTCAGACCTGTAGTTTGGAGCATTGGTTTGATCAGCAGTGGGAATGACTGGTCAGACCCGTAGTACAGAGCAGTGGTTTGATCAGCAGTAGGAATGCATGGTCAGACCTGTAGTTTGTATTAATGGTTAGATTAGCATTAGGAATGAATGGTCAGACCTGTAGTATGGAGAAGTGGTAAGATCAGCAGTGGCAATGAATGGTCAGACCTGTAGTATGAAGCAGTGGTTTGATCAGCATAGGGAATGAATGGTCAGACCTGTAGTATGGAGCAGTGGTTAGATTAGCAGTAGGAATGAATGGTCAGACCTGTAGTATGGAGCAGTGGTTAGATCAGCAGTGGGAATAAATGGTGGGACCTTTAGCATGGAGCAGTGGTTAGATCAGCTGTCGGAATGAATGGTCAGGCCTGTAGTATGGAGCAGTGGTTTCATCAGCAGTGGGAATAAATGGTCAGACCTGTAGTTTGGAGCATTGGTTTGATCAGCAGTGGGAATGAATGGTCAGACCTGTAGTATGGAGCAGTGGTTTGATCAGCAGTGGGAATGAATGGTCAGACCTGTAGTACGGAGCAGTGGTTTGATCAGCAGTGGGAATGAATGGTCAGACCTGTAGTATGGAGTAGTGGTTTGATCAGCAGTGGGAATGAATGGTCAGACCTGAAGTACGGAGCAGTGGTTTGATCAGCAGTAGGAATGAATGGTCAGACCTGTAGTATTGAGTAGTGGTTTGATCAGCAGTGGGAATGAATGGTCAGACCTGTAGTTTGGAGCAGTGGTTCGATCTGCCGTAGGAATGCATGGTCAGACCTGTAGTATGGAGCAGTGGTTAGATCAGCAGTGGGAATGAATGGTCAGGCCAGTAGTATGGAGCAGTGGTAAGATTAGCAGTGGGAATGAATGGTCAGACCTGTAGTATGGAGCAGTGGTTTGATCAGCAGTGGGAATTAATGGTCATACCTGTAGTTTGGCGCAGTGGTTAGATTAGCAGTAGGAATGAATGGTCAGACCTGTAGTATGGTACAGTGGTTAGATCAGCAGTGGGAATAAATGGTGGGACCTTTAGCATAGAGCAGTGGTTAGATCAACAGCAAGAATGAATGATCAGATGTGTAGTACGGAGCAGTGGTTAGATCAGCAGTGGGAATGAATGGTCAGACCTGTAGTATGGAGCAGTGGTTAGATCAGTAGTAGGACTGAATGGTCAGACCTGTAGTATGGAGCAGTGGTTAGATCAGCTGTGGGAATGAATGGTCAGGCCTGTAGTATGGAGCAGTGGTTTCATCAGCAGTGGGAATGAATGGTCAGACCTGTAGTTTGGAGCATTGGTTTGATCAGCAGTGGGAATGACTGGTCAGACCCGTAGTACAGAGCAGTGGTTTGATCAGCAGTAGGAATGCATGGTCAGACCTGTAGTTTGTATTAATGGTTAGATTAGCATTAGGAATGAATGGTCAGACCTGTAGTATGGAGAAGTGGTAAGATCAGCAGTGGCAATGAATGGTCAGACCTGTAGTATGAAGCAGTGGTTTGATCAGCATAGGGAATGAATGGTCAGACCTGTAGTATGGAGCAGTGGTTAGATTAGCAGTAGGAATGAATGGTCAGACCTGTAGTATGGAGCAGTGGTTAGATCAGCAGTGGGAATAAATGGTGGGACCTTTAGCATGGAGCAGTGGTTAGATCAGCTGTGGGAATGAATGGTCAGGCCTGTAGTATGGAGCAGTGGTTTCATCAGCAGTGGGAATAAATGGTCAGACCTGTAGTTTGGAGCATTGGTTTGATCAGCAGTGGGAATGAATGGTCAGACCTGTAGTATGGAGCAGTGGTTTGATCAGCAGTGGGAATGAATGGTCAGACCTGTAGTACGGAGCAGTGGTTTGATCAGCAGTGGGAATGAATGGTCAGACCTGTAGTATGGAGTAGTGGTTTGATCAGCAGTGGGAATGAATGGTCAGACCTGTAGTACGGAGCAGTGGTTTGATCAGCAGTAGGAATGAATGGTCAGACCTGTAGTATTGAGTAGTGGTTTGATCAGCAGTGGGAATGAATGGTCAGACCTGTAGTTTGGAGCAGTGGTTCGATCTGCCGTAGGAATGCATGGTCAGACCTGTAGTATGGAGCAGTGGTTAGATCAGCAATGGGAATGAATGGTCAGACCTGTAGTATGGAGCAGTGGTTTCATCAGCAGTGGGAATAAATGGTCAGACCTGTAGTTTGAAGCATTGGTTTGATCAGCAGTGGGAATAAATGGTCAGACCTGTAGTTTGGAGCATTGGTTTGATCAGCAGTGGGAATGAATGGTCCGACCTGTAGTACGGAGCAGTGGTTTGATCAGCAGTGGGAATGAATGGTCAGACCTGTAGTACGGAGCAGTGGTTTGATCAGCAGTAGGAATGAATGGTCAGACCTGTAGTATGGAGTAGTGGTTTGATCAGCAGTGGGAATGAATGGTCAGACCTGTAGTTTGGAGCAGTGGTTCGATCTGCCGTAGGAATGCATGGTCAGACCTGTAGTTTGGAGCAGTGGTTAGATAAGCAGTAAGAATGAATGGTCAGACCTGTTGTATGTTGCAGTGGTTAGATCAGCAGTGGGAATGAATGGTCAGACCTGTAGTATGGAGCAGTGGTAGGACTAGCAGTGGGAATGAATGGTCAGACCTGTAGTATGAAGCAGGGGTGAGCTCAGCAGTGGGAATGAATGGTCAGACCTGTAGTATGGAGCAGTGGTTTGATCAGCAGTGGGAATGAATGGTCAGACCTGTAGTTTGGCGCAGTGGTAAGATTAGCAGTAGGAATGAATGGGCAGACCTGTAGTATGGAGCAGTGGTTAGATCAGCAGTGAGAATTAATGGTTGGACCTTTAGCATGGAGCAGTGGTTAGATCAACAGTAAGAATGAATGATCAGATCTGTAGTACGGAGCAGTGTTAAGATCAGCTGTGGGAATGAATGGTCAGGCCTATAGTATGGAGCAGTGGTTTTATCAGCAGTGGGAATGAATGGTCAGACCTGTAGTATGGAGCAGTGGTTAGATCAGCAGTGGGAATGAATGGTCAGACCTGTAGTATGGAGCAGTGGTTAGATCAGCAGTGGGAATGAATGGTCAGACCTGTAGTATGGAGCAGTGGTTAGATCAGCAGTGGGATTGAATGGTCAGACCTGTAGTTTGGAGCAGTGGTTAGATAAGCAGTAGGAAAGGATGGTCAGATCTTTAGTTTGAAGCAGTGGTTAGATTAGCAGTGGGAATGAATGGTCAGACCTGTAGTATGGAGCAGTGGTTTGATCAGCAGTGGGAATGAATGTTCAGACCTGTAGTATGGAGCAGTGGTTAGATCAGCAGTAGGACTGAATGGTCAGACCTGTCGTATGGAGCAGTGGTTAGATCAGCTGTGGGAATGAATGGTCAGGCCTGTAGTATGGAGCAGTGGTAAGATCAGCAGTGGGAATGAATGGTCAGACCTGTAGTTTGGCGCAGTGGTTAGATTAGCAGTAGGAATGAATGGCCAGACCTGTAGTATGGTACAGTGGTTAGATCAGCAGTCGGAATAAATGGTGGGACCTTAAGCATGGAGCAGTGGTTAGATCAACAGTAAGAATGAATGATCAGATGTGAAGTACGGAGCAGTGGTTAGATCAGCAGTGGGAATGAATGGTCAGACCTGTAGTATGGAGCAGTGGTTAGATCAGCAGTAGGACTGAATGGTCAGACCTGTAGTATGGAGCAGTGGTTAGATCAGCTGTGGGAATGAATGGTCAGGCCGGTAGTATGGAGCAGTGGTTTCATCAGCAGTGGGAATGAATGGTCAGACCTGTAGTTTGGAGCATTGGTTTGATCAGCAGTGGGAATGAATGGTCAGACCTGTAGTATGGAGCAGTGGTTAGATCAGCTGTAGGACTGAATGGTCAGACCTGTAGTATGGAGCAGTGGTAAGATTAGCAGTGGGAATGAATGGTCAGACCTGTAGTATGGAGCAGTGGTTTGATCAGCAGTGGGAATTAATGGTCATACCTGTAGTTTGGCGCAGTGGTTAGATTAGCAGTAGGAATGAATGGTCAGACCTGTAGTATGGTACAGTGGTTAGATCAGCAGTGGGAATAAATGGTGGGACCTTTAGCATAGAGCAGTGGTTAGATCAACAGTAAGAATGAATGATCAGATGTGTAGTACGGAGCAGTGGTTAGATCAGCAGTGGGAATGAATGGTCGGACCTGTAGTATGGAGCAGTGGTTAGATCAGTAGTAGGACTGAATGGTCAGACCTGTAGTATGGAGCAGTGGTTAGATCAGCTGTGGGAATGAATGGTCAGGCCTGTAGTATGGAGCAGTGGTTTCATCAGCAGTGGGAATGAATGGTCAGACCTGTAGTTTGGAGCATTGGTTTGATCAGCAGTGGGAATGACTGGTCAGACCCGTAGTACAGAGCAGTGGTTTGATCAGCAGTAGGAATGCATGGTCAGACCTGTAGTTTGTATTAATGGTTAGATTAGCATTAGGAATGAATGGTCAGACCTGTAGTATGGAGAAGTGGTAAGATCAGCAGTGGCAATGAATGGTCAGACCTGTAGTATGAAGCAGTGGTTTGATCAGCATAGGGAATGAATGGTCAGACCTGTAGTATTGAGCAGTGGTTAGATTAGCAGTAGGAATGAATGGTCAGACCTGTAGTATGGAGCAGTGGTTAGATCAGTAGTGGCAATAAATGGTGGGACCTTTAGCATGGAGCAGTGGTTAGATCAGCTGTGGGAATGAATGGTCAGGCCTGTAGTATGGAGCAGTGGTTTCATCAGCAGTGGGAATAAATGGTCAGACCTGTAGTTTGGAGCATTGGTTTGATCAGCAGTGGGAATGAATGGTCAGACCTGTAGTATGGAGCAGTGGTTTGATCAGCAGTGGGAATGAATGGTCAGACCTGTAGTACGGAGCAGTGGTTTGATCAGCAGTGGGAATGAATGGTCAGACCTGTAGTATGGAGTAGTGGTTTGATCAGCAGTGGGAATGAATGGTCAGACCTGTAGTACGGAGCAGTGGTTTGATCAGCAGTAGGAATGAATGGTCAGACCTGTAGTATTGAGTAGTGGTTTGATCAGCAGTGGGAATGAATGGTCAGACCTGTAGTTTGGAGCAGTGGTTCGATCTGCCGTAGGAATGCATGGTCAGACCTGTAGTATGGAGCAGTGGTTAGATCAGCAATGGGAATGAATGGTCAGACCTGTAGTATGGAGCAGTGGTTTCATCAGCAGTGGGAATAAATGGTCAGACCTGTAGTTTGGAGCATTGGTTTGATCAGCAGTAGGAATGAATGGTCAGACCTGTAGTATGGAGCAGTGGTTTCATCAGCAGTGGGAATAAATGGTCAGACCTGTAGTTTGGAGCATTGGTTTGATCAGCAGTGGGAATGAATGGTCAGACCTGTAGTACGGAGCAGTGGTTTGATCAGCAGTGGGAATGAATGGTCAGACCTGTAGTACGGAGCAGTGGTTTGATCAGCAGTAGGAATGAATGGTCAGACCTGTAGTATGGAGTAGTGGTTTGATCAGCAGTGGGAATGAATGGTCAGACCTGTAGTTTGGAGCAGTGGTTCGATCTGCCGTAGGAATGCATGGTCAGACCTGTAGTTTGGAGCAATGGTTAGATAAGCAGTAAGAATGAATGGTCAGACCTGTTGTATGTTGCAGTGGTTAGATCAGCAGTGGGAATGAATGGTCAGACCTGTAGTATGGAGCAGTGGTAGGACTAGCAGTGGGAATGAATGGTCAGACCTGTAGTATGAAGCAGGGGTGAGCTCAGCAGTGGGAATGAATGGTCAGACCTGTAGTATGGAGCAGTGGTTTGATCAGCAGTGGGAATGAATGGTCAGACCTGTAGTTTGGCGCAGTGGTAAGATTAGCAGTAGTAATGAATGGTCAGACCTGTAGTATGGAGCAGTGGTTAGATCAGCAGTGAGAATTAATGGTTGGACCTTTAGCATGGAGCAGTGGTTAGATCAACAGTAAGAATGAATGATCAGATCTGTAGTACGGAGCAGTGTTAAGATCAGCTGTGGGAATGAATGGTCAGGCCTGTAGTATGGAGCAGTGGTTTCATCAGCAGTGGGAATGAATGGTCAGACCTGTAGTATGGAGCAGTGGTTAGATCAGCTGTGGGAATGAATGGTCAGGCCTGAAGTATGGAGCAGTGGTTTCATCAGCAGTGGGAATGAATGGTCAGACCTGTAGTATGGAGCAGTGGTTAGATCAGCAGTGGGATTGAATGGTCAGACCTGTAGTTTGGAGCAGTGGTTAGATAAGCAGTAGGAAAGGATGGTCAGACCTTTAGTTTGAAGCAGTGGTTAGATTAGCAGTGGGAATGAATGGTCAGACCTGTAGTATGGAGCAGTGGTTTGATCAGCAGTGGGAATGAATGTTCAGACCTGTAGTATGGAGCAGTGGTTAGATCAGCAGTAGGACTGAATGGTCCGACCTGTCGTATGGAGCAATGGTTAGATCAGCTGTGGGAATGAATGGTCAGGCCTGTAGTATGGAGCAGTGGTTTGATCAGCTGTGGGAATGAATGGTCAGACCTGTAGTATGGAGCAGTGGTTAGATTAGCAGTGGGAATGAATGGTCAGACCTGTAGTATGGAGCAGTGGTTTGATCAGCAGTGGGAATTAATGGTCAGACCTGTAGTATGGAGCAGTGGTTAGATCAGCAGTGGGATTGAATGGTCAGACCTGTAGTTTGGAGCAGTGGTTAGATAAGCAGTGAGAATGAATGGTCAGACATGTTGTATGGAGCAGTGGTTAGATCAGCAGAGGGAATGAATGGCCAGACCTGTAGTATGGAGCAGTGGTAAGATCAGCAGTGGGAATGAATGGTCAGACCTGTAGTTTGGCGCAGTGGTTAGATTAGCAGGAGGAATGAATGGCCAGACCTGTAGTATGGTACAGTGGTTAGATCAGCAGTCGGAATAAATGGTGGGACCTTTAGCATGGAGCAGTGGTTAGATCTACAGTAAGAATGAATGATCAGATTTGTAGTACGGAGCAGTGGTTAGATCAGCAGTGGGAATGAATGGTCAGACCTGTAGTATGGAGCAGTAATTAGATCAGCAGTAGAACTGAATGGTCAGACCTGTAGTATGGAGCAGTGGTTAGATCAGCTGTGGGAATGAATGGTCAGACCTGTAGTTTGGAGCATTGGTTTGATCAGCAGTGGGAATGACTGGTCAGACCCGTAGTACAGAGCAGTGGTTTGATCAGCAGTAGGAATGCATGGTCAGACCTGTAGTTTGTATTAATGGTTAGATTAGCAGTAGGAATGAATGGTCAGACCTGTAGTATGGAGAAGTGGTAAGATCAGCAGTGGCAATGAATGGTCAGACCTGTAGTATGAAGCAGTGGTTTGATCAGCATAGGGAATGAATGGTCAGACCTGTAGTATGGAGCAGTGGTTAGATTAGCAGTAGGAATGAATGGTCAGACCTGTTGTATGGAGCAGTGGTTAGATCAGCAGTGGGAATAAATGGTGGGACCTTTAGCATGGAGCAGTGGTTAGATCAGCTGTCGGAATGAATGGTCAGGCCTGTAGTATGGAGCAGTGGTTTCATCAGCAGTGGGAATAAATGGTCAGACCTGTAGTTTGGAGCATTGGTTTGATCAGCAGTGGGAATGAATGGTCAGACCTGTAGTATGGAGCAGTGGTTTGATCAGCAGTGGGAATGAATGGTCAGACCTGTAGTACGGAGCAGTGGTTTGATCAGCAGTGGGAATGAATGGTCAGACCTGTAGTATGGAGTAGTGGTTTGATCAGCAGTGGGAATGAATGGTCAGACCTGAAGTACGGAGCAGTGGTTTGATCAGCAGTAGAAATGAATGGTCAGACCTGTAGTATTGAGTAGTGGTTTGATCAGCAGTGGGAATGAATGGTCAGACCTGTAGTTTGGAGCAGTGGTTCGATCTGCCGTAGGAATGCATGGTCAGACCTGTAGTATGGAGCAGTGGTTAGATCAGCAGTGGGAATGAATGGTCAGGCCAGTAGTATGGAGCAGTGGTAAGATTAGCAGTGGGAATGAATGGTCAGACCTGTAGTATGGAGCAGTGGTTTGATCAGCAGTGGGAATTAATGGTCATACCTGTAGTTTGGCGCAGTGGTTAGATTAGCAGTAGGAATGAATGGTCAGACCTGTAGTATGGTACAGTGGTTAGATCAGCAGTGGGAATAAATGGTGGGACCTTTAGCATAGAGCAGTGGTTAGATCAACAGCAAGAATGAATGATCAGATGTGTAGTACGGAGCAGTGGTTAGATCAGCAGTGGGAATGAATGGTCAGACCTGTAGTATGGAGCAGTGGTTAGATCAGTAGTAGGACTGAATGGTCAGACCTGTAGTATGGAGCAGTGGTTAGATCAGCTGTGGGAATGAATGGTCAGGCCTGTAGTATGGAGCAGTGGTTTCATCAGCAGTGGGAATGAATGGTCAGACCTGTAGTTTGGAGCATTGGTTTGATCAGCAGTGGGAATGACTGGTCAGACCCGTAGTACAGAGCAGTGGTTTGATCAGCAGTAGGAATGCATGGTCAGACCTGTAGTTTGTATTAATGGTTAGATTAGCATTAGGAATGAATGGTCAGACCTGTAGTATGGAGAAGTGGTAAGATCAGCAGTGGCAATGAATGGTCAGACCTGTAGTATGAAGCAGTGGTTTGATCAGCATAGGGAATGAATGGTCAGACCTGTAGTATGGAGCAGTGGTTAGATTAGCAGTAGGAATGAATGGTCAGACCTGTAGTATGGAGCAGTGGTTAGATCAGCAGTGGGAATAAATGGTGGGACCTTTAGCATGGAGCAGTGGTTAGATCAGCTGTGGGAATGAATGGTCAGGCCTGTAGTATGGAGCAGTGGTTTCATCAGCAGTGGGAATAAATGGTCAGACCTGTAGTTCTGAGCATTGGTTTGATCAGCAGTGGGAATGAATGGTCAGACCTGTAGTATGGAGCAGTGGTTTGATCAGCAGTGGGAATGAATGGTCAGACCTGTAGTACAGTGCAGTGGTTTGATCAGCAGTGGGAATGAATGGTCAGACCTGTAGTATGGAGTAGTGGTTTGATCAGCAGTGGGAATGAATGGTCAGACCTGTAGTACGGAGCAGTGGTTTGATCAGCAGTAGGAATGAATGGTCAGACCTGTAGTATTGAGTAGTGGTTTGATCAGCAGTGGGAATGAATGGTCAGACCTGTAGTTTGGAGCAGTGGTTCGATCTGCCGTAGGAATGCATGGTCAGACCTGTAGTATGGAGCAGTGGTTAGATCAGCAATGGGAATGAATGGTCAGACCTGTAGTATGGAGCAGTGGTTTCATCAGCAGTGGGAATAAATGGTCAGACCTGTAGTTTGAAGCATTGGTTTGATCAGCAGTGGGAATAAATGGTCAGACCTGTAGTTTGGAGCATTGGTTTGATCAGCAGTGGGAATGAATGGTCCGACCTGTAGTACGGAGCAGTGGTTTGATCAGCAGTGGGAATGAATGGTCAGACCTGTAGTACGGAGCAGTGGTTTGATCAGCAGTAGGAATGAATGGTCAGACCTGTAGTATGGAGTAGTGGTTTGATCAGCAGTGGGAATGAATGGTCAGACCTGTAGTTTGGAGCAGTGGTTCGATCTGCCGTAGGAATGCATGGTCAGACCTGTAGTTTGGAGCAGTGGTTAGATAAGCAGTAAGAATGAATGGTCAGACCTGTTGTATGTTGCAGTGGTTAGATCAGCAGTGGGAATGAATGGTCAGACCTGTAGTATGGAGCAGTGGTAGGACTAGCAGTGGGAATGAATGGTCAGACCTGTAGTATGAAGCAGGGGTGAGCTCAGCAGTGGGAATGAATGGTCAGACCTGTAGTATGGAGCAGTGGTTAGATCAGCAGTGAGAATTAATGGTTGGACCTTTAGCATGGAGCAGTGGTTAGATCAACAGTAAGAATGAATGATCAGATCTGTAGTACGGAGCAGTGTTAAGATCAGCTGTGGGAATGAATGGTCAGGCCTATAGTATGGAGCAGTGGTTTTATCAGCAGTGGGAATGAATGGTCAGACCTGTAGTATGGAGCAGTGGTTAGATCAGCTGTGGGAAAGAATTGTCAGGCCTGAAGTATGGAGCAGTGGTTTCATCAGCAGTGGGAATGAATGGTCAGACCTGTAGTATGGAGCAGTGGTTAGATCAGCAGTGGGATTGAATGGTCAGACCTGTAGTTTGGAGCAGTGGTTAGATAAGCAGTAGGAAAGGATGGTCAGATCTTTAGTTTGAAGCAGTGGTTAGATTAGCAGTGGGAATGAATGGTCAGACCTGTAGTATGGAGCAGTGGTTTGATCAGCAGTGGGAATGAATGTTCAGACCTGTAGTATGGAGCAGTGGTTAGATCAGCAGTAGGACTGAATGGTCAGACCTGTCGTATGGAGCAGTGGTTAGATCAGCTGTGGGAATGAATGGTCAGGCCTGTAGTATGGAGCAGTGGTAAGATCAGCAGTGGGAATGAATGGTCAGACCTGTAGTTTGGCGCAGTGGTTAGATTAGCAGTAGGAATGAATGGCCAGACCTGTAGTATGGTACAGTGGTTAGATCAGCAGTCGGAATAAATGGTGGGACCTTTAGCATGGAGCAGTGGTTAGATCAACAGTAAGAATGAATGATCAGATGTGTAGTACGGAGCAGTGGTTAGATCAGCAGTGGGAATGAATGGTCAGACCTGTAGTATGGAGCAGTGGTTAGATCAGCAGTAGGACTGAATGGTCAGACCTGTAGTATGGAGCAGTGGTTAAATCAGCTGTGGGAATGAATGGTCAGGCCGGTAGTAGGGAGCAGTGGTTTCATCAGCAGTGGGAATGAATGGTCAGACCTGTAGTTTGGAGCATTGGTTTGATCAGCAGTGGGAATGAATGGTCAGACCTGTAGTATGGAGCAGTGGTTAGATCAGCTGTAGGACTGAATGGTCAGACCTGTAGTATGGAGCAGTGGTAAGATTAGCAGTGGGAATGAATGGTCAGACCTGTAGTATGGAGCAGTGGTTTGATCAGCAGTGGGAATTAATGGTCATACCTGTAGTTTGGCGCAGTGGTTAGATTAGCAGTAGGAATGAATGGTCAGACCTGTAGTATGGTACAGTGGTTAGATCAGCAGTGGGAATAAATGGTGGGACCTTTAGCATAGAGCAGTGGTTAGATCAACAGTAAGAATGAATGATCAGATGTGTAGTACGGAGCAGTGGTTAGATCAGCAGTGGGAATGAATGGTCAGACCTGTAGTATGGAGCAGTGGTTAGATCAGTAGTAGGACTGAATGGTCAGACCTGTAGTATGGAGCAGTGGTTAGATCAGCTGTGGGAATGAATGGTCAGGCCTGTAGTATGGAGCAGTGGTTTCATCAGCAGTGGGAATGAATGGTCAGACCTGTAGTTTGGAGCATTGGTTTGATCAGCAGTGGGAATGACTGGTCAGACCCGTAGTACAGAGCAGTGGTTTGATCAGCAGTAGGAATGCATGGTCAGACCTGTAGTTTGTATTAATGGTTAGATTAGCATTAGGAATGAATGGTCAGACCTGTAGTATGGAGAAGTGGTAAGATCAGCAGTGGCAATGAATGGTCAGACCTGTAGTATGAAGCAGTGGTTTGATCAGCATAGGGAATGAATGGTCAGACCTGTAGTATTGAGCAGTGGTTAGATTAGCAGTAGGAATGAATGGTCAGACCTGTAGTATGGAGCAGTGGTTAGATCAGTAGTGGGAATAAATGGGGGGACCTTTAGCATGGAGCAGTGGTTAGATCAGCTGTGGGAATGAATGGTCAGGCCTGTAGTATGGAGCAGTGGTTTCATCAGCAGTGGGAATAAATGGTCAGACCTGTAGTTTGGAGCATTGGTTTGATCAGCAGTGGGAATGAATGGTCAGACCTGTAGTATGGAGCAGTGGTTTGATCAGCAGTGGGAATGAATGGTCAGACCTGTAGTACGGAGCAGTGGTTTGATCAGCAGTGGGAATGAATGGTCAGACCTGTAGTATGGAGTAGTGGTTTGATCAGCAGTGGGAATGAATGGTCAGACCTGTAGTACGGAGCAGTGGTTTGATCAGCAGTAGGAATGAATGGTCAGACCTGTAGTATTGAGTAGTGGTTTGATCAGCAGTGGGAATGAATGGTCAGACCTGTAGTTTGGAGCAGTGGTTCGATCTGCCGTAGGAATGCATGGTCAGACCTGTAGTATGGAGCAGTGGTTAGATCAGCAATGGGAATGAATGGTCAGACCTGTAGTATGGAGCAGTGGTTTCATCAGCAGTGGGAATAAATGGTCAGACCTGTAGTTTGGAGCATTGGTTTGATCAGCAGTGGGAATGAATGGTCAGACCTGTAGTATGGAGCAGTGGTTTCATCAGCAGTCGGAATAAATGGTCAGACCTGTAGTTTGGAGCATTGGTTTGATCAGCAGTGGGAATGAATGGTCAGACCTGTAGTACGGAGCAGTGGTTTGATCAGCAGTGGGAATGAATGGTCAGACCTGTAGTACGGAGCAGTGGTTTGATCAGCAGTAGGAATGAATGGTCAGACCTGTAGTATGGAGTAGTGGTTTGATCAGCAGTGGGAATGAATGGTCAGACCTGTAGTTTGGAGCAGTGGTTCGATCTGCCGTAGGAATGCATGGTCAGACCTGTAGTTTGGAGCAATGGTTAGATAAGCAGTAAGAATGAATGGTCAGACCTGTTGTATGTTGCAGTGGTTAGATCAGCAGTGGGAATGAATGGTCAGACCTGTAGTATGGAGCAGTGGTAGGACTAGCAGTGGGAATGAATGGTCAGACCTGCAGTATGAAGCAGGGGTGAGCTCAGCAGTGGGAATGAATGGTCAGACCTGTAGTATGGAGCAGTGGTTTGATCAGCAGTGGGAATGAATGGTCAGACCTGTAGTTTGGCGCAGTGGTAAGATTAGCAGTAGTAATGAATGGTCAGACCTGTAGTATGGAGCAGTGGTTAGATCAGCAGTGAGAATTAATGGTTGGACCTTTAGCATGGAGCAGTGGTTAGATCAACAGTAAGAATGAATGATCAGATCTGTAGTACGGAGCAGTGTTAAGATCAGCTGTGGGAATGAATGGTCAGGCCTGTAGTATGGAGCAGTGGTTTCATCAGCAGTGGGAATGAATGGTCAGACCTGTAGTATGGAGCAGTGGTTAGATCAGCTGTGGGAATGAATGGTCAGGCCTGAAGTATGGAGCAGTGGTTTCATCAGCAGTGGGAATGAATGGTCAGACCTGTAGTATGGAGCAGTGGTTAGATCAGCAGTGGGATTGAATGGTCAGACCTGTAGTTTGGAGCAGTGGTTAGATAAGCAGTAGGAAAGGATGGTCAGACCTTTAGTTTGAAGCAGTGGTTAGATTAGCAGTGGGAATGAATGGTCAGACCTGTAGTATGGAGCAGTGGTTTGATCAGCAGTGGGAATGAATGTTCAGACCTGTAGTATGGAGCAGTGGTTAGATCAGCAGTAGGACTGAATGGTCCGACCTGTCGTATGGAGCAATGGTTAGATCAGCTGTGGGAATGAATGGTCAGGCCTGTAGTATGGAGCAGTGGTTCGATCAGCTGTGGGAATGAATGGTCAGACCTGTAGTATGGAGCAGTGGTTAGATTAGCAGTGGGAATGAATGGTCAGACCTGTAGTATGGAGCAGTGGTTTGATCAGCAGTGGGAATTAATGGTCAGACCTGTAGTATGGAGCAGTGGTTAGATCAGCAGTGGGATTGAATGGTCAGACCTGTAGTTTGGAGCAGTGGTTAGATAAGCAGTGAGAATGAATGGTCAGACATGTTGTATGGAGCAGTGGTTAGATCAGCAGAGGGAATGAATGGCCAGACCTGTAGTATGGAGCAGTGGTAAGATCAGCAGTGGGAATGAATGGTCAGACCTGTAGTTTGGCGCAGTGGTTAGATTAGCAGTAGGAATGAATGGCCAGACCTGTAGTATGGTACAGTGGTTAGATCAGCAGTCGGAATAAATGGTGGGACCTTTAGCATGGAGCAGTGGTTAGATCTACAGTAAGAATGAATGATCAGATTTGTAGTACGGAGCAGTGGTTAGATCAGCAGTGGGAATGAATGGTCAGACCTGTAGTATGGAGCAGTGGTTAGATCAGCAGTAGAACTGAATGGTCAGACCTGTAGTATGGAGCAGTGGTTAGATCAGCTGTGGGAATGAATGGTCAGGCCGGTAGTATGGAGCAGTGGTTTCATCAGCAGTGGGAATGAATGGTCAGACCTGTAGTTTGGAGCATTGGTTTGATCAGCAGTGGGAATGAATGGTCAGACCTGTAGTATGGAGCAGTGGTTAGATCAGCTGTAGGACTGAATGGTCAGACCTGTAGTATGGAGCAGTGGTAAGATTAGCAGTGGGAATGAATGGTCAGACCTGTAGTATGGAGCAGTGGTTTGATCAGCAGTGGGAATTAATGGTCATACCTGTAGTTTGGCGCAGTGGTTAGATTAGCAGTAGGAATGAATGGTCAGACCTGTAGTATGGTACAGTGGTTAGATCAGCAGTGGGAATAAATGGTGGGACCTTTAGCATAGAGCAGTGGTTAGATCAACAGTAAGAATGAATGATCAGATGTGTAGTACGGAGCAGTGGTTAGATCAGCAGTGGGAATGAATGGTCAGACCTGTAGTATGGAGCAGTGGTTAGATCAGTAGTAGGACTGAATGGTCAGACCTGTAGTATGGAGCAGTGGTTAGATCAGCTGTGGGAATGAATGGTCAGGCCTGTAGTATGGAGCAGTGGTTTCATCAGCAGTGGGAATGAATGGTCAGACCTGTAGTTTGGAGCATTGGTTTGATCAGCAGTGGGAATGAATGTCAGACCTGTAGTTTGGAGCTGTGGTTAGATTAGCAGTAGGAATGAATGGTCAGACCTGTAGTATGGAGTAGTGGTTTGATCAGCAGTGGGAATGAATGGTCAGACCTGTAGTTTGTAGCAGTGGTTAGATTAGTAGTAGGAATGAATGGTCAAACCTGTAGTTTGTAGCAGTGGTTAGATTAGCAGTAGGAATGAATGGTCAGACCTGTAGTATGGAGCAGTGGTTAGATCAGCTGTGGGAATGAATGGTCAGACCTGTAGTCTGGAGCATTGGTAAGATCAGCAGTGGAAATGAATGGTCAGACCTGTAGTATGGAGCAGTGGTTAGATCAGCAGAGGGAATGAATGGTCAGACCTGTAGTATGGAGCAGTGGTTAGATTAGCAGTAGGAATGAATGGTCAGACCTGTAGTATGGAGCAGTGGTTAGATCAGCAGTGGGAATAAATGGTGGGACCTTTAGCATGGAGCAGTGGTTAGATCAGCAGTAGGAATGAATGGTCAGACCTGTAGTACGAAGCAGTGGTTAGATCAGCAGTGGGAAGGAATGGTCAGACCTGTAGTATGGAGCAGTGGTTAGATCAGCTGTGGGAATGAATGGTCAGACCTGTAGTCTGGAGCAGTGGTTAGATCCGCTAGGGGAATGAATGGTCAGGCCTGTAGTATGGAGCAGTGGTTTCATCAGCAGTGGGAATAAATGGTCAGACCCGTAGTTTGGAGCATTGGTTTGATCAGCAGTGGGAATGAATGGTCAGACCTGTAGTATGGAGCAGTGGTTTGATCAGCAGTGGGAATGAATGGTCAGACCTGTAGTACGGAGCAGTGGTTTGATCAGCAGTGGGAATGAATGGTCAGACCTGTAGTATGGAGTAGTGGTTTGATCAGCAGTGGGAATGAATGGTCAGACCTGTAGTACGGAGCAGTGGTTTGATCAGCAGTAGGAATGAATGGTCAGACCTGTAGTATGGAGCAGTGGTTAGATCAGCAATGGGAATGAATGGTCAGACCTGTAGTATGGAGCAGTGGTTTGATCAGCAGTGGGAATGAATGGTCAGACCTGTAGTACGGAGCAGTGGTTTGATCAGCAGTAGGAATGAATGGTCAGACCTGTAGTATGGAGTAGTGGTTTGATCAGCAGTGGGAATGAATGGTCAGACCTGTAGTTTGGAGCAGTGGTTCGATCTGCCATAGGAATGCATGGTCAGACCTGTAGTATGGAGCAGTGGTTAGATCAGCAGTTGGAATGAATGGTCAGATCTGTAGTATGGAGTAGTGGTTAGATCAGCAGTGGGAATGAATGGTCACACCTAGTACGGAGCATTGTAGAGTCGTGTTTAGTCAGTCCAGTCCTTGAATTGTGTGGCTTTCAATTGAAATCGCATGCTCCTCTACTGCCTTTATTTAAGGCGAGACCATTTCCTCTAGTATAGATGAAAACTTAATTTTGTACTGTTAACTTTAAAATCATAGTGTGAGGTATCCCAAAATATTTTTTACTTTTTTTCATTTTAATCAAAAAACTCTCTTCATTATTAAAAACAAAACAAAACAAAATAAAAAAATTCAACAACATCACGCCATTTACGAGTTTAGCCTCATCATCACATTAATCATGGTATGAACTGAAGGTTGATCGTTCAGCTTCATTTTTGTTGTCTGGACGTTCTTCTGAAGTGTATAGATACCGTACCTTACTACTAGATGTCACTACAAGATATAAGCAAAAATGACTGCTCTTGTGCTGTGTTTTACTGACATAAAAGAAAAATGCTGGATTGCCAACAATAGTTCCTTAAATGAATGTTATCGTAGTATATGCTTATTCATACAGATTCTCTTAGAATAATATCACAACGTGATTCTGCAGCCATACCACACATCATTCATCAGCCAAATCCACAGATTGCTATAATTTAATTTTGGATCTGTCAGCCACCCTTTTGCTTGGCTACAATGTGGAGCATTTGAGCAGTTGGTAATCCGGTCGTATTAAATATGTACTGACACAGAATTTCAGAAGCAAAGATTCATATTTTCAAATGGCATTGAGAGGTCTTGACAATCAGTGTCTTGTTCTCATCAGATACAATATGCTGTTTCCCCTGCAAATGACTGGAATAGATCTTGCCAAAGACAGAAAACCAGCTCTGAAATAGCACTGTAGTTCCTTTCATTGATAAGAAGACCCTGGAGTATAGAGTGGTAACTGCAGCAAAACAGAAACCTCTTCTTGATAAAGTCGTCACAGAGGAAGCAGAAACAAATAGCTTCTCCAACAGGGGATTATGTATTGTCATATCGCTGCACTCTACCCCGCGCGTTCATCTCCAGTTTTATAATAATTATGTGCAGGTTAGCGGTGTGGTGCTGCACTGAATAGTGCTGTCGGCTGGCTGGACGGAGGCCCTGAAGTCTGTACCCATGTAATCCCAATGCCCTTGTTCTCAAAATTACAGTCCTTGTGAGCTGAGACGTGCCAGTTATCCACCCTCCCATTACCAAAGAGTCCTGCGTGATAACTGGCCAATCAATAGCACCTATTGTTCTCTTTATTGCCCAAAAGGAAAGAAAACCATTGCTGGATTTGGGTTTGAGGGCTAGATTTTGGGAGGCCTGCCCTGTACTACATCTTAGTGGGTTTTTTCCCATCGTCTAAAGTCATTTATATATAAATGATAGTGTTGGTATTGTCCTTGGGGAATTGATGGTCCCATGAAAGGTGTGTGCCCTGTGATTGTTAGATGGCTCGGCCAACATGTATACCCACCTTTACCCAATGCTGATTTTGCTGGGGTAGATAACTTGATCAGGGCAAAGCAGCTCATAAAATGGATGGTCTTATTTCTTGAGTCTTTTAAATCCCTGTTGAATGTTGTTGATATTGGTACAGAGCATGCCAGGAGGCAACTAAATACAAAGGGCACTGATTAGGTGCGGAAATCTGCTCTCTCCACACAGTCTCATGCCCTCTGTATGATAAAATCAGCTTGTCACTTTAACTGGCACATTGTCAGTTAATCCGATGTCATTTCAGTAGCTTGAATTTCTGATTTACCGGCGTTGCATTGTATTCTAACAATCTAATCTACAGTATTTTGATATTATGTTGACAGGTTATCAAGGTCTATTGTAGGAATTGAATGAACCATATTGAAAGTCCCCCTGGTTTTCCCTGTGGTTAATAACTTATGTAACTCATGCAATCATTTGAGTAAATGTAGGGGAGGCCAGGGTGAATTGTTAAATGCTTCTTTATGGCATATGTATTCAGACAGACAGCTGAAAATTGTTATGTGGAATGTACTCCTGCTTCAGTATGATAAGTCAAATGATGCAATATGTGACATAACATAACATAACATGAATGGCGAGAACAGGCCGTTCAGTCCAACTAAGCTCGCCAGTTTCTTTATACTATTTGTGAAAATATCCCTTCAGATTCATAATAACTCAATGATATCTAGCTTTAAGTCAAGCCTGCTCTTGAAAACCCCCAAGGTCTCTGCCTCAACAATATGGTCAGGCAAGCTATTCCATATTGAAATTACTCTTTGGGTGAAGAAATATTTCAGAATTTCAGTGCTAAATTTACCTTTGGTCAACTTCCATTTGTGACCCCGATTTCTACTCACAACACTTGGTCGAAGGAATCCTACAGAATTCACTTTGTTAATCCCTTTCACATAAAACCCCAATTTCGAAATAGTAGGGACGAAGTGTAAATTGTGAGTAAAATAAAAATGCAATGACTTTCAGATCACATGAGCCAACATGTTATTTACAATATAACATAGATAACATTTCAAATGTGGAAACTGAGACATTTTACAATTTTTTCCACAAAATGAGCTTATTTCAAATTTTCTGGCTGCAACAGGTCTCAGAAAAGTTAGGACACAGGCAAAAAAGAGCTAAAAGGCAATTAATTTTTGAGAATCAGCTGAAAGAACATTTAGCAAGTAATTAAGCTAATTGGCTTATGATATGATTGGCGATATAAGGGATGTCTATGAGAGGCTGAGTCTCTCAGAAGTAAAGATGGCCAGAGGCTCTCAAACCTGTAAGGTTTGCGTAAATAAATTGTGGATTACAGTAAAAAATGATGTTCCTCAACGTCAGATTGCAAAGGCTATGAATGTCCAGTCATCGACAGTGCATAACATCATCATAAGATTCAGAGAAAGTGGAAAAATCTCTGCGAGTAAGGGACAAGGCCGAAGACCTTTACTGGATGCCCGTGATCTTCGGGCCTTCAGACGCCACTGCATCACCCACTGGCATGATTCTGTCATTGAAATTACTAAATGGGCCCAGGAATACTTCAAGAAACCACTGTCTGTATACACAGTCAGCCGTGCCATCCACAGATGCCATCTAAAACTTTATCATGCAGAAAGGAAGCTGTTGTTGAGCATGATCCAGAAGTGCTGCCATGTTCTGTGGTCCAAGGCTCATTTAAAATGGACTGTAGCAAAGTACAAAGAGTCCTGTTGTCACATGAGTCCAAATCTGACATTCTTGTTGGAAATTATGGGCGTCGAGTCCTCCGAGCTAAAGAGGAGAAAGATCACCCCTCCAGTTATCAGTGTTCAGTTCAAAAGCCAGCATCTCTGAAGGTATGGGGATGTATTAGTGCATATGGTGTGGGACACTTGCATGTTTTAAAGAGCACCATGAATGCTTAAAGGTATTTAAAGGTTTTAGAGCAACATTTGCTCCCCTCCAGACAATATCTATTCCAGGGAAGGCTTTGTATATTTCAGCAGGACAATGAGAAACCACATACTGCAGCTATTTTAACTGCATGGCTTTGTAGTAGAAGACTGCTTGTGCTGAACTGGACTGCCAGCAGTCTGGATCTTTCACCGATTGAGAACTTTTGGCCCTAACAAAAAGAAAAGTCTTTCAAAGGAGACTTAAAACTCTCCAGCAGCTGGAAGCATGTATTAAACAAGAGTGGGATCAAATTCAAATGGCTGAACTCAAGAAACTTGAGCCCAGACAGATGAGATATACAAACCCCAAAACCAGTGAAGTTGGCATGTTGTGTAAATCGTAAATAAAAACTGAATACAATGATTTGCAAATCCTTTTAAACCTATATTCAATTGAATACACTGCAAAGACAAGTTACTTAATGTTCGAACAGGTAAACTGTGTAATTCTTTGCAAATATTAGCTCATTTGGAATTTGATGCCTGCAACATGTTTCAAAAAAGCTGGCACAAGTGGCAAAAAAGACTGAGACAGTTGAGGAATGCTCATCAAACACTTATTTGGAACATCCCACAGCTGAACGGGCTAATTGGGAACAGGTGGGTGCCATGATTGGGTATAAAAGCAGCTTCCCTGAAATTCTCAGTCATTCACAAACAAGAATGGGGCGAGGGTCACCACTTAGTGAACAAATGCGTGAGCTGATTGTCGAACAGTTTAAAAACAACATTCCTCAACGAGCTATTGCAAAACATTTTGGGATTTCATCATCTACGGTCCGTAGTTTTGTCAAAAGGTTCAGAGAATCTGGAGAAATCACTGCACGTAAGCGACAAGGCCGAAAACCAACATTGAATGCCCGTGACCTTAGATCCCTCAGGCGGTACTGCATCAAACACCGATATCAGTGTGTAAAGGACATCACCAGATGGGCTCAGGAACACTTCAGTAAACCACTGTCATAACTACAGCTCGTCGCTACATCTGCAAGTGCTAGTTAAAACTCTACAATGCAAAGCGAAAGCCATTTATCAACAGCACCCAGAATCGCCGCCGGCTTCGCTGGGCCCAAGCTCATCTAAGATGGATTGATGCAAAGTGGAAAAGTGTTCTGTGGTCTGACGAGTTCACATTTCAAATTGTTTTTGGAAACTGTGGACGTCATGTCCTCCGCCCTCCGGACCAAAGAGGAAAAAAACCATCCGGACTGTTATAGGAGCAAAGTTCAAAAGCCAGCATCTGTGATGGTATGGGGGTGTATTAGTGCCCAAGGCATGGGCAACGAACACATATGTGAAGGCACCATTAATGCTGAAAGGTACATACAAGTTTTGTAGCAACATATGATGCCATCCAAGCAACGTCTTTTTCATGGACGCCCCTGCTTATTTCAGCAAGACAATGCCAAGCCACATTCTGCACGTGTTACAACAGCATGGCTCCGTAGTAAACAAGTGCGGGTACTAGACTGGCCTGCCTGTAGTCCAGACCTGTCTCCCATTGAAAATTTGTGGCGCATTATGAAGCGTAACATACGACAACGGAGACCCCGGACCGTTGAACAACTTAAGCTGTCCATCAAGCAAGAATGGGAGAGAGTTCCACCTGAAAAGCTTCAAAAATTGGTCTCCTCAGTTCCAAAACGTTTACTGAGTGTCGTTAAAAGGAAAGGCGATGTAACGCAGTGCTAAAAAGGCCCCTGTGCCAACTTTTTTGCAGTGTGTTGCTGCCTTTAAATTCTAAGTTAATGATTATTTGCAAAAAAAAAATAAAGTTTCTCAGTTTGAACATTAAACATCTTGCCTCTGCAGTATATTCAATTGAATATAAGTTGAAAAGGATTTGCAAATCATTGTATTCTG
Source organism: Gymnothorax reevesii (assembly GCA_029721435.1). NCBI lineage: Eukaryota > Metazoa > Chordata > Actinopteri > Anguilliformes > Muraenidae > Gymnothorax > Gymnothorax reevesii. The sequence goes on along the minus strand of CM056587.1, from coordinate 43,327,756 downwards.
TTTTTATCTACGATTTACATAACGTGCCAAATTCACTGGTTTTGGGTTTTGTACTTTATTGAACCCCATGGGGTAATTTGCCCTTTGCGTTTGATCTAGCCTATGGTTAGGAGCAGTGGGCAGCTCCTAAGAGTTCCAGAGTTCCAGCTCTAAAGCTAGTTCCTTGGTGAGGGGTGCTGGTTGGAGTTTTCCTATGATGCATATTTTTGTGGGTGGGGGAAACCGAAGTTACCGGAAGAAACCCACGTGAACACAGGGAGAAAATGCAAACTCCACGCAGAAAGGCCCCAAGCCGGATTCAAACCCACAACCTTTCTTCTGTGAGGCAGCAGTGCTAACCACAGTGCCACCATGCTGCCCACTCTGTGTTAAAATGAAAAGGGAATGCTACAACATGGTGAACAGGCCCCTGTCTCAACTTTTTTGGGCTGATTATGAGGAGAAAATTGTAAAATTTCTCAGTTTCAACATTTGCTATGTTATCGCTGTTCTGTTGTGAATAAAAATTCTGGCTGGTGTGATTTGAAAGTCATTGTGTTTTATTCACAATTTAAACTTTGTCCCAACTATTTTGGAATTGGGGTTGTATTTAAAGACCTCAATCAAATCACCCCTTAGTCTCCTTTTCCTAAGACTAAAGAGATTAAGGATCTTCAGCCTCTTCTCATAGCTTTCATCTTTTATACCTGGAATTAGCCTATTTATCTTTGCGGTAAACAATTTGACACGGAGTTCAAAAACATTAACGGTCTGTCCCTAATCCACTTTAATGTGCGAAGTCTGCATGCAAACTGTAAAAAAATAGAAGATTATCTCAACTTCTCTCAATAGGGAATTTGACGTCATTGCAATAAGCGAAACTTGGCAAACTGAGAAAACCCAAACAAACTTCCCTAATAATTATACAGCGTTTAACATTAACAGAACTTCACAACGGGGCGGAGGTGTTGCAATCTATGTCAAAAATACTCTACCTTGCAAATTAGTTAACAATCTGTCAGCATGTTATGACAGCTTATTGGAATGTGTGACTGTTGAGATTGAATGATCTAAAAAAGACCAAACAATAATATCTTGCGTGTATAGGAAACCAGGTTCAAATATTGACAACTTCACCAAATTAATGGAAAATATTCCGAAACCCGTGAAAAAGAGAAACTTATGCGGTGACTTTAATATTGATCTCTTAAGATATGATTCGCACGAACAAACAAGAAATTTTGTCGACTCCCTCTTTTCCTTCGGTCTGATCCCCCTCATCACAAAACCAACCGGGATTACAAATTTGAGCGAAACTTTGATTGACAATATTTTCACAAACCAATTAGATACAAAACATCAAAGTGGGGTCCTAATTACAGATGTGAGCGATCACTTATCAGTATTTTCGATCACCAAAAAACCAATATTCAACACTGAGCCGAACGATTTCATAGTAAAACGCAAAATTAACGATGAAACACTGAGCAAATTGAAAGTAAGTTTAAGTGAAGAAACTTGGAGTTCCGTATTTGAATCTGCAAATGTCGAAGCAGCCTACAACGAATTTACCAAACTTTTTTTCAAACACTTAGACAAACACTGTCCAATATCTAAAATCAAAGTAAATCAGCGAAAACAATAAAAACCATGGTTGACAAATGGATTGAAGAACGCCTGTAGAAAAAAGAACGCACTGTATAAAAAGTTCTTAAAAAGCAAAAACATGGTAGATGAATGTAAATATAAGGCTTATAAAAACAAATTAACTTCAATCTTAAGAAGCTGTGAGAAAAAATATTATGCAGATTTGTTAGAAAACCTGGAGAGTACTTAATAACATAATCAACCCCTCTAAAAATAAGAAAAATGAATTCAAAGAACTTCTAACTGAAGATAGAAAGGAATTTGACGTCGCAAATGGTTTTAACAATTTTTTCACCAAAATTGGAGCAGAATTTGCAAATAAAATAAAACCAACTGCCAAAAGGTTTGATGAATTTTTAAAAAATCTAAATTATTCAACCATATTTCTTAAGCCTGTAGTTGGTGAAGAATTGCAAATAACTGTAAAAAATCTCCAGAACAAAACATCTCTTGACTTATTAAGAATTAGTATGAATTTAGTGAAACAAGTGATGACAAGTATTTCTTCACCCTTTCTGCATATTTGTAATAAATCATTTGAAGAAGTGACGCCACTATTTAAATCTGGGGACAAGGCGAGCTTTAATAATTATTGACCTATTTCCTTGCTACCGCAATTTTCCAAGATACTTGAGAAGCTGTTCACTACACGTCTTGACTCATTTCTAGACAAAAAAATATTTTATGTGATTCACAATACGGATTTCAGAAAAATCGATTAACCTCATCAGCAGTAACAGAATTGATCGAGGAAGTAGCAACTAATATTGAACAACGAAAAATAACCGCAGCAATATTTATTCACCTCAAAAAAGCTTTCGATACGGTTAATCATAATATTTTGATACAAAAACTTGAATACTATGGGATCAGGGGAGTTGCAAACAACTGGATTAGAAGTTATCTAAACAACAAACAACAATACGTTGCTATTAATGATACAAATTCACATAAGCTTCCCATCGAATGTGGAGTACCCCAAGGTTCAGTACTCGGCCCAAAACTATTCTTACATTCGTCATATCATTTATATAAAGTATCAGATTTGCTGAATTCATTCTTTTTGCCGACGAAACCACTATCCTGAGTTCTCATGAGAACTTCAATGAACTGATCAACACAACCAATCACGAGTTATTGAACCTTTACGACTGGTTTGCTGCAAATAAGTTATCTTTCAATATCACAAAGACAAACTACATGCTGTTCAACAACCGGAAACATAATGAATCTGTCACATACAGAAAATTAATGGAACAAATATTTACTAAGTAAATGTGAGCAAATTCATAGGTGTACTTGTTGATGAGAAACTAAATTGGAAACCACAAATAGATCACATTCATTCAAAACTCTCTAAATTTGTAGGAATATTATATCGCACCCAGTGTCTATTGAATGAAAACACACTCAGAACATTATACTGCGGCCTATTTCTCCCATATTAGCATTATTGTTCAGAGATTTTGGGCTTATACTTATAATACTTATGCATCCATTCTGAAGAAAATAATAATTTCAAAGAAAAGAGCCCTCAGAATTATAGGCAAAGCTGCAAAACTTGAACATACAACTCCATTGTTCAAAAAATTTAAATTATTGAAATTTAATGATCAAGTCAAATATAAGTCTGCATTGACAATGCATAAGGCTTTCAACAACCAATTACCAATCAATGTACAAAAACACTTTCAAACTAAATCCAGCAAATATTCTACCAGACATAAAAACAAATTTGTTACCCCTCAATACAGAACTAACATTTAAGAACATTGTCCCTCTGTCATTGGCCCTCAAATCTGGAACGAATTAGATGAACAAGTTACTAATATAGATAACCACGAACACTTCAAGAGCTTGATTAAAAAGTCTTTAATATCATCATACATTGAACTAACCTAATAAATTCTTGTTGAATCCTGTATGCTCATGTATTTTCATGAATAAAAAATATTCTCTGTAATATATTGTACTTGTTTCATATTGAATAGATCTAAATTGTATTATGTATCTTGTCTTATACCTTAACTATAATTCACTTTTACACATTGTATTGTATGTTTTTTAATATTCATTATAGATATGGCCAACATTTTATGAAGTAACTTTATATGAATAGTATTATGCAGTATTTATATCTATTTTCTTTGATGATGCAATATAATTTGTTTTGAATATCTAATTTCTTTGATGATGTCAATATTTTGTAATGTCTGAATGAAGTAATGTTAAACTCTGTCCGACTAGCTAGTAAGTATACATAAATGCCATATTAACATGTTGACTCTAATTATTGCAAATATATAGTCATATGTAAATAACTGAAAATAATTTCAATTGCTAAATTGTAAATCTCGAAATTCTCTGTAAATTTAATACTCTGTAAACACACTTCCTTATGTCTTATCACAATCTGTACAATATGTCTACATTCATGTGGATGTTTTTATTTCTGTTATTATTGTACATATTATATATCTGTCTACAGTGTTTGTAGTATGTATCATATATATATATATATATATATTAGAATTGTATGATTTTAACGTGGGAGGGTCTTAGCATAGGCGGCAGCTTCCAACCCTCTCACTTTAACATGTCTGTATTATAAATCTGTTCTGTATTCTTGTAAGGTAAATATGTTGACTTGTCGAATAAAAATAAATAAATAAATAAAATAAAATAAATAAATAAACAAACAATTGACACATCCTGCATTGTTAGAAACTAGGATGTACACTGGTCGTACTTTTACTGGAACAACTTCTACAGAATTCACTGAGGTTTTCCCGTCTTATTTTGAGCATCCAGTCAGCGCCCTCTGTATTGACTATACCGCAGAAAAGTGTTGTACCCTTAATGTAGTCGCGCCACTGAAATATAAAAAGATTACTCAGAAGAAGAGGTCAGCCCCATGGTATACTGACCAGACAAGGACACTAATGCAAAAATCCCGTCAACTAGAATGCAAATGGCGCTGCACTCAACTCCAGGTATTCCATGGTGCTTGGAAAGAGAGCCTTGTTGCATATAAGCATGCTCTCTCTTGTACAAGGTCCTGTTACTTTTCAAATCTCATGTAGGAAAATAAAAATAATTCTCGATTTTTGTTCAAAACCGTTGCCAAGTTAACCAGCAATCATGCTGCAAGTAACCCTCAAATCCCAGTCTTTTGCAGCAGTGATGATTTTTGAAATTTGTTTGGTGGCAAAATTATTGAAATTAGAGAGAAGATCACTGCTTCCTTACCAGTTTGTGACAGCGTTTCTCATGATATGGAGTCTTCCATATTGCACAAAAACCAGTTTGAATCCCTTTCTGCTATATCCCTGAGTGAACTAGCCAAAGTAGTTGTTACTTCCAAATCATCTACTTGTATCTTGGATCCCATTCCCACAAAGCTAATGAAAGAACTCCTGCCCATTCTTGGGGGCCCAATTCTTCACATAATTAATTCTTCTCTGATTTTAGGTATTGTTCCCACTTCATTTAAGATGGCAGAAATCAAGCCGCTGCTTAAAAAACCAGATTTGGATCCCACAGTCCTCGCCAATTATAGGCCAATCTCAAACCTCACATTTTTATCTAAGATCCTTGAAAAATGTGTCGCCCAACAGCTCTCCTCTTTCCTGCAAACTAATGAGGTATTTGACAGTTTTCAGTCTGCCTATAGAAAGCATCACAGCACTGAAACAGCCCTCACTGTTGTAATAAATTATCTACTTCTCTCTATGGATATTGGCCGCATCTCTGTTCTCGTCCTTCTCGATTTAAGCGCCGCCTTTGATGCTGTAGACCACCATGTTCTTTTCCTTGTAGGTTGGCAAAATTATTTGGTATTTCTGGACTTGCTCTTTCGTGGTTTAAGTCATATCTGTCTGACAGACCTCAGTTTGTCCGGGTAAATAACAAGTGTTCCGAGTATTCCAAGGTTAACTTTGGAATACCTCAAGGATCTGTTCTGGGCCCTTTGCTTTTTTCTCTATACATGCTTCCCCTTGGAAATATCATAAGTAGACTTGATGTTAAATACCATTGTTATGCAGACAACACGCAGCTCTATATATCCTTTAAGCCAGGTGAAAATGATCCAGTTACTAGATTAGAGATGTGTCTTAAAGCTGTTAAAGCTTGGATGACTTAAAATGTTCTTTCACTGAACCCAGATAAGACTGAAATATTGGTACTGGGTCCCAAATCTCTTAGAGACTCATTCTTTAAGTTTTCTCTTGACTTAGATGGCTTCTCTGTTTCTGCCAAAGCTGTGATTAAAAACCTTGGGGTGACCCTTGATTCAGAACTCTCTTTCCAGGCTTACATCAACAATATACAGTAGACTGACTACAACCTTGTTTTATGATATGTTCACAAGATATTGGAAGCCAGTGTTAAGTAAATCCATGTGGAACCGGTGGCACTGAGCATGCATTAACAGTGCCAGTGGGGCTTGCTACAGCCTTAGTCACTGGGGAGGTCCATATGGTACTGGTGTAGTGTTAAGCAAATCCATGTGGAACCGGTGGCACTGAGCATGCATTAACGGTGCCAGTGGGGCTTGCTACAGCCTTAGTCACCATATGTTACAAGTGTTCAGAAAATCAAAAGTGATCTTCCAGCCTGGAGTAAGTGTAGGGCCTCTGTGCTGCAGGAAGTGGATGGAGGGGTGTTGACTGTTTCCTGACCAGTCAGCTCCTAAATTCTAACTTGGCATATGACAAAGGACTGTATTTTTATTAAGACGTATTAGTTTTATCCAGTGCCTCACCCCAGAAAAAAGTTCTGTCTTTTTCTGAGGATCTTTCCCTCCACCACCCTGAGTCCTGGACCATCCGAGCCCTGTCCCTCACCATGAGCGCTGGCTGCTGCTGTCCTGATCCAGTTCTGCACCATCCTCGGCATGCCACTTCCTCAACCAACTGATGCCACTGTTTAGATGGACTTTATTGGAACTGTATTGTCATTTTATGTCATTTTTATTATAAAAAATATTTATTTTGCTTTATCTTGTTATTAACCAGCTCGCCCGCGGAGGATGGGGTTCCCCACTATAGCCGGGTTCCTCCTGAGATTTCTTCCCACTGGAGAGTTTTTTCTCACCACTGTTCGAGGATTTTTCTCCTTACTGGGAGTTTTTTGTCTCATTTCCTGTAGTGGGGAATAGCCTGGGCACTGCTCTTTCAGTAACTTCATCTCTCACTGTAAAGCGTCTTTGTGACAGTTTATCTGTGAAAAGCGCTATACAAATAAATTGAAATTAAAAGTGCCAGAAAATATTTTTCAAAGTCAATAATTTCTTTTTCTGACTAAATAATGAAAATGTCACTGCAGAGCAAGTACTTTGTTTCAGTTTATTTGACAAACAATACAAACCAATTGTAATCTTAATTCAATGGATCATTTCAAAAGCTTCTGAGAATTCAGATAACAAACAAAACATTTTCCTTGAACATATATCCATCCTTGGTTCTCTTGATTCCAGTTAGTTCTGTTTTTGTTAATCAGCATATTATTTGCTCCTTTGCCACAGACCAGATTTGTTCGTCTTGGTATCTGACAAATTTATTTCTAACTTTTTCACCTCTTCTCAAAAACTCCACCTCATAATCTCCTCCTTCAAGTCCATCAGTTTGTACCTGTGGTGAAAAGTCTCACGTTTCAAATCTGAGACTTTTCACCCCAATTAGTGTGACTTTTGACCCGGTATAGGGGTAGTCTTGCATTAAAGTTGTTCATGATCATCCTAATGGAAAGGGGTTTATCAATATATACTGATTCCAAAATTCAGTATGTACACACCATAATTAACAAACTTTCAAGTGCATTTAAAAAGGAATTGAGTTATATTCACAAAATCTCGTATTTCTTCTAAATCACTTTCAGCTTGGTTTTTGATGTGGCATCACTGGATGTTTAAACAGACTGGTGCTGGTTACTTCCTGTCCCTTCTGTCTTATCTGTAAACCCCAGCTCACTCCTAATATGGATTTAAAACATAAAGGTTGGCACAAAAAGATGCATTTAATTGCCTGTGACTTTTCACACCTGGGACATCTCGCCCCGATCTTCCCTACATGTTGATGCCCTCTATGGCTGCACCAGTGAAATCACTGTTAAAATCATGGGCGGCGCGTAATGCAGGCCAGGGAGGGCTAAGCCTTTCTAAATTTTCGGCTGGAAAATATATGTGATCACAAAACCAGTCGTAAGTCACACGAGCCCATTTTGTGCTACAGTCATCTAATCCATTTTACATTAAAATTATCGATTTTTCTATTTGTGCATTCAACTTTAGAGAAATAACTTAAGATACCATTCCAAGAGAGTATTTCGCAAAAATCCTACCATTGGTGCCTCCAAACTTGATTTTGGCGAAGTGGGTGGTGAAAATCTTTGTGTAATTAGCTCAAAAACAATGAAAAATGCGTCGACAAAAATTACTTCCAGCGAGGCGCCGGTTGGGGCCTCCCCAACATTGTTGGTATCATGGCAAAGCGAGGAATTCCCTCTATCTGATTATTTATGAGATGACTACAAAGGTACGTGAACCAATAGGAGACGTCAGAACAAACCGCACTTGGCGTAAACAAAGACAGGCTTTCCCTAGAAACATAGGTTTTTTTTTCCTTTAACCGCGACTTTTACTTTTATTCTACAAAATTTAAAAGATGAAAAGTATACTTTTACTTTGTTACTTTGCCCACTTCGTTACTCGTTCCAAATTAAAATATAAATGTAATTCATCATTTAAGGATTATCTGGATGTGGTGTGTTCGAGAACAGCAAGTGCTGAAGCGCATTGTGCAAATTATATACCAGCGAACATAGGGCTGCAAATTTTTGCATCCAGTTCCAATATTCCCCCACTAGATGAAACCCCCAGTTCAGTTATTGAATATTCACAAGAAAGCCGAGTTCGCTCCAATCCCTCTTTTTCAGGAGTTGCCTGAATTAAACTCCTCAGCTTAGCCTGATGTGCAAACTGCTCAATATCCTGTGTATAAAAGTTGGTCAGATATGCTGCGTTCCATTAACCTCGGAGGTCGGAGCTGGGAATGACGTCACAGCCGAGTTATCAGCGTTCTCGTTATAAAGTCGGAAGAGTTGCCAACCGCCATAAACCGGGAAGAAGAGCAGAAAAACAAGATGGTAACGTTGTCCAAATAGAAGCAACTTCTGGACAAATACGCGGTCCTTCTGCAACTGTCAAACACGGTGGATTTCCATAAATATACGTTGAACAATGTATACGGCTGATTTAGTGCGACAAACACGAGTCAGAAGCAATATACGGAACATTACAGGAGCTTCTAATTACTGTTTACACCTGGGGCAGCCATCTTTAAATGTTCACTCGGGGTAGTGAAGATTCTCCGACTTTCCGAATCAGAAATCCGACCTCGTGGGGGCGTTCCAGTTGAAACTTCCGACTCTTCAAATGGAATGCAGCAATAGCCTTCCCAAACGTCGGGCTCACCCGCCGCCTATGGTTAAAATGTCAGATTCTATTTCCCACATGGACAAAACAAAAGCGTAAAAGAATAACGCAAAGTAGAAAGGCACCGTACAAGTTACTTAACTGGCCCATACTTCAAACTACAGTCCTGTAGTCCAACGGAAATGTACAATAATCATGTCTGAATTGTTTGCTCATTTTTGTTGCAATTGTGTAATTAGCCTTTCAGGAGAGGCTACATGACCTGGCTGGCAGTTCTTATTACACTGAGAGCTTGGTTTTAAACTTGTTTTACATAATTTCATCAACTTATTTAAATAATGAATGCATACTGGCACATGTAAATAGGGAATCTGAAAGTTCAGCATAGGATTCGCATAATTTAGACACTTGATCTAAATAAATTTACAATTAGATGGATTATGACCATTTGAAAACTGGCATAAAGTAGGTTACGTAAATTATAACCAGTAACTCTTATCAGGTGACATCAGAGGCCACTTACCCATGCCCTTGATGTGTTACATGAATATATTTCAGTGAAATAATGCTTTAAGTTTCAATGAAAAGTTCTATAACTAATTTTACTTCCTATCTGGCAATTTAATACGCATCTCTCAAATTTGATCAACATGTGAACAACATTTAGGCCACAATAAATAATGGGAATAGTATACAATGGGTAGTGCATTTTAGTATATAGAATTATAATATAGCAATATATTGCATGTGAATTTAAATTATCACCAAATTCCAGGCTGCCAAACGTGAGCTTATTCATAATTTTTCATTGTGAACGATAAAATGCAGATAGACTTTGATTTTTCAGAGTGGTGGTCTAGTTCTAAAGAATCTTCATTGGCCAATTGCTTCATAGGAAAAAAAAACAAGGAAATGGAATGGAAATTAAATCATAAAGTTGTTGCAAAGACTGTCTGCTTTAAATGAGGGTTACACTTCAGCTTTCCTTTCCATGAAAACACATTTTATGCGGATAAAAGTAATCGGAGTAATTATCATAATCTGAAAAAAGTAGTCATATTTATTTGAAAATCATTTTAATTCATTGACAGCTGTAAGACAGCTACTTGATTACCTTTCCCACCAAAGCTCTCCCTGGCCCATTTTCAGCTCCTGTTAGCTTCTGGCCATTTTGCTTTCAGGCTTGTCTATGGCCGGTCAAATGCATGTTTAGTTGGATTTAGGACAGGCATTTGACTCAATAATATTTCATTTTTGCCTCTGATAAAGTTTTGTTGTGTTACTCTGCCAGATATTCCCCTTCCGGAAGGTGGAGAGGCATTCAATGAATTTTGAGACATTTGATTGTATCTCTGCTTATAAGATTGGTCTTTACAGTGTAATACAACCCCTGGAAAAATATGGAATAAACGCACATAGAGGATAGGGTGGTAACGATTCTGAATCAATGTTTTTTTAAAGCGTAGTAACACCACCTGCTACCATGGGGCAAACATCCAAGCTTTCCCTTTTCCTTTATTAACCCCCATGATGTCCTGAACGAAAGTGCTTAACATCAAAGGGCATGGGAAATGCTTCTGGAAAAAACTTGACTGACATCAGTATTTTTTGGCTACGTGGTGAGAGGAGCCAAGAAAATGAAAACAAAGTTGTCATCCGATTAACTAATTAGGCAACTCTAAGAAACGTATACCTGTTCCCGTTTACTTTGCCTGATTAGCAATCAAATTGTGGATTCGTTTAGTCTTTAAGTTGAATGAGTAGAGCTGTTTATTAAGATAACATGTTTGATTGCTGCATTTTGAAATTGAAATGGGCATAGAACAGCACTGCTTGAACACAATTTCGTGCGACTGTGATAGAATATATCTCATATTCGTGTTTCATCCGCTTTTCAGAATGTTTTCCACCTTATGTATTTTTTAGACGCTTAAACTCCAGGGCGATCTTGTAACAAATCTGTTTTAAATTAATCTTGAATAATGCCCTAAAATGCTACAATGAGAGATGTAATTCAGAGGAAGATTTTTTCAAATTATTCAAATTGGCATTCTTTCAATCTAACACCTTAGCCCAGTGAGGTTTGTCTGCTTTTCACCATCACATCTTAATCGTTATAGGCTACTGGCTAAATAGCCAGTAGCATTTTAAATTGTTTTAAGCCGCTTCAGGTGTGCATTTTTCAAGAATTTACACGCGTCTGCCTACACAGCCCATGACGGCAAGTTGTCTCATCACCAGTGGCGCCTCTTGAATTGGCAACAGGGGAAGCTCAAACAATCCCTTAAAGTTAATGATTGTTCATGACCTGTTTTGAATCATCCATTTAAACTACAATAACAGAAACTCAGAAAACTCAACATTATCTAATGCGGCCAGTTTTCATTAAAAACCCATACCTGTCAACTCTCACACATTCGGCATGAGTTTAAGTGGCATTTTTACGTTCCTCTGCAGGAGATAGAAATTATTCTATCAACGCGTATGTAAGAGATTTTCGTGTGGAATTTAAGTACTTGTGCATGGAGGAGTTTGAAGCAAAAGAATTGCATAAAGACGTTTCAAATTATCTTATTTAATTTAAACGATCATGAAACAAATGCATTGCTTCCGAACCCCAACCCCTGAGTAAATAAAAGCGTGAGAAGTCTGGAGTCCTAATCAGTCGTAATGAAATATGCATTTTCATAAACCATGTAAACAGCTGAGTAAGAATTTTGTATTTTTCGGAATAAGTCGACTGGAATATGTCAGGCATGTAAACGTTGGCACTGACAAATACATTGACTTGTTCGATATTGGAAGTCTCACAGACTTATTCTGAATTATCTGCTCCATTATCCGTCATATTTCAGTCCGCACATTGAAAAACATCATCTGACTCAGACTCAAGATCTTTGACTTTAAATTCAACTCATGATCTATTAGCTTTCTTTAGCTGTTTCGAAGCCCCACTGCTGCTAAACAAACACCTGAGCTGGCAATTGTTCAAGTACTTTTTATTGCCTAAAACTGAGAGAGCATATGTTAAGTCCAGTGTCATTCCTATTGCCAAGGGGTTCAGAAACTCCTGGGAGACCCAATGTATTTGTTGGTTTCAATCCAACCACACTTACAATCTTAGAGATGCTCATTTTTTTAAATTAATTGCTCTTCAGGCCAGAGAGACATTTCACTGTCTTAAACCGCTTTGACAAAAATGGTTAGGCACTCTGTGATGTTTAAAAGTCCAACATTAGTATTGCGCTTATTTTGTGACATTCCTTGTAAGGAAGCCGAGCAAAGGTGGCAATAAGTTTTAAATGATCAAAATCAAGACTGTGGTGAACCAGTGAGTTGCTCTGAACCCAGATGTTCAAGTTCTTTCCAAATGGTTTCACTGTAACCAACAAGAAAAATAACACGAAACAGGTTTGATTCATTATAACTTACTTTGTCACAGAAATCTTTTTTTTCCTAAACAAATGGTTAGTCATAGCAACCACATGTCCACAATTTCAACAATCAAGTGTCAACTGATTCTACCATTTCAGGATTCTCTCTTTTTATGCAATAAAGTTATTTGTAATATAGTACAAATTTAATATGCTGCTCCTCAGCTATAGCCCAAGTAGCTATTTTGATGTGAATAGAGGCCACTAGATGGCTGTATTTACCTTTCTTTTATTAGGCCCAGACTGGAGCTAGGTTTAGACATGTCCTGGGCATGTCTGGGGCAGGTCCCCGAAAATAAAAAAAGAGGTCTAAATGTGGGTGGGGTCTGCAAAAGAGTATATAAGGAAAAGAATTGAGGCAGTAAAGTAGTAGGAGAAATTGCAAGAAGAAGGATACGTGTGACCAGACCTGTCATTTCTGTTCAAGACCTGTGAAGTTTCTTTTGTGGATTTTTGCCTGTGTTAGAGCATTTTTCCTTACCCAGGACATCACCAAGCCACCCCAACAAAGAGGGACTGTAAATATTTCTGTTTTTGTTGTGTTCAATCTTGGTCTTAGTTGTAGATAGTAGTTTAGTCTTTGTTTGTTCATTAAATGTGTTTAAGTTTTTAAAACTGTGTCTATCATCCCTTGCTGTTGCTGTTATGTTGTAAATGTAATAACACATTGGGGCCATAACAAATTGGGGGCTCAAGTCCGGGACAGACCATTGCGTGAGTAATTTATTGAAAATCTAACATTTCAAACTGTAAAATTGTTTTTTGAATTTTCCTATATAAATATATTGACAGATCAACAGCAATGGATGATTTCTTGGCATCACCAACTGTTGAGGTTTTGAAGTCTTTTAAAAAGACAGAACTGCTAGAAATTTGCAGACATTTAGAGCTGACAGAGGTAAAACCAGCCATGCGAAAAGCAAGACTGGCAAGAGAGATAGTTGAATATTACATTGATGAAAATGTGTTTGCACCAGGAGATCTGGAACAGTTTCCAGGGGAAAATCCAAATATAGAAATGGAACTTAAATTAAAAATGCTAGAGATTGAAAGGGAGGAAAAAGGAAAACAAAGAGAATTTGAGTTGGAAAAATTAGAAAGAGAAGAAAAACAAAGAGAATTTGAGAGGGAAGAAAAAGAAAAAGAGAATTAGAAAAGTTTGAGTTAGAAAAATTTGCGAGACAGAGAGATTTTGAATTAGAGAAATTCGATAGAGAAGAAAGACTCCAAATGGAGCAACTAAAAATTAAAATTCAAACTGAAAATAAATTTCGGGCTAGCCAGGAGGTAAAATTGGTGCCTCCATTTTCGGAAAAGGATGTTGACAACTATTTCCAGTGCTTTGAAAAGGTAGCAAAGAGCTGCCAGTGGCCAAAGGAACACTGGCCTCTGATGTTGCAAACTGTCCTCAAGGGTAAAGCTCAACAAGCCTATTCGGCTTTGTCTGCAGATGATTCCTCTGATTATGAGGTTGTCAAAAAGGTTATTTTGAGAGCTTATGAGTTGGTTCCAGAGGCTTACCGACAGAAATTCAGAGGTCTGAAAAAATCTGAAAATCAGACTTATGTGGAATTTTCTAATGAGAAGCAGGTTTGCTTTGAGCGCTGGTGTACTTCTATGGAGGTCAAGGATGATTTCAACTCACTAAAAGAGATGGTGTTAGTTGAAGAATTTAAGAACTGTGTTAAGGATGATCTTAAGACCTACCTTAATGAGAAGCAAGCACTGAATTTGCAGTCAGCTGCCAAATTTGCAGATGAATATGTTCTCACATATAAGTCCAAATTTCAGTCTAGCAGTAACAATAGATGGTTCCAATTTCAGAAAAAGGATTACGGTGATACCCAAGATTCCTCACCCAAAGACAAAGACAAATCTGGTGATGGTGCTCAGAAATGCAGTAACAGGTCTGATCAAAGTGTAAAAGCTGACAGTGACAAAAGTGGTCTAGTTTGCAGTTATTGCAAGAAATCTGGTCATATTAAAACTAACTGTTGGTTCCTTAAAGCTAAGAAAGAAAAAGAAAAGGATACCAAACCAAATGCCTTTGTGAAAACAAGGTTAGAAACCCCTGTAGTAGATAACCGATCTGCTAAATTGCCTGCTTCTTGTGGGGCTAAAAAGCCTGATACAGCTGACTTCGTGAGGGAGAAATTTCTTCCATTTGTGTCAGAGGGATTTGTGGCTCTGAATGAGCATACTACTCCTGTCCCCATATATATCCTAAGGGATACCGGAGCTTCTCAGTCACTTTTGTTGATGGACTCCTTGGAGTTACGTGATGAGACCGCTTCAGGGGATTCCATACTTGTACAAGGTATTGAAGGGAGGACTGTATCTGTACCCCTGCGCTCTATATTCTTGAAGTCAGATTCAGTTACAGGACAGGTAAAGGTGGGATTTATGTCAAGTCTACCTATAAAGGGTGTTTCGCTGTTGCTAGGCAATGACCTGGCTGGGGGCAAAGTAGTTCCCCCTGTACATCTTACTTCACAGCCGAGCACTGAAGATGGGGATGAGGACCCATCTCTGTATCCCTCTTGCGCAGTGACTCGTGCTATGGCCAAGAAGGCTAAAGAAGAAGATGTTGTGGTGCCGTCCAGCACATTGAGTATTCAGGACTCAGGTGGTTCGCCTCATGACTCTGATTGGCCTACTATGGTTTCTCCGTTTGAGAACTTCTCAGACACTTATCAGTTCATTGTTCAGCCAGCCAGATGGGTTTGGTGATTCTGATGTGTCTGGAGACTTGTCTCTGTCCAGAAAGCGGTTGATTGAGGAGCAAACTAATGATCCTGAAATTTGTGCACTAAGGAGGAGAGCCCTTCCTGATAAAGAAATAGACGCAGTTCCAGTTGGGTATTATCTCAAGGATGGTGTGTTGTTGCGGAAGTGGCGCCCTTCTGATATCCCTGCCAATGCAGATTGGGCAGTGGTCAGGCAAATTGTTGTTCCGAAGGTCTACAGGAATGAGATCTTAACAATGGCTCATAGTTTACCTTTAGGAGGTCATCTTGGTGTTAACAAGACTGTTGATAAGATCATGAAACACGTCTTTTGGCCTGGACTTCGGAAAGACATTTCCAACTTTTGCAAAACCTGTCACACTTGTCAGGTAGTTGGAAAACACCAGTTAAACCCACCTGTGGCTCCATTGTAGCCTATCCCAGCATTTGGGGAGCCGTTCTCTAAGGTCATTGTTGATTGTGTTGGTCCATTACCCAAGACTAGATCTGGAAATCAGTACTTGTTGACAATCATGTGTGCATCTACCAGATTCCCTGAAGCCATACCTCTACGTAACATCAAAGCAACTGCAATCTCAAAGGCTTTGATAAAGTTCTTCACGTTGTTTGGCCTTCCCAGGGAAATTCAGTCAGACCAAGGAAGCAATTTCACTTCTGGTTTGTTTCAGCAGGTTGTGTATGAACTAGGTGCAAAGCAGATTCTTTCTCGTGCCTATCATCCAGAAAGTCAGGGTGCCTTAGAGCGGTTTCATTCCACTCTCAAGACAATGATGAGGACTTATTGTTATGACCATGAGAAAGACTGGGATGAAGGTGTTTATTTGCTGTTGTTTGCAGCTAGAGAAGCAGTGCAGGAGTCTACTGGATTCAGTCCGTTTGAGCTAATCTTTGGTCATGAAGTGAGAGGACCTTTGCTATTGTTGAGTGAACAATGGCAAGAGAAAGAGCCGCACATCAGTCTGTTAGACTATGTTAGCAAGTTCAAGGAAAGATTGCGTGCAGCTTGTGACCGAGCCAAAGAGAGCTTGAAATCAAGTCAGGGAAAAATGAAAACTTGGTATGATCATAAGGCTAGAAGCCGTGAGTTTAAACCAGGAGACAAGGTCCTTGTGTTGTTTCCCTTGCAGTCCAGTCCATTGCAGGCTAGATTTCATGGTCCTTATGAAATTCTGACAAAACTCAATGATCTCAATCACATTGTGAAGACTACAGATAGGAGAAAATCAAAACAATTGGGTCACATTAACATGCTGAAGCCTTATCATGACAGAAATGCTTGGGTTGCAGCTGTCACTTCAGATCCTCCTATGGTCAAAATGTGTGAAGATGAGGGGGAGTTTCAAGATGATTAACCTAGAATTAAAGCTGAAGTTCTTTCATGTAAATTGTCAAATTCTGAAGTGTTGCAAAATCTTGATGTAAAACTCCAGCACTTAGAACCCTCACAGAGAGATCAGTTTAAGAGGTTGATCAAGAAATATGAGGATCTGTTTCCTGATGTTCCAAAAAGAGTTTCTATAACCTCTCATGATGTAGATGTTGGTGATGCCAAACCAATTAAACAGCATCCGTACCGGATGAATCCTGAAAAGAGAAAGATTGCTGAGAAAGAGGTTGAGTACATGTTAGAACATGATATTATCAGACCCTCCAACTCAGATTGGAGTTCACCCTGTGTGCTAGTACCAAAACCTGATGGAAGTACTAGATTCTGTACAGATTATCGCAAAGTCAATGCTGCAACTAGAACTGATGTGTTTCCAATACCTAGGATTGATGATTGTACTGATAGAGTAGGGCAAGCAAAGTTTCTGACCAAGATTGATTTATTGAAGGTTATTGGTGCGTGCCTTTAACTGAGAGGGCCAAGAGCATCTCCGCTTTTGCTACACCATCTGGGTTGTACCAGTATGAAGTCCTACCCTTTGGGATGAAAAATGCCCCAGCCACATTCCAAGGGATGATACAGTCTACCATTGCCGGATTGCCACACACGGGTGCATACATCGATGACCTGATCACATGGAGTGACTCCTGGGAAGAACATCTAAAAGATGTAGAGACGTTCCAGCGCCTGACCCAGGCTAACCTGACTGTTAACCTGAGCAAGAGTGACTTTGGTTGTGCTACTGTCACCTATCTTGGCTATGTCATAGGCCAGGGTAAGGTGGCACCCATAAATGCTAAAGTCCAAGCCATCATGGACTTTCCAGTTCCTGACAACAGAAAAGCTTTGCGCCGCTTCCTTGGAATGATCGGGTACTACCGCAAGTTCTGCAAGAACTTTGCTGAGATTGCTCTCAGTCTAACTAACCAACTGAAGAAAGGCGTAAAGTTCACTTGGGATGATTCATGCCAGAGAGCCTTCGATCGCCTGAAGTCTCTGTTGTGTCACTTCCCCGTGGTCAAAATCTTCTGACTTCAACAAACCGTTCTCCATCGCGGTCGATGCTAGCGACCAAGCTTGTGGATCTGTGCTCCTACAGAGAAGTGACTCTGATGAGCATCCCGTGGCATACTTCTCCAGGAAGTTCAATCGCCACCAAAGGAACTATTCCACAATAGAGAAGGAACTGTTGGCTCTGGTCCTTTCTTTACAACACTTTGAGGTTTATGTTTGTACAGGACAAAAGCCAATGATTGTATACACTGACCACAATCCGTTAATGTTTTTGAGTAAGATGAAAAACAAGAATCGGAGATTGTTGAATTGGAGTTTGATTTTACAGGAGTTTGACTTGGAAATTAAGCATGTGAAGGGTACAGACAATGTAATTGCTGATTGCTTATCCCATGTTTGAATATGTATATATATGTCACGTGTTTATTTGAATATTGTATGATCTGTATATATAGACAAGTATCCGCTTCACCATTTTGTATTGAAAAGAAAAATTTTGCCTTTGAGTCAAAATTTTTCCCTTTTGGAATGGAGGTGTGATGTGAATAGAGGCCACTAGATGGCAGTATTTACCTTTCTTTTATTAGGCCCAGACTGGAGCTAGGTTTAGACATGTCCTGGGCATGTCTGGGGCAAGTCCCCGAAAATTAAAAAAAAGAGGTCTAAATGTGGGTGGGGTCTGCAAAAGAGTATATAAGGAAAAGAATTGAGGCAGTAAAGTAGTCGGAGAAATTGAAAGAAGAAGGATACGTGTGACCAGACCTGTCATTTCTGTTCAAGACCTGTGAAGTTTCTTTTGTGGATTTTTGCCTGTGTTAGAGCATTTTTCCTTACCCAGGACATCACCCAGCCACCCCAACAAAGAGGGACTGTAAATATTTCTGTTTTTGTTGTGTTCAATCTTGGTCTTAGTTGTAGATAGTAGTTCAGTCTTTGTTTGTTCATTAAATGTGTTTAAGTTTTTAAAACTGTGTCTATCATGCCTTGCTGTTGCTGTTGCTGTTATGTTGTAAATGTAATAACAAATTGGGGCCATAACACTATTTCTGACATAATGTGGCTCAAAAGTTAAAATAATCCATACGAGTATTTGCCGCGCAGTGAGGAAAAATTTCCAATTCATGAAAATTCTGGTATTGCAATTGTATAGCCTATGGGTGACTCTATATGGATGCAAATTCTGTAAAATTATAATTGACAGTACGGATTTAACATCCCTCTAGTTTTTTGCAATGCCCTGGCGTAAAGTGCCAAGACCACTTAACTTGTGTTGACTCCAAACGCTAATGTCCCGCACTTGCGATCCAGTAACTTGTGCCTAATTGTCTATTCACATTCTTTTAAATTCTGACAAAGGATCTGATTGCATTATTTACTTCAGCTTTCAAAGAAACATTTTCTGTGGAAAGTAAACTTCATGACTGAGCTCCCCCACTCCAGTTTTAAAGCCACCATCCTGTGTTCGTTTCCCTGCTGCCAAATAGCTAATTTGCATGTCATCTGAAACTGGAGCTCTTGACTAAAATAATACTAATTGTTGGATATTAAAATTGTCATTCTCCAGGAAACATTGCTATTTTACCGATAACAATTTGCGCGCCTTCTGGGCCGCTGCATCGCGCTATATAGGTATACTGAAAGGGTTAGTTGGGACAGCTGAGTGGCCACGCAGGCGTTTCATATAAATTGGAATTGTAAACCTCTTCACGCGAGGCCTCAAATGCGCCGTAAAAAAGTAAAATTTTCACCACAGCCACTTATTATCGCTCGTGATGCATTAAAAGGTGTAATACAGTGGCGATGTAAATCACAGTTCTTGAAAACAAATTACAGACAAAGATAATAGCGCCAACGCTTCTCTGGTAAAGCATCAGCGAGCCTCCCTGTAGTTGGAGCGAACCCCCCTTCAATCAGGCAAAATTACGGAAGGCTTGTCATCACCGGTAATAGTCAGCTGTCAGACCGGTTGATTACTAGGTTATGGTGAGCAATCTTTTCCAACCGCACCGCCAAGATAAAGAGGTAAAAGTGCCCATCAGAGCAATTCAAACAGCGCGATGCGGAGTGCAATTTATATCTGAGTAATTGACCCATCTAGGCGAGTGGTTAGTTTCTTGTGAATATTTGCTTTATAAAATTGCATCTTCTGCATGTTGAAATGTTGGATTGTAATTGCTTGCAATTAAAATGTAAGCATCGAACTTATTGGGGACAGAGTAAAGCTTGCCAATTAATGAGGTCATGCCACATGAAAATAATAATCAACATGGCACAGCAGGTGTGTTCCTTGGCGAGTCATGAAAGCAAACCGATGATAAGGTTTTTTTTCGGCTCACCGGTCCTGGGCAGCCAGACGTTTTTTGAATCCCCAAGGACAAAAACCAGTGCATTTCGGGACAAGGGTTGATTGTGTTGAGCTGTTTCTTTGACACCATCAGATTTACCTTCCTGAATAAGTTCTTTGTAAATAAACATGCATCAGCCAGTGCAGTTGATATTTAATTGTTCTTTTGTATTCTTTCGCCAGCAACAGCTGGTTAAAATGGTGATAAAAATTCTCGCTAAAATCATAGCCTTTGTGTCAAATTCAGCAAGGAACGGCTTCATAGCAAATGTGCCCTGGCACAAAGCTTGAGCAGATTTGAGCTTCCCAGCGTGGTGCGTGTATTAGTACTCCCGGTGGAAGAGCCGAGGGACAGAGTAATGGTACACGGTTGCTTAAATTTAATAAAACATTTGAGGATGTTTAGAAAGCAATGGAGTTGGTATTCTCTGCAGCACAAAGCTATTCGTTGTAGGTTAAAGGTCAGAGGTGCTCAGAGGATTAATATATATGTATACACACATAATTTATGGATTTTTTTCACCCCGTGTGAAATTCCTTATCTGAAACCAAGCAATGGAAGATATTTACTGGCATGGTTTGAAATTGAAATATTTTGCTGGTTATCCGGCTGTAAGAATTGTAGCTATAATACATGAAATGCTCATGCATTTTTATTTCAATTGTGCCATAATTGAGGTATGCCTGACTTGGGCCTTGTGAACTTGTAATACAATAACTAGCATTGAGATGCTGCTCTGTGGCTCACAGTTTTGAGAAGGATCCTCCTGTTGTTCTGCTGAGTAGACTATTATCAGGCTGTTTTGGGCCCCTGTCCATAACCTGATAACTTCAGGTTACTTGCAAAAAGCTGGGGTTTCAGCTAATTTCAAACAGATTAAGTTGGTTGTGACTGAGCGACATCAGGGGATGTTGTTGCTTCAGTGAGAGTAGCGCAGTCATGGCTCCCCTGGCCCCTGCTGGGTTGCTGATTGCTCTGATATGGGAGCTAAGGGCGGACAAGCCTGCTTCTCTGAGCCCTCTCCCCATTAAGAAACAGGCCTGCTATTGTTTCCGCGGATGCGTGGAGGTCGCAAATGGGATCCTATAAGAGGAAACAATGATGTGGGAATCGTCTCAGAGTAATCGGACCTCCGAGCTGGTGCCCCATCAGGACACTTAAATCGATGTCGTTTGTAACTTATATGACCTGTTCGGGCCAGTACCTCCACTCCTCCAAACGTCACATAGAGCTCCTGGAATGTCCTTGGGTGGAGAGCACGGATTATAGAGGGCATAGCACGGCTACCTCTCCTTTACTCTTCCAGATTTGATTTCACCGCCCCCTCATCCTTCGCCTCGATAAAGGATGCCCACAAATATTTCAATTACACCAGCGCTTCATGTCATTTGCAACTGATTAGCTTCTCTTTTCTTCTTGCCCCTAGAAGCACAAAGCCTGTGATTGTCGAGTGTTCACCGTGGAGAATCTGCGTGAGCACTCCTGTCGGTTCAACGGAATGACCAGGAATAGCTCAGTGGCTGTGATATGCTGGAGTGTGTGAGGCTGAAAACGCATGGCATGTTTTTTATCTTCTTTGTTAGGGACCCAGTGATTGGCTGAATCTGGAGTGCACAGTCCCGATTGTCCCCTGGAGTGATTGCTCTCATTTGCATACACCTGTGGTGTTGAGGGAGCTGCCATCTTTCGCTACGTGTGCATTTCCTGTCCTCTGTGTGTGATATTTCTCCCTTCCCTGTGATTTCTCATCTTATTTGCCATCATCATACCACTGCATGAACTGATGGACTACGTTCAAATGCACCATTTCAGTACAACCATGCAAAACGATTTGTAAATTACCGCAAAGAAAGAAATAAAAATAACCAACACTTGCACTGCTCATGATAGCTTAATATTTGAACATTTCTTTCATAGGCTACCACCTTGCAATAATCACATTTTTGGCACTTTGAGAAGTAGTGAACATCATTTTCACCGTCAAAAATATGCATAAATCCAGAAGACCCTGCTGTACAGTTTATCTGCTGTAGCTGTGCAAAGTATCGGATCAAACTGAAAGGCTGTCTTATAGGTTTTCATATCTGTGAAAAAAGAATTACTCAGATCCCTGCAACCTGTTAAGAGCAGCAGTGAAGGAACCAGGCACAAATCCACTGAAAGCTGCTGGGGTGCTTTAAGTCGCACTTGCCACAAAAAGAAACGAGCACTCAGAGAGCACAGCACCTTCACCACGCCAAGGCAACTCTGTGCATTAGTTATTTTTATTGGCTGATCTAGGGTGTTGTTGCATTCCACCGCCAGGTGGCAGCAAAACCCAAAAGCATGCTGATTTGAAACTGCCCAGTGGAAAGACTTCAAATCTCTGCCAGCATAGATGGATTTGAACTTTGGCCTATATCTCAGCTGTACTTTGGCCTAGATATGCCAAAGTTTAATCACTTGTTCCTCTAGTGCTACTCTAACATCCTGCAAAGTTTGGTTAAAATCTATACGGCCGTTTTTGAGGTATCTTGCTAACCGACGAACAGGCAGACAAACAGATAAACGCCGGCAGAAACATACACCTCCTTGGCGGAGGTGAAAAAGCTTGAGAATGGTCAGGGAACGGTCAAGTTCAGTGAGGGGTGAAGAGGAATTCGTCAGTACTGGGGAAGCAATCTTCGGGTGACAAGGCACGCTGGATAGAGTCACACTTTCAAACTCAGAGGCTGGAGAGACTGAAAGGAGCCCCATTCTGAATTGGGGTGAAATCCCAAATAAATGGCTAATTGGTTTTCTTAACTAAATCTTTGACCAAAGATGGGAAATCTGAACATTTGGACTAAACGGCTTGAAGCACAACAAAAAGTTAATCCACAACTTAAATGCATAATTCCACAATTAGCAAATGGAAAAAGGGAATGCGAGCAAGCAGAAAAAACCTGGAGGGAGGGGAATAAAACGAGAAAATATCCATTTACAGAACAGGACTGAAACTGACCCATACGGGTGGACTGAGGGGAAGAACAATTAAGAAAACTCTCAGGACATGACAACTCAAAATTTCCTAAATCCATGGAGTGGAAGTACTTGAGCAATGAAGGAATTCTTGTTGTGTTACCCCACACTCGGTGGAGCGCATAACTCCGTCACGCCATATGTCAATATTATTGGTTCTGGATCCACAGGAATATCATCCAGATTACTAACAACTATAATCAACTCTACATTAGTGTAGATTCAATTTAATGCAGAAATTTTATGAAAATCTGTTGGGACAATCATTCTATTTGGGTGTATTTTATATTCTTCCAGATCTATAATCCAAAATACTTTCCAGATCACTTCAAAAATTGAATCAACTCATCCTTGGACTACCACCTACCATCCTACCAATTTTCTGCCTATCCGTTCATAACTATTTGAGGTTAGACTGTTAACTGACCGACAAATAGACAAACACAGGTGAAAACATAACTTCCTCAGGGGAGGTAATTAATATTACAAACGTGAGAATGATAGAATCAGACAGTATAGTATGTAATGCCTACATGTAAATAGCACTTAAGGTTGTGTTTTAGAGGCAGTGAAAATACATAGTTGTATTGTGCATATTGTGGTGAATGAAATGGCTGTATGAGAACGTCATTTCGGAGGAAGTATTAATGAGTCTCTCAGAACCATTCCACTCATTACTCAAAGATCAAAGAGCATTGAATCATCATATTTTGTGAGGCACAATAGCGACAAGCAGTAAAATCATCGATCCTGGGGACATCATTGCAGTTTGTTTGACGCACCCAATTTACCTTTGTTTTGGTTCTACTCAACATCAGCTTTCCAACAATGATGACACTGCATGTGGGGAAACCTTATAAGAGAACACAGGGCAGTCTGAACTCAGAAGCAGTGGTAGCAATTAGTGAAAGCGGAAAAATGATGGGGCAGTGGTGCTTCATGGACTAGCATTGTCTTTGTCAAACCTCTTGCTGGGTGCAGTTAGCACAATCTGGTTTCTTTTTGGGGTTTGAAAGGGCCACACTTCTGTAAACCGTCCATTAGCTATAGCTTGACCAATTTTTGTCTTTTGGTTCTGCTACTGTAAGGAGTTAGCTAATGTTCTCCTAAATGATTTTATAAAGGGGTCTTCACCTCATTCCAATGTAGTCTTAACAGAGGACCACACCTGCCGGGCAGATAGGACCTTAACTAAGTATGCACAGGCAAAAGTACGGTGCTAGCACTGGAGTAGTCTTCAGCTGTGCATAGGGTTTGGGCATTGACACAGTGTGATCCAACCACTGTTTAATTGGTGATGGATACGCAATTGTCTCCACTTTTTTCATCATCTTAAAATGATTAGCAGATCAGAAAATAAAAGAAACAACAAAAAGTGGGAGAATGGAGAGAGTGCCATGTCAGAAATTATTCTTTTGATTCAATAACAAGACTCTGGTCATTTTGATTTGTGGATTTAAGCAGATCTCTTGTGGGAACTCCTGAGATGTCATATTGGATATTAGATCATTTGTCTCCTGAGGTCCCGTTTACTTGGGCTTGTTTAACATGCAGGCTGTGAAACTTGTTCGGACAGACTGTAGAATTAATTGGAGTGGTAGGAGGTGGGTCCGGGATGGGGGTGCGAATAAGGCATCACTTCATACAGGTGGACTGGAGGAGCCGTGAGTAGGAGGGGGGATGGGGGGAAGGAGTTCTTTGATAACGATCAGACAACATGCAAAATTTTACTGAAGTAGAAGGTTCCAGGCTCATGTTACCCGAGGCTCATCGTGTTGAATTACAAAGCTGGATTGGCTTGTATATCTGAGTGTAAGGGTCACAGGAGTGTCAACATATGGTTAATGGCGATGGAGGGTGGCAGAAAGCAACTAGTCGGTCACAAAAAAGTGGGACCAAGTCAATTAGAAGGTGCACTACTCAGACATACAAGAAATGTCCATATCTTGTATACCAGAAGGTTGCAATAAAAAAACAGTCACTTCGTAATCTCCTAGAATTGTGTAGTTCTGATATGCATGAATTGATAATACCCATGAAGAATAAGTTTGTTGAAAATAAACATCTCTCGGAGGTGGGAATCTGACTTTTCTAGTATACAAGAAATTGAAATTTCTCATGTAAAGTTAGAATTTCTTGTATGTAAGAATCGTTCATGCAAAACATTTCTCAGAGGTGTGAATCATGCTTTTTTTGGTAAAGCAGTGCACCTTCAAATTGACATTATCCAAAAAGTGCAGTCTTGGTTTAAGCTTGGTAGACTATAGGAAACCCATCTCAGAAGGGAAGGGTGTTCATTGTAATTTCCCAGAAAAACTAGAAACTTGTTAAATCAGAGCCATCATTATGAAGGGATTCAAGAACTTTCAACCTTTGTTTGTGACCCTACCTTAATGTTACAACAAGGTGGACAACACATACAAACGCATTCTATACATTCCACGCATTTTAACATCACTGGGCAAGTTATAAGCATTGTGGCCTGGAGGCTAATAATGACCTTTGTGTGAACACATCAATATTCTTCCCTGTCCCCTTGAGTCACATCTGAAACATCCAGTCAGCATTGATATGTTTGAGTGGCACCTTAATCTTGTAATGAGAGTTAGGTGTGGTGTGTTTGTTTGCTGCAGAGTGAAACTGCTGTGTATTGACACTGTTCTTCGATCCACACAATGTGCTGGAGAATCGGTCATGTTTAGCAGTGGTTAGGGCACTGGGCTTTTCATTGCAAGGTTGCAAGTTCAAAGTTCAAACTTCCCAGCCAATGGACAATGGACAATGTGACTGTTTCCTCAACCAAACTGCTTAACGTGAATCGATTGAGTAAAAGCTGTATGAGCGGATTGGATAGAAGCTGGGTACATCAATTGCAGCATTTATTAAATGTTAATATAGTCACTATAAAAAAATCACGTAATTGAGCTAAATATTCGGCATCACCTGGACTTTGAGGCTGGTGGGAGCTGAAGAGGACGAGAGGTGAGTTCCTTGATTCCTGCACAGCAGAAAAATTCTGTATGAATTTTCGCTGTCATTTTCTAATTTGTGTTTGAAAGGCATAATACGCATATGTAAGAATATGCTGTTGGCACAGACAGGGCCATATTATGGACCGGGCCAATGGGGCTGGGGGCTGGGGGGTTGGTTCCCAAAGCGATGCAGATGCCAATGCCAATTGCGATGTCAGAGGGCTTCTATTCTCTCAGATCTTATGACTACTCACACTGTTATAGGGCATATCTGCAGAGAACCAAGAGAGAAGGGTGATATGAATTGGGCGGGGGGGACAGGGACGGCAATCAAAGGGCTCCCGGGCTATGGGGTATGACAATCAGAGGGCCCATGTCTGCGTACCTTGTGTTCAGGTGTGCTACCACGCGTAACATCGGTATAAAATACGCATGGCAACGCATTCAGGCATAAAATGTGCACACGGCAAGCATATCCTGGGCCTAACGCTGGCCCCAGTAGACAGCTAGTAGAAGCTGGACCTATTTTCTATGAGAAGTGATTTAGCTCCCGCACAGTATTGTATGTACACAATACGACATGGTCCTTGGAGTGCATCTAAACTGTCATTGCGACACGTCCAAAAGTTCAGAAATCTCTAACTCCATGCAAATTTATCGCGCATCGCGACCATATCGTGAAGCAAGTGCCCAATAGCCGGGCTAGACTTAGGGGCTGGCTGTACAGGGGTCTAGTCACAATACACAGCATATTCACGTGTCATTATAACCTATAGTTATCTTCGAGGAGAGTAGTAGACTGGTAGATATTCACCTTCAGAACACTGAGTTACGCACCGCTTCACTTTGCAGATTTCGCTTCCATATGTCCCCACTGTAAACACCAATGCAAACAAAGTGAAGTCCAAGTGAAAATCCAATATCGATATAACACTCCCAAATTACACTTGGCATTGCTTTTCTCGAAACTCCTCACATGGCAGAAATTTTGGAACTTTAAGTGAAAATCCAATATTGTTAAATCCATTTATCAAAACTCCTAACAACATTCTTACATTAAAACCTTTCCTAGACTATCAGATTTAGCATCCAATACCCTATTAAAAAGCTCATTGACATTTACATTATATTATATTGTATTGTAAAAAACCCAAAACCAGTGAAGTTGGCACGTTGTGTAAATCATAAATAAAATCAGAATACAATGATTTGCAAATCCTTTTCAACCTATATTCAATTGAATACACTGCAAAGACAAGTTACTTAATGTTCGAACAGGTAAACTTTGTAATTTTTTGCAAATATTGGCTCATTTGGAATTTGATGCCTGCAACATGTTACAAAAAGCTGGCACAAGTGGCAAAAAAGACTGAGAGAGTTGAGGAATGCTCATCAAACACTTATTTGGAAAATCCCACAGGTGAACGGGCTAATTGGGAACAGGTGGGTGCCATGATTAGGTATAAAAGCAGCTTCCCTGAAATGCTCAGGCATTCACAAACAAGGACGGGGCGAGGGTTACCACTTAGTGAACAAATGCGTGAGCTGATTGTCGAACAGTTTAAAAACAACATATCTCAACAAGCTATTGCTAGAAATTTAGGGATTCTATCATCCATGGTCCGTAATATCATTAAAAGGTTCAGAGAATCTGGAAAAATCACTGCACGTAAGCGACAAGGCCGAAAACCAACATTGAATGCCCGCGACCTTCGATCCCTCAGGCGGTACTGCATCAAAAACCGACATCAGTGTGTAAAGGACATCACCACATGGGCTCAGGAACACTTCAGAAAACTGATGCAAAGTGGAAAAGTGTTCTGTGGTCTGATGAGTCCACATTTCAAATGGTTTTTGGAAACTGTGGACGTTGGGCAATTTACACATATGTGAAGGCACCATTAATGCTGAAAGGTACATACAGGTTTTGGAGCAACATATGTTGCCATCCAAGCAACATCTTTTTCACAGACGCCCCTGCTTATTTCAGCAAGACAATGCCAAGCCACATTCTGCACGTGTTACAACAGCATGGCTCCGTAGTAAAAGAGTGCGGGTACTAGACTGGCCTGCCTGTAGTCCAGACCTGTCTCCCATTGAAAATGTGTGGCGCATTATGAAGCGTAAAATACGACAATGGAGACCCAGGACTGTTGAGCGACTTAAGCTGTACATCAAGCAAGAATGGGAAAGAGTTCCACCTGAAAAGCTTCAAAAATTGGTCTCCTTGGTTCCCAAACGTTTACTGAGTGTGGTTAAAAGGAAAGGCGATGTAACACAGTGGTAAAAAGGCCTCTGTGCCAAATTTTTTGCAATGTGTTGCTGCCTTCTAAGTTCTAAGTTAATGATTATTTGTAAAAAAAAAAATAAAAAAAAGTTTCTCAGTTTGAACATTAAACATCATGGGCTCTAATTTCGTAGACCAGGCGCAGGCGAGGCGCAGGCGCGGCGCATGGGGGGTGCGCCGCGCCAACGGGGTGTGTCCAGGCGTATGTGGCAATTTCGTGCCCGGCGTAGCCTGGCGCAAGTACTCCTCTGTCCCGCCTCTGCCCCTCCTTCCAGCGCAAGTTGGCAAAGAAGGCGTGTTTGGGTATAACACAGCCGAGTCAAATCTTCACCAGTCAAATGAGCTCCTCACCTCACCTTTAATGTGTTAGAATATAGAAGGCGACCCAGCCGAGTCAAATATTGCTCACTGGCAAGAGAAACGATGGATAGCGTGTTCCTATTATTAGAAACTGTAGCTGCTTAAAATTTTGGGATTAACATGCATATACAACAAAGCAAGATACGTTACACATTTATTTCCAACATGTGATCTTAACTCAGTACGAGATCATAGCAATCAGGCTGCATTCCTTTCCCCCACTAAAGACGATAAAACATAAGTGACAATAATAGTAGCCTAGTATTAAGCCGCTTGCACACTGGACGCGAAACGAATTTTTCGCTCGACAGATTGCGTCTTGTGTCCAAAGGTCTGACAGGGTTTTAATAAATCGTCGTGTCCGACAGTCTATTATTGTTTTTAATTTCTTCAAATCTACTGACTCTTTCAGACATTAAACGTTAATGTTTGATAAGAGGGTTCAGTTCTTCAAGATGAGTACCGAGAATTTCAATCAATGTTTCTGTTAAAGCTGCTCAATAAAGTGAGTCGACACTGGCGCGAGACAATGTACAATGCCTCCGTGTCTGACAGCCAAAAAAAAAAAGGACGATTAGAACAGATTGATAATGAAATAAAGAATAAAAAGAAACATTTTAACAACAGAGCATCCAATGAACACTGCGATTTATTTATTGGCGGGTCATCTTTGTTTGATATCACGTTTGTTGCTGATATATTTTAATTCTTTATTTCGTTATAAATCTGTTCTCATATCAATACTTTTACTTTTTGCTGGCTGCTGGACATGGAGTAATTTGCATTTCGTGTCGGACAGTCTTGATCGTGCATGCGATGATTTCTTCACTCTGTCAGTGGTCATGGAATTGATTTGCTCACGCACTATATTATCTCTGCTGTGGAAATAATAATGTGCTCGATCCATCTGACTAATTTTCAAAAGAAAGACCGAATAAATACTAATGTCTATCTTCAACGGAAGAAAACAGATGAAAAGGCTAAAAAGACCAAGAAAAGTCGATAGCTATCAATTTGCATTTTGTGAAGGCCGAACACAAACATAGCCAAGTTTGCACGTCTAATAATTCCTGGAATACTCGGAAAAACTAGAACTTTTATGACTCTCAGACACGGAGCTATATTAAAACCCTGTCCGACTATCGCGTCTTTGCATTGACTTTGTCTGTAATCAGTCGAAAAATTCGTTTTGCGTCCAGTGTGCAAGCGGCTTTAATGAGCATAGAACGCAAGCATTCGACATATATATATATATATATATATATATATATATATATATATATTATACAGTTTGTGGTTGGCTGAGAATGATTCACGTTGCGTTGATTAAGCCAGGTCAAGTTTCCATTACGCGTGGCAACCGCCTGACATCAGGACAATCGATATAAATACAATAATTTATGTCCTTATTCAGATAGTTACATTAAATAGTGCTTCCTGTAATTTTTTCTTGCATTGAAATGTGCCTGACATTCTGTAAACCTGCCTGTGAGATTTCGGTGACGTGTGCGCACTCTGCGCCGGTCAGCCAAATTACCACTGCACGAAAATTTAACCAGGTTGGAGCTGGCGAGTTTTCTGCGCAACTCCAGCGGAGACTTTTTCTACGAAATTGTCACTGCGTCTTGATGAATATGTGACACCTCCCCCTACTACGCCGCCACACCCATCTCGGCGCACCTTCGTCTACCGAAGGCTGCGCACCTCACGAAATTACCGCTACGCGGGCTGCGCCGTACGAAATTACCACTGCGCGGGCTGCACCTCGCTACGCCAGCTGCGCTGCGCCAGGAAATTAGAGCCCCTTGTCTTTGCAGTGTATTCAATTGAATATAAGTTGAAAAGGATTTGCAAATCATTGTATTCTGTTTTTATCTACGATTTACACAACGTGCCAACTACACTGGTTTTGGGTTTTGTGGACTTCCATCGTATTTCAGTTAATTTTTATGATTTTGGTGGAGAAAAGGGGCTGAAAACACAAAAAATCTTAAAGGAAATATAACTTTGAATTAGCAAAAAAATATTATACTGACAATTGAAAAACTGCTGGGGCCCAAAACTATACATTTCTGGAATCATAAACTTCTTGACCACAAGTGCAATTCATCTTGAAAATTACATTATAGATTACCCGCTTGCTATGAGCCAAATTAGACAGCTATCCAGGTGTCTCCTCAAAGTCTGAAATCCAATCAAAATGGTTCACTGTCAAATCATACATTAATTATATATTTAACACAAATTAACTTTTGGGGCATGAAATTCACCATGAACTTATGATTTTCTGGTTGAGTTTAACATGAATTTATCAATATCAGTGCAGTTGAACATCATTGGTCACCAGTAACCTCTCCAAACACAAAACATGCATTTTCTCCATAATAACGTTAACAAAATTGTCCATTTTTCTTCGAAGTCCCCCAAGCATTAAATAAAGTGCTGATTAAACAGCCATAACATTCACGCTGCAATGAAAAGCTAACCGCTCTCACATCCGAGTTCATAACCTTACACCTTATAAGGGTAAAAACTCACTAACTCAGTAATATCTGAATTCTGAAATATACCTTATTTTAACAGAACAGAAATGTTACTTTCAGGAAAAAATCAAACGACATATGCCTCCATATTCAACAGAATGGTGTAATGAACGTACCGAGGGATCTACCGACGTGCGTGAGCTGCATGCATTTGGAGAAACTAAAACTTCGGCATTCGAGGTCTTTAAACGCGGTATAAATTTTACAGCAAAAAGCCATATTGAGCAAAATGCAAACAGAGTAGAATATAACCTGTTTTCTTCATTGATGCCCTCCTCCAGAGACAGATGTATCGGGTAGAAGGAACCCTCCAGTACCGTTTCATTCGGAATAATTCCCATTGACCGCGTCCATACAACATTTATCTTGTAAATGAAACCGAACACTTCAGGCCAGTTTCGGGTGTCTTTGTTTCTTTGATATCGCATCATTTTCAGCTGCGCAACCGTGGCCAACATTCAAAGAATACAACCAACCTTACTTTTACGCTTAGCTTTGTATCCTATTCTTATTGTCCGATCAATGTATTTCAGTTATTGAGGAAAGTTTAAACATTCGGGAACTGGATAAGAAACGAGTCTGTCAATACATCGTTACCGGGGAAGCTTCACAAGGGCGTGAACTATTACTGTCGAGTTAAGCAGATGAATCTGAGTATATAATTGAGTGACTGGCTATTGACACCAGTACTTGGAAGCATAGAAGGGAGCACTGAATTTGTCAATGGCGGAATCTACGCGTTAATCCATGGGAGGGAACTACACATATTTTGTGTGTGATGACTGTAATTGACAGTAGAATGTGAGAGAATCAATACAAAGTCGGATTTTTTGCTTCACAGAACTTATTTTTTTAACCACTAATTGGAATACTGTTGGCTCACTATAGCTAAAATGGTTGCTACAGAGTAAGTTTTTTTGTGTCACAAGTGACAATTTTTTAAAACTACTGGATCGATACTATGGGCAAGGATATTGACCAGTTTGCACATCAGGCTTAGCTGAGGAGTTTAATTTATGCAACTCCTGAAAAACAGGGATTGGAGGGAAGTTCTCCATACTCTAAATCGCGTTTCAGCTCTGCCTGCTTGGGAAAATTCAATAGCTGACCCGGGGGTGCCATCTCGTGGTTGAGTACTGTAACTAAGTGCTGAAATTTGCAGGTCTATTGACGCGAGCGTCTACATCTGCAGAAAGGGGTTAAATAATCCTGTGTTACCCTCAACATATGCTGACCCAATGCAAAGGTACCCCTCCGGTTCAGGTGCAGCCCGTCAAGCTTGAACAGGTCACCCCTGTCCCAGAAAAAGTTCCAGTGCCCCATAAACCTGTACCCCTCTTTCCTACACCAGGTTCGTAGCCACGTGTTAAACCTTCATATACAATTCTGCTTTCCTCTGCTTGCACGTAGTACTGGTAGAATCCCGGAGAACACTACCGTTGAGGATCTGCTCCGAAGCTTGGAAGTGCGTTTATGTGGTAATGCAGTCAGGATAGAGAAAGAAGGGGACTAACAGACCCCGGTGAACGTCATTATTTATTGGCTAGAAGACTGTATGAAAGACAAGCGACCAAGTATGAAACCAAGCCAGGTTATAGTTAGATATCCAGTTAATTTGATACTATTCTTAGCGTTGAGAGCTTGCTGGGGTTCGTTATCTAAATCAGCAACAGAAAAACCAGGCGACAGTACCTCAGTCCTTGAAAGCAACTGTTTTACTTTGTGTATCGCACTATTCACTTAGACAATTATTTCGCGCTTAATTTGTTCTCTAAATTTAGCGTTTAAATTTATTTACTTTCCCTTACTTTGCTCCCGGGAGACTGAAACCCCCCCCCAAAAAACCCAAAAAACCCCGTCGCCTTTGTTAGACCAGATTAGCGACTTAATTTGGCTGTTTGCTCACCGAGTTGTTACAGCGGGAAAAAGGGGAAAAAGAAGGGGGAAGATTCTCCCTGCCCCTAATGCGACAAAGGTTATACCCCGGGAGCAAATCGTCTAATCTCTATTACAGTTTGAGCCTTAACAAAAGAATTATTTTCATAAAACGCCATTCAAACAAGAGTAAATCTTCAGCTTCAATCCCACACATCTTCCTCTGTGTCAACCAAGCAGAATGATCACCAACAAACAGCGCTACAGCACTGCCAAGAGGTCAGCAACTGTTGAAGGCCTCAAATTCAAAACAAGCGAATATTTCTGAAAAAACAAAGTTTGAACATTAAATATCTTGTCTTTATGGTGTACTTAATTGAATGTAGGTCAAAAAGGATTTGCAAATCATTTTATTCATGTTTTACACAACATCCCAACTTTATTGGAATTGGGTTTTGTGTAAGTACTTGCTGGGGTTTTTGTTCTTTTTTACAATTTTACCTTATCTTTGTATTAATAATTTCAAAACTTCATTTTTTTATATTTTCTATAGCCTTTGTTAGCAGGCTATCTCAAAAACTCCTGCATGGGGCTCAAGCAGCCTTACCAGCTATGTGGCTGAAGCTAAGCAGGTGTGGGCTTGGTCAGTACTTGGATGGAAGACCACCAAGGAAAACCAGGTTGCTGCTGGAAGGTGGGCCAGTAGGTGGCAGTCTTCCCTCTGGTGGAATAATCTCCAATGCATCAGTGCAGTGATGGGGACACTGTACTGAAGGAGACGCCGTCGTTCGTATAAGACGTGAACACCGAGGTCCTGACTCACAGTGGTCATTAAAGATCCTATGACACTCTTTGATAAGAGTAGGGGGTTCCCCGGTGTCAAAGCTGAAAGTCCCAGCCTGGCTCTTTTGACCTGCCACCTCATCATCCCCTGATCTAATTGGCTGTGCAACTTGCCCTCTCTCTTGCCCCAGGGCTCCCTCGAAAAAGAGATTCCAATCTCAACGGGACTTCCCTGGTTAAATAAGGGATAAATAAAAAAAAACATTCTTTACAGTAGCGCAAGAGGAACAGGTGATGAAATTTAGGCATATCTAGGCCAAACAGCTGAGATATAGGCCAAAGTCACAGTACAAATCCAGCTATGCTTGCGGTGATTTGAAGTCTTTGCAATGGACTGGATTTCCAATCGGCGTGCTTTTGGGTTTTGCTGCCACCTGGTGATAGAATGCAATAGTACCCTACATCAGCCATCGAAAATAGCTAATACGCAGAATTGCCTTGGCATGGGTGAGGTGTGCACTTTACTGAGTGCTCTTCAGCAATTTTACATTATCCAGTTGTCTTAGGCCACACATTTAAAGTTCTGAGGCAAAGGTCAAAGTATTAAATTGATGTTGACCACGTTACGAAATTGACCCTCGTCTCGAGTCAGACACCAGACGATTTCGACAACGGTTTGTTTGTTTGTGTGTTTGTTTGCTTGCACTGTGGCGTCCACAGTTTCAGCTCAATTTAGCTCATATTTCATGATCAACATAGGACAGGCACTGCACTATTTTGGTGAATCTAGGTCAAAGGTCACGGTCACACAAAAGGTCAAAAACACACAAGAAGCCATATCTTCGGTTCTAATTGTCATAGACACGTCAAACCAAGTGCATATTGTTGATAAACGAAAGGTATATCTTACTTGACCTAGGAATCTAAGTCAAACGTCAAGGTCACACAAAAGGTCAAAAACACATAAGAAGCCATATCTTCAGTTATAATCGTCGTAGAGACTTCAAACCAAGTGCATATTGTTGATAAACAAAAAGTCTATCTTACTTCACCTAGGTACTGCGCTATATTGGTGAATCTACATCAAAGATCAAGGTCAAGGTCACACGAAAGTTCAAAACCACACAAGAAGCCATATCTTCAGTTCAAATTGTCATAGAGACTTCAAGCCAAGTGCATATTGTTGATGCATGATTCTGGCAAGTCGTCATTCTATGAATGACCTTTCATTTTTTTGTTTGTCTGTTACTTTGTGAACAAGATACTTTTTGAGTTAAAGAACTGATATCTCTGAAATTTTGTGGGTGGTTCGCTATTACATCAGGGACGGACCCTATTAATTTTCACTGCGATGACTCAAACAAATGAAATTGAAATCCTATGACATGAGATAACTGAACTTTGTTCCCACTAAGCAAGATTTGGACTGTGCTGCTTTGGCGGAGGTTTGCAACTCTAGGCGTGCCTCTCGTCTTTATAATTTTTTTATTTTATTTTAAGAATGTAAAAAGTGGTTGTACCTGGATGGAATTATGCCTGTTGTGATATTTCAGTGAAATTAAATGAGTTTTATAGTTTGGCACACAGGGTACCCAAACTGCCAATTTGGAGAAGCCACCAAGACATTCCTCTCTAATTTTGCTCTGATTTACTTGATTAGAGTAAACTTTGGCAAAGATAATGATGAGATTCTGTGCAGTGATTTTTTTGAGGTTTCAGGCTGCAACTAAATAATTCAAAAGGGATAGAAGTAAAATATTGTTACGCACAAATGAGATCTTTATTACCTCCACCAAAAAGGTTATGTTTTTGCTTCTGATCATTTATTAAGTACAGCTGAGATACAGGCCAAAGTACAAATCCAGCTATGCTATGCCAGCTAGTCAAACACCGGACGATTTTGACAACGGTCCCGCTTGGCGGGAGTCATTTGTTTGCTTGTCTGTCTGTTAGTCAGATGTCTCAAAAATGGTTGTATAAATTTTATCCAAACTTTGTAGGATGTTAAAGTAGCACAAGTAATTGAATTTTGGCATATCTAGGCGAAAGTCGAGCTGAGATATCGGCCAAAGTTCAAATCCAGCTACGCAGGCAGAGGTCTGGGCTCTCGCGAGTCCAGCTCTAGTTTATGCTGTGTTCCATGTTCATTTACCCCGACCCACTGAAATATATACTGATTTATACACCACAACAGAAATCCTAAATGGTGTTACCTTTATTATAATGCCAGACTATTCAAATGGACCAAGTAGGTGCGGAGATATACTTATTTAATTTTGGGCATGTCATTTTAGAGCCAGAGGGTCAGGGCTTAAAAGGTTTTAAAACAAACAAATACAGTAAATTACAAAAACTATATATACAGGACTGTGCAAGTTTACCACAATTCCGTGAGGCAGAGATGCTTCCAAAATCATGAACAAACTGATGTCTGAAATTTGAATGTATGAAATGAGACCTGTTAAATGTTAAAACGTAA
Organism: Gymnothorax reevesii; assembly: GCA_029721435.1. Classification (NCBI taxonomy): domain Eukaryota; kingdom Metazoa; phylum Chordata; class Actinopteri; order Anguilliformes; family Muraenidae; genus Gymnothorax; species Gymnothorax reevesii. Next base: position 43,291,469 of record CM056587.1, on the reverse strand, counting down.
ACCTAATCCATTTTTAGCATGATTACCCTTCGCGTAAAAATAATCAAAAATGTCCCATGTCTGAAAGTATTTACCATTTCACACTTGCGACACTTGAGGGCCAGCTTTTGGGTAAACCTTATGCTGCTTCTGCGCAGTCAAACGGTCCTGTAAAGTGGGTGGTGTGTGGGGTGGGGGTCTGAGAGGTGGGGGGAGGTTGAGGGAGCGCACCGTTGAATTACCTCATTTACCTTAAACACTTATTTACCCTATGGAATACTCCGCACTGGTGGCACATCTGCTCTGGATTCACTGGAGATATTTGCACTCATGTGCAGTCAGCTGTGTTCTCTCTCTGCTTCTTCCTGCCCTTCAGCACTATTTAATGCCATTAAAGTGCATAATTGCTTATCATAGAGCTGCTGATGCGCCGGTTGCTGCTCAAAACACCTTTTCTCTAGCGCAGAGGAAGAGGAAGGAACGCTGCCATATGGTGCGGTCGGACTTATTTGCAAACGCCAGCTTTTAATAGTGGAGCGAAATGAAACAAGATCCCTTTTGTCCTGACAGTGGCTGTCATCTTATGCCAAACAAGGTGGGCCAAAGGCCAAACAAGCCTTTTGGTTCAGTTTTTTTGGCGGCCACCTGGAGCCCAGTTTGAGCTGAACTGAATGAGAAGCCTGAGGTGCTGTGTAGCTCGCTCATTTCCAGTGTCACTTGCTGAGTGAGAACCACTGTGAGTCGTATCTGGCAATGACAGTGCCAACAGAGCCCAGCAGCTTCAAGTAGGAGCCCTGATACTCACATCACTGTCCCCCCGAGGGCTAAAAACTGCAGGTTTTCTCTCTCTCTTCACCTAAGTATCAGGTCTGAAGCTAGTCTGGCCACTCAGCATTGGTATTTGTTCAGTTAATTGCCTTGGAGGATAGAGAGCCTCGGCTGGGTTTGGATTTGAGACCCAGATCTGGGGATCCTGGACTAGTGCATAACTGGTTGTGCATGGCTCAGTGATACGGAAGGGATATAGTCTTAAGGGATTGAAATGTTTGTCACTTAAACAGCTCCCTCTGGTCGTCCAAGCACCAATGAGTTCCTTCTAAAGAAGTCTGTCAATCAGGTTTGACCTTATTGCTGCATGTAAGAGGAGTGCGAAGGGAGTCAGTTGGTGATCGAGTGCGGTTTTCCGCTTTCCCAGCTAGCGCTGCATGAACTTCATACAGAATTGCATATTCTTAGCTTATGGATTGGACATTGGAGCTTCAGGTGGAATTGAAAATATCAAAATAAAATAAATAAATAAAAATGGACAGGCTTGTCAACCCCACAGCCCTTGAAGCTGCACACATCACACCTCCATTATGGTGATGGATCGTCTTCATAAATCATTCATAAGCACAAATGTAAAGAATGACATGAAGTGTTACATCGAATATTGGCCTTATGTCTGATGTAAAACAAGATGTCATTTGGCCTTAGGTCTGCCCTCTGACCGAAATTCCAACACACATGCTCATGGCCGAATGAATGATTTATAAAGATGTTATTTTGTGGTAATGAAGGCATTATACATGCTCCAAAAAGGCTTCTGGAATGACACTTAAGGGTAAATTTCCTGGTGTTTTTTAATATGCAGGTTTAGAGGCCATTGCTGCTATGATAGAGGTCAGTCATCTTCAGCACTTGCTCTGTATCTGTGGGTTGGGGCCCAGTTGCGGGTCAGGAGTGGCATTGGTGTTTCCTAGCACACTTAAGGAATGATGGTACACCACTCAGGCCAACTCTTGCATGGCTTTAAGCCATCCTTGTGGGAGCATCCCACTTAGTACCTTCAAAAGTCCTCTCAGTGCATGTTTTACACTTATAAAGCAGTAATCTTTAGCATAAATATGAAGCTCCATCCCCTTTGCACAAAATACAAATAATTTCCAATTTATCTGTTATGCATGAGCCTATTTAGGCTTTAGAGTCACAGAGACTGGAAAATTATTCCACTGAAGCAAGACATTCGGAAATTCAATTACAGAATTACTTATTAATTAAATTTCTGAATTTACGGATGCCGGTGTCTATATCTGCGCAAAGGGGTTGAGAACAAAAATAGACACCTAATGTGCACCTTTTTTTGACAACATAAAGTAGTTTTTGACACACTGATCTGTCCTGAAAGTGATCCAGGCCATCAGATCCTGTTGAAAAGTTTTATTTTCTGAAAATTGTTGTGGACTGATTTTGCACAACTGAGTGAAAAAACTTCAAGATGAGATGATTAATTAAATTGGCCTAAACTTATCAAATTTTAAAGTCAACATGATCTTTAACTTTTTTTGAGTGTGTGCTGCGCCTAAACCAAACTGAATCATGAGACAATGTTTAAATTTATGAATTAAATTGGCTTAAACTTATCAAAGTTTAAATTTTAAAGTAAATATAATCTATCCCCTTTTTTGAATGCGTATGCTGCTCACAAACCAAACTGATACAGAAGAGAATGTCCCAGAATCCCCACCCGATTCTCTTTAAAACACCCTGCTGTTAGTGCATCTATTTTGGGTTAATGCTGTGGTTCTTCCAAAAGAGTTGACTTTCTTGTTTTGCGAATACCATGAATTTATACTGCTGGAAATGCTTGTGGGTAATTCAGGTTGTTAAGATGCTCTCTTCTGCATGAAGTGTGGAACTGCGAGTCAAGTCAACTACCTCTGCATACGAAGACTAGCTTAATAACCGTTTGATGGTTGTACTCCAATATTCACAATATTCACTGTTGCCTGTTAATGAGGGAAATTTTACATCAAATTCTCTGGTGATTTAGGCATCTCTCTGAGTCTCAACAAAGATGATGCAAATTGTCTTCAGATTAAGCATATTTACCCAAGAGTTGTTCATCAGCACAATAGCACTTTCTGTCTTTTGTCTCATTCTGCTCTGTCTTATTACTTGATTAGTATTGACATTCCTTTCCTTGAGGTTCCTGACATACTCCCATTTAAAAAAAAAAAAAAAAACTAACCCCAGGACGGAAGCCAGCTTTTAAATATACCTGTATGATTTGTTGAACTGATACTGTGTTCTTTCGTTGACATGAAATATAAAAGTTTTGTAATCAGTACACTGCTGCAGGTGCATGGCACTGTTTAAATGCACATGGCGACTGAATACATTCGAGTTTTGTGTCTTTTTTAAGTAACGACCTCACAAAAATTGTTACATCAAATGATTTTTTTGGAAAAGAGGTAAAATACTGTATAAAAACAGTAATAGAGTCACCTTTGCAGTGTTAATATGTGAGAAAATTTGTCAAATATACTTAGGTTTATGTGTGTGTGTGTGTGTGTGCATGGGTTTTATAATCAAATTTTGTAAAGCATCTTGCAAATTCATCAACTTAAGAATGAGAAAATCTGCTGAGCCTTTGCTGGCATATTTATTTTTATTTCCTTTCTTTGCATAACAGCATCATATTCTATTAGCAGAGCTGAAATCTGTTCTAATGTTCTGCCAAAATCACATTGATCAATTGAATTATACACAAAAATACACATAGCTTTCATCCTTTTGAAAGTGTTATTATAAACTTATGGTACAATTGTACAATATGTTGAAATAACTTGGAAACATGTCATTCAGCTTTTCCTATGGAACAGTCAAAACAGAAATTGAGAGATGATGACTTGGCTCAAATAAATGTAAGTATTCTTGTTTAAAATTTGATGGTCTGGTCCTGTCAGTTCTGCATGTTTTTCTCTTTGTAATATGTGAAAATAACGAATTTGTCTTCACTGTAAAGTGTTAATTAATGAAAGACAGCCCTCATACAATAACGGACATATTTTTTCACTTGTTTTTCCCTGACCCAGTCTGCTGTCAGAATCAGAAGAAGAAGACTGACTGGTGAGCTTATTTTGTCACGCGTTGTGTTTAAAATTACATCTTGGAAAAGGTGAGGAGGGAAGAATACTTGCAATGACTTGAGTTTATTTGAGTCTTACATAGGACATGATGTACTAAAAATGTGGGGGTTTGGTGTAAAGAGTGATTTGGTGCAGGGTTCGTGTGTGTGCGTGCGTGTGCTTGTGTGTGTGTGTGTGTGTGTGTGTGTGCGTTTCGGGGTGGGGGTAGTAGAGGTAGCAGACCTGATTACAAGCTCTGCGTCAGAGTGGCTCTCAAAGGTTTGACTGCATTAAATGCAAAAGAAGCGCATAATTAATCCAAAATGTTAATACAAATGATTTAAATAACATGCCTTATGTAAATGATTTTCCTCAATGATTTTATCAGTATGATAATAGCACGTAAAATGCGATGCTAAACAAGTATAAGGGCACTTTATTCAAATCTGGCAAATATTCTCATTTTTAGAATTTCAGGCGAAATGTCATATTCTTTAGACATTAAAATATATTAATGATTTATATTATTTAAATTTCTAGTCCTAAAGCAAATACCTTGCACACTATTTATACAGTATTAGTCCTGGTTATAATGAGGAAAATACTTTGAAAATTATAAGTAAAACACAAAAGAATTTGTTATGAACACGATGAGCTTCAGCTATTGCCTAAGACTGTCTGATGATAGATTACTGTATTTGACCAGAACATAGAGAACTTTTGAATTTAAAAGATAAATTAGACTGTATATGTCATATTTTAGTGATTGTTGTATGATTTGATTCACTTAAACAGGTTATTATGGGCTGTTTTTGTGTAGCTGTGCAGAGTAGTAAGATTGAGATGTGTACATTCTGAGGACAGCACAGGCTCATTTATTATTACTCAAAATCTCTTGGTGATTCTATCATTTCCCTGCAGGCACGGCTAATGGCATCCTGTGTGTGTGTGTGTGTGTGTGCCTGGGATGGTCGTGCATACTGTCAAAAGGTGAAATTGGATGGGCATTCACGTAGGTTACTGTTAAAATTTTCAGCTCTTTTTAAGAGTGTTTGTCATTCTCCAGTGGAGGAAGGCCTGTGGTTTTGCGAGCCCTTTGCTGCGGCTGGTGCTCCAGCCTGCCCTCCCTCCCAGTCAGATTTTCACTGATCACTGACAGGGTCAGGAAACACACAGGTGCCCTGCTGGCCCGGAGACTGGCCTGCCAATCAGGAGATGACCACAGTCCAGTTTCCTTCTGCCAGCTGGGTTTGTAACACATGCTGCCATAGCGCGAGAGAAATTGAGAGTGTGAGAGAGAGAGCGTTTGAATGTGTGTGCGTGCGTAGGAGTATGTGTGTGTGTGTGTGTGTGTGTGTGTGTGTGTGTGTGTGTGAGTGCATGTGTGTGTGTGTGTGTGAGTGCATGTGTGTGCGTGTGTGTGTTTTTTTATATATGCGTCTGAGAAAGAGACAGTGACAGCTACACTTTGTCAACCTTGCCGTAGTCTTCTGAATGCCACACCATTAATGGAACAGCAGCCTGCCTGCATCTGAACCACCTTAATTAGCAATTCTGTGCCTTATTTTTGTTTGGTTTCCCCTCTGGCTGCTAATTAATGCTTAATCGAAACTGCTGAGCTGAGCTTGAGAAGGGCTCATGAATATTAAAATTAGCCCCAACAATTTTTTAGGGGGAATAGTGCCATTTGTGTTTGTTTCAGTCAAGTGATACATGCACAATTGAATTGCATTTTTTTATTTCTGTAAATAATAATAATAATAATAAAGTGGTATAATGAGGAATGATCATTTGAATCAAACTGCAGGGAGAATGAGGGAATCATTGCTTCCCAACACATACCATAATATATCAGATCATTCCTGGGCCTCACCTAGTACTGCTGTCTTCATTTTTATTGTAGTACTGTATTCTGGTCCAAAACTTTCCCGTGAACACTCAATTACTGGACAAATGGCAATCATGACCAGGTTGGGCAGGACAGGTTATAAAATGCATTACTTGGTCATGATGAATGAAAAAAATGTCAATAGTGTTTAACATTGTAAAAAATATAATGTACTACAACCCTCGTGTGACTGCCTTTTGTGTCTCCTCCCATTCAGCAACTTGCTTGCCTATTAGACGAAATGTCTTCTTTGATTGGTTTGCATCTTGCATGCTCTTCTAATCTTCGGCTGTGTCTTAGTTCATAGTTACGCCGCCTCTGCTATGTGTGATGTACTAATTACAGTTGCAAGTTGCTGGATTGTAATTTTCTATGTGTGCTTGGAGTCAGTCAGTATTTACAAGTAAATCTCTTTGTCTTTTGAAAGTAAAACGTAAAATTTGTTGTTCGTAATATATGTAAGTTTCCTTCGTTGTTCAGTTAATAGGAACAAGCGAGCGCTTGTGGTCTCATGGTCTCCAGGATTGGGAGCCAGGGTTTATGTTCATGATCTGTTCATGTCTGAGAAATTTTCAGGTCACCAGTCAAAATGTCACTTATCAAGTACATGGGATTAACCAAATGCACCATATTATAGCAATAGACAATGCTGTTAACTATGGGCCTGAGAAACGTGCATTGTTTCCTTCTCTGACCATTCAAACCTGCTAGCCCTCCAATCAAAGTCTGTGGCTGTTCCGGAGGAGAATATGAAACGGATAATGGCCGTTACATGTTGGTAAGAGACGTAAGGTAAAATTTATCTCATGTTGGCTGCAGAGCGTATTGTTGGCAAACAAAAAATGATAAATTAAAATGCTTAACTGTGGTCTGTGCAAAATATGTTATTTGTCGGTGCAACAAAATTTAATGAGCAAGTTAATAGTGCATTAGCAAGCCTAAACAGCCCATATTCATTTCATCCTTTTGGAAAAACATTTTATTTGAACACAGTAGTCTACTGCCGGTTGCATCAAAGGCCAACTGTAATCTCAACTTTTATCTCTTTATTCGCTTAATAGAGTAAACCTATAATGGTTTACTTTGCAACTACGAAAAAACAATAGTTAAGAGCAATTCCGTACAGTGATGGCACTTTGAGGAGTTGACCCCCCTAGAAGTGAATAATACTTGGCACGTAGGTAGACATGGTATCCCACGAAAAAAGCCAAAGTTTTAGGTCCGTATCTCACTTAGTCTGCCGGTGGCGCCAGCTGGAAGCCACTAAAGTGGATCAGTTTTGCTTTTGACGCACACATTTTACATAAATTATTATGACTTAAGGGTACACAGTACCAGATGTGTGATACTTTTACCACGACCTGTGACACTTCAAGTCTGGATAAACATCAGCACCACATCAACGCCAAGCTGGGGAACGATGTGACTGAGCCGGAATTATTTGAGAAATCACAGTGAGTTTGAGAATGGGAATAAAATAATATCCCAGACATATACCAATCAAGTATGCTTTATAATGTGTTAACTCACAACAAAAGTATCATTTTCAGTTAAAAGTACCTTGTTATCTTGCTGTATTAGTGCAATGGATGGCCAGAAAGATGGTCGAAATTCATTTTCGGTGCATGTTTTCTGTATATTCTCTCAGTAACCCAGATATGATCCATAGTGATAAATGCCCTTTGTTGTGCTTTTGTAACCCTATTTTCAGGGATATTAAGCAATTCTTTGGTAGTATCTACACTTTCAAGCCAGGCGGAGCCAAGGTTGGAGGAAAACTCGAAACAGACCATTTCATAGCAGATTGTGCCTATGTTTAGGCGGCATTATTCTGTTTACCCAGCAAGATAGAGATCTGAAATATTCTGGATACATAGACCCTTTGGGGTACATTACAGAATTAGTAAAATCTCAATGGTAGTATTTTCAGAGTAGATGGTATTAAACATTAAAAGTCAAAGAAATTCACCTCTCGGGGGCACTGTAGGCAGGATGCAAGTACTGGCCATCCCCAGCAATGTACCAAAACATTTTTTTTGAACTGTGATACACAGTCACAGCTAGTTTTCTCAGAAACCGAAGAGCTTGATTTGGTACTATGCTGGGTGGATAGCTTTCTGACTAAAGGTGGTGCTCTAAAGAGCTAATGTTCTACCGACCTAATATTCCATATTTACAGACATATACAAAAGGTCTGTCTTTTGAAATTTATGAAGTACATGCACAGTTATGCATAAAATTTGTAATCCCTTTGGTATAAAGCTCATTTGGTTGTAAACTGGTGGTGACTGTGAATGTTACAAACACACAATACATGGGCTATTACCAATCCGGGTACAGCGCAGTCAGAAATGTACAGCAAGTTATAAAACGTGACCAGACCAAAATTTTTAAATACTAAACAAGAGCTAATGTGAAATGCATACCACCGTAAGTACGTCTGCAGACATGCATTAACAGTATACGTACACTAACATAAAGTAACAGTCCATAATTTGAACTCTAAACATGAATCTTCATCACACAACCGTATACATGAAGACAGAATGTATAGTAGAAAAGTTGAAACTGTTTTATACTTTTCATGTTATCCAAAGGGAAATGATGTCAACACAGCATGTGACTAGCTCTATCGGTTTTTGGAATTGGACTGTGGGTTGGCGGCACCTGGTGGTGCGCACCAGAGGTTCTCTTCGGCCTTGGCCCTGAGAAGCCATCCATGGCCTTCTTCATTCGATCCGGGTCGATGTTACCCACGGAGCCAGTCGAGCCCAAGGCAAGCCCAACTACACTACATCCTGGGTCTCTACAGGGCTGCTTACAGGCCATTGATATTCAGCTTGTCTGTCTCTGAATTAAATAGCAGGCTCCAGGCTATATGGCGCAATAGTTCTATCAACACCCATGGCTTGGTACGCACGGAAATGGGAAGTCTGTAAAAGAAACCCCACCCTCCAGCGGGCATCTCGTGGCTGGACATCATGGGCAGGTGTTAGGAATGAAGGCATGCAAGTTACCACTACAAATGAACTGCCCTTTTCTTGGCAGGGTGCTGCTTGCTTGCTGGGACCTCTTTGCCCTTTATCAGGACAACCACTCACTGGAGGTGACTACTGTGCCCTTTTTCATACCCAAGCACCATGCAGGGCCGGATCAAGGACTTCGGGGGGGGGGGGGGGTTCCACATTTAGGACGGGCGGTTTGGGGGTCCTCCCCCAATGGTGCTACAGGGGGCAACGCCAGGGGGACGAAGCTCCCCAGAAGAAAACAATTTTCAGCAATTTCAGAATGAAAATGTGGCCTCTCCTGGCATTAAAATAGCACATGTTCAACAAAATAACAACATACCATTAAGTACCATTTAAGGGTTGTTGTTTTTTTTTTAATCCAGTGGCACTTCAAATTTCCAGAAATGATGAACAAGTTACATATATATATAAAAATTTTGAGACTGGCTTTGTTACACTTTTCTTTATATACAGGTATATATATATATATTAGCAGTTGATGAAAAAAAAATAGAGTGAATAAAAAAAATCTTCACATATTTATGAGTCAGAGACATAATATCCAAACATAAAAATAATTCAACAAGTGAATTCTAAACAAGGAGAAAAAAGCTTTTAACTGACTTTTTTGATGTAGCTGACACTGGAACAGGGCCTTTCAGGTCCATCCACAGGTACATGACTTTTGCGGGGCAGGGGTTCCGGAACCCCTGGGACCCCCTCCTGGACCCGGCCCTGCCATAACTGAGAGAAATCCTGGAATAAATGCTGAAGCCTGCTCTCCAATTCTACTAATAAAGTAAAAATGCAGAGAATTTCATATTTGTGGAAAGGCACCACTGACTACTGGTAAACGTCTTGCATTTTGACACACCACCAACATTCTTTTCCAATTTACAACCAGCCCAGCTTTATACCAAAGAGATTACAAATATTATGTAAAACTGTGCATGTACTTTTGTTATGGCCCCAATTTGTTATTACATTTACAACAACAGCAACAGCAAGGGATGACAGACACAGTTTTTTAAAACTTAAACACATTTAATTAACAAAGACAATAACAACTAATCCACTATCTACAACTAATGACCAAGATTGATTAACAAAAACAGAAATATTTACAGTTCCTTTTGTGGGTTTCTTGGTGATGTCCTGGGTGAGGAAAATGCTCTAACACAGGCAAAAATCCACCAAAAACTTCACAGGTCTTAAACAGAATGACAGGTCCGGTCACTTGTATCCTTCTCCTTTCAATCTCTCCTACCACTTTACTGTCTCAATTCTCCCAAACCCCTCCCACCTTTTAGACTTTTTTTTTTTCTTTTCTCTGGGACTTGTTTCAGATATGCCCAGAACATGTCCAAACCTAACTCCAGTCTGGGCTTAACAAAAAAAAGGTAAATACTGCCATCCAGTGGCCTATATTCACATGACACTTCCATTCCAAAAGGGAAAAATTTTGACTCATAAAGGCAAAATTTTTCTTTTCAGTACAAAATGGTTAGGTGGACACTTGTCTATATATAAATATCATACAATATTCAAATAAACACGTGATATATACTATATATATACATACTCAAACACGGGATAAGCAATCAGCAATTACATTGTCAGTACCTTTTACATGCTTGATTTCCAAGTCAAACTTCTGTAAAATCAAACTCCAATTCAACAATCTCCGATTCTTGTTTTTCATCTTACTCAAAAACATTAACGGATTGTGATCAGTGTACACAATCATTGGCTTTTGCCCTGTACAAACATAAACATCAAAGTGTTGTAAAGATAGAACCAGAGCCAACAGCTCCTTCTCTATTGTGGAATAGTTCCTTTGGTGGCGATTGAACTTCCTGGAGAAGTATGCCACGGGATGCTCAATGTCATCAGAGTCACTTCTCTGTAGGAGCACCGATTCACAAGCTTGGTCGCTAGCTTCGACTGCAATGGAGAACAGTTTGTTGAAGTCAGGAGATTTGAGCACGGGGAAGTGACACAGCAGAGACTTCAGGCGATCGAAGGCTCTCTGGCATGCATCATCCCAAGTGAACTTTACGCCTTTCTTCAGTTGGTTAGTTAGACTGAGAGCAATCTCAGCAAAGTTCTTGCAGAACTTGTGGTAGTACTCGATCATTCCAAGGAAGCGGCGCAAAGCTTTTTTGTTGTCAGGAACTGGAAAGTCCATGATGGCTTGGACTTTAGCATTTATGGGTGCCACCTTACCCTGGCCTTTGACATAGCCAAGATACGTGACCGTTGCACAACCAAAGTCACTCTTGTTCAGATTAACTGTTAGGTTAGCCTGGGTCAGGTGCTGGAATAGTGTCTCTACATCTTTTAGATGTTCTTCCCACGAGTCACTCCATGTGATCAGGTCATCGATGTACGCACCCGTGTGTGGCAATCCGGCGATTGTAGACTGTATAATCCTTTGGAACGTGGCTGGGGCATTTTTCATGCCAAAGGGTAGGTCTTCATACTGGTACAACCCAGATGGTGTGGCAAAAGCAGAGATGCTCTTGGCCCTCTCAGTTAAAGGCACACACCAATAACCCTTTAATAAATCAATCTTGGTCAGAAACTTTGCTTACCCTACTCTATCAATACAATCATCAATCCTAGGTATTGGAAACACATCAGTTCTAGTTACAGCATTGACTTTGCGATAATCTGTACAGAATCTAGTACTTCCATCAGGTTTTGGAGCTAGCACACAGGGTGAACTCCAATCTGAGTTGGAGGGTCTGATAATATCATGTTCTAACATGTACTCAACCTCTTTCTCAGCAATCTTTCTCTTTTCAGGATCCATCCGGTACGGATGCTGTTTTATTGGTTTGGCATCACCAACATCAACATCATGAGAGGCTATAGAAACTCTCTTTGGAACATCAGGAAATAGATCTTGATATTTCTTGATCAACCTCTCAAACTGATCTTTCTGTGAGGGTTCTAAGTGCTGGAGTTTTACATCAAGATTTTACAACACTTCAGAATTTGACAACTTACATGAAAGAACTTCAGCTTTAATTCTAGGTTCATCATCTTGAAACTCCCCCTCACCTTCACAAATCTCGGCCATAGGAAAGTCTGAAGTGACAGCTGCAACCCTACCATTTCTGTCATGATAAGGCTTCAGCATGTTAATGTGACACAACTGTTTTGGCTTTCTCCTATCTGGCGTCTTCACAATGTAATTGAGATCATTGAGTTTTGTCAGAATTTCATAAGGACCATGAAATCTTGCCTGCAATGGATTGGACTGCAAGGGAAACAACAAAAGAACCTTGTCTCCTGGTTTAAACTCACGGCTTCTAGCCTTATGATCATTCCAAGTTTTCATTTTTCCCTGACTTGATTTCAAGTTCTCTTTGGCTAGGTGACAAGCTGCATGCAATCTTTCCTTGAACTTGCTAACATAGTCTAACAGACTGATGTGCGGCTCTTCCTCTTGCCATTGTTCACTCAACAAAAGCAAAGGTCCTCTCACTTCATGGCCAAACACTAACTCAAATGGACTGAATCCAGTAGACTCCTGCACTGCTTCTCTAGCTGCAAACAACAGCAAATTAACACCTTCATCCCAGTCTTTCTCATGGTCATAACAATAAGTCCTCATCATTGTCTTGAGAGTGCGATGAAACCCCTCTAAGGCACCCTGACTTTCTGGATGATAGGCACTAGAAAGAATCTGCTTTGCACCTAGTTCATACACAACCTGCTGAAACAATCTGGAAGTGAAATTGCTACCTTGGTCTGACTGAATTTCCCTGGGAAGGCCAAACAACGTGAAGAACTTTATCAAAGCCTTCGAGATTGCAGTTGCCTTGATGTTACGTAGAGGTATGGCTTCGGGGAATCTGGTAGATGCACACATGATTGTCAACAAGTACTGATTTCCAGATCTAGTCTTGGGTAATGGACCAACACAATCAACAACGACCTTAGAGAATGGGTCCCCAAATGCTGGGATAGGCTGCAATTGAGCTACAGGTGGGTCTAACTGGTGTTTTCCAACTACCTGACAAGTGTGACAGGTTTTGCAAAAGTTGGAAACATCTTTCCGAAGCCCAGGCCAGAAGAAGTGTTTCATGATCTTATCAACAGTCTTGTTAACACCAAGATGACCTCCTAAAGGTAAACTATGAGGCATTGTGAAGATCTCTTTCCTGTAGACCTTCGGAACAACAATTTTCCTAACCACTGCCCAATCTGCATTGGCAGGGCTGTCAGGAGGGCGCCACTTCCGCATCAACACACCATCCTTGAGATAATACCCAACCTGAACTGCATCTATTTCTTTATCAGGAAGGGCTCTCGTCTTTAGTACACAATTTTCAGGATCATTAATTTGCTCCTGAATCAACTGCTTTCTGGACTGAAATTTGGACTTATGTGTGAGAACATATTCATTTGCAAATTTGGCAGCTGATTGCAAATTCAGTGCTTGCTTCTCATTAAGGTAGGTCCTAATATCATCCTTAACACCGTTCTTAAATTCTTCAACTAACACCATCTCTTTTAGTGAGTTAAAATCATCCTTGACCTCCATAGAAGTACACCAGCGCTCAAAGCAAACCTTCTTCTCATTAGCAAATTCCACATAAGTCTGATTTTCAGATTTCTTCAGACCTCTGAATTTCTGTCGGTAAGCCTCTGGAACCAACTCATAAGCTCTCAAAATAACCTTTTTGACAACCTCATAATCAGAGGATTCATCTGCAGACAACGCCGAATAGGCTTGTTGAGCTTTACCCTTGAGGACAGTTTGCAACATCAGAGGCCAGTGTTCCTTTGGCCACTGGCAAATCTTTGCTACCTTTTCAAAACACTGGAAATAGTTGTCTACGTCCTTTTCCGAAAATGGAGGCACCAGTTTTACCTCCTGGCTAGCCCGAAATTTATTTTCAGTTTGAATTTAAATTTTAGTTGCTCCATTTGGAGTCTTTCTTCTCTATCAAATTTTTCTAATTCAAAATCTCTCTGTCTTGCAAATTTTTCTAACTCAAATTCTCTTTGCTCCCTCGCTTTTTTCTCTTCTCTTGCTAATTGTTCTAACTCAAACTGTCTTTGTTTTTCTTTTTCTTCCCTCTCAATCTCTATCAGTTTTAATTTATGTTCAATTTCTACATTTGTATTTTCCATTGGAAACTGTTCCAGATCTCCTGGTGCAAACACATTTTCATCAATGTAATATTCAACTATCTCTCTAGCCGGTCTTGCTTTTCGCATCGCTGGTTTTAAAAGCGATTTTACAATTTGAAATGTTACATTTTCAATAAATGCTTCACACAATGTTCTATCCCGGACGAGCCCCAAATTTGTTATGGCCCCAATTTGTTATTACATTTACAACAACAGCAACAGCAAGGGATGACAGACACAGTTTTTAAAACTTAAACACACTTAATTATAGCAAAGACAATAACAACTAACTAATCTACTATCTACAACTAATGACCAAGATTGATTAACAAAAACAGAAATATTTACAGTCCCTTTTGTGGGTTTCTTGGTCATGTCCTGGGTGAGGAAAATGCTCACAGGCAAAAATCCACTTAAAGCTTCACAGGTCTTAAACAGAATGACAGGTCTGGTCACATGTATCCTTCTCCTTTCAATCTCTCCTACCACTTTACTGTCTCAATTCTCCCTCCTTATATACTCTTTTGCAAACCCCTCCCACCTTTTAGACTTTTTTTTTTCCTCTGGGACTTGTTTCAGACATGCCCAGAACATGTCCAAACCTAGCTCCAGTCTGGGCTTAACAAAAAAAAGGTAAATACTGCCATCCAGTGGCCTATATTCACATTACACTTTATATATGTCAAAAGACAAAACTTTTTCTGTATATGTCTGGGAATATGGAACATTAGGTCGGTAGAACATTAGCTCTTTAGAGCACCACCTTTGGTCAGATGGCTGTCCATCCAGAATAGTAACAAGCTAAACTATTCATTTTCAGAGATAACTAGCTGTGTACATCACAATTCAAAAACAATTTATTTGGTACATTGCTGGGGATAGCCAATATTTGCATCCAGTCTACAGCGCCCCTGGTGGCAAGATTTTCCAACATTTGATGATGAATATAGTCTACACTGAAAACACTACCATTGAGATTTTGCTAATGCCATAATATACTACAAAGGGACCATGTATTCAGAGAATTTCAGATCTCTATTTTGCTGGGTGAACAAAATAATGCCACCTTAAGATAGGCATAGTCTGCCATGAAATGGTTCATTTTGAGTTTTCCTCCAACATTGGCTTTTTCTAGCTTGAAAGTGTAGATACTTTCAAAGAAATGCTTGATAATCCCGAAAATAGAGTTCCAAAAGCACAACAAACAGTATTTACTCTCACAGTACAAATCTGGATTACAGAGGAAATATACCACAATCATGCACCAAAAATTAATTTTGACCATATTTCTGGCCGTCCATTTCACAAACACAGCAACATACCAATGTACTATTCACTGAAAATGATTGTCTTGTTGTGAGTAAACACATCATAAAGCATTCTAGTTTGGTATATGTCTGGGATATTATTTTATTCCCATTCCCATTTTCCATTTTTATTGTTATTTTTCAAATAATTTTGGCTCAATAATGCAGTTTTATAGCTTGACACTAAGTTGGTGCTGAAGTCCATCCGTACTTGAAGTTTCACAGGTCAAGATGAAAGTGTGACATATTTGGTACTGTGTACGCTTAAGTCATGATAGTTGATGTAAAATGTGGAGTCAACAGCAAAACTGAGCCAGTTAAGTGGCTTCCAGTTGGCGCTATCGGCAGGCAAAGTTAGATACGGACCTAAAAATTCGGCTTTTTCTGTGAGACACACCCATAGCAACCTATGTCCCAAGTTTCATTAAATTCCAGGGGGGTCAACTGCGCACCGAATGTCAATTTCTGATGGAATGGCTCTTAAATGAGAGATATAATCCAGAGAAAGTTCAGCACAATATTCTTTTCAGATTATTGCCATCCTTACTGTTTAGTGGCAGTCATGTTAAATACAGCCAATAAGAAATTATGTTGTTGTTATCATTCAAATCAAATGCTAAAATGTGAGAATAATGCAAACATTTTTTGCATGAGTGTACTTGAAATAACCACAAAGGAAGTATAAGTGAAAATATGTTCGATAAAAAATTTAATTGATTTCACGATCATTATCATTTTGAGTCAACTTAAAGAGTACATAATTTTTGCAAATACCAAAATAACAGTACAGTCTGGATCATGACAGTGAAGATACTTAGCCTGATTAACCCACTGAGGTGTGCGGCGTCAGAATTAAAACTATTCAACTCCCATAATTCTCTCCAACGTTGGTATGCTTTCCCTATCTTTATTCGGGACTTAGTTTATTCATATGTTTATTCGTGTGAGCTTTGAAAAAGAAATGCGAAATCCGCTTCCGTGACATTGTCTTGATCTTTTCTAGAATTTACCGAATTTACCGCTAGCTCACAGGAAATAAACAATGCGCGCTTAGGTATCAAAACAAAGCAGACATTTTTTACATATGACACTCGTCATTTGGCTGCAAACAAGATATAGAAAGCATATATTTTTATGATATGAAAGACATAATTGTAAGTCAGACACATTTGAATTCAGATTTCTTTATTAAAAAAATGAGTAAGACTTGGGGCAGTATGGGGCTGATGGAGGGGGCTGATGGAGGCCGCTCCCCCCGCCCCCCAGGTTCCAACGTCAGTGCTGATGCTGACTTCTAGGAACCACACCAAAGAGTTGGCGGTTTTCATCATGCAGTCACTGCATGCCCTAGTGGTGCTGGGAAGTCCCTGGCTTGAACATCATAACCCTTGTGTGGATTAGCCTTTTTGATCTATTCTGGGGTGGAGTTCATCATGTTCACAGTTTTGTCTTCATGCAGCTTCTAGCCTCACTGCATCTCCATCTTCCGACCATCAGGAGGAGCCACTGAAGCTGAAGGGTGTACCCCCATTTATCATGACATGACTTTGTGTTTATGGTATGGCGTATGTCCACTTAGTCATCCAAAAGCTCCTGGAGAAATAACTTTCTCTGAAATCAGAAAAGTGCAAATTCCATTGCACCACTGGCCCCTGTCTGGGCTTTGTAGTAACACAGAGCGCTTTGGAAATGGATCACCAGCGCTGGACTGGCCATACCTTAAAGATCGCAAGGAACTGCAAAGGTTCCTTGGGTCTGCTAACTTCTACTGGCGATTTTTTCGGGAGTACTGTACTGTTTCTGTCCTCATTATAAATCTGATGTCCACCAAGTTTCCTTGTGCCTGGACCCCCTGGGCAGCCTCCACCTTTAACCATCTCAAGACGCTGTTCACCACTGTTCCCTTTCTCACGCTCTCAGACCCCCAGCACCCTCAGTTCATTGTGAAAGTCGATGCCTTCAATGTGGGTGCTGGGGCTGTCCTCTTGCAGTGAGCTGAAGGTGGAAAATTACATCCCCGTGCCTGCTTCTTTTGTCAGATGTCTACTGCTGAGATTAACAAAATCAGCGACCGGTGGTGAAGCTAGCCTTTCAAAATTGGAGACACTGGAGCGGTCTAGGCTCCCCTTCTTTGTCTCCACACTCAAAAAAATGAAAATGTATGAAATGTTAGATTTACTTAATAATGTTATGTCAACTGATTCAACAAAACTGAGTTAAGTACATACCACTCAATGCAATTAATTAAACTGTCAAAAAATGTTTGAAGCCAAATAAAGGTTACACAAAGCTATTGTGTGGAACCAGTTGACATAACATTAGTAAGTAAATCTAACATTTCATAGGGTTTCATTTAACATTAGTAAGTAAATCTAACATTTCATTTTTTTGTGTGTGTACGGACTAACCTGGATACGTCTTTATGGCAAATCCTAGGCATGGTCCTTCTTCTTTGCGAGATTCAACTTTGTCTTAACGTACCGATTCAGTACTACAAATACTAAGCCTGACTCCCATTTTTGTCTGTATTGTTTGGTGCCTGAAGATCCACCAGACACCATCCTCACAGGGAAGTCTCCTGGCAGTGGAAAGTAGAGAATGTGGTTGCAGAGGTGTTGCAGTCATGTCCCTCTCCACCAGACTTTCTACCTAATTGTCTCTTATCCCTGAGAGAATAAGAGGCGAGGTCTTAGCCTGGCGTTATGCCGCTCAGTTGAAATGACATCCGGGCATCTTTAGCACTCTCTTCCTTGTTTGTCTGTGTTTTTGGTGGCAAACTATGGTGGCCCAGAAGGGTCACAACACCTGCAAACTCAGAAAACATCTGCAAATTCAGAAAACACTTTAATCGATTTCACAACACATGAAATGTAAATGCCAAAACACCTGCATATTCAGAAAGACATGCAAACTCACAAAACACATGCAAACTCTATAATGACAAGGGAAATTTTTCCCGGGGGGGACAATAATCAGGGGCAGACCCACATACGGTTGCTTGTCCAAAACGATCCATGCAAATAAAATTCTTTCCGAAGAGTTACGTGTTCTTTTAATGAACTTAACGAAGTCTGATACCACCGAGGTTTTGTCTAATTTCATCATATTAAGGCACTGTCCCCATAACGTATTAGTCCACTTTGATAATTGTTAAACGTTATGCAGACTTTGTTAGCTGTAAACTAGCTGGCTAGCGTTTCAACATTGCTGTCCCAAGACGAGCGCACCACACGTTTTATGGAGCAATTTCTTGCAGACACAAACACTTTGCCTATTCTGTAGCGCTATTTCCTCTCCTGCTACGGACCCTACTACCATTTTTTAAATCGCTCATGTATCTGCTCACACTGCGTTCCATTTGTACTGGAAAGTCGAGATCTCCAAGCTCCCAGTCAGAAATTTCAATTTGAATGCCCCCTTAAGTCGGATTTTCAACTCGGAAAGTCGGAGATTCTTCACCGACCCCGAATTCCAACTTCAGAGTTGAAGATGGCTGCCCCAAATATCAACAGTAAGCGAAACCTGTGATGTTAAACTGCATTTGCAATTCAGGGTCATTTGTGTTTCATTAAATAAGTCATACACACAGTACTGAAAATAGTTTATCGGCGGACTTGTTGCTCCGGTGTTAGCACACAAAAAAAAACCAAGTAAGGCGTTGTTATCAACTAGTATAGCTAACAATGGCTAATACAGGCTATCCTTGTCAGTTGAGACTCCACTGACCCCAAGTCAGTTTTCCGACTTACATAATGGAACGCAGCCTGCTTGGGTATGACGTTGTTATCCAAATCTAACACAGCATTAGTGCCATCACCACAAGTCTCTCAGTAGTCACGGCGCTAAGCTGATACATGAGAGATTTTAAAAGAATGGAAGAAGAGTCCGTAGCAGGAGAGGGAATAGTGCTAAAGAATAGGCAAAGTGTTCGTATCTGCACGAAATTGCACCATGAAATCAGAATTGACATACATACTATGCGACAGTGAAAACTTTCAAAAATAGTGATGCGGTGCGCTCGTCTTGGGACAGCAATGTAGAAACGCTAGCTAGCTAGTTTACAGCTAACAAAGTTTGCAGAATGTTTAACAGTTATCTAATTGGACCAATACGTTATGGGGACACTGCCTTAATATGTTGAAATTAAACAAAACCAATGTGGTATCCGACATCGCTAAGTCCGTTAAAAGAAGACGTAACTCTTCGAAAAGAATTTTCTTTGCATAGATTGTTCGGTACCGGCAACCGGATGTGGGTCCGTCACTGGTTATGGTCCCCCGGGAAACATTTCCGTTGTCATTAGAGTTTGCATGTGTTCACTCAATATGCAGGTGTTTTGGCATTTGCAGTCCATGTGTTGTGAAATCAGTTTTCAGTTTAAAACAGCACAAATAATATTTAAAGCAAAAAATAACTTACTCCCAGGCAACATAAATAAACTGTTCTCAGCGAGAGAAGGAGGCTATAATCTAAGAGGGGAACTGAACTTAAAAATAAATCGTGTCAGAACTACCTTGAAAAGCATGTGTGTCTCAGTCTCTGGGGTCAAATTATTGAACAGTTAAACAGATGAGTTAAGGAAATGTAAAACCGTTGGCAAGTTTAAAAAAAACATATAAAAAACTAATTTTAAATAAATATAAGGATGAGGAACAGCAGTTTGACCCAGGACGGTAATGGCAGGGTTTAGAAAAATGTGGATACATTGTCTTGTCGTGTCTTCTTCTGTGTGTGCGCAGGTGGTTCTAGAAGTATAGAAATTCAGTATTATATACAGGTGCAATAACCTGTGTACATTTGTATATAAGTAGCTTATTGAATATTATAGTCAACAAATTGTAAGTGCCATTGGTTCTTGAATAGACGGTGAATGTTGTAAATATAATAATAGAGAATTTAATAACTTGACTGCAGAATGCGGTAATACAAGGGGTAGGATTAAATAAGTTCTTACTTCTTCCTACTCCTTTTCGAGCATACAATCTTGCTGCTCATGCAAGACAGTTATCAACAGTTTGCTTTTTGTTTTTGTTTTGGTATTGGCATGGTGGCCATTTGTTTTGGTGATTATCTCTGTTTTATCTTTTAACGTGGCCGAAATAAAGAATTTCAAATCGATGAAAGTGTTTCTGAATGTGCAGATGTTTTCTGAATATGCGGGTGTTTTGGCATTTGCAGTTCATGTGTTGTGAAATCGATGAAAGTGTTTTCTGAGTTTGCAGGTGTTGTGACCCTTGTGGGCCACCGTAGCAAACCATCTGTAACGATACCTGGACATTTGTGGCAGCCTGTATTGTGTTCGCCTGCTCCAAATCAAGTAACTAACCCCATGCAGTCTGCTGGAGCCCTTAGAAGTTGCCAACTGATCTTAGGCTTGCCATGGATTTTTATACAAGACTGACTCCCTCTGAGGGGTTTATGGTCACCCTCTACATGGTTGAGCAGTTATCTAAGGTAGCCCGCTTTGTTCCATTGGTCAAGCTGCTCACTGCCGAGTAGATAGCCAAACTCCTCCTCTAACGTGGTTAACCTTCACTGTGTGTTCAAAGGGATGGTCTCTGACTGCGGTCTCCAATTAGCCAGTTGCTTCTGGAAGGACTTCTGTGCCCTCGCGGGTGCAACCCTGTGCCTCTCCTTGGGGTTTCACCCAGAGATCAACGGCCTGGTGGTAAGGCAGAACTAGGAGCTAGGAAAGACTCTTCGTTGCCTGACAGAAGGTGTCCCCACCAGGTAGTCTTGTCTGTTAACTTGGTTGGTGCTGGCTCACAATTAATAACTGATGGCTGATTTGGGCATGTCTCTTTTTCAGTGTTGTCTGGGTTACTAAGTACCTAATTCCAGTCAGAGGAGACAGAAATATGAGTTACCTCTGCTCAGATTCTGGTTCAACGTGCCTACCAGGGCTGGATAAGGGCTTATGATTTATTACTCTAGCACGTATCTGCCTATAGTCTCAGGCCAGTTCCTGCCTACTAGGTGGAACAGAAGCTTTCGCTTGCCACAAAAGATGTCTGCCGGAACAAGATATCTTAGACTGTTGTCAGGAGGAGCCTGAAAACAGACAAGGATAGGATTCATGACATTCACCATGTCATGAATCCTATCCTTGTCTGTTGTCAGGCTCCTCCTTCCCCATTAGCCTCATTATATTCAGCCTCTGTTTCATGTCTCAAGAATTAAACCTGTGCCTTTGTCTCTGCAATCCTCCCTCCTGCTGCCCCCAAGCTCATCCATGGTGGCCTCATCTACACCATGCGCCAAATCCTGGACATACGGCATAAGGGACATGGACACCAATTGCTGGTGGACTGGGAGGGGTATGGGCTTGAGGAGCCTTCCTGGGTCCCGGTTCACAATTTCCAACACTCGCAGCCGGGGTGCACCACTTGGCCGCCAGGCAGCACCCATTGGGGGGGATACTGACACACTTTGTATGAAAGCCTTCTGGCCTTCTGTGTCTCCTCCCATTCAGCAACTTTTGTGTTTGTAAGAAATAATGTCTCCTTTGATTAGTTTGCGTTTTGTGTCCTCTCCCAATCCCCAGCTGTGTCTTGTTTCATAGTTACCCCACTTCTTATGTTTTGGACTTATTTATTCCCCATTGTTACACTGGTCGGCAGTAGAGGCAGCAAAGACGTCAGCCAACTTGGAGTGAGTATGCAAAAATGGTGGTTTATTTGTTCCCCAGTGACAGTAGTGCAATTATTTACAAAATAGAAAAATACCAAAATAATAATAATAATAATAATAATAAAATTAAAAAAGAAAAATCTATTTGATAAAGCCGTCAAAAATATCTAAACAAATGCACAGACTGACAATTGTGCAGTATTTGGCTACACCAAGCAACTGGTCCAAATCACAGCACTTGTTCACAGTTCCTCTCCTCCAGAACTCTGGACCCAACTCCCATTCATCCCTTCCATTAACCCAAAACCACACCCCCGGGATATACCATTTTAATTTAAATTCATTATCAAAACACTGTATATTCAAGTTTAAATATCCACAAACAATTCAATATAATTCCGGATCAAAAATCCTCACCAAAATTAATTATCAGTAGAGTACCAAAAGCGTATCAAAGCATTTTTACATGCCAAATCGCAAAAGCCAAAAATTCCTCACTGCCCCTTTAAGAAACATTGGTACAGGCATTCAGTGCATTGCGTGAAATAGAGGCGTCAGACCACAACTTCCTGTTTGGTCGTGGCACACAGCAAGACTCCACAGGTTCGTTCAATTCCTTATATAAAAATGTTTAAATACGTATTTGCTTGGTTTTGTATCATTTTCATTGCATGCATGTTTGTTTAGTTGTTAAAATATACTGCGGTCAGTAGGCCCTTCCTGACAGATACTTAACAAACCAGCAAGCAAGTCAATGCTACGTTTCAGCAGGGCTGATATGAAACAAAGTTACCGCTTTGGGACAGCTGACGAGCGCGCAACAATGTAACAAAACTTCTCACCATTTGGTATTGCCGGCATGCATGGAACAGAGTGAGTGAATTGTTACATGATACACCAGTCTTAGCATGACGTCCATTGTTTTAATCAAATGGTTCTCCAGCACGGACTAGCGCCGTGACACTCATCTTTTGAGTTGCAAGTTGCTGGATTGTAATTTGCTATGAGTGCTTAGAACCTGTCAGTATCTCTTGTAAAACTCTTTGCCTTTTTGCAGTAAAATGTGACCTTCAATGATAGTAATTTACAAAAGTTTCCTTCCTGGTTCAGGCAATAGGAACAAGCTCTCACAGTCTCAAGGATTGTTTATGCTTTCCCTGTATGTTCCTCTGACCCTTTTATTAGGAACAATCTTCCAATCCATCTATGGTCATCAGGATTAGAACCGCATTCCACCTAAGCTACTCCATCCTGCTTACAGAAAGTTTGGCTCTGGTTAAGTGAGCCCTCCACCTGACAGTCATCCCAGAAAGCCACTGGGCGGAGACTGGCAATGCCTACACTGCTTTTCCCAAAACATCTGAGCTGAACTGTGCCTTCTTCTTCTGGCCTCCATCCCACTGTTACCGTATTACCATCAATAAACCCTCCCCTACCCTTGGATTGTCCTCCACCTCCGTACTTGATTCCAGGTCTGGATCATAACAAGAATGAGCAGCACTTTCCTCAATTTTTATGACTGGCTAATTGCATTTTTTTTCTTTTTTATGACCAATATTTTATTGTCAATAAGATAAGATAGGAACAAGACTGGGAATACAGCTTATGATGCATTAAAATCAAATCAATGCGTATACAAATTGAACTCAGAATTTATAACCTGGACTTACACAAAACATGCACACACAAAATATGTTACACCAGCAGTTCCAATGGATCCAATCATTGTGGTCCATGTCTTAACCATTTTGCATATTGTGTGAGATATTAAACTTACTAAACTGTACATACTAAGGTGGAGTTCAAGGATGTCTGTAAATATGATGCTGTTGCATTGACTTTCCTCAGGCCATTACAATCTTGAAACTTTTGGTACATTAGTAAGAATTGTAAGTTTTTTTTTATCTCCCCAATATATGTGCAGAGAAGAAGTCCCCTTTCCCAATTCCCATTTGACCTCATTCTCATGCATGAAGTTCACTTCTCAATTGTGATTTTGCTCCTTGGTTGCTCTTAATGCAACATGATTATTCATGATTCCTTGCAGAAAAAGCACGTCATCTGCCTTTATGGAATGTGCCTCAATGCGCGGAAAATAATTTAGAAATATGCTTCAACTGCTGCTGTTTTCCATATTTTATTAAAAACATGAAATTGAAATGCATTTATTCAAATGTCAAACATTTTCATTGTGTTATTATTCAAATGTTCACATGGGTGTTACTTATTGAACTTAATTTAAATAGCATTTATGACAAAACAATCATGCATAGTTTTTGAACACATTGCAAACACAAGCATGAGACTCATCTCAGTTGACTGCATCATCAATGGTGGTTTTGGGGGAAGTAGGGCTGGGGCACCATTATAAACAGTGTTCAGGTTGTAATCCTGAGTTTTTGTATGGATATTTCGAACTAATTGTGACATAAATTTGGTTTGGGGGTGGGGAGTACAGTGTTCATGGACCATGAACGATTTATCAGAGCGTTCAGAGCATGACTATCACTGAAACCTAAATTAGCTTAATGAAAATGCTTTCATTTCTGCCAGCAATCACATCAGAAATCTGCCTCAGGAGTTGCAGAGGAATAAAGTGAGAGAAACATGTATCTGTGTGATCGAAACAAACCCCGTTCCACCCCTCGGGAAAACCGTAGGTGTCCCTGACGCCTGACCTATTCACCACTGAGAGGCTGCGCTGAGCAGCTTGAGTTCCCGCCTGTACTTTGAACATCATGCAGTGCAATGGGCAAACCACCTGAAAGTTTATTAACTTTACAACAAGCTTGATCTTAACACTACACAACCAATCATTCATTAGCTTTGTATGTGATCATCTCATTTTACAGATTTACAAAACACCTTTGTTGAGATTTGATCAGTGGCGGCTCGTGAATTGGCAACAGGGGAAGCCCAAACAACTCCTTAAAGTTAATGATTGTTCATGACCTGTTTTCATTTAAACAGTGGCGGGTCGTCGGCCGTAACAAAGGGAAGCCAAAACCTCGCCCTTCAAAGCTTAATGACTTAAACCTTTCGCAGTTTACTTTTCTTGATCAGTAGTTGCCCATACGAATTGTGAGAAGAACAGTCAATTGAGTCAAATTTATTTTCGATAGCATTGTTATACATTGCACCATGAAATTATGAGGGGTTTTCTTTCACACATAAATTACGACATAAATTACCATAGGCCTACGTCTTTTTAAATTCCGTGCTCAAGAAGCTTAGGAAACGGCATAGATTCGCAAATTGATTAGTGAGGCTCATTAAGCAATAAGCTATCACATTCTTTTCTTATTACAAATGTAGAAAATGGAATGTCGTGGCTTCTTGCGAAAGAAGCCTGGCAAACTAATTTAAAAGGACGTATTGATAATTTGCGTCGTCATTTGCTATCGAAAATAAATGTGATTGTCCTTCTAACAATTCGTATGAGCAACTGCTGATAAAGAAAAGTGTAATGCGAAATGTTGAAGCGATTAAGCTTTGAAGGGCAAGGTTTAGGCTTCCCTTTATTATGACCGACGAGCCGCCGCTGGATTTGATGACTTTTTGCAGAATTCCCGAAATGACTGCCACGGATATGTCATTAGACTTTGCACTGCATTGTTTCTTGAATTGTGTATTCGTTTGGACTACATCCCAGTCTCCTGACAGTTATAACTTCCCCGTTGCACAATGCTGGTTTAAATCAGGATGCAGTCACCATATCTCCACTCAGTTCTGGCCATTCAAAGTTCCCATGATCCAAAGTCTTGGAGAACCATAGTGACCATAATTTTTGTTGAGCACCTGAAGTCAATCCACAATTTAGACCCAATAAATCAGGCAGAGAACTTAATATTGACACATTAAAGGTAAGCCAGTAAAATGCATGGGGCTCTATGGAACTGGTGTTGAAAATCCCTGTCCTTGTAGACAATATGCGAGCCTTGAAGTGCTATCAGAAAATTTACTCCCTGCAATATCCAGACTTCTCTATCAGCAACTTCCAATTTTAAAACAGTCCAACACTTTTTTCCTTTTGCTCATAAAATGCATTTTTAAATTACCACATATTTCAGCTGGATGCAAATGAACAAATATACTGATCTTGTTTGTATGGCCTAGAGAAATAGCTTTGGTGCCGGAAAATATAAATTTGCTCTCTGAAATAGGGCGTAGAGATGGGATTACTGGATTCACTCACGGGGCAGTGCACAGATATTTTGGGGGAGCTGGGACTTCAGCAAAAAAGGCACTTCTTCCTCACTTCCATTCCTTTCATTCTACTTTCATTTCCATTCACAGAATTAGAGGGCACTTGGTAGAGCGCATACCTCCACCACGCCATTCATCTGTTCTTTTGGTCACCGAATATGCACTGGATCACTTCCAAAATTAAATCAACTCATCCATGGACCACCACCTATCATGCTGCCAAATTTTATGCCAAACTTTTCATATCTTTTTGAGTTATCTGGTCAGAAATATCAGACAGACAAACTTAAAACAGATATGTTGCTATTCTTCTGGATCCAGAATCCAGAATATGTTTCGGATCACTTCCAAAATTGAATCAGCTCATCCATGGACTACTAACTATTATCTTACAAAATTTCGTGCTGAACTGTTCTTAACTTTTTCAATTTTCTGATCAGAATCATCACACAGACTCGCGATAGATAGATGTTTTTTTTAATTCTTCCAGATCTCGAATCCAGAATATGTTCTGGATCACTTCTAAAATTGAATGAACTCGTCCTTGGACCACCACCCCCCATCCTACCAAATGTTCCAAACCATTCATCACTTTTTGAGTTATCCGGCTAACAGACAGAAAGACAAACAGACAAACAAACAAACGGGGTGTAAACATAAAGCAGGGGTTAAAAAAAAGTGAGTCTGAAAATAAGAAGAAAATCAGCTTACTTTAAAGGTGGGTTCATGTCATTACAATTTGTCTGCAGCACTGCTAGCTGGCTTTATCCAGCCGCTGTTGTGGAATGGCCGCTGTATCCCTTCATTCCCTCTCTCCGTTGCCTTGCACTGCAATCAGCAAATAAGTGAAACTAATGCTGTGGGATACATGTTCATCACTGTATGGTGACAGATGCTGTATTATTAAAAACAAACCACCAGCCTTTATGTGAACAGCAGCTCTCATTAAGCCTCTTTTTGTGTTGTCAAAAAAGTGCATAATATTTTAAAAACATGGCACCTACAGTATCTAACTTGAGGGACAATAGATTAACTGTAATACTGAGATAAAGCCAAAGCAGCTTTTTGATTGAGTGATTTAGCAACAGGAGAGTGATAAGAAACCACACACACACACACACACACACACACACACTTCCAAAAAGAGTTTATATACTTTAATCCTTGTTTGTCCAGTTATAATTATTTTTATGCAGATTTTTTGACCTATATAAAGAACCTGTAACTTTAGTAAGATTAGATAAATTCTTTCTCTTTCAAATATGAATTTGCTTCAAGTCTCCTTACATAGGGAGTCAGGTAAAGCTGAGTAGCCAAGGCCAGAATTGCATTTGACTTTCAGCAGGCTACAACAAATGCAATGATTTTATTGGCAAGTTTAAGCATCTTGAGAGAACTACAGAATGGGCTCGATAGAGCACACACCTTAGCCAAAGATGCAGTTGAGGTATTCAGTGTAATTATATCTAAGTTGATTGGCGTAAAAATTTAGCAAATTCTTCCATGGATAAAGACCACCAAACTTAATGTAAATAAGTTTAAAAAACTTTTATTCACATCATTACACTGCATTTATTCGGTGGCCTTTTTTTCTCTAAAGCAATATACAGTTAGTTCATAACAATTCCATATTATTATCTAAATATGCATGTATACTTTGAATACCATGGTTTGAATCTAATGTGAATACACAGTTCATGCGCAAATGTAAATTGCATCAAAAATACAAGTAAAATAAGACACAAGCAATTTCCAGTTTGCAGAAGTTTGCAAAAGAGCTAATGATCTTACTGTGTATATTTCAGTTCACATGAAGAGAAGAGAGAAGTCTGTAAGTGAGTTTCAAGGTGTAAAAACCAATTATTAGTCAGCCCTGCCAAGAAAACATCCATGCCGCGTGAACTTGTGCTTCTTTACTTCTTAAGATTGCAGATATTTTAACTTATTTATTTTCCCTCTGCTGAAGATTTTGAGTCCTGAGTCAGTTGAACTGTCTTGGCAAAAATGCTTAGCGCCTGTTATAGATTCAAAGAGACAGCTCCACATTCCTTATACAGACATACAAGAGTGCAAATACAAACTAAAATATTAAAAAAAGAGACTTACCACTGAAAACACAGTGAAATGCCTCACAGCTTGATCTGCCTTTCCTTTATGAAGCAATATGTTTTAACGAAGTCCAACGCAGACTTCAGTAAACTGCGCATTTCCTGGTATTCACACTTTAATGTGAGCATTGTTTCAGCAAAAGCCTGTACTGTCTCTGCCGTGCTACTTATCTGGGTGAAACTTTTGAAAATACTTTATAACGGTTTTGTTTGCCTTCATAGTCTGATTAGTCGATTAATGCATTGCATTGTTAAACTTGCTAATCATACAATTATGCTGAGTGGGATTGACTTTTATAAAATACAATAAATACAATGAAAATGTGGAAATTAACGCCTAATTAGAATATAAGAATATTCTCTGCTTTAAGTCTGGAAGGGTCAGTGAATGTGTTGCTATTTAGATGGTGAATGAATATGTACATTTATTCATGTATTATGTATTGTTGTTCAGGTATAAACGGCTTATTAGGGCAGTTTCTCAATTGAATATGGGTCAGTGTTCCTTTATTAGTTTCTAAACACCAGTAGTTACGCGGCTGAACATTATCTGTTACACAGAATTGAGTTACTCTTGTGTTTGGGGCTTTGCTGCTTCTGTGGAAGCTTATTGAAAATATATATATATATATATATATATATATATATATATATATATATATGAAGAGTTTGGTTCCAAAACGCAATAAGTGCCAAAATTACAAAAATTGAGATAACACCATAGAGCGATAGTCCTGCGCTTCTTACACGTGGTGCAAAAACCCATCATTAGAAATGCATACTATATGGTGTATTTTTTCATGGTCAAAGTTGGTGTTTTTCTATAAAATGCAATAGGCGCCTGCACAGAAAAAGCTGATTTACTCAAAATGACTAAAATGGATATATTGCATTTTGGAACCAAACTCTTCATATATACCTGTATATATATATATATATAATATATATATTATACTGAAGCTTATTCTGGCAGATAGGCTTGTTACCTCTGCGAAGGAGGTTATGTTATCGCCCCTGTTTGTTTGTTTGTTTGTTCGTCTGACTGTTAATAGGATAAAAAAGTTTTGGATGGTTTGGCACAAAATTTGTTAGGATGATAGGAGGTAGTCCAAGGAAGAGTTGATCTAATTTTGGAAGCGATCTGGAACATATTCTGTAACCAAAAGAACAGATATATGGTGTGGCAGAGGTATGCCCTCTACCAAGTGCCCTCTAGTTATCTTAGGTTTTTTCTCCTAGTTCAGTTTGTTATGGCGCACGACAGAAATCTGCCAAAAATTTCTGAAAGTATATTGAGGGATCAAAACTGGCAAAGCCACCATGCCCCAATACTCCTTTCTCGGCAGCTCCTCAAATAAATCATGACTGAAACTTGAAGAAAAGTTTTCAGGAAATTTTTTTTTTCTTCAACATTTTAGTCCATAATGTAAAAAGAACTGATGAATCATGAGGGAGCCTAAGATGCACTAACTTCAGTTGGCGTGCCTGGAAAAACTTCACTGAAGTGGGACAACATGAAACCAAGGTTTTGCGGCAGTTCATTTTAATTTTGATACATAAACATTATTTAAAACATCTGTCAAGCCCTGTTAAATATATCCTATGTGGTTCATTAGGTTTGAGAACTGAGGGCAAAGAATATTTAATTATTGCGCTAACTGAATAATCAAAAAGTCAATTTTCTTACAGCCCTCTGAATGCAAAAGAAAATTGAATTTTTGAAAATATGCATACACAATCACCCCCCCTCCCCCCTCCAACCCCCATCCCCACCAGCCAGAGTTTGCTTTCTGCCTTACAGGAGAAAAGTAATACATTAAGATAGAACTGCAATCCACTCCCCTCCCTCCCTGTAATTCACTTGTCCTTACCACTAATTAGATTGTTTTATCAGCCTAGTATTAACACAGAGATGGATTGCATGACTTGTGTTACACTAGCATTTAAGTGGGCTGCATTGATCCGATTAAAGTGGAGATGCCAATGAAAATTAATTATCCAATAATGAATCATTAGCTTGTTGTAAACAGCAGGAGGCTCGAGAGGCTCGAGGGATCACATCTCTGACATACTCTTGCTCTTCAGAAGGCAATGATAAGGACGACCTCTTCTCAAACCAAGGATAGTCACGGCCACTTTTGGAAGAAAGGACATTTTTACCCTTAGTCTAAACCTATGTTTTGGTGCACTTCTGGAATAC
The DNA here is from genome assembly GCA_029721435.1 of Gymnothorax reevesii. Taxonomy (NCBI): domain Eukaryota; kingdom Metazoa; phylum Chordata; class Actinopteri; order Anguilliformes; family Muraenidae; genus Gymnothorax; species Gymnothorax reevesii. The sequence continues at coordinate 43,261,105 of CM056587.1, read as the reverse complement.
GTTTCATGTTTACTTATTGGTGTTGCACATGTGAGTGGCAGAAAAATCATTACAGATATTACATTTTACCCAAAATATTTTTTTATGTTGAGAAATTAGTTTACTGTTCCTTTGCAATATTATGCCAAGATTTCCTCAGTGAATGATAAAATTATGCTGACGAAATGTCAGAACATAGAAGTGATTCCGGAATTGCTTAGCTGTGATTAATTTGTAGCTAAAACACAATAAGATTTTATATACACTCTACAGAAATTGGGTGCTAGATCGCACAGGGTCTGCCTGGAGTTTATAATGTGTAATATCAGGCCCTCAGAGTGTACAGTATAGATTGTCTGACTCTGGAGTTTGTAATGTGTAATATCAGGCCTTGCTAAAGTTCTGTGTGGAATATCAGGCCCAGGAAATAAGCAATCTTGAATTTCAGACCCTGCAAGAGTGCAGTATGAACTCTCAGGCTCTTGAGCCCTAGAATGTGTAATGTGGCTAATCAATCAGAGATGTCGTAGCTGGGCTGCAGCATTTGGCTGTCTTCCTTGTGCACCACTCGGCTAATTCTGGCTACCTCTACGGTTTCATTTTGGCAAGCAGAGCGCTGTCTCGTGACCTTAGGTGATAAATAATGATGCCTAAAAATGCCTCAGAATGTTTCTTAATTTTGTCATGTTTCTGAAAACCACTCTGTCCTGAAACTAAAGTAGAATACCAGTATACTCTGAATGACAAAATGTGTGAAGTGGTTACAAAACGAGGTACAGTTGAAGCTGGGCAAAATTAATGAGAGGTGATCTACTCTATTTTACTTAGGGGCATCCAATAAAATATTAATAAAATTTTTTTTGCTCTACTAATTTGATTTCACTGTCAGGGATATCTTATGTAAACCTGAAACTCGTTTCTTATAGAATAGACCCAACTCGGTTGAAACCTAGTCTGACTGAACTATTTATGGTCTATGTGCAAAAAAGGGGGGAATAAGCAACGGCCAATGGGGAAGCACACTCACTCGGCCTGCCGACCAATGGTGAAACTTCATCACTGAATCACTGTCACTCACTCACTCAGCCATGGACATCCACAAATGTATGACCAGATTGTGCCAGTCCTGGGGAAATTTTTTTTTAAAAAAGTAGACTCTGAAAACATCACAGTAATGCATAAAATAGCACTGTTGACATATCTTCCTGTACTCTGATTTGACATTTTGGCATTTATATCTTTAAAAACCTTAGAGTTCTTAAAAAATGCCCTGGGTGCACAGTGGTTTGTCAGTGTCTGCAGAGGGATTATTGCTTATGTGTTAGTGATTATGGCTTTGCACATATTGGTTTTTTTGGTCATTAATCTCTTACGGGATATTGAGATATCCCGTAACAGCCAACCCCCATTAGTTTGCTGGGGTCTTTAAGGATATGTTTCTTTTCTAGGTTTTTGAAGTTTTTTAAATGTCTTTTCAGAGGTCTTTGAGCTCAAGTAATATGACAGGTTAAACAGATAAAAATATCTTGTGGTGTCCTGGCTTGAATTAAAAGCCGTGTGAGGTCTCGGGTTACATTTTGAGTATCTTCTTTGTATTTTTATTCAGTTTCAGATTGTTATTAATGTATTGTATGTCTTCGGGGACTCATGCTGTTGTACGTTCTCCACATCCTAGTTTTGTTCTATTAAAAGATGGAATACGGTGAGCTGAGCAATGCTGAAAGGTCAACACAAAACCGTGTCCCGTCACTGCTCATGGCTCCGAGAGAAGACGAGGGGTGCTGAGGGAATTCATTCAGTTTCCAAGGGGTGATTAAGGCAGATCTCTGCAGCTCCTTAAAAGGAGCACACACCACTTCCCCTCAACACTGCAATTACGAGTGAGATGGAAGACCACAGGTGCACATAAACAGGTAGCTGAAGTTTGTCATTATTCAGCTTTTTGACAAGGTTTAGGAAGTTTGCTGAAGAACAGCACTGAGTAAAACCCAGTACAGCTCTTTTCACACTAGCCTTAATTCCAGAATGGTTTTATGCAAAATAATTATCCTGCTAATTCAGTAATGCATGCTTTGTGAAACCTGGATCAGCACTGATTCTCTCTTTCAGTCACAGACTTGAGTAACATCTATCTTTCAGCAATCTCTACATGATTAACTCATGACATTCTTTTCCAAGATCAGTTGACACGCAAATGTTTTCAAAATGGCCAAGGGAGGCATTGTTAAAATCTGTGTCTCTCCGTTTTGTGCTCATTGACGATGTACCATTCAGTGAATTGATTGGTTAAAGCCTTGGTTGCTCAGATAATTAAAAAGCAGTATTCTGATACCTTTCATTTGGGCTTAGTTCACAGAAACTGCCAGATTATTTAAGAACAGACTGCTTAAAATAATTTAATTCTGATGACTTGGATGTGGACTTGTATCTCTTCTGCTCTTGCCAGCTAATCTGGCCGTGCTGTTTCTTTTAATAGTCACTGCTCACTTTTCGGACAGTCACCCACAGTATCGCCCAGTAGTTTGCAGCATTTGGAAGTTCTGTGCCAGACCAGCCAGGGTCATGTGAAACATAGAAGGGAATCTCCTTTGCGTCCCGTGTCAGTCCATTACCATAGCAGCAAGCACTTACGATTATGGTACGATTATGTCCTGAAATGCACCGTGCTCTATTGGCGCTGGTGGTGCATCAGTGGATGGACACCCTCACATATGCAGTGTGTAGGGCGGTGTTCTCCTAACTGGGAGAATTTCTTTTTTATTAATATTGGGGAAAGATGATGAAAAAAAAAAGAAATTCATTTGGAGCATATTTTCCCCCTTCATAACCCTTGCTGGCCACATTGAAAAATACGTTTATAAGTTGAAAGAAATTTGTTAACCCCATAATAACCTCAAATCCATATGCGGGTTTGTCAAATGCAGCTACTTTATTCAAACCTGTGGAACTTTTGGTCTATTTTAAATTATAGAGGAGATCTCAAGGTTTCCAAAGATCCCAAATATGTCTTGCTGAATTACAGGGAAATAAGTATAAAATGATGCACAACATATAGATTTTTTTAAATTTGATGTTGTGCTGCAGCCATAAAAATCAAGGCATCCTAGTTTTGAAAATTAAATCAGTGTAATTGTCATAAGCACTGCAATCAGCAGATTCAGATTATGTATGTGACATTGTCCTACAATAAGAAAATATGCTATTTTTCTCTTTTTTGAAAGTAATTTTGATAGTAATTCCATCTCGAATTTGTACATTGCGTTCTCTTAGAGGTAAAAAGCCATTTTACATTTTTGCCGCTAGATGGCAATATGTGTCAATGGTCTCAGTACGGGACTTGAGTGTCAGGGATTCTGTTGCTGAGACTGCAGTGGCATCAAAGTTGCATACATAGTAACGCTTCGCATTTTTCCCCAAACTTGGCATTTCACAAGTTTCAAATGCAACTACTTTTCAGAAGTTCGGAAATACGCCAAAAAAATTAAATTACTGCTCCTTGAGTAAGCTTATGAATGCAATTGAAATTCCTAAATACTTTATATGTAAATATAAATAGAAATCTACATCTAAATGTTATTGTAAAGAATTATACCACATATGTTTGGAATATATTTCCACTGGTATATGTCTCTGGTATTCAGTGTCACCTTTAGTATGCAGGATAGTGGCCTGAGCCACACGCTGCACGTGTGACAGATGCATCATCGGTTTGAGTCGAGGAAAATTAGTTGAGTTGAGCTGTGAATATTTGCAGCTGGAGTTATGACTGCAACCAGCAATAGAATAAATTTTAAAATCAGTTTGTCTGTGTCTCTCACTATTTTTCAGTGTAAATTTGGCATGAAACTCAAGTTCACATTATCTCATACAGCCTGATGACAGTGTTGAATGACAAAGCTGTCCAATGGGAGTGGAGGTAGTTTGTTGGCTCTGGGTTGAAAGTTAAGGCTTAGGTTTGAATAGTGTAAGATCAGTATTAGTTTAAAATCCCTCGACCAGTCAAGTACATTTCAATTGCACGTCAATAACTAGTCATAAAAATGTGATGTCATATTTTATTTGTACTATCTGTTTAACTATCTGTTGAGTAAACCTTTTAGCATTTTGCTTACAAATGCATTTTGCGTCAACCTAAGATTTTGTTTAATGGCATGTATTGTTAATATACTTGGAGTCAAAAGTAACAGAAGCATAACTTTTCTTTTTACATATATACAGAAATACTGATATGTATCGATGACGGCATGTTTATAATTTGAATTAGCTTCAATAAGGCTCATTTAAAGTTAGCCTAGCCCCAGACAGTTTGGGGAAAGCCTGGCTCGAGTGATAAATTTGTAGAACCATTGTGTATCTAATTTATCACCGTAAATAATGTTTTAATGATCAAAATTTTGACATTCCTGTCTAAATGCTTAAATAGGTGACCCAAAATACTGTATATCCTCTACATGTTATTTTTTTCCACTTGCTGATGCCAAATACGGAAACCCTGCCATGCACATTCTACATTTCCTCCTGATTTAATCTGTCAGATTTAGGTGATCAACTCATTAGTGGAGCACTTAAATTTGGGCACTTAATGAGCTGAACCTGGTGTATCAGATTTTGGAAGATACATAAAATATGCAGGGCAAAGTTACTCCAAGAGCAGGTTTTTTGGAAAATGGTACTCCACAGAGTGAGAAGATTTTTAAAACACTTACGTTGCCCAGTAAGCTAAGGCTTGTCTAGTTCTTGGTCTTCAAAGACTGTTCATCTCATTCTTTGGTTCATCAACTCAGGTAAAGTGTACCTATCCAGAGATAAGTTCACGAGGAGAAAAGAAAATGACAGCTCATGGTGTGTAGTTGCACTTAAGATTATTTACCATCTTAAGTGTTCGGTGAAGAGAATTAATATCCCCTTCTATCAGTTTTTCCATGCGTTTTTCTAATTGAATTCATCCCTCTGTTGAACTCCGAATAAAGCCTCATTTTCCGCCCTCACACTGCACTGCTGACAGATATTGGCAGGAGTTTGGATGCTGATGGAGTTGAAGTTTTTCTGGGAGAGCCTACTGAAGTACCAATGGTCTGACCTTGGCTTCTGCTTCAAAGCTCACTGAGTTCCCCTCCCTGCTAGTGTTTGCCTGATACAGGCTCTCCTCCGAGTCTTCCCGATTGCAGACTGAAAGGTCCTGGAGAAGAGGGGGCGCAGCGGACCCTAGAGGAAACGGCTCGGGCCCCCTCTCCAGCGTGGAGAGTGGCTGGCTGTGAATGTGCTGGCTTTGAAGAGCCGGCATGGAGCTCAGCCACTGGAGCAGCTTGGAGGAAACACATGCAAATAACCGCTCTCTCTCTCTCTCTCTTTCTCCCTTATTTCTCTTTCACCACCGTCTCTCTTCTCTATCATCTTCCTTGTGTTGTCCTTCAGCCTTTTCTCTTTCCGCTTCTTGACATTGAAATAATTTTCCTGTTTATGTTCATGACTAGGTGCCTACACCTAGATACACAATGGAGGGAAACTGAATCCAACGAATTGCTTGAAGAGCAAACAAGATCCAGCCCTCAATCCAAACCAACTGATTTTTGCTCCAAACACAATGTATGTATCTTCTGGATTAATACTGGATGTTCTTCTACTATTTAGTTAAAGGAGAATTAAAGTGTGAAATCGACTTGGGGTGTATTGAAACATGATTACGAATACAAACCTTTGCCAAATATCCGACCTCCATACGCACGAAACATTTCGAAATATATAGCTTTTTAGCCGAAGCTCCCAACAGGCTTACAATGGTAGTGAATCGGGCGTAGCGTTGCCATGCAAAGAAATCGCTAATTTTTTCATCAATAACACGGCTCAAATTAGCTCCACACTTCATCGGTAGAATTCCAAGGGCCCTGACTTGAGCTAGTTTCCAGTCGCCACCATCTTGAAAGTTACGATAAGTTGACTGACGAGCACGAACGAATAGGCAGGATAGGGGAACAGATTTCAATCTATTCGTTCTCAGTGCCTCGTTTTAAATGTCAGGGCCCTCAGAATTCTACCGATGAAGTGTGGAGCTACTTGGAGCCTTGTTAATGATGATAAAAATAGCGGTTTCTTTGCATGGCAAGGCTACGCCCGATTCACTACTATTGTAATTCAGCTGGGAGCTTTGGCTAAAAAGCTATATATTTCTAAATGTTGCATGCGTACGGAGGTGGGGTATTCGACAAAGGTTAGTACTCGTTATCATGTTTCAATACACCCCAAGCCAATTTCAGACCGGAATTCTCCTTTAAGCTGTCATTTTAGCACAAGCATTAGAGTTCCCTGGTACTTCGTTTTTACTTTTTTTATTTTTGGGGGTGGGACTTTGAACTGTTCTATTCTTTTTATTCTGTTTTCAGGTTATTTATGTATTTTTTTTATTTTTAATGAAGTTTATGGGACCGATAAAGCTTACAGGTCTAGGAAATTACTTGAAATGAAAGAGTAACCTTCAGTAAATAATAGTTCTCTCTTTGAAAAGACAACCAGGCTAACAAGTGAATAATGATTGTCAAGGCGACAGGAGGATGACCGCACTGTCATAATATTAGGAATATGGCTAAATGGACTTCTCTTCTCTGACTGAACAAATACACCCATTTACACCTGGTTTCAAAAATCCAGTCTGTATCAGGACACTTTATTCGGAAAAGAAACATTCTTGCCTTCCCACTAATGCCTGGTATTGTAAGTGGGTTCTTGTCATCCTCGCTGAAATCGGCTGTCTGTGCTTCGAAGTAAAACCTGTGCATGAGTAGCGTGAGTTGGCGACGGATCTGTACTAAGTGTCAACATGGCAGGCGTAAAATCACCAGAGATGCCATTATTAACCCGAGGCGCGGCGGCAGGTTACAGTAGTCTGTCATTCTGTTGGTCTGTCTGTCATTCCGGTCTATTTGAGCTCTCTTTGTGACTCAAACTTCGCAATTTGTACATAGTTACATGTCTAATCTTCATTGAAATATTTAAAATATGGCCGATTTTTCGAAGAAGCCTTCGTTCGCTAGAAAAAGCAGGCAAAAGCTAAGAAGCTTAAGTTTCGCTACACGTAACGTACGATATACCAGTACGCGATAATGTGGCCGTGGGTGGGGTCAAGAGTGGGTTAAAAGCTCACACCTTAGCACCGAGGGTTTAGCACTTCAGTGCTCTAGTTGTACCACCTGTTTCTACTCTCTCTCCGTTTAAGCCGCTTTCACACCGGACGCAAAATGAATTTTCCGCATGTCAGATTACATTCAAAGTCAATGCAAAGATGCGAATACAGGCAAAACGCTTTGTATTCACTTAGAATGTAAAATGTGCTGCGGAAAATTCTTTTCGCGTCCGGTGTGAAAGCAGCTTTAGGAAGGGCTGATTTTCAGTGTTTTTCTGTTTGGAGACAAACCTAAAGGAGGACTAATCCTGTTAGCAACAATTGCATTCGCTGCTACCGTAAATGCTGTTCCTGTGAACCGTCTCTGTGGATGGGAGATGATAGTAATGAGAGGTGAGAGCATGTTGTCTCAGGGCAAAGATGACTGGATAGTAAACTTCAGAATAAGCCTAGATTTGTTTGACTACAATCGTTCACCCACTCAGCTGTGCTTCAAGCTGTTGTTGGCCACCTATGTAGGTCAATATTGTGCCTCTACTATAGGTAAATGGTGTTGATAATTGTGTATAACACAGGTATTTTTATAACCTAAACAAAAAGTTCTTGCAAGACTGCACAAGTCAGTCCTGCAACTACCTGCTCAATGCGCTCCAAAGATGATTTAGAGGGAGGCAAGTGTTGTAACTTTATTCAAAATGAATAGGCGAGTAGGTTTGAATGCCAGCACGCTGCACAGATTGTGTTTACACCTACCTAAAATCTAGACACAAGCACAAACCTTCCTACCTCCAGATGTGATCAGGCAGATTCAATGACAATCTGATTGCAATGCATTTACATCTTGCCCAAACGTGCATTTTTCCTTATTGTATACAGATACAGATTGCATTTTAATTGACTACCAGGTGCATATGGGCTATTGTTTATCATTTCTCCTGCTCCAGAATTGGGACAATATAAAATTTTTACAGCTAGTTCCAAGGACAAAAACCCCATGCTGTTTATTTGTACAAAAGTAGGTTATTACACTGTGTGTGACAATTGTTTACAGGACTGATGGTATAAACTAAGTATGAAGTTAGTAACTGCTGATAATGGGAATGATATTGTCCGTGATGATGATGACAGTGGTAATGGTGAATATAATGGCGTTGAGGTGTGTCACACAGTTCTGTAGAGATTGGTCCTGAATGCCGGTAATCCTTTTAGAGAAGCAGGGCACCGGCTGATCACTCAGGCAGTGTGCTGTCGGTCTCTCTTCGCTGTGGCTGCATTAGCATACAGCAGCACATTAAACTGCTGCCGCTATTACTGTCGTTACTGTGACAGGGACTCGCCTACCATCAAAACCAAAGCCGAAATGCATGTTTTATGCATTAATATTATATAATGTGGCACAACACACTGATGTACCACCTTTGAAACAAAAATGTACTACAGTTCAGTAATCTCCAAAATGGCAGCACGTGCTTTCTAATAATTCAGTTCAAATAATGGAAAAAGCGTGACTGTGTAAATATGAGATACAGTACAAGAGGTAGTGATGTTATGGACTGCCACGTTAGGGACTGGTGTCAGTTATTGCTGGGGTATTTTAGTCTCTGCAGCAATTTCCCTGTTGTCTTATAGTAGGTCAGCGATTCAGTGCTGTAATGACTCAAGTCAGCTAACCACCCATTCTCACCTTTTTAAAATTCACAATCAAACTCATTCTGATAAATAAAATACATACCATAACAATGATCAGACCTGTTGACATAATGACCTCTAGATTTTGTATTCACTGATCCTTTTTGGATTAATTTTGGACATAAACAAATGTACATTAAATGTTTAAACCCTTTTGATTCTGGTCCCTCCATATTTATGCAATTCATATTTTTATTCAGTTTTCATATTTGGAATTCAGTCCAATTTTTGAATGTCCCTCAATTAATTGCACCCCCTATATCCCTCTGCTTGATTTCCGATGTGTAATGGTGATGTGACTCTATGGACCATTCCTCTGTAGCATGCAATACATCAGATCATCTCCAGTTCTGTATTCTTCTGAAGTTACATCTCTGCGGCCAGCTGTTTTAAACTGGCATTGCTGTTCCGACATATCCCAGAACACAGAACAGAAGTAGCATATTTAGTAAGCTGACTCTAGAGGCCGGTCAGTTTCAGTGACGGTTCTGTGTAAAGACTGCGATGGTGGCAGATTTGTGGTGTGATGGTCATGCGCTGTGGAAGCCTGCTGTTCCTCTGCCGTTTGACCGGGGATTTCAGGATTAACGGTGGATGGGTGCGTTTAGCTCCCAACCAGATATCTTTCAATACTCTCCAGGACCATTAAAAACTTGTTGGGATCAGTTTTTCATTTCCTGTTAGGTCAAGTGGACAATATATAAAGTATCAAGTGTGTTTATGAATTCATTGTAATAAAAACAGAGTCTCTATTTGACGAAAGAGTACAGAAAGCCATTAGCATGGTGTAGTAATCTGACTTATAGAGCACGCAGTCTAGTTGTGTACCGACTTTAATTAGAAAACAAGCAGCTAACATAAACATGGGCACTCACTAACTGGCAAACCCCGCCCCCACATAAGACATTCCAGAACGCTCCCCCAATGACATCACTCCCTGAGTCCTGAACTGTATGGACATCAACATAAAGATTGAATAATCAAATAGCTAAGTATTCATATACTAAAATAACCCCATTATAACATCCCTTCCCCCTTAAGTCAAAACCTCAGTAAACCACACTTTCCTTGTAGAACAACAAGACTTTCCACAGAACATCACACTTTACTCTTACTTCCCCTCAGAAAGTCAGTTTCACTGGTGGCTTGTGACTCCGCTGAGAGAAGCGTAGTGGCATTGGTGTGGCAGGTGGTGCTGGGGTATGCCCTGGGGGGCATATCTTTGCCTGACCTTAGGAGACGGGTGTGAATGCATTGACCTCCTCTCCACCTGCTGAAACCCCCGCAACCGGAACTTCCTCCAACGGGGACATCCTCGGCACCCCCTGCGTGTACCACAGCCGGGGTGGCTGGCGGTTCTACCGGTGTCAGGTCCTGCTCCCTCCCTCCTACACTTCCCCCTACTGTCACCTCCACTGGTTCAGTCAGAGACTGTGAAGTGTCGTGGCGGAGACGGAGGTGGTCCTGGTGCCTCCAGAACACTCTGCCATCTGATAGTTTTACTACAAAGAGATGGGCCCCCTCTGCTGAAGAATAACTCCTGGCAGCCAGTCCTGACCACTGCCAAAGTTCCTTACGTACACACAGTCTCTTACCGCAAAATGTCTCTCACGAGCATGCAAATCATGGCCCTCTCTCTGTTTCACTTGTTTCCTCTCTACTCTTCCTTTGACATTCGGACGCAGTAAGTCCAGACGCGATCTAGGCCTCCTTGACATCAGCATCTCAGCGGGAGTGAGGCCAGTCATTGTCTGTGGTGTGATGCGATACTGAAACAGCCACCGTGACAGTTTTGTGGCTACGCTTTCACTCCCTGTTATACGCTTCAAACCCTCCTTAAAGGTCTGCACGGCCCGCTCAGCAAGGCCATTGGAGGCTGGGTGGAAAGGTGCGGTGCAGATGTGGCGAAATTAACTCCCTAAATAACTCACTTGTGAAGGTCGGCCCGTTGTCACTCACTAATGTCTCAGGGAGTCCATGCACTGAGAAGATCTGACGTAGCTTGTCAATTGTCACCTGTGCGGTGATGTTGCTCATCTGGTCTACCTCCAGCCACTTAGAATTCGCATCTACCAGAACAAAAAACATGTGGCCCATAAAAGGCCTAACAAAGTCTACATGTAGCCTCGACCAAGTGCAGACTGGCCTCTCCCATGGATGGAGCAGGGCGAGTGGCGCCATCTTCTGGTGTAACTGACACTGGGACCAGGACTTCGCTCTGTCCACTAGATCCTGATCCATATTGGGCCACCACGCATAGGCCCTGGCCAACCCTTTCATCCGAGAAACACCAGGGTGGGCCTCGTGGATCTCCTCTATCACCTGTGCCCTCCCTTGCAGAGGCACTACAACTCTGGAGCCCCATAGAATGCAGCCATCTTCAATACTCAGTTCTATTTGGCGTCTGGAGTATGGCTTTAGCCTGTCTTCCTCAACCACCGCGGGCTAACCCTGCAAAAGAAACCGCTTGACCCGAGAGAGAATCGGGTCTCTTTCTGTCCACTGCTTTATCTGACAGCCATTCACGGGAGAGTTTGGCCAGTCTCCTCATCAAAAACACTATCTCTGGCAGCGACACTATCTGAGACGGCGTACCAGGTAGGGGGAGTCTACTCAGAGCATCCGCATTTGCATTGTCCTGCCCTGCTCTGAAGACAATTGTGTACTGGTATGCTGACAAGGTGAGGGCCCAGCGTTGTACCCTAGCCGATGCCATAGGCGGAATACCCTTCAGCTCACTGAAAAGGCCCACTAGTGGTTTGTGATCAGTACATACGGTGAATGGCCGCCCGTAGAGGTACTGGTGAAAACGCTTAACTGCGAAAACCACCGCTAGACCCTCCTTGTCCAGTTGGGAGTAGCCTTTCTCCGCCTGTGTTAGCGTTCTCGACGCAAATGCGATGGGCTTCTCCGACCCATCCTTCATCACATGAGACAGGACTGCCCCGACCCCATATGGTGAGGCATCACAGGACACTATTATCTCTTTGTCTGGGTCGTAATGGACCAGCAGACTTGCCGATTGTAGTTGAGTTTTTACATTAGTGAAGGCTAACTCCTGTGCCGGCCCCTACTCCCACCGTGCCCCCTTGTGGACCAGAGAATACAGGGGCGCCAGCACCGTGGAGAGGTCTGGGAGGAACCTCCCATAATAGTTCACCATGCCTTGGAATGATCTGAGTACATTCGGGCACATTGCTGGGGCTTGGTGACTCCTTGATTGCTTTTACCTTGTCCCCCACTGGCTGTATACCCTCAGCTGTAATCGTGTGGCCCAGGTAAGTCACATTCGGTGCCTGAAACACGCACTTTGTATGCTTCAGCCACAGGCCTGCCACCGAAAACCTCTGGAGCACCTGCTCTAGGTTGCAGAGGTGCTCCTCTTTGGTCTCCCCTGTTACCAAGATGTCATCAAGGAAGACTGTCACATGGGGGATCCCCTGTAACAGACTGTCCATTGTGCGTTGGAAAATGGCTGGACTGGAGGTGATGCCGAAAACCAACCTGTTGTACTGGAACAACCCCTTGTGAGTGTTGATGGTAGTGTACTGTTTCGAGTTCTCATCCAGCACCAACTGTAAATACGCATAGCTCATGTCCAATTTGGAAAACGTCTGTCCCCCTGCCAAGGTTGCAAACCCGCGGCAGAGGGTAGGCGTCCAGCTTGGAGATCTGGTTAATGGTCAGTTTGTAGTCACCACAGATACGTACCGTACCCTCGCCCTTTAACACTGGGACAATGGGGGCGGCCCAAGCTGAAAACTGTACAGGCTGGATGACACCCAGCCCAAGTAACTGATCCAACTCCTCTTCCACTTTGCTTCTCATTGCATAGGCTACTCCCCTGGCTTTGAAAAACCTAGGGGTGGCCGCAGGATCCACGTGCAGCTTGACTGTTGTCCCCCGCAGTGTGCCCAGCTTGTCTCTGAAAACATCTGGGTACTTCCCGATGACATCCTCAGTCACCCGGGAGTGTTTGATTTCACCCCAGTTCAACTGGATTTTCTGGAGCCAGTCACGTCCCAGCAGGCTGGGTCCACTCCCCTTTACCACTACATGGCGTGCCTTTGCTTCCTGACCGTTGCATCGTATGTCTACATCAAGTGCGCAATTTAATACTTGCTGGGGTGACGGTGGGTGCATTGGCAGCCTGGCGCCATGTCTCTCTGTAGGTCTTTTCACTAATTACTGATGCTGAAGCTCCTGTATCGACCTCCGTCCTCAACTCCCTACCATTCACCTCCACCGTAGCATAGATAGGCTCTGCTCGGGGCCCACTTAACTGGAACATATTGTACTCTTCCTCCCTCACATAATGCTCTGTCTCCTCCACATAATGTGCTGCTGACTGACGCTTCCTAAAGCTAGCATTCCCCTGCTTTGCTTTTCCCTTAGCCCCCCTGCACTTTTTAGCAATATGCCCCTTAATGTTGCAGGCGTGGCAAACAGCGTCTTTGAATTTACAGGTGTTTGCATAATGACCACCCCCACACCTGAAACATTCTACCTGTTTAGCCCTATCTGCCCCCTTGACAACCTAGTGGACCTCCCCAGCCTGCTCACTACTCTCAGGTCTGTCTGCCTCCTCTCCTACACAGTGCTCTTCCCCAGGTTGAGTAATAACTCCACTACCTGCCCTCTGAATATCTCTGATGTTGCTTGCTGCCATTTCCATACCCTGAGCTAACGCAAAAGCTCTCTTGAAAGTTAGAGTGGCCTCTTTCAACAAGCAGCGCTGCATCCTCTCATCATTGACTCCCACTACAAATCTATCATGGAGCATATCCTCTAATAATTGCCCGTACTCGCCGTGCTCTGAAAACTGCCGTAACTCCGCCGCAAACTGTGCTACCGACTGACCTGGCGGGATAGAGTGTTGAACCTAAACCTCTGTACAATTATTGAAGGTTTGGGGCAGTGGTGATCCTGAACCAGTTTGACTAGCTCCTCAAAAGTCTTTTCCCCTGGCTTCTGCGGCGATGCCAAATTCCTCATTAATTTATTTCTTGGCACCGTAAACACTCATGAGAATGGACCTACATTTAGCCGCATCACCAATTCCATTTGCCAAGAAGAACTGCTCCAGCCGCTCCACATATTCCGTCCAGTCACCCTCCTCTCCAACAAACTCACTGATTGACCCGAACATCGCCATGGTCACAACCGCAGCTGCCCTCTCCGGCTGAGGTACGTCCCCTCTCGCACCGTCCTCTTCGCTCATGAAATCCGACTGAAGCTTACAGCAAGCTAGCCAGCACACCAACTGCTACTAGGCTAGCTTACTTGAGAAAGAGAAAAACAGCAAAAAAGAAACCCACAAAAACTTTGTATGCTGCTGCTGCAAACCTCCTCAACTTCCCAGTTTGTCCTCGTCGCCAGTTGTAGTAATCTGACTTATCCAGCACGCAGTCTAGTTGTATACCGACTTTAATTAGAAAACAAGCAGCCAACATAAACACGGGCACTCACTAACAGGCAAACCCCGCCCCCGCATAAGACATTCCAGAACGCTCCCCCAATGACATCACTCCCTGAGTCCCGAACTGTATGGACATCAACATAAAGATTGAATAATCAAATAGCTGAATATTCATATACTAAAATAACCCCATTATAACACATGGTACAACAGTTGACAATCTCCCTGAAGCTCTAATTATATCCCTGAGTTTTTGGGGATATTATGGATCCACATTAACACTGCTGGAGCAGATCCTCTGCGTTGGCACAATAACTAGAACAGTTTTTGAGGGAATCACTTGAAACTTCTTGCATTCATTCCTGATACATAGAGTTTGGACCATATTCTTTTAGTCACCCTTTGACATTTCAGGTTGCGCCATCACCGAAAGAAACTTTCATTTTAAAACTCAGTAACACAGTGTTGATGGGAGTCATGTGACACTACTTTTGATCGTGCGATAACTTGAACAGCTTTACGGGAAATCATTTCAGATGTGCTTTCAACATTCCTGGTGCGTAGAGGAGGATATTATTGATTGTGGAGGCTCTGTAATGTGTTATGGCCCCAATTTGTTATTACATTTACAACATACTGAGTCCACCTGAGTCCTGACTATTCAATGTGCTGGGCGGCACCACAACATCTTCTTCTTTAGCCTTCTTGGCCATAGCACGAGTCACTGCGCAAGAAGGATACAGAGATGGGTCCTCATCCCCATTTTCAGTGCTCGGCTGTGAAGTAAGATGTACAGGGGGAACTACTTTGCCCCCAGCCAGGTCATTGCCCAGCAACAGAGAAACACCCTTTATAGGTAGACTTGACATAAATCCCACCTTTACCTGTCCTGTAACTAAATCTGACTTCAAGAATATAGAGCGCAGGGGTACAGATACAGTCCTCCCTTCAATACCTTGTACAAGTATGAAATCCCCAGAAGCGGTCTCATCACCGAACTCCAAAGAGTCCATCAACATAAGTGACTGAGAAGCTCCGGTATCCCTTAGGACAGTGTTTCTCAAACCTCTCCTGGAGGACCACCTGCTCTGCCCGTTTTAGATCTTTCCCTGCCCCAGCACAGGTGATTCAAATAATCAGGATGTTAGCAATCAGCTTTAGAGGGTCAATAACGAGCTGATCATTTTAATCACCTGTGCTAAAACAGGGAAAGATCTAAAACAAGCAGGACAGGTGGTCCTCCAGGAGAGGTTTGTGAAGCACTGCCTTAGGATATATATGGGGACAGGAGTAGTATGCTCATTCAGAGCCACAAATCCCTCTGACACAAATGGAAGAAATTCCTCCCTCACAAAGTCAGCTGTATCAGGCTTTTTAGCCCCACAAGAAGCAGGCAATTTAGCAGATCGGTTATCTACTACAGGGGTTTCTAACCTTGTTTTCACAAAGGCACTTAGTTTGGTATCCTTTTCTTTTTCTTTCTTAGCTTTAAGGAACCAGCAGTTAGTTTTAACATGACCAGATTTCTTGCAATAACTGCAAACTAGACCACTTTTGTCACTGTCAGCTTTCACACTTTGATCAGACCTGTTACTGTATTTCTGAGCACCATCACCAGATTTGTCTTTGTCTTTGGGTGAGGAATCTTGGGTATCACCGTAACCCTTTTTCTGAAATTGGGACCATCTATTGTTACTGCTGAGAGAGTTACTATAGCCTCTCATGATGTGGATGTTGGTGATGCCAAACCAATAAAACAGCATCCGTACCGGATGAATCCTGAAAAGAGACTGAAATTTGGACTTATGTGTGAGAACATATTCATCTGCAAATTTTGCAGCTGATTGCAAATTCAGTGCTTGCTTCTCATTAAGGTAGGTCTTAACATCATCCTTAACACAGTTCTTGAATTCTTCAACTAACACCATCTCTTTTAGTGAGTTGAAATCATCCTTGACCTCCATAGAAGTACACCAGCGCTCAAAGCAAACTTTCTTCTCATTAGCAAATTCCACATAAGTCTGATTTTCAGATTTCTTCAGACCTCTGAATTTCTGTCGGTAAGCCTCTGGAACCAACTCATAAGCTCTCAAAATAACCCTTTTGACAACCTCATAATCAGAGGAATCATCTGCAGACAAAGCTGAATAGGCTTGTTGAGCTTTACCCTTTAGGACAGTTTGCAACATCAGAGGCCAGTTTTCCTTTAGCCACTGGCAACTCTTTGCTACCTTTTCAAAACACTGGAAATAGTTGTCAACATCCTTTCCTGAAAAAGGAGGCATCAGTTTTACCTCCTGGCTAGCCCGAAATTTATTTTCTGTTGCTATTTTTTATTTTTAGTTGCTCCATTTGGAGTCTTTCTTCTCTATCGAATGTCTCTAATTCAAAATCTCTCTCTCTCTGTCTCTCTCTTTCTGCCCTTTCCTCTTTCTCTCTCTCAAATTCTCTGTCTTTCTCTTTTTCCTCCCTTTCTTTTTCTCTTTCCTCCCTTTCTTTCTCTTTTCCCTCCCTTTCTTTTTCTCTTTCCTCCCTTTCTTTCTCTTTTTTCTCTTCTCTTGCTAATTTTTCTTTCTCAAACTGTCTTTGTTTTTCTTTTTCTTCCCTCTCAAATTCTCTTTGTTTTTCTCTTTCCTCCCTTTCAATCTCTAGCAGTTTTAATTTAAGTTCCATTTCTATATTTGGATTTTCCACTGGAAACTGTTCCAGATCTCCGGGGGCAAACACATTTTCATCAATGTAATAGTCAACTATCTCTCGAGCCAGTCTTGCTTTTCGCATGGCTGGTTTTACCTCTGTCAGCTCTAAATGTCTGCAAATTTCTATCAGTTCTGTCAGTTTAAAAGACTTCAAAACCTCAACGGTTGGTGATGCCAAGAAATCATCTGTTGCTGTTGATCTGTCAATATATTTATATAGGAAAATTCAAAAAACAATTTTACAATTTCAAATGTTAGATTTTCAATTAATGAATCACACAATGATCTATCCCGGACTTGAGCCCCTAATTTGTTATGGCCCCAATTTGTTATTACATTTACAACACTACAGCAACAGCAACAGCAAGGGATGACAGACACAGTTTTTTAAACTTATACACATTTAATAATCAAAGACAACAACTAACAATAACGACTAAACTAATTTTCTGACCAAGATTAGATATATACAAAAAAACAGAAATATTTACAGTCCCTTTTGTAGGTTGCTTGGTGATGTCATGGGTGAGGAAAATGCTCTAACACAGGCAAAAATCCACAAAAGAAAATTCACAGGTCTTGAACAGAATGACAGGTCTGGTCACATGTATCCTTCTTCTTGCAATTTCTCCTACTACTTTACTGTCTCAATTCTTTTCCTTATATACTCTTTTGCAGACCCCACCCACATTTAGACCTCTTTTTTTTATTTTCGGGGACTTGCCCCAGACATGCCCAGGACATGTCTAAACCTAGCTCCAGTCTGGGCCTAATAAAAGAAAGGTAAATACTGCCATCTAGTGGCCTATATTCACATCACAAATGTTTTGTGTTACCGCCAAGTCAAACTGTATATTTCCCTGTGCAATAACTCAAACAGTTTTGATGGGAGTCATGCCACACTCCTTATGATTGTTTCTGGTACATAGAGGACGATTGTTACCGATGTTGGTCATAGTAGGATCTTTGCTGTACTGTCACCACCAGGCCAAACTTTTGTTTTTAAAATTTCAATAACTCAAACAGCTTTACTTGGTATCATGTCAAATCTGCCTCAGCATTCCTAGTGCATAGTTGAGAAAGTTATTACTTGCGGCAGCTCTGTAATTTTTCCTGTGGCACCACAACTTGGTCAAATTTAACATTTCCTATTAACTTGGACAGTTTTAATGGGAATAATGTCAGACCCTCTCTAATTACTCCTGGCATACTGTGGTGATGTCAGTGACCCTATGATCTTCCCATGGCGTCACCACCAGGCCAAACTCTCCATTTTTAAAAATGTCGTAACTCAGATAGGATAAAAAGGAGTCCTGTCACGCCTGCTATCAACTTTTCTGGCGCATGGAGAAGGGACCCTTTTGATTTTTAATTTTTACTGTAGCGCCACCAATCAATGAAACTCCATATCCAAGTCAAGCTGTTCTAATGGGAATAAGATCAACTTTGCTATGAATGTTGTTAGCCGCAATAGAATCCAGTGAGAACGGAAACTTAAGGACTTTTTTACAGACGTATGATGCTGACCAACTTATCTTAATGGCCCCTGTATCCTCGCTGAGACACTTCTACGCCAGGAAATGAAGATGGAAGCGGCAATGAAAGAGAAAGAACAGTGCGCTGTGTCACGAATGCAGAACCCTGGCCAACAGACCCGTATTGTTCTAAAGGCCTCAGCCCCTAACAGTGACCTTCTGAAGACATGGGAGCGAACTAAATTAGGGTCTTTCTGATGCCAACTTAATTTGCCAATCGAATTTTACCGCAGATGAAGTGGCCACCTGCTGCAGGGTTCACAAACTATCTCTGAGGTAATGGTTGGCAACATGTCTTTCTAACCACCAGAAAACAGCCGACCATGAACCTTTGGCCCACACTGCCTATGTTGGACAATGCCACAGTGCCATCAACTGGACTTTGACAGGTCTGCGCCAGTAAACCTAAATTGCATTGGCGTCTATGTAGCAATTTCTAAAGATTTTTTATTTTTTGATTTAAATGACTCATTTCACCCACAATGTTACCAGAATAATGCGTATTTCTGTTATGCTGGACGATAAGAGCAGATTAATAACATAAATTCAGATTTTCCTTGTAATTCTGTAGTGTACCAGACGTTTCATGGCCAACTGTAGTGCAAGCAGGTCGTGTTTAGTCTCATTTTGCTCTAATCAATTTCAAGAGTTGCATGGGGCCATACCCTCATTCAATAACTTTGAAGTATGTTTCTTTTCAGTTTTCCTTGTGGTAATGTCTTCTCCCTAAGATTCTCTGGAGAGGGGGGAGATTTCCTGTCTCTAATAACCCAAATGACAGATGACCCCTCCATAAGATGCAGCTTGGATTTTGGGCTTAAAAGGGGGAGAAACAAAGAAGGCGGGGAAGCTTGTATTCATCCTTTCCTCATATACATTGTGTATATGTGTAGTTTGAGCTGTGCCAGGTATGAGATGACTTCTTTTTATATTTCTGTAACAATGTAATTGGTTTTGTGATTTAAGCATGCCTGCCTGGCGAAATAAATTAATATTTGCATCCGGTTGTGGGAGTCTGATTCTGACTAACATGTTCCTTCCAGTCCGGAGCCTGTCAGCTGATTGAGTAACGTAGTCCGTAATCACATGCCTGATCAACACGCTTGGCATCTGCGTTATAAGGTGGGTTTTCCACGTTTGATGAGCGTTGTTTTGGTTGGCCTCGAGGAGACTCCGTTAAACTGATCGGTTGGGGACGTATTTCGTTTACCATCTCAGTCCCTGAACGGAGATCTTACAATTCTAACACCAAATCCCTGAACGCGTCCGTTAAACATTGGGGTTACTCAGTTAGGGCCCTGGAAATCCCTAGCTATAGCTATTTTCTATGTCAAATTTTCGCTCTTATTAATACCTCCAACCTCTGCGTTGATTCACCTAATTGGACTGAACAGATGTTTTCGTCCGGCAGAGTAAGGTATAGACCAGTCATGAGTCCGATGCACAACAGAGCTCTAAAGTAAGTAGTTCATATATTGGAGTCAGATCAATATTTATGCAAACGTGTGGTAATCGCGATTGATTAAAAATGTTGTATTCTAAATTTAATATGGAGTCACGTGTATTGCAACCGCTAAGATATTAGGGCTGCAGCATCCGCTAGGCACGTTTCAGGCCATTTAAAATCAGAACGTGAAATACGTCATCACGGTTGGCCTGGGGCAGGGGTCTAGTGCTGATGCTGTAGCCAGACCCCATTATTATAATGGAGGACTAGGACTTTCTTTTCCCTGGCTGTTAACCCTCCTATTATGTTCTGGGTCAATTTGACCCAACCCGATGTTCAACGTCTCTAAAAACATGGTTAACATACTTTTTTTCTGCTAGTTTTTTTTCCCCCTAACTCTACGGGTAGACCATGAATTTACTGAAAAAATATTTCATATTTTGAACACATTTTGTAAGCATCAGTGTTGTTTGGGTCATTTTGATCCCAGGACCAATTATGACATAAAAGCATAATTTTAATCTCATTTTTGTAGCGCTGCCGGAGAATGAGTGCACGTTCAAATTAATTTCTCATTCATATCACATTTGGTCCCATTCATTTCGCTATAATCATGTAAAAAAGTTGGAGAGGAGATTGGGTAAAACTTTCAGATACAAAATGAAAGTTACTTATGTAGTTTTTCATTGCAGGGATCAAAATGAACTCAACCAAAAATGGCTTATCAATCTGAGCATAATTGAAGGGTTAAGGCAAACACGCTGAGACCTTCCGCCTCAGCTAGGACCCTCCTTGGCCTAGTTGAATGGTGCTTACAATCGCTTGATGCAAAAAAAAAAAGCAATCTTATTGTTCTGGAGGCTCTAATGGTTCTTTTAGTACCAGATGCGAACCAAATTAAAACAAAGAATAAAATAAGTCTGAAGGAGAAATTTTGATGTGAACATTTCTGGAAAATAAAGTATAATCTTCCAAAAAAGAAACTATACATTGTTTTTAGCATCAATTTATTGTACATGAAATGTTTTGACAAATGTGGAAAACATTGAAAAGAAAGTGTAATCAATAATTCAATATTTGTATTGTTTTTTTGGAAAAGTATAGTTCTGATTTTCTGGACCGTAAAAAAAGGGTGTAAGTTTGCATATGGACAGTAGCACATTTCAGTGAACTTGTTCTTATCTTTCCAGCCATATTAGACCCAGCTGTGGAGGCTACGTCTCCAAGACAACCCATTTACGCATTCTAGCATTTGATTGGTGGAAAGGGAGGGGCTACCTGAAGGCTAAAAGTCAAGTGTAAATTGACCACACTATTCAGGTCATGAGTATTCATTTTTGTCCAACAGGCTTTGATTACATGGTGTTCGCAATGGCTAGCCTGTTAAAGAGAACCGTAATTTGGCATTTGTTCCATAACTATTTTCCCATGGCCTAACTCACATCATATTCAATTCAATTCAATTTATTTTGTATAGCGCTTTTCACAGAGACTGTCACAAAGACGCTTTACAGTGAGAGTTTAAAGAAATAAAAAGGCAGTGCCCAGCCTATTCCCCACTACAGCAAAAGAGGCAAAAAACTCCCAGTAGGGAGAAAAATCCTCCAACAGTGGTGAGAAAAAACTCCCCAGTAGGAAGAAATCTCAGGAGGAACCCGGCCATAGTGGGGGAGCCCATCCTCCGCGGGCTTGCTAATTAAGAACAAAAAAGTAAAAAGGGAGTGAAACGACAGAAGAGTTCCATTTAAGTCCATCTAAACAGTGGCAACGGTAGCTTCAGAAAGTGGCAAGTCTAGGATGGTGCAGGACTGGACCAGGGCCGGACCGGATCGGACCAGGACAGCAAGACAGCAGCAGCCAGCGCTCATGGTGAGGGACAGGGCTCATACGGTCCAGGACTCAGGGAAGTGGAGGGAAAGATCCTCGGAAAGAGACACAAGAGAGGGATGTGAGGGACTGGATAACTACTGCATGATAAAAGTACCGTCCTCTGTCATGTGCCAAGTGAGAAGTTATAAGCAGACTGGTCAGGAAACAGTCAAACACCCCTCCATCCACTTCCTGCAGCACAGAGGCCCAACACTTATTCCAGGCTGTTAGATCACTTCATTTTCTAAACAATAGTACCATATGGACCTCCCCGGTGACTAAGGCTGTAGCAAGCCCCACCGGTGCCGTGTAAGTGCAATCTCAGTGCCACCGGTTCCACATGGATTTAAGCAATTTTAACGGCCAAAAGCTTGTATCCTTCATCCACTTATTGCAGCACAGAGGCCTTGAAATTCCATCCGACCAAGGCTGCGTAATTTTTCAATCAGATACCACCAACACCATGTGGACTTACCCGGTGACTAAGGCCGTAGCAAGCCCCACTGGTGCCGTGTAAGTGCTATCTCAGTGCCACCGGTTCCACGTGGATTTGCGTAACACTACACCAGTGCTATATGGACCTCCCCGGTGACTAAGGCTGTAACAAGCCCCACTGGCACCGTTAATGCATGCTCAGTGCCACCGGTTCCACATGGATTTGCTTAACAGTACACCAGTACCATATGGACCTCCCCAGTGACTAAGGCTGTAGCAAGCCCCACTGGCACCGTTAATGCATGCTCAGTACCACCGGTTCCACATGGATTTACATAACACTGGCTTCCAATATCGTGAACATATCATAAATCAAGGTTGTAGTCAGTCCCACCAGAGCCAACACATAATCATAAACTAATCATAGGCTTGACTAAAAAGATAAGTTTTCAGCCTACTCTTGAAGATAGAGTGTGTCTGAAGCCCGAATTTGTCTTGGGAGATTGTTCCATAAAATTGGTGCCTTGTAAGAGAATGCTCTGCCTCCAAGTGTAATTCTAGATATATTTGGAATTTTCAAGTAGTCAGCACCTTGAACAAAGTAATCTTGGTGGGGAGTAAGGAATAAGACTGCAAAGATATTCCGGGGCCAAGTCATTTAAAGCTTTGTAAGTTAGTAATTATATTTTGTACTCAATTCTAAATTTTACAGGCAGCCAATGAAGATTTGAGCACCGGCTAATGTGATCATATTTCTTAGTCCTAGTCAGAACCCTAGCTGCAGCATTCTGCACTAATTGAAGACGTTTCAGGGCTGAGCTAGTGCAACCAGACAGTAAGACAATGCAATAGTCCAGCCGAGAAGACACAAATGCGTGAACCAATTTTTCAGCGTCTTGAAGAGACAACATCTTTCTAAGTTTAGATATGTTTCGAAGATGGAAAAAAGCCACTCGGATGATATTGTTGATGTGAGCCTGGAAAGAGATTTCTGAATCAAGAGTCACCCCGAGGTTTTTAACGACAGCTCTGGCAGAAACAGAGAGACCATCTAAGTTAAGAGAAAAATCATATATTTGGTATTACCTCAGGTTGTAATGGTGCGATCAGGAACCAGTCGCGAGAACCAGGCAATGCAGTAGAACTAGCTTTATTAATGAAGGGGGAGGACCCCCGCAGGGCAGGAGGCTAAAGTACAAAGTCCACTCCAAAAATCAAAATCCAGTTGGGCAAAAATAGAATCGAAAACCAGGGCAGCAATCACAATAATCGTAGTTGGATAGAAATGGGTCTGGTACACAGGTACAGGAAAGTTAAAGAAGCAAAACCAGAATCCAATGGGCGTAATGCGAATCGTAACCAGGGCAGCACACAAAGATCTCGTGGTCGGGCAGAAAAAGGTCAAAACTCACAGATGCAACAATAATCCAAAATCACAGAGGCAAAAACCGAAAAGTCGGGCGGTCAAGTCAGAAAGATAAACACAGAGTAATCAAGGCGAAAAGAAAAATGGCACAAGAAGACTAGGAAAACAATCTGACAGAGACTGGCTGTGAAAAGACACCTAATATACACTTCTGGGGAGATCACATGGTAAGGGACACAGGTGCAAACAGTCAGACTGATAACAAAGGAGCAGCACATGAACCTAATCACATGGAATTTGGCAGAAGCCAAAACGTGAACAGGGATCACGGGACAAACCTATACAAAGATAAACAGCTCCAGTTACAGAGTTTCTAACGTGCATAGATAATGAGAAACCGGACAGCGCGATCAGATGTGAGCATTCACAGAAAATGCAGCAAAGGTAATCAGGGAGAGCCAAGAGGCGGAGACTAGAACAGGGCGAGTGCTGAGAGCTTGTTAATCAATTAGTAAGTGGAACTATACAAATCCTTGGTGCTCGTTAGTAAGTTACTATTATATACAACGTTAGTTGTTGTTAGTAATCTCAGGACAAAATAAGAAACTGTTAGTATTGTTAGTAGATAGAAAAGAAAAGATAAAGTGAAGCCAGCAAACAAGATCGAAAGGAAGTTTGAAAACCAGAATCCAATAAATCCCCCGAAGAGTGAAACACAAGACTGGGGCTGTGTGCAATGACTAGACATAAGACCAGACGGGGGAGACAAAGTGCAAAGCAAAATGGAAAACATGAACCGGTAATATGGCAGAAAGTAATATGGCAGAAAGTAAAACATGGAAAAGTAAACTAAGATAAAACATGACAAATCAAAGTAACCAATTCAAAATACATAATACAAAGAATAGTCAAGCATGGCAAATAGTCAAAAAACATAAAAGGCAGTCAGAATAAACTGGGCATGAAAATGGTCAAGGCAGAATCACAGGTACATATCACTTTTACGAAGATTTAATTCTCTGAGAGCGTGAGAAAAAAAAAATCATTCCATGAATTGCTATTAATATTCAGCCAAACTGAATGCCAAGTGTAATGTTGGGAACTTGAGTCTGTGCGGCTTAGCACTGTAACAGGCTAGCTAACTGCCACTCTCATAACTGTGTACTTGCAGTACCAAGTTAACAAGTTATCGTAAATCTAACATGATCCAGTCCGATAAAATGCTTGGTTTGTGGCTTGTCCAATTCACAGATAGTCAGCGGTCCATTTTGAAGGGTTTATCTCGACTGCAGTCGCGTTACCGCACAGAGAGATGCTTCATAGACATAAATTGCCTGTAATGATTTTAACACTGTCTAATAATAAAACATTTCATTATGTACTTGTACTTAAGAAACTTATGAATCGGTGAGAGTATTACTCTTTGATATTGCTAACCTTCGTAATCAAATCAAAGGTATTTGGATGGCAGCAAAATAGAAATGGAAGTATCTATGAAGATTATGGAGGTAGTTTGCTTAGCATCATAAAAAGAACAAAGAAACACTCATTCGGGATCATCTCCGTATACAGAAAAGGCAGTATCTGCATTCAGATTAGCAAAAATTTTTCTGCTCGAATAACATATCGTCGGCCTGCTGATAAAACCTTGTATCTCCAATTCGATAAGAAACAAAGCCTTGTATGTCCATGATAACATAAACATTGAAAAATACAAAATTTTCTTCATTGGATACATTCTTGGAAGAAAAATAGTCATCCTACCCAAACACAGCTCAACTGCATCCTTACATACATTATGAAACATTTTTTATGCTCTCCTGTAAAATTAATTATTTTGAAGATAGAGGTTTTATCAGCAGGCCGGTGATATGTGTCCCTTCCAATTGTCACATTAAACCTACGCCCTTGCTCAAAACCCTTTTCTGTAGTTCCACCCCTGGGCAATCTGTTTTTAGTTGTGGCAATAGACTGTGCTGTCGTCCACTGACAGCATTTGTCTAGTTACATCTTGTTTTTGCTTGCGTGAGAGAGGTTGCATATGGATTTATAGTGAAATTCTTTATAGTGATAATTTAGAAACTGCCTTTTTTGGCAGTTTGATCTCCATCCTGTCTCATGTCAAAGCCAACTGCATCAGGGGTAATGTGCCTGAGTTCCACCCATGAAGTTCACCTAATTAAAATGTGGTGGTGGGAACTGGAACATGGGCAGTCATGGGGCTTTTTTTTATTGAAATCTCGCCCTCTTCTCTCCTCCTGCTCTGTGGACAGGGTTATTCTAAAGGTTTCTCTGGAACACGGATGTACTGTGAGGCCTTTGACCGCTTTTAAACGAGGAAGGGGGCTGGAGACGTATTCTGTAGTTGAGCCAAGGCAGCATTACACATCATTAGCCCCCCCCCCCCCCCCCGGAGACGAGTTCCCTCCATTAATTACTGGAGCTGTTGGCATAATCTGGGTCTCATGTACTAGCTCAATCCCATTATGCACAGCCTCTCCCTATAGCCCCCGAGCTCGGCGGTGTGTTTTGGCTTTTGTGGGTAAAAGGGGGAGCTGCGGAATCATTGAGAGCCCCTGTAACTGCTCTAATACCCCCCCACCCCCTTTTAAAAGTGAAGCTACTCCCCTCACAGGCGGTTCTGGCCTGGCTGGCTGTTCAAGCATGTTGCAAGGGGGTAGGGGGTAAAAGGGGATTTTTGAAGGAATCTGGGTCGCCATTTTTTTACAGAATTTCCATTGTAGTGGTGGCTGGCTCCTCACGGGAGTCGCCCCTGAGCCATAAATTACCAGTCAGATGTCAGTTACTGGCCACAAAGCCAGGACACTAAATCTGAATATTCCTGAGGGCCTGAGAAGTGGTTTGAGGTTGGGAGGGGGGGGGGGGGGGAGTGTTGTGCACTCTGTGTCACTGTCATTGCCAGCCTCTTGGCACATGTTCAGTCTGTGGGCATGACAGTGCCCATCTGGTGGTCTGGCATGTGCTCTGAGGAGGGGTACGGGCAGCAGACTAGGCAGTGGGGTGGGGTGGGGAGGGTGACGGGTGCGAGACCCTCTTCTAAAATTCAGCTGGGGCTCCAGCTTTGACGCCGGACCTGGCAACCCTCCACCAAAACAGCAGGAGTACCACAGGCGTGCCTTCCCTTCCTGACTCCCTTTTGGCGTCCATTGACATTCCTCTCCGTCCATCTCTCTCTCTTTCATATCCCCCCCCCCCCCTCTCCTGTCCACACTGGCTCTCCATCACAGCTGCTGTTTGGCCACATAATAAATTTTTTACATTTTGGTATGCACTGATGACTGCTATGACAGAGAACTCAAAAAGTCACCAAATTAACTGATAAAAAAGAATCGGTAGTTTTCTGCTGTACACTTAAGATTAAATCTTCTAATCAAGGTGACCATGTTGGTTTTTGCCCATATTTTCATCATTACTGTTTTTATCCTTTCCAGGTCTGCGTATCTCTCTCTCTCTGTCTGTCTGCCCCTCTCTCTTTTCTCTCTCCCTCTCTTCCCCTTTTACCATTTTTTCAGGTTTTCATAAAACAAACACCATTAATGAACCACCGTGCTGACACACGCAGGAACTCGGCAGCTAAATTTATGCATGAGCGAGTTCTGAAATCTTGGCCTTCCCTGTGTCATTCACAGCATCTCAAAGAGAATACATAACTACCAGGGAAAGAAGAGAGCGAAGGAGGGAGAGAACCACCGACTCTCAGACGCGCCTTTGAAGCGCTCGGATATTGATATAAATAATTTTAATAATTATTCTGATTGCGTCAAATGCACACTGTGCTTTGATACCCTGGATTCTGGCTTATCCTTTCCATAATGTGCTTGGTATTAAAGGAGATAGGCATGCATTAATGGAGAATGCACGCACACATATTGAGAGTAATTCTGTTTTTATTATCGTTTCAAGGAGAAAATACACTTGCCTTTTTTTCTGAAGTTTTAGTAATTACTGGAACTGGTGTGTTGTGAAGGAGCGGGCTTTGGTGGGGGGGATGTTGTGCTGTAAATTGATTTCAGGGGAGATGTGACGAATGAATAGAAAATGAACATCTTCATCAGTGACCTCGCTGTCACCGCGATGCCGCTGCCTATCCGGAGCGGCGTAGTGATTGACAGGCCCCCTAACGAGCTCTGGCTGCGGCCGCCAAGTAATTCACCTGCACCGATCGCGGCAGCTTTCCCGCCCTGGCCTCACAGCCCAGTAACGAGATCCTCTGGGCATCTGGCCGAGGAAAATAAGGAAGAAAGGAGTGAAGGAGGGAAGAATGAAAGAGAAAGATGATGAGGGGGAGGGGATGCCAAAAGGGATTGCACTCTCCCCTCTCTTCTGGGTACAAATCTCTTGGGGTTTAAACTCAAAGGTGGGAATCAATTTTTTATGGGTATAATGCTGTTTGTGCAGATTGC
The DNA here is from genome assembly GCA_029721435.1 of Gymnothorax reevesii. NCBI lineage: Eukaryota > Metazoa > Chordata > Actinopteri > Anguilliformes > Muraenidae > Gymnothorax > Gymnothorax reevesii. The sequence goes on along the minus strand of CM056587.1, from coordinate 43,233,126 downwards.
AAGAAGATTTTGAAGGAGTGTTGAGTGGCCCCTTGAAACCCTGCCCATTCTAAAATAAGCGTTGAGTAACCCTATGAAACTGGACCATTCTAAGAGGAGTGTTGAGTTACCGTGTGAAACCCAGCCTGTTCTGAAAGGAGTGTTGAGTTACTCTATGAAAATCAGCCCATTCTAAAAGGAGAGTTGAGTTAAAGTATGAAACCTGGCCTGTTCTAAAAGGAGTGTTCAGTTAAGGTATAAAACCTGGCCTGTTCTAAAAGGGCTGTTGAGTTACCATAGGAAACTCAGCCTGTTCTAAAATAAGTGTTGAGTTACCTTATGAAATCTAGCCCGTTCTAAAAGGAGGGTTGAGAAAATGCATGTAACCCAGCCTGTTCTAAAAGGAGCATTCAGTTAACATATGAAACTCGGCCTGTTCTAAAAGGCGCGTTGAGTTAACGAGTGAATCCACGCCTGTTCGAAAACAGGTGTTTAGTTACTGTATGAAACCCAGCCTGTTCTGAAAAAAGTGATGAGTAAATGCAAGAAACCCAGCCTGTTCCATAAGGAGTGAATGAATGGATGATTTTTGAATTATTTTTATTTATTTGGCTCATTTAAAATCGATAAAATCAAGATATGAAGACAAAAAAAAAAGACAAAGAAGTTCAGATAACCTTCTGAATTCTCAGTAGTGAACCAAAAGGGTATAGGCTGAAGCAAAGCTTATTAGACACCTACCCCTCTTACCTTACAAAACCATAATCATCAGAATAGTTTATGGCAACAGTGGTGCCGAAAACTTGATGCTGACATTTTGATCATAACCATTATTGACATACTTTCATTAACTTGTTATGTTTTCCCCATGGTGTATTGCAATAATTCAGTCTTTCTTATAAAGTTTTTTGAGCTTGACCAATGCATGTTTTAATATTTACAGAACAAGCACTACACAAACTTACTCCCCTGACAGATAGACAATGATTTTGTACATTTGTTCGTGCCTTTGGTTTTTTGAACATGAATTTTTTCCTCGCAGACTGTATTGGCTGACCCTCATTTTAAACCACTTCTGGATATCTGGAGGTAATTGTCCATTTTTAGCTTTGTACATTATTTGTATTACATTGTTATCTACTAAATCTTTAAATACATTAAGCTGAATAAATAGTGGGTTAGTTGGCTCGTGATAGGGTTTTTTGCTTAAAATTCATATGGCTCTTTTTTGCGGTAAAAAAATTGGGTTAAAATTTGTTTCATATGAATTTCCCCATACCTCTACACAGTATGTCATATATAGAGCAATGAAAGAATAGTGCAATGCGTGTAAAGATTTCTGAGTTAGAAAATCTTGAGCTTCATACAGTACTGCAATAGATTTAGCCATTTTGGTCTTGACACGATTTATGTGGGACTTCCAGCTTAATTTGTTGTCAATTATTACTCCTAGAAAAGTTGTTTCAAGCACTGTATCAGGTTCAACATCATCAATATTTGTTTGAGAATTTGATGGCCTGTTTCCAAATACAATACACCTGGTTGTAGTGAAGTGTAGTGAAGTGAAGAAATCATTTATTGGCATCAAATCATCTGCAGTTCTTCCTCCACGGTATCCAGAGGTTGTCCCAAATGTTCCCCACTGCAGAGTAAAGTAGTATCATCTGTAAATATATTACATTTCAATGATTCAATGACCCTGAAACCAAATATATGTCATTAATATGCAAAATGAACAGCAATGGTCCAATAATTGAACCTTGTGGCACCCCACATGTAACTTTCAAAAAGTTTGAATTAGAATTTAACATGGACATACTGATATCTATCAACCAAATAACTAGCTAGCCAATCACATGCCAGTCTTCTGTTGCCATACCTGTGATTTGGATAATAATTATTTATGATCAAGTGTCAAATGCTTTCCCTAATGTAAATTTCCCAAATCCCTACTGTATAGTCATTACTCTCAATCGCATTTGTTATTTGCTCAACGAAGTCCATAATTGCTAGTGAGGTGGTCCGGTTTTTTCTGAATCCATATTGTTGTTCACAGAGTATGTTATGTTTAGAAATAAAACTGTTTAGCCTCTTTACAAAAATATTTTCTAAAATCGCAGAAGGGCGATTGGCCTATAGTTGGAGAAAGCACATTTATCATCAGATTTGAACACTGGAATAACTTAAGCTATTTTCATTTGTTTAGGAAATTTTCCAGCCATCAGAGACTGGCTACAAATATAATTTAGGGGTGTAACTACACAGTCATTAATTGTTTTTAATCATAAACATATCATAACCATTCTGGTCAGTTGATTTTTTATTTTTAAAATTGTGTACAATATCAATAATTTCAGTTTCATCCATTTCTGTGACAAATATTGAATGAGTATTTATGTTGCAAACGCTACTTCATCTTTACCATTTGGAAGTGCAATAGAGTTTGCAAAATTTTTCCCTACATTAACAAAGTGTTCATTAAACTTATCCGCAATCAATTTCTTTGATAACAGAATCATTGTTGGAGTAAAAGTAATGAGAGTAGTTTCTCATGGTCTTTACCTTTTTAATGATTCCATGAGTGTCAATGAGTGTTAGGTTACCCTATGAAACTCAGCCCATTTTAAAATGAGTGTTGAGATAACTTATGAAACCCAGCCTGTTCTAAATGGAGTGTTGAGTTAACTAATGAAACCCGGCCGGTTCTAAAAGGAGTGTTCAGTTCACATATGAAACCTAACCCAAACCTAACCCATCGCTTTACCTCCTTTGTCAGCTCAGATACCATGGTATCAAAACATTAAATACATCGGCCAAATGAGGCACTCTCCCCAAAATAAACACATTTTGTTTGCAAAAGGCTCTTACCATGGCACAACATTTTGAACATGCAGCAAAAGCACATTTTGTCACCGCCCAATGCAACTAACAGTCAAGCGAGTTACAGTTTTTTTACAATCACTTTGACGCTAACCTCAGAAGTTTTTGCTCAATTTTCAAAACGTTAGATACAAAACTCACAACGGTCAGCACTTGTAACACAGCCCAACCATTTGTTCAAAACCTTGCATTGTGTATTCTCATCATTGAAGAATACTTGCACTTCTGAATCTTTGGTTCAAATGACTCACCTATCATGAAATACCGTAGGAACACTACTTTAGATCACCCACACACAAGATACCAATAGCTTCACTGCGAAGTTATTTTTTTCAATCGCTTTCATTACTGCAAAAAAAAAAAAAAAAACACTTGAAACATGTTTCAATAAGATTCTAAACAATAGAGACAGAGGAATCAAACAAAATGTGAAATTTGTTTGAAATACAATAGTAAAATGTCTATTTGAAGAATGGCAAAGTAGCCATAAAGTAAATGAAAACATTTTGATCAACTGCCATAAAAGTCAACAGTTGTAAACAATACTGTAACATTGTTACTCATCATTTGCATCAACTCTTCTGGAGTTGGCCAGAGATTCTCATCGACACAGTGGATATTTTCCCTTGCCAGGCATCGGCGGAAAAATCTCCTGGCATGACGAATCCAGGCATGACGAATCTGCCGTTATTTCATTACACGCGTCATCCATGGCCTGGAGGAGGGTGGCACGTTCATGAAGGCGACGATCATAGACTTTCCACCTCTATGCTGAGAAGAATTCCTCTATTGGGTTGAGAAAAGGAGTGTATGGGGGCAAATATAATACTATGAACTGTGGATGGGTCTCAAACCATGTGTGCACCACTTCAGCATGGTGGAACCTAACATTGTCCCAGACTACAACATACGTCACTCCTTCAGTTTGACAGAGCTGCTCTAGTTGGTTTACTTTAAAAAAATCCTGAAGGAGGGCTGCATTGTATGATCCCAGCACAGGTCTGCGTGCAACCACACCATCCTCAGATATGGCGGCACACAGTGATGTTCCCTCCACGTTGTCCAGGTACCTGGATTGTTGCTCGCTGGCCAATCAACTTTCGCCCTCACCGCCTTGTTTTGGCCAGGTTCAAGCCTGCCTCATCTATGTAGAGGAATTTGTGGTAGTCCACTGCAGCATCCAGCTCCATCACCCTCTAAAAAGAGATTGAAAGGAAATTCCTCTAGAATGTAACATTAGATCCAACCCATGTGAATCGTTCATACTGCCACAAGAATCTTTAAACTGAGCATACCTGAACATACTCTGCCCGCAGTTGCTTCACCCTCACTGTATTTCTTTCAAAAGGCACCCGGTAGATCTGCTTTAAAGACACCTGGTTCCTTTTCAGTATGCGGGCAATAGTCGGCAGACTGATGGCTTCCACATTATTGAATAGATCGACATTGTCGATGATGTGCTGCAGGATGTCGGTCAGGCGTATCTCATTCCTGGCCCGAACTAAATTGACCACAGCCAGCTCTTGTTGGTCCGTCAAAATTCTTCCCCTGCCTCCCCCGTTTGGCCTGGTCTCAATTCTGCAGGGAAAGCAAAGAACACATTGAGGCACAACACCTACTGTGTGGTATCTATTTGTATGCACCATACAGTGGTACACTGGAGAGACACTAAGACAGTGGTAAGACACAGGCTGTATTACAGTACTGTATATCATTACCCACTACAGAAATTTGATAATTTATGGTAGTTTACGCAAATACATAGTCCATGCTGAAAACTTACCGGTTCTCGTTGCGGAATGTTCTGATGATCGAGGCCACCGTGGATCTTCTTAGCTGGATCATGGCAGCGGCCTCACTCATCGTCATGCCCCGATTGATGACATGATCCACAGCCATTGCTCTGATTTCATTTGACACCCTTTGAGACGGTCGCTGTCTTGGTCCCTGGCCTTGTCCTCTACCACTGCTCCCCCCTCTCTGACGAGGCCCATGGCCACCTCTGTTGGGGCCTATGCCCCCCTCTCTGACGAGGCCCACGGCCACCTCTGTGGAGGGGTCCTTGTCCTCTACCAAATCTTTCCCCCTCACGTCCACGTCCATGTCCACGTCTTCTCACTGCTTGACCTCTCAGCTGATCTGCCTGCTCCATGCTGTCATTGTGTTGGAGCTGTGATGGGTGCAAACCCTTACCTATATACTCTTACCACAAGGTGAAATCAATAATCAGTAATTGGAGTCAATTGTCATTAATTGGAGTCAAATTGGAGTCAGTTGTCATTACTACCCACAGGACATTTGGGCAAAAACTTCAAGTACTTCAACGATTCAGTAATTTATCATTTTGAGTAGTTGTAGTCATTCATAATTAGATGCCTTTAATGACATGAAAAGACAGTCAAATCATATATAATGTGTGTATTCTATTTTAAAATAGTAATACTTTGATATTAACTTGTGTCATTTTGAACAAGTAATTTAAGTTCAATGAACAAATGACTTAAATGTAATGTGTATTGTATCCAAGCAATTGAGAAAAGTGTTTAGAGTTTTGAAAAATGGTCTATTTTGATGATCTGTGTTGAGGTTTGTATCTAGAGTTTTGAAAATTGAGCAAAAACTCCTGAGGTTAGCGTCGAAGCGATTGTAAAAAACTGTAATCCAGCCACTCACTCACTTCATACTCAACATCAAAATGAAACATTCCCTTTTCAGTCTAAGCAGGTTCAACCTTACCTTTTCCAGTATGTATTGCAGTATTTTTCTGGACAATATAAATAGTTACATATTGTAAAGCAAGTAACAATATTTCCCTCAAACAACTCAACTTATGCACAAATGAGTTGATTATTTCAATCAGCTAAACTGTACTTTAACACAGTTGACAACAATATACAAAATACAGATATCAGTTTGAACAAGGTTCTCCTGTGTGCTACATATTCAAATGTGAACTTACAGTAAAGCATCCAAACTCAGCGAGACTTTGAAGTTTGCTGTATTGATTGCAAAAACTGAAATACTGTAATTCACATATAGTATTACGCAGAAAAACTCAAAGGAGTTGGAAATAAAATACAGAATACAATTTAAAGGCCGTACTGTAATCACTAGGCTAGATGGGCTCACGGCAAAAGGGCGACATGTTTTCATCACATTGTATGTTTTCCCTACGAATACAACGGGGGAAATAACCTCTTAGAATGCCTTATCCATCCCTGGCATTCATCAGCTCCAGTTTGCAGAGCAGCAGCAATCATGGCTTTCATCAAACCCATTCTGACATAGTGGTGATGGTCATACACTTTCCATCGGTACGCACTGAAAAATTGCACAATAGGACTGAGAAACGGGGAGTAGGCCGGTAAGAGGCCGGTAAGGCCATCAACTTGGAATGTTCGGCAAACCATTGATTCGCAATGCGAGCATGGTGGAAGGCCACTTTTTCCCAGATAATGATGAACCTATCCGGCCTCAGCAGCTCTCTCTCCTCTCAGCCTCTCATGTAGTGCAGTGACGAAAGTGATGAGCCGCTCTGAGTTGTACGGGCTGACAGCTGGAATAGAGCACAGGACATCTGACATCTGCTGATATTGCCGCACACATTGTGATGTTTGCTCCTATCTGTCCTGGTACTGTTATGGTTGCCCTGTGCCCAATCACATTCCTTCCATGCCACCTCACTCTGTTCAGATTGAACCCGGCACCATCAACCCAAATTAAAATATGGTCCCCTTCAGCTTCAAGTTCCATGATTCTCTATATACAGCACTTATGATGCACACACAAAACACCACACACACACACACACACACACAATTTGGAGATACATGGTTTCATCAGCAGGCTGACGGTATCTGGCCTCCTTCACATTGGCTTCATTCCTCTGGAAGGGTTCCCTGTATAATTGCTTCATTGCCATAAGATGTCTTTTTAGAAACCCGGCTGTCGTGGATATACTGACATTGTTTGTACTTGCAAAGGTGCCCTGATCGTCAATAATTGCAGCCTGAATTTCACAGAGTCTGATGGCATTGTTTGCCACCATCTCCACAATGGCAGCCTCCTGCTCTACATTGAAAATCTTGCCCCTCTCCCCTGTATGTGGGAGTCCATTGATTCTATAAAAAGAGATGAGTGAACAATCACAGTACTTCTGTAAAGACAGTTACAGTACTGTATTGTAACATTTTTACAGTATTGTATGTATACAGTAATGCACAGTACTGTAATATTACAATACTAATGTAACTTACTGGCTCTGATTTAGAAAAATTCAAACAATGAAAGCAACAGTGCTCTGCCTTAGAACTGGTTAAACCTGTTGTCCTGCCTCTCTGTAGGACAGGGCATGATTGATAACATGGTCTATGATAGTGTCCCAGATTTCATCTGACGCTTGTGTTCGCCGTATACCACCACCACGTACACCACCAAGTTCACCTCCACTGCGTACACGCACTCTTCCGCGGGCACCTCCACTTCTTACCCTCACACGCCTTTTCACTTGCTCCAGACCTCTGGGATCCATGCTTGCCAACAGCAACACAAAACTGCCCCTTTTTCATAGGTGCATACTGACTGACTGACTGATTGGTGAATGGTGATTTGTGTAAAGGGTAGTGATGCAGGTGCACTAGTGATTTCACAGTGATGCCTGTAATTTCTATCAGCTGTGAGCAGCTGTTTTGCTTTTGACTACCGTAGTGAAATCAATGGAGTTAGGGCCATGTAAATGACTCACGTGAGAAGTGATGTGCAAAAGAGTGCAAAAAATGTATGAATCCAGGGAAAAGGTATGAACACATTTGCAAAAGAAAACTTTTGCTGTGGCTTGGAGGTGAAGATGATGACAAAGTGGATCACAGTTGCATTATACTGGAAAAAGAGATTGAAAAAAACTGTAACATATGAAAGACAACCCATCATTAAGGAGGCGTTGAGTAACCCTATTAAACGTAAAAGGACTGTTGAGTATCTCCATGAAACCCAGTCATTATAAAATGATTGACCTACCTTATCAAACCCAGCCTCTGTGTTTTAGTGAACCTTTAGAGTCTAGTCAATTCTAAAGGGAGAGTTGACTTAATCTATCAAACTGGAGTTGACACATTCTGAAAGGAGTGTTGGGTAACGCACAGAAACTCAGGCCTTTACACAAGCAGTGTTGAGTGACCCAAAAAATCTTGGCCCATTCTAAAAGTTCTGCACATTAAAACCTGGCCTCTTATTAACCCCTTTGCACAGAAGCCAAATCTGGCTTTTTAGGTGTTACCTGATTTAAGGCTTTATAATTAAAGATTGCAGCTTCATAGACAGAAAAACTTTGGCTCAATCTAGTCTTGACACTTGAAGCATTTAGACTCCCGTCGTATTTCAGTTTATTTCTCTGATTTTGGTGGAGAAAAGGGGCTGCAAGCATAAAAAATCTTCATGAGAATTCACCATTGAAATAGCAAAAAAAAAATAATACTGTCAAATGAAAAACTGCTCGGGCTTAAATCTATACATTTCTGGCATCATAAACTTCTTGACCACAAGTACAATTCATCTTGAACATTACATTCTAGATTACCCGCTTGCTATGAGCCAAATTAGACAGCTATCTAGGTGTCTCCCCAAAGTCTGAGATCCATGAAAATGGTTCACTGTCAAAGCATACATTAATCATGTATTTAACACAAGTTAACTTTTGGGGCATGAAATTCAGCATGAACTAATGATTTTCTGGTTGAGTTTAGCATGAATTTATTAATATCAGTGGAGTTGAACATCATTGGTCACCAGTAACCTCTCCAAACACAAAACATGCCTTTTCTCCATAATAAATAATATTGTCCATTTTTCTTCCCCTAAGTCCCCTAAGCATTAAATAAAGTGCAGATTAAACAGCTATAACATTCACGCTGCAATGAAAATCTAACCGCTCTCACATCCGAGCTCATAACCTTACACCTTATAAGGATAAAAACTCACTAACTCAGTAATATCTGAATTCTGAAATACACCTTATTTTAACAGAACAGAAGTTTCAGTTTCACGAAAAATCAAACGACATAAGCCCTATATATTCATCAGAATGGTGTAATGAACGTACCGAGGGATCTACCGACGTGCGTAAGCTGCATGCATTTGGAGAAACGAAAACCTCGGCATTCGATGTCTTTAAACGCGGTATAAATTCTACAGCAAAAGCCATATTGAGCAAAATGCAAACAGAGTAGAAGTATAACCTGTTTTCTTCATTGATGCCCTCCTCAAGTGACAGATATATCGGGTAGAAGGAACCCTCCAGTGCTGTTTCATTCGGAATAATTCCCATTGATCCCGTCCATACAACATTTATCTCGTAAATGAAACTGAACACTTCAGGCCGGTTTCGGGTGTCTTTGTTTCTTTGATATCGCATCATTTTCAGCTGCGCAACCGTGGCCAACATTCGAAGAACACAACCAACCTTACTTTTACGCTTAGCTTTGTATCCTATTCTTATTGTCCAATCTATGTATTTCACTTATTGAGGAAAGTTTAAACACTCGGGAATTGGATAAGAAACGAGTCTATCAATACATCGATACCGGGGAAGCTTCAAGAGGGCGTGAACTATAACTGTAGAGTTACGCAGATGAATCTGAGTATATAATTGAGTGACTGGCTATCAACACCAGTACTTGGGTGGATAGAAGGGAGCACTGAATTTGTCAATGGAGGAATATACGCGTTAATCCATGGGAGGGAACTGCACTTATTTTGTGTGTGATGACTGTAATTGACAGTAGAATGTGAGAGAATCAGTACTATGTCGGATTTTTTGCTTCACAAAATGTATTTCTTTAACCACTAATTGGATTACTGTTGGCTTACTGTAGCTAAAATGGTTTCTACAGAGTACTAAGTTTTTTTCTGTCAAAAGTGATAATTTTTTTAAACTACTGGATCGATACTATGGGCAAGGATATTGACCAGTTTGCTCATCAGGCTTAGCTGAGGAGTTTAATTCATGCAACTCCTGAAAAACAGGATTGGAGGGAACTTCTCCATACTCTAAATCGCGTTTCAGCTCTGACTGCTTGTGAATATTCAATAGCTGATCCAGGGGTGCTATCTCGTGGTCGAGTACTGTAACTAAGTGCTTAAATTTGCATATCTATAGACGTGAACGTCTACATCTGCAGAAAGGGGTTAAGCAATTGTAAGGTAGCATGATAAAAACCTGTCATCGCAGGACTTTGAAAAATCCCTTCTCTATATACTGTTGATAGGGACAGTAATGCTGGCGCTTTCTTAGAATGGGTCAATCGGGTCAGTGACTGAGGGGCACAAAAATTGACCCCTTCACTGACCCCCCCTAACCGAGCCCCAGATGCCTTTGGACCTTCAGCCTTTTGGCAAAACAGTCTCGTTTTCAGGGTCATGGACGTAATTAGACGGGGTCCTCGCCTCACAGTGAGCCCTGGTGCAGGTGGAGGGGAGGGGGAAAAAATCTATTAGCCAGAAGTGTTAATTCCAGTCACTGTTCAATGTGACCTGCGGTGTGCATGAAGGGAGCGGACATATGGCAGAAGGCATATGGTGACAACTACAGGATGGTGCGCATTGCGTAAGTGTATTCTTAATGCCACCGATACGATGCCTGCTTCTGTAATCATGTGTAGAGCTGTTCTGCACACTGGTGCAATCAAGCCGAGGAACATAGATTGAGAGCACAATTTTCTCCTGGTGAATTCAGCAGGGTGTGTGCGCGTGTTTGTATGTTTGTGTGTCTGGTTGTGTTTATGTGCATATTCACATTTTTTTATTGTAAAAGTATGCTTGCATGAGTATTTATAATATTTGTATTTTGTGTCAGTTTGTTTATGAAAGAGAGGGGATAGTCAGAAGGAGAGAGACAGTGGCAGTGATAGTCTTCATTCTGCTGTCATGCCAGTATCATGAGGGGAAATAACATAACATAACATAACATAACATGAATGGGAAGAATAGGCCTTTCAGCCAAACTACGCTCGCCAGTTTCTTTATACTATTGTGAATATATCCCTTCAGATACTCAATGACTCAATGGTATTTAGCTTTAAGTCAAGTCTGCTCTTGAAAACCCCCAAGGTCTCTACCTCAACAATATGGTCAGGCAAGCTTAAAGTATGGTCCCCAGAACTGTACACAATACTCCTGATGTGGTCTGACAAATGTGTTGTACAAAAGAAGCATCACCTCCTAAGATTTGTACTCAATACTTTTGGTAATGTATCCCAGGTTCTGATTGGCTTTTTTAACTGCTACGGCACAATGGCTAGAGCCTGTGAGGGTTTGGTCAACAATCACTCCCAAATCTTTCTCGTGTACAGCACATTCCAGTTTTAAACCTCCCATGAAGTAATCCTGTATAATGTTTTTATTACCTACATGTACAACTTGACATTTTGCTACATTAAATTTCATTTGCCACATTTCTGCCCAATTCTGGATTCTATCCAAATCATCCTGAATCACTTCAGTGGACCCTAAACTATTTGCCAAACCCCCCAAATTAGTATCATTTGCAAATTTAACCAATCTGCTCTCAATATTACTATCAAGGTCATTAATGTAGATGAGGAACAGCAGGGGCCCCAACACCGATCCCTGGGGGACGCCACTCCCCACTATACCTAGCTCAGATGAGATACCACTGACCACCACTCTTTGTGTTCTGTCCATTAACCAGTTTTGAATCCACTCCAGAATACCTCCCGTAACTCCAATAAAGCTCAATTTAAAAATTAGTCTCTTATGCGGTACTGTATCGAATGCTTTCTGAAAATCCAAGTATATGATGTCATAAGCCCTGCTCTGGTCATAAGTCCTGGTGGCCTCTTCAAAAAATTCCAGAAGGTTTGTCAGGCATGACCTTCCCTTATGAAAACCATGTTGGCTATCCCTCAAGATACTATTCCGTTCAAGAAATAAGTGCAGCTCATCTTTTATGATAGATTCCAATATTTTGCACGCAATGCAAGTTAAACTGACTGGCCTGTAATTTCCTGGCTCGGTATGGTCCCCTTTCTTATAAATTGGTATAATATTGCCCTGTTTCCAATCATTTGGTATTTCTCCAGTTTCTTAAGACCGCCTGAAAATGGTGGATAGCGGCTTAAAGATGATCTCTCCAACTTCCCTGAGCACTCTAGGATATAAGCCATCAGGACCCGCCGCCTTATCTGCCTTTAGTTTATGCAACTTGTCTAATACTTCGTTATCCCGAACCTCAATTTCTGCTAAATAATCTTGAGCATTTAACATGCCCTCTGGCCAAATAAAGACCCCCTCTGAGGTAAAATTCTCGACAAAGTAACTGTTTAAGGCATCCGCAATATCCTTGCTATCAAATAGCAGCGATCTGTTTTTATTCTTTATGCACTTAACCTGCTGTTTAACTTTCCTTTTTCTGCTACAGTACTGAAAGAAGCGCTTAGGGTTAGTTTTTGCCCCCTCCGCAATTTGTCTTTCATACAGTCTTCTAGCATTCCTCATTCCAGCTCTTTTTTGACCACAGCCCGCATTTTACAGTATTCAGCCTTAGTATTCTCATTGTTATCCTTTATGTACATCTTACAAAGATTCCTCTTTTCCCTCAAAATCCTATGAATACTTCTAGCCATCCACTGAGGATTCTGCTTTTTCAGCTTACTTTTGGACATGTTTGGAATGAATCTGCATTGTGATTCAAGTAAAACCCCCTGAAATCTTTCCCACATCTCATTTACGAACTCACAGTCCAGGAGTGTCTCCCATTTTATTTCATTTAGATATGAGCGCATCCTGTCAAAGTTTGCTCGCCAAAAATTGAAAAGTTTTGTTTTTGAATACATCTTTTTAACTTCCCATGAAACATCAAATTTAACAGCAGAGTGATCACTTGTCCCAAGTGGCTCCAGTACCTCAACATTGCTAATTCTATCTGGGTCATTACAGAGTACTAAGTCTAAAATTGCCTTCTCTCTTGTAGGTTTGTTAACATACTGCACCAAGAAATTATCATTTATAACATCAAGAAATTCTTCCTCCCCCCTACCCTGTCCTTTCACCATTTCCCAATTGATACCAGGATAATTAAAGTCTCCCATAATAATAGTCCCTCCACCTCTACAAGCTTGCGTAATCCTCCAAAAAAGCATTTCATTGATTGTACTGTCCAAAGCTGGGGGTCGATAGCATACACCTATGTTTAAACCTGTCTCGTGTTTGCCAATGAGCCTGACCCAGATATCTTCACCGGGCAAGGAATGTTCAATTCCGGGAATTTCCCGCACATTTATGTTTTTGTTCTCATAGATTGCTACACCCCCTCCTCGTCTATTACATCTATCCTTCCTAAAGAGCTTATTACCTTCTATATTATATTCATCTCCATCCTCTTCACTTACCCATGTCTCCGTAATCCCAACTATGTCATAGCCCTCACTAATTATACGCTACGCTTTGTTGCTTTAAAAGTATATTATCAGTAGTGCATGTAACACCGTCAGCCTCCATCGGGGCAGTCTGCATTTCCCTATGTGTAACACTCACTAACCTCCCTGCCCCCCAAGTCCCTAGTTTAAATAATCCTGTGCTACCCTCAACATACGCTGACCCAGTGCAAACGTACCCCTCCGGTTCAGGTGCAGCCCGTCAGGTTTGAACAGGTTACCCCTGTCCCAGGAAAAGTTCTAGTGCCCCATAAACCTATACCCCTCTTTCCTATACCAGGTTCGTAGCCACGAACAGTGGATACTAACTCTATCATGGAGAGCTGCCATTGTGTTGTTGAGGATCTTGGCAGTTAATCAGTGCGTTGGAATGACTTTTACCTTGATTAGAGCCTCAGAATGATAATATTATCTCTCATTAAAGAGTTAGTCTTTGATTAATTCCATTTTTAGCGGGTCTTTGTTATAGACTTGACTCCCCTGGTAAGCACATCCCATCCTGAGCGCCAGACCACACAGAGCGGTGATTCTGCCTGTGGATGCAAATCATTTTGTGAGATCTGACCTTGTCTAGTCATGTTTACGGGCATTTTTTTTTTATTTTTTTTTTTTTAGCCCTCCACCACCCCCCCTCTTTGGAGGACAACTTTATTTTTAATTATAAAGAACAATGATAATATTGTGATGTAGCCTCTTCCGAGGGAGGGCAGAAACAAAGCAAAACCAATTAAAAGACAAGGAAAAGAAAAAAAAAGAGAGAAAAAAAAGGGGGAGGGGGGGAATAGGCTAATATTACAGTTAAATGGGGGGCAGACATAGATGAAAAAACAGAGGTGACATAGACGGACATCCATGAGTGTACACAGGACATAAATTTAAGGGGGGAGAAGAAAAAAAAAAGAAAAAAGAAACAGACACAGGGAAGAAATAGCTGAAACAGTTACAAACTTGGTATTGACAAAACTTGGTATTGGGAAGAACAGGGAGTCGTGTGAGATGCTTGAGGTAAGGGAAATGGAATAAGGTGGCAGTAAGATAATATATATGAATATGCGTAGGTTGATGATAAGTGATAAAAAAAAACAAAAAAAAAACAAATACTCAAAATAAACAGGTAGGTAAATGAACAACATTTGTTGTGCGTCTTTATGGAGGGTGGGGGGGAACCAATCAGTACATATGTAAATAAGCCTTAGTGTGTGAATGGGTTAATTTGTCAAACATAGAGGATAGTTATCTTTCTGAGGAGCTGTGGTCTTGTGCATGGGTTTGATCAAATATTGCGTCCAGTTTTATGTTCAGATGGGTTATATAGGGGTGCCAAGTATCGTTAAAGGCTAGGTAGGCAGCTTTCTTTTGACCGTTTTAGGCAAAAATTTACATAATAACCTTGGGGATAATGTAAAGGAGGTGAAGTGAAAAAAGATCAGACCTTTAAGTCTCCCCTAGGCTCTGTTTTCAGCCTGCAAAGAATCTATGCGTGACGGTAGATTTTGACCAATCACAGAGCAGCTTATAGAGCTTTGAGAGAGCCAAACAGCGATTGGCTGTTCTACTCCAGCTGATGCGGAAACCACTCTGCAGCAATGGCGGACGACCGGACAGGAAAGGTTGCCATTCCACGTTTGGAAACACCCGCGTTCAGTGCAAAACAACCCAAGAAGAGGAAAACGGATTCGGCAAAAAGGGAGTCTAAAAGAGAGTTTGACAATAAACGCAATAAAACGCGTGTCAATATCGGCGTTGCATTTCGAAGATGGAGAGAAGTTCGGGATAGCATTGGTTTCAAGTTGGACTCGGAGCTCGCTGTACTTCTGTTGGACAGGTAAACGGCTAAATTCTTTTTCCTCTAACTACAGTTGCTGTGATGGGGGTTAGGTTGTGTGTGTGCGATTTACCATGAATATAGCCAGCTGACGGCAGCCACCGATAAGGCATTGTCAGCGCGTGCATCAGATGCGTGTCTGGTCGGAGGAGCTTGTGTCAGAACCATAGATATATATATTTAGAACACTAGATTGCTGATGTCGTCATATTTACATTATCCAAAGTGAAGCACCCGGCCGCCATAATGATACACCCAACTTCTTGATAAAAATGAATGGTTTCCTATGAGCCAATTTTAAATAAGTCGACACAAGCGAGAAAATGCTGAGATGTGCGACTGCCTTTTGTAGCAATATTTATTTGAGGAGCTGTAATAAAACGTTTCATGCGAAAGTTAAAGTATAAACGCAAATTTGTCACTTTAATAGAAAAAAATCGCGTTTCGTGCTAGCTAGCTAATTAGCCGTCCCATTGACTTGAGCGGACGGCTGACTGAAAGCGAACGCGAGCGATTGATATCGGTCACCAGCGAGCTACCTTGGCATCGCGGGGACTGCATTGACTTAGTGGTAAATAAAATTTAAAAGGTGGCTAGCAAGCTAGCTAGCTACTTGTACTTGACATTCAACGATAATACTTCTTACCCGCATAATATTTAAAACAGTGGACAAGTCGCTTTGTCTGTTTTATACAGAGCTCCAAAAGACAAGGAGGGGAGGAAGGCTTCACTAGCGCTTCCTTTTATCAACGTTAGCCATATGATTCAATATAAACAATTCGTTTGATGTTAAATTGTCAACCAGGGTACAATGAAGTGAGGAAACCTGAGTGTAATTTGAAAACGTATCCAGACATTCAAACGACGTTTCTGATAACGGCGATAACTACCAAGCAATTATCTTATCTGAGGTAAAAGCCTAGGTCGCGTTAAAGTCACTTTTCTGCAGCACTTTAACGTTGACATCGAGTCACATTTCGATCTTCCCTTTAGTAAGTGTGCCGCTTTCCATCCTCCGAAAAGCACATAATTAGGGAGACAAAATGTTGCTCGGCACAGCGATACCAAAATAACACAGACTCGCACGCAAGTGTTTCTGAAAATGTAATTTTAAAGTAGGCGAAAATGAATGGGAGTCTATGGGCGAATTTTACTTCCGGGTGTATAGGCTCGGAGAACAGATGCTTCACTTGAGCATACCCTAATTGCAATCTAGTGTTCTATATATCTATGGTCAGAGCTGATGGGATGAGAACCGTGTGGACTCAATTCGAACCCTTTTTCTAGGTTTCTGCCTACCTAGCCTTTAAAGACTGATTAGTCATTATTTTTGTGAGCGGTTATTTGCTCTATTGAAATGTATTCTGTAAGAGAGTTTAGCCAGTGGGTGATATGAATAGAGCTTTTATATTTCCAGTTTTGGAAGATTATTTTCTTGGCGACAGTCAAAGAAATGAGTAGTGAGTTTTTGTGTTTTGGTGGTAGGGCTACGGTGCATGTGGTATCTCCTAGCAAGCAGAGTGATGGGGACATTTGGATTCTGCGGCCCAAAATAGTGGTGAGTTTCTCAGTGACTGCTGTCCAGAAAGAGTGAACTGGTAGACAAACCCAAGTGGCATGCAGATAATTGTCCACACTCCCCAGAGTGCATTGTGAGCAGGTGTCTGTGTCAGCCAGTCCCATTTTAAACATTTTACTTTGGGTGAGGTGGAATCTGTGGATGCTTTTATATTGTATAAGTTGTAAATTTGGGTTAGAAGTCATGGAGAAGATGTTCTTATTGATTTGTATCCAGAAGTCAGGGTTGGAAGGGAGGTCCAAGTCATTTTCCCATTTGATGACTGGGAGTGATATGGAGGTAACAGAGATGGAGATGAGTTCATAAAGTTTAGAAATGATTTTTTTTGAGTCTGTGATTTTCATGATTTCTTCACCAAGTTTAGGCGGTTGTAGTGTATTGTTGGTGATACTGATTTTGGACTTGATTACAGATTTTAATTGTTGATAACGGAGGAACTGGTCCTTGCCAAGCCCATACTTCTGGATCAGGGCGTTAAAAGATAGAAATTGGTTATTTTGGAAGAGATGATGAAGAGGAGTGATTCCTTGTAGTTGCCAAGAGGGAAAGTAAACTGGAGTTTTATTCAGCTGAAAGTCTGGGTTATGCCAGATTGGGCTGTATCTACATGGTGCGAGTGGTGATTTTGTGATTTTGTAGGTTTTCCACCAGGCTGCCAGAGTTGTGTGAATTGTTGCATTACTACTGTAATTTAGTTTCTTTATTGACTGTGGTAGGAAGGGGAGGTCTACAATTGAGGTTGTTTTACATAGATTTTGTTCCAATTCTAGCCAGGAGTTGTTACGGTTGTGCGTTTGTGTCCATTGGAATAGATATTGCAGTTGATTAGCCAGGAAGTAGTATAGGAAGTTTGGTGCCTCCAAGCCGCCATGTGATTTTGTATTTTGAAGAGTTGAAAGAGAGATTCTGGGTTTTTTATTATTACAATAGAAGTTAGACATGAGCGAATCGATTGTTTTGAACCATTTTTCAGTGGAGGTGGCGGGAATCATTGAGAATAGGTAATTCATCTGGGGCAAGGTTTTCATTTTAACTGTAGCAATTCGTCCCATGAGATTGAGTGGGAGTTTAGACCAGCGTTTGAGGTCGTCTTCTATTTTTTTGAGCAATGGGGAATAATTAAGATTGAATAACTCTGACAGTCTGGAGGATATGGTAATGCCTAAATATTGTATATTGCCCGTGTGTAGTGGGAGGGGAAGATTTGGGGCTGCAGCATCCCAAGCATTCTCAGATAGTGGTAATACAACTGATTTATTCCAGTTTATTGCAGTGCAGTGCAGAATCCCTGCAGTGATTCTGAGGGGTTTTGTACATAAAGTAGCAGATCGTCAGCATATAAAATAATTTTGTGCTGTAAACTGGCATCCAAAATTCCTTCAATTCTATTGTTTTGTCGTATTGCTGCTGTGAGTGGTTCAATGAAAACAGTAAAGAGGGATGAAGAGAGTGGGCATCCCTGTCTGGTCCCCTGGTGAAGTACCAAGTGCGGTGATGTAACCCCATTCGTGATTATAGTGGCCCTGGGTGAGTTATACAGTGTTTTAATCCAGTGGATGAACGACTCTCCAAAACCAAATTTGAGTAGGGTGCTAAATAGAAAGGTCCAATTGACTTTATCAAATGCTTTTTCAGCGTCCAGAGATACAATTATGGTCTTGTGTCGTTTCTGTTGTGCTATAGTAATTAAGTTAAAGAGTCTACGAATGTTATCAGATGCATGTCTGCCTTTTATGAAGCCTGTCTGATCAGGGTGGATAAGGATAGGAGCGACTGTCTCTATTCCGGTGGCGAGTGCTTTGGTAATAATTTTTAGGTCAGTATTGATTAATGTCAGTGGACGGTAGCTGGATGGGTGGGTTGGGTCTTTATTAGGTTTTAGTAGGAGTGTCATGACAGCGGTGTTCATGTGTGGGGGTATGGAAGAGTTTTCTTTAATTTCTGTAGTTACTCTATGGAATAGTGGTGATAAAATGTCCCAGAAATGTTTATAGTATTCAGCAGGAAATCCATCGGGTCCGGGTGATTTGTTGTTCGGCATTTTTTTTAGGGCGTTATGGAGTTCTTTAATGGTGATGGGTGCATCTAAAACGTTTGCTTGTGCTTTAGTCAATTTAGGTAAGTTAAGGTTGTTTAGAAAGGCATCTATTTCTGCTTGGCAAGGTTTGTGGTCTGAAGAGTATAGGTTGCTATAAAATTCATAAAAGACATTGTTTATTTCCTGTGGATTTTGGGTAATATTACCAGTACAATCACGTATTGATGGGATAAGTGCCTTCTCTTTTTTGTGTTGTAATAGATTTGCCAAATATTTACTTGATTTATTACTGTATTGAATGCATTCATATCGGAGTTGTTGAGTAAGGAACTGAGTTTTCTTATGTATAATAGTTTCCAGTTGAGTCTTGTTTCAATTCGTTTTGTATGGAATCAGAGGGATTATGGATATTTAGGTTGTTCAGATGTTTAATTCTTTGTTCTAATGCATTTTCTAATTCCTGTTGCTGCTTTTTTTTGTGTGAGGAGTACGATATGATTCTACCTCTCATGACTGCTTTACCCGTTTCCCATGACAGTGACGGTGAGATTTCTGGAGAGTCGTTCAACTCCAGGAAGGATGCCCACTCTCTTTGTATCATCGAGTTGAAATTAGAATCTTGTAAGAGGGAGGTATTGAAACGCCATCGTGAAGGGAGTTTAATATGATCTTGAATATGTATTGAGAGTGAAACTGGAGCATGATGACTGATTATGATTGGGTGGATTATGTTCTCCTGGATATGTTGGATGAGGGAGTTACCGAGAAGAAAATAGTCAATTCTGGAGTAAGACTGATGGAGGGGGGAAAAATATGTATATTCTTTCAACAACGGATTTCTAATTCTCCAACCATCAGTGAGACCACAATCATCCATGTATTGTTTTATTATTTCAGCAGAGTGCCAGTTTCTTGAGCTACCGGGGATGCTAGAGCGGTCGATGGAGGGATTGAGAACAGTATTGAAGTCTCCAGCTATTATGATATTTGTTGAGTCGCACAAAAGGGAGAATAAGCTATGGAAGAAAGATGGGTCATCACAGTTGGGGCCGTAGATGTTGGCAAATGTAAATGTTGTGTGGTTAATTGCTGCATTAATGATAATGAATCTTCCGTCTGGATCAATGGTAGTTTTATGGAGGGTAAATGGTATGGTATTACTTACTAAAATTGAAACCCCTCTTTGTTTACTGTTGAATGTGGAAGAGAATATTTTATCATATTGTGTGATATTGGGCTGTTGTTCTGAGTTTGTTAAGTGTGTTTCTTGTATGAAGCATATATCAGCCTTTAATTTAATGAGATGAATGATAATTTTAGTTCTTTTTGCTTGATTACGAAAGCCACGCACATTCCATGTTACCAATTTAAGTGTTTGCATGATTAAATGTTAGGTATGTCTTAATGTATGTCTTAATGTTGAGATGAGGTGGTGGGGATGGGGGAGATGAGAGAGAATAAATTATTTGGGAGGGGGAGAGAAAGGGAATGGGGAGGGAGAGGCAAAGCAGACAAAAGGGACAGTACATAGAGAGGAGTAGTGAAAACACAGAACATAAAATAACAACATAAATACAAGACAGGGCAGGAACGGTGATTCCCTTATCAGAATTCCAGGATGCAGAGTTGCAATAAGCATCCAGATGTAGCGGCATTATAGAAGCTTCCCAAGGAGTGTGGGCATGGTAGAGGAGGGGACAGACACACAATACAAAAGCAAGATAAACAGGTGACAATAGGCATATTAACACAGGAGCATTTGAAGACATATCAGAAAAAGGATGAGATCAACGAGAGACAACTGGGGACAATCTGGTTGCTGTTGTTAACTTGGCAGACAGTTGACAAAATACTAACCAAGATAATTAAAAAAAAAAAAAACACACAAGCTCAAAAGGTTAGGCATTAAGAACTATAAGAATCTGATACAAATACACACACCAAGAAAAAAAAAAATTACATCTTTAACACTTCGGGAGAAAAAAAGGAAAATTTACAGGAAAGGAGAGAAAATAACTATTCAAAAATAACAAAAAAATAAATAAATAAATAAATAAATAAATAACAATTCAAAAGTATGAAATTAGTGAGAATAATCAGTGAAGCTCATCTTTCAAATACAGGCATACACATTAAAGCAGACAGACAGACACATACATATTGACATATATGCCTAGTGGATATTGAGTTCTGCAGGAAGAGATAGAGTCGTTGATTCTTCATCATTATACAGTGGATTATTATATAGAATCCCGAACTGTGCGTTTATAACCAGGTGGTGATGTTGCTGTCCCGATAAAGTTGACCATCAATATACAGTTTGTCTACAGTCAGAGTGACTTTTCGTCCCTTTTCACGGTACTGCTTGAGTATAGGAAACAGCTTTTTCCGCCTTTCCTGGATTTCCCGGGGGTATTTATCGTTCATACCAAAATTGGATCCTTTCAGTTCTCTTCCTCGGCTTTTAACAAGCTCCTTTTGCTTAAAATGTTCGAACTTGGCGACCATAGGTCTCGGTCTGCTGCTGTTTTTAGGTCCGATGCGGTGAACGCGATGAAAAGTTATATTGAAGACAGCGTCGCGTGAGAGTTTAAGGGACGATTGCATGAATTCTTTAACTGCTTGCTCCGGGTTGTTTTGCAGTTATTCGGAAATACCGGTGAATATAAGGTTATCGCGCATACTGCGGGACTGGAGATCGAGATTGGTTTCTTTCATAAATTTATTTTCGTTTGCAACCGTTTCTACTTTGGCAGCGAGGGTGTTGACGGTGAGTTTAAGATCTTTATTTTCCATTTGTAATGTTTCAATATGCGACTGGCTGTATTCGAGGCTAGCTTTTAGTTCCTTTATATCTGCGTGCAGAATTTCCAGGATAGCGAGTTTGCTATTAATGGAGTCCAGCACACTAACCTCGATAGTTGTGTTCGTGGTCCCATCCTCGGTTTCAGTAGACCAGTCTCGTCGCGGTTGCTTCTGTGGAGGGCTCATTATGCGCAGCTTGTAGAAGTAGTTATCCACAAAGTCCTCGAGTTTATCCAGAGCTCCGCGAAGTATTTCAGAAGATTATCGTCGGGGTTTATTTCTATTTTTACTATTGTTGTTTTAGAATTTTTGCGAGCTTGATGAATTCTTGTTTGCCTCTAGTAGCAGGGTGCCGCCATGATCAATCTCTCGTTGTCTCGTGTTGTTCTCGGACTCACAGCGCCATCTTACCTGATTTTTTCCTGATAATGGAATGGTTTATGTGCATTTTGTATTGTTATTATTTTTAATGTTCCCTGGTTTATTTTAGCAGTTTATTGTGTTTTTTCGAAACATTTGCGGTCAACTGCCATTTGCCACGCGTTTTCTGTTATCACTCCCATACTTGCACCACCCCTTTGTTCATTGCTCAATGGTTTAGTTGTTCCCCCATTTATAGCTGCACCTTTCTTCATGTTCCTCAGCTCCACACACCAGAGCCTAATGTTATTAAGCCTTTAGCATCTCTTTATAGTGCCCCATTCAGATCATTCCTGTGTGAGTTTAGCGATGGTTCCTTACAAGAGGTTTCTGATTCCTGGTGATGATTTGGGATTTTTGGTTGTCAAAATCAATGACCATGTCACTCTTTCCGTTAGTGGTCTGTCTGTTTGTCTGTTTGTTAGCAGGATATCTCTTAAACGGCTGCATAGATTTCAACCAAACTTTGCAGGATGTTACATTAACACAAGAGGAACAAGTGATTGAATTTAGTCTAGTCTAAGTACAGCTGAGATATAGGCCAAACTACAAATCCAGCTATGCTGGCGGAGATTCGAAGTCTCGCGTCAGACGCCACACTGTTTCGACAACGTTCCGCTTGGCGGGAGTCTTTTTTTTTTTTTTTTTTGGTTTGTTTATGATTCAGCCCTGTTCCATGTGTTTGATTGATTACCCGTGTTTGATTTCTGATTGGCTTTTTGGTTTTCAATTTCTCTTTGTGATTTGGCATTGGCGTACCTGCTTCCTGGACTGAACTTTGTTTTTGAGGTTTGCAGGATTATGGCCCATTCTAAAAATTCCCATTGTACAATTCTTTTGTATAGTCATAAGTATTTTGACATTGATAAAATTTTGATTATTTTGGCTCTGTATGTCCCCAAAAGTAATTTGAGACGAAACAATGCAGATGCACCTGAAATATTGATTTTCAGATTTACTGGTTTTTTCAAAAATATTATGTAAAACTTTTTTATACTAAGCTGAAAAGTAATAATACAACCTAACAAAATCATGTATTAAATCACCATTTGAATTACTTGCAAATTCTTTGTTATGAATTAAGGTCTGGAACTCCCTGATTAGGCTTCTCCCTGATAATGCTCTGCAAGGCTTCCACAGCAGCTGTCTTCAGTTCCTGGTCATTATTGGAGCATTTGTCCTTGAGTTTCACCTTATACAAGTGCAATTTGTGCTGGATTGGATTGAGGTGACTCGATCACTGTAGAAGTGACCACTCCTTTGAAGTATAATCTTGGGTAACTTCGTGTCATTGTCCACTGGGGTTATGAAGTGTCATCCAACACGTTTTGAAGCTTTTTCAGGGCAGGAGATAAGGCCTAGTACTGTTCAGAATCAATCTCACTGCTTTTGTCAGTAATAACATCAATAAATACAAAGAAACCAATCCCATTGGCAGCCGTACATAAGTTTATTCAGCCCATGCCATAACACAAGCTCCGCCATGATTCTTTGTAATATGTACAGAGCCTCTCGTTCTCCATTCTGTTCCCATTCATACATTGTCTCATCTATCCATTGGATGGTGTTCCATAATTGTTCAAGTAGTTTTTACCTCACAGCCCTAATGGACTGATGGGATATTGTTATACCCTGTGGCATCTGGGCAGGTAGGTGGGCGGAAGGTCTAAATTTGTCTGGGTCATATACCCGAAAGTGTTGGCCACAGGAGCTTCAAATTTGGTCTGCAGGTTCTTTGTGAGGGATAAGTTTGCATTGTAAGGGTCATTGGTGGATTTGACCTCTGACCTTGAGACATTGACCT
This sequence comes from Gymnothorax reevesii, assembly GCA_029721435.1. Taxonomy (NCBI): domain Eukaryota; kingdom Metazoa; phylum Chordata; class Actinopteri; order Anguilliformes; family Muraenidae; genus Gymnothorax; species Gymnothorax reevesii. The sequence goes on along the minus strand of CM056587.1, from coordinate 43,209,348 downwards.
TGAACTTAAAAATTTTGTCCAGGCCATATTTCCAAAAGTATTATCTACAGCAGCTTGCTGGTGTGCAATGTAAGGGTCAGTAGTGGATTTGAATTTTGACTTTGGCACAGAGACCTGTGCCTTGCCATAGGTGTAGCCGCTATTTATCACCTGGGCCCTCCCCTAGGGGGCCAGGTTAAGCAATGATCATGTTTGTGTGTGTGTGTGTCTGTCACTCTGTCTGTCAGCCCGTGGCTGGGGCCAGGTCTGCTATCTCTGATTGCCTTGTTAATAATAAGTTAAGTGCTGTGGGGTTCTCTCGGCGCTCACCGTCAGCTTTTTATGTCTTGCAACAAATTCAAATCTGGTCCTCTTGTTTTTGGAGCTTAACGCAAACAATGAATTTACTCTGGTGAAGTTTTCTCCTTGTTGTTGACTTTGAAACAGATGTGTAATGTGAATAGAGGCCACTAGATGGCAGTATTCACCTTTTTTTTGTTAAGCTCAGACTGGGGTTATGTTTGGACATGTTTCAGACATGTCTGGGACAAGTCCCCGAAAATAAAAAAAAGAGGTCTAAATGTGGGTGGGGTCTGCAAAAGAGTATATATGGAAAAGAATAGCGACAGTAGTAGTAGGAGAAATTGCAAGAAGATGGATACGTGTGACCAGACCTGTCATTTCTGTTCGAGACCTGTGAAGTTTCTTTTGTGGATTTTTGCCTGTGTTTGAGCTTTTTTTTTTCCTCACCCAGCACATCACCAGGAAACTGTAAATATTTCTGTTTTTTGTATTCAATCTTGGTCAGAATATTAGTTTAGTCGTTATTGTCTTTGTTAAAAATTAAATGTGTTTAAGTTTTTAAAACTGTGTCTGTCATCCCTTGCTGTTGTTGTTGTGTTGTAAATTGTAATAACAAATTGGGGCCATAACAGATGCATCTAACTCCCAGGGGGTCTTCTTGATCTGGCTAACTGACAGTATTTGCGAAGGGGTTTGTCTTCACCAGGGCAGGAATTCTTCTGTCATCTTCCACAAATGTTGTCTTTGCTCTTCTGGGTCTTCGGTTGCTCCTGAGCTCCACCGTGCTGTCTTTCTCTTTGCAAATGCACCAAATATTTGTTTGGCCACACCGAGCCCTTTGGACTTCATATTGAAGGTAAATTGCAACAGATTCCAAATAGAAATGCCTCACTTGATATTACATCTACAACCCCACTTCCCAAATCATCTTTGCTAATCATTTAAACCCTAATTTCATTGATCATAGTGTTATGGCCCCAATTTGTTATTACATTTATAACACAACAGCAACAGCAAGGGATGACAAACACAGTTTTAACAACTAAAACACATTTAATTTTTAACAAAGACAAAGACTAATAACAACCTACAACTAAAGACCAAGATTGATAAATAAGAAAAAACAGAAATAATTACAGTCCCTTTTTGGTGGGGTGGCTTGGTGATGTCCTGGATGAAGAAAATGCTCAAACACAGGCAAAGAAATCCACAAAAGAAACGTCACAGGTCTTGAACAGAATGGCAGGTCTGGTCATCTTCTTGCAATTTCTCCTACTACTTTACTGTCTCAATTCTTTTCCTTATATACTCTTTTGCAGACCCCACCCACATTTAGACCTCTTTTTTTTTAATTTTCTGAGACTTGCCCCAGACATGTCCAGGACATGTCTAAACGTGACTCCAGTCTGAGCTTAACAAAAAAAGGTAAATACTGCCATCTAGTGGCCTATATTCACATTACACCTCCATTCCAAAAGGGAAAAATTTTGACTCATAAAGGCAAAATTTTTCTTTTCAAAACAAAATGGTTAAGTGAACACTTGTCTATATATACATATCATACAATATTCAAACACATACACATTCATATATATGCTATATATATGCACATTCAAACACGGGATAAGCAATCAGCAATTACATTGTCTGTACCCTTCACATGCTTAATTTCCAAGTCAAACTCCTGTAAAATCAAACTCCAATTCAACAATCTCCGATTCTTGTTTTTCATCTTACTGAAAAACATTAACGGATTGTGGTCAGTGTACACAATCATTGGCTTTTGTCCTGTACAAACATAAACCTCAAAGTGTTGTAAAGAAAGGACCAGAGCCAACAGTTCCTTCTCTATTGTGGAATAGTTCCTTTGGTGGCGATTGAACTTCCTGGAGAAGTATGCCACGGGATGCTCAATGTCATCAGAGTCACTTCTCTGTAGGAGCACAGATCCACAAGCTTGGTCGCTAACATCGACCGCGATGGAGAACGGTTTGTTGAAGTCAGGAGATTTGAGCACGGGGAAGTGACACAGCAGAGACTTCAGGTGATCGAAGGCTCTCTGGCATGCATCATCCCAGGTGAACTTTACGCCTTTCTTCAGTTGGTTAGTTAGACTGAGAGCAATCTCAGCAAAGTTCTTGCAGAACTTGCGGTAGTACCCGATCATTCCAAGGAAGCGGCGCAAAGCTTTTTTGTTGTCAGGAACTGGAAAGTCCATGATGGCTTGGACTTTAGCATTTATGGGTGCCACCTTACCCTGGCCTATGACGTAGCCAAGATAGGTGACAGTAGCACAACCAAAGTCACTCTTGCTCAGGTTAACAGTCAGGTTAGCCTGGGTCAGGCGCTGGAACAACGTCTCTACATCTTTTAGATGTTCTTCCCAGGAGTCACTCCGTGTGATAAGGTCATCGATGTACGCACCCGTGTGTGGCAATCCGGCGATTGTAGACTGTATCATCCTTTGGAACGTGGCTGGGGCATTTTTCATGCCAAAGGGTAGGACTTCATACTGGTACAATCCAGATGGTGTGGCAAAAGCAGAGATGCTCTTGGCCCTCTCAGTTAAAGGCACACACCAATAACCCTTCAATAAATCAATCTTGGTCAGAAACTTTGCTTGCCCTACACTATCAATACAATCATCAATCCTAGGTATTGGAAACACATCAGTTCCAGTTACAGCATTGACTTTGCGATAATCTGTACAGAATCTAGTACTTCCATCAGGTTTTGGAACTAGCACACAGGGTGAACTCCAATCGGAGTTGGAGGGTCTGATAATATCATGTTTTAACATGTACTCAACCTCTTTCTCAGCAATCTTTCTCTTTTCAGGATTCATCCGGTATGGATGCTGTTTTATTGGTTTGGCATCACCAACATCTACATCATGAGAGGCTATAGTAACTCTCTTTGGAACATCAGGAAACAAATCCTCATATTTCTTGATCAACCTTTCAAACTGATCTCTCTGTGAGGGTTCTAAGTGCTGGAGTTTTACATCAAGATTTTGCAACACTTCAGTGTTTGACTATTTACATGAAAGAACTTCAGCTTTAATTCTTGGTTCATCATCTTGAAACTCCCCCTCATCTTCACACGTTTCGACCATTGGAGAATCTGAAGTGACAGCTGCAACCCTAGCATTTCTGTCATGATAAGGCTTTAGCATGTTAATATGACACAATTGTTTTGGTTTTCTCCTATCTGGAGTCTTCACAATGTAATTGAGATCATTGAGTTTTGTCAGAATTTCATAAGGACCATGAAATCTAGCCTGCAATGGATTGGACTGCAAGGGAGACAACACAAGGACCTTGTCTCCTGGTTTAAACTCACGGCTTCTAGCCTTATGATCATACCAAGTTTTCATTTTTCCCTGACTTGATTTCAAGTTCTCTTTGGCAAGGTCACAAGCTGCACACAATCTTTCCTTGAACTTGCTAACATAGTCTAACAGACTGATTTGCGGAGTGGAATGAAACCGCTCTAAGGCACCCTGACTTTCTGGATGATAGGCACTAGAAAGAATCTGCTTTGCACCAAGTTCATACACAACCTGCTGAAACAATCCTGAAGTGAAATTGCTACTTTGGTCTGACTGAATTTCCCTGGGAAGACCAAACAACGTGAAGAACTTTATCAAAGCCTTCGAGATTGCAGTTGCCTTGATGTTACGTAGAGGTATGGCTTCGGGGAATCTGGTAGATGCACACATGATTGTCAACAAGTACTGATTTCCAGATCTAGTCTTGGGTAATGGACCAACGCAATCAACAATGACCCTAGAGAATGGCTCCCCAAATGCTGGGATAGGCTGCAATGGAGCTACAGGTGGGTCTAACTGGTGTTTTCCAACTACCTGACAAGTGTGACAGGTTTTGCAAAAGTTGGAAACGTCTTTCCGAAGCCCAGGCCAAAAGAAGTGTTTCATGATCTTATCAACAGTCTTGTTAACACCAAGATGACCTCCTAAAGGTAAACTATGAGCCATTGTTAAGATCTCATTCCTATAGACCAGGGGTATTCAATTACAAATCAAAGAGGTCCAGATAGTAAAAATTTCAGCATGTAAAGGTCCGCAGCATCATCATGTCTATTACCTAAGTTGCATCATAATACAGTAACATATAGTCACACAGGCTACATACAATTATAAATAATAATAAAAGTAAAAGGAATGTAAATGTACTCCAAGTCAAATAAGATCTCCATTTCAGTGCTTACATTTTAGAAAAAAAAAAGTGTAGTTTGAGTTTCCTTTCTTCCCTCCACAGTCTCGTGAACTGTATAGTTTTAATTTTTTTCACATTGAACTGGGGATTATAATATTAAGGACTTTAATTATAAAAATTAATTTCTTTCCCTCCCACTGCCTACTTTCTCCTGTTTAGTGAGAGAAGTGAGCTGTGGTTTTGTCTGCCAGGATTTTAAATCTTCTGAAATGCAGTATTGTGTTCAGTGGCAGCTGGTGAACTGGCGATAAGGGAGGATAAAATCATCCCTTAAAAATAATGATTGGTCATGACGTTTTCAATCATTTAAATTACGATTCGGGAAACTCTGAAAACTATCAACATTATCAGGTGTGGTCAGTTTTCATTAATAACGCATATCTGCCAGCTATTGCATTTCATGCATTTGCTGTGAATTAAGTGGCATATTTACGTTCCTCTGCTGTTGTCAATAACTATTCAATCAACGCGTATGTAAGAGATTCTCGCGCAGAAGTGAAGTCCTTGTGCATGGAGGCTGATCAGTTTCACATGCGTTACGGTGATGATGACTTCTTTACTCGGGGGTTGGTAGCAATGGAATTGCATAAAGACGTTTCAAATGATCCTGTTGCATTTAAACAATCATGAAACACATGCACTGCTTCCAATTTGATTTAAAAGAGGTCATGACTAATCGTTATTTTTAGGGGACGGGTTTCAGCCGACCCGCCTCCCATCGCCAGCTCACCATCTCTTTAATTTCACAGTCGCGTTTCACGTTTGCACTTTTCACTAGCGCCATCGTCTCGGAGCATATGACACAGCGGCTTTGAGCTTCCAGCGGGGAGGATAAACATAAGATTCTGTCCATTCCGCTTTAAAAGCTGTTTTCATGGTCCACTTTGCGCCGTTTAGAACAAGCCATGTCACGTTCCTTCACTATTACACAGTCAGTCTTTCTCCCCCCGCTGTTCTCTCTTTCGCCTCGTGTCTCTCCAGTGTATTTCTTTCTCATAACTTTCTGACACGGCCGCTGGTACACTGCAGGAGCATGAGGGCATACACCGCTCACACAAATGCGCGGTGACGTATTACCGTAAAGTCTGAAAAAGTGGCGGCTACTTAAATTAAATCTGCTAAAATTAAGTAAAACTCAACAAAACTGATATTTGGTTACAGCTCTGGGTCCGGATGGGACGGCGTCTGGGTCCGGACTTGGACCGCGGTCCGCCTGTTGGTGACCTCGGCTATAGACCTTCGGAACAACAATTTGCCTGACCACTGCCCAATCTGCATTGGCAGGGATATCAGGAGGGCGCCACTTCCGCATCAACACACCATCCTTGAGATAATACCCAACTGGAACTGCATCTATTTCTTTTTCAGGAAGGGCTCTCCTCTTTAGTACACCAATTTCAGGATCATTAGTTTGCTCCTCAATCAACCGCTTTCTGGACAGAGACAAGTCTCCAGACACATCAGAATTACCAGACCCATCTGGCTGGCTGAATAGAGAACTGATAAAAGTATCTGATAAGTCCTCAAACGGAGAAACCATAGTAGGCCAATCAGAGTCATGAGGCGAACCACCTGAGTCCTGACTATTCAATGTACTGGACGGCACCACAACATCATCTTCTTTAGCCTTCTTGGCCATAGCACGAGTCACTGCGCAAGAAGGATACAGAGATGGGTCCTCATCCCCATTTTCAGTGCTCGGCTGTGAAGTAAGATGTACAGGGGGAACTACTTTGCCCCCAGCCAGGTCATTGCCTAGCAACAGAGAAACACCCTTTATAGGTAGACTTGACATAAGTCCCACCTTTACCTGTCCTGTAACTAAATCTGACTTCAAGAATATAGAGCGCAGGGGTACAGATACAGTCCTCCCTTCAATACCTTGTACAAGTATGAAATCCCCTGAAGCGGTCTCATCACGTAACTCCAAAGAGTCCATCAACAAAAGTGACTGAGAAGCTCCGGTATCCCTTAGGATATATATGGGGACAGGAGTAGTATGCTCATTCAGAGCCACAAATCCCTCTGACACAAATGGAAGAAATTCCTCCCTCACAAAGTCAGCTGTATTAGGCTTTTTAGCCCCACAAGAAGCAGGCAATTTAGCAGATTGGTTATCTACTACAGGGGTTTCTAACCTTGTTTTCACAAAGGCATTTGGTTTGGTATCCTTTTCTTTTTCTTTCTTAGCTTTAAGGAACCAACAGTTAGTTGTAACATGACCAGATTTCTTGCAATAACTGAAAACTAGACCACTTTTGTCACTGTCAGCTTTCACACTTTGATCAGACCTGTTACTGGATTTCTGAGCACCATCACCAGATTTGTCTTTATCTTTGGGTGAGGAATCTTGGGTATCACCATAACCCTTTTTCTGAAATTGGGACCATCTATTATTACTGCTAGACTGAAATTTGGACTTATGTGTGAGAACATATTCATCTGCAAATTTGGCAGCTGATTGCAAATTCAGTGCTTGCTTCTCATTAAGGTAGGTCTTAACATCATCTTTAACACAGTTCTTGAATTCTTCAACTAACACCATCTCTTTTAGTGAGTTGAAATCATCCTTGACCTCCATAGAAGTACACCAGTGCTCAAAGCAAACCTGCTTCTCATTAGCAAATTCAACATAAGTCTGATTTTCAGATTTCTTCAGACCTCTGAATTTCTGTCGGTAAGCCTCTGGAACCAACTCATAAGCTCTCAAAATAACCTTTTTGACAACCTCATAATCAGAGGAATCATCTGCAGACAAAGCCGAATAGGCTTGTTGAGCTTTACCCTTGAGGACAGTTTGCAACATCAGAGGCCAGTGTTCCTTTGGCCACTGGCAACTCTTTGCTACCTTTTCAAAACACTGGAAATAGTTGTCAACATCCTTTTCTGAAAATGGAGGCACCAGTTTTACCTCCTGACTGGCACAAAATTTATTTTTAGTTTCAATTTTAATTTTTAGTTGCTCCATTTGGAGTCTTTCTTCTCTATCGAATTTCTCTAATTCAAAATCTCTCTGTCTCTGTGTCTCTCTTTCTGTTGTTTCCTCTTTCTCTCTCTCAAATTCTCTTCTTTTCTCTTCTCCTGCTAATTTTTCTAACTCAACCTCCCTTTGTTTTTCTTTTTCTTCCCTCTCAAATTCTCTTTGTTTTTCTTTTTCCTCCCTTTCTTTTTCTCTTTCCTCCCTTTCAATCTCTAGCATTTTTAATTTAAGTTCCATTTCTATATTTGGATTTTCCACTGGAAACTGTTCCAGATCTCCTGGTGCAAACACATTTTCATCAATGTAATATTCAACTATCTCTCTAGCCAGTCTTGCTTTTCGCATGGCTGGTTTTACCTCTGTCAGCTCCAACTGTCTGCAAATTTCTAGCAGTTCTGTCTTTTTAAAAGACTTCAAAACCCCTACGGTTGGTGATGCCAAGAAATCATCCATTGCTGTTGTCAATATATATCTAGGAAAATTCACAAAAACAATTTCACAATTTGGAATGTTAGATTTTCAATAAATTACTCACAAAATGGTCTATCCCGGACCTTGAGCCCCCAATTTGTTATGGCCCCAATTTGTTATTACATTTATAACACAACAGCAACAGCAAGGGATGACAAACACAGTTTTAACAACTAAAACACATTTAATTTTTTAACAAAGACAAAGACTAATAACAACCTACAACTAAAGACCAAGATTGATAAATAAGAAAAAACAGAAATAATTACAGTCCCTTTTTGGTGGGGTGGCTTGGTGATGTCCTGGATGAAGAAAATGCTCAAACACAGGCAAAGAAATCCACAAAAGAAACGTCACAGGTCTTGAACAGAATGGCAGGTCTGGTCATCTTCTTGCAATTTCTCCTACTACTTTACTGTCTCAATTCTTTTCCTTATATACTCTTTTGCAGACCCCACCCACATTTAGACCTCTTTTTTTTAATTTTCTGAGACTTGCCCCAGACATGTCCAGGACATGTCTAAACGTGACTTCAGTCTGAGCTTAACAAAAAAAGGTAAATACTGCTATCTAGTGGCCTATATTCACATTACAATAGTATGAAGACAAAAAGCCAAATGTTGAAAATGAAAAAAATTATTGTTCTTTGAAGAATACCTGCTCATTTAGAATTTTATGAGACAGGCTTGCAAACCTTTTATCTGTCCACTTGTAATGAAATATTAAAGGAATAACACATACAGTACTTGGCTATGGAACAGCTGTCCAATTAATGTTGGTCCCTTTAAAAGGAGGATCCACTCAGAAAAGGGGCCATAATTCCTACACTGTTAATTTCATTTGGATGAAAAAGCCTTCAAGCTGAAAAGGCTGCACTTTGAGTCCAAATTCATGATTTCATTATAACTGTACTATGCTTTGGCAGACAGCTAAAATAACAATAACACTGTCAGTTCAAAATATTTACAGTCCTGGCAGTTCATGCTTTGATATTCATAGACCACAAATCACTTTGTTTACAATAGTTCAAAGTGCAATAAAAATATTTTTATTTTTCTTTTGGCTTAGGTTGCCAATTATGCATTGATACTAAATGATAGAGTGGCCTTATCTGCTAAACATGTTACATAACATAACATGTTCGACAAAAATTAACGCTGCATACTGGGTTTCTACATGGCGAAGCAAAAGAAAGTACTGTAAGAGTAATTGTTTAGGGAAACAGGAATGTGGATGTTTCCAGTGAGATGTGCTACTTCAGCATTGCTTGAAGATGTTTCCCCTCTTGGATGTCTGACAGGGAACAATAAAAATGAATTTCCACATTTTTATCCCCCCGACATACAAATGACAGGGGGATATAGTGATCAGTATGTCCGTCTGTCCGTCCATTCGTCAGTCTGTAATCATTTTCTTGTCCGGAACATATCTTCATAACTATGCATCTTAGGTTCACCAAACTTCACAGATATATTAACCAGTATGAGCAGATGTGCCTTTTACTATTTTGAGGTTTCTTGATTTCTTAATTCTTGCGGTTTCCATGGAAACGTGGAAGTTACATTGACTTTGAAGGTGTCCACCTTGTCCGGAGCATATCTCATAAACCGTATGGCCTAGGTTCACCAAATGTCACAGATATATTAACCACTATGAGTAGATGTGCCTTTGCTATTTTGAAGCTTTTACATTATCTAATATTTGAGGTTTCCATGGAAACAGTGAACTTAGATTGACTTTGAGGGTGGCTGTCTTGTCCGGAGCATATCTCCAAAACTGTATGGCCTAGGTTCACCAAACGTCATAGATATATTTACCACTATAAGTAGATGTGCCTTTTGCTATTTTGAAGCTTCTACATAATCCAATATTTGAGGTTTCCATGGAAACAGTGAACTTAGATTGTCTTTGCGGGTGGCTGTCTTGTCCGGAGCATATCTCATAAACCGTATGGCCTAGGTTCACCAAATGTCACAGATATATTAACCACTATGAGTAGATGTGCCTTTGCTATTTTGAAGTTTCTTGCTCTTTTAATTTTTAAGATTTACATGGAAACGTTGAACTTAGATTGACTTTGAGGGTGGCTACCTTGTCCGGAGCATATCTCCTAAACTGTGTGTCCTACGTTCACCTAACTTCACAGATATATTAACCACTACAAGTAGATCTGCCTTTTCCTATTTTGGAGTTTATTGATTCATTTTTCTGTCGAAGTTTCTATGGAGACAGGGAACTTAGATTGGCTTTCAGGGTGGCTGTCTTGCTTGGGGCATATCTCCCAAACCAGATGATCTAGGTTCATTAAACTTAATTCACAGACACATTATCCGCTATGTCAAGATATTTTCATGAATACAGAATCCATTTACGTGACCACTACTGATCATGACATCTCTTCTCAAACATGCAAACTCTGAATTTTAATATCTTCATCATAAAAGCTGAGTTACAATTTGTGGGGGTCGGGTTATGTCATCTCCAGATGACTCTTGTTTATGCTCTTTTTCTGAGGTTTTCCGTGGAAAGATGATGCATATAGTGATCATGTCTGGACTAGATATTCATAGTTCATAAAATATCATGTTTCCTGAGACATATTCTTCACAAATTACTGTTCTACGATTTTGCTGGGGGTCGGGGGATATGCCATCTCCTGTTGGCTCTTGTTTGTTCCTTGGCACATGGTTGTGGAAACCTTGATTTCCTATGTAATCAAATGGAGTTACTCTCAAATGAAATTCACTTCTTGTGTGTGCCTTGTCAAACACTGGATTAAGGTTTTGATTTGTATAACTGGTTTATGATCTATGACTCTGCATAAACACTGTTCATAAGCCAGTATAGATGTACATGCCATCTTCTCTCAGTTAGAGTATCTGCTTTACTGTAAACACGAGTGAAAAATATATTTAAGGCTATGAAGTACTGCACACAGGCTGTTGTGTAGAAACTTTCCTCAGTATTTAAAGAGGCGTTGTCATGGCCGAGCATGCATAGTGAATGCTCATATTTTTTCAGAGAGATTATTCAACTGTCCACATCAACAGCCAGACATTGCAGCACACAAACAAACTTTTCAAAGTTTGCGCAAACAAAGTTGATGTTAAAAATAACCACACTAAAATGTGGTGACCTACCCTCAGTAAATAATTTGTTTTTGGAAAGAACTGCTATGATTAACAGCAATGATTGACCATAATATAACACTGAGCAAGCAATTTCCAACAAAGACAAACTTCAAAAAATTTGAATAGTTTCTTTTTAAGTTTTCTATGCATGCTCGGCCATGCCAGTGCCCCAATATAATATCTGTTATCACACAACAATTATTTTTGCTTATCAAAATCATGCCTCAAAACTGAAGCATAGTAAAATATTTATTTACTGAAATATTTCTTCAAATTTTGCTGCTGAACTATTCCTTTAATTTTGTCTGAAAATAGAGCAGAAGATACAGAATCTTTGATGCTGCCTGAATTTGTTCGGGACATAAATACATCAAAAATTCCTGTCATTTGAAAGTGAACGCAGGGCATTAAAGGAAAAAAATTGGCAGCTGTCAAGCAAAATTTGAAAATGTTCCTTATTTTTTCGACCAGCTGTAAGGTGAATCTTACCGGCTTTTGTTCCCTTTTCAACCAACTGCATGCAGACCAAGGGATACAGGACATATTGACCTGGCTGTTTAACCTATTATTATTAAAGGTATTAAAGGTTTTGATGTATTAATATCTTCCGAGGGCTTTGCAGATATGCTTCCAGAAGCAGGCTCTTGGATAACATCAATGCTTATTATTGCATTAGCTCTACACCCTGTACATTTTAGTGTATTAACCCCTTCATGCATTTGTAGAATGCAGTATTTGCTCTGCAGATTAATGTGCATTTATGTGTGTTTTGCTCTTTGCAGGGGTTTGATTAGCCCTGACAAGTCTTCAGGTTTCCCTGATTTAGGAATGCCTCAGGGCGCGGAGAGGAAGAGTGTCCGTAGAGTGGGTTAACCCCGGGATGTTTGGTTTTGGGGTGGAGGTTCAGGGGGATAATCACTTGCAGGTGATTTGCTCTCGTTAATGTAATGGGTTCTGTGTAAGCTGAGATGGGTCTTAATCGAAGCGTATACACACACACACACACGCACACACTCCAGTCACACACTGCAGGCTACCCTATCCGCAGCTTTTGGCAAGAAAAAAAATCCTAATTGTTTGTCTTTTCATTCAAGGCCAGGAATCTTTCAACATGTGCCCACACCTCCCAGTTTATGCTGAAACACTAATTCTGTACTGGATACACTGCTAATCTTTGACAGCATCTCACACCCAGCTGTCAGCAACCTGGAACTGACGTGGATTCACTTTGGGCCATTTATTTTTCATCTATGTAGCTGAGGGCTCTTATAAAAATTGGTGCTGTTTCTTTTTGGTATCTGAAGTTTCTGATTAACAGCTCTATCCTGAGTGACTTGTGTAATTAAAATTTCTAGTTAGTGTCTAAATATACATGTGAGTATTTATTGTTACAACACTGATTAAGTCTTGTAAAAATATACCACATGGAATCTTTACTGATGCTTTTAAAAGACCAGCTCCTCAACCCCTTCCCTCTGCAAACCCACTCTTTTTATTGGAAGGACATTATGTTACCATGGTTACAGACTGGTTGGGCTAGTATCTTTTAAAAGCTTAACTATTTAGGATTTCAAATGTATACACTTGTTGTATAACTACTTTAAACTTAACCTATAGGAATATTCTGCAATCTTGAAAAAACATGTAAAACAGTCTAGGTGCTAAACTGTCCAGACTTGTCACCCACTGAAGACCTCTGATGCATTATGAGACAAAAAATACGACAAAGGTGGCCGTGATGAGTTGAGCCAGTGAAATCCAACATCAATACTTAATGTGAAAACATTTGGCGTTCAAAATGTTCTGCAAACTTGCAACTGGGTTAACCCCTTAAGCCCTGAGCCTCTTTTGAAAATGGCAAGCCTAAAATGAAATGAGTATAAATGACTATATCTCCGCGGCTGCTTGGTCCATTTGTATAATCTTGGTATCGTAATAAAGGTAAAACCATTTGGGATTTCATACCTGGTGTAAAAATCACTATATATGTCACTGAGTCAGAGTAAATGGAGATGGAACACAGTGTAAATGAAAGATCTCATTTTGCACCTTACAAATTTTTACTTCGATCCCTTGTAAATTTGTTGAGTTTCAGCCTGAAACCTCTAAAAATTACAGCACAGAAAGTCATTATTATCTGCGCCAAAGTTTATTCTGATCAGGTCATTCAGAACAAAATTAGAGAGGCATGTCTAGGTGGCCTCTCCATTTTGGCAATTTAGGTACCTTGTCTTCCATTTCAGATTTCTTACATACCAAGCTGTAAAACCCATAAAATTTCACTTGTATATCACTACAGGCGTCCATTCCAACCAAATACAACATTTTTACATTTTTAGAATAAAAAAATTATTATTATTATTTCTGCCAGTTTTGTTGCCTATACAATTTCCCATTCAAAGATAATGCATACAATGAAAATTAAGTTTGACTTCACTGGAGCATATTTATTAAAAAACAAAACAAATAAGTAAAATGATAAATACTAAGGCAATGTGAAAATATGTTAAAGAAAAGTAAGAATAACAAAACCCCAGCAATTATTTGTAGAAGGCAACTGCGATTATTTCCCAAAAAAAAAAAAAAAAAAAAGGTACCCCGATCAGGAATCGTACCTTCACAATTTCCTTTCAGCAGCGCAGCATTTTATCCAATAGGCTGCGCCAATCGACGACAGTCTATGGTGAAATTGCCCATTCAACGATAGGCTCAGTATTTGTGCGGAATAGTGCAAAGATTCTGTCAGATAACGACTTTGAAAATGAATGTTGAATATTTAGCGGATAATTATTTGGACAATACCTCAAACAAACTAGTTATGCGTTTATATTGTCGCTCTATTCAAGAACATGAATATGTCCCATGGACTCAGCTGACGCACTCGGAATGCAAGGCAGTAGGTCAGGCTCGGTTTCTGCCATTAAGGTGGTTAAGAGTTAGAATCATCAGCACTCATACAATCAAATTCCTACCGGCATAGTCTTACTGACAGCATCGCAAGCTGAAAGCAGATTAGAAAGTACATTGCAAGGAGGCGGAATGCTACGGAGCTGAGATATTTGAAGCGACGCCCTGGGAAAGAACATGCTAGGATCCCGGCAGAACTAGTTTTTTTATAACACGAACACATTGGGCTAAAAATGGCAAGCGCAGATTTACCCTCGAGCAGTTTTTTTATTGCAAAATATCAAAGGTAAGAATTTTTTTCTGCTCATCTCTGTAGACTGTAAAGAGTATGCCTGCTGTTCTTTCAATGTGGTGTCGGTTTAAAATGACAGGGCTCATATCGTTGCATTCTGTGGACTTTCCTCTTTTATTTGAGGTATCGTTTTTATGCATAGCACGAATTCAGCAGAAATCCTGGCGATTCAGCACTGATATGATTTTATCCTATGTTCTGCTGCCTGCGTATTTACTTGCTTGGTGCTTGAATTGTGTTCGGTTGAGGTAAAAATGGTTTACATGAGCTTTTGGCCAAGTTTCTTCGCGAAATGTGTATATGCCGCTTGACAATGTCGCGATTTGAAAAAAAGCTGTATTTAGAATGCGTAATAACCGTCCCTGGTACCGGGGTTCTAAAGGATCTCAGTTCTTAAGGGGTTAAGAATCTCACTGGTCAAGTGAACAGTTAGATACTATGGATTCTGTACAAACTGAGAGGTGTGGATCACTTTAAGAGACCCCAAATAATGTACCCCCCCCCAAGCAGAACGCTAAGCCCAACAAATTCAGTGGACGAGAGGCCGTGTTTGAGAGAGCGTGTGACCTCTCTTTCAGCTCCTACAGTGCACTAATGGCTGCCAGCATACTGTGTTAGTGCCTCAGCCCACCAGCTGAGAGACCTCCTGCTGCAGTGTGTTCCAAAGTAAACTGCATGTGTTCATGTGAGCACTGACCCGCGCTCTGGGCTTCTGTGCTCCGTCCCAGCTCACCTGCAGAGCCCTGTTTCCCCGGCCGACGGCCCGGTGTGAGCAGGTCTGGGAAGGAGGTGCTGAAGCGTTTTTTTGCTGTCAGGGAACTCTGCCGGTGTGCTGCAGGGGGCTTGTTGTGTGTTCATGCTTTCAGTTTGGATGGGTGTTATGCAAACAGAATGTGATGGATAGGTGCACATACACATGCACACACATGCTCGCAGGTACACACAGACACACACACACGCGCAGTAGGATTTGTATCAGATGGTTAGTAGTTAGTTTCAAAAGCAATTATTCCGCACCATCAGAGACAGATAGGCTGTGTGTTTTGGGGAAATTTTTTAAGGTTAAATGTCTCAGTCAGGTTTGAACCCTTGAAGTTTCCTGGTACAGTCTTGTACAGTGTGTGACGCAGAAAGCGTTGGTGCTGGGTTACTGCATGTTTCTCTCATGTTTCCTCTTTGAAACTTTCTGTATCGTAGAGGATCGTTTATTGGTGTCTTATAGGGGTCATAGAACGGTGTAATAATGAATGTACAGTATATTTGACTGAGTACCAAGCTAAATTGAAAGCAGTGGTGAGAAATGTCCTGCTTCCACAGAAATGAGACCCATGGAAGAGAGAATTTGCCGCCTTTTGGTAGTGAATGGATGGTATAATTCTGCAGTGAATGTTGATAAATGCACTGCTCTTTTGTTTGTGGCAGCAGCTGTGACGCAGTCAAACTTGGACATTTTGTCTCATCGTAATGAGCATCATCACCCTCTTTCTTTTAGATTGCAGCCTTGTTTGTTTTTAAAGAGGGCTAATGTTGTGAAAGATGCCTGTTTGTGTGGTTTATATTGCAGACATCCTGCCACAAAACAAGTTGGTAATAAAACACACCTGAGAAATGTCTGCTTGTTCCCCTTGCCATAAACCCCACTCATTTTGGCAAAACAAGAGCCAAAATGGCACCTCAATCCCATACTTTCTTTGGTTGACCTACGAAGTCTTTCTTTGATTTTACTCCTCCTACAGAGTATCTCTCTGCCTTATTTTCCTCTTGGCCCGGTGCAGAAAGCTGGAGAGATGAACTGGTGGTCCAGTGATTATTTAGTCCTTGTACTACAGAGGTTCTGGATCCTTCCTCCCTGTGTAGAGTTTGCATTCTTTCCCCTCATTCTCGTGTCCTTGTACAGCCAAAAATGTGAGCCAAGGTCCACAGTCCTTGGCTAACCCTGGAATATTTCCAGCAATGTTCATTAACCCCTTTGCGCAGATGCCAAATCTGTCTATTTAGGTGTTACCAGATTTAAGGCTTTATAATTCATTTATAAATTTTATATATAATATAATATAATATAATATAATATAATATAATATAATATTAATTTATAAAAAGATTGCAACTTTACAGACAGAAAAACTTTGGCTCAATTGAGTCTAGACACTTGAAGCATTTAAACTTCCATCGTATTTCAGTTTATTTTTATGATTTTGGTGGAGAAAAGGGGCTGCAAACACAAAAAATCTTCATGAAAATTCAACTTTGAATTAGCAAAAAAAATAATACTGAGAATTGAAAAACTGCTGGGGCTTAAAACTATATATTTCTGGAATCATAAACTTTTTGACCACAAGTACAATTCATCTTGAACATTACATTCTAGATTACCCGCTTGCTATGAGCCAAATTAGACAGCTATCCAGGTGTCCCCCCAAAGTCTGAGATCCATCTAAATGGTTCATCGTCAAATCATATATTAATCATATATTTAACACAAATTAACTTTTGGGGCATGAAATTCAGCATGACCTAATGATTTTCTGGTTGTTTAGCATGAATTTATCAATATCAGTGCAGTTGAACATCATTGATCACCAGTAACCTCTCCAGTAACACAAAACATACCTTTTCTTCATAATAAAGTTAACAATTTGTCCATTTTTCTTCGAAGTCCCCCAAGCATTAAATAAAGTGCTGATTAAACAGCTATAACATTCACACTGCAATGAAAAGCTAACCGCTCTCACATCCAAGCTCATAACCTTACACCTTATAAGGGTAAAAACTCACTAACTCAGTAATATCTGAATTCTGAAATATACCTTATTTTAACAGAACAGAAATTTCACTTTCAGGAAATCAAACGACATATGCCTCCATATTCAACAGAATGGTGTAATGAACGTACCGAGGGATCTACCGACGTGCGTGGACTGCATGCATTTGGAGAAACAAAAACTTCGGCATTCGATATCGTTAAACGCGGGATAAATTCTACAGCAAAGAGCCATATTGAGCAAAATGCAAACAGAGTAGAAGTATAACCTGTTTTCTTCATTGATGCATTACATTACATTACAGGTTCTTAGCAGACGCTCTTATCCAGAGTGACAATGTATCGGGTAGAAGGAACCCTCCAGCGCTGTTTTATTCGGAATAATTCCCATTGACCGCGTCCATACAACATTTATCTCGTAAATGAAACTGAACACTTCAGGCCGGTTTCAGGTGTCTTTGTTTCTTTGATATCGTATCATTTTCAGCTGCGCAACCGCGGCCACATTCGAAGAACCGACCTTACTTTTACGCTTAGCTTTATATCCTATTCTTATTGTCCGATCAATGTATTTCAGTTATTGAGGAAAGTTTAAACACTCGGGAATTGGATAAGAAACGAGTCTATCAATACATCATTACCGGGAAAGCTTCATGAGGGCGTGAACTATAACTGTAGAGTTACGCAGATGAATCTGAGTGTATAATTGAGTGACTGGCTATCGACACCAGTGCTTAGGTGGATAGTAGGGAGTGCTGAATTTGTCAATAGAAGAATCTACGCGTTAATCCATGGGAGGGATCTACGCATATTTTGTGTGTGATGACTGTTATAGACAGTAGAATGTGAGAGAATCAATACAATGTCGGATTTTTTGCTTCACAAAACATTTTTTTTTAACCACTAATTGGAACACTATTGGCTCACTGTAGCTAAAATGGTTGCTATACAGTGTTTTTTTCTGTCGCAAGTGATAATTTTTGGAAACTTCTGGATCGATACTATGGGCAAGGATATTGACCAGTTTGCACATCAGGCTTATGTAATGTGAATATAGGCCACTAGATGGCAGTATTTACCTTTTTTTTGTTAAGCTCAGACTGGAGTCATGTTTAGACATGTCCTGGACATGTCTGGGGCAAGTCTCAGAAAATTAAAAAAAAGAGGTCTAAATGTGGGTGGGGTCTGCAAAAGAGTATATAAGGAAAAGAATTGAGACAGTAAAGTAGTAGGAGAAATTGCAAGAAGATGACCAGACCTGCCATTCTGTTCAAGACCTGTGACATTTCTTTTGTGGATTTCTTTGCCTGTGTTTGAGCATTTTCATTATCCAGGACATCACCAAGCCACCCCACAAAAAGGGACTGTAAATATTTCTTTTTTTTTCCTAATCAATCTTGGTCTTTAGGTTCATTAGTTGTTAGTTAGTTGTTATTGTCTTTGTCTGTTAAATTAAATGTGTTTAAGTTTTAAAAACTGTGTGTCATCCCTTGCTGTTGCTGTTGTGTTGTTTTAAATGTAATAACAAATTGGGGCCATAACAAATAGCTGAGGAGTTTAATTCATGCAACTCCTGAAAAACAGGGATTGGAGGGAAGTTCTCCATACTCCTGATGATCCAGGGGTGCCATCTTGCGGTCGAGTACTGTAACTAAGTGCTTAAATTTGCAGGTCTATAGAAGCGAGCGTCTACATCTGCAGAAAGGGATTAATGTCCATTGAACTTGTCAAAGTAAAGGAAAGGAGACATAAACCATAAAATTGGCAAAAAGCTGAGTTGTAAATTAATGAAATTAATTGCTGGGCAAATTTATAATTATAAGAAAATTCTGGATGGACAGTGAGCTTGCGGCATTGCAGCAATGGCTCTGGGGAAAAAATCATGATGATCCAGGGAAAGACACTCAATGTGCCTGTTTTTCAGGAGAGATGGTAAGAAGTTTCAGCTGCTGTAGAAGCGCATCCTGTTTTTGTGAAGTGGGGTTATTGAAAGGAAAGACTGCAGGTATTTCTCTGGCCTGCCCATCCCCTTACGCAGGTCTTCATCAGAGACAGCAAGGATGAGTGAGCCTCATTTCCACAGAAAACACAAGAGCCCTGTATTTTGCTAAAACGCCCTGTGATCATAGTGCATTCACAGTCTGTGTCTTTCTGTGTCTATGTGCGTCTGTGTGTGTGTGTGTGTGTGTGCATGCTCGCACATCTGAGTTTACGTGTGTGGAGAGCAATTGTGCTCTAACCTAGATGCAAAAGATAGGTGTTTTTCTGAGTGCACACCAGGAAACCATTTTCTCAAAGCAATTCCCTTTTTTATTTTAGCTGCGCTCTCATGTTTTATGTTGGTCTTCCCGAAAAATATGGAACAGTTCCCAGAACCTGACAGAAAAGCATATGTGTGTGTGTGTGTGTGTGTGTGTGTGTGCGTGAGTGTTCAGAAAAAGAGGTCAAGGGGTAAGTCTGTACCAGACTGCCTCTAGTGGCTGTTCAGAGAACTACAAACAGTTTGGAGTCAGGTGATAAATATTTGACCAATGGGATTGGTTTTGAACCAACCGGTTCAAATTTTCCTCAGGCAGTGCCAGATGGTAGGATTCAGGAAGTTATGGGTTTGAGGTTCTGGTGTCAGACTGGAGACATTTACCACACAGAGAATGTTCCTGCATCAGCAGCTAAGACACAATTTCTGAATCTTCCCCCAGGCTGATTTCCTGTTGATGGAAAATAAGAGGATAAGCTTAACTCGGGTTAATGAGTGTACTAACTAACAAACACACATTACCTTAGAAGACATTACAGTTTTACTTCAGACGAGAATGAAAGTATTTGAAGGAAAAATTGGCCATCCCCATTCGTATATATTTCTCTGGAATCTCACCTGAGAAGCGGTAGTTCTGTCCAACATTTCCCATATATCTCTGGGCCTGTGCAGACGCAGTGGACTCCGTGCCCCTCGGTCAATATCGATGGGGGTGGGTGGGTGTCAGGGTCAGCTGTCCCTATCTGGCGCTCAATGGTCCGCAGGGGGCGATCCGTCAGCTGTTTAAGGCAGGATTGACAGGCCAGATGTCTCCTGTCCCTCTCTCTCTCAGAGGTTAGCGTGCCTTACACCTCCTCCCTCTGTCGGGAGAAGGGGAAGGTCAGGGATGCAATCACTGTCTGGGGGCAACCCTGGGCTGGCCTCAATTGAACTCCAGGGCACAGACAGGGACTCCGTTGGGACCCATGATATCGGCTTCACCTTAATCATTTACCCTTTGTGAGACAAGAAGCTTTCATTTGTGTGGAGCCCACATAGTTAATTTTATATCGTCAGCCTGCACATATCAATAATAGAGTCCTACGGCCTATTCCACAAATCAGGATGACATAGTTAGCTGGATGACTGCACCAAGTAAAACCTAGAAACCTCTCAAATCTGGAGCACTGACTGAAGTATTGGGTTTCCTTTGAGGAGGTATCTGGCTAACTTAGCAATCCTGCTTTGTGGAACTGGCTCCTGGTCCTCAAATTATGGTAACCTTACCCAAGGTTTGAGAACTGCCGGTTTTCCAACCTCCTTTTTCCTGGGAGTCAGGTGTGGTAGCAGTCTGGCTAATTCGCCGCGCTAAGTGTTCATATACTTAAGTGGGACGAAGCCGATCAGGGCAAGATTTATATTCAAGGGCCAGTTTTGAAAACAGTAATGGGAGGTTTGCTGTATAAATCCTCAAAAAATTGCATGTGACCTGACAAGCAATTCAAAAAGGTGAAATTTATAGACTAAATGAGAATCCCCTAGGGCAAATCCACTGAAGATTAACTTCTCACTTACAGCCAATCAAAGAAATATAAGCAAAAATAAGTATATATTATGGTGGAAGGCGGTGAAATATGGTGTAACTGTAACAGCTTTATTACAGTTTGAATAATAATAGCAATTTTATTGGGAGCGCACATTAGGTATTTATTTGTTCTCCAAGGTGAGAGGGCATTACTTCCTGTGGCTGTTTCGGGATATGGTAATGGTATCGATTTCCTCCTCCGCATCACTCTTCTTCTCACGGACACTGGATCCATACCTTCATCATAGCATCTCCCTGTCCCGTCAATGTAGCTAATTTGATCGCTGCCATTTCATTCCCCTCAAATATCAATAATTAGTTTCTGCATTTGAACTTTGGTCAGCTAGATAAAACTTTTTGATTATTTTTGATACAGTATATTGATGTAGGTGTAGGTGTTGCTGTACCTCTCTTGTGATCTTTAACCCCTGAGTGGAGGTCCAACCAATATAATCTGTTTTCATGATACAAAAATTCATGGAAAAATAGTGTCATGTTTAAAATCAGGAGGCGCACAGCTTATTGCATGTGTGCCACATGTGAAAGAGCTTGTTATCTGTGAAATCCAATGGTTCACCTGCTCTGCAAATGTTATGTCAAGAACCAGATACTGAGCAAAATTACCAGTGTTAGGTAACAAATCACTTGCCATGAGCAGAAGTTCTGCACGAGCCAGCAAACTTACAGAAACTGAACCAGAAAAATTCCTTGTGTACATTTGATCTTTCACTGTTAGATTGAACTGCACTGAAGTGAAGCTTGGTGAAGTAAAAGAAGTACAATTTATGCATGATTTTGACCATAGTGAAGACCAGGGGAAAACAAAGTGAGTAATTATCACCAGGATTCTGCCAAGATTCTACAACCCCAATTCCGAAATAGTTGGGATGAAGTGTAAATTGAATAAAATCAAAATGCAATGACTTTCAGATCACATGAACCAATGTTATTTACAATATAACATATATAACATTTCAAATGTTGAAACTGAGACATTTTACATTTTTATCCACAAAATGAGCTTTTCAAATTTTCTGGCTGCAACAAGTCTCAAAAAAGTTGGGATGCAGACAAAAAAAGGGCTTAAAAGCAATTAATATATAAGAGAATCAGCTAAAAGAACATTAGCAAGTAAATACATTAACTGGCATCAGGTATGTAACATGATTGGCTATAAAAGGGATGTCTTAGAGAGGCTGAGTCTCTCATAAGTAAAGATGGCCAGAGGCTCTTCAAGCCCTGAAGGCTTGCATAAAAAAATTGTGGAATACTTAAAAAACAATGTTCTTCAATGTCAAATTGCAAAGGCTTTGAAGGTCTCATCATCAACAGTGCATGTCATCATCAAAAGATTCAGAGTAACTGGAAAAATCTTTGTGCATAAGGGATAAGGCTGAAGACCTTTACTGGTTGCCCGTGATCTTCGGGCCTTCAGACACCACTGCATCACTCACCGGCATGATCCTATCATTGACATTACTAAATGGGCCCAGGAATACTTCTAGAAACCACTGACTGTAAACACAGTCTGCCGTGCCATCCTCAGATGCCACCTAAAACTCAATCATGCAAAAAGGAAGCCATTGTTGAGCATGATCCAAAAGCGCCGCCATGTCTGTGGGCCAAGGCTCATTTAAAATGGACTGTAGCAAAGTGGCAAAGTGTCCTGTGGCCAGACAAAACCAAATTTGACATTCTTGTTGGAAATCATGGGCGCCGTATCCTCCGGGCTAAAGAGGAGAAAGACCACCCCTCCTGTTATTAACGTTCAGTTCAAAAGCCAGCATCCCTGATGGTTTGGAGAGGCATTATGTGCATATGGTGTGGGATACTTGCATGTTTTAAAAAGCACCATGAAAGCTGAAAGGTATATAATGGATTTAGAGCAACATATGCTCCTCTCCAGATGACATCTATTCCAAGGAAGGCCTTGTGTCTTTCAGCAGGACAATGCAAAACCACATACTGCAGCTATTACAACAGCATGGCTTTGTAGTAGAAGAGTCCGTGTGCTGAACTTGCCTGCCGGCAGTCCTGATCTTTCTTCGCTTGAGAACATTTGGCGCATAATTAAACAAAAAGTCCGTCAAAGGAGACCCAAAACTCTCCAGCAGCTGGAAGCCTGTATTAAACAAGAGTGGGATCAAATTCCAATGGCTAAACTTGTCTCCTCAATGCCCACACGCCTCCACTCTGTGTTAAAAGGAATAGGGGATGCTACACCATGGTAAACAGGCCCCTGTCCCAACCTTTTTGAGACCTGTAACAGCCATCAAGTTTGATATGAGCTCATTTTATGTATAAAATTATAAAATTTCTCTGTTTCAACATTTGCTATGTTATCTCTGTTCTATTTTGAATAAAATTCTGGCTGGTGCGATTTGAAAGTCATTGCGTTTTGATTTTATTCACAATTTAGACTTTGTCCGAACTATTTCAGAATTGGGGTAGTATTTTGAAACCATCCAAAAAATTGTCTTTCCTTCAGAAAAGACAGTCATGACAACCTTTTCTATCATTTCTATCATATCATTTCTAAATGATCATTTATTTCAAATGATAATTTCAAATGTATTTCAGTTATTTCATAGATTGAACCTTAACAACAACAACATGATCATAAAGTTCATGCATTCAAGAATATGTGCGTATGTGTTTGTGTGTGCATTCATGAGCATGAGTGCCAACGTGTGATAATTTTTGCAATCTAAACAACAATAACGTGTTAACGTAAAGTTTGTGTGTGTGTGTGTTGGTGATAATTTGCATGAGTGACAATTTGTTATCATTCTGGGGACCTAAGCAATTATAACATCAACATAAAGTGTGTGTGTGTGTGTGTGTGTGTGCGTGTGTGTGTGTGCGTGCTCATGCTTGTGGTGGGGTTGTTGTTGGTCTAATGCACACATACAAGAAAGGCCTTCATTCTCACGCAATAAGTCCCACCACTGTTTCCTGGGAATTGTGTGATTAAAGCTCCTCATCTAAGCCTGCCCCTTGTAGAATTCAGTGGTCACTTAACGCCTCAAACAGCCTCTCCTGGAAATGCAGTCATGTTTGTGGTTTGCTCAGGTATATTTGCGTAAGACACAGCTATAGCTCATTCCCTTGTGAAAAGTTCCCTCTAATTATCTGTTGATTGACAAGTTTTTATCCAATTCTGGTCAGTATTAACTTTCCATGTTGATTAAAAGAAATTGATTGGGCCTAAAGAAAGAGTTTGTGAATGCTTCCGTAACTGCAATTAAGTTACATATTCTCAACTGCGCTTCTTTGAATTATGAGAATGCATTGAAAAAAAGAACCTGACTGAAACCAAACCAGAAGTGCCTAGGTTACACTTAAGCAGCGGCGGACAGAGTACACAGCTCCATTACTTAAGTGAAAGTACAGATACCACTTGTTAAATTTTACTCCATTAAAAGTTCTACAGTCAGAAAAAAGACAAAGTAAAAGTACTTTGAGTACTTGTTTTTAAAAATAAAAAAAGTAAATTTTCTAAATATTGTATTATTACTGCCACAGTGCCTACCTTTACCTAGAGAAACCTACTTGATGGAGCTTTTATAGATACATTAATGTTAAAGGCTGTATCAGCGATATGACGTCACTATTGTTGACAGTTGAAACGTCCTCAAAACACAACAGAGCCACTCGCCCCTCTCCTTCAGAAGCTTGGAACATAAGCGCTTTTCTTAAAGTGAAACTTCTGAGTATTTGCATCTTTGCATTGACTTTGAAAGTAATCTGTTGCACGAAAAATTTGTTTCACGTCCGGTGTGAAAGCAACTTAAGAATGGCTCGCTCAGCTGGGTAAATGGCTGTGTACAACTTGTTGTGATAAACGCTTGGTAGCAATAATGACGACCATTGCCAGACAATAAATTTACACAATAAGTGCTACCTATAGCAAGGCATCTGACAAGTATCTTAGCTCAGCATTACAAAATGAGTATTAACAACGTCACATAGATCACTACTTTTGGCTAATCTTATCATGCTGTTATACATTCATCGTCGAATTGCAACTCTGAGTACTAACCAGAGAAAAAAATGTTATTACAATGTTATGTCCCACCTTTCAGACTTTTTTCAATTCTCTGGGACTTTCCCCTCTGAGGCATGCCCAGGACATGCCCAAAACCTAGCTTCAAACTGGGCTTAACAAAAAAAATGTCAATACCGCCATCTAGTGGCTGTCTTTTTTTTCCCGATTGGAAACCTTTAACCAGTTGAAATGCATTGGGCGAGGTGTTCGAGGGCTGCATCTGTGGTTCAAAGGAGTGATGCAAGGGAGAATCGATGATATGGCACAACATTGCACGAAATAAAAATGGGTTTTACACTGAACATCAGATTTGTTCTTACAGAGGAAAATTAAAGAAATACGGAAATCCGTAACATTATGGACTCTGAGCACCCATGTGTTACGCAGGGGTGGAGGAATAACGCGTAAATCTCTCAATGCACAAATTTCGGGTTTTTTCACTGGCTTGCTGGTCCATGGGTTTTGCTGTTCAAATGCGGGTCGGACCCGCCAGATGCGGGTCACTTGGGAGCTAAGCCACCAGCTCTACTCACCTCAAGTAGAAACAAGGCGACCTGGGCGTCAGAATTAAAGCCATTTAACTCCTGGAATTTTCTCCTACGTTGGTATGCTTTCACTATGATTATTCGGGACGATGCATTGCTGCGATTGCCTCTCAACTGAATCATGGAGTTCGCGGGTTCATGGTAAGAAAGCTGAAGGTGATTGCCGATAGGCTGTTCTGTCAGTGGCACCTGTACAATCCAATCACATTTGAGAAGGAAACAACCACAAAATACTGAATTCACCGGGTTTACCCACTTTTTTTTTTTTTTTTTTTGGAAAAATAGCGAGTACTTGGATTATGGATAGAAATGTAGCGGAGTAAAAAGTACAATATTTGCATTTCAAATGTACTCAAGTAAAAGTCATAAGTCGTCCGCCAACATGATACTCAGGTAAAGTACAGATCCCCAAAAAGTGTACTTAAGTAAATTTATTTCCTTACTGTCCACCTCTGCACTTAACCCTTGTATGGTGTTTGGGTCAGTTTTCATCAAACCATGTTTGCTGTTCATATGACTTGTAATTGGGATGAAGTAAACATCTGTTGAGCATTTTAACATAAAACAACACAATCAAACAATTTTGAAAACCCAAAACTCTAGCGGGTCCCAGACCCATGAACACTGGCTGAGTAACAAAAATCGTAGCACCATACAAGGGTTAAGAGATGGAAAAGCTATGCGGACATGGACACTGGGCAGTCTGTATGGAACCGCATTGGAGGATTCCTTAAGCCCGATTGTATTTATTCTCCAGGAGTAAGTGTATGAAGAGTTTTTCACCTTGGAATGTGAGTACGGCTATTGTTACGTGGGATATATGTTACTTATAGAAAAATAGCTAGCTCACTATTTTTATTTTCCGTTTGCCGCCGTTGCCATGATTATCATACCGTTGGTAGTCACATTGGTTATTATCATAACCAGTGGCCTTTGCAAATAATACTGAGTATTGTGGCAGTTTGCTCAATAACTCAACATAACATAACATGAGTGGCAAGAACAGGCCTTTTAGCCCAACTATGCTCGCCAGTTTCTTTATACTATTGTGAATATATCCCTTCAGATACTCAATGACTCAATGGTATCTAGATTTAAGTCAAGTCTGCTCTTGAAAAAAGATATAAAAGTGAAGTGCAGCAGTTGCATGCATGGGAATAAATTTCAATATTGGCTAGAGACTCAGTGGTTGTATGAGTTCAAAGTTAATACTCATATAAATATTCTGGCAGTTAAAAAAAATCTGGGGGTGAAGAAAGTAACACCTCGAGCTATAGCCCAGCAGCCAGGCCTTATACATCCCCCTACGTCAAAGTGGCCGTGACTGTGGAAGTTACAGTCAGAGTGGCAGTCAGTCACAGCAGAAATTACTGAGAGGCAGTTAGAGTGGCAGTTACAGTAGAAGTGGCAATTACAGTCAGAGTGGCAGTGAGTCACAGTGGAAGCTACAGTGAGAGTTACTGTCACAGTGGCCGTCATCACAGAGGAAGTGACAGACTGAGTGACAGTCACAGTTGAGGTCGCAGTCGCAGTCAGCGTGGCAGTCACAGCTGAGGAAGAGATCTGCGGCGCACTTCAGTGAAGCATCAGTGCTCACTCTGACATTCTGCACTGGGGCTGCGCAGACCAGTATTACACACCATGCCTGACAGCACCAATCAACAGCTCAGAACCCTTTTAACATAACATATCATGAATGGCAAGAACAGGCCTTTCAGCCAAACTAAGCTCGCCAGTTTCTTTATACTATTGTCAGTATATCCCTTCAGATACTAAATGTTTCAATGGTATCTAGCTTTAGGTCAAGCCTGCTCTTGAAAACCCCCAAGGTCTCTGCCTCAACAATATGGTCAGGTAAGCTATTCCACATTGAAATTACTCTTTGGGTGAAGAAATATTTCCGAATATCAGTGCTAAATTGACCTTTGGTCAACTTCCATTTGTGACCCCGAGTTCTACTCACAACACTTGGTCGAAGGAATCCTACATGATTCACTTTGTTAATCCTTTTAACTAATTTAAAGACCTCAATCAAATCATCCCTGAGTCTCTTTTTCCTAAGACTAAATTAAGGTTAAGATTAAGGATCTCCAGCCTCTTCTCGTAGCTTTCATACCTGGAGTAAGCTTAGTGGCTCTTCTCTGAACTTTCTCTGGAGCCTCTATATCTTTCTTAAAGTATGGTCCCCAGAACCGCACACAATATGTTGCAGATTTTCTTCAACATATTGGGCTCTAATTTCGTAGACCAGGCGCAGGCGCGGCGCATGGGGGGTGCGCCGCGCCAACGGGGTGTGTCCAGGCGTATGTGGCAATTTCGTGCCCGGCATAGCCTGGCGCAGGTACTCCTCTGTCCCGCCTCTGCCCCTCCTTCCAGCGCAAATCGGCAAAGAAGGCGTGTTTGGGTATAACACAGCCGAGTCAAATCTTCACCAGTCAAATGAGCTCCTCACCTCACCTTTCATGTGTTAGAATATAGAAGGCGACACAGCCGAGTCAAATCTTGCTCACTGGCAAGAGAAACGATGGATAGCGTGTTCCTATTATTACAAACTGTTGCTGCTTAAAATTTTGGGATTAACATGCATATACAACAAAGCAAGATACGTTACACATTTATTTCCAATATGTGATCTTAACTCAGTACGAGATCATAGCAATCAGGCCGCATTCCTTTCCCCCACTAAAGACGATAAAACATAAGTGACAATAATAGTAGCCTAGTATTAAGCCGCTTGCACACTGGACGCGAAACGAATTTTTCGCTCGACAGATTGCGTCTTGTGTCCGAAAGTCTGACAGGGTTTTAATAAATCTCCGAGTCCGACAGTCTATTATTACCTTCGCCAGCGACTTCGCTGACGAAGGTAATGTTTTGATCCCCGTGTATTTATTTGTTTGTGTGTCTGTCTGTATGTGTATCGAATAACTCAAAAAGTACCAAACGGAATTTCATAAAATTTGGTGGGTTGATTTGGCATGACGTTAGGATCAATCGATTAGATTTTGGGAGTGATCGGGTCAAAGGTCAAGGTCAAGGCCACGAAAAGGTCAAAACCGACTTTCGGCCATATCTCGGTCAATTTTTATCCGATCGGCATGAAACCAACGCCAGTGGCGAGGGATTCAGTGGCGTCGGCGAAGGTATGCGCTCTACCGAGTGCCCGTTCTAGTTGTTTTTGATTTCTTCAAATCTACTGTCTCTTTTAGATATTAAACGTGAATGTTTTGATAAGAGGGCTCAGTTCTTCAAGATGAGTACCGGGAATTTCAATCAATGTTTCTGTTTAAGCTGCTCAATAAAGCGAGTCGACACTGGCGCGAGACAATGTACAATGCCTCCGTGTCTGACAGCCAAAAAAAAAAGAGGACGATTTGAACAGATTGATAACGAAATGAAGAATAAAAAGAAACATTTTAACAACAGAACATCCGATGAACACTGCGATTTATTTATTGGCGGGTCATCTTTGTTGGATGTCCCGTTTGTTAGTGATATATTTTTAATTTTTATTTTGTTATAAATCTGTTCTCATATCAATACTTTTTGCAGGCTGGTGGACATGGAGTATTTTGCATTTCTTGTCGGACAGTCTTGATCGTGCATGCGATAATTTCTTCACACTGGCAATGGTCATGGAATTGATTTGCTCACGCACTATTTTATCTCTGCTGTGGAAATAAAGCCTGAATCTGTTCGATCCATCTGACTAATTTTCAAAAGAAAGACCGAATAAAGACTGCCGTCTGTCTTCAACGGAAAAAAAACAGACGGATGGGCTAAAAAGACCTAGAAAAGTCGAAAGCTATCAATTTGCATTTTGTGAAGGTCGAACACAAACATAGACAAGTTTGCACGTCTAATAATTCCTGGAATACTCAGAAAATTTAGAACTTTTATGACTTTCGGACACGGAGCT
Source organism: Gymnothorax reevesii (assembly GCA_029721435.1). Lineage (NCBI taxonomy): Eukaryota > Metazoa > Chordata > Actinopteri > Anguilliformes > Muraenidae > Gymnothorax > Gymnothorax reevesii. Next base: position 43,179,953 of record CM056587.1, on the reverse strand, counting down.
GTATTAAAACCCTGTCCGACTATCGCGTCTTTGCATTGACTTTGTCTGTAATCAGTCGTGCGAAAAATTCGTTTCGCGTCCAGTGTGCAAGCGGCTTTAATGAGCATAGAACGCAAGCATTCAATATATATATATATATATATATATATATATATATATACAGTTTGCGGTTGGCTGAGAAAGATGTGAAGTCGTTAGTTTGCATCACAGATTCAGCTGTGTTGATTAAGCCAGGTCCAAATTTCCATTACGCGTGGCAACCGCCTTTAATCTGACATCAAGACAATCGATATAGATACTATAATTTATGTCCTTATTCAGATAGTTACATTAAATATTGCTTCCTGTAATTATTTCTTGCATTGAAATGTGCCTGACATTCAAGAAAACGGCCTGAGAGATTTCGGTGACGTGTGCGCACTCTGCGCCGGTCAGCCAAATTACCACTGCACGGAAATTAAACCAGGTTGGAGCTGGCGAGTTTTCTGCGCAACTCCAGCGGAGACTTTTTCTACGAAATTGTCACTGCGTCTTGATGAATATGTGACACCTCCCCCTACTACGCCGCCACACCCATCTCGGCGCACCTTGGTCAACCGAAGGCTGCGCACCTCACGAAATTACCACTACGCGGGCTGCGCCGTACGAAATTACCGCTGCGCCAGGAAATTAGAGCCCATTGAGGTTACCCCATCCTCAAGCAATTGGAGAGAGACATATTCTGAAAAAGAAAAATTAGGGGTTATGATTGGGTCATGTTGATAAATGTAAAGCCGAGTTCTTCTAGCACAAGAGGAACTGCCCCCAAGAAGAACTGCAGAACTCCCCCCTGAAGAACTGCCTCTCCAGCGTTTGCACGCCGGTCTTTATAGCTCTCATTCTCGCACTACCATTGGACAGGTAACCTGAAACCTGTTACCTACTCCTTAAGGAATTCAGAGACGCATGCGCATTACAGTGGACAGCCACACCCAGCAAGAGAATACAGCCAGATGAAAAAGAAAAAGATACCAGTGTATGAATTCGATGCATATCAAATTATTACAAATGATTCAATTGATTATGTCTTCAGTAGCAACTGAAGAGTTTGCTGAACAAATATGATCAAAGCTACAGAAATCAAATACATCCTCTGATTATGCTTTTTGAATCAAGAAAACAGAAGCTTACTGATCAAAGCTACAGAAGCATACTGCTTATGTGTGTGTGAGCTGCTCATGCAAGTGTGAACTGAATTGCTTGTATATGTGTGTCTGTCTGTGTGTGAACTGCTTGTGTGTATATTTGTCTGAGTGTTTGCACTGCAGTATATGAACTACTTGTATGTATGTGTGTTTGTGTTATGTGTGTGTGTGTCTTTCTGCTGCCTACATAATGTGGTTATTGATTATTAGTATGAGCAATGAATGAATAAAAAAAATATATAATCAATATTAGTGAATATAATGAATAATGCTGAAATAAAATCTTCAACAAATACTCCAGATGTGGTCTAACGAACGTGTTGTACAAAAGGAGCATCACCTCCTTAGATTTGCACTCAATACTTTTGGCAATGTATCCCAGCATCCGATTGGCTTTTTTAACTGCTACGGCACAATGGCTAGAACCTGTGAGGGTTTGGTCAGCAATCACTCCCAGATCTTTCTTGTGTAAAGCACATTCCAGTTTTAAACCTTCCATGAAGTAATCCCGTCTTTTGTTTTTATTATCTATTATGGATTCTATCCAAATTGTCCTGAATCACTTTAGTGGACCCTAAACTGTTTGCCAAACCCCCGAATTTAGTATCATTTGCAAATTTAACCAATCTGCTCTCAATATTCCTATCAAGGTCATTAATGTAGATGAGGAACAGCATGGGTCCCAACACCAATCCCTGGGGGACGCCACTCCCCGCCATACCTAGCTCAGATGAGATACCACTGACCACCACTCTTTGTGTTCTGTCCTGTAACCAGTTTTGAATCCACTTCAGAATACTTCCTGTAACTCCAATGGAGCTCATTTAAAAAATTAGTCTTTGATGCGGAAGTGTATCGAATCCTTTCTGAAAATCCAAGTATATGATGTCATAAGCCCTGCTCTGGTCATAAGTCCTGGTGGCCTCTTCAAAAAATTCCAGAGGGTCTGTTAGGCATGACCTTCCCTTCCAAAAACCATTTTGGGTATCCCTCAAGATACTGTTACGTTCAAGAAATAAGTCCAGCTCATCTTTTATGATAGATTCCAATATTTTGCACGCAATGCCAGTTAAACTGACTGGCTAGTAGTTTCCTGGCTAGGTACGGTCCCCTTTCTTATATACTGGTATTATATTACCCTTTTTCCAATCATTTGATATTTCTCCAGTTTCTTAAGACCGTCTGAAGGTGGCGGATAGCGGCTTAAAGATGATCTCACCAACTTCCCTGAGCACTCTAGGATATAAGCCACCAGGACCCGCCGCCTTATCTGCCTTTAGTTTATACAACTTGTCTAATATTTCGTTGTCCTGAACCTCAATTCCCGCTAAATAATCTTAAGCATTTGACAAATGCTCTGGCCAAATAAAGACCCCTTCTGAGGCCCTTGTTTTGCTTTGACTGTTTTGGAAAAGCTACATTTTTGTTGCTGCCCACCCAATCAGTCCGAATGCCCACCCAAAGATGACATCTTAGTATACCACTGATTTACAGAGATTTTACACTTCACCTACCACCCAATCGTGCAGCAGGATAGCCTAATTAGATTATCCGGATTGCACACCTTTGCTAATAGGTGTAATGGTTGGCCTACAATTTGAACCCACAATCCGACTATCACCATCAACCCCATAACCTCTAACACAAGTACTTCCTGTTCCACGTTGTGACTGATTTACCTCTGTTCCCCTTCACCCCACAACACACACGCATGCTAGCAGAAATGCACACACATACACAAACACGCACTCATACATCCCCACAGATCTGTGCACAAGCACACACGCGCACGCACACTCTTATGTATGTCTACCCCAATATGTGCACACACACTCACACAAGCACACAAGTTTATATGCGCACTGTAATGTGAATATAGGCCACTAGATGGCAGTATTTACCTTTTTTTTATTAAGCTCAGACTGGAGTCATGTTTGGACATGTCCTGGACATGTCTGGGGCAAGTCTCAGAAAATTAAAAAAAAGAGGTCTAAATGTGGGTGGGGTCTGCAAAAGAGTATATAAGGAAAAGAATTGAGACAGTAAAGGAGTAGGAGAAATTGCAAGAAGATGACCAGACCTGCCATTCTGTTCAAGACCTGTGACGTTTCTTTTGTGGATTTCTTTGCCTGTGTTTGAGCATTTTCTTCATCCAGGACATCACCAAGCCACCCCACCAAAAAGGGACTGTAATTATTTCTGTTTTTTCTGATGTATTCAATCTTGGTCTTTAGTTGTAGGTTGTTATTAGTCTTTGTCTTTGTTAAAAATTAAATGTGTTTTAGTTGTTAAAACTGTGTTTGTCATCCCTTGCTGTTGCTGTTGTGTTATAAATGTAATAACAAATTGGGGCCATAACAAATTGGGGGCTCAAGGTCCGGGATAGACCATTGTGTGAGTAATTTATTGAAAATCTAACATTCCAAATTGTGAAATTGTTTTTGTGAATTTTCCTATATGAATATATTGACAACAGCAATGGATGATTTCTTGGCATCACCAACCATAGGGTTTTTGAAGTCTTTTAAAAAGACCGAACTGTTGGAAATATGGAGACATTTGGAGCTGACAGAGGTAAAACCAGCCATGCGAAAAGCAAGACTGGCTAGAGAGATAGTTGAATATTACATTGATGAAAATGCGTTTGCACCCGGAGATCTGGAACAGTTTCCAGTGGAAAATCCTAATATAGAAATGGAACTTAAATTAAAACTGCTAGAGATTGAAAGAGAAGAGAAAAAAGAAAGAGAGAAAGAGGAAAGAGCAGAAAGAGAGAGACAGAGACAGAGACAGAGAGATTTTGAATTAGAGAAATTCGATAGAGAAGAAAGACTCCAAATGGAGCAACTAAAAATTAAAATTGAAACTAAAAATAAATTTTGTGCCAGTCAGGAGGTAAAACTGGTGCCTGCATTTGCAGAAAAGGATGTTGACAACTATTTCCAGTGTTTTGAAAAGGTAGCAAAGAGTTGCCAGTGGCCAAAGGAACACTGGCCTCTGATGTTGCAAACTGTCCTCAAGGGTAAAGCTCAACAAGCCTATTCGGCTTTGTCTGCAGATGATTCCTCTGATTATGAAGTTGTCAAAAAGGTTATTTTGAGAGCTTATGAGTTGGTTCCAGAGGCTTACCGACAGAAATTCAGAGGTCTGAAGAGATCTGAAAATCAGACTTATGTGGAATTTGCTTTTAATTTCCAATTTATGTGGAATTGAAGAATTCAAGAACTGTGTTAAGGATGATGTTAAGACCTACCTTAATGAGAAGCAAGCACTGAACTTGCAATCAGCTGCCAAATTTGCAGATGAATATGTTCTCACTCATAAGTCCAAATTTCAGTCTAGCAGTAACAATAAATGGTCCCAATTTCAGAAAAAGGGTTACGGTGATACCCAAGATTCCTCACCCAAAGACAAAGACAAATCTGGTGATGGTGCTCAGAAATCCAGTAACAGGTCTGATCAAAGTGTGAAAGCTGACAGTGACAAAAGTGGTCTAGTTTGCAGTTATTGCAAGAAATCTGGTCATGTTACAACTAACTGTTGGTTCCTTAAAGCTAAGAAAGAAAAAGAAAAGGATACCAAACCAAATGCCTTTGTGAAAACAAGGTTAGAAACCCCTGTAGTAGATAACCAATCTGCTAAATTGCCTACTTCTTGTGGGGCTAAAAAGCCTAATACAGCTGACTTTGTGAGGGAGGAATTTCTTCCATTTGTGTCAGAGGGATTTGTGGCTCTGAATGAGCATACTACTCCTGTCCCCATATATATCCTAAGGGATACCGGAGCTTCTCAGTCACTTTTGTTGATGGACTCCTTGGAGTTACGTGATGAGACCGCTTCAGGGGATTTCATACTTGTACAAGGTATTGAAGGGAGGACTGTATCTGTACCCCTGCGCTCTATATTCTTGAAGTCAGATTTAGTTACAGGACAGGTAAAGGTGGGACTTATGTCAAGTCTACCTATAAAGGGTGTTTCTCTGTTGCTAGGCAATGACCTGGCTGGGGGCAAAGTAGTTCCCCCTGTACATCTTACTTCACAGCCGAGCACTGAAAATGGGGATGAGGACCCATCTCTGTATCCTTCTTGCGCAGTGACTCGTGCTATGGCCAAGAAGGCTAAAGAAGATGATGTTGTGGTGCCGTCCAGTACATTGAATAGTCAGGACTCAGGTGGTTCGCCTCATGACTCTGATTGGCCTACTATGGTTTCTCCGTTTGAGGACTTATCAGATACTTTTATCAGTTCTCTATTCAGCCAGCCGGATGGGTCTGGTGATTCTGATGTGTCTGGAGACTTGTCTCTGTCCAGAAAGCGGTTGATTGAGGAGCAAACTAATGATCCTGAAATTTGTGTACTAAAGAAGAGGGCCCTTCCTGATAAAGAAATAGACGCAGTTCCAGTTGGGTATTATCTCAAGGATGGTGTGTTGATGCGGAAGTGGCGCCCTCCTGATATCCCTGCCAATGCAGATTGGGCAGTGGTCAGGCAAATTGTTGTTCCGAAGGTCTACAGGAATGAGATCTTAACAATGGCTCATAGTTTACCTTTAGGAGGTCATCTTGGTGTTAACAAGACTGTTGATAAGATCATGAAACACTTCTTTTGGCCTGGGCTTCGGAAAGACGTTTCCTACTTTTGCAAAACCTGTCACACTTGTCAGGTAGTTGGAAAACACCAGTTAGACCCACCTGTAGCTCCATTGCAGCCTATCCCAGCATTTGGGGAGCCATTCTCTAGGGTCATTGTTGATTGCGTTGGTCCATTACCCAAGACTAGATCTGGAAATCAGTACTTGTTGACAATCATGTGTGCATCTACCAGATTCCCCGAAGCCATACCTCTACGTAACATCAAGGCAACTGCAATCTCGAAGGCTTTGATAAAGTTTTTCACGTTGTTTGGCCTTCCCAGGGAAATTCAGTCAGACCAGGGTAGCAATTTCACTTCAGGATTGTTTCAGCAGGTTGTGTATGAACTAGGTGCAAAGCAGATTCTTTCTAGTGCCTATCATCCAGAAAGTCAGGTTGCCTTAGAGCGGTTTCATTCCACTCTCAAGACAATGATGAGGACTTATTGTTATGACCATGAGAAAGACTGGGATGAAGGGGTTCATTTGCTGTTGTTTGCAGCTAGAGAAGCAGTGCAGGAGTCTACTGGATTCAGTCCATTTGAGCTAGTGTTTGGTCATGAAGTGAGAGGACCTTTGCTATTATTGAGTGAACAATGGCAAGAGGAAGAGCCGCAAATCAGTCTGTTAGACTATGTTAGCAAGTTCAAGGAAAGATTGCGTGCAGCTTGTGACCTTGCCAAAGAGAACTTGAAATCAAGTCAGGGAAAAATGAAAACTTGGTATGATCATAAGGCTAGAAGCCGTGAGTTTAAACCAGGAGACAAGGTCCTTGTGTTGTTTCCCTTGCAGTCCAATCCATTGCAGGCTAGATTTCATGGTCCTTATGAAATTCTGACAAAACTCAATGATCTCAATTACATTGTGAAGACTCCAGATAGGAGAAAACCAAAACAATTGTGTCATATTAACATGCTAAAGCCTTATCATGACAGAAATGCTAGGGTTGCAGCTGTCATTTCAGATTCTCCAATGGTCGAAACGTGTGAAGATGAGGGGGAGTTTCAAGATGATGAACCAAGAATTGTAGCTGAAGTTCTTTCATGTAAATTGTCAAACACTGAAGTGTTGCAAAATCTTGATGTAAAACTCCAGCACTTAGAACCCTCACAGAGAGATCAGTTTGAAAGGTTGATCAAGAAATATGAGGATTTGTCTCCTGATGTTCCAAAGAGAGTTACTATAGCCTCTCATGATGTAGATGTTGGTGATGCCAAACCAATAAAACAGCATCCATACCGGATGAATCCTGAAAAGAGAAAGATTGCTGAGAAAGAGGTTGAGTACATGTTAAAACATGATATTATCAGACCCTCCAACTCCGATTGGAGTTCACCCTGTGTGCTAGTTCCAAAACCTGATGGAAGTACTAAATTCTGTACAGATTATTGCAAAGTCAATGCTGTAACTAGAACTGATGTGTTTCCAATACCTAGGATTGATGATTGTATTGATAGTGTAGGGCAAGCAAAGTTTCTGACCAAGATTGATTTATTGAAGGGTTATTGGTGTGTGCCTTTAACTGAGAGGGCCAAGAGCATCTCTGCTTTTGCCACACCATCTGGATTGTACCAGTATGAAGTCCTAACTAACCAACTGAAGAAAGGCGTAAAGTTCACCTGGGATGATGCATGCCAGAGAGCCTTCGATCGCCTGAAGTCTCTGCTGTGTCACTTCCCCGTGCTCAAATCTCCTGACTTCAACAAACCGTTCTCCATCGCGGTCGATGCTAGCGACCAAGCTTGTGGATCTGTGCTCCTACAGAGAAGAGACTCTGATGACATTGAGCATCCCGTGGCATACTTCTCCAGGAAGTTCAATCGCCACCAAAGGAACTATTCCACAATAGAGAAGGAACTGTTGGCTCTGGTCCTTTCTTTACAACACTTTGAGGTTTATGTTTGTACAGGACAAAAGCCAATGATTGTGTACACTGACCACAATCCGTTAATGTTTTTGAGTAAGATGAAAAACAAGAATCGGAGATTGTTGAATTGGAGTTTGATTTTACAGGAGTTTGACTTGGAAATTAAGCATGTGAAGGGTACAGACAATGTAATTGCTGATTGCTTATCCCGTGTTTGAATGTGTATATCATGTGTTTGAATATTGTATGATATGTATATATAGACAAGTGTTCACTTAACCATTTTGTATTGAAAAGAAAAATTTTGCCTTTAATAGTCAAACTTTTTCCCTTCTGGAATGGAGGTGTAATGTGAATATAGGCCACTAGATGGCAGTATTTACCTTTTTTTTATTAAGCTCAGACTGGAGTCATGTTTGGACATGTCCTGGACATGTCTGGGGCAAGTCTCAGAAAATTAAAAAAAAGAGGTCTAAATGTGGGTGGGGTCTGCAAAAGAGTATATAAGGAAAAGAATTGAGACAGTAAAGGAGTAGGAGAAATTGCAAGAAGATGACCAGACCTGCCATTCTGTTCAAGACCTGTGACGTTTCTTTTGTGGATTTCTTTGCCTGTGTCTGAGCATTTTCTTCATCCAGGACATCACCAACCACCCCAACAAAAAGGGACTGTAATTATTTCTGTTTTTTTGATGTATTCAATCTTGGTCTTTAGTTGTAGGTTGTTATTAGTCTTTGTCTTTGTTAAAAATTAAATGTGTTTCAGTTGTTAAAACTGTGTTTGTCATCCCTTGCTGTTGCTGTTGTGTTATAAATGTAATAACAAATTGGGGCCATAACAGCACACACATGCACACAGACGTGCACACCGTGACACGCACACTCACACAAGAAAACTCACTACATACAAGTACATGTAACAGCTGCTGTAGTGTTTTGCCCTGTATTACCTCTGAATCGTGCAGTGCCCCGTTGTCAGCGCACTGCTCAAATTCATCCTCCCCAGCGATGTTTCCCTTGGTGACAGATAGATTCTTCTGCACCTATATTGTATATTTTCGCCTCTCTTTCAGCATGTGTCGTGTCCGGTGATTTACTGCTGATGCCCTATTAGTCAGCAGGTCTCTCTATGCTTGCTCTGGAAAAATGTGAAATTTCACTGTACACCACATTACTCACTAATCTGTCTCTCACTCCGGCTTCCCTCTTTGTCTGTCTCTCTGCATCTCTCACTCTTTCTCAGTCTCTCTCTCTCACACTCTGCAGTTTGACACTGGGATATACAGTATTTACCTCAGTACCGTGGAACACTTGTGTCAGGTAGTTTAAGAGACATGGCCCTGTCTGATACAGAGGCTTCTTCACCAGCTGTCTCTGTTTGAGCAAGCCGCCATTATGGGACACGGTGTGTGTGCCCCTCTTTGACAATCCCCGCCTGGAGGGTTACTTCAGATGGGGGGGGGGCATGATAGATAATGGGTACGCCACTCCCGACCAGTGGGTAATGACCCTCAGTGCTAGCCTTGTCTGGCACTCCGCATTTCCCGTCTTTTTTACTCTACCGCTATTGGTTCGGTGACAGGTGGGGAGAAGGTGATGAGAGCCGTGATGTCATGATGGCGTGGCTGTCTCCCTCCAGATTGTGATTCCCACTGGCCTGTTATTGTAAATGGTTTGTTTTTTAGAGTTTTTGGGATGAATGGAGGAGCAGGTTTGTCCTGTCTCCTGCTCGTGACCTTGGCCCCGCCCTCCTATCAGGCGGGTGGTGATGAGGGGGGGGGGTGGGGGTCAGTATCTAACTCCTCCCACAGCATCCCTCCTCCAATCCGGGACCCCACTGGGAGGGAGATTGACAGAACAGCTCCCCCTCCCCCCAGGAGCAGCTGGGCTTGAAAAGAGTCAGTCACTTTGATCCGAGGGGATTTGAGACGGGGAGGGAGGAATAAAAAATTATTTAAACACAAAAGGCTGTGCGGCTGGGGCTGTCGAAAGGGATTTGGGGGAATTTCAATGCCCCCCCCTCCGCCTTTCTAACCCCAGAAGCTCTGTACTACCATCGCCTCCATATTACAGTAACAGTAACACTTGCCTGGCTGTGCCCTGTCCTCCGGGTCTTTATCACTGTACTCTGGTGTATGATCGTCCAGCCATTTTTACTGCTTTTTGGTTCTGCTTGCTCTTTAAAAAAATGTAGAGAAACATGCTTGGAGGTTGTGGGGTGTCCCACAGCTGATGGGAGACTGCATTGCACCTGCCATCTCCATGCAAATAGCCGTAAATGTTAGCTTAAAAAGACAGTAAATAACCCCAAATGTTAGTGTAAAAGTACAGTAAATAACCCCAAATATTAGTGTAAAGATACAACAAATAACTCCTAAATGTTAGAGTAAAAATACAGTAAACCCTAAATGTTAGTGTAAAATACAGTAAATAACCCCAAATGTTAGTGTAAAAGTATAGTTCTCCTCTCTCTCTCTCTCTCAGTGCATTTCCTCTGTTCCCCCATCTCTTGCTGCTCTTACGGGGCGAGGGGTGTGACTCTTGTTGGGGTACAGCTCCAGGTTTGAGGTGCTAGCTTGTGTGAGAAGTTGGAGCTGTGCTTATGCTCTCACTGTCACCAAAATCATTGTGGGCTTCTGTCTGTCTGCATGTCTGTGTGTCTGACTGCTTGCATGATGGAGACAATCTTTCTTTTTCTCTTTCTCGCTCTTTCCTGCTCCCCCTCTCTTTTTCTTTCCTCATGTCTCTGTCATGATGTCTTCAAAGGCAGCTAGGAAGACCTCTCAAGAGCTGCATGGCCTTTGTGGAGTGGGTATGGGGGGCTGGGGGTGGGGGCGGGGTTTCTTGTTTTCCTGGTGAAGACGAGGCAGAAGATCTTTGCAGAAAGAAGGTGAGTATTTCAGAGAACTCCTGAGGATTTTGAGATGCGGATTAGGGCAGATTATTCTGTGTCAGGTGCCTCTCGGTGTGCACGAGAGCGTGCTCAAATCCCTCTTCTCCTCACACGTCCTGGCCTTCCGAAATTCTTGCCAAAAGGGGTCGCTAACATCTCACCAAATCCCTGGAAATTTGCATTGCACTGGAGCGCACACACACACACACACGCTCACACGCACACACACACACACGTACACACACACTCAGACACATGCACACGCTCTCACATACACACACACACACACAAACGCGCGCACACACACAAACATACGTGGATGCACGCACGTCCACACATGCACACACCCGCACACACGCACTCACACACACGCACACACACACACTCGATCACTCGCACACACATACATGTGCACGCATGCACACACACAAACACACGAATGCACTCTCACACACACACACACACACACACACACACAAACCATAACACACTCACAGACAGACAGACTCACAGACAGGAGCACACCCCTGCTCAGTGTAACTCACACCCTGGTCTGAAGCTGTTCCCTTGTATCTGCAGTTTGTCACACAGGGTTTGCTGGATCTGCCTCCACAGGGCTGATTAGCACAGCACCCCCCGCCAATCACCGCCAAACTCCTCCCCCTCCTCTTCCTTCCCTTGACCCCTATCTAAATCACACCATGGGGGTGGGGGCCGTGTATGACCAAAAAGCAGGTCTGCACCCTTTTCCCAGTCATTGCCCCAACGCACCCCCCTCCCCCAGAGCATTCATAAACTGTCTCACACCTACAGCGCAAAACGCCACCCTGAGCTGTACGCTCTTCTCCCTCAGCCAAAACCCACATTTCCTTAAATTTCAATTCGCTCTGGGAACACAAACTCCTCTGTACATTATCAAAGCAGTTAGTGGTTAATAACGTTGACAATAATCACCAGCTGCATACACAAAGAATGATCCATTTAAACTGCTATGGCTAGACACAATAATTGCTCCCTTTTTTTATTTCACAATTGAAAGAACTTTGATTCATTTTCTGTGTATATCATGTCATATTTGAATAATGAATAATCAAATATTTTATCACATTGAAGGTCTGTTCCCTAATTTAATCGAGGGAACACTGTGCAATCTTATTGGTAATTTTTTTAGGAGAAGAATTAAATTTAGCTCTTTTTCCTGAATTTATTGGCTTGAATTTCAATCGATAAGAGGCCCTGAGGGAGTAATGCTTCTATTAATGTTTTGACATATTATAATTTATCTTGTGGCAGGAGAGCTTTTCTTTTTTGCTTTACAGTATGTTATGGCCCCAAATTTGTTATTACATTTATAACACAACAGCAACAGCAAGGGATGACAGACACAGTTTTAAAAACTTAAACACATTTAATTTTTACACAAAGACAAAGACTAATAACAACTAACTAACTGACCAAGATTGATTAGTAAAAAAAACAGAAATATTTACAGTTTCCTGGTGATGTGCTGGGTGAGGAAAAAAAAACTCAAACACAGGCAAAAATCCACAAAAGAAACTTCACAGGTCTTGAACAGAAATGACAGGTCTGGTCACACGTATCCTTCCTTTTGCAATTTCTCCTACTACTTTACTGTCTCAATTCTTTTCCTTATATACTCTTTTGCAGACCCCACCCACATTTAGACCTTTTTTTTTTTTAATTTTCAGTGACTTGCCCCAGACATGTCCAGGACATGTCTAAACATGACTCCAGTCTGAGCTTAACAAAAAAAAAGGTAAATACTGCCATCTAGTGGCCTATATTCACATTACACCTCCATTCCAAAAGGGAAAAATTTTGACTCATAAAGGCAAAATTTTTCTTTTCAATACAAAATGGTTAAGTGAACCCTTGTCTATATATACATATCATACAATATTCAAACACATGATATATATATACACATTCAAACACGGGATAAGCAATCAGCAATTACATTGTCTGTACCCTTCACATGCTTAATTTCCAAGTCAAACTCCTGTAAAATCAAACTCCAATTCAACAATCTCCGATTCTTGTTTTTCATCTTACTCAAAAACATTAACGGATTGTGGTCAGTGTACACAATCATTGGCTTTTGTCCTGTACAAACATAAACCTTAAAGTGTTGTAAAGAAAGGACCAGAGCCAACAGTTCCTTCTCTATTGTGGAATAGTTCCTTTGGTGGCGATTGAACTTCCTGGAGAAGTATGCCACGGGATGCTCAATGTCATCAGAGTCACTTCTCTGTAGGAGCACAGATCCACAAGCTTAGTCGCTAGCATCGACCGCGATGGAGAACGGTTTGTTGAAGTCAGGAGATTTGAGCACACGGGGAAGTGACACAGCAGAGACTTCAGGCGATCGAAGGCTCTCTGGCATGCATCATCCCAGGTGAACTTTACGCCTTTCTTCAGTTGGTTAGTTAGACTGAGAGCAATCTCAGCAAAGTTCTTGCAGAACTTGCGGTAGTACCCGATCATTCCAAGGAAGCGGCGCAAAGCTTTTTTGTTGTCAGGAACTGGAAAGTCCATGATGGCTTGGACTTAAGCATTTATGGGTGCCACCTTACCCTGGCCTATGACGTAGCCAAGATAGGTGACAGTAGCACAACCAAAGTCACTCTTGCTCAGGTTAACAGTCAGGTTAGCCTGGGTCAGGCGCTGGAACAACGTCTCTACATCTTTTAGATGTTCTTCCCAGGAGTCACTCCATGTGATCAGGTCATCGATGTACGCACCCGTGTGTGGCAATCCGGCGATTGTAGACTGTATCATCCTTTGGAACGTGGCTGGGGCATTTTTCATGCCAAAGGGTAGGACTTCATACTGGTACAATCCAGATGGTGTGGCAAAAGCAGAGATGCTCTTGGCCCTCTCAGTTAAAGGCACACACCAATAACCCTTCAATAAATCAATCTTGGTCAGAAACTTTACTTGTCCTACACTATCAAAATATCATCAATCCTAGGTATTGGAAACACATCAGTTCTAGTTACAGCATTGACTTTGCGATAATCTGTACAGAATCTAGTACTCCCATCAGGTTTTGGAACTAGCACACAGGGTGAACTCCAATCTGAGTTGGAGGGTCTGATAATATCATGTTCTAACATGTACTCAACCTCTTTCTCAGCAATCTTTCTCTTTTCAGGATTCATCCGGTACGGATGCTGTTTTATTGGTTTGGCATCACCAACATCTACATCATGAGAGGCTATAGAAACTCTCTTTGGAACATCAGGAAACAGATCCTCATATTTCTTGATCAACCTCTCAAACTGATCTCTCTGTGAGGGTTCTAAGTGCTGGAGTTTTACATCAAGATTTTGCAACACTTCAGAATTTGACAATTTACATGAAAGAACTTCAGCTTTAATTCTAGAATCATCATCTTGAAACTCCCCCTCATCTTCACACGTTTCGACCATTGGAGAATCTGAAATGACAGCTGCAACCCTAGCATTTCTGTCATGATAAGGCTTGAGCATGTTAATATGACACAATTGTTTAGGTTTTCTCCTATCTGGAGTCTTCACAATGTAATTGAGATCATTGAGTTTTGTCAGAATTTCATAAGGACCATGAAATCTAGCCTGCAATGGATTGGACTGCAAGGGAAACAACACAAGGACCTTGTCTCCTGGTTTAAACACACGGCTTCTAGCCTTATGATCATACCGAGTTTTCATTTTTCCCTGACTTGATTTCAAGTTCTCTTTGGCTAGGTCACAAGCTGCACGCAATCTTTCCTTGAACTTGCTAACATAGTCTAACAGACTGATTTGCGGCTCTTCCTCTCGCCATTGTTCACTCAATAATAGCAAAGGTCCTCTCACTTCATGACCAAACACTAGCTCAAATGGACTAAATCCAGTAGACTCCTGCACTGCTTCTCTAGCTGCAAACAACAGCAAATGAACCCCTTCATCCCAGTCTTTCTCATGGTCATAACAATAAGTCCTCATCATTGTCTTGAGAGTGGAATGAAACCGCTCTAAGGCACCCTGACTTTCTGGATGATAGGCACTAGAAAGAATCTGCTTTGCACCTAGTTCATACACAACCTGCTGAAACAATCCTGAAGTGAAATTGCTACCTTGGTCTGACTGAATTTCCCTGGGAAGGCCAAACAACGTGAAGAACTTTATCAAAGCCTTTGAGATTGCAGTTGCCTTAATGTTACGTAGAGGTATGGCTTCAGGGAATCTGGTAGATGCACACATGATTGTCAACAAGTACTGATTTCCAGATCTAGTCTTGGGTAATGGACCAACACAATCAACAATGACCTTAGAGAACGGCTCACCAAATGCTGGGATAGGCTGCAATGGAGCTACAGGTGGGTCTAACTGGTGTTTTCCAACTACCTGACAAGTGTGACAGGTTTTGCAAAAGTTGGAAACGTCTTTCCGAAGCCCAGGCCAAAAGAAGTGTTTCATGATCTTATCAACAGTCTTGTTAACACCAAGATGACCTCCTAAAGGTAAACTATGAGCCATTGTTAAGATCTCATTCCTGTAGACCTTCGGAACAACAATTTGCCTGACCACTGCCCAATCTGCATTGGCAGGGATATCAGGAGGGCGCCACTTCCGCATCAACACACCATCCTTGAGATAATATCCAACTGGAACTGCGTCTATTTCTTTATCAGGAAGGGCTCTCCTCTTTAGTACACAAATTTCAGGATCATTAGTTTACTCCTCAATCAACCGCTTTCTGGACAGAGACAAGTCTCCAGACACATCAGAATCACCAGACCCATCCGGCTGGCTGAATAGAGAACTGATAAAAGTATCTGATAAGTCCTCAAACGGAGAAACCATAGTAGGCCAATCAGAGTCATAAGACGAACCACCTGAGTCCTGACTATTCAATCTGCTGGGCGGCACCACAACATCTTCTTCTTTAGCCTTCTTGGCCATAGCACGAGTCACTGCGCAAGAAGGATACAGAGATGGGTCCTCATCCCCATCTTCAGTGCTCGGCTGTGAAGTAAGATGTACAGGGGGAACTACTTTGCCCCCAGCCAGGTCATTGCCTAGCAACAGAGAAACACCCTTTATAGGTAGACTTGACATAAGTCCCACCTTTACCTGTCCTGTAACTAAATCTGACTTCAAGAATATAGAGCGCAGGGGTACAGATACAGTCCTCCCTTCAATACCTTGTACAAGTATGAAATCCCCTGAAGCGGTCTCATCACGTAACTCCAAAGAGTCCATCAACAAAAGTGACTGAGAAGCTCCGGTATCCCTTAGGATATATATGGGGACAGGAGTAGTATGCTCATTCAGAGCCAAAAATCCCTCTGACACAAATGGAAGAAATTCCTCCCTCACAAAGTCAGCTGTATCAGGCTTTTTAGCCCCACAAGAAGCAGGTAATTTAGCAGATCGGTTATCTACTACAGGGGTTTCTAACCTAGTTTTCACAAAGGCATTTGGTTTGGTATCCTTCTCTTTTTCTTTCTTAGCTTTAAGGATCCAACAGTTAGTTGTAACATGACCAGATTTCTTGCAATAACTGCCAACTAGACCACTTTGGTCACTGTCAGCTTTCACACTTTGATCAGACCTGTTACCGGATTTCTGAGCACCATCACCAGATTTGTATTTGTCTTTGGGTGAGGAATCTTGGGTATCACCGTAACCCTTTTTCTGAAATTGGGACCATCTATTGTTACTGCTAGACTGAAATTTGGACTTATGTGTGAGAACATATTCATCTGCAAATTTGGCAGCTGATTGCAAATTCAGTGCTTGCTTCTCATTAAGGTAGGTCTTAACATCATCTTTAACACAGTTCTTGAATTCTTCAACTAACACCATCTCTTTTAGTGAGTTGAAATCATCCTTGACCTCCATAGAAGTACACCAGCACTCAAAGCAAACCTTCTTCTCATTAGCAAATTCAACATAAGTCTGATTTTTAGATTTCTTCAGACCTCTGAATTTCTGTCGGTAAGCCTCTGGAACCAACTCATAAGCTCTCAAAATAACCTTTTTGACAACCTCATAATCAGAGGAATCATCTGCAGACAAAGCCGAATAGGCTTGTTGAGCTTTACCCTTGAGGACAGTTTGCAACATCAGAGGCCAGTGTTCCTTTGGCCACTGGCAACTCTTTGCTACCTTTTCAAAACACTGGAAATAGTTGTCTACGTCCTTTTCAGAAAATGGAGGCACCAGTTTTACCTCCTGACTGGCACAAAATTTATTTTTAGTTTCAATTTTAATTTTTAGTTTCTCCATTTGGAGTCTTTCTTCTCTATCCAACTTCTCTAATTCAAAATCTCTCTGTCTCTGTCTCTCTCTTTCTGCTCTTTCCTCTTTCTCTCTCTCAAATTCTCTTTGTTTTTCTTTTTCCTCCCTTTCAATCTCTAGCATTTTTAATTTAAGTTCCATTTCTATATTTGGATTTTCCACTGGAAACTGTTCCAGATCTCCGGGTGCAAACACATTTTCATCAATGTAATATTCAACTATCTCTCGAGCCAGTCTTGCTTTTCGCATGGCTGGTTTCACCTCTGTCAGCTCTAAATGTCTGCAAATTTCTAGCAGTTCTGTCTTTTTAAAAGACTTCAAAACCCCTACGGTTGGTGATGCCAAGAAATCATCCATTGCTGTTGTCAATATATATGTATTCAATTAAAAAAAATCAATTTTACAATTTGAAATGTTAGATTTTCAATAAATTACTCACAAAATAGTCTATCCCGGACGAGTCCCCAATTTGTTATGGCCCCAAATTTGTTATTACATTTATAACACAACAGCAACAGCAAGGGATGACAGACACAGTTTTAAAAACTTAAACACATTTAATTTTTACACAAAGACAAAGACTAATAACAACTAACTAACTGACCAAGATTGATTAGTAAAAAAAACAGAAATATTTACAGTTTCCTGGTGATGTGCTGGGTGAGGAAAAAAAAACTCAAACACAGGCAAAAATCCACAAAAGAAACTTTACAGGTCTTGAACAGAAATGACAGGTCTGGTCACACGTATCCTTCCTCTTGCAATTTCTCCTACTACTTTACTGTCTCAATTCTTTTCCTTATATACTCTTTTGCAGACCCCACCCACATTTAGACCTTTTTTTTTTTTAATTTTCTGAGACTTGCCCCAGACATGTCCAGGACATGTCTAAACATGACTCCAGTCTGAGCTTAACAAAAAAAAAAGGTAAATACTGCCATCTAGTGGCCTATATTCACATTACAAGTATTATCCAACAATAATGATCATGTGATGAATATGAGTAATTATTGGGCTATGTTCTTTTCAGGAAATAATAAATTGCGGTTTCCTTGTATTATCATAATTTTTGTATAGTACTTCCTTTATGTAGTATTATTGTAATTCCTAAGGCATGAATGGTCTCACGCTCCTTTTCTTTTGTAGTGCTACTCCATTTCCAAAAAGGTTGGGACGTTGTGTAAAATGTAAATAAAAATAGAATGCAATGATTTTCAAATGATTTAAACGGTATATTTAATTGAAAATAATACTAGACAACATATCAGATGTTGAAACAGAGAGACTTTTGTTTTTTGAAAAAAAAACAATACACGTTGTAATACGTGTAGAATATGGTGATTGACATTGTCCTACTGGAATAAGCAAGACCTTCCCTGAAATAGACGTTGGGGCAGCAGAATATATTGCTCCACAACCTAAATACAGTATATCGTTCAGCATTAATGTTGTCGTCAAAGATGTGCAAGTTACTCATGCTGTGTGCACTAATGCACCCTCATACTATCATGGATGCTGGTGATGGTCCTTCTCTTCAAGCTGGAGGATGGGGCTTCTGTGATTTCCTAAAATAATTTAATATTTTGTTTGGTCAGACAACAGGACAGTTTTCCTCTCCACCTCAGTCCATCTTATTTAATTAATTATCATTTATTTCTATTATCTTAAATGAGCTCAGGCCCAGAGAAGGCGGCAGCAATTTTGAATCTTGTATATACTGTATATGGTTAAAACTTTACGTAGCAGAATTTTAACGGGCATTTGCGGATGCAACATCAACTGTGTTCACTGAAGGTGGTTTACGGAAGTGTTCCTGAGCCCATGTAGCGATTTCCGCTACAGAACCCAGTCTGTTTTAAATTCAGTGCTGCCTGAGGGCCTGATGATCATGGTCATTTAATATTGGTTTTCAGTCTTGACCCTTGCATACAAAGATTCTCTGAATTTTTTAAATGATGTACTGTAGAGAATTTGAAATCCTCAAATTCTTTGTATTTTAACATTGAGAGACGTTATTTTTACATTTTTTTACTATTTGTCCATGCAGTCTTTCACAGTGATGAAGCCTTGGCCATTTTTGCCTCTGTTTCTACCCAATCATGTTGCTGACCTGTTGTGAATTAAGTGATTCCCAAATGATTGCCTTCTGTTTTATTCACATTTTTCAGTGTCCCAACGTTTTTGGAAATGGGGTTGTATATATAGCTAAATCTCCCAAGTCAATCATGTACTACTTTTCTATAGTGGGATATTCCAGTATTTATCTGTGTCGAGAGTGTAGGGTAGAACTGGGTGGGCTAACATCTCCCCATAGGCAGGTCCTCGGTCACTGCTGGCATCTCCTGTGTTTTACGAAAGCCACATCTGAAGAGAGTATTTTTTTAAATGGCGAGTTTATCTCCTCTATTCATTTCGCCAGATACTTTCTCTCCTGCTCCACACTTCCCCATCCCTCCCTTCTCATGACACTATTCTCTCCATCTCTCTGTGTTCTCTGTCTTCAGCTGATACAGCAGTCCTCTCTCACTCCACCTCCATGGCAAGAAACTGACACAGTCATTTTAAAAACTTTCAGTCGTTTTGCTGGTTCTGTGATTCTATAATCAAGAATCCGGTAGAATATAATAAGTACAGTAATGTTCTGCAAAAGAGGGAGATGGAGAAAACACGGCATGAAATCTTTCGCTCTCTATCTGCCATTTTTTAAAAGTTGTAATTTAACATTTGTATCATAACTGCTGATTGTTATGGCCTGGTTGGGAAGTGGGTCGCTCGTCCCCTTCAAATCCTTATAGAATGAATATGGAGTCTTGATGAAATGAATGAAGTCAGATGTTCGGGGTTTACTTTGAGCATGTGTGCTGTAATTAATTTGGTGGGACCTACAGCTTCTCAGCATCCTGAAAAGCAGGGCAGTGGGTATAAGGCCATATTTTATTCATGCCACGTAAGATGGACGGTTATTCCTGATTCAGCAGTTCTGCAAACAAGACTTATTACACACACCCCATCCTATTAACATATATGTCATCAGTTATAATTCAGATAAAAATGGAATTTAATGGAAATATGACATACAGTTGGGACCATAAGTATATGGACAGTGACACTATTTTCATCACTTTCAACCCTCAATATCTTCTTAAAACCAGGAGTACACCCTCTTCTCCAGAATCAGCCGGTGTGGGTGCAGGCTTTCATTCTAACCAACCAGTCACACACCTGATTCTACTAATCAAGGGTCTATTTCAATTTCAATTAAATTGTATAGTGCTTTTCACAGAGACTGTCACAAAGACGCTTTACAGTGAGAGATAAAGTTACTGAAAGGGCAGTGCCCAGCCTGTTCCCCACTACAGCAAATGAGGTCTCCCAGTAGGGAGAAAAATCCTCGAACAGTGGTGAAAAAAAAATCCCCAGTGAGAAGAAATCTCAGGAGGAAACCGGCAATAGCAGGGAAGCCCATCCTCCGCTAGCTAGCTAATTAATAACAAGATAAAGCAAAATAGGATAAAATGGCAATACAGTTCCATTAAAGTCCATCTAAACAGTGGCATCAGTAGCTCGAGAAAGTGGCATGCCGAGGATGGTGCAGAACTAGATCAGGACTGCATCAGGACAGCAGCACAGGGCTCAGACGTTCCAGGACTCAGGGTTGTGGAGGGAAAGATCCTCGGAAAGAGACAGAAAAAAGTGGGGTGAGGCACTGGATAAAACTACTGCATATTAATAAAAATACAGTCCTGTGTCATGTGCCAAGCGAGAATTTAGGAGCTGACTGGTCAGGAAACAGTCAACACCCCTCCATCCACTTCCTGCAGCACAGAGGCCCTACACTTATTCCAGGCTGGCAGATCACTTTTAATTTTCTGAACACTAGTACCATGTGGCCCTCCCCAGTGACTAAGGCTGTAGCAAGCCCCACTGGCACTGTTGATGCATGCTCAATGCCACCGGCTCCACATGGATTTGCTTAACACAACCACCAGTACCATGTGGACCTCCCCAGTGACTAAGGCTGTAGCAAGCCCCACTGGAACCGTTAATGCATGCTCAGTACCACTGGTTCCACATGGATTTACTGGCTTCCAATATCTTGTGAACATATTCTAAAACAAGGTTGCAGTCAGTCCCACCAGAGCCAATAAATGTTTATACATGACTGATCATAGGCTTCACTAAAAAGAAAAGTTTTTAGCCTACTCTTGAAGATGGAGAGTGTGTCTGAGGCCTGAATTTGTCTTGAGAGATTGTTCCATAAAATGGTGCTTTGTAAGAGAATGCTCTGCCTGCAATTGTAATTCTAGATATATTTGGAATAATCAAGTACTCAGGACCTTGGTGGGGAGTAAGGAATGAGAAGACTGCAAAGATATTCCGGGGCCAAGTCATTTAAAGCTTTGTAAGTTAGTAATAGCATTTTGTACTCAATTCTGAATTTTACAGGCAGCCAGTGAAGATTTTTGAGCACCGGGCTAATGTGATCATATTACTTAGTCCTAGTCAGAACCCTAGTGGCAGCATTCTGCTCTAAGGGGTCTCTTCTCCCATTAGCGCGCAAGTCCTTTTTTACGCAATTCGAGTTAAGCGCTTTTGAATTACACGTATTCTCCCCTACTCGCTTTGATCACGTCTACAGCACTTAACTTCAGAATGTAGGTGGCCTTATGAAAGAGGTGTGACTGATCCAAAAGAGAGGCAGACTCTGTACAAAGCTCGTTGATTATGGCTATCAGGAAAACATGGAACAAGCATTTTCTGTTTAACCATGAAAATGCAGTTGTAGTCCATGAAAAACGCAAACCAGACTTTAAATTTGAATATCGTAGGCCTGCTGATAAAACCTCGTATCTCCAAACTGATAAGAAACAAAAACTTCTTTGTCCACTATTCTTACATGCAGAATTAAACATGTTTTATTTCATTTATATTTTAAATTATATTTATCAATTTATATATTTTTTTATATTTATATTTTTCTGTGAAGTTCATCATTTTGAAGATACGAGGTTTTTTCAGCAGGCCCACGATATGCGGCTGTAATAGTAGACCTATGTATGTCTGTGCCAATTACAAGAAGTATTGCAGACATCTCTTTTGCATTTCTTACTCTAGCCACCATGACATTAAAGCTATGCAAACAAACTAATTGCCGCGATAGTGAAATAACACAGAATTTAGCGCTTCTTAACCAGCGTAATCAGAGCATTGAAAATGTGCCCCTCCAACACTACCCTGTTTGTTCTGTGGAAGACAGGGAAGAAGACAAAGAGAAAATTTTAGTGACACAAAAATAACAATCAATGACAATTTATATGATTTCATTTAGAAATTGCGCGCTTGAAATTTCAAACTACGCCGATGTCCGGTTTGCAACTAAAGGACAAGGCAACGCTTTAACAAACGAACGATTCTTACCCCGCACGCGGAAAAATCTGCGGGGCGCTGTAAAAGCCAGGCTCTCTGCACACCGGAGAAGTGTGCACGCAACAGGTGGTGGGCAATCATCATCCCTGGTGCATTTCACTGCACTGGAGGAGGTGGCATCCACTCTTTCTGCAGTGGAAGTGCATGGAGAAGAACTTGGAGTGAATGAAGGAGGGTTACGTAAATTGTTCATTTTTATTTGCCTATGCTCAAAGTATCACTGTGATAGATACTGGAAACAAGCTTAATATGGTTTCAAATATTTATTGTATTTTTTGGCATTTCAAACAGTACATATGCATCATGGGCCGAGCCAGGGAATTTGGCACAGATGCTTAACCCCTTTCTGCAGATGTAGACGCCCGCATCTGTAGACCTGCAAATTTAAGCACGCTGTTACTGTACTCGATCACTAGATGGCACCCCCGGATCAGTTATTGAATGTTCACAAGCAAGCAGACCTTGAACGCGGTTCTGAATATGGGGAAGTTCACTCCACGCCCTGTTTTTCAAGAGCTGCATGAATTAAACTCCTCAGCTAAGCCTGATGTGCAAACGGGTCAGTATCCTTGCCCATAGTATCGATCCAGCAGTTTAAAAAAAACGATATCTTGACACAGAAAAAATCGTTTTCCTCTGTAGCAACCAGTTAAGCCACAGTGAGCCAATAGTATTCCAAGTAATGGTTCAGAAAAATCAGTTTTCTGAGGCAAAAAAATCGACATGTTATTGTTTCTCTCACATTCTACTGTTAATTACAGTCATCACATACAAAGAAATTCGTAGTTCCCTACCGTGGATTTACACGCAGATTCATCCATTGACAATCCAGCGCTTCCTTATATCCACGCGAGTACTGGCGTTGATAGCCAATCACTCAATCATATGCTCAGACTCTTCTGCGTAATTGTTGAGTTACACTTCATGCCGTCGTGAAGTTCCCCTGGTAACAATGTATTGATTGGCTCGTTTCTTATCCAATTCCTGAGTGTTTAAACATTTTAGAGTAAGTGAAACACATTGATTGGACAAACACAGAGCATACAAACCTATGCGTATCAGCAGGCTCGGTTGTATCCTGTCTACGTTATGCACATTACGCGGCTAAAATAGACGCGATTTATGGAAAACACGTTCGCAAAACTGGCCTTGAAGTGTTCAGTTACATTTACAGGATTTAAATGAGATAAGGATATGGTCAATTGGAATTATTCCGAATGAAACAGGACCGGAGGGTTCCTGCTACTGGATACATCGGTCTCTGGAGAAGGGATTCATGAAAAAGGCGAGGCTGCTACTTTTTTTTTTTTTTTTGGAATGTATACGTACTCAACATTCGAATGTCGAGGTTTTTTTACTGTTTAAAACGCGAACTGCTCGTGCATTTGGGTGGACCCCTTGGTACGTTCATTGCACGTTTCTTTTGAATCCAGGGAGTCAATGGATTGTTCCCTGTAAGTGGAGTGTCTGTTCTGTTAAAATAAGGTATATTTCAGAATTCAGATATTACTGAGTTAGTGAGTTGCACTTGTTCCTTATAAGTGTTGAAATGAGTTTGTGAGCTTAGAAGAGGGGACTGGTAGCTTCCATTACAGGGTGAATGTTCTAACCATTTAATAAGAAGTTTATTTAATGCGTGTTTGTGCTGGCTTGGGGGACTTTGAAGTAAAATGGCCAAAACTCTAAACTTTATTATGGAGAAAAGGCATGTTTTGCGTTTGGAGAGGTTACTGGTGACCATTGATATTCAACTGCACTGAGATTGATAAATTCATACTAAACTCAACCAGAAAATCATTTGTTCATATTAAATTTCATGCCTTAAAACTTTATTTGTGTTATATACATGATTTTTTTATGATTTGACAGGACTTAATTTTGAGACTTCGGGGAGACACTTGGATAGCTGTATAATTTGGCTAAAAACATGTAGGTAATCTAGAATGTAATGTTGAGGATGAATTGTACTTGTGGTCAAGGTGTTTATGATCCCAGAAATGTATAGTTTTAAGCCCCAGCAGTTTTTCAATCCTCAGAATTATTTTTTTTTGCAATTTCAATGGTGAATTCTCATGAAGATTTTTTATGTTTGCAGCTCATTTTCTCTACCATAATCATGAAAATTAACTGAAATACTATGTAATTCTAAATGCTGTAAGTGTCTTTTCAGAATTGAGCCACATTTTTCCTCTTTATGAAGCTTAAATCTTGAATTATACAGCATTAAAGTGGGTAACCCATAAATAGCCAAATTTGGCTTCTGCACAAAGGGGTTAATATTCGCGTATCATGATCGCACACAACCTGAACATTAATGCTGTGCCGACATCTGCAGTCTCTGTACATACTCTTATTAGTGGAAGGGGTTCTGATTGCAACGTGAGTACAATCAATGGCTCCCACAACACTGGGGAACCTGGCGACCTGGCTGATGTGGTGCAGTATAGCGTCAACCAACTGTGTCAGACACCTTGACACAGACTCCTGTGATATGTGCGTGACATCACCAGCCACTCACTGGAACGACCCAGATGCCAGGACTGACAGCGCAATTGTGACCTTCATGACCACCGGTACGTTTGTAATTGTCTGTAATGCGTTTGTAATTGAACTAATTGGAGAACAGGCTGTTGCGTAATATCATATGATGATTTCGTTTGATAATTCATTATGGTCATGAGAAATGTAGTTTAGAAATAAGGAAGAACAATGTCTCAATTGAATTGACAATTGAATTCAATTCAACATTCAATTGACAATTGAATGTCTCGATCTTTACCATGTCAAAAAAAATAAAATTAACGTTAAAATTCAGCCGATAACCAACATTAAACGCAATATTCCATTTCGCCTTATGTTGGCGCTTGACTTTAATACAGCCCTCAAAAGCACTTAACAGAAAAAGCGGGTAAGCCAGGGGAAGAATACACGTAAGTGTTATTTGCCTAAGAAACGCCCGGAAACGCCCCGATTTTGGCCTTGCCCCGCCCCAAGTGCGTAACTGCCTTCGAGCGCGTAATGCACAGATTTAAGTCGAGGGAAGAATACGCGTAGGCTGAAAAGCGCGTAGCGCGTATGCGCTTTTTTCGACTTACACGCATGGGAGAATAGACCCCTAATTGAAGACGTTTCAGGGCCCAGCTAGTGCACCCAGACAGTAAGACATTACAATAGTCCAGCCGAGAGGACATAAATGCGTGAATTTTTTCAGCGTCTTGAAGGGACAACATTTTTCTGAGTTTAGATATGTTTCGAAGATGGAAAAAAGCCACTTAAATGATATTTTTGATGTGAGCCTGGAAAGAGAGTTCTGAATCAAGGGTCACTCCAAGGTTTTTTACGGCAGCCTTGGCAGAAACAGAGAGGCCATCTAAGTAAAGAGAAAACTTAATGAATGAGTCTCTAAGAGATTTGGGACCCAGTACCAATATTTCAGTCTTATCTGGGTTTAGTGAAAGAAAAGTTAGCGTCATCCAAGCTTTAATAGCTTTAAGACACATCTCTAATCTAGAAACAGAATCATTTTCACCCAGCTTAAAGGATATATACAGCTGCGTGTCATCTTCAAACAATGGTATTTAACATCAGGTGAATTTATGATATTTCTAAGGGGAAGCATGTATAGAGAAAAAAGCAAAAGGCCCAGAACAGATCCTTAAGGTATTCCAAAGGTAACCTTAGAATACTCTGAACACTTGTTATTTACCCAGACTAACTGAGATCTATCAGAGAGATAAGACTTAAAGCATGAAAGGGCAAGTCCAGGAATACCAACTTGGTCACTAAGCCTTTACTTTAGACTGCCTGAAGTCTGGAAACCCTTGATATCACTCTTCTTCAAGCTGATTATTATCCGTTCATAAGATATTGTTCCAGAATGGCATAGATTTTTTTTTCACAAACTTGTAGTACACCCTCCATATTAAGTCAGGTGAAGTCTTCTCTTTCCCACACAGATAAGCCTTCCCACTGGAGAGTGTACTTCATCTGATCAATTGTTGCAAAGAGTTTTTCTTCACCAAGCAAATAATTGTATAGTTGTGCATGTTATGGCCCCAATTTGTTATGACATATAGAACAGCAAGGGATGACAGACAAAATTTTAAAACTAAAACAGATTTAATTAACCAAAGCACTGACCAAGATTGAAATATTTTTAAAAAATTAGATATTTACGGTCCCATGGTAAGGGAGATGAGGTTGCTTTCTTGCGATGTTCTGGGACAGGAAAATGCTCCAACACAGTCAAAAATCCACAAAAAGAGCTTCACAGGTCTTGAAAATGTATCAAATGTATCCTTCCACTATTTCTCCTTGCAATTTCTCCTACTACTTTACTCTCTCAATTTTTGTCCTTATATACTCTTTTTCAGCCCCTTCCCACCTTCCAGACTTTTTGTCAATTCTCTGGGACTTTCCCCTCTGAGGCATGCCCAGGACATGCCCAAAACCCTAGCTCCAAACTGGGCTTCACAAAAAATGTCAATACTGCCATCTAGTCATTTTCTTTCACATTACACCCAAATTCCACATTCCAAAAGGGAAAAATTTTGACTCATAAAGGCGAAATTTTTTTTTTCAATACAAAAATGGTTAAGTAGACACTTGTGTGTATATATATATATATATATATATATATAATACAATATGCTAATAAACACGTGATATATACACATCCTCAAACACAGGATAAGCAATCCGCAATTACATTGTCAGTACCCTTTACATGCTTAATTTCCAAGTCAAACTCCTCTAAAATCAAACTCCAATTCAATAATCTCTGACTCTTTTTTTTCACCTCACTCAAAAACATTAACAGATTATGGTCAGTACATACAATCATTGGCCTGTACAAATATAAATCTCATCCATGGGATGCTCAATGTCATCAGAGTCACTTCTCTGAAGAACAGAAGCACAGATCCACAAGTTTGGTTGCTAGCATCGATCGCGATGGAGAATGGTTTGTTGAAGTCAGGAGATTTGAGCATGGGGAAGTGACACAGATGAGACTTCAGGTGATCGAAGGCTCTTTGGCATGCTTCATCCCAAGTGAACTTTATGCCTTTCTTCAGTTAGTTGGTGAGACTGAGAGCAATCTCAGCAAAGTCCTTGCAGAACTTGCGGTAGTACCTAATCATTCCAAGGAAGCGGCGCAAAGCTTTTTTGTTGTCAGGAACTGGAAAGTCCATGATGGCTTGGACTTTAGCATTTATGGATGCCACCTTACCCTGGCCTGTGACTTAGCCAAGATACGTGACAGTCGCAAAACCAAATTCACACTTGTTCATGTTAACAGTCAGGTTAGCCTGGGTCAAGCGTTGGAACAACATCTCTACATCTTTCAGATGTTCTTCCCAAGAGTCACTCTATGTGATCACGTAATCGATGTACACAGCCGTGTGTGTTAATCCGGCGAGTGTAGACTGTATCATCCTTTGGAACGTGGCTGGGGCATTTTTCATGCCAAAGGGTAGGACTTCATACTGGTACAACCCAGGTGGTGTGACAAAAGCAGAGATGCTCTTGGCCCTCTCATTTAAAGGCACACACCAATAACCCTTCAATAAATCAATCTTGGCCAGAAACTTTGCTTGCCCTTCTGTATCGATACAATCATCAATCCTAGGTATTGGAAACACATCAGTTCTTGTTACAGCATTGACTTTGCGATAATCTGTACAGAATCTAGTACTTCCATCAGGTTTTGGAACTAGCACACAGGGTGAACTCTAATCTGAGTTAGAGGGTCTGATAATATCATGTTCTAACAACCTCTTGGCTGTGCTGTAGCGCTGTTCGTTGGTGATCATTCTGCTTGAGTTGAGAGAGTAAGTGAGGAAGTTGTGTGGGATTGAAGCTGAGAATTTACGCTTGTGTAAATGGGGCTTTCTGAAAATAATTTGTGTGTTAAGACTCAAACCATAAGAGAGATTAGACAATTTGCTCCCGAGGTATAACCTTTGTCGCAGTAGGGACATGGAGAATCTTCCCTCCATATTTTTCCCCCTTTTTTCCCCCTGTAACAACTCGGGGAGCAAACAGCCAAATTAAGTTGCTAATCTGGTCAAACGAAGGCGAAGGGTTTTTTTTGGGGGGGGGGGTTTCAGTCTCCCGTGAGGAAAGCAAGGTAAGGTAAAGTAAAATAAATTTGAACGCTAAATTTAGAGAATAAATTAAATGCAAAAAAATTGTCTAATTAAGCGAATTGTGCGATATACAAAGTAAAACAGTTTTCAAGGACTGTGGTACTGTCGCCTGGTTTTTCTGTTGCTGATTTAGCAAGCTCTCAACGTCAAGAATATAATTGAATTACCTGAATATCTAACTATAGCCCGGCTTGGTTCATACTTGGTGGCTTGCCTTTCATACAGTCTTCTAGCCAATAAATATTGACATTCACTGGGGTTTTTTAGTCCCCTTTGTTCTCCATCCTGACTGCATTACCGCATAAATGAATTGCCAAGCTTGAATATTAACGCAAACCGGGGTTTTTTGTCTTTCTTGCATTTTATTATTGCGGAAAAGGCTCTTCTGATTAAACATATTGTAAATACCCTATCTTTGAATTTTGCACAGCAAAACTCCGGTTGCTGTGCCTTGATCAGCTGATTAAAGTTTAACTGCTTGTTCGAGTGCTTAGGACAGCTTGTTGGGGGAGGAACTGTGTTTAATTCACTCACAAAGTAAACAACTTGTTTATTCGTCCGTTTTAATTAAAGGGAACCGGGGCTTTACCCTTTTTCTCGGTTACCCTCGGTTGTACTTGCGGCTAGCTAGCTAGATAAGTACTGTTATAGTACATTTTTGGCTGGGGATCTGAGATTTAGTATTTAGATAGTAGGGCAGCAGTCACTTGACTCCTCCGTTCGGTTAGGTTGGAAGTTAAATGGTAAGTTTTTACCGGAGTGCTCCGCCTCCTCCAGTTTCTCCTGGGCATTGGAGCCAGTCTGTTTTATCTGGGTTCTCAGCTAAGGCCTGTGATATTTTTAGTTTATTATATTAGTAGTACTGGGACGAGATAAACTCAAGCTGGCTTATTAGGAGTGCTAATTACATATAGAGTTTGGCTCAATTTGGTATGTCATTTCTGTTAACGGAAACTTGGGGCCGGTTCATTCTCTACGCAAGGTACACGAACGCCAGGCAACGCATCGAGCAATGCAACGTAGCCATCTTGCGTCCTTGCGTAGCAGAGTGTGTACAAATTTTTGTAACGCGACGCATCGACGCATATATTTCCGTGAGATTCCAATAGGGGAGACAAAGCAAATAATGCACCATACGCTGTGTTCAACACACCAAAAAGAAAAAAGAAGGAGGAGAAGGAGAAGACTTTACTGCCCCACATTGCATGAGCAGTGTACTGCTTTTTAACGAGGCACAGCGCAGCAAGGGACGCGCGTTCAGGCTTCTCTGTGAATGGAATGGAACGGACCTGTGCTCGCGTTTGCTCACGTACCTTGCATAGACTATGAACCGGCCCTAAGCCCCTGTTAAAAGAGGCTTATAATCCATTTCCATAGTTTCTCCACAATTTCTATTGTGACTACTGCTCAGGGCTTCTTAGGTTAATAAATTAATAAATTGTGGTGCCTCTGCTTTTGTCTCGGGAGTAGTAATTTCTTTCATCTAGGGAGAGCAAGGTCATTAGGTAGGGGATTCAAAATGTGGCCAAAACTATGTGACGGTTGCAGGATGATCGCACTTTTGGAAAGTGATTTCCAGGGTGGATTTGTCTGCCACTGGTGTCAGCTAGTTGAGCATCTGGAGAGCAAGATCCTTGATCTTCAGGGCCAGTTGGTGGCACGACATAGTTCGCAATCAGTAGAGTTCCTAGAGGAACTAAGAAGTATGTCGTTTAGAGAAATGGTGTGTACGCCGAAGCAGGGTGGTACTGGGATCCCAGAGCAGGTAGGGAGAGAAAGTTGGGAGACTGCAGGTCGACATCACAGGAAAGAGCATGCACGCCGTACAGCGACAGCTTCTCCAGTGGTTGAGGTGTCCAACCGATTCCAGCCCTTGCAGGAACTCGACTTGGCCCCTGACCCTGAGAGTGAAGGGACTGATGAGCAGCAGGGCACCCTGTTGACCTCTACCCCTGAAAAAAGAGAGTTAGTGATAGTGGGGGACTCAATACTTAGAGGAATAGATAGCTTGGTCTGTTTGCGCGACAAGGAGTCTTGTACGGTGTGTTGCCTGCCTGGTGCCCAGGTAGGAGACCTCCTGGAGTGTGCGGACAAACTCCTGGCCAGAGCGGGCAGGGATCCAGTTGTCATGGTCCATGTTGGGACAAATGACATTGGTAAGGGTAGGTTTGAGGTTCTGCAAGGCAAATTTGTGGAATTAGCTGAGAAGCTTAGGAGCATATCCTCAACAGTAGTGTTCTCTGGGATTCTACTGGTACCATGTTCAAGCAGAGGAAAGCAGAGTTTTATCTGGAGGTTTAACACGTGGCTACGAACCTGGTGTAGGAAAGAGGGGTATAGGTTTATGGGGCACTGGAACTTCTTCTGGGACAGGGGTGACCTGTTTAAGCCTGATGGGCTGAACCTGTACCGGAGGGGTACCTTTGCACTGGGCCAGTGTATGTTGAGGGTAGCACAGGATTATTTAAACTAGGGACTTGGGGGGCAGGGACGTTAGTGAGTGTTACACATAGGGAGATGCAGACTTCCCCGATGGAAGCTGACGGCGTTACATGCACTATTGATGATATACTTTTAAAGCAACAAAGCGTAGTGGGGGGCTTGAAGCATCCGCCACATGGGAAATCAAGGGGGAAAAGCATTAGTAACAACCTGAAATGTTTTTATTTAAATGCAAGAAGCATAAAAAATAAATTTCCTGAGCTTGGGGCTGTAATGATTAGTGAGGGCTATGACATAGTTGGGATAACAGAGACATGGCGAAGTGAACAGGATGGAGATGAATATAATATAGAAGGTTATAAGCTCTTTAGGAAGGATAGATGTAATAGGCGAGGAGGGGGCGTAGCAATCTATGTGAACAAAAACATAAATGTACAGGAAATTCCCAAAATTGAACATTCCTTGCCCGGTGAAGATATCTGGGTCAGGCTCATTGGCAAAGACGAGACAGGTTTAAACATAGGAGTGTGCTATCGACCACCAGCTTTGGATGGTACAGTCAATGAAATTATTTTTTTGAGGAGGCTTATGCAAGCTTTTAGAGGTGGAGGGACTATTATTATGGGAGACTTTAATTATCCTGTATCAATTGGGAGATGGTGAAAGGAAAGGGTAGGGGGGAGGAAGAATTTCTTGATGTTTTAAACGATAATTTTTTGGTGCAGTATGTTAACAAACCTACAAGAGAGAAGGCAATTTTAGACTTAGTACTCTGTAATGACCCAGATAGAATAAGCAATGTTGAGGTACTGGAGCCACTTGGGAAAGTGATCACTCTGCTGTTAAATTTGATGTTTCATGGGAAGTTAAAAAGGTGTATTCAAAAACAAAAATTTTCAATTTTAGGCCAGCAGAGTTTGACAGGATGCGCTCATATCTAGGTGAAATAGAACGGGAGACACTCCTGGACTGTGTGTCCGTAAATGAGATGTGGGAAAGATTTAAGGGGGTTTTACTTGAATCACAATGCAAATTCATTCCAAAGGTGTCCAAAAGTAAGCTGAAAAAGCAGAATCCACAGTGGATGACCAAAAGTATAAGTAGGATTTTGAGGGGAAAGAGGAATCTTTATAAGATAAACATAAATGATAACAATGAGAACACTAAGGCTGAATACTGTAGAATGCGGGCTGTGGTCAAAAAAGACCTGAGGAATGTTAAAAGACTGTATGAAAGACAAATTGCAGAGGGGGCAAAAACTAACCCTAAGCGCTCCTTTCAGTACTGTAGCAGAAAAAGGCAAGTTAAAGAGCAGTTTAAGTGCATAAAGAATAAACAAGGATGGCTGCTATATGATAACAAGGATATTGTGGGTGCCTTAAACAGTTCCTTTGTTGAGAATTTTACCTCAGAGGGGGTCTTTATTTGGCCAGAGGGCATGTCCAATGCTTAAGATTATTTAGCGGAAATTGAGGTTCGGGATAATGAAGTATTAGACAAGTAGCATAAACAAAAGGCAGATAAGGCCTTCATTCAGGTCCTGATGGCTTATATCCTAGAGTACTCAGGGAAGTTGGTGAGATCATCTTTAAGCCGCTATCCGCCATCTTCAGACGGTCTTTAGAAACTGGAGAAATACCAAATGATTGGAAACAGGGTAATATAATACCATTATATAAGAAAGTGGACCGTACCAAGCCAGGAAATTACAGGCCAGTCAGTTTAACTTGCATTGCGTGCAAAATATTAGAATCTATCATAAAAGATGAGCTGAACTTATTTCTTGAGCGTTACTGTATCTTGAGGGATAGCCAACAAGGATTTCGTAAGGGAAGGTTGTGCCTGACAAACCTTCTGGAATTTTTTGAAGAGGCCACCAGGACTTATGACCAGAGCAGGGCTTATGACATCATATACTTGGATTTTCAGAAAGCATTCGATACAGTACCGCATAAGAGACAAATTTTTAAAATGAGCTTTATTGGATTTTCAGGAGGTATTCTGGAGTGGATTCAAAACTGGTTACAGGACAGAACACAAAGAGTGGTGGTCAGTGGTATCTCATCTGAGCTGGGTATGGTGGGGAGTGGCGTCCCCCAAGGATCGGTGTTGGGACCCCTGCAGTTCCTCATCTACATTAATGACCTTGATAGGAATATACTACAAATTGGGGGATTTAGCAAATAGTTAAGGGTCCACTAAAGTGATTCAGGATGATTTGGATAGAATCCAGAATTGGGCAGAAATGTGGCAAATTTAATCTAGCAAAATGCAAAGTTGTACATGTAGGTAATAAAAACATTAGATGGGATTACTTCATGGGAGATTTAAAACTGGAATGTGCTGCACACGAGAAGGACCTGGGAGTGATTGTTGACCAAACGTTCACAGGCTCTAGCCATCGTGCCATAGCAGTTAAAAAAGCCAATCGGATGCTGGGATACATTGCCAAAAGTATTGAGTACAAATCTCAGGAGGTTATGCTTCTTTTGTACAACACATTAGTCAGACCACATCTGGAGTATTGCGTACAGTTCTGGGGACCATACTTTGAGAAAGATAAAGAGGCTCAAGATAAGTTTAGAGAAGAGCCACTTAACTTATTCCAGGTATAAAAGATGAAAGCTACGAGAAGAGGCTGAAGATCCTGAATCTCTTTAGTCTGAGGAAAAGGAGACTTGAATGATTTGATTGAGGTCCTTAAATATATTAAAAGAATTAACAAAGTGAATTATATTGGATTCCTTCGGCCAAAATGTTGTGAGTAGAACTCAGGGTCACAAATGGAAGTTGACCAAAGGTAAATTTAGCACTGATATTCGGAAATATTTCTTCACCCAAAGAGTAATTTTGATGTGGAATTGCTTGCCTGACCATATTGTTGAGGCAGAGACCTTAGGGGTTTTAAAGAGCAGGCTTGACTTAAAGCTAGATACCATTGAGTCATTGAGTATCTGAAGGGATATATTCACAATAGTATAAAGAAACTGGCGAGCTTAGTTTGGCTGAATGGCCTGTTCTTGCCATTCATGTTATGTTATGTACTCAACCTCTTTCTCAGCAATCTTTCTCTTATCAGGATACATCCGGTACGGATGCTGTTTTATTGGTTTGGCATCACCAACATCTACATCATGAGAGGGTATAGAAACTCTCTCTGGAACATCAAGAAATAGATCTTTATATTTCTTGATCAACCTCTCAAACTGATCTTTCTGTGCGGGTTCAACGTGCTGGAGTTTTACATCAAGATTCTGCAACACTTCAGAATTTGACAATTTACATGAAAGAACTTTAATTCTAGGTTCATCATCTTGAAACTCCCTCTCATCTTCACAAGTCTCGGCATGGGAGGATCTGAAGTGACAGCTGCACCCGTAGCATTCCTATCATGATAAGGCTTCAGCATGTTAATGTGGCACAACGGTTTTGGCTTTCTTCTATCTGGAGTCTTCACAATGTAATTGAGATCATTGAGTTTTCTCAGAATTTCATAAGGACCATGAAATCTAGCCTGCAATGGATTGGACTGCGAGGGAAACAACATAAGGACCTTGTCTCCCGGTTTAAACTTACGCCTTCTAGCCTTATGATCATACCAAGTTTTAATTTTTCCCTGATTTCAAGTTCTCTTTGGGTAGGTCACAAGTTGCATGCAGTCTTTCTTTGAATTTGTTAACATAGTCTTACAGACTGATATGCGGCTCATTCTCTTGCCATTGTTCACTCAACAATAGCAAAGGTCCTTCCACTTCATGGCCAAACACTAGCTCAAACGGACTGAATCCAGTAGACTCCTGCACTGCTTCTCTAGCTGCAAACAACAGCAAATGAACACCTTCATCCCAGTCTTTCTCATGGTCATAACAATAAGTTCTCATCATTGTCTTGAGAGTGGAATGAAACCGCTCTAAGGCACCCTGACTGTCTGGATGATAGGCACTGGAAAGAATCTGCTTCGCACCTAGTTCATACACAACCTGCTGAGACAATTCGGAAGTGAAATTGCTTCCTTAGTCTGACTGAATTCCCTGGGATAGCCAAACAACGTAAAGAACTTTATCAAAGCCTTCGAGACTTCAGTTGCCTTGATGTTGCATCGAGATATGGCTTCAGGGAATCTGGTAGATGCACAAATGATTGTCAACAAGTACTGATTTCCAGATCTAGTCTGGAAGGGCTCCTCAAATGCTGGGATAGGCTGCAATGGAGCTACAAGTGGGTCTAACTGGTGTTTTAGAACTACCTAACAAGTGTGACAGGTTTTGCAAAAGTTGGAAACATCTTTCCGAAGACAAGGTCAGAAGAAGTGTTTCATGATCTTGTCAACAGTCTTGTTAACACTAAGATGACCTCCTAAAGGTAAACTATGAGCCATTGTTAAGATTTCATTCCTGTAGACCTTCGGAACAACAATTTACTTGACCACTGCCTAATCTGCATTGGCAGGGATATCAGGAGGGCACCACTTCCGCATCAAAACTCCATCCTTGAGATAATACCCAACTGGAACTGAGTCTATTTCTTCATTAGGAAGGGCTCTCTTCTTCAGAATACAAATTTCAGGATCATTGTTTTGCTCCTGAATCAACTGCTTTCTGGACAGAGACAAGTTTCCTGACAAATCAGAATCACCAGACCCATCTGGCTTGCTGAACAGAGTACTGGTAAAACTGTCTGATTCGTCCTCAAATGGAGAAACCATAGTAGATTGAACAGAGTCATGCGGCGAACCACCTGGGTCATGACTACTCAATGTGCTGGACGGCACCACACCATCTTCTTCTTGAGCCTTCTTAGCCATAGCACGGGTCACAGCACAGGAAGGATACAGGGATGGGTGTTCATCGCCATTTTCAGTGCTCAGCTGTGAAGTAAGATGAACAGGGGGAACTACGTTGCCCCCAGGCAAGTCATTGCCTAGCAACAGAGAAACACCCTTGTTAGGTAGACTTGACATAAGTCCCACCTTTACCTGTCCTGTAACTAAATCTGACTTCAAGAATACAGAGCGCTGGGGTTCAGATACAGTCCTCCCTTCAATACCTTGTACAAGTATAAAATCCCAAGAAGTGGTCTCATCACGTAACTCCAAGAAGTCCATCAACAATAATGACTAAGAAGCTCCGGTATCCCTTATATATATATATGGGTACAGGAGGAGAATGCTCATTCAGAGCCACAAATCCCTTTGATACAAATGGAAGAAATTCCTCCCTCACAAAGTCAGCAGTATCCAGCTTCTTAGCTCCACAAGGAGCAGGCAATTTAGCAGATTAATCATCTACTACAGAGGTTTCTAACCTTGTCTTCACAAAGGCATTAGGTTTGGTATCCTTTTCTTTTTCTTTCTTAGCTTTAAGGAACCAACAGTTAGTGATAACATGACCAGATTTTTTGCAATAATTGCAAACTAGACCACTTTTGTCACTGTCAGCTTTCACACTTTGATCAGACCTGTGACTGGATTTCTGTGCACCATCGCCAGATTTGTCTTTGGGTGAGGAATCTTGGGTATCACCATTACCTTTCTTCTGAAATTGGAACCATCTATTGTTACAACTGGACTGAAATTTGGACTTATGTGTGAGAACATATTCGTCTGCAAATTTGGCGGCTGATTGCAAATTCAGTGCTTGCTTCTCATTAAGGTAGGTCTTAATATCATCCTTAAAACAGTTCTTGAATTTTTCAACTAACACCATCTCTTTTAGTGAGTTGAAATCATCCTTGACCTCCATAGAAGTACACCAGCGCTCAAAACAAACCTTCTTCTCGTTGGCAAACTCCACATAAGTCTGATTGTCAAATTTCTTCAGACCTCTGAATTTCTGTCGGTGAACCTCTGGAACCAACTCATAAGCTGTCAAAATAACCTTTTTGACTACCTCATAATCAGAGGAATCATCTGCTGACAAAGTTGAGTGGGCTTTTTAAGCTTTACCCTTGAGGACAGTTTGCAACATCAGAGGCCAGTGTTCCTTTAGCCACTGACAACTCTTAGCTACCTTATCGAAGCACTGGAAATACTTATCAACCTCCTTCTCCGAGAATGGAGGCACCAGCTTTACCTCCTGGCTAGCATGAAATTTGTTTTCAGCTCCTATTTTGATTTTTAGTTGCTCCATTTGGAGCCTTTCTTCTCTAACTTCTGTAAATCGAAATCTCTCTGTCTCTCTCTTTCTGCTCTTTCCTCTTTCTCTCTCTCAAATTCTCTTTGTTTTTCTTTTTCCTCCCTTTCTTTTTTCTCTCCTCTTGCTAATTTTTCTAACTCACACTGCCTTTGTTTTTTCTTTTTCCTGTCTTTCTTTTCTCTCTGTCTCTCTCTCAAACTCTCATTGCTTTTCTTTTTCCTCTACTTCAATCTGTAGCATTTTTAATTTAAGTTTCATTTCTACATTTGGATTTTCCATTGGAAACTGTTCCAGATCTCCTGGTGCAAACACATTTTCATCAATGTAATATTCAACAATCTCTCTAGCTAGTCTTGCTTTTAGCATGGCTGGTTTTACATCTGTCAGCTCTAACTGTCTGCATATTTCTAGGAGTTCGGTCTTTTTAGAAGACTTCAAAACCTCTACGGTTGGTATTGCCAAGAAATCATCGATTGCTGTTGATCTGTCAATATATGTCTAGGAAAATTCAAAAGACAATTTCACAATTTGAAATTTTATATGTTCAGTAAGTGACTCGCACAGTGGTCTATCCCGTACGAGCCCCCAATTTGTTATGGCCCCAATTTGTTATTATATATCGGACAGCAAGGGATGACAGACAGAATTTTAAAACTTAAACAGATTTAATTAACCAAAGCACTGACCAAGATTGAAATTTTTAACAATGAGATATTTACAGTCGCTTGGTAATGGAGATGGGGCCGCTGTCTTGCGATGTCCTGGGGTAGGAAATTGCTCCAACACAGGAAAAAAACCGCAAAAAGAGCTTCACAGGTCTTGAAAAAAGTGACAGGTTCGGTCAAACGTATCCTTCCACTTTTTCTCCTTGCAATTTCTCCTACTACTTTACTCTCTCAGTTTTTCTCCTTATATACTCTTTTCAAGCCACCTCCCACCTTCCAGACTTTTTTTCAATTCTCTGGGACTTTCCCCTTTGAGGCATGCCCAGGACACACCCAAAACCCTAACTCCAAACTGGGCTTAACAAAAAAAAATTGTCAATTTTGCCATCTAGTGGCTTTTTTTTCACATCACATGCACCACAGTTATCTGTGGGCTTCCAGACCTTTGGGTCTTCCTGAGGTCACCTGGATGCTTTTTCCTTAATGAAAGAATTTGGCCAAACCTGATGTTTTTGCGAATTGCATCATCCCCTTCAGAACATGCTGTTGCATACAATAAAATGATATGCAACTGCCTTCATGTTCCTCCATGTCAATGATTCCCCAGAGATTAGTCTAGAGAAAACAAATTTTCTCCAATTGATTTAAAATTTGGTGTGGACCTTGCTTGTGATTAGAGGACAAAGCCAAGAAATTTTGGAAAAAAATTAATTGTTACTAATAATAAAAAGTAGTACTTTAATTATTTTTTTAAATAAAAATAACTCAGTTAATGTTGAAATATGTGTGGTTCACACTGTACATGAAAGGGTTGAGTCCCTTTGGAAAACCATTTTCAAAATCAATCTCCCTTTTTTAGTTCTGTTTGTCACAAGCAAATACAGTGAGTCGCTCTCTCACCTCTTTCAATCAATGCTGCTTACAGTCCGTTTCTGGCCTGAGCCAAACCATTAATGTTAGCTGTAATGAGTGTGATATGATGTTCTTATGAATGCTGTTTCCTTGTTCATAACAGGCAGGACAGAGAAGAAAAGGGATCAGGAATCGCATCACTAAATAACAGAGATGTGATCAGTGCACTGTATGCCTTGATTGATGCGCAGAGTCCATACACTGAGCACTGTGTGACGATGACAGGTTTTCTGCTAGCTTCTGTTATTTGTGTAGGATACGATGGATACTGCGCAATGTAATGGAGTTCACTTCATCTGCAATCTTGAGAAAATGTCAGGGGTCTAGCCTGCTTTGGTGTCTTTGCGTGCACTGCCTCTGTTATGAATTTTATATGAAACAGTTATAAATTACAGTTGATAGCAAAATTATCAAGTGAATAGAATTTACCACGTCTGTCTACTCAGTGAGAAGGCCGATCTTTCGTGTCACTGTGCATCACACCCTGCCTGTAATCTCACCTCCTTTTAGACTGAGTCAGAAATAACTTCTCAGATATCAGGAATATTGCAGGAATTAAAGGTAAATGGGACCTCACAGTTCAGGAACTTGACCAGAAAATCTCAGTGCTATGCTGCTGATGAAGCGGAATGTGACTCCTTTATTTCATTATGCTAACTGGTCCTGTGATGCTGTAAACATGTTTTATAGAACTATGTCTTTTCCCTCAGTTCCCTAGTCTCAAGACTTGCTTGTCTCATAGATTCCCTGCTGAAAAAGGCTCTCCCTTTCCCTTTGGTTTGTCAGGGTGGCGTTAAGCTGCGTATCTGGTGAGCCGTGTGCTTCCCGCCTTTTCCAGAGGGGAGTTGAGGGCGGCGCAGAGCGCATTGCTGGCACTGAGGAGTTAAAGGAGCTGTGTTTTGCATGGCACACAGGGGAGGCAAATGAAGTGCAGTGCACTTACCTCTCCTGGCTGTGGAGAGCTGAAGTAGCACAAATGCCTGTGCTTTTGAGGTGAGGGTTCTTTGCTGTGGGATGTAGAGGAGGGAAAAAGAATTGCAGCAAAACGCTACTTTCAGAGCCTTCCGGAGCTCTCCGAGGCTACACCTCAGACTACAGGGGCTGCACTTGTCGTATAGGTCAGGACTGGCCTCGAGGGTCGAGCTTTGCTGGGACCGGAGGGAGAGTTTTCTCATGTTTTGTCAGAGGAACAGAGGGAAAAAAAACAAAAAAGAGTCACGATCTAAAACAGAGAAGTGAAAGCTCTTTTAGTGAGGACAGGCGCAGAGCCACCAGGGGCCTTATTACCGTTGTCACTCTGAGCTGGCCTTCCCAACCCCGCTTTCATGCAGGTTTCAGATGTAAAAATCCTCAAATGCTCAAACCGTGGGTCATTTTCAGGTGCATAATGATGCCCCAGCATTCCCGATGGCCCCCTCACTGCCCAGGCCTGCCATATGATTTATTAATGTAGCGCTTTCGTCAATATGACTGCGAGTGAGAGGGAAGACTAACGGAGCCCACAGCAAGGGCTTGTTGGCCACACAAGTAGTAGCAGTTTTGCCGTACTCTTTGTGAGTTCCGTGTGTGTGTCTTTTTTTTGTGTGTGTGAGTGTGTATATGAGTGGTTTTAGTATGTCCAAGCTTTGTGTAATATCCCTTATGAAAATATCCTATATTATTCCTACTATGCAAACTATAGTATTACTATAGTTTGCATAGTATAACTATAATAGTTCTACAGCCATCACATAATAACTGTAGTATTAGCACAGTCAACAGTGCAATGATATTTCTATAGTCCACACAACTGTATTGCTGTAGTTTGAGTAACTATAGTATCACTATAGTAATACTACACTATGACGGTGAGAATACCATCTAGTTACTGTAGGATAACTATAGCTTGGAACTATAACAATTTCTCATAAGGGATATGGTGTGGACATGGTGCATGTTTGTGTGAGGGCGTTTGTGAGTGTGCATTTATTATTTGAACGGTGGTTATGGGTGTGGGTGTATACGTGTGTGTACGTGTAGCATGTGTGCTTGCGTTGGCAGTATGTGTGTGTGTGTGTGTGTGTGTGTGTGTGTGTGTGAGTGAGATGAGGGAAAGGTC
This sequence comes from Gymnothorax reevesii, assembly GCA_029721435.1. Classification (NCBI taxonomy): domain Eukaryota; kingdom Metazoa; phylum Chordata; class Actinopteri; order Anguilliformes; family Muraenidae; genus Gymnothorax; species Gymnothorax reevesii. The sequence goes on along the minus strand of CM056587.1, from coordinate 43,139,263 downwards.
TGATTAATTATCGCGGGGCTGCAGTCTGTTCACTCGCCTGCTTCAGCTGGCTGATCCTGCCCTGGGCTGTGTCAGTGGGGCTCATTACAGCTCCCCCATGGGAACTGACAGAAATTGTTAGCGGTCCGTGATGGCCGGTAGTGCTGACCACCTCCCCTGCCTAATCCCCCCCGCCAAAACACACACACACACACTCACACACACACACACACCACTCAGGACAGGAGTGAAGATTTCCCCCGAAACAGCCCTAACGAGGCTTCGAGAGCCACACCTGTAATCCGCTCCTTCCAAAAAGCATGCAGGGAGCGCACCCAGTTCGCGCCTTGATTGGACCGCGGCCGACCCACTGCTGGGCCCATGCATTATTTATGCATGTGCACAATTACGGGCCTCAAGGCATCTCCAAAAGTGTTGCACAAGCTTGCCCGGAGGATTGTTAAATTTTAACAGGCATTGCATAAAATCAAGGTTAGCTTGTTTGATATGTACGGTACGTGAAGGCAAAAACTAGCTTCTCTGGGCTTGCTGGCTCTCAGGGTCAGCTATTCACTGTATAGCCATGCGTAGTGAGCCTGCAGTTTTAAGTAAAGGCAATGTTAGATTCGAGTTTAGGCAATAATTTTATGCGACAGCTATCCTTAATTTTTCCCACAATCACATTTTTTTGCCGCAGGTTAATTTCATAGTTTACAACTGTTTTTCACATCTCTGAAAATGTATCCTGTAAAAATTTACCAGCTAGGACACAATTCTCAGAATTTATTTTCCATCATTTAAATCATTTTTTTCTTGTGAACTGTAGCTCTTTTAACATCATTATCTCTTGGCAAACGCTATTTTAGCAGCTTTTTAGGATGTTAAAATACTTTATTCATGCCGGTTTGCAGCTGCACTTCTGCGCAGCAGTGATTAGCAAAGTGTTTTAATGCCTATTTATTTGTTGTAATAGCATTGTATAAATGGATGGGTTTTCAAAGGACACAATGAGATGATTTTATTACGCTCCACGAGAGGTTGAAAATGGCGAGTGAAAACATCCATGTCTACCTCTTGTGTTTGGTGTGTTTGGGAAAGTTAGCCCTTCCTTTGTATTCCTTTTTCTATTTTTCACATAGAAAAGTACAAAAAACCCAAGACAATTCTGGATCAATTGGAAGGGGCCTTGGAAAAGCAGTGAATTCCTGAAGCGTGAGGTCACGCACGTCAGCGTTTCCAAAGGAACACTTGAACACGAGCCTTTTACTCACAATGGTTAATTTATGCAGGAATAAAAAGGCGATTGATAGCAAGGCCATGGCACGAGCATTCTGCCTTCCTTCGCTCCGTTCAGCGAAATTATCAGTGGCGGTCAGATTTACATCAATCCTGCTCACAGCCGAGAGAGAGAGACAGAGAGAGAGAGAGAGAGAGAGAGCTGTTTCACGTTAAGGCTAATAAAACAAAACTTTGGCTTAATTCTCATGTTAATATATAGCAGAGAAACACCCATCATCTTACATCACCCTGTAGCCCAGATATGACCAAGGAAATTTATGGAATAAAAAGTCTAGTTTTAAATGAACGGCATGATTGGCAAAGTAATGGAATTCTGGGACAGGTAACCCTACAAATTAGCAGAAAGTTATAATGGTATTTATGCCCAAAACTTTTTTTTTAACTAAATTTGAAAACAGATGGAAGTATCAGTATTCTTCAGCTGTCCCTGTGCACTTCAGCTGCGCAAAAGCCAACCCTTCCTTGTACATTGGCAAGAATTTAACAGTATCTGTTTTGAAGTATTACTTCAAGGATAAGGGGGGGAAAGTATAGAACTACTTGACCTTTCTGCTGGTAATTGCTCTTGATTTGATGGCGAAAGTTTGAATAAGATTTTCTTGATTTTAAAAAGAGATGATTGCAAATTTATTTCAACTTTGATCACTCCTGCTAATGATGAGTCCTCAACCCAAAGTACTGTATTGCAATCACAGGTCATGACATCAGAGAGGAAGCAATTTAAAGCAACCATCTTCCTCCTCTGACATTATTTCGTTCCTGTTAGTTGCTGTATTGGTATCATTTGGTTTTTTTTGTTTTCGGTTTTTTTTTTGCAATACTTCAATCAAAGGATTGTAAAAGTGCTGACTTGAATTTTGGGTATGGAGGGTTAGACAAAGATGGCGGGTTGGATCCTCTCCCTAGCTTTGGCTTGCTGTTGTGCTCTGGTTTTTTCTCAGCAGGTGAGTGTTTGTGATAAGAGACTTTCATGTAGTCTGTCCGCATCCCTGCTGCCTTACCTCGTTCTCTCCACTGGAAATCCCAACGGCCAAAGCCCATACTTCCTGAACTCCAACTCACTCTCCGTGTGTTTCTCGCTGTAGTACATCATCTACTGGTACTATGAAAATACTTATTTTTCTATAACATTGTATTCAAAAACGGTTACAACCAACCAATATGGTGACCAGCTCCAGCTATTAATAACATAACATAATATACTCAGCAACAAAAGTTTCTGTGACACCATTTATGTGTATGTTATAAATGACACGCAAAGATCTCAATGCAATCAATATGTTTATTTAACAGGAGAAACACCGACTTTTCAGTGCCAACGTCACTCAAAACGAAAAATGTAATTTTCATGCGTCATGAAGCACTTGTCTGACGTCTAACCAATTGTGACCTTCACACTTCAATACCGGGTGTGACTTCCTCGTGCCATGATGCAAGCAACGCATCTCCGGCGCATGGACCGAATCAGATGTGCCAGAAATTGCTGTGGGATGTCATTCCAAATCTGACGTAGACGTTGTCGCAATTCCTGGAGTGTAGCTGGCGGGTTATCCAACCGCCGCAAACGTCGAACCATCTCGTCCCAAAGATGCTCGATTGGGGACATGTCTGGGGATCTGGCTGGCCATGGCAGGACATTGACATGTTGTTGCATCAGATACTGCTGTACAATCCTTGCAACGTGTGGTCTGGCGTTATCATGTTGCAGCGTTATTCCGGGACCATGTTGCATCAAAAATGGTACCACCAATGGCCGTAGCACTTCATCGCGATATCTTTGACCTGTCAGATTTCCATCAATAACAAGCAAATCTGTTCTGTTTCTAGCCGTGATCCCTCCCCAAATCATGACACTACCACCTCCAAAACGATCAAATTCCTGAACACAGTTGTTGGCATAACGTTCTCCACGTCGACGGTATACACGTAAACGACCATCACATCGGTTAAGCATGAATCTTGATTCATCAGTGAAGAGTACAAGATCCCACTGACGTTGGATCCACCGTCGATGTTGTTGTGCCCACTGTAGACGCAGTCGTCGGTGTTGTACTGTGAGTATTGGACGTCTTGCTGGCCGACGTGGGACAATGCCAAAATGACGGAGACGGCGACGGATTGTCTGTGCAGACAGTCGCCTCAAACCAGGTATCGTTCTTGCAGTTATGGTTGCAGGTTGGAATCGATTTCGGAGATGGGTTGTTCGAATCCAGCTGTCCTGTCTGGGAGTGGTTACTCGTGGACGGCCGCTGCGAGGACGGTCTCTGACATGTCTTGTCTGCTGATGACGCTGCCATAAGTTCCAAATGGTGTTTCGGTGGACATTCAGGCGATGAGCAACTTCCCTCTGCGAGGTTCCGGATTCAATCATCCCAATGGCCCTCCACCGATCATTTTCAGACAGTCTTGGCATTTAGAGGGTAGAGTTCCTGATCCGAAATGGCTGTGTTTTCGATAAGTGATGCTTCCGTCGTTCATCAGGCACAATGTGAACATTCCAAAAATTCTCCTCTTTTATTGCCATCCACAAGCATGATTTACGCACATTTTCACGTGCAAAGTCATTTTCTCGCATTTTCATGATTTCCATTTCAATGTTGTGTTTACGTGTACTGTTTCAGTCTGATATCACCATGTATGACAATTTCATAATTGTGTTATGAAAAATAATTAACAATATTGGTGTCACAGAAACTTTTGTTGCTGAGTATATAACATGAATGGCAAGAGCAGGCCTTACAGCCCAACTAAGCTCGCCAGTTTCTTTATACTATTGTGAATATATCCCTTCAGATACTAAATGACTCAATCTAGCTTTAGGTCAAGCCTGCTCTTGAAAACCCCCAAGGTCTCTGCCTGAACAATATGGTCAGGTAAGCTATTCCACATTGAAATTACTCTTTGGGTGAAGAAATATTTCCGAATATCAGTGCTAAATTTACCTTTGGTCAACTTCCATTTGTGACCCCGAGTTCTACTCACAACACTTGGTCGAATGAATCCTACATGATTCACTTTGTTAATGCCTTTAACATATTTAAAGACCTCAATCAAATCACCCCTGAGACTCCTTTCCCTAAGACTAAAGAGATTAATGATCTTCATCCTCTTCTCGTAGCTTTCATCTTTTATACCTGGAATAAGCTTGGTGGCTCGTCTCTGAACTTTCTCTAGAGCCTCTATATCTCTCTTAAGTATGGTCCCCAGAACTGTACACAATACTCCAGGTGTGGTCTAATCACCCTCTGATCAGGGGGTCCTGCCTCCCTGAGTTTCTATCCCCTGCCACGGAGCTGGTCCCATGACTATAGAGTTGTTTTGTCCGTCCATCTGTCCTGTCCGTCACAGTTTCATTGGAGACAAGAAATCTCCACAATGTAACAATGACAGTTACATGGGTCAAATTTTGTATGCTTTATAAGCAGGTCATGATCTATTTTGAATTTGAAAATAGATGTCGAAGGATATTGCGGACATTGGAAGGACATTGCGGGGGACAGTGATAACACTGTCATCTTGTTTATGATTGATAAGGGTCCAGAGAAAAGAAACTCCTTTTGAGATACCGCATGACTGAGGACAGAGGAGAGTAGAAGAGTGTAGAAGAGAGTATAGGAATGGACAGAGGGAAGAGAGATAAGGATTTGGGAGAGGGAACAGGAAAAGAGGGGGGAAAAGCCACTCTGTCACAAAGGACTGAAGGAAGAGGTGGGATTTTTTTATGTTTTGGTGCTAATATTAGACCACAGACTTCATTGCCATTTACACACATTTTATTTTTATTGATCCATTTATTTTCACTCACCAGAGTGTCTGTGCACAGAACCCAAGGTTTTTACTCCTGTAGAAACCCAGTATTACTGCATGGTAGTTTAGGAGTTTGTGAGCTGGAGTTGATAACCAAATATTGCAGTCAGTTTAGCTTTTCCATATGCAGTTTATTCCTGTCAAAAAACTGGTGTTCTTATTAGCCCAGAAAGGCCTTCTGTGAAATTCCTAATGTTTGGGCCATCAAGGACTGCTTTTATTGCTCAGCAAACAGGCGCACGGGACGGGGCTGTAACCAGCTCATTTTTATTTGCTGTTATAGCAGGTGCTGTCTGTTTCCCCTTTTTTTAAAAACTTGACCTCCAGCAGGTGTACTTTGTGCAAATTCCGGAGAGCATCAATATTTTAGCCTCTGGGGTCCTTTCATCAATAGTCACTGAGAGTTTGATTCAAGTTCAGGTTTTTGAAATTCATTTTAGCAGCTTGGTGGAAAAAGTCACTACATTTTAAAAGAATCGATCAAGACCTGGTTGTTGGGACGTCTGTAACTCAATGAATAATTGGCAAACTGCATAGACTGGCACTGAATTTCATGCTCACATAGGCCCATAAAATGTATTGACTTGTTTTTTTTTTAACAGTATTGGATTTCAGCATGTATATTGAAACATGGTTTATTTATTTACTAGCAGCACAATAATTGAAGGTTTGAAAGAGGATGCAAATATATTTTTTAGGGGAAAATCATTGCTCCATATTCAACTCCATTTGAAATGGAATCATTTATAGCCTAAAATTAATTGAAAATAGTATGAAGACAACAATCAGATGTTAAAAATGAGAATTTTTACTGTTTTTTGAAAAATAAGCATGTATTTTGAGTTTGATGACCGCAATACTTTTACAAAAAGGGTTATGTTTACACTGTGTTGCATCACCTACTCTTCTAACAACTCTTCGTAAGCATTTGGTACCTGAAGACAACAATTGCTGCAGTTTTGAAGGCAAAATGTTTTTTCATTTCTGCTTAATGTAGGATTTCATCTGCTCAATACTTTGCAGCCTCCTTTGTCATAATGTATGTTCCATAATATTTCACTTAGGTGACAGGTCTTTCCTGCAGGCAGGCCAGTTTAGCACATGGCCTTTTTTACTATGGCGCCACATGTTGTAAGATGGGCAGACTGTGGTTTGGCATTGCCTTACTGAAATAAGCACGGCCTTCCCTTGAAAAAATGTTGTCTGGATGGTAGAATATTTTGGTCCAAAATCTGTATATCGTTCAGCATTAATGATGACTTCAAAGATGCACAAGTTACCCATGCCACTTGCACGAAGGTACCCCATATGCAAGCTTTCGAGCTGAGCTTTGATAACTGGATGGTCTGCTCCTTTTTAGCCTGAGGCATGCAGCCTCCATGATTTCCAAAGAAAAATCCACATTTTCATCGGTCAGTTTTCCCTTTGACTAAATCGATCTTAAAAGAGCTTGAGCCCAGAGAGGAAGGCAGCATATTTGGATCTCGTTTGAATGTGGTTTCATCTTTACAGTTCTTACTTGCGTCTGAGGATGCAGCAATGAGCTGTGTTTTCTGTTCCTGCACCCATGCAGTGATTTCCATTGCAAAATCCTGTCTGTTTTTAATGCAGTGCTGCCTGTTGGCCTATCAAATGCCTCATGACCAAAAATAGTTTTTCAGCTTTGTGCCTTGCATACTGAGATCTTTCTGGATTCTCTGAATCTTTTAATGACATTAAGTACCATAGATAACTTAATGACTTCTGACTTCTGTCAAAGCTTAATAAATAAATAAATAACAAAACCCCCAAATTCTTTGCATTTTTATATGAGGAACATTATTCTTAAATTGTTGAACTATTTGCCGATGCAGTTTTTCGGTACTTATCGCTCAGAGATGCTGTTTTTATACCCAATCATGTTACTGCCTTATTGCCAATTAACATATTTAGCTGCAAAACATCCCACTAAATGTTTTTTTTTTTTTTAAATCATTCAACTTTTCTAGTCTTTTATTGCTCCTGTCCCGATTTCATAGAAATGTGTTGCGGGCATCAGATTCAAATGAAAAGATATTTTTCAAAAAATAATAAAACTTTCCTACTTTAACATTTTATATGCTGTCTTTGTGATAATATCAATTAAAAAGAGGGTTTAAATGAACTCATTGAATTGCGTATTTATTTACAATTTACACAACATCTCAATATTTTGGGAAAAAGGGTTTCATCGTATTACTTTTTCATTGCCGCTAAAGTATGCTGCTGTACCATAGTGATTTGCTTGCTTTTTTGACATAAACAACATTGATACAGCTGGATATCTGCTGGAGAAATTTAACTTTCCCTTATGCTTAAGTTGCAACAGGAGGAAACTTGATGGGAATCAGCCCTACTGTTTTAATGCCCTGTTCCTACGCACTTCAACCGCAGCAGTGAAGAGACAAACTGGATATCACCAGCACTGTTGGAAAGGGTAAACAGCTTAAATAAGAAATACAGTTCCCATATGATTCATGTGCCTAAAACATAATTTGTCCAGAACTGCAAGTGTGTATAATGCTCGTTAGCTCTGCTCTTCTCGCGGTGTGAAGGCTAAGCAAATGTGCAGGTGAAAACGGACCTTTTCCCTGCAGCGTGGTCCGCGTACCGCAGCCTCCAGAGGAGGGCCCATCTGCTAGCACTTAGCCATGCCAGCCGCACCACACATCTCTGATTGACAGCCTTGTTTTTTTGGACTCTTGATGCATTTCTGAAATCTGTAAAGAATTAAAAAAAAAAAAAAAAGAAAGATTCATGTGGCTTATGTGGCCCAGTTGGTCAATAATTGAGATTTTTTTGTTTTTCTTGTGAAAATTAAACTTTGCCCTACTCTGGTGTCTTGTAAAAATATATAATGCAGTTTTTTTTTGGGGTAGTGGGGGGCATTGGGTTAGTATTCACTAATTGAATACAATAGTTTTATTTTGTTTGGCTGCTCTACTATCTTAAAACAGGAAGAGTGCTGGCCCTGAACTTTCAGCTTATCCTTCGGCCAAGGGAGGAGGAGGAGGGTGGAGTTGAAGAGCGGGGCCGGACAAAGGGTAGCAGAAGCGAGAGGTAGATGCTGGCTTGGTCTTTCATGCGCAGCCTGGCCAGCTTGTTCTTCCACTGTACAGCATTTACAATTCAATGAGGTGCACCGGCTAAGAATAACAAGGAGCTGGGCCAGATGCTACATATCTAGAGCAGTCAATCTGTCTTTCCCTCCCTCTGCCTGTCTCCTTCCCCCTCTCCGTGCGCCGAGTCTCTCACAGAGCAAATCCCCACTCCTTTGTTACTTTTGAGTGATTCTGATATATGAAGGGCCTCATGGCTGACAGCCCCTTGTAAATAAAATGGAGACCTCCGTGAAGCCAAAGTTTCAGTACCTGCTCGGAGCAAAAGATGTCGTACAGCAGTCATTCACCTCAATTGTTCTAATTGCTAATCTGCTAATCGTGGGCATCAACATTAACCCTCAGAACAAGCTATTTACTTTTAATTTGTTGCTTTTTTTAAATAAATTTTTTACAATGGAATTCAGTTAACCTGCGTAGTGCTCCAGTATTTCAGTAATTAATTCAGATTTCAACTGTTTTCTTTCACAATTCTTTCCCCGAAGTTTAAATTTTCAGAACAGTTGGTGATTGGCTAGCATTTTTCCATGTGTTTTGGCCTGTTGTCTGCATACAAACAGCATTTTACGGTCACTAAAACAGAGATTCTTAAAAATACCTTCTGAAGAGAATTTTTCTAGAACTCCAGGTTCTTTTTGTCCATGTGGATATGTAAAATGAAGCATTTGGGAAATGATGAAGTCAAAACTGCTTTGGGTACTGTTCTTCCTGTTATGTATGAGCCTATTTAGGCTTTATAGCTAAGTATTTGTGTCACAGAGACTGTGGAAAATTATTCTAGTGCAGCAACACATATGGAAATTCAATAAAAGAAATTATTTAGGAATTAAATGTTGGAATTTAAGGACACTGGCGTCTATATCTGCGCAAAGGGGTTAATACACATATTAATACTTGAATTTTATTGCCGCCTCCTGGCTTAGCATATTTGGTTCTTGTGTGTCCGGAGATATTTTGGAAAACAAGGTAATGTGGACAGAATTTGAAAAGACAAAAAAAGTGGTGGAAAATATCTCCCTAAAAATATCCGTATTTGTGTGGCCAAGGCCAAATACTCCTTTAACTTTGTTTTGGCTGTGGAAAAAAATTTACTCTGGTTAATCTTCATTGTCCACTAAAGGGGTCTTCAGGGTAAAAATTTCAATATTTCTTGAAAATTTCAATATTTTTGATTTTCACTTAAAATAAATGAAATAAATAAAGGAATGCAATGAGATGCCAGTTTATCCTCTGCCTAAATTGTTTCTTCTGACTTTAAAATTATCCAAAATCACAATTTTGACAAATTTTCAACATTGTGGCATTCATAAAATCATCAATATTTATTTGACTGACTTGAAATTTAGACTGAGGTTGTATCTGGTGGAGATCTATGAAATGACATAGGATTTTCTAGATAGGTGCATCCCTGGGGGGTTAATTGTGAAAATGAAGTTGATGATAACGAATTTCATTATGGTTACATAACAGAGCTCATAAAATACTCATAAATGTTCCAAACAAAACAATCCTATGTCATTTCATAGAACTCTCTTAAAGCTTTCATATGAGACTAATTTGAGTAAAATCTGACAATATGTTATTGAAATATCAGTGCCACAATATATTTTCAGATTTTGTCATGAAAGTACCGTTTCCATGACAACCATGTCAATTTTTATCAAAATACGACATTTTGTAAGTTTAAAATCATGTTGAGTATGTTAATTTCATAGTTTCTACATTATTATGGTTATTTCTACACTTCACCCTAAAGACCCCTTGATACCAAGAAAATGATCTAAACATTCATATTTTCTTAACGTTTATGATTAATGCCCTTGTGTCCGCTAGATAGCTTTGATGATCACTCCCATCAGGGGGTTCAAGGAAAGCTACCTCGCGGCGCTTCGCCTGAAATTTTTTGGCTGGACCAATCAGCAGGCAGCTTTGGTATTGATGTCATTTCCTTCTTCCTGCAAACGCATTGTTAGACACAGTGCACTTTTCACTTTGGCGAGGCTTTGGTGGCAATTCGATATAAGAGGAATAGGGAAATTTATGTTAAATGAATCCAGTAGTTGGCGGTAATACACCAACAGGTCTGTCAATCGCCATAAAACCAAAAAGGAGAAGAAGAAGCCTCCCACTCATAACGAGACCGCGCGAAGCACTTTGAGAGCTTTCGCGTACAGGCGTTAGTATAGCGACAGTGAGTCAGTGAGGAGCGCAACATAACGACTGTATCATACAGGTTAATATTTTCTTGAAAATTCAGGCATAAACTAGGTAGTATTTTTACTCTTAAAAAAAAAAATAACCCCCCCCCCCCCAAAATACCAGTGGGCAGCAGTTTGGTAGCTGATCACTGTATCTACAAAATTTGGTGGAGAGATATCGAGCAGTTTCTGAGTTGCGGTCCATAAACACTTTGGGAACGTCAACACTGACAATGACAGGAACCGAGCCAAAAACAATATGACCCCCAATCAGTCATGGGTGTGGCTCTGGTGGTTCAGAGGACAGAGCAGGTCACCTCAGTTTGATTTAAGGAGAGAAAAAGGCTTAGGGGTCTATTCTCCCATTACCGCGTAAGTCCTTTTTTACGCGATTCGAGTTAAGAGCTTTTGAGTTACACGCATTCTCCCCTACTCGCTTCGATCACGCCCACAGCGCTTAACTTCAGAATGCAGACGGCCTTATGAAAGAGGTGTGACTGATCCAAAAGAGAGACAGATTCTGTACAAAGTTCATTGATTTTGGCTATCAGGAAAACATGGAAAAAGGATTTTCTGATTAACCATGAAAATGCATTTGTGTTCCATGGAAAACGCAAACCAGACCGGCCTGCTGATAAAACCTCGTATCTCCAAACTGATAAGAAACAAAACCTCGTATGTCCACTATTCCTACAAGCAAAATTAAACATTTTTTTATTTTAAACTATATTTATCCATTTATATTATTTTATGATTATTATTATTTAATTTTATATTTATTTTTTATTTTTCCTGTGAAGTTTGTCATTTTGAAGATACAAGGTTTTATATGTCGCTGTAATAGTAGGCCTATCTATGTCTGTACCAATTACAAGAAGTAATTCAGACATCTCTTTTTTTATCCCCCGCCGCGCAATCAGCGTTGGATATAGCATTGGGCTCCGTCCGTCCATCCGATACATAAAATTGAGGCGGCGAGGGATATTGCCATGTTCGTGGCAAACACCTGTTATTTCTTACTCTAGCCACCATGGCATTAAAGCTATGCAAACAAACAAATTGCCGCGATAATGAAATAATAAATAAAGAATTTAGCGCTTCTCAACCAGCGCAATCAGATCACTGAAAATGTGCCCCTCCTACACGAGCCTGTTTGTTCTGTGGAAGACAGGGAAGAAGACAAAGGGAACATTCTAGTCACACAAAAAAAGACAATCAAAGACAGTTTATATGGTCTCATTTTGAAATTGCACTCTTGAAATATCAAAAATATCCAGGTATTTCATGATGTTGGCAAATGCTTAGATCAGTCCGGACAAATTGATATTTTATATCTAGACTTTTCATCTGCTTTCGACTCCGTCCCCCATGACTTACTTTTATATAAACTCCAGACATACGGATTTCATGGAAATCTTTTAAAGTGGTTTACGTCGTACTTATCCAATCGTAAACAAAGAGTTGCTGTCGATGGTGCCCTATCATCCTGGTCTCCCGTTAAATCAGGGGTTCCACAAGGATCAATTTTGGGCCCTTTGATGTTTCTGCTGTATATTAATGACATGCCAGACTGTGTAAGTCCTGAGACTAGGGTTGCCTTGTTTGCAGATGATTCTAAATGCATAAGAGAGATCAGAAACACGCAAGACTGTTCACACCTGCAGTGCGACCTAGAAAACATCTTGGATTGGAGTCGTAAATGGGACATGAGATTTAACGCTGGTAAATGTAAACTATTGAGCGTTACAAGGAAGCGAATTCCCATTCTTCACCATTACACAATGAATGGTAATCTAATTGAAAAAGTCGACTGTATGCGTGATCTTGGGATTGTGGTGTCATCAAATTTATCATGGGATTTACATGCTAATGTCTTGGTCAGTAAAGCAAATCGCATGCTTGGATTAATTCAAAGAACTTGTGGTCATACGTGTTCAGTTCAAACAAAACGAAAACTGTATATTTCGCTTATAAGACCACTTCTAGAATACTCCACCCAATCTTGGGCCGTATCATCAAAAAAATCTCTCCTTCATATTGAAGGTGTGCAACGGAGAGCCACTAAGTACATTCTTGGTAATAATGATTGTGTTGATAGCAATTATAAAGCCCGACTAATGAAGCTTGATCTTTTACCGCTGGGCTACAGACGTGACATATTTGATTGTGTATTCTTGTGCAAATGCTTGAAGGGGGAATATGACATTAACTGCAACCATTTTGTTTCATTTCAAAATGAGGATACATTTTTAATGAAAATTTCAAAATTTAGGACTGAAACTTTTCGCCATTCATATTTTAACAGATTATTTTATTTGTGGAATGCCAGTCACCTCTATCAAATTTCTGATACTACAGCTGCTTTTAAATCGAAGCTATTTCATTTTTATACAGAAAAGTTCAACAACTATTTTTCTTCTGATCATTCATGTACATGGGTTGGCAAATGTCATTGTTCACGTTGTCGTCTGTCCCTCTGATGTTACTTACACTTGCTGATAAACTGTCTTATTTTATTATGTATATATGATTTTTTTTTTCTTTTTTTTTCTTCCTTCTCATTGTTCAATTGTCTGTACATGCTGTGGGATGATTGCCTCACAATAGGTGCCTTGCCACCTGTGCGATCATTTCCTGACTTCTGTCAAAGCTTAATAAATAAATAAATAAATAAATAAACTACTCCGATGTCAGGTTTGCAACTGAAGGACATGGAAACGCTTTAACAAGTATTCATACCCCGCATGCGGTCATCTCCCCGCCCCGAAACCGCCTCAGCAATGACGGAATTCCTTATCCATAGCCTATCATATCCTATTTGATTTGAGCGACACATTCACTTGAACTTGTGCCTAATACTTTATTAGAATCAATTATCCCATTTACTGATAATGATTCTTCCCATGTCGGCTATTCTTTATAGGCTAAAATTGATTAACAAATGGGTAGTGCTTTGGTATTGGCCAGGGTAGGGCTCAATCTAGAGTAGCCTATTTACTAATAATATCTTTATTCGCACATTAAAATACACAGTCATATCAATGGTAAAAAATTACAAAGACACGGGTTAGTTAATACAGATATCCTCAATTAGAAAATCAATCTCCTCACTCTTGAGAATATCACACCTTCATAGGGCAGTCTCAGTTGTTAATAGAAAATGAAAACAATGATGGTGACGAGTCAAAGCCGAAAACCAAATTTCACAGATGTTGGTGTTGTATGGCAAGTGAGCACTGAAGGCTGATCCAAGGAATTTAGCTGCGAATCGTTCTGGATGTGGTGTCGGTGGGGAGACGTAAGTGCAGTATCCCCGATTTACAGAATAAATGGAGAGATCTGCGGGGCGCTGTAAAAGCCAGGGTCTCTGCACACCGGAGAAGTGTACACGCAATAGGTGGTGGGCATCCATCATCCCCTGTGCATTTTACTGCACAGGAGGAGGGGATGGCATCCACTCTTTCTGCAGTGGAAGTGCATGGAGAAGAACTTGGAGCATCAACGAACTGCGTCAGACACCATGACACAGACGACTGTGATATATGTATGATATCACCAGCCACTCTCTGGAACAACCCAGATGTCTGGAGCGACAGAGCAGTTCTGACGTTGATGGGTATGTTTTGTGGATAATTGCTGCGGCTGAATAGCTGTTCATCCAGAAGTCGGCAAAGATAGATGATTGCCTCATGCACGGTCCAGACGAAAGCGCTGGACGCGCTCGATTTTTGTTAGTCCCAGGATGTCCATACGAAGCTGATATATATGCGTGTACGTCTTTGAGCTTGGCACACTCCTCTTACTCTTTCCCGATCACGCAAGAGTGCAACCAAATGCAGGACTGGCATTTTGGTTTTAGATTTTAGGGCATGGTAGAATATTGGTTTTATGTATTCTCGTATTAATTGTTTTGCGCTTGCAATTGAACTGATAGGAGAAGAGGCTGATGCGTAATATCATGTGATGATTTCGTTTGATAAATTATTATGGCTTTGAGAAATGTAGCTAGTTTAGAAATAGGGAAGAACAATCTAATATTAAATGTCTCAACCTTTCCCATGTTAAATAAAATAAAATTGATATTAAAATTCGGCCGATAACCGACATCAAACGCAATATTCCATTTCGCCTTATGTTGGCGCTTGAACTTAATACAGCCCTCAAAAGCGCTTAACAGAAAAAGCGCGTAAGCCAGGGGGAGAATACGGGTGAGTGTTATTTGCATGAGAAACGCCCGGAAACGCCCCGATTTTGGCCTTGCTCCGCCCCAAGCGCGTAACTGCCTTCGGGGCGCGTAATGCACAGACTTAAGTCCAGGGGAGAATACGCGTAGGCTGTAAAGCTCGTAGCTATGCACTTTTTTCGACTTACGCGCATGGGAGAATAGACCCCTTTGTGAATAGGTCTGGTGTGCTTGTTCAATGCACGGATAAACTGATTTATAACTTTGGTGTAAAGTCATTATTTTCCCAAGAGCAGCGCAGTTAGAGAGACAGGTGTGGAGAGAGAGGCTGAGAGGGTAACTTGTAATTAAAAAGCTAAAGCAGATTAGGCCTCTTGGAAAGTCTAAGGAAGGTCAAGCTGGTTTGCAATTAAAGCCTCTACCTTGAGTTTAAAGCTTTTAAATGTCGGTTGCAGTGAGGCAAACGTAATCCTCTGATGACGGGTTCCGATGTGAGAGAATCGGATAGATGGATGGAGAGACACCACCATCAGGAGTGGATAATCTTTGGACAGGACCACCTCAAATTTTCGAAGCTGTGTTTTTCCACCCCTGGGATCCACCCCCTGCAATGTTCTGGGCTACGCACTGTATGTTAAGTATTGCCCCCCAACTCCCAGCACACACAGGCACACACACACACACACACACACACACACACACACACACACACACACACGCACACGCAAACACACACACGCACACACATTCACATGCATGCTTTGCCACCACCACAGCTGTCACAGAGAGGTCACTTTTGTGTTAAACACCAACACTGCTTGTTTTCCTATCATTCATCAAACGTGTGTCAGAAGTAGGGCCTCGGCAGACGGTTGTGTTAAATGATGGGCAAAGGGGAAACCATGATTAATGGTGCAGGCTGATTAGATGTGATTTCTGTTTCCTGGTCAGTATGCGGTCATAGACCCGCATGTACATTTCGCAGTGCTGGAGCCATTCATAGCCAAACCAGAAGAAAATCTGCATACATACACTACCTTTCATGCCTACCAATAAAATTCCTTGATCATATAAATGTCAACATCCAACAAGCACAAAATCTGTCTCAAAAGATTTTTCAAGATGGATATGAAGAGCTTGTTTCCAAAATGCAATATATCCATTTTACTCATTTTGAGTTAATCAGCTTTTTCTATGTTGGTGCCTATTGCATTTTATAGAAAAACAGAAACTTTGATCATGAAAAAAATACACGTAATAGTATGAATGTCTAAAAATGGATTTTTACACCATGTGTAAGAGGCTTGTTGCTATTGGTCTATGGTATTATCTCAATTTTTGTCATTTTGGCTCATTTTGGAAACAAACTCTTCATATGTTCATGGTTCTGCCTCTCAGCAGCCATATTTAAGGAGGATTTGGGAACTAATTCACTTCTAAATACGTGGTGAGACCCAAGAGTCCATTTTAAGCCCAGTGACTTTGAAATTTTCTAACTACACAAATATATTACTACCACTGCAAAATATAGAACTTCCCCTGATTATAGTAATGAAGTTTTGGCACAATAAAATATGATAGGCATTGCATTACGTTAAAGATATCACATTGAAATAAAAATTTGACATGTAAAGCTTGGCTAGAGTGGTGAGTTTTTACCATTTTTTGGGGTTTATTTTGTACACCAGATCTTTCCCCTGTCCCTTCTTCAAAAAGCACTCAAGATGCCCTCAGGAACAGCTTTGGGATATAGCCCATGCCCAAGGCCATTGTTTCCTCCTTTATAAGTGAGTTGTTGCTTTCTCTGAAACAAGCCATTACGCCATAGTCTGAGCATTGTGGCCAAAGTATCCCAACTGCTGCGGCAGTGGTCACTGATCCAGGAGAAATCAATAAAATTGAGAAAGACTCTGAACTTCAAGGGCTCTTGACAACAGATCAAAGGCTGTTAGCCAATCATTTCCCTTCAGATGTTTATAGGAACTATTTCAAAAGAAGTCAGCCATTCACACTGAACTGAAAGGCTTTGGGTTACACACCTTTGCAATTAAGTTATAAGTTTTTTTTCTTTTTCTTAAGCCTTTTTGAGCTAAGTTCTCCCGAAGTGCATCAACCCCTTGTGTCATTTCAAAGGGTTAACTGTGCTGCTATTCGCCACGTCCCAAAATACATTGTGGTGATCGATAAAATATTGTTCAGCTGCTCACATTATTATCAGTATGGGTCATAAATGCTGAAGAAACTCAATACAAAAAGCTGCCTTGGATGATACAACTTTTATTGCATTAGAAAAAAAAAAAAAAAATCACACACATTGGGAATTATGACTGAAGAAGCTTTCACTGCAGCGTGCATCTTCAATCAGCTTATTTCTCAGTTGTGCGCAGATGCCCCTCATTGTTTCAATAACCCAGACGAATGTGGGGAATTATTCATGTGGCGCGAGCTGCTTAAAAACAGGCTTCAGCTGCAGAAGTTGTAAAAAGTCCTAGAACCTTCTACATGCAGCAGCGGCACCAGATGAGAACACCAAAACTAAATGTTGCTCATTGTGTTTCAGTTTATATTAAGAATAGCCATCCAGATATGGGCTTAAAACCTGGGACTCAAATGTGCTCAGCCAGATAGGTCTCCAGGAACAAAATACACGTTCAACAGGTACAAATTTAGATGTTTCCTTCATGGAATTTTGCCCAGTGTTCGTCTGGCTGAGAACTGCGTTAAGCGTATTGTTGGACAGAAATCATGTCAATAGATACAGAAGCACGTGGACAGTTCGTATGTTAGCTATCTTTCACATACACTCCATCTGCAGTGGATAGGTTCAGTCCTTCTACCCACTGCACACTTTCGTACTCTTTTATAATAATGGTGTTAGTAAATTAATAAAAAACCAAGAACGTTGTCCCGATGAAGAAGCAGAGTCCGATTGTTCGTGGCAAAAGCAGGAAAGAGTTTATTACACAGCCGGCCGTTAGAACAACAGCGTGATGGAAAGTTCTAAAATTCCTTCATTTTGTAAGAAACTTTATACATGTTAAAGTACAGACATTTGCATATGATTTCTTTAATGTTATCAGAAGTTGTTGCTGATTGGTTCCAGGGTTTACACATTGATAAAAAGCAATACTCTACAATTGGGCCTCTCCTGAACCACCTAACTTAATTGGTTCAATAGATTCCCAACCCTCGGAAGATGAGCTCCATATGTGGGCATACGGAATCTCCAACTAAGAGGTGCTAGTGCCTATTGTCCTGTCGGAACTGAAGACAAACGGAGATTCAAGCTGGAAGTCGCAAATAGGCGATATGTCCTGCCGGACCTGACGGCTTCTCTTTATCTCCTAATACACATTCATTACCCATTGATCAAACAGTCTGGCTCACCTCATATTGCCAACACCCAAAAGTTCTGTTTCCCAACAGTCCCTACTTTTTGACCCAACAGACAACGAATGATGAGGTCAACTTTACAGTCAAATAGTTAAAAAGAAAATTACAAGAGTGATGGCAAATTAATTTCTAATGACAAAATATCTAAAGCAACAACTTCACACCGATACCAGGCCAGGGACGAAGAAAGCAAGCCAGAGGCGACAGTGGCAAGGAACAACTCCCCAGTTAAGTGGGAGAAACCTTGGACAGACCCAGGCTCTCGAGGCCCAATGTCATCTGTCAATGACCGGCACTGGAAGGCTATATGAAATAGGCATGAGTATGAGATGTAGAGGACCCACTGTTAGTGATCGGCTGTGCATAAAAGAAAAGAACAGGCAAGAAGTGTCAAAGAAACATTTTAAAAATAGATCATGTACATAGCCTATTACCAAGTACAGGCACTGCTACTTAGAGTCCACAGACATAACAGCTCTGATTTGTTGGCATGTTTGGCTGTCATGTGTACTGGTCGCATATGTGAATGCCATTATTGTCAATGGCACAAGTCCTTTTGAATTCTACAACAATGAGCTGTATGATGAGCAACATTGTTGTGGTGGGTTGTCTTGTGCAGTATTCTTCTGGCACAGGAGTTTGCGGCAGCGTGGTCCGAAAGCTCAGCGTCATGTCCACGGCAACGTGATCTGGTGCAGGTGTCCTCAGCAGTGTGGTCAGGTGCAGGTTTCCTCTCCAGTGTATGAGGGAGAGAACAGAATACATTGTGAGGGTATTATTCAAGTACACCTGATTCATCACACTTGGGTCTATATTATGACTGCTGTTGGAGTCCTGTCAGAGTGAACAAGTTACTCGCTTTACCACAGATTAATTTATTAAGGATGAATTTCACGCCATTAATTAATAGGATAAGTAAATATAATGCCAGTATAATTTGAAAAATGTATTCATTCACAATTTTACCGAGATTACCCAAATAGTTAGGCAACCAATCAAAAAAGCATGCACCTGATTAATGAAGGCTGTGGGTGTCCCAGGCAGCGTGGTTTGAGTCAGCCTTCAGTAGTTTTGGTGGTGTCTTCGGGTGAATGGCATGGTTTTGCATGGGAGTGGTGGATCCCAGGATACCTGTAACTCGAAGAGCGGACTCAGAGCAGTAAATGCTTCTTTACACTCATGTGCCCAATCAGCTGTTTCCAGTGGGCGACATGGCCATTTAAAAACAGCATTGATTGATTCTGCAAAAAGAGAAAATTCAGATATGCGGTTCCCGCAAAAGTCAAAAAGTTACAGAATCTTACGGACATTTCGAGCAGCGCGGGGACGCAGAGTAGTGGCGATAGCGGTTCTCTCTTCAAGTGGGCGTAATCGTCATTGGACGCGTGCGCCTTTGTGATCTGATGTTCCCGGTTATCGGGTGTGCAGTCATCTTTGGAACCGTGTGCCTTAGGTAAAGCAGCTAGACATTGTGGTGCCCGGTGTCCTTTTGCTACGCAGCGAAAGCATTTATCATCATCCCGGTTTTGATGAGTGTAACGCCTATGTTTCCTGTGGTCCCTTCCTCTGCATTGATGAGCCCGATGACCTATTTTTCCACAATTCTCGCAATTTATTTTATTGTTCGGAATATTGTCGCGCAGGGCTGCAATGCGATGAGGAGTAGACGCATTTTTACGGATTTGTTCCTCTAAACGTGAAGCCCACGCAACAATATTATTAAAAGTGTGACCAGGATTGATACCAATTGCCAAAACATTCTGTATATGTGGTCCTGCATCCGCCAGTAGCGGTTGAACAAATACAGCAACACCTCTATCGGGGTTAGGGAAGCCGCTGTATGTCTCGAATGCTTCATATTTCCTATCAGCGTATTCTGCAAACGGCAAGCTACCTTGCACTACTGCCGTAAATAAATGCCATTTAGCAGTGCCTTTGCCCAGCGCGTTTTTCACAGCAACACAGAAATGATCAATGGAAGTTTGGAGCTCGGTACGAGTTTCCCAAGGCCCAGCTGCCCACATTTCTTCCCTGAGGCTTTCCGGCTCTATTGAGTTCCAACTCAAAGTGGGACACTTAGCGCGCACAATTGTAAACAAGTCTAACGGATGTAAAGACATGCTTCGTTGTAGCTCATTTAACTGTCGCCAAAATTGCGAGTTATCGTCGTTAGTACGGAGACTCCGTAAATCCTTTAATAGCGCTCTCATGTCGATTACATTGAGAGGTACATGGTCAACGTGAAGCCGCTGTTCACTTTCTTTACCGCAAATTTTAGTCACCATTGGAGCCATGGGAGCGGTGTTACTGATTTCTTTATTTTCCAAATATCGCGGGTCAGCAATGGTAGGGCAATTCAAATCAGGGTACAAACATTGGACGCCTTCTAATCCAGCCAGGACACGTGCGAGCTCTGAGTTTTTAGATTTTTCTTCCAATTCAATCTTTTTTCGCAATTCGCCCAGTTCACTATTCTGTGTTCGTACGCAGTTTTGTAATTCATTGCATTTTTCAAGTAGCCTTCTGTGTTCAGTTACTAAAATAAGCGTACCACATGCTGTTCTCTTATTTTTCTGCTTGGACCACCATTCTAGCGACTCCGGAGTGGATCTGTTCGGATCCCAACCAGCCTTACACATTTCCTTTTGTTCTTTTGCATATTTTTTTTGCAAATAGGTAGTAATACTGCCGGCGTATTTAAGGGCGTTTGAATTTCCTTTGTTTGCCATGTTTATTTCTGATCAATATGGCGTTCGTCAAGGTGCAGCCTAATATCTATTAGTAAGATAGGCCTTCAGTAATGTATAACCGCGCACAACTAGCCAGTAGTTTACTAAGCGTACGGTCAAGAATAAAACCAAACACGAAACAGTAAAGACTCAGAACAACATCAAACTTCAAATGCGAAAATGACGAGATTCACGGCGTGCACGAGTTGGCTTCTCAAATACCCACAAGACGGGTTGGAGGCGCGCCACATGCACTCTCTCTCAACCTATAACACACAGACAAAAAGTACCCAAGTGAAAGACGCTCACTCTGGGCCCGGGGCGCTAACACCAACTCTCCCGGAAAATAAACCGAAAAAAAAACGAACAAAGACACGATATGCGCTTCTTAGGTAGGCTACCTAATACCCAGTTGTGAAAACAATTATTCACGTCTGTGCCGTGGGCGACCCACATACGCTTGCCACAGCCACGCAATCACGTATTCGCCTTTTTGGCGTGAATTCTCACTCTCCGAAGGCAGGGATGACCAACATTCACCCCGTCACAAAATAGCTATGTTTTCAATACATAGGTTTGTATCACACAACAGCACTGGTATCACAAGCAGTACTGATTACCATCACACATTACACAAAGACACAGCTTTTTAACCACGAACAACTGATCGCTTCTACACCGGTCAATTTAAAATTAATAGGTTCACGTACCACTGGGTGGAGCGTTCCAGATCTCCGTAATTTTGCCTTGCAAATTATATTTAGATAAAACAAAGTACTCACTCTTGTACTGGTGAGGAAACTTACGGAGGTCCGGAAACGAATCCACCCTGCTCGCAGCGCCAAATTTGTTAGTAAATTAATAAAAAACCAAGAACGTTGTCCCGATGAAGAAGCAGAGTCCGATTGTTCGTGGCAAAAGCAGGAAAGAGTTTATTACACAGCCGGCCGTTAGAACAACAGCGTGATGGAAAGTTCTAAAATTCCTTCATTTTGTAAGAAACTTTATACATGTTAAAGTACAGACATTTGCATATGATTTCTTTAATGTTATCAGAAGTTGTTGCTGATTGGTTCCAGGGTTTACACATTGATAAAAAGCAATACTCTGCAATTGGGCCTCTCCTGAACCACCCAACTTAATTGGTTCAATAGATTCCCAACCCTCGGAAGATTAGGGTTCCAACTAAGAGGTGCTAGTGCCTATTGTCCTGTCGGAACTGAAGACAAACGGAGATTCAAGCTGGAAGTCGCAAATAGGCGATATGTCCTGCCGGACCTGACGGCTTCTCTTTATCTCCTAATACACATTCATTACCCATTGATCAAACAGTCTGGCTCACCTCATATTGCCAACACCCAAAAGTTCTGTTTCCCAACAATGGCCACCAGGTGTCAACCGCAAGTCGACGACAAATGAGGACCAATCAGTGCCGAGCTTACAAATGCGTCGCCAGCAGCAGACGGAATAGTGGAAGCAACATGTAAATGGTAAACAATCCGCGATGATAATGGCAGAAAATACTCCCAAAAAAAGGATATACCGTTGTGCCGAAGGGCTTTCATGCTTCTGCGTGGTTTGTCAGTGCGATATAAGATTAGGAACTACGTTCGCGTCCGGTGTGAAAGCGACTCTAGGATGTTAAATAACGTAACATTGGCATGCTAGCTAAAATATTATAGTAATCGATGTCTCTAGTGAAACAGCTCGCTCGCAAGTATTCAATTGTGAGCAAACTGTAGCCTTTAAGCTCGCTAGCTAGTTGGTCATGTAGCTAAATACAATGGTGCGCTAATTATGACACAGCTGGGCATCACTTTGGCTTGCTAGCTCTCCTATTATTAGCTAGGTAGCCAACTAGCTTGCAAGCGAGTGAGGCTCAAATCGTAGCCTTATTTCGCCGGCGTAATCATGACCCAAATTGAGCCCTGTTTAAATCAGGATAATTAGACTGTCACTTCACGGCCTGAACTGAATTTTAAGATCATACTTCTAGATCTAGACAATTATTATTACAGATTTACAAACCTGTTCCCAGACCCAGTCTCCAACACCCCGTCCAAGTTGTCACTGTCAGCATGCAGATCGATCGCCGTGATGCCGATGCTCCTCAAATGAGCAACCTGGGTGTTAATTAATGTCACCAACGGAGACACGACTAACACTGCTGGATCTGCACCCTGGCCCGAGGGTGACAAAAGTGACAGGCCAGACTCATGAGCGGTTGAAATCGCCGAAGTCAGGCCTTCGAAACACATGGATTTGCCGCTGCCAGTCGGCATACAGACGAGAACATCTTTCCCCAGCAGCATAGACTTTATAGCTTCCATCTGGTAGGTTCTTAAACTGTCGATATGCCATATACCGCACAGTTTTTCCTCAACATTTTTCATCAAAACGTCCATGATGTCGCTTGTCGTGGAGAAAGCCATAATGTTTGATCACGTGGATCGCCCGGAGCTAATGACAAAAGATGTCATAGATTCTGAATTTTAAGGCAAGATTAGTGCGCTGATTGGATGGTTGTGATCATGTTACCAAGTGGCCATTATTATGAGATAGCACGAAAGCGTGCAGTGGGTAGAAGGACTTAACCTACCCACTGCAGATGGAGTGTAGCTTTCACATTACTTTGGTGGCTTTTTCGATTGCTTTTATCTTGCCTTCACAGGGAATCTCAACATAACTAATTCGTTGGATGATGTTGCTTACAGCTTCTGAACCAGATATGATGAATACGATATCTTTCCACACCTCATTACTGAAGCAATTTTTAATCTGAATGCTTGCAGTGATTTATTTATTTATTTATTTATTTATTAGTTTTATTGCAGGGGAGCCCTGATTACAAAGCAAACATTTACAATGGAAATTTTGTGACGAACAAAGCAGTTAAAAATTCACAAAAAACAGCAAGTGCAGATAAAAGGTAAAACAAATTTTAAAAATAGTACAAAAAAAATAAATAAATAAAAACATAAAAGGGCACACGACACAGAATAATGATGTGCGTGTCCTACATTAAAACTAAAGGCAAGTACAAATGGCCTCCTTTAGCATCATATCCAAAACTCATTTCTTGTAGGACTCTAATGGGATGAGGCAATCTAGCCTCAGAGTATCTTGACAAGTATTCCACAGACAGGGTGAAAATGTGCTAAAACTGGTACCATCCAGATTTGTTCTTGTCCTTGGAGCGTCTACCATAATCTGCTCATGTGATCTGATATGCTGACTGGTGATTTTAATAGACAAAAGCCTAGAGAGATAGGAAGGAAGTTTGCCTAGCGATGCTATAGAAATCAATAAAATACAATGTAACTCCTTTCTATAATGAAGGGAAAACCACCTATCTGAACTATATAAAGCACTGTGATGAGCAATGCCATTATAAGACTTAGGCCTGGCACCCAAATTGATTTAATAGGGGAAAAAAAAGATTTTAACTTGCAGAGCTCAAGCAAAAAAAAAAAAAAAAGCTATTGCCACTCTGTGGATGCGCAGCCTCTGCTAATATGAACTTGCACTTTTCAGAAAGAGATTTACCATGCAGCCATTTTGGTGGCAGTGGAGTGCATGAGCCTTTGAAAATATTTTGGAAATTTGAGATTCAGTGGACTTCATGCGAAACTCAGAGATGTGGCAAGCGCTGTTGGTCATTGCTTCACGTTAGCTAACTTTGCATACTGGAGAGATGAAATGAGTCCTGGCTTTTTAGCTCTTTGGAAAATAATAAAGACGCTCAGGAGAGTGCTTAAATGTCTATTTGCACGTCAGCTATATAAAGTGATTAATACATGTAAAAGTTGCACGCAGTACCTCAAAAAGGGGAAATAAATGTAATAGTACATGGATAGTGTAATATAAAGGAACAAAAAACTTCTAGGATTGAAATGGTGCTGCTTAGAATAAGAGCGGTCCAACTCAGTTTCTTTTTCATTTTTCATTTTGGACCACAGAACTTTCTGCATTCCTGTAGTGCTACTGTATAGCTCTGGAACTACACTGAGTTAATCCATTATTGCACTAAGCAGCTCAGCTAGTTTGGAATCATGTTAAGATCAGAACATAACAAGACAAATATGGAGTTAGAATATGGAGTTCATGATGCCATGCACCCTAACAAGGTTTCCAGGGCTCTGGAAGAGAAACAGGCCCACAGCATCACCGATCCTCTCCCATACTTAACAATGGGCATGAGATGCTTTTCTGCATACTCATCTTTTTTGTTCCGACAGACCCACTAAGAGTGTTTGTTGCTAAAATGCTCTATCTTGGTCTCATCTGACCAAAGCACATGGTCCTAGTTGACGTCCCAGTACCGCTTAGCGAACTCCAGACGTTTGCATTTATGATTGTGAGTGAGAAAAGGTTTTTTCCGTGCATGCCTCCCAAACAGCTTGTTGGCATGTAGATAGCGCCTGATGGTTGTTTTGAAGACTTTGTGACCCCAAGATGCTACGATATGTTACAATTTTTTAACAGTGAGCTTTGGAGAACTTTTTATTTCTCTTACCATCCCCCTCACTGTGCGTGGTGGCAAAATAACCTTGCGTCCTCGTCCAGGCTTATTTACCACTGTTCCAGTCATTTTGAACTTCTTAATGATTCCTCTGTCAGTAGATATGGGCAGGTGCAGGTGAGTGGCTATTTTCTTGTAGCCATTGCCTGACTTGTGAAGGTTGACACACATCTACCTTACTTGAATGGTGTGTTCCTTTGTCTTTCTCATGTTGAATAGTGGATAAGAGAAATGGCCTCTATGTCACATCATATTTATACCCCAGGGAAACAGGAAGTGATGATTCACTAATTAAATGTTCCAAGATACTCTGATCAACTTTGTAAACTACTGTAGAGATGACAGAAATACTTATATTTAATTTACATTTAATTCCTAGGAATTGTTAGGGGTTCCAATAATTGTGTAACATGTGATTTTATGAAAAATAATAATTTAATAATAATTTTTTCCCCTAAAAATTCACTTGAGTTGAAGGTTACATTTTTCTACAATTTTCAGTGTGAGAGTATGCTTCTGCAATAAAAACAGAATTTATTTTAAGGCTTTTAACACATCTTAACCTGGGATGCCAATAATTATGGAGGGCACTGTAAGTCAGTATTTATGTCACAGAGACTGCGAAAAATATTTCAGAGAAGCAAGAAGTTTGGAAATTTAATTACAGAATTATTTAGCAATTAAATTTCGGAATTTACGGATGCTGGCGTCTAAATCTGCGCAGAGGGGTTAAGGATGCAGACTCTATCTTAATGCTATAATGCTGAATACTCGCGACCAGTCACAATCTGAAGCAAAAGTGAAATATGTGTGCATTCGAGTGATGAAGATCAATCTTAGAAGTATGCTATTAGAAAATCTGAGCAGGAGTTTAAAATATCCAATTATGAGATTCCCCTTCAGTGAGACAGACCATTTTGAAAAACGCAGCCATTTATTTGTATCACTAGAGCAATAAGAACTTCATACTCGGATGACTAGAATAACAATGGCCCCGAATTAAGATTGAGGTTGATTAGTTTGTGAAGATTTCCTGTTATCTAAATGGTAAAATTGAAGGATAGCAGAATTTGATTCTTGAAATAAGCTTTAACTATGAAAACAAATTGCAGTTGTTTCCTGAATATTTGTTATTGTCCATTTGTTTTTTCATATTACAATTTTCATTTGTTCTTGACTGTATTCTATATCACACTTAATAGAAAATTCTTCTGAATATCCTGGATTTATTTTCCTTCCAAACTTAAAATCTGAAGGCAACTGCTTGAAGATACAAAACATATGGCATATCTGACGCATGTTCCATCAACCAAAAATGTATGGACACCTTGTTATTTTCAGTCAGAGCCGAACTTTCAAGAAATCATAGAGCAGGAATTTAGATTTAAATAAGGCCATTTAGATTTAAATAAGCAAATACTCAAGAGCCTATAATGAAATCATTATTATTGAGGTGAATATTTTTCAGGGGGTAATAATTATTTTCATCCTGACTGATATTGATTGACGTCGGAAGACGTATCTCATGGTTGTTGAAAGGATTACTGGCCAGCATCAAGTAAAGAAATCGGCTAAGGAGATCGCTGAAGTCACTAGAATCGGGTAATGAACTTTCCAACAATTTATTAAAACCTGGAAGGATAATGGTAAACCATCAACTTCAGGGAAGAAATAGGTTGGAGAAAAATCACGACTGATCCTGATCGGAACTAAAACCGTTGACTTGCGCTAGCCTAGCACCAGCGAACTCTGCAAATAGAAGGACTGAATGAGATGAGTTGAAAACTGACTCCACATGTCTCAAACACTCTGGCTCACTTGGAAATTAGGTCCTATGTCCAAAATCCTGAACTACTCCTTTAAGCCTGATTCTTCCTGCTTCTTGCAGTCAGCGCGGTCAGCACGGCCAACATGGTGAAATGACGCAATTGCGGCCAGGTCGACAGAGCGCGGAGGCTCAGAACGCCGAGCCGCGTACATGGAGAATTTTGTAACAACGCGGCCGGAGTCGTACAGACTGCATTGCAATGATTGGCTAGCTTCAGGACTCTGAGGTACGTATACCGATTAAAATTAAAAATGAAGAGCTTTAAAGAAAGGCCAGCTGAATATACAAACAGCTGAAAATATGCATGACTTCCAACTAATCAAAGGACATTGGAAATTTTCATCAGACGTGTATAAGATAAAATGGAAAACCTTTCGCAACCGGTTTGTGCCCGCAGCTGCTTGGGAGAACTGCGTGAACACGCGAGCGCGCCACCAGGCAAACATACTAGGGAAATTAATAGGCTATAAAACTGTACAAAATGACATGGTCTCGGGTAAACTCTGGATGTTACCCCTTCAGGACACTTGGATTGGAGCAGATGAGCAGTATGAGGTATATTACAAAGTTTTTGCGTAGTTTTATGGACCTTTTCTTTTCGGTAACCATAGATGCTCGTTATATGGATTTGCAGTGCAGGAGGAAAACCCCCCAGTCTCCAGCTGCACTTTGAGGAATAAAAAACTACACCGGACTTCTCATCAGCATGAGGGTAAGTCGGTCATGAATGAATTTCATTTTTGGGTGAACTATTCCTCTAAGCTCAAATTGTGAGAGAGCGATTCGAACCTAAACTCCCCAACATGTCCAGATTTTAAGTGACTGTCACCCTCAGTAAAAATATGCGTGCCATTGTCTTTACATTATTAAGAATGTCGCTCACTGACACCATGGAGAAGAGCTGCGGTTACCATGATGTTGTTATGACACATGGAATGTTACTTCCCTTTCCAGCAAACTAGACTATCCATGTAAAATTACTAAGACATAAAATATGGCCATAAATCAGCAAACCATTTTTCAAAAACATATTTCAGAAATGCGGAATAAAATGTATAATCCGTGAATCAATGATAACCAGGGGTTTGAGGAAGGCCATTGTGGTTTTTTTTTTTTTTTTAAATTTGGCATCTCCAATCCCACCCGAATTTGGAATGCCCAATTGGGGAACTATGTACAAAGCTTGCTCGTATGCGACCCCTTGCTGCCAACTCAGGATAGTGAAGACAGTTCACGGCTCTCCTCCGAAGCACGTGCCTGTCAGCCACTGATTCTTATACACTCGCTGGTTGAATCTTCGCAAGTTCAGAGCGAGGGCGGAGGATACCCGGACATGAACCAAGTCGGAGTCTTCCTGACGAGCGCCCGTCTGGACAACAGGAGGCGCTGGAGCAACGAACAAAGCTGTATCGAATATCCAAATCCGGCAGTCCCTTCCCAATTTGTAACCCTGTAGCGCGATAGCCAATTGTGCGCTACTCTGAAAAAGCTGCCGACCCCTGCCGGTGGGTACGCCGAGGCTCGAACCCGCGACGTGGTGATCACCTCTGCACTGCAGCGCAGTGCCTTAACCGTGTGAGCCACCCGGCAGCTCTGTGGTTTTTAAAAGACGGTTGTGATTTTCATCTAAAAATTTGTTAGTGGATTCTATAGCCTGCTATATCACTGCTCAAAAAAACAAAGGGAACACTGAAATAACACATCCTATATCTAAATGAAATATTCTAATTAAATACTTTGTTCTTTACATAGTTGAATGTGCTGACAACAAAATCACACAAAAATTATCAATAGAAATCAAATTTATTAACCCATAGAGGTCTGAATTTGGAGTCACAGTCAAAATTAAAGAGGAAAAACACACCACAGGCTGATCCAACTTTGATGTGATGTCCTTAAAACAAGTCAAAATGAGGCTCCGTAGTGTGTGTGGCCTCCACGTGCCTGTATGACCCACCTACAACGCCTGGGCATGCTCCTGATGAGGTGGCGGATGGTCTCCTGCGGGATCTCCTCCCAGACCTGGACCAAAGCATCCGCCAACTCCTGGACAGTCTGTGGTGCAACGTGGTGTTGGTGGATGGAGCGAGACATGATGTCCCAGATGTGCTCATTTGGATTCAGGTCTGGGTAACGGGCGGGCCAGTCCATAGCATCAATGCCTTCGTCTTTCAGGAACTGCTGACACACTCCAGCCACATGAGGTCTAGCATTGTCTTGCATTAGGAGGAACCCTGGGCCAACCACACCAGCATATGGCCTCACAAGGGGACTGAGGATCTCTTCTCGGTACCTAATGGCAGTCAGGCTGTGCGGCCCCCCAAGAAATGCCACCACACACCATTACTGACCCACTGCCAAACCGGTCATGCTGGAGGATGTTGCAGGCTGCAGAACATTCCCCACGGCATCTCCAGACTCTGTCACATCTGTCATGTGCTCAGTGTGAACTTGCTTTCATCTGTGAAGAGCACAGGGCGCCAGTGGCAAATTTGCAAATCTTAGTGTTCTCTGGCAAATGCCAAACATCCTGTACGGTGTTAGGCTGTATGCACAACCCCCACCTGTGGACGTGGGGCCCTCATACCATCCTCATGGAGACGGTTTCTGACCATTTGAGCAGACACATGCACATTTGTGGCCTGCTGAAGGTCATTTTGCAGGGCTCTGGCAGTGCTCCTCCTGTTCCTCCTTGCACAAAGGTGGAGGTAGCAGTCCTGCTGCTGGGTTGTTGCCCTCCTATGGCCTCCTCCAAGTCTCCTGACGTACTGGCTTGTCTCCTGGTAGTGCCTCCATGCTCTGGACACTACGCTGACAGAAACTGCAAACTTTCTTGCCACAGCTCGCATTGATGTGCCATCCTGGATGAGCTGCACTACCTGAGCCACTTGTGTGGGTTGTTGAGTCCGTCTCATGCTATCACTAGAGTGAAAGCACCGCCAGCATTCAAAAGTGACCAAAACATCAGCCAGAAAGCATTGGAACTGAGAAATGGTCTGTGGTCACCACCTGCAGAGCCACTCCTTTATTGGGGGTGTCTTGCTAATTGCCCATAATTTCCACCTGTTGTCTATAATATTTGCACAACAGCATGTGAAATTGATTGTTAATCGGCATTGCTTCCTAAGGTATAGGTCGGGGGGAAGGGTTTAAACTGACTGATTGTTGCCTATCCAACAATCACTCTGAAGAAGACCGTGTGTGTGTTGAAACGTTAGTGAATGCTTGCACCTAAATTAACTAATATATATTTTTGAGATGATCCTTTGAGCTCCAGTCTTATTTCCTTTTTGAAGTTTTTGTGGTCCTGGTCTGTGAGCGCTGGCTTTCATCTGGGAAATTTTTTTAGCACGTGAAACCTTCTTAAATGTCATTCTTTGTAAAGAGTGAAATAATACTTCCTTATTCGGCGTGTGATGCCAGATGTGATAAAACTGACAATGTGCTATTGGCTAAATGCTATAAAGAGCGATATTGTCAGCTTAGTGACATTGCCATTGTCACATCTGGCATCACATGCTGAATAAGAATGTGTTATTTCACCCTTTACAAAGCATAGCATTTGCTTATGTGTGATTTATGAAGACATTATGTCTCATTTATGAAGGCATTATTCATGCTGTATAAAGCCTTTATGAGCAACACGTCACCTAAAGTGTGACTGAACTAGCTTCCAAGCTTAATCAGGGTCCAGGGTTGGGACTTGTAAACCCCTTCAAATATGTTCCTGGGTCTGGTTTGTTAGGAACAAGCTCCCAATCCTCCTAAAGTCATGAGGATTGGAACTGAGTTCCCCTCAAGTTACTCCATCCTCCTGTGGGACAGTTCAGCTCTGGTGAAGTGTGCACCACACCTGGCTGTTATCCCAGAAGCCACCGGCCAGGGATTGGCAGCCCAACTTTGCCGATAACATCTGTGCTGAACTGCGCTCTCTTCCTTTGTGGCACTGTCACCTACTCTTCCTTGGGATTCTGTCCCCAGTCATACAGTACTGCTGCCAATAAAACTACCTACTGGACTGTGCTCTGCAATCGCACTTGATTCCCTGGTCTGGGACATAACAATTATTATTAAATGGAATTTTAATTTCATGAAACTTGTCCAAATAGGAACAAAACCCAGTGGAATGGTACACAAAGTATACACAGATACAGAATGGACAATCACTGAAATACATGGTAAAATGGAAACACTGGATGCAAAATGTCGTTCCCTGGTGTCAACAGAGGAAAATTTCAAATTGAACAGATAAAACTACATTTAAATGCGCTTTTCAGCAATCGTTTTACTATTTTTATGAGTACAATTACTCCTTCTGTCATTCACAGCGTGATTAGAGGCAGATAAATTGCGGCTGAAAATCGCAGACCTTTTGTTTAATTTGCCGGAAAAGTGAGAGAAGATGAGGTTTGGTTGACTTGACACCATCCGTCTCAGGCATTAATTTGTTTTTGGGTTCAGTGGCAATCCTTGACCCACTATTCTGGACGAGTGTCTGGACGAAAATGTCAGTTGAAATGGTGAATAAAGTATGACAGTAGCGTATTAATTTAGAGAATTGGGCCCCAGCGAGACAGTGTCTCCCCAGTGCCAGACGGAGTTCTCTCCCCTCACTGTGTGATGTGTAATAATTCAGTCCATTAACCTCGATATTAGATCCTCACGGAGTTTCCCAGCAATGACAGCGCCTGCTCTCTCGGGGTGAGCAGGAGGGAGATAAGAATAATACGCATAATAAAATGTGGCTTTTATAAAATGAGGTTTTTTTTTTTGAAAAACCAAAACAGGAGTAATGTAACATTCTGATTGAGATGAATGCGGTAGCAAAAGAGATTGAGAGATTAATGAAGGAATGAGGGAGATGTGAATGGATGACCACTGCCTCCAAGTGACTCCTTACCCCAACCAATCAAATCCAACCTCACCCTAACCCTTACCCAATCATGTTCCAGCACATTATTTTACCAGCAGAGTCACACCCACCACACCTTAATCTGAAGCAAATCATATTTGAGCCCCATCTAACCTCGTGGGAGTCTCAACACTGGCCTCCCTCTCCCCATTTCCAACACCTTCCTAATCTGTACACAATCATGTGCCACCAGATCATAATGCCCATGCAGACAATCACATTCCACCACACACCAACCCCAACCAGATCACATTCAAACCCAACCTAACCCCCACGAATCACGTTGCACATCACCCTTGATCAATATTACCCAACCCCACTCAACCCATACCAATCATGAAATGACCCACACAAACCTCCACCCAATGACATTCATCTTCATCATACCCACCTTTGCTTTAATCACCCAAACACACTATCTACAGGATTTCCTCTGCTCTTGTTCTTTCTGGGTCCTGCCCAGGGGTTGCCAGAGTAATTTTCATCCATCACAAATGGGGAAGAGGGGATTTGGTGCCAGAAGCACGAAGGTCCGCTCTGAATATTCATTTACAACTGTGGTGGGATGTGGCACGTGTCCCTGGTGCAGTTTTGAGTGTTGCGCCAGGAAACGTGTCACATCCCACCACATCCTGGCGAAGCGCTCAAATCTGCACTGTCAGGCTGCTCGGGAGAGGGAGCTGGGGTGAAGAGCCGTGACCAATCAGATTAGGCGGCGCTGACGGACTGAATTGGACTCGGTAATGATTTAATGTTTTTTTAACAGTCATTCCAGATTGTGAGCTTTACACATTTGTGCAGTGAAAGGACTCAAAATGCTCTGCCGAATCAAGCTTCTTATATCTCCAGAGAAGGGTTTCTTTGAGTCTCTCCTCCGTTAAATTTAATTCTGAAATTTTTGTTGGAAGCTTTCCTCTTTTTCCCCATTTTGTGTGATTTGGGATGCTGAGCTTTTCAGGGGCAGCATGTGGGGCGGGGGGTTAATACTGTGTAATCGGCACGGACAGACTGGCACGCGTGTGGACCTCCAGAAATCCTCTCAGGGCCATTGTGCTCCAATCCCCTCTTTGTTGACGCATGTCGGGCGCCAGCTGGCACTGGCCTGGCATCTCCGCGGCAGCAGCTCTGCCGAACCTGCTGCTATTCTTCGGAAACAGTGGCTTGGCAGTAAGGGAACCCCTGCCCTCTTAGAAAGGTGCAGGTATGACTGCCAATGCCTTTGGTATGTATGACAGAAGGAGGGGCTCTTTTCCTCTGAGCGTGTTTGCTTTGTGTCACTTCTGCAAAGTCAATCAGGTATAACAACATCCTCATTATACATTAAACTATGTCAGTAGAGCAGGTGTCAGGTGACAGCTTCCCAGTGTTGAACAGTAACACCAAGATTTCAGGTTTTCCTATAGTCTAAGTAAGTCAAGGAGAGGCAGCAAAAATATCTCAATATCAAAACTAAGATAAAATTTTTCATTTATATCTATTTTATCCAATAAATGAATAAAAATTGAGATACAGGTTTGGTATCTCCTGCATGTGATACAGCATTCTCGTGCAGCAATTGGTCAGAGTCTGTTCACTGTTGCCATTAAAGTAATAAGTTACACATGTAACTGTTGTTGTAGATACTTGAATTTACGGTGAAAAGTGTTAGCATGCTAGCAAGTGAATAATTCATCCCATTGACTTGAATAGGTTGCAAACAAGAAACCAACATAAACTCTATTTCTCCATTTTCCAAATAATATAACACTGGCATTTATGAGATAAATTGGATTTCAAATTCATGAGCCTGAGATATCAAATTTATGAAACTCGAGTGGTGATTAGTGTGCTTGCTCAGATGTATGCAATGGCCTTTTCACGCCAGGCTCAGCTTGACTAGTTACCTAATTAGCTCATATAAAGGTAGTTGCAACCCCGCCGTTTTTTGTCTGTGGCTGTACAAACAAATTTTACCAGCAAGGCAGGGACCTGTCACTCCGAGCGTTATCATGGAGGACGTAGGCTTTTTGCTTAGAAAATCAAGCCCTTCGGCTGTCCACTCTTCTCACGGGGCCTGCTGTCCTGGGACTGATGACTGGTGTTTGTGATGGTGAGAGATGCTATCCCTGACCGCTTCAGGTCCTCTCGGCTCAGCTGCTTTGTGCTGCCTCCCAGCTGTATCGCTCAATTATTTTAACATTTCGTGATTGTTGTAAGAATGTAGTCTGCTGGGTGATAACATCTCTGTAAGAGCTGGATCCACTTCTGTCAAGTGCATTTCAAGAACAGAGTTCAAATCCTTGGAGAGTCTATGCCGTCCTTGAGCAAAATACTTAACTTCCACTCACTGGTGCATGCTCCATTGTGTAAATTTGTTATATGTTAGCTAATGCCAGTTGGAGTTAAGAGCAGATAAATCACATCATCATGATGATTAGTTTCTTAGCGATTTGGGCTAGGTGCCTGGGTGTGTCGGGAGAGCAGAGGAGCTGAAACACACCCTGGTCTGAAAGTGCTTTTCCTGTACTGAGAAAGACTTTCCTTTTACCAGCTCAGATGTTCACATTAGATAAGTTTTAGCCCTGCGCACCTGTGCTACTACAGTCTTAGCTGCCGTGAGTCAAAATATGAACAGCTGCAGGTGTAGTGCTCTATCTGAGCAGCGCACACTGCCCAGGATATTCATTCCTTTTGATTAAATTGCAGCGATCCCAGCAGTTCTAGTGGCAGTATTCAAAATAAATAAATACATAAATAAATTCAGGAAAAAAAACTGTGAGTTTTTAAGGCTTGTGATTGGCATACTTTTTTTTTGGCGTCTTCATGTGGATGGTCATTTTTTTTGGAAAATTTCACAATTTTCACAAACACAGGCGTACATGTGCATTACGCCTGATTTCAAAAGCCAAAAACTCAGCTTTCTCTGTCAACACAAACAAACACAAAGTTTCTCGCGAACTTCAGCGTGGAGGCATTTTTCAAAGGGTCTGCTTTCAGTGAACAAAAATGCAGTATACTTGAAAACGAAAGGCCGAAAGGCACAGAACATGCTATGTTTTCAAAACCATCCGTGTACACATGGACAAGGTATAATTAGTTTTAGTGATCGTGTGTCCACAATTTCACTAATTTGAAATTGCCCATTGCAAATAGACTGTTGAGAGAAAGCCAATTGATTCTTTAATTTCAAAAGTAACAATTTTTTTCCCTCTTTGATGCAAATCTATTTTCAATATGGCTCAGTAAGAATATGCAACTTTTATTCTTTGTGGCATGCAGAGTTATTTTGAGCAAGAGGTGGCTTCAAAGGGTTACTCATCCCTACTCCCTGCAGTAATGAAATCAAGAAAAAAAAACTGGCTAAAATTCTGGGATTGGAACTGAGGTTGAAACAAAAACCAGCATACACCATAGTCCCCCAAATTTGAGAACCAGTGAGTTAATTCATTGAAAAAATATTATTAACTCCAAGTATTTACACATTCAATCATCTACCACTGAAAATGGTATTGTTATTAAATCTGCACATGTGATACATTTTCATGCTTCCCTCTTAAATGTAAAATAATATCACATAATTTGTTCATGAAAATCCCTGCAGTATTTCTTAAATTGGACAGATTTCAAAACAGGTGGGGGGAAGGACATTGACGCCCTCACACATTAATCCACTGTTTCATCACATAATAAGCATTGCAATTAATTCAGAATTTTTAAATTGAAAACGTACAAAAACAAAAAAGCCTACCATACTTATTTGACTGGCTTTCCGACATGAAAATCTTATAAAATATCTTTAACAATTTTGGAATTAAAAAATAATTAATGTCCACAAATTTTTAGTATTTAGATTGGCCTGAATTTGAGTCAGATTTTTAGCCCATCTCATGTCAGTAAGTGTCTCCCTC
This sequence comes from Gymnothorax reevesii, assembly GCA_029721435.1. Lineage (NCBI taxonomy): Eukaryota > Metazoa > Chordata > Actinopteri > Anguilliformes > Muraenidae > Gymnothorax > Gymnothorax reevesii. Next base: position 43,103,389 of record CM056587.1, on the reverse strand, counting down.
TACCTGTTAAAAATCTTAATGCAAATTAATGTACCTTAACCTGTCTTGGGTTTTTTTTTTTAACCACATCCTGGCGGGTCTGTTGTTGTCTCAGTCCCCCCCCTCAACCAAATCCCCCTGCGTCCCCTTGCCCCCCCTCCTTCCCCTTTCTCCCAAGGCATTTGACTGGCTGGCAGATCTGCATTGCAAAGGGTAATGGAATCAGGCCTGGTGTTTCTGCTGTTGCCACAGGGACAGGATATTACCAGGCATGTCATGCGCGTGCATCTGGGGCGACAGAGCAGGACGCGGAAGCTCCATGTGTCTGCCATTAAAGAAATAAATAAAGAAAGAGAGATGAGCGCTCTCCACAGTCAGTCTGTCATAGAGGAAGTCATCTGTCATAAGGATGACCCCCTCAGTCGCAGCGCTCGGGCTGTCTCTTTCTCTAATTCTTTCTGTTCAATAGCACGGCATTACCATCATAAAGACCTGGGATGTGCAGGGCTTCATTCACAAAAATCGCCCCAGTGGGAAACACTGGAGGTAAAAGCTGATAAAAATCCCAGGACTCTGAGGCTGTACACCCAGGCACTGAACTATCCTTGAAACCCAAAAATAAGTAAATGAATAAAAACTGCAGACCATCGTAATCCTCTTTAGTCCAGCCCTCTTCGTTTTGCTAATCTTACAAGAACATGATTTGCGAGTATATAATACAACCCCCTTTCCAAATAAGTTGGGGCGCTTTGTTTAATGTAAATAAAAACAGAATACAATCACTTGCAAATCATTTCACCTCTGTATTTAACCCTATAAAACCTATGGTCACGTGTATCGGTCTATCAAATGCAGCAGCTGTATTCAAACCTGTGGAACCTCAGACCTATTGTAAATGCTAATGGATCCCAAGGTTTCCAAAAATTCCAAATGCGTCCTCCTGGATCAAATGGAAATAAGTATGAAATGATGTAAAAGATATAGACATTTTCCATTTAACTTAATGCTGTGGTCATAAAAACATGGCATCATGGGTGTGAATATTTCTCTCAGTATAAGTGTGATGCACCTTCAGTGAAGCACTGCGACTAGCTGATACAGGATATGTACGTTGAATCTACTATACATACAGTCTATGGGGTAATTTGGATATAGTACAAAGATAGCATATCATTTGTTGAAACTGATGAAGTTTACTGATTTAAAAATAATATATATTTATGTTAAATTAAAATTTCATGCCAGCAACACTTTTCAAAAAAGTTGGGACAGGGGCATGTTTACCACTGTGTTGCATCACCTCTTTAAACAACAGTGTACACATTTGGGAACTGAGAAGAGCAACCGAGTTGTTATGAAACCAAAAAGTTTTCCTATTCTTGCTTGGTGTAGGATTTCAACTGCTTAACACTTTGATTACATGCTTAACATTGATGGAATTTCAATCGCTTCAAGTGCCATTATTAAAGATCTTGGTGTTACTCTTGACCCTGATCTCGCACTTGATACACATATGAAGAATATCTCAAGAGTTGCATTTTACCACTTGAGGAATATTTCCAAAATTCGGAAAATGCTGTCATTACATGATGCAGAAAAGCTTGTCCATGCCTTTGTTACTTCAAGATTAGATTACTGTAATGCTCTTTTGTCTGGTTGTGCAAAATCCTCTCTAAAGGGGCTCCAGCAAATTCAAAATGCAGCTGCTCGTATTCTCACTAGAAGACGGAGACACGAGCATATCAGCCCAGTGTTAGCTTCACTTCACTGGTTACCAGTTAAATTCCGAATAGACTATAAGATACTACTTCTTACCTTTAAAGCCTTACATGGGCTTGGTCCATTGTACCTAAGTGATTTACTTTTACCCTACATTCCCTCCAGAACACTCCGTTCGCAGAGCGCAGGCCTCCTTGTTGTTCCAAAAATAGCTAAAATTACCATAGGCGGTAGAGCTTTTTCCTATCGTGCTCCCCTCTTATGGAATGAATTGCCTGCTCATATTCGGGGTGCAGACACTATCAGTATATTTAAAGTTAGGCTCAAAACATATCTCTTTAGTCTGTCCTATAGTTGAGGGACTAGAGTGGGTGGCTGGCATAAGCTATAGAATATTAGGTGGTCTGAGCAGTCAGTGCTGTCACTGGATCATTGCTGGTGGTGCCCTATTCTGCTGAACTGGTCTTGGTCTGGTGGTGACTGTCTCAACCTGCCCTCGTGGCTGTGTTGGCCCCTGCCCCTGTTTCTCATAACTATGCTGCCATAGTCTTATTCTGCTGGGGTTTCCTTATTGCACACAGGCACCTCTGTCTCTCCTGCTCTGTGTGCTCACCATACAACTCCACCTCCCTAACAATATTTTTTTTTTTTCTTCCTCCTCCTGCTCTGGGCACTTGCCCTGAGCTCTAGATCAAGCTTCACCGAACACCCCCTGGCCCGGAGCTCCAGCCTAAGACCAGCTGTTTACCATCTTGTTTCAGGTACAGGACCAAGAGGGTCTTCCTGCCTCATGATGACCTCCATTGCTAATTATTTTACATTAGCCAAGACATCTGTTGGACAGTTTTAAATATACAAATTATTTTAGCACTGATTAGATGGATTTCAATGGAACTCTTGTCATTATCTTGTCTATCAACTAGCTAGCCCGCGGAGGATGGGCTTCCCCACTATAGCCGGGTTCCTCCTGAGATTTCTTCCCACTGGGGAGTTTTTTCTCACCACTGTTTGAGGATTTTTTCTCCCTACTGGGAGTTTTTTTTGCCTCGCTGTAGTGGGAATAGGGAATAGGTAGTGGGAATAGGTTGGGCACTGCCCTTCAGTAACCCATCTCTGACTGTAAAGCGTCTTTGTGACAGTGTATCTGTAAAAAGCGCTATACAAAATAAATTGAATTGAATTCAAGTAATCCCATGCAGTAACTTCCACAAACAAATCCAGGGCCTGAAGATCACAGCCATTAAGCATTGTTTTCAGCCTTGTCCCTTACATACTGGGATTTCTCTGGCTTCTCTGAAACTTTTAACAATATTATCAGTGCTATAGAATAGATGATAAAATCTACAAATTACTTGCAATTTTAAATTGTTCAAATATTTGCCAATGCAGTCTTTCTCCGAGTTTGGAAGCCCTCTCCATCTCCAATCATGTTACTGACCTGTTGCCAGTTCACCTAATTAGCAGTGAGATGTTCCACCAGGTGTATTTTAGCATCATACAACTTTCCCAGTCTTTCGCTGCCCCTGTCCCAAATTTTTTTTAGATGTGTTGCAGGCATAACATTTAACATGAGCTGATTAAAAAAAAACAGTAGAATTTTTCAGTTTCAACTTTTGACATGTTGACTTTGTATGATTTTGAAATAATACAGCATTTAAATAATTTGCATATCAATGTAGTCTTTTTTTATTTACATTTTACTCGCTGTCCCGACTTTTTGAAAAACGGGGATGTATATGCAACTACTTCAATATGTTTTTAGACTGCCTGCTAGTATGAAACGAATGGTTTTCAAATAATGGCACAGAGGACTATGTATAATAACTGAGGACGAGAAAATATTAGAATTCCAATTGTGGTTGGGACCTTAGTGGAGAATGATTTAAGCACAAATTAACGTGCCCAAACTGAATAATGGACGCAGCGTGTGTGCAAAAACTGTGGTACTGTGGGCAGGGAGCCTGACATTGTGGGTACCAAGCATGGCATTGTGGGTAAGCAAGCATACGCTGTTTGTGATAATGTGCACAGTGTAATGTGCACTCAGTCAGGGGCATACATCACTCATGGTGTGCTGTTGAACACGATGAGCTGGCAGCAGACTTGTGAAGGCGTGCCATTAACTGATTCCAACTTTCAACATTCTTCACTTCTCTTGCAATTTTTCCTTTCTCATAGTCAGACCCATATGTTTGCTGTAACGTACGGGTCCATGTCAGCATGTTTGGCTCAGCTCCAGGTCTGTGGAGATGTGCGTGTATATGTTCATTTGTGTGCACGTGAGTATTTCGGATTCTGCTTATTCATCAGGGCTTGACGGGCAGTTGTTCTTTGGTGAGCACGTGCGGTATGCATTTGAGTATACAGTATGTGTGATTGTAGTTACAGTTCTTTTGGTTTGTGAATTTGCATGTAGTTCCTGCATGTGTGTTTAAGCTGGGACAGACCGGCGTGTCTCTCCTTCAGCGCAGGCAGAAATGTGGCAGGTCCACATCATACACAGTAAAAAATTGAGTGTCAATATTCCAGAGTAAACCCATTTTCCTCTGGATAGAGTAGTTATAGCACTATGCAGAGTGAAATCGTCTAAATGGAAGTGTCAAAAGTGAGAGTCAATTCCCACTTCCACACAAGGACGAAATCTACTCTGCAGGGTGATGATTCCCTATAGTGTCAAATATTTTTACACACCTCATTGTTAATTTTGTCACAAAATAGAGTGAAATTAACTATAAAAATCTTACACTGGCTGTAGAGTAAAATTTACACTGATTTTGAGTGGGACCAAATGTTATCTGACAGAGAGTTAAATTCAACTCTTAAAGAGTAAAATTGACACTATGATTTTTACTGTGTAGAGAGAGACATCTGTGGAGCTGCTGTTACACTTTTTATTAAGCTGTGATGTCCGTGGCAGTATCATACTTCCAGACAATGTTAGAGACTTCTTTGCAGGGCATTTGTAGCCATTCATGTATTTTCCTGGGCTGAAAAAAAAAAACTGGAAAAACTTGCCCATTATGGAAGTTCTGCTTTCCTGTAGCAGTAAAAAAAGGATGTTGGCAAAACCATGCTCTAATATGCAGATCTTTCATTGTTCCAGTTGGTATTTAAACCCATGGCGACAGAGTGAAAGTGTTTTAATCAAATACTGAGGCCTTGTTTGTTTAATAATCCATTCATCTCAGCTCATCTCATTTCTGCCCACACAACAGCAACTGCCAAATAAAACTGCTGCAGGTACAGCCCAGCGATGTTGGCATGACCACCCAGCTGGGTTTTATTTTTGGTTGTTTTGTTCTACTAGGACAAGCATGCACTGATGGCTGCTATCGCTGTACCTTACTACATAATTTCAGCCAGCCGATGTGTGTCAGTAGCTTTTTTCTCTCACTGAATCCCCTGAAACGAGATGTCTGAGTCATGCTGTCCTTTTTATACTGTTACTTTAAGGTCATTCTAAGCCCAGAAGTTGTAAATGTTGTCGTTTATAGTCGACCTTGAGATATCAAAGAATTTAAACCTCCCTGCCCATTTCTCTTAGAAGTCTGCCTGTTCAACTGAAAAAATGCCGTGGATTTCCCCAAGGCAGTGTGCACTTCTTATGTATAGTATTAATGTTTCACTACACAATGTAGTCTATAGAAGACGACCCAATGTGGTAGTCTTCAGGTAGCGAGATGACTGCGCATGCATACCTGTTCATAACCTTCACAAGTAGTCTCGGGCTTCTGATCCTCTCCAGATATATACAGTACTTTCCTTGCAAAGTGTTAACAGTGTTAATTCAGCATTAACAGTTCTCTCAGGCCGGTAGGCATCACATGTACTCTACTGGAGTAAAGCATACTCCATCAGATTCAACGCTGAATATTTTATTGCGTCTATGGATACAGCAGCCAAAAAATCTGCAAACTGTTTAGACAAACACAATTTTCAGCTTGTGTGTTGCGTGTAATTCACAATCAACCATCAACCCCTCCCTAACCACCCCCTCACACCCCCTCAGATCATTTTCACATGCAAATAGGACTGCTGCCATCGGAGGAGAGTCTGTGAGTTTATGAAAGTTACACACTATTGCTATATATATGTGTGAGTGTGTGTATGTGTGTGTGTGTGTGTGTGTGTGTGTGTGTGTCTGGTCTTGCAATGAATGGTAGAAACACCAGGAATGGAGGAAAGGATTCAAATGTGAAGGTAGAATACAGAATACAAAAGCTAAATACAGAGGGGAAATATATTACTTCCCAAGTATGTTAGCTAAAGAGCTAAGTGTAAGTAAAGGCAAGTAACAAACGATACTTTGCAAAGGACAGAGGGAGAGAGGAGCATATATGCAAACTGAGCTATTGAGCTAACAATGAACAGGCGAGGATAATAATGACTGCAGGACTTGGAGCAGGCCAGTGATCAGTAATCTGGTGATAGACAGGACTGCATCAAAGACCATGGATCACATAAGAAGCCCTTTTTTGGGTAGGTTTGTGGTTCATATTGACTCTGCCAAATCCAAAGTATGATTACAACACTTTCTATATCTGCTTGGTTTTTGGAAATAAACTTTTTTCAGGAAGATTGGAACTGTGTCCTTCTTTCTTAGAGAACGTTTCACATTGTCCCTCTATGTTTCTAACAGGCTGAGATTTTTTTGTAACTTAGCATCTTATCATGACTTCGAGCAGAAACTAGTATTTGACCTTATGGAAAACATGCCAGCCGTGCTGATTTACTGGACCATATCAAATAATGTTTTTTAAATGTGAGTGTAAAGTAATAAGACATGCCTTGGAATTGAAGACCCCCTCAGTGTATGTTTATTAGAATCCCTTTCTAGGGCGAGTTGCAACAACTTAGAATTTGATGCCATTTTGATTCCATAGTGCAGAACCGAGCGGTTTCACACAATGGAAATTGTGGGATTTGTTTTGTTCTTTTCTTTTCATTCTTGTGTTGCAGCTCTCAGTATAAAGGCACGCTAATGTTTGTTTTAACCCCGGGCGATGCAAACAGGCAATTCAGCGCGTCTGTGCAGTCTGTAATGGACACACACACACACGCAAAGATGGACAAGACAGCAATTCACCCTCAGTCAATTAAAGGCCTTACTGAAATAATTAGCCGGTTCTTCTTCGCTTTTTAGTCATCTTTTTGGTTTCTATGTGTTCAGACCATTAAAAATTACCTGAATACGCTGACTAAAGCTGCTTTCACACCGGACATGAAATGAATTTTTTGCACGACAGATTAGATTCAAAGTCAATGCAGAGACGCGAATAGGGGAGACCGGGGTTGCTTCGGCCACGGGGTTAGGTCCATCACCCCAGTTTTTTTCATTGCAAATGCACTGACAGGAAAATGAAAATGTGCAAATCATGTGACATCCCAGCGACACCATCTCTTGAAAAGAAGAAGAACCGGTAGTGTCATGTAAGTGTTTTCTGCCTAAATACCTGAATTTTGATCCAAATTGTAAACTATAAGTTTCTGAAAGAAATGCGTCTAGCTTCTTTGAAGACAAAGATTTCCACTGTGTTTTTACTGTTTCATAAACGTATGTAACTAGATTAACAACACATGAGATAAAGGCTTGCTGCGATCATGAGATGAGAGATGCGGCATGATTTCCAAAATGGCCGCACAAGGCTACACTGGCCAAGCAGCATGGGGTTAGTTTGTCAGGGTGGCGTAGCCCCAGGTATGCCAAAGTAGCCCCACTTGTACACAACTTAGCTGTCAGGAAGCTTCAACCAGTCTCTCTTGCATGAGCAACGGCCTTCAATGAACACTCAGTTCGTCATTTCTTCACCAAGTTGGGTGAGCTGTAACCTCAGGTATGGGGTGGTTTCGGCATGATTGTGATATATCGAAAATTGAATATTAATGGAATAAGTCTCGAGAAGCAGTGGGTTACAGTCATTTTATAACGGCGGAGGGGCGTTCTAAGGCACGACGTGCAGCCGTTATAAAATCACATTAACCCACTGCTTCAAGGGGTTTATTGCTTTTATAAAACAGTTACTCTACATATAGCCCATTACATAAACACACAAGAAAAAAAAATTGACAATTCATTGGTCATAATGCAACGATAAAATTGATAACTTCTTCCACCAAGCAAGACAGAGAGGACCGAATGGTTGGCAAGCAACACAGACGCTAAGATTGCATTTTCATCTAGCGCCATTGTCATTTCACATCAGGCTATTTGGGCTCGTTAATGTAGATATACTTTGAAAGCAGGCTATTTTGAATGTCTCCCTCGGTCTCCTGAAGACCCTGTTAAATAATTTTACGTTCGTTTCGGTTTTCGAGTTTCCTTGTTCTCAACTTGCACCGATCGGCCAAATCATTACAACCAGCAGCGAGAGTAGGGAACGATTTACTTTTGTCCTCCACACTTGCCGGTGTCCAGTAAAATATGTCGAATTGTGCATTAGTTTGATAGCCAGCTTGTCAACTCGCTAGCGTTCACTACAATGGATGTGGTTACCCTACGCATAGGTCATAAAATAAACACACAATAAAAAAAGTCAATTTATCAATAATGGGCTACTGAAATAGCGAGCTAGTTAGCAATGTAGCTAGCAATGCAAAAGTGATATCGAACTCTTTAATTCAATAGCTAGCTAGGTAGATAGCCAACTGGTTAGCGGGTTAAAAACTAAAAGCTAAACTTCGTTGACACTGAAATAGCTAGCCAAAAGTCTTGAAACAAATGTAATCTAACGAGTCAGTTGAGCACAGAGTAGTTCGGTGTGCGCAGCAATATTTTGTGCAGTGGCCTGCCTCAGTGGGTTACAGTAATCTTATACCGGCATGGAACGCAGCTCCGCCAATCACATTTAAGGATGGGAAGCATCTGTTTTATTATAAAGGAATTAGCCCCGAGAAGCAGTAGGTTACAGTGATTTTATAAGGCAGAGGGGCGTTGCGGAGTGCCTTAGTGCCACTCTGCTGTTATAAAGTCACTGTAACCCAGTTCTTCAAGGGGCTTATTGCTTTTATAAAATGGTTACCCTACATATAGCCTATTAAATAAACACACACACAAAAAAAATCTACAATTTATTGGTAATAATGCAACAATAAAATTGAGAACTATTCGTTCTTCCACCAAGCAAGATAGTGGACAGAATGGTTGGCAAGCAACACAGACGCTAAGATTGCTTTTTCATCTAGTGCCATTATCATGTCACATCAGGCTATTTGGGCTTGCTAATGTAGATATACTATGAAAGCAGGCCATTTGTAATTTCTCCTTCCGTCTGAAGACCCCGTTAAATAATTTTATGTTCGTTACGGTTTTCGAGTTTCCTTGTTCTCAACTTGCGCTGATCGACCATATCATTACAACCAGCAGTGAGAGTAGGGAACGATTGACTTTTGTCCTCCACACTTGCCAGTGTCCAGGAAAATATGCTGAATCATGCATTGGTTTGCTAGCGTTCACTACATTAGTTTGCTAGCAACTAACTAACGTTCACTACAATGGATGTGGTTACCCTACACATAGCCCATAAAATAAACACACAATAAAAAAGTCAACAATTTATCGCTAATAGGCTACGGAAATAGCGAGTTAGTTTGCAATGTAGCTAGCAACGCAAAAGTGATATTGTAGTGTATTGCAATAGCTACCTCGGTAGATAGCCAACTGGTAGCAGGTTAAAAGGGTTAAACTTCGTTAACACTGAAATACCGAGCTATAAGTCTTGAAACAAACGTGACACGCAGGGATATTTTGTGCTGTAGCCTGCCACAGTGGGTTACAGTAATTTTATACCTGCATAGAACGCGGCTCAGCCAATCACATTTAAGGATGGGAAGCACCTGTTTTATAATGTGACCTAAATGTATGTTGTGTTGAGATTGTATCAATACAAGTTTTGTTGGCGACATTCTGCACTACACATATACCGTATAGGTATTTCTCTAAGTTTCAGCAACAAAGAGTTATGGAGCCAAATACAAAATCATGACCAGGTAACCCCGGTCTCCCCTACACGCAAAACAAGTGTATTTACGTCTTTGCATTGACTTTGAATGTAATCTGTCGTGCGAAAAATTCATTTCGCATCTGGTGTGAAAGCAGCTTAACAGTGAAGACCACTCCTGCACAGCATCGTTTTGCACACCTCCGCCAGTCGAGTCCTCCAGGCAGATTTAATCATTCATCATACCAGCTTGATAGATTATTCTGATTTTAGATCAGAGCTCTGACAAGGAAAGAGAGAAAAAATAGAAAAAGGAGGTTTTTTTTGAGCCGCGCGAGTCTTTTGCAGATAGCTCATAAATCTTTCGAGGGCATCATTTTACACTAAACCAGCCCACAGCGCTTGGTGAAGGTGAACCCGTGTATAGATTTAATTTGCTTTTCAGATGCGAGAGCAACACACGGCCAGTGGCCAAACTTCCCGCAAAATTATTGATGGCTCATGTATTCAATCATAGAATAAAGAATAAAGTTTAAAGTGACTGGAAACAGCCCAGAACCGAAAATGAATGTGATGCATGTGATTTGATCACTGAACTATGTTTGTAATAGACGTAGTGCATTAAGTATGAATAGGGCTGGGTTGACTTGAACACGGTGCCAGTCTTGGATCCTGAATTGGCTTCAAGTTAACTAAGTAAAGAAGAAAGATTCCAGAAACAGCTGTCATTAAAGTACACTATTGCACTTAATAAAGATGAAGGGTTTCTGCCAGGAATACTGACTGGTTTTAAGCATAAAGAGCAAATTACAACCCAGCAACATGCAACACGAAGCAGGGGACTTGCAAACCGGTTGCATGGTCACCAAAGAAAAACCAAAAAACAAGACAGATTGGCAAGCACGAAATACGTAAATTAATCAAAGGAGACATACTTCTAATACACATGCAAGTCGCTCAATAGAAAGTGACACGAAACGCATTCATATGATACAACGCTTACGACACGGTGTATAAAATAGCATGTTAATGCTCATCGAGTGTGACATGTAACCTAGTAATGACTGTCAATTTCCCTCCAGAAACTGCAACTGGATTAGGAGCATGAGTGCTGACTAGTTTTTAGTTTTAACAGTGACAAGAGGGTAAACGTTCTAAAATGACTGCTTGCACCTTCTGTTATTCCAACTTATTTTAAGTTGTCAATTAAATTCAAGAGCAATTATTTCAACACTTCAAGGACTTCAAGTTGAGTTGATTTTTGTTGACTTGAAGACTAAACTGTGTTGATATAATGTGTGCTATCACTATTTCATTTGAGTTGCAAAAACTCTTGTCTTATAAAATGTGACCCTTCAAAAAACAGGTGATGAAATCTGCTCACAATTTCATATCTGTGAGTTGCAGTTTACTGGCTGTTTACTCATCAGTTTCCTGTGGGATTCGCTGTTAATTAAAAAAAAACCTGGCTGACTGAACTAATGAACTTCAGCCAAGAGTTAAAGTAAGCCTTTGTTTAAAAGCCAGCCCGGTATGGCCAAATAGAATAGTCCAAGAATTATTGATGATAAGAATTGAAACTGCAGTCAGGCAGTCGATTAGCTTGGCAGTGTAAACATGAGACACACGCTTGCATATACACCCACACAGATACTGGCACGACTTCTAAAATGCCAAAATGCACGTATTTTTTCATGAGTTTTAAAATTGTTTGACATATTTTCTTTACTGGCTTTGCTCCAAGATCTTCCCATTTTTAAATTCAGAGGTTTTTTTGGAGAATATATCATGTTTATTTCTTTTTCTTTTTTTCTGGTTTAAGATGGATAATCGCTGCATTGTATGCGAGACACCAGCCTGTCTGTGTTGGGGCTCCCGGAAATCTGACCCAGCAAGTATTATCCTGCAACTCTGCTAATGAATTACAAACAGCAGATGGAAATTCAAGATATGTTGCCATTATTTATTTCTTAATTGAGTTCTGTATTTATTCCATTAAAATGGGACACAGTGGGGATGGATTTTAATTGTTGCCCACAAGCATTTGGAAAGCGATCCACCCAGCAGGCATTTTGGGCTGTATGCAGAAATAATGTGAAATTCATGGCACCCAGTCTAGATGGAGCAGCAGTGAGGCCTTGTCCTGCCCTTAACTGCTTCATTATAAAACTAGGCTTATGCCGTCTGAGGCGACAACTGGGGGTATATCCCCGAACGCCCCCCATCCTCCAATTCCCCAATCCTTGAGTAGACCTTGAATAGAATTTCATTTTAACTTAATTTCAGGTCAATCGGTCAAATGATTCTGAAGATATGGCCAAAATGGTAATTTTCCATCACAAATCGCCACCTTGTGGCGAAATATTGAACCATACAGGTATGATGTCATCATCTGACACGTTGTGAGGTCATGACCTTGCAGTTGCACGTAGTTTCATGTCAATTGGAGAAATAGTTTCAAAGATAAAGCAAAAATGGTGAATTTTATGTGACAAAGCTTCACCTTGTGTCAAAATTTTGAATCAAACAGGTTCACATCGTGGGACACATCCTCAGGTCATGACGTTTCATTTACAATTGATTTGAGGTCAATCGGACAAATATTTCCAGAGATATGATAAAAACTGTGATGTTTTCAGTTTTTGGCCCCTGGTGGCCAATCTAGAAATTGTAAATTGTCCAAAATCGAATCAGTTCTTCCTCTTTATGGTACTTACTTATATGCAAAACTTGGAATTTCTAATTGAAATATTACTGCAGTTATCGCGTTAACACTGAAATCAGTTTTTGGCCCCTGGTGGCCAATCTAGACATCGTAAATTGTCCAAAATCGAATCAGTTCTTCCTCTTTATGATACTTACTTATGTGCAAAATTTGTAATTTGTAATAGAAATATGAAGTTATCGAGTTAACACGCCGCGGCGGCGGCGACCGGACCAAAAACATAATATCCCTCGGAACGCCATTCGGCGTTCGGGAATATAAATATGTAACTCAGCTGTGCGCTGCACTGTCACCTCTCGGCAACGTGGATGTGGGTTCATGTTTGGCTTACACCCCTCTGTGTGGAGTTTGCACGTTCTCCCCTTGTTCACGATTGTTATCTGTTTTCCTCTCACTGTCAAAAGTCTGTCAGGCTAGTCAAAGACTCTGAATTTCTGTCAGGTGTGAGTGTATCAGTGAATGGCATATGATTCCTGGAGACAAATTGGTTGATTAGCCAGGATGTATGTATACTTGCCTCTTGCCTATTTTAAGGGAGTTCCCTATAACGTAGGTTAATTAACAGGGCCACTCCCAAAACGCCTTCCTATTCGTCCTTACGCCTATAAATACTTCCTACATTCCCACAAACTCCGCTCGTCTCATTCTACGTCCCTCCCTCCCTTCCCCTCCTCAAAAAGGAAGCCAGAAACAGCCACCAACTGGCACCCTAGGGGGCTGAGAAGCCACACGGACTCCGACAAGAGATGCGAGCCCCACCCTGAGTCTCGCCACCTGGGGACGTCCAACGTCCGCACAGTCACAAACCAAGCCCTACATCACTTCTGCCCCAATCTCCTATCCGCAGTTCCACCCAACACTCTCCTCCACTTTGGGAGTGGTCCAAAATTCATTAATGCTTGGTTAGGTCCCAGCCTCTGACCTCACCTAACCTTGGCTTGCAAAACTTAAGGTTTTCAACCAGAAAATCCTGTTTTAATATGGTTTGTCTGGGTCTGGTCAGTGCAATTGGCTGAACACCTCTATGCCACGTAAAGTCAGAAAGCCTCAAATTCTTTGTCTGTTTATGTAAATGAATTAGCTTTACAACCCACTGCTGATTTCCTTGCCTGTGATAGCTTAGCTCAAGGGCGTAGGTTTGTATATAGAACGTTGTGACATGTCCCTACCAATATTTTGGGAAGCCAGATTGTCCCTACCAATGTTTTAGCAAACTTGTTCTTATCATCTTTCCAGATAAGCCATATAAGATCCAATTGTGGAGGCTACATCTCCAAGACAATCTATTTATGCATTCTAGCATTTGATTGGTTGAAAGGGCGGGGCTATCTGAAGGCTAAAAGTCAAGAGTAAACGGACCAAGCTATTCAGGTTATGAATATAAATTTTTGTCCAAAGCAGAGCTTGAGCAACTGGATCGTCAGCTTTGATTACATGTGTTTGCAATGGCTCACCCGTAGAAGAGAACCGTAATTTGGCATTTGTTCCAGATTTTTCTTCCGTTGTGTAACTATAGCACTTTTCTCATAGCCCAACTCATGACATACATTGATATTACCTTATCATTTTGTGGAAATTTCATTGTCTGAGAGCGTGAGCAAAAAAAAGTCGCTCCATGTTACGTCATGCAAATAATATTTTGCCAAATTGAATGCCAAGTCTAATATAGGTTGAAATAGTGACCTAACTAGTCAGAAACAGATAGTTAACTTACTTAAAGTCAAAACTTTAGCTACCTTAAATTAGTTTTTACCAGAAAATAATGTCAACGAATGTTAATTATACATGTTCACTAGTTTCAACTCGCGAACTAAACCTGGTTTCTGTCATATGTTGGTAAATAATCGGGTTGCTAGCAGTAGTAAATATGAGCCAGGTGGATGTGCCAAATTATGAGGTAAATTTCAGAAGAGAAATCCCTCGAAGGTGCCATTATTAATTAATTATTTTATATCCAGGATCTACAGCAGCAAGCTAGAGAAACAGAGAAAGCTGTTGAAGACACAGGTCTATCAGGGCTTCAGGTGAGGGAATAATTATGACTTGTTCTGTGGAATCATAGGGAAAGCATTAAAGTTAGTCTCATGATGTTCAGCAAATATAACCTTTCAAAGTCACATGTCCATCCAACTTTGGCTCAGTGGGGGAAATGAAAGAAACATGTAATCATAAATCTAACATGATCCAGTCTGATTAAAGTTTGCGGCTTATCCTATTCATAGTCGGTATTTTGAGGTGTTCAATGCGGCTGCAGTTGTGTTACCACATATTAAGATGCCTAATAGAGAGGATTGCGAGCTGGCTTGCTAACGTAGTTATATATCCACTCACTAGGTATCAGTGTCCAGGTTACTAGATCTGAGCGGGTTTCATGAGTGCGCTGAGATGGTTTGCAGCTGTCAGTAAAGGTTGTGGCAAGTTTATGTATGTGGCATCTTTGTATGAAAATTTTGGAGGCACCTTGCATAGCATAATGTAAAAATGCAGAAACACTCATTCAGATAATCTCTGTGTACAGTAAAGGCAGTATCTGCACTCAGATTTACAAAATTTTCCAGCTCGCGTGCTATGCGCGCTCGCGTCACAAACCAGTCCCAATCAATTCTCACTTTAAACCTACACCCTTGGCTTAGCTGCTGCGCTTACCTAAACGCACACCGCTCCGGTGCCCTCTGAGAGATACTTTAATGAGCAGAATGGTAAGCTATGTCATTTAATATAAATAGCAATCCTTAACCCTTTGAGCGCTGAATAAATTTTTTTTTTAAAATGCAGTTATCCTGAGCTGTTCAAAACTTATCATGTGGCAACTTGTTTAACCCCTTAAGACCTACGTCCCGATACCGGGGGCCAGTTGTTACGCATTATAAATACAGCATGTTTCCAAATCACAACATTGTCATGCGGTATATGCACATTTCGCGAAGAAACTCGGCCGAAAGCTCATGTAAACCATTTTTACCTCAACCGAACCCAATTCAAACACCAAGCAAGTAAATAAGCATGCAGCAAAACATAGGATAAAATCATATCAGCGCTGAATTACCAGAATTTCTCCTGAATCAGTGCTATGCATAAAAACGATACCTCAAATAAAAGAGGAAAGTCCACAGAATCCAACGATATGAGCCCTGTCATTTTAAACTGACACCACACTCTAAGAACAGCAGGCATATACTTCACAGTCTACAGAGATGAGCAAAAAAAAATTTATATCTTTGATATTTTGTAATAAAAAAACTACTCAAAGGTAAATCTGCGGTTGCTATTGTTAGCCCAATGTGTCCGTGTTATAACGAAACTAGATCTGCCAGTATCCTAGCATGTTCTTTCCCAGGGTGTTGCTTCAAATATCTCAGCTCCTTAGCATTCAGCTTGCTTGCAATGTATTTTCCTCTCCGCGATGGGCTTGTGATGCTGTCAGTAACACTATGCTGGTAGGCCTTTGATTCTATAAGTCCTGATGTTTCTAACGAACTCTAAACCTCCTTAAACGCAGAAACCTAGCCTGAGCTATGCACAGCCTTGCGTTCACAGTGCGTCAAACTGAGTCCATGGGCCATTTGCATGTTTTTGAATAGCGCAACAATATAAGTGCATAACTAATTTGGTCAAGGTATTGTCCGAATAATTATCAGCTAAATATCCAACATTCATTTTCAAAGTCCTTTGTCTGACAGAATCTTTGCACTATTCCGCACAAATACTGAGACAACAACAGTACAGTACGTATTTCTTTACCTATTCCTTGAATGGGCACTTTGATCATACACTTGTTGTCAGTTGGCGTAGACTAATGGATAAAATGACGCGCTGCAAGGGAAAGCGTGAAGGTCCAATTCCTGATCAGGGTACTTTTTTTTTTTTTGAAAAAATCAGTTTCATTCTACAAATAATCGCTGGGGTTTTTGTTATTCTTACTTTTCTTTAACATTTTTTCACATTGCCTTTGTATTTATAACTTTTTTTTTTTTTTTGATAAATATGCTCCAGTGGAGTCAAACTTAATTTTCATTTGTTATGGCCCCAATTTGGTATGACATATCGGACAGCAAGGGATGACAGACAAAATTTTTAAACTTTAACAGATTTAATTAAACCAACTCAGACCAAGACTGATATATATAAAAAAATGAGATAGTTACAGTCCCTTGGTAATTGAGATTGGGTTGCTATGTTACCATGTCCTGGGACAGGAATATGCTCCAACACAGGCAAAAATCCACGAATAGCTTCACAGGTATTGAAAAGAGTGACAGGTCTGGTCAAATGTGTCCTTCCACTATTTCTCCTTGCAATTTCTCCTACTACTCTACTCTCTCAATATTTCTCCTTATATACTCTTTTCCAGCCCCCTCCCACCTTCCAGACATTTTTCAATTCTCTGGGACTTCACCTCTGAGGCATGCCCAGGACATGCCCAAAAACCTAGCTCCAGACTGGGCTTTAAAAAAATGTCAATACTGCCATCTAGTGGCTGTTTTTTTCCAAATTACGCATTGTGGGGTCTATTCTCCCATGCGCTTAAGTCGAAAAAAGCGCGTAGCTACGCGCTTTTCAGCCCATGCATATTCTCCCCTCGACTTAAGTCTGTGCATTACGCGCCTTGAAGGCAGTTACGCGCTTGGGGCGGAGCAAGGCCAAAATCGGGGCGTTTCCGGGCGTTTCTCATGCAAATAACACTTACGCGTACTCTCCCCCTGGCTTATGCGCTTTTTCTGTTAAGCGCTTTTGAGGGTATTAAGGTCAAGCGCCAACATCAGGCGAAGTTGAATACTGCGTTTGATGTCGGTTATAGGCCGAATTTTATAACATTATTTATTTTATTTAACATGGTAAAGGTTGAGACATTTAATATTCGATTGTTCTTACTTATTTCTAAACTACATTTCTCAAAGCCATGATAATTTATCAAACGTAATCATCACATGATATTACGCATCAGCCTCTTCTCCAATCAGTTAAATTACAAACGTAAAACAATTAATTAATACGAGTATACATAAGACCATCATTCTACCATGCCCTCAAAATCTAAAGCCAAAATGCCAGTCCTGTATTTGCTTGCACTCTTGCGTGATAGGGAAAGAGTAGAGGAGCGCACCGAGCGAACACGCATATATCGGCTTCTTTTGGACATCCTGGGACTAACAAACATCGAGGGCATCCAGCGCTTTCGCCTGGACCGTGCATGAGGCAATCATCTATCTTTGCCGACTTCTGGATGAACAGCTATCCAGCCGCAGCAATTATCCACAAAACAGACCTGTGGTCATCAACGCCAGAACTGCGCTGTCGCTCCTGGCATCTGGGTCGTTTCAGAGAGAGGCTGGTAATGTCATACACATCACAGGCGTCTGTGTCAAGGTGTCTGACGCAGTTCGTTGGCGCTTCCAGTTCTTCTCCATGCAGTTCCACTGCAGAAAGAGTGGATGCCATCCCCTCCTCATGTGCAGTTAAATGCACAGGGGATGATGGTTGCCCACCACCTGTTGCGTGTACACTTCTCCGGTGTGCAGAGAACCTGGCTTTTACAGCGCCCCGCAGATCTCTCCATTTATGCTTTAAATCAGGGATACTGCGCTTACATCTCCCCACCGACGCCACATCCAGAACGATTCGCAGCTTAATTCCTCGGATCAGCCTTCATTGCTTGCTTGCCATACAACACCAACATCTGTGAAATTTGGTTTTCGGCTTTGGCTCGACGTCGCCATCATTGTCTTCCATGTTCTATTAACAAATGCGACTGCTCTGTATGTTCGTGATAATCTAAAAAGTTGTGATATTCTCACGAGTGAGGGGATTGATTGTCTAATTGAGGATATCTGTATGAACTAACTCGAGTCCTAGTAATTTTTTACCATTGGTAATACTGTGAAATTTAATGTGTGAATAAAGATATTATTAAGTAGGCTACTCTAGATTGACCCCTACCCTGGCAAATACCAAAGCACTATCCATTTGTTAATCAATTTTAGCCTTTAAAGAATAGCCGACATGAGAAGAATCATTATCAGAAAATGGGATAATTGATTATAATGAAGTATTAGGCACAAGTTCAAGTGAATGTGTCGCTCAAATCAAATAGGATAGTTATGGATATGGAATTCCGTCATTGCTGAGGCGGTTTCGGGGCGGGGAGATGATCGCGTGCGGGGTAAGAATCCTTGTTAAAGCGTTTCCATGTCCTTTAGTTGCAAACCTGACATCGGAGTAGTTTTCAAGTGCGCAATTTCTAAATGAGATCATATAAACTGTCTTTAATTGTCTTTGTGTGACTAGAATGTTCCCTTTGTCTTCTTCCCTGTCTTCCACGGAACAAACAGGCTTGGTGTAGGAGGGGCACATTTTCAATGATCTGATTGCTGATTGAGAAGCGCTAAATTATTTATTTATAATTTTATTATCGCGGCAATTTGTTTGTATGCATAGCGTTAATGCCACGGTGGCTAGAGTAAGAAATAACAAGTGTTTGTCACTAACATATCCCCCCGCCGCCGCAATTTTATGTGTCCGCACGGACGGAAGCCAATGCTTTATCCCCCGCTTCGCGCCAATCGCGCGGCGGGGATAAATAAAGAGATGTCTGAATTACGTCTTGTAATTAGTACGGCCTACTATTACAGCGGCATATAAAACCTCGTATCTTCACAATGACAAACTTCACAGGAAAATAAAAAATAAAATAATAATAATAATGATAATAATACAAATGGATAAATATAGTTTAAAATAAAAATGTTTAATTTTGCATGTAAGAATAGTGGACATACGAGTTTTCGTTTCTTATCAGTTTGGAGATACGAGGTTTTATCAGCAGGCCGACGATATTCAAATTTAAAGTCTGGAGTGCGTTTTCCATGGACCACAAATTTGACCACGCATAGATGCGTTTTCATGGTTAATCAGAAAATCCTTTTTCCATGTTTTCCTGATAGCCATAATCAATGAGCTTTATACAGAGTCTGCCTCTCTTTTGGATCAGTCACACCTCTTTCATAAGGCCGCCTACATTCTGAAGTTAAGCGCTGTGGGCGTGATCGAAGCGAGTAGGGGAGAATACGCCTAATGGGAAATTGTATAGGCAACAAAACTGGCAGAAATTATAATCATATTTTTTTATTATTCTAAAACTTAAAAAATGTTGTAATTGGATGGATTGGATGCCTGTAGTGATATATAAGTGAAATTAAAATGAGTTTTACTGTTTGCTATCTGAGAAATCTGAAATGGAAAACAAGGTACCTAAATTGCCAAATTGGAGAAACCACCTAGACATTCCTCTCCAATTTAGCTCTGATTTACCTAATCAGAATAAACTTTCGCACAGATAATAATGAGATTCTATGCTGTAATTTTTTAGAGGTTTCAGATTGCAACTCAACAAATTTACTAGGGATCGAAGTAAAACTTTGTTAGGTTCAAAATGAGATCTTTCATTTATACTGTGTTCCATCTCCATTTACTCTGACTCTGTTGTGTTCCGTGGGTCTGTGTGTTTCGTTAGTCAATTTTAGGTTTTTAATATTTTTGTGATGTTCGTTTTTAGTCCATGTCTTAGTGTTCACATTTCATTCCTCTCCCGTGTTATTCCAGTCCATGTCTTACCCATGCACTGTCTTTGCTTTCTCCCCGGTCGCGTCATTGTTTGTAGCAGTTTTCTGTCTTAATTGGTTGTGACACTATTTCGGGTGATTTAATGGATTCTGGGTTTCAGCCTTCCTTCCTTTCTCGTTTACTAATTTCCCCTTGCTTTTCTTTATTACTAACCCCTACTAACAGTTTGTTATTTTCTAGAATTTACTAACCAAACTAACAAACAGGGCTCCATGCGACCAATATTTTTAAGAGTGCGACTAATAATTTTGCTATAGGTAGCACAGATGCACCTGATGATGCTCAGGTTAAAACAAATTTAATTCGCAAGCGCATCATCGCTCTGTGTTCTCCTGTGACCGAACTCACGCACTCATCATGGTAGGATCATGTTGTGTTCTAAACCAATAAGAGACAAAGCTCGGGCGGGTCTTTGCCTCTGATTGGTCCTGTAAGTTGCGTGGGTTAGAATTTGCGCGCGACCTGAGTGCCAGAGTGGCTGACTAACTGAAACGAAAAAATAAACTTAACGCAACAAAACAAAGGAAAAAAAGAGAGGCCGAAATATTGAAAGTTTTTTCATTAAGAAAACTAAGCCCGCAACCAGTCCTACTACTATAATCCCATCCATCCCCACTACCGAGTGTCCATCCCGTCAAGAAACGGAGCCGCTCCCTGGTGAGATGCCAAGCCCCGGTCCTTCGTCGACAGCATCAGACTCGGAACCAGAGGAGGTGTTAACCGAGTGTGGGATAGAGCCCGGCTCTGAGACCCAAATTAAAAAGACCGAAATATATTCCTTCAAACAGGTCTGGCTGAAACAATTTCCCTGGCTGAAGTACAACAAAGGACATAACACAGTGCACTGCGTGTACTGTCAGGAGTGCGGTCAGAATATGGCCGGAAATAGTGCATTCGTGAGCGGGTCAACAACGTTTCGTATCGAAACTTCAAAAAAAAAACATAACATGTCTAAAAACACACGTTGTGCTGTGACAAGTGCGCACAGAAAGTGGCCCTTCTTCCAGCTGCATTTCAGTGGAAGAGAGTAATCAGGTCCTCTGAAGAATGCTGCATACAACATTGCCAAAGAGGAGATGCCGAAGAAAAATGGATTAAACGTAAAACCGACGTATTGCACTGATACGGCATGTGTCCAATTAATTGGGGGTAATAACCGACACCTTAAAGCGAAATACAGCTGCTGACATCGGAAACGCCACACACATGTCCTTCATGATTGACAGCGACACAGACGTCTCTACCATGGAGTGTGAGATCCAGTGGCGTAGCCAGCGGGGGTGCTGGCTTTTTGACCGCAATTAGTAGTTCTAAATCATTTTCATTTATTGACGCGTTTTCCGATTGTCGTAATTGGCAACCGAATACACGGTTTCTCTCCGCATGCGATCTAACAGCGATTAAATCATGGGCTAAATTCAGTCCAGTTGGAACACGAACAGAGAATTGAGTTGCAGAAAACTTCCGTTTAAAACAATTATTTGTCCTGACCTGTTCTCAGTCATTTTCATAATTAACAGAAGGTTCACTCCGAGAGCGCTCCACAGTTAACAGGTGCGGCTTTTTCTCGCCGATGAGGGACAGGTCAGGACTAATTATTGTTCTAAACGGAAGTTTTGTGCAACCCAATTCTCTGTTCTTGTTCCGCAAATTGTATAGTCCCAAATACTATATTTAAAAAATATTAAAATAATAGATATAAAAATATTATTATTAAAAAGAAATACGTAAAAAGATAAGAGGCTAAGATCACATAAACAGTTTTCCCTTTGCAAATTACAGGCTAGTGACCTGCATTATCTTTTTTTCTTTGGGAATTTATGCTGTCACAAAGCAAGCATTTTCTGCACTTGGGCATCAGTGTGCAGGCTGGGGAAAACGGTTGCTCAAGGTGCTGTTGGTGCTGTAGTTAACCATCTGAGGGGCATGTGACAGCAAGGGGAGACCTGCTATAAGATTGACACATGATGTTAGGTCTCAGTTCAGTGAAACTAAACAGTTGCACATTTAATTTTGAAATGTTTTAATTTACTTGAAATGTTTGAGTTTGAAATGTTCAATTTAACTTCCACGAAGCAATTTATGCACAAGCACTTTTATTTGGAAAGATTTTATTTTGCTTAGTGTTTCAGTTTGAAATGTTCAATTTCAGCTCAGTGGAGCACTTTATTTTTATATATAATTGTGCTTTTATTGAGAGCAGTTCAATGAAATAAAGACAAGCATTTCTCTACACCTTATTCTTGTCTAAAAATCATTCACATTATATGAAAGTTATGGAGAGCGATAAAAAGGTGACATTATGGAGTTAAAGGCGACGCAATGAAAAATTTGGGTGCACCTAATTTTTGTGCTGGTGCGCCTAAAAAAAAAAGGTTAGGCGCACCAGTGCAACCAATGCAAAAAGTTAGTCTGGAGCCCTGTTGTATATTAGACTAACCTACTAACGAGCACCCGGGATTGTACAGCTGCACTTACTAATTGACTAATGATCTCTCAGCATTCGCCCTGTTCTAGTCCCTGCCTCTTGCTTTTTTTTCACTGGCTTTGCTGTGTTTTCCTGCAGAACCTTCTGCATTTTTCTTATCTGTCCTATCTCTTTCTATTCACTGTGAAATATTTATTTAGTTTATCTATCCCGTCTTTGGGATTGTCTTGTGATCCTCGTCTGTGTGTTAATGTTTATCTGTTTCATGTAATTAAGTTTCCCTCATGTTCCACCCCTTGTTAATTATCTTAAGTTCCAGCACCTGTGTCTCCCCTTGCCCCTGCCTATATCTGTTCCCTGCAGCTAGCCAGTTTCACATCTGACTTCGCCTCACCATTCCTTGCCCCTGTGCATGTTCCCTCTGGTCCCCATAATCTTCTCTGTGTTCTCTATCAGCCTCATGACCCAGCCCAGCCTGCCATGCCAGCCGTTTTACGCTACCGTCTGTCTGAGTCTGCCCCCCGCCTGCTGTTTCCAGAGCCTTCTCCCGCCAGCTGTGCCATTCTGCCAGCTGTGCCGTTCAGTCCTGTCCGCCCTGCCTGTTGTCTCCAAGCCCGCTGGTTCCCCCTGATGTCTCCTGAGCCCCTAGTGTTCCAGACGTCTCCCGAGCCCCAAGTATTCCAGTCGTCTCCTGAGCCCCAAGATGTTCCTGTCGCTGCCCCAAGATGTTCCTGTCTCCGCCCCAAGATGTTCCTGTCGACCAAATCTGCCCCCCAGATGTCTCTCCGCGCCTTCTCCTGCCAGCTGTGCTCTCCGTGGCAACCATCTGCCAGCTGTGCCCTTCTAGTCCTGTGCCTGCCCTCTTCCTGACGTCTCCAGCCTCCGTTGTCCCGAGATCCCCCTCTCCAGAGATCCCCCTGTCCCGAGTTCCCCTGTCCCGAGCTCCCTCTGTCCTGTATTGCCCCTGTCTCGTCCGAGTTGCCCCGAGTCTGCCCCCTAGTGTTTCCCATTGTTTTGATTCCTGAGTTCTTCCCCTTTCAGTGCAGTAGCAGGGTGTCTCTGTTGGCCAGAGTGCCCCGTTTTTCCCCCTTTCTAGTTTTTTACTTTATTAAATAAATTTTTTTGGATCCCTGCATTTCGCGTCTCTCCTCCTTGTCTCATTGTTCCAGTGTTTCCCGAGTCCAGTTCTGTGGTTTCCGAGTTCCCAGTGTTTCCACTCCCTGAAACCATGACAGACTCAGCGACATATATAGTGATTTTTAAACCAGGGCTGAAATCCCAAATGGTTTTACCTTTATTATGATACCAAGATTATTCAAATGGACCAAGCAGTCAGAGATATACTAATTTCATTTTGGGCTTGCCATTTTCGAAAAAGAGGCTCAGGGCTTAAGGGGCAGGGGAGCTCTTTGAAAACAAGTTGCTGCATGATAAGGTTTGCAACAGCATCTGATTTTGATATTGTACATCATTGGCCAACTATAGTTGCCCACGGCGCTGAAAGTGTTAATATGAATAACTGTCTTGTGATGCAGAAGCAGCTGAACTGAGTGACTAGACTACAAGCTGAGGTTAGTAAACTGCGGAAGCGATAAAAGTTCTTACAAACAAACGTTAAAGGGGCACTATGACAACACTCGCATGTGTGAACTTTAATAATATAAACTCACAGATTTACCGGGAAAATCTGGTGGATATTTTAAACTGCTGTTTGAAAAGATTTTGAAAATTCTTTGCGGTTCAGTTTCCCCTAACTATAATAATAATACGACCATATAAATTTGCTATGAAAATTCATTAATTTTTTATACGGGAAAAGCCGTATGAGATGTGATGTATCTTGCCACGTACTGACTACATAGCAAATTTCAGCTGAATATGTGCATAAATAGCTTTCAGATGGCCAATTATGTTATTTTCAATATGGCCTCCGTGGCGGCCATGTTTGAAATTGGATTGGAACGCCTTGAACAAATTTTGGTGTCCTCATGGGTAGAAGGGAACCTGCCAAATGTTTTAGCTTCATAGGCCCAGTGGTTTCTGAGGAGAAGATGTTTACGGACGACGAATCACGATGACGAACGACGACGACAAACGACGGACAAACAGGCTATGACATAAGCTCATCTGACTTTGTCGTCAGGTGAGCTAAAAATGAATAACTTTGTATATATGCTACCGAGCATGGTGATAGTGTAATATACAGTATTGTGCCGTCACATGCAAAGAAATGTCTGGTTTTATTCAAAAAGCAATCTACTAACCCGAGCAAATGCCCAACCAAAACTATTGATTGATTGATTGATTGATGTGTGGAAGGGCGTGTAGCCTCCCGATGTGGGAATACTCCCTGCACTTACAGGCCAAGAACAACAAACTAGACGCTAGATGTCACAGGGCTCCCAGTGTACAGACGCTGGGAACAAAAAACAAAAAAAAGTGTTACATTCTAACTGGATGACATTTAGGACTCAGTTCCAGGCAGAACACCAGCATTAACCATCATACCTCATTTTGTAGTCATGGATGTGCTGAAATTCTATGCCTCAGTAACAACCGCACATTTTAAAGACTTATGAGAAATATTGATTAAAATAGTTTTAATTCATAGGAAAATAAATGCAGTTATTCTTCCTCACTATCACCCCTGTCTATGTATGTCCCAACAGGAAAAATATCCTGTTTGATAAGGGAAAATAATAGAGAAACTATCCTTAACTAGGCAATCAGAGATAGCAGACCTGGCCCCGGCCACGGGCTGACAGACAAAGTGAGTGACAGACACACACACACACACACACACACACAGACACGATCATACATACAGCACAAACAGTCACAGAAATTTTACGTAATGGTCATTTCGCAAAAATAAAACAAAGACAACCTAAGCAGACATAGAAAACAATATAATACACGACAATCCAGGCTCCTCAGGCATCAAGCAAATAGGCCTAGGAGCCGCAGCGGCCTCCATTTTAATACGAGGACAGACGAACAATGCGCTGGTCCCCGTGGCATGGCGTAGTTTATCCCGGGCAGCTTGCTAGCTAGCTAACTCTCCTTGTAACATGATCATTGCTTAACCTGGCTCCACCTAGGGGGGGAGGGGGCAGGTAATGGCCACGGGCTGACAGACAGTGTGACAGAAACACACACACACACACACACACACACACAGACATGATCTTTGCTTAAACTGGCTCCCCCCTATGGGGGGGCCAGGTAATAATTCCTTGACATTTTAAAATGAAAACAGATTGTCTTTCGGTAATTTCCCTGGGAAAATTAATCCGTAAACAAACTAGTCACAGTTTTGTTTAATGGACTGTTTCACTGGAATATCTGAATAGACACATTATATCCTGATCTATTTCATCTTATGAGGTGTACTATCAGAAAAAAAACACATGCTGGGTTGTTTCCAGGTTACCAATGGCTAGCATGCAAACAGGAACTAATGTGGCTGCTCCTACTACTTGTTTCCCTCATCGCACTGTATCCCATCCTGCAAAATATGTTCACTATGGAGGTGTATGGTTTTGAGCAAGAATATTGCTCATTCATAGTGGATGCAAAATACTGACTATTCCAAGTGTTTAGCTGTGTAATGTTCAGAGATGAATGCGTATAAAGCATGCTGCCCAAGTACCTCTCTCTCTCTCTCTCTCTCACACAGCCTGTTCTTTCTCTCTCTCTCTCACACTCGCTGCTTGTTGTCTATTTGTCTCTCTCTCTCTCACTGCTTGTTGTCTATTTGTCTCTCTCTCTCTCTTTCTCTAACCTGAGAAATGACACATTATAAAACATCATCAGATGTAATCATGCGGAGGAGGGGGGGAGAAATTAAAAAATTACTGATACACTTTGTCCTCGTATATTTGCCCAATGATTAACATGTCACATTCATATTATAAAAATTTGATCACATCTGATTGGTTGGTTTGCCCTAATAAAAATGTATACATTGTAGGGAGAGCGGTTACTTTGCTATTTTACTTTGTTCCTACTCAGTTGCTTGTACAATGCAGCTTCACATTCACAGCAGCCATACCACTATTCAATCTGCTCCAGCTGCATGGCTGAAGTTAAGCTGGTGTGGGCTTGGTCAGTTCTTGGATGGAAGACCACCTCAGAAAACCAAGTTGCTGCTGGAGGAGGTGTTGGTGGCCAGTAAGTTGTGATCTCCCCTCTGGTGGAATAAGCCCCAGTGCAATGATGGGGACACTGTACTGAAGGAGATGCTGTCTTTTGGATGAGACGTTAAACCGAGGTCCTGACTCATTGTGGACATTAAAGGTCCCATGACATTCTTCGATATGAGCAGGGGGTTCCCCGGTGTCATGGCTAAAGTCCCAACCTGGCTCTTTCGACCTGCTACCCAATCATCCCCCGATCTAATTGGCTGTGCAGATTGCCTTCTCAACCCCCAGGGCTCCCTTGAAAAAGTGATTTCAATCTCAACGGGACTTCCCTGGTTAAATAAGGGTGAAATTAAAATTAAAAAACATTTACACTGAAAATATGATAGTTGACTTATATATAAATCGAGTTTACTTTCTGCGTCAGTCTTGCAGCAGACAATCATTAGACTTTTGCGATGCTGATGTCAAGGATGGCCTACAAATGAAGTCATCCAGCGGGCACTAAAACAGCAGCAGTTGGTGTCCAGTCAACATCTTGTACTGCCCCTCCAATCAGAGCAGAGCAGACTCAGGCCTGATGCAGGAGTAAGGGGCGAGCGCGAGGACCTGAGCAACTTTGACAACAAGGGCAAAATTTTCATCATCAGATTACCGAATGGGATTACCTTTGATAAGACAAGGCTTATAAGTGCTATCTGTCAGCTGTGCTGAGTGCCTGCAGAAACCGGTCCGAGACGGAACAAGCCACAAACCGGTTACAGGTTGTTTAGCGCCAAAGACTCATCAGTGAGTGAGGGTAACAAACGCCAACCCTTTCAATCCCAACCAACAAAAGAACTAACTGGAACATAAACAGCAGAAAATTCAATGATGTTTAGCGCATCACACCCTGCAATGTAGCTGCAGTGCATAGCTGCAGACTGTTCAGAATGCTAATGCAAACTCCTGTCCACCATTAAATTAATGTTCACAATGGGCATACAAGCATCCAAACTGAAAATTGCATCAATGGAAGAGGATCGCCTGCTCCAATTCCTCTCATTTTCTTCCACATAATGTGGACGACCAGGCTCACGTGCACCATTTACCTGGGGGAGAGATGGCACCAGGATGCATTGTGGGAAGAGCCAAGCTGGTAGAGGGAGTGTGATGCTCCAAGTAGTGTTCTGCTGGGATGTCCTGAGCCCAGGCAGTCTTGCAGACATCAATTTGACATGTGAAACCTACACTACAGGCTAGAAGTTTGGAAGCAAGGCCAATACAAATCAAAAATTTGGAAGCAACTGCAAATTTCTGTTCACAATGCCTTTCTTAAAAACCAGTATTATATCGATGGAATTTGGATGGATTTTTACACCATTTTCCTCTGTATACATTGATGTTACCAGACCTTTGCCAAATAAATGTTAACAAAAGAAAGGAGGGGCTTAGTTTTTGGGTTGAGAAGATTTGCAAGAGTCACAACTTCTTTCACAACTTTTTTCACAAAAAAGTAAAAAGCAAATCACAGTTTGCATTATTCACTTCATGTCTTGGTTTCCAGCCCACCGGATGCCAGCTGGCAATCCGGCGGGCACTAGGACCATGGGCCTAGTAATATGGGCCTGATAATTTAAGTAAAAATGGGCCTGTCCACAGAAATGGGGTACATAAGTGTGACACATAAGACGAGAAATAAACCAATAAAGAAGAAAAAAAGATTCAACCTAATAAGTCACTAAAGGGACCTTGAATAACTTTCTGCAGTTGTAAAGATAATATCAGCAAAGATGACATTGGAACACACAGTTGAAATGGTCATGGCAATACCGATTTACGTATGTAACAAGACAGATATTTCAACCTAAAATCAACAAAAAAATCCTTATTAGAAGTAGGTAAAAACATTAATTTATTCTACAAGTCATAAAAACAATAACACTGATAAAAAAAAGTAGTATTAAAGTCGAGTAGTTTGAAAAATCAAATTTTCTTCCAGATTTGCAATTTGTGGATTTCCCGCTTGCAAATTCTGGCAATTTTCTTGTCTGGGATGTGGAGGACTGGACCCGGTGAAATGATTCAGTTTGATTGGCTCCTGCTGTGGGGATCAGTAGGGGCCAATAGAGTGCCACCATGGTGACAGTGTCACTTTACCCGAGAGAAATTATTATGAATGGAACAGCAATAATTCTAGTAATGCACTCCTCACTTCAACAGTGATATTCGACAGAGGGAGACAAAGATAATTATCGCAGCAGACCCCAATCGAACTATGGACTGATGCTAAAAAAAAAAAAAAATTTTAAAGTCTGCGTAAGATATCGCAGCAGTATTGCAATGTTGTAAATAGTGCGTTCTGTTTCAGATTGTATACCTCTATTTTTAGATATGCCAGTGTAATTTACAAGTCAGGCCCTAAAAAGCAGAACAAGCTTAGAGAAATTAATTCTGACATAAAATTCAGAGCCCCTCTCTGCTGTAGTAACAGTCTCTATGCCCTTTGTGAAGAGGAGAATTCCTATGCACTGCTCTGAAAACATCTACAGTAAAATCAGTTTCATCCTACCCCATAGTATAAATTAAACATCATGTGGTTACAAATTTGCTATTTTGATGTGCTTCTCTCCTGCCCCGCTTGAAATATTTACCAGCAACCACCCCCAGATTCTCGTGTCATTATAAGGAATTGCAATGCCATCTCCCCCACCTTCCTAACCAAACTTAGGCACCTCTACTTTGCCTGCTCAATGCCTCCCAGAATGACAGCTTGTATTAGCCCAGCAATGTGCTCTTTGCACCATCTGATATCCCCATGAAAGTCTAGTTCTGCAATCAAAAAAATTGTGTTCATCCATTACAGTCAACCAATGAATAGCAGATCTGTTATGATGATGTCTGGAAACCATAAAGGCTTTACAGCAATGCATCGGACACGGTCAGCAAGGATGTCGGCTTGGAGTTTGAACCAGCGAAATCCCTTAAAGGTCTGCTATTACGCCACCAGGTGCGCAGCTAATGAGCCATTATAAGCCAGTTCAAAATCTCCCCCTCTTGACATCACAAGGGGGAGTGACCACCCAGAATAATGAAATCTGATTGACAGCTTGGCTGAAGTTGATCAGCTGTTCATGCCTCAGGCTGGTTACCTCCCTATGTGATTTCAAGAGGGGAAAGATTTTGAAATGGCTTGCAATAAAGAATTGGCTGTGCACCTGGTGACATAATTCAGAACCTTTAATGTGAGCGATTTAAGGCT
This sequence comes from Gymnothorax reevesii, assembly GCA_029721435.1. Lineage (NCBI taxonomy): Eukaryota > Metazoa > Chordata > Actinopteri > Anguilliformes > Muraenidae > Gymnothorax > Gymnothorax reevesii. The sequence continues at coordinate 43,073,598 of CM056587.1, read as the reverse complement.
AAAAGTGATATGCGTCACAACCATTATGTGTCCTTACTTGGTCCCTCCCCCTTTCCAACAGCTTACATGTGTTTTGTGGTTTTGTCTCCTTTAATTGATTTATTGTCTTATTTCCCCCCTTGTTCCCAGGTGTTATCATCAGTATGCCCAGCTCTTTTTGAGTAGGTCTAGTCACTAAGTTCACTCTGTATTCAGCATTGTTGCTGGATTGTAACACTTCATTCCCTACAAAGGCTACCAGTCAGTTTGCATATTCCAGTTCTGAGTTAAACTGTCTTTTTGTGTGTTTTGGTAAATGAATAATAAAGACAAACAAAATGACTCTTTGGAGTCTTATAAATAGGAACAAGCTCTCAAGCTTTTATATCACTCAACAGGACTGGAAACAAATTTTTAAATCTTCAGTTCCAGTCTGTTCTGCTGAGTTAGTTTATTAGTCCCCTACCAGAAATGGAGGGGACTATAGGATTGCACTCTGTCCGTCCGTCCGTCCGCATTCGTTTCCACTCCATAACTTCAATACCCTATGACCTAGGAACATCAAAGTAGGTGTGTGGAAGCATCTTGGGGAGAGGGTGTGTCATGTACCCTATTCAGGTCACTTTGACCTACTTTTTAGGAAATATAATATGCATACACCGGTAGGGGACTAGTATTGCGCAGCAATACGACATTCGCCGATAGGCGGTGCACTTGTTAAACCTACCAAGCTCACGGTGAAAAATATAAGATTCAGCTTGTTCTTGTTTACTGCCACTGGTACGGTCTGAGCTGAGTCCCGTGCTGAAACAAAGGTTTGTTCACAGAATTCCCAGCTGCCCGGTGTCTCTGGCTCTGTGTTGAATAAAATGAAAATTCTGGCTTTAGAGTGAGTGAGCTAGTGGTCATCAAGTCCAGGAAAGCCTGCAGCTGTGGGATCAGCACAATATTGCTGTCAGTATAGTACTCAATATTGGGTAATTATCTATGAAAAGGTCTTTGCCAGCAGTGAAGCCAAAGTATAATTAGAAAGCACATAGGGAGCGCATACCTCTGCCAACGCATTTGTAACTTTATTACCATCTCGTGGATTGTAAGATACATGGCATTTATTTCAATCCTGCAATCCCACAATGGTGAAGAATCCTTTAAAAAGTTCCAGGATCTATGGTGATCCAGATCCCCGCATAAATCCAGTGGATTGTTTCTTGAGCCATACCCCACATGTCCGCAAAATGTCAGTGAAATTGATTCTGGGTCATTCCTTGTCAATTCAACAAATGTCTCCCACCTGACCATCTCAGATTTGTCCAAGAAAATATCACAGAAAGGTAATATACTTAATAGGATGAGTACCAAATTTCAGTTAAATATGTCCATTAGTTTTGCCAGAAAAAAATCATAAAGGTGGTAGCGTTGCGCAAATATTCGCACTCGTTTTCGCAACGTCAAATAAAAGGGAGTTTTTAGGAGGCAATATCTCCTGTTATACTTATGCCACATTGTCTCAAAATCATCCACAGAGTAGCATCTAGGCCCACTAAACTAGGAAAGCACATTTTCAATGGCTTTTCTCTTTTTCTTAGGGAGCTATGGCAGTTTGAAAATGCTAATTTATTTGACAAAGTTGTCTGTGACGCCAAATTTGAAAGCCAATTATGACCAAAGTTATGCAGGTAGAGAGCTGATTTTTTCTGAGCAAGCTCTCCTCACATTATGCTATTGGTACAATAAACAGCTAGCATGTCAATTTCATGGTTGTCTAGAAAATACACAGCAAAATCCTAAAAAATCCAAAATTTTCTGAAATTTGATATCAGATTGCCGAGGTGTGACAACCTGTAAATTTTTGAAATCTCCACCATCTTAAAGCTTACATTCTTGGCTATCTTTGGTTCAAAGGTGGTTGTGGTGCAACTCTTTATTAAATAGTTATTAATTTTTTAGTAACACTAATAAACGCTAGTAATAAACGGTCGTTTTTCAACTTTTTTTAATGTTAACACAAATTTGAGATCTGATCCTAATAACCATTGGTGTCTGAAAGTCCACACCAAGGTGTTCCCTGTTCCTTTGGGGTTTCTCTGTCTTTTTCTAGTGTAGAACACTGGATACAATGTGCCTCAATTTCATGTCCCATGGGATAACCAAAACCGCTGCGGGGATTCAAACCAGCATTTGTATTTCTCTGTCAAAAGATATGAGCGCAAACATGAATTTTCCTATATAATAATTATGTTAAATCTGGCAGAGAAATGGGTACTTACAAGTATCAACCTTTTTACATCCTGGGCTATTTCTATTATATAGCAGGTCATTTATCAAAATTTGGAACACTTAAATTAAACTGCTATTGTATGCACAATTATGAATGTCAATTTGGGGAAATAAACAATTAATAAGTTCTCCAATGCCATCCAATGGTTGAGATTATGTCATCATTCATCAGTTTTGTTAACATGTTTCAACTTGTCTCAGTGAGAGGCAAGTCCTAATCTGAGCGCTCTTGCCACCGATGACATCAGATTAATTTTGATGGACCCATGTGGACCAGCAAGAAGTTTTTACTGGCCACACAGAGAGGATGTTTGCTGGGTACCTGTACAACATGTCATCACTAAGATGCCAGCACCCACAACTGCCACGAGACATAGATAGAACCTAAATGAGGAATCTGTTAAATCAGCAAAACTGTTTATGATTAACTTGAAATGAGTAGTCTAATGTACACTGTATTGACCATGGTAGAGTTGAATGTTTGAATGATGTGGCTATAATGTATTTTGATAAATGAATTTCATATATACAAGTTTGATATGGCATTTCCTGACCTATATATGGTACAATAACCAATGTATCTAAATAGTGCAGATCTTTAAGTGACTTTGAGTTATCTGATGTTATGAAGCTTAGCGAAAGTTCAGTCAGGAAGACTATCTCTTTTGGGCTTGTCAACCCCATCTATTTTGTTCATGCATGTTCACTCCTGATTCTCCGCAGACAATATCGGGGGCTGTCAATGAGCAGTCAGCTGGCATTGCAGCTGATTGCTTCTATCCAACCAGGGCACACCTCAGTCGCGTCGCTAGCCGATCATTCTGCTGCCGTCTTTTTAAATATGTTATTTTCTTCGCCTTAGTTCGCCCATGCTGCCGCTCACTGATCCTCCTCCGCCCCAACGCCACCCTACTCATCAAACCTCCCGTTCCGCCACTCCAGCATTATTATAAGCATGTTACCCCTTCATGCTCAAAGGATAATAAATATTTTCTTAATTTCACTTGAGTCTCACCTGGTTGAAATGATTACAGACTCAGAAACTCCTGCAAAATGCAAGGAATCACATAGAAACAATGAAAATCGAGCGTTTACAAGGCGTTACTAAAAAATTCTATATAACTATTTAATGAGGAGTTGGACCTAAACCACATTTGAAACAAAGATAGCCAAGAATGTTAGCTTTAAGATGGTGAAGATCTTCACACAGTGCGCGGACATGCCTGGTATTTAAATGAGCTGGTTATTTAAAGGTAAGCGCAGTCCCGGGAGTGTTTGTTCCCCGGGAGGCACGCGGGCTCCTCCGAGCTCCCCTCAGGGCTGTGAGAGTTTGTCGGTGTGAAGGTGTCGTGTTTGAGCTGGTGGGAGAGACACCTCATTCAAAGCTATTTCTGCCGAGTCCCGAGGTGCAGCCGTGGGGAAGGTGCAGAGCAAGGCCACTCTCGTGGGCGTAGCGATTCCTGACGTATTGGGGGCTCAAAACGGCTGGGTTCAGTTCGATCTTACCGTGCAGGTCTGACTTCTGTTTTCTGACACATAAAAATGCATGAAACTGTTCATATTAAGAACTCGTGGGAGTTTGTGGGAACAGAGAGGACTTTTTTTTTTTGATGAAATTAGTAAATGGTGTTATAGGCACAGACACACATGTCCCTACAATTGCAGTTACAGTTTAATTTTGTTTCTTTGGGGAAATTATCTAAAGAATTTTAACTCGAATGACAAAACACTGCATTATAACCCCTGTGCAAGCACTCATATCCAGAGTGACAAAGGTACATTAATCTTCCAATATTTCATTGGGGGGAAAAAAAGAGTGTTTGGACAATGTGTAGGGAGTGCAGGAACAGAATACCCCCACCTCTTACTACCCCCTCACCTCCTCCTTCAAAATACCCATTGAGGCAACTGAAATTAACACCCCACATCTGCCCGCTGTGCCCCATATAGCCCAGGTGATGGATTCTGCATGAGGGGGAGCTGCCATCCTGATACAGGCTCGATCAGCTTCGGGGTTGGTAATGACTTAATGACGTATCAGACATGGTTTACGCTGTGCAGGAATGTACACACACACACACACACACACATGCACACACTATGGAGCGAACACTCTAATTACCACGACTCTAAAATCTGCTCCCTAATGACCGGCTGACATTGTTGTTTATTTTCCTGATTAAACTGTGAAATCTGCATTTTCTCCACAGGCCTGTATTGTTTCCATGTTGACTTTGTGCCGCCTGTGGAAAATTGCAAAAGGAGATCCTCTGCCACTGACTCAGCCTGTCACTGTCCCACAGCCGCACTGCCCTCTACTTTAACCCCTGGAACATGCAGCAGTTGGTTTAATTTTCTATGATTGCATTGGTTGATTGCCCATCATATATTATTGGCCAGAGAACATGGAAATGGATGAAAAACAAATAACTTTGTGCAGATGAAATGCAGGGCATGACCTTTTCTTTCAGGGCAAATATACAGCGCCTTCCATAATTATTGGCAGCCCTGGTTAACCCCTTCGTGCAGAAGCCAAATTTGGCTGCTTATGGGTTACCTAATTTAATGCTGTATAATTCAAGATTTAAGCTTCATAAAGAGAAAAAATGTGGCTCACTTCAGAAAAGACACTTACAGCATTTAGAATTACATTGTATTTCAGTTTATTTTCATGATTTTTGTAGAGAAAATTAGCAGCAAACATAAAAAAATCGTCATGAGAATTCACCATTGAAATTGCAAAAAAAAATTATTCTGAGGATTGAAAAACAGCTGGGGCTTAAAACTTTACATTTCTGGTATCATAAACTCCTTGAGCACAAGTAGAATTCATCTTCAACATTACATTCTAGATTACCTACATGCTATTAGCCAAATTATACAGCTACCCAAGTGTCTCCCCAAAGTCTCAAAATGATGTGCTGTCAAATCATTAAAAAATCATGTATTTAACACAAATAAAGTTTGAAGGCATGAAATTTCATATGAAAAAATTATTTTCTGGTTGAGTTTACGATGAATTTATCAATATCAGTGCAGTTGAATATCGGTGATCACCAGTAACCTCTCCAAACACAAAACATGCCTTTTCTCCATGATAAAGTTTAGAGTTTTGGCCATTTTTCTTCAAAGCCAGCACAAACATGCATTAAATAAACTGCTTATTAAACGGTCAGAACACTCACCCTGTAATGGAAGCTGCCAGTCCCCTCTTCTAAGCTCACAAACCCATTTCAACACTTATAAGGAACAAGTACACCTCACTAACTCAGTAATATCTGAATTTTTAAATATACCTTATTTTAGCAGAACAGACACTCCACTTTTAGGGAATATCAAATCCATTGCCTCTCCCGATTCAAAAGAAACGTGCAATGAACGTACCAGGGGGTCCACCCAAATGCACGGGCAGTTTGCGTTTTAAACAGGAAAAAAAACTCGACATTCGACTTTGTTGAGTAAGTATACATTCCAAAACAAAAAAAACAAAAAAACAAAAGTAGCAGCCTGACCTTTTCCATGAATCCCTCCTCCAGAGAACAATGTATCCAGTAGCAGGAACCCTCCGGTCCCGTTTCATTCGAAATAATTCCAATTGACCATATCCTTATCTCATTTAAATCCTGTAAATGTAACTGAACATTTCAAGGCCAGTTTTGCAAACCGATTTTCTATAATTCGCGTCTATTTTAACCACGTAATGTGCACAACGTAGACAGGATACAACCGAGCCTGCTGATACGCATAGGTTTGTATGCTCTGTGTTTGTCAAATCAATGTGTTTCACTTACTCTAAAAAGTTTAAACACTTGGGAATTGGATAAGAAACGAGCCAATCAATACATTGTTACCAGGGAAACTTCACGAGGGCATGAAGTGTAACTCTACAATTACGCAGAAGAGCTTGAGTGTATGATTGAGTGATTGGCTATCAATGCCAGTACTCGGGTGGATATAAGGAAGCGCTGGATTTGTCAATGAAGGAATCTATGCGTAAATCCACGGTAGGGAACTACAAATTTTTTTGTATGTGACAACTGTAATTGACAGTACAATGTGAGAGAATCAATACCATGTCGATTTTTTTGCCTCAGAAAACGGATTTTTCTGAACCACTAATTGAAATGCTGTTGGGTCACTGTGGCTAAACTGCTTGCAACAGAGGATAACGATTTTTTCTGTGTCAAGATATCTTTTTTTAAACTGCTGGATCGATACTATGGGCAAGGATGCTGACCAGTTTGCACATCAAATTCAAATTCAATTTATTTGTATAGCACTTTTCACAGATAAACTGTCACAAAGACGCTTTACAGTCAGATGAGTCACTGAAAGCGAAGTGCCCAGCCTATTCCCCACTACAGCAAATGAGGCAAAAAACTCCCAGTAGGGAGAAAAATCCTCAAACAGTGGTGAGAAAAAACTCCCGAGTGGGAAGAAATCTCAGGAGGAACCCAGCTATAGTGGGGAAGCCCTCCTCCGCGGGCTAGCTAGTTGATAGCAAGATAATGACAATAGAGTTCTATTAAAGTCCATCTAAACAGTGCTATCAGTTGCTGGAGGAAGTGGCATGCCAAGGATGGTGCAGAACTGGATCAGGACAGCAGCAGCCAGCGCTCATAGTGAGGGACAGGGCTCGGATGAACCAAGAGTCAGGGTTGTGGAGTGAAAGATCCTCGGAGAGAGACAGAAAAAAGTGGGGTGAGGCACTGGATAAAACTACTGCATATTAATAAAAATACAGTCCTGTGTCATGTGCCAAATCAGAATTTAGGAGCTGACTGGTCAGGAAACAGTCAACACCGCTCCATCCACTTCCTGCAGCACAGAGACCTCACATTTATTCCAGGAAGATCACTTCCGATTTTCTAGACACTAGTACCATATGGACCTCCCCGGTGACTAAGGCTGTAGCAAGCTCCACTGGCACCGTTAATGCATGCTCAGTGCCACCGGTTCCACATGGATTTGCTTAACAGTACAGCAGTACCATATGGACCTCCCCAGTGACTAAGGCTGTAGCAAGCCCCACTGGCACCGTTAATGCATGCTCAGTGCCACCGGTTCCACATGGATTTGCTTAACAGTACAGCAGTACCATATGGACCTCCCCAGTGACTAAGGCTGTAGCAAGCCCCACTGGCACCGTTAATGCATGCTCAGTGCCACCGGTTCCACATGGATTTGCTTAACAGTACAGCAGTACCATATGGACCTCCCCAGTGACTAAGGCTGTAGCAAGCTCCACTGGCACCGTTAATGCATGCTCAGTGCCACCGGTTCCACATGGATTTGCTTAACAGTACAGCAGTACCATATGGACCTCCCCAGTGACTAAGGCTGTAGCAAGCCCCACTGGCACCGTTAATGCATGCTCAGTGCCACCGGTTCCACATGGATTTGCTTAACAGTACAGCAGTACCATATGGACCTCCCCAGTGACTAAGGCTGTAGCAAGCCCCACTGGCACCGTTAATGCATGCTCAGTGCCACCGGTTCCACATGGATTTACATAACACTGGCTTCCAATATCGTGAACATATCATAAATCAAGGTTGTAGTCAGTCCCACCAGAGCCAACACATAACTAATCATAAACTAATCATAGGCTTGACTACTCTTGAAGATAGAGTGTGTCTGAAGCCCGAATTTGTCTTGGGAGATTGTTCCATAAAATTGGTGCTTTGTAAGAGAATGCTCTGCCTCCAAGTGTAATTCTAGATATATTTGGAATTTTCAAGTAGTCAGCACCTTGTGAACGAAGTAATCTTGGTGGGGAGTAAGGAATAAGACGACTGCAAAGATATTCCGGGGCCAAGCCATTTAAAGCTTTGTAAGTTAGTAACAATATTTTGTACTCAATTCTAAATTTTACAGGCAGCCAATGAAGATTTTTGAGCACCGGGCTAATGTGATCATATTTCTTAGTCCTAGTCAGAACCCTAGCTGCAGCATTTTGCACTAATTGAAGACGTTTCAGGGCTGAGCTAGTGCAACCAGACAGTAAGACATTGCAATAGTCCAGCCGAGAAGACACAAATGCGTGAACCGATTTTTCAGCATCTTGAAGAGACAACATTTTTCTAAGTGTAGATATGTTTCGAAGATGGAAAAAAGCCACTCGGATGATATTGCTGATGTGAGCCTGGAAAGAGATTTCTGAATCAAGAGTCACCCCGAGGTTTTTAACGACAGCTCTGGCAGAAACAGAGAGACCATCTAAGTTAAGAGAAAACTTAATGAATGAGTCCCTAAGAGATTTGGGACCCAGTACCAATATTTCAGTCTTATCTGGGTTTAGGGAAAGAAAATTTTGCGTCATCCAAGCTTTCACAGCTTTAAGACACATCTCTAATCTAGTAACCAGATCATTTTCACCCGGTTTAAAGGATATATAGAGCTGCGTGTCGTCTGCATAACAATGGTATTTAACATCAAATCTACTTATGATATTTCCAAGCGGAAGCATGAATAGGGAAAAAACCAAAGGGCCCAGAACAGATCCTTGAGGTATTCCAAAGTTAACCTTGGAATACTCTGAACACTTGTTATTTACCCGGATAAACTGAGATCTATCAGACAGATAAGACTTAAACCATGAAAGGGCAAGTCCAGAAATACCAACTAATTTTTCCAACCTACGAAGAAGAATATGGTGGTCTACAGTGTCAAAGGCGGCACTTAAATCGAGAAGGACGAGAGCAGAGATGCGGCCACTATCCATAGAGAGAAGCAGATCATTTACTACAACAGTGAGGGCTGTTTCAGTGCTGTGATGCTTTCTATAGGCAGACTGAAAACTGTCAAATACCTCATTAGTTTGCAGGAAAGAAGAGAGCTGTTAGGCGACACATTTTTTCAAGGGTCTTAGATAAAAATGTGAGGTTTGAGATTGGCCTATAATTGGCTAGGACTGTGGGATGAAAATCTGGTTTTTTAAGCAGCGGCTTGATTTCTGCCATCTTAAATGAAGTGGGAACAATACCGGAAATCAGAGAAGAATTAATTAGGTGAAGAACTCGGCCGCCAAGAATGGGCAGGAGTTCTTTCATTAGCTTTGTGGGAATGGGCTCCAAGATACAAGTAGATGATTTGGAAGTAACATCTAATTTGGCTAGTTCACTCAGGGATATAGGAGAAAGGGATTAAAACTGGTTTGTGTGTAATGTGAAAGACTCCATATCATAAGAAATGCCATCGCAAACTGGTGAGGAAGCAGTGATCTTCTCTCTAATTCTAATAATTTTGCCATTAAAGAAATTTAAAAAATCATCACTGCTGCAAGAGACTGGAATTTGAGGGTTACTTGCAGCATGACTGTTAGTTAACTTAGCCACGGTTTTGAAAAGAAATTGAGAATTTTTTTTTTTTTCCTGCATGAGATTTGAAAAGTAACAGGACCTTGCACAAGAGAGAGCATGCTTATATGCAACAAGGTTCTCTTTCCAAGCACCATGGAATAACTGGAGTTTAGTGGAGCGCCATTTGAGTTCTAGTTGAGGCTTAGCTGAGGAGTTTAATTCATGCAGCTCTTGAAAAACAGGACGTGGAGTGAACTTCCCAATATTCAGAACCGCGTTCGAGGTCTGCTTGCTTGTGAACATTCAATAACTGATCCGGGGGTGCCATCTAGTGATCGAGTACAGTAACAGCGTGCTTAAATCTGCAGGTCTATAGATGCAGGTGTCTACATCTTCAGAAAGGGGTTAAGATGTGTTCTTTAGCTTCTAATAAATTCAGTTTTTTTTTTCTAAATAATACAGGACCACAATGAAAAAAAAGAGGAAAATCCAACCTTTCATTCAAGTGCATTTATTCAGTGGGAAAAAAATCCCACATCAAGAAATAATTCTTTTACATCAAATCACGTGTGCCACAATTATTAGCACCCCTGATGTTATTAATTTGTACAACCCCCTTTTGCCAACAAAACATCACCTAATCTTCTCCTATGGTGTTTCACAAAATGGGAGAATACAGAAAGAGGGATCTTCGACCATTCCTCATTGCACAATCTCTCTAAATCATCCAGCGACCTAGGTCTTCTCCACTGCGGCTCACTCCACAGGTTTTCAATGGGGTTGAGGTTTGGGGACTGAGATGGCCATTAGCATTTCAGCATTATCTTGCTGAAAGACCCAGTGAAGACCCATCTTCAGCTTTCGGGCAGAGGCCACCAGATTTTGATTTAAAATGTCCTGGTATTTCAAAGCGTTCATGATGCCATGCACCCTAACAAGGTTCCCAAGGCCTCTGGAAGAGAAACAGGCCCACAGCATCACCGATCCTCCCACATATTTCACAGTGGACATGAGGTGCTTTTCTGCATACTCATCTTTTGTGTTCCGCCAGACCGACTTAGAGTGTTTGTAGCCAAAAAGCTCTATCTTGGTCTCATCTGACCAAAGCACACGGTCCCAGTTGAAGTCCCAGTACCACTTAGCGAACTCCAGACGTTTGCATTTATGACTGTGAGTGAGAAAAGGTTTTTTCCGTGTATGCCTCTCAAACAGCTTGTTGGCATGCAGATAGCGCCTGATGGTTATTTTGGAGTTTGTGATCTCAAAATGCTACCATTTGTTGCAATTCTTTAACAGTGAGCTTTGGAGAACTTTTTATTTCTCTTACCATCCTCCTCACTGTGCGTGGTGGCAAAATAACCTTGCGTCCTCGTCCAGGCTTGTTTACCACTGTTCGAGTTGTTGTAAACTTCGTAATGATTCCTCTGACAGTAGATATGGGCAGGTGCAGGCAAGTGGCTATTTTCTTGCAGCCATTGCCTGACTTGTGAAGGTCAACACGCATCTGCCTTACTTGAATGGTGTGTTCCTTCGTCTTTCCCATGTTGAAGAGTAGATAGGAGAAATGGCCTCTGTGTCACGTCATATTTATACTCCAGGGAAACAGGAAGTGATGAATTACAAATTAAATGATCCTAGACACTCTGATCAACTTTGTAAACTACTGCAGAAATGACAGAAATACTTCAATTACATTTATTTCCTAAAAATTGTTAGGGGTGCCAATAATTGTGGAACAGGTGATTTTATGAAAAATTATTATTTCTTAGTCAGGGATTATTTTTTTCCCCTTAAAATTCACTTGAGTTGAAGGTTACTTTTTTCTACAATTTTCAGTGTGAGAGTATGCTTCTACAATAAAAATTGAATTTATTTTAAGGCTTTTAACACATCTTAACCAGGGGTGCCAATTATTATGGACGGTGCTGTACATACATACATATATACATATATATATATATATATACACACTAACATACATACATACGGACTGCCGATTGCAATACCCTCGCTCCCCCTCGGGACGAAGGTAATAAATATGAAGACAGCACTGACTGAAACAGGATTTAGTGGCTAAACAGAGAAACACAAACGAACATCCTCCAGCAAAATCATGCAGTTTTAGAGCAGAGAGCGCGAAACTCTTCGTATGGAACCTAGCGGAATTCAAATAGGGCTGCATGGGAGGCTGAACCTAGAGAGGGGACTGCAACCGATGATGAGTTGCTTTCAGGCCTGAAAAATGGCTCCTGAAAACCTGGAAATCAAAGTGTGACAAGGAATTTGCATGACCTGGCAAAAAAAGATCATTTATTTAGGCGTGATGAAAGCCAGCAATGGCTAGGGACTTCGAAACCCTGCATGCAATTAGCAAGTGACAGCTGAAATACAATTAAAAGCCAACCACCGACCACCATTTGCAAGCTTACCCTGGACTGAAAAGGCTTCAGGAATCTTCGGACTTTGATGATTGCAGAAACTTTGGGGTGAACGTAGGAAGCGTAAGCTGAAGATGACCAGCGGTCTAGCTGTTAGAGAGGCCATACGTATACCTTACATAGACGCAGAAGAGCAGCACTTATTCTGAACAAATGATCTAGGTGTTGCTTGGGGGCTATTAGAAATAGGCTTGGAAAAGATGGGTCGAAACATCTTGCACCAAACTGAACCCCAGCTATTAGACCTCTTATATAGTGGAGTATAAAGTGACAAACATCAACCAATGACGAACAGGACAATTAAAGATTGCAGACCCTTGCCCCTTAAGGAATTAGCAGTGGTGACAATGAACAAACTTTCAAGTCAAATCGATAAGTAAATTTTTTTTTTTTTTTGAGTTATACGCGCTGACAAATAGACATATGGCGAAAATTCCGAAAAATTGTTCTCAAATCCCATCTAGATCTGGATCCAGATCATCTCAGACGAGGACCTAGCAACGGTAGACACCCGTGACCTGAAAAAAAAAAAACTCCAAGATGATCTGATCAGTAGTTGTTGAGTTATGCGAGCGGACAGACATATTAGCCAATCCAATGAGTGGACAGTCTTGACCAGAATTTCAAATCGGGCGGCTGCCCTCAAACAGGGATATGACGTCATGCAGTTTAGACACAGAGGAGGCCGACGCAGTAGATGGGAATAGGCCTATCTCACAATATGGCACTCATAACCGGATGTGGGCGCCTTGCTTTTCTGCTTCCGGCTTCTCAGGATGTAAATAGCACATTTCTTAAAAAGCCTTCTTTTGCTCCTAATATTTCATCACTGTTGTGGTTGGAATTATTGAAAACAAGTAAAAGATGAAAAGTTTGGTTGAGGGGCGTAAGTTATTCGAAAATTTCATTTACATTTAACATAACATAACATAACATGTATGGCGAGAACAGGCCGTTCAGCCCAACTACGCCCGCAAGTTTCTTTATACTATTGTGAATATATCCCTTCAGATACTCAATGACTCAATGGTATCTAGCTTTAAGTCAAGCCTGGTCTTGAAAACCCCCAAGGTTTCTGCCCCAGCAATATGGTCAGGCAAGCTATTCCACATTTAAATTACTCTTTGGGTGAAGAAATATTTCTGAATATCAGTGCTAAATTTACCTTTGGTCAACTTCCATTTGTGACCCCGAGGTCTACTCACAACACTTGGTCGAAGGAATCCCACATAATTCTCTTTGTTAATCCCTTTAACAGATTTAAAGACCTCAGTCAAATCACCCCATAGTCTCCTTTTCCAAAGACTAAAGAGATTAAGGATCTTCAGCCTCTTCTCATAGCTTTCATCTTTTACACCTGGAATTAGCATTTGCGATGGATAATAATCGTGAAACACAGATGTGGCGCTGAGGCAAGCAGGTAGCAGCTACATGGCTAAGTTACTAGGTAGCCTTGATCACAATTAATTTAAAGGAACATTATGACCATAGCGAAAGCAAAGTTCTATGGGTTTTGTTTTGGTTGTATTTACAGCAAGTTGTTTGTTTGCTGGGTCATGTGATACTGTGAAACTTTCATTGCTGGCTGTCTGTTAGCATGTAGGCAACCTTCCTACTTTCGTAAAAAGGCACTAATTTCCTTAGTCAGTAGGATTTCAGGTCCAGCGGGACCCACGGCCTGAAATCTTACTGACAAGCGAAATTATGCCAATTTACGAAATTTGGAAGCTACATGATAAACCTGCATTAGCTATCACCTGTTAGCTACGCCTGTCTGGCTTGATGCATGCAAGAGAGTATGCTGGCTTGGCTAACTAACCCTAACTTCAGATAACGAGCGTATTGAAGCAAGCTGTTTGTCGGAAATACACAAATTTTGTGTTGGCTAGGTCACACAGCGAACATTTTCCCCATTTCATCTTAAATCGTCAAACCTTGCTTTACTTATTGCCAATAAAAGTGGGTTTATTGTATTTTGCTCAAAGTGAGGTACAACAACCCTGGCTGGTATGCGCATACCACAAAGCATTCATATCCCATCAATCGCCCCACACCGACTGACCACTGATCGTCTGACCACTAAATTTATAGGGCCTTTGGACCTTCCCATAAGGTGGGGTAAAACATGATACTTTCTACCTCGTCATACAATTATCATTTTCTGATTGGTAATTGTCACATAGGAACACTCCACCCTTAGTAACAAGTTTGCCATTACATCATGGTGTAAATTCATTTTATGCCGCCAGGGATGCTCGAAGACCATGTTTGAGCCTCCCAAACTTAGGGGTTACCCGAGGGTCATCTTCGGCTACCCAAGAAGACTGGATCTCTGGGTTCTTCCAGCATAAACTGGAGTGCGCCAGTTCCTATGAAGGGACTTCTCATTGGTTGATTACCAATATGGTCATTCCGGAAGATTAACTCATCTAGCTGGCCAGCTATAGGTTGCTATTTGATTCTTTTAACAGATTTATGAGTTTTTGTTTCATTCCCACTAATTTTACTACAGCAGTTTGCAGACCATATGAGCTCAGTTCTTTTTGGAGAGTGGTAATCATGTTATTCTTTGACTTTAGAACGTTTACCCACCACACTATACAGAGGAATTGTGGCACATTTATACGGCTCAAGATTAAGGGAACACTCATGACCTCAAGTCAGTTAAACCTTAGGAACTCAATCTATTGATTTAGGAAGCCCAAGTGGTTGTAGATCAGCTTCACCTGTTTTGATGCAGGCAACACTGATAACGGGTGCAATGGAAAAGCAAGAAGAAGAGAAACACAAACATACCAGTTACACATATAGGGCTCTTATTTCCTGGCGCAGCGCAGGTGGCGTAGCGAGGCGTAGCCCGCGCAGTGGTAATTTCGTGAGGTGCGCAGCCTTCGGTAGACGATGGTGCGCCGAGATGGGTGTGGCGGCGTAGTAGGGGGAGGTGTCACATATTCATCAAGACGCAGTGACAATTTCGTAGAAAAAGTCTCCGCTGGAGTTGCGCAGAAAATTCTCCAGCTCCAACCTGGTTTAATTTCCGTGCAGTGGTAATTTGGCTGACCGGCGCAGAGTGCGCACACGTCACTGAAATCTCACAGGCAGGTTTACAGAATGTTAGGTACATTTCAATCAAGAAATAATTACATGAAGCACTATTTAATGTAACTATCTGAATAAGGACATAAATTATAGTATCTATATCGATTGTCCTGATGTCAGATTAAAGGCGGTTGCCACGCGTAATGGAAACTTGACCTGGCTTAATCAACGCAGCTGAATCTGTGATGCAAACTAACGACTTCACATCTTTCTCAGCCAACCTATATATCGAATGCTTGCGTTCTATGCTCAGTAAAGCCGCTTGCACACTGGACGCGAAACGAATTTTTCGCACGACTGATTACAGACAAAGTCAATGAAAAGACACGATAGTCGGACAGGGTTTTAATATAGCTCCGTGTCCGAAAGTAATAAAAGATCTAATTTTTCCGAGTATTCCAGGAATTATTAGCTGTGCAAACTTGGCTATGTATGTGTTCGACCTTCACAAAATGCAAATCGATAGCTATCGACTTTTCTTAGTCTTTTTAGCCTATTCGTCTGTTTTCTTCCGTTGAAGATAGACAGCGGTCTTTATTCGGTCTTTCTTTTGAAAATTAGTCAGATGGATCGAACAGATTCACGCTTTATTTCCACAGCAGAGATAAAAGAGTGCATGAGCAAATCAATTCCATGACCATTGACAGTGTGAAGAAATTATTGCATGCACGATCAAGACTGTCTGACACGAAATGCAAAAATACTCCATGTCCAGCAGCCAGCAAAAAGTAAAAGTATTGATATGAGAACAGATTTATAACGATATAAAGACTAAAAATATATCAGCAACAAACGGGATATCCAACAAAGATGACCCGCCAATAAATAAATCGCAGTGTTCATTGGATGCTCTGTTATTCAAATGTTTCTTTTTATTCTTTATTTCGTTATCAATCTGTTCTAATCGTCCGCTTTTTTTTTGGCTGTCAGACACGAAGGCATTGTACATTGTCTTGCGCCAGTATCGACTCACTTCATTGAGCAGCTTAAACAGAGACATTGATTGAAATTTTCGGTACTCATCTTGAAGAATTGAGCCCTCTTATCAAAACATTCACGTTTAATATCTAAAAGAGTCAGTAGATTTGAAGAAATTAAAAACAATAATAGACTGTCGGACACAGAGATTTATTAAAACCCTCTCAGACTTTTGGACACAAGACGCAATCTGTCGAGCGAAAAATTCGTTTCGCGTCCAGTGTGCAAGCGGCTTAATACTAGGCTACTATTAATGTCACTTCAGGTTTTATCGTCTTTAGTGGGGGAAAGGAATAAAGCCTGATTGCTATGATGTCGTACTGAGTTAAGATCACATATTGAAAATAATTGTGTGACGTATCTTGCATTGTTGTCCATGCATGTTAATCCCAAAATTTAAAGCAGCAACAGTTTGTAATAATAGGAACACGCTATCCATCGTTTCCCTTGCCAGTGAGCAAGATTTGACTAGGCTCTGTCGCCTTCTTTGCCAACTTGCGCTGGAAGGAGGGACAGAGGCGGGACAGAGGAGTACATGCGCCAGACTACGCCAGGCACGAAATTGCCACATACGCCTGGACACACCCCGTTGGCGCGGCGCACCCCTATGGCAAGCCACAATTCGTCTGTATACAACGCTTTTAGGGACGAGAGCACGTGTATTTTACGCCGTTTTTGCTTTTTTTCCCGCGCTTTTAACGCTTTTTCTCCCGAGAACGCCGTTAAAAGCGCCGTTTTCATATGAATATTAGCGGCGTTAATTACGGCTTTGTGGAAAACAGCGTGTTAAAAGCACCGTTTCCATGGTAATGAGCTCCTCCCATTGATTTCTTGCAGCCAACACATATTAACTGCTCTCCTCCAATCACCTGCCAAGGGAAACAGACCACATCAATTCAACCTAGATTTCTTTCTGCAGATCTTCTCGTCAGAAAGTTTGCACTAACCTGCAGTACATCGCTACAGTCTGATGCGTGCCTGAAGGAAATAAACCATACACACTTTTTCAATAATTAAACATTTCTTTGACAAATAAGGTTTCCATTTTGTGAATAATATTGTCAGTTACATAGCATACTGTTTATATGTATGAGCAGTATCTGTGGTTCATCTGGTTACGTTATAGCGCGAGTGAAGACTTATCGTCGCCCAATCATTCCAATTAGACCCTGCGTCAATCGCGGTTAACTTTTTACCAAAAAATAGGCAAACATACGTCGGGATTCGGCCCAGCAATATTACCACATTATCTCTGAACCCCAATCATGTTAACCAGTTTGTCTGGACCAAGTTCAAATGCGACATATCGCCACAAACATAGTTCGTATTGCTCATCAAAGTCAATGCAAAGACGCGCGTCAATGCGTTTCGCGTGTATTTTTGCGTCTTTGCTTTGACTTTGAATGTAATCTGTCGTGTAAAAAAGTTCGTTTCACGTCTGGTGGAAAAGCAGCTTACTAGTGTTGCAGATTTACTATTAACTGACATTTGTCAACAGGTGAAGGCACAAGCTCACCCACCTTCACCTTCTACCTCAAGGTATGAACCAAACAACCAATAAGGGTCACAGGCACAGGAGGCATAGAACAAAATGAATATATATTTATTAAGTTCCAAAAATGAATAAAAAACCTTTAAAAAGACAATATTTAGAATGAAATCGGAAACTGGTCCAATTGCTGTCTAGGGAACCCCCCTTAGCTAAATGGGGTCCTCCCGCACCGAGCATCCACCCCCCCCAAACAGCCTTTTTCACCATCTGCAAAATATTTCACCTGTTCAAACTGTATGTTAAATATGGAAAAGTGAACATTTTTACCAAAATCATTTCTTTTTTATGATATTATAAAAAAATATATATTCACCTGCCTGCCCAGCCCAGACTTAAGCAAAAGGATTCTTAGAACAGACGTGTTAAAAACAACACATGATGTGTTAAAATTTAACACGTGCTGCATCAGCTCAGGGACAAAACATGTTGTGTCAAATTTGACAAAACTAATGTGTCAATTATTTTAACACATCTATTGTGTCAAATAAATCTACACAAAGATGTGTTATTTTGACACAAAAATGTGTTTAAATGGATAAATGTGTAGTTACCACTTCATGATTAAAAACATGCTGTATAAACAATTTCCACTAGTGGAAACAAGACAAACAAGTAAATTTGTTAATGTGAATTTATTAGACTAAATTTAAATTCAATTCACTCAATTACAACAAATGCATTTCAGTGCATTTCATATTTCCAATATAATGGAGATATCCAACAGCTAAAAAAAAATTTTTTAAAATAGGACCAATTTGACATTTGAACCAATGAAAATCAATGTCATGGTCATAAATAAAAGTTCACATACATTTACATATAATGTTCTAGACGACGGACGACACACCTTGACAATAGCCTACCGGCCCTAATAATATCACAAAACTGATGAGATGAATAACTGCAAACATTGTCACTTTGCCTCAGAAAGGCCCGCTGAGGCCTAATGTGAGTGATAGTCTGCGATCCAAAATCACATATTACCCTCAACCTATCACTCTCCCCTGTCCCTGTAAGATTCACACTGATGTGTGATGTATGTGCGCGTGGTGTATGATGTGTGTGTGATGTGTGTATGTGTGTTGTGTGTGTATGATGTATGTATGTGATGTATGTGTGCGTGATGTGTGTGTGATGTATGTATGTGATGTATGCATGTGTTTATTTATTTATTTATTTATTTATTAAGCTTTGACAGAAGTCAGGAAATGATCGCACAGGTGGCAAGGCACCTATTGTGAGGCAATCATCCCACAACATGTACAGACAATTGAACAATGAGAAGGAAGAAAAAAAAAAAAAAATCATATATACATAATAAAATAAGACAGTTTATCAGCAAGTGTAAGTAACATCAGAGGGACAGACGACAACGTGAACAATGACATTTGCCAACCCATGTACATGAATCATCAGAAGAAAAATAGTTGTTGAACTTTTCTGTATAAAAATGAAATAGCTTCGATTTAAAAGCAGCTGTAGTATCAGAAATTTGATAGAGGTGACTGGCATTCCACAAATAAAATAATCTGTTAAAATATGAATGGCGAAAAGTTTCAGTCCTAAATTTTGGAATTTTCATTAAAAATGTATCCTCATTTTGAAATGAAACAAAATGGTTGCAGTTAATGTCATATTCCCCCTTCAAGCATTTGCACAAGAATACACAATCAAATATGTCACGTCTGTAGCCCAGCGGTAAAAGATCAAGCTTCATTAGTCGGGCTTTATAATTGCTTTCAACACAATCATTATAACCAAGAATGTACTTAGTGGCTCTCCGTTGCACACCTTCAATATGAAGGAGAGATTTTTTTGATGATACGGCCAAAGATTGGGTGGAGTATTCTAAAAGTGGTCTTATAAGCGAAATATACAGTTTTCGTTTTGTTTGAACTGAACACGTATGACCACAAGTTCTTTGAATTAATCCAAGCATGCGATTTGCTTTACTGACCAAGACATTAGCATGTGCATCCCATGATAAATTTGATGACACCACAATCCCAAGATCACGCATGCAGTCGACTTTTTCAATTAGATTACCATTCATTGTGTAATGGTGAAGAATGGGAATTCGCTTCCTTGTAACGCTCAATAGTTTACATTTACCAGTGTTAAATCTCATGTCCCATTTACGACTCCAATCCAAGATGTTTTCTAGGTCGCACTGCAGGTGTGAACAGTCTTGCGTGTTTCTGATCTCTCTTATGCATTTAGAATCATCTGCAAACAAGGCAACCCTAGTCTCAGGACTTACACAGTCTGGCATGTCATTAATATACAGCAGAAACATCAAAGGGCCCAAAATTGATCCTTGTGGAACCCCTGATTTAACGGGAGACCAGGATGATAGGGCACCATCGACAGCAACTCTTTGTTTACGACTGGATAAGTACGACGTAAACCACTTTAAAAGATTTCCATGAAATCCGTATGTCTGGAGTTTATATAAAAGTAAGTCATGGGGGACGGAGTCGAAAGCAGATGAAAAGTCTAGATATAAAATATAAATTTGTCCGGACTGATCTAAGCATTTGCCAACATCATGAAATACCTGGATTAACTGAGTTGTTGTGGACCTACCCTTAACAAAACCATGTTGCAGGTGATGTAGAACAGGCACTACATGAGGGTAGACAAAATCAAGTATGCACCTTTCCAGCACCTTGCTACAAATGCACATTAACGATACCAGTCGATAATTACTCACATTTTCTTTGTCAGATTTTTTATGGACTGGAATAACATTTGCTCTTAGCCAATCAAGTGGTAATTCTCCAGCTTGAAGAGATTTGTTAAAAAGACTACAAAGTGATGGAGCCAATTCACGAGCACATTCTTTTAAAATCCGAGCTGGTAACCCGTCAGGCCCATATGCTTTATTTGTATCAAGGTTAATCAAAACTGATTCAACTTCATGGGCAGTAATCCTTAAATCACCCAAATGAACATGTTTGAAGACTGTTATATCCGGGTATGTTCGTTCTAAAGGCTGAGGGGTAAATAGGGATTGAAAATACTCGTTGAACAGACTCGCCTTTGTGCTAGGATTGGAGGCAGTTTTCTCTCCATAAGCAACAAAACTGGGGACACTTTTTGTCTTTGTTTTACTCTTGAAGAATCCCCAGAAACGCTTTGGTGTCGTGGCAAGAGAATCACTGAGAACGTCCAAATACTGATTGTACTTGAAAGTACATACATTTTTTAATTTATTCCTTAGTTTGCGAAATTTTGCCCACAACGCTGGAGTATTGCGTTTTTTAGCAAGTTTCCGTGTGGATTGTACCTTGATGCTCAGGTGGCGCACTTCACTGTCAACCCAGGCAGGAGAATTTATATCCTTAATTACAGCAATGGGAATAAATTTGCTGACAGATGAATGTACAAGATCAAGCCAACTTTGCCAATTAACATTAATATCAAGATGAAGAAGAGCAGAATGAAATGGCACTTTGTCCATGTGAGATCGTAGCCCGATAAAGTCAGCTCTTTTAAAATTGTACACGTTTCTCGCGCATGTGCGGAGTCTGTTGACACGGGTTTGAAAATTGAACTGGATCACAGCATGATCACTGTCAAACTGACCAAATGTTACATTGTGTGCGTGTGTGTGCGTGCGTGTGTGGGGATAAACAAACAACAAATACAGCTATACAATTTTGTACCTTGGGTTCAAATACAGGTCTCTAGTGTCATAACTTGTCATAATATCTAATGGGCGAAAATCAGAGGTTTCAGCCAGCGTTATCAGTTCATAGTCTTTTGATCGTTCTACTGCATAGGCATAAAAATGGTCATCGAAATACTTGACTGTCAGGATTCTCACAAACATGAGAATGGACTCATTTACTGCCTGTGGCAATATATGGATGACTTCCCCAAACAAAGGTTCTTCTCTGTGGTCTTTCTTAAGCGGCAGTATAGAGCCAGTTCTATAAGTCTGGCCATACACATCAACCCTGTGAGACACAAATACAGTACTAGTCAAAGAAAGCTCAGTTTCAAGGGTTAACCTCAACTTAGTCAACAAGAAATCTGCTTTTTTAAGTGACCCCAAACTCACGAGATAGGCGTTGGTCACATCAGTTTTCTTAGACAAATTGTCAATATGCTTATAGTGATACATCTGTTGAATCTGATGTTTTAGAGCCAATGTCTTTGAGACATTTTTGAAGTTGCAAACAGCATGTGCTAGTCTTTTAAGTGGATTGTGCTTCGCTTCGAATCGCATGCACCAGAGTTGAGACAGAGGACCAAACAAAACCATCATCCTTGGATAATGTATCATAAAATGATGTTTCGGGATGAGATTTGTGTCATACAGCTCTCTGAAGAGAGTATGGTGCTCTAATATCAGCTCTTTTAGAAATACAGCAAGCCCATTTGTAACAACTGGTGCAAAGATGATGCTGCATATCTCCCTCAATATAATCAACAAATGCCAATGTTTGCTTTTTCTGTCAACAAGATCTCCTATTAAAAAGGGCAAGACCAGTAAAAGGCACCACATTTGAGACGCTGTCTGCCTTACTGCACTTTCACTAAACCTCAAGTTCATTATGACACTTGGCTTATTTTTCACATTACTGTATCCGTACTGAAAACTTGAAATTCGGTTATTTAGCTGTTCCAAACTCATCAGCCTCTCCTCATAAATGAAATGGCGCAACATTAATTTGACCTCAAGCGGGGCTACACCTTCAAGTATATCATGCATGATATCAACGCTTATATTTTCTGTTACATGGAAGTACTGCAGCTTATTCAGACAAGAGTCCTCTTTCACACCCGTTTTGCTTGGTTCATTTAGACTGACATGTTGCTTGTAATTGTCTTTGGTACGCAGCTCAACTTCATCTTCATCATATATGAACTGTGCATTTGTTTTGTCAATCATACAAAACTGACAGAATCTGTTTGCAGAAAAACTTTCAAGATATCCACAAAGTGAATGCATTGCCAAATTATCTGCTGTTAACAGACAAACTGTACCATACAGCAGATGGCTTTGACCTTTTAACTCCACTGTAAGACCAGAATTTTCCAGAAATTTTAAGTCATCCAGAAGTGGTTGCAAAATCTTGTCAAATCCATATACATCTCTATCAACTGAGTTAAACAGAAGGCAAAGGTGAATATTTGCAAGAGAGGAGTTGGTGGAAAATTCTTCAAAGTAAAGTAAACAGCTCCTAGTTTATGTATTTTTGTCTTTGAACCCAAAGGTTGTTTCAAAGTCATCAAAGTAAAGTTGTATTTGAAGAGCATCAGGGTACTTTTTATACAACAGGTTTGAGGAGAAGTGAGACCCATCACAGTAATCATGCATTTTGTTATTAGTGCTCTTCCTTTTCTGAAGAAAGAGGTCTTGCATTTCCTCATGTTGGAATAGAAACTTTAAAGTTTCAATGACAGATATGTACTGACATGTATCTGCTGCCAAAATCTGTTTCATTAGACCATCCTGTCTTGCATTATCAGACTTATGTCCCAGGAAAATTTCATGAGGTTTAACAAGGGAAAACTTCTCTGTGAAGTATTTATGCATTTTATATTGTGTGTCCACGTTTTCAAAAATGTGTTTAGCACTTTCAAACTCCTTCATTAATGTTTGAACATTCTCACAGTCGTGTGGTACATCCAAACTACTCAACAAAGAAGCCGTGGACTGTTTCAACCTGTCGACAGTTCTCTCAAGCAACTCCTTTGTACAGTTCACACTTCTTGTCACATCTGTTAATGTCACATTTGATGATGCATACATCTGTGCCACAAAAGAAGCTGCGCATTCATTAAGATCAGCACGTTTTCTTGACTCCAATTCTACATATACAACATCACTGGACATTTCTAAATCACCAGTGATGGGATCATCCATTTCAACTAAAATATTTGATGCCCCTCTCTGGTAAATTGGTTGAACTGAGACAGCCCTCGTTGATGGCGTAGAATCAACTGTAGAATGAGTTCTATGGAGATGCTTTGAAAATGAATTTAAGTTATGATATGTCCGTGGGCAGCCATCATGGCTGCATATAATTTTCATATTTTGTCCATCTGATAAGCAGTGTATCTCACGAAGATGCCAAATGAGGTTTCTCACCTCTGTGAAACGAGACTCACCGCATTTTGGACAGGTGAACATGTTGCTTTACTGACAAGCTTTAAGCTGTGAAATCAATTCCAGTACTTTGGTTCTTCTCTGTGTGGAGAATGGTATGTCATATACATACTCAAAGAAGGTGAAGACAGAGCTGAGCGGAGTTGGATAGGTCAAATTACAGACCCAGAACAGTTTGAAAAGTTTGTCCACAGCACACGTTAGCCCATCATCCAGAGGAATGGTTATGTTGTCGTTCTTGGCAACAATGACGTACTGCCTGGTCGCACTCTTCAAATCACCAATGCACATCAGCTGGGGTTGGCGAGTTGTGGACGATGCTGCAGGATCCTTGCAAAGCGATGCAATACTCGTTCCAAGCTTATAGACAGAAAAGAGAGACATTTCACATCAGTGATCAGTGGCATACAAACAAATGCTTTCATTAACCAAAATTGAATCTGAACTTGACTGAAAACATACCGGTGCAAAATCAATCAAGTGCGTTATTGCAGATCTAAGACTGCAACGATTGGCACCAACCGGGGGAAGCAGGTGTGTTAGCAACACAAGGGCAGCGTAACAAGTCTCATCTGACAGTGACAAAGACGGCAAGAAAATAGAAATGCGTTATGCAATACACTATAGTGCACCAGTGAAATACTCTGAGTGATTAGAGCTCATTATATCATCAATAAGCACAATGATATTTTAAACCATTTACCATATAACAGTTTTCAATATGATAGGTAAACACAACAGTAGTATAATCTCTAACATTTTTCAAATAATTTGATATTTACTTATTAGTAATACTTAATGGTATTCACTTTTTAGTTATGTTAAGACAGAGTAAGGAGACTTCTTAAATTGATGATTTTTATTTTATTCCTTTCTACTGGTACACTCAAGGCTTCAGAATCATCCCACTATGGGGAGCGAGGAAAGGAGAAGAGAGGATAGATGAGAGGAGACAAGGTGTAATGGCCAGTAGTATATGGACGCCAAGTGCAACGACAGAGAGAAAGAGAGTAGCATGAACACAGTACAAACACAGAGAATAATATAGACCAAACACAAGTATTCGCGCTTCCAAAGGACCTGTAATAGTCCGAACAACGGGAGCAAAGCGAGATAGAAAAAGGGAGAAGAAACTCCAACAATAAGAAGATAGAAAGTCATCCAAAACCTGACTACAGATATCTTCGGCTATAGTGCGAAGCTAAACGCAGACACTCTAGCGAAGGAGGCGTGCCGGACATCCTGCTTATATAGATTCTAGGAAAGCGCCGCCCCAATCAACCAGCTGGGTAAAGATTTCAATGGCCCAGGAATTTGATATCGTTCTGGGACGAGAGCCGCAAAGAAAAGTCCAAACTACACGCACACCTAACAAACCATGACACAAGGAGCCCTCTCCTGAGGAGAGGAGAGGAGAAGGAAAAGGAGACAAGGAGAGAAGTTAGTAAATACCTTCAGTCATCTCCTCAACACCTGTCAACAGAGAGGACACTCTTGTTTCCAAGGCAGCCAGTGCTTTAAGTTTGGGGACGATGTTGGCCTCCCATCGTCGCAAAAAGACATCAGTCTTTCCACCTGTGAGCTTGCCAAACTCTGAATCGAGCTTACACAGAGAAGAACAAAAAAAATCTTTTCAACAATCGGCTAGAACGCATTTTAGCGGACGCACTTCCGAGTTCCACCTCACAGCGCAAAGTCATCCAGGGTTAAGGTTAGGTTTAGGATTAGGGTTAAGGTTAAGGTTAGGGTTAGGGTTAGGTTTAGTGTAGGGACTCGCCTCACAACGCAAAGTCATCCAGGCTGGGCTCGGGGCACAGTGTGTCCACTAAAATGCATGTGTAGCGAACAATCAATCAATTTACAGATATGCTGACATGTTCAACAAAAAACTTTATAGTAAAACATGTTTGAGTGGAGTAGGACTAGACAAAATCAACCACTACCAGGGTACCAAGCAACTTACCAGACTTGGCATGTCTAAAAACCTAGGGTACTCTGTGAATATTTCATCGAGAGTGGGGGAGTCCTTAGTTATCCAGGCCCTGCGATGGTTGTATGTGTTTTCCATGCCGGTTTTGATCGTTGAGAGGTTCTCAGATGAGGGCCGCAACCTTTTGGCAAGGGTGACCCACTCACTTGTGCTGGCATGCCCTTCCTCCATAGTATGAGAAGTGATGACTTCACTGCAGTTACTGGTTGCCTTTCTCTTTTTGTAACGCCTCTGGTCCTGCTCTAGATTCCGTCTCAGGTTGCGGAGCTTGGACTCTAGGAATCCGCAGTGCGAATCTGGATCATAGAAATGCTCCTGAGGAAGGAAGGAGATTTCAGTGAACAACAGCTTCTGGCCGTTCTTAGTCACATGTGGATCGCAGGCAATTAGATAAAAAAATGTGCACATTTGGAGATTCGTGGTCATGGTTTCACTGGACAAGAAGGATGTGAAGGATTGCAATCTGAAAAGTAAATAAAGCTGTCAAATCTAGTGCAATATTTCCCTCTGAGAAATAGATCAGTAGAAGTGTGAAGTAGCATAAATAATACTCATAAAGTACCTCAAATTTGTACATAAGCGTAGTACTTGAGAAAATGTACTTAGTTACTGTCCACCACTGTAATGGAGTTTTTCACAATGAAAGGTTTTTTTCCTTGGTTTTAAACAGGAGGAAATGTGATGCAACAGTACAGGGGAAGATGGAGGAACTCTAAAAAGATAGTTTGTACAGAAGATGGCAAGCTATTGTAACAATTTCTGGTTTTGAGGTCATTACTCAAAAACCTCGAACTACCTCCATACAATTTTCATGTAGATAACCTGCATCTGTGTTCTACTGTACTTGTTCAGTCATGAAATGATATTACGTACAGTCATGGTCACATTATTGATTGAAACACTTAAGGTTAAATGTGACCTGTGTTCTGGGGTACCTCAAAATTGTTCTTTTGTACAGTTGTTGAATGTGTAAACATTCAGCGAGCATACTGCACAGCTCTGACGAGTTCAAGATCATGAACGACAGTAAATTGAGCAATGTATTCTTACAGTAATTAAATCAATTCTTACCTTTCTGGCATGTTGAACAGCACTTAGTAGAAATTTGAACATTAACAACTCTGCCTCCCTCCAAAGTCCCGCCCTCCTCCCCCTGCCTGACCTCTGAGGCTCCCCTCCTCCCCTGACACGTGCAGTGAGAAAGTGAGCAGCGCGAATGAAGCTGCTTTCACACCGGACGCGAAACGAACTTTTCGCATGACAGATTACATTCAAAGTCAATGCAAAGACGTGAATCCCGTGCGTATTCCCGTCTTTGCATTGACTTTGAATGTAATCTGTCGTACAAAAATTTGTTTCGCGTTCGGTGTGAAAGCAGCTTGAAACGGGGCAATCAAGTCAGATTCAGAGGTACCGGTTAGTGAAAACTAACCAACAGTAATTACATAATATTCGATTCTGTATGTGGTATAAAATAAAATGCCCACATAACGTCTGACAAACTACCATTAACGTAAGTAATTATAGCATTTCAGCTTCTGTTTGTTTACAGTCAGATGCGTCGTTTTTCGGAAGAATTCATACATATTTTCTTGCAAAACTGCTGTCATAATGTCTTACCTCACCAGAACTGTCCCGGTAACATTAGTCATTAAATCAAAAGCAGTTGCAGCTGCTTTGTTTGCAGGCTAACTTTGTTGAGTAGCTACCTGTTTTGTCTCTGCCAGAGGCGCGCGGTAGGCAACTGGAAGGGACACGGTAACGGATGACAGACAGGAAGCTTGGCAAATCATTTTATTCGGACCGAAGAAAATGATTGGTCAGACTTTTATCAGAAATATAAGAGAATTGAACATCGATGAGTTTCAACACCTGGTGAATTTCTTTTACATTTTCATGTGTCATATGCTTATTAGGAGCATTTTAACATTACAAAGGAAAAGTGTAAAAATTCCACAAAGGTAAGAATAGCTTTAAAATAGTTTTGAAATTGATTTCGAAGTAAAGCGGGAACCGGTGTAAATCAAATTAAATGTGAGTGCAGCATGTAGTTTGTTAAAAGCCACCTGTCAGAGCACATTAATAAAAGACTAGTTTACTTACAAATCCTTCCCCTTTTCCCGAAACTTGGACACTCAGGGATGGGAAGGTGGTGATAATGTGTCTTGCCACAGCAAGTTTCTCTGCACCAAGAGGGTAACTAGAAAAAGGACAAAAACACAAACTCCTCATTGCTTCAGTGCACTTAAAGAAAGGAATAAGTTATGTATTAATGTTCATGACAGTTTTAAGGTGTGATAAGGTTACTTACAAACCACACCTCTCCACCAGATCTCCAACACAAATCTTCACCAGGAGTTTCCTTGAAGGCACTGATAGAATACCTGTCGTTTCATACTCTAAGAATTTGTGGGGCCTTCTTCTGAAGCAGCGACAGTAGTTTGTCAGTGTTGGTTGGATCGTGCTCTTTCGTGTTAGTGATGGGCTGTGCAGAGGAAAAATAGACACTTCATCTTACCAGGGTTCATCCAGACAGGGGCAAGTCAAATTCAAGGACGCTCATGTACTTTTCAAACACACATTTCTATTTTCAAGGATTAAATTATTTTCTCTAGAGACCAACCAATATCAGATGTTTGGATTTGATGCTGATACAGATTTTTTTTTTATTTTTAAACTGTCGGCCAAAATACTAAACACTAAGACGGCAGTGACTTGCGATGCAGCACCGCTAGGGTTGGTTGGTGCTCATATCTCTGGTTCCACATGTGTCTATTTGCAAGAAACAAAAATTGGGAGAATTTAAAGTATGCTCTCATTAGCAAAGGTGAAATAACTACCGGTGTCGCAAAAAAAGGGCCGAAAACGACCAGTACATTACTGCGGGAGATACATCAGCCCGTCTCCAATTTCATTATTTTTTTACAAAGAATTGTGCAAAAACATAAATGGAGCAAACAAATGCTCCCATGCCCGAACATTATATTATATAACTAATATGCTTTACTAATACTTTATTAATAAAGTAAACCAATAGTTACCAAATTATTTTATGGCAATTAAACTCAAGTATTTATTTCTAACTCACCTGTTCTCAAAAGCACTGTGTGTCAAACCTTCTGGTTGATGTACTTTGTGCACAAAGTTTTAAAGTTTTTTTCTATGCCTACAAATAATTTCTATACATTTATGAACTTGCTTTTCTCCAGCAGAGTTTTTGACAGGTTTAAAACACATTTCTACTATGTTTCATCAAATAATGCATCATTCTGTTATTCCCTCAATATTATTCAAGAAATTAAGTTAAAAAAAGCCTGTTTTTCAAGGTATTTCAATACTCAAGTGTCTGAGTGCCGAATTAAAGTAAAAAACCCAAAACCAGTGAAGTTGGCACGTTGTGTAAATCGTAAATAAAAACAGAATACAATGATTTGCAAATCCTTTTCAACCTATATTCAATTGAACACACTGCAAAGACAAGTTACTTAATCTTCGAACAGGTAAAATTTGTAATTTTTTGCAAATACTAGCTCATTTGGAATTTGATGCCTGCAACATGTTTCAAAAAAGCTGGCACAAGTGGCAAAAAAAGACTGAGAGAGTTGAGGAATGCTCATCAAACACTTATTTGGAACATCTGTAATGTGAATATAGGCCACTAGATGGCAGTATTTACCTTTTTTTTGTTCAGCTCAGACTGGAGTCATGTTTAGACATGTCCTGGACATGTCTGGGGCAAGTCTCAGAAAATTAAAAAAAAGAGGTCTAAATGTGGGTGGGGTCTGCAAAAGAGTATATAAGGAAAAGAATTGAGACAGTAAAGTAGTAGGAGAAATTGCAAGAAGATGACCAGACCTGCCATTCTGTTCAAGACCTGTGACATTTCTTTTGTGGATTTATTTGCCTGTGTTTGAGCATTTTCATTATCCAGGACATCACCAAGCCACCCCACAAAAAGGGACTGTAAATATTTCTTTTTTTTTCCTATTCAATCTTGGTCAGTTTAGGTAGTTGTTGTGTTTAATTAAATGTGTTTAAGTTTTTAAAACTGTGTCTGTCATCCCTTGCTGTTGCTGTTGTGTTGTAGATTGTAATAAGAAATTGGGGCCATAACACATCCCACAGGTGAACGGGCTAATTGGGAACAGGTGGGGTGCCATGATTGGGTATAAAAGCAGCTTCCCTGAAATGCTCAGCCATTCACAAACAAGGATGGGGCGAGGGTCACCACTTAGTGAACAAATGCGTGAGCTAATTGTCGAACAGTTTAAAAACAACATTCCTCAACGAGCTATTGCAAGAAATTTAGGGATTTCATCATCTACGGTCCGAAATATCGTCAAAAGGTTCAGAGAATCTGGAGAAATCACAGCACGTAAGCGACAAGGCCGAAAACCAACATTGAATGCCCGTGATCTTCGATCGGACTGTTATAGGCGCAAAGTTCAAAAGCCAGCATCTGTGATGGTATGGGGGTGTATTAGTGCCCAAGGCATGGGCGACTTACACATATGTGAAGGCACCATTAATGCTGAAAGGTACATACAGGTTTTGGAGCAACATATGTTGCCATCCAAGCAACGTCTTTTTCATGGACGCCCCAGCTTATTTCAGCAAGACAATGCCAAGCCACATTCTGCACGTGTTACAACAGCATGGCTCCGTAGTAAAAGAGTGCGGGTACTAGACTGGCCTGCCTGTAGTCCAGACCTGTCTCCCATTGAAAATGTGTGGCGCATTATGAAGCGTAAAATACGACAACAGAGACCCCGGACTGTTGAACAACTTAAGCTGTACATCAAGCAAGAATGGGAAAGAAAATTGGTCTCCTCAGTTCCCAAACGTTTACTGAGTGTCGTTAAAAGGAAAGGCGATGTAACACAGTGGTAAAAAGGCCCCTGTGCCAACTTTTTTGCAATGTGTTGCTGCCTTTGAATTCTAAGTTAATGATTATTTGCAAAAAAAAAAAAAGGTTTCTCAGTTTGAACATTAAACATCTTGTCTTTGCAGTGTATTCAATTGAATATAAGTTGAAAAGGATTTGCAAATCATTGTATTCTGTTTTTATCTACAATTTACATAACGTGCCAACTTCACTGGTTTTGGGTTTTGTACTTCAAGCACCTTGGATAAACCCTTTCTTACTGTAATAATTTTCAATGTCATGGCAGAGCCAGTTTTCACAGAACTTAGAGGCATGTGTTTTCTCAAGAAATCTACTTCCAATCTGTGGTACGTACTGGTGTCTCGTCAGGAACTAACTTTGCTGCTTGATATGACCAGAAGAGTTGATATAATTCTAAATTTCTGAAAGTATATGTTTAAGAATGACGCTACCCCAACAGTGTGAACTATTTAATTAAATATGGTTTTAATAATCAATTGCTATCGGTTATATCTGGAGTTGATGACTGTACATCTTGCATGCAATTTAATAATTCGAAACAAAAGCAATGCAAACTCTACCTGATCTTGATGGGTCTCCTTGTGAGCATGGCACACTCTGGCTGACAGAAAGACCTGGAATCTATCAAATTCCTTCATATCCACATTAGTGTCTACATCAACATAGTCCATGAAATCAGTGTTATATTTCAATAATCTGTCAAGTGCACAGCCAGTTTGCTGGGCTAGGCTTTGATCTATTAGATCTCTGGCACTCATAACATTGAGAATTTTTTTACAAATCTCTTTATCGTCTTTAAAAGTGACCACAAGGACTTTTTTAGATTCCAGGTCTTCCTGTGTTTGCTGAAAAGAAAAGAGGAATACATACGTTAATATCTAGTAATTACCGTTCTTAGCCTTGTAAAATCTATCAAGGTCCAATATTTGAAACATCCCCGCTGTGGTGAAAATAATTCCCTCCGTTAGCCTCGCAGTCTACTTTTGGACTGACGTAGCCAACGAACGTTTTCCTTATTGATGTCCAGACCTGGGGCTGATTCAATAAACTTAACTTGTCCAACCCAGACGAAGCTTCGTCATAATTTGCACCTCAGCGACGCACAGCTTCGTGAATTGGTGCACAAATATTCAGCATTAATCGCAAAAAAAAACAACAAAAAAAAAATTGGCAAGATCTCTAACTAATATGAAAAAGTAAACCAACTGCACACATAGCTATAAGATGTCTCGTTAAATTTCAGTATTAAATGAATACAAGATATCTAGCTAACCAAAAGGTTCGAATGCTGTGACATCAATAAAAAAATCATTTCATTGGCTAAATGTTCAATTTCGCGGGCGGATTTTTGCAGAAGCTTAAAGGCCCATTTACACCAAGCGCGGATTTCCGTGCGGATTATTCGCGCGGATTTTTATAGGAGCCAGTTCCATGGGCTCTAATGTACGTTGAACTTGCACACGAAGGCGGAATTTCCGTGCGGCAGAAAAAACATCGGGACTTAAGATTCCGCGAAAATTTTTAAATAAGGCTACGGCTTGAGTACAGTCTTATGCTGCATTCGGTAACGCGTCCCACGAGCCGTGTTTTCGAGACGCGACAGGTGAATTCGTTCTTTTGACCTCACTGTCCGAATGACCCTTCCTTACCTTCGACTTAATTCACGACACAACTCGCGTTTCCAAGTGTCACCGAATGCAACATTACTCGCGAGCGAGCAAGTTGGCTACCAAGCTAGCAATAGTATAGCTAGCGCGCCAATGAATTTAGCTACATAGCTAACATGGCTAACGAGCTAAAAGGGCTGCAGTTCGCTTTCAATGCGCACTGTCATACTCGTTAGCGAGCTGGTTGGCTTTCTAGCTAGCAAGCCTAAGTGATATTGAACTGTATATCATAGCCAGCATGCCAATATTTTCGTAGGGGTGTTGACAAGAGTCACGGTAGAATGGAGATAAATCTGCTGGTTTTTTCGAGCACTCTGTATTTATCGTAGGCTATATACTTGGAAATTTACATTAGAAACCTAATTTCAAGGTATCTATCCTACGATAAATACCTCTTGTTCGAAAAAAACTGTAGGTTTATCTAATTGGAGCCCATGGAATTAGCTCCTATAAAAATCCGCGTTTGGTGTGAATGGGCCTTAAGCACAATACATCCCTAGTGGACCAAATTACTCGATTTTTGTCTCCAGTGTGCTAGCAGCCAATCAAAACAGCGCAGCGAAGTCACCTCAGACCCAGCCACACAGTTTACCTGTCCCTGGGCAGAGCAGCTAAGCAGGCATGTGACACCGACAGACAGCCCTGATGCACTGGCGCTGCGTTCTAAAAAACGCGAGCGCTAGCAATCGCTTTGTGCTAGCACGGAGCTAACACTAACACAGACACACTATAAATGTGCTAGACTGTCTTTTACTGCATTTTACTTGGTCTAATCTCGGTAAACAAGCACGGTAGAAACAATGTTCTAATCACAATTGAAGTTTGGTGTAACCTAAACTAGTCTACTGTAAAGCTATCTTAGTTAGGCATCCCTGCTGAACAAAATGGGAGGCTTGTTTTGGATTTTCTTAGTGATTTTAGCAGCTGGTCTAACTAAATGATAAACTGTTCGATGAGATGTATTAAAATTTGTTGGCAGTGGATACTTACCGAAATGTCCAAACGCACTGCAGGCGAAACGGACTCCATTTCCCTGTGATACACTCCGACCGACTGACTAACTGAACGACCGTTGTTCGCGAGGTGCGCCCTCTCCCCGCCACTTAAAGCAACACACATGGATGTGTAACGCTGGTTGCCGCCGCTTAAAGTAACACATACATTGTGTTAAACTGTCCAACACATTAAATGTGTTAAGCTTTCTGTGCATTTTTATACACATCTAGCGTTGAAATTCACGCAAAATGTGTCAAACATGTAACAACACATTTTTTGTGTCATTTTTTAACACATCCCTTCTAAGAGCCTATAGGCTATTTCCTTGGCTTGGTGAACAGACTGCAGCACAGGTGAGACTGCAAGGTAAGGCAAAAAAGAAAATAATAATAATAATAATAAATTCCAGGCTATCAGAAAATTGGTTCACAGTTGTTTACCCAGGCATAATGTACTTTTCATCCAAAATTGCTAAAATCTATGAAAAAAAATCGAGCGGGCATCCATAGAAATGCATGAAGCATATGTCTCCACTAGGATTTGAACCTGTGGCTCCTCAAGAAAAAGCAATGGTAATTCATGGGTCTCACCCTCTCAAGCATCAGGTAAGCCTAATTGTAGGAGAAAGAGGAACAGATTTATAACGATATAAAGAATAAAAATATATCAGCAACAAACGGGATATCCAACAAAGATGACCCGCCAATAAATAAATCGCAGTGTTCATTGGATGCTCTGTTGTTCAAATGTTTCTTTTTATTCTTTATTTCGTTATCAATCTGTTCTAATCGTCCGCTTTTTTTTTGGCTGTCAGACACGAAGGCATTGTACATTGTCTTGCGCCAGTATCGACTCACTTCATTGAGCAGCTTAAACAGAAACATTGATTGAAATTTTCGGTACTCATCTTGAAGAATTGAGCCCTCTTATCAAAACATTCACGTTTAATATCTAAAAGAGTCAGTAGATTTGAAGAAATTAAAAACAATAATTGACTGTCGGACACAGAGATTTATTAAAACCCTCTCAGACTTTTGGACACAAGACGCAATCTGTCGAGCGAAAAATTTGTTTCGCGTCCAGTGTGCAAGCGGCTTAATACTATGCTACTATTAATGTCACTTAGGTTTTATCGTCTTTAGTGGGGGAAAGGAATAAAGCCTGATTGCTATGATGTCGTACTGAGTTAAGATCACATATTGAAAATAATTGTGTGACGTATCTTGCATTGTTGTCCATGCATGTTAATCCCAAAATTTAAAGCAGCAACAGTTTGTAATAATAGGAACACGCTATCCATCGTTTCCCTTGCCAGTGAGCAAGATTTGACTAGGCTCTGTCGCCTTCTTTGCCAACTTGCGCTGGAAGGAGGGACAGAGGCGGGACAGAGGAGTACATGCGCCAGACTACGCCGGGCACGAAATTGCCACATACGCCTGGACACACCCCGTTGGCGCGGCGCACCCCTATGGCAAGCCACTATTCGTCTGTATACAACGCTTTTAGGGACGAGAGCACGTGTATTTTACGCCGTTTTTGCTTTTTTTCCCGGCGCTTTTAACGCTTTTTCTCGCGAGAACGCCGTTAAAAGTGCCGTTTTCATATGAATATTAGCGGCGTTAATTACGCTTTGTGGAAAACAGCGTGTTAAAAGCACCGTTTTCATATGCAAATTAACGCCGTTATTGACAGCGTTGTGGAAAACGGCGTTAAAAGCGCCGTTTCCATGGTAATGAGCCTCCTCCCATTGATTTCTTGCAGCCAACACATATTAACTGCTCTCCTCCAATCACCTGCCAAGGGAAACAGACCACATCAATTCAACCTAGATTTCTTTCTGCAGATCTTCTCGTCAGAAAGTTTGCACTAACCTGCAGTGCATCGCTACAGTCTGATGCGTGCCTGAAGGAAATAAACCATACAAACTTTTTCAATAATTAAACATTTCTTTGACAAATAAGGTTTCCATTTTGTGAATAATATTGTCAGTTACATAGCATACTGTTTATATGTATGAGCAGTATCTGTGGTTCATCTGGTTACGTTATAGCGCGAGTGAAGACTTATCGTCGCCCAATCATTCCAATTAGACCCTGCGTCAATCGCGGTTAACTTTTTACCAAAAAATAGGCAAACATACGTCGGGATTCGGCCCAGCAATATTACCACATTATCTCTGAACCCCAATCATGTTAACCAGTTTGTCTGGACCAAGTTCAAATGCGACATATCGCCACAAACATAGTTCGTATTGCTCATCAAAGTCAATGCAAAGACGCGCGTCAATGCGTTTCGCGTGTATTTTTGCGTCTTTGCTTTGACTTTGAATGTAATCTGTCGTGTAAAAAAGTTCGTTTCACGTCTGGTGGAAAAGCAGCTTACTAGTGTTGCAGATTTACTATTAACTGACATTTGTCAACAGGTGAAGGCACAAGCTCACCCACCTTCACCTTCTACCTCAAGGTATGAACCAAACAACCAATAAGGGTCACAGGCACAGGAGGCATAGAACAAAATGAATATATATTTATTAAGTTCCAAAAATGAATAAAAAAAAAGACTATATTTAGAATGAAATCGGAAACTGGTCCAATTGCTGTCTAGGGAACCCCCCTTAGCTAAATGGGGTCCTCCCGCACCGAGCATCCACCCCCCCCAAACAGCCTTTTTCACCATCTGCAAAATATTTCACCGGTTCAAACTGTATGTTAAATATGGAAAAGTGAACATTTTTACCAAAATCATTTCTTTTTTATGATATTATAAAAAAATATATATTCACCTGCCTTCCTAGCCCAGACTTAAGCAAAAGGATGTAGGCTATTTCCTTGGCTTGGTGAACAGACTGCAGCACAGATGAGACTGCAAGGTAAGGCAAAAAAGAAAATGATAATAATAATAATAAATTCCAGGCTATCAGAAAATTGGTTCACAGTTGTTTACCCAGGCATAATGTACTTTTCATCCAAAATTGCTAAAATCTATGAAAAAAAAATCGAGCGGGCATCCATAGAAATGCATGAAGCGTATGTCTCCACTAGGATTTGAACCTGTGGCTCCTCAAGAAAAAGCAATGGTAATTCATGGGTCTCACCCTCTCAAGCATCAGGTAAGCCTAATTGTAGGAGAAAGAACATAGATTTTCTAGCTATGGTGATACAATTCTAAGAATAGCACCATTATCTGTCAAATATATGTTTTTAATCATTAGAGAAATGTGGACAAACAGCTCAAGGTGAGGCTGCAAGGTACAGTGAAGTAAAATGCAGCGACCAATGCTGAATTAACAGCAAGAAATCGTAGTTCTTATATGCTTTTATGATTAGGGGTGTGATGCTATATACTGTATGATCCTCATACATAAACATTATGCTATGTTACTGGCAATATTATTCACAAAATAGCGACATTATTTGTTTGTTTTATTTTTGAAAAAGCATGCATGTGGTTCAATGCAGGTCTGATCAGTAAAATCGGGTGCAACACAATTAAGCTGCTTTTCCACCGGATGCAAAACGATTTTTCGAAGTCAAAGCAAAGACGCAAATACACGCGAAACGCACTGACGCGCGTCTTTGCATTGACTTTGATGAGCAATACGAACTATGTTTGTGGCGATATGTCGCATTTGAACTCGGTCCAGACAAACTGGTTAACAATATGTGGTAATATTGCTGGGCCGATTCCCGACGTAGGTTTGCCTATTTTTTGGTTAAAAGTCAACCGCGATTGACGCAGGATCTTATTGGAATGATTGGGCGACGATAAGTCCTCACTCGCGCTATAACGTAATCAGATGAACCACAGATACTGCTCATACATATAAACAGTATGCTATGTAACTGACAATATTATTCACAAAATGGTAACCTTTTTTGTCAAAGAAATGTTTAATTATTGAAAAAGTGTGCATGGTTTATTTCCTTCAGGCACGCATCAGACTGTAGCGATGCACTGCAGGTTAGTGCAAACTTTCTGACGGGAAGATCTGCAGAAAGAAATCTAGGTTGAATTGATGTGGTCTGTTTCCCTTGGCAGGTGATTGGAGGAGAGCAGTTAATATGTGTTGGCAGCAAGAAATCAATGGGAGGAGCTCATTACCATGGAAACGGCGCTTTTAACGCCGTTTTCCACAACGCCGTCAAGAACGGCGTTAATTTGCATCTGAAAACGGCGCTTTTAACGCCATTTTCCAGAACGCCGTCAATAACGCCGCTAATGTTCATATGAAAATGGCGCTTTTAACGGTGTTCTCGCGAGAAAACAGCGTAAAAAGCGCCTAAAAAAAGCAATAACGGCGTAAAATACACATGCTCTCCTCCCAAAACGTGTTGTATACAGACGAATTATGTCACTAACGGCTTGCCATACACCCCCCACGCGCCACGCCTGCGCCTGGTGTACGAAATTAGAGCCCATAGTCTTGTGTTGCATGAGTGCCCTTGTCACACCTTGAGGCATGAGACGGAATTTACGGCCCAGTCAGGTGACAACATATTTCCCACCTCAATATGCGCAAATGACACGCAATGTTACTGGTTTGCTTCGCTTACATAGTCTCTCTGCCTAAACATAAAGCAAAGCATTACATTCCTATTGTTAGACTTATATGTCGGTGATATGTGTCACATTGCGTGCTTTATTGACCTCGAGTCAGTGTAGGCGCCAGTACTGGATTTGGGGGAGCACAGAAGCATCCTTTTTTTTTTAAACAGTTAGTCCTACCTAGTTGTCAATAACGGAAAAGATAGACAAGTTTTTCAATCATAGTTATGATCCACTGGCAATTGAAGACACGGCCACTCCCCCTATGCAATCTAACAGCGGCGAAATAATAGGCTAAATTCAGAAATGAAAGATAATTTACTTATAAACAGACCTTTGCTTCATGAAAGACAAACTGCTCTGGAACTTCTGAGCTACTTTATCAGCACATCAGGATCTACAATGCGTTCTACGATCGTTTAAATTACTGAAATGAGGTAAAATGGCTTTGAAACGCCTTTGTGCATTTTTCAATGACGCTGATTTAAATGCACCAAAGTGCTCGTCCTCATCGCCATGGGGAGAACTAACAATGCCTGATACTGTGGACTGTTTTCAGAGTGAATGTATTTCTAATGTATTGGCTCTTACGAACATCTTGCCTGCTTGTGTTGAGCCTAGGCAGTTATGCAATGGCAAACAGAAACACACGAACACATTTGTCAGAAAATATCATCATCCATGGAAAATAAACGTTTTATTGGCAGTAAATAAAGCAAGGTTTTACAACTGAAGATGAGAGACGGAATGTTGGCTATGTGACCCGGCCACGTTTATCAGAGTTTTCTACACCATACCCGTTGTTGTGAAGTTATAGCTACCCAGTCAAGACGGGATGTCATATGATATCACTGTGAGGTCACAAATATATCTCAACTGTGATATTAGCCTGTGAGCTCAATCTGATATCACTCTGATGTCACAATTATCTCACAATTGTGTCATCACACTTCTGATATTAATGTGATATCCCTCTGTCACAATTGTCAAAATTATGTCAACTATGTGATGTCATCATTATGACTCAACTGTGAAGCCATATGCCCAAATAGTGTCTCTTATGCATCGGCCCCCATGTTGATATGCTAACCTAAAGTGGTGTGTTGTACGAACAGTAACCGTGAAACATCTTTGAGTTTCTCGAAATATCTTAATTCCCTGGAGTCCTCTGCCACGTTGAGATAAACAACGTTGAAATTCTCAAAGTCGAGGTGTCGTCACTTCCGGCTGCCCCAATTAGGCACTCGTAAAAACAATTAACCTTGTGTGTTCGTCTTCGTGTAATCTCATCAACAAATGTCAATTTCGAATCCACCTTATTAGTACTTGTATCTGCAATTTTTCTTTTCTGCGAGTAAATACAGCATGTAGGAGTTATTTTAAGGTACTAGAGATGTCATTTCACTATTTTGATCTCATAGACAATAAATATTGCAGCAGGTACTTAGCATGAGAGCAAATGGCAAAAGTGATTCCCAGTTAATTTCCAGCTAACGAAATATTTAGCTATTTACTATTTCACCTTCGATAAAATGCTTCCCACACAGCACTGCATGAGCTGACGGTTCCCACTTGCTCTGCCTCATACATGCCAACTCTAACACTTTTGGGCGTTTTTTTTTTTTTTTTTTTTTTGCGTG
Organism: Gymnothorax reevesii; assembly: GCA_029721435.1. NCBI lineage: Eukaryota > Metazoa > Chordata > Actinopteri > Anguilliformes > Muraenidae > Gymnothorax > Gymnothorax reevesii. The sequence goes on along the minus strand of CM056587.1, from coordinate 43,034,109 downwards.
AGGTTGATAGTATCAGCCGAATAATTTTGTTTAAAAATGTACATTTGAGGTTTAAAGTAGATGATGACATTCTAACACACTTTTTTTTTTTTTCTTATAAATTTGGCATCTCCAATCCCACCCGAATCTGGAATGCCCAATTGGTGAACTATGTACAAAACTTGCCCGTATGCGACCCCTTGCTGCCAACTCAGGATAGTGAAGACAGTTCACGACTCTCCTCCAAAGCACATGCCCGTCAGCTATGGAGGACCAAAACTGCCAAAATTAAAAATAAATAAATATGAAAATAAAAACAAAAATTAAAAATATATACATAAATAAAAGTAAATATAATAAAAGTAAAAATAAATACAAAATAAAAATATATATACATAAATAAATAAAAGTGAAAATAAATAAAAGTAAAAATAAATACAAAAATAAAAATATATATACATAAATAAATAAAAGTGAAAATAAATAAATAAATAAAAGTGAACATAAATAAAAGTAAAAATAAATACTAAAATAAAAAACAGATTTCAAAAATTAAAAATAAATAGAAAAATAAATGTGGAAATAAATACAAAAATAAATGTATATCATTATTATATTACCTATCAATAAAAAGGTAAACGCATTCTGCTCTCATTTATTTATTTTTTGCTGTCTGCATGTAATGCAGAAGGCAATGTTATTCAAATGAGGGGGCGGTCCTAAGTGTGCCTTGGGTTGAACTGTTCGCCTATAGGTTGCGCAGAGGTACACCTGCCAACAGCCACACACTTTTCGATCACAAACATTGACGGGCTAATAATGGTGGAATCCACGCTGCCAATCGTTTGGATGATTTGGAACGCGGTATGAAAGAAATTTGTGATATTACAACGTTAAGCTCCCTGGGGTTTCGTTTCCACAAGGACAGGCTATCTGTGGTCCTTTCACGCATATTAGCGGTGCGAAATTGACAAATTTCAGTAAGTAAGGTTCACGCTGACAATCGTTTGTTATCGGAATAGTCGTGACTAGTTGCGGAGAGTTACGTGATACGAAACTGAAACTTTGTGAATTTTAACCATGGCGCTGTGTAGCGATCCACAGTGCACTTAAGGCGAGACACGGCAGGCAAAAACATGGACTTTTCATGCAATGGTCAAAAGTTTGAGATTTTGGGCTAGTTTACTCCTTGAATACGTGTTCTTTCAAACTGCTATAAAGATTAATTAAAATGATACATTTATACGTTTATTTTATTACATTTTGTCCACTTGCGGCATTGAGTTTCTTCCGAATTTACCAAAAAGTTAGCATTCCAACGCAACGAACAGTACTTCGCCTCTTCACTGAAGTCTGTCATGTCCAGTATCGTTATAAAGCACAACGCTGTGCAATGCAAATAATGGCATTTTCTTCTTGTCAGTAATCAATTGTGAAAGTTCATAGGGGGATTTAAAGCTAACGACAAAATCTCACTGGCTACTGCTGGTTTTGGCTAACGTGATTCGCTCTGATGCATCACCGGTGCACTATGACACTTCCGTCTTTAGCTTTCCGCGGAACCTTGGCTGCGTCCGAATAGTTAAATAATCGCGTCCTATCGTCTAATCCCCAGGAAGCTTAACGTTGTATGAGTAAACTTACATGTGCCCCGTCATCTCCCCCCTTCCTGAAATTCGTCCGAAGTCGAAGCTTGTAAAAGCAGAAAGTAAAGAAAGAGTAAACGCACCTGAAGTGCGCTTAAGTAAACTCATAACACATTTAACATATTTCTTTCATACCGCGTTCCAAATCATCCTTGTGGAAACGAAACCCCAGGGAGCTTAACGTTGTAACATCACAAATTTCTTTCATACCGCGTTCCAAATCATCCAAACGATTGGCAGCGTGGATTCCACCATTATTAGCCCGTCAATGTTTGTGATCGAAAAGTGTGTGGCTGTTGGCAGGTGTATCTCTGCACAACCACCCAAGGCACACTTAGGACCGCCCCCTCATTTGAATAACATTTCCTTCTGCATTTCATGCAGACAGCAAAAAATAAATAAATGAGAGCAGAACGCGTTTACCTTTTTATTGATAGGTAATATAATAATGATATACATTTATTTTCGTATTTATTTCCACATTTATTTTTCTATTTTAATTTTAGAAATCTGTTTTTTTTTTGTATTTATTTTTACTTTTATTTATTTATGTATATATATTTTTATTTTTGTATTCATTTTTGCTTTTATTTATTTTCACTTTTATTTATGTACATATTTTTAATTTATGTTTTTATTTTCATATTTATTTATTTTTAATTTTGGCAGTTTTGGTCCTCCATAGTCAGCCACTGATTCTTATATTCTAACACACTTTTGACAATAATTGAAGTGTATATGACCTAGTATTAATTTTTGTGTTGAGAATTGCTATTACTTGAGTCTAGGACTGTACAGTTTGAATTACACTGTGTATAATCTTCATTCTAAAACATTCTAAAATCTACATTCATTCTAAAATCTACTATTTTTATTGGAACAAATAGATTTGTGAACTTAGACATTTTTGTTTGCAATCATATCTAATTAGTCATTTCATAAATATACTTTTATAATATTTTAACCTTGGAATTCCATTTTATGAAATGTTTGCTTCTACATGCAGAGATTTGTGTACTCTGATCATAACAATATTGAAAACAAATGTCACTAGAGCAGCGCCACATGTGATGGCTCAAGAAATGGCATTTTAAAGCCTTAAATGTTGTCATATTGCTCAGATTTGAAACATTTGTTGTAATCACATGAAAACGTGAGATTGTGCCGTTTTCACAGTACTTCAGTTCTGATAATAGCATGATGAAAACTTCATTTTTATCAAGAAGAAAGGTGTAAGAAACATTGATCAGAATTGAAGAAAAATGTTGAATATTTCTCATGCATTGTTTCTGTTTTTCTTTGAATCTAATGCCAATTCCTTTCTTTTGTACCTTTTATGGTGAATTACCTGTATTTACCTCGTGTTAAACAGGTGTGAATAGGCACAACACAGCTCAGTGAAATCAAGTCTTGCTGTCAACTCAGGAGAGAAGTATTTCTCATGTTATAGTCAGTAAAAGGTCATGTGAGTCTCCTATAGAAGTCACACAGTGATCTCGTGCTGTGACCTTACTTTGAGACCTTTCAGAGATGTCATCTAATGAAATAAAGTGTGATTTATATTTTAGCAATAAGTTTTTATGTCATAGGTTTTCCATGAATTCACAAACATATCACACAGATGTCTCACTTTGATGTCACTTTATGACATCAATGCGAGACAACTGTGATATATTGATGTGTCGCACAGATGTCTCCCTTTGATATCAGATTGTGACATTCCTATGAGACATCTATGTGAAATCTTGGTGATCTATGACATAGCAGTCTCAGTGATGTCACAATATGACATCACAGCGAGACCCACAGATGTGAAATCACACAGATGTCTCACTTCAATGTCACATTGTGACATCACTGAGACAGGTATGTGATACACGGGTGATGCATCGTATAGCTCGGTGAAATCAATGTGACTCGCAGTGAGACCTTTAACTGTGATATCACACTGATGACTTGCTTTGATATCAGATTATGTCATTCCTATGAGACATCCATGTGAAATGTTGGTGATGCAGCGCACAGATGTCTATAGCTGTGATATCACGCAGTTGTCTAACTTTGATATCACATTGTGACATCACTATGAGAACTTTTTGAGGCTTCAAAGTGAGGTCACTGTGAAATCACAAAAAAAAAAAAACTGACACTGTGTTATCACCTGTGACATCATTGTGACATCAAATTGTTGACTGGGTACTCTTAGGTGGCTAAATACATTCTAAATACAAAACACAAAACGTGAGTGCATTTAAGGCTGCTTATTTACATGTCGTAAAATTTATCTGCCTCATAACTTTGAGCTGCAAGACTTTGGCACCGCATCGCGCACTTTGATATAACCATCAGAGCGACATTTTCTTTAATTTTGTCATGACACTGATCTACTGTTCTGTCATAAGCCCGCGATTATATACTGCGCACAAATCATTCTGAAAACCTCAGAGTTTTTTTGTGCGTAGTAGCTACGCAGTGGTGGATTATGTTTTAGTGCGCCTACATTTCGAACAAATATTGAATTTCTTCGCTTGAATGGAGAGATCCTTTCGCCACTGCATTTGTCAGAACAAGACAACCGTGACACATAACGATAATCTGCCGCGCTGAAGTACGGTTGCTTTCACATTTAATATCTAGGACGGATAGATCGTGCCCTAATCCACCCCTTCCAACCGTACCTGCGTACCGTGCCCGTGCACGGCACGCTCGTGCTCACGCTTACCAAAGGAACTAAACTATCTCTATCCCTAAACTTAACTCAACCCATAGGGAATGCTATCCCTATCCCTAACCCTAACCTTAACCCAACTCATAGCGAATGCTATCCCTATCCCTGTGCCCAGCTTTAACCCAACTCAGCCACAAACAACGGTTTGTTCAGCTCAAATTATTCTACCTAGTGTCAATGGATCAGCCAACTCACCAGCATGAAAGACGTCAAAATAGATCACACGAAGTCTCCTCATTACCTCATTAAAAGCAATAAATAAAAGAGAAATAAATGAATATATTATTTTTTATATAAACCTCCAGTTGTCTTTCACCCTTCAATGATGAATGGAAACTGATGTGCTGAGTTGGCAACAAACTCACTTGATATCACAATGTGACATCACAGTGAGATCTACAGCTGTGATATCATGCAGTTGTCTAATTTTGATATCACATTGTGATATCACTGTGAGAACTTTGTGAGGCTTCAAATTGAGGTCACTGTGAAATCACACTGTTGCTTAACTTTGATATCACATTGTGACATCATTATGAGAACTTTGTGAGGCTTCAAATTGAGGTCACCGTGAAATCACAAAAAAACTCATTGTGACATCAAATCGTTGACTGGGTAGTTATCAGTAAGCCTAGCCAAGCCGGTGCTCTGTCAAATTTTGCTCCGTTGTCAAAAAATGCTGCTGAAATGCAAAGCAATTGTGAGGTCTTTGTTTTTGCCTTGATATTGCGATATAAGTCAGGTTACAATAGTAACTTTGTCATTTGTTAGCTTACTATAACAAAAGCAGATGTTATAATGAGTTGAATAAGTCTGAAGATATATTTCCATATACGCCATAATCATCAAATTTCTCCATTTTCAGGTAAACTCAGCATGTACATGCAAATATGTGTATGCTTACAGGTCAAAATGCGCACTGAAAATAAATGGATTTGTATGATTTTTGAAGATACTTAAGATATGAGCGAGGAAACAGCCCGAGATTTCAGGTTTGCGCAAGCACAGAACCACGAGGCAGCATATTTTGATAGGTAGCAAAATTTGTCAGAACACCAGCGCACTCTTCTTTCGCAGGCAACAAACCAGACAGCCATAGCTAGCAAGGTCTCCCATAGCTGCACAATGGACATTCTGGCAGGAAACATTCAAGGGGACCTAACATGCTGATCCTTCTTTTAATACATATTAGTAATGTTATAATGTTGGTTGTCCATGCACAACCTCTGAAAAATTTCTAAACATAAGATACAGGGATTTTGATGTAGTCGAAGAACGTGATTTTGTGAGCGTGATTTCCTCTCTGAACAGCTCCTCCCGAGATCTTCACGAGATCTGAGTAAAACCTGACATCAGGATGTGCCGTCCAATTAGTACAGACCTAGCCAGAGCCAACCACTGTACTGGACCTGCCCACACCAGAAACTATTCTTACAGGCACTAACAATGGCAGATTGTACTATTTCTTAGTAGCGTTGACACTTTTGGAGATACAAAAGAAGAACCGCAGATCATTTCGGGTGCAATTTTCTTAGCATCTCTCCCAAAGCTACTTGTCCCTTTACTATTGGACTCGAAGAAAAACAAATATTTCTCTTCCTAAACACCATGCCACCAGAAATAAGTGGGTAGCTTTTTTTGTTTGCTGGCAGCAAACAGCCACAGCTAAAGGGAACGTTAGCTGCTCGTGCTCAGCATTTCACCAGAGACAGCTTTGTCAATAAAGGATAATTTGACATAGGGTAAGCATATCAGCTGCTTCGCAAACCTGAAGCAGTTGCATCGATCAAGAGCTCAAAGCCACAAGCTGTAAGTAACCATATAACAGCAAATAATGTAAGTGAAGCTAACGTGTTACGGGTGGCTAGCAGGACCGCTAAGGATAGTAAGCACTAACAACTGGCCTCAAACGCAGACTGTGTAAAATATCTAAAGATAAAGCCTGTATCGGTCGCGACTGTCCGTGACTCAGACACAGAAGCTGCAAGTTGCTTTTACTGCATAACCCAACCTGACGTGATAGCCAGTTGATTGGAGCTGTAGCACAGCGGCTAACGTAGCCAAGTTACTATTGCTAATGTTTGTGTCCTAAATATGCAAGAGTGATATCAGGGGAAATTCTACAGAAGGTGTGTGAACATAAACCTCATTTGAAGCTAACTTTTAATACTTGTTTTTAATTTGGATGCTTGGTACAACTGTTCACAGTAACAGAACTTGCTGTCTGTAAAACCTGTATTGCAAGGGTTTGTCTCCGTGGTAATGACCACTCAGTTACCAGCTACTGCATGTTAGTTTGCTTGTCGTGCTAATTAAAAATGCTCCTGGTTAACTTATATGCAGTAATTCTGATCGGTATGCTTGTGTTACTTCGGTCAGCATCAATGTGGCAGTTTCATCATAACGTTGCCCGATTATAGCCACAACAGTTAGTTGTTCACTTACCCATGACCGGGATCAGCTGGATACTTCACAAATGTCTGAGCAAGCTCTCTGGTGGTACCATTAAAGCAATGCGAAACGCAGAAGCTCTACCGGTTTACAATGATTTCTCTGCACTACCTTTACATAATTTCATCCCACTTTAAAAATTGTTGTGGCTAATAAAAAGCTGAAAAAGGCGGAGATTAAATAGGTAATTCTTTCCTGCAGAGGTGATCAATTGCGCTAACGAAATTTGCAGAACCTGTATTATGTTCATAACGTAACCGCGCTCTCTCTAGCTGTCGAGTAAAATCCATAAAGCTGCTTTCACATCAGACAGGAAACAAATTTTTTGCAGGACAGATTAGCCTACATTCAAAGTCAATACAAAGACGCGAATATATGTCAAGCCGCTTTCACACCAGACGCAAAACAAAATTTTCGCGCTACAGATTAGCTACATTTAAAGTCAATGCAAAGAGGCGAATACAGGCGTTATGTGCGCGTTATGTAGCTTTCACACTGGATGTGAAACAAATTTTTCGCGCGACAGATTACATTCAAAGTCACGACCGATTATCAGCTACTGCATGTTAGTTTGTGTGCTCTGCTAATTAAAAATGCTCCTGGTTAGCTTATATGCAGCAATTCTGATAGTTATGCTTGTGTTACTTCGGTAAGCATCAATGTGACAGTTTCATCATTTCGTTGCCTGATTTTAGCCACTACAGTTGAAACTAAACGGAGAGGTGCGGTATGTGTCTGCCAAGTTGGGCTGCAGTTATGACCAGCCGAAGATTTTGCAAAGCTTGGGTACGTTTTTGGGTGCTTGCAGGGGTGTGAAATCTACTCATAAACGCGGAAATTCGCGTTTTTCACAATGTATTTTCACGTAAAAATATCATTTCCACAGACTAAATTTTGAGAAATAAAAAAAAAAATCATATCGCGAAATAACGTGATAGCAAGCAAAGTCTAACACTGCGCGGAAGTGATGCAATTTCCCGCCATTCTAAGCTCCGTACAGTGATGTTGAATGCTTATTCTCGCTGAATCAGTGTAAGACGCAATGCTAGGAGCTCGCCTAGATCTACAATGCACATTGTGAAAACATGCAGAGTGTCGAATGGAAGTCTGATGCCACGAAAATAGACAAAGGCGTCAAAAACCACTGGCGCTGGTCTTGGTTAGAAAAGATTGTTGATAAAACACAACTTGGTGGTGTTATTGACAAACTCAACAAGGCTGGCTTTGCCTTTTGTAAGATATGCAGAAAGGAGATAAATTATGGGAGGCGTAACTCGCGTTCTGGAACGAAACACAAGCAGCTCGTTCACATCCAGAAAACCAACTATGCTTTACAAGGTATGTAAAAAATTATCACTATTAAAGTATATTTTGTGCTGTTGACCCTTTTCCTTTAAATTATTCCGTGTTTATTTTGGCGAGAAAGCTGAAGGTAAAATTCAGTGGGCTAAGTCTGCGCACTTAGGCTACGTATCCAATATTGCTGTTGAAAAATGTTACGCCTTTTGTAGCTATATGCAAAAAGTACATCAAATCTTTTCCAGATATTCCTTTTATGCAACATATCAATTTGTAAGTCGAGAAAATAAACTGAAATATTTAGGAACTGGTATGCTGACAATTTCATCGATCTTTCTGCTGCCATTTCAAGTGAGGTCTTAGTCTGCGCACCTGACAAATTCGTTGACATTTCTTTTTATTTAGATCTACATGACTACCTTGCATCTGATACAAATCTGATTCTTTGAACATTGGACATTGAAATACCCATTTTTTTCTGTTACCGAATTATTATTTTGACATTCAATTACAATTTACAATGGCAAATTAATGCTTATTTTTTCAAATGAAATGTATTTTGTTTTGGATAGACTTGGGTCATGCACAGGGCAAGGTGCCACTGTCTTTTTTTCACATATCTTGTAAAAAAAAAAAAAGGCCTAACATTTAACACGAAAATGTGAAACAAATAAATAGCTATTTCTGAAAAGCAATTGAGTTTCATTATTGTAACCATTTTCCTTTACCCAAACCCACTGTATTTCTGTTTTTTCTCGAAATGGGACAGCGTCTATTTCAAAGGTCACTGTGTCCACATACTTTGGCCTATCATCAAATGCTTTGAAACCTGAGACCTTGTAGAATGTCTAGGAATTGTCAGAATGACTGTGTGATTTACTGTCAAAGAGGTTCAGAGGGTAGAATTTTGTTTTTTTCTTCCATGCGGATTTTTACTTCTCTGGAAATGACCTCATTACAGCACTCTAAGTCACTTATTTCCCCATGGAAACACAACTCTGGCCCACTCCCAGGTCTTTTGAAGCCAAGTGTCGGAGGAAATGACTATACAATGAATTTTGACCCTTAGTGAGCCATTTTTGTGTGGTAATACTCATGCGTTTTGCAGAGTGTCCATTTGGAGACTCCAAAAGGACCTTTGGGTCTTCTAAATAAAGCTCTAAATAAAGCTTGATTGCCCATGAACCCCTTGGTCTAGAAACATGACCTTGGTCTCAAATGAAAGATCGCCATCTGTAGTATCTTACCCATATCTGGATTAGTTAGTAAAAGTTGTGTCATGGTATTACAGAGGCCTTATTTCACATAAAACTATTTTTGCCACTGCACCCATGATTTTCTATAGAAAAAAGGACAAAGTGACGAAGTGCAAATGTGTAGTAGTAAAAGAGGATCCCCTCCCCCTGCACTCTCACCTTTCTACTCTCCTTTACAAAAAACCACTATTGGAATACCATAAAATTTACCACCAAAAACTATAGTATTACTGTTGTAATTATATGGTTTTTTGGACTGCCCTTTGGTGATTTTAGTATTATTATTGAAATATTGAAGGGCTACCATAGCTAATAAAATAACACTACAGAAAAAAAAAAACTATTGTAAACCATAGCTGGTGAAATGTACTATAGAACACCATAACCACAGTTTGGAACACTATACAATTCTTATAGTATACTACAGTAACTCTTCATTTCATTTTCGTAAGTGCTTCCCCAGGCAACCCAATTCACGTTCTACACATACATGCTACACATCATTGGAAAATCCTCATTATGTATTGTAATTATGTTAGGATAAAAATTAGCAAAGCATCGTTTTGTTTGTATAGACATAATGATTAGGCTACGCACCATTCAAGATCAGGGTTCTTCCCTTCCTGGAAATCAATGAACACTCAGAGATTTCACTTATTTCGATTTCTTTTATTTCTTCCTCAATATAACTTTCTCTCTTTTCCTCTTCCTTTGCCCCTTCTTCCTTCGCAAGGTTTGTTTTTCCTTGTCGTTTACGCATTTTTGACCAAAATACAAAAATTTTCAAGTACCCCTGACTGCTGGCCGCGGGATGGGGCGGGGTCGGACAAAGAGGCGGGGACGGACATCCAATAGGTGTGGTCTATGGCAATGACAAGAACAGCACCATCTGCTGGACGACTGCAAAAAGTACATATACTCATCTGTACTCTATGGAAATCGTAAATGTGCGCGTAAATATGTTAAAATAAAATTAAAATTTTACTTTATGAATATTTTATCCCTTAATTATCCCTGAGACTAAAATATTTTGAATTTATATATATATATATATATATATATATATATATATATATATTTTTTTTTTTTTTTTTAATTTTAATCTAATTGCCCTGAAGGGGTTTTCCACAATAATGACCAACTCGCCGTACATCATCCCTCTCGCAGAGAACGGAACATAAAGTGCTTCACAATGGCAACAACTATGATACCAAAGTAGTGCAGGAGTTGATGGGAGACACAGGAGAGAGCGGGACACAAAAGGAAAACAGTGAAAAGGCATGAAAGCGCAAAGAGGACATGCTATGGCCCCAGAAGGACAGGGCCTCGACCCCGGGGGCCCTGAGAGCTTGGGTGGGGGTGGGCTTAGCCCGGAGTGCCAGGGAGGACCCCTGGAAATGACTGGGGAGCAGGCCCGGCCCCCCGGAGCCCACTGGGCGGAAGGAGAATGTGGCGGCCGAAAGTAATCAGAAGGGGTGGGTTTGGGTCCCGCCCTAGCTGCGCCCCGGGTCGAGTTGGGGGCCTGGTGAAAGGGCTCCATCCCAGCTTCGCCTCACCACAAACCTTATCCCGATAGCCGGCTGCAGGGCGGAGATATGGGTAATACTCAGACGGGGCGCAGCTGCATTCCACGGGCCCCCCCGGGTCTCTGCGAGCCGCAGCCCTCCTTGAGGGGCCTCGGCCCGTCTGGCCCGGCCCCTCGGAGGTGACCGGCGGGTGGCGACTTGGGCCTTCCCATCCTGGGGAGGCCGGGGTCTGGAACATGTTTGCGCCCTCTGCGGCCGACCGGCACCGCACCCCGTGTTCAGCCGGGGCTCCCCTGAAAGGACTCCCTTTGCCACCTCCAAACCCAGTCCTTATAGCTTGCTGCAGCGCAGAGTTATTTGCCGAAAAGCCCCCACCCCCCTTAGTTTCCCTGCCCCGCCCCGTGGCCCAGCAACCCCCCCAGGGCGCGCCTTTCTCTTCCGGGTGCCTCCCCCCGAAAGGCCCCCGGGGGCCAGGCTCAGGTGCTGCAGGGAAAGGGGTGAACTGGTGTCACGCTCTTCAGCTGGGTGGTCGCAATGTTCTGGAGCAAGGAATCTGATTTTAAAAACTACAGTGATACCACCAGCTTTCAGAAATTTGTCTAAGTCCCACAGTGGGTGACCAATTTGTCATATTTCTGAATTATGAATCCCGGACTTTGTCCGGCTTGTCAAAAAAAATTACGTCCTATCCACAAAAACCTGACCACTTCTCTTTAACCTTTGTGGAAAATGTCATCAGATAAAGGACAGGTGTAAAGGGGAATTCCAAACGACTTAGGAAGACAACCGCGCTAGAGAATCTGACTTACACTAAGCAACGTAATCATCAGTCCTCTGCCCATCATATCCAACCCCAATTCCAAAATAGTTGGAACAAAGTGTTAATTGTGAACAAAATCAAAATGCAATGACTTTCAGATGACATGAGCCAATAGGTTATTTACAATAGAACATAGATAACATTTCAAATGTTGAAACTGAGACATCTAACGTTTTTATCCACAAAATGAGCTTATTTCAAATTTTATGGCTGCAATTGGTCTCAAAAAAGTTGGGACACAGGCAAAAAAGGGCTGAAAAAGCAATTAATATATAAGAGAAACAGCTGAAAGAACATTTAGCATGTAACTAAGTTAACTGGCATCAGGTGTGTAACATGATTGGGTATAAAAAGGAATGTCTTGGAGAGGCTAGGTCTCTCAGAAGTAAAGATGGCAAGAGACTCTCCCACCTGTGTAGGCTTGCGGAAAAAAAATTGTGCAATACTTTAAAAACAATGTTCCTCAACGTCAAATTGCAAAGGCTCTGAAGGTCTCGTCATCGACAGTGCACAATATCATCAAAAGATTCAGAGAAACTGGAAAAATCTTGGTGCGTAAGGGAGTCTGGACAAGGCTGAAGACCTTTACTGGATGCCCGTGATCTTCGGGCTCTCAGATGCCACTGCATCACTCACTGGCATGATTCTGTCATTGACATTACTGAATGGGCCCAGGAATATTTCAAGAAACCACTGTCTGTAAACACAGTCCGCCGTGCCACAGATGCCACCTAAATCTCTATCATGCAAAAAGGAAGCCATTGTTGCGCATGATCCAGAAGTGCCGCTGTGTTCTATGGGCCAAGGCTAATTTAAAATGGACTGTAGCAAAGTGGCAAAATGTCCTGTGGTCAGACGAGTCCAAATTTGACATCCATGATTTCCAACAAGAGTGTTGTGTCCTCCGGGCTAAAGAGGAGAAAGACCACCCCTCCTGTTATCAGCATTTAGTTCAAAAGCCAGCATCTCTGCATGGTATGGAGATGCATTAATGCATATGGTGTGGGACACTTACATGTTTTAAAAAGCACCACGAATGCTGAAAGGAACATAAAGGTTTCAGGGCAACATATGCTCCCCATCAGACAACATCTATTCCAGGGAAGGCCTTGTGTATTTTAGCAGGACGGTGCAAAACCACATACTGCAGCTATTACAACAGCATGGCTTTGTAGTAGAAGAGTCTGTGTGCTGAACTGGCCTGCCTGCAGTCGTTATCTTTCACCGATTCAGCACATTTGGCGCATAATTAAACGAAAAGTCCGACAAAGGCGACCCAAAACTCTCCAGCAGCTGGAAGCCTGTAATAAACAAGAGTGGGATCAAATTCCAATGGCTTAACTCAAGAAACTGGTCTCCTCAATGCCCAGATGCCTCCACTCTGTGTTAAAAAGAAGAGGAGATGCTACACCATGGTAAACAGGCCCTTGTCCCAACTTTTTTGAGACCTGTAGCAGCTTTCAAATTTGAGATCTCATTTTATGGATGAAATTGTAAAATTTCTGTTTCAACACTTGCTATGTTATCTCTGTTTTATTGTGAATAAAATATTGGCTGCTGTGATTTGAAAGTCATTGCGTTTTGAATTTATTCACAATTTACACTTTGTCCCAACTATTTCAGAATTTGGGTTGTTCCTTTCTTTACGCAGTTAACCAGCTGAATGGTCGTCGCTTTAAATATTGCAGCTGCACAGAATTGTGGGATAGCGTTGCCTTCATTTTGAAAAGAATGGTTCTGTGTACCCTATGGGGCACCTTTCCTTGACATTTATAGAATTCGAATCCCCTTGTCATGGCTGCCACGTAATTTTTTCCGGATCATATATCGGGAGTTAAATGCTTTCCTCGGCAAAAAAAGACTATTCGGCCTCAGCCCCGCTCCTTCGAAATTTGGGATAAACCTGGACCGTTTGACAACAAAATTTAGGGGAATTACCGCCGCCAAATGGTCGGGAATGTGCAGTGTCGGGACATTAGGGGGTGGGGTCGGACATCAGGGGGGTGGGGAATGATGTCCTGCACTCCGCAGCGAGGGCTGACTCAAAATTTTGGGGAGGCGCAGGACGGCTATAATCCAGCTCTTTCACGCATGGGCTTCCAGCGAGAAAAGCGCACTCAATCTCCCGGATATTCCGAGGCAGTGAGGGGAAGTGCTATACGTCGTTGGAAAGGCCTCCTCATTGGCTACAAGGACATCTTGGGCTCATCTCTGTAGCTTGTGATATGACAGAGCAACCGTCAATCAAAGCAAGTTAGTGCGATTTCATTCGTGCGAGCCTCACTAGCTTTCAAGACTTTTTTTTTTTTTTTTTTTTTTTTTTTTTTTTCTGTTGGAATGTTTTATTTTGGACATGAGAACAGAACAGTTTGTTAACGGTCAAAAATATCCATGAACAAATACTTGTCACGTCATTCAAGTGCAAAAGCCTGCAACAGTCATCAGAAAAACTTTGGCACACAATTGAGCTGCAGCAATGGGATCAGTCAGTACTTCAATAAAAATGCCCTGGAGGTGGTTAATGGTTTAAAGGGTCCTCTCATATCAGCTAAAGGAGGGCACTTCGCTTACTCGCCTTCGACTTGCAGGTGAGGTGATCACTTCTGGATGAACTATAATGCTTATGATTGAAGGAATTAACCATTTTTGGTGCTGCAGTGTTCTTGTAAAGGTGTAGTCATTATTGCAAAATGCGAAGTTTTTTTCAAAGGAAATTAAAGCAGTCCATTTGTAACAAAGAAATGTTTGACAACAGATGTTAAAATAATACGTGGTAGCCACCACTATCCTGGAATTTTAAAAAGTAAATCATTTTGAGCAAGCAAATCCTTCCTGTGGAGTGCTGAAATCATACTGCAGATTTCTACTCAGAAAAATGAACCATATTACACTGATATGAATGCGACAGGTTCCTTTTGCTCTTCTATCTATAGCTCCATCAGTGCTCGAATCTCCTCGATTCGCGATTGCTTTCGGTCCTGTGCGCCACCGAAAGCCTTCTCCACCAGTTCCTTTTTCTTCTTCTGAATTTTAATCATGTTCTCCTCAACAGAATCTTTCACAATAAACTTGGTAATGACCACATCCTTCCTCTGGCCCAGTCTGTGACATCTGTCCACACACTGATCCTCCGCTGCAGGGTTCCACGCCGGGTCCATGAGGAAGACTCTGGAAGCAGCTGTCAGGTTTAGCCCCACCCCCCCAGCCTTGAGTGACAGCAGCATGATGGTAGGACTACCCTGTGCAGTGCTCTGGAAAGTCTGGATAGCCTTAGCTCTGCACTTCTGGCTCATGGAGCCATCCAGTCGAGTGATAGAAAACCCCTGATCCCTCAAAGGGACCTCAAGCAGTGACAAAAACCTGGTGAACTGAGACACCACAAGACTCTTGATGCTTGGATCCTCTTCCCGAAGTCTTAGAAGGTTGCTCATCAAGGCATCCACCTTTGAACTGGACTTCCAAGCGTCTTTGTCGTCTGTAGATGCCGCCTCTGCAGCCTCCCCAGGATACTCCACGAGTTCCTCTGTTTGGATTTGAGCCCGGCAGAGCGGGCACTTAGCGTTGCCCTTTTCAGAGGATATGACCTCACAAATGCAGGGCTTGCAGTAAACATGGGCGCAGTAGGTGATTACTGGCTGTCTGAGAGAGTCCAGGCAGACGGCACACTCCTCGTCTGAACCGGAGCTCAGGACCAAGGTGATTTTCTTTATCAGACGCTCCCTCAGCTCACTGGGTGTGGACTTATCTGTAGAACCTGCCATGCTTGTGGAGCTGCCAACAAGGTGCGGGTGGCAGCAGAACTGTCTGAGCCTGACGAGGATCACCAGCACATCCGCGTAGTTAGTCAAGACTGTCCCTTCCCTAAAATACCTCTCAATGATGTCTCTGCCCTCTCTCTTAACGGTCTCGTAGTCCGCCCTTTCCTGCTCAGACAGCGTCAGCTCCTGCACAAACACCCTCTTCTCTGGGAGCTGTACCACTTTACGGCCTCCTACTTTGCTGGATTTGGTCCGTCTGAGGGTAATTCCCTTTATCAGAGTCTGCAGGTCACTCAGCCCTTTGCTGTCGCCCAGTGTGACTGGGCGCTCAATGATGCGATGCCACCACTCTCTCACATCGAACGGTTTCATCTTCAGGAAGGAGATGAGCATCCACAGGTCCTTCAAAGAATTCTGGATAGGTGTGCCTGATAAGATCCATCTCCTCTCTGCTGCCAAGCTCAGCACAGCTTTGCTCTGCTGCGCGTTGGGGTTTCGAACGATGTGGCCCTCGTCCAACACCACTCTCAGCCACTTGACCTCATGCAAAGGGCTGCATTTCTTACCCCCATAGTCAGAAGACAGCACATTGTAGGTGGTAAGCACAACATCCTGTTTGGTCAGGAACTTGACTTGCCGGTTGCGCTCTGCACCATAGTACAAGTATACATTCAGCTCCACGTCAGCACGGACATGCTGTTCAAACTGGTCCAGCCAATTGCTGAGGACTGAGAGGGGGCAGATGATCAGGGTTGCTCGGGCTCCTTCCCCGTCACCAGGTTTTGAGGACGTCTTGCTGACCCCTGTCTTGCGGGTTTTTTTCTTATGAGCACTTCCTCCAATTGATTCCCCACCAAGAGCAGCAGCAAAGTCCATGTCTTCAGTCAGTGTGACGGGACCTTTCTTCTTGCTAGATGGACGGTCCGATTTTGATTCCTTCTTCTTGGACGTTGCACCCCCTCCGGCATCTTCAGAGTCCGAATCAATTACGATCAGATCAGGGTCTTCCTGCTGCCTTTTTACAGGAGGAGCCGCTACCTCGTTCAGAGCAGAACCTTTTCTCTTGCTGGCTGATGCTCCTTGTAAAGGTGGTGCGCACTCCATCTTTCCCAGAGGCAACGGCTTCCCATTGCGAAAATTTGTCAGAATCAGTGCAATAGTGGTGAGAGTTTTTCCCAGTCCCATATCATCTGCCAGGATCCCTCCAAGAACACTGTCCGGCCTCTCCGGCACGGCAAAGTTGGTGAGCACATTGAAATAAAGGCCATTCTTTTCCACCCAAAATGGAGGCAAATCATTGTTGTTCTCCCTTGTAACCATCCAGGCCAGAGCCTGCTTCTGATGTGGCAGCAGTGGCGTGCCCACCGCCTCTGCTGCCTCCATTTCTTGAGTCTTGTCCTCCATCAGATCATCAAAGAGCTTATCGAAGGCATTCTTCAGCTGGTCAGGTGTTAGTGGTATTGCCATTAGCCTTTTAGGCGCTGCAAGCCACAGGTCTAGAGTCTTGTTTGGTGCCACGGCTTGCTTCCCACCTTTTGATTTAGCGTTGAGCTGGAATCCATGTTTCTTCAATTCATTCATTACAGCCATTCTGTTCTCATCCTTCCCCCAGAAGGAGAGATTGACAGGCATGTTGAAAGCATTGTTCACCCCAAAAGGAACAACCCCTTCCACTTTAGCCAAATTGTTGTCCATAATGGTGGCCATTGGCGCAGCCAACTGGCGTTTGATGTGCCCGACCTGACTCCCATACACATTAGCAACCATAACTGCATTTTTATCGTAGGGGTTCTGAGGTTCCCTAACCAGGGACACCATCTCTCCTTTGTTAACAACTCCAGTATAGTAACGTAATCCAACAACGCTTCCTCTCAGGTTTCCAAATGGCACATATTCCTCCAGATCGTCTTCTGCAGCCGAGTCCTCAGCAGACCGTCGTATAGCTTGAGACAAGGTTTCCGTTGGACCCGTGACGTTACCGAAAAAGTCTACGAAGCTTAATTCCAAGCCACCACCAAACCGCCGAAAATCCATGGTATCTCACAGAAAATCCAAAACAATCGTCAGTAGCCGAGCACGACTTCAGGCATCCAGATAGGCCGTCTTATCTGTCGCGAGGTTTTACTAGCTTTCAAGACTTGTAACTCGACACCAATAGGTCCTACAGACGTGCAGATGGTGTCTACGTAATCTTGAGAGTCTAACATACACAGCTAGCTGAAAATAACGCAGAACTCTTCAAAATGTCTCATTTTTTACCAGAGAAAAGTTCGCGTTTGTTTTTTTTTTTTGTTTTGTTTGAGTTGGATAATGCATCTACCAATCGTAATATCAGGAAAACACAGTGGATATTCGAATTTGCTGGGTTCTTACGGATATTTCAAGACCAAGCATGCCAGGGTCGGATACAGGCTTCGGATGTAAACACCGGTTTAAAGGTAAGATGACGCGATTCAAAGGGGAGTTTCAGGGGGTGTTTTAAAACGTGACGCAGTGACGTCATTTGACCGTTTTAGCGAACAAAACATGTTATTTCACTGTAACCTATGTTTATAAGGATTCCCAAGACTCTCAGCTTTCCAACGAAATACGCTGTTACTATGTTATGTAATGATGGGTTGCGTTCCAATTCGTTTACCGTTCATTTCAATTATCGTGCGAGGCCCTTTGGGTCGGATCCGGGTCGTCTGCTGAGTAACAGGTTAAAAAATCCTATTGATATAAAATTATTTCGAACCAATGTAAAATAATCAATTATGAGGATACCTTCACTTTGTGCCAAAGTTATTTATAAGTTTGTTTTTGTCAAAAGGAGTTAATCTGCCTGTGTGCAATTTTGCTGCATTTTTGTTCAGTGCATGTGACGCTTATTTTGGATAGGTTTACTTTTAATAAATTTTGTAATTTAATTCATATTTGTTTTATTAGTGAGAAGTATTCAAGTTTTATATGGTGACACTTTGCAAAACTCGCTCTTTCGTTTCTTTTAGAAAAGACCTGAAATATGCTTTAAATGCCACCATTTATGCTTCTTTTTTAAAAACATTTTCAAAGGGTAGGCTCCCCAAACTCCGCCAATGGGAGGGCACACCCTCCAATACCCTCCCCCTGACAACTATACGTGGTCATTTCCATTTCCAGAATTTCCTCTTTTTTCTAAAATCACTGCTCACATCCCTGTGCTTGGGAAAGGATCGCTTATCCATGACTGGGGTCAGCCTGATACATCTTCAATGGCTGGACAAGCTCTCTGATGCTACCGGTGAAAGCAATAGGGAAGCGCACAGGCAATAAAGTGTCTGGTATAACAAACGATTTATTGCCATTGATTGAACATTAAATTCTTTCCTGTAGAGGTGATCGATTCGCTAGCTCCACATAAGCAACGGTTCACGCAGACAGAACTAACCGTCTGTAAAACCTGTATTATGTTCATAACATAAACAGACCTCTATATAGCGCTCGCGCGCACTCTCCATAACTCGCCCATTTTCTGCGAGGAAAAGCGGGTCAATTCGAAGCAATAAGTAAACCATTACCACGGGCAATTTCCGAAAAGGTTGTTTAGCTTGGAGCTTTTGCCCCTCCGTCATATACCAGCGCGGAAGCTGTTTGTTTCTCAAAGCTAACAACACACCACAGCTATGCATATGAACCAGCAGGTCCTAATAGACACCAAAGCAGTCCATAAGCTGTTGGTCCACTTTTAGCTGCTCCTCACTGTCCATGTTTACCTCTAAACTCAGACCCACCGCATTTCTACGGTCTCTGGTCTGCACTTGGGTATGTCGACCTGTTCTACCAATGTGTCTGTATGTTGTGGATTCTAGCTTTCCCTGCATCCTAGCTAGTAGAAGAACTGCTGTACTCACCGGTAGCAAACTGTAGCCGATAGCAAAGTTGAGCTTGCGCTGCCAGATTTTCGCACTGCTTCCTCCAATTCCGCCGCCACCTTAATTAGAACAAGTTCATTTCATTAGATCAAACTTCAAGAGTAACGTTAGATTGCTGAATTTGCCTACCGCTTCGTTATCAAATGGCAGCTGTGTCTTTCGTTTCATTCTGGGGAAGCAGACCCCATGGCAGACTCGGAAAAGTGCATTCTGCAGCCTCTTCCGGCCCAACTCCCTCTTCCCGCCCTCCACAGAGCGGGCCAGTCAGAAGAAAGTGGGCACACGGGAGTGGGGGCCATAGCGGAGGAGCCACCCCAATGAGGCGTTTCAGGCAGAGACTGCAATAAACTAAAAATGGGGTTTTTTGAGGATGGCAGTATGAGCAAAATAAGTACCCTTTTTTAAATTTGAGCGATCAGAAGTACTCTAGGGGAGTCAAACACCAAAATATAAACTTGGAAAAATAGCAAATTAGGTCCCCTATAATGGAAACAAATGCAGGTTAAACGGACAGCCAGCAATACGTTTCACAGGATGAAAACAACACTGTAGACAAACAACTTACAGTAAGTTTAAAAATAGCCTAAAACTAAAACTGAATCCAAAAAACTTAACATCGTCTGAAGTTAAAATGTTCTTTTATTAATTAGGATCAAAGTTACTTGCTAGTAACACCATGTAGCTGGTACCTGTTAGCCACTACTATTTTACTATCATTAACCATCGGAATCATAAAAAAGCTGCACAAAAAAAAGTGCATCACTTGTCCACATCCGTTTTACAGACCCAGAAATGTGAGATAGGTCTTTTTATAATTTTTTTACTTTTTCAAACACACAAATCAAACAGAGACAATCGCCAGGGGATGGCATACTTTCAAGGACAAGTTTTCAGAATATCATATTACATAAATATACTAAAAAGAGCAAATAAATTCAAAGTTTTACAAGCTTTCGTATTTGTCGAATGCCTAATGGTCATAATATATTGCTTGATTTCATTTTTATAAATACAGAAGAGTGGGCTTTGATTAGTGTAACGACATTTGTGAATATGCCATTTAGCTAATGGTATGATAAGATTAATTGTTGTGATTCTGCCCTTTCGTTTGTTGTCCCGTGGTTATTTGTGCTTGTGATTTACTTTCATTTCTTATTTCCAGCTCTCAGTTCAGCCGTCTGACAATCGCTCCCAATCTGTTTCCAGTGGTGTCGCATGACTGCCTCCAGCATGCCCGCGTCTCGTCATCCAATCACGTTTCTACTTTCGGTTTGGCTTTGGTATTTCATTCATTGCTTCCAGCTGTGTTTTATTCTGGGTCTCGCGAAACTCTGAGTGAATGCACTCTCTGATAGGAAATTACTAACACGTACTAACCAGCACTTATTTAAGGGTGATTGTAAATAATTAATAATTCGTCACATAGAATTAACCTTGATTAACTCATTCAGCAAGCGTGTGCATTTCTGGCTTCTCTTCATTCAGTCCGAGCTTTCTGATGAACTGCACTTAAAACCCTGTGCTTTCCTTTCGCTTGTCTTGTGGTGCTTTTTACTTGTCACGTTTAGATTGCCTTAATCTAAACCGCCTAGCTCGATTGCTCGTCTCAGCGTCTTGTCTCGAGTCATTAGTGTTTACCCGGTTCTCATGTAATTGTTTATTAATCCCATGTGTTTTCTGTTTCAGTCTGTGATGGCATTTTGAGTCCCCGCCTCCTCTCGTGATTATAAATGTGGGAGCTTTGGACGCAATTGTCAGACGGATCCTCCGTATTGCTCCATGGTGAAGTCTCAACTCCTCGTGCCTTCTGAGTGGCTCCCGTGTATGGTTCCCGAGCCTTTCTGTTTGCTGCGCTTTAGTCTTGTCTGCCCCGTGTATAAGTCTCCCAGTGTGTCCGTCAATTTAGCTAGGTTCAGTTTTTGTTTTCTTAGTTTATCCTCTCGGGGAGAGTGCATTTCTGTTTCCCCCTGCCTTTGGTAGAGTAGCTTAGTTCTCCCATTTATTCTCCCTGCCAAGGTGGCATTTTCCATCTCCCAACTGACGGGTCCAGCTCTCCAGTGGGGTACTGCCGCCTGGTCAGCCCGCCTTTTCTGTGTTTCCACCTTCTCGGCCCTGTCATCCGAGATGGAGCGGCTGTTCAACCGCACCAGGTGCGGCGCCGCTGCCGGAAGAGCGCTGACCCGGATCCAGCAGGGAAGCCGCTCTGTGGCAGAATACGCCATCGAGTTCCAGACCTAAGCTGCCAGCTCTGAGTGGAATTCCCATGCACTCCAAGACCTCTTTGTGGAAGGACTAGCTGATGGCATTAAGGACCACCTCCTGTTCCATAACCTACCCAGGACTCCCGAGGCTGTGGCGGATCTTGCCATCCGGATTGACAACCGCCTAGAGGAGACTGCCACTCGCTTGGGGTGACGTCGGCCAGCTCCCTCAGAACCTTCCGAGACTCCTGTTATCCGGCTCCAATCACCTGCTCCACCCAGTCAAGCATCCTCCCGAGCCCACCAACCCGAGCCCGACCCCATGCAGATAGGACGCAGTCGCCTGACGAAGGAGGAGAGGGATCACCGCATGCGGTCCAAGGCCTGCCTCTACTGTGGTCAGCAGGGGCATTTTCTCACCAACTGCCCTGAGAAGAGCCAACAGCCTGTAGTGACCGGTGAAGCAATAGTGGGCACTACTCGACCCGAGGCCTCCTCCAATCGTTGGACCTGCATCCCTGTGACCCTCTCCTTCCAGTCAAGATTATCAACAAAATTATTCCAATAAGCTACCACGTATGAATTGGTACATCTTTCTGAAATAAAGCATGAATATGACAATTATTGCGTTTTGAGGAGAAACAACTTTGACAAATTTCAAGTTCGGTTGGATCAATAGATTATAAAGTTGGGATGTGTCCTGCTGTAATTTTGAATAGCATAACAACTCCAGTAGGGATTGCATTTATAACAGTATTGAGCTGGAATGGTTTTTACACGTAAAAACAGATGTCTCCCCCTTCCCCCATTTCACATTTTAGAGTAATGGTCCGGAAAGGAGTCCCACCCTTCAATATGCCTAAGTCCAAATTGTTGCCATGGAAACAGAAAAAATAAAATTCAAATGCAGTTCAAACCCTCAAAAGGCACATCTACATGTTATGGAGAGACACTATATCAAATTTGGTGAGAATCAGTTGTACAGTTTCAGAGTTATATTCCGGAAACAAATGGGAACGCTGACGGCAACGGGAATTCAGGCAAAAACAATATGTCTCCCCCCCCCCCCAGGAAGGGGGAGACATAACAATATGTCTCCTTCCCTAGGAAGGGGGAGACATAATTCTCTGACAGGAATATTGATACTGTATTTCAACATACAGTCTTGATATGTCAAAAATGACCCATTTGAATTCAACAGCTGACCAACCAAAAGAATGTTATTTGTAAACCAATGAGGGTAAAATAAAGATTTGTTTCTGCATATAATGTCTTTGTTGTTCCATAAGTAGTATCTATGCGGGGGAAAAAACTAGACGCAGTCCTGTCAGTCGCCCGCGACCGCGACTGGTGTCCCGCGGTGCGCAGCTGTCAGATGAAATTGGGCGTGTCCATTGCCCATCTAGTAGATAATGCTGTACTTGTAAATGTGAAAAATGGTGTATATATAAATATAAAATTATATACGTGGGGTTCAGGATTCCAAGGGAGCAGCTTAAGTAGGCAATGGAATCAGTCAGAGTAACTTTGGTTGAATTAGACCTCATTTTGAATTTTTAGTTGCAATGGATATGCCAATATCGGACGAGGACCAGAGGATAGCCACGCCTCTAAAGCATATTCTGGCTTTATTTATATTCTAGTCTATTTGGGACCATAATTTACAAAAATTAACATTATGATACATCGAAAATTGCTATAGCTACCATAAGATAATGTGAAAAAATATTTTTTAAATGAAAAGTCAGGTGGGAGAGTAGGGTCATTTTCTCATAGACTTCTTTAGCATTGAACTTCTTTCTGCAACCACCGACGTCGCCATCTGCAGGCAATTAAATATAATTCCATTTTACGGTACTTCCGCAAGGGGCTTCTTTTTTCAGACCAGAGCGCTGGTCTTTTTATACAGTCTATGATATCAACGATACGTCAAATGAAAGAGGAAATCCGCAGAATCCAACGATGTAAGCCTTGACATTTTAAACCCACAGCACACTGAATGAACACCAGACCTGCAATTAACAAGCTACAACGATGAGCTTTTTTTCACTTTAATTGACCCATTTCGTAACAAAACTGATCGTGGGTAAATCTGGGCTGGGTATTTTTTAGCTGAATGTGTCCGTGTTATTTTTGAAACTTGACCCGTCAGCCTCCGTACATGTCATTCTCCGGTGTTGTACTGGAGCATCTCGGCAAACCAGAACTCATCAAAAAGAAAGCTGATAAATCCCAGTAACTGGCTCAAAAATGAAACTCATAGTATACGGATTCACAAAACGCAGACCAACCATTTCAAGTGTCCACCTCTTCCAACTCCAATGATCACAGCCAACTAAAACCCAAAATTCAGCCTCTCAGAAAAGAGAACATTATTAAGACCTAGGGCTGGGTATCGATTCAAATTTCAAGAATCGATTTGATTCCGATTCACACGATTCAGAATCGATTATCACAATTCGATACGTTATCGATTTGGTTAATGCTATTAAAACAGTCTTTTATTTTAATTTTGTCATGGCCATTTGGCCCTCAATCAGCTGTGAACAACACTTCTAGGGTCAAAGTAAACCCTCCAGTTAGAATAGCAGCATCAGTGTGAAAACCAGCATGACTGACTAACCGCTATCACCACTGCTTCCAATCCAATGCAGTCACTTAACATTATGAAAAACAAAAACAAAGATACAGCCAGTGAAAATGTAAACCAAGTGCTGGTTCCTGGCTTCAACAGGCTTGCCGTTGCAGCAGAAACAAATCAACTCCTGTGATACGGCGCACTGCGCTGTGTGTATTCTCGGGATTCACCACATGTTAAGTGTCATTATGATCGGAGATGATCGTATAGTCGACCAAATAAATCCCAATTTCGTACTCTTGATACTTTTTCATCAACACCCATTAGAGTGACTGCTTGTCGTTAGACTAGTTCCGCAAAAGCCATTTTGTAGGTTTTCAACTTTGTAAATTTATCAGACATGTTTATTCGTGTTTATTTTTATGAATTTTATTAAAGTTTAATGCAGTCAATGTGAAATAAAACATTTTCCCCCCGCCTTAACTTTTTCAATGGCTCAACGGGTTGATCATTACTCATGTCCTGTGTTAATCTGAATTTGTGGTCTCATCCTGATCATTTTAATGTATACTTGGTATATACTTGAATTGGAAAGAGTAGAAAAACATCCATAGTGGCAGATAGCTGTTGAATATCGATGGGTTTACAAAATCGTCTTGAACTGAGGCCAGCGCATGTGAATTCCAGCTGACACAATGTTGACACACGGAACAATTAGCCTATCCAGAAATTTAACCAATTATGATATACCCTGCAGAGTAATGCTGGCTAGAATTGGTGGAAAATAGGCTACATGTCTGTTCCTTTGTGGCAAGGGGCACGTAATTATGCCAGTAAACTAAGAATATCATAAGTTTGGCCTGACAAAGGGCGCTGATTTCGAAACTGGAAATTTGCGGAACCGGTCAAAGGACGTGCCACTGAAAAATGACTGTGCGAGGCTTTATTCCTAATGACTGAAGAAAACTAATTAATGCACAAATTGCGTGAGTAATTTCCGCAAATTTGTGAAAGGATAACTTTCCGCCACCGAATGCTGTATCAATACCAGACGCTTCAGACAAATTCTGTCCGAGGAGCCGGTCAACGCACTGTATTGAACTTCTAAGAGCAGAAAGCCGGCAACATGATTCTAAAATAAGCAGAGCCATGATTGCCAAAATATATGTACAAAACCCAAAACCAGTGAAGTTGGTACGTTATGTAAATCGTAGATAAAAACAGAATACAATGATTTGCAAATCCTTTTCAACTTATATTCAATTGAATACACTGCAAAGACAATATGTTTAATGTTCAAACTGAGCAACTTTATTTTTTTTTGCAAATAATCATTAACTTAGAATTTAAAGGCAGCAACACAGTGCAAAAAAGTTGGCACAGGGGCCTTATTACCACTGTGTTACATCGCCTTTCCTTTAAATGACCCTCAGTAAACGTTTGGGAACTGAGGAGACCAATTTTTGAAACTTTTCAGGTGGAACTCTTTCCCATTCTTGCTTGATGTACAGCTTAAGTTGTTCAACAGTCTGGGGTCTCCGTTGTCGTATTTTACACTTCATAATGCGCCACACATTTTCAATGGGAGATAGGTATGGACTACAGGCAGGCCAGTCTAGTACCCGCAATCTTTTACTACTACTAGCCATGCCGTTGTAACACGTGCAGAATGTGGCTTGGCATTGTCTTGCTGAAGTAAGCAGGGGCGTCCATGAAAAAGACGTTGCTTGGATGGCAACATATGTTGCTCCAAAACCTGTAAGTACCTTTCAGCATTAATGGTGCCTTCACATATGTGTAAGTTGCCCATGCCTTGGGCACTAATACACCGCCATACCATCACAGATGCTGGCTTTTGAACTTTGCGCCTGTAACAGTCCGGATGGTTCTTTTCCTCTTTGGTCCGGAGGACACAACGTCCAAAGTTTCCAAAAACAATTTGAAATGTGGACTCGTCAGACCACAGAACACTTTTCCACTTGCATCAGTCCATCTTAGATGAGCTTGGGCCCAGCGAAGCCGGCTTTGTTTCTGGGTGCTGTTGATAAATGGCTTTCGCTTTGCATTGTAGAGTTTTACCTTGCACTTGCAGATGTTGCGACGAACTGTAGTTACTGACAGTGTTTTTCTGAAGTGTTCATGAGCCCATGTGGTGATGTCCTTTACACACTGATGTCGGTTTTTGATGCAGTACCGCCTGAGGGATCGAAGGGCATTCAATGTTGGTTTTTGGCCTTGTCGCTTACGTGCAGTGATTTCTCCAGATTCTCTGAACCTTTTGACGATATTACGGACCGTAGATGATGAAATCCCTAAAAAGCCCTTGCAATAGCTATCTGAGAAATGTTGTTTTTAAACTGTTTGACAATCCGCTCACGCATTTGTTCACTAAGTGGTGACCCTCGCCCCATCCTTGTATGTGAATGACTGAGCATTTCAGGGAAGCTGCTTTTATACCCAATCATGGCACCCACCTGTTCGCAATTAGCCCGTTCATCTGTGGGATGTTCCAAATAAGTGTTTGATGAGCATTCCTCAACTCTCTCAGTCTTTTTTGCCACTTGTGCCAGCTTTTTTGAAACATGTTGCAGGCATCAAATTCCAAATGAGCTAATATTTGCAAAAAATTACAAAGTTTATCTGTTCGAACATTAAGTAACTTGTCTTTGCAGTGTATTCAACTGAATATAGGATGAAAAGGATTTGCAAATCATTGTATTCTGTTTTTATTTACGATTTACACAACGTGCCTACTTCACTGGTTTTGGGTTTTGTACATTTATTGCTTTCAGGCTACATTTACTCAAATGCCCGATTTCTCAAACAAGTTTGAATTGCCGACACACACACCGATATGAATAAAAGTTTAGCTACTTGAAGGGGCTTCGAAAGAGGTTCTGAATGTAACAAATCAGTACAAGGCAGAGTGTTTTGAAACACGTAACAGTGAACAAAATGCTCTTGGACATCTACTTTATCAATATAAGCGCTGATCTACCTCAAAAACAACTATTGTACAAGTGGACAATGCCCAGTTGCGCACACATGCCACGAGACTTGGCTATGGTGCCAATGTGTGGGGCACAGATGAGACAGAAGTCATATGTTAATGAGTTTATATTTGAGCCCAATTTCGGGCACGACCTGCCACACTTCAGTCCACTCAAGAATTAAAGTCAAGTCGACTCCGCAGATTTTCGGGACAACCATTGTCATCTATACAAATGCTTGCCCGTCTCACATATAGGCAATTTAATGCTGGAAACGGCCAGACCCGTCTCAAATCAGACTTACCCGTCTCAGCATCTCAGGTAAACATTGGCCGTTTCAAAGACGGGAAGACAGGCGGCTGGCTAACACTATGGCGTGGGGTGCATGGCACTGTTATTGTGCAAGTTCCGCCAAGTATTTCCTATTTTTTCCCGTTTTTTTTTTTCTTTACGTGCGCATACATTAACAGCCGGCGATCGCGCAAAGACTCAGAATTAAAGGGAATCAATTTGTGGCGGGAAAAATATACAGGCATATGAAAAGACCGATCTTTGGACGTACGAATCGATCTTAAGGAATTAAAATGTGAATCGATCTAGAATCGGAGAATCGATTTTTTCAACACAGGTCTATTAAGACCAATAAATGAAGAGGATTTTTTAAACACAGGAATAATGGACTAAAAGTATGAACATGGATAGCATTCAATAACTACCCGGTCAGGGCTCCATTTCCAAGAATTACTGTGGCAAAGCAGCGGGGTATGGAGGCGATCAGCCTGTGGCAAAGGGGGCTTGCGCTGAAGTAGATGGCTGGAAAGCTGGCACCGGGCATAACGCACGTAGGGTAAAAGTGGCCGAAGCATGGTCTGGACGATACGGCCAGAGTCAATGCGAGAAATGGAGGTGAGCGTAGATTGCAAGAGCGGAGCAAATCTCGGCAAATGGCAGCATGAACGAACTAGAGCAAAGAAAAATTACATTTTTGAAATAGGTAGCCAAATAATGATTGGCTAGCGATGAGACTGAGGTTGGATTGAAGAAATCAGCTGCTACACCAGCGGACTGCTCAATTGACAGCCCCAGACATTGACTGCAGAGGTACAGACCCATTTACAGCCGATGTCATCAAAAAGATGCGTGCACAACTTGGCAACGAAAGTAGCTGTCTCCCCAATTCAGTCTGACAAGTTATGAATCTGCGAACATTGAATTAGATATTTTACCAGCACCAAAATGCCCGGTTGTTGCGTGTACGGCTGTCAGAATTGATATTATATTGGTGCACTTACAGGATTTTACAGGATTCCAAGAGGATCACATCTGTATAACGCCCACTGGCTGAAGGGAAGCATCAAGTCAAACTCCGAACACTGCCTTGATGCTTTTAAACGCCCATTGAAGGCGTTAGTGTGAGGATTACGAATGGGACCACAAGCGAGAAACAGTAAAATACAAAAAGGAGGATTTATTTCTGAAGGGGGGGGGGGAACCTCCAACAGAGCAGGCAACGGTACAAAGTCCACAATCCAAAATCAGAAACCAAAGGGCGAAATCCAAAAATCGTAACCAGGGCACCAATCACACAAATCAGAGTCGTAGAAAAAAAGGTTTGGTAACAAGAATGCGGCAAAGTAGAGGGAGTAGGCAAAAATCAATAATCAAGGACGGTCCAGTCAGAAAGATAATCACAATGAGAACTTGGTGAAAATGAACGTGGCACAAGGGAGAATGATCTGACGAGGAAGAGCTCTGAAGAGACACCTAATATTCACTTCTGGGAGATCACATGATAACAGAACTCAGGCGCAGGCAGTCAGACTGATTACAAGGGAGCAACACATTAGGGAGAACCTGCTCACATGAAATTGTCAGAAACCAAAACGCGGACAGGGATCACGGGACAATCCTATGGACAAATACACATCTCCAGTCGAGGAGTTCCAATGAGCCTAGATACTAAGAGAAAGGATAGCGTGAGCAAGTGTGGAGAACCCACAGAAATGCAGTAGAGAAGATTAGGGAAAGACAAGAGGCGGAGACTAGAACAGGGCTAATGCTGAGTGCTTGTTAATCATTTTGTAAGCGCAGCTATACAATCCCTAGTGCTCGTTAGTAGGTTAGTATTATATACAATGTTAGTCTTAGTAATTTAACAAAAACAACAAACTGTTAGTATTGGTTAGTAATATAGAAAAAGCAAGGTGAAGGAAGTAAATGAGATTGGAAGGAAGGTTGAAATCCAGAAACCATCAAATCACCCGAAGGAGTGGCACGCAGTACTGGGGCTGTGAGCAATGACAAGACCAAAGACCAGACAGGGGGAGACAAAGTGCAAAGCATGGTATAAACAAAAACATGAACTGGAGTAAAACTATGGTAAAAAGTAAAACATGGAAAAACAAAACTAAAACAATGCATGACTAAATCTGAGTTACCAAATCACAATACACGTTTCAAGAATAGTCAGACATGGCAAAAATCAAAATATACACATGGCAATCAGGTCAGGAACACGGCAAGCCAGAATCAGAATCACAACAGTCAGCCGCATCAACATTGACAGCTGTCAACACGACCGAGAAGCCATTGGTGTCACTGTCAAAATATTCAACAAGATAATGTTTAATTTTGAAAACACCTACCGATAAAAGCTTATTTTAAATGATGAAAAGGTGCAACTTTCAGGTTACTGCGCACTATATGCTATATACAGGCATAATTTTCCTCCTAAATTTAGCTGTCTAGTAAATTAAAATTATGATTCACTTTACTTCACCCAGCAGCAAATTAGCTAGATAGCTAACTTAGCAGTGTTAAATTCTTATCAGTGTGCCTTGAGTTATGTTCTGTCTAACAGTAGATCGCTTGATAACTTAAATGCGCGCAAAATAGTGTATTTCCTCGCAAAACTGCAACTTGGTTAAAAAGTAGGTATATCGGTTTCAACAACTGCATGTGAGGTTTCCCTGTGTGCCACCAACCATGACAAGGCAAAATAGTTATATAGCTAACCTAAAGGACAAATGCGTTTCTATTGAGTTGACGCTCAAGAAATTGAGCAATGGAGAAAAGTAAAAATCTGTCGCGAGTCACACGCTGCCAGTGGGCGTTGTTCCATTGAAATAAATGTAACCAATTTTTTGATGAGCGTCTCACAGTTACTGACATTAAATGAAATATATGAGAATAATGGTAAACCGAAGCAGATTTCATGTTTGCATGACAACTACGCAGTCAAAGTCGCTCGCCAGCAAGCCAACAATACAAAATAATAGGCCTACTTAGCTAATTGTACCTGAGTAGCAGGTTGTCAGGACGTAGTTTTCGGTTTATTTATTATCATAACCTATGCGTCATACACAGAGATGCCAAGTTTCACGCATTCGGCGTAGGTCTTACGCATTCTTTAGTTTATTCACCGTAGTCCGTAATTATTCATTGAATGCTTTATGAGATTCTCATGCAGAATTAAAATCCTTGTGTATTGAAGTTAATGTTTCACTTGCGTGCACCTTAAGCGATTATGACTCCGGACTTCCCGTGCTTCTCTTTACTTAGGGATTGGAAACAATGCATGTGTTTCATGATCGTTTAAATTGTTTTAATGAAATAAGACCATTTGAAATGTTTTTATGCAATTCCATTGCTTTTAATCCCTCAGTAAAGACAAACCTGAGACTTCCTGAGTCATAATCGATTTCATTGTCATTAGTGGGGAAATCCACCGTAATGCACGTGAAACTGATTAACTTGATGCACAATGACTTAAATTCCACGAGTGAATTTCTTCAGTGCGCTTTGATTGAATAATTGCTGACTACAGCACAGAAACGTGAATGCCACTAAGAGGAGAAACTCAGCCTAAGACGTGATGGCATCTCTGCATACAAGGCGGTTTTATGCCCTTGTGTTTGACGAGGAAGGACCTCGGATTTCGAGACACAAAACTCCAAGTCTGTCGTGGTATTTAAAATTCTGCCTATGTCCGCAGATAACGCAGTCATAAGCATCCAGTGACTTGTGTGCTCGTAGTTCCTTCCTAGCGTAGCCTAAGTTTCTCGATCAAATGGGTATATATATCAGGCCGCGGAATACACTAACTAACGTCATGGACCTAAAGTCACTGATACCATACGGATCTGGAAATTGGTTGCCATTTGTGAAAGTTAATTTGTTTAGGTAGAATTCGCGATCGTTGATGGCTAATGCCCTCGAATAGCTTGACAAGCTATTATAGTTTGACATACTTCCGTTGCCAAGATGCGCGCGCAGCCTGTTTTGTTTGCAAACAGTAAATCTATAGCATATTTGAGGTCGATGTCTGTCTGTCTGTGTGTATGTACACATTTTTTTCCTACATTTCTCAACCGATTGTCCCCAAATTTGGTATGAATATCCACTTGGACACCAGGAGGGACTTGACGTCGCCAGATTTTTGAAAAACGGTCATGCACGCAAAAAAATGGCAATTTCACTCCGGGTAGCGGGTAGCAGCTAGTGGGTCTATATGGGTGAGCATGCGAGTGAATGAAAAGAAAATAAACAGAGTTGACGTGCGCAAGAGAGAGCCTTCCTGACTGAAATTTCGCTAAGCTTCATATCAAATGTTGAAACTAAGAAATGTATTGTTTTTTTTTTTTTTTATAAATTTGGCATCTCCAATCCCACCCGAATCTGGAATGCCCAATTGGGGAACTATTTACAAAGCTTGCTCGTATGCGACCCCTTGCTGCCAACTCAGGATAGTGAGACAGTTCACGCCTCTCCTCCGAAGCACGTGCCTGTCTGCCACTGATTCTTATGCACTCATTGGTTGAATCTTCGCAAGTTCAGAACTAGGGCGGAGGATACCCGGACATGAACCAACCCGGAGTCTTCCTGACGAGCGCCCGTCTGGCCAACAGGAGGCGCTGGAGCAACGAACAAAGCTGTTATTGTATACCCAAATCCGGCAGTCCCTTCCCAATTTGAAACCCTGTAGCGCGATAGCCAATTGTGCGCCACTCTGAAAAAGCTGCCGACCCCTGCCGGTGGGTACGCTGGGGCTCGAACTCGCGACGTGGTGATCACCTCTGCACTGCAGAGCAGTGCCTTAACCGTGTGAGGCACCCGGCAGTGAAATGTATTTTTTTTAAAGAAATATTTTCTCATTTTGAATTTGTTGCCTGCAACATGTTTCAAAAAAGTTGATACGGGGGCAACAAAAGATTGTTCAATAATTTAAGAATGAAATTGCAAAGAGCTGAGGATTTAATCATCCATGGTATGTAATATCATAAAATTATTCAGAGAGTCCGGAGAAATCTCTATAAGCAAGGGACACGCCCAAAAACGAATACTGAATGGCTATCTTCAGGCCCTCCGGTGGAACTGCATTAAAGACAAACATGATTCTGTTGTGAAAATCAATGTATGGCCTCAGGAACATTTCTAAAAACCATTCTCAGTGAGCACAATTTGTTACTGCATCCACAAATGCAAGTTAAAACTACTTGGTAAAGAAAAAAAACCATAAAAACAATATCCAGAAGTGCTGCCACCTTCTATGGACCTAAGCTTGTTTATGAGACAAAGCAGAAAACTATCCTGTGGTCTGACCAATCAAAACCTGATTTTTTTGGAAATTAAGGATGCCACGTCCTCTAGGCTCAGAAGGAAGGGGAACATCCAGCTTTTCATTAGCGCACAGTTCAGAAGCCAGCATCCATGATAGTATGGGGGTACATTAGTGCATGTGGAATACAAATGCACTTGCACATCTGTGAAGACATCATTAATGCTGAACAAAATATACAGGTTTTTGAGCAAAATATACAGCCATACAGACATCTTTTTACTGGTAAGGGCTCACTTATTTCAGCAATTGAATGCCGAACCACATTGTGCGCATGTTAAAACATCATGGATCCAAAGTAAAAGAGTACAGGCACTAAACTGGGCTGCCTGCTGTGCAGACAAGTCGCTCATTGAAAAATTGGTGCACAAATGTGACAAAAGAGTCTGCAAAAATGTTGAGAAGCTGAAATCTAAAATCAAGTAAGACTGAGAAAACATTTTGCTTTGAATACTACATTGACTGGTCTCCTCAGTTCCAAAACACTTACAGGGTGTTGATAAAAAAAAGGGATGATTTAACACAGAGGTGAACATGGCCCCGTCCCAACTTTTTTTGATACATGTTGGTGGCAACAAAATTCAAAATGAACAGATTTTGTTCAAAAACAATAAAATATCTCAGTTTCAACATTTGATATGTTGTTTTTGTTCTATTTTCCATTTATTATAGAGTTTAAATGATTTGCCAAATGTTGCAGTCTGTTTTTATTGACATTTTACACAACGTCCCAATTTTTCTGGAAACAAGGTTGAATTTGAGCAGTGATAAGGGATGTGATAAGGGCACAGTTCGAACAAGGTTTCCACAATGCGGTCTTGAATATTCTAAATTTAAAGAATTTAAAGTCTCTATTTTAACATTTTAATTTTTGAATTCATACCCAATGTGGTGGAGTGAAAAGCCTGAATTTGTGTTGCTGTTCTAATACAACCCCACTTCTGAAATAGTGGGAACAAAGATTAAATTGTGAATAAAAACAAAATGCAATGACTTTTAAATCACACCAGCCAGTATTTTATTCACAAGTGAACAGAGATAACATAGCCATGTTGAAACTGAAAATTTGAAATAAGCTCATTTTGTGGGTAAAAATGTCAACAATTTAAATGTTATCTGTGTTCTATTGTAAATTACATATTGGCTCGTGTGATCTGAAAGTCATTGCATTTTATTCACAATTAACACTTCGTCCCAACTATTTCAGACTTGGGGTTCACTTATGGACTGCATTACTCACCAACCCCCCTCTGTAGGGCTGTGGTACTACAGTAAAGAGTATGAATGCCTTATCTGCTGGACTGTTATTGGCTGGTTGATCCATGAACGAATGTGATTTTTCTGGGAAAAAAACTGGAAATCTTCAGTCCATTCAGAGATTATCGTTTACGGTCACACATTAAGCAGGTATATTGTTCTGTACATACTTTTATGTGTGTGTGTCTGTGTGTCTGTGTGTTTGGGGGGAATTATTTTAAATGACCACTTCTCCAGACATTGTGCCGGATCAGAAATTCTAAGTAAATAGCTAGCTATATAATGGGATTTTATGTTGAAAATTGTACAAAGAGAGTCGGTCTAGATTAGAGCACGAGCTAAATATCTTGGAAGGTGAAAATTGAATTCAACGAACTTAGACATGCAGCTCTTGAAAAAATAATTGTAAAGCCATATGAAAAAATTAGGACGAGAAATGGTCAATGCTTTCTTTGTGCTCTTTCAACTGTTCCCTAAATGGCACTGAAAAAACTCATTTATGTCCAGTGCTGATGCCTTAAAGCCGATCTTGGCAGTAAATAATGCATGTGCGGGTGATGGCAGGTCTCTGGCATGGCCCAGGGCTCAGTCTCCAAGCTCACCTTTATTTAAAACACCTGTTTTGTTGGCTGGCCAGCGTAGTTAAATGGCGGTTCGGTGCGGAGTGTGCTTTTCAAGGCCTTTGATGAGAGAGGGCAGAGAGACTGTGCAG
Source organism: Gymnothorax reevesii (assembly GCA_029721435.1). Lineage (NCBI taxonomy): Eukaryota > Metazoa > Chordata > Actinopteri > Anguilliformes > Muraenidae > Gymnothorax > Gymnothorax reevesii. The sequence goes on along the minus strand of CM056587.1, from coordinate 42,999,398 downwards.
ACCTGACGTGAGCATAAAGAGGCTTGCGTCCTGGCGGAGCTTGCTTTTGTTCTGCCCGAGCACTATATAATGCGTAGCGTGGGAATATGAGAGAGGAAGGGAAATGGGCGCGCTCTCATTGTCCTGCGTTTGAACACGATGACCCTTTAAAATGTAAATGCCACTTTCCCCTGCCGTTTCCTCCCGGTTCAGGACCCTGTGTTCTGTGCGCACAGGTGCATTCTGGGTAGCTGTTTAGTCACTGGGCAGTAGCTTCACGGGTTTGTGCGAGCAGAATACCAATGAGCCTCAGAACGAATGTGGAATATAAATACGGAGGGTGGATCCTGGTGCCCTTAATCGCACACCTGTGGGAGCAGCTGAGCATGGACTCAGCGTCTGTCTTTCACTTCAAGAGAGTATTATGGGTATTCTTTTTCTCTTGGAGATGATCTATCAGGTGTTAAACAGAGGAACATGAAGCTCCTTCATCACCGAATAAACCGTATATATATTTTTTCGAATATTTGTAACTGAGTAAGCAGATCAGGAACTGCGCATATTTTCAATTTCACTGTGTTAACAAGAGTCTCGATGTGCTGGCTGACCTTTGACAAGGTGACCAGATCAGTATTTGCTGGAGCTACAGTGAGTATCTTCGTCATGTGACCTTGTCTTGTTTTAATAGGCATAAGGCGGGGCCAGGGGCAGGGCCTGACGGAAGACAAATGGCTGAACGGTGACTCTGGATTGCTAGCATACTGACCTGTTGATGCTGAGTAGATGTGGAGGTCATATCGCTGCTGTGACAGTGATGAAGCCCATCTTCACAGCAGAGTTCTTCTGGGTTCCTGAAGGGACTGAAGGCCTGAGGCTCCATGGTGTTTAAACAGCAATCCCTGAAGAAGACTAAAGGAGCAGAGCAGGAGTGAAGGGTTGGCATGAGGATACATACTCTGAAAAAAGCAGGAAGCTCTCTGAGAGGAAATAGAGAGAGAAGAGAAACAGGAGGTACTTGGCTTCCTGCTGGCTGGTGAGCCGACATCGGCGGGCCTGACAAGTATGCAGCAAAACTACGATGCGCCGCTGACCCATGTGGGAACGCTTTAGAAACGCCTGTGGAGAGCGGTAAGGTGATACATCAATCCATTAGCAATTAGCGCGCTGCCAATGGGCCCTCCCTGGCCTATACCAGGCCCCAGCACAGTCACACTACTGGCAGCATCAATTAAATGCTGGAGGTGTGCCTGCTCCGCTTCCCCTGGTAACAGGGGGAGGCGTACTGTAGGACTGAACTGTAATGTACAGCTTAATTGTGCACCTGTTGTTTCGTATTTATGGTCCCAGTCCTCTCTCAGCCATGATTCCGTCACACAGTTTTATCGGCTGGCAGGATTCGTCTGGTCCTCCTGGGGAAGACGCAGTGTGACGCGAGTGACTATCCCTGGGAGCAGAAGAAGAGTCACAGACGAACAGAAGGTAGTTTATCAACCCATATGTCCAGCTTTACTTTTATTAGCAGATGACTCTGATATAACACTCAGTTTAAAACAGAAAGAGAAATTGATGATGGCATTGTCTGCCTCCAAAAAATTGTCAGGCTCAAAAACGTTTGAGAAGTTGGTTTGAACCAAATATTCAGAAGTAAAAAAGATCAGCACACCAAAAAAAGCTCCCATTGAGATTTTATTGCTGTCATGACTGTTGGGGTAATGGCCTCGCACAGAACACCAATGTTGGGAAAAATGCAATTTGCCTAATGATATCAATATTATTAATTTGACTATCCAAAAATATGATATCGTAATATTAATATTAAATATTAATATAATTACCTCGGGGCATCACCCTTCCTCAGTGAAGGGAAAACGATAGCCAATTAATAAAACCTCAGTCTCAATATCTGCTAAGCTATTAATTTGGAAATTGATTAATAATTAAATTAATAATTGTAACCAACTTACCCAATTAATAGTTAGATTGAAGGCTTTGGAGTTCTATAGAAGAGGTTGGCAGTTTCGTTCACTCTTGTTGTACTACTGGTAGCCTGGCAGATTCTTCAGCATGGCCAGTCTATGCTGGGCCCAGGAGGTGGGGGAGGGGTTCCCCAGCCTGAGCAGTCCCCAGGGGTCCAGGAGCCTCTCCAAGGGAGGAAGAGAGAGTCCAGAGCTCCAAGAGAGGATCCAAGAGAAGAGAGAGATAAAATGGTTGACCACTGCTTTTATGTGCCTGGCCTGCTGGCGGGAGGGGCTTGCAGGCAGCAAGTGGTCATGGGAAGTCCTGGACTCCATTTTGTCTCCTCACATATGAAAGGCTTTCCTCTGTGTGACCCCAACATCCCCCCTTAGGTCTTGGGGTGACACCCGATGTGTCATCCCAAGAGCTCAAAGGTTTAGTCCATGGAGGGAAGAGTGCATTTGTCAGTTCTTTCCAGGTGTAACAACTGGGCAGAGTGTAACTAACTGGGCATTAGTTGTCTAAACTCACAGTAAAAGTTACAAACAAAACCAGATAACACACTTGGAAATGACAGATTCAAAATGTATAACCAATGATGTTGCTCATCAGGGTTAGAGAGAAATGGAATGTTAATGTTGTTATTTGTTATAATTATGCAGAGAAGAATGGCACCTACAATGATAAAGCCATTTTTGGAGCATCCAAGAGTGTGTTTTGGTACACTCTTTGGATCTGATGACAAAATTGACTATTCATGTAGAATTCTTCACACACTTTACAAATTTTTGTCCTTCAGGCAGGTGTAACTGCAGAAGGGTGTCATCACATTATCATAATCTCAACATCCTAATGGCTGTATCATGGTTTTGTGTACATCATGTGACTGTAATGTCCTAAAATGGTGTGCAACAAGGACAGGTGTATGACTAGCTGTGTTCTAGGTTAGCATGAGTCATACTGTTTACAAAGTACTGCTGAGGAGTTAACTCCAAGTGTACTTGCAAAATCAGACCGTGGTGCATAGTTACAATCAGAATTACTGCAGTTGCTGCTGCGGCGAACAAATCAAAATCCTGCATGTAACCATAAGAAAAGTCAGGAGAGTTACGCTGTCAAGATGGTCAAAGCATTGGTACAGGGTGAGCTGTGTAAACTATGACTTATAAAAGCGAACTCTGGGGCGTGTATGTTTTGGGCTGTAATGACCCATAAAGCCGGAGGCAGATGGGCATTCAGAGGCACTGTCACTGTCAGATAGGTGCTGATCATGTTCTGAATTGTCCTCAGAGATGCTCTGATCATCATCTGAACCATCCAGAGTCTGACCGTGTGTCTGGGCCAGGATTTCTGCGTATGGCTTCCTACAGCTTCTGCTGAGGGCGTGCCCATCTCTACGCAGATGGTGGACATGGCGGCTACGCTCACTGTCCCTATGAGGCTGTTTCTCACCCCCCTTAGCTCTGTGGCGAGGGTGAGGTTTGGAGATAGAACGCCTGCATGAGAGGTCCGTGTTTGAGCTGGCAGGCTCAGTGGTTACCACCCTTGCCTTGGAAGTGACAACAGTTTCCCAAGCCACCTGTGTCACCTTCCTGATCTCCTGCATGGAGGGGTTCCCCTGACACGTCCTGAGTGTAACGCGATTGCGTATACCCGGGTGCAGGTTGCGCAAGAACAAAGACTTGAAGGTTGGGTTTGCTTCTAAGCCTGGGGTATTCTTACCTTGGAAATATATGTGCCTCAAACAATTAAAATATTCCCTAGGGTTTTCTGTGCGGGAATGTTTAACTTGGAAGGCCTCAACCATTGAACTAATGTCATCAATACTAGAAGAAAATTCTTCCCTCAGTGCATGACATAGCTCACTGTAGTCATCTCTGACACTGGGAGGCTGTATCTGGATAAACTTGTGAACCGCTTTTGAGCTGGTTTTCCACACAAGTTTAACCTTTTCCCTTTCACTAGCTTGAGGAAAGTCGACAAGACTGTAGTCTATCTCCCTCAAGTAATTTTCAACATTATGATCAGAGTTTCCTGGATCAAAATGGTCAATGTCTTGAGCTAAACTCTCAAGCACTTCAAAACGAGGAAACTGTGTGTTCCTATCTGGTGAAGGCGAGGCTAAGCTGAGGCTAGAGTCAGGTAAATAGGTAGGGGCTGGACAGTCTTGAAAAGCTCCGCCCCCCTTTACGGAGTGATGCACATCAGTAACCCTGTCATATCTCATTGGCTGAGAATGACATGGGGCAGAATCTGTTCTCGACCAAAAGCTAGATGTGTCAAAGTCTGGATCAACACTATGGGAAGTCAGGGAGCTGTTAGCTCTGTCTCTCAGTGGAGTCTGAGGTGCTGACTTCATTCCCAAATCCTTGGAGCTGGTTGGGAATCGTTCAAATCTTTTGGGAGAAACTGGAGCTAATGTTTCACTACTGGAGGACAGTGAATTGGAGTAACCAGAGACACATGGGCTGAACGACTGTGGAGTGGAAACACGTTCTGTTTTAAGCCGCAAAAGTTCCTCCTTGTGCTAGCAGAGGTCTGACTCTGCTGCATGTAGGTCTGTCAAATAGCGCATGGCTTTGCTATTAGCTGATTTGACTTCTTTTAGAAGCTCAGCATTTCGCGCTCTCAGGGTGTCTAGCTCAAAACTAAGGGCAGTTTTGCTCTGAACAGCAAGACTGGTCTGTCTGTGAAAGATCAACAGCAGACATCTCAACAATGGGCCTTTGGATGCGCTCTGTGCATCGCACGTGTTGTTGACTAGAGAGTCTATTTCTTGGTCACACTCACTGAAATTCAGCTTACTGATGAACTCAGGATAGCCAGGCTTCAGGCTCTGTGCTACAGAAGAAATGAGCTGCTCTACACAAGGGTTGTCCATTGTTGGATCTAAAAGATTAGGGAAATATAAAGTTGTCTGATACAAGACAAGGATTTTGGCTAACTATGGTTTTGCGGTAGCAGACACCTTAATGTGTAACGGAAATACACTAGATTTAGCCAATCACTGGGGCCTACACTGTAAATACAACTTCTGTGGGCAGATAGCTACAGCACCAACTAGTGGTAACAGTGGGCACAACAAGAAGAATGCAGTTTGCTGACAAACTTGCAATAAAATGCACTAACTGAAACACAGAGCTGCAGTTAGGGAATTGTCTCTAGGAATTTGCTGAAGCTAATGCACGTAGTTGCACAGCTAGGTTCAGAACTTCCACAGGGCTGTTTGCACGCTGTGGCTCAATCTTGGGCTCTATTGTCAAATAAGGCTGAAATGCATGGCAGTGACAGCCTATTTACTCTCTCTATCACACAGGGCCGTGGGCGCGCTGTGTCTTAAGTCAAAATGTAGCACTTGCTTTACAACAAATGACAGTGGGATAAAATTTAATTGAATGTGTGGCATTCAAATGCTGAACTAACTCTTGTTTCAAGTTACTACAAAGTAGATTGACCTGTATGCACCAGCAGCAATAGCAATCCTCCTCAGTGTAACTATTGGGACTTAAAAGACTAGTTCACAACACAAAATCTCTCACAAATTATTTGGTCACTTAAATAAAATACTATTCACCACAATGTACTAGTTTCAAAGTACAGTCGGATGTCTACACCTATAGCAGACTAAAAAGGTGAACAAAAAGACGTTTGGCAAGTGAAATCGTGAAGATTTAGGACTGGCCAAAGTTATGCAAAATGTGATATTGATATTGTACAATTATGAACGAAATGCCAACAGTACTATCCTCACACGGGGCACCAATGTTGGGGTAATGGCCTCGCACAGAACACCAATGTTGGGAAAAATGCAATTTGCCTAATGATATCAATATTATTAATTTGACTATCCAAAAATATGATATCGTAATATTAATATTAAATATTAATATAATTACCTCGGGGCAACACCCTTCCTCAGTGAAGGGAAAACGATAGCCAATTAATAAAACCTCAGTCTCAATATCTGCTAAGCTATTAATTTGGAAATTGATTAATAATTAAATTAATAATTGTAACCAACTTACCCAATTAATAGTTAGATTGAAGGCTTTGGAGTTCTATAGAAGAGGTTGGCAGTTTCGTTCACTCTTGTTGTACTACTGGTAGCCTGGCAGATTCTTCAGCATGGCCAGTCTATGCTGGGCCTAGGAGGTGGGGGAGGGGTTCCCCAGCCTGAGCAGTCCCCAGGGGTCCAGGAGCCTCTCCAAGGGAGGGAGAGAGAGTCCAGAGCTCCAAGAGAGGATCCAAGAGAAGAGAGAGATAAAATGGTTGACCACTGCTTTTATGTGCCTGGCCTGCTGGCGGGAGGGGCTTGCAGGCAGCAAGTGGTCATGGGAAGTCCTGGACTCCATTTTGTCTCCTCACATATGAAAGGCTTTCCTCTGTGTGACCCCAACATGACGTTCCCAGCTAACCGCAGCAGTTTGAAAAAGAGCGTTAGCTCGAAACGTCATGACAGCAATAAAATCTCAATTTTACAACTTATTTGGTGTGCAAATATTTTTTCTTCTTCGTGTTTTCTTACTGATCTAGCACCTATTTTGATGGACCCTTGGATATGCCTGTCTCATTTTTGTTTCCTTTTCCCCTTGAACCAAATCTTCACCTGTTTTCTCCCTAGCTTTCTCGTCCTTTAGATATTTTAATTTTGGAGCATGCTACTGGCAGATTTCATAAAGCAACATTTCAACCAATCAATTATCGGGCAGCTGCTTTACTTTATTTGAAAGATTTAAGAAAGTCAGTATTGTGGAGTGTATCTTTTTCTCTCCCTCTCCCTTCTTCTCTCGGCCATTAGTAAAGTTGATGATGAGTTGATGTAAGCTCCATGATCCCCACCGCCCCCCCCCCCACCCCAAAGCCTTGTTGTTACCCTTTTTTAAGCGTACATTTGTCTTTGTTCAGTGTAAGAAGTGAATTAATAAAAAGTAATTAACAAAAATAAGGTAGTTCATCAGGCAGTATGGAGGTGCACATACCTTGCTTGGATTGGTTGGTGCTGGTACTGCTCGGCCCGGAGTGTTCACACTGCCGTCTCTGCTCGGGTTGCTGGTCAGCCTGAAAAGCACAGAATCGCCTCATCATTAGAAAGGCAAAAATTCATTCTGTTTTTGACTCAAATGGAACAGGACGCGTATAGTTATTATTGAGTATCAATCCCCGCGCTCAGCTCTGTGATTGAATGAATACTTCAACAAAAACAAAAATCTGCCATCACTGGACATAACATTTTCACTCATTCATGCATAATCATCAGACTTACACACACGCTGGAGTCTTTCACAAACATGAATGTGACAAACTCTCACAGAGGTTTATAGCTCTTTGCAGACTTAGCATCAGGAGTATAAGATCTGCCACGCAATCTCGTGTCAAATTATTATTATTATTATAAGCTGGGAATATGACACGACAGTGCACCAGCTGCACTGCTATGAGAAAGATGTTTTTTTGGGATTCATACATTTGTGTGAAGTTAAAATTCACATCAAAGCCAGTGGATTTGAAGGCTCGCTGTGTTTCAGCGATGAGAATCTCTCTTTCCAGTTGGACACCTCTGCGGCAGTAGCTTCCAGAAGCTGAATCGTTGTACCGTGAGCTTGCAAATCAAGTGGTGGCCCTTTCACAACGGGTGTAATCATTCACACCAAAAGGGGAGGGTGTTTGTGCTGTGTTGGCGGAGTTGCAGCTGATGATTTGTATTCGCCGGCGAAGTGATGAGCGGTCTGGTAATCAGGGGTGATTGCAGGAGTTGGCGGTTGATGAAGGCCTCTGTGCTCTGATGCTGACGCCGTCATTAAAGCTGATTTGAAAGCGATTTCAGCATCGAGCGCCTGAGATGATTCAGAGGTACACTCTGAGGAAGGAGCCGCAGGATACGTAAAGGGCCTGATGGTGCATCCTACCTCACCCCCCTCGGCTCCCCTCCTTCCCCACTTCCCACCACCCACAAGCCCACCCAATCCCCTCTCCGCCACGCCCCTCAATGCAATATGGAGGCTTGAATATACTCCGAGGCGATAGTATGTATGGACAGCAGTGGTAACCAGGGATACAAGGTAATTCTTTATGTACTTTCTGAACTCTGTTCAGAGGACACTTTCCACACATGCATAGTCCGTTGGCGTCTACAGTTGGTAGTTGGCATGTGCTCAGAGCCTGTGCATTCATCCAGTGGCATAGCCAGAATTGAAAATTGGGTGGGCACAGAACATCCCTTTACAACAATTATCAGTCCTGGTCAGAGGCGGTGTGTCGGAAGTAACTAAGGCCTTCAGATATGGAAGCATATAGTTAACAAAATTGAAATTAAAATGCAATGTCAGAAATGCATTTTCATTTTCAAGATACAAGCGCATTATGTGTATCATAATGAAAATCCAAATGTAATCCTTCACTTTGCATTTTCATGTTCAAGTCAATGTTTGCAATTTTCATAACAATTGGAAAATTAGAATACATTCCTCATTTGCATTTTCGAGAAGTGCCCTGCAATATCACAAACAAAACGAAAACGCTAATCATATAAAGCAAATACATCCTAGGAAATCACGCGTTATTTGTATCATCAGGATAATGCCAAAGTAATCTTCCACTTTGCGTTTGCATTTTCAAGTCGATGTTGGCACTGTTTTCATTTGCGAGAAGTGCCCCGCAATATCACGAACAAAACAAAATCGAAAACGCTAATCTCATAAAGCAAATACATTCTCGGAAATGCTTTTTCTTTTTCAAGAAGCAGACACGAAACCTATGGAAGCATATAGTTAACAAAATGAAAATGAAAATGCAATGTCAAAATTGCATTTTTAATTTTCAAGATACAAGCGCATTATTTCTATCATAATGAAAATGCAAATGTAATCCTCCACTTTGCAGTTTCATTTTCAAGTCCATGTGTGCAATATTTATAACAATTGGAAAATGAAAATACATTCCTCCTTCATTTGTAATATCACTAACAAAACGAAAACGCTAATCGTATAAAGCAAATACATTCTCGGACATGCTCTTTCGTTTTCGAGAAGCAGACGCGATATCTGTCACATAATTAAATCGCTAACGCAGTTCGTCACTTTTCTTTTTCATTTTCGTGACAGACTGCCGTGCCTGGCTTAGCATTTTCGTTTTCGAGGTCCAACGCGCTTTTCCTAACAAAATTAAAAAGAAAACACCCTCCCGAGTTGGGTGTGCCCTGTCGATGAGAAGGCGTCAGATATCCAGGAGAGAAGGTCTGGTACTATCGTCAGGACATACGGGACATAATCCCAGAACCCCTTCCTGCCACCTCCTCTGCTAGACATTTCTGCGTCCCACCAGACATATGGGCAAAACGCAAAAAACGCTGAATGAGTTACAGGTGGGAAGGAGAGGTGAACGGTAAGAGCAGCTGTTCCAGTTAATGTTTAATGTTTAAGTTGTTGTTAAATATTTTAGTTGCTGCTTCAAATTCATATTCTTCACATGAAATCATTCTCAGAAATAGGTTGTTTATTAATTAAGATTGTATGTTGTACTGTGATGTTTATGAGAAAATGAAATACTGTTTATGAAATAAATATTCTTTTAAAAATGGTGTGTGTCTGAATTGTTAAATTGGTATCAGAACCATTGTCTCATTTCCGAATTATTGATCCTCATTACCGACATGGCATTCTCATTACTGCAACATGGACTTTTTTATGAATTCAGTAATAATTTTATCGTCATGGTTTGTTTTAAAATGCATAAACATATTATAAAACAATTCTTATTTAATGCTTATTACATAAAAAATGTGTGTTATCTTTTAACAAAGCCATTCAATAAATAGAAGTGTAAATCATTACAAATGTTTTGGTAATGAGAGATATAAGAAAATTACACATAATAATAAATATGAAAAATTAATCCCTACAGAATTATGCATAGCTTTGAGCGTGAGTAATGAGGCTATACTTAAACATTGCCAAAAATTCACATTTTAACTATATTTAATGTAATGTTATGTTGCGGTAATGAGATTTTTTTACGGACTTCATCTAAAAAATGTAAATAAACATACAAAAAATATTTTTTTAAAAAACTTCTAAAAATATGTTTTATAGTTCGTACAGGCCATAGCTGTGTATGTACAAAAACAAAAATTTCTTCCAGGGCATTTTAAAAATCCTCGAACTGGACACCTTCTAAATATGGATTTCGTGAGAATTACCCGTATAGAGTTCACCGAGTGTTGTGGAATGCAAGCCTGTTACTAGGTTCTCGAATTGAGCTCTCTCGTTGTCTCTAGGCTACTTGGAGGTCAAGTTGAATGTTTTATTTCGGTGACCATCTCTCTCTATCTCTCTCTCTCTCTCTCTCTCTCAGGACATTTGACGTGTGTCTGTGGGGAAAATCTCTCTGTCTCTCTCTCTGATTTATTTGACCTGTGCCTGTGGACAAAATTATCTAGCAGAACTTACTGCTTTCTCATGCCTTTTAAATTTATTACCAAGATAGCCATCGTAGTCACCCATATTTTCTGCACACGCCGACAATCAGACACGCTATAACCAGTGGCGGCTCGTGAATTGGCAACTGGGGAAGCCCAAACAATCGCTTAAAGATAATGATTGTTCATGACCTGTTTTCAATCATTCATTTAAATTACAATAACAGAAACTCCGAAAACTCAACATTATCCAATGCGGCCAGTTTTCATTAATAACGCATACCTGTCAACTCTCACGCATTCGGCATGAGTTTAAGTGGCAATTTTACGTTCCTCTGTTGCAGACAGCAATTATTCTATCAACGCGTATGTAAGAGATTTCCGGGTAGAATTTAAAGGGATAGTTCGGGATTTTTCACATGAATCTGTATGGCATCACTGTCTTTAGTCTCGTGCACACACACTGACTTTCCCCCGACAGTGTCCTGTGAGCCGAGTTCTGTCCAGTTTTGGTCAAAGCAAAAGTAGTTCCGGCAGGTTTCTTGGGGTCTGCAAAGTAAAACGTTTTTCTTCTCAAAACAGTATGTGTTCGAACGAGTGATTTATTTGCATAACAAAACCCTGGTAATCCAAAAAGTCGCATCTTGTAATTGCTTGAGGCTACTTTCTCTCAATAGCGATCACTGCGCACTGTCACTGCTAACAGCTGAGACGGCGTTAGTTCACGCCCCGTTATCTCGAACATTTCGCTTTTCTTACCCATTTCTAACCACGATCTAACCGATGAGACGCATCACAGGACAATTTACCGCCAGGAATAACCACATGTGGCTCTGCGGAACTGATTGTAGTACCGCGTGTAAATTGTAGAATAGAGGGCATTTTGACTGTTAGAATTACGTGTGTTTGCCGTTATATATTTTAACATCTTTTTATTTTCTTTAGCAGTGAAAGTGGAAGTGAGAGCTTATGCGACCTCTGGAAAGCGCGTGGCTGATCCTCTGTTTAAAAAGCCAAGCATGAACAAGAAAAAAAAAAAGCCTGTTATGACAAATTCGACAGCGAAATATAAGAAATTGTGTTCTTGAAGGAAATTTTTTTGGTATTTTAAATATGTCTTTTTATTGCAGAAACTGTGATTCTGAGAGTTTGTGGGTAGATCTTCAGTGAAGTGTGCCGCAATTGATTTATTGATTTTGAAAAGCTAGCCGCAATATAAATAAACAAATTGGCGAAATACAACTTAATAGCCTGTGAGATTATGATCACGTTATTCTCCGAAATTATGCGTTTTCGGACCTGCAGAGGTGTGAGGTTGTCTCTCGCCAAGGAGTCAATCTTCGTCCTAAACTCTGGGGAAATGCGCCCTATCGTGACAGGTTCCATATGTGAGGTCAGTTTATGGTTGGGCATTTTATAGAAAATTTCTGACATGCGCTGACCAGGTCATTCATTCTTTAATAGGCTACAATGAGCTTAAAGGGAATATTAGGGTGACAATGAGTGATAAATAGAGATGACACGAACTGAGCTGTATTGAATCAGTGCCAACTGTATCCGCTTTAAATTCCGTGAATTCAATTTACGAAAGAGCCATTCAGTTTTAAGTGACATTATCCTTTAGAGAAAAGATATTGAGCAAATCTTTTTTAAATTGCGTTTCCTTATTGATAAATATAGAATAAGCTTACTAAAACATCCTGTGTACGGTTCCGCAAATAGTTTATTTTGCTTTTTTTTAGTGCATTCAAGAGTCGTTATGGTGGAACTAAATAAATTCATATTGTACGCAATTATTTTCTAGTTGCAGGCTTTGCGAACATTATGTTTGAACATCTGAATGGTTATCTGAATGCTTATGAGAGGTCATAAAAACAAATACAGACGATGCAAAAAGTTTTGAAAAATTGGTTAAAAATGGCCTACAGTGGGTTTACCGGTTCCGCAATTTGACCGATTCCGCAATTTGCCGAAAAAACTTTTTTTTTGCGGGAAAACGACTTCGCTGTCAGCCTTGAGTTTGACACCACTGGAACGGTAAATTATTGTGGATTTAACTCCTATTGTTTCGAGACATTCGGCTTCATCGAGAAATAAATGCCCGATAACTGTTGCTTGCTGTTGCAGCAGTAGGCTACCAAATCAAAGCTTGTGATAAGGCGCACTGAGCAGTGTGTGGCCATTAAACACGTGTATTCCTGGGATTCATCACGCTATTAGTGTCATTATGATCGGAAATTATTGTATATTTGACCTTATGAATCCCAATTTCGTACTCTTGATACTTTTTCATCAACACCCATTAGAGTGACTGCTTGTCATTTGACTAGTTCCGCAAGCGCCATTTTGTACATTTTCAAACTTGTTTATTCTTGTTTATTTTTTCTGAAATAATTTTATTAATGTTTATTGGAGTCAGTGTGAAATAAAACATTTTCCCTGCCACCATAACTGTTTTTCTGTGGCTCAACGGGCTGATCATGACTCATGTCCTGTGTTAATCTGAATTTGTAGTCTCATCCTGATAATTTTACATACTTGGCATTTACTAGGCCTATTTGAATTGGAAAGAGTAGAAAGAATCGCGGATGGCAGTTGAATATCGATTGATGCACAAATCATCGTGAACTGAGGCCAGCGCATGGATTCCAGCTGACACAATGTTGACACACGGAACAGTTAGCCATAAATTTGACCAATTATTGTGATATCCCCTATAGAGTAATGCTGGCTAAAATTGGAGGAAAATACATGTGTCTGTTTCGTTGTGGCCAGGGGCACGCAATAATGCCAGTAAACAAAGAATATCATATGTTCGGCCTGACAAAGGGCGCTGTTTGCGAAACTGGAAATTATTTGCGGAACCAGTCAAAGGACGTGCCACAGAAAAATGCATGTCCAAGGCTTTATTCCTAAGGACTGAAGAAAACTAACTGATCCACAAAAAGCGTGAGTAGGGGAGAGCGGGGCGGGTTGGGCCAAGGGGCGCGTTGGGATACGGCGATTTCGAGGTGATCCACTGCTGCAAGAAAGACGTATTTTTGTGAACACACCCTCAACGTGATTTCTGCCAAACCTAGAAGAAGCCGGGAAGATTCAAAAACGTCTACAAATTTTATTGGCAATTGTCGTTTTTTACCCCATGTAAGTAAATATTTTAGCCAGAAGTGTTTTTCTACGTCCGCCTTTTATATAGGCCCTACATGTCACAAAATCCAAACATACACCATTTTAATAAGTAGTCTAATGGCCACAAGAAAGAATATTTTTTTATGTTTCATGCTAACTAGCAGTGAATGACAGCTTTAGCCAAATATGCAGTCGGCTGTAGGTGGGGCGCTTTGGGACACTGTGTCCCAACACGCCCCCCGACCTTCAATGAATGAAGGAATAGCAATTTTCTTAATCTTAATATATTTATCAGCATGCGAAATAGAAAGTGCTCCAGTGCAAGAGGAGTATCTAGGGAGATCCTAGTAAGAGCTGCCAGGGATGTCGAGAGAGGCATGACAGTTCATGGGGTGGCAAAATCTTATGCCATCAGTAAGACCTCTCTGGCACGTTATGTAAGTAGGAGGAGGGCCTTACAGGCCGCAGGCACACAACATGTTTTTGCGAAAATGTATTGTTATTTTCTATTGTTTTTAAGGTAATAAACAACACGTCCCAACGTGCCCCACCCACGGGGCACATTGGGACATTTGCACACCCGCCACTTTCTGTAACACTGTATGAAATTGGAAAGGACAGGGAGTCTATTTTTGGAGTATATTTGTAGCAAACAGATGTATGTAAAAATGCATTGTGTTAAATATATGTATATATGCATAGTTTTAAAATAACTAAGCGTTATGAAAAAAGTGGCCCAACCCGTCCCGCTCTCCCCTAATTTCTGCAAATTCGTGAACAGATAACTTTCCGCCAGTGAATTCTGTATCAATACCGGACGCTTCAAACAAATTCCTTTCGCGGAACCGGTCAACGTGGCCTACTGTTGGAATGGATAGGCTATACTAAATTTCAGGTTTGCAACAGGAAAAATAATATATTTCGGCACTTGAGTGTAAAATAGGCCTAATAGTAGACTACATAAAAGCATGCATTAGCCTATCTCCGAACATAAAATATTGCAGAAATTATATCTGTCAAATAAAATCCTCACCAAAAATAGCAAGATATTTAATAATCCAATTGCGTATTGTACCGTACTAAAGTTTTAAATAGTAGCACAGGTTGAGCAAACTGTATCGTCAAATATAAAAAGGTTTGCAGAAATGATTACCGGCAACATCACCTCCGCCAAAGCAAATTAATATTTAATGTAGGCTAACGTCACTTTTGCATTCATATATGGAAATAAATCGCCAACAAGCTGTGCCATTATCTACATGTACAGACTACTGTCAAAACGACTGCCCCAACCGCCCTCGTGGCTCAGTTATAATCGCCCACCTACCCCGTGCGCGGTAGGCGGCGGGAGGTCTTCTTTCATCTTCATGCGCGTCAATACGCCGGTCCTACTGCACTGCTGACGACGCGATTTCACGGTCCTACTGAGAGTTTAACGTTCCCGTACTGGCGGATTAACGACTTTTTCTTTGGTTTTAACGGCGGCTCTACTGTACTTGTGCATGGAGGAGTTTGAAGCAATGGAATTGCATAAAGACGTTTCAAATTATCTTATTTCATTTAAACAATCAT
Source organism: Gymnothorax reevesii (assembly GCA_029721435.1). Classification (NCBI taxonomy): domain Eukaryota; kingdom Metazoa; phylum Chordata; class Actinopteri; order Anguilliformes; family Muraenidae; genus Gymnothorax; species Gymnothorax reevesii. The sequence continues at coordinate 42,984,349 of CM056587.1, read as the reverse complement.
CAAACAAATGCATTGCTTCCAACCCCAACCCCTGAGTAAATAAAAGCATGAGAAGTCTGGAGTCGTAATCAGCATGCGTTATAAATGAAAACTGGCCACATCTGATAATGAAGAGACTTTTCAGAGTTTCTGTTATGGTAATTTAAATGAATGATTGAAAACAGGTCATGACCAGTCATTAATTTTAAGGGATTGTTTGAGCTTCCCCTATTGCATGTTCACGAGCTGCCGCTGGCTATAACACCACCTGGACTATAGACCTTGATAGCGGCTAGGCAAGATGGAGACCTCTCTGACGTCATCGGATGACGTCACGGGCACCCAATTAAGTCTGTGGCTGTGCGGCCAGGCAGACGATATTCTGTTTATTTATAAAAAAGATTAACTGCCTATATATATTTTTATTGATTTTAATGAGGTTATGTATACAAAATATACTTTTAAAAAACATTAAGCTTATTATACACAAATCCTTTAATGGCCAATGGATTATTCTTATAGTTTGAACATGTATTAAAAACGAAATTGCCTGAGAACATCAGGACCAGCAACGTGCCGTCAGGTGTTCTGATTTTGTCGGAAGGTATGAATTGTCGGAAGGACGCAGGAGTATCAGTTGGTCAAGTGCAAACTAGTTGGCAAGTATTTCCTCTGCAATTAGCCAATTCAACACCGGTTACAAAAACAACTGCCATATTTATTGTTGACGTTGGCAAGAATTAATCGGCAATGCTCGTGTTAGTGATCATGGGATAAAATTTTTTCCCCAATCACTCTGACTTTCTATGTTTGTTTGCGTGATGGTTTCGGGTGGTTCCCGGCGCTTCCATAAGCTTCTGACTGGCCACGATTGCTTGCCAACGGAAGCCTTAATGGAGTTCTAATATGCTAATCCTATCCCAATATGTATTTCCAAGTTTATATTTTTTTGTCTTTGACTCCCCTAGAGTACTCCTGATCGAAAAAAGTTAAAAAACAGTACTTATTTACCTCATAGTGCCATCCTCAAAAAACCCCATTTGTAGTACATAGTAGTCTCTGCCTGAAGCGCCTCATTGGGGTGGCTCTTCCGCTATTTCCTCCTCTCCCAGTGTGCCCACTTTCTTCTGACTGGCCAGCTCTGTGGAGGGCGGATTGAGGCGGGATGAAGGCAGATTCATACTCCACAAGAACAGAGAAATTTGTTCTTGTTCTCGAAGCTGCAAGAACAAAATAACGTCATTTTGTTCTCGCAGCCCTGGTTTCGGAGTTCTTGCAGCTTGTTCTCGACACATCATCTGGGCAGAACTTTTTTCTCGTGTGGTGTCCGAGAACTGTTGTGTCAATGGTCAGAAAGATGGAGCGGCCGTGACCCTTTGACTTACAAGGGGGCTGTTTCAATGAACACGACAGATTGGATTGGATGGTCCGTCTTTTTCTGAGTGTTTCATTAAACAGTCCGTCGACTTTGTAGGACTACTCGAGAGTTGTCCTAAAACCCGGTCGGACAAAACGCCAATATATGGCGTTATTGTTTGATTTCGTCTGAAGTGCAGACAGCCCAAAATATTTCTAGAGTGGAAAGACAGTACCAATGCCCGCCAAACCAATATTAGCCTGCACCTAGAAGCGGGGCTCTGTTAAATCTGAGAATGAATTTTTCTTACAACTACACATAATTTATTAACAACGCGTGAAGATTTCACTGTTACGTCGTTGGTAACGTACACCTCAGGTGCGACAAAAAGTTGTGTTTTTATGAATGCTATGTGAACACTAATGGGGCACTGCCTAAGGAGCGGTCTCACCATGGTGCTCAGTGGTTAAACATGGTATTCGTGGTGCCTAGTGTGACCGAGAGCAGCATTCTGCTTATCGCCCGACTGCTTAAGTCAATTCTGTAAAATGAGCGATCGTGACGATATGTATGTTTTAATGTTTTTTGAGTGATTAATAGCTTTGTTATGTTGCAAATCGTAGTTTTTGTACAATGAGCAAAAACTACTTTGCGACTGTATTCAGTTAATAGCCTACTGAAAATAGACGTTACGTGACATCCTACAGCGATGAGTGCAGTTAATTTATGTCTGAATAATGGTTTATAATCTACCTAATCAGAATTGTTTTTTTTTTAATTTAAAGTTAACTTATTTCAAATATTTGAATGCCAAATAGCAAAGACGTGCATCGCTGAAGTGTAAATTGTCACGCAACTTCGAACGAACAGTGACGAACCGTCCGTCCGCGTCGGACCATGGTCGGACATCCTACTTTTGTTTTATCGAAACACCCGACGGACATGGTCTGTCGAAGGTCCGACTTTTCACTCGACGGATGGTCTGACTCGGTCGGACAAGTCAAGTTTATTGACACAGCCCACAGGAGTCCGGCACTTGAGTTTCTCGTGAAGTATGAAACGTCCCGGCCAAAACGAACTTTGTTCTTGTTCTCGCAGCCCTGAGAACAAGAACAAATTTCTCTGTTCTTTTGGAGTATGAATCAGCCTTGATGCAGTGTCACAGTGAAACGTGAGACGCGTCTGCCATCTAAGCTAAGGAATTAATTTGTTCTAATAAACGCAACGGCGAAAGTGGAGGACACTGCAAATGTCTGGCAGCTCAAGCACGAACATGCTATTGGCTACAGTTTGCTACAGCAACAGTTGGTAATTGTTGTGGGAATTTTGATTTTATATTCCTGGTATTACCTTCACAAAAAGAAACTCAGATGACTCAGAGAAAACATCAGTCGGAGGCAGAGAAGTTAGTATTCATGCCAAAGTCAGTTTACTTTTTCTGCAGAAAAAGGATTCCCACATATAAGTCAGGTCAAAATCAAGGATCAGGACCGTTTCTGATTCTGTGGTTTATGCAAGAAAACACTGTTACGTTCTTCTCCCCAAGCGCTGATTTAAAAAACATCATGATGCAATGTGGAAGGCTCTTGCAGTCGCACGCAACCCACGTCAAGCCTGTAGAACCTGAATATTTGATTTAGCTCACAACATACGTCAAAAACAATATTGTTGGAACACATGCTCATTATGCATGTAAAATCTGGATGTTTGGTTGATTTGGTGCAGCCCAGAGCCAGCAGTAAACTTTTATAATCCTACAGCTTGCCGGTGAGAGTGGCATCCTTTGTTCTGTTCACAGCAGGAAGCCGGAGCCATTACGTCTAGGCTGCCCAGTGTTCCTCAGAGTTATATCACAGTCCCCATTGAAGTTAAAGCATAGTTACATTAATCTGCTTAAAACAATCTAAATCTCCGTGAAATTCATAATATGTTTATGTTCACCATCCTATAGAGGAACCACCTATATATTTATAACACAATTGGACTATAGTACTCCATTTTAAGGCTTTTCCATGACAACAGAACCTGAATATTTGATTTAGCTCACAATATACGTCAAAAATAATATTGTTGGAACACATGCTCATTTTGCATGTAAAATCTGGATGTTTGGTTGATCTGGTGCAGCCCAGAGCCAGCAGTAAACTTTTATAATCCTACAGCCTGCCGGTGAAAGTGGCATCCTTTGTTCTGTTCACAGCAGGAAGCCGGAGCCATTACGTCCAGGCTGCCCAGTGTTCCTCAGAGTTATATCACAGTCCCTATTGAAGTTAAAGCCTAGTTACATAAATCTGCTTAAAACAATCTAAATCTCTGTGAAATTCATAATATGTTTATGTTCACCATCCTATAAAGCAGTGGTTCTCAAATTCGGTCCTGGCGCCCCCCTGTGTATGCTGGTTTTTGTTCCAGCCGCAACTGCAATTCTAGGATTTTAACAAGCTGTTGATTTGTTTTAATTAGTTGCATTTATGCAAATATCCACAGGTTCCTCATTGGTGAAACTCTTAACACATGGAGATAAAACCCGACAATTTACTTGGCAAACAATGGTGTCACACCTGTTGTGTTTTCTGTTGATTTTATTTGGTTCAGGCAGGTTATTTGGGAAAAACTCAAAACACCTGCATTCAGAAACCTAATTTGGAGCTTATTGATTTTTTCAGAGTCTAATTTGATTTGTTTAAAAATGCTTTCACCTGAAAATCCCAGCAATAATAAAAATTAAGCACAAGATGTTCAAGGGTTTTTATTCTTCATAGCAGAATGGATGTGTCCATCCAAATGTGACTTAAGATGGTAAATAACTACTCTAAACATGGAATGCTGCTAATTAAGACAAAGTAACAGCTTGTTAAAATCCTAGAATTGCAGTTGTGGCTGGAACAAAAACCAGCATACACAGGGGGGCGCCAGGACCGAATTTGAGAACCACTGCTATAAAGGAACCACCTATATATTTATAACACAATTGCACTATAATACTCCATTTTAAGGCTTTTCCATGACAACTGCATCATATTAGCACATATTCCTATCATGTTTGGTCTTTTTATTCTCGGGAGAATCCAAGGAGTTGAATGGAACATGTTTCATTTCCCTTAAAATTATGGATAATCCCGTTTGGGAAGGTCTTATATTGGTCAGATCCCGCTTACTTCTCTATGCAAATTAATCTTATCACCTAAGCGAGTAAAACTCTTGATTCGGCCACCTCTTCCTCTACCTTGTTCGGAGGCGTGGTTTGGAATCTTTAAAGGTAAGAGATTCTACTAGGAAGCTCCCTTCTTTCTCTTCCTTTTTCCTATCAAGACCTGACCCGCGAAGGGTAAGTGGGGGGAAGTCACATGTTGCCTTGTTCCACGGAGGGAGATGGCATGTGAGTTCTCCCCGGCCATGTGGGACGACTTCAGTTCTGCGTGGCCATTCATCTTTTCCAGGTATGAATATATACATTTTCTTTGTAAATTATGGGTAACTGGTAATTGGCTGAGCGTTGATTTGTTTGATCCAAGCTGTGCCTACCTGGTAATTAAATTATTGTTATTCCTTTTTCAGCCTGCGTGTTTCCATGACTCGTAACACTCGTATTCTTACTAGCCTTGTTGCGACCGGGATTTATCTTGTTTGCGTTTCCAGGGCCCTCCCTTGTAATCTTTCTTCTGTAAACTAAGAGAGAGAAAGAACATCTTGCCTTCGTTATTGGCCCATCAGGTCCGCATGGCGCCAGATAGGCTATATGCCATGACGCACTGGGCAGATTCATGGATAAGTACAGTTATGCAGGCCCTGGCTCATCAGAAACATGCAAGAGTACACACTGAGGCCTAAGAAAATTTGAGCCAGAGCAAGCAAGGATAAACAATGAATAATAAAGCAAATTAATCAAATATTAAAAATGATTCCACAGTGAGTACAGCGGTTTTACTACTCCTAGCTAGGATGCAGGGGAAGCTAGAATCCACCCCATATAGACACATTTGTAGAACGGGTCAACATTCCTAAGTGTAGACCAGAGACCGTAGAAATCCGGTGGGTCTGAGTGTAGAGGGAAACGTGGACAGTGAGGGGCAGCTTATAGTGGACCAACAGCTTATGGACTGCTTCGGTGTGTATTAGGACCGGCTGGTTCGTCTGCATAGCTGTGGTGTGTTGTTTGTGTGGTGAAACGAACTGCTTCCGCGCTGGTATATGATGGAGGGGCGAAAGCTCCAAGCTAAATGGCCTTTTCGGAAATTGCCTGTGGTAATGGCTTACTTTTTGCTTTGAAATGACCAGCTTTTCCTCGCAGAACATGGGCGCATTATGGATAGCGTGCAAGAGCTAGACAGAGCTCCGGTTCTGTCATGAACATAATACAGGTTTTACAGACCGTAAGTTCCGTCTGCATGAACTGTTGCTTATGTGGAGCTAGCGAATCGATCACTTTTAAAGGAAAGAATTTAATATTCAATCGATGGCAATGCAGCGTTTGTTATACCGAACACATTAGCCTGTGCGCTTCCCTATTGCTTTCACTGGTAGTATCAGAGAGCTTGCCCAGCTATTGGAGATGTATCAGGCTTACCCTGGTCATGGATAAGTGAAGTGATCATTTCATAAGCGTCCAAAACGCACCCCAAGCTCTGCAAAATCTATGTCTGGTCTAACTGCAGCCCAACTTGACAGACGCAAACAGCACCTCTCTGGTAGAGGCTACAATCAGGCAACGTTATGTTGAAACTGCCATATTGATGCTTACCAAAGTAACACAAGCATACGGATCATAATTGCTGCATATAAGTTCACCAGGTGCATTTTTAATTAGCAGAGCACACAAACTAACATGCAGTAGCTGATAAGCGGTCATGACTTTGAATGTAATCTGTCGCACGAAAAATTAGTTTCGCGACCGGTGTGAAAGCTGCTTAAGGCGCCTGTATTCACTTCTTTGCATTGACTTTGAATGTAGGCTAATCTGTCCTGCAAAAAATTTGTTTCCTGTCTGATGTGAAAGCAGCTTTATGGATAGTGCGCAACAGCTAGAGAGAGCTTGGTTATGTTCTGGACATAATACAGGTTTTGCAGACCGTAAGGTCCGTTAGCGCTGGCAAGTTTCTTATGTGGCGCTTGCGAATTGATCACTTCTTCAGGAAAGAATTACCTATTTAATCTCCGCCTTTTCGGGTTTTTAATAGCCACATCAATTTTTAAAGGGAGATGAAATTATGTCAAGGTAGTGCAGAGAAATCATTTGTAAACCGGCAGAGCTTCTGCATTTCGCATTGCTTTCATGGTAGCACCAGAGTGCTTGCTCAGACATTTGTGAAGTATCTGGCTGATCCTGGTCATGGATAAGTAAAGTGATCACTAACTGTAGTGGCTACAATCGGACAATGTTATGATGAAACTTCCACATTGATGCTTACCAAAGTAACACAAGAATTCCTATCAATATTACTGCATAAACGTTAACCTGGAGCATTTTTAGTTAGCAGAGCACGCGAACCAACATGCAGTAGCTGATAAGCGGTCATGACTCTGAATGTAATCTGTAGCACAAAAAATTAGTTTCGTGTCCGGTGTGAAAGCTGCTTCAGGCGCCTATAACGCCTGTATTCGCGTCTTTGCATTGACTTTGAATATAGCTAATCTGTTGCGCGAAAAATTTGTTTCGTGTCTGGTGTGAAAGCTGCTTGACGTACCCATAATGTGTATTTGCGTCTTTGCATTGACTTTGAATGTAGGCTTGTCTGCAAAAAATTTGTTTCGTGTCTGATGAGAAAGCAACTTTATGGATAGGGCGCAACAGCTAGAGAGAGCTTGGTTATGTTCTGAACATAATTCAGGTTTTGCAGACCGTAAGGTCCGTTAGCGCCGGCAAGTTTCTTATATGGAGCTAGCGAATTGATCACTTCTACAGGAAAGAATTACCTATTTAATCTCTGCCTTTTCGGGTTTTTAATAGCCACAACAATTTTTAAAGGGGGATGAAATTATGTCAAGGTAGTGCAGAGAAATCATTTGTGAACCAGCAGAGCTTCTGAATTTCGCATTGCTTTCATGGTAGCACCAGAGAGCTTGCTCAGACATTTGTGAAGGATCCAGCTGATCCCGGTCATGGATAAGTGAAGCGATCACTAACTGTAGTGGCTACAATCGGGCCACATTATGTTGAAACTTCCACATTGATGCTGACCGAAGTAACACAAGCATACCTATCAGAATTACTGCATATACGTTAACCTGGAGCATTTTTAATAAGCACAACACGCAAACTAACATGCAGTAGCTGGTAACTGAGCGGTCATAACCACAGAGACCAAACCCTTGCAATACAGGTTTTACAGACAGCAAGTTCTGTTACTGTGAACAGTTGTAGCAAGCATCCAAATTACAAAAAAGTATTAAAAGTTATCTTCAAATGAGGTTTATTTTCACAGACCTTCAGTAGAATTTCCCCTGATATCACTCTTGCATATGTGGGACACAAACATTAGCAACAGTAGCAGCTGTGCTACAGCCACAATCAACTGGCTATCATGTCAGGGTGGCTCATGCAGTAAAAGCAACTTACAGCTTCTGTGTCTGTGAGTCACGGACAGTCGCGACAAAAAAAGGCTTTATCTTAAGATATTTTACAAAGCCTGTGTTTGAGGCTAGTTGTTAGCGCTAACTATCGTTAGTGGTCCTGCTAGCCACCCATAACACGTTAGCTTCACTGACATTACTTGCTGTTATATGGTTACTTACAGCTTGTGGCTCCAAGCGCTTGATTAATCCAACTGCTTCAGGTTTGCGAAGCAGCTGAAACGCTTATCCTGGGTCGAATTATTCTTTCTTAACAAAGCTGTCTATGGTGAAATACTGAGCACAAGCAGCTAACGTTTCCTTTGGCCGTGGCTGTTTGCTGCCATCAAACAAAGAAAAGGCTACCCACTGATTTCTGGTGGCATCGTCTTTTGGAAAGGAAATATTTGAATTAATTTGCGTCCAAAAGTAAACGGACAAGTAGCTTTGGGAGAGATACTAATAAAATCGCACCTCAAATGATCTGCGGTTCTTCTTTTGTATTTCCAAAACTGTAGACGCCACTAAGGCATAGCATGATCTGCCGTTGTTAGTGCCTGCTTAAAATAGCTTCCGGTGTGGGCAGGTCCAGTGCAGTGGTTGGCTCTGGCTAGGTCTGTACTAATTGGATGGCACAACCTGACGTCAGGTTTTACCCAGATCTCGTGAAAACATGCTCACAAAGTCACGTTCTTGGATTATGGCAAAATCCCTGTATCTTATGTTTAGAAACTTTTCAGAGGTTGAGCATGGACAACCAACATTATAACATTACTAAAATGTATTAAACGAAGAATCAGCATGTTAGGTCCCCTTTTAAAGCGTAAATGGATCACAAGCAATAGTTGGAGCCACTGACTGTGCATGGACGCCTTCCTGGACATTGCGGGGTTTGACTGAGAGTTTTCCCCCCGATAGACACTGCTCTCACGCTCAATTACCCTTGTGTGCCCTTGGATTAGCGCTGCTTCTACTGAAACTGTGTGCTTACACTCAGATCTGTCGATCTTCGGATGGGCTATCTGCAAATCATTTGTTCAGTAGTTCATTCGGTTACAAAACAAGTTCACAAGCTCCTTCCCTCTTGGGCTTCATGAACTTCCATTGCTTTTTTCACAAATTTGGAGTGAAAGGACAGTTCATATTAATACACCAGTGACTATACGTCTCTTTACCTTAATAGCTGGCTCCATACCATGGTAGCCGTGTAACGCGTCGACCGTCAGTTCTCTATATGCGAGTCTGTGGATGAATCGCAGAGGTAGACTAAGCTAAGAAAGGGACAGATTCATCCTGTCCGCTTGCATCCTGCTGCTGCAGAGGAGAGGCTTGCGAAATCCATATGTGACAGTAGAAGGGTCCTGTCACCGGAAGTGTCTCCTAATAAGTACATGCCCTGGCTACCTTGCCAACGAGCCTGGCTCTTTGGCGATGTGGTCAGCGCGCATGACTCTTACCTGGGAGTATGGAGGTTCAAGTCCCCGCCCGGGCCCTCCTTCGGCCTGCTACACATAGATCTGTGATTTTTCTTATTATACCATAAGGTCGCTTGTAATAATATGTTGTCACTGGCCATAGCCAGATGTTGACACAGTGATATGTTTCGGCCAATCAATGTGTTTTTCATGAACAGTCACATCGTTCAACGCAATGTTAATTAGCTTGCTAACTACTTTCTTGCAAGATGACAAATATTAAGAACAACCATTGCATAAAACTTGCTTCCAGTTCATTTAACTTGACCAGATTGCGATCAGTTTTGCATGTCTGTTTTAGGTGGTAACCCATGCTTGCAGCAGGATGTGTCTCTCTCCCACAGCTCAGTGCACCCCTGTGATTAATCCACGGAATTGCAGTGAGCCACACCAACTGGAAGCCGATGTGTTTGTTACCCGGCAACTCTTATATGTTGCAGCAACTAAAAAAGTAGTATGAACACTGATGTATTAATATAAAAGCAGTCCTTTTATTCCAAAGTCACGAAGAAAGCCACAAAAGTAACAACTTATGCAGCCCCGGTGGACAGGACCGTATGAACCTGCTTGAAAAAGATAGCTTGCCGATAATCTGTCCAACCGTTGATTAATTGAGTGTAGGCACACGGTTTGAGTGGAAGCAGGTATAATCCAAGCATACGCTGGGGCTGATTGAGTGTGAGCGCAGGATCACTGCAATTTTAGTCTAACGATGTGACCGTTCACAAAAAATACATTGATTGGCCGAAACATATCACTGTGTCGACATTTGGCTATTGCCAGTGACAACATATTATTACAAGCGACTTCACGGTATAAAAACAGAAATCAAAGATCTATGGATTTCGCTAGCCTTTCTTCTGCAGCAGCAGGATGCAAGCGAACAAGATGAATCTGTCCCTTTCTCAGCTCAGTCTACCTCAGCGATTCATCTCCAGACTCGCGTATAGAGAACTACGTATGAACTTGCTGTGTAACCGACTGAACTACTAAACAGATGATGCGCAGATAACCCGTCCGAAGATCGGCAGTGTAAGCACACAGTTTCAGTGGAAGCAGCACTAAACCAAGCGCACACAAGGGTAATTGAGTGCGAGAGCAGGATCTTTTGGAAACTTAAGCTATACGCTCAATCAAAATCTGCAATGTCCAGGGGGTCGTCCATGCACAGTCAGTGGCCCCGACTATGTAAGTTGGCATTTGTGCTTTGACATATAATTTCGTGCAACAGGAGTTTCCCTCTGATTGATAACCAACGAGATTGCTTGTATTTGTTAATATCCAATCCGTACCAAATTATGAGGGAAGTCCCGCCTTCTCACCGACCGGCCACACCCAACTACGGAGGGTGTTTTCTTTTTAATTTTGTTAGGAAAAGCGTGTAAGACCTCAAAATCAAAAATGCAAAGCGAGGCAGGGCAGTCTGTCACGAAAATGAAAAATAAAAGTGGCGAACTGTGTTTGCAATTTAAAAATGAGACAGATATTATGTCTGCTTCTTGAAAAAGAAAAAGCATTTCCAAGAATGTATTTGCTTTATGAGATTACCTTTTTCGATTTCGTCTTGTTAGTGATATTTCGGGGTATTTCTCGCAAATGAAAACAGTGCCTTCATGGACTTGAAAATGCAAACACAAAGTGGAGGATTACTTTAGTACTTTCCTGATGATACAAATACACGTGATTTCCGAGGATGTATTTGCTTTAAACGGGCGTTTTCATTTTCATTTTGTTAGTGATATTGCAGGGCACTTCTCTAAAATGCAAATGAGGAATGTATTTTCATTTTCCCTTTGGTATGAAAATTGCATACATGGACTTGAAAATGAAAATGCAAAGTAGAGGATTACATTTTCATCATGATACAAATAATGCACTTGTATCTTGAAAATGAAAGTGCATTTTTGACATTGCATTTTCATTTTAATTTTGTTAACTATATGCTTCCATATTCGGAAACCTCACCTTTCAATACATAATAACCTAAGCCTCTCACAGTTTACCCGATTAGCTACTGTTGCTCGAACTAATTGCTTGAATGACAGTCAGATAAATTTTTGATAGCACTGTAATACATTGCACCACAAAAGTATTTGGCGTTTTCTTTCAATAGGTCTTTATAAATTCATGTAGCTTGTGAAATGGCTGAAATTTGGGTAAATTGGTTTGCGAGGCTCATGGAGCAATACACCATGAGAATTTGTTCTATATTCTGAATGTAGTTACTGCTAAAGGGAGTTGTTAGGTACAATGCAGAGCTGAGTGACAATTATAAGAATGGTGAAAATAAATGCTGTGATGTCAGCGAAAGTTTTTAATTTTTTTCATTTATTTTGCCATTTTTACAATGCCATATCAATTATACTGTATAAATGTAAGCAATAGACATTCACTTTTTCATTATCATTTCTTATTATAGGTCATGTTATAGGTCTTGGTTGTTTAGTCGATAAATTGTTTGATTGTTTATCAGGTGAACTTAAACAAGAACAGCTTAAGGGCAACAGAGCAGTGAAGGGTGCGGTTACTGAAGGCCCTCAGAACACCTGAAGACACGCTGCTGGTCCTGATGTTCTCAGGCAATTTTGTTTATTAATACATTATAATAAAAAAAACTATAAGAATAATCCATTGGCCATCAAAGATGCAGCCTCTTCCTTAATGTGAGCTCAGGGCAACAAAATAATAGGCTAAATTTAGCTCATAGGCCAATGCTTTATGAAAGGTAAAGTGCTTAAGGACTTCTGTGCTACCTTTCTGGAACATTCGGTGATCTTATGTGTGCCTCATAATTGTTTAATGCTGAAATTAAATCAAAGACAAAGATCAGAAACATCTTAGTGCAATTTTGAATAAGGCTGATTGAATTGCACAAAATTGCTGGTCCAAATGAACAATTATTGTCTTACCATAAAGAGGGGAACCAGCGGCACCTGACGGTGTTGAGTGTTTTTGGTGTATATGAATTGTTATGACTGAGAACAAGTCAGCAATAGTTGTAGTAAAGGGATGTTCAGTGCCCGCCGAATTTTCAGTTCTGGCTACACTACTGCGTACACCCTATGATGATGAAATGTGCATCATCCAATCTACAGTGGATCTTCGCTCCCTCACAAATGCAGAAATCACATACTACATTGGCTTGAAGGGGGAAATGTTCTAGCAGGGATGCTAAAAGATGGGAGCCTACATTTCCCATCCCTCCCATGACTGCCTGAACCTTCTGCTGTTGCCACAGTGGAGGCACACCGGAGGCTGAAGGGTTGAATAATGCTGCAGTATGGAGGACAGAGAGCAGAGGACAGAGAGGTGGGAGAGTGGATGAGGAGCCCAAGAGAGCAGTGAAAGATAGTTTGGTGAATGCCAGATACTGACTGTCTGAGACCGATAGGTTTTGTGCTTGTGCTCTCCCATCCACCCCCTGGGCTTAACATCTTCCGAGGTTTTTTCATGGAGCGTTTGTTCCTTTCCTCTTCCTGGAGTGTTTGTTGTCTGTAGCCTACTCTGTGGGGGGTCAGACCTTGGTAATATGTGAGGCATATTGTGACAAATCCTTTGCAAAAGAATGCAGCACTTAGATAAAACTGGACTCATTAAGATACAGTGCGACGAGTAGAAAGTCTGAATTTGTCGGGGGAGGGGGGGGAGGGAAAGAGAAAGAGAGGGAAAGATGTATGCATGCATAGAGAGAGAGAGGTGGCTTTTCGGCACGAACAGCGCTTGGACTTGGGCGACGTTGCTTCTCATAAAAATGACAAAAACCCAAAGGACCCTCCCCACCACTCTGCCCAACCCCACCCCGCACTCGCCAGGACACCGAATGAAATCCCTGAGACGCTGTCTGGGCTGTTGCTCCAGAGAAACCCTTTGCATTTTTTTTGATAATCACTTAACTGTGCTATTTCTGTCGTGATTTAGGTCGACTGCGGCGCGCTGCTAAGAAGCACCGAGAGAATTTGATCTGTTGTAATATTTTCCGGGTACATATATATTTATTTATTTCGCCTTACTAGTGGAGTTGGGTTCCATCAGTATACAGCACCGCGGGGGGCAGGGAAATTGACTGGAGGAGTGAGCGAAAGAGAGAGCGAGAGGAGAAGGCAGATTTGCAATATTGAGGCTTTTTGCTCGAGGCTCCTTGGGATGGAGGCGTTCTGCTCAAGTGATGCCATCAAGCTTCCCGAGTGTGAAGGAGCATGCTGTGCAGGAGCCGCCCGACCGTACAGCCCAAACTCTGCAGGAGCTGCCCAACTGTACAGCCCAAACTCAGCAGGAGCCGCCCGACCGTACAGCCCAAACTCAGCAGGAGCCGCCTGACCGTACAGCCCAAACTCTCCAGGACCCCCCCGACCGCACAGCCAAAACTCTGCTGGAGCCGCCCAACTGTACAGCCCAAACTCTACACGAGCCCCTCGACGGCAAACTCTGCAGGACCCCCCCAACCGTACAGCAAAAACTCTGCAGGAGCCCCCCGACCGTACAGCCCAAACTCTGCAGGAGCCCCCCGACCGTACTGCCCATACTCTGCAGGAGCCACCCGACCATACAGCCCAAACTCTGCTGGAGCCCCCTGGCCGTTCAGCCCAAATTCTGCAGGAGCCGCCTGACTGTACAGCCCAAACTCTGTAACCCCCCGACCGTACAGCCCAAACTCTGAAGGAGCCCCCTGATCGTACAGCCCAAACTCTGCAGGAGCCCTTCGCCCCATCCTGCCCCGCCCCGCCATGCCACACTCTCCTTGCGTCTGCCTCGCTCAAAATCTGCCCAGTTAGGTTAGACGACAATGATTATTGTGTTACCTAATCGTTGAGAAGCAGCACCTGTTAAGTGTGGAGCTGTTGTGTTCCGTGGTCTGAGTGTCTGGTTAGTCAATTTTAGGTTTCTATTATTTTGGTATGTCAGTTTTTTAGTCCATGTCTTAGTGTTCACTTTTCATTCCTCTCCCGTGTAGTCCAGTCCACGTTTTACCCATGTACTGTCTTTGCTTTCTCCCTGGTCACGTCATTGTTTGTAGCAGTTTCTGTCTTAATTGATTGTGACACTATTTCGGGTAATTTAGTGGATTCTGGGTTTCATCCTTCCTTGTTCTCGTTTACTAGTTTCCCCTTGCTTTTCTATACATACTAACATTACTAACAGTTTGTTGTTTTCTAAAATTACTAACCAAACTAACCTTGTATATAATACTAATCTACTAAAGAGCACCCGGGATTGTATAGCTGCACTTACTAATTGACTAATTATCTCTCAGCAGTCGCTCTGTTCTAGTCTCCGCCCCTCGCTTTACTGTTCATTGACTTTGCTGAAGTTTCCTGCAGAATCTCTGCATTCTTTTAATCTATTCTGGCTCTTTCTGTACACTTAGGAGTCTTTTTTATCCAGTTTATTTATCCCATCTTTGGGATTGTCTTGTGATCCTTGTCTGTGTGTTCATGTTTATCTGTTTTCATGCAATTGGTTTCCCTCATGTTCCACCCTTTGTTAATTAGATTAAGTGTCAACACCTGTGTCTGTGTGCCCCTGCCCTATAAATCCGAGCAGTTTCTGCACGCGTGCAGATCTGACTTCTCTTCACTCACGCCCACCCACATCTCCTCTTCCTCCCTCACCCTCACCCTCACCCTCACCCTCACCCTCACCCTCACCCTCACCCTCACCCTCACCCTCACCCCCGGTCCTGAGCACCAGCCGCCCTCCCGGTCCTGAGCACCAGCCGCCCTGCCATTGTTCCGAGCACCAGCCGCCCTGCCATTGTTCCGAGCCCCAGCGTTCCTGCCTGCCCTTAGCCCTGTGTCCTGTCTGTCCCCCTCCTGATGTTCTCCCTTACCCTTTTCCTGGCCAGCTGCGCTACCCGAGTTAGCCATCTGCCAGCTGTGCCGAATGTCTTGTCCTGTGAGTATTCCCGAGCTTCCCGAGTCCCGGTTCTGCGGCTGTTCCTGTTCCCGAGTTTGCCCCCTGGTGTTTGTTCTGAGTCAGCCCCTTGGTATTTGTTAAAGTTTTGGATTCTGAGTTCTCCTTTTTCAGTGCGAGGCACGGTGTTTTTGTTGGCCGGAGGGCCCCCTTTTCCCCCAGGTTTATTTCTGTGTTTATTTTAATAAATATCTTTTTGGATCCCCGCATCTGGCGTCTCACTCCCCTTTTGTGTCTCCCTCCTGTTTCCAGTAAGGTATTTCGAGGTTTTCCGAGTTCCCTTGTGTTTTTTCCCCCGTGTATCCTTAACAGGAGCGCTCTCAGAATGAATCTTTTGTTAATTATGAAAATGACTGAGAACAGGTCAGGACTAATAATTGTTTAAAACAGAAGTTTTGTGCAGCCCAATTCTCTGTTCTTGTTCAACAACTGTAATTAATTTAGCCCACAATTTAATCGCTGTTAGATCACACATGGAGAGAAACCGTGTCTTCGGTTTCCAGTTACGATCATTGGAAAAGGCGTCAATAAAGGAAAATGATTGAGAACTACAAATTGCAGTCATAAAGGGACGTGTTTTGGCCCCCCCGCTGGCTACGCCACTGACTTTAATCCTCTTATGTTCAAATTAATAAACTATTTCTGGTTTGAGGCCAGTTTCTTCCACATAATGTAAAACTGCATACGATGTTGGCCCCTGTAAGTGTTGCCCAATCTCCTCTTAGCTCATGACTTTCAACTGACCATTATAATAACCAGGTAAAGCATTGATTTTTCATGATAATAACAAAATGAATGAGACCAAATGTGATATGAAGTATTAGGCAACACTGCAAAAACAAGATCAAAATTATGGTTTTATGTAATTTATCCTGGGGTCAAAATGCCCCAAAGAAAACTGAAGCTAACAGCATCCGTACAGAACATGCTGTAAAATAATTTTTTTTAGTTGAATTCATGTTTTACCTGTAGTTAGGGAAGAAAATAAATCTGAAAAAAGTATGTTAACCATGTTTTTAGAGACATTGAACATTGAGTCAGATCAAATTGACTCAGAACATAATAGGAGGGTTAACAGTAATCATTTGTACTCATTGCGACGCTGATATTCTTTCTGATCACTGTAAGAAGTCAAACTTAAAGTGAGGCAACAAGCTGCACAGCATTTTGAGTTTTCTCAACTTGTTTGCAAGTTTGCCAAAACTCGAAGTCCATCCAACTCAAATTCTGTGCAGCTGGTTGCCATATTTCTTTAAGTTGAGTTGAATTTCTATTTTTTTGCAGTGTGTATGGGCACAAAATAAGTGTCATCATGGATGAAAAATGTGCCTCAGTCCGATGCCCCACCTGGCAACCACTGTCAGTGTTTACATGCTGAAGCTCGAGAACATCAGCACAGTCAGTTACGTCACTGACTCCTCCCCCAACCACAGTGTTATAACACAACTCACCGTTTGTGTTTCTTTCATAACGTTGGTAATATGCCTGTATGTGCACCCAGTATCTCATTTAATCTCCAGATAAACTGTTATAGTAATAAAGCTCTTAATATGGAGGTGCAGAAGCGAGAGACAAAAGCAGTATTCCCCCACCCTCTCCTGGAAGCCAACCTTTCCTGCATGTTTTAGATCTCTCCCTGCTGCAGCACAGGTGATTCAAATCATCAGGTTGTCATCAATCAGCTTTAGGGTGTGATTAACGAGCTGATCATTTGAATCACTTGTGCTGGAGCAGGGAGAGATCTAAAACATGCAGGACAGATGGGCCTCCGGGAGAGCGTTGGGGAATGCTGGACTAAAGGGCCTGATACTTGTCAGTTAGACTCACACTGGCCCTCATTTATCAAACTTGCGTAGGAACTGGTGTAGATTCTGGTGTAAATATCAGCGTTCGCCAGGTGTCACGTCTGATTTACCAAAAGTGTGTACGTCGCTGATTTCGATGTAGAACTGGCAAGGCATTGATAAATCTGGCGGCAGAAACCATCGTAATTTACATAACACGCCCCTATAAATTCATGCTCCAGGAGGCATAGATCGACATGGAATCTCGAAAGACGGCAAAGAAGAAAGAACTTCATTGAGGAGGAAATATCGCCGGCCTGCTGATACAACCTCGTATCTACAATTTGATAAGAAACAAAAACTTGTATGTCCACGACAATAACATAAACATCGCAAAGTACAAAATTTCATTGATTGGATACATTGGAAAAATAGTCATCCTACCCAAACCCAGCTCAACTGCTTTCTTACATGCAAAATTTTACTTTTTTTTTGTTCTCCTGTAAAGTCTATCATTTTGAAGATACAAGGTTTTATCAGCAGGCTGATGATAGATGGAGAAAAACAAAATAATTTTATTTGGAAGTCTAAAGAGCGGCATAAAGGGAGAAGGCTGCAGTTTGGAAAACTATTGCTGCTGCAGTAAACACCACTGGGGAGGAAAACCAGAGAGCAGCAGAGGTTTGATTTAATTCATTAATTTATCGAAGTTATTTAAATGCGTCCAAGCACAAAAATTGACCAAAATTCTTGTTAGACACACTTATTATTGTGGCAAAGATGCACATTCCTCCATTGCCCACACTAAGTGTGTCCAAAGCTAAAAAAATTTTATCGGCCAAACTTATTTTAAGTGGTACTTTCTAATCGCCTCTGGAATGGTCATCAACTGGCGCACTTACAAGTGTGGTCAAGAGAAAACTTCAGCAATGGCCACACGTATAAGTGCGAATAACATCGGCCTTAATAAATTCAATTTATAGATCCATGATATTTCATGTTATGTAGCCTACAAAATTGACAATTCAAATGCTTTACATGTAGGTTAAAAAAGTGGTCCGATTTTAAGATCGCCACCAAAAAACGGGTTGCGGCGCTTAGGCTCAGCAGCGCACGGACCGGTGGAAGCCAACCAAACTCCAACCTCCAGCTGTCACCGTTCGAGGAGCGGATGAGTCCCCACCGCCTTGATCGGAGCTGCATCAGGGTAATTGTTAAAATACAGTCTGCAGAGATCACTCTTCAATGTACTTTTAATAGTATTAGGGGAGCTCCGCTGCGAAAGTAACTCTGGACGAAAGTAATACGCCGATTTACTGCCAGCCATTCGCACTTCGATGTGCTAGGTCATACTAGGTCAGCACGTGCAGCTCGCGCCCCTCTCCAGATCCGCAAACATTCTTGAGGCAGTCTAGCTCGCGGCACAAGACCGAGAAGACCGTTTTCCACAGCGGCGAGTAAATTCAGACAAATGGTAATCTTTTTCGATTTGAAGATTGTCTTTATCGCTCCATGTGTCATATTTACGATGAAATGATAGGTGATTTCGTTCCGTAACATATGGTGAAGTTTGAAATGTCAGAATTTTGGTCAGAAAATGCCGAGTTAGGTTCAGAACTACTCAGAGAGGAAAGGTTGACCCGGAGGTTTACGCAAGGGCCTTTTTTGATGTCCGAAGAGGCGATAGTATAAGGAGGGCACCAGCGGTGCATGGCGTTTGTCATGTCACCCTGTTGAGGTACTTCAAGAGGAGGGCAGAGGGAAGAGGGCAGTAGACCAGGGCCCCGGGGTACAGGGCTCACATCAAAGTATTCACAGAGGAACAGGAGAAGAGACTGCAGGCATATATAAAGAAAGCAGCCGATATATATTTTGGCCTGAGTCCGAAAGAGGTGCGAGTAACACCGCAGACAGAGCTACACAACTACCGCCATATAGCAAGCACCTCTGCTCCGGATCTGCCCCGACTCTGAACCGGATCAGCTGGAGGCAGGGCACATCTGGGGCAGATCCGGAGCGGAGGTGCTTGCTATCTGGGAATTAACCTCTTTTTTTATGGTTTTTTTAGGTGCGAAAGTTTGCATATGAGCCGGCGGAAAATATTGGCCCCAAAACTCCATGTTCATGGAAAAAAAACCAGATGGCAGGGAAGGATTGGCTCACCTCCTTCCTCGAGTGCAACAAAACCCTGTCCATCCGTCGACCTCAAGCCACCAGCATGTCCCGTTTCACCAGCTTCAACAAGACAAACGTAACCGCGTTTTTTAACAAGCTAAAGACTGTCCTCACTCGCTATAATTTTGAGGCAAATGACTTCTGGAAATGGATGAAACAGGTAAAAATTTATATTTAGATAAATTTAAAAGCAACAGTGATTCACACCACAATTCATTTCACTCATTATTTCAGGTACCACAACGGTTCAAGTGCCAGACAAAGTCATTGCCACTAAGGGCCAGCGCCAGGTCGGTGCTATGACCTTCGCGGAAAGAGGGACATTGGTGACCGTTACCTTTGCTGCCAACGCACAAGGCAACTTTGTTTCCCCTTACTAAATCTTCCCAAGGAAGAAGTTCCATGACCACTTCATCTGGGATGGTCCCCCTGGCTGCACTGGTTCTGCCAGTGGATCGGGGTGGATGGAGGAGACTGATTTTTTTGGCCTTTTTACAGCATTTTGCAAGACACACCTTTGTGACCCCGGAGTCAAAGTTGCTGCTACTCTTAGACAATCATGCATCACACCTCTCTGTGGTAGCTATTGACTTTTGCAAGTCACAGGGCATTGTACTCCTGTGTTTTCCATCCCACAGCTCCCATCGTCTTCAGCCGCTGGACCAAAGTGTTTTTGGCCCTCTGAAGCGCTACATTAACAGTGCAGCAGACAATTGGATGCAAATGAACCCTGGAAGAACTTTGACCATCTACAACATCCCAAGTCTTGTGGCTAAAGCTCTGCCTCAAGCTGCAACACCAAGCACCATTTCATCTGGGTTCGACTGTAGCGGTATCTGGCCCTTGAATCCAGATATTTTCAGTGAAGCAGACTTTACTCCAGCTTTTGTGATTGACCGTCCTACCCCAGCACCAGAACCAGCTCCATCCCCAGTGCCAGCGCCGGCTCCATCACCAGTGCCCCCCCTCATCACCAGCTCCATCGCCAGCGCCTGCTCCCTTGAGACACCAACCTAGCCCGAGCCCATTGGAGCTGCATCTCCATGAGTCAGCCAGTCCTGTAGATGGTGAGAGTTTGTGTCTCTGTGTGTGTGTCTTTAAATGTGCATGTTGAGTATTGCCAAGCATTTTTTTTCCCATATCATATATCCAGGTATGCTAGTGGTTCCAGGAACATCTAGTGGCACGGCAGTATGGAGGTTCAGCCCAGAAAAGGTTTGCCCATATCCAAAGGCTGGCTCGAGGAAAGAAAATAAAAGGAGTGGCAGAAAGAGGTGAGCATAGTGTCTTTTTTAACTCGTCTTGATTCTCTTGCTTGTATAAAAACAAGCTGATTCTGACTATAATCTCATTGAATGTTGCAGGTCAACAGCGATACTGACCGACACCCCTGTGAAAGCTGCTTTGGAGGGGGAGAGTCGGCAGAGGGGCCAGAGAAAACAGTCCTCTTCAAACCTTCCAAAGAAAACGAGGCTTAGTGGACATACTGCAACCACAGTTTCTCAGGGCAACGATGATGAGTGTGTTTGTGGGGAGACATTTGCCTCATCTTTGCCTTGAGAAGTGTGGGCGCGGTGCATCTTTCGTCTGCTGTGGGCGCATGAGGAATGCACTGAGGGTGCCACTCATTATATATGTCACAGCTGTGATGAGTAATTTCATCCCAGATAGCAAGCTCCTCCACTTCGGATCTGCCCCGGCTCTGAGCCGGATCAGCTGGAGCCGGGGCAGAACCGGACCGGAGGTGCTTGCTATCTGGGATAATTTTTATAAATAGACCTTGCACATTAAACATATTCACGTTCACTTTTGGAACATTTGCAGCCTATTAAAATGTTTAAAACGAATGTCTGGCTGTTTTTGCTCTTGTATTAACGACATGAATGTAAAAAGATTCCTGTAAATTTGATCACGTTACTTTTGCCCTGCCTGTGCATTACTTTCATCCTGGCTGGATGGATGGAAAGAAGCAACCAGCAACTTCCATTCGACGTCAAACTATGCCGAAGTCAATATACAGCGCCCTCCATAATTATTTGCACCCCTGGTTAAGATGTGTTCTTAAGCTTCTAATAAATTCAGTTTTTTTCTAAATAATTTAGGACCACGATGAAAAAATAGGAAAATCTAACCTTTAATTCAAGTGCATTTATTCAGTGGGAAAAAAAATCCCACATTAAGAAATAATTATTTTACATTAAATCATGTGTGCCACAATTATTAGCACCCCTGATCTTACAACCCCCTTTTGCCAACAAAACAGCACCTAATCTTTTCCTATAATGTTTCACAAGATGGGAGAATTCAGAAAGAGGGGTCTTCGACCATTCCTCTTTGCACAATCTCTCTAAAACATCCAGGACCGGGGTCTACAGGTTTTCAATGGGGTTGAGGTCTGGGGACTGAGATGGCCATGGGAGGAGCTTGATTCTATGTCTGGTGAACCATTTCTGTGTAGATTTGGCCACATTTTTAGGGTCATTATCTTGCTGAAAGACCCATTGACGATCCATCTTCAGCTTTCGGGCAGAGGCCACCAGATTTTGATTTAAGCGAGCTGCACTCGTTCCTGCAGGTTGTTCGCTGTTTTCAGATTTGCGTACACCTGGTCAGGGCTGGCGTGAGATTTTTGCAGACCATTCGCTCACGTTCAGATTGATAAATGCTGATTATTGCGAGAGATTTGGCGTACGCCCATTTTTTTAGTGTATTCAAGTTTGACAAATGAGGGCCACTAACTCTAAGAGTTATCTCATATCCATTGCAATCCAATACTGACCAAAATGAAAAACAGTAGCCTAACTCCATCTAACTTAAACCTACTTTCACTGTTGGCTTGCTGTCTGCAACCCACTTAACTATAAACCTGCACTCACTGTAACCCAGTAATAACTAAAACCCAACACTAAAGCTGCTTGCACACCGTACGCGAAACAAATTTTTCGCGTGACAGATTACATTCAAAGTCAATGCAAATACGCAGCTTTGCATTGACTTTGAATGTAATCTGTCGGGCAAAAAATTTGTTTTGCGTCCAGTGTGCCAGCGGCTTAACTGTAACCCCACACTCAGCATAACACAAAAGAGCTGCAGCCGTGCTCTTCACCGTGCTGCATGTCATTTTCTCATCCACTGACTGCTGCTGT
Organism: Gymnothorax reevesii; assembly: GCA_029721435.1. NCBI lineage: Eukaryota > Metazoa > Chordata > Actinopteri > Anguilliformes > Muraenidae > Gymnothorax > Gymnothorax reevesii. The sequence goes on along the minus strand of CM056587.1, from coordinate 42,961,974 downwards.
AATTTCAGCTTGGATGGCAGGTCTCTGTTCTTCAGCATGTTGAGGATTTGTACCCCGGTGAAGATGAATACTGTACGCCAGCGAGGTGAGATATGGCAGGATGGGCAGGTGCAAAAACGTTCCATTGACCTGACACTCTGGAGTCTACTTGTTTTCCTTTTGACTTGAGAACGTGTACCTTCACTCTCACATTCACTGCTTGATTAAAAGTTGTTTTAAATACTGTGTTCATTGTGGAGAGGTGTGGCTTCTCCACAATGGAGAGGCTTCTTGGAGAGGTGTGTGTCATGTCCATTTTAGTCTCTCCTGGAGAATCATTTTCATGGGCCACACAGTTTCTTTCAATAAATTCCTGCAGTGCACCTATTGCATAGAACATTGAATGTTTAAACAGTGTATCACATTTATAGAGTGATATTCATCGTAAAATCTCCCTAAAAAGCGTTTGAAATTTGTGTTAGATGCTCACTACCATTGCAGTGGACAAGATTCATCCCTCTTGTGTTCCAACTCCTTCATTTCCAGTGTTCCCTTGCCAAAAGGAAAAAAGAAAGAAACATTCTGCATCTTACCCCCTTTTTAATTGAAATGCAAACTACATCATTGAACTGGCAGTAGTCCCCAGCCAAGCAGATAAGGGCTTTAGCTGCGTGTGTGGCTATCAGCTTGGTCATGTGTGTAATTGCCTTACACAGTTACCGAACCTCAGATGCTCCAATGTAAACAGGGGCAAGCGGCAGCTTCACAAAGTGCTGCTCCCTCAATGGCTCTTTAATTTCTGCTAAGTTTTGTCGATAACCGTTGGGAAAATGGGGCCAGAACTGAACTGTGCCCTGGAATAGAGATGAGCAGGAAAAGATGAGAGAGAGCTAGAGAGAGATGTACACACAACCGTAGCTCAACATAGCGCTGGTTTAGGCACAGAAATGTGATAGCCATAATTAAAGAATTTCAGTCCCAGATTGAAATATACTCAGAATCTTCTGTTACTGTATGCTGTGTGAATTTAGTAGTGCAATGTAGTTAAGTTCAACTGCTAGGCCTGTAATAAAGTTAAATTTAGGCAAATACTACTTGTAAATGTTAATGAGAATCATTAACTCTTAAAATGCTTCATTTTTACTCACCTTTCCCTCCAAAAGTAAGTCATTCATTAGGTAGTCAACAAATGACCTTCAGAGGGACTCACAGGTATCTGTGAACCCTTCTGAAGGTCATTGCCAACTAAAAAGTGACAAAAATTGTTCACTTTATGAAGGTGCAAATCTGAAATTTAGCTTTTTTATACTTTGCGCCTTGCAAGACTCATTGTTTTTACAACCGTAATGTTTTTTATAACATTTGTTGCTATCAATTGGCACCTGTTTAATGGACTGTTATACAGCGAGTGCGCTTCAGTAAGTAAGCATGTTTGAACAAAACAGCATTTAAAGTGGGCTGAGACGAAGGCAGAGAGAGACGGAGAGAGAGACTGACAGAGAGTGCATGGATCAGTTGCTGAGACAGCCCGACTCATTAATGGCATTGATTGGTTTCAAGGCCACAGTGGAGATGCAGATCACGCTGGCGCGGCATCCCTTGCTGACCTTAACCTTGAGAAAATACTCAGGTCACCAGGGTAACCGGGGTCGCTGGGCTCCTGACCCCAACCCCTAACCTCTGACCTTTCACTTCAATGAATTGGAGGATATGATACGGGGGAGGGAGTGTTTTTGGAAAAGGTGGGGTGTTATAGGACCAGTCATCAAATGAGAATGGACATCTGTCTCAAAATTCCACCTTGCAGAGCTGAAAATGTGGATTGCAGTGTGTCAATAACATTTGCCAGGGACAGTTCTTCCTGCTTCTAGAAGATAGTGCTCACCGGAGACGTTTCTGACGTGTATTCAGCCGAGAGACGGTGGTACAATCAGCTGGGTGCTGGAGCGATGCCCGCCCCTCCCGACTGCTAACTGCTCAGCCGCATCGATTGCGTTGTTAAATTGCACACACTCCCTCCGCACGGTGTCGGGGTTCGAGCGTGGGGGGCCAGAGGTGAGCTGCGCCACTCTGTCGGTGCTCTAATGGTAATTGCCTTCGATCCTTGGCTCTAAAGACGGGTGATTTACGGGGTTACTACCCGCCAAAGGCCACTGCAAAATATTTAGGGAAGAAAAATGAGGTGCAATTTTTCACGGGGCTGGCAGAGGGTGGAGGGACGCTGGGGCTGGGGGTCATTAATACAGATAATTGGAGAATCGGTTGCTGGACGTCCTTGCTGATCATTTTTTATGGAGCGCTTGGTGGGGCTTGGTGGCATCGCTGTGTCCTCAGTAACTCACAGGAAAGTGAGGAACAGGGCCCTCACAGGAGGCCTTACTGAGGAATGGCTGGGATAGAGCATAAAGAATTTCCTTTTCGAACAGAAACAAGTCATAATTCCCCATAACATATCACTGAAGGGAGTGTAATCATGCATCCCTGTTATACATTGCAGAGGAGTGTGTTGCATCCATTCCTGTACACATTACATTATCATTCATACCTGTTATCCATTGCTTAAGTTTGTGTAATCATCCATCCCTGTCACACATTACTGAAGAGCAACAACAAGGCAAAAAGAAACACAAAACTTAAAATTATGAAGTTGTTTATGAAACATGTAGGCCTACTGCAGTGTTTTGTGTAGCAGAGGCCAGCTATGACCAGCTAATAACACAGCTCAGACCAATTTAAACCAGCTAAGACTTCTAGCTGCTAGAATTCTAAACTGGTTTAAGATGGTCTGAGCTGCGTTACTAGCTGGTATAGATGTTTAAAGCTGGTCCCTATAGCTTGATGAAGGTGGTCAAAGCTGGTTAAGCTGGTGTTGTCAGGTGGAGTCAGTTGGTGAAGTGCTGGTCGACCAACTAAAACTTTCCAAAACACAGCGTAAACCAGCTTGACCAGCCTAGACTGGTCAAAGCTGGAATTTTCAGCTGGTCGCACCAAATTGCGCACCACTTTATGAACTGGTCACGAGGTACGGCCGTGTTCTGACAAATTTTGCTACCTATCAAAATATGCTACCTCACCGTTCTGCGCTTGCGCAAAACTGAAATCTCGGACTGTTTCCTCGCTCATATGTTAAGTATCTTCAAAAATCATAAATAGATTTATTTTCAGAGTGCATTTCGACCTGTAAGTGTACATACATTTGCATGGAGATGCTGAGTTTTCCTGAAAATACAGAAATTAGATAATAGTGGCATATATGGGCATATATCTTAAAACAAACTCATCCAACTCATTATAACATCTGCTTTTGTTATAATAAGCTGACAAATAACAAAGATACTACTGTAACCTGATTCGTATTGCAATATCAAGGCGCATACAAAGACATTAGGATCGCTTTGCATTACGGTAGCATTTTTTGACAAGGGAGCAAAATTTGACAGAACAGGGGCTCTCTACCCTCAGTGTAGTGTATTTTGATATCAATGATATCAATCTGCGGTAGGTGTTTGAAAACATTTTGCTCATTATTCAACTCCACCACGGAGAAATTCGGTGCATGCGAGGATGTTTTATATTTCACTGGATATACAATTGAAAAATGGCCGCCCATTGAGTTCAGTGGAAATTGCTCAATGGCGCAGCACGCCGACATGGGGGCCAAGCTTCCAGACCAACACGGACATGCGCGGTGTGACTTTTTGCTCGCACATGCGTAGCTTGGGGCTCATGAACGCGCTGGTATCCGAGGTGTCCATGGCAACGGCTCGCGCTGGAGGAACTCCGACACAGGGTGCGTGTTCACGATCACTTTTCTCCCGAAATGGAATCCTGACCACTGCAGACTGCACCCTGATGTAAATATGAGCGGAAAGAAGGAAAAAAAAAAAAAACATAGCCGCCGGTAAAGGTTTAATCATAGTTTGAGATAGAATTTTAAAACGCAAATTCAACTAAATCTGAATGAAATATTCTTATTAAATACTTTGTTCTTTACATAGTTGAATGTGCTGACAACAAAATCACACAAAAATTATCAATGTAAATCGAATTTTTTAACCCATGGAGGTCTGGATTTGGAGTCACACTCAAAATTAAAGTGGAAAGAACACATTACAGGCTCAACTTTGATGTAATGTCCTTAAAACAAGTCAAAGTGAGGCTCAGTAGTGTGTGTGTGGCCTCCATGTGCCTGTATGATTTCAACTAAAGATTGTTGGCAAAATAGTTGACTTGCTGTTGCGTAACGTGACATTGCTCATGGGTGCGTTTCCAAAAATCAAAGATGCTAACTTCCATAGTTGGAACCATTGACTGTGAATGGACGAACTACGTAAGTTGCTGCAACTACGCTTTTGGGAAGTGCGCCCCAGGCTTGTGTCCTCTTTAGTTCAAAAATGAAAAACCACATTAATGGAGTCAGACTTGCTCGTCTGGGTGCGAATTCCACTACCTTCTCCGGATTCAAGACAATAAACCGAACACACAATGCACTGGTCGTGCCTTAAAAACCGATATGTTTTAAAGTCAGGAGCCTTAAACTTTAGTCAATTCTGGCAAGCTAATTTAATTTTAGCTAATGTAACTTATAACCATTCCGTGGAGTATAGTAAACTGTGGGTCTACCACCTGTGTCTCAACTTTTGAGACCTGTTGCAGCCAGAAAATTTGAAAGAAGCTCATTTTGTGGATTAAAATGTAAAATGTCTCAGTTTAAACATTTGAATTGTAATCTATGTTCTATTGTGAGTGACATCGGCTCATATGATCAGAAAGTCATTGCATTTTGATTTTATTCACAATTTACACTTCATCCGAACAATTTTGGAATTGGGTTTGTACATCTACTCTATCTTCGTCTCATGCTCAACTGATGCATTTTTTAGGACTCGTAGACATTATCTTCGTTCAGATGAAAATCAGCCACACCGTTGAATCTGCTTGCATCACTCCCGTTGATCTCTCATGCTGCTCATGAACATTAGATGTTGAGATTTCATATACTCTGATGTTTCCACCTATCAAAAACTTTGATCTAATAAAGGCTGTAACACAAATAATGAGTATGTATGTTCAGTGCTTGTTCGGATCATGCACAAAAAAGTTATAATTTTGGATCTCATTGTTATGATTCTGCCTGTCTGCCATGTTTCTGTTCTGCCTTGCCATGTCCATGATCTGCTTTGCCATGTCCGTGATCTGTTTACCATGTTTTTATATTCTGTCTGATTTGGATTTGGATCTTTGCTATGTCTGACTATACCTTGGATTATGTATTGTGATTTGGTTACTTAGATTTGTTCATGTATTGTCTAGTTTAGTTTTTCCATGTTTTGTATTTTTCCATATTCCTTTCCTACAGTTATATTCCGGTCCTTGTTTTTGGTTTTGCCATGCATTGCACTTTGTCTCCCCCTGTCTGGTCTCTTGTCTTGTTTCTACCCACAGCCCCGGTATTGCGTGCCACTCTTTTGGGTGATTTAATGGTTTCTGGATATCAACCATTCCTTCCAGTCTCGTTTACTTCTTTTGCCTTGCTTTTCTATTTTAATAACCAATACTAACAGTTTGTTGTTTTTCGCTAGTTACTAATCCAAACCAACATTGTATATAATACTAACTTATTAACGAGTACTAGGGATTGTAAAGCTGCACTTACTAATTGATTAACAAGCTCTCAGCACTCGCCCTGTTCTAGTCTCCGCCTCTTGTCTTTTCCTAATCTTCGCTGCTGCATTTCTGTGGATCCTCCACACCTGCTCATGCTGTCCTTTCTCTCATTATCTTTGCACGTTAGAACTCCTTGACCGGAGCCGTATATCCGTCTATAGGATTGTCTCGTGATCCCTGTCCGCATTTTGGCTTTTGCCTATTTCATGTGATTAGGTTCTCTCTCATGTTCCCTCCTTTGTAATTAGTCTTACTTCCTGCACCTGTTTTCTGTTAAGCGTGTGAGTCTTTTCACAGCATTCCCTTGTCAGAACGTTTCTCTCAGTTTGCTTGTGCGATGCTTTTTCTCGCCTTGTACTCTCAGTGATTCTCTTCTGACTGGACCGTCCCTTTTTTCGATTTTTGGCTTTGTGTTTTTGGATTATTGTTGCATCTGTGTTTTTGACCCATTTATTCTTCATTGCTTCTCTGACATACCTGTGCCTGTGTACCAAACCTATTTTTGCCCAACCACGAGTACTGTGATTGCTGCCCTGGTTTTCATCTCTGTTTTTTCCCAACTGGATTGTGATTTTTGAATAGTGGACTTTGTACCTTTGCCTTCTGCCCTGCGGGGGATTTACCCCTTGATCAATAAAATCAGATCTACTGCATTGCTTGGTTCTCGGGACTGGTTCCTGAGCGTATCATCACACTCATCTGTAAAATTGCTGAAAAGTTTAGTCATCAAGTATGAAGGTCTGTAACTAATGTAAGAACTAGAAAAGCACTCAGAGAGCGCAGACCTCCGCCAGGGGGCAGCAAACCCAAAAGCACGGCGATCGGAACTCCAGCCCATTGATAAGACTTGAAATCTTGAACTTTGGCGTATATCTCAGCAGTACTTTGGCCTAGATATGCCAAAATTTAAACAGCTGTTCTTTGACTTAATACCCACCTACTCTGAAAATTTCATCGAAATCTGGCCATAGGTTTTTGAGTTATGTTGTACACAAACAAACCAACAAACAAACGGCACCAAAAACATAACCTCCTTTTCGGAGGTAATAAAGAGTGGTTAATAAATGGTGTGCTTAGCAGTGTTCAAACTGAATTTAAGCAGTGCTGTAAGTGCACTCATATAGACATTACGTTAGATGCTACTCAGCTGACACATGCATAACGCATCAAAATAGAGTAATGTGAATTGGTGCTATTCAAAGTAATGGAAATATACAACTCAGTTCATGGATATACCCATGTCATTTTAATATGAAAAAGTAATGTAATTGTTGGCTGCGTACATAGTTCTAGGATATCACAACAGCGCCCTTGTCTGGAGACGCCGTGGAGAACATTCTGCTGCCTGCAACATCCTCCAGCATGACCGGTTTGGCAATGGGTCAGTAATGGTGTGGTGTGGCATTTCTTTGGGGGGCCACACAGCCCTCCATTTGCTCGCCAGATGTAGCCTGACTGCCATTAGGTACCGAGAGGAGATCCTCCAACCCCTTGTGAGACCATATGCTGGTGCGGTTGGCCCTGGGTTCCTCCTAATGCAAGACAATGCTAGACCTCATGTGGCTGGAGTGTGTCAGCAGTTCCTGCAAGACGAAGGCATTGATGCTATGGACTGGCCCGCCTGTTCCCCAGACCTGAATCCAATTGAGCACATCTGGGACATCATGTCTCGCTCCATCCACCAACCCCACGTTGCACCACAAACTGTCCAGGAGTTGGCAGATGCTTTAGTCCAGGTATGGGAGGAGAGCCCTCAGGAGACCATCCGCCACCTCATCAGGTGCATGCCCAGGCATTGTAGGGAGGTCATACAGGCACATGGAGGCCACACACACACACACTACTGAGCCTCACTTTGACTTGTTTTAAGGACATTACATCAAAGTTGGATCAGCCTGTAATGTGTTTTTTCCACTTTAATTTTGAGTGTGACTCCAAATACAGACCTCCATGGGTTAATAAATTCGATTTACATTGATAATTTTTGTGTGATTTTGTTGTCAGCACATTCAACTATGTAAAGAACAAAGTATTTAATAAGAATATTTCATTCAGATCTAGGATGTGTTATTTTAGTGTTCCCTTTATTTTTTTGAGCAGTGTATTTGCACCGTAAGGCCAGCACGCTATACCGACTTGGCCGCGTCTATAATGTTGATCACAGATGGACGGCAAGGAATGCCCATTGTTCCACCCACTCGGTTTGGATCATGCACAAAAAATAGTTATTATTTTGGATCTCATCTGTCAAGTTGCTGAAAAGTTTTGTCATCATATATGAAGGTCTGTAAGTAATTTAACAATGAAGAATGGTTAATAAATTCTTCGCTAAGCGGTGTTCGGACTGAATTTATGTAGTGCTATAAATGTACTCATATAGACATTACGTTAGATGCTACTCAGCTGACACATGCATAACGCATCAAAATAGTGTAATGTGGATTTGTGCTATTCAGGTAATGGAAATATACAACTCAGTTCATGGATATATCCATATCATTTTAATACGAAAAAGTAAGGTAATTGTTGGCTGCGTACATAGTTCTAGGATATCACAACAGCGGCCTTGTCTGGAGACGCCGTGCAGAACATTCTGCTGCCAGCAACATCCTCCAGCATGTTTGGCAGTCACCGGTTTGGCAGTGGGTCAGTAATGGTGTGGGGTGGCATTTCTGGGGTGGCGTACATGGTTCTAGGATGTCACAACAGCGGCCTTAGCTTACAGTACATTTTGCCGCGCTGCATTAAGTGTGACGATCAAGTTTTATACATATTACGGACATTCATCAATTAAAATAAAATCGCAAAAATATACTGAGCAACAAACTCGTTGGTGTTTGCATAACCTGAATATAAATAAAACATTTTGTCTTTGCCAAGAAGCGAGGCACCAATGATTTATAAAAGAAAAATAAACTGTTTCGGTATCAATAATTTGTGGCTGTCAAAAAAATTATTCCTGGATTTATCAGCGTGTCTTTTTCAATTACTCCCTATGGAGAAATTTCTTTTTGGGCCCCATGGCATCACGTGACCTGCAATATCAGGTTCACGGCTACGCCCATGTTGGCGTGTGTTCCAGCCTTTGTTGTCTGTCCAGTTCTCCTAATAGGTCCATGGGTGCATGTGATGTCAAGTTGACGAAGATTAGTGTTTCGAAATTCTGCGCACGTGTTGTCAAACTGATGAGGACGTTGGATTTGCATATGTTTTGTCTATTTGCAAGTGTTCTGTTTATCTGTATGCGTTTTTCTTTTATTACAATAGGTTGAGCTTTTAGGTCCCCCGTAGCAAGAAGCACAGGAAGCACAATAATCTTTGTTGTCGATATTACCAGGTAAATTTTAACTTCTCTTCAGATGTTTTTTTTTTTTTTGGCATGTTGGTTAAATGCTTTTGTAGAAATTGTATGCTTCCTCAATGAATCAGAATCAGCAGATGTAAGTGACGTCGCTCAACACAGTCTGTATATTCAGAGCGGCCCTGTCAGAATGGTCAGAGCTGGGCTGTCTTTAAAATGCATTTGGAAGCAATTCATTTGCCGCGATGCGTCTATCAGTGCTGAGTAGCTAGTTACAGTGTAGAGTGCACTGACCCAGGAACAAACAATATATATACTCAGCAACAAAAGTTTCTGTGACACCATTTATGTGTATGTTATAAATGACACGCAAAGATCTCAATGCAATCAATATGTTTATTTAACAGGAGAAACACTGACTTTTCAGTGCCAACGTCACTCAAAACGAAAAATGTCATTTTCATGCGTCATGAAGCACTTGTCTGACGTCTAACCAATTGTGACCTTCACACTTCAATACCGGGTGTGACTTCCTCGTGCCATGATGCAAGCAACGCATCTCCGGCGCATGGACCGAATCAGATGTGCCAGAAATTGCTGTGGGATGTCATTCCAAATCTGACGTAGACGTTGTCGCAATTCCTGGAGTGTAGCTGGCGGGTTATCCAACCGCCGCAAACGTCGATCCATCTCGTCCCAAAGATGCTCGATTGGGGACATGTCTGGGGATCTGGCTGGCCATGGCAGGACATTGACATGTTGTTGCATCAGATACTGCTGTACAATCCTTGCAACGTGTGGTCTGGCGTTATCATGTTGCAGCGTTATTCCGGGACCATGGGCGTAAAAATGCCTATGGACGCTATGGACGTGTCCATACCAATATTTTGATGTGTTTAAAATGTCCACCATACCAATTTTGAATAGGGCATTGCACGGCATTCGGGACACAAAAGGTTAATTTTCCCCTCCTAAGTTCCGCCTCTCAAAGACGGCGTGTCATTGGTGGGGACAGCCTTGCTATCTGTGATTGGCTCCCCTACCTGTATCCATCATCATGACTGGGTTGTCATTGGTAAGTTGGTAGGCTACGCGTGAAAATAAAAAATAACAGCGTAATAACAGCGTCTACTGTCGCTGGCTCGGGGAATCATGTCTGACTCGGGCAGGAAAAGAAAAAAGGCGGACACTAGACATTATTTCACCCAATCAATGGTAAGTTACTCACACAAAATAGTCTTGTAAAAACCTGTTCAGACCGCGACGCATTTTCTCTTCCGAGCGCTTGATTTCATTGTTTTTCCAGTAGCACAGCATAAACCTCAACATGCAGTAGCCTAATAACTTCCGTGCTTCCCATTCCCATGCTTGTCGTTTTGGAGGGGGGAGGGGGGGGGGGGGGAGGTGGTGCAGTCTGACACGGATTCTACTGAAACAGATTGATCATGCTAAAAGTCTCTTAGAGTGGAGTGAAATAAGAACAGAAAATCTTTACATAATTTTTAGAATCCGCTCATCTTTAGCCCTATTCGGACGAGAGAACAGAACGTGAGAAGGGTAGATCTTCACGCACGCACTGTTGTGAGTTGTGACTGGCGTCACGTGACCGCCATCTCCACAATGCATGTTGATGCATCTGAATGCATTTTTACCCCACGTCCCCCCATAAAACTAGTCCCGTCCTAATAGGGCTTTAGATGGAATGGTTAGATGAATAATAATATAGAAGGACAATGAATTATTAATGCAATAAACAGCCAGCCAGCCAGCATAAAATGTATTATTATTATTATTATTATTATTATTATTATGTCACAAGAGACAAAAATAGGAAGTGTTTCTTGATCATAAATTTAGTTTTACAGCCACAACACAACAGCTCTGCAGATCAGTCTCCATCAGGCAGACAGGTATATTTCATGTGGAAATTAAGCAACACACTGTATTGCTGATTGATGAGGCTGTATTTTGAGTAGGTTAGGTCATGACATAGGGAGGCATGGGAGGCAAATTATGTCCCCACCAATGTCAACACCATTATTACGCCCTTGTCCGGGACCATGTTGCATCAAAAACGGTACCACCAATGGCCGTAGCACTTCATCGCGATATCTTTGACCTGTCAGATTTCCATCAATAACAAGCAAATCTGTTCTGTTTCTAGCCGTGATCCCTCCCCAAATCATGACACTACCACCTCCAAAACGATCAAATTCCTGAACACAGTTGTTGGCATAACGTTCTCCACGTCGACGGTATACACGTAAACGACCATCACATCGGTTAAGCATGAATCTTGATTCATCAGTGAAGAGTACAAGATCCCACTGACGTTGGATCCACCGTCGATGTTGTTGTGCCCACTGTAGACGCAGTCGTCGGTGTTGTACTGTGAGTATTGGACATCTTGCTGGCCGACGTGGGACAATGCCAAAATGACGGAGACGGCAACGGATTGTCTGTGCAGACAGTCGACTCAAACCAGGTATCGTTCTTGCAGTTATGGTTGCAGGTTGGAATCGATTTCGGAGATGGGTTGTTCGAATCCAGTTGTCCTGTCTGGGAGTGGTTACTCGTGGACGGCCGCTGCGAGGACGGTCTCTGACATGTCTTGTCTGCTGATGACGCTGCCATAAGTTCCAAATGGTGTTTCGGTGGACATTCAGGCGATGAGCAACTTCCCTCTGCGAGGTTCCGGATTCAATCATCCCAATGGCCCTCCACCGATCATTTTCAGACAGTCTTGGCATTTAGAGGGTAGAGTTCCTGATCCGAAATGGCTGTGTTTTCGATAAGTGATGCTTCCGTCGTTCATCAGGCACAATGTGAACATTCCAAAAATTCTCCTCTTTTATTGCCATCCACAAGCATGATTTACGCACATTTTCACGTGCAAAGTCATTTTCTCGCATTTTCATGATTTCCATTTCAATGTTGTGTTTACGTGTACTGTTTCAGTCTGATATCACCATGTATGACAATTTCATGATTGCGTTATGAAAAATAATTAACAATATTGGTGTCACAGAAACTTTTGTTGCTGAGTATATATTTTGTACATTAAAAAAGTTGGAAGTTTATGATTGAAATGTGGTGCACAGCAATTATATTATCTTTCTAAGATAAACAGACACATACATTTTCCCCCTTATTGGCCTTACAACAGCTTGATGAATTTAACTTATCCAGGTTGCAAGTTTGATACTATTAACTGAACCTTTGTCTTATGGTCACACCTATACATGCAGCTTCATTTTTTTTGGACTGACGCTGATGAGTATTATGTGAGATTGTGGAATGAAAAAATTAAACACATAGCTGGTATTAATATGGGTGGATGTAGGCCGATAGCTTGCGTGAGCAGCGACCTGTAGCAGCCATCAAATTCGAAATGATCTCATTTTGAGGATAAAATTGTAAAAATTCTCAGTTTCAAGATTTGCTATGTTATATCTGTTCTTCTGTGAATAAAATACTGACTGGTGTGAAGTGAGAATCATTGCGTTTTGATTTTCACAATTTACACTTTGTCCCAAATATTTTGGAATTAGGGTTGTACACAGGGGCATTTCTAGACTTTAAGGACAACCTGGGCTTAGCCCGGCTGGACCGGGTGTACATTTGAAGATGAGTCGAGATTTTTTTTTTTTTCATTTTTATACTGTACATAGAAGGTGTTATTATTATAATAGACAACAGACTGCATTAGACTGCCCAAATGATTTATTACTTGATTTCCAGGTGGGTACACCTTTATACAGTGCGATGTAGGATGCTTATGGCTGATGTCTTGTTGCCTTGGCCAAGCAATGATGCTACAATGGCTGCAAGTAGCAGTTTTCAGGATTCAAATCAAATTTGGCAAATGTATTTGTTGGAATCAAATACCAAGGATGCAAAGTGTCTTGCATTACTTTACAAAACGTTCACAGCAAATATCAGTGTTGCAGAATTTACTTACAAAAGCTGTGATTATGATTTTGAAAAAAAAAAACACTTTGGTCGCACTAAGAAATGGCTCCATTGTTGAATTTTGGAATGTAAAGATTTGACCTTTGACCATAAAACGTAGCCCATTCCAAAAATCTCAATGACATGAGAGTCAACTAGAAATGAGTCATATTTAAGCATGGTGAAAATTACAGCCTTACCCAGTGAAATTCATTTTTTTGGTGAGGCTTAATATAGATTATATTTTAGACATATATATATATGTCTATATAGATAATATAGACATGATTTCTTTTTTTTTCAATCCATGACATGAACTGGGAAAATGTCTGAAAACTGGGTGAGTTGGCATGGAATGACCCAATAACTATTGTAAATAAATTACACCACAATAAATATCCTAATGCTCCTAATCCTAATACTCCTGATGCATTTGAGTACCATAAAAGTGCTTCATTGATTAACTTTCTCAAGCACAAATTAAAGTTGGCTGCTCTAAATAATGGTGAGGTTACCAATGTCCCTGCCTGATCCTGTCACATCTGTTCCTGCTGCTGCCTCCTCCTCTGTCTGTAGCTCATCTTTGCTGCTCCCCTCTACAACATCATCAAATCAGATCAGTGTGTGGCAAACCATCAAAAACAAGTAAGATATAATTATACAATGTGATACTTTGGACAACAATGCAGGATACAAAGACCTTAAACTTGGTTTCCTTGGGCATTCTTTATGCTAATATGCTTTCCAAACTTTTCATATTGCCGTTTTCAGCTGAAATTACAAATGCTCTGCTAATGCATAGGTTATTTGCATACATTTCAGTGGACATTTTAATACATTTCAATTTAAGGACATTCCCACGAAACGTGCATTCATGTTCATTCCCATGACATGATTTTTTAATGCTGTTTTATGTTAATTTACCATCTTTGTAGTTACATTGATGGTCAAATGGCTCATTTCAGGGTAAATGAAAGCTCTGCCCCCCCCACTCGTGATATTTACTGGTTTACAGTTTGTCACAGTTAAAACATTTCCCTTACAAAAAAATTCTACACTGAAGGCCTACTATGTACGAAAACTGAAAATCTTCTACAATGTTATGCTGGGTTGACATTCCCGGCGGCCACGGCAGCCCCGCTTGGCCGAAACGCAGTGTGCCGTGGGATTTTGCCCATTTTTTTTCCTCTGTATTCAAGTCTTGGCAAGTTTTCTCACAGTCCATCATGGTATCCATGACGGGCTGTGGGGGGAAAGGGGCTATTGAGTCCCCGAGGCTGCAAGCGCACTACGGTTTGGCCCGCGGTCTACCATAAATACCAGTACGTTCCCTCCCGGCCCGTCACGTTCTGATGGAGTCCCTCACGTTCTGATCAAGGTCTAACACGTTTTTCACATTCTGTCATGACTTTCAAGACTTTTATGGTTACTGTACTTAAATAGTTTTTTTTTTTTGAGGATTTGTACTTACTCTACTACATTTAAAATAAAAAAGTATACTTCTACTTCGTTCCTCGTTTCAAATTAAAATATGAATGTAATTCATCATTTAAGGATTATCTGGATGTGGCGTGTTCGAGAAGAACAACGGTGCTCGGCAGGGTATCATAAGTGCTTTGCGCCAGCGGACATGAACCTGCAAATTTATGCACGCAGTTACAATAATATATCACTTGATAGCACACCCGGATCAGTTATTGAATATTCACAAGCAAACCGAGCTGGAACACAGTTTATAAAAATGGACGAGTTCACTCCAATTCGTTTTGTAGGAGTTGCCTGAATTAAACTCCTCATCTAAGCCTGATGTGCAAACTGCTCAATATACTTCAAAAATGATCTCTTGCTACAGGAAAAAAAATCGTTATATAGGGTCATCATATACCCTAGCTTGCCGTGAGAACCGTGGCAAAACGGGACAAAACACGCACTAAACCCGGGCCCGGTAAAATGTGACGAAAGTTAAAAGGACCGTGAGATGCAGGGAAATATACATACTTCCCGTCCCACTACGGACTGCCCCCAAGTTCTATTAAATACTGTCACATTTTGTTGCGTTCACCCCGTTTTACTACGGCCTACTAGATTTCTCTGCACCGTGGCAATTTTTTGACAGTTTAAAAATCTGTCTCGGCACCCACAGCAATCACAGCCCATCACGTTCGTCCATCCCGTCCCCCCGCGTTGTCTCACGTCCATTCCATTTTGTCCAAGGTGGCCGGAAAGGTGACGTGGCCACCGGGAACATAATGTCAACCTAGCATTAGTATAACACCCTCTTCTGCTCCTCAGAACATCAATAAACACAAATGTTAAACAATGGGTTGGGGGAGGGGGACATTTAGCCCTTCTTGCTAAAGATAGCCCTTCTGGCCAGATTTAGCTACTTAGAGCTCAGCTGCGTGAGTAATAACAAGGACAGCAGATTTCAGACAGAAAATACTGACTTCCTACTGAATGGCTGGTGAATTTTGCCGGTTTATTTGTCAGTGGCTGGTAGATATTCACATTTCAAAAAGTTCATTTTGATCCCTGCTTACTAGTGCTTACTAAGATTAGCTAGCTAGTCAGCTAGCGATAGGATGGGTAAACAAAATGATGCCACTCTGATAGTCAGCCTTATGGAGTTGGTCGAACTAGACTATTATTTCAGTTTGCAAACATTAATTCTTACCTTTAGCCTTCTTTTAAAAAAATCCGAAGAGTTTCAGTCGTTTTATACTCGCCATTTGACGTCTGCTTTCTACTTGCTTGCTAGCAACGTACTGCAACCCATTACGCTGACCCGCCAAATTTTTTTCCCCATTAGAGTTCTGGACACCAAAAGAAACTCATTTGCGTACAGTCAATCAGCAACCTAGTGCCAGACCTCTGAAGGAGTGTCGCGAGACAGTTAGATATTTTTTCTTTCTTCACTGGCCTTGCACTAATAATGTAAAAATAAGCGAGATCGCGTCAGCTTATTCTAAAACATATTAATGCTCTGAACAGATGATTTTTTATCAACCCTAGCTGGAAACATTTAAAATGATTGACAGGTCTGGAAACGGTCAATCACAGTATATGTATGTTATGGGTAGGAACTGCTCATGAACTCATGGCAAATGCGAATCACGGCCATGTGTAATATTACAGTCAAATGCATAGAAAATTGAGGTAAATGCAAGTCAAGGCCAGGCGTCATTTTGCTATTAATTGCACTGAAATTTGCAGACAATGCAAATCACAGCCATGCATAAATTTACAGTGGAGTGCACAAAATATGGTCAATTTAAATCACGACCATGCATAAATTTTACAGCTAAATGCATGTGAAATTACAATAAATGCAAGTCACGGGCACATAATACTGCCGTTAATTGCATGTAAACTTGCGATAAAGGTCACAACCGAGCACAATTTCTCTGTCAAATTCACATAAAATAACGGTAAATGCAAGTCACGGAGGGGCGTATTTTTCCTATGAGTTGCACGTAAACTTGTGGTAAATGCATATCATGGCCTAGCATTATTTCACAGTGAAATGCACATAAAATCACGGTAAATGCAAGTTACGGACAGAAGTAAATTTTCTGTTACTTGTGCGTAAAATTTCTGTAAATACCAAATCACGGACAGGCGTAATTTCACAGTGAAATGCACATAAAATCATGAAAAATGCAAGTCACAGACAGCCGTATTTTTGCCGTGAATTACACCTAGAAGTGCGGCAAATGCAAGTCACAGACTAGCGTAATTTCACAGTGAAATGCGCATTAAATCATGGTAAATGCAAGTCACGGGGGGCGTTTTTTGCTGTGACTTGCATGGAAAATTGCAGTATATGCGATTCACGGCTTAGCGTGATTTCACAGTGTAATGCACATAAAATCACTGTAAATGCAAATCATGGACATAAGTACATTTGCTGTTATTTGCACGTAAAATTTCTGTTAATGCAATTCACGCATAATTTCACAGTTAAATGCATGTAAAAACAGGGCAATTGCTATTCAAGGCCTGGCGTAACTTTATTGTTGAATTCTAGTGCAATCACAGCAGATGAACATCACAGCCATGTGAAATTGCTGTTAATTGCTTGTAAACTCATGGTAAATGTGAATCACAGTCCAGTTTGATTTTACAGTTATGTTCACTGACACCTTTTTTGCCAGTTATTTTAACAGTCATTTTACGATCAGTGTGGCTGGATATTTTTACCAATTTAGTCCAAGTTGCAATAACTATTTGCTTACATTTTAAATGGATTTCAAAGCTATTGTGCCACACAGATACACAGTACCTATGGCTCATAATAATAATAATAATAATAATAATAAAACTCTCCTCAAAAATTCCACTTGCGCACGTTTGTACGTCCATGAAACATTTCAGGGTGATGGCCAAGGTTTTTTTCCACAGTCATCAGTGACTGCTCCATAATGTAAGCACAGTAGTGTTTTCATTCAAATATACTGAATTAGTGAGCATTGTCTCTGCTCATCAGTAGTCAATCTTTTTTGAATCAAACTCCATAAAAAAGTCTCAATCCGTCAAAAAATAACATTCATAATTTATGGCACTTAAAAGACAATGATTAGGAAGTCCTGTGACATCTGCATTTCCAGGAAATCTTCCCATATATGGCTTGCTGTGTGCATCATTGTTTCTTGTGGAAGAGGGCAGTAGTGGCGGCTGTCCGCCAAAGTCACTAACATACGAATGATGTGACGTATTGGTATAAACGCAGCATTAACTTGATAGAAATTAATCGTTATGTGTAGTGACTTTTTAGAAATGGGAAGTGAGTTGAGAGAGGGTAAATAAACGTAGGTATGATGGGGCTTGTGCTGGTTATTTATAACGGATGTTACTAAATAATTACTGTTCCTTTGTGTGGCTGACATGAAAATAAGGAGCCGTTGGAGATCATTAATATTTTAGAGTCTTAATAAAATTTGTGCTGAAAGTCTCTGGCTTCCAAGTCTTGATGTTTATGAACAGATCTTCCTGTCTGCCACTGCTGTGATTTAAAAGGCCTTATACCATGGTCTGGATGAATACTTTTTTCTGATTGGCTGGCAGGTATGCATTAAAACCGTGGGTAACACTTTATAATGAGTACACATTACTAAGTGTTAGTTAAGCATTGATAAAAACTGAATTCATCATGTATAAAGCATTGTTGTCATCTTAATACTCATTAGTATGTAGTTTATAAACAGTTGTAAATGTCTTACTCAACTCATCATTAATAAGAATGTTAGTTATGGATTGGTAAATACTGAATTCATAATTTATAAATCATGTTTTTAACATGAATACTCGTTGGTAAGTAGCTTATAATCAGTTATTTTTTTTCTCTTCATTAGTAAGCTCATCAATAACATGCTTAATTATCGCATTTTCAAACTTTAAATTTATTAATGCTTAACAAATGCTTAATAATGTGTACTCAATATAAAGTGTTACCAAACCGTGGAACCGCACAGGTAGTTCGGCTACGGTCGTTTCACCATTCGAAATTCATCCACAAGCCAACTTGTAACCATAGCAACGTTAGAGCTGGTATTCGGCTAGGTACAACGATAACCTAGCTGCTCATTTATCTCCAGTAAATTTAGCGACGTCACATAAGTTGCGTCCTGCGGGGCGGTTAACTATAGGTTCTCAAGTGATAATGACCGGAAATATTATAGCAGCGAAGTAATCAGGCTTTATTCATTAAAGAAAGCGAACGTGTCCACTTCATGTGTCAGCAACTGCTGACAGTTCACTCGCTACGTGCTGTGCCAGCAGACTTCAGCTCGCTGACTGCGGAAACCGTCATAAGTTCATTGTAATTGTGGGTAGCAAGTTAGCTACAGTCAGCACAATCGCACATAATGTTGCGTTATGAATAATCTCAATTTCAGCTGGAATCTGTTATCAAATCAGCTGGTAAACGGATGTAAGCGTGTGCAAAAAAATATTTCTCCATGAACGTAAGATGAACTAAGATAGCTGGTTCAATTTAACTTTGCCTATAGTAGGCTTAGGGTATGAGAAGGCGCGGCACCTGTTAAAAAAAACCAGCAGGTAATCTTTTTTTTTTTTTTTTAGTGCAAATGCAAAACTTTCACCAAAAACTTCTGAATGCTGCGAGTTGATATTGCTGGCAAATGACCATGGTATAAGCGGGATAATCAACTCGAAGCTGAGCATTCCACGGTTTTAATGCACTACGCTTCGCGGAGGGTGGCCTCCGCATCGTGCATTAAAACCGTGGAATGCACACCTTCTCGTTAATTATCCCTTGCTTGTTTGCTCGTAAGTTATGCTAGTCCGTCAAACATAACATGCACAAGTGTCCCCAAGATGAGTGATATTTTGCCTCTTGTCGATTTGTATTTTGTTATGTTATCTTATGTTATGGCCCCAAACACAAATGTGATGCCATTACTGTAGCTGTATTTGCCTAAATCTGTGTTAGTTAGTAGGATAGAGGATATATGTTGACAGACGGCTCATGTGAGTTATTGCATCTTGGGTCATAGATCAGCGATATGTACTGTCAGCATCCTGTTTGGATTTTTATGAAGTAATAAACATAGAAAAACTTTTGAAAATGTCTTTGCTCACCTGAAAATGGTGCTAGAAGGCAAATAGCAGCATAAAACACACTATTTAGTCAGTCAAACAATAACACTCGCAAGCAGTCGCATCCCTGGTGAAAAAGTCACTTTAAAAAAAACTGAGTAAATAACTATATTTTCTTTACCAAATTAACTCTATTCAGTAGTTCTGCTTTTATAAAACAGTCAGAAAATAAATGATTAAAGAAGTTTATATTTTGAAGTTAATGTGACAATTTATCACACCTTAGCTGATTGTGACTCATATACTAGACAGCCACCATTTCACCCATCTCTTGACCTGGTTGACCTATGACGTAGCATAAACTACCCTCCATGAAAATTTCAATTTTAAATTTTTACCTCAGATTTGGCACTATTTATACTTATTTTTGGCTTACCTGCCCTATAGGCTAATGAATGATTGTTGTGGTTTTCTGTCTGTCATCTGGAAATTTTTTTATTTCTTTCTGGCCTGATTAATTTTCTTGTAAATTTGCCATAACATATTACGGGTCATTATCTCTGGTCATTTTTATTCTTTTCGGCTTTTTTAATTAATTGTTTTTGTCCATTTTATGTGCCTTTGAAACTTTGGCCTAATGTGAAAAGATACTGTAGGACTTGCCATTTAAAAAAATATTTCTCAAAATCTGTCCAATTACTCTTTTGCAAATCAGGCAATCAACTCACCTTGGTACTCTAAATGTACAGTGCGAGAGCCGTTTCGATTTGATTGCCCAAAAGTGGGTCTGGTGGTGGCACCCAAGGGCCCAGTCTGGACTTAGTCATTTTTTAGCACTTTTTCATTAAATGGCCCGTAGAGGCCAAAGCCTTGCAGCTAGAGCTAAAATTTCTATTATCAACAAATGGGAACATATAATCAACCTCTGTAACTTATAATAGAAGTTGGTAAAATTATCAACGCCATAACATCATATTCAATGTGGAATAGCTTGTCTGACCATATTGTTGAGGCAGAGACCTTGGGGGCGTTCAAGAGCAGGCTTGACTTAAAGCTAGATACCATTGAGTCATTGAGCAACTGAAGGAATATATTCACAATAGTATGAAGAAACTGGCGAGTGTAGTTGGGCTGAACAGCCAGTTCTTGCCATTAATGTTATGTTATGTTACGTTATGTTTTCACGGAACACTCCTACTGCGCAAGATTTTTGATTAAATTTAGTCGGACTTTGATCTTCAAGACTAGGTATAATGCGGGGGTTAATTTCTTAGAATATCTTCATCATATCTTCAGTCCTTATGTCCTTCCTCACAAGGTCCAGCTCCAGTTCAAAGTGATTTTTGAAAGTGGATCATTAATGTGGGAAAATTTCCATTGTGCATAATTCAAAAAGGAAATGTATTAAATGCATAATGCCAGTAAAAATTTTGGACACGCCCTAATTTTTCAAAGAAGCAGCATTAAGAAAAAAGACACGAAACACCACAGCTTTGGTGCACTGTTTCTTAGTTGTCCATCATCATTTTATTTTTATAGTTTTTTTAGCCTCTGTCAATTTACATCTTACCAAATGCCATTTGGTTTACCACTTAATCTTCACCAAAGACAGAGTAACAGAACAAAAGTAAAGGATGTTCAAACTCATGATTGGTATTGAAAATCCACCCAAACTCTCTCCGTGCCGTTCTATCATCCCGTCTTTTTCAATTTCCCTCTCCATTTTTCTCTCCGTAGAAACTATTTTTTCTAGTTCATTCAATATCTTTATCCCTCCATCTTTATCTGTCAGTTTTGTTCGCAGAAGAGTGTAGTTTAGTCATTTCTCCTGCAGCCCACTCGAAGATGCCGATGCTAACCTTGTTTAAGCCAACACAAGAGGAGTCAAACCTGCAGGGCCATCTTTTGCTGATGCCCTCCTGCCCTGCCAATAACCTGAGTATCCATTCAAGTTAATGATACAGCGCTAACTCCGTCTCCCCGAGACCAATCCCCAAACACATTCCAATGCTATAGTGCTTCTAGACTCTAAAAAAAAACAGTCATTCTCTCTCTCTCTCTCTCTCTCTCTCTCTCTCTCTCTCTCTTTCCCTACTGCCCTTGCAGCCCCTTGAAATCTTCCCTCACGGTGAGACAATAAAGTAGAAAAAGCTGACAGAGTATAATGCTATTAGAAGAGATTTTTTTTCTCCGAGTTGTTGGACTCCATTTAATCTTATTTAGAGTACCATTTAAGCACTGCTCCTTATCACTGAAAGAGTTGTAGGGGTACTGTGTGAGTGGGGGGGGGGTATTAAATCACCACACTGGCAAAATTATCCAAAACTACATCTGAAGTAGTCTCAGCTTTAACCAAAAATGTTCTGCAGTGGTGTCTAACGTCCTATTTCTGAGATGTATAATGAAGAATAAGGAAAATGTACTAAATAAAACCACATCCTAATATAAAGTCTGCTTGCAGAATGATATTTGCAACTCCATATGAGCAGAAAGCAGTCCGACCTCAGTCCATGTGCTCCACTTCACACTAGCAGGGAATCCAAGAGAACTTCAGGCAATATCAGCGCACTGGAAGCGTCATGACAAGGAACTGATATCTGGGCCTCAGGGCAGTTGAGAGTCGGCACCCTTATCCACTGCATCAGACAGTGATCACTGATCATGTCATCACGTGTTCACTAGTGAGGCAACAGAAAGTAATACTTCAGAGTTAATTGAGCAAGTATGCTCCTTTTTTATAACTCATCTGCTTCATAGATTTGTGAAAAGTAAAATGATAATGTGAATTATGCGTGAATCACTATATCTGTTAAAGGTACAAAAGTCGTCCAAAAATGTTTGTAATGGCTGATCTCATTAGCATGAGGACATCATCCCTCCTGCACCCAGTATAAATTGCAGAGAGGTGGTGCCTCCGGTGTGATGCACATAATGCCGCTCCACCTGTGGACTTGATCCCTCCTGTCCTCTTCATATGGCTCCACCCCTCCTCTCCACATGGACCCGCCCTTCTTCTTCACATTGTCCCTCCCATAGAGATCAAAAAAACAAACTTGAGCTGACAACGTCATTGGCTGGACCAAAGCGCAAACGGAAAAATAGCTCCGCCATCTTGTGTATGTATAAATGTCCAATGTGGCACTTGTGAACCGTAAACATGGATGGCTGTGGAAAATTTTTTTTTTTTTTGGGGGGGGGGGGGGGGTGTTTTCCATGCTCCTTTTTATCTTTTCATGATTAAAAAGGACACAATCTAGGAATTGTAAATCAAAAATATTTATGCTCCATTATTTGGCAAAGCTAATAATAAGCTCTAAGATTGCCTTATCCTTTATATTATCGCTCAGTTACCTACGTTTTTGTTTCCTTCAAAAAAAAAGTGTTCGCATTCAGCTGTGCCTGTGAGTCTGACTCAGGTCTATTCCTAGAAGAAACTAGCCATATCTACCCTAATTAATATCTAATTGAGTCAAGTTAAACATCAGTTCGGATGGTTTTAATACCAGCCAGATTTCTGTATTAGACCCAAATTTGATTTAGCCAAGGCTCCCCAATGCACTGCGCTTATTCTTGCCTTTTACAACTATGAGTACATTACTTACTAGGTACTGTATAATAAGGCAGGTTGTAATATGTGCATTGGGGGGCAAAAATTTGGGTACCCCTGGTTTAAATGTCTGTTACAATTAACACCTGAACACTAAATGCAACAAAGTTAAACATGACACCTTTATGCAAATTTAAAAGCGAGGTGTCTTTTTCTTTTAATTTTTTCTGAGTTTTTAAATGATAAGACAGGTAAAAGGGCCCTGTGCAAAAGTTTGGGAACCCTTTTTTATTATTCTTTGTTACCTGTCAAGAAGATGATTACTATGGCCCAGACCCAGGTGATTTACCCGTTAGGGCTTCAAGGAGTCAGGTGAATATAATTCTAGGGTTAAACTATATATTCTGAAGTCACTGCATGCCCTCTGAAGTATCTGACTGTGGTGGCTGTTGTTTCTGGTGTTAAAAACCATGTGCTCTTCTAAACAGTTGTCCAAGGATATCAAAATCAAGATAATTCACTTCCACCAACAAGTTGAGGGCTACAAAAAACTCTTGCAACCTTTCAAACTACCCATTTCTACTGTCTGAAACATCGTAATAAAATGTAAAATAAATGGAACAATTGAAGTCAAGGCAAGATCTGGAAGACCAAGAAAAATTTCAGATGCAATGGCCCGAGATCTGGTGAGAAATGCTCAGAAGAACCCACACATCACCGCAAAAGAGCTGCAAAAAGAGCACCAGACACTGGTCTAGTTGTTCATAGGACAGCAATACTGTTGTGATTCTGCCTCTGCCATGCTATGTACCATGTTTATGCCCGTGCCCATGTTTCAAGTTCTGTGCCTGGCCTAGTGCCATGTTTTGACTGACCTGTGTGTTTCTTGACTTCTGCTTATATCTGACCATTCTTAGATCAAGTATTGCGTTTTGGTTATTCAGATTTTCTTGTTTTATTATTTTCCATGTTTTAGTTTATTCATAGTTATCCATATCATGTTTCATTTCCATGCATTGCACTTTGTCTCCCCCGTCTTGTCATGAGTGTTGTCTTTGCTCACTGTCCCTAGTCTAGCGTGCCACTCCTTTGGATGATTTATTGGTTTCTGGGTTTCAATCTTCTTTATCTCGTGTTTTTCCTTCCTCATACTTTTAATATTTTACCAACACCCACAAACAGTTTGTTATTTTTGATAATTGCTAACCAACACTAACCTTGCATATTTTGACTAACTTACTAACGAGCACTCGGAATTGCATAGCTGCACTTACTAATTGACTGACGATCTCTCAGCATTCGCCCTATTCTAGTCTCCGCCTCTTGTCTCTCCCTAAATATCTCTGCTGTGTTTCTGTGGGTCTCCACAAACTACTTTGTGCTCGCTCTCTCTCTCTCTCTCTCTCGCATTGCACGCTGGGGTTTGAGGAAGGAGGGTGGTGTGTGGGAGGTAGCTAGAGTTTGGTGAGTGTTTCCAGTCTTTTTTCACTTTTTCCCCTTTCTTTTGTGGATTCTTGCGGTGTATGGTCTTGTAAAGGTTTTTCTTTTACGGTGCTTCGAGTTTTTTGTGGTGTATTGTTGGTGTAGGGGAGTTATACGAGTTGGGGATGGCGTCTCATGAGGAGACGCCGTCCCTATCTCTCCGTCATGGGTTCAGGTGTATCCCTGATCCGAGTGTTACGGTGGAGGAAGTTTTGCTTGCGGTGTGCAAGCGTTTGAAGCCTAACGATATAATGTCCACCTCTCGTATGAATAAAGCTGTTGTCGTCTTTTTGAGGGATGACAAATTAGTTAATGTCTTGGTTGAGACGGGCATAGAAATTAAGGGGGTGTTTGTACAGGTGACGCCTCTCTTTTCACCTTCTGTCAAAGTTACGATTTCAAATGTACCGCCCTTCATTCCGAATGAAGTGATTCAACAAGAGTTATCTCGTTTTGGGAAGTCTGCCAGCTTAATGAGAATGGTTTCGTTGGGGTGTAAAAATCCAGATCTAAAGCATGTCTTGTCTTTTAGACGCCAAGTATTTATGTTTTTAGATTCACCTGCCCAAACGCTTGATATTTCACTGCGTATTACACATGACAATAAATCCTACATGATCTATGCAACCACGGGTAGTCCGCGGTGTTTCCTTTGTGGGGACCTGGGTCATATAAGAGTTCAATGTCCCAAACAAACAGCTGATAACTCTTCAACTGGAAATGCCAATGCTGGGTCTGAGGACGCCCGCGAGGGTGGGGGTGGTCGGGATCCGAATGAGCAGAGTCGGTCCGCGACTTTGCCCAGTAGTATTTCTGAGCCGAATAGTACTGATAATACTGTGACGGGGGAATCCGAGCAGGTGCCGCTGAGCTTTGGGCAACAGGCTGGGTGTTCAGGGGAGCAGCTGCCCGAGAAAACTGCGAGGAAAAGAAAGACCGCGCCGGTCAATATTGTTCAATCGGCAAGTAAAGCCGAGGAGGGTTCAGAGGCTCCGGCTGGATGTGGAAATGATGCTACTAATAATGAAATGGTTTCTACAGAACAGCTTATTGCTGATAATGACCCAACCCCTAGCACTAGTGCACAACAGCAGCCTGTTGATAATTGTGTGATCGATACAAACTCGCCGGTAGTTATAGATTTTAATGAGGAAGAAATGAGCGAATGTGAGTCACTGGCTGACGTTCCTTTAACACAGAGTGACCTGGGCGCAAAGTCTGCTCTCTATACTCTGGATGATCTAAATATGTTTTTAGACGAAATTTATAGAAGACCTGGGGTGAATCTAACTGACTTTTTTCCTGATAGAGATAAATTTATCAGGTCAGTAACCACACTTCAGAGAGCGGTTGGCTATGAGGAGCTAAGTAAAAGAAAACGTTTTCGTCTGAGTAAATATGTAACGATGATCAGGCACGGACGGTCCAGCTGTAAACCACCTGGGAAGCGGATCACTAAACAGAAATAATGGTGCAGCACAGGGATTTCTTCCAGACTACTATTTTTCTTGCTGTTCTCTTCTTCCCTCTGTTCTTCTACACCATGGATAGCTTACGGGTGGGAACTCTAAATATCAATGGCGGTAGAGACAGGGTTAAAAGAGCGAGTGTGGCAGAGGTAATAAAACAAAAGAACCTGAATGTTGTTTTCTTGCAAGAAACGCACTCTGATATTGCCAACGAAGTTGAATGGAGAATGTGGTGGGAAGGGAAATCTTTTTACAGTCACGGGACAAACTTTAGTGCAGGAGTCGCAGTTCTTCTCTCTCCTGATCTAAACCTCACTGTCCTGAGTACTCAAGAGATCATTAAGGGGCGGGCCATTTTGTTAAAAGTAGATATAAAAGGAGAACTTTTTTGTCTAATTAATATTTATGCTCCAAATGGTGGTCCAGAAAGGATTCAGTTTTTTAATACTTTGAAGAGTGTGTTGCAGCAGTGCAGTGGGGAGGGATGTGTTGTTCTAGGTGGGGACTGGAACTGCACTGTTGACTGCACCATTGACCGTACTGGGGAGGAACCTCACCCTCCGTCAGCAGTCTGTCTATCCAAGTTGATGACAGAGTTTGATCTTTTAGATGCTTGGAAAACGAAGCACAATAAAGCTAGACAGTACACCTGGCTTAAAGTTGTAAATAACATAATTAGTGCTGCTAGACTGGACAGATTTTATGTATCTAATATATTTAATAATCGGATCCTGGAATGTTTTATTGCACCTGTTGGTTTTACTGATCATCACCTTGTAGTTTTAAGTATGAGTGTTATGTCTCCTCCAAGAGCTAGGACCTATTGGCATTTTAATACACAATTATTGAAGGATGTTTCTTTCTGTGAGCAATTTGTAAAGTTTTGGGAACATTGGAGGGTGGAAAAGACCAACTGCAATAATTTAAGACAATGGTGGGAGGTTGGTAAAACCCAAATAAAGCTTTTTTGTCAACAATACACAAAATTCTCTACTGCAACATTGAGGGGTGTGATTAAAGCATTGGAGGAGGACATTACACATATTGAGCAGAACATTTTTCAGAAGGGAAACCCTGATTTAGCCATGAGGCTCCAGGAAAAGAAACGGGAGTTGGCTTCATTCCTTAATGAGCGGGTTAAAGGTGCTTTAATTCGATCCCGGTTTACCACCATCAAGGACATGGATGCCCCCACTGCTTTTTTCTTCAACTTAGAGAAAACACAGG
The DNA here is from genome assembly GCA_029721435.1 of Gymnothorax reevesii. Taxonomy (NCBI): domain Eukaryota; kingdom Metazoa; phylum Chordata; class Actinopteri; order Anguilliformes; family Muraenidae; genus Gymnothorax; species Gymnothorax reevesii. Next base: position 42,934,793 of record CM056587.1, on the reverse strand, counting down.
CGAAAAGCAAGCAAATAATCTCGCTGCGTCAGCAAGATGGCAGTCTCACTTCTAACAGCACTGAATTGCGCCGAATGGCAGTGGACTTTTATTCATCTTTATACAGCGCAGAGGATTGTGACGCAGAAAGTGCTAAGCAGCTTCTCCAAGGGCTTCCGCAGCTCAGCACGGAGGAAAAGGAGTTGTTGGACTGTAAAATCACCCTACAGGAGCTCACTACTGCTGTGCAGCAGCTCTCCTCAGGCCGTTCCCCAGGACTGGACGGACTACCATCCGAATTTTATAAACATTTCTGGTCTCATATTGGTCGGGACTTCTATGTGGTCCTGTGTGAGTCGGTTCAAGAAGGTGGTTTGCCTATGTCATGTAGGCGCGCAGTTTTAACCTTATTGCCCAAAAAGGGAGATCTGTGTCTTTTAACTAATTGGCGGCCTGTTGCCCTTCTGTGCTCTGACGACAAGATCTCGGTAAAGTGTCTTTCAAATAGGCTGAAAACATGTCTGGCCTCATTGGTACACCTTGATCAGTCTTACTGCATTCCAGGCCGGTCTATTATGGATAATTTGTTCCTCATTAGAGACACAATTGACATCTGTAAAATATGTAACTCTAATATAGGACTTGTTTCCTTAGATCAAGAAAAGGCCTTTGATCGTGTCGATCACAGATATCTTTTTAAAACACTCAGAGCTTTTGGGTTTGGGGAGAGGTTCTTATCCTGGATTGGCTTACTGTATGCAGATGCATCTTGCATGGTGAAGATTGGGGGAGGTTTGAGCATTCCTTTTCCTGTGCAGAGGGGCATACGTCAGGGGTGTCCACTCTCTGGGCAACTCTATGCCCTGGCCATAGAGCCACTGCTTTCTTGTTTAAGGGTTAAATTGTCTAGTTTTAATCTTCCAGGTGAGGTGCCAGGTTCAGGTGTTGCTCTGTCAGCGTTTGCTGATGACATTACTGTTTTTATTAATGATGACAGAGATGTTAAGGTTTTAGCTGATGCACTAAATCAATATCAGAAAGCTGCCTCAGCTAAGGTAAATTGGGGCAAATCGGAGGCTTTATGGGCAGGGCAGTGGCAGCCAGGGAGATTGCCACCTCTTCCGAGTGGTCTGAAGTGGGGGAGGACTGGTATGAAGGTCTTGGGTGTTTATTTAGGCTCCGCTGAGTTTCAGGTTAAAAACTGGGAGGGGATAGTGGAGAAGGTGTGTGCCCGTTTGTCTAAATGGCATTGGCTGCTACTCCAACTGTCTTATAGGGGGAGGGTCCTGGTTGCCAATAACTTGGTTGCCTCAGCCCTGTGGCATAAGCTTGTAGTGTTGCAGCCACCACAGGATATTCTGCAGGTTGTTCAGCGCCAGCTGGTAGACTTTTTCTGGTCGGGTCAACACTGGATACGGGCCGCTGCTCTGTACTTACCAGTGCAAGAGGGTGGACAAGGACTGATTGATATCACTGCCAGAGTTGCTGCTTTTCGTCTCTACTCGGCACAGCGGTTTCTCTACAGCAGCGACCACAGGTGGGCTGGCACAGCCGGCGTCTTACTGCGGAGAGCTGGGCATCTGGGCCTGGACAAGCACCTATTCCTGATGCGGCTGGAAGGGGTGGACCTCTCAGGTTTGACTCCATTTTATGAGTCCATGCTGGAGGCCTGGCGTGTTCTCATCATCTCCAGGAGAGCGGAGGATGCACCGGGACTGTGGCTGTTTGAAGAACCGCTGATTCATAATCAATTCCTCCAAATGACAACATTGGCTTCATCGAGCTTACGATCGTCCATGGTGGGTGCAGGATGTGTGAAGTTTGGTCACTTGCTGAAGACCAATGCGGCGGCACTGAGTGTGAAGACTGGCATTAGGTCCCTCCGATTAATGAATCAGGTGGTGGCTGAAGCCTGGGGATCTCTCACGGAAGCTCAGCGGGCCTTTGCGGCAGACGGGATGGGGCAGTGGCAGCAGAATGAGGGGTACGTCTTCCCTTCCCTGAATGTCACTGCTGCTGTAGAGGAGTGGCAGGAGAATGGGGACCGTCTTCTGTCCTTCAGGACCCCTGAACTCGGGAACCTTGAGGGCGTGGGGAAGAAGGCACTATATGTCACCTGTGTAAAGGTACAGTATGCAGAACGGCTGGCGGAGGTGAGAGCGACCAAGAGGGCTGAGGTTTTTGGTTCCGACCCTCCACCTAGGGGCAATTGGCGGTCCCTGTATAAGCCTCCTCTTGAAAAGCGGACGGCTGACCTCCAGTGGAGGATAATACATGGGGCAATAGCTACAAACAGACATGTGGCCCACCTAGATCCTGGCACTGGGGTGGGGTGTCCCTTTTGTCAAGTTCCCGAAAGTATTTATCATTTGTTTGTTCAATGCGCAAGGCTAGGAAATTTGTTTGAACTCCTTAAGAGTTTGTTTTCCACAGTTGGGGTTATTTTTTCAGAGCAACTTTTTATTTTGGGGCCTCAATATTCACCAAAGACCAAACCAAAATCTGTCCTGTTAAATTATCTGTCTGGCACAGCTAAGTTGGCAATCTGGAAAACCAGGAAAAACTGTATCAAAGCAGTGGGTTCATATGATGCAGAAGAAATGTTTAAAGGATTGGTCACTGCAAGGTTGAAAGTTGAATTTTCTTATTATAGAATGGTACAGAATGTCGAGCAATTTCTGGCTGTTTGGGGGCTACAAAACGCTTTGTGTTGTGTGAATGACAATGGAAGCAGTTTGGAGATTAATTTCTAACATCCTGAATATTGCATTCTCCTTTTAAGTTAATATCGTGATCTTGCTGACCTTTTGTTTTTATGTGTTGTCTTTCTTTGTATCTTTCTCATGGTAAATACTCTTTGATTTATTTGTGATACATTAATGTCCAATAAAGGGGATTTTAAATTCAATTCTCTCTCTCTCTCTCTTTCTCTCTCTCTCTCATTATCTATTGTAATGTGAATAGAGGCCACGAGATGGCAGCATTTACCTTTTTTTTTCTTAAGCCCAGACTGGAGCTATGTTTGGACATGTTTCGGACATGTCTGAAACAAGTCCCAGAGAAAAGAAAAAAAAAAGTCTAAAAGGTGGGAGGCGTCTGCAAAAGAGTATATAAGGAGTAGAATTGAGACAGTAAAGTAGTAGGAGAAATTGCAAGGAGAGGGATACATGTGACCAGACCTGTCATTCTGTTTAAGACCTGTGAAGCTTTAAGTGGATTTTTGCCTGTGTTACAGCATTTTCCTCACCCAGGACATCACCAAGCCACCCCACCAAAGGGACTGTAAATATTTCTGTTTTTGTACTCAATCTTGGTCAGTATATTAGTTAGTTGTTAGTTGTTTTTTTGTTAAAAATTAAATGTGTTCAAGTTCTAAAATTTTTGTGTCATCCTTCGCTGTTGTGTAAATGTAATAACAAACTGGGGCCATAACAAATTGGGGGCTCAAGTCTGGTATAGAACATTGTGTGAGTCATTTGTTGAAAATTTAACATTTCAAATTGTAAAATTGTTTTTTTTTTCTTTTCCTATATATATAGATCAACAGCAATGGATGATTTCTTGGCATCACCAACCGTAGGGGTTTTGAAGTCTTTTAAAAAGACAGAACTGTTGGAAATATGCAGACTTTTGGAGCTGACAGAGGTAAAACCAGCCATGCGAAAAGCAAGACTGGCAAGAGAGATAGTTGAATATTACAATGATGAAAATGTGTTTGCACCAGGAGATCTGGAACAGTTTCCAGAGGAAAATCCAAATATAGAAATGGAACTTAAATTAAAAATGCTAGAGATTGAAAGGGAGGAAAAAGAAAAACAAAGAGAATTTGAGAGGGAAGAAAGAGAAAAAGAAAGGGAAGAAAAAGAAAAACAAAGACAGTTTGAGTTAGAAAAATTAGCAAGAGAAGAAAAACAAAGAGAATTTGAGTTAGAAAAATTAGCAAGACAGAGAGATTTTGAATTAGAGAAATTCTATAGAGAAGAAAGACTCGAAATGGAGCATCTAAAAATAAAAATAGCAACTGAAAATAAATTTCGGGCTTGCCAGGAGGTAAAACTGGTGCCTCCATTTTCGGAGAAGGATGTTGACAACTATTTCCAGTGTTTTGAAAAGGTAGCAAAGTGGCCAGTGGCCAAAGGAACACTGGCCTCTGATGTTGCAAACTGTCCTCAAGGGAAAAGCTCAACGTGCCTATTCAGCTTTGTCTGCAGATGATTCCTCTGATTATTAGGTTGTCAAAAAGGTTATTTTGAGAGCTTATGAGTTGGTTCCAGAGGCTTACCGACAGAAATTCAGAGGTCTGAAGAAATCTGACAATCAGACTTATGTGGAATTTGCTAACGAGAAGAAGGTTTGCCTTGAGCGCTGGTGTACTTCTATGGAGGTCAAGGATGATATCAATTCACTGAAAGAGATGGTGTTAGTTGAAGAATTTAAGAGCTGTGTTAAAGATGATATTAAGACCTACCTTAATGAGAAGCAAGCACTGAATTTGCAATCAGCTGCCAAATTTGCAGATGAATATGTTCTCACACATAAGTCTAAATTTCAGTCTAGCAGTTACAATAGATGGTTCCAATTTCAGAAAAAAGGTAATGGTGATACCCAAGATTCATCACCCCAAGACAAATCTGGTGATGGTGCTCAGAAATCCAGTAACAGGTCTGATCAAAGTGTGAAAGCTGACAGTGAAAAAAGTGGTCTAGTTTGCAGTTATTGCAAGAAATCTGGTCATGTTACAACTAACTGTTGGTTCCTTAAAGCAAAGAAAGAAAAAGAAAAGGATACTAAACTAAATGCCTTTGTGAAAACAAGGTTAGAAACCCCTGTAGTAGATGACCGATCTGCTAAATTGCCTGCTCCTTGTGGGGCTAATAAGCCTGATACTACTGACTTTGTGAGGGAGGAATTTCTTCCATTTGTGTCAGAGGGATTTGTGGCTCTGAATGAGCATTCTACTCCTGTCCCCATATATATCCTAAGGGATACCGGAGCTTCTCAGTCACTTTTGTTGATGGACTCCTTGGAGTTACGTGATGAGACCGCTTCAGGGGATTTCATACTTGTACAAGGTATTGAAGGGAGGACTGTATCTGTACCCTTGCGCTCTATATTCTTGAAGTCAGAGTTAGTTACAGGACAGGTAAAGGTGGGACTTATGTCAAGTCTACCTATAAAGGGGGTTTCTCTGTTGCTAGGCAATGACCTTGCTGGGAGCAATGTAGTTCCCCCTGTACATCTTACTTCACAGCCGAGCACTGAAGATGGCGATGAAGACCCATCTCTGTATCCTTCTTGCGCAGTGACTCGTGCTATGGCTAAGAAGGCTAAAGAGGAAGATGATGTGGTGCCGTCCAGCAAATTGAATAGTCATGACTCGGGTGGTTCGCCTCATGACTGTGTTCGGCCTACTATGGTTTCTCCGTTTGAGGACTTATCAGATGCTTTTATTAGTTCTTTGTTTAGCCAGCCAGATGGGTCTGGTGATTTTGATGTGTCTGGAGACTTGTCTCTGTCCAGAAAGCGGTTGATTTAGGAGCAAACTAATGATCCTGAAATTTCTGTACTAAAGAGGAGAGCCCTTCCTGATAAAGAAATAGACGCAGTTCCAGTTGGGTATTATCTCAAGGATGGTGTGTTCATGCGGAAGTGGCGCCCTCCTGATATCCCTGCCAATGCAGATTGGGCAGTGGTTAGGCAAATTGTTGTTCCGAAGGTCTACAGGAATGAGATCTTAACAATGGCTCATAGTTTACCTTTAGGAGGTCATCTTGGTGTTAATAAGACTGTTGATAAGATCATGAAACACTTCTTCTGGCCTGGGCTTCGGAAAGATGTTTCCAACTTTTGCAAAACCTGTCACACTTGTCAGGTAGTTGGAAAACACCAGTTAGGCCCACCTGTAGCTCCATTGCAACCTATCCCAGCATTTGGGGAGCCGTTCTCCTAGGTCATTGTTCATTGTGTTGGTCCGTTACCCAAGACTAGATCTGGAAATCAGTACTTGTTGACAATCATGTGTGCATCTACCAGATTCCCTGAAGCCATGCCTCTACGTAACATCAAGGCAACTGCAATCTCAATGGCTTTGATAAAGTTCTTCACGTTGTTTGGCCTTTCCAGGGAAATTCAGTCAGACTAAGGTAGCAATTTCACTTCCGGATTGTTTCAGCAGGTTGTGTATGAACAAGGTGCGAAGCAGATTCTTTCTAGTGCCTATCATCCAGAGAGTCAGGGTGCCTTAGAGTGGTTTCATTCCACTCTCAAGACAATGATAAGGACTTATTGTTATGATCATGAGAAAGACTGGGATGAAGGTGTTCATTTGCTGTTGTGTGCAGCTAGAGAAGTAGTGCAGGAGTCTACTGGATTCAGTCGGTTTGAGCTAGTGTTTGGCTATGAAGTGAGAGGACCTTTGCTATTGTTGAGTGAACAATGGCAAGAGAAAGAGCCACATATCAGTTTGTTCGACTATGTTTGCAAGTTCAAGGAAAGATTGCGTGCAGCTTGTGACCTAGCCAAAGAGAACTTGAAATCAAGTCAGGGAAAAATGAAAACTTGGTATGATCATAAGGCTAGAAGTCGTGAGTTTAAACCAGGAGACAGGGTCCTTGTGTTGTTTCCCTTGCAGTCCAATCCATTGCAGGCAAGATTTCATGGTCCTTATGAAATTCTGACAAAACTCTATGAACTCAATTACATTGTGAAGACGCCAGATAGCCTTATCATGACAGAAATGCTAGGGTTGCAGCTGTCACTTCAGATTCTCCTATGGTCGAGACGTGTGAAGATGCGGGGGAGTTTCAAGATGGTGAACCTAGAGTTAAAGCTGAAGTTCTTTCATGTAAATTGTCAAATTCTGAAGTGTTGCAAAATCTTGATGTAAAACTCCAGCACTTAGAACCCTCACAGAGAGATCAGTTTGAGAGGTTGATCAAGAAATATCAAGATCCGTTTCCTGATGTTCCAAAGAGAGTTTCTATAGCTTCTCATGATGTAGATGTTGGTGATGCCAAACCAATAAAACAGCATCCGTACCGGATGAATCCTGAAAAGAGAAAGATTGCTGAGAAAGAGGTTGAGTACATGTAAGAACATGATATTATCAGACCCTCCAACTCAGATTGTTGCTCACCCTGTGTGTTTGTTCCAAAACTTGATGGAAGTACTAGATTCAGTACAGATTATCGCAAAGTCAATACTGTAACTAGAACTGATGTGTTTCCAATACCTAGGATTGATGATTGTGTTGATAGAGTAGAGCAAACAAAGTTTCTGACCAAGATTGATTTATTGAAGGGTTATTGGTGTGTGCCTTTAACTGAGAGGGCCAAGAGCATTTCCACTTTTGCCACACCATCAATTTGTACCAGTATGAAGTCCTACCCTTTGACATGAAAAATGCCCCAGACACATTCCAAAGGATGATACAGTCTACAATCGCCGGATTGCCACACACGGGTGCGTACATCGATGACCTGATCACATGGAGTGACTCCTGGGAAGAACATCTAAAAGATGTAGAGACGTTGTTCCAGCGCCTGACCCATGCTAACCTGACTGTTAACCTGAACAAGAGTGACTTTGGTTGTGCTACTGTCACCTATCTTGGCTACGTCATAGGCCAGGGTAAGGTGGCACCCATAAATGCTAAAGTCCAAGCCATCATGGACTTCCCAGTTCATGACAACAAAAAAGCTTTGCGCCGCTTCCTTGGAATGATCGGGTAATACCGCAAGTTCTGCAAGAACTTTGCTGAGACTGCTCTTAGTCTCACCAACCAACTGAAGAAAGGCGTAAAGTTCACTTGGGATGAATCGTGCCAAAGAGCTTTCGATCGGCTGAAGTCTCTGCTGTGTCACTTCCCCGTGCTCAAATCTCCTGACTTCAACAAACAGTTCTCCATCGCGGTCGATGCTAGCGACCAAGCTTGTGGATCTGTGCTCCTACAGAGAAGTGACTCTGATGACATTGAGCATCCCGTGGCATACTTCTCCAGGAAGTTCAATCGCCACCAAAGGAACTATTCCACAATAGAGAAGGAGCTGTTGGCTCTGGTCCTTTCTTTACAACACTTTGAGGTTTATGTTTGTACAGGGAAAAAGCCAATGATTGTGTACACTGACCACAATCCGTTTATGTTTTTGAGTAAGATGGAAAAACAAGAATTGGAGATTGTTAAATTGGAGTTTGATTTTACAGGAGTTTGACTTGGAAATTAAGCATGTTAAGGGTGCTGACAATGTGATTGCTGATTGCTTATCCCGTGTTTGAATGTGTGTATATATCACGTTATGAGCATATTGTATTGTATGTATTTATGTATACATAAGTGTCTACTTAACCATTTTGTGTATTTAAAAGAAAAAATTTGCCTTTATAAGTCAAAATTTTTCCCTTTTGGAATGGAGGTGTAATGTGAATAGGGGCCACTAGATGACAGCATTTACCCTTTTTTTTCTTAAGCTGAGACTGGAGCTTTGTTTGGACATGTTTCGGACATGTCTGAAACAAGTCTCAGAGAAAAAAAAAAAGTCTAAAAGGTGGGAGGAGTCTGCAAAAGAGTATATAAGGAGTAGAATTGAGACAGTAAAGTAGTAGGAGATATTGCAAGGAGAAGGATACATGTCACCAGACCTGTCATTCTGTTTAAGACCTGTGAAGCTTTTAGTGGATTTTTGCCTGTGTTAGAGCATTTTCCTCACCCAGGACATCACCAAACCACCCCACCAAAGGGACTGTAAATATTTCTGTTTTTGTATTCAATCTTGGTCAGTATATTAGTTAGTTGTTAGTTGTTAGTTGTTTTTTTGTTAAAAATTATATGTGTTCAAGTTCTAAAATTTTTGTGTCATCCTTCGCTGTTGTGTAAATGTAATAACAAATTGGGGCCATAACACTATGCAATTTAGTACTCCTTGACTGGAGCTGTTATCTGTCTATAGGTTTGTCTTGTGATCCTTGTCTGCGGCCAATTTCTTGTAATTAGTTTGTTCCCAATGTGTCTCTCCATGATTATCATTCGTATTGATTGCACCTGTGTTCCCTTGTCATGTGGTCACCTGGAAATGTATATTAGATGTCTTTGTTTCACTTCTTTGTCAGATCGTTACTTCCTTGTTACCTGTGCCACGCTTCTCTCGCCTTGTATCATTGTGATTATCTTTCTGACTGGACCGACCTAGACTTCGAGCTTTGCCTTCTCCCTGTACTTTGCCACATTCTTGTTTATTGACCCATTTTTGTCTGACTACGATTTCTGTGATTGGTGCCCTGTTTACGGTTCTGCATTTCACCCCTTGGATTCTGCTTTTGGATTGTGGACTTTGTACTGACGCCTGCTCTGTTGGGGGGTTTCCCCCTTCAGAAATAAAGCCTTCATTATGCATTTTACTGGTGTTCACACTTGGCTCATTTCGTAAAACCTCACAAATACAGCGTATCTTAAACAACAAAGACCTACATGGCAGAGTTGCAAGAGAGAAGCCTTTCCTATGACCTCAACACAAAATTAAGCGGCTGAAGTATGCAGAAGTAAACCATGAAGTCTCAAGCCTATTGTAACAATGTGCTTTCGACTGACAAACCAAAATTGAACTTTTTGGCCACAACCAAAGAAGGTATGTTTGGAGAAAAATGGGTGGAGCATTTATGGAGAAGAACACGTTTCCAACTGTTAAACATGGAAGTGGATCCATTATGCTTTGGGATGTGCAGCAGCTGGGGGCACAGGCAATACTGTGCGGGTGAAAGAAAGAATGGATTCCACCAAATATCAAGACATTCTAGAGGCTAATGTTCAAAGCTCAGTCCAGAAATTTAAGTTGAAGAGACGCTGGGTATTCAAGCAAGACAATGCCCCGAAACATACCTCAAAATCCACCATGAAGTACCTCCAGGAAAGACGGATGAAGGTTTTGGAATGGTCATCACAGTGCCCAGACTTGAATATTATTGAAAACCTCTGGAGAGACCTCAAATATGCTGTGAATGCAAGAAGGCCAAAAGAATATATCTGAGCTGAAGGTGTTCTGTCAGGAAAAATTCCAAAGACAAGAATTGAAAGACTCTGGCTACAGGAAGCGTTTGCAAGCTGTTATTGCTGCCTGTGGAGGAGTCACTAAGTACTAGCTGACAAGGTTCCCAAACGTTTGCACAAGGCCATTTTCCCTGTTTTGTTTTGAAACTGTAAAAAGTTTTAAAATAAAAATTATTCTTGCTTAAAAATGCGGTGAAATGTGTCATGCTTAACGTTGTCGCATTTAGCGTTAAGTTTTGCTATCAATCACTTTGAGATCAATTGTAACAGACATTTAAACCAGGGGTGTCCATATTTTGCACCCCACTGTACATTACACAAGATGGCCGCTCTAGTGGGTTTTTTGTTTTTTTATCTCTACGGTTCCTCTCCACATTGAACTGCCCCTCATCTCCACATGGCCCCACCCTCTCTCTTAAAATGGTTCTGCCCTCTTTTGCACATGATCACGCCCCTAATCTGCTCAGTCCCACTCTCACATGATCCCGCCCCTTTTCTGCATATTGTCTTGCCCCCCCTGTCCATGTGGTTCTAATCAAACAGAGGAACAGCATTTAATCCTCAACCTGACAGATTAAGACCAGATTTCAGTGAACAAATCTCTCAGAAGGCTCACAGACACCGCCATAAGGCTGAATCATCTTCTGTTCAGAAATCCATTCAAAAATAGGGCTGCGTCATGATGCTGTTTCATTTACATGCAGAAGATGTTTGTGAGTAACAGATTCCTGGAGAAACCACAGTGGTTCTAGTATAAGTATCTGCGCCTCAGCCTTGTGTTTCATGTTTCAATAGGGATCTTAATCTGTAGTGAGTACGTGCTTTTATCTGTCAGCAAGACACTATGAAATGAATATTCAATTTAAAAAAAACTGGGTCACAGTTGAACCCATTCTGAAATGGCTACAGTTGCGTGATAACTTCACACTTCACACTTTTGTCATTTCACTGGGGCAGGTTGTCTATTCTCGAGGGTTTCCCCGAGTTTATATTTGCCATGTGTCAAATAGTTTCTTATCTATTAATCTCAGGTCATAAAGTGCTTCTTTGTAAATTGCCCCTCTTTTTTCTAAATAAAGTAGGCCTGACTTTAAAATGAGCTGAAGACAATAATTTAACCATGTGATGCTTCTCCCTAGATAAAAAGTCATTATTTTTCATTGCAGCTGTCTGGTTATTTTCTGACGACAGGCAGACATCTGTATGCAACTTCAAAGACTGATTCGACTTGTCATTTCGTTTGGAGACGATTTTTACGGTCACTGTAAGGCTGACACTCTGGAGTTATATTTTCATTTATTTTCATTTGCAAACAAAAGTATAAAAAATGAGCCTGTGTATAAAGAAACCCAAAAGAGAGAGACTCAAGGTTCGAAATCATAAAAAGGAGTGTTTTTTAAGTCAGGGCTGAAACCCTGAGAGTGCAGCCCTTTCCTGAGTCTCTTGTTAAGCTCCCTTCAAGGCCAAATATGAGAGATGACAACTCGGAGTCGAGTGTAAACATGAGCCATTCACTTGGCAGAGGAGGCAGGTACATTAGCAAGAGGTCTATAGAGCAAGGAGATGCGCTGAAATATTTAAGGAGGTTTGATTCATATCGCTCTCTCAGGAGCAGCTATCGAAAGCACATAATCTGCGGACCGCCGCAAGCCAAACCAGTGAGGAGGTCAGGCCTGAGCAACTCCGATGAGGAGAAGATGGCGAGAGAGAGCGAGAGATAAAAATATATTCTGCACCTGGCAGCAGGGCTTGGACTTTGGAAGATTACCGATTTCGGTCTTTCTTTCTAATTTAATTTATTTATTTATTTGCTTCCAGTTCATAGATTCTGTTCATCACATTTCTTGTATCTGCTCAATATCGGATCTGGCAGGTTCTTGTTCTCCCACCAAACTCAATTTTGTGCTCCTGATCTGACATCTTTCATGGCATCATGTCCGACTCACTTCAGAGAGTGTGTTTTGTTTATAATAGCAGGGCAACAGGTTATTTTCAGGTTAGGATTGTGCTCTGTAGTGCTTTCTATTTCCAGTGTAGTTACTCTCTCATTGCTGACCTCCCTCACTCACTATCTCATTTAATGAGTGTCCCTATATTACTGCCTATTCGTGGACTTAGAAAAGATTACAGGTATTAGGGTACTCTATTCATTGGTGCAATCACATAAGTAATAATTTTAAAAACTATCATCACAAAAATAATACTGTTGTTGAATGATTCAGTTCAACAGGCAGACTGAAGTTTGTTGAAAATCTTATATTGAAGAGTGTTCAAAGATTTCCCGGTATGTTAATCTGATCATATGCTAAAAAATTACAAAATGTCATTTCTATTGAAAAGAGAGCCCTGAGCAACACTGCGAAACATAATTTTGGCTCCCTTTGGAGAGTAAGTGACTGCCTGTCTCTTTTCGGCTTTTTTGCCAAGCAAATTTCTTTAACATTGAAATAACTGATGATTCATGACTTATATTTTTGGAAGTCATTGTGATGCATACGCATATTTTGGTAAAAAAAAAAAATGTTAACAACAACTACAACAACAACAATAATCATAATAATAATAATAATAATAACAAACTGATGTTTATGGAATAAATGTTTAATTTTTCCTTATCAATTAATTTTTAATGGTAAGTCCAAATAGGAAGAAAAGTATGAGAACTATGTATTTTGGTCCTTTTTTATATTTTTCTTGTGCAGGAGAAAGAGCATGAATATATCTGAGCTTATTTCCTTTCCATTCTGCGCTCTTTGATTCAGGTCAGTGATGCATGGCGGGATTCAAGGTGACTTTGTTTGTGCCAGCCTACCTGGGACGAATTTTAAACTCATCTTCTCCATTGTGCACTAAAGAGAATACCTGATTCATCTCTTATTCTCCTATTACACCTCGGAGTATTGCAGAGTACAGTCTGTACTGATGACACTGTGTATTTGCATTTCCATTTTTTCCCTCAAATTTTGTGATGATTTTTCTTCTCAGACTTTTTGATAAACATTTTTTTGCAAGTTTTGAACACCTGCAAGTCAATTTAGATCAGTGCTAGTTCTGTTATATTTTTTTGGGGGATGACGTATGCTTCAGAGAATCCTTTTTTAAATAAAGATTCACAAAATCTTCACCAGTATCATATAGAAATAATACTTGCACCATTCATGTTGTCCAACAATTCTACCTAATAAGTTTAACAATTTAGCAGCATATTGCCAAATAAAACTGACCATTGGTAATCGGGAAAAGGATGGGACAATAACCCAGTAAAAACTTAAGAAGTAGGAACTTCTTTCAAATGCCAAATGTGCATACAGATTTAAAAAGGCGCATATTATATTTTACTTTTGTTAAAGGACAAAAATGTTTTCAGATCCTTGCAGCTCTTGTCTATTTTTAGCAGGTAAGTAGAAATTTTCTCCTCAAGTTGACAAGAATAGTTGAGAAAGTGCATGAAGAAATCATTGCAAATCAGGTGTAAACTCACAAGTTACTCTGGTGAAAAAAGGGGTAAAAATCTATATAAACATAATGAACTGCTCTCTTCTGCCACAAAGTGAACATTGAAACAATGAATAAATCAATTTTAATACATTTTAATAAATTCTGTGAAAACTAATTCAATATAGAGGAGTCGAGAGTGACTTCTTGCAAAACCAGAGTGTACAAATGCAAAATTAATGCAAGTATGTTTTTGTGAATGGCAAAAATCATATTATGAATGTATAACAGTAGTTTTCTGCAGGTTGTTTTACAGGGGTTGCTCTTCAAAAAATAAATTTAACCCAAGCCTTTTTGCAATATGAATACTTTTTATTTGTATGACACTTTTTGAAAATGGGCATGAGTATGTGAGATAAGTGAAAGATTAGGAAATCTGTTTGTCCTTAAATGTGTTCATCACAGTTTAACCATGAAGTGTCATGACATTCATTTTAACAATGCGATGACTTCATAAGACATCCAGATTAGAAAAATACCCCGTCTGCCTATCTCTGCTGATGTTTTGCAACTGTGAAGGCATAACTCAATACTGTTTCAGTAGACTGCAGCAAATTTAGCTAGCAAAATTCAATTACACATTTGCCTTTGCCGATCCTAAGTGATAACGATTGTAAAGTGAGGATTCTTGTGTTGCCGTGATAATCCTTCGCGGATGGCAGGTTTAAGCAGGTACCTCTGTGAATACCAGGGTCTTTTCACATCTCCGGTGCTTTCTACACTGTTATGGCCCCAATTTGTTATTACATTTATAACACAACAGCAACAGCAACAGCAAGGGATGACAGACACAGTTTTAAAAACTCAAACACATTTAATTATCAAAGACAATAACAACTAACTAACCTAAAGACCAAGATTGAATTATGTACAAAACATAAATATTTACAATCCCTTTTCGTGGGGGTGGCTTGGTGATGTCCTGGATGATGAAAATGCTCAAACACAGGCAAAGAAATCCACAAAAGAAACGTCACAGGTCTTGAACAGAATGGCAGGTCTGGTCATCTTCTTGTAATTTCTCCTACTACTTTACTGTCTCAATTCTTTTCCTTATATACTCTTTTGCAGACCCCACCCACATTTAGACCTCTTTTTTTTAATTTTCTGAGACTTGCCCCAGACATGTCCAGGACATGTCTAAACATGACTCCAGTCTGAGCTTAACAAAAAAAAGGTAAATACTGCCATCTAGTGGCCTATATTCACATTACAACACCAACTCGGCCTTAATATGCTGCATTCTCTCCCACATTCATCTGCCTTAACCTGCTGCAACCCATCTCCAAACTCAAGACAGCTGTTTCTGCGATAGTGATGGCTAACATTCTCATTGCACAGGCTGCTTTTATTTGGCTGACATAGTAAGTCCACCTTACCAAGCAGTTTAATCTTGTATATAGACTTAAAACACTTATTTCTATTACCTTTTGTCTCAATATGACAAAAATTTGCTGATGAGGTGAAATAATTTTGACTTATTTCGATATTTGCGAATGGGATGAGAAATTTCCGCTTGTCAAGCACATGGTGACTTGAAATAAGCTAATATTTTCTACTTGAAAGAAGAAAAAAAAACTGGTGAATTAAGTCTTGTATTAAGACCAAATGATTTGTCATGACAGGCACTATATGCAGTGGAACAGACATTTTTTAAATGGTCATGTTACACACTGTTTCGATAAGATGCAGTGCAATTAACTGCGGGATTGCATTTTCCGTACACTTGTTGCAACTGACTGATCATGTGTAGGAGACCACCACTGTGAATGATATACGCAGAAAAATAACTCTTAGAGTGCTGAAATAAATAAAATTTTATTATCTTGTGCTGCTGAAAACCTATCATGTGGTGACTTGCTTAAAAGAGCAGTCATGATTGGTCGCCACATGGTTTTCAACAGCTTTGATTCTGAATTCTTACATCAGGGATCCTCAAATCTGGACCTCAAATCCAGCCCAGGTTTTCATTTATCCCAGGTAAGGAAATGAACACATAGTGCCTCTGATTGGCCAAATTGTCTTTAAACCTGACTCTCAGGTAAAGGGAGGGTAAAAAACCAGCCATTCTCGGACGTTGAGGACCGTGATTTAAGGACCAGGGGCCGGTTGCATAAAATTAGACCCAGTCTTTGACTTTCATGTATTTTTAAGTCAGACTTACTATAGATGATTAAATATGCCTGTTGCATAAAATCTGTCTTCGAGTGACTTATTTAAGACTGACTTGGATAGCCGGTCGCGCTATGTATCATGGGTAAAATAAGACACTTCATAGAATAGAAAAACATGGCGGACACAATAGCGACACTCGGTGGCAGCGGGAGATCACCGCACTTTAGCGCAACGGAAAACCTTTTCTTTGCTGGAGAAATATAATGCCGAAAGAAGTCTTTTGTTCAATAGTTTTAATCAAGCGAATGGAAATTTGACCCGTCATCAAGTTAGGGGAGAAAATTACAGAAAAGGCGAACGGTATCAACGGTCGTGAGAACCGTAAAAGATGTTCAAAAACATTTCAAAAATATTGTGCAAGAATCCAAAGCTGCTTTCACACGGAAAGCGTTTCGCGTGTATTCGCGTCTTTGCATTGACATAGAACGTAATCTGTCGTGCGAAAAATTTGTTTCGCGTCCTGTGTGAAAGCATCTTAAGACGGAAATATGGAAGAGGAAAAAATCCAGCCACCGGAGGAGGACCCCCTCCAAAACTACAAAATAAATAAATACAAATAAAAAAAAGAGCTAATAATCCTGTTTCCAATGTAAAATATTTTTTGCCCTTTTTTGTTTGAAAAACAATAAATATTGCTGTATCTTTGTGTCCTCTAAAATGTGTTCTAACAATGTGTTGCCATGGCAACAAAGCTCTCATCTCAGGGTTAGCCAGGGGGAGAGGTGGCTAATTTTTATGCCTCAAATCAAGTCAGTCTTAAGCTTTATGCAACAGTCAGTCTTAATTAGACTAGTCTAATTTGACAATTTAAGACCAGTGTACAGTGACAACCAGTCTTAAACTAAGTTTATGCAACCGGCCCCAGGGTCTTACATTGTTGTGTAACAATAAGTTGCATTTGGTGCTCGAAGGGTCAACTGTGCCAGTGGGGCACTGCACATCCATTTCACTGTTGATTAACACTGAGGCTGGCTAATGCTAATTTCACCTCCTCTCAAAAGGGCCCCCATATCTGCAGCTGCGATGCTCAGTTCCTCCTCTCTTATCCTCAATGCACTGCGGCACACTTAAGTGCACATTACTATTAATGGCTGTCTTACACAGTCTGGGACCCCACCTGCTAATTTTCAGTGCAGAGTGAGGAGCTGCTGACTCCATGGGATCTTTGGCCCTTCTTAGAGACAAGACCCTCCCCTGTTATGCTATATGAACATAGCAGAGTACTTCAAGAAGAAAAGCCAAAAAGGCACTTCAGAGTTCCTGCTGGGGGTATTTCTCCAGCACACTCCTGCTATACATTGTAACTCAGGCCGTGTCCACACTCAGATGGGTATTTTTGGAAACAATGTATTTTCTATGTATTTTGGCCTTTTGTCCAAAAGCAGACTGCGTTTTAAGTGGCTGAAAATGGACCCTCTGGAAAATAGCTTTTCTGGAAAACTCCATTTTAACTGTTAATGTATGGACAGGGAAAGCAGAAAGAGAGAGGAGTGGACCAACAATTCAAGAAGAGAAAATGACTAATAAACTTTCCCTGATTATTAACTTTTACGGGAAAAGATCTAAGTGAAGCAGGAGGAAAAGCAGCAAAATTATGATGACTGAGTTTTGTTCATTGTTGTATGCATCTAACACATTCTATTGAAACTTTTCCACAGAGTGCGCATTCCAAAAGAGAAGAGAGTAAAATGACCTTGAGTGAAAAGTTAAGCTGGCCAGCTAAGGATTCAACTGCGGGGTTGCAACTTAAAAGAGATTCTTATAAAATAAATTTGGGGAAATAAATTTGGAGTATTAACACAAGAGTAAGACTAAATCCATTGTGCACCATATAATTGAAAAAGTCGACTAATAACGTGATCACATTCTAAATGTATTTTTAATTAGGCTGACAAGATATTTTCCCTTTACAAGTAGTGAGAAAGACGGAAACTGTGACAGTGACGGCAACCTGAGTCTTCAGTGCTCAAATGACAGAAACGGACTGAACTGACTTAATCTGGGATGATTGTTTTCCTTTATGTGCTGGGATCCCAATGAAAAAAACTATTACAGATGAATATTCAATATATGCTCGTTTTGGTGAATTGTCTGAGAAAAAAAAACCACATTGTACCACACAGTCTAAAGCAAATCCACCCGGTTCTGCTGAGGATATGAGAAGTTGAGTCTCTCCAATTGCATGAGGATGGGGGAATCTCAATATGTTGAAGAAAACCACATCAACATTTGGTACGAGTAGCCATTCATCTGTCTCAGCGTTCTCTAAAAACACGCTCTCTGGGCATGGCCTGGATGGACAAAGCGTCCAACAGCAATAGGTAAACCATTCAGAAGCAGAACTCACGCAAGTATCCATGGGCTTTTATAACTTAGTCCTAATTAGGATCAACTGGCCAAACTCTTTAGCCCAAGAATTAAATAATAAAAACATTCAAATTTCGCAAAAATGTAAAACAATCAAAATTTGACTGTTATTATGAATTTTTAATGTTTAGGTTTTACAACTTGTGTTTCAGTGCATTGGACAAGCAATTTGTGGACAGAGATTCTGTTTTCTCTTACCTCAATGAGAGTGCTCTCGACCACTCGTAAAATTTTCTCTTACCTAAGAAAAGAGCAAAAATAAGAAAACATTGGTGCATCCCAGAAATCAATGTGTAAGAACAAAATAAGAAAAAATCAGGGTTACGACCAAAAATAGGAGAATAATTTGAGAACAATTTGTTCTTATATCGCTTCTTGCATCAGGCCCATTGTTCCCTGTGAGCGTCATATCGATTGATGACATGGTTTTCAGCTGAAAGTCCCTTGGGAAAACTACTCTCAAGAATCTTTACTCAGAGCTCCTTGGAGCTCCCTCCTCGCTCCTCGCCGCAGAAATAAGCTCTTTGACACAGCCTGCAAGACGGCGGATTGAGAACATCTGGCTCAAGCGAGAATAGAGGAGCAAGGAAATTTCAGATAAGAGAATCAAGATGCACAGCAGGGGTGCTTTTCATTATAATGCTTCCACCTGCCTACTCTCTTCTCTACTGCACTGGAAAAACTGAAAAATAAGTCCACCTTACCTAACACTTTAATCTTGTATTAAGACCTAAAACACTTATTTCTATTACCTTATTTCGTTGTAAGACAAAAATTTGTCAATGGGGTGAGTAAATTTTGACTTAATTCTAGATTTGCCAATGTGATAAGACAATTTCACTTGTCAAGCACATAGTAACTTAAATTAAGCTCATATTATCTTCTTGAGAGAGAGAAAAACTTGGAAATTAGGTGTTATATTAAGAGCAGATGACTTAAGACAGACACTTTTTTAAGTGTGCCATTATAGCGGATTTTCCAATGCCATAAATGCACCTTGAGGAGACAAGAAGCAGGAGAGAGGAGGCTTCTGGAGGAGCTCAGAGCAAGGAAATATGATAACACTGTACATTAAGGGTACAATAATTAACATTAATTAACATTAGTTCATTAACTGTCAGTTAATTAGCAGGTAACTATTGCGTTTGATAGCCGAATAAGCATTATGCAACCATAATTGACCATTCATGAATTTTTTGTGTTTTCCTTATTGTGAAGTTGAAACATTCCTTAAGTATCCCGTATGCAGCACTTCAAACTGTTAAACCATAATGTATAAATTAATACCTTTGTTTATGTAAACATCATTTGTAATGATTACCAGAAGCATTAGTTAAATGTTAATTATCTGTTAGTAAATGCTTATTACTGCATTAACGAATGATAATTAATGTACCCTCATTGTTTAAGTGTTCCCGGAAAAAAAGGGTGTATCCTCCGCAGAAGTCTTTTATCAAGTGATGTAACGGGTTAATGGTGCAAGGATTTCTTGTTTGCCATTTTTGACTCCTCCATCCTTGCCTCTCTTCCTTGCATGTATCCTCACTAGGAGAAGCTGAGACGTAAGGAGGAAACATGAGTGAGGGAAGCAAGGAACTGAAATGCATTAATGAATGGCATTGCCAGTCTGGGTGGGGAGTACACAACGTGGGTAACTTGATCACATGACTTGACACTCAGAAGATACACTTGTCTTTTATTTATATTTCTTTGTGCCTTGAAGATTCCGAGCTGTAAATAAAAAACCCTCTGAGAGTGAGCTATACCCTCTGCATTAGATTGTGCAGATTGTTTTGCCTCAGTTGCCTATGTGGACTGTTCCTTCATTATGAGGTTCTCTTATTTTGCTTACATGAGGGCCTCTGAGCATAAATTTAGTTTCTGTCTCGGCATATTTGTGTTTTTCGCTAATAATGCTGCTCACGCTGCATGTACCAACTTGCTAGCACCTGTTACTACTTACGGCATGCTGGTGCACTTGGCCACTTGCTTTGCAGAGAGAAAAATCACATTAACCTCATGTAATATGGCACATGTGTCATCCCTGGTGATGTGCTGTGGTTGTTCAATTCTTTGACCTAAAACACTCACCAAATGAAACAGATGCTGGAAATAGACATCCTTGGCTTTGAGCTCACTAGCTTATTTGATATTCCTTTGATTTGTCATCGAACCTTTATTAATGATTGTGATCGCGGACACGTGAAGCTAAACCATAAAAGCATAACCTTTTCCCAAGCTGTCAATCATTGGAATGCATGCTTTGACATGTGGGCCTACTTTGAGCAAAGAGTCTAATGCCATGTAAAAATGCTTAATTCATAATTGACAAGGGCAATAAAGTGTCTGTAGTACTCATTTCATTGCCAAATTCCAAATAGTTTTTATTTTGAATTATTTTTCTTGTGAAATGTGAGAACTGGCCTGATGTCTGTAAAGTAAAATTAATGGAAAAAAAAGTTTTGGGTTGTGAGAGTTAAGGTTGGAGTGGATATGCAAAGTTTGTTTAAAGACCCTGACCTGTGGCGTATTTAAAGAATTATGTTTTGCCTGGGCGTGACCTCGCTCTGTCCACGTAACTCTGCTCCCGCAGCTGGGTCTGCATTGGCTAAAAATTCTGCTATTGGAATTATGACTAGTGGTTCAATAATTCAGGTTAGTGCTCATGTTTATTAATACTCTACATCTGTGCAAACAACATGTCAAGCAGGCAGTTTATTGTAATTGCCTGTGCAAACAAAATCTGAAAGAAGCAATTTCCAGTTACAATGTGCTGTGACAAGTAATGAGGACATGGCATTCCGCGCTGATTGCGTCTGTGCTCCTTTTATATCGCTCCCTGCATTGTGTGTGATGGATATTTTTATAAGGAATGAAGGTACGGGATAATGTGGTTCGCCAGTGGAGGAGGAAGGCTCGTGATTAAAGATAATCATCATTTTCCTTTGCAGAGATCTCGTTAGTTCACCGTAACGTTATTTATATGTCCTGGCGCCACCGACGGCATTTGTTGCGCTGTTGTTGTAGCAGCCGCCACGATAACGGGCGGCTGTTAAATCACGGCGCGCAGAAAGCCGATTGTCACAGAGGGACCATGAGCTGTCTCTCACTTCGAGGCGTTTATAATCAATTTTGCTCCACCGCCAAAACTGAAAAATTATCCAGAGCAAACCAAAGCAGGGGAGAGCTGAGGCACAGGGGATAAAATGTATTTGCGTTCTCCTGAATCAGTAGCTATAGCTTAATTGAATCAAGACGCTAAATATTTAATTGAATAACGCCGCGGTTTTATTGAATTCTCCCTCAGTTTGTGGAAAGGCAGGCTAAAGCTCTACTAAGTGGCTTGGGTGAAGCGCACAAATTTTATGGCATCTAAAGTGCGATCTCCGCCCAGCTGCAGCGCTGTGGTGGGCAAGGAATATGGGGCTCGGTCATCTGGGCCGTTGTTCTGACAAATTTTGCTACCCATCAAAATATTCTACCTCACAGTTCTGCGCTTGCGCAAACCTAAAATCTCTGGCTGTTTCCTAATATCTTGAGAAATTAGATGATAATGGCGTAAATGTGCACATACTGTATCTTTGAACAAACTAATCCAATTCGTTATAAAATCTGCTTATGTTATAATAAGCTAACAAGTTACAACTGTAAACTGATTCATATCGCAATATCGTCCATTCGTGCCTCCGAGGGCTTGTTTTAACATTCTGACGTTTACTGGCACAGCGCAGTCACATGCCGTGCCATTGACAAAACCTGCAAAAATACACAACATTTAATATAATTATGTGCACTGTTGTTAGCTGGCACCTTTATTGCCAGTTATTTTCGCTGTAATTTTACAATCAGTTTATAGCAGAGGTTCCATGTAAAATTCTGTCAATTTATAACTGTTGGCATGTAATGCAAGTATTTCTGTGTTTGGAAACTGATAATGATAATTGAGTGTACCAGATTAGAGCTCACTGTTTTCTATCGTCAAAAATTCACTTACCTTGCTTGGGGGAAAAAAACCCTCCAGTGCACAGCCTGCCTCATTCAGGACATTTTCGGTAACCCAAGGTGCGTGACTCTCAGCAGTTTGCACCGGTGCCGTCTCACAGGCCTCAAGATTAAACTGAGCCTTATGATTGATAGCTGCATCGCTTTGTCCTGCCTTTCGTGTTGACAGTTCACACACCGTCTGAGCCCGTTGTCATTAATCAGAGAACCAATAGCACATTTTTACTTGAGTGTCAGGTGTCTGTTGTTGGCGACAGATATTTGAAGCATTTTTCCCCCTGAAAACTTGCTCCTTGGCGCTCGGGTCAGTGCGTGTGCGACGTGCTAACTGCCTTCTCCTGGTAATTCTGCAGATTCTGCTGACTGCAGCACAGAGTTGTGACATGTTTTTCATCAGGGGATACAGTGGGGAGTTTTCTCATTTAGTGAATCATGGTGTCCTTTCAGTGATTAATGTCCCCTCAGGTGGATGATTTTGCTCAGACCTGGAATTAAGAAATATCAGTTAAATGCTTCAGAGACAGCAACACCCACTGAAAATCCTATGATAGGCCTTCATACTGTTATAGGAGGACAAATTCAGTTCCCCTGCTTCAGCTGCCCTGCCAATCATGGCTTAGGTCCTGAAATGTACAGGCTACAGGGCCCAGTGCTACTTGTTGGATACAGTTCACTTAGTGACTCACACTTTGTCTGAATGACTATAGATCCAGTCACAAGTCCCTAGCGCTAATATGTATACACAATCACACACACACACACACACACACTCTCTCTCTCTCTCCCTCTTACACACACACTATTCCGCCCTCGGTTTGTTGCTGTGGCTAGTTGAAAGCACCATGCTGTTTGAGTTCCTGCTACACTCATTAGCAATAACAGGTGAAGGGGATGGACAGTATCTGCTAACAGTAAAACCTGAAATTGGCTTTTATCAGTGTCCAATCTTCAATAAAACATCAAATCCATCACCAATAAAAGCAGTATAAAATCACAACATACATCCATGGCACAATAATTGAAACATGAATATAATGGAAGAAAACATGTATATCACAAAGCAAAATTAACTAAATAAGTCAATTGTGGGGAGGGGGAGGGTTTAAATTACAAAAAAAACTCAAATATTGAAAAAAACACACGTCACAAGACACAATAATGCAAAATTTACCTAGTACAATAGGAAAGTAAATACAGGGAACAGACCTCACACAAACTATAATCACCAAAATATGGCTGAAAAGGGAATTTTTGCAAGATTAACTAAATTATACAAAATGCATATCACAAAAAAAAGCTTGAAAACTGAGGAATGTCTGGGACCAGCCTGAGTGACGGTGGTGTGTGTGTGTGTGTGTGTGTGTGTGTGTGTGTGTGGATGTGTGTGTGTGTGTGTGTGTGTGCTCATGCGTGGGGTGGGACGATTTGGCTGGACAGGGCATTGTGTGATGTACAGTCTGTGAGCAGTGGTGGTTTACTGTTGGCAGAGCAGCTACAGGCTTATTAAGTGGCCTGTGTTAGGCTCATGAAGGGAGAGCAGACGGACCACCTGGAGATTAATAGAGACTGGTGTTTGGGGCCATTACATTTCGATCTGTAATTCAAAGATAAGAGTTTGTTACCTGAGGCCCGTAATGCTGAAAGGAATACAGACTTGGGCCCAGTATTGCCGAGATTATTTTAGAATCTGATGCTCTGCAATGCTGAAGTTAATGCAGAGTGCATTGCCTGAGCATTCTTTACCTTTTTTCTTGTGGTGGAATGCATTGTGGGGGAAGATGTCATTTTTTCTTCTGTGCTGAACAGGAAAGGGTGACTTGCACCTTACCACTCACGCAACGAAGGTGTGCCATTATATTTGCATAACTGCACACCTTTTCATTATTTATTTCTCAATTAGCGTAGTTGCGTAATTGAATTTACATAACAGGAAGCGTCTTGGGAATATTTGCATACGGTGTTGGTTGAATGCACAGAATGCACAAGTTTGATTGTACAAAAGTAAATTCCATCTCTTCCTGATATTTTGTGATTTTTTTTTCAGTGATTCTATTCAGGGAATTGCTTTGCATGGGAGAATCCTGGTGTCAATGATTTAGGTTTGGTGGGCCATGATGGGGTTACTGTGTACATGATCACAAAGTTTCTCATCTGTACATCAACTCCAGAGTGTGCCAGTTTTAACCATTTTACAGCTGAAGCCCTACAAAGTTTTCTTGTCGTTCATGAAAATATTGTCTTAGAGCTAATGTTTCTGCAGGATTGGAGTCATATGTAATGCAAATTAGTTTTGTAACAGTGTAATGACATTTCATGTGGATGGGTCCTCAAACATTTTTTTTGGGAGGGGGGTGCCAAGGGGGTGGGTAAGGGGCACTAAGACAGGGGAGGGCATCACTTTCCTTCCTGGAGTGTGCAGTCCATGACCTCGCAATGGAGTGAAGTGAAATCGCTTGTTTTCTGAGAACATTTTGCAGCCCTGTGTTTGAGGCCTTGTGAAAACTGCTGATGTTTCCTCCAATACAGTGGAGCTCATCAACCAACCAGCCGGGCTTTAGGAGGAATTATGTAATAGTGCAGTTAGCCCAGGTGTAAACTAATTTGCCTCTGGTGTGAAGGTGATGGGGATGAAGACTGTGTACTAGAAAGGCTGTCACTGTGTCTGCAAAAATGAATGACATTTCTGCAAACCCTAAATTACAGAGGCGCTTCAGACTTTCGCCTGGTTACTCTTCTGCCACGCGGTTCTCAAGTTTGCCCGCATGAAATGGACAGAAATAATTAAAACTGAAAAGATCAGTCTTACCATTGTTCACATTAGCCTGCTCTCAGCAGTCTTGACCACACGTTCCCTCTTCCTGCCCTCTGACAGAGAGGACAAGCTGTGTCATGTTGTGCCATCGATTCACGCAGCGTGACACAGTCAGCAACAACTAATGAGTCTGTGCCGAGACAGGCGTGCTGCAAACTGACAGGTTTTATCACAGGGAAAAGGGCCATACATGTCCGTTTTGTACAGGAATTGGCCGGTTTGGTGTGTTGCTGCCACTCAATTAACTGTTTCAACATTTATTTTCCTGATGTTCTGAACAACAACGGCTCCTGAAAATATAAACTGATTGTTGAAAATATAATAATAATAATTATTATATTTATATATTATTATTATTATTATTATTATTAGTATTATTATCATCATCATCATCATCATCATCATCATAATAACATATGTCTTTATTCTTAAGGAACTAAGTCATTCCATATTTTGCATTCCAACAAGCGTTATATCAGCAAAATTAACTCCTTACTCTCAATTTAGCATAAAATAAAAGGCTGGGATTGATACGTTTGAAGAGATCTGATGTTAAAAGTACACCCTGTCATTTTTAGCCCTCTGAGTGTAATTGCACTGCAGTGATTGCCTCTCCATTTCCTAAGCTCGCGGCAATTACAGAAATACAATGAGGCCTGCTCTTTCTTGCTGGGCGCAGAATGTATATACTAATTTGCAATAAAGTGCTACAGCTGTCAGGGCATTTTATGCTCTGTTACTTCAATAAATTGGAACTCTGAGTGAGGAAAAATGTGAATATTGCGTTATGCGAGTCCTCCAATGGGTGCTCCCCCTTGGAAACACAATTTGTGCAATTTTATTTGCTCAGAAGAGATACGTGCAGTCATTTTCTGAAGGGATAAATATTCATGGACTCATTTTCAAATGTGTGATTCCACATTCTAGGAAACGATGATTTTTATTTTTCATTTTATTTTATTTATTTATTTTTGCCTTTTTTTTTCGAAAATGTGATTTGAATACGGCAGAAAATGGAAAGTGTCAGTAATGTGGAAAGGGTTCCTCAGAAGGCACCTTGACTATGATCACAGAGTTGTTACAGAAATGGTGTTCAGATTGCTGAGCCAGGTGAATTTGGCAGGCTAAAATGGGACTATAGCTGCTTTCACACCGGACGCGAAACGAATTTTCGGCAAGACAGATTACATTCGTTTTGCGTGTATTCGCGGCTTCGCATTGACTTTGAATGTAAACTGTCGTGCCAAAAATCATTTCGCGTCTCGTGTGAGAGCGGCTTACGTCTTGATATGGCTCATTTCCTGGTCTTGTTCAGCGATAACGCAAACTAGTCCCATTGCATTTGGCTTCAGTATAGGTCATTCAGACCCTGTTTTCGATGTAATTCAACGTGTAGTCAAGAACGTACTTTTTTTGAGTTATGTCTCCTCATTTGCTGATTTGTTAAGTAGGCTAATATTGTCTTCAGTGATGCATTGAAAACGTCAATTTCTGTGTGTTACGTGTTTGTGGTTGTCAAACCGGGGGTGAGTGTTAAGCAATGGAGAATATTCTGCAGGGCTGTAGCGGGGGGGTGGGTGCGAATACACGTCCCTTTTTGACTGCAATTAGTAGATCTCAATCATTTTCCTTTTATGACGCGTTTACCGATTATCGTAATTGGGAAACGAAGACACTGTTTCTCTTCATATGCTTTCTAACAGCGATTAAATCATGGGCTAAATTCAGTACAGTTGCGGAACAAGAACAGAGTTGCACAAAACATCCGTTTAAAACAATTATTAGTCCTGACCTGTTCTCAGTCATTTTCATAATTAACAGAAGGTTCACTCTGAGAGCGCTCCGCACTTAACAGGTGCTGCTTGTTCTCCCCGATTAGGTAAGACTACAATCACTCATCCGGACGCGTATTTGCTGTATTTAAAACAAAGTTGTTTAAAATTGCATACCTGTCCACTCTCAAGCAAATAGCTTGAGATGCAGGCTTTTTATAGCCTATTTAACTGCCGAATGCCAGCAGGAGAGAGAAACCCTGTCTTTGCCAATTACGATAATCGGTAAACGCGTTGTAACAGTTGCAATGTTCCTTTAACAACGTAAACGTCAGGACGTCACTAGGTGATGCCTTTTGCTTTGTTCAGTTGAGAAGAAGACTGCGAGATAAGCAGACGCCATTACTGCTCTATGTTGTACTTCTTTTCTTATTTCTCAACTCAGCTAACAGTGAGTAAAGTGAGCCACGCTCCGTCATGTATGATGCTAACGTGGTGTTTGCTTAAATAAAATAGCGAGAGTTGTGAAGTCCCCAGCTAATTTTTGTCGACGTATCTTGGTTTCCTTCGCTCACACACCACCGCTCACGATACAAACTGTTACAGCGTCATAAAAGGAAAATGATTGAGATCTACTAATTGCAGTCAAAAAGGGACGTGTGACACCCCCCCACCCCCTGGCTACAGCCCTGTTCTTTTTGTGCAAAACTGACCTTTTTCTCATTAGGAGTAAAATAAAATCTCCAACCTGGTTCACCCCTCGTCTGTTTATCCAAATGAGACCCACACAGGTTCTGGCTTTTAACCCTCGTGTGACGTGAACATGGCCATTTCATGCACCTGTTGTCATCCCAAGGCTTATGGGTGCGTGCGCGTGTGTGTGTACACGTGCATGCGGATGTGGGTAAGTGTGAGTGTGTGCAGTTCCTGCTGCCTATAGTTTTTCAGTTAGATTTTGTGATATCCGGTAGTCACTGTTATTAAAGAAGCTATATGTAAGTTTGTGGCCAAAACTGGTAGTGCAGTCACATTCAAAATAATGCAGAGCGCAGTATCCCTTCCTCCTCTCCCACAGACGAGAGGTTGCCAGCTAGTTTGCCGGATCCAGCAAGAATGTCTACTACACGGAGCTACCTTGGCTGTTTCAATATCATCAATGATTTGCTCTGACAGGGTTGTGTTCAGTTCAGTTCAGAAAAGATCGAGGCTAATGAGTTACTAACTTTAGCAATGGCTATATTGGTCAACTTGCTCATCACTCTTCTGTGTCGATAGCCCACTAAAGTCCATACTGTAAAATGCGTAAAGAATGAATGAGGCCTCATTTGACCGATGTACTGTCTCAATTACATTTCAAATTGCCATAATGGCTGTGCTAATGTTGGAATGGTTTCCACAGCGTCTCAGCATAATGCCAGAGAAACGGACTGATAATGCATTGCTAGTGTCAGCAATGAAGAGCCACGGTTTTTATTTCTAAAACAATTTGTTACCTAGTCAGTTCGATGACCCACGGCCACCTGCATATGCACTAACTTACCATGAACGAACATACATAACGTTATTCGACAGTAGAGAATATTTGAAATATCCGTGCCAACATTAGATAGAATTAAGTTAGCCAAACTGAGCTGTATCTTACCTGCCCAGGAGAAAATTAGCAACTTCGGTCTTCCAATTCTTCTCTGCTTTCAGCCGTCTCCATCTTTCAAAGGCATGTCCTATACAGATCCTTGTTTTGTTTCTGACTTTTTCACGATGTGTTTCGGAATCATAACGAGGCCTTTTAGGTTTAATAACGTCAGACATTTGCACTCCGAAACGCTGGTTGCTGGAGCTCAGTGGTAACTGGCAACCTGGATGCCGAAACGCTACTGGCTTCGTGATTGGGAGATAGTTGGAGGATGGCGCAACCGGCCAAAACACAAAATGAAAACATAAACATTAGTTGTGGGCTGCAACTTTGGTTTTGTAATGAGAATATTCTGGCTGGACTACTGTTGTCAATGATATAAGTATTTGAAAGTAACATCATTCCTTAATGTCTGGTTATATATCAGGGCCATTTCATGATAAATCAACATACATTTCTAACATATTGCTCCTTTCTGTTTACACTTAAATTCCCCATAAAGTCCGTGAATTAGGAAATTGAATTGCTAAATAATTCTTTCATTGAATTTCCAAATGTTTTGTTTCACTAAAATAATTTCCCACTCTCTCTGTGAGACAAATACTGGGTAATAAAGCCTTAAGTAGGCTCAGTAGTTATTAATATTCTGCGCAAAGGTTAAGGTGCCATTGTGTGGTTTCAGTTATTGTGGATTGTCACTGTAAAATTATGTAATCAAGAGAAAAGTGAAATGTTTTGAACATTTCGTCTAGGATTGTGTATCTCTCTCTCTCGCGCGCGCGCTTTAGCATGTGACCTGAATCACAGATTAAGACTATGTTTGATTCTCTAATCGAGCCCATTGAGGTTTCGCAGTGTGAATGAGGTGGGGAGGTGGGGGGGTCGGGGGGGTGCAGGGAATGGAATACATACAATGCCCCCCCCCTGGGCAAGGCTTACGCAATGGACCTGCTGCGGCTCGGCCCACAAAGAGCTCCTCTCCCCTCCAAAAACCCGAGAAAAGTGCACTGACAGCCCGTCCCTGCCGCCGCACTCTGACAGGGTTGCGCGAGGCTGCCAAAACCAGCCTAAAATTAGGAAGGCTCCCTTTCCTGCCCCTTCTTTTTCTTGCTTGTGTTTTGTATGGCGCTGATGAGAAGAATGGCGCCTTTTAGAGTCGGCACTCGCCCCCCGGAGCTGCTGCGACGCGGCACAGCGGGACCTGAGGTAAGCGGGAGAGGCAGGTTACAGAAACAAAGAGCAGAAATCAGCCCAACAGCCCAAATAAAACAAGTTTACTTGTTGTCTAGTGTTTTTCAGTGGATAATTTAAGGCTGAGGTTTGGGAAAGTTTTGCTGAGAAAAACGAGCGGAGAAGCGAAGCAGGTGGCAGACGCCGTTCGAACGCAACATGCTAAGGGTGCGAAGGAGGGGTGAGGGGTGAAGGCGGGAATGGGTCGATAAAGCTGTGCATGTCAGTGCAGTGTTTAGCGCAATAACACACCCTGTCCTATTGGGGACAGTAACAGTAAGGTTCTTTCAGCCTGTACAGGCTCTGGACTGGGTGTCCATTGTGAGAGCGATTCAAAGGACGGCTTGAAGTGTCGCCCCGCCCTCGTTCTAACCCCAGCAAATGCTTTTCTTGGGCAGTTTGTGTAGTCTTTTCCTTTTGGCTTTTGATTTTTTTTAAATTCTGCGTCATGCTTTTGTTATGATCCTGATCTGCCTGACCATGTTTTTGCTATGATTCTGCCTGACTGCCATATTTGATTATGAATTCTGCTATGTCTGACCATGCAATGTATTTGTGATTAGGATTCCATGCCTTGTTTCTGTATGCTCTGCCATATTCCACTCCTGCAGTTATATTCTGGTCCATGTTTTGTGTCGTACCATGCATTGCACTTTGTCTCCCCCTGTCTAGTCTTTTGTCATGTGATCGCTCACTGCCCCAGTATTGTGTGCCACACTTTCGGGTGATTTCATGGTTTCTGGGATTTCAACCATTCCTTCCAATCTCGTTTACTTCCTTCACCTGGCTTTTCTATATTAGTAACAATTAGGGGTGCAACGATTATTAATCGCGGTTATTCTAAAGCGTGGTAACATCACCTGCTGCCATGGGGCGAACATCTCTGTAATCCAAGCTTTCCCTTTTCTATTAACCCCCGTGATGTCCTGAACGAAAGTGCCAAACATCACAGGGCATGGGAAATTCTTCTGGAAAAAAACTTGACAGACATCAGTAATTTTCGGCTACTTTTTGAGCCAAGCAAATGAAAACAGAATCATCTTCTATTAACCAATTGGGCAACCCGAAGAAAAGTAACCTGTTCCCGTTTACTTTGCTTGATTAGCAATAAAATGTGGATTCCTTTACTCTTAAAGTTGAATGAGTAGAGCTGTTTATTAAGACAACATGTTTGATTACAGTATTTTGAAATTTAAACAGCACATATTTGCATTGCCACGCCATTTCGTGTGACTGTGATAATTCATATCTCACATTCACGTTTCAGAGGGCATGTTAAATGCTCAAGATTACTTCGCGGAAATTGAGGTTCGGGATAATGAAGTATTAGACAATACTTGCATTAACTAAAGGCAGATAAGGCTTATATCCTAGAGTGCTCAGGGAGGTTGGTGAGATCATTTTTAAGCCGCTCATCTTTAAATCTTGGAGAAATACCAAATGATTGGAAACAGGGCATTATAATACCAATATATAAGAAAGGGGACTGTACCGAGCCAGGAAATTACCGGCCAGTCAGTTTAACCTGCATTGCATGCAAAATATTGGAATCTATCATAAAAGATGAGCTGGACTTATTTCTTGAACATAACAGTATCTTGAGGGATAGCCAACATGGTTTTCGTAAGGGAAGGTCATGCCTGACAAACCCTCTGGAATTTTTTTGAAGAGGCCACCAAGACTTATGACCAGAGCATGGCTAATGACATCATATACTTGGATTTTCAGAAAACATTTGATACAGCACCGCATAAGAGACTAATTTTTAAAATTAGCTCCATTGGAGTTACAGGAGGTATTCTGGAGTGGATTCAAAACTGGTTACGGGATAGAACACAAAGAGTGGTGGTCAGTGGTATTTCATCTGATCTAGGTATGGTAGGGAGTGGCGTCCCCCAGGGATCAGGGTTGGGGCCCCTGATGTTCCTCATCTACATTAATGACCTTGATGGGAATATTGAGAGCAGATTGGTTAAATTTG
This sequence comes from Gymnothorax reevesii, assembly GCA_029721435.1. NCBI lineage: Eukaryota > Metazoa > Chordata > Actinopteri > Anguilliformes > Muraenidae > Gymnothorax > Gymnothorax reevesii. The sequence continues at coordinate 42,903,308 of CM056587.1, read as the reverse complement.
CAGATGATACTAAATTGGGGGGTTTGGCAAGTAGTTTAGGGTCCACTAAAGTGATTCAGGATGATTTGGATGGAATCCAGAATTAGGCAGAAATGTGGCAAATGAAATTTAACGCAGCAAAATGTAAAGTTGTACATGTAGGTAATAAAAACATTAGACGGGATTACTTCATGGGAGGTTTAAAACTGGAATGTGCTGCACACGACAAAGATCTGGGAGTGATTGTTGACCAAACTCTCACAGGCTCTAGCTATTGTGCCGTAGCAGTTAAAAAAGCCAATCGGATGCTGGGATACATTGCCAAAAGTATTGAGTATAAATCTAAGGAGGTGATGCTTCTTTTGTACAACACATTCGTCAGACCACATCTGGAGTATTGTGTACAGTTCTGGGGACCATACTTTAAGAAAGATATAGAGGCTCTAGAGAAAGTTCAGAGAAGAGCTACTAAGCTTATTCCAGGTATAAAAGATGAAAGCTACGAGAAGAAGCTGAAAATCGTTAATCTCTTTAGTCTTTGGAAAAGGAGACTCAGGGGTGATTTGATTGAGGTCTTTAAATATGTTAAAGGGATTAACAAAGTGAAATATGTAGGATTCCTTTGACCAAGTGATGTGAGTAGAACTCGGGGTCACAAATGGAAGTTGACCAAAGGTAAATTTAGCACTGATATTCAGAAATATTTCTTCACCCAAAGAGTAATTTCGATGTGGAATAGCTTGCCTGACCATATTATTGAGGCAGAGACCTGAGGCAAAGAGTGGGCTTGACTTAAAGCTGGATACCATTGAGTCATTGAGTATCTGACGGGATATATTCACAATGGTATAAAGAAACTGGCCAGCGTAGTTGGGCTGAACGGCCTGTTCTTGCTATTCATGTTATGTTATGTTATGTTATGATGTGATTGGTAGAAGACATCAGCTGGTGCTAATGTCCTCTTCAGTTCCTGTTACGAAATCCCGCTGCTTGTATGTGCATCTTTGGATTGTTAAAAGATTCCATTTTTTACCATAAATAAAATGGCTGCTTGTATTTGATGGGGTTTGTGAATGAGCGAGAGAGCAGCAGTTAATTAGTGGCCTCGTTAAGGCCCTGAAAGTGTTGGCGATAACAAGGTCTGGCAAGACTGTGTTTCGGGTGGATATCAGCCAATGAATGTGGTGGGGGTGGAGGCTTTGGGCAGCAGGATTCATGTAGAGGTGGCATGGGGTATAGATTTTATCCCCCGCCGGGAAAAAGCCCAAAAGCGGGATTATGTCATGGTGCAGCCTGTCTGTCTTACCATCTGTCTGTCTGTATCGTCTGGTACTTGGCTGGTGAGATCAACTTTTACAGTTCCTATGGGACATCCCTGAAACTTTGTGCATATGCTGCACATAGACTGAAGACACGCACCTCATGTTTCGTGCAAATGGTCCTATACTGAAGTACCTGACGAATCGGAGCTGTGTTCAAGATGAGCATTTCTGTGCTCCCCTCCTGCCCTCCCACCCAAAATTTTCACCCAAAATAATTTGAATTAGTTATTTTGTTATTTGAAGTACTAGGGAAGACCTACACAAAGCCAGTTAAATTGTACTCGTTTCAGTCATTTTCTATTGAAACTTTAACTCTAAGAACATTCAAAACTCTCAGACGTAGCCGATCCTCTTAATTCAGGTAAGATTAGAAATATGCTGTGTTATTTGGATGTAAAATTGTGCACTGTTAAATGTTGTTTTCTTTGATTTCATTGAAACCATTATGAAGTGCAGGTTTGACTGGATGTGCCAAAAGTTCACACAGACGTTCCATAGTTTGTTTAACACAATTCTGGAGTAGTTTGTCTCTTTCCTTAAAGCATAGCCCACATAGGCTTGTGAATAAAATATTTTTTAAGTTGCGTTCATAATTTTTTTGTTTAAACTTAGCAGATGCTTTAGACCCCCCATCAAGCCCCCCGTTTTCAGCTCAGCAACCGCCACTGGACATGCGTATGTGTTCATTCTTCCTGCCACTGTGTGCGATTGTACTCTGTTAGATTATGTGGTGACTTATGTGCTGTTAGAGGTGACTATGATGACTGTATGAGATGCCTCTGAATAAGATGCTGTGGGCCAGAGCTGATGTGCGTGAGAAGCACGGGGTGTTTGGGCTTGAGCTGGTGGGGCAGTCCTGGGGCACCAGTGGTGGTTTTTGGAGAGCAGTGGGACTAGTTTGGTGGATGGCTGTTCCTCACTGGACAGCTGGTAGCATCTGGCCTGCAGCTGGTGCTTTTGCAAGGTTTGGGGAGGGTGAGGGGGTGCAGGGTCACTCAGGCCAGGACCTCCATTACCCAAAATCATCAGCTCACCCCTCAGACAAAAGGTTGACTCCGCTGGGGCCCGGTGATTCCTCGAGTCACGGCTGCTCTAAACGATACCTGCCTGGGAATGAATCTGCCACCGTTTGATCTGTAGTTTTCAACATCCTTAAACCGGAATCCAATATTCTGCAGAAACTTGGTGTTGGGGGAAGAATTGCTAATTCTGCATAGCCCCTCCTCTCTCCCTGCCACTGTCACACTTCTCCTGCTTTAAGCAGTGATTTTTTCGAGAGGCTCCACTGAATTATTTAACCGCAGTTATCAACACGGACAGTTCACTCAAGGACAAACGGGGTGGCTGTCCATTCTTCTGCACAGTGAGAAAGGGAGGGTGTTGGGGGGTGGGGTGCTGTGACCGGACAGCTCTTACTGGTGTGCAGTATGTACGTGTTCATGAAAAAGTTCAGCAGAAAGCTAGTGGAATATTTTTCTGGTTTACTGACCAAACTGGCACCAACCAATCGCAACTGATTGATATAACTTACTTGTTATCTATGCTGAAGCTACGAGAGGACTGTCAGATTTAAGTGTCAAATCTCGCCTGGCCAGGCAGTTGAATTGTATCAAAACAAAGCTGCGAAGGGTTTAGATAAATGTCATTTGTACGTTAAACAAAAATATGAATGCAACACTTATTTTGCTGCTGTTTTTCGTACATTATTTTTCTATGTGCACAGAAATATATCTCTCAAATTTTGCTTATGCATTTCTTTACATTGCTGTTTAGCATTTCACTTTTATTAAAATAATCCATCTCATGCACAGGTGTGGCACATCATGATGTTGAATAAAAGCCATGGTCACGATATTAGTGTTCATCATGATAAGGTCAATAAATGGCCACCCTAAAATATTGAGTTTTTGTTGTATAACATCATTCCACAGATGCCTCAATATCTTAGAAACCGTGCCATTGGCATGCTGACTGCAGGAGTGTCCTGGTGAGCTTTTGTCAGAGAGAAATGTTCAATTTTCGACCATGAACTGCCTCCAGCTTCTTTTCATGGATTTTGGAAGTTTGTCCAACTTGGCTCCGACCAAGTGTAACCTCGGCAGCCCACATCCGAGTTCTTCAACTGCAGGATTGTCTGAGACCAGTCACACGAGTAGCTGATGAAACAGTTTGCACAAACTGAGAATTTCTGCACAAACCGTCTGAAATTGCCCCCAGGACACTGGTCTGCAGGCTCGACATCCATTAGAATCTTGATTTTACTGCATTGTGGTGTCACATTTGCTATGAGTGGGCAAGAGCTCACCTTGGTCGGCCCCTGGCTCGCCAGAGAACGATCCTCTCCACGGATGAATCACAGTTTTAACTGCACAGGGCAGATGGCAGGCAGTGTGCTTGGTGTTGTGTGGGTGAGTGGTTTGCTGATGTCAATGTTGTGCAGAGTAGCTCGTGGTGGTGGTGGTGAGATGTTGGGATGGGCAGCATATCCAAAGGGCAGAAAACTCATGTGCATTTATCGAGGGCACTAAGAGTGCACAGAGATACTGTTATGAGGTCCTGAGGTGCATTGTTGTCATTCATCCACTGCCATTGCCTTATGTTTCAATAAGACAGTGAATGGCCTCCTGCAAGTATCTGTGCACCATTCCTGGAAGTTAATAATCCTAGTTCTTCCATGGCCACCATACTCACAAAACATGTCACCTGTTCTGCATGATAGGAGTGTTCTAGACCAGCCCCTGAGACACTGTTCTTGTGTCCCCCAAGATTCAATAAACAGGAATGGGACAGCATTCCACAAGCTAAAATCAAAAATCTGACTATATTTTCTTCAGAAGGACATGTCTCATTGCACGAGGTAAAGGTTGGTCACCCTTTATACTGATTCAAATTCAGTTTTTCACAAGGTACCTTCTTTTTGGGGGGGTATCTGTATCCCCAATTGCATAAATCATTGGATTAGTGCCTAATCAATTCATTTTAGTTGACTGATTTATATTTATTACCTTTGAACTTCATAACATCTTTGAAATTGGCGAGTGGCGTATCTGTATTTTTATTCAGTTTAGTTCTGGGCTCTCTCACGCAACTGCAGTGTTTGATATGCAAGCTGCACATTGATAATTAGTGATTTGAGGCCTTAAAATGTAGTTTTTACAGAATAATCCAATGCGTCAACTGAAAGTATGGAGCTGTCATATGTCATGCTGCAGCATATGGATGGAGCTGCGCAGCACGCCTCTGAAGGAATTCTGCTCTCTGCGTTATCGCCCCATTAGACACGCAGCTCTTAAATACCTGCGCTGATGCACAATTGATTGCAGGGCGCAGTCGTTGTCAGCTGAGGATTTTGGGTAGTATTCAGGCTCTAGTTAACCTCTTTAATAATTTGTCACAAACTTGACGCCAAAATTGGCCTGCATTACCCTCCGAAGTGAGGAAGCCTCCATCTGTTCAAGGGAATTTTGTGACACAGCTTTAAAAACAGCAAGTGATGTCAAAATTCTTGAGAGAATATTGTGCAGCGCTATGCTTTATTGAGCCATTAAAGTGAGATTGATTTAGCTCCATTTGATTAGCTAAGCAGGTACTAATCCTGACCAACCACCACTGAGAGTTTTTGATGGCTAAAGAACAAAGATTAAAGAGAAGAAGGCTAAACTTGCTGTGAAAATTCTTCAGAATTATAATCCTCCTAGACTCAGTTTCCTCTTGTTGCGAGGGCTCTTGTACTTATAGACAGGTAGTTTGGATGTGAAGGATGCACTTAAAAGGGGCTGCTAGCCAGTCATAGGAATTGGTGTGCTTTGTAAAAATGGTCTCTGTGGGTTTCATTTCTCATCCAGGAAGTGTTCTGAGGGATTGTGTGTGTGACCTTTCAGGCCCATCCAAGCGTAGCCTTTCCACCTAATCCTCCATACTTTCCTTGGATTCTTAAGCTTGACAGCAGCACATAAATCACTGCATGATGGGGAAAACCTACAATCATTTCCATAATTGTGGTGGAGACCAGCTGATTAAAATTTACCTGGTATAAGTGTTTTGACCAATGCTCCAGAAAAGCCTGGGTGTGGAGGTGCACTGGGTTTGTATTGCATAATGTTGGCATTGTGAACGGGGCCATTTGTTGACTCTACTGATGCTGTTGCATTGTGGGTAGGGAGACAGGTTTGCAATTGGAAGACAGCAGGTTTCATTCCCTGGTGAGCCACTGACCTTGAGCGGAGAGCTTAACATGAGCTGCTGCAGTGAAAAGCCTGACTTTATGAATGTACCGCATATGATACAATATATGCCATTCAAGTCTCTCTGGGTAAGAGCATCTACTAAACAGCAGGAATGTAATTAATTCTCAGTCCGTTGGGAGTAGTGCCTCTGAGGTAAAGTGTGCACTGCGAGGCAGGTTTGACATGCTCTGTCTGTACACTGATGAGCCAATACATTATGACCGATTACCAAATATTTTGTTGGTACTCCATAGCTCTGTCAAATTGGCTGCCCCAATAATGTATTTTCCCTTTGAAGCAGTTCTCAAAACATTACACTCCCTACACCAGCTTGTTTGCATCCTGGTGCCATCACTTACTCAAGTAATCAACCCACACGTGCCTGACCAGTGCCTGGCCAGTGGTCATAATGTGATTGAAAACGTGAGACATCACGCTAAGTCCTCCTTCCATTGCTCTACAGTCCTGTTCCAACACTGCCGTGCCCATTGTTGGCACTTTCCATAGTGGACAAAGGTAAGAATTGGCTCTCTTACCAGCCTGCTGCTTATCAGCAGGACACAATGCATTTTCGGTGGTGACTCAGTCCTCCTGTAACCATTTTTGTAATTTTTTGCGACCAGTGCTGCAGTTGCCCTTCTGTCGGTTCAGACCTGATAGAAAAGGCTGTTTTGCCTGTCCATGTCAATGAACCTTGGGCACCCCTCACGAGTCACTGTCTTTTAATATTTCCAGGCAAGAGGCTGAAACTGTTATGATTCTGCCCTGTTTGCCATGTTAATTCAGGATTCTGTCATGTCTTGATTTTGATCTCTGCCTTGTCTGGCCATGCTTTGCATTGTGTATTGTGATTTGGTTGCCAGGTAATGTTCGTGTTTTGTTGTAGTTTAGTTTTGCCATGTTTTTGTTATTGCCACGTCTTGTATTCTTGCCATTATCCACTTTTCTGTTTTCATTCCAGTCCATGTTTTTGCTTTTGCCATGCATTGCACTTTGTCTCCCCCTGTCTGGTCTCATGCCTTGTGATTGCTCACAGCCCCAGTACTGCGTGTCACATGTTAAGGTCATTTCATGGTCATTTCATTTCATCTCATAGCAGTTCTCTGTCAGAACGTTTCTCTAAGTTTACCTGCGCAGCACTTGTTTTTGTCTTGTACTCATAGTTTTGCTCTTCTGACTGGACCGTCCTCGACTTTTGATTTTTGGGTCTGATTTTGTACCTTTTTCTGCATCTGTTTACAAACCCTTTTTCTGCCCGACTACGATTGCTGTTTTTGCTGCCCTGGTTTTTCAACTCAGATTCTGCCCTTCGGATTGTGATTTTTGGATTGTGGACTTTGTACTGTTACCTTCTGCCCTGCGGGGTTTTAAATCCGCGCTCAATAAAATTGCTTTCACTGCATTTCTGGATTCTCGCAACTGGTTCCTGAACGCAACCTCACAGTAACCTTGCCTTGGAATTCAAGGCAAGCTTTTTTTAGCGGCCTTCGCGGCTCGTTCTAAGGCTTGGGCAACCAGAAGAATGCAAACATTGGAAGTCCACTAAATTTTATGCAAGGAACATCTTTGCTGTGATGGGCATGTTACTCCTGGATAGATTAATTCAGAGTCACAGGGCCCATGCTGATGTAAAACAAGTTTAAACTTAGTTTGCCTCTTACACTAAACATGCTGAGATTTTGACAAGCATCCTAAGCCAATTCTTCAGTAAAAGCTTAAACCTCTTCATGTAATCGCATGGGCCAAATAGGTGTCTATCCTGAGAATACAGAAACAAAGTGCAATTAAAGAAGGAATACAATGAAAATAAATTTGTCAGCATTATGAAATTGTCAGTTGCATTGTAGGGGCTTAGCTCTATAGCTGCTTAACCTGACGTGGTTCAAAAGAATCACTGAATCACAATCAGAAATGGTCGTTGCTAGTTGGCTACATTCACAAACCATGCAGGTAGACTGCGTAGTGTAACCTGACCAAATTTAGAAACCAAAACAAACGTCACTGTCTAAACCTCATCCAGTATCCACTGACGCTTCAGCCAAGTAACAACACGTGTCCGCAGCAATGAATTTTTGGGAACAAGAATCGTTAATTTATGCATATGTCTGCTGTAGACAAGCATTTTCTATCTCGAAAGCCGTGATTCACCTTGGAATGTCCCATTATGTAATAGTTTCTATCCTAAATGGCATGTCCTGCGGCTATGTTCGCCATCTACAGCCGCTCTGAAGGCGAAAATGAAACACAGGCGATTGGTTCAAAAAGGTTCACTCTCGCTTTTGGTTTCCCAGTGTCTACGAAGACTTGTTCCCATCTTTACTACAAAGCTGTGTAGGCGCTACCGTTCTGTATCATACGGAATGTCTACCAGCGGAGGGCAGCACAGTGGTTAGCATTGCTGCCTCACAGCAAGAAGGTTGTGGGTTCAAATTGGCCTGGGGCCTTTCTGTGTGGAGTTTGCAAGTTTTCGCTGGGTACTCCGGTTTCCTCCCACAGTCCAAAGACATGCATATCAGGTTAATTGGAGACACTAAATTGCCCATAGGTATGAGTGTGAGAGTGAATGGTGTGTGCGCCCTGCGATGGATTGGCAACCTGTCCAGGGTGGGTTCCTGCCTTTGCCCGTAGCCAGCTGGGATAGGCTCCAGCTCGCCCCGTGACCCTAGTGAGGAATAAGCGGGTATAGAAGATGAATGAATACCAGCGGAGTGTAACGATGGCTCCGGAAACCAGTCTAGTTTGTATGAGGCGCACGTTTTTTTTCGAGCTTAGTTCTTGTGAGGTACTTTTTTTGCCATGCTATGCTGCGCGCTTGCTTTAGCGCTTCTTAAGACAGTGACTGCCTCACCCTGATACGGGTTCATGGTTTCTCCCTCCTTGGACCACTGTCTGTAAGTTCTCTGCAACTGTGGACTGGGAGCGCCCCACAAGCCTTGTCTCTTCAGAGATGCTCTGACCCAGTCACTATCAGCATGGTGGTGCTGTGATTAGCACTGTTACATCAGAGTAAGGATATTCCAAGTTCAAGCTCAAATGGACTTGGACATTTCTCACGTTGGCCTGGGTTTCCACCTAATATGCTGCTTCCCTTTCACCCCACCCCTTTTACCGATGGAATACCATTGTAATTGCGTTTGATCAAGGCTCTGGCATGATAACCACAGTTGGGGCACTGCACCATAGCTGCTTACTGCTCCTAAGTAACTATAATGGGTTAAATGAGAGGGACAAATGATCCCTGGGGGCACAGAGATATAAGAAAACTAGAGTGGACAATCACGTGGTTTCCGTGGCAGCACGCCGCCGCCATCTTGAGTATGTATATCGGGACAGACGTTCAATGGAAAATGCAGTATAACTGGCCTAAACCGTGCTCGAAAATATCGAAAACTCGCTCATACGGGACAACAGCTGAAGTTCCAATATCTCTGTAATGTCTTCCGATTAAATAAACATCAAATACACCGGATTTAAAAAATCTACATTTTTTAAATAAATTTTGTTGTTTAATTATAATTCCTTATTTGAGTCCATTTTAGGTAAGAAAAGATAAAAAGAACACGGAAAACACGTCTCTAAGTTGTCGACACCCATGTTTAGCCTACTGTTTACATATAACTCATTGGACATTTATACATACCCAAGATGGCGTAGCTATTCTTCCATTTCCGCTTTGGTCCAGCCCACACATCGTCCACTCTAGTTTTCTTATATCTCTGTGCCTGGGGGTTCACTAAAGCCGCTACTAAAGTAAAGTCATAGGGTGCATCTCAAAGCGTAGGCTGCAGCCTTCGAAGGCTGCATTTTAAGGGGTCATCACTTAATTCCATCTGCCAAACTGACATTTGGGTAAGAGACAAGATTAAGTTTAGGGTTAGGTATAGGGCTAGGTGTTAGAGTTAAGGTTAAGTTTGGGGAAAACAGTGACGACTCGCTTAAACCAAAGCTGTTTAATGGAAATAAAATTACATTACGTCAGTTTGGCAGATGAAATTATGTGACAACCCCTAAAAATGCAGCCTCCGAAGGATGCAGTCTAGGCTTTGAGATTCACCCATAGTCACTCAGGTCTCATTTCTCTCGCCTCCTACAAGTTAGCTGCAAGAACCATGTTCAGACTTTGGCACGCATCATTGTTACAAAATCATCAGCAGTGTTTGCTTCATCTCTGAGTGGTCATGATGTTTAGGCTCATTGGAGTACATTTTTGTGGAATTTAAAGGAAAAATCATTGCGACACAGCATGTGAACAACCTTTTACTCGTGTGTTCACTGGTGAGCTTCTTTTGTGACTTCCTTTATGAAGGCTGAGAAAGGATATAGGAACTATATGGTTCAGGAGACTTCGAACCCTACTCAGCTCTGTCGAACACTGTGTTGAAGTTCTGTTTGGCTGTGATGGTGCCACCGACTGGTGGAAGGAGTGGGATTAAGGTGGATGTGAGGACTTAGCCTGGACTGCTCCTATCACAGTCTGATATCACACTCCACTGGTTAAACTGGACAAATTGTGTACACTTCTGTATTATTTTTGGAATCCATTAAGTTACTCTGGATGGAGTATACCAGTCTCATCTGACTTTAATTACTGTAATGACAGCTTTTAAAAAAATTTAATACATTTTTTCATTTATAGTTAAAAATGCACAAAGCAAAAGAACATTCAAAATGCTGGAAATTAAGGTGAAAATGTATTTCAAAGTAATATAAATGGATGCTAAAGCAGCAAACGCTGCCTGAGAGCCTGGTGAAGTTATTCCCAGCACTCTGCAGCTGTGGGTGGGAGCCTCTGTTTGCCAAGCTGTTGCAGCTGGTTTGTGCAGGTTTTAATCATGATGATTAATTGGGCTTCAAGTTTAATTTCCACTACCACTCCTCAGCTGTTGACATGTCACACTTCAACTGATGGTTTTTTTTTTCTGGCTCTCCAAATGCTGTTCGAGTCACGGAACTTAACTAGCAGGTTTTCCATAACCAGTAAGCCAGTTTTGTGAGGAAGATGTGTGTACTGATCGTATCTCTTGACCAAATCCTCTGCCGAGCCTCTGATCAGACAAATATTTTGTTTACCTGAGTGAAATGATCCAGAGTGTGGTGAAATTAGCTTGTTGCATCCGGTAATTAAAATTTCATTAAAGTAGCGGGATTCTGGGTCTCAGCAGTGTCGTTCACAACGGTGCTGCAGAACTAGGAGATTCATGCAGGAATATGAACACACAAAATGGAAAGATTAAAAGAGCGTGAACAAAATTTTAATTTTCGTGATCTCTGCCATGTACAGGGACAGTCATGCAAACTCGGGAGAAAATATATTAAAATACATCCATATGCATTTCTAATAATAATAATAGTAGATTTGAATAAACTTATGATAATGTGTGTGTGTGTGTGCGTGTGTGTGTGTGTGTGTACGTGCGCGCTTGTGTGGGTGGGAATCGTGCAGAGTACGATATGTGTGCTGAATGAATAGACAGACTCTACAACAAACTGAGATCTGCAGGTAAGGGCTCAGCGATTATTTGAACAGTCTCTCTTCTCCTGCAGTATTAATCACGTCTGAAATGGTAAACACTTCAAACATTCTCTGTGTAAAGTGCAGTTTGGCAGTGGGTGTTCGGGGGAGGGGGTTGTTCGTTGAGAGCCCTGACTGGCATGAGCAGGGAGTGGGAGAGAGCTGGTGAGGCCATGTCCTGTTTTACAGTTTAACAGGGTAAGGGGACCTTTGCCCATTAATCTCATGCCGCGGCGCAGCAGAAAAGCCAGCCATGCCGCTGCTTGTTCGAACAAGCGAGTGTGTGTGTGTGATTTATTATCAAACGCATGTGTTACCACTGCTGCTGTTGCAGGTGTTAAGCGAACCTCACAGCCTGCAGCCAGGCTGTGGACATTACGCTGCACTCACGGTGGGAATTTTGCTTGTGTGTACATTTATGTGTATCTCTGGGTGTACACACGCATGTGCTGTCACAGGTATGAGGGTTTTAGCATTTTATTCCTGTCTGAGTGCGATTTAATACGCGGCGCTGCTTTTGGTGTATCTAATCTGTCCGTTATGACGCTGAGCTTCATCTGTATCAATTTATTGAACACGTGTTGGCCCTGAAGGGTGTAACTGAGCCACCCCCCCTTACCCCAGCCTTCTCCCGTTCCCCCAGCCCAGGATGAGGGATCATGGGAAAAACACAATCTTTGGCTCTCTATAGGACTCGTTGTACGCCAGTTCACCCTCTGTGTGCCTCTCGTCAGTGACCCCTGCCCTCCCCCAAACCCACCGCAACCTCCCCCTGCCTCCCAGCCCTGAACCCTGGGCCCCTCCCTGCTCTCCACAATCTCTCCAGCCCAGAACATCATCGGGAGGTGCCACCGCCTTACCCTCCCTCCCAAAAACAGAAATTCAGAGGATACATGATAATAACAGTGGAAGTGTTTGTGAGTGTGTTTATCTGTGAATGCGAGTATGCAGAGTGAATGATGGGCGAGACGGATGTGCTTGTTTTTTTCCCTTACACGGTTTTGATATTTTGGCAATCACCGGAATTACAGCAAAAAATTATACTTGCACTGAGAAGTCGCTAGCATTCGCTGTTGATTGTTAGCGAAAGTGGACGATACGTGATGATTGGAACCAGTCCCCCTCCTCATGGACGGATTGTACAAATAGATTAGATAGATTCACAACAACAGGAGAAAGTGTTATAAATTACAGCGTCTAAATGATAGTAATTTTTGTCTCTGTGTAATGATTAATATTTCGACGTCTTTAATTCCCGTTTGTATCAGAACATGAAAAAACTGTCACAAAAGTAACTGCTGCACTATAAACTGCAGTTGTAAATCTGAGGAGTGTGTGTGTGTGTGTGTGTGTGTAGTAGGTTCTTCAGCACTCGTGTTTAAGGTTGTGGAGGTCTAAATATAATGTGCATTTCAGTGTACAAGCTTTGAGTAAATTTGATGTCAGCATAAGAAAAATTAATATTGAGGATTATTTTGTCAAAATGACTTCAGATTCTTTGTTACATGTGGTGACATCTCACATTTCTAACCTCCAACAAGTCTTTTTGTGATTGATTGAAGCCCCCATCTGTCGTTTTATTGTAATGGCGGTGAACATTTTTAACTGAATGGAAGAGTTCGTGTAGCTTCAGTTCTCCTCCTTTTACATTATGTGCTAATGAAACACTAGTGAAATCTGTTGGTAAAATGTGTTTGATGGCTGAATGTGTTGCATGAAAGCCAAGGTACAGCGCTCGTACGTGGCAGGATGTTTGGCGATCCCGGCATTGGGTTTGTGCAATTTTTACATTTTGTTTTGTTTGTGTGTGTGTTTGTCTTAATGATCTTCACGTCAGATCTGAAAGCTCATAGGATATATTTATCTTTTCCAAATGTCATAAGATCTGCAGAACATTAAGATTTGAAAACCTCTGTACCAATTATGAGAACCATCAACATCCTTTTTCTTAAAAACAATTTTATATTTACTTAACTTAATATTTACTGGAATGTTATTTTCTTTTCCTTTCCTTTTTGTCTTCTTTTGCTTTTGTTAATTTGTTAATTGTACTTGGTGATTTAAAAAATGGTGAGTGAGACTGAGGTGCATTGAGTCGCCAACATTCTCATCATCAGCTCTACCTCATCCATTTTCAGTAGCGACCTTAGTGAACTTTATATTTAAAGACCAGAGGTGGAAAGTCCAGGTTCAAAAAGTAAAAATCCTTCCCAGAACTTTACTCCAACCACCTGGATTTACTTCTGACAGGAGATGGAGCCAATATGAATGATCAGCTCATTCTGTGGGAGGGAGAACCTGGCAGGACTTTTACTTTCTGACCCCTGAATTCTCCACCTCTGTTAAAGACACAGTCTATCGTAGGGTAACTTCTGTTTATGGACTGTGTGTCAGTGGAGAGCATAATACTGTATGTCTGGTAGTATCTTGTCTCTTCTTGGTCCAGTTGCAATATTAATCTTTAATAGGTTTGTAGATGTTGCATTCTAATGGCTAAAAGCTGGAATTTTAATGTGAAAATCTCACATCAGAAATGATTACCTCAACAGGTGACTGTAAAGCACATTATAAATTGTAATTTTTTTTTGTTTGTTTTTAACAACCAATGCAAATATTAAGATGATTGAGATTTTGCAATGATTCGTTTCACATCGACTTGCTTAATTTGTCATGCAGACTTATGGTGGGTGGTCATGGATTTTCTATAATTTATTTATTTTTATTTTTTTTTGCGTTAAGATTATATTTCTGGCCATTTTGCAATTCTATACATAATAAATGAATTGTGTGTTGCGCCTTTACTGGATCTGCTGCATTCCCTGCTGCATTCTTCACTTCCACCTTAACGAGCCACACCTTTTGCTCGTTAAGGTGGAGGTGAAGCATTAGTACTTAAGGGTTGGCTGCAACTGTCTTGGTGCAGCAGTATTCTGTTTGAGTTCCTGGGCCCTGCTGTGTGTTGTGCTGCTGCTCCCCTCTGGGACTGTTTTATCTTTATTATTTATATTTATATTAAAGATTTTTCTATTTTTACTCAGCCTGTGCGTTTGGGTCCCTCATCGCTTTTTGGGGAACATGGTCCCAGCGCTCGTCTGCTTTTTCTAGCGGGCCACAATCCATGACACAACCATCATAACACATATTCCTCATATTTTAAATGTCTCGTCTGTGCATGGAGGAATACTAAAACACAAAGGTTAAAATTTTCAAAAGAATTTAAATATTGAAACAAAACATACATCTGCTCTTCTAATAATGTTGTTCTAATTTAAATCATGGGGAGTGTTCAATTTGTTTACATTTTCTGCACATGTACAACCCCAAGTCAGAAGAGGGTTGAACAGTATGTTATTTTGAAATTTAAACTGAAAGCGGCAATTTGCGAATTATACTCGACCCGAAATGCATTGAAAACAATACATCAGCACATTATTCCATGTTTAGCTGCATGAATTTCATAGATTTTTCAAAACAAACACTTTCAATTTTGATTCTTGCGACACATTCCAAAAGACTTTGGGACAGTAAAGTATTTACTGCATTCCTTTACTCAACACTTAATGAATCTTTGGGGATTGAAGACACCAGGTGACTAAGTGTTTCAGGTGTATATTTGTCCCTTTATTTGTGTAAAAAAGTCTTCAGGTGGGCAGCAGTATGGAGTTTTCATTGGTACATTTTGAATTTTGATATGCGCCACACAGTGGCGCAACGTGATCCACATGTGCCCAAGTACAGACCTGACAGCACGGGCCGATTATACGCAGCTGCACATCTGTGTTTGTTCCACATGGACGAAGGGGTTTAATGTTGCAGTATTGCACTGTTGCACGCCCCTCCAAGTTTTATAGGGCCTATGTACAACACCCACTAAGGGTTACTACACTATTTCATTCTATAATATAAAGTTTCTTATTTTTATTTTTTATTTATTTATTAACATTATTATCTTAAAATTGTTATCTTAATGGTCATCATCAATCATCATCATCATCATGGTAATAATGGTCATCATCAAGAACAATAAGGCATAATGAGCAAATGAACAAGATATTAACATAACTTTATTGGGATGATCGGAAAATTTGTGAAAAGCAAGGAATTGTGGGAACAATAATCAGCAAGCAAGCGGATATTGTAAAAACAGTTGATCTGTGCTCACGCTCATGCAGAAAAGGTGAGAGCGACTTTTAAGACTCTTTTAGCTATGAAACCAAATGTGCTTAAATTCAGCACCTTGACCAACCTTTCCTTCTGCTCCTTACGCTCTTGCCGCTTCCTGCATAAATACTTCATTTGTAGCCTATCTTGCATGCAAGATTAAACCATAGACTGTCCTTATATTAAACGATCAGACCGTGGCATTGTCACGTGGGTGGTCTATGGAATGTTGTACATGACCCAGAAACACTTGCTGTCTCAATAATGATATCAACAGCAGAATGAACCTATCGTTATTTGTTTTATCAAGCACTTTCCAAAAAGAAATCTAAATGATTTCATGTTATAACGACTTTCGTTCAGTTAAAATGATGAATAGTGTACCATGATGACTTGCCAGCACCTTGACTTAGAAATGAAAGCAGTTGCGGTGGTATAAATATCTAGTAGCATAGGTAAGTATCCTATTACTTGTAGGTTTAGATTAGTATGAGAGTGTATTAGTGAAAGACACATACACTGACGTCATCAAAGGGCCCCCCTTCCACTGGGCCCCAGTGCCGTTGCACTCCCTGCACCCCCTATTGTTACACCACTGGCGCCACAGTTTCTTGATGGGGACAAGTTGGCACTGCTGGCAGACCAGTCCAGCGCCAGCATCCTCTTCTAACCCGGCCATGCCTTTTTAATGTGTTTAGAATGTGTTGTTTTGTTGAAATACGCATTGGTGTCCCAGGAAAGGTGTCATCTTGATGGCAGCGTACGTATCTCTAAAATCTTTGTACTTTTAATATTATTGGTACCTTCAGAGAAGTGTGTTACCCTTGCCAAGGGCACTGCCATAACTCCATATCACGACAGAACATGGCTTTTGGACTTCCTTGCTTGTTGCAGTAGATCTAGTAGTGTTTCTTGGTCGCTCATTTACTTCGCTATACAGGCAGTGACTGCCATGTCGAATTACATCATGAATACCCGCATAATAAGCTTTTAATGCATTCCTAAACTAATTTTTAAAAAAGATCTGAAACAGTAGTGAAATTTGTGTATTTTTCATTGGAGATAAATCACACAAGATAATTACAATTTTACGACACAAGAATATTACAGAAGGCACTTTTGTCAACAAACCTACACAGACTTATTCTCCTGCCTTTTGCAGCAATATTCATTTGAAGGGCTTTAATTAAACGTTTCATGCATAAGCTAACGTAGAAACTTAGCCATCGTGTTAATTTTATTAACTACTAACAAGCTAGCTACATGTAATTGACATTCAAAGACAATACTTCTTACCTGCATAATATTTAAAACACGGGACAGGGGCAAAGATGAAGCTGAGGAAAGGGGTAGCCAGAGTTAACTAGCGCATCCTTTGATCAACGTAGGTGTTAGGCATATGACTCAGTATAAAAAATTTGGTTTACGGCAAATGTGCTCAACCAGGGTACAATGATTTGAGGAAACCAGAGAGTAATTTAATAATGTATACGGACATTCATTGACGTTTCTTATAATGGCCAAAACGTCCGAACAATTATCTAATCAGAGGGTCATAAGTCTCAGTCAAGTTAACACAGCAATTATTCAATCAACATGCACGGAAGAAATTCACTCGTGAAATTTAAGTCTTTGTGCATCAAGCTAATCAGTTTCACGTGCATCACGGTGGATTTCCCCACTCAATCATGACTTGGGAATTCTAAGGCTTGTCTTTACTAAGGGATTGGAAGCAATGGAATTGCATAAAGACGGTTCGAATGGTCTTATCTCATTAAAACAATTTAAACGATCATGAAACACATGCACTGTTTCCAATCCCTGTGTAAAGATAAGCACGAGAAGTCGGGAGTCATAATCGTTTTCCATGTTACTTGCGGTGAGGTCAACCTTTACGCAAGTGAAACTGAAATGCACAAGGAATTTAATACCTTGTGAGAATCTCAATGAATAATTGCGGACTACGGTGAATAAGCCGAAAAAACGCATGAGACCTACGCCAAATGCATGAGACTTGGCATCTCTGTTAACATTTCGCTCGCACTTTAATGTTGACACCGAGTCACATTTCGATCTTCCAAATTGTAGTGTGCCACTTTCCATCCCCCAAAATGCACATATTTAGGGAGACAAAATGTCGCTCTGCACAGCGATACCAAAATAACACCGACACGCACGCAAGTGTTTTTGAAAATGTAATTTTAAAGTAGGCAAAAATGAATTGGAGTCTACGTGCAAATTTTACTTCCGGGTGCTTCACTTGAGTACGAGCTATATATACTGAGCAACAAAAGAAACGCAAGTTAGTTAAAGACAGACCGGAAAATACGTTTGTGCGTAATTATTACAGAAAATCTAATTTATCACTACCGCGTGCACATTTACACTCGTTTCATCAAACTTCTCCTTGTTTTCCGGTCACTTTGACTGTGTAACAATAAGAGTACATTAACTAACTAGCTAATTTGCGTATCTTTTGTTGCTCAGTGTCGTTGCTTGAGCAAACCCTATCAGCATTCTAGTGTAATTGGCACCTGCAGTCGCAGAGGCAAGCATGTTTTATGCTTAGAGCATATGAACCACAACTACTACTCCTTCTTCTTCTATAATTATGATGGTTTATAGAAAAGTCAAGTTGAGTGTATTACTGCCTCCATCTGTAGTGGTGGAGAACAACTTGCTTGAGTTTGAATTGCGTCCCTGCGGTTGTGGGGGGGCTGGGGGGATGGCAAAAGTTTAATTTATGGTGGCCATGGCCACCCCTGGCCACCCCCTGGCTCCGCCCTTGTCCCCACCTATCTTTCCTTGAGGAACACAGTTTTTAAACTTTTGTCTGATTTTTTTTCTTGCGCTTGTGCACAGCCCATCTTTGCTCCTGAAGGACTTTGCCTTTCCTGGATGCTGCTTCTGTGTCAAATGCAATCATTATTCACATTTTTTTAAAACCTCATTGCTGGTCCTAATATGCCCCCATCCCTTTTTTTTGGAATGTGTAGTGGGCCTGAATGGTAGGAATGGTTGTATATTTACAAATAGAATGAAGTTGACCAGACTAAATATTAAAATCTTGTCTTCATTCTGTCTGCAAGGAGCAAGTCGAAGTGAATAAAAAAATCAGTGCTTTCTGTTTTTCTTGCGTTTTCCATACCACCCAAAAGTTTTCAGAATCGTGATTGTTTCAGTTTGGTTTAACGATCCGGTGCTCCTGATGTGTTCATGCATAAACATTGTCATCCTTTGAATGAAACATTGAAAAGAAATTAAAAACAAAGGTTCCATGGACAAAGTAATTTATCACCTGCTCATGACTGTAAGCCCATTGCCCAATTTATTCTACACAGGTTTATTTTGGAGATTTTTCTTCCAAACACAAGAATCAAACACGAAAATGGAATTTTCCTTGTGTTTGTTCCTCATTAAAACTGCTGATGTCGAGTGTTGGTGTTGTAATATTAATATAATATATAATTTTAGGCTGCTTGCGTTGTTGTTTCATTCAGATATCGTTATTGCCTTTGGAACTTGTTCGCTCTCATATGAAAATATTTCAAAATACAAATATAACAAAATTAGTCCAACTTGATGGGAGCTGCAGCAGAGAATTGATCGGTTATAATGACAGAAGTGGTGCCATGGAAAGAAAGCTGGACATTTAAAGGAAGGTCATTTAGATTTTTTGTCCCTTCAGTCTTTGTGCAGTTTGAGCATGTTTTTATCTTTCCACTTCCTCGTCAGGAAGACCAGCGATTTTCCCACTGTTTCCCGCCTCTTTTAAGGAAAACCTTTCTGAAGCTGAATGGCTTATGTTGGGCTTAAAAGCAGCTTGTGCATCTGCAGTGCCAGTTCATGTACTGCGTCTGTACCAGTAAGAATCATGCCCTCTGATGGATGAGCACCAAACGCTCATGGCAGGATGTGCGGCTTCCTTCTCGCGTTTCCTTACATTTGATACATCATTTCATTGGGATCTTTAATGTAAAAGTCAAAATGTGCTCAAATATGCCCACATATTGTTTGCACCAATTAATGATGCTGATAAATAAATACTAATACTACTAAATGCTAATAAATAATTCTGAAAAAGTGTGCGTGTGTGATGAAATAATGTAAAAGTAAAAGTGTTTCAATGAAAAATTCTTGGCCCTATTATTTATACATCCCAGGGTGCATGTATTGTGAATTCTAGAAATACATATTTCTAAAAATGAGCAAAAATGCCTTCATTAAATGTTCGGTGGACATATGTTCAATTTAATCATTTGATTTAATTACCTACATTTGCTCTATTAAAAAAAGAAAAACTGTTTTTTAGTCATAGCGTCTTTTATCAAAAACACTGAGGCCAAAGATATTGGAATTCTGAAAAGTATTTCCATTTTCCATTCCATTTAATCAACACAAATTTGGAAAGGTATACAATGTTGTGAAAAAATATTTGTTCACTTCCCAATTTCCTTTATTTTTGCATATTTGTCAAACAAATGGTATAGATGATGGAACTCATTTTAATACTAGTATTAAATACTTTAATACTAAAATGCAGTTTTTAATGAAGATAAAATTTTTGCAAGAAAAAAAGCAATTAATCCTACCTGGCTCAATGTGGAAAAGTGATTCCCCCCTTAGTTACTAAATCAACCAATTAGACTAATTCAATTGATAATTGAGTTCAGTTTTACAGCACACACAGAGTCATGATTACTGCCAGCCCTGTTGAATCTAAATATCGCTTAAATAAAACCTGTCTAATGATATGAAGTAGGCAAAAAGCAGCGCATAATGCCGCGATCTAAAGAAATTCAAGAACAGATGAGAAAAACTTCAGTGACATCTATCAGTCTGGAAGGGGTTACAAAGCCATTTCTAAGGCTTTTTGACTTCAGCAAACCGTGGTGAGAGCCATTATCTAGATATGTAGAAAATTTGGAATGGTAGTTAGCATTTTCAGAAGCAGCCAGCCTACCAAATTCCTCCAATGACTCATCTAGGAGGTCACAAAAGAACCCAAACCCAAGTCTGAAGCACTGTAGGCCTCACTTGCCTCTCATTAGGTCAGTGTTCATGATTCCACCATAAGAAAGAGACTGGTCAAAAATGGCATCCAATGGAGAGCTGTTAGCTGAAAACCACTGCTGACCAAAAAGAACTCAAAGGCCCCTCTCATATTTCCCAAAAATATCTTGATGATCCGCAAAGACTAATGGGATACTGTTCTGTGTGCTGAAAAGGAAAAAAAATTGAACTTTTTGGAAGACATGGGGCCTGTTACATCTAGCGCTACAGTAACTCAGCTTTCCACAATAAGAACATCATAACAAAAGTCAAACATGGTAATGATAATGTGGTCTGGGGCAACGTTGTTGCTTCAGGACCTGGACAACATGCCATAATTGATAGAACCATGGATTCTGCACTCCACTGGAAAATCCTGAAGGACAAAATCTGGGCATGAGTTTTTGACCTAAAACTCCAAGTGATGTTGGATTATGCAGCAGATGATGATTCAAGCCACGCAAGTGAGTCCACCTCTGAATGGCTTTAAAGAAACAAAATGAAGGTTTTGGAGTGGCCTGGTTAAAGCCCTGACTTGATCTGATTGAGATGCTTTGGCATGACTTTCAACAAGCCATTCATGCATGAACCCTCCAATACCAAAACCCTCCAATTTGGCGGAATAAAAACAATTCTGCAAAGAAGAGTCACCCAAAATTCCTCTTTCACAATTTAAAAGAATCAACTCCAGTTATTGCAAATTTTAGATTGCAGTTGTCGCCACCAAGGGTGGCACAATCTGTTATTAAACCCTAACAAAGAGTGGATGGGGACTGAAGAATGAGCATTTTCCTTCTGCGTATGTGTCTGTCCGTCAATCACTCTTTCCAATGAAGCTTCTCAATATTTTACAATGAAATTTCATATATGGATTCATCTTATTGCATAGAAGCGCCTCTTCATACTTCCTTTCTTCCTCCTGTCTGTCTGTCTATCTCTTCTATGCATTTTGTTTCCAGGCCAGCGATCAGCCAACCCATTTTGGGGGATCTGAGTGTTTCATACTTGTTAGGTTTTGTGGGAGCAATTATTTTTCACATGATATAGATTTTGAATATCTCCTTCCCTTCAATAAATGTAATGATCATTTAAAAGGTGCTTTTTGTGTTTACTCACATTTTATTTATCTCGTATTAAAATTGGCTGGATGATCTGAAACATGTAAACATGGCAAATAGTCAAAAATAGAAGAAATTGGGAAGGTGGTAAATTCATTTTAGCTGCACTGTGTAAGAAGATGCATAACTATCTACAAGTATAGGTCAGTGCAAAATTTGCCAGGAAAGGGGTGCGCTGAAAAAATGGCAGCTTCGGTACTGCAGATTTTAGTGCACTCTTTGAATTATCAAGTTTCTCAATCAACTCTTGGATGCCATGTTTGGAAGGGTTGCATGAGAGAAGCAGTTACCAAGAACAACCCACAAATAACACACACCTGAACTTTGCCAATTGTTGTTAGATGGTTAGGTGAGACCAAAATATCATGTTGGGGGAAAAGGGGGTTGCTTACATTGAAAAGCATTTGTATCCACAGTAAGGTATGGTTGCGATTCATTGATGCTTCGGAGCAGTTGAACTGCTAATGTGCTGGGGGATCCGGTGATGATTGATGTTGCAATGAATTCTACTATACACCGGGGTATTTTGGCCTAACACCTGGTTGCCTGTGCCAGGAAGTTGAGACTGAGCCATTGATAGACCTTCCATCAAGACATTGATACCAAACATATCTGAAGCAATAAAGAATCGGTTTTTTTTTTCCAACAGAAAATCAATGTTTTGCAATGGCCATCTCAGGCTATCGACTTGAGTTTTGTTGAAAACATGAAATCAAAGGCTGGAACTGTTGGACTGCATAAAGGAGTGATTCAAGAAATGTTTGCCAACCCTTTCAGACTATAGAAGAGGAGATTCACTGCAGTTGAGTTCTTCAGGGGAGCTTACGCAAGTATTAAAGTCAAGAACATTTAAGCTCACTCTGCTACTCTGTCCTTCGAGAGATTTAAATTCCAACTGAAGTTCCACCTCGCTGCACTGGGTGTTAATAAATGATTTCTAAGCGTGGTATTTAATGTGTTTTTATCTCATACTTGTTGAGTTTAATTTTATTTTATTTACTTATTTCATATTTGTTGTTTTACTGTACATTGAATTATAAAATTTTACAGCACTTTGGGCAACCTGTTTGTTTTAAATGTGCAATATAAATTAACTTTGACCTTAACCTTTGACCTTTTCCAACTTAGTATGTTTTTTTATTGTATTATATTATGGCTATAGAATAGAATATTCAGAATATGGCTTCCCTCCTATTTGTCATGTTTGAGTTTTAAAGTCATTCTGCTCCTTATTTTGTTCAATAATTTTTTTCTTATTTTCACTAATTAGTGAGTTGTGTACACATGGGTCTACATGGAAAAAGTTACCGTGCTTAAATACAGTATATACCATTCAGAGGACTTGAAATCTCCATTTTATCTGCTGAACTTGGACAGCGAAGAGCTCTACTACAATACAGTGAGCCTCCAGCTGTTGTGGATGACTTTCAATTATTGTCAACCAGTCATCAGAAAGTTCTGCGATGAGTTGTGAGAGGGATAGGTCAATTAAGCACTGTTTTTATATTTTGAGGATAATTGCCATAACCTGCCATAACTACAGGCAAATGATTTCAAATGCGGCTGCCTCCTCTGCTCAACGGGGCCAGCAGGTTTGTGGGAGTTTTGTGGGAGAGGGGGAAGGGTTACTTGTACCGCGCTGGCGGATTTCTAATTACCGTTATCCTGTCGCGGTCCAAGCCTCCGCCTCCATCCACTGACACAAAACTACGCCTTCACTCGAGATTTTTTTTTTTTCCCAGAGAAAATGATAAAATATTATGTATGAAATGAATCATTAACATGGCCCATTAGACTCTCTATCTGGCTTTAATTGAATTTGTCAGCAGTAACCTCTTTAACTGAAAACCAGTCATAACAGCTAAATTAAATAATAATTAAAGAAACAACTATTACAAGGTTTGTGGGGCGGCCGAGGTGCTTGTTGCAGGGCGCGCATTAATTTATTTAAATTGCATACCATGCGAGAACAGCAATGAAAATTAGAGCCGTCCTTTGTTACATGGCACGGTTTAAAGCTGAGTGAATGAAGATGGGACCGGAGCTAATATACGATCGGCAGTAATATTGCCTGTAGCTCAATTTGACACCTAATTAGCTCCCCTTGTTTTCTTTAAACCTAATTCATTGCCCTTTTTCTACTCTCCTCTATTCTTTTCTTTGGCTTTTTACTATTCACTCTGTTTCCCATATGAGTGGAACAGGCGTCTGTGGAGTCAGCACTCGGTGGCCAGTGAGCGCACTCCTTTTAACCTCAGCCTGTCGCCGTTTTTTTACCTGCTAATCACCTCTCCTCTGGCCGAGTTTCCCTGTGTCTGGATGGCCAACTTCGGAGAGCACATGAAGGTTTCAGGAGGATAAATGGGCCGGGGCTGTCATACAGTGCTGAGCCGAGGCGTATAGCACATGGTACTTGGTGGTATTTGGCGTTGTGAAGCTCTGCGTGAGATAAAGTATTTTTTTCAAATGCTTTCATTCAAGTTGCAGCCGACGGTTCACACTAAGGTGTACCACAGTGTCCGTTTATTTAGTTGGTCAGCCATGTGGGTAGCGCATGTTTAAATACTTAGTGTGTTGTTGCTGTGTCTGCATTTGCATTTTCTGGCTGTGAGTTTGCACTGCAGTGCGGTGGCATGGGAATGAGGAAGATAAACTTTCTGCTTGGAGGGTGTGGAATAGAGGAGAGACAGGGATGTGAAAACTACCCTACCAGAGCCCTCCCCAGTCCCCTCTTGTTAATGTGGACAGGACTGAGTTTAGGACTGTCGGGAGTTTGGGATCAGGGCAGAACGGCCAGTAGGGGGAGGCAGGAGAGCAGAAAGACGTCGACACACAGGGTTTCACTGGGACTCCGTTTCTCTCTGTCTCGAGATTTGGATTTTGCGGAAGCAATTATCCATCTCACTGCTGTACCACTCTTCTGCTAGCCATGTGCTGCTTTCCATTCAGGACAGACAGTTCAGCCAAAGCTGTTCCTCGGCTCCGATCACTCGGGAGGGGATTTAAAGTGAGCCCCAGGCTTGTGGAGATGGATAGGCCTCAAATTTTAAAACTTTGCCCTTGATGTGTAAGGTTTGTTTGATGAAATCCAGAAAATGTGTTCCAGCAATGCATCTCTACCTATTATGGAGGCAAGAGGAACCATTCATCTCTCATCTTAAACAATGAGTAAAATTTTTACATCAGTTACCCTTTATAAACACTTTGGATTATGATTTTTTCATTTTCAAAATTATGATCTGTGATTCCCTGCAACTTGGTGCTATGCTCATCAAAGTTTCATTTATTCCTGGCGCAAATTTGTTCATTTTCAACCCTGCCTCATACAGGTTACGCACAGGTTGGCTGCTCTCTTGCTAAAAATATGTTTTCATAGTTATTTTTCTCCCCTCCAGAATAGCTTTGCTGTCTTGAATATTGCCCTTACATGTACCAGTATGAATCTTCTGAGGTTATGTTTCATGCTTCAGTTTGAGTGGGAAAGGGTTCAGCTCCCCCCGCCCAGATCCCTCCTCCACCCCGACCCCCTCCTCAGCTCCTCCAAAACTCCAGTCGCCACTCTGAGTAGCGACAGATCCATTTCACCGTGGAAACAAGAGCACAAAGCGCTGAAAGGAACTCTTCAGCCCCTTTAATTGTGTCCCTCACCTGTTAGCCAGATGCATTGTGGGCTGATGCAGGACTTTGAGAAAGGCATTGCTCCAAGATAAAGCGTTCCTCTGGGAGGGAGGAGGAGGCGGCAGTGTTGGGGCTTAAGTTCTAGAAGGCTGCTCTCACAAATTGAGCACACTTTTATATTTGCGCATTGCAGTGCATAAGGGATGCCCCAGATGGAACAATTTTGTTCTATTTCTAATTTAACTGCACAGGCACACCTAATTTAAACAATCATCCAGAAGTCCCGTTCTGCATCAGTGCGCCGTGACCATCCCATTTACTGTCTTTGTAACAAATATTTAGCTGGTTTATCAAAGAGAATTGCAATTTTCCTAAAAAGATCAGTGCCTCCCCCTCCCCCCATTTGCACACTCTCCCCATGCACTTATTTGCAAGATTACACTTATTTGCAGGAGGATAAAAACTGGATTTAAACTGTTGATTAAAGCGCTTGCAATCTGCGCCTCGCTGTACTCGATAATCTTTAAATGGTGTCTTGTGAACTCGGAGGAAAATGTGCTGAATGCCATTTTTCACCTTCTTTTAAAAAAAGCGGCTGAGGATTAGATTGCAATTCTGAATATAATCGCTTCGCAAGTTCTCATATTATTATTATATTATATTATTATTCAGTGAGACCTTCAGAGGAGGGAAACATCCGTGTTGCCCTCCAAAAGACAAAGGTTTGTCTTCAAGAAGGTTTAGAAGGACCCACTTATAATTATTCGCCTACAAGCCCAAATCTGACACCTTTAGTATATTTTAGGATCACTGGTTATCAGGTTTTTGCTTATTATGTCAGATGACTCCGGTGCTACAGACTGACGGGATCCGAAATTTCATCCAAATTACTGTCAGTGCCCTGGAAGGTCAACAAAATCGCAAGAGGAAGTAAGGAGTCGTTAGCTAAAATGGCTAGCTAATTCAGTGCTCAATATTGCATTAATATACTTGAATTATGATAATTGGTTCAACGTTGTATAATTGCTACTATACATGTAATATACAATGTATAATATTGCTGGATGCAGATGAGCAAATTTGACTATATTAGCCATTGCAAGAGGGGGAAAAGCGTGCATTTATTACAGGTGATCAGAGAAAATCAGTGTGGTGAAACTAGCTATGATAAACAAACAAATATCCCTTGTAAATGTAATTATCATAACTAACTCTGCTACACGCACTATCCATCAGAGTATTATTTGAGATTTCACTCACCTGAATGAAAATATAGTTCAACATGCTCCAGGGTGCAAACTGACCCTCGTGTTGTCGTTGATGATGGGAAGTTTAAAAACTTTATAGAAGTCTCCGCTACAGCTCCCAATTTCACCAAAAAGCCAAATAATATGCACCTGAATAAAATCACTTTGTTATTACTGAGGGGTTTATTCACATGGGATTAAAATTACCAAAGGACTGACCTCGCAGTTACATGACAAAAAGTAGGTATTTCAGTCTGGAATTTTTACCCCAGGTAATAATTACCAGCATGGCTAATTGAGACAGAATTAAAATCACTCTATTAATTGGTAATATTTCCGGTTATCGAAGGTCCTGAGTTTATACTTATTCAGGGATTCAACAAAACAAACCAATGGTTACCATTGTCAGCAAAATTAAATACCTCAGCACTAAGCTTATTCACACGCTTTTTAAACCTTTGGACAGTTTTTTTATGTTGCGGAGTTCTCAGATTGTTGAACAAAACTTTGCATTTTACTTCCTTTAGATCAGAGCTGCATTTCCATGGCTTTCTGGCAGCCAATGGCGGAGTGGCTCTGAATAGCCTATTGGGCAGCCCTGCCTATTTAAAGGAGGTGAGAGGCTTCAGACGGGGAGCGGGCTAATTAATTCTGCCTAGGGGCCCTGATCCCAGGTTGCCATTTCCTTATAGTGATAAATTGGTACTTTGTTTCCATGGCAAACCGGCTTCGCTTCTTGTTTCTATAGTCTGTTTTTCTTTTGGTGGGGGGGATGGGGGGATGGTTTGCTTCCTCTTTCACCGGGATGCGTCTTAGATTCATGTCTGTAATTAATTGAAAACATGTCCAGGTCATTGTCCCCTTGAATGCCAGTGCTAACTGCCAGCTATTGTGGATACGGGGACTTAGATTGGGTGGGAACATGACGGAGAAGGGATTTTGGGGGATGAGGGGGGTGGACGAGGGGCATGATGAGGGGAGGAGGGGATTGGGGCTGGAAATGGAGCTAATCGATTTTTCTTATTTTTATCTATTTCAGTGTAATACGTTTGGAATATAAGTATTTCAAAATTTCAAGTGGGAAATAAGGATAATGATTAAAAATTCCAATACCAAAGGCACATTAGTGAATGGTTTTTCATTACAGCCGTGTTAAAGGATATGTACCTTATTTCTCTGAGTGCTAAGTGGAATGCCACAAACGCAGGGAAATGAGCATTTTGCTAAATGTGTCTCCACAGCAGCATGCAGAGCCAGTGCTAGATGTGAACTTTATTCACTACTGTGGTCTCACACTTTAAGTTTACTCCTTGGTTATAACTGCTGACGATCTAGTTTGAAAAGGCTCCTCATGTATGAGAGTCAGGTGGTGTGACTCTGCGCTGGGGAAATCTATTATCACCTCAATGAAAAACTGCGAGTGGTATATGAATGCATTGACACGTGCCCACTCAAGCACGCTTACTCGGGCTGGTGCAGACCCTCGCGTACACGCATGCACACCCAAATCGAACACTTGGATGTGTACGCACACGTTATTCGGAGCCCACTGAGAGTTCCTGGGTGTTTGTCAATTTCCAGGGCAATAGTCTGGTTGTTTTGCGGAATAGTCCATGTTTTGTGTACAAAGTATTGGAGCCAAAGAAGTACAGTTCTTTTTTCTCAAGTGTTTATTAGATTAATAAGTTTTTTTTTTTTTTATTGGTGCCCTTGGCAGTTACTCACATTCAAATTTAATTAGGCCTGTTTGTGTGATGGAGAACTCCCGGAAGAAAGCCATCACACTTGGAATCCACATCCGTATTGTGAAGAGAGTGATATGTATTCAAATGCCTTGACCATCATGTCGAGCTCTGCTCAACGTTAAACAGGCCTAGTCCAGCTTCCAGTCTTCTAATCTGCATTTTCTCCATAAATCTTTGATTTTTATTTGTATTTTACTATTGAGTGACTTCTATTTTGAACAGAACTGAAGTTATTAATTTCATATTTTATGTTGTGACCATGCTGTATTATATTTATGTATATATTATATTAATATTATATTCTATTCACTTCCCATTTTCTCTGCCGTTTCCCCTGCTTGCCCATTTCTGCCCTCTCTCTCTCCTCCCCAGGGACCCATTTCCATAACCCTCGGAACCTAAGAATATGTTGTCCATTTTCACATTATTTTATTTTGTTTTTTCTATTATATAAAGGCTTCAAGAATGCGCAATATACAAGTGTCTTATATCTTTTTTTTTGCACATCCATACCAACTTGGTGAGAACCCACTGCCCCAGTCCAAAGAAGAAATGTTTTTATAGTTTTCTTATAGCTGGATAAAACTAGAACATTAGTGTCCCTGGACACAGATGCCCCCATTACTGAGAGTTTGTGAAGCCCCTAAACTTGTTAAATTATCCAATTTTGTCAGAGAAAATATGAGCCCTTCTCTTCAATCTATCTAGAAAACATTTACCAAAGCTTGTAGAATTCTGTCAAGTAGTTTTTGAGGAGAAGCGGATAGACGACATCCCCCATACAATGCCGTACGTACGGATGTACTTAGATATGTATGGACAAATGGACGCACAGATGGACAAGGGTAACTTTTTATGCCCCTGCCATATATGGTGAGGGCTAAAATATGCTTCTGCTTTGAAGACTGTCATTTTTGGTTTGCAAAACATTGACCAACTGAGATATGACATCTTACAACAACAAAAAAAACTGAAACCAGCTTGAAATCAACAAAACAACGCCGGCATGTGGGCTTGTAGCTGTCAGCTAGCTAGTTCCTCGGTCTGCCATCGTCCCCCACTGGATACAAGAGTGGTATAGGAAGTCCAAACAAAGCTCAGGGTGGCGCATGAGGAGTTAAACTCTCCCACACAGAGGCGGGACATGCACGTAAGGAAGTTGTTTCCTTATATGGTGGTGGTTTGTGAGTGCTGCATTTCTGTCAGGGATTCGTGCTGCTCGGGCTCTAAGGGCTAAGACCAGTCCTGGTCTGTGGGAGGCTGGACAGACTTCAGACTGTCCTTTGCATATACTTTGCTTCAGTTATTCTTGTGCTGAGGGCGATGTTTACAATGTAAGAAGGAATTTATTTCTAGCACAGCAGGGAGTTTGAATAGCTACACTAAACATCTTAAAGCTGTGGTAAGCCTAGGCTATTTACCTTAGCATACAGGTATCAAGTCCCACCGAGGGGCCAGAGGGATGTTGGTATAGCAGAGAAAGGAGGATAAAGTGTTTCTTACTGATAGAAATATTCATTGTCGATATTCGATAACTTCATTTCAACTAGTCAACTTCCATTCAAACTCAATTACTGACATACATTATTCAGTGTAATAAATTTAAGTAGACACGTACATAATGTAATTTCTTCTATTTTCAGTTCTAATTAGTGATATCTAAAACTTTGTTCTCACCAGTCAAAATTTTTTACATTGATAAAAACAATTCAGTTCTCACTTAGTAGAAATATCAATTGTTGATCTAGGCAACTCAGTTCTCATTAATGTCAATGTTCATTAAAGATATCTACAATTGTAATTACATACCAGATATCATAAATGGAATCTGACTAGTCAATGTGAAATTATCGATATATTGGCTCGTAACTGA
This sequence comes from Gymnothorax reevesii, assembly GCA_029721435.1. Classification (NCBI taxonomy): domain Eukaryota; kingdom Metazoa; phylum Chordata; class Actinopteri; order Anguilliformes; family Muraenidae; genus Gymnothorax; species Gymnothorax reevesii. The sequence goes on along the minus strand of CM056587.1, from coordinate 42,873,455 downwards.
GACTGGTAAGAAGATAATTTCGGGTATCTACAATTGCATTTTGGATGTCACTAAATGCATTTAAGATGTCTGAAATGAAATTGTAAATAGTGGAACTTTTATTCACATATTTTTTCTTGATCCATTTCTTGTCTGCTCATATGTGAAGTGAATTACAAGGCATGACGAGATCCCGATGGAATTCCAAAAAAATGTCATTTTGACATGAACCACCTCTGAACAACAGCAAATTTACAACAGCAGACCACCATACATATAATAACCTCAGCGGTCTATCCATGCTTATGCAACTGAATGCTCTTATGTTGTCACACACTCTGTTAGCTCCTGTTGACACGTCTCTTATAACACTGGCCAGTGTATTTGAGCCCAGGGTCCACTACGGAAATGGAAGTTGGATAAGTGGTACTCAATCTTACTGCAGGGTTATGTTAGGGGAACTTAACTTACTGGCGGCTTCTGCCTCTACAGTACAAAAGGGGTCCTCGAGTGGGAAATATTGTCCATCTCTTGTCACTCGTGTGGGGGGCCTCTGTTCGCCCAGCTCCCTCCCACATCTCTGAGATACCAACACTATCGATCTGCTGCTGATCGATAATGGGCTAGATGGGCAAACTTTCTGTGGCTTATAAGACAACCTGGTGTTTGACATCTCAGAGGCTCTACTGTCCCACCCTGCATACAGATTACTCCAAAGGTGGAGACAAAGACACAGCACTGCTGAGATGGGAGAAAATGTGGACCAGGAAAAAAATATTCAGTGATAACTATTGTGTTAATTCATTCTGGGAGAACACATAAGTGTGTGTTGTTCTCTCTTTCATGATTTGGTGTAGGTCTGTTAATTCCACTGAGGGGAAATCTCGAATCTATAGCAATGGGTCCTAAACTCGGTCCTCGTGCCCCTGTGTATATTGGTTTTTGTTCCCACCACATTTGCAATTACATTATTGTAAAAAAAAAAATGTATTTGTCCTAATTTGGTGCAGTTCCTTTTTAAGCACTTTTTTTTCCAACTTCAGCCAAATTTTGATAGAAATATCTATCTGTGCCATGAAGAATAATAGACCCTTTTACATATTATGTTTATTTTTTTTATAGTGCAAGTAATTTCAGCATAACAACATTTTTAAACTGAACGAATTGGACACCAAGAAAATTATTAAGTTCCAATGTGCTTTAACAGTGAAAAAACTGTCAGGGCCAACCCCACATTAGAACAGCACCTTAACAAATGAGTAACCATTGGGCCCCCACTGGAACAGTGCCTTCACAAATATTGGACTGTGCCTTAACAGGGTGAGCCACTCAGCACCACCATTTTCTTGGAGCTTTGAGCACCTCTCTGACTGTAACGGTGAGGTTTATGTAAAAACAAACAGCTATAGTTATGTGAAGTGCAACACTTGGGCTTGTGAGGTTGGCAGGGTGTGTGTGTGTGTGTGTGTGTGTGAGTGAGTGAGTGAGTGAGAGAGAGAGAGAGAGAGAGAGAGAGAGTGTGTTGAGAAAAAGGGAGAATGCAGGCTGAGGTTTGAATTGATGCCATGGGCTCCTCTACCATGAATAGGCTCAATAGAAGCACACAAGTGGTTGGAGTTTTGCTCGCTTTCTCAAGCCAGGTAGCACAGTGCTGATTTAATTGGATGCAGTCACTATGAATCTGTATGACTTTAATTGGTTGCATAGCAGTGGTGGAGGAGTAGTGGGCTTTAATGGAAGAGAAGAGGTATAATGCACAGATTGTGGCACGATGTGCGGCAGTACTTAGCCAAAGATTGTGTGCATTTGCTATTCTACTGGGGAATGAGGCAATTCTCTGCCATTTTCTCAGTGCTGTCAGCTTGTCCTTCTCAGTTCCCTGGGGGAGAACACAGGATTGAAGGAGAAAATACCCTCAGCAGGGCAATCATGTGCCACACATGGAACGGATGCGGCAGAGAGGGGCGGAGGAGAAGAAGGGAGATTTGTTGTGGAAGAAAGACAGGAGAGGGAGATAAAACAGGACAGACGGGAGTAAAGGAGGGGAGAGGGGAGCTGTCATGGCCATCAAACAGGAGAGAGAACTGATGCGTTTACAGTCACACATGAGAACAGCACAAAAGTTGCCTGCTGCCGCCTTTTGGCTGCTCCGCTGCTGTTGGACTGCTGGTGCTTAAACTCCAGTAATGACAAATATGCACTTTTTCATCGCAGTGCTTTTAGGATTAAGACTGCCTGACCATGTGTATTTCCCTGCAAGCCTTTGGAGAAATACCTGATAATAGCTGACATGTTAAGTTGAATGAACGTAAAAAAGCAGACAGAAAAAGCAACAATAATGCATATAATGTCTATGTGTTAATCCTATGAATGGTCTCGAATGAGGGAGAACATGTAATGTATATAACAATGATGCAATAATTTTTTTTTTGGGGGGGGGGGGGGTTCTTTAGTAATATCGTTAACCTCATAGCATAATTGCCTATGCCATATTTAAGGTTTTTTTATTTCGCTTTTATTTTTAATTTACTTTTATTTTTAATCTAACAGAATGGATTTTGTTTTTATTTTCTTTAAGGTTTTCAGGGGAAAATAGTAAAAAAAATACTTTTTTTGTTTTTGCCAACACAAAAAAACAGGCAGCCAATATCTTAATTTGGCAAAAAAAATGACATGAAGCTAACGATATGGTTTTGTTGTGAAAATGAATACTATTGAACCAAACTAATATTTCAGATGCACTGCAACATGAAAACACTTCACTTTTTTATAAAAATGCATGAATCTGACAAAAGTTTATTGAAGTATTACTTTGAGTGTGGTGCTCTCCAATCTTCGGTGTGAAATGGAGACGCAAAATGGACACTTTGGCTTTTCATCTCTTTCTCTCTCTCTCTCTCTCTCATTCTCGCTTTCTAATCTATGTTCTCAAAGGCTAAAAGAACAAAAACTTCTCCCTCTTCAGCAAAGACTTAGCCAGGCACCGATCTGCTAGTTTTTTAGAGGGGTATTTTAAAATTTACATAGGTTTACGGGTAGACATGCTACTTAAAAACTTGCACCCATGTAATCCTGTCTAAATTTTGAAATACTCCTCTATAAGATGAGTAGACTGATGCCAGACTAAACCGCCACCTGACTAGTGCAGTTCTAAGGGTGCCCCTTCACCTCTCTATCCGACATAAAGCCCTGATTGCGTATGTAGGGACAGAATAAATACCTTTGGTCTATTGCTCCAAGAGGGTGGTGTCAGTGGCTGCATGAGTCTGGTGCAGCATGGGCAGGAGAGTCTTTGGGAGGGGGAGGGGATGGTGAGGAGTGCCCGCTCTCCCTTAGGTTGGTAGTTGGGTTCTTTTGTGATGTCTGCCCCGCAGAGGCTTTAATTACAGTAAGCCTAACAAACTTAGCCAATCTGCACCATTTCATGAGCTGCATGAGCTCAGAATCTTTGACTGGCATATTGACGCCATCATTTAAGATGGTGAAGACAGAGCCTCATAACTTTGTGATGTAATGTATGACGGTGCTAAAAAAAAATAAACTGGCAGTCATTTTATAATGGACTGCCAATATCCAAAATAAATACAGAAAGAAAATTAAAGGCTCAAAACATGAATACACTATCACATGCATTAAAGATAAATTATATTTTCTTATTATTATTTTTTTATTATTAATTTATATTATTTATGGACTGTTTTGCTGCTGGATTTTCCCCCAGCTTATATTTCCAAAGACATTAATTTCAGCATTGTTTCTTACGTTTTGTAATAGATTATTTTGTTGTTGCAATTTTTAACCCCTGCTTAAATTTTCCGATGTTTTCATTTCAGCATAGTCATTTAACATTTTTAACAATGGATTTATTCTGCCATTAGACTTTTTCACTTAATAGTATTTCTGAACCTGTTGATATTATTGATGGCTAAATATCAACTGTGATTTGGCAATGGGTTATTTTGCCCGACCATTTCCCTGTTTACTGATATTTTCAACCATATTTATTTCAGTGTAGTCTATTTACACTTTGTGATGCATTATTTTACTGTGGTATTTTCCCCCCAATTGTATTTTGAAGTGTAATTATTTGAGTGCAGTCTTTTTGCATTTTGCAATGTATAATTTTGCCATAGCCTTATTTTCCTACCAACATTTTAGAACTTTTATATTTCAGCAAAGATTTTTTACATTTTATAATGCATTATTTTACCGTTGCATTTTCCCCCAATTGTATTTCCCAACATGTTTATTTCAGTGTTGTCTTTTTTAAATTTTGTTATTCCTTATTTTGTATTTGCGTTTTTACCCCCACATAGATTTCCAAACATGTTTATTAATGCATATTTTTTTCATGGCATGCTGTGTTATTTTCTTTGTTTCACTAAACCAAAAACTTTTAAGATAATTACATCAACAGTTAACTTCACTCAAGTCAGTGATCCATGCTCCCTGGAGAGGGACAGCTGCTGCTCAAGTCAGGGAGACCAAGAGCTGGGGCTTGTCAGCCCATCTGACCTCATTTCTTCACTGTAAAATTTAATAAATATTGTACGTTTGGTTGCCTACATTATGATTGATTCAGTTTGTTACTCTGTCTTCCTTTTACATGCATTGGCATATCCTAAATAATGACTACAACCAAACCAACCTCAAGTTTAAAAATGGTGAGAGCTGCATGCAGAACTAGCCTGATTCCACCAGCCTTCGTACTTCCGCTTAATTTCATTTCGCTTCAGTACTCAGTCTGATCACTCGGAGCTCTGCCCCGTTTACCTTGGCAGAAAGAACTCCAGACCAACCAACGAACAGAAGGGGTGGTCAAGAGCAATGATGTAGCCACTGCGCCGAGTTTGAAATTGTCGTCTCCGAAATCAGCAATGGCTACGGACATAGACACATTGGAGGCGATTTGCTCTGTCGTGGAGAAAATCCCAGGTATCAGCGACTAATAGCCACAACAAGAGGAATGTTTTGTTAGTTTTTTGAATGGAAAATATGTTGTGGCTCTACTCCCTACAGATTGTCATATTTACTTAATAGCCATCATGAAATAGGCACCCTGCTCATCTCTATGAGAGACAGCCGAACCACCTCAGCTAACTTGTAGCTTCTAGTGTTACATTGCTCGCGAATCCCACACTATTTAAGTTAGCAGCAAACTTTTTAAAAGCAGTGTTTTTGTTCATGTCAAAAGATCTATTCGCAATCTCAGTGTTATGTTATCATTATCCATGAATGAAATGGCTGTCAGACACAGCCAAAGCGAGTTGCATAGAACCAAACTGTATTGCTATAAAGTTAGAAAGCGAGCTGGGTATGATGTTAGCGCAAGTATGGTTAATGGTTCAGTTTTCGTGTCAACGCAGATTTCATCCTGAGTAAATAATGCGTAATTCTCACCGATTCTTCTGTTGGTTTCGGGTCTCTTATGTTTTTCCTTTTTTAACAGCAGCAGTATCTGCAAGAAAAACGATAGCTCAACTGTTTGTTTCTTATAGAACAGAAAGAGCACCTTTGGTTCTTTTAAGTGAATGAGTGAAGGCTAAAATTTAGATGTAACTTAGTTGATGGCCATACAGCATCATACATAATTATTGGCACCCCTGGTTAAGATGTGTTAAAAGCCTTAAAATAAATTCAAATTTTATTGCAGAAGCATACTCTCACACTGAAAAGTGTAGAAAAATGTAACCTTCAACTCAAGTGAATTTTAAAGGGGGAAAAAAAATCCCTGACAAAGAAATAATTATTTTTCATAAAATCACCTGTTCCACAATTATTGGCACCTTTAACAATTCCTAGTAAATAAATAAATAAATGTAATTGAAGTATTTCTGTCATTTCTACAGTAGTTAACAAAGTTGATCTGAGTATTCAGGAACATTCAATTAGTAATTCTTCCCTTCCTGTTTCCCTGGGGTATAAATATGACATGACACAGAGGCCATTTCTCTCATCCACTCGTCAACATGGGAAAGACAACGGAACACAACATTCAAGTACAAAACCCAAAACCAGTGAAGTTGGCACATTATGTAAATTGTAGATAAAAACAGAATACAATGACTTGCAAATCCTTTTCAACTTATATTCAACTGAATACATACAAAAAGACAAGATGTTTAATGATCAAACTGAGAAACTTTATTTTTTTTTGCAAATAATCATTAACTTAGAATTTAAAGGCAGCAACACATTGCAAAAAAGTTGGCACAGGGGCCTTTTCACCACTGTGTTACATCGCCTTTCCTTTTAACGACACTTAGTAAATGTTTGGGAACTGAGGAGACCAATTTTTGAAGCTTTTCAGGTGGAACTCTTTCCCATTCTTGCTTGATGTACAGCTTAAGTTGTTCAACAGTCCGGGGTCTCCGTTGTCGTATTTCACGCTTCATAATGCGCCGCACATTTTCAATGGGAGACAGGTCTGGACAACAGGCAGGCCAGTCTAGTACCCGCACTCTTTTACTACGGAGCCATGCTGTTGTAACACGAGCAGAATGTGGCTTGGCATTGTCTTGCTGAAATAAGCAGGGGCGTCCATGAAAAAGACGTTGCTTGGATGGTAATATATGTTGCTCCAAAACCTGTATGTACATTTCAGCATTAATGGTGCCTTCACATATGAGTAAGTTGCCCATGCCTCGGGCACTAATACACCCCCATACCATCACAGATGCTGGCTTTTGAACTTTGCGCCTATAACAGTCAGGATGGTTCTTTTCCTCTTTGGTCCGGGGGACACGACGTCCACAGTTTCCAAAAACAATCTGAAATGTGGACTCGTCAGACCACAGAACACTTTTCCACTTTGCATCAGTCCATCTTAGATGAGCATTGGCCCAGCAAAGCCGGCGGCATTTCTGGGTGCTGTTGATAAATGGCTTTCGCTTTGCATTGTAGAGTTTTAACTTGCACTTGCAGATGTAGCGACGAACTGTAGTTACTGACAGTGGTTTTCTGAAGTGTTCCTGAGCCTATGTGGTGATTTCCTTTACACACTAATGTCGGTTTTTGATGCAGTACCGCCTGAGGGATCGAAGGTCACGGGCATTCAATGTTGGTTTTCGGCCTTGTCGCTTACGTGCAGTGATTTCTCCAGATTCTCTGAACCTTTTGACGATATTACGGACCGTAGATGATGAAATCCCTAAATTTCTTGCAATAGCTCGTTGAGGAATGTTGTTTTTAAACTGTTTGACAATCAGCTCAAGCATTTGTTCACTAAGTGGTGACCCTGGCCCCATCCTTGCTTGTGAATGACTGAGCATTTCAGGGAAGCTGCTTTTATATCCAATCATTGCACCCACCTGTTCCCAATTAGCCCGTTCACCTGTGGGATGTTCCAAATAAGCGTTTGACGAGCATTCCTCAACTCCTATTCTTTTTTGCCACTTGTGCCAGCTTTTTTGAAACATGTTGCAGGCATCTAATTCCAAATGAGCTAATATTTGCAAAAAATTACAAAGTTTACCTGTTCGAACATTAAGTAACTTGTCTTTGCAGTGTATACAATTGAATATAGGTTGAAAAGGATTTGCAAATCATTGTATTCTGTTTTTATTTACAATTTACACAACGTGCCAACTTCACTGGTTTTGGGATTGGTAAGGCAGATGTGTGTCGACCTTCACAAGTCAGGCAATGGCTACAAGAAAATAGCCACTCGCCTGCACCTGCCCATATCTACTGTCAGAGGAATCATTAAGAAGTTTAAAACAATTGGAACAGTGATAAACAAGCCTGGATGAGGACGCAAGGTTATTTTGCCACCATGCACAGTGAGGAGGATGGTAAGAGAAATAAAAAGTTCTCCAAAGCTCACTGTTAAAGAATTGCAACAAATGGTGGCATCTTGGGGTCCCAAAGTTTCCAAAACAATCATCAGGCGCTATCTACATGCCAACAAGCTGTTTGGGAGGCATGCATGGAAAAAATCTTTTCTCACTCACAATCATAAACGCAAATGTCTGGAGTTCACTAAGTGGTACTGGGACTTCAACTGGGACCGTCTGCTTTGGTCAGATGAGACCAAGAGCTTTTTGGCAACAAACACTAAGTGGGTCTGGCGGAACACAAAAGATGAGTATGCAGAAAAGCACCTCATGCCCACTGTGAAGTATGGGGGAGGATCGGTGATGCTGTGGGCCTGTTTCTCTTCCAGAGGCCCTGGGAACCTTGTTAGGGTGCATGGAATCATGAACGCTTTGAAATACCAGGACATTTTATATCAAAATCTGGTGGCCTCTGCCCGAAAGCTGAAGATGGGTCGTCACTTTGTCTTTCAGCTAGATAATGACCCTAAACATGTGGCCAAATCTACACAGAAATGGTTCACCAGACACAAAACCAAGCTCCTCCCATGGCCATCTCAGTCCCCAGACCTCAACCCCATTGAAAACCTGTGGAGTGAGCTGCAGTGGAGAGGGCCCAGGTCGCTGGATGATTTTGAGAGATTTTGGGAAAATCCTATATTTTACGACAATGTTTTTAATACAGAAGCTATGAGTAGTGTACACACAAAATATATATATAAGTCACTACAAAGTCACAATACAAATAACACACAGCTGCAAATTAAAATTCTTAAGTAAGCTACTTTTTATTTGGTACCTACAGAAAGGGCTGCTCATGTTTTCACGAATGTACAACATCTGAAATGAAAAATGCCTTTTTTTTAGCAGTTGTAGATCACATTCCTGGCCATATTGTTCACCTATTTATTATTATTAAATCAGCTTGACTTTAAACGTGTACATACACAGGGATGAGAACCCCTTTCATGCTGTGGCACAGTGATAAGTAGAATAGACACAGCTAAATTTACTCAAATGTCAAACCCGATTGTGCAGAGGTGATCACCACGTCGCGGGTTCGAGCCTCGGCGTACCCACCGGCAGGGGTCGGCAGCTTTTTCAGAGTAGCGCACAATTGGCTATCGCGCTACAGGGTGACAAATTGGGAAGGGACTGCCGGATTTGGGTATTCCATAACAGCTTTGTTCGTTGCTCCAGCGCCTCCTGTTGGCCAGACGGGCGCTCGTCAGGGAGACTCCGGCTTGGTTCATGTCCGGGTATCCTCCGCCCTCGCTCTGAACTTGCGAAGATTCAACCAGCGAGTGTATAAGAATCAGTGGCTGACAGACACGTGCTTCGGAGGAGAGCCGTGAACTGTCTTCACTATCCTGAGTTGGCAGCAAGGGGTCGCATACGAGCAAGCTTTGTACATAGTTCCCCAATTGGGCATTCCAAATTCGGGTGGGATTGGAGATGCCAAATTAAAAAAAAAATAAAAAATGTCAAACCCGATTTAAGGTGTAACAGTTGTAGATATTACTTGTCATGTGGTCCAAGAAATGGGACTGTTCTGTTGTGCTTTGAGATTGCATGGGGGGAGGGAATCACAAGGGCTACAGAGTACAGTGCACCTTGTCCAATCCCAAGCTTAGCTGTTTCAACACCTACACGTAAATATCTATGTCCCCCTCTTCATTTTCATTTATGTTAGATTTGTATTGAGTGTAATCAGTACAGTATCATGGGTTTTTATTTTTTATAAATTAACCTTTGGATTTAATCATCAGGATTTGCCGAGATTCCTGTCACAAAGGGAAAGCGGTATCGAGGTCGATCCGAAGTGGCTCCATATTTGAGAAATCGCACCTTCGGCTGCAAACGTGGATGCATTACATCTACATCTGTGCCTGCATAGTTTTACATTGTATAATAACAAAAGCCATCAAAGACAAACTCTAACTCAGACCATATTGTTTTCTTTCAATATTCTCACTATACTGTTGGTCGGGATGGGTCCTATAAGAGCCAATGCTTACGAGACATGAGTTCATACAGTATATGGGAAGAATTCCGAATATCAGTCAAATTTATTTATTTATTTATTAAGTATGTGTAATTGCATAAGTGCTGGGTTGCGAAGAGTCCAATGTAGTACAAAGGTCTTGTGGATTTTTAGGTTTTAGGTGGTTCCTGGAAATAGTCTCAAAAGAACTTAACTTTTTTAAACAGACACTTCACTGTGCTAATTTACTCAGTAGCCATTTTTTGTTTTTTTCTTAAAACTCTTCAAAGATACAGCAGATTTCATTTGTTTTGGGGTTTTATTCCATTCCTCCTCTCATATAGGGAATGTTCTTCACCCTACTTTGCTTTTGAGCTTTGTTGTTTCAGGTTAAATACACTCTTATATTCAGGCTATGAGTTTCTGCTGTGTCTGCAAATGGGACTGCAAATGAGAAATTATGGTTATAATTATGGTTATAAAAAGACTAATGACAACTTAAGAAATTGGTTTTAACCACCCACTTCTAAATTGCATCGATGAAGTATTTATCTGGTTGATCTATTACAGATTTGCCCACGGCCTTCGACTGAGGCAAGTGGACATGCTGCAGGAAGGAATTACTCGGAGTTCTGCAACTCTGAGTAAACTTGCAGACAAGCTGCGGAGAGTTTGCAAATCAGGAATGAAAAGAATGAGAAGAAGAGGCAAGCAGACCGTTGGACAAAGAGCAGAGATCGTTATGATAGATGAGAGCAAATTTGGCCATAAAAGAAAGGTATGAAAGTTACACTTATGAGTATTTCTTTGATACCAAATACATGATTTTGTGTCTTAAAAAGGTGCATTTGATGTTGGTTAAGTCTGTGCTAAACTCAGCTACTGTCAGTAGAGACAATATACATACATTTAAAACCTGTTTTTGCCTGAGGTGCTTGGAGGTGTATATCCTGTATCTCGAACTACTGCATTAGGGAATAAGATGCGTACATTGTAGTTCATTGATGCAATCAAGGGGAATGTCGGTTTTAAGAAACTACATTATTCCTACACCCCAGAACAGTTCAATATTTGTAAACATGCATCACTACTCCAAAGCTAAAGAGAACTTTTGAATTTTTGACTTATGATTTATTCTCTCCCATTTCCCGCCATTATTGCAGAATCATTTTTAAGTGTTTGCTCTTGTGAATTTCAGTACAACAGAGGATGGACAAGCAACAGGAGTTCCTGGGTGTTCGGAATGCTAGGGATTAAAGATGACAGGAGGAGACCCATTCTTAAGATTGTGCATCACCGTTCAGCCAGGCATCTCTAGCCTCTAATAAAGAAGCACGTTCGTCGTGGAAGCTCCGTCATTTCAGATGGGTGGAGGTCTTACCGCTGTCTTCAGGATGAAGGTTACAATCACCTGACTGTCAACCATCAAGATTTTTTTGTTGACCCTGTTACAGGTGCACATACACAAAACCTGGAGAGATTTTGGGGCATTTGCAAGTCAAATATCTGGAGACAAAGAGGGAACCGCACACAAAAACTGTTGCGGGATCACTTGGATGTAATTGAGTGGACTTATTGGCGTGGAAACCATCACAGTAACGGAACACTTGGAATGCTTTTGCATGACATTAGGAAAAAATATCCAGTATGAAACCTGTCTGAAATGTAGATAAAGATATCAAGTCGATGTTTATACTACCACTCAAAAGTTTTGACACACTACATGTACTGTTACCTCTGAGAAAGGACTATTATCATGGACATAAAGGCCAAAGGTCACCTCCTCCCCTTGTTGATGAAATATTAAGATTTAAGTGAGCTTCTTTGTTCAGATAAAATTCTGTTATATTCTATAAGAAAAGTGAAATATTTGTGCACAGAGGAATAAATCACCTGATGCAGTAATTATAGAGCAAGTTTAGCCTAACCTTTGACAAGTCATGTTGAGCTGTGCAGGTTTTATATTTTGTATATTTTATTTTTTGTATTTTTGTACTTTATATTGTGCAGTGTTTTTCAACAATAGAGTACCTGTATTATCATACAGTATGACCTACTTATACATTTGATACCGTATTGTATGACATACTTACATACACTGATACAGCTGTCAGCGTTTGAAATTTCAGGAAGACCCCATTACCTGTTCGAGCAGTATTTGTTGTCAGCCTTGGGAAAACCTGAACCAGTGGTTTAATAAATGAGGTATTTGTACTTGTGCTGTCTTTGTTATTCTACTCTGAATGAGAGGGAACCTATAGATAACTACCTTTGAAAAATGGATCTATGTGCTATAACATATTAACTAATTGTGAAAAGGAGGCAACTTTAGATTAGGGAACAAGTGTTGGTTAATAAGTGTTCAACTATTAGTGAATTAGTAATGATCAAGATGTCACTTTAGTATGGGGAACATATTCTAAGTAACAAAGACTTAATTTAGAGTTATTTGGACACTATTAATATTTGTAGTTTTGTGTTTTGTTATGTAAGAACAGACCATATTCATTAAGTGGTATTAAGGGAGAATAACTATTCTTGGGGTACTTATTAAGTCCACCTTATTATTTATTATTTATTATTATAAATAATAATAATTATTATTATATTATATTATTTAAAAAATATTATGATTTTTTTTTTATATTTATCACCTTATTAAGTCCATACTGATATGGAATCAGTGACACCAGATGCGGGAAAAGGAAATGAGGATTTTATTTAAACCAAAACAAAACAGGCACGAGGGCCAACAAAAAACTTGGCCCAAAGGGTTGCAAAAACAAACTAAGGTATGCTACTCAGAGCTATAAACAAAAATGCAAAATGGCAAAAAACAAAAGGCACTGGAAACTCCAGGCAAGAAGAACAAGAAAAATAAATAACCAGACTAATATATATATATATATACACAAGACAAAGGGCTAGGACAAGACTAGGGAACTTGACAAGAACTTGGCTAAACGAGACGCGACTAGAAACAAACTTGAGACACTGTCTGCCAGCCAACTTCCACCGCAACCAGATAAAGGCTTGGTAATCATGACACAAGGGGTAACACCTGGAGAGAGAGAAACAAGAGGCATGGCAAGATCAAGACATGGACAGAGATTGGATGACATGACCTGCTCATTAAGAGAATGAGCGTGCTCAGCTTAAGTACCAATTAAGTATGCAGTTTGGAAGCAAGCATGAATGTTAAGAACAGAAAAGCACAGCAAGATCTTGAAATAGCAAAGCAGGAATCATGACAATAAACTCCCTGTCTAAATTAGTAGTATTAGTAATGTGCCTATCTAAGAATTACGCCACCCAGTGAGTGTTAGTAAATGTTAGTAACTTAAAAACAGTTAATTGCCAATTAAGCTTAGACAGCCCCGAATCAGCACAGCACAGAAGGAAGGGGGAAACCACAAAGCCAACCAGAGCTCTGAAATGTGCAACAACGAAGGCACGGGGCGGAACGCAGACAAGCGGTGGAGTGGCATGGCAGACCTGGCGAAAACAAAAACATGGAAAAGTAAAAACATGGACAAGGAATGAAACTTGAAATGTAAAATCCTGAAACAAGAAACTGTTAAAACTATGACATGAACTATGAAACATGAAACTGTTAAAACCATGAATAATACTGTTCTGGCCAAAGGCCAGAACCCTGGAACACAACAGTACCCCCCCCTTACAAAAGCGGCACCTGACGCTGACAAAAAAACACCAATAACTAAAATACATGAAGCCGCACAAAACTAAATACAAATCCCACAAGACAAATAACTAACGAGAATACTAAAGACAAAAACCCTATGACACAAAACACCTAACCAAGAAACAGTACCACAAGAAACACTAAACATAGACAAGATTACTTGGGGTCTCCAGCAAGCTGGGGCTAAGGCTTGGGCTATGGCAATGGCTTGGAACTATGGCTATGGCTTGGCTTTGAGGTAGAGGCTATGGCAATGGGCTATGGGCTATGGGGTTGGGGCTGTGGCTATGGCTATGGCTTGGGGTGTGACTGGTGGTAGTCACGGATGAGAGCTTTATCTAAGATGTGCCTGGCCGGGACCCAGGAACGCTCTTCTGGGCCGTACCCCTCCCAATCCACGAGGTACTGGAGGCCCCGGCCCCTCCGTCGGCAACCCAGCAGTGACTTGACTGTGTAGGCCTCCCCTCCGTCGATGAGCTGAGGAGGAGGCGGAGGCTCAGGTGGGGGCATGAGGGGGGAGGTGGCAACAGGCCTCAGGCGTGAGACGTGGAACACTGGGTGGAGACGTCGCATGGTGGACGGGAGCTTGAGCCGGACAGCCGTGGGGCTGATGATTCTTTGGATGGGGAAAGGACCCAGGAAGCGAGGAGCCAGCTTGCGGCTTTCCACCCGGAGTGGGATGTCTTGTGCCGCCAACCAGACCTTCTGGCCGACCCGATAGTGAGGGGCTGGGCGCCGACGCTTGTCTGCCGTGGTCTTCATGGTCTTACCCGCCCGAACCAAGGCGCGGCGAGCAGACAGCCACACACGGCGACACCGCCGGATGAATGCCCCGGCTGAAGGCACCCCGACTTCCTCCTCCTGGCTGGGGAACAATGGAGGCTGGTAGCCCATACAGCACTCGAAGGGGGAGAGGCCGGAGGCAGAGGCGGCGTGGGAGTTTACGGCGTACTCGACCCAGGGTAGCATGGTAGACCAGGATCTTGGGTTGGTCGAGCACACGCACCGGAGGACCGTCTCCAGGGTTTGGTTGGCCCGCTCAGTCTGTCCATTAGTCTGTGGATGGTAACCTGAACTGAGGCTGAAGGAGGTGCCAAGGGATGTGCAGAATGCTTTCCAGAAGTGGGAGGTGAATTGGGGACCACGATCTGACACTATATCCACAGGAATGCCATGGGGACGGACAACATGCTGGATTAGTAGGTCAGCTGTGGTTTTAGCGGAGGGGAGCTTGGGAAGGGGCACAAAGTGGGCGGACTTGGAGAACCGGTCAACAATGGTGAGGACAGTGGTGTTTCCATGGGAGACGGGCAGGCCAGTGACAAAGTCCAGAGCTATGTGGGACCAGGGACGGTGAGGAATGGGCAGTGGTTGGAGCAGACCAGAGGGAGGTGCGTGGGAGGACTTGGCGCGGGAACAGACTGAGCAGGCAGAAACGAACCCCCGGACCTCTGCTGCCATCTTGGGCCACCAAAAACGGCGCTGAATGAACCGCAGGGTCCGGCCGACCCCAGGATGGCATGACAGGTTGGAGGAGTGGCCCCACTGGAGAACGTCAGATCGGGCAGCTGCAGGGACGTACAGGCAGTTGGCAGGGCAGGCACTGGGCGTAGCTGCGCCGTTCTGGGCGTTGCGGACCAGCTCCTCAATCCGGAGGCACACATTGTTGACGAAGCAGGTCCTTGGCAGGATGGAGCTGGGCTCTCCCTTGGATGAGGAAGCGTCGAAACGCCTGGAGAGCGCGTCAGCCTTGGTATTCTTGGACCCTGGCCTGTAGGCCAGGGAGAAGTTGAACCGGTCGAAAAAGAGGGCCCATCTGGCTTGTCTGGGTGTCAACCTCTTGGCTGAACGGAGGTACTCTAGGTTTTTATGGTCCGTCCAGACCAGGAACGGAACCCTTGCCCCCTCAAGCCAGTGCCTCCACTCCTCCAGGGCCAGCTTCACCGCCAGCAGCTCCCGGTTCCCGACGTCGTAGTTGGACTCCGCAGGCGTCAGTCGGTGGGAGTAGAACGCGCACGGGTGTACCTTCTGATCATTGCTGGATCTTTGGGATAGTACCGCACCAACCCCGACATTGGAGGCATCCACCTCCACAATGAACTGCTTGGCGGGGTCGGGGGTGGTGAGGATGGGCGCGGTGGTGAAGCGCCTCTTCAGCTCACAGAAGGTCACCTCGGCTTGCGGAGTCCAACGGAATGGCACCTTGATGGAGGTAAGGGCCGTCAGGGGAGCTGCCACGGTGCTATAGTTC
This sequence comes from Gymnothorax reevesii, assembly GCA_029721435.1. NCBI lineage: Eukaryota > Metazoa > Chordata > Actinopteri > Anguilliformes > Muraenidae > Gymnothorax > Gymnothorax reevesii. The sequence continues at coordinate 42,857,721 of CM056587.1, read as the reverse complement.
CTGACGAATCGCCTATAGAAATTTGCGAACCCTAGGAAGCTCTGTAGGGCCTTGCGGTCCTTGGGTGCGGGCCAGTCCACCACAGCCTTGACCTTCTCCTCGTCCATGCCCAGGTGGTTAGGGGAGATGACGTGCCCCAGGAAGGAGGTAGTGGTGGTGCTGAACTCGCACTTTTCAGCCTTGACGAAGAGGCGGTTTTCGAGGAGGCGGCGGAGCACCTGGCGAACATGGTTAGTGTGCTCCGTCTTGTCCCGGGAGAAGATCAGGATGTCGTCAAGGTAGACGTAGACGAACCTCCCGATCATGTCTCCAAGCGCATCATTCACCAAGTTCTGGAACACTGCGGGCGCGTTGGTCAGGCCGAATGGAACCACTAGGTACTCCCAGTGGCCGCTAGGGGTGTTGAAAGCGGTCTTCCATTCGTCGCCCTCCCTGATGCGCAAGAGGTGGTAGGCATTCCGCAGGTCCAGCTTGGTGAAGATGGCCGCCCCCTGGATAACATCAAACGCCGAGGACATCAGTGGAAGCGGGTAGCGGTTCCTGACCGTGATCTTATTGAGCCCTCGGTAATCGATGCAGGGGCGCAGGGAGCCATCCTTCTTCTTGACGAAGAAGAAGCCTGCCCCCGCGGGAGAGGAGGATGGACGGATGATGCCAGCTGCAATGGACTCCCGGATGTACTTGTCCATGGCCCCCCTCTCTGGCTCAGACAAGGCAAAGACACGACCCCTAGGAGGCGCTGTGCCAGGCTGGAGGTCAATAGCACAGTCATACGGACGGTGCGGGGGCAGGGACACCGCACGGGACTTGCTAAAGACTGTTGCTAGGTCGTGGTATTCGGGGGGCACTCTGGAGACGTCTGGCCTCCCCTCGGGAGCTGGTCCACCCAAAGAGCAAGAAGGTCGGGAGTCGAGGAGGCAGCTGGCTGAACAGGAGGCACTCCACTCCCGCACCTCATGGCGGGCCCAGTCGATCACCGGCCCGTGTAGCGCCAACCAGGGATGACCCAGGACAATAGGGGAGCGAGGTGTCTCGGTCACAAACAGCCGGATCTGCTCGCGGTGGTTACCGGACGCCAGCAGCTGGATGGGAACGGTCCGAAAGGACACCTTAGCTAGGGGTTGCCCACCCAGCCCTGAGATGGACAATGGGCTGGGAAGATGGCATAGGGGAACCCCCCACTCAGCGGCAGCTCTGGCGTCGATAAAGTTTTCCTCAGCCCCCGAGTCAATGAGGGCGGTGGTCTTGCGGGAGCGGCCCTCCCAGGTCAGGGTCACCGGAACGCAGGTCCGGCGGTAGGAGGAGGTCTCCTTGGATGAAGCACCCACCAGTACTCCTCCAGACGCTAGGGGGCGCTGTTTTGACAGACAGCCTCGCACCGCATGACCCTGCTGGCCGCAGTAAAAACACGCCCCCGACCTCCTTCTCCGTTGGCGCTCCTCCTGGGTGAGCCGGGACCTCCCGATCTCCATGGGAGATGCCTCCCCAGGAGGGGGTGTGGTGGTGCTTCTCCTCGGCTGGTCCTGAGGCGACGCACGACTGGGACCCAGGGGTTGGATCTGACCAGCGGGGGCAGAACGTCGGCCAGGGCTAAGGGTGAGCGCCCTCTCCTCCAGGCGGCTGTCAATACGCAGGGCCAGGTCTATAAGGGCCTCTGGAGACTCAGGGATCTCACAGAAGAGCAGTCGGTCTTTGACTGGTTCGGACAGCCCCTGGAGGAACACGTCACACAGCGCCTCCCTGCTCCAGCCCGACGTGGCTGCCACCGTCTGAAAATCGATGGCGTAGTCCGCCACCGATCTCCTCCCCTGCCTCATCCTCAGCAGCTCCCGTCCTGCGGCTCTCCCCTGCTTGGAGCGGTCAAAGACACGCAGTAGCTCCTCCGCCAAGGCCTGGTAGGTGGTAGTGCAGGGCTGCCGAGCCTGCCATGCGGCAGTTCCCCACAAGCGAGCCCGCCCCGTCAGCTGGGAGAGGACGAAGGCGACTCGGGCCGGCTCTGAGGCGAAGGTGGAGGGCTGCAGAGCGAAACACATCTCACAGGAGGTGAGAAAAGCCCTGCAGAACCCTGGTTCTCCACCGTACCTTTCGGGCGGTGGAAGGCAGGGCTCAGGACCAGGGTGGACAGCTGGCTGCAGCTGAGGTGCTTCTGCGCCGGGCTGGCGCACAGGGGTGATGGGTGGCTGGTGTGCTGCAGGAGCACGGGGCTGGACAGCTGGCATGATGGGACCCTGGCTGGGACTTGCCCGGGGAAGGCTGGCCTTCAGTGTGGCCAGCGCAGCTGTCAGCTCCTGGATCTGCTGCCGTTGATGCAGCAGCTCAGCCTCTCGCTGGGCGATCCTGCACTCCATCCCGCTGGTGTCAGGGAGACAGTGTCTACTGATATGGAATCAGTGACACCAGATGCGGGAAAAGGAAATGAGGATTTTATTTAAACCAAAACAAAACAGGCACGAGGGCCAACAAAAAACTTGGCCCAAAGGGTTGCAAAAACAAACTAAGGTATGCTACTCAGAGCTATAAACAAAAATGCAAAATGGCAAAAAACAAAAGGCACTGGAAACTCCAGGCAAGAAGAACAAGAAAAATAAATAACCAGACTAATATATATATATATATACACAAGACAAAGGGCTAGGACAAGACTAGGGAACTTGACAAGAACTTGGCTAAACGAGACGCGACTAGAAACAAACTTGAGACACTGTCTGCCAGCCAACTTCCACCGCAACCAGATAAAGGCTTGGTAATCATGACACAAGGGGTAACACCTGGAGAGAGAGAAACAAGAGGCATGGCAAGATCAAGACATGGACAGAGATTGGATGACATGACCTGCTCATTAAGAGAATGAGCGTGCTCAGCTTAAGTACCAATTAAGTATGCAGTTTGGAAGCAAGCATGAATGTTAAGAACAGAAAAGCACAGCAAGATCTTGAAATAGCAAAGCAGGAATCATGACAATAAACTCCCTGTCTAAATTAGTAGTATTAGTAATGTGCCTATCTAAGAATTACGCCACCCAGTGAGTGTTAGTAAATGTTAGTAACTTAAAAACAGTTAATTGCCAATTAAGCTTAGACAGCCCCGAATCAGCACAGCACAGAAGGAAGGGGGAAACCACAAAGCCAACCAGAGCTCTGAAATGTGCAACAACGAAGGCACGGGGCGGAACGCAGACAAGCGGTGGAGTGGCATGGCAGACCTGGCGAAAACAAAAACATGGAAAAGTAAAAACATGGACAAGGAATGAAACTTGAAATGTAAAATCCTGAAACAAGAAACTGTTAAAACTATGAAACATGAAACTGTTAAAACCATGAATAATACTGTTCTGGCCAAAGGCCAGAACCCTGGAACACAACAGTACCCCCCCCTTACAAAAGCGGCACCTGACGCTGACAAAAAAACACCAATAACTAAAATACATGAAGCCGCACAAAACTAAATACAAATCCCACAAGACAAATAACTAACGAGAATACTAAAGACAAAAACCCTATGACACAAAACACCTAACCAAGAAACAGTACCACAAGAAACACTAAACATAGACAAGATTACTTGGGGTCTCCAGCAAGCTGGGGCTAAGGCTTGGGCTATGGCAATGGCTTGGAACTATGGCTATGGCTTGGCTTTGAGGTAGAGGCTATGGCAATGGGCTATGGGCTATGGGGTTGGGGCTGTGGCTATGGCTATGGCTTGGGGTGTGACTGGTGGTAGTCACGGATGAGAGCTTTATCTAAGATGTGCCTGGCCGGGACCCAGGAACGCTCTTCTGGGCCGTACCCCTCCCAATCCACGAGGTACTGGAGGCCCCGGCCCCTCCGTCGGCAACCCAGCAGTGACTTGACTGTGTAGGCCTCCCCTCCGTCGATGAGCTGAGGAGGAGGCGGAGGCTCAGGTGGGGGCATGAGGGGGGAGGTGGCAACAGGCCTCAGGCGTGAGACGTGGAACACTGGGTGGAGACGTCGCATGGTGGACGGGAGCTTGAGCCGGACAGCCGTGGGGCTGATGATTCTTTGGATGGGGAAAGGACCCAGGAAGCGAGGAGCCAGCTTGCGGCTTTCCACCCGGAGTGGGATGTCTTGTGCCGCCAACCAGACCTTCTGGCCGACCCGATAGTGAGGGGCTGGGCGCCGACGCTTGTCTGCCGTGGTCTTCATGGTCTTACCCGCCCGAACCAAGGCGCGGCGAGCAGACAGCCACACACGGCGACACCGCCGGATGAATGCCCCGGCTGAAGGCACCCCGACTTCCTCCTCCTGGCTGGGGAACAATGGAGGCTGGTAGCCCATACAGCACTCGAAGGGGGAGAGGCCGGAGGCAGAGGCGGCGTGGGAGTTTACGGCGTACTCGACCCAGGGTAGCATGGTAGACCAGGATCTTGGGTTGGTCGAGCACACGCACCGGAGGACCGTCTCCAGGGTTTGGTTGGCCCGCTCAGTCTGTCCATTAGTCTGTGGATGGTAACCTGAACTGAGGCTGAAGGAGGTGCCAAGGGATGTGCAGAATGCTTTCCAGAAGTGGGAGGTGAATTGGGGACCACGATCTGACACTATATCCACAGGAATGCCATGGGGACGGACAACATGCTGGATTAGTAGGTCAGCTGTGGTTTTAGCGGAGGGGAGCTTGGGAAGGGGCACAAAGTGGGCGGACTTGGAGAACCGGTCAACAATGGTGAGGACAGTGGTGTTTCCATGGGAGACGGGCAGGCCAGTGACAAAGTCCAGAGCTATGTGGGACCAGGGACGGTGAGGAATGGGCAGTGGTTGGAGCAGACCAGAGGGAGGTGCGTGGGAGGACTTGGCGCGGGAACAGACTGAGCAGGCAGAAACGAACCCCCGGACCTCTGCTGCCATCTTGGGCCACCAAAAACGGCGCTGAATGAACCGCAGGGTCCGGCCGACCCCAGGATGGCATGACAGGTTGGAGGAGTGGCCCCACTGGAGAACGTCAGATCGGGCAGCTGCAGGGACGTACAGGCAGTTGGCAGGGCAGGCACTGGGCGTAGCTGCGCCGTTCTGGGCGTTGCGGACCAGCTCCTCAATCCGGAGGCACACATTGTTGACGAAGCAGGTCCTTGGCAGGATGGAGCTGGGCTCTCCCTTGGATGAGGAAGCGTCGAAACGCCTGGAGAGCGCGTCAGCCTTGGTATTCTTGGACCCTGGCCTGTAGGCCAGGGAGAAGTTGAACCGGTCGAAAAAGAGGGCCCATCTGGCTTGTCTGGGTGTCAACCTCTTGGCTGAACGGAGGTACTCTAGGTTTTTATGGTCCGTCCAGACCAGGAACGGAACCCTTGCCCCCTCAAGCCAGTGCCTCCACTCCTCCAGGGCCAGCTTCACCGCCAGCAGCTCCCGGTTCCCGACGTCGTAGTTGGACTCCGCAGGCGTCAGTCGGTGGGAGTAGAACGCGCACGGGTGTACCTTCTGATCATTGCTGGATCTTTGGGATAGTACCGCACCAACCCCGACATTGGAGGCATCCACCTCCACAATGAACTGCTTGGCGGGGTCGGGGGTGGTGAGGATGGGCGCGGTGGTGAAGCGCCTCTTCAGCTCACAGAAGGTCACCTCGGCTTGCGGAGTCCAACGGAATGGCACCTTGATGGAGGTAAGGGCCGTCAGGGGAGCTGCCACGGTGCTATAGTTCCTGACGAATCGCCTATAGAAATTTGCGAACCCTAGGAAGCTCTGTAGGGCCTTGCGGTCCTTGGGTGCGGGCCAGTCCACCACAGCCTTGACCTTCTCCTCGTCCATGCCCAGGTGGTTAGGGGAGATGACGTGCCCCAGGAAGGAGGTAGTGGTGGTGCTGAACTCGCACTTTTCAGCCTTGACGAAGAGGCGGTTTTCGAGGAGGCGGCGGAGCACCTGGCGAACATGGTTAGTGTGCTCCGTCTTGTCCCGGGAGAAGATCAGGATGTCGTCAAGGTAGACGTAGACGAACCTCCCGATCATGTCTCCAAGCACATCATTCACCAAGTTCTGGAACACTGCGGGCGCGTTGGTCAGGCCGAATGGAACCACTAGGTACTCCCAGTGGCCGCTAGGGGTGTTGAAAGCGGTCTTCCATTCGTCGCCCTCCCTGATGCGCAAGAGGTGGTAGGCATTCCGCAGGTCCAGCTTGGTGAAGATGGCCGCCCCCTGGATAACATCAAACGCCGAGGACATCAGTGGAAGCGGGTAGCGGTTCCTGACCGTGATCTTATTGAGCCCTCGGTAATCGATGCAGGGGCGCAGGGAGCCATCCTTCTTCTTGACGAAGAAGAAGCCTGCCCCCGCGGGAGAGGAGGATGGACGGATGATGCCAGCTGCAATGGACTCCCGGATGTACTTGTCCATGGCCCCCCTCTCTGGCTCAGACAAGGCAAAGACACGACCCCTAGGAGGCGCTGTGCCAGGCTGGAGGTCAATAGCACAGTCATACGGACGGTGCGGGGGCAGGGACACCGCACGGGACTTGCTAAAGACTGTTGCTAGGTCGTGGTATTCGGGGGGCACTCTGGAGACGTCTGGCCTCCCCTCGGGAGCTGGTCCACCCAAAGAGCAAGAAGGTCGGGAGTCGAGGAGGCAGCTGGCTGAACAGGAGGCACTCCACTCCCGCACCTCATGGCGGGCCCAGTCGATCACCGGCCCGTGTAGCGCCAACCAGGGATGACCCAGGACAATAGGGGAGCGAGGTGTCTCGGTCACAAACAGCCGGATCTGCTCGCGGTGGTTACCGGACGCCAGCAGCTGGATGGGAACGGTCCGAAAGGACACCTTAGCTAGGGGTTGCCCACCCAGCCCTGAGATGGACAATGGGCTGGGAAGATGGCATAGGGGAACCCCCCACTCAGCGGCAGCTCTGGCGTCGATAAAGTTTTCCTCAGCCCCCGAGTCAATGAGGGCGGTGGTCTTGCGGGAGCGGCCCTCCCAGGTCAGGGTCACCGGAACGCAGGTCCGGCGGTAGGAGGAGGTCTCCTTGGATGAAGCACCCACCAGTACTCCTCCAGACGCTAGGGGGCGCTGTTTTGACAGACAGCCTCGCACCGCATGACCCTGCTGGCCGCAGTAAAAACACGCCCCCGACCTCCTTCTCCGTTGGCGCTCCTCCTGGGTGAGCCGGGACCTCCCGATCTCCATGGGAGATGCCTCCCCAGGAGGGGGTGTGGTGGTGCTTCTCCTCGGCTGGTCCTGAGGCGACGCACGACTGGGACCCAGGGGTTGGATCTGACCAGCGGGGGCAGAACGTCGGCCAGGGCTAAGGGTGAGCGCCCTCTCCTCCAGGCGGCTGTCAATACGCAGGGCCAGGTCTATAAGGGCCTCTGGAGACTCAGGGATCTCACAGAAGAGCAGTCGGTCTTTGACTGGTTCGGACAGCCCCTGGAGGAACACGTCACACAGCGCCTCCCTGCTCCAGCCCGACGTGGCTGCCACCGTCTGAAAATCGATGGCGTAGTCCGCCACCGATCTCCTCCCCTGCCTCATCCTCAGCAGCTCCCGTCCTGCGGCTCTCCCCTGCTTGGAGCGGTCAAAGACACGCAGTAGCTCCTCCGCCAAGGCCTGGTAGGTGGTAGTGCAGGGCTGCCGAGCCTGCCATGCGGCAGTTCCCCACAAGCGAGCCCGCCCCGTCAGCTGGGAGAGGACGAAGGCGACTCGGGCCGGCTCTGAGGCGAAGGTGGAGGGCTGCAGAGCGAAACACATCTCACAGGAGGTGAGAAAAGCCCTGCAGAACCCTGGTTCTCCACCGTACCTTTCGGGCGGTGGAAGGCAGGGCTCAGGACCAGGGTGGACAGCTGGCTGCAGCTGAGGTGCTTCTGCGCCGGGCTGGCGCACAGGGGTGATGGGTGGCTGGTGTGCTGCAGGAGCACGGGGCTGGACAGCTGGCATGATGGGACCCTGGCTGGGACTTGCCCGGGGAAGGCTGGCCTTCAGTGTGGCCAGCGCAGCTGTCAGCTCCTGGATCTGCTGCCGTTGATGCAGCAGCTCAGCCTCTCGCTGGGCGATCCTGCACTCCATCCCGCTGGTGTCAGGGAGACAGTGTCTACTGATATGGAATCAGTGACACCAGATGCGGGAAAAGGAAATGAGGATTTTATTTAAACCAAAACAAAACAGGCACGAGGGCCAACAAAAAACTTGGCCCAAAGGGTTGCAAAAACAAACTAAGGTATGCTACTCAGAGCTATAAACAAAAATGCAAAATGGCAAAAAACAAAAGGCACTGGAAACTCCAGGCAAGAAGAACAAGAAAAATAAATAACCAGACTAATATATATATATATACACAAGACAAAGGGCTAGGACAAGACTAGGGAACTTGACAAGAACTTGGCTAAACGAGACGCGACTAGAAACAAACTTGAGACACTGTCTGCCAGCCAACTTCCACCGCAACCAGATAAAGGCTTGGTAATCATGACACAAGGGGTAACACCTGGAGAGAGAGAAACAAGAGGCATGGCAAGATCAAGACATGGACAGAGATTGGATGACATGACCTGCTCATTAAGAGAATGAGCGTGCTCAGCTTAAGTACCAATTAAGTATGCAGTTTGGAAGCAAGCATGAATGTTAAGAACAGAAAAGCACAGCAAGATCTTGAAATAGCAAAGCAGGAATCATGACAATAAACTCCCTGTCTAAATTAGTAGTATTAGTAATGTGCCTATCTAAGAATTACGCCACCCAGTGAGTGTTAGTAAATGTTAGTAACTTAAAAACAGTTAATTGCCAATTAAGCTTAGACAGCCCCGAATCAGCACAGCACAGAAGGAAGGGGGAAACCACAAAGCCAACCAGAGCTCTGAAATGTGCAACAACGAAGGCACGGGGCGGAACGCAGACAAGCGGTGGAGTGGCATGGCAGACCTGGCGAAAACAAAAACATGGAAAAGTAAAAACATGGACAAGGAATGAAACTTGAAATGTAAAATCCTGAAACAAGAAACTGTTAAAACTATGACATGAACTATGAAACATGAAACTGTTAAAACCATGAATAATACTGTTCTGGCCAAAGGCCAGAACCCTGGAACACAACACCATACTATGTAAAGCATACTGAGATCATAATTCATATACAACAACTTCCTTACTTACTACTAATAAGCAATAATTCTGAGTTATTGAGGGAAGACTCTTAGTTAATGGCTTACTGGTTGTATAATAAGGCCATGCAGAACAAGGCATTAATAAGTACTTAATAATGACTAATTATGAGCCAATATGTTACTAATTTGCATGTTAATAAGCAACTAATTAATGGTGAATAGGTGTCCCTTAAAATAAAGTGTTACCTATATATATATATATACATGTATGTAGACAGATCAACAGCAATGGATGGTTTCTTGGCATCACCAACCTTAGAGGTTTTGAAGTCTTTTAAAAAAACAGAACTGCTAGAAATATGCAGATGCTAGAGCAGTCAGATGTAAAACCAGCAATGCGAAAAGCAAGACTGGCTAGAGAGATTGTTGAATATTACGTTGATGAAAATGTGTTTGCAACAGGAGATCTGGAACAGTTTCCAGTGGAAAATCCAAATGTAGAAATGGAACTTAAATTAAAAATGCTAGAGATTGAAAGAGAGGAAAAAGAAAAACAAAGGCAGTTTGAGTTAGAAAAATTAGCAAAAGAGAGAGAGAGAAAAAAAGGAAAGAGCAGAAAGACAGAGACAGAAAGATTTCGATTTACAGTAGTTAGACAGAGAAGAAAGGCTCCAAATGGAGCTACTTAAAATCAAAATGGACGCTGAAAACAAATTACATGCCAGCCAGGAGGTAAAGCTAGTGCCTCCATTCTCGGAGAAGGAGGTTGATAAGTATTTCCAGGGCTTCGAGAAGGTAGCTAAGAGTTGTCAGTGGCTAAAGGAACACTGGCCTCTCATGTTGCAAACTATCCTCAAGGGTAAACCTCAGCAAGCCTATTCGGCTTTGTCTGCAGATGATTCCTCTGACAGACCGACAGAAATTAAGAGGTCTGAAGAAATCTGACAACCAGACTTATGTGTAGTTTGCTAACAAGAAGAAGGTTTGCTTTGAGCGCTGGTGTACTTCTATGGAGGTTAAGGATGATTTCAACTCACTAAAAGAGATGGTGTGTCATGATTCTGCCCTTTCGTGTGTTGTCCCGTGCTTATGTGTGCTTGAGTCTTACTTTCGTTTTTTATTTCCAGCTTTTAGTTCAGCCGTCTGACGATCCACTCCCAATCTGCCTTCAGTGATGTCGCATGACTGCCTTCAGCATGCCTGCGTTTCGTCATCCAATCACGTTTCCTCTTTCGGTTTCGGCTCTGGTGTTTCATTCATTGCTTCCAGCTGTGTTTTATTCTGGTTCTTGCGAAACTCTAAGTGAATGCGCTCTCTGATAGGATATTACTAACCCGTACTAACCAGCACTTATTTAAGGGTGATTGTAAATATTTTGTCACGTAGTATAAACCTTGATTAAATCATTAGCGAGCGTGTGCGATTCTGGCGTTTGTACATTCAGTCTGAGCTATCTGATTAACTGCATTTAAAAACTGTGCTTTTCTTGTGGTGCTTTTTACATGTCATGTTTAGATTACCTTAATCTAAACCGTCTAAGCTTGATTGATGGTCTTAGCGTCTTATCTCGAGTCTTTATTGTTAAACCTGGTTCTCGTGTAATTGTTTATTAATCCTATGTGTTTCTGTTTCAGTCGTGATTGCATTCCGAGTCCCCGCCTCCTATTGTGATTATATATGTGGCTGCATTGGGAGCGATTGTCATACGAATACTCCATATTGACTCTGTGCTACATGGTGAAGTCTCAGCTCCTCGTGCCTCCTGAGCTTCTCCCGTGTATGGTTTCCGAGTCTTTCTGTTGGCTGCGCCCTAGTCTTGTCTGCTCCGTGTTAAAGTCTCCCAGTGTATCTGTCAGTTTAGTTAGTTTCAGTTTTTGTTTTCTTAGCTTAACCACTCTTGGAGTGTGTATTTCTGTTTCCCCCTGCCTTTGGCAGAGTACCTTAGTTTGCCCATTTGTTCAGTGCTTGTGCACGGTGTTTTGTTTCTGGCATGTCTGCCATTTTTTCCTTAGTGTTTTGTTTTCAATAAACACTTCTGCATCCTGCACCTGGTGTTCCCCTGACCTCTCCTTACATGGTGTTAGTTGAAGAATTCAAGAACTGTGTTAAAGATGATATTAAGACCTACCATAATGAGAAGCAAGCACTGAATTTGCAATCAGCTGCCAAATTTGCAGACGAATATGTTCTCACACATGAGTCCAAATTTCAGTCCAGCAGTAACAATAGATGGTCCAAATTTCAGAAGAAAGGTAAGGGTGATACCTAAGATTCCTCACCCAAAGACAAAGACAAATCTGGTGATGGTGCTCAGAAATCCAGTAACAGGTCTGATCAAAGTGTGAAAGCTGACAGTGACAAAAGTGGTCTAGTTTGCAATTATTGCAAGAAATCTGGTCATGTTGCAGCTAACTGGTGGTTCCTTAAAGCTAAAAAAGAAAAAGAAAAGTTTACCAAACCCAATGCCTTTGTTAAGACAGGGATAGAAACCCCTGTAGTAGATGACTGATCTGCTAAATTGCCTGCTCCTTGTGGGGCTAAGAAGCCTGATACTGCTGACTTTGTGAGGGAGGAATTTCTTCCATTTGTGTAAGAGGGATTTGTGGCTCTGAATGAGCATTCTCCTCCTGTACTCATATATATCCTAAGGGATTCCGGAGCTTCTCAGTCACTTTTGTTGATTGACTCCTTGGAGTTACGTGATGAGACCGCTTCTTGAGATTTCACACTTGTACAAGGTATTGAAGGGAGGACTGCATCTGTACCCCTGCGCTCTGTATTCTTGAAGTCAGATTTAGTTACAGGCCTGGTAAAGGTGGGACTTATGTCAAGTCTACCTATCAAGGGTGTTTCTCTGTTACTAAGCAATGACCTGGCTGGGGGCAATGTAGTTCCCCCTGTTCATCTTACTTCACAGCCGAGCACTGAAGATGGCGATACAGATCCCTGTATCCTTCCTGTGCAGTGACCCGTGCTATGGCTAAGGCTCAAGAAGAGGATGATGTGGTGCCATCCAGCACATTGAATAGTCATGACTTAGGTGGTTCACCACATGACTCTGTTCGGCCAACTATGGTTTCTCCATTTGAGGACTTATTAGACACCTTTATCAGTTCTCTGTTCAGCCAGCCAGATGGGTCTGGTGATTCTGATGTGTCTGGAGACTTGTCCCTGTCCAGAAAGCAGTTGATTCAGGAGCAAACTAATGATCCTGAAATTTGTGTACTAAAGAAGAGAGCCCTTCCTGATGAAGAAATAGACTCAGTTCTAGTTGAGTATTATCTCAAGGATGGTGTGTTGATGCGGAAGTGGCCCCCTCCTGATATCCATGCCAATGCAGATTGGGCAGTGGTCAAGCAAATTGTTGTTCTGAAGGAATGAGATCTTAACAATGGCTCACAGTTTGCCTTTAGAAGGTCATCTTGGTGTTAACAACTGTTGACAAGATCATGAAACACTTCTTCAGGCCTGGACTTTGGAAAGATGTTTCAAACTTTTGCTAAACCTGTCACACTTGTCAGGTAGTTGGAAAAAACCAGTTAGACCCACCTGTAGCTCCATTGCAGCCTATCCCGGCATTTGTCATTGTTGATTGCGTTGGTCCATTACCCAAGACTAGATCTGGAAATCAGTACTTGTTGACAATCATGCACATCATCTGCCAGATTCCCTGAATCCATACCTCTACGCAACATCTAGGGAACTGCAATCTCGAAGGCTTTGATAAAGTTCTTCACGTTGTTTGGCCTTCCTAGGGAAATTCAGTCAGACTAAGGTAGCAATTTCACTTCTGGATTGTATCAGCAGGTTGCAGGTTGTATGAACTAGGAGCAAAGCAGATTCTTTCCAGTGCCTATCATCCAGAGAGTCAGGGTGCCTTAGAGCGGTTTCATTCCATTCTCAAGACAATGATGAGGACTTATTGTTATGACCATGAGAAAGACTGGGATGAAGGTGCTCATTTGCTGTTGTTTATTTATTTATTTATTTAGTAAGCTTTGACAGAAGTCAGGAAATGATCGCACAGGTGGCAAGGCACCTATTGTGAGGCAATCATCCCACAACATGTACAGAGAATTGAACAATGAGAAGGAAAAAAAAAAATATATATATATACAAATATATATATATATATATACACTCACATACATACACACATACATATACATATATATATATATATATATATATATATATATATATATATCTACAGTTAGGCCCGGAAATAATTGGACAGTGACACAAGTTTTGTTATTTTAGCTGTTTACAAAAAACATATTCAGAATACAATTATAAAATTAATATGGGCTTAAAGTGCAGACTCTCAGCTGCGATTTGAGAGTGTCCACATCCAAATCGGACAAAGGGTTTAGGAATTATGGCTCTTTAAAACATAGCCAACTCCTTTTCAAGGGACCAAAAGTAATTGGACAATTTACTCAGAAGGCTGCATGGGCTTCTCCCTCGTTAACCTGACATCAATTAAGAAGTGAAACTAATTGACTTGACTTGAAAAGGTCTGGGGTTGTTTCCAGGTGTGTGGTTTTGCATTAGGAAGCTGTTGCTGTGACCATACAAAATGCGGTCAAAGGAGCTCTCAATGGAGATGAAGCAGAAGATCCTGAGGCTGAAAAAAAAGAAAAAGTCAATCAGAGAAATAGCAGAACTGCTTGGAGAAGCCAAATCGACAGTTTGGTACATTCTAAGAAAAAAAGAGTGCACTGGTGAGCTTGGGAACTCAAAAAGGCCTGGACGTCCACGGAAGACAACAGTGGTGGATGATCGAAGAATACTGTCCATGGTGAAGAAAAAGCCATTCACAACATCCACTGAAGTGAAGAACACTCTCCAAGATGTAGGTGTAGCTGTCTCTAGCTCTGCTATAAAAAGAAGACTTCATGAGTGTAAATACAGAGGATTCACCACAAGGTGCAAGCCATTTATAAGTACAAAAAATAGAAAGGCCAGAATTGACTTTGCCAAAACACACCTCAAGAAGCCAGCCCAGTTCTGGAACAGTGTTCTATGGACAGATGAGACAAAGATAAACCTGTACCAGAATGATGGGAAGAAGAAGGTTTGGAGAAGGAAGGGAACAGCATATGATCCAAAGCACACCACATCTTCTGTAAAACATGGTGCAGGCAGTGTTATGGCATGGGCATGCATGGCTTCCAGTGGCACTGGGTCACTTGTGTTTATTGATGATGTGACAACAGACAAAAGTAGTCGGATGAATTCTGAAGTGTACAGGGATAAACTTTCTGCCCAGATTCAACCAAATTCAGCAAAGTTGATTGGACGGCGCTTCACAATACAGATGGACAATGATCCAAAACACACAGCAAAAGCAACCCAGGCGTTTATTAAAGCAAAGAAGTGGAATGTTCTGTGATGGCCAAGTCAGTCACCGGATCTCAACCCAATTGAGCATGCATTTCACTTGCTCAAGACAAGACTTAAGGCAGAAAGACCCACAAACAAACAAGAACTGAAGGCTGCTGCTGTAAAGGCCTGGCAAAGCATCAAGAGGGAGGAAACGCAGCGTTTGGTGATGTCCATGGGTTCCAGACTTCAGGCAGCGATCGCCTCCAAAGGATTCGCAACAAAATATTGAAAAAAACCAAACATTTTGTGTAGGTTATGCTTATGTGTCCAATTACTTTTGAGCCCCTAAAATGTGGAGTGTCCGTATAAAAATGTGAATAATTCCTTCATTTTCAATCAGATATTTTCGTTCAACCCCTTGAATTAAACGTTAGAGTCTGCACTTCAATTCTGTTGTGGATATTTCATTTCAAATCCAATGTGGTGGCATGTAGAGCCCAACTCATGAAAATTGTGTCACTGTCCAATTATTTCCGGGCCTAACTGTATATATATATATATATATATATATATATATATATATATATTTATATATATACACTAATACATACATGCACACATACACATATAGTAATAATTAAATAAGACAGTTTATCAGCAAGTGTAACTAACATCAGAGGGACAGACGACAACGTGAACAATGACATTTGCCAACCCATGTACATGAATCATCAGAAGAAAAATAGTTGTTGAACTTTTCTTTATAAAAATGAAATAGCTTCGATTTAAAAGCAGCTGTAGTATCAGAAATTTCATCGAGGTGACTGGCGTTCCACAAATAAAATAATCTGTTAAAATACGAATGGCGAAAAGTTTCAGTCCTAAATTTTGGAATTTTCATTAAAAATGTATCCTCATTTTGAAATGAAACAAAATGGTTGTAGTTCATGTCATATTCCCCCTTCAAGCATTTGCACAAGAATACACAATCAAATATGTCACGTCTGTAGCCCAGCGGTAAAAGATCAAGCTTCATTAGTCGGGCTTTATAATTGCTTTCAACACAATCATTATAACCAAGAATGTACTTAGTGGCTCTCCGTTGCATACCTTCAATATGAAGGAGAGATTTTTTTGATGATACAGCCCAAGATTTGGTGGAGTATTCTAAAAGTGGTCTTATAAGCGAAATATACAGTTTTCGTTTTGTTTGAACTGAACTTGCATGACCACAAGTTCTTTGAATTAATCCAAGCATGCGATTTGCTTTACTGACCAAGACATTAGCATGTGCATCCCATGATAAATTTGATGACACCACAATCCCAAGATCACGCATGCAGTCAACTTTTTCAATTAGATTACCATTCATTGTGTAATGGTGAAGAATGGGAATTCGCTTCCTTGTAACGCTCAATAGTTTACATTTACTAGCGTTAAATCTCATGTCCCATTTACGACTCCAATCCAAGATGTTTTCTAGGTCGCACTGCAGGTGTGAACAGTCTTGCATGTTTCTGATCTCTCTTATGCATTTAGAATCATCTGCAAACAAGGCAACCCTAGTCTCAGGACTTACACAGTCTGGCATGTCATTAATATACAGCAGAAACATCAAAGGGCCCAAAATTGATCCTTGTGGAACCCCTGATTTAACGGGAGACCAGGATGATAGGGCACCATCGACAGCAACTCTTTGTTTACGATTGGATAAGTACGACGTAAACCGCTTTAAAAGATTTCCATGAAATCCATATGTCTGGACTTTAAATAAAAGTAAGTCATGGGGGACGGAGTCAAAAGCAGATGAAAAGTCTAGATATAAAATATCAATTTGTCCGGACTGATCTAAGCATTTGCCAACATCGTGAAATACCTGGATTAACTGAGTTGTTGTCGACCTACCCTTAACAAAACCATGTTGCAGGTGATGTAGAACAGGCACTACATGAGGGTGGACAAAATTAAGTATGCACCTTGCCAGCACCTTGCTACAAATGCACATTAACGATACCGGCCACCAAAAGAACGATTCCACAACTGAGAAGGAGCTGTTGGCTCTGATTCTATTCTTACCACATTTTGAGGTTTATGTTTGTACAGGGCAAAAGCCAATGATTGTATATACTGACCACAATCCGTTAATATTTTTGAGTAAGATGAAAAACAAGAATTGGAGATTGTTGAATTGGAGTTTGATTTTACAGGAGTTTGACTTGGAAATTAAGAATGTAAAGGGTACTGACAATGTAATTCCTGATTGCTTATCCCGTGTTTGAGTGTGTGTATATATCACGTGTTTATTAGCATATTGTATTATATGTAAATATTTGCAATTGTCTACTTAACCATTTTTTTATTGAAAAGAAAAATTTTGCCTTTATAAGTCAAACTTTTTCCCTTTTGGAATGGAGGTGTAATGTGGGGGGGGGGGGGGGGGAAAGCCACTAGATGGCAGTATCGACTTTTTTTTTTTGGTTAAGCTCAGTCTGGAGCAAGGTTTTGGGCATGTCCTGGGCATGCCTCAGAGGGGAAAGTCCCAGAGAATTGAAAAAGGTCTGGAAGGTGGGAGGGGGCTGGAAAAGAGTATATAAGGAAAAAAATTGTGAGAGTAAAGTAGTAGGAGAAATTGCAAGGAGAAATAGTGGAAGGATACATTTGACCGGACCTGTCACTCTTTACAAGACCTGTGAAGCTCTTTTTGTGGATTTTTGCCTTTATTGGAGCATCTTCCTGTCCCAGGACATCGCAACATTGAAACCCCATCTCAGTTACCAAGGGACTGTTACTATCTCAGGCTTTTAAAATTTCAATCTTAGTCAGATTGTTTTTATTAAATCTGTTCAAGTTTTAAAATTTTGTCTGTCATCCCTTGTTGTCCAATATGTCATAACAATTTGGGGTCTTAACAAATTGGGGCCATAACACTGGTTTCAGTCGATGCAGAGGTTGAGTCTTGACAGCTAAGAATTGCCGAGGACCACAGGAGGCGAAGAAGTAGCGAGCTGGTTGACAAGCTGCTCATTGATAAAGTTCCCATCTGCACTGGAGTAAATTGAGGCACTAACTGGGTGCTGTTCCTGTTTGTAGAAGAGTTGTATAGGAAATAGTGGTCAGGGGTTAGGTGATCTGAAATCTTGTACTCCGCTCACCAGCAATTCCCTTTCTCCTGGTGAGTGGTAGCTTTTACTAGACAAGCCGCAACAAAGTGGCCTGGCTTGCCACAGCAGAAGCTGGAACAAGACGACTGAGGAGAGGTGTGGATGGCTGAACTGAGGTGAAAACAGATGATGCAGGCACTGGAGAAGGTGGATGTCTCCTAAAGGTGTAGATGAGCTTTGTGTGTTGAGTTGTCAGGCGATGATCAACACAAATCTTTAATTTCCCCGGAAAGTCCATTCAAGAAAGTATCATTCTGTGCTCAAAGATTCCATCTGGCTGCAGCAGCTAGGGTGTAGAAGTCGAAGGCACAGTCAGAGGCACAACAATTACCTCGGAAAAAGCTTCGCTAGTGAAGTTCTAGCTGCTTCATGCTCCTGCGTAGATCAGTGAAACAGATAATTGCGCTTTGGCGACTAGGCATCCCATATGGCGGTCCACCACTCACGACCACGCTTTTTCAGTAGGGTGATGATGTTGGCAATCCTGCTGCGGTCAGTCAGGAAAGCCATGAGCTGGATCTTTCAAGCCAGGGGACACTGGGACAGGAATGAGCAGCAGGTGCCAGGTGACCATCAAAAGAGCTGGGGTGGCAGGCATGGCCTGATATCTGGAGTCTGAACTGGGGTAGCTGGAGCTGGTTCAGGCTGAAGCTGCAATTGTTATCTCTAGGATCATAAAAATGCTTTCCAGCTGTGCTTGACGCTGACCCAACAGCACGCCTTGCCGGTCCAGCACAGTGCAGAATGGAATGCTGCCTGCTGAGTCCATCCTGATGACTTTGTTTTAACCATACTCGGACTCAGAACGCATGCATTAGTAGCAGATCAAGTTCATTAATGAGCAAAATTGAGGTTGTACAATCCCATTCAGAACCCAACAGGAAGAATGCAGTACGAAAGGGTAAAGCCAAAAAGTAATACAAATAATGTCCACAGGTCAGACGCAATGCAGGAAGATTGCCAAAGCCAAAGAAGATCCAAATCATGAAACCAAAAGACAAGGTGTAGTCATTACCAGAAAATCACAGTACACAATGGAGCAGGCAACCTCGTAAACAGGAAAAATAAAACCAGAATCAAGAGCAGGAGGCTCACAGTAATCAATAGAATAGAATAGAATTCTATCAAGGATGGCTTGTAGTGTTAGACTTTGGAACAGCAAAACAAACTTGCAACAAACTGAAGAAAGCATGGGGTTTACATTGGAAAATAAGGGGAAAGTGAATTCAGGTGTGCAGAGAACTGGGAATGTGACTATGGGTTTGGCTATAAATGGGGAAATAAACTAGACAGTTAACACTCAGGAAGGGAGGGTGAGTGTGGGAATGAGTGGAAATTCTGAGGTACGTGAGGAATAGAGAATTCAATAAATTCATTATGAAATTAGATTAAAAAAAATAAATCTCCAAAAATGGAGCTTGATGTAAATTCTGATAGGCCACAGAGTCAGCGTGCTAACGTGGAGGAGCTGCTTACCTGAGTGCTGATGACTGTCATCTGACTTTGCTTGACCAATAATACGCTGGCTTATTTAAGCTTTGGCTTCTGAGAAGCGACTCCTCAGCACGTGCGCTTAACAACCCTCCTCCTCCCCAGCATCTCCGGTCTATTATAGCATTCTGTAACCCTGTTCTTTCATGACTTTCAATAACAATGTCTCTTCAAGATCATTGTTGCTGTAGGCTATGTTCTATGGAGGGGGGTTAGTTGCAGTTCCCTGCCTTCAGTTCCACACTTGTATGGGCAGGGATCTCTCAGAACAGAGCCATGCCACCAAACTCAATGTACGCTTGTATGCTTTCAATAAATATTCTCTTTGACAAAGTGGTCCTATAAGAACTGACAATTAAGTTTCACTTGTATTACCTGAAAACGAAACAGCTCATTATTTAATGTTTAACCACGTGAATTTATTAGATTTTTCTTATTGAACACCTATTATGTACCAGGAACAAAGTTTACGGATTCGCATAGGACACCACTGCCACAGACTCATCGTGTTAGCACCATAGTTTGAACAATTTTATGTGATTTTTAAAAAAATAGAACCTTACCCCTCTCAATTCCATTTAGTTCAAGCATGCTGTCATGCAGTGAGCAATGACGTGGTCTGCGCATAGTTTGTGCGGAGACGGCTTGCTGGCATTATTACAGGAGAACTGACCAGGCGCTACTGACGTAGGCATTTTTCATATAACCTTATCACCGTTTCCTACATTTAATATTTTGGGTTTATTGGTCATTGTTTCCACAAACCACCTTCGGCAATAAATCGGTCAGCAAATTACATTGTTGAATTTACAGGGAAAGGCCTACCTGCATTTTGGCTTGTACGACTTATTTGAAATTGGCCTCATAGGAAACCATTCATTTTTATGAAGAAGTTGGGTGTATCGATATGGCGGCCGGGTACTTCACTTTGGATAATGTAAATATGACGACATCAGCAATCTAGTGTTCTAAATATATATCTATGGAAGCAGTCTACATTCTGAAGGCCTTCAGACTTGAGACCAGAGCCATGTAGAGACAGCAGCTTTGACCCAGAGACTCCAGAGAAAAAAAATCTGATTGGATAAGACGAAGCTGGTCTTTATAAAAGCTGTCTGCACTGTGGAAGCTGCGCAACTCGGAGATATAATGATTGAGGATTTTGATTGACTTTCTAGAAAACATGTAGCTTTAATTAAGGTATTTATGTAGAAAACATCATTTTTCCAATTTATCTAGGCCAGCAGAGAAGGCCTTGCTGGCCCTGACGGCACACCACTGCATTCTACACACACATACATGCTGCATATCATAGTAAGATCCTCATTATGTATTGTAATTATGTTAGGATAAAATAAGCAGATTATATCGTTTTGTTTATATAGGCATAAGGATTCGGCTATGCACCATTCAAAATTGGGGTCCTTCCCTTCCAAGAAATCTATGAAACCCTCAGAATCCTCAGAGATTTCACTTCGTTCGATTTCTTTTATTTCTTCCTCAATATCACTTTCTCTCTTTCCTCTCCCTTTGCCCCTTCTTCCTTCGTGAGTTTTGTTTTTCCTTGTCGATTAGGCATTTTTGACCAAAATACTAAAGTTTTGCAGAGGCGCAAGACCGCTATAATTGATTTTCTTTATGCACTGGCGTCCAACAAGAAATGCACACTCAATTTCCCAGGTTTCTCGAGACAGTGAGGGGAAGTGCTATAGCTCATTGGAAAGGTCTCCTCATTGGCTACAAGGACATCTCGGGCCCATCTTCGTAGCTTGTGATATGACAGAGCAACCGTCAATCAAAGCAAGTCAGTGCGATTTCAAGCATGCAAGGCTCACTCGCTTTCAAGATTTGTCACTCAACAACGATAGGTCCTTCAGACAATTTGTGATTTGATAACGTATACGGACATTCATCGACATTTCTTATAACAGCGATAACTTCCAAGCAATTATCTTATCAGAGGTAAAAGCCTCGGTCACGTTAACGTAGCTTTTCTGCTGCACTTTAACGTAAAACAGCGAGTCAAATTTCGATCTTTGCTTTAGAAAGTGTGCCGCTTTCCATCCTCCGGAAAGCACATATTTTGGGAGAAAAAATGCTGCTCTGCACAGCAATACCAAAATAACACCGACACGCACGCAAGTGTTTTTGAAAATGTCTTTTTAAAGTACGTGAAAATGAATGGGAGGCTATGAGCGAATTTTACTTCCAGGAGTATAGGCTCTTAGAACAGATGCTTCACTTGAATGTACCCTATTAGCAATCTAGTGTTCTATATATATATCTATGACTGCCTCCCTGTCCCATTAAAAAGATGACTTAACTGATTGTCACATTTTAACCAATCAGATTGCGAGTATGCCAAGTGGGGCGTAATCTTTGACACAGCAGAGCCTTCTAACTGGCCTCTGCCTGCGTCAGGACGTTACGAGCTGACAACTGGTTAGTTACGTTAACTAACAGAACAGTCTGTAGAGATCTTACATGAGTGGACGTGTCATATGAAAGTACTGCAACGACTATAGTGAATTTTGCGGTTGTTTCGAGCTTTAGCGAGCCATAAACCCAAAATTTACTGAGTAAGCACTGAGCTGACTCCTTCACTGGTACTCAAACAATCTCTGAGTCACAGACATTTACGGTTGAACGAACAGTTAGCTAGCGGTGGTTTTTAAATTCACTGTGAACTGAGTAAAGATGCGATCTATGTGAGAGCATGCATCAGCCTCACGCACTGGCATGTCTGGTGGTGACCATCCCGGTGTCTACTGTCTCTGTCGTGCGGCCATTTTCAGACCTTTAAACGCATCAAAACTAACTCGTGAAATGCAACTGGGCAGCTCAACAGCCCTGGCCTCCATGGCAATCCTAAAAGACCCTTTATTGGAGCTCAAATGGACTGATATGTTGCACAACCGCGTCATCCATTTTTGTAAGAAAGGGAGGAGGATGGAGTTCATTTTCATATAACAAGCAGTTGCTGTGAGTTCAATAAATTTTTCATTTGATTTATGGTAAATTTTGGATTTTGTTTTAGATCGTTACTGCCGGAGTATGAATGATGTCTTGCTGTACCCTTGCACATTGAGGCACGTGTGTTTATGCGCAGCAGCTTGGCTTATGTCCCAGTAGTCTTTCCTAGGTAGTCCACTTGGATGTGACTGGTTGCTGTGAGTTTTTTCTTGTTTCTTGGTAAAGGCAGTGATTGATTAATGCAGTATGGCAAATTGCTTTATGTTGGAATGCTGTCACAGGGAATTTGTGTGTGTGTGGGGGGGGTTACGTTATGACGTCATGCTGTTACCGCAGTAAAATTTAGGTTAATTTCGGGAGGCTTACTGAAGGCCTAGGTGTAAAATGCACGGCCTGCCACTCGTAGAATGTGAATTGAGCTGCCTGGGGAAGCTCTTACGAAAATGAACTGAAGAGTCACAATAGTATACTATAAGAATTGTATAGTGGGTCATTCCATGTCGAATCAACCAATTTTCTCAAAAGTGAAAAAGTTGATGTCTCAGAATTTCTTCAAATTTTAACCAGTTGTGAAGTGACCATATTTGAGAACATCTGCAAATTTTCTAAGGGTTCTGATGTAAATTGTGACCTTCAGCCCCATAAATATGAGAGGGGGGTGCATGCGCAAAATCGCACCCCTTATTTTGAACAGGTTTTCAAATGCCTGTAACTGGAAAGATACACAACTTAGACAACTGAAATTTAGTAATCCCACAGATATTTTTGTAAAGAATACCTGGCCAAAATTTGGCAGAGTTTGATCAAATAAATATGGTTATTTTGGCTGCCCCAAAATGGAGAAAAAGGCATTTTTACTTTTTCCGAGAACGATTTTGTTGGTCTCTTTTGGCCTGTTATAATTTACCTACATAGTTCAAATTGCTGCCATATATTGTCAGACACCCTGACTACCACTCTGTAGTTCATGGAGCAAGTAACTATCATACTTTGTCTATTATTGACCCTCCAAATTTCGAATTTTGCCATTTTTGCTCAATTTTGGGGGGAAAAATGAAGATGTGGGACAGGTCCTAGGATCACCAAATTTGGCCTGTACACAGATCTTAAGTGTCGAAACAACATATTAAAATTCTAGGATGGTGTTCTGTCCCAGTCAGATTTTATTGCAAGTTGAAAAAAGAGGTTTTTCTTCAATAATCGGATTTGCAATATCTATCATTTTATGCACTTTTCAAGCCCCTGTCAACCAAAGTTGACTGCAAATAATGTCCTGAATGGGATTTGATACCCTGGCAGGGCTTCTACCATGATGATTCTGATATTAGGCCATTATGTCCCCATTGCAACACCATACAGTTTTGCACTTCTAGAAATAGCTGCTGACATCAGCACTAATCCACTGTGCAGTGTGCATAGTTCAGAGATCAAGAGCACTCTTTTCAGGATCAAACTCTGCTCTGCTGGAGGCAAACTTGTCCATAATATCAGATCAGAATTTCTCGCATATAGCAGCTGATGGCATTTCCCAGCTTCACTAAGGGATAATCCCAAAGAACATGGGTTTAAAGATGCCATTTGTACATGTACACTTTCTGCTCAGCAGCACCACACCATATGTTCCTGATCTCTGAACTATGCTCACTGCACAGTGGATTAGTGCTGATGTCAGCAGCTATTTCAAGAAGTGCAAAACTGTATGGTGTTGCAATGGAGATATAATGGCCTAAATATCAGAATGATAATGGTAGAAGCCCTGCAAGGGTAGCAAATCCCATTCAGGACATTCTTTGCCGTCAACTGTGGTTGACAGGGGCTTGAAATGTATGAAAAGTGCATAAAATGATAGATATTACAAATCCGATTATTGGGAAAAAAAACCTCTATTTTCAACTTGCAATAAAATCTGAATGGGACAGAAAACCATCCTAGAATTTTAATATGTTGTTTCAAAACTTAAGATCTGTGTACAGGCCCAATTTGGTGATCCTAGGATCTGTCCCACATCTTCATTTTTGCCCCCAAAATTGAGCAAAAATGGCAAAATTCAAAATTTGAAGGGTCAATAATAGACAAAGTATGATAGTTACTTGCTCCATGAACTACATAGTGGTAGTCAGGGTGTCAGACAATATATGGAAGCAATTTGAACTATATAGGTAAAATATAACAGGCCAAAAGAGACCAACAAAATCGTTCTCGGAAAAAGTAAAAATGCCTTTTTCTCCATTTTGGGGCAGCCAAAATAAATATATTCATTTGATCAAACTCTGCCAAATTTTGGCCAGGTATTCTTTACAAAAATATTTTTGGGATTACCAAATTTCAGTCGTCTAAGTTGTATATCTTTCCAGTTACAGGCATTTGAAAACCTGTTCAGAATAACGGGTGCGATTTTGGGCATGCACCCCCCTCTCATATTTATGGGGCTGAGGGTCACAATTTACATCAGAACCTTTAGAAAATTTGCAGATGCTCTCAAATATGGTCACTTCACAACTGGTTAAAATTTGAAGAAATTCTGAGACATCAACTTTTCTGCCATTGGTTTATTTGATATGGAATGACCCTAGTGTTCTAAAGTGTGGTTATAGTGTTCTATAGTACGTTTCACCAGCTATGGTATACAATAGTATACCATATAGTAGTAGTAGTATAATAATATAATAATATAATAATACTGTAGTAATATAATTACAACAGTAATACTATGGTTTTTGGTGGTAAATTTTATGGTATTCCAATAGTAGTTTTTTGTAAGTAGAAAGGTGAGAATGCAGGGGGAGGGGATTTACTTTTACAATTACACATTTGCAGTTCATCACTTTGTCTGTCCTTTTTTCTATAGAAAATTGTGAGTGCAGTGGCAAAAATAGTTTTATGTGAAATAAGGCCTCTGTAATACCATGACACAAATTTTACTAACTAATCCAGATATGGGTAAGAAACTACAGATGGTTATCTTTCTTTGGAGTCCAAGATCATGTTTCTAGACCAAGGGGTTCTTGTGCAATCAAGCTTTATTTAGAGCTTTATTTAGAGTATCCAAAGGTCCTTTTTAGAGTCTCCAAAAGGAAACTGTGCAAAACGCATGAATATTCCCACACAAAAATGGCTCTCTAAGGGTTATAGATTATTGTATAGTCATTTTCTTTGACAGTCAGCTTTAAAAGACCTGGGAGTGGGCCAGAATTGTGTTTCCATGGGGAAATGAGTGTGACCTAGAGTGCTGTAATGGGGTCATTTCCAGAGATGTAAAAACCAACATTCTACCCTCTCTTCCTCTTTGACAGTAAATCAAAGAGTCATTTTGACAATTCCTAGAAATTCTATAAGGTCTCAGGGTTTCAAAGGAGGTCAAGCATTTGATGATAGGCCAAAGTATGTGGACACAATGACCTTTTAAGTAGATGCTGTCCCTTTTTGAGAAAAAACAGAAATATAGTGGGTTTGGGTAAAGGGATACCTCATCATAACAGACCAGACATTCCACTATGAGGGAAAATCAAACAATATATGTCTCCCTAGATTCAACAGAAAGGTGCAATGAACGTACCAGGGGATCCACCAACATGCATGTGTCGAGGTTTGTAAGGTGCGTGTTGTTTGGACCTTTCTTTGCAGCTCTCGTCATGGGACGATACTGAATTCCTGGGCCATCAAATTCTTTACCCAGCTGGTTGATGGAGCTGGGGTGGCGCTTCCCCAGAATCTATATAAGCAGGATGTCCGTCACGCCTCCTTCGCTAGAGTGTCTGTGTTTAGCTTGGCACTATAGCCGAAGGTATCTGTAGTCAGGTTTTCTATGACTTAATATCTTCTTATTGTTGGAGTTACTTCTCTCTTTTTCTATCTTGCTTTGCTTCCGTGGTTCGGACTATTGTACATGCTTTGGAAGCGCCAGTACTTGCGTTTGGTCTATATTATTCTCTGAGTTTGTACTGTGTTTATGCTACTCTCTTTCCCTCTATCGTTGCGCTTGGCCTCCATTTACTACCAGCCATTACAGCATGACCAGTTCACATTTTGAACATGTAAAAAAACCTTGGCATTCCATGTGGTTGAATACAGAATAAATTCCAAAACAAAAAGCAAAAGTAGCAGCTTAACCTTTTTCACTCGAAATAATTCCCATTGACCTTGTCTGTACCTCATTTAAATCCTGTAAATGTAACTGAACACTTCAGGCCAGTTTAGGGACTCTTTTTTCTATAAATCGAGTCATTTTCAGCTGCCCAATCGTGCTCAACGTTGAACAGATACAACCTACCTTGCTAATACACAAAGCCTTGTATGCTCTCATGTTTGTCCAATAAAGAGGAAACTTTATAAGATGTACATGAGGGATAACAATGAGGACACTAAGGCTGAATACAGTAAAATGTGGATTGTGATTAAAAAAGAGCTAAGGAACACTAGAAGACTGTATGAAAGACAAATTGCAGAGGAGGCAAAAACTAACCCTAAGCGCTTCTTTCAGTACTGTAGCAGAAAAAAAAAAGTTAAAGAGCAGGTTAAGTGCATTAAGAACTAGAAAAGCACTCAGAGAGCGCAGACCTCTGCCAGGGGGCAGCAAAACCCAAAAGCACGGCAGTTGGAACTCCGGCCCATTGGAAAGACTTGAAATCTTGAACTTTGCCGTATATCTCAGCTGTACTTTGGCCTCGATAAGCCAAAATTCAATAACCTATTCCTTGACTTTACACAGGACTTAATACACCTTCTCTGCAAATTTCATCAAAATCGGTGCATTACTTTTTGAGTTATCTTGCTAACAAACACACAGACAGACAGACAGACAAACGCTGCTTAAAACATAACCTCCTTGGCTGAGGTAATAAAAACGGATCACTGCTATATGAGGATATTCCGGATGCCATAAACAGTTACTTTGTTGAGAATTTTACCTCAGAGGGGGTCTTTATTTGGCCAGAGGGCACGTTAAATGCTCAAGATTATTATTATAATTATAGCAGAAATTGAGGTTTGGGATAACGAAGTATAAGACAAGTTGCATAAACTAAAAACAGATAAAGCAGTGGGTCCTGATGGCTTATATCCTAGAGTGCTCAGGGAAGTTGGTGAGAGCCGCTATCCACCGTCTTCAGGCGGTCTTTGATTGGAAATGAAAACGATTGGAAACAGGGAGATATAATACCAATATATAGAAAGGGGACCGTACCGAGCCAGGAAATTACAGGCCAGTCAGTTTAACTTGCATTGCATGAAAAATATTGGAATCTATCATAAAAGATGAGCTTGAACGTAACAGTATCTTGAGGGATAGCCAACATGGTTTTCGGAAGGGAAGGTCATGCTTGACAAACCTCCTGGAATTTTTTGAAGAGGCCACCAAGACATATGACCAGAGCAGGGCTTATGATATCATATACTTGGAATTTCAGAAAGCATTTGATACAGTACCGCATAGGAGACTAATTTTTAAAATGAACTCCATTGGAGTTACAGGAGGTATTCTGGAGTGGATTCCAAACAGGTTACAGGACGGAACACAAAGAGAGGTGGTCAGTGGTATCTCATCTGAGCTAGGTGTGGTGGGGAGTGGTGTCCCCCGGGGATCGTTGTTGGGGCCCCTGCTATTCCTCATCTACATTAATGACCTTGATAGTAATATTGAGAGCAGATTAGTTAAATTTGCAGATGATACTAAATTGGGGGGTTTGGTAAATAGTTTAAGGTCCACTAAAGTGATTCAGGATGATTTGGATAGAATCCAGAATTGGGCAGAAATGTGGCAAATGAAATTTAATCTAGCAAAATGTAAAGTTGAAGGTACATGTAGGTAATAAAAACATTAGACGGGATTACTTCATGGGAGGTTTAAAACTGGAATGTGCTGCACACGAGAAAGATCTGGGAGTGATTGTTGACCAAACCCTCACAGGCTCTAGCCATTGTGCTGTAGCAGTTAAAAAAGCCAATTGGATGCTGAGATACATTACCAAAAGTATTGAGTACAAATCTAAAGAGGTGATGCTTCTTTCGTACAACACATTCGTCAGACCACATCTGGAGTATTGTGTACAGTTCTGGGGATCATACTTTAAGAAAGATATAGAGGCTCTAGATAATGTTCAGAGAAGAGCCACTAAGCTTATTCCAGGTATAAAAGATGAAAGCTACAAGAAGAGGCTGAAGATCCTTAATCTCTTTAGTCTTAGGAAAAGGAGACTAAGGGGTGATTTGATTGAGGTCTTTAAATATGTTAAAGGGATTAACAAAGTGAATTATGTAGGATTCCTTCGACCAAGTGTTGTGAGTTCAACTCGGGGTCACTAATGGAAGTTGACAAAAGGTAAATTTAGCACTGATTTTGGAAATGTTTCTTCACCCAAAGAGTAATTTCAATAAGGAATAGCTTGCCTGACTATATTGTTGAGGCAGAGACCGTGGGGGTTTTCAAGAGCAGGCTTGACTTCAAGTTACATACCATTGAGTCATTGAGTATCTGAAGGGATATATTCACAATAGTGTAAAAAAACTGGCGAGCGTAGTTTGTCTGGAGGGCCTGTTCTTGCCATTCATGTTATGTTATGTTACTGTTATGTTACTGCCCGTGGTCGTGCTAGCAGGAAATTGATTGAACGATTGATCAGTGAGTGACGCTCAAGTCTCATCACAGCACTTCTTCCGAAGCTTTGCTTATGCAGAGGTAAAAATGCGGTTTTGCCTTCTTAGGTGCGCGTGTTAAAGGGACAATGTGTAACATTCACATTTTTTAATTTGCCAAAATCTAAGTCTGCATTCATATATATGTCATCATTGGTGTATTATGACCTCCACTAATAATCTGATATATGCTTGTAAACGAAGAATTTTAGACTTGTTTTTACATTGGACAGGTAAACTGGTAGGGGAGTGCCATGAAAGTCAGTCATCTTGAAACTGTTGCCGCCGGCAAGGGACAAATAGCACCAAACGGGAATAAATCCGCATTTGCCCTGCCAGCCAGTGCAGAGTGATTGAGACACCGGAGGAAATCAGGAAGAGAGGCTATCGCGGCGACTTTGAAAATCAGTACTACTGCAGCATAATGCAATACCATACATATGCAGCAGCAGCACAAGAGACAGAATCCTCATCCGTAAAAAAAACAAAAAAGAGAATTGAAAAGGCAGCGCGACCAGCACACTCAAAAAACAAGGGTTAACATCTGGCTAGCCTTCCCCAGGTGGAAGGAGCTTATGAAGTAGAAAGATTTTCTAAGGGACGCTGAAGTTGCCAGCTTTCTCCTCGACAAGTAAGTCAACTGTACTGCCTAAATTAGCCTAAACGCAACTTTTCATTCAGTTTTGTCACACAGTGTTGCTTGTTACCATAAGCAGCATAATGGCAGATCTTGCTAAAATACTGAATCCTCATTGTTACAGGTGGAACTGTATGTTTAAGTGGTTTCAGTAGCTTTCATATTCGCGGTAAACGCCGGCTTTCGAAGCCTACCCACCGGCTTTTAGTGGCAGTGAAGCTGGTGGGTAGACTTTAGAAGCTGGCATTTACTGTGACTAAAAACCGGCGTTTATCACGACTAAAGCTACTGAAACCATGTAAACATAGAGGCTCATAACTATGAAAGGTGCTTATCTCCTATACTTAAATGAAACGGCTAAACAGTTCCTAAAACATGCTTAATTTTAGTCATATAGGACTAAAGAATAAGCTAAGCTTACGGTCATGTTTTAATAATGGGAAGGTGCCACCACCTGTTTTCAGTGCATGATTTTCAGGGGTCAATCAAAGTCCAAGTCAAAGAAACTTTATTATCCCCAGGGGACAATTTGTTTTGCAGCCAGCAGTACAACAATAAAACACATCAAAACAACAATAAATATAATATACGATGACCAAAACAAAATAAAATAAAGAAAGTAAAATAGAATGACAGCATAGCAAAGCTAGCTAGGATTTGTTTAAAAGCCGGATAGCAGTTGGGACAAATGAGTTTCTGTGCCTGTTTGTTCTGCAGGCAGGGAAACTGTATCTGCGTCCTGACTGCAGCAGCCTAAACTCCCTGGACAGGGGATGACTGGGGTCTGCCACCAATGACTGGGCTTTCCTCGAAGTCCTGCTCTGGTACAGTTCAGTCAATACGTTCAGGGGTATGCCAGCAATTTTGCTGCATATTTTAAGTATACCCTGCAGCCTGTTCTTATTTTTTGTTGATACTGCCCCGTACCAACTGATAAAAGGAAAGTTTAAAACAGATTCAATCAAACAAGAATAAAACATCTTCATAAAGGTGTTATTCACATTAAAAGCACAAAGTTTCCGATAAAAGTGCATCCTCTGGTGGGCTTTATTACATACAGCGTCCACCTGAGGCTCAAAAGTCAATTTGTCATCGATGACAGTGCAAAGATATTTATACTGCTTCACCCACAAAACAGTCTGACTATTAATCACTACTGGGGAGATGACAGTAGGATCCTTCCTAATATCTATTGTCATCTCCTTGGTTTGAGACAGATTGATATCTAAAAAGATTTTTGTGCACCAATCAGTAAAATCTGCCATTACGGGGCCATGGTCAGGATCATCACTGTTGAGGAGGGACACAATCACTGTGTCATCTGCAAATTTAAGAATGTGACGATTAAAATGCTGGCTATGGCACTCGTTTGTGTACAACACAAATAAAAGAGGCGAGAGGACACACCCCTGAGGGGATCCAGTGGAGGAGAAAAGAACATCTGATAAAATACTGTTGACCCTCACATGCTGCGACCTCTTTGTTAAAAAATCCATCAACCAACATATCAAGGCTGGATTAATAGTGCTCTCTAATAATCTCCCTGCTAAAATATGTAGTTGGATGCAATTAAAAGCTGAGGAGAAATCAATAAAGACACGACGTGCAAAAGTCTTTGGACCCTCAAGGTGTGACACAATCATATTGAGCAGGGTAGTGGACACATCATCAACCCCCCTACCAGACCTATAAGCAAACTGAAATGGATCCAAGTTTGCTTGCACTGTGTCCATGAGTTCATCCTTCACAATCTTCTCAAGTGATTTCCTCACCAGGGATGTGAGAGCCACAGGCCTATAATCATTGAGTGATTTGGGGGAATTATTCTTAGGGACAGGTACAATGATGGAATCCTTCCAAACAGAAGGAACCTTATGAAGATTCATCTTAAAAATGAAACAAAAGATATTTGCTAACTGTTCGGCACAATGTTTGAAGATGCGACCTCCAATACCATCAGGGCCAGGACTCTTCCTTTCTTTAACCCCCAGGAAAAGTTTTACGACCCTACCCCTGTCAAAGTGCACAGTGCTCTGCTCAGAAGTAGCATTCATAAAAACAGACTGTTTCTTGCTAAAATCATGAGTGTTAAAACGATTATAAAACATGTTCAATTCATTTGCAAGGACAAGATCTGGCTTGCCATTTAGGGGGTTTTGGCCTTGTTGGAATGCATTCCCATCATAGATTTTACCCCCTCCCAAGCAGGGCGAGACTTATATTTATTTGTCACTCTCCGCCAGAGTTATTCGTACACTGTGACGTTTTTTCTTGTGCCGTCCGGAAAGAATGCTGTTCAGTGTCGCAAATCGAATGGGGAATAGAGGGGGGGTGTTAGTTAGTTAGTTAGCAAGCTAGTATTCAATCTTTTTCCTTTCCTTGACTCGTTTTCCAATGATAATAATTGGCAACTGAATACACTGTTTCTCTCCATATGCGATCTAACAGCGATGAAATCGTGGGATAAATTCAGTATTCAGTGGCGTAGTCAGAACTGAGAATTGGCTTGCACAAAACATCCTTTTTAATTAATTATGACCTGTTCTCAGTCATTTTCATCATTAACAAAAGGTTCACTTCGAGAGCACTCCTCGCTTAATCGGAGAGAACAAGTAGCACCTGTTAAGTAAGACGACAATCATTACATGCCTCCCAAGATTCAACAAAACGGTGCAATGAACGTACCAGGGCGTCCACCCAAATGCATGGGCAGCTAACATTTTAAACAAGAAAAAAAACCTTGACATTCGACTTTGTTGAATACAGTATACATTCCAAAAAAAAGAAAAAGTAGCAGCCTACCCTATTTCATTGAATCCCACCTCCAGATACCGATGTGTCCAATAGAAGGAACCCTCCGGTCCTGTTTCATTCGAAATGATTCCCATTGACCATATCCTTACCTCTTTTAAAACCTGTAAATGTAACTGAACACTTCAAGGACAGTTTTTCGTGTCTTTTTTTCTATAAATCGCGTCTATTTCAGCCGCGCAATGTGCACAAGGTAGACAGGATACAACCGAGCCTGCTGATACGCATAGGTTTGTATGCTCTGTGTTTGTCCAATCAATGAGTTTCACTTAAACTGAAACGTTTAAACACTCGGAAATTGGATAAGAAACGAGCCAATCAATA
This sequence comes from Gymnothorax reevesii, assembly GCA_029721435.1. NCBI lineage: Eukaryota > Metazoa > Chordata > Actinopteri > Anguilliformes > Muraenidae > Gymnothorax > Gymnothorax reevesii. The sequence continues at coordinate 42,825,332 of CM056587.1, read as the reverse complement.
CATTGTTACCGCAGAAGTTTCACGCGGGCATGAAGTGTAACTCTGCAGTTCCGCAGAGGAGCCTGAGTATATGGTTGAGTGATTGGCTATCAACACCAGTACTTGGGTGGATATAAGGAAGCGCTGAATTTGTCAATAAAGGAATCTACACATAAATCCACGGTAAGTAACTATGTATTTTTTTGTATGTGATGACAGTAATTGACCGTAAAATGTGAGAGAATCAATACCATGTCGAATTTTTTGCTCCGGAAAACTGATATTTCTGAACCACTAATTGGAATACCATTGGCTTACTGAAGCTAAAGTGGTTTTTCAATGGACAATGGTTTTTTCTGTTGCAAAAGATCATTGTTTTAAACTGCTGAATCGATACTATGGGCAAGGATATTGACCAGTTCGCACATCAGGCTTAGCTGAGGATTTTAATTCATGCAACTCTTTAAAAACAGGGAGTGGAGTGAACTTCCCCATATTCTAAACTGCATTCGTAATCTGCTTGCTTGGGAATATTCAATAACTGATCCGGGGGTGCTATCTAGTGATCGAGTGCAGTAACTGCGAGCTTGAATTTGCAGTGCTATCGACGCGTGCGTCTACATCTGCAGAATTCAGCCTACGCGAACACCAAGGGAACCTTGTCTCTAAGAGCGTTCTTGTAAGCTGCACTGCTGCGGTTCTCTGCGTGTAGCACTAGTCAAAAGATTCCTTGTTGTCGGCTTATGTCATTACCAAGTTGGTAAAGAGAGCAGATGTAAGGACACCAGTGTTTTCAGTTATTGTATTTGATGAATGGCCAAGTTATATAGCGACTCGATTGCTTCACCTGTCATTTATGTAACGTTACAGAATAAACAATTAGGAAGCAAAGGTTGTTGTTGGTTCACTTGGGTTTGATGACGGGTATGTATTCGGTTACTATTGAAGGTGACATGCTATAAGCGTGCATATAGCTAACACATGCTTTGCTTTTTCGTAGTATAAAATGTTTAAGATGCACCTAAGCTGAGTTGTTTAATACCATTACTTTGAATATCTTACACCAATTCACGGTACTGTGTTTTGCAGCTTCATGTATTATATCGAGGGCTAAATTTAAATGGTGACGCGGTAGCGCAGTGGTCAAGTAGGCTTGACTTGTAAGGTCAAGCCCCGGCCATGGCCTTCGCGGTGTGTTCTTGAGCAAAACACTTGTACCAGCAAATAGGCAGGGAAACTTGTCTAAGATGATAGGGAACCAGTTAGACACCAGGCGCAAGATGGAGGGGAATAGGGTGTTTATTACAATAAAGAAAATCAGGCACGAGGGCCAACAAAAAACTTGGCCCAAAGGGTTGCAAAAAACAAACTAAGGATAGCTTCATAGAGCTAATAAGGAAAAGATCCAAAAACAAAAGCCGCTGGAAACTCCAGGCAGATAAAGGAACAGAAATCAGGACACATGAGGAGCAACACCTGGAGAAGAAACAAATGGGCAAGGCAAGACCATTAGACATGGACAGAGATTGGTCATTAAGAAAATGAGCGTGCTCAGTGTAAGTACCAATAAGGCATGCAGATTGGAAGGAAGCATGAATGTTTTTAGAACAGAAAAGCACAGCAAGATCTTGAAATAGCAAAGCAGGAATCATGACAATAAACTCCCTATCTAAATTAGAAGTACTAGTAATGTGCCTGTCAAAGAATTTCACCCCCCTGTGAATGTTGGTAAATGTTAGCCCCGACAGCCCCGAATCCAGCACAGCACAGAAGGAAGGGGGAGATATCAAAGCCAAACAGAGCTCTAAAATGTGCAAAAACAAAGGCACGGGGCAGAACGCAGACAAGCGGTTGAGTGGCTGGGCAGACCTGGCAAAAAACAAAACACGGAAAAGTAAAAACATGAACAATACACATGAATTATGAAATGCAAAATCCTAATACAAGAAACTGTTAAAACTGTGATATGAATTATGAACATGAACAATGAAACCTGGATCATGAAACAGTTAAAACCCTAAAAAACTGTCCTGGCCAAAGGCCCAGGACCCTGGAACACAACATAAGAGATGGGGGAGTTCCTGCGATGGACTGGCATGCCATCCAGGGGAAGTAGCAATACTCCTAGTCGCTGCATGCCATGGAAACCGGGGTTAAGCACCAGCCTGATTGGCCACTAGGCTCGAACAGGCTTACTTCTTCTTTCTTCTGACTGCAATAAACAGTTATGTCCGGATCTTATGTATTGGGCCTAACTGTCAGTCCTCAATATGCTGGCTTTCGGTTCAGTAGTTCAAGTTCAATTAATACATCCATGGTTTCATCAGCGTTGACAAGGCTTTTGGATACACGGTGGCTGCGGTAGTTGCAATATGCGTTTAGAAAAGTGAGGCGCTAGAGTGCATTATTCATTTGAATGTAATACACGATTCCAACGCTGGATGGGAGTAATTCCTACACAATGTCCCTTTAAGGCTGCTTACGTAAAAATAAAACTCTACAACCATTGGCATTACCAAAATGCAGGTTAACACTCAACCTATTTCTGAGTAAGAATCAGATAATAAACTGAATTTATTTTCTGAGCAAATGGGCTTCCAATAAGCTGCGTTGCCATTAACGATTATGACATACAGTTTTGCGTCAATGAGGACGGCTACAATGGGATTGCATGGACAGTAATTAAGTGCAATTTCTTGAAATTCCGTCTTGAAGTAGAGTCTAATGAGGTAAATGCTGCTGAAGATGGTGTTTAGACAAGGTGTAGATATTTTTTTATTTAGATAATTGCCGTTCTTACAATCTCATATTATAGCCTTCCTATAACTTTCGCAAAGGCGAAACTGCAAAGACCTAATTAACGACTTTGCTACCTTGAACGTTAGCAGCATGGCGTGCATACTTAATTATTTTAAATGCATGCCACGTGTCAAACTTTCACAATGCACTAATATCCAATTTACTAAATTATTCGATCACCAATGCTGCAATGTAAGAAGTGTTGGTAATTTAATAAATTAATCATTATCGCTTCGCTCGCAACCAGTGTGCAACTTCGCTTCCCTGCAAATGCAACCCATTGTCTTGAACGCTGAAAACCTTGCAATTTAATGCAATCTTAGAATAAAGTAGGTTGCACTGTTAAAAAAAATCCTTGAACAGGAGATGGGAATTCAGAGAAAACACTGGGTTAATTAATTATTTTCATAATTATTTAAATTTTTTTTCCATCCATACAATATCACTAAGTCTTTTGTCAATGTTACCCTTCAGTGATATGTCATTTCTTAATACTGTCATAATTATCACAGGTTTATACTATATTGGTCTTGATTATTCAGTAAATAAATTGTGTGATTATTAATCAAGCAATTTTAAACAGAGTCAGCTTGAAAGCAATTATGTGTTTAAGGGTCAGAGATTCACAGCATGTCATTTGAAAATCTTGTAACATTGACTTTACCGCCAGGGGGACGCTGGGCTTTGGGGAGTGAATAAATAGTCCATTCTGAGGACTTATGCAGCGTAGCTAGTGATGTCATTGCGAAGTGTCCTCCCAAAAGACACAAATCCAGCTTTGACCTCTTTGTAGGCTGCTGCCGAAGTAACCTATACTGCGCAGTTGCTCTGCTCCAAAAGGTCGTTGCCCAGGAAACGAATGACGCCATGAGACAGCTGTTCAAAGAATTGTTTGCTGCGGTTACGTTGGGACTCAGTAAAGTGCCAATGTTATCTTGAGGGAGCGCTGGAGATGTAGCCGAATGATGAGGTGATTCCTCTTCGAGGACGTTCAAAGTTGAGGAAAGTTTCTGATATTTAATATTTCTCCTGTAACTGCGATGCCTCTGTTAGTCATTTTAATTGCCAGCTTAGTCAAATAACTGCTACCTTTAGCAAGCTATATTTTTATTACATAATACTAGCTAAGCTAAGCCAATGTCTGTGAAGTTTATGGTATTGCGCAGATGGGTTAATCAACTTCAAAACAAACTTTGACGTTTTCTTCTTTGCTGCGATGAAATGTGTAGATCACCTCCTATTAATCCCTGATACATAATCCCTAAATGCAATATTAAGGGCTACAGGGCATTTCCATCTTTGACTGTGAACCAAAGGTCCAGGTAAAATTCAAGGCTTGCAGTCCATAACACAGACTTTAGTTCCACATTCAATTACTGCAATACAGGAAACTTTTTTGTTTGACCTTCAAGCGAAGGTCAAAGATGGAATCTATAGTCTCAAACTGATGTGTAGTAGATAACTTACTTTAAGTCGTCAATACGGCCTAAGTTCTAAATGCAAATATGAGGGAGACATAGGGCATTTTCCTGTAATGGTAAAATCCAGGGTCACTAAATTATATGCAACATATGATTTCCTATCAGTCCCTAATTTAAACCCAAACATGCTGCACAGGCCCATCCCTCCAGCACCCCTGTCTCAGGCTCTGGCTTTTGAAATGGAGTTGGTTCTGGGGCGCTGCACCTAGCCTGCCCAAATGGCTCTAATGGGTCAAATGAAGGTGATAAATTGCCCCACAGGGTTCAATGAAGAATTTAGCTTATCTGAAGCAATAAAATAATATCATGGACAATTTGGATAATTAACTGCAATTAGGACCCATGTCTATGCTTTATGCATTCTGGCTTCAATAAAGGCTCCTGTTGCAAGTTAAATAAATAAATAAATAAATAAAAATAAAACAGCCACATAGCAATAGTGAATTTCCGCATCTGCCCATGTGATACTCATGCCGCTTAGGCGCATTACTCTGGCGCGGTGCGTCAGCTGCTCCCGCCGCCTTTCATTTATTTGAAGAAGGCGAGAGCTTCCAAAGCGGTGATGTAATGCACGATGGTAACAGCACGTCCTATTTCAGCTTGAAGAAGCCGGGAAAGGACCAACTTAATGCAAATTAACCTGGCAAATGCTAGGTGCATATATCCAATCATGAGAAAGCAGATAATGAGCACGTCACTAATTATCCACAAGCCCACGTAGCCAACAAAATATTTGTTCCACTTATCTCAAGTTCAGCACAAAAAGATGGAGGAGAAGCTGATTATTTCTGTTCTGTTTTTGCCAATTTCGTATGACTCATCCCCGCCAAATGACATGAAATTTGAATTAAATAAAATCCTACAATGTGCTGCTCATTCTCTCGCCAGCTATTATTATTAGCCATTTTTGCTGTAGATACACATTTACAATACCAATGACACTCCTCCGTCTGTGCTCCATGATAAATGAACACAGTGAAACAAACCCCTGCATTTATAAACAACTGTCTTCCCTACAAAATTAAAAATCCAAGTGAGAGAGAGAACTACTTGATAAATTAATATTGTAATTGATATAAGCTAACTTAAGCCCACGACTATTGATGGAAGCATTGCACTTTCAATGATGGCATGAGGTATGCTGTATCCCTTATTAGCAGCCAAAAAAAAAGGAGCTAAGATTTTGCAGGGATAGATTTGCTGGGCAAGTGTAAAGGCACTGTTATGGTTTGTGTCCACATTACCCATAACCTCCACACTACCTATTCATTTTCTATGTAAGCGCCATGCCATGCGTTCTGGTAGTCTCTTTGCATTTTGAGGGATGGGTAGTCACGTTGGTAGATCCAAATTTGCATTACGTTGAAGCCTAGGATACTTCATGAAAATCAGAGGTGTTCAGTTCAACTTGCCTTTTCTGGAAACAGAGGGGAGGTTACCAAACATGCCACCATTGATTGGAAATCTGGGAGCAGACAGCCTGAAAGTGATAAAGTTTGTCTTCTTAGGTGCAGGCACCTCTACTGTCCATCAAAAGCAGGAAATAAAGCCGGGAATAACTCAATCATCTATTGTGACACTGCCTTGTGGCGTGCCCAGCAATGATTCAATGCAGGCAAGGGGAGTGGTCCTTCGTGTTAATAAATGCCTCAGACAGGCACTGCCGTGGTGCCACACGAATCCTTAAATTCCATGATTTTCATTCATTTTACATGTAAACTGAATGTACAAGGCATTCTGGTACCTCTGCTTTGCATATCTAGAGATGGGGCATCCCATTAGTTGCTCCAAATTTGCATAAGGTTGAGGTCTAGGCTAGTTAATGCAAATCAACGCGACTTGCTGCATCTGAAAATTCACTATAAACTTATAAACTGACCCTTGTTCATCTAAAACACCTACCATTATGTGGCTGATGTTGCTGCTTCAATTGATTTTAATGGAAGCCCACCTGGTGCAACAGTGTGTCACTGTGTAGGTGTGTGTAGTGTTGCGGGGGGTCAGAAAATTCCTGACAAAGAGAAGAGTGTGACAACAGCCATCCTGTGTTGTACACATAACTTTGAGCTGCAAGTACATATGACTGCGGTGTTGCCAGAATTTTGTTTATTTATTTTTTTATTTAACCCTTATTTAACCAGGAAAGTCCCGTTGAGATTGAAATCTATTTTCAAGGGAGCCCTGGGGGGTTGATGTCGGGAGGGAGAGGAAAATTTGCACAGCCAATAAAATCAGGGGATGATTAGGTGGCAGGTCAACAGAGCCAGGTTGGGACTTTAGCCATGACACCAGAGAACCCCCAACTCCTATTGATGAGTGTCATAGGATCTTTAATGACTACAGACAGTCAGGACCTCAGTTTAACGTCTCAACCAGAAAACAGCATCTCTTTCAGTACAGTGTCCCCATCACTGCACTGGGGATTATTCCACCAGAGGAGAGATCACAACCTACCGGCCACTAACACCACTTCCAGCAGCAACTTGGTTTTCCCATCTGGTCTCTCATCCAAGTACTAACCAATCCCACACATGCTTAGCTTTACCCACGCAACTGGAGCAGATCGAATAGTGATATGACTGCTGACCACGTACATGTACCATAATGCATGTTGGCTCAAAAAAACGAAAATCGCATGTTGTGGTATTTTTTGTCAAGGTTGACTGGCAGTTATTTTTTACAGGGTGGACACCAGCTAGGGACAGCGAAAGTTCCCAAACTCACTTGTGACTGTTGCAATACTATTCTCTCAGGAATATTTTCCAACCTTGTCTCTTCAAGATAGATTGACCACATGGCCAGTTGACCGAAATGATTTCTGGTCGTAAATGCTTAGTAATTTGTTTAAATTCCCAAGCTATTGAGGTTTGTTGCTTAGGATGTCGACAACTTGTTCAGACACCAAGAAAAACTGCATTTCCATTGTATTTGACCTGGTCCATGAAGTAGCCCTCTGTCTAACTACCGAAATATAGTGAAAGCCAACTTTGCGGATGTGAAAGCCAACTTTGCAGGAGAAAGGTGGCTTTACGTAGTCTAATTTTTTTCTCCACATCATAGGAAATCATTGGAAGCTGTGGTGCTGTGGTTTGAGCTGTTGTGCTGTCACTGGTCTCTGGCTGTGCTGTAGCACTGTTCATTGGTGCACATTTCGCTTGAGTTGGGAGAGGAAGAGAGGAAGTCTGTTGGATTGAAGCGGAGAATTTAAGCTTGTCTAAATGGCTTTTTCTGAAAATAATTAATGTGATAAGACTCAAACATCAATAGAGATTAGACGATTTGCTCCCGAGGTATAACTTTTGTCGCAGTAGAGACAGGGAGAATCTTCCCCCGTGTTCTTTTTTTCCCCTTTTTCCCCTTGTAACAACTCGGTGAGCAAACAGCCGAATTAAGTCGCTTAGCTGGTCCAACAGGCGACGGGGGTTTTTTGGGGTCTCCTGGGAGCAAAGCAAAGTCAGGTAAAGTAAAATAAATTTAAATGCTTAATTTAGAGAATAAATAAAATGCTAAATAATTGTCTAACTGAGTGAATTGTGTGACCTACAAAGTAAAACAGTTTAACTGAGTGAATTGTGTGACCTACAAAGTAAAACAGTTTTAAAGGACTGTGGTACTGTCGCCAGGTTTTTCAGTAGCTTAGCTGATTAAGCAAACGAACCCTTGCAAGCTCTCAACGCCAAGAATATAATCCAATTATCTGGATATCTAACTATAACCCGGCTTGGTTTCAAACTTGGTGGCTGCCTTTCATACAGTCTTCTAGCCAACAATTATTGATGTTCACCGGGGTTTTTTTAGTCCCCTTCGTTCTCTATCCTGACTGCATTGCCGCATAAACGCATTGCCAAGCTCGAATATTAACGCGAACTGGGGTTTTTGTCTTTCTCGCATTTCATTATTATCGAAGGGCTCTTCTGATTAAACACATTGTAGATACCATATCTTTGTATTTTCCTCCGGTTACTATGTCTTGGTCAGCTGATTAAAGTTTACTGCTTGTTCGAGTGCTTAGGACAGCTTATTGGGGGAGGTACCGTGTTTAATTCGCTCACATAGTAAACGACTTGTTTATTCGGTCCGTTTTGATTAAAGGGAACCGGGGCTTTACTCTTTTCCGGGACCCTTGGTTGTATTTACGGCTAGCTAGCTAGATAAGTACTGCTGCATTTTTGGCTGGGGATCTGAGATTTAGTATTTAGTTACTCGGGCGGCAGTCATTTGACTCGCCCGTTCGGTTAGGTTTGAATTTAAAAGGTAAGTTTTTATCGGATTGCTCCGCCTCTTCCAGTTTCTCCTGGGCGTTGGAGCCAGTGTGTTTTTATCTGGGTTCTCAGCTAAGCCCTAGGATATTGTTAGTTTAGTATATTAATAGTACTGGGACTAGATAAACTTAAGCCAGCTTATTTGGAGTGCTTACTAAATATAGAGTTTGGCTCAATTTGGTACTTCATTTCTTTTAATTGAAACTAAGGCCCTGTTAGAAGAGGCTTACAATCCATTTACATAGTTTCCCCATGGTTTCCATTGTGACTGCTGCTTAAGGCTTCTTTGGTTAATAAATTAATAAATTGTGGTTCCTCAGCTTCTGCCTCGGCATTAGTAGTTTACTTTTATCTAGGGTGAGCAAGGTCATTAGGTCGGGGGTTCAAAATGTGGCCAAAACTATGTGACGGCTGCAGGATGATCGCACTTATGGAAAGAGTTTTCCAGGGTGGGCTTGTCTTCCAAGGGTGCCAGCTAATTGAGCATCTGGAGACCAAGATCCTTGATCTTCAGGGCCAGTTGGAGGCACGACATAGTTCGCAATCAGTAGAGTTCCTAGAGGAACTGAGTAGTATGTCGTTTAGAGAAATGGTGTGTACGCTGAAGCAGGGTGGTACTGGGATCCCAGAGCAGGCAGGGAGAGAAAGTTGGGTGACTGTGGGTCGACAGCGCAGGAAAAGGCATGCACGCCGTACAGGGATAGCTCCTCCAGTGGTTGAGGTGTCCAACCCATTCCGGCCCTTGCAGGAACTCGACTTAGCCCCTGACCCTGAGAGTGAGGGGACTGATGAGCAGCAGGGCACCCTGTTAGCCTCTACCCCTCAGAAAGGAGAGTTAGTGATAGTGGGGGACTCAATACTTAGAGGAATAGATAGCTTAGTCTGTTCGCGCGTTCGTACGGTGTGTTGCCTGCCTGGTGCTCAGGTAGGAGACCTCCTGGAGCGTGCGGACAAGCTCCTGGCCAGAGCGGGGAGGGATCCAGTTGTCATGGTCCATGTTGGGACAAATGACATAGGCAAGGGTAGGTTTGAGGTTCTGCAAGGCAAATTGGTGGAATTAGCTGAGAAGCTTAGGAGCAGATCCTCAACGGTAGTTTTCTCCGGCATTCTACCAGTACCACGTGCAAGCAGAGGAAAGCAGAATTTTATCTGGAGGTTTAACACGTGGCTACGAACCTAGTGTAGGAAAGAGGGGTATAGGTTTATGGGGCACTGGAACTTTTTCTGGGACAGGGGTGACCTGTTCAAGCCTGACTGGCTGCACCTGAACCGGAGGGGTACCTTTGCACTGGGTCAGCGTATGTTGAGGGTAGCACAAGATTATTTAAACAAGGGACTTGGGGAGCAGGGAGGTTGGTGAGTGTTACACATAGGGAAATGCAGACTGCCCCCATGGAGGCTGATGGGGTTACATGCACTACTGACAATATACTTTTAAAGCAACGAAGCGTAGTGGGGGCCTTGAAGCAGCGGCCACATGGGAAATCAAGGGGGAACAGCATTAGTAATAACATGAAATGTTTTTACTTAAATGCAAGAAGCATAAAAAATAAATTTTCTGAGCTTGAGGCTGTTATAATTAGTGAGGGCTATGACATAGCCATGTTTCCGTAATCCCAACCAAGTGAAGAGAATGGAGATGAATATAACATAGAAGGTTATAAGCTCTTTAGGAAGGATAGATGTAATAGGTGAGGAGGGGGCGTAGCAATCTATGTGAACGAAAACATAAATGTACAGGAAATTCCCGAAATTGAAATTTCCATCTTTTCCCTGTGAAGATATCTGGGTCAGGCTCATTGGCAAACATGAGACAGGTTTAAACATAGGATTATGTTATCGACCACCAGCTTTGGACAGTACAGTCAATGAAATGCTTTTTAGGAGGATTACGCAAGCTTGTAGAGGTGAAGGGACTATTATTATGGGAGACTTAAATTATCCTGGTATCAACTGGGAAATGGTGAAAGGACAGGGTAGGGGGGGAGGAAGAATTTCTTGATGTTATAAATGATAATTTCTTGGTGTAGTATGTTAATAAACCTACAAGAGAGATGACAATATTAGACTTAGTGCTCTGTAATGACCCAGATAGAATTAGCAATGTTGAGGTACTAGAGCCACTTGGGACACTTGCTGTTAATTTTGATGTTTCATGGGAAGTTAAAAAGGTGTATTCAAAAACAAAAATTTTCAATTTTAGGCGAGCAAAGTTTGACAGGATGCGCTCATATCTAAGTGAAATAAATTGGGAGACACACCTGGACTTTGAGTCCGTTAATGAGATGTGGGAAAGATTTAAGGGGGTTTTACTTGAAGCACAATGCAAATTCATTCCAAAGGTGCCCAAAAGTAAAATGAAAAAGCAGAATCCTCAGTGGATGACCAAAAGTATTTGTAGGATTTTGAGGGAAAAGAGGAATCTTTATTAGATTTACATGAAGGATAACAATGAGAACACTAAGGCTGAATACTGTAAAATGCGGGCTGTGGTCAAAAAAGAGCTAAGGAATGCTGTACACGAGAAAGATCTGGGAGTGATTGTTGACCAAACCCTCACAGGCTCTAGCCATTGTGCCGTAGCAGTTAAAAAAAGCCAATCGGATGCTGGGATACATTGCCAAAAGTATTGAGTACAAATCTAAGGAGGTGATGCTTCTTTTGTACAACACATTCGTCAGGCCTCATCTGGAGTATTGTGTACAGTTCTGGGGACCATACTTTAAGAAAGATATAGAGGCTCTAGAGAAAGTTCAGAGAAGAGCCACTAAGCTTGTTCCAGGTGTAAAAGATGAAAGCTACCAGAAGAGGCTGAAGATCCTTAATCTCTTTCGTCTTAGGAAAAGGAGACTGAGGGGTGATTTGATTGAGGTCTTTAAATATGTTAAAGGGATTAACAAAGTGAATTATGTAGGATTCCTTCGACCAAATGTTGTGAGTAGAACTCGGGGTCACAAATGGATGTTGACCAAAGGTAAATTTAGCACTGATATTTGGAAATATTTCTTCACTCAAAGAGTAATTTCAATGTAGAATAGTTTGCCTGACCATATTGTTGAGGCAGAGACCTTGGGGGTTTTCATGAGCAGGCTTGACTTAAAGCTAGATACCATTGAGTATCTGAAGGGATATATTCACAATAGTATAAAGAAACTGGCGAACGAAGTTGGGCTGAAAGGCCTGTTCTTGCCATTCATGTTATGTTATGTTATAGTGTTGACTGGCCTGTGAAAACAGAGTGAGTCTCCCTGCCTGGTTCTTCTTGTATCATGATTTATACTGATATTAATTAGAAGGAAATGTTTCGATTTTGTTAACTTTTTTTTCTTCGTCCAGTCCTACCAGGGGAGAAAGCAAGCTCATTTCCATCAAATCTGTGATCATTCGACACATATGAGGGTAAATTTCCATCAAACCTGTAATCATTACACACATACGTAGGGTAAATCCCCATCAAACCTGTAATCATTACACACATACTGTCAGGCTTCAGAATGAGGTTTAGACCCAAATGCAGGAAAAGAGGTATTTAATGAAAAAAGTCCTCACAGCAAAGCATAGGCGACACAAAAAGGTTTTAAGCCAAAATACAGGCAGCCAACTTGAAAAGGGTGAAACGAAGCTACACAATACTAGAAAGCAAACCAGTACTAAGACTAGAGCTCTAAACAAGGGGTGCAACAATCTGACAATGAGTGCAATTTGACAAGGGAGCTAAATAGGCTGGTCTAATGAGGAAATGGAAAACAGGTGTAAGCTAAACATGGCAGGGAGAGACACAAGACAGAATATGAATGCACAGCACAGGGGAAAAGAGTTAAAATAAAAGTCAAAAAGGGACCAGCAAAAAATTCAGAATAATGGTCCATAGCAGGATCCTGACAACATACAGTGGGTAAATTTCTATCAAACCTGTAATAATTACTCACATATGGAGGGAAAATTTCCATCAAACCTGTAATCATTACAGGCATATAGATGGGAAATTTCTGTCAAACCTGTGTTCATTACAAAGATACGGAGGGTATATCTCCATCAAACCTCTAATCATGACACACACACGGAGGGTAAATTTCTATCCAACCTATGGACATTACACACATCTGGAGGGTAAATTTCCATCAAACCTGGAATCATTACACTCATAAAAAAGGGTAAATTTTCATTAAATCTGTAATCATTACACGCAGATGGAGGATAAAATTCTATCAAACCTATAATCATTGCACACATACGCAGGGTAAGTCTTAATCAAATCTGTAATCATTACGCACATATGGAGGGTACATTTCCATCAAATCTGAAGTCATTACACACATATGGAGGGTAAATCTCCATCAAACCTGTAATCATTGCACACATATGGAGGGAAAATTTCTGTCAAACCTGTAATTATTGCATACATATGGAGGGAAAACCTCCATCAAACCTGTAATCATTGCAAACATAAGGATGGTCAATTTTTATCAAACCTGTAATCATTACACACATACGGATGCTCAATTTCCATCAAACCTGTGACCATGACACACATACGGAGGGTAAATTCCCATCAAACATGTAATGATTACACGCATACAGTGGGGAAATTTCTGTCAAACCTGTGATCATTAAACACATACAGGGGGTAAATCTCCATCAAACCTGTAATAATTACAGACATATGGAGGACAAATTTTGATCACACTTGTGATCAATTCACACATAACGATGGAAACTTCCATCAAACTTGTAATCATTGCACACATACGGAGGATGAATTTCTATCAAACCTGTGATCATTACACACATACCGAGGGTGAATCTCCATCAAACCTCTTATCAATACACACATACAGACACATACAGAGGATAAATTCCCATCAAACTTGTAATCTTTGCTTAAATACGGAGGGTAAATCTCCATCAAACATGTAATCATTACACAGATAAGAAGGGTAAATTTCTCTCAAACTTGTGATCATTTCACTCATACGGAGGAGAAATCTACATCAAACCTGTGATCATTACGCACAAACAGAGGATTAATTTCTATCAAACCTGTGATCATTACACACATATGGAGGGTAAATCTCCATCAAACCTCTTTTTATTGCACACATACGGAGAATAAATTTCTATCAAACCTTTGATCATTACAAACATACGGATGGTCAATTTCCATCAAACCTGTAATAATTACAGACATACTGAGGATACAATTCTATCGATCTTGTAATCATTGCACACATAGGGAGGGTAAATCTCAATCAAACCTGTAATCAGTGCATATATATAAGGAGGGTAAATTTCCATCAAACCTGTAATAATTACACACATATGGAGGATAAATTTTGATCAAACCTGTGATCAATTCAGACAAACAGATGGAAACTTCCATAAAACTTGTAATCGTTGCACACATACGGAGGGTAAATCTCCATCAAAACTGTAATCATTACACATATACAGAGGATAAATTTCTATCAAACCTGTGATCATTACACACATACGGATGGTCAATGTCCATCAAAGCTCTTATCAATACACACATACGGAGAATAAATACCCATCAAATCAGTAATAATTGCACACATCCGGAGGATAAATCTCCAGCAAACTTGTAATCTTTGCACAAATACGGAGGGTTAATCTCCATCAAACATGTAATCATTGCATTCATATGGAGGGTAAATCTCCATCAAACCTGTAATCATTACACACACACGAAGGGTAAATTTCTCTCAAACGTGATCATTTCACCCATACGGAGGGTAAATCTACATCAAACCTGTAATCATTAGCCACAAACAGAGGATAAATTCCCACCAAATCTGTAATAATTGCACACATCCGGAGGATAAACCTCCAGCAAACGTGTAATATTTGCACAAATACGGAGGGTAAATCTCCATCAAACATGTAATCATTGCATTCATATGGAGGGTAAATCTCCATCAAACCTGTAATCATTACACACAATCGAAGGGTAAATTTCTCTCAAACATGATCATTGCACCCATACGAGGGTAAATCGACATCTAACCTGTAATCATTAGGCACAAACAGACGATAAATTTCTATCAAACCTGTGACCATTACACACATACGGAGGGTAAATCTTCATCAAATCTCTTTTCATTAGACACATACGGAGAATAAACTTCCATCAAACCTGTAATCATTACACATATACGGAGGGTAAATTTCCATCAAATCTGTGATCATTACACAGATACGGATGGTATATCTCCATCAAACCTATAATCATGACACACATACAGAGGGAAAATTTCTATCAAACCTGTGACCATTACACACATACGGAGGGTAAATCTTCATCAAATCTCTTTTCATTAGACACATACGGAGAATAAACTTCCATCAAACCTGTAATCATTACACATATACGGAGGGTAAATTTCCATCAAATCTGTGATCATTACACAGATACGGATGGTATATCTCCATCAAACCTATAATCATGACACACATACATAGGGAAAATTTCTATCCAACCTGTGATCATTACATACATACGGATGGTAAACTTACATCAAGCTTGTGATCAGTACACACATATGGAGGGTAAATTTCCATCAAACCTGTAATTATCGCATACATATGGAGGGAAAATCTCCATGAAACCTGTAATCATTATCAACATAAGGATGGTCAATTTCCATCAAACCTGTAATCATTACACACATAATTATGCTCAATTTCCATCAAACCTGTGATCATTAACACATACAGAGGGTAAATATCCATCAAACCTGTAATAATCACACAGATATGGAGGATAAATTTTGATCAAACCTGTGATCAATTCACACATACGGATGGTAAACTTCCATCAAACTTGTAATCATTGCACACATACGGAGGGTAATTATCCATCAAACCTGTAATCATTGCATACATGCGGAGGCTAAATCTCCATCACACCTGTTATCATTACACACATACGGAGAGTAAATTTCTATCAAACTTGTAATCATTACACACATATGGTGGGTAAACTATCAAACCTGTAATCATTGCACACATACGGATGGTAAATCTCCATCAAACCTGTAATCATTACACACAAACGGAGGATAAATTTCTATCAAAACTGTGATCATTACACACACACAGATGGTAAATTTCCATCAAACCTGTGATCATTACCCACATACGGAGGATAAATTTCTATCAAACTTGTCATCTTTACACACATGCGGAGGGTAAATTTCCATCACACCTGTTATCATTACACACATACGGAGAGTAAATTTCTATCAAACTTGTAGTCATTACACACATATGGTGGGTAAACTATCAAACCTGTAATCATTGCACACATACGGAGGGTAAATCTCCATCAAACCTGTAATCATTACACACAAACGGAGGATAAATTTCTATCAAAACTGTGATCATTACACACATACAGATGGTAAATTTCCATCAAACCTGTGATCATTACCCACATACGGAGGATAAATTTCTATCAAACTTGTCATCTTTACACACATGCGGAGGGTAAATTTCCATCAAACCTGTAATCATTACACACATACGGAGAATAAATCTACATAAAACCTGTAATCATTACGCACAATCAGATGATAAATTTCTATCAAACTTGTGACCATTACACACATACGGAGGGTAAATCTTCATCAAACCTCTTTTCATTAGACACATACGGAGAATAAATTTCCATCAAACTTGTAGTCATTACACACATACGGAGGGTAAATTTCCATCAAACCTCTACTTATTACACGCATAAGGTGGGTAAATTTCTATCAAACCTGTAATCATTACACACAAACGGAGGATAAATTTCTATCAAAACTGTGATCATTACTCACATACAGATGGTAAATTTCCATCAAACCTGTGATCATTACCCACATACGGAGGATAAATTTCTATCAAACTTGTCATCTTTACACACATGCGGAGGGTAAATTTCCATCAAACCTGTGATCATTACACACATACGGAGGATAAATTTCTCTCAAACGTGATCATTTCACCCATACGGAGGGTAAATCTACATCAAACCAGTGATCATTACGCACAGAGGATAAATTTCTATCAAACTTGTGACCATTACACACATACGGAGGGTAAATCTTTATCAAACCTCTTTTCATTAGACACATACGGAGAATAAATTTCCATCAAACCTCTACTTATTACACGCATAAGGTGGGTAAATTTCTATCAAACCTGTAATCATTGCACACATACGGAGGGTGAATCTCCATCAAACCTGTAATCATTAGACACAAACTGAGGATAAATTTCTATCAAAACTGTGATCATTACACACATACAGATGGTAAATTTCCATCAAACCTGTGATCATTACCCACATACGGAGGATAAATTTCTATCAAACTTGTCATCTTTACCCACATGCGGAGGGTAAATTTCCATCAAACCTGTAATCGTTACACACATACGGAGGGTTAATTTCCAACAAACCTGTGATAGTTACTCACATCCGGTTGGTAAATTTCCATCAAACCTGTAATAATTACACACATACGGAGGATTAATTTCTATCAAACCTTTCCTCTTTACACACATATGGATGGTAAACTTCCATCAAACTAGTAATCACAACTCACATATGGAGGCTAAATTTCTATCCAACCTGTGATCATTACACACATATGGAGGGTAAATTTCCTGTCATGGTTTTGGTTTTTGGTCATGTTTATGTGTGTTGTTTTTTGCGGGTTTCCGTGTTTTGGTTAGGTTTTTGTCCGTGTCTTTCGTGTTTTTAGGTTGGGGTTATGTTCTGTTTTTAATATTAGGTTTTATGAATTGTTGTTATGTCTGTTTCTGTCTCAGTTTTAGTGTTTCACATTTCGTATCTCTCCCGTGTTATTCCGGTCCACTTCTTACCCATGTACTGTGTTTGTTTTTTCCCCTGTTGCGTCATGAGTTCGTTGCCGTTTCTGTTGTGATTGATTGTCACTATTTCGGGTGATTTGATGGATTCTGGGTTTCAGCCTTCCTTTCGATCTCGTTTACTTACTTCCCCTTGCTTTTCTATCTTACTAACCCTACTAACAGTTTTTTGTTTTCTATGATTTACTAACCAAAACTAACATTGTATATAAGACTAACGTACTATCGAGCACTCGGGATTGTACAGCTGCACTTACTTATTGACTAACAACCAATCCGCACTCGCCCTGTTCTACTCTCCGCCTCCTGCTCTCGCCTAATCTCCTTCGCTGCATTTCTTGCAGATTCTGTCCTGCCTCCCACTCTGTGCACTTAGAAGTCCTTATACAGTTTATTTATCCCATCTATGGGAGGGTCTTGTGATCCTTGTCCGTGTGTTGGTGTTTTCCTGTTTCATGTAATCAGGTTTCCCTCGTGTTCCACCCCTTGTTATTTATATTATTTTCAGCACCTGTGTCTGTCCGTGTCCCCTCCCTATATATTTCCCGGCTCTGCAGAGCAGCTCAGATCTGACTTCAGTCCATCAGTCCAAGCAGAGCAGTCCCGTGCAGTCCAGTCTTAGCTTGACTTCGGTGCAGAGCAGTCCTGTGCAGTGCAGTGCAGTCTAGTGCAGTCTGGCAGACGTTTTCCGAGCCCTCTGCGTCCAAGTGTCCCTGTGCCTCCCGAGCGCTTTGCGTCCGAGTGCTCCCGAACCCTTTGGCGCCAGCTGTGCCTTCCCCAGTCTGCCATCTGCCAGCTGTGTCTTCCAAGTCTACCATCTGCCAGCTGTGCCTCCCGAGCCCCTTGCGTCCGAGTGTTCCTGTTCGTGCTGCCCCCTTGTGTTCCCGAGAGCCCTGTTCCCCAGCTGCGCCTCCCGAATTTGCCAGCTGTGCCTCCTGAGCCCCCTACGTTAGTGTTCTCGTTCATGTTCCCTTCCTAGAGTTCCCGAGTGCCCCAGTCCGTGCCAGCCCTCTTGTGTTCCTGAGTACCCCAGTCCGTGCCTACCCCCTAGTGTTCCCGAGTGCCCCAGTTTTTGAAAATGCTGAGTTTCTGAGTTTTTCCCCTTTTCAGTGCTTGTGCACGGTGAATTGTTTTGGCCTGTGTGCCACGTTTTTGTTCTCTCCCGAGTCTTTTGAGTTTATTAAAATCTGGTATCCCTTCACCCCTGTTCTCTCCATGTTTTCCTAACAATGTGCTGGTTTTGTGTTTATGATTATTGTCTTGGTTTTTGTAACATTCAGGTTTTTTGGTTCATTCCATGTTCAGCTCCATTGCACTTGTCTCCCCTGTCTTGTGATCTAGTTGGTTCAGTCCGTTTTCCCTGTCTGCGTGGTCACTGAATTCTGCTGATTTAAATGAGTTCTGATGTTTAAAATATTCCTTCAAATCTCGTTTTCTTCCTTCGCCCTTCTGTTCTGATTACTAACAAGACGAACATTTGTATTTTGTATCATAGTCCACTGACCTAACTACTCCATGTACATAAGATCACTAACGAGCACTCTAGTTTAAAATGTAAAGTTGCATCTCTACTAATTTAGACTAATTCCCTCTCAGCAATCACCCTGTTTTAATCTCCGCCTCTTACTGAACTCTCCCTGTTTTTTCCTTTCCCAAACTTGTATCGTTACTCACATACAGAGGGTAAATCTCCATTAAACCTGTAATGATTGCACACATACGGACGGAGCAGAAATTTCCATCAAACCTGTAATCATTACACACACAGGGAGTGTAAATCTCCATCAAACCTGTAATGATTGCACACATCCGGATGGAAAATTTCCATCGAACCTGTAATAATTCCACACAATCGGAGGATAAATTTCTCTCAAACCTGTAATCATTACACACATATGGATGGTAAACTATCATCAAACTTGTAATCATTACACACATACGGAGGGGAAATTTCTATCCAACCTGTGATCATTCACACATGGATGGTAAATCTCCATCAAACCTGTAATCTTTGCATACATGCAGAGGGTAAATCTCCATCAAACCTGTTATCATTATAAACACAGGAAGGTAAATTTCCATCAAACCTGTAATCATTACACACATACTGAGGGTAAAAATGTATTTTTTGTAGTGTTGCAGCTCAGTTTTGAGAGTATTTTATCGTAATTTATTAAATCTTGTTTTATTGTCCAAGAATGATAAATGTATTTGCTGGTGTTATCTGAGGTAGTAACGGGGTTAAAATTGAGCAAAATAATTTCATCCCTTCCCTTTTCCAGTCCTGAGAAAAAAACTTTCTTTCTGCATCTTTGATTTAACCAGTTTTGACAGACACTGTTGAGCCTTTGCGTGATGCGATGATTGGAACGCTCCGGAACTCATGATGTGTGGCAACTTAACACTTGCCCGCCACTACAGAACCTGCGGGGTTTTTAAAGCCAGGTGTTAAGCTGTTATCCTGGGTTGTTCAAAGTCGCTACACTGTGTTCTATTATCTCTGCTTACATTATCATCAGTAAGCAAGAACCTGGCAAACACCAGGTTTGCAATTATCACATCTTAGGTGTGTCACCGAGCAAATGCGTGAGAAACCTCTCCTCCCTGCCCTGCTGTCCTGTGTTTGCAGTTGCCGCTCTGCTCTCTGATTGGCTGAGGCGGACTGGCTCCAGGGCAGGACTCTGAGATGCAAACAGGTGGATGGACAGATTGTGAGATACTGCTGCGGTATAGGCAGCACTGTAACACGCTTGTGCACGCACTGGCATACGTGTGTGCGAACACACAGATTTATGCATTCAGTTATCCTTGGAACATTTTTTTAATACATGAAAAATGATATTTTACACAAGGTAATCTCCAGCTCTGGTCCCTGTTCGCAGATATGAGTTTTCCAGCCTTGTACGTGCAGGACTTCAGCCCTGACGAATGAGCTCCACATTTAAGCCAGGCTGAACAGGGCACCTCAGACTCACTGCAGCAAACAGGCTGTATCCTGAGGTAAGTGCCTCTCTGTGAAGAAACCTCCCTGGAACAGAGCATCTGTCAGCCTGCCGTCTGTAACAGCAGCGATTAAGACACTGGCAGCCTGACAGATGTGATGGGGGTGGGTTGCTAATGGCTACTGCATGACTGCATGCTGGGAACAGAGCCATTCTAGTGAGGATGGAGCCTCTGAAGAGAAGGTTCCAGAACTTGCAGAAGATTTGGTTGTCTCGACATCATAGAGGCAGCACCAGTCAAAAGTAAAAAAATAGTGGTTTGCCTGATGACCTCAGTACATGACGCAGATTTCTCGTGTGAAGAGGCCTGATCTCCGACTGGCCAATCAGCTTCATTGTTTGTGATAAATGGGTCCTCCTACCTGAAGTTCTCTACATTTCCAATTGAAGGGTCAAAGGGTCGCGGTTGCAATCAGTTAATTTTAACAATGGATAATTAAAACAATGAGCATGGATTTTAAATAAACACGGTGCGTTGTCAGCGTAACTGATGGTCTGTATTGATTGATTCACTGTTCATGGAAGAAGGTCATCATTATCTGATGCACAGTTATATTGTGTAACAGCTGTACTGTTTGCAGGAATACCGGTTTGCTAAGTGATGGGTATGTTTTAGATTTTTTGGATTGATTAGATTTATCGAGGGCTGTGAATTTCCTTGTTAGTTATCTTGGATTATTCTGGTATGTGTTTGGAAATGGGAATTGTATATTGCGAAATTCAGACTTCCAGTGTTTGAAAATGTCAGGGGTCTTCAGCTCTAATTTTTAATGTTTAATTAGCGTCAGCACTGAAACATGACATCAGAAGTATATTTTGGTGGTACTGCCATGATCTTTGACTTTATCTAAGTGATTTACATTTGATGATATTGTGAGATATTCCCGGTTTTCAAATATTGCTCCACTTGCTTGTGAAAACATAGCTACATATCTCTTTACATTAATTACTGTTTTAACTTTTTTTTAAAATCAAATCTAATTGCTCCTTTATTGGTGCAGATAATGTAGGCTGGCATTAATCTTTCACCTCTTCAATTTTTGCATTGCTGTATGAGATGTTTGAGGTGTTAATTTCACAGTAAATTATTCAACAGAGACTATACCAATTTAATTATGCAAACATGCAAACATCGAGGGATAATAAAAAGAGTACAAGATGGCATAGTTCTTCAATATCATTACAATTAATGGAAATTTACCAGATGACTCATATTTATTTCTTGGATAGGTCTGTTAAACAGCTTCTGTTTCACATGCATTCTAGTCTGCAATGTCCAAACCACTTAAGAGTATTCCTTCCTGGAAAGGTCTTTAAGAAATGGGCAGTTTTATATATTTTACCCTTACAGAGCCTGTGCACCTGGGAGTTTATGTGAGTTTTTATCCACCTTACGGCCTGCCAAGCTGTCCTGTCATCCCTCAAACTTCTTTAGACTTTTGGGTATTTTTGTGGAACTAGGACAAATAAAGCTCTAGCAGAAGTTCATTCAGGAAGAGTCATGCTCTCGCCAGAATATTTTCATTGAATCTGCCTTCTCTTCTGTAACCCATGCTTTCATTCTAGCTGTGATCATGTCAATATAGTCATCAGCTGATCTCATCCGTCAAATACCACTGCGACACACCTACGTTGTTGGCCTATCCTCTTGGTGACGTCTTTTTAAATAATGACTCTCTCTGCTTCTTATACACGCAGGCTGCCATCCTGTGCACCCTCCATCTCCCCACCACCGCCTAGCCTCTGCAGTTGCATCCATATCAGCCATCAGCTGCCACCACCGCCACCAGTGTTCGTAGTCCATGGGGAGATTTATCCAGCTGTGCCTCAGGCCAGAAGTTCCACAACTGCAAAATCTCCCAGTCCAAGCGCCAAAGATGTTAAGGCCATTAATCTGTTCATTCTGTAATCTGTAGTAAATGTTTACCTGTACACAATCCATGGCTCTGTACTGATTGATATTGGTTTGTTGCTATTATCCATGACCTGCAATGACATTTGTCTTAATTGACCAGCTGTCTTAATTGTTTAACCCTTTGACACCCAGCTGTTACCAAACCAAACATAACTGCTCTGCCCGCGTTAAAACCAGATATCCAATATGCGCTAGGTTTTTATGAAATCCTGACTTAACCTTAACATTTATTGGTATGTAATAGAGTAATTAATTGCTGCTATACACTTTTCCATAACTTGGATGAATTTATTTACAGCAAAATTTGGCAGGTTTTACATATCGTGGGGAAATATTCAGATGCATGATCAGTTTGAATTTAAATCTTTGTTGAAGACCTCGATTAGTAGTTTAAGGCCGCTTGACTGTAACTGCTTAGCAGCAATGTAAGCCTGCACCCGCGCCGGCCCTTTGTGGATAAGGTTGAGGACCCAAAGGCAATTGAAAAACACAGAAAAATCTGTATTTGGTTGGAGGCGTCAATTAGCGTAATGTGTACATTTCCGTATGATTATTTCGAGCTACTGCTCTTGGCGTCTAAACACCTACGCCATCACAGTATACTCCAGCCACAATGGAGACGTCAGCGGTGGCTGAAATTAAGAGTGCTATTACCAGCCAACAAGAGATGTTGACTGGATTTGCTAGTTCACTTTCTGTTCTTTGCAATCAGCGTTCTGAACTCGCTGAGAGGTTACACGTGCAGGAGACTGCTCTGCAGAATCAGCAGAGCGTCCTGCTAGATTTGTCGGAGATTATTAAATCTCTAACGTTACAAGCTCCACAAAGAGTTGCACAAGCACCGCCCATACATACACCGCCCGAGAACCTAAGTTACAACTTCCCCAAAGATACAGTGGCGAGGCTGGAATGTGTAAGGATTTTATTGCCCAGTGTGAAATATTTTTTGAGGCTCAGCCATCACGGTTTGGTAATGAGGATTCTCAGGTTGCGTTTATACTATCCCTGTTGGCTGGCACAGCGCTCAATTGGGTCGTCCCACTAATTAGATCTAACTCACCGGTTGTAAATTCGGTAGAGGCCCTTGTTAAGGATATGGTTTCTGTTTTCGATCAGGACATTTGTGGATAAGACGCTGCTACACGTTTAATGCACTTAAGACAAGGCAAAAAAAGCGCAGCTGAGTTTTCTATTGCTTTTCGTTCTCTGGCCACAAAGACAGGCTGGCCAGAGGCTCCTCTGATGACAGTATTTAGCCATGCCCTGACGGAAGAGATATATGACGTACTGGTTACGTTAAAACCCTGCTCGACTTTAGACTCCTTAGTTTGTACTGCTGTGCGAATTGACAAACGCATACGCGAACGCAGCCGGGAGAGATTAAATAAAGCTCCGCTGGCTGACAATGGGGACAAAATTGCTAGTGGCGAATGTGCATCACCTATTTCACCCATAAGAGATTCTACTCTGGTGGAGCCCATGCAAATTGATGGTTCGTTTGACCGGCAGCCTGAAATACCTATTAGCAGAGGAATAATCTGCATTAATTGTAATAAGCCGGGCCATATCCGTCCACATTGTCGTAAACTTCGGGGAGACAGAGAGACCCCTCTAGCTTTTCAGGGGGCGCTAGAAGAGCAGAACCAATTTCCCTTCCGAACATTAATCCTCGTAGAACTTACTGGTGGGAGTAAAAGATTTATTATTGAAGCGTTCGTAGACTCAGGCGCAGTTGATTGTTTAATGGATTGTAAGTGGGCTAGGAGGCACTCCGTCCCTACTGTTGCATTGTTGTACCCGCTGGGAACGGGAGTTATAACCGAAGTTTCTGAACCATTAAAAATGTTCATCTCTTTTGGTGGCCACTCCGAGGAGGTTCGATTTTTGATTATCAAGTCTCCCACTTTCCCTGTAATTTTGGGTCATTCATGGTTGCGGGAACATGATCCTTGTATCAGCTGGGGGAGACAAATAAATCCTATCGTCCATTGGGGTCCCAAGTGTAGCACTCATTGTGGAACTAATGATAATGGTCCTTTCAGACGTGAGGCCATGGGGGAGGCTAACGCCGAGAGCAAGTCTGAGGAGGTTATCGCTCCGTACCCTCCTAGACTGGAAAAAGGGGCAGAGGAGGGGTTGGAACGAGATCCTAAATTGGACTGGCGAGATCCAGAGGATGATTACTTTTTGGGGGACTTCAGCGATTCTGAATCAGTCATGGATTCATTAGATTCTGAGGGGTCGGGGCGGATGGACCCGGACAAGGTGGCTGCGGTCATGAATTGTCCTGCACCGCAGAGTGTTAAAGAGGTACAACGATTTCTGGGCTTTGCGAACTCTTATGGGAGGTTTATTCGAAATTTTAGTGTGGTTGCTGCCCCAATTATTGCGCTCACTAAAAGGAATGCCTCCTCAGCGTTTTTTTGGTCTCCTGCAGCGGATGCCGCTTTTCAGGAATTAAAGAAACGTTTTAGCTCGAAGCCTATTTTGGTTTTGCCCGATCCCTCCCTCCCATTTGTTGTGGAGGTAGATGCTTCGGAGTTGGGCGTGGGTGCTATTCTGTCCCAGCGCCCTCGTTGGGATAATAAGCTCCACCCATGTGCGTACTTCTCCCGGTCTTTGTCCGCCGCTGAACGTAATTATAGTATTGGTGACCGGGATTTATTAGATGGGGCCAGGAACTGCTTGGGGCGGTCAAGCTGGCGCTCGAGGAGTGGCGCCACTGGTTGAAGAGAGCTGGGCACCCTTTTGTGGTTTGGACCGACCACAAAAACCCCCAATATATTCAGCCGACTAAACGGCATAATTCCCGGCAGCCGCAATGGTCATTGTTTTTTAACCGTTTTGATTTTACGCTCACGTACCACTGGCGCTCGAGGAGTGGCGCCACTGGTTGAAGGGAGCTGGGCACCCTTCTGTGGTTTGGACCGACCACAAAAACCCCCAATATATTCAGCAGACTTAACGGCATAATTCCCGGCAGCCGCAATGGTCATTGTTTTTTAACTGTTTTGATTTTACGCTCACGTACCGCTCGGGCTCTAAAAATATTAGGCCTGACACTCTGTCAGGAATGTACGATCGCACGGATAGCAATCCCACCCAAGATCCTGTTGTTCCTTCTGCCCAAATCGTGGCCCCTGTTCGGTGGGAGGTTGGGGCGGTGGTTCGTGAGGCGTTGAAGTCTGGTCCCGGTCCTGGGGGTGAGCCTCCTGGTTGTTTGTTGGTCCCGCATGGAGCTGGGCCACAGGTTCTCCAGTGGGGACACTCTTCCCACTTGGCGGGAAGCCCGGGGGCCCATCGTACCAAGCAGTTCCTGGCCCCGTTTTATCGGGTTGGGCAGAGAGTTTGGCTGTCCACCCAGGACCTCCTGTTGAAGGTAGAATCCCGAGAACTGGCGCCCCGTTATATCGGCTCGTTCAGGATTGTACGAAGGATCAATCCGGTTACGGACCAGTTGAAGCTCCCAAGATCTTTGCGCATACATCTGGCGTTCTATGTCTCGCGGATTAAGCCGGTTAGCACTAGCGTCCTGGTGCCTGCCGACACGCCACCGCGCATGGTGGAGGGCGGGCCGGTTTATACCATGCGCCGCATTCTGGCCGAGAGGTGCGTCGGTCGCGGGGTCCAGTTCTTGATTGATTGGGAGGGATATGGTCCCGAGGAGTGGTGCTGGGTCCCTTCTCGGGATATTCTGGATCGTATTTCTGATTTTCGTGCGCGGGGTTCCTTGGGGACTTCTGGAGCTGTGCCTTAGAGGGGGGGGTCCTTTCATGGTTTGGGAGCCTTGTAGGCTTCTTTTGTTACTCTCGGCTAGCTAATTAATAATAAAATAAAATGAAACTAAAATTCAAAAAAGTCTATTAAAACTGATTAAAACAACTAATCAGTGGCATCTGTAGCTCCAGAAAGTGGTGAGGTAAGGATGGAGCAGAACTGGATCAGGACCGGATCAGGACAGCAGCAGCCAGCGCTCATGGTGAGGGACAGGGCTCGGATGGTCCATGCACTTGATGTTCTGGAGGGAAAAGGTCACCCGAAAAAGGCACAGAAAAAGGGGGGTGAGGCTCTGAACAAAACTACTGCATATTAATAACAATTCTGTCCTGTGTCAGGTACTGAGTAACAATTCTGGTGCAACTAGTCTAGAAACAGTTAATACCCCTCCATCCACTTACGGCAGCACAGAGGCCCTGAGCTACACCAGGCTGCAAGATGACAGTTTTTCTGAATACGAGTCATCACACGTACCATGTGGACCACACATACATTTACCTCACTGTTTGAAACTTTGGCTGTGTTTAATATGAACATTCTTCATTGTGACGCTACATATTAGACACAAAATACAGAAAAACATAATTAGGTCCCTTTAAAGCTATAGTTGGTAATGTTGAAGAGCTGGCAAGATTTGAAAGTGGCACCTCCTCTAAGCAACATCCCCTCCTGTCTGTGCTCCGTCCAAAGCCACGCCCCCACAAACCTGACCGCGCATCTGACAGTTGGACTCAGCAGGGCATAGGAGAGCCGACTCTGCCATTTCCACACATTTTGGACATTAACCAAACTACCTCATGTCTCATTCACCAGTTAGTAAACTATATTATTACGTACGCCCGACAAGGCGGCGTGGGTATACAGTTTAGCACTGTCTGTCTGTGTGTGTGTGTGTGTGTGTGTGTGCGCGTGTGAAGCTTCAGTTTGGTCACTGAAGCTAGGGTGACCAAACTTTGTGGGGTAGATGATCCTAGGGTACCTGTCCAAATTTGCATTTTGAGATCCAAAGGTCAAGGCTCAAGGTCAAGAAGAGGCGAGGGTTAGCATCTCTCACTCACATAAAGTGCAAATCCACCTCCCTTCTTGAGTGAGTTTAGCCATGTTTCACTGAAGTAAAAAAATGCTACACTCGCGGTATTCCCTCTAGGTCTTCACCAGCGCCGCGTGCTCATCCGTCTTGTTCCCCAAAGACCTCACGTTTCCCATTATAATCGCCGGGACTGCAGGCTTCTGTCTTCTCCTTTTCTCCTTCTGCTTGACTCCAGATCTGCAACCCCGGCGTCTCCTCCATAACTCCTGCGGGATCATGGGTCTGTCTCCAGAACAGCACAGGCTTACACAGGGCAATCAACTGATCACGCGTGTAAATAATGCACCTGCTCCAATCAGCAAAGTTCTCAGTTACGAAAAAGTTTCCTTCTTCTTCTTTTTTGGAGTTTTATGGCGATTTCAATGCTTAAGGTGTGTTACCGACAAGCACTGGCTGAATATTTCCGGCAACGGTGAAACGTGATGAGCGTGCACGCGGGGAGGAGGGAGGGACAGAGGGTGGCATGGGCAACAGAAGGCATCTGATTGATTCTTTCCATTCGGACCGAATGGCAGGGATTTGTCAGAGTTTTTACAGTCCAGCAGCCAACACAGAGGTCTGATTCTTTTCTTTCCTTTTTCTGAATACATAAAGTATTGACTATTCTCAGGATAGATGGACCAGTTTCATCCAGTATAACAAAAAGTGTTTCTGAACAGGATTACCAACTATACCTTTAAGTGTCAAGACACATTATTCTTTGCTTTATATTTTTTCCTCCCGTGCCAGTTTCCCTCTCTCAGTTCCTCTGAATGAATGACACCAGAGTGATAATAACCTGTGAACTGAGATAGTAAAAATTCTGCATATCAAGGGCATGATTAAACTGGCAAGGAAGTGTACTGAGGCAGAATACCTGCAACCAAGAACTGCTGGTTTTACAAAACTGATTTGTCCGAGCAAGTTGCACCGCCTCTGTGGCTCTGTAGTTTGTATGATCTGGATGTCTTTGGCGTGGATTGCATTTTGAAATTGTGGACATTCATAAATAAAAGCAAGTCTCTGTCGTGCCTGTAGGTGTATTGATGAGTCTCATGAGTAAATCTGCGGTGAGGTGTACATAGGTTAGTAGAGGCCAGGTTTGAATACCCAGTAGAATACTTTTCCTGACGCTGCAACTTTTGTGTTGTGTTAGGTGAAACTCTAACTCCCTAACTCGTGGTAATTTCATTTGCATTAACGTTCAAAGTCTGTTTTACCGAGGTAACTTTATAGTGTTTCAAATTGAGGTGCCTGCATGGCGTTATGGCCCAAATTTGTTTTTACATTTACAACATCCACAACAGCAAGGGATGACAGACACAATTTTAAAACTTAAACACATTTAATTAATATAGACAACTAACAACTAACTAATCTACTGACTAATCTAATGACCAAAATTGATTAACAAGAAAAACAGAGGCCATCTAGTGGCCTCTATTCACATTACACCTCCATTCCAAAAGGCAAAAATTTTTCTGTTCAATACAAAATGGCTGAGTGGACACTTGTCTATATATACATGTAATACAATATTCGAATTAACGCGTGATATATATACATACTCAACCACGGGATTAGCAACAGCAATTACATTGTCAGTACCCTTTACATGCTTAATTTCCAAGTCAAACTCCTGTAAAATCAAACTCCAATTCAACAATCTCCGATTCTTGTTTTTCATCTTACTCAAAAACATAAACGGATTGTGGTCAGTGTACACAATCATTGGCTTTTGCCCTGTACAAACATAAACATCAAAGTGTTGTAAAGATAGAAGCAGAGCCAACAACACTTTCTCTATTGTGGAATAGTTCCTTTGGTGGCGATCGAACTTCCTGGAGAAGTATGCCACGGGATGCTCAATGTCATCAGAGTCACTTCTCTGTAGGAGCACAGATCCACAAGCTTGGTCGCTAGCATCGACCGCGATGGAGAACGGTTTGTTGAAGTCAGGAGATTTGAGCACGGGGAAGTGACACAGCAGAGACTTCAGGCAATTGAAGGCTCTCTGGCATGCATGATCCCACGTGAACTTTACGCCCTTCTTCAGTTGGTTAGTGAGACTGAGAGCAATCTCAGCAAAGTTCTTGCAGAACTTGCGGTCGTAACCGATCATTCCAGGGAAGCGGCGCAAAGCTTTTTTGTTGTCAGGAACTGGAAAGTCCATGATGGCTTGGACTTTAGCATTTATGGGTGCCACCTTACCCTGGCCTATGACGTAGCCAAGATAGGTGACAGTAGCACAACCAAAGTCACTCTTGCTCAGGTTAACAGTCAGGTTGGCCTGGGTCAGGCGCTGGAACAACATCTCTACATCTTTTAGATGCTCTTCCCAGGAGTCACTCCATGTGATCAGGTCATCGATGTATGCACCCATGTGTGGCAATCCGGCGATTGTAGACTGTATCATTCTTTGGAACGTGGCTGGGCCATTTTTCATGCCAAAGGGTAGGACCTCATACTGGTACAACCCACATGGTGTGGCAAAAGCAGAGATGCTCTTGGCCCTCTCAGTTAAAGGCACACACCAATAACCTTTCAATAAATCAATCTTGGTCAGAAACTTTGCTTGCCCTACTCTATCAATACAATCATAAATCCTAGGTATTGGAAACACATCAGTTCTAGTTACAGCATTGACAGAATATTGCGATAATCTGAACAGAATCTAGTACCTCCATCAGGTTTTGGAACCAGCACACAGGGTGAACTCCAGTCTGAGTTGGAGGGTCTGATAATGTCATGTTCTAACATGTACTCAACCTCTTTCTCAGCAATCTTTCTCTTTTCAGGATTCATCTGGTACGGATGCTGTTATATTGGTTTGGCATCACCAACATCTACATCATGAGAGGCTATAGAAACTCTCTTTGGAACATCAGGAAACGGATCTTGATATTTCTTGATCAACCTCTCAAACTGATCTCTCTGTGAGAGTTCTAAGTGCTGGAGTTTTACATCAAGATTTTGCAACACTTCAGAATTTGACAATTTACAGGAAAGAACTTCAGCTTTAATTCTAGGTTCATCATCTTGAAACTCCCCCTCATCTTCACACGTTTCGACCATAGGAGAATCTGAAGTGACAGCTGCAACCCTAGCATTTCTGTCATGATAAGACTTCAGCATGTTAATGTGACACAATTGTTTTGGTTTTCTCCTATCTGGAGTCTTCACAATGTAATTGAGATCATTGAGTTTTGTCAGAATTTCATAAGGACCATGAAATCTAGCCTGGAATGGATTGGACTGCAAGGGAAACAACACAAGAACCTTATCTCCTGGTTTAAACTCACGGCTTCTAGCCTAATGATCATACCAAGTTTTCATTTTTCCCTGACTTGATTTCAAGTTCTCTTTGGCTAGGTCACAAGCTGCACGCAGTCTTTGGAACTTGCGAACATATTCTAACAGACTGATATGCGGTTCTTTCTCTTGCCATTGTTCACTCAACAGTAGCAAAGGTCCTCTCACTTCATGGCCAAACACTAGCTCAAACTGAATGAATCCAGTAGACTCCTGCACTGCTTCTCTAGCTGCAAACAACAGCAAATGAGCACCTTCATCCCAGTCTTTCTCATGGTCATAACAATTATTCCTCATCATTGTCTTGAGAGTGGAATGAAACTGCTCTAAGGCACCCTGTCTTTCTGGATGATAGGCACTAGAAAGAATCTGCTTTGCACCTAGTTCATACACAACCTGCTAAAACAATCCGGAAGTGAAATTGCTACCTTGGTCTGACTGAATTTCCCTGGGAAGGCCAAACAACGCGAAGAACTTTATCAAAACCTTTGAGATTGCAGTTGCCTTGATGTTACGTAGAGGTATGGCTTCAGGGAATCTGGTAGATGCACACATGATTGTCAACAAGTACTGATTTCCAGATCTAGTCTTGGGTAATGGATCAACACAATCAACAATGACCTTAGAGAACGGCTCCCCAAATTCTGGAATAGGCTGCAATGGAGCTACAGGTGGGTCTAACTACCTGACAAGTGTGACAGGTTTTGCAAAAGTTGGAAACATCTTTCCGAAGCCCAGGCTAAAAGAGGTGTTTCATGATCTTATCAACAGTCTTATTAACACCAAGATGACCTCCTAAAGGTCTTTGAGCCATTGTTAAGATCTCATTCCTGTAGACCTTCGGAACAACAATTTGCCTGACCACTGCCCAAGCTGTATTGGCAGGGATATCAGGAGGGCGCCACTTCCGCATCAACACACCATCCTTGAGATAATACCCAACTGGAACTGCGTCTATTTCTTTATCAGGAAGGGCTCTCCTCTTTAGTACACAAATTTCAGGATCATTAGTTGCTCCTCAATCAACCGCTTTCTGGACAGAGACAAGTCTCCAGACACATCAGAATCACCAGACCCATCTGGCTGAACAAAGAACTGATAAAAGTATCTGATAAGTCCTCAAACGGAGAAATCATAGTAGGCCGAACAGAGTCATGAGGCGAACCACCTGAGTCATGACTATTCAAAGTGCTGGACGGCACCACATTATCTTCTTCTTGAGCCTTCTTAGCCATAGCACGCGTCACTGCACAAGAAGGATACAGAGATGGGTCCTCATCCCCATCTTCAGTGCTCGGCTGTGAAGTAAGATGAACAGGGGGAACTACATTGCACCCAGCCAGGTCATTGCCTAGCAACAGAGAAACACCCTTTAGAGGTAGACTTGACATAAGTCCCACCTTTACCTGTCCTGTAACTAAATCTGACTTCAAGAATACAGAGCGCAGCGGTACAGATACAGTCCTCCCTTCAATACCTTGTACAAGTATGAAATCCCCTGAAGCGGTCTCATCACGTAACTCCAAGGAGTCCATCCACAGAAGTGACTGAGAAGCTCCGGTATCCCTTAGGATATATATGAGGACAGGAGTAGTATGCTCATTCAAAGCCACAAATCCCTCTGACACTATAGAAGAAATTCCTCCCTCACAAAGTCAGCAGTATCAGGCTTTTTAGCTCCACAAGAAGCAGGCAATTTAGCAGATCGGTTATCTACTACAGGGGTTTCTAACCTTTTTTTCACAAAGGCATTTGGTTTGGCATCCTTTTCTTTTTCTTTCTTAGCTGTAAGGAACCAACAGTTAGTTGTAACATGACCAGATTTCTTGCAATAACTTCAAACTAGACCACTTTTGTCACTGTCATCTTTCACACTCTGATCAGACCTGTTACTGGATTTCTGAGCACCATCACCAGATTTGTCTTTGGGTGAGGAATCTTCGGTATCACCGTAACCTTTTTTCTGAAATTGGAACCATCTATTGTTGCTGCTAGACTGAAATTTGGACTTATGTGTGAGAACATATTCATCTGCAAATTTGGCAGCTGATTGCAAATTCAGTGCTTGCTTCTCATTAAGGTCGGTCTTAATATCATCCTTAACACAGTTCTTCAATTCTTCAACTAACACCCTCTCTTTTAGTGAGTTGAAATCATCCTTGACCTCCATAGAAGTACACCAGCGCTCAAAGCAAACCTTCTTCTCATTAGCAAATTCCACATAAGTCTGATTTTCAGATTTCTTCAGAACTCTGAATTTCCGTCAGTAAGCCTCTGGAACCAACTCATAAGCTTTCAAAATAACCTTTTTGACAACCTCATAATCAGAGGAATCATCTGTAGACAAAGCCGAATAGGCTTGTTGAGCTTTACCCTTGAGGACAGTTTCAACATCAAAGGCCAGTGTTCCTTTAGCCACTGGCAACTCTTTGCTACTTTTTCAAAACACTGGAAATAGTTGTCTACGTCCTTTTCCAAAAATGGAGGCACCAGTTTTACCTCCTGACTGGCACAAAATTTATTTTTAGTTTCAATTTTAATTTTAGTAGCTCCATTCTGAGTCTTTCTTCTCTATCGAATTTCTCTAATTCAAAATCTCTCTGTCTTGCTAATTCTTCTAACTCAAATTCTCTTTGTTTTTCTTTTTCCTCCCTTTCTTTTTTCTCTTCTCTTGCTAATTTTTCTAACTCAAACTGTCTTTGCTTTTCTTTTTCCTCCCTTTCTTTTTTCTCTTCTCTTGCTAATTTTCTCAAACTGCCTTTGAAAGGGAGGAAAAAGAAAAAATAATCTCTAGCATTTTTAATTTAAGTTCCATTTCTATATTTGGATTTTCCACTGGAAATTGTTCCAGATCTCCTAGTGCAAACACATTTTCATCAATGTAATATTCAACAATCTCTCTAGCCAGTCTTGCTTTTCGCATGGCTGGTTTTACCTCTGTCAGCTCCAAATGTCTGCATATTTCCAACAGTTCTGTCTTTTTAAAAGACTTCAAAACCCCTACGGTTGGTGATGCCAAGAAATCATCCATTGCCGTTGATCTTATATATATATATATATATAAGGAAAATTCAAAAAAACAATTTTACAAATTGAAATGTTAGATTTTCAATAAATGACTCACACAATGTTCTATCCTGGACTTGAGCCCCCAATTTGTTATGGCCCCAATTTGTTATTACATTTACAACATCCAAAACAGCAAGGGATGACAGACACAATTTTAAAACTTAAACACATTTAATTAACATAGACAACTAACAACTAACTAATCTACTGACTAATTTAATGACCAAGATTGATTAACAAGAAAAACAGAAATATTTACAGTCCCTTTTGGTTGGGTTCCTTGGTGATGTCCTGGGTGAGGAAAATGCTCTAACACGGGCAAAAATCCACTATAAGCGTCACAGGTCTTAAACAAAATGACAGGTCTGGTCACATGTATCCTTCTCCTTGCAATTTCTCCTACTACTTTACTGTCTCAGTTTTACTCCTTATATACTCTTTTGCAGACCCCTCCCACCTTTCAGGCTTTTTTAAAATTTTTCTCTGGGACTTGTCCCAGACATGCCTAAAACATGCCCAAACCTATCTCCAGTCTGGGCTTAACAAAAAAAGGTAGATACTCTATTCACATTACAATGGGCAAGGATGCTTTTGGGCAAAAATAGGGACTGTAGCTCCTGACATGATAAAAAGGCCATTATTCTGTGCGACAAAAAAGTAGAATAAATAAATTCAATATTGCACCAAGATCAAAGTAAAGCCCCTCCCAGTGTCTGTCAGGTCAAGAGCTCCTGGACTGGCTTTATTTACCAGGATTTAGTTGTATTAAATTTTTTCATTGGGCTTCTGCTCGATACTGAGCATTTGTGCTTGCCCGGCAGACTATCAGTGAATTTGCATGCAGTGTTCTGAAGTCAGATGGTGAGATGCTGGATAAGTTAATTACAGTTATGTGTGATGTTCGCTACGTGCATGAACGCCTCTTACATTTGATGTTTTCTGGTGGAAATTGAAGCTGCTTTCATCATCATTCGCTATCACGGCAGCAGCTCTTTCAGGTGATGCTTTTAGTGTGATTCATGTAATTTACGGGTCATCTCTTTAGTGACATTAATCATCACTGGAACTCTTTATTTTACCATTCATGTGGATTATGAAAAATGCATTAATTATAATGAAAGCTGTGATATAATACTGGGTTACTTAAGCAGATGGAAGAGTATTATTTATCATTTATGATGATGTAGAGGCCTGGATAGGGATGGCTTTGTGTAGGGTAGTGCCAAAGCGTGAATCTTTTATGGCGTCGCTAACCTTGATTGGTCTAATATGCAAAGTCCAGGTCAGAATAATGATCGATTACTGCTGAATTGGCACATTTTGCTTCAGTCATCTGCCATATTTCAAAATCCTCATGAGTGAGTCAGTGAGATACAATCTTTCATACTGAGGTGGCAAGTTTGGAATACTGAAGATAAGATGAACGATTACCTTAAACCCCAGACCTAGTCCGAACTTTGTTTATGGGAGCTGATGCTATCAGTGATGGACAAGTATTCTGCCCTCATGTCGTTTTAGTTTTTGGAGCATAAGTGACTAGGATATTTTTTATTTTTCTTCCAGCATCTGACCAATATTCATCAATAACCAGCGATGCCATTAGCAATTTCAGGCCTTATGACTGGAAATTGATTTGCCCATTCCCCACCCATATATATATGTATATACATATACTTAGCTCCATTAAAAACGCACGGGTGAGGTATTTACTGTATTTGTGGCAATCATGAGATGAGGGGTCCGAGATGATTGAGGGTGAGTGCAAGTATTGTTTGACGCCGTCTATGTGAGCAACACGTGTGCACACGGGCCCGACGGAAAACCCAATTTTTGCCCATTTACGCATGGCTGCCCGTACCATGGTCAGTCAGCGACAGTCCCTGTTTTCCTTTCTCAGGCAGAAACAGGGAAATAAAGTGCCAAAAAATGACACAGAGGCAGGTGCCCACAGTCTGAAGTTAAAAGTTCCTACTCCTGTGAATGGGCAAAAAATGGGTTTTCTGTAGGGGCCGTGTGCATGCATGTTTTGCTCACGTAGACGGCGTCAAACGGTACTTGCGCTCACCCTCAATGGTCTCGGACCCCTCATCTCATGATCAGTCTGGGTTGCTGTCCAGAATCTGTCACATACAGGCTATAACCAGATGTGGCGCTCTTGAGCTACCATCGTCACTCGTGGTTGCCCTGAGCGGGGTCCGTCAGTGACAGCGCCTGTGTTCCGTTCACCGATAGACAGCCGACTAATTTTTGAACGGTAACAGAGCAAATGACGCAGCACGTCTCGGCAGCAGAGACCTGCGCGTAACATGCCAAAGGCTCTTTTTCTCTCTCCTGTGTTACAACCGTCCCATTTTCTTGATGCAGTAGCATTTTTCATTTACTTTGTTGGCTTTATGTAGGCTATTGACCACACCAAAAAGAACAAGTCAAGTGTCACGATACGAATCACAAACAGCTAAATGTTTGTTATTACTGAAGTGCTTTGCGTGTGCACGTGGTGCGTCAGGATTACAATACACGCGCTTTTCTTTATTTCCTCTCACACCTCACTAGAAAAGCTACAAAAATCAATCTATTCTTCAATTTGAGGCAAATACAGTACATGCCTCACACGTACGTTTTTAATGGAGCAAAGTGTACAGTTGCAATCAAAATTATTCAACCCCCGTTGGAAATTAGGTTTACATGCTAAATTTACAAACTCTCAGCTATTTACAATAAACAAATCAAACAAGAACAATTGAAATGGCTCAACACAACAAATATTACTAGTGGCTTCTCCAAATTCAACACAAAATGCCACTTTTAATGACTACTGCAGGCTCAAAAATTACTCAACCCCTTCATGACAGGCATCTTACTTAGTAGACAACCCTTTTGCCACCATGACCTGCTGAAAATTTGATGCATAGACAGATGTCAGCTTTTGGCAGCATTCCCAAAGAATCTTAGCCCAGTCCTCATGGACAATGGCCTCCAGTTCACTAATATTCTAGGGTTTGCATGCTGCTACTGTCTTCTTCAAATCCTACCAGACATTTTTTACGGGGCCCAAGTGAGGCAACTATGATGGGCACTCTAGAATCTTCCCAGACTTCTTCTGAAACCAAGCCTCGGTAAATGTTGAGGTATGCTTAGGATCATTGTCCTGTTGGAAGGTCCAATGATGCCGAAGCGTCAGCTTCCATACAGACGGAATGACATTTTCTCCTTGGATATCCTGGTACTTGACTGAATCCATCTTGCCATCCACACTTTGCAGGTTTCCAGTGCCAGAGGAGGCAAGGCAGCCTCAGAGCATAAAAAAGCCCCCACAATTCTTCACTGTAGACAGGGTGTACTTTTCAGCATATGCTTCTTTACTCCTCCTGCAGACAAAATACTGATTAATAAGCCCAAAATATTCCAGTTTTGTTTCATCACTAAAGAACAATATCCCCAAACATCAGCTGCTTATTTATATGGTTTTGAGCATATTGGAGCTTGTGCTTTTGGATCAGTTGTAGTGTGTCTTGGAGACCTTCAACGTTTAGTATGTACCCTACTGTGCAAACTGAAACCTCAGTGCCTCCTGCCTCCCAGTCTTGCTGCAGGTCTCCTGCAGTCACTCGAGGGTTTTTGACCAGCCGTCTCCTCAGGAATCTGGTGACAGCCATTGATAGCTTCCTCTTTCTGCCACCAGAGATGTATAGTAACGAAGTACAACCACTTAAGTACTGTACTTAAGTAGTGAAATGCAGTATCTGTACTTTTTTGGAATATTATTTTTTTCGCCTACTTCCACTTTTACTGCGCTACATTTCTTTCAAGAATTTAATACTTTTACTCCGATACATTTTTCATGTGCAGATTTGTTACTTGTTACTCTTATAAAAATGTTAGGAAGCATACCAAACCCATAGCCTATCAATGCCAGAGCAATAGATGGCTCTGTCACCAGGTTTGATGAAGCCGTCTCATCATTGGACGAGTCAGCGATCAAGCACTATATAACAAGACCGCATGCTCCCATCGGCCTTTTTACTCAAGTCAGTTTTTTTTTAGCACTTGTACTTCTACTCCACTCCTCTACTCCAGTACTTTATACATCTCTGTCTGCCACATCCTGGTACTGTAGCCACTCTTCCTTTAACTCTGAACTTGTGAACTATGCTTCCAACTGTATCTCTATGAAAACTCAGACACATTCAGATACATTTTTGTATCCTTTTCCTTGTTTGTGCCAGGCAATTAGCTTTTTGGACCATTCTTTTTACAGCCATATTTCTAATATGTAATCAAATGTCATTGTCAACAAACCCCTAGCGAGTGCAAGTATTTGATGTGTTCTATCTCAAGCAAACCTGATGCAACTAATTAAGCTCTTGATTAGCTGCATTAGGTGTGCTTGAGACAACACCTGATTGAAAATATGCTCTTATGACAGATCCTATTCAGGGGGTTGAATAATTTTGTGGCTGCAGCAGTCATTAAAAATGGCATTTTGTGTTAAATTTGGCTACAGGTATATTGGCTACATTGACTTCTTCACATAGTCGTGATAAAGGCTAATTACTTGAGTGGAATGAGCTGGGCACGGATAACCTGCAAGGAAGCATCAACTTTGAATTTTAAATGAAACTAACTCACAAAACTGTCTCAGTGTGCCAGTTTTTCAGTTCATTTCAAAAATTCTACACTATGGTAGCCAAGCCAGTTTAAAAAAATGAAGACTTGATGTAAGTTCTAATAGGCTATGGAGTCAGGCCTGCTACCAGAGGAGCAGCTTCTACCTGAGTCCACATGACTGTCATCTGACTAAGCTGCCTGATTGCATGGCTGGTAATATGCTACTCTACTTAAGCTCGCCTCAGGAAGCTGCTCCTCTGTGCACTCGCTCAACAGACCTCCCCCACCCCACCCCCAACGATCTATTGTATTCATTAACCCGGCTCTCTTTGTCTAAATGTTCGTTCTATAGCAATTTCTCTTTCGTGAGGTCATTGCTGCTGTTGGCTTTGTTCCTTGGAGGGGGATTACTTGCAGCTCCCTGCCTTCGGTTCCTCGTTCGGACCGGCAGGGATCTCTCATAAAAGAGCCATGTTGCCAAACTCAATGTATGATTGTATGCCTGTATGTTGCAATAAAAATTGTCTTTTTTGAAGAAGTGGTCCTATCAGAAATATTCAGTTAATCAGAAATCCCAAACTCAAAGCCTAAACTTCAGGGACTATTGTAGGCTATGTACAGTATCATCTTGTAGATAGTGTAGATAGTAGATACTTCCTCCCATTTGACTGTATATGTGTATGGGGGGGTTACATAACATGAATGGCGAGTACAGACCTTTCAGCCGAACTATGCTCGCCAGTTTCTTTATAGTATTGTGAATATATCCCTTCAGATACTCAATGACTCAATGGTATCTAGCTTTAAGTCAAGCCTGCTCTTGAAAACCCCCAAGGTCTCTGCCTCAACAATATGGTCAGACAAGCTGTTCCACATTGAAATTACTCTTTGGGTTAAGAAATATTTCCAAATATCAGAGCTAAATTTACCTTTGGTCAACTTCCATTTGTGACCCCGAGTTCTGCTCACAACACTTGGTTGAAGGAATCCTACATAATTCACTTTGTTAATCCCTTTAACATATTTAAAGACCTCAATCAAATCACCCCTGAGTCTCCTTTTCCTGAAACTAAAGACATTGAGGATCTTCAGCCTCTTCTCGTAGCTTTCATCATTTATACCTGGAATAAGCTTAGTAGCTCTTCTCTGAACTTTCTCTAGAGCCTCTATATCTTTCTTAAAGTATGGTCCCCAGAACTGTACACAATACTCCAGATGTGGTCTAACGAATGTGTTGTACAAAAGAAGTATCACCTCCTTAGATTTGTACTCAATACTTTTGGCAATGTATCCCAGCATCCGATTGGCTTTTTTATCTGCTACGGCACAATGGCTAGAGCCTGTGAGGGTTTGGTCAACAATCACTCCCAGATCTTTCTCGTGTGCAGCACATTCCAGTTTTAAACCTCCCATGAAGTAATCCCGTCCATTGTTTTTATTACCTACATGTACAACTTTACATTTTGCAAGATTAAATTTCATTTGCCACATTTCTGCCTAATTCTGGATTCTATCTAAATGATCCTGAATCACTTTAGTGGACCTTAAACTATTTCCTAAACCCCCAATTTAGTATCATCAGCAAATTTAACCAATCTGCTCTCAAAATTACTATAAAGGTCATTAACGTAGTTGAAGAACAGCAAGGGCCCCAACACCGATCCCTGGGGGACGCCACTCCCCACCATACCTAGCTCAGATGAGATACCACTGACCACCACTCTTTGTGTTCTGTCCTGTAACCAGTTTTGAATCCACCCCAGAATACCTCCTGTTACTCCAATGGAGCTCATTTTAAAAATTAGTCTCTTATGCGGCACTGTATCGAATGCTTTCTGAAAATCCAAGTATATGATGTCATAAGCCTGGCTCTGGTCATAAGTCTTGGTGGCCACTTCAAAAAATTCCAGGAGGTTTGTCAGGAATGACCTTCCCTTACGAAAACCATGTTGGCTATTCCTTTAAGATACTGTTACGTTCAAGAAATAATTCCAGCTCATCTTTTATGATAGATTCCAATAATTTGCACGCAATGTAAGTTAAACTGACTGGTCTGTAATTTCCTAGCTCGGTACGGTCCCCTTTCTTATATATTAGTTTTATATTGCCCTGTTTCCAATCATTTGGTATTTCTCCAGTTTCTAAAGACTGTCTGAAGATGGCGGATAGCGGCTTCCCTGAGCGCTCTAGGATATAAGCCATCATGACCCGCCGCCTCATCTGCCTTTAGTTTATGCAACTTGTCTAATACTTGTCTCAATTTCCGCTAAATAATCTTGAGCATTTGACATGCTCTCTGGCCAAATAAAGACCCCCTCTGAGGTAAAATTCTCAACAAAGTAACTGTTTAAGGCATCCGCAATATGCATGTTATCATATAGCAGCAATCCGTTTTTATTCTTTATGCACTTAACCTGCTCTTTAACTTTCCTTTTTCTGCTACAGTACTGAAGGAAGCGCTTAGGGTTAGTTTTTGCCCCCTCTGCAATTTGTCTTTCATACAGTCTTTTAGCATTCCTCAGCTCTTTTTTGACCATAGCCCACATTTTACAGTAGTCAGCCTTAGTGTTCTCATTATTATCCTTTATGTACATCTTATGTACATCAAGATTCCTCTATTCCCTCAAAATCCAACGAATACTTTTGGTCATACACTGATGATTCTGCTTTTTCAGCTTACTTTTGGACACCTTTGGAATGAATCTGCATTGTGATTCAAGTAAAACTCCCTCAAATCTTACCCACATCTCATTTACGGACTCACAGTCCAGGAGTGTCTCCCATTTTATTTCCCTTAGATAAGAGCGCAACCTGACAAAGTTTGCTCGACTAAAATTGAAAATTTTTGTTTTTGAATACATCTTTTTAACTTCCCATGAAACATCAAAATTAACAGCAGAGTGATCACTTGTCCCAAGTGGCTCCAGTACCTCAACATTGCTAATTCTATCTGGGTCATTACAGAGCACTAAGTCTAAAATTTCCTTCTCTCTTGTAGGTTTATTGACATACTGCACAAAGAAAATATCATTTATAACATCTCGAAATTCTTCCTCCCCCCTACCCTGTCCTTTCACCATATCCCAATTGATACCAGGATAAATTGAGTCTCCCATAATAATAATCCCTCCACCTCTACACTCTCAGAAATAGGGGTACAGCAGGAGTCCATTTCTGTTCCCCAAGGTATTATGTACTCGTTAGGACTAATTATAGGACCTCAAGGTATCTGTGTGAACCTTTTTTAGGGTCTAAAAGGTACTTTTTTTGTCTCAATACTCATCAAAACCCACTTCTAAGGTACAACAGCAGTACTTTTGAGGGTACTGCCCCAGTGACGAGCCTTAGTTATCACTGGGGCAGTACCCTCAAAGGTACTGCTTTTGTACCTTAAAAGTGGGTTTTTATGTGGGAAATCTCATTTATGTCTTGGTTATTTTGAAGGAGAGTTAAAGAGAACAACTCAAAAAAAAAAAACCTCCAAGCAGTGGGATGCAGAATTATGTTTTTGGGGAGACTTTTATTTGGTTTTTTGCCTGTGATTACCGTAGAAATATATTTTTTTAACTGTTCTCTTTAATTCTCCTTCAAAATAACCAAGACATAATGGAGATCAGGGGCATACAATTTTGAGATCACCTCTGTTTATCCCACTTCTCAAGTATTGCTCAAATGGTTATCTCAAATCAACTTCCTCTGTATCAGTGATGTCTTGTTTCTTTTTAGCTTATCTATTGCTCCTAAGGGACCTTTAGGAGAAGTAACTCAGAAACAAATGATCACAGAACGATACAAATATGAGAAGCTCAAATTCATCTCAAGAGACGAGATTGAGAAACAGATGAGCAAGACACTTTTCCTATGGGTTGCCTGTTTTACCTTTTTTATATACTCTGGCCTTCGTGCATGGGATTTTGTACTGGTAGCATCCAATTTTGTGAATCATATAATCCTGTAAAAAATGCAGGGTCTCTGGCTCTCTATGTCATGGAATGGCCCAGAAATGAATGAACACTGTCTTGGCCATAAATCTTGGCTCATTGGGTGAGGGACGCTGAAGTCAAGAATGATTGGACAGAAAAGGGCTTGCGACTAGGCCTGAACTCACTCTAAAACTCCATCATGGAGAAACTCAGCATGTCAACATGTGAGAAATACTGTACTTTATTCATGTTTCAATGGAACCAGTGATTTTGAACAATTCTTCCTCGCAGTGCCTTCCAAATTGAATCATATTCTTGCGCCTGTCAACTGCCCACTTCACCTCAGCCCACATGTTTTCGATTGGACTTGAGGTTTGGTGACTAAAAGCCATTCGACAGCACTGATTTTACTCCAGACTCCAGATCCAATTCTGCTTGGATTTTGAGGTGTGTTTTGGGTCTTGCTGGAAAGATCATACATTCAAGTCACAGTAGCTCGGAAGAGGCAACCAAATTGTCTGCCAGAATTTTTGATACTTGATGGAATTTATCAAGCCTTAAATCTTAACCAGTTCCTCTGGTTCGCTAATACTGCCCCAGAACATCCAACATCATATTTCACCATGGGCATGAGGTGCCTTTCACCATACGTGTCTTCATGATCTTCATCTTTGTCTGCTTTTGGGTTCCCCCTTCCACCCTCGTTGAAAAAGTAAATAAACAAAGCTGAGGATGAAACCTCTGAGAGATGTGTTTGCTGGCCTCAGGGAGCTCCTATATTTGTCTCTGATTGGCAGGTCTGACATATGTAAAAAGTTCTGGAATCCCGAGGTGAAAGAGATAGGAAGGAAAGGAGGGGGGGAGAAAGAGGGGAGAGGGTGGGGGCAGAGGAGAAAGAAAGAGTGAGGGAAACAGGGGCAGGGAGAGAGAAAGTGAGGAAGAGAGAGGGGGAGAGCAAGAGAGGTAGGGAGAGAGGGTGAGTGGAGGAGAGCGAGGGGTGGCTGGAGATTTTCCTCTAGTTTTACGTGTCATATTGCTGATCAAAAGGATCCAACGTGCTTCACACAAAATTTATCATCAATGGTAATTAGGGTTGCTGTCAGACAGTCATTCAAAGAGCAGCTACGAAATGGAGACTTAAGTAAGATGTGCCGTGTGTCGGCTGATAAATAATTAGCAGCTGAAGAGGAAAAAATTGTGGAACAGAAAAAAAATCTTATCACACAGAACAGGGAGATAAGCATGTGAATGGCTAAATAACAAATGATGGGGGCAAAAAAATGTTTATTGGCTGATGAATGCTTCATTCTGTGAAAAATGCCCCTGAGTGATTTTAATTGGTTTTTTGGGAATTAAAAATTGATTGCCTATACAAGACACTCAGCCTGAATAGCTTGAGGAAATGTATAGCCAGCCGAGTTGGGAATGTGTCAAAAGTAATTTGTTTAACAATATTTATGTGATTGTAAAACTACTGGCCCAAGGGGCAGGAATGTATCTAGTCCCA
The DNA here is from genome assembly GCA_029721435.1 of Gymnothorax reevesii. Taxonomy (NCBI): domain Eukaryota; kingdom Metazoa; phylum Chordata; class Actinopteri; order Anguilliformes; family Muraenidae; genus Gymnothorax; species Gymnothorax reevesii. The sequence goes on along the minus strand of CM056587.1, from coordinate 42,781,734 downwards.
GAATGTATCTTGAAATGTTGTATTTATAAAAATTGTGTGGTTTGTCTGTCTTATTTGGGGCTTCGAACCTCAGATTATCAGTGTTGTGATTTACATCTACATAGAAGGTAGTTGCTCCCTGATGCTCCCATAAGACTGCATTTGGTCCCTCTAGAACAAGCTGCTCTTCACCAGCTCAACACTGATCATGGACCGCGAGGGATCGAGGGAACGCTGGGCCGAGCACTTCAGTAACTTGCTAAATAGGCCTTCCTCAGTGAACCAGGCCCCTCAACAGCTAATCCATGGATTGCTGGACTTGCCACCATCCATGGAGGAAATGAAGAAAGCCATCTTATAGACTAACTGTTGTGATGCGATCAGGAACCAGATGCGAGAACCAGGAAATGCAGTAGAGCTAGTTTTATTGGTAGGGGGGGGGGGGGTGACCCCCGCAGGGCGAAAAACAGTACAAAGTCCACAATCCAAAAGTCGAAATCCAGTTGGGCAAAAATAGTATCAAAAACCAGGGCAGCAATCACAGTAATCGTAGTCGGACAGAAATGGGTCTAGTACACAGGAATAGTACTATCAGAGAAGCAAGCCAGAATCCACAGGACGTAATCCGAATCGTTACCAGGGCAGCAAACAGAGATCTCGTAGTCGGGCAGAAAAATGGTCAAAACACACAGATGCAACAATAATCCAAAATCACAAAGGCAAAAATCGAAAGTCGGGCAATCCAGTCAGAAAGATAAACACTAAGAGATCAAGGCGAGAAAAGTGGCACGAGAAAAACTAGGGAGAACGATCTGACAAGAAAGTGTGCCAAACAGACATCTTATATACACACCCGGGGTAAACACATGACCAGGGAGAACAGGTGCAATCAGTGGGAACAATGATCAGGGAGAGACACATGAGGAATAAACTAATTACATGAATTAGGCTGTAGCCAAAACACAGACAGGGATCACAAGACAAACCTAAGTACAAAACAACAGCTCCGGTTAAGGAGTGCTAAAGTGCCAAGATAAAAGAAAAAGGAAAGCACAAAGTATAAGTGGAAATCCACAGAAACTTGCAGCAGAGATAATTAGGGATAGGCAAGGAGGCGGAGATTAGAATTGAGCGACTGCTGAGAGGTAGTTAGTCAATTAGTATGTGCAGCTTTACAATCCTGAGTGCATGTTAGAAAGTTAGTAAAAATATACAAGATTAGTGTGGTTAGTAATTAGCAAAAACAATAAACTGTTAGTATGTGTTAGTAAGACAGTAAAAGAGAGAGGAAGGAAGAACACGAGATAATGAAAGAAGATTGAAACCCAGAAACCAATAAATCACCCGAATGAGTGCACACAAGACAAGGGACCGTGAGCAAAGATACACACATGACAAGACAGGGGAGACAAAGTGCAAAGCATAGAAATGAAAACATGGCATGGAAACTAAATAACTAAGACATGAAAAATAATAACACAATGAAATCCAAATTACCAAAACACAATAAATAATCCTAAGAATGGTCAGAGGGCAGGCAGCGGACACTAAACACAGAAATCCTAAACATGGCTGAGCCAGGCACAGAACTTAAACATGACAGCAGAATGCACAGATCACAACACTAACATAAGTTGAATGTCAGGAGAGGATGGAATCCCTGCTGAAATTTAGCAGGCAGCTGGCCCTAATTCCTTACAGGCTTTCCATGACATTCTGCTCAGCATCTGAGAAGAGGAGTCAATGCCAGATGAATTCCCTGATGTCCTCATCATCATCCTGTTCAAGAACAAAGGAGGCGATTCGGACTATGGCAACCATAGAGGTATCTCACTTCTTTTCATGGCCGGGAAGATATTTGCACGGGTTCTGCTAAACAGACTGATCTCTGTTGCAGAATAAACCCTTCCTTAAGCTTGGTGTGGCTTTAGGTCAGGGAGGAGCACTGTGGATATAATCTTTGTTGTAATGCAGCTTCAGAAGAAATGCATCTGGCAAAACATTCCACTCTATGTAGTCTTCATTGATTTCACTGAGGCATTTGACAGTCAACAGGAAGGTGCTTTAAACATTGCTAGACCGGATAGGATGTCCAGCAAAATTTGTGAAGATCATCATACTCTTTCACAAATGCATAACTGGCTAATTTTTCTCTGGTGGTGAGGCTAGTATACCCTTTAAGATCAGCAATGGCGTGAAGCAGGGCAGTGTACTTGCTCTAGTCCTGTTGAACATCTTCTTTACATTCCTGCTGTCTCATACTATCAAAAACCTGGAGAAAGGCATCTACATCTGCTACTGCCTTGTTGGTTCACAATTAGACCTCTGCCCTCTTAATGTAATGACAAAGTGCCTGTTTGATCTTATAACTGAAGCCCTCTTTGCAGAGGACTTCTCCCTCATGGCTCACAGCGAACAAGACTTGCAGCTGATGATTGACTGATTCTCAGAATCCTCCAAGCTCTTTGGACTAACCATCAGCCTTAGCAAGACCAAGGTGCTCCCCAACCTGCCTCGAACTCCCAGCCTGAGGCTCCAGCTATTACCATTGATGGCACTAAGCTAGTGAACGCTGAGGGCTTTATGTACTTGGGGAGCACCATCTTACATGATGGGTCACTTGACTCTGAGATGCAGGCCAGCCTAAGCAAAGTGAGCCAGACGTTCAGGAGGCTTAGAAACCAAATATAACATCTGCATATCTTATGAAAATGAAAGTCTACAAAGCTGTTGTTTTCCCATCTCTTCTCCACAGACGTGAGGCTTAAACATTGTACTGTAGGCATATTTAAAAACTTGAGCTCTTCTACATGCAAGCTCTCCATTATGTCCTTGGAATCAGAATCTAAGGGTTCTACACGTCGCTGATTGTAGCAGCACTGAAGCAAATCTGACATGGCTCAGATATGATGGATGGGGCATGTCACCCACATAGGTGAACACCGCAGACATCTGCTGTATGGCAAGCTAGTACTTGGCAAAAGAAACTAAGGACGCCCCAGGGAACCATATAATGACTTGTCGAAGCCAATCTCCAGTGGTGTAACATCAAGTCAAAGCAGCTAGAGGAGTGTGCTGAAGATCACTCATCTTAGTGACCAACAGTCCATTCAGCCCTCAGCAACTTTGAGGAGGCCCCATGCCAATGACTTATCACTGCGAGAGAACAGCGACACACAGCATCGCAGACAGTGATCCTGAAAACTTACTTCCATTCCCCCTAATGTGCAAAATTCTGAGCCTCCCATCTGGGACTGCACAGCCACCTAGGAAAGCACAGACGATTTGCAGAAACATCACGTCATCTTCGAAGTGAAGGACAACCATCGTAAGGTAGTTCCTGTCATACCCCGATATGTATAACGGCTGTCATAGCTAGTGTTGTTTACATAGAATCACTGGCCCTCATTTATCAAACTTGCATACACCAAAAAAATGGGTGTACGCCAAATCTCCCGCAAGAATCGACATTTATCAATCTGAACGTGAGCGAAAGGTCCGCAAAAATCTAACGCCAGCTCTGACCAGGTGTATGCAAATCTGAAAACAGCGAACAACATGCAGGAACGAGTGCAGCTGTCAAAATGAGTAATAAACCATATGCAGCGATGCGGACGTCATGCTATTGTTGTTCTTATTAGTAAAATAAATAAATAGACTAGATAAATGAATGAATAAATATATGAATAAAAGCAGGTTGTTTCCAAATATAAGTGTAATTAATTTCTCTACACAGGTGTCACTATTTATTTAATACATTTTTTTAAATAAATAGATACATTGCACCTGTGTTGCGAAATTAGTTACTCTTATTTGGAAACAACCTGCTTGTCAGGCCAGACGACTGACAATTACTATCAATTTGATTAAGCGCAATGCGCAGCTTGGTAGATATGCAGTGTATGTCAGATGCTTATCCAGTCAGATATATACTGGACAACAAAAGTTAGCCTAATTAAAGGCAGACTTGAAAATAAGTTTGTGCGTAATTATTTTAGAAAATCAAATTTATTACAAGCACGCGCACATTTACAGTCGTTTCATTAAACTTTTCTTCATTTTGCGGTCCCTTGTTAGAGGAATAAGCTTCTGTCCGAAGTGAGAGGAACTTTCGGTACAGAGATCTCATCTGGGAAAGTGACGAGTTGCTGCTGGTTTTCTGTGGCACCCAATAAAATGTCATGGAGTAACACTGATAAAAGTACAATGAAGAGTGATCTCTGCAGACGGTATTTTACCAATTACCCTCATGGTGCTCCGATCGAGGCAGGGGGTACTCATCCATGTCCCCAACGGCGCGTATTCCAACGATTGAGGCGGAGCCTATCAGTGCTGTGACAGCTGAAGGTTCGAGTCTAGTTGGCCTCCACCGGGCCGTGCGCTGTTGGAACCCGTTTTTTGGAGGTAAAATCAGACCATTTTTTTTTACCTACATGTAAAGCATTTGGATTGTCAATTATGTAGGTAATATAACTGTAAGAGGTCAGAGGAACACCAGGTGCAGGATCCAGAAGTGTTTATTAAAACACAAAACACTAAGGGAGAAAATGGCAGACACGCCAGAAACAAAACACTGTGCACTAGCACTGAACAATGGGAGAACTGACGTACACTGCCAAAGGCAGGGGGAAACAGAAATACACTCTACAAGAGAGGATAAACTAAGAAAACAAAAACTGAACCTAACTGTACTGACGGATACACTGGGAGACTTATACACAGGGCAGACAAGACTAAAGCGCAGCAAACAGAAAGACTAGGGAACCACACACGGGAGACACTCAGAATGCACGAGGAGCTGAGACTTCACCATCCAGTACAATACGGAGGATCCGTCTGACAATCGCGTCCAAAGCTCCCACATATATGATCATGAGAGGAGGCGGGGACTCGGAATGCAATAACAGACTGAAACAGAAACACATGGGATTAATAAAGAATTACATGAGAACCGGGTTAACACTAATGACTCGAGACAAGACGCTGAGACGAGCAATCAAGCTAGACGGTTTAGATTAAGGCAATCTAAACGTGACAAGGAAAAAGCACCACAAGAGAAGCGAAGGGAAGCATAGTTTTAGATGTAGTAAATCAGATACAGCCCAGATCGAAATACAAAAGCCAGAAACGCACACGCTCGCTAAATGAGTTACTACGAGACAAATTATTTACAATCACCCTTAAATAAGTGCTGTTAGTACGTGTTAGTAATGTCCTATCAGAGAGCGCATTCACTCAGAGTTTCGCGTGACCCAGAATTAAACACAGCTGGAAGCAATGAATGAAATACCCAAGCCAAACCGAAAGTTGAAACGTGATTGGACGACGAGACGCAGGCATGCTGAAGGCAGTCACGCGACACCACTGGAGACAGATTGGGAGCAGATTGTCAGACTGCTGGACTCAAGGCTGGAAAATAAGAAACAAAAGTAAATGACAAGCACAAATGAGCACGGGACAACACACGAAAGGGCAGAATCATAACAATGACATGAAATATCGTGGATCTATAAATTGAATTTATTAAGGCCCATGTTATTCGCACTTTTACGTGTGGCCAATGCTAAATTTTTTTCTTGACCACACTTGTAAGTGCGCAAGTTGATGACCGCTTAGAAAGGACCGTTTAAAATAAGGTTGGCCAAGAAAAAAATTTAGCTTTGGACACGCTGAAAATAACTGTGGGCAATGGAGAAATGTGCGTCATGGCCACAATAATAAGTGCGTCTAACAGGAATTTTGGTCATTTAAGTGCGTCCAAGCACAAAAATTAAGTGCGAATAGTGACTTCGATTCTTTAATGAATTAAATAAAACATCTGCTGCACTCCGGTTTTCCACCCCAACAGTGTTTACAACTGCAGCAGCAATAGTTTTCCAAACTGCAGCTCCTGGGCTCCCTTTACGCCACTCTTAAGACTTCCAAATGAAATTATTTTGTTTTTCTCCATCTATCGTCGGCCTGCTGATAAAACCTTGTATCTTCAAAGTGATGAACTTTACAGGAGAGCAAAAAAAAAGTCTTTTTTTTTTTTATTTGCATGTAAGAAGTTGAGCTGTGTTCGGGTAGGATGACTATTTTTCCTCCAAGAATGTATCCAATCAATGAAATTTTGTATTTTGCAATGTATATCCTATTATCGTGGACATACGAGTTTTTGTTTCTCATCAAAATGTAGATACAAGGTTTATCAGCAGGCCGACGATATTTCCTCCTCAGTTAAGTTCTTTCTTCTTTGCCGTCTTTCCAGAGTCCCTGTCGTAAAGTGGACAGGACTATGCCTCCCGGTGCATGAATTTATAGGGGCGTATCATGTAAATTACGATGGTTTCTGCCGCCAGATTTATCAATGCCATGGCAGTTCCACACCGAAATCTGCGACGTACACACTTTTAGTAAATCAGACGTGACACCTGGTGAACGATGATATTTACACCAGAATCTACACCAGATCCTACGCAAGTTTGAAAAATGAGGGCCACTGTGATGCGAAATATTTTCTGAGGCTGCCCCTCTTGGTTAAGGTTGGAGCAGGAATTCCTCATCTTAGATTTGAACCCACGACTCACAGTTCAGCTATCTAAGTGCTATGCTTCATCCCCCCCCCCCAAAGACAATCACAGAGGTTCCTGTGTTCCTGCACATTCACTCTATAAAACTATGAATGGTTCTTGATTTGTTTATTAATGGAACTGCATGGCTTTGCAGAAACACTTTGATATGGAAAAATACGTACCTTATCATTAAAGGCACTTTATAGAGAGACAATATTCTTAGTGTTGCTCAATATTACCTCATTGCATTGCGAGGAAATGACTCAAATGGGTTTCATTTCTCCGCATACTGTGGCTCATTAGTGCTGCTCTCACGCAAACATATCGGCAGTGTTCTGAACTAATGCGCTTTTATATTTTCAGGCCGCTTGGTGTGTGAAAATAGGATGCTGAAGGTCACAGAGGCGTTTGAACACGGCAAGTGGGTCGGCGGCAAAATTATTTATCGCGGCTTTGTGGCGCAGATTTTTCCATTGATGTGCGTGACTGAGAAACGTCTTCAAGGGGCCGCTAGATAGCGGCTTCTGTAGTGACACTCAAATGTGCTGTCTTCTCATCCACTACCCGACCGCATTGCCTGTCTGCTTTTTAATTCCTTTTTCATGCGCTCCTTTGCGCAGATAGTGCAGGCTCGGAGAGGCAAATGGTTTTTTGGTTTGTTTGTTTTTTGTATTCCAAACAATTTTAATGCAGTTTCCTATTTCTTATCTGTAATGATTTCTTGCAACACAAATGATCACATGACTCTGAAAACACAGACTAGCTGCTGCTGTACGAATTAAAAACCCAATGAGTGTCTTTGTAACATGATTTTTCCGCATGAAGGACTGCTAGACTTTTTGAATTGTGGGTTTTTTTGTCACTGCCGTATGTTTCATTCTCCCATTGAGTGTAAACTGTGAACACTGCCTGCCTGTGCGTAGTTTGAGTCCAGTGCTGATTGTGTTTATTTGTGTAGATGGCAGGTTTGAGGATACTGTAGCTGAATTATCTGGGGGGTGATGGACAGCACTGTTGAGCTTGTAGTTTGCTTTAACAAGAGCAAAAGATGGGCAGGGAGTGTACAGGTAATACCATACCTGTCATGGTATTATCCACAGAGCAAGGCAGCAAACCTCATTTGCACGGGTTTCAGCACCAGAGAAGAGAGTGCTGTGAGTGAGTGTAAGTGAGAGTGAGTTAAGCCCGTATTCAGAAACGACACTCACACTCACCCTCCACTCATCATATAGTGAGTACGATTGAAATGTAACTGGAGTGTGAGAGAGAGAGAGATCGACCGACCACTATTTGAGAGAGCGGTCCCACTCCTCGCCAATTGCTATTCATAAACGCCACTCGAGCATAACTGACAGTAGTGGGCACTGGGTACCACAGGTGGTGCGTTATCTGCTGCAAAGGGACGTTCAATCCTCACCCTTCCGTGCTGAATGACCTAAACCTGTCGCAGTTTACTTTTCTTGATTTGAAAGTTTCTCAGACAAATTGGTAAAACGACAATCAAAATTATTTTTGATAGCGTTGCTATACATTGCTTCGCGAAATTGAGGCGTTTCTTTCGCACATAAATGACGATGTAAATATCAGCATGTCTTCATAAATTCTGCGGTAGAGTGGCTCGCGAAAGGCGCAGGACAGCCTGCGAGGCTCACGATGCAACAAGCTGTGAAACGTGCCGGACATTTCCCTCTACATCAGGGGTGTCAAACTGACCAGTAAACGGGCTAAGAGGCTGCAGGTCTTCAATCCTACCAAGCAGAAGCACACCTGAAAGCACTGATTTAATCAGCTGATCTAGGCCTGCACAACTGATTAGTTGCATCAGGTGCGCTTCTGCATTGTTGGAGTGAAAACCTGCAGCCTCTTGGCCCGTTTACGGATCAGTTTGACACCCCTGCTCTACATTCAGCGATTAAGAATGTAGAAAAGAATGGAGTCTCGTGCCTTACAGCTACATGAGCCTTGCAGACCAATTCACACGGGCCCACGGGCCAGCTGAGCGCAACATTTTCCAACCCATCAGTACAGAAAAGCACAACAAATCCGAATGCGTGAGAGTTGACGGATGTGCGTCATTAATGAAAACTGGCCACATCTGATAATGCTGAGGGTTTTCGGAGTTTCTGCAATGGTAATTTAAATGAATTGAAAACAGGGCAATAATTACAGTGAGTGTGACAGTTCCGGATCACGACAGTTCCGGATCACTCCAATTTTTTTTTGTCCCTAGTAATCGTAAAATTTCATGGATTTTTATACCTGATATGTCATTTTGAGGCTACAACACTGCTTTTGGTTGTTTAGTAAATTTCATCGCGCTGCCTAAACTGGAAGCGAAGCTACGCTCCCCGGAACGAGCATCGGTATCGCAGCACTGACGAGCAACTGCTTAGCTAAAAAGGTGACTTTTTCCACGTCGCCTTTTGCAAAGTTAACTAAACATGACAGTTTAATTTTTTATATTCCAAAGGTTGCAAGTATACCCCAACTACAAATGACCAAAAAACTGTTTAAGTAGCTTCAACAGTTTTAAAGAATTCTTCAATTTTGTTGACTGCCTGCTTTGTCTAGTTCCGGATCACTCCAAGAAAGGGGTCGTCTCAAACCGTGTTCTGGGGATAATTGTTTTTCGGCTCAAATAACTAAATACTTGGTCTTGTAAAAGTAAAAAACGAGTTTTCAACAGTGAATGAAAGTATTTATTTATTAGATATCGTTTTTTTACCATTGAAATTTACAGTAAAATTTGGTATTGGGCTGTACAGTAATATATTGTAATAAGAATGTCTGGATACTGCAAATAACTTTTAAATGCAGTATTAAATTAAATTTTTTTTAAACGTTCATTACGAAATGCAGAAATAAATATTTAAATGAGATGACCTATTAAGCTGCCCTTTTCAATTTTATTTTATTTGGAAAGGGGGGTCATCGCTTACACTTAGCCTATGCAGTTACATGACACATTATTACTACCAGGGGCGTAGATTTAATTGGGAGTTGGTGGGGACTTTGACACGGCCTTTATGACAATGCTCTTGGTCTCTGGGTACCTACCAAGATGGCCGCGCCTTTGTCGGCTGCAAGTCGCTTGGCTCAGGTGTTGTTTGTTCTGTCCCTGTTTTTGTCTCACTGTCTGAGCATCGGCAATTTGGCTATTTCGTATGACTTCCATACTTTGCTTAACATCGGCACCTCAGTGAAAAATCCGTTGTCTCAAAGATCTGAACAGTGGAATATGCACCGTACTCTGCGCTGTCAAATCCCGGATATAATCTGGGCTCCTTGCCCCAACTGCAGGACTACCCGGACCCGGCAGGCAAGAAGAAGGGGGAAACGAGCAGGAGTTGCGGTAAGGCTGCGTCGGTTCACCCGATGTCGTCCCTCTCCATCGCTTCTCACTACCTGTCGTAGTGTGAGGCCGTCATGCCTCCGGCCTATCCTCCCTACTTCATCGTCACAACTGCCTGCCTTTGCCTTTGCCTTTGCAAAGCGCCGCCGGACACGCACCAGTGTGGCTTCAGTGGCTGGGTGTCTACGTTCTCTTCCGCAGGCCTCCTTGTTCGGCAGAACTGGATCAGACTATGTATCCCTTGGGCTATTAAATGCCTGCTCTATTGCAAATAAATCGCACATATTGAATGACTATTTTGTATTCAAGGACCTTGATTTCATGCTTATTTAGTAACTTTTTAGCTTCCATTGTTCAGTTTGAAAGAGTCCTGTTGGTAGGCGATTTTAATATTCATGTCAATGATATTACGAACTCCTTCGCTGTCAGCTTTTTAAATATGACTGAATCCTTTAATCTGACCCAGCATATATCATGTCCTACTCACATTAAAGGTAACACTTTAGATCTGGTATTTACATTGTGTTTAAATATCAGGACTGTCTGCACGGAAGACCTACCTGTTACAGATTACAAATGTATTTTATTCAGTCTGTCTTTCGATCCTGACTTTGCACCAGTGAAGCGTGTAAAACAATCGCGCATCTTAAATAGTATTTCGGCAGAGAAATTTTCCGCTGCTTTTAACTGCGATGCATGTATGGGCCTAATGTAATTTACATCTCATGGTGACATAGATAACCTGGTTCAGTCTTTTAACTCACAATGCTCAGTGATTCTTAATGATATTGCCCCCATGGTCACCCGTAACATTTCACCTGTAAACTCCTCTCCATGGATTACTGACGATATCCGCAGTCTCAGGCGAAAATGCCGTAAAATAGAGCGTTTGTGGAAATCCACAAATCTACAAGTCCACTGGCTATATTTCGAAGAGCTGTTGGGTGATCTCAATGCCATGATAAAGGATGCCAGAGCTTCATATTTTGCAGATTTAGTTATTTCCAGCAAGCAAAATCCCAAGGTCCTGTTTCAGACCATAAATAGTATGGTTAGCCCACCTGTCCCCTCAGTCCCTGTTTCCTCTCATGAGGACTGTAATAAATTCTTGTCATTCTTTGTGGACAAAGTTTCTGACGTGAGAGCCAACATCAAAAACCCCACCATCCCCTCCTCTTTTACTACTCCCATTTGCCCGGCCCGGCGAGCCTCCTTGAGTAGCTTCCATTGTATCTCCCCTAAACAACTCACTGAGGTGGTTAACTCATTGAAATCCTCCTCCAGTCCCCTGGACATTCTACCAACCCCTCTGCTAAAGGAGGTTATTGACTCTGTCAGCCCTAGTTTAGTTTCTATCGTCAACACTTCACTTGAGCTAGGTTATGTTCCGTCATCCTTTAAAATGGCTACGGTAAACCCCTTACTTAAAAAAATCTATGCTGGACCCATTCCTACTAAGTAATTACAGGCCTATTTCAAAATTGCCTTTCTTGTCCAAAGTTCTTGAGAAAGTAGTGGCAAACCAACTCACATCTTTCCTCATGAACCATAACATCTTAGACAAATTCCAATCTGGTTTTAGGCAGAAGCACTCCACAGAGACTGCTCTTCTTCGAGTATCAAATGACATCATGATGGCTTCAGATACAGGTCGGTGCTCCATTCTGGTGCTTTTAGATCTTAGTGCAACATTCGACACTGTTGACCATCGCATCATGCTGGACAGGCTGACGGAGTGGGTGGGTGTATCTGGGAGTGCCCTGAGTTGGTTTGCATCCTATCTCACTGAGAGAAGTTTCTCGGTGGCTGTCGGTCCTTTTACTTCTGACCCCTCTCCTCTTACGTGTAGCCTGCCTCAGGGTTCTGTTCTGGCTCCGATCCTGTTTTGTCTGTATATGCTCCCCCTAGGCCTCCTTATCAGCAATTTTAAGGAAATATCATATCATTGCTACGCAGACGATATCCAATTATATCTGTCATTTAAACCAGATAAGATCGAAAAAATCAACATTTTACATGAATGTCTGTCCACTATCGAAAACTGGATGGCCTGTAATTCCCTGCAACTCAATGCAAGCAAAACAGAAGTTCTCGTAGTAGCCGCTGATTCTGTCGTGACCAAGGTTGTTAATCACATGAAGGCTTTAAGTGGTAACGTTAGATCCAGCCTAAGAAATCTCGGTGTCATTTTTGACCAATCCATGCACTTAGATAAGCACATATCTTCACTGACCCGTACCTGTTTTTTCCACCTCAGAAACATAGCCAAACTCAGATCTATTGTATCTCATTCAGAACTGGACTTAGTTGTCCATGCCTTCATATCATCCAGGCTGGACTACTGTAACTCACTTTTCACCTGCCTCAGCAAATCATCCCTGGATCGTCTTCAACTTGTTCAAAATGCTGCAGCTAGGCTGTTAACCCGGTCGCAGAAATACTGTCATATCACACCTATCCTGTTCTCGCTACACTGGCTCCCCGTGGCTTTCAGAATCCAATACAAGGTTCTGTTGCTCTCTTATAAGGCTTTGCATGGCGAGGCGCCAGCTTATATCTGTGACCTCCTCCAGATGTATGTCTGCAGTCGGTCACTAAGGTCCTCCAATCAGGGCCTCCTGGTCATTCCTCGTACGAAGCTGAAAACTAAAGGAGATAGTGCCTTCCAAACAGTGGCCCCAAAACTGTGGAACGCACTCCCCTTGCACTTGCGAGCCTCTCATTCTGTGGACATCTTTAAGAGTCGGCTAAAGACTCATCTTTTCAGACAAGCCTTTGAATAAGCAAATCTCTTGTCTGTTGCACAGTGTTTGTTTATTGTTATATTGATAACTGTGTTGTTTCTTATTGTTTTTATTGTTTTATATGTTTTATCTCTGTTTTTACCACTGTGAAGCACTTTGTGTTTTCAAGCTGTGAAAGGTGCTAGACAAATAAAGATTTACTTACTTACTTAATTACAATTAGTCCTGGCCAGTTCTCAATTATTTTCCTTCATCGACGCGTTTTCAAATGAACGTAATTGGCAACTGAAGACACGGTTCCTCTCTATATGCAATTTAGCTCAACTCTTTAAGTGTTGATGCAACCCTGAACTTTTTGCAGTCCATAATGAACAGGTGCTGCTTGTTCTCTTCGATCAAGTAAGACGGCAATCGGTCATCGGTATGCGTATTTGCTGTGTTTAAATCAACGTTATTCGAAATTGCTTTCCTGTCGACTCACAGGCAAGCAGTAAATTAATTTTCTGAACTTAATTTACCCCACCGTATCATCGCTGGATGCTGTTAGATCGCATATAGGGGTCTATTCTCCCACGCGCTTAAGTCGAAAAAAGCGCGTAGCTACGCGCTTTTCAGCCTACGCGTATTCTCCCCTCGACTTAAGTCTGTGCATTACGCGCCTTGAAGGCACTTACGCGCTTGGGGCGGAGCAAGGCCAAAATCGGGGCGTTTCCGGGCGTTTCTCATGCAAATAACACTTACGCATATTCTCCCCCTGGCTTACGCGCTTTTTCTGTTAAGCGCTTTTGAGGGCTGTATTAAGGTCAAGCGCCAACATTAGGCGAAATTGAATATTGCGTTTGATGTCGGTTATAGGCCGAATTTTAACAATACTTTTATTTTATTTAACATGGTAAAGGTTGAGACATTTAATATTCGATTGTTCTTCCTTATTTCTAAACTACATTTCACAAAGCCATGATAATTTATCAAACGAAATCATCACATGATATTACGCATCAGCCTCTTCTCCAATCAGCTAAATTACAAACGCAAAACTATTAATTAATACGAGTATACAGAAGACCATCATTCTACCATGCCCTCAAAATCTAAAGCCAAAATGCCAGTCCTGCATTTGCTTGCACTCTTGCGTGATTGGGAAAGAGTAAGAGGAGCGCGCCGAGCTCGAAGACGAACGCGCATATATCGGCTTCGTTTGGACATCCTGGGACAAACAAACATCGAGTGCATCCAGCGCTTTCGCCTGGGCCGTGCATGAGGCAATCATCTATCTTTGCAGACTTCTGGATGAACAGCTATCCAGCCGCAGCAATTATCAACAAAACATATCAGTAGTCATCAACGTCAGAACTGCGCTGTCGCTCCTGGCATCTGGGTCGTTCCAGAGAGCGGCTGGTGATGTCATACACATATCACAGGCGTCTGTGTCAAGGTGTCTAACGCAGTTCGTTGGCGCTTCAAGTTCTTCTTCATGCTCTTTCACTGCAGAAAGAGTAGATGACATCCCCTCCTCCTGTGCAGTGAAATGCACAGGGGATGATGGTCGCCCACTGTTGCGTGTACAGTTCTCCAGAGAACCTGGCTTTTACAGCGCCCCGCAGATCTCTCCATTTATGCTTTAAATCGGGGATACTGCGCTTACATCTCACCACCGAAGCCACATACAGAACTATTCGCAGCTTAATTCCTCAGATTAGCCTTCATTGCTTGCTTGCCATACAACACCAACATCTGTGAAATTTGGTTTTCGGCTTTGGCTCGACGTCGCCATCATTGTCTTTCAATGCGACTGCCCTATATGTTCGTGATAATCTAAAAATTTGTGATATTCTCACGAGTGAGGGGATTGATTTTCTAATTGAGAATTTCTGAATTAACTAACTCGAGTCCTAGTAATTTTTTACCATTGGTAATACTGTGTAATTTAATGTGTGAATAAAGATATTACTAAATAGGCTACTCTAGATTGAGCCCTACCCTGGCAAATACCAGAGCACTATCCATTTCTTAATCAATTTTAGCCTTTAAAGAATAGCCAACATGGAAAGGATCGTTATCAGTAAATGGGATAATTGATTATAATAAAGTATTAGTGTCAAGTTCAAGTGAATGTGTTGCTCAAATCAAATAGGATGATAGACTATGGATATGGAATTCCGTCATTACTGAGGCGGTTTCGGGGCGGGGAAGACGCGAGGAGATGACCGCGTGCGGGGTAAGAATCCTTGTTAAAGCGTTTCCATGTCCTTTAGTTGCAAACCTGTCTTTGATTGTCTTTGTGTGACTAGAATGTTCCCTTTGTCTTCTTCCCTGTCTTCCACGGAACAAACAGGCTGGTGTAGGAGGGGCACATTTTCAATGATCTGATTGCGCTGATTGAGAAGCGCTAAATTCTTTATTTATTATTTCATAATCGCGGCAATTTGTTTGTATGCATAGCTTTAATGCCATGGTGGCTAGAGTAAGAAATAACAAGTGTTTGTCACTAATATATCCCCCGCTGCCGCAATTTTATGTGTCCGTACGGACGGAGCCCAATGCTATATCCCCCGCTTCGCGCTAATCGCGTGGCGGGGGATAAATAAAGAGATGTCTTGTGATTGGTACGGCCTACTTCTACAGCGGCATATAAAACCTCGTATCTTCACAATGACAAACTTCACAGGAAAATAAAAAATAAATATAAAATAAAATAATAATTTAAATTATAATAATATAAATTGATAAATATAGTTTAAAATAAAAATGTTTAATTTTGCATGTAAATATAGTGGACATAGGCCTACGAGTTTTCGTTTCTTATCAGTCTGGAGATACGAGGTTTTATCAGCAGGCTGACGATATTCAAATTTAAAGTCTGGTTTGCGTTTTCTATGGACCACAAATGCGTTTTCATGGTTAATCAGAAAATCCTTTTTCCATGTTTTCCTGATAGCCATAATCAATGAGCTTTGTACAGAGTCTTCCTCTCTTTTGTATCAGTCACACCTCTTTCATAAGGCCGCCTACATTCTGAAGTTAAGCGCTGTGGGCGTGATCGAAGCGAGTAGGGGAGTAGGAACCGTGTCTTCAGTTTCCAATTACGATAATTTGAAAACGCGTCGATTAAGGAAAATAATTGAGAACTGGCCAGGACTAATTGTCATAAAGGCCGTGTCAAAGTCCCCACCAACTCCCAGTTAAATCTACGCCCCTGATTACTACCATAGACCATTGTCATTTACATTATTTGAAATTTTATATTATCATCAATATGCACTGTATCAATGCAGAATTTACCTGGAAAAATCAAATTCATTCAATAACACCTTAAATGCTTACAGAACACAAATATATTTTCCAAAAAAAACATTATTTTTTTTTTTTTACTTAAATAATATTTATATTAAATATGATCTACCATATGTTCCTAATTAGGTTGTTTTCTTGGAAAGCTTCAAAGGCATGAGCTACACCACTCCATTAACCTTTGACTCGCATTCTAATACAGAACTCCTATTGATCAACGTGTTTGACTCAAGTTAGAAAGAGTAATAAACCACAGAGGTGTACTTGTAGATAAAAATTCATAATATTTCTGAGTCTTCCGACTTGCAATGCTTACAAAATAGTTGTTAGTGTTTGACACAACCCCTTGTTGACCGTATCGTGGATTTTTAATCAAGTGGTGCCTTGTTATGTCACGTGATCCGGAATACAATAAAGTGATCCGGAACTGTCATAATGACACACGACATGTTTTACGACATTTCTCTCTGAAATTGTATGTGTTTCAAGTGCTTCCTTTTGTGGTTATAACATGAAACATTACTCAATCGGAATACAACATAACAAGTTCGGTTTATTTCCTTGGAGACACGTATGCCGTCAATCTTTCGTTAGTGATCCAGAACTGTCACACTCACTGTATCAATGCTCATTCTAACTTAACAAGTAGAACTGGCGACACATGATAATCCTTTGGATTTTTGGAGTTCAAGTAAATAAAATTTTATTAAATGATTGAAAAAATGTCCCATCCAATCATTATTTTTAAGGGATGGTTTTGAGCTTCCCCTATTGCCAGTTCACCAGTAGCCACTGGTGGGTACGCAAATGCTAACCTCGAGCTCACCACAGTGGATGACAACAAAATACTGGCGCAAGTTAGTGCGGCTCAAGGGAGGTGTTCCCTGCACTCAACCTTCACTCAGAAAGAGACGCTATTTTCAGTGTGAGTGATGTCTCTGAAAGCAAATGAGTGTTAGGGCAACCTCTGACTGATTTAGTATAACCTGACACTAACTAAGTTTTAGTACGCGCTCACAGTCAATGTGAGTGTCGTTTCTGTATACGGGCCTTAGTGAGTGAGTTAGAGTGAGTGAGTGATTGAGAGTGGGTGAAGGAGTGAGTTAGTGTAAGTGAGAGTGAATGAGTGAGTGAGCATAAGTGAAGGTGAGTGAATGTAAGTGAGAGTGAGTAAGTGAGTGTAATTGAAAGTGAGTGAGTGTATGAGAGAATGAGTTAGTGTGAGAGAGTGTAAGTGACAGGTAGCAAATGTTAGAGTGAGTTTTAGTGAAAGTGAGTGAATTTGAGAATGAGTGAGCGAGTGTAAGAGTGAGTGATTTAAAGTGAGTGTGAGAGTGAGTGAGTATAAGTGAGAGTGAGTGAGTGTAAGTGAAAGAGAGCGAGTGAGTGTTAGAGAGAGTGGGAATGAGAGAGTGTGTGTTGTGTTCTGCGGTCTGTCTGGTTAGTCTATTTTAGGTTTTTATTATTTTGGTGATGTCAGTTTTTTTTTAGTCCATGTCTCAGTGTTCACATTTTATTCCTCTCCCGTGTTAGTCCAGTCCACGTTTTACCCATGTACTGTCTTTGCTTTCTCCCCGGTCGCGCCATTGTTTGTAGCAGTTTCTGTCTTAATTGATTGTGACACTGTTTCGGGTGATTTAATGGATTCTGGGTTTCAGCCTTCCTTCCTTTCTAGTTTACTCATTTCCCCTTGCTGTTGTATATTACTAACCCCTACTAACAGTTTGTTATTTTCTAGAATTTACTGTCCAAACTAACATTATATATTAGAATAACATACTTAGGAGCACCCGGGATTGTATAGCCGCACTTACTAATTGACTAATGATCTCTCAGCAGTCGCCCTGTTCTAGTCTCCGCCCCTTGCTTTTCTATTCACTGGCTTTGCTCGCAGAACCTCTGCGTTCTCATTATCTATTCTGGCTCTTATTCTGTACACTTAGAAGTGTTTTTATTCAGTTCATTTATCCTGTCTTTGGGATTGTCTTGTGATCCTTGTCCGTGTGTTAATGTTTATCTGTTTCATGTAATTAGGTTTCCCTTATGTTCCACCCCTTGTTAATTATATTAAGTTCCTGCACCTGTGTCTTCTCGTGCCCCTACCTTATATCTGTCTCCCTGAAGCAAGCCAGTTCAGATCTGACTTTACTCCCGCCCTCGCCTGCTTCACATCACTCCCTGCCCTGTGCACTTTCCCTCTGGTCCCCTCATCTCTTCTGTGTGTTCTTCAGCCATTTTCCCAGCCCAGCCTACCCTTCCTGCTGCTCTGCCCCTGGTGCCCCCCGCCTCCAGAGCCCTGTGTGTGCCACCTGTCCTGTGCCCAGTGTGTCAGTGGCTGTCATCGTCTCCAGAGCCCAGTGTGCCTGTCCCCTTCGCTGTCGCCAGTCCCCAGTGTGCCGGCCGCCTTCACCAGCTTCTGAGTCAACGTTCCTGTCGTCCTGTCTGCCCCCCTCCTGATGTTCTCCCTGACCCTTCTCCCGGCCAGCTGTGCCTTCCGAGTTAGCCATCTGCCAGCTGTGCCCACTTGTCTTGTGCCTCAGACCCTGCTTCCGAGTGTTCCCTAGCTCCCGCCTCCCAGTGTGCCCTGGCTCCTGTTTCCGAGTGTCTCCTTTCCGAGTGTTCCCTAGGTCCCCTTCCTGAGTTGTCCCGAGTCTGCCCCCTTCTGGTTCTAGTTTTTGGATTCCTTAGTTCTCCCTCCTTCAGTGCTGTTGCACGGTGTTTCAGTTGGCCTGAGTGCCCCGTTTTTTTCCCCCGTGTCTGTTCCGGTTATTTAATAAATCATTATTTTGGATCCCTGCTCCTGGTGTCTCTTCCCTTTTTGTCTCTCCCAGTTCCTAGCATTCCGAGTTCAGTTCCGAGTCTTGTTCCGAGTTTTCCAGAATTTCCGAGTAGTCCCAGTGTTTTCCCCCTTAACAGTGAGTGAGTGTTATGAGTGATCACAAGTGACTTGTGAAACCAGAACTGCTTCCTTCTTTTTATACATCTAACCAACTCACCATAACACTACTGGCAGTATTAGGACAAAATAATACAAAACCTGATTTTAAAATCCTCTACCATATAGTCTCCTGTAAGCTGCCATGTCAAAGCTGTTGCATAGCTGCAGTAATCTGTGCTGGGTAATGTGCCTGATTGAGCTGACAGTTTTGAGCCTTTATCACACAGGATTCTCAGGCTCGAATCAAAAGCTAGGGTTCAGAAAGACCTAACTCTACCCAGCTCTGCTCAAATAACCTATTGTGTATTTTAGGAGTGGGCGACATCGGTATAAACATTATACTGCAGGAAATTTGTGCCACAATATGAGTTTGGGTGTATCATCCATATCAGCAGTGAGCAAATTTTAATGTTCAAATGAAAGATTCCATGAAAAATTCTTGCATTAACATTGCTGGAGATGAAGCAGAGCACGCTGCTGTGTGGCCACTGTGACATTGGATCTGACCAGTAAATTGATTTGTCACTGGGCCCATCAAGTGAGTATCTATATTCTAATTGAGTTCTTGTATTTCCAGGGCCGGGGTGGGATCATTTTTCAGCCCGGGAATTTCATGCATAAACCGGCCCACTTTTTACGGTGGAGGCATTTGAATAAATGAAGCGTTACTGATCAACTTAATATTTTCTGTCCCTTTTTATTGGGTATTTGTTGACCACTTAACAGAATAAGCACTTCACTGAAACATTCTGTTGTATTTGTTAATTAAGTAAAAGTTAATTAAATAAAAAGTGCACAATGTAGCCTAGTGACCTATACAACATAAATCTTAGTGGGAAAGTTCAAACCACAGTCCACATTTCCAACTGGAAACTCCCTAACACAAAACTCAAAAATGTACAAGTTGAAAACAGCAGTCTTTCATATAAGCAGTGAAATCAAATGTTACAAAATATTGAATAAATAATTTGAAATAAAATATAGAGACTTTGAAATAAAAGAAAGCTATATTAGGGTTCCTTACAGACTCTCTCAGTTTTTGGGTCGGACAGCAGGCCTATGTCAGTACCTGATCAGACCATTCCTGATTCAAAGCATCAAGAGCCACATGAGAAGTGCACTTGTTTCGGGAACTTTATCGATGACTGTGTCATTGTCAATTGACATGAGTATTTCCTTCTCAGTATTCATCAACATAAAGGCCTCTAAGTGCTGTTGTGAGAGACAACTTTGCAGTCTACTTTTAACACATTTTTGAGTTGAAAAACTCCTTTTACAGGCAACCTGCCTGCTTGAAAGTGTCAAAAGAAACTTATATGCCATACCAAAGAAATCGTAAGCATCGGCAAAGAGATTGTGCGCTGAGATAATTAGATACACACAGATGGGGCAGTTTTTGCAAGAGGAACAGGTCCTGCTTTGAAGTTCAAACTCAATCTCTGTGAGTCCACCATCCTCCTCATCTGCCTCCATCTCCTCACTTCCAATCCTAACCACATAACCCTCCGGAGGGGCTTTCTTTAGCTGCTCCCACTGGGAAGCCAAGCTACAGAGCTCTGAATGCAGTGTGCTCGTGGTGGCATTTTCATTAAATTTCAGCAGACATCTGTTTACATGATCCAGTGCTAAATTGGGGAGTCCATTTTCCCTTATATCCGGAAAATTTCTACGGTCTAGACAAGCAAAATCTGCGGCAAGTTTGCACTGGCTGAAAACCGCCTGTCCATACTGCCAACAACTGTATCCAGGATAATATTGTGCACATTAACTTCAAAGGCAGCATCAGCTGAGGCTATTGGGTCATCATCTAGAAGCTCTCCTGGCATTCTTTTCTTTTTTATCTGACCCATTTCTCTGGAAGCATTATCTCTACAACTACCTCACTGTCCATTTCTTCCAGCTTGGCATTGACCCAATGCACAAACAAATCAGCCGCTCCTTTAACTACCTCAAAATCCCTGACAAGATTTTTGAGGCTATCCTCTGCTCCCCCTACCAAACGCTGCACTGTCAGAAGGTCCATGTCACGTGTCTGTAAGTATTTACATAGTGGGGATGTATGTTGAACAATGCGCAGGAAGATCTGTGCTGTGAGGATAACCTCATACTTCAAGAGTGTTTCTCTGTATGTCTTAGCCTTTGCCCTTGCTGATGGCTTCATACTCTCATCTCTTTCCACTGAAGTTAGGGTCAACAGTAGGTCAACATACAATGCATCCGTGGGATCCCCAAAATGACCAAAGACTTTTGAGAGGGCCAGATTTTTAGCCCACCACCGTTTTGCGCCTATTGGAGCTAGTCTCCTGTGACGCCTGTCCTCACTAGTCTCTTCCCACTTCTGCATGCGCTTCCATGACTCTGAGAAAGACTGCTATGTCATTCAATAATGAAAAGAGAAAAGCGCTTTCAATTTCCTTGCCAGTCGTCTCTGCCAGTACAAGATTCAGAACGTGCCCATAACACCAGATATGGATCTGGGTGGGAGACTGTTCAGAAAGAAGTGCAGAGAACCCCTGATATTGTCCCTGCATATTTGCAGCACCATCCGTAGACTTACCCACACATGTGCCAATATCCATGTTTAGCTCTTGTAAGGTCTGCTCAAAAAGCAGTGTGAAATATCTGCCAGTGGATTTTTCACTGTCCACCACAGGAATCAAACTCTCATGAATTGCATCAGTAACATATGTCAAGATGATAGCACACTGATCAGTTGAAGTAACATCTTGAGTGGTGTCAATTTGAACAGAAAACACACCTCATCTGTTATTTTGCCCTTTATCACCTTTCTGTGAACATCCACAACTTTATTGACTATGTCCTTTTACATTAGAGTCACAAGAGAGCCCCTTCCTTTTGCACCACTCTCATTATGCCTTTATCTCTCATCTATACAACGGCTAATATGCTGTTGAGGGCACAGGTCAGAAATATCAACTCTAGAAAGTTGCTGTGACAAACAGCAGTGTTTTCTAGGGTGTAAGCAGCCCCTGCTTTATCTCCTCTGTGACTAAATCCATTTTGTCTTATGACTTTTACCACATCTATTATGCGCTCCATCACCTGCCTCTTTTTTTTTTCCTGCTCAAGGCGTAAAGACATTTGGTTGCCTGCCAGAAGGCTTTTTACATCTGCCTTATTAGCCAAAAGAAAGTAAGCTTCAGCACTGTCTCTATGTATCTTACTTTTCACTTGCTCTGCAATCCGCTGGTGAACATGGCTCCATGACCTCATTCCACCCTTTGCAAATGCACTATCGGTTGTGGCAGATGCAAAGGCCAGACAGACAGAACAATAGAGTGCTTTGCTTCCCTCACTATATGACAACCACTAACGGTTGGTGCCATGCTTTCGGTGAAATACTTTGGCCAATATGGTGAGTTCTGTTGGCTGGTGTGGATGGTAGTTAAAAAAAAAACGGGCTAGATCATGCAATTGACGAGCAAAGTAATCAAACACAGCCTCCTTGTCTACACAAGCAGTTGTTGCCTGTGTCCCTGGGATCCTCTGCTGTGCTGCTGTCTCCCTGGACTCACTACCTCCTTCCTCAAGTTCTGACGCACCTGTATTGCATGGAATTGAACAAAAGTAGATGGGAATAGGGACACTGTAACATTATACCAGAGATACAAATAAGGGGAGGCCAATTTAAACATTAACTCTGATATCTGCTCTACCTGTCCCTCCAGTGGTCATGGCTTCTTCATGCCTATCCAGCTCATCAGCAGCAGCTGAAACTGGCTTCTTTGCTGCTCTGTGGCTACAACAAACACATCAACAACAACAATTCATCAAAGGGATGTTTTAACCGACAACTCCATGACATTGCATGATTAAAATCTTTTTTTTTTTTAAATGATTTCTGAAGGCTAATTGTAGCCCTATGCTTTAACACAACTTCAAACAAAATACACAGTACTAATGATCTAGGGTGCTAAACTAAAAGAAACTGAATGATCAAAAATGACTTCTTTGCACACTTAAATCTATACAAGATACTTTTTAAAGAAATGCCAGCCTTTCGGTCATTGGACCATCGTCATCAGGGCAAAACAGGCATTGAAACAATCAATTCAAATGTTGTATGCTTTAACGCATCACAAGAGGGGTTACCATTAGGCTAATCTGCAGACAATGTTTAAAGAATGTCTTAAGTTCGACACTGCGTTTTAAGAGTCACCATGGGTGAGTCGATGTTGATCAATGTTGATCAGGGATATATATAAACAATGAATTTATAGCTCATGTCGATGAGGATGTTTTAATACGGTAATAGACAGTTGCAGACACGGTCTCTTTAGCGCGGTATATATGTCAGGCCGCTATAGCTATAATAATAATTGGCCTGGCGAGCCAAAATTTTATGCAAGGAGGCCAGCCCAAAAGTGGATAAAACGCGGCCCGGGCCACCGGGAAATCTTCCGGCCTTCCCAACGGTCACCCCGGCATTATGTATTTCTTTTAAAGCATTGGATGGAAATGTATATGCTGTTATATACAGTGCCCTCCTCCAATGTTAGCACCTTTGCTAAATATGAAGAAAATTTCTGAATTAAAGCCTTCATTGTTTACTCAATTGATTTTAAATTCAAAATATTCAGTTGGATAAAACATTAACTCGAAATGCAATTGTTTAAGAAAATCATTATTAATGACAGAACTTCTCTCAAAAACATTTGCGCAACAATTATCGGACCCCCTGAATTAAATACACTGTCTTTCTCACTGCCCTACCCGTTGCCACTACCCGCTACCCGTGAATTACGCATTTAGCAGCTGCCACTATCCCTAAACGGTATCTTGCGGCCACACTACCCGCTATACATTATGCCGACTCCCTTATTCCCGCCTGGAGGTGTGCCCATGGGCGTGTCCTCAAACCACCCGCTACCCATTTGAGCTTTTACAAGAGCACGCCCAGGCGGCTTCATTGAAATGATAATAAAATAATACAATTCATGATTAACTTAACGAAAACAGATCCTTCTCTGTCTGGATTTGACCTCATGCACGAGCAATTTAACTTCGCCTTCGGAGAAACATGGGGACCTTCCTCTCTTTATCACAGGTTGAGGATTTGGGATAGCGCGGCCTGCTTCTAAAGGCAATGGCACCTGGCACACTGATTGGTTTAACAGGCGTAACGCCCAAATCACACCTATGCATAATATAACAGGCAGCGCAGGTGTTTTGGCAGGTGTGCAAGATAGGAACTTTTGCAGGGGAACGCCTCTTACGCAATGCTAAATCCCCAAATAACGGGTTTAGGGACTCTGGCGTGAGCCCTATCTTACGCCAGAGTCCCTAAACCCATTATTTAGGGAGGATCCAGACATGGGAGGATCTGTTTTTGTTAAGTTAATCATGAATTGTATTATTTTATTATTATTATTATTATTATTGTTATTATTATTATTATCTGACATTGACATATTGTTTAATGTTTGGTATGTAATAAAAAAAAACATCAAGCTTACCCCTTTTGTGATGGAAACTTGAAAAAAAGAAAAAAAATGCATTTCGCCATGCACTTCCAACTCCCTCTCCTGTCTGAAATGAAGCATGGACCAAAATCCCATTTTAGAAAAATAAAATTAGGTCTATGCACTGGCACTCAGCGACGTAACTTTTTTCTAGCGAGAGCGGCATTTCAGAACTCCTCAGGGAATTAAGGTAATTCTGGTGGCAAGTACGTGGTTTCGTCCATTTACATTTTTCAGTCGGACAGCTGTCAGTTTTTACAGCAAGTTGCGTGACTGTGCTGCAAAAACAGGTGTGCGTACTTGTCGCCGAAATTACCTTCATTCGCAAAAGAGTTCTGAAATGCTGCTCTTGTTGGAAAAAAAAATTACCGTAGCTGAGTGCCAGTTCATTGACCTATTTATAATGAAATTATTTTTCTGTACTGAATGTAGCCCGTTATTTTGTCGCTGTCAGATCACATGGGGGAGAGAAGCTGTGTCTTCAATTGCCACTTGATTATTCTTGAATTGGAAAACGTGTAAACAAAGGAAAACCATCTAGAATTATCCAGGACTAATTGTAGTCAATAAAGGGATGGATATTTTCCCCCAAATTTTCAGGTCTCGCGCCGGCCCTGATATTGTATAAAATATATATCATTAATATA
This sequence comes from Gymnothorax reevesii, assembly GCA_029721435.1. Classification (NCBI taxonomy): domain Eukaryota; kingdom Metazoa; phylum Chordata; class Actinopteri; order Anguilliformes; family Muraenidae; genus Gymnothorax; species Gymnothorax reevesii. The sequence goes on along the minus strand of CM056587.1, from coordinate 42,756,746 downwards.
TATTATATATTAGTAATTATATATTGTTATAAAAGAGGAAAAATTTATTGATACAAAATACAAACGATATAGACTTACCTGAAAGGCCCAGGTAGCTGGTGCGCTGGCGGTACACGCATTTTGGGCGTCTTCTATTATTTGACTGGCGATCAAGGCGATTTGGTACTATCGCTGCCATTTTCTCAGGGGTTCAACTGAAGCTAAAGCAAGGTGGCTTTTTATAGGTAAGTTAATTCGGAAAGTGGAGCCGCACGTGCACATCCACATGTGTCCAAGTGGACGCACAATGAAGCCAACAGGGTTGCGCGCTTGTAAAAGCCCAAATGGGTAGCTGGTGGTTTGAGGACCCGCTATACGCTTTCCCTAACGTGTGTGGTCAGGATAGCAATTGTAGGGAAAGTGCATATATACGCCCACGGGCACACCTCCAGGCGGAAATAAAAGAGTCGGCATAATGTATAGCCTATAGCGGGTAGTGTGGCCGCAAGATACCGTTTAGAGATAGTGGAAGCTGCTAAATGCGTAATTCGCGGATTGCGGGTAGTGGCAACGGGTAGGGCAGTGTGAAAGATAGAGCCCTAAGTGCAGTGTGTCCTTACACAGGTAAAAGCTCGGAGTTACAGTAATGAAGTTAATAAGTTAACTTAGGTTCGGGAGCAAGGCCACGCCTAAACTGTGCCTTCAATCACTGGACAAGCCTATATATGCCTGTTCAGCCCCTTTCTCTCCATTCGACTCATATCTCTTGACCAGGTGAATTCAGCATTCTCCTCAACCAATATTCTATCGATCCGCATTCTCCAGACCAGCATTCTAAACAGACCCACATTTTCCAAACATTATTCCATCGGCATTCTCCAAACCAGCATTCTATCGGACTGCATTCTCCAAAAAAGCATTCTACTAGACAAGCATTCTCCATTGCCAGCTTCTCACTAAGTCAATGTTTTTTGCTATCCAATGTTTCTACTTACCAAGCAACACGGATTACGAGTCCTCACTCCAGCTCAACCATCCGTCTGAAACTCAATCGTTCAACCGTACCAAAGTATTCCAACAAATTCTCCAACGCCTTCAGTTCAGATGATGTCTTCATTCCAGATTAGACAGACCATCTTCCAGACGGCGGATTAAAAACAGCTGTTTACGGCGTCTCACCGGGCTTCTCCCCCAGGCAAAGCTGCACTTCACCGTCTCCAGTCAGCGTCTCCTGCTCCGGCGACTCCCTCCAGCGAATGTAACACGCTCCGAATTAAAGGATTTAATTGCCAATGTTTCACAAATTAAACCATTTTAGCAAGTAAGCCATATGCTTTTTTTTTTTTTTACTATTTGGCTTAATTTTTGCAATGCTTCGCCGAAGCAAAACCAAACAAGACTTCCTGGTTTGCAACATCCTTGTAAGCCTGACGTCTCCAAGACTACCACGCCCACCAGAAAACCATTAAAGCAACAGTCCGCAATCAGGGGCGGACATTCTCGTTGCTCTGCATTAGCCATTGCTTCTAGTAAGCTACTCTCCAATGTAGGATTCGGACTATGGCTTGCAGCTGCATCCTCAGTTATTGAGTTACTCAAACAAGCCCGACTCCTAGTTCCTAACAAGAGCCATCTGGCAATGGCGGATCCCCCCGGCTGTAGGTTGTGTAACCTACAGGTTGTGTGGACAGACGGACGGACCGAAGCCCCCAAAATGCACAACTAGACCATAAGGAGAAGCTCCATACCAAATTTGGTGTTTGTAAGTGATATAGTTTTCGAGTTCTGGTCCGGAAACGATTTTATTATAGACGGACGGACGGACCCACTGATCGCTATATCTCCCCGAATTATTTGCCGGGGGATAGTTAAACACTGATAATCAATAAAAATCAAGAAATGAATAAATGCTTCTTCCAAGCAAATCCTAGAAAGCTGAAATTTCGGGAGCATGTTCAATGAAGAAAGACATAAGTTTTATACACTGCAACTTGTGGTGAATTCAGAAGTGCTTCACTGTATATTTTTCAAGAAATGAATATTCATAACATGTTAATATCTCAACAAATATTCATTCAAATGTTACCATGCTTGGCAGTATGTTTGTACGCATGGAGCTTATAAAGCATACCAACGGAGATTTTGATACGATAAACGATTTGTCCTCAGTAACAAATTATATAATACTGTACAGCGCATTATGAACATAATATTTTTTATTTCAAAGAGTCATAAATGGATTTTCACGAAATTATGTCACAGTACAGCAATGATTTTTTTTTCAGAATTTTATGACATTGCGACAGGCCTTGATGAAAGCAAAAGTCCCATTTTGGTGTATTTAGGTGGCGCTAGAGAGCCATTTTGTCTGTTTGGTGAAGATTTTAAACTTTAAAAAAATGTTGAAATCCACTATGAATTAACAATAAAATTTGGTTTGTTTTTGAGCATGAGGGGTGAAATTAAGGTTGGGAATTGTGTACGCATCGAAAGAAGGCAGTGAAAGTGGCTAGGGACCCCATCTTTGACGCCTCAAAAAATCCAAACCGTTTGACTTTTGAAAAAGTTTAACAGTTATTTTCATCGACAGAGTGTGCATTGTCATGTATTAGCATTTGGGGTTGATATGATGAACGGCCTCAAAGGAGTTTGCGTTTGTTCAAAGGCAAATTTTGGCCAAATTTAGGGAAAAAAGGAAATTTTGATATGCAAATTGCGGACTTCCTGTTCGATTTAGATAATGGGTGTTGATTGTTTATTTTTAGGCCTTGATGAGTTGAACAATATAGTGTTGGTTCCATCTCTCTACGACTCGTGGTGGCCGTCTAAGTGCGAGTGAAATGTGTCTTGGTGGCGCTAGAGAGCCATTTTGGCACCTAAGGGGATACTACCCCCAAAAGGCACAACTGGATCATAAGGAGAAGCTCCATACCAAATTTGGTGTTACTAAGTGGTATAGTTTTCGAGTTCTGGTCCAGAAACGATTTTATCACAGAAGGACGGACAGACGGACACACTGATCGCTCTATCCCCCCGCATCATATGCCGGGGGGATAACAATGGGACATTGTTCCTCTCTAACACGCAATGAAAGAACGGACCTTAATTTCATCCACTATTTAAACACCACAAAACGATCTCAGTCTTGTTCCACGTCAAAACTATACAGTAGCTTTTGCTCTTCACCACATTTCCTGCACCACTGCAACGTCATCACGCCAACAGCCTACGACAGCGATTCTGAAGTGATCGACCCCTGCTAATGGGCCAGAGACAATCACTACAAGCCCGCCACCTGCGATGTTACAGAGCCTCCACTGCCTGCAAGGCCACAGCTAGCTCCATCAGCTACCTCCCCCCCCCCCCCCCCCAAGTCGTATCACCCCCTGTACCTATTAATGTGGTCAAGACCGCCTTAGGCAAGACCAAGAGACCACCAAGACCACAGGGTAGCAAGACCAAGACAAGACCGAGACCAAGACCAAGACAGACCATTTCGAGACCAAAACCAGTGCAGGACGAGACCAAGACCGAGACCAAGACCAAAAAAAAGTGTTTCACCTCACTGTAAATATGAGCAGTGTTTGGGTGAAATAATTGCATGTAGCGACTGCAAAACAGCTATTATTGCCATTTCAGAGGACTGAGACTTCATAAGCATTTAAATTTTTTCCTGTTAGGGATTGGTATGATTACACAGTCCAAAATCCATTGTCCCCATTCCGGAGACATTAAACATTTAAGATTTCCATCCAAAATGAATAGCAGCGGCAGGAGATGAATTCTCATTTTGCCTGCACAAACAAAGGAGAAACAAATGTAATGGGTTTCATTCAGTTTTTTGTCATATGGGGTGCCAAGTTCACGAAGCTGGAAAACAGATAGCCAATGAGGAAAGTTCCCTTGCATGAATTTTGGGATCTTCTGAAACCAGTGAATAGCCTGCCTAGCTAATTTTACTCGGCAAGATTGATTTCGGTGGTAATGATGACAAACTGGACAAATAGGGGGCAACCAGCAACAGTTGAAAACATGCCGTTTTTAGCTATTTTTATCTGGCTGATGGCTTCAGATAAAGCCACTGAAGACACAAAAATTAAGAACACTCAACATGACACCAGGACATTTATAAACTCCTCAGTAGTTACCCTGCATACATAGCTATCTTCAAAACTTCAAAACCATTCATTTGTAAAACAGCACAATATCCCCAATACAATGACTAAGTTGCAATATGCTTCATCCAGTGAATTCGCAAGGAAATTAATTTAATAAAGTACTAGTGATAACTGACCTTACCTATGACTGTTAACTCAGCTAGAGCTAGCGAGATGCAGTTTACCAGAGTTAGTCAGCAGATGCTTGAAAACAGCTTAAATTTCAAGTCCTGAACAGATTATACCGTGCATGCATGTTCAACATTTTTACAATAATATATTAAGTATGTACAAGTTGTGTTTGGTCTTTTTTTGACGTGAAGTTGACGTTTGGGAGGTTTTTTTCCTCACAGAGTTTAAGAGCAGAGCCAGTCTAAGCTTACTTCTCAGCGTGTTTCCTCTTCAAATGCCTGGTGAATGTTGATGTTGTACCGGCCAGGGTTGGGTTCAATTATTTTTTTCAATCTAGACAGAAAATTCAATTACAATTATTTTCCGAGTAAAATTTCAATTAATATTAAATTATAATTATGCAAGTTACTGTATTACTGTAATTGTGACTGATAAAAGTAATTGAACCAAACCCTGGTACCGGCAGTCTCGGTCAGGGCGATTTTACAAAATCTGAACGCAGCAGAAACTTTTTTTTTCTTTTCAATTTCGCATATAGTTTCGCCGTTTATTTCTGTATGATTTTCCGAGGGCAATCAGCGAACGCAAGGTCACAATAAAGACTGCACATCTACTTTCTGCATTGTTTAAATCCACTTCACCCCAACCTTAAGCTTCGCTGATTTACGCTAAAAAGGTCGCTGGATGTGACGGGGGATGTTCGTGAAGAGCCATAGCTTGTTTTCTGCACTTGTCTGACACACAGGACTCGAGCCAATCCCATTATATACACTGAAGTAGAAACGTCTGTCTAGTTGCATCGTTGCTTGGAAGTGCGTCCGTATTAGCCCTTGTAATCACTTTCATGCGCAGCCAGATAGCTCCTAGAGAAATCGATGCTTGCACCTGGGCTGATTTTCTGGAAATCGTTAATTTTCATATCTTGGAGTCGCACTGTTGATAAATGCCCTGTTTTTACGTGCCTTTATTTGTAATTTTTCCATTTTGTTTGTCTGTTATATTTGCCGTCACTGTTGTAGTGTTGCAAATGGGATGATTTTACCCATAAAGTGAATGATCAGTCTTCATCTTGAGGACTAATCAACCTTATAAATGACCTCTAAAGATAGGCTGTTTGGTGTGTCAGTAGATAAGTGAACATGTGGCCACTGAAGTTCGGTCGCAAACCCACTAAATAAGACGGAGAGGATAGATCAAACGATACAATTAGCAAGTAATTAGTAGAGTTCAGCTTCATGCATACATTTTTTTTGAGACGACAGAGCGCAGAAATAATACGAACGCGCAGAATTCCTATTGCACGCTTACTAGTTTCTTTTGCCTGTAACGTAACATCCCGTTTCGCAGCAATAATGAGAAAATATTTTTAAAAATAGGCAGCTCTGGTACTTTAAAGCTGATTTATGAAGCACTAAAATGAGGCGCCAAAATCCGTGCTTCGATTCGGTCTGGTAGATGGGGATCTGACAATAACCAGTGTTATATTGGAAGTGAGTTCTGTTACCAAATGTTATACACTATATAACATGAGGCTAGGCTAGTTTGGCGTCGCTAGCCAAGGAGTCACACCGAACGTTAGCTGTATAGCTTCCGCTCTGCTAATATCACGTTCACATAGTTTAGCACTGATATAGACATTTACACACCTTGTTCTCCTGGCTCAACAAGAGAGGATGTTTGAGCTTCCGCTGTTATCCGCGGATTATTTTCTCACACTAATGACTGTGCGAACTGCATTTGACATATCAAACCCACGGAGACTGAATGAGGCAGCATTTGGAAGTATTTTCCACTAATAAACCCTCTCTACTTGGTCTTTCCCGCCTCTGTTCATTGAAGATTGAAAAAAATACAGCAGTGTGCGGACTCGCTTTACTGACGTTCAGTCATGTGGAATTTATATTTGACATGAAGCAATAACATTCGCCAGTGTGACTACTGCTTAAAATTTTCTTCTCGTCACTGATGGATTTTATTCGTTAATGAGGAAAATGACAAGCGGCAGCGGGAACCCTGAATAAATGAATTAGCTGACATTTACACTGATTCACTAGACTAATTCTTTGTGCATACGTTGTGAGACGACACTGGACGGGAGACCGCGGAGGCAGGGAAGAATATACATTGTAAGATGTTTTTAAAAAAGATGCCTCTTATTGGCTGCATTTAAAGAAGGCTGCGTAGTAATAATGAGGCTGTACCAGGACCAGCGGCTTGCCTGGATTTTGAAATCCCCTCAAGACCGTTATGTCCGAGACCAAGACCAGAGAGTGTTGAGACCGAGACAAGACCAAGACCATGTAAAAGTGGTCTCAAGACCAAGACCGGTCTTGAGTACTACAACACTACCTGTACCTGCTCTCTCTGTGTCTTACAAAAGTACTTTCTCACATGAATTCAGACCTCATTTCATCCCTGTGTTCACAGGCGTCACAAAATCCCAGTGCACATACCTCCAACCATACCATCATCCCATCCTCCACCCTTCCTTCAGCTGCCTCCAATAGCACAGCATCTGCTCAACCTTTTTCTATCACGGCTACCACCACAGCACAACAGCCCCATTGACCAACACCAAGGACCCCACCACAAGCTAACCAAATTGATGGTTCTCAACCTCCTTATTCTTTTAATCAATAACTACACTATAGCCACAGCCGTACCCCCTACCCAGCCAGTTTCACTTATTCATCGCCCGTAACCTCTACCCCAACCTCTACTCATCCCGACTCATCCCAACCCTAACCTCTACTCATCCTGAATCATCCCAACCCTAACCTCTAGTGATCCTTACCCTTCCCTGATCCACTCATCCTTACTGTAACCCTACTGTTCGCATTATCCCACAAGCAAAATCCTTCTGTCAAATCTACGAACAGAACTGCTGCCATTCCCTCTCTCATGACTGCTGCCATTCCCTCTCTCATGACAGAGGAGCCCTGAGTCAGACATGAAAAAGGAAACACACTTGGCAACACTCCTGTCTCCTTAGAAGGTGTTTAATTCTTCGATGATGGTCTTGTCACTCAACCTGAGGGCATTCAACTTTATACAGATGCAGCTCCCTCCTTAGGTTTTTGGCGGCTACGACAGAAGTATATGCTTTAGTTCCACATGACCACTGAGTTCAGATCTCTTGATTAAGTCCCGCTCCCCTTCATCCGCGCCTCATGAGCTGTACCCCATAGTCATAGCTGCCATTCTTTGGGGGCACGAATGGTCCAAAAAGTCTATACTCATCCACCCAGATACCTCATTCGTAGAAATAATAAAGGTCGATCCCATTTACCAACAATCATACAATTCCTGCACAGACTCATCCTAATTTCACCTCAACATCAGTTCATCCTCGGGACAGCCTGCGTTGCCGGTTTTCATAACTGCATCGCCGACTCATTATTTTGTTTCTCATTCCACAAATTCAGACTCTTGGCTCCAGATTCAGACAGAAATCCCACATCATTTCCACTAGTTTCAGCCAAAACCTCACTTAACTCCATAACTTGAAAACCTCTGTAACGCTTCTCAAGAAGCCATTCACGACAGCCTTGCTCCAAGCACTATCTCAGCCTACTTAACTGGCTGGAACACTTTCAAATTCATCATGTCACATACAATCCGTCATTCCCTCCTTAGACGTTACGTCCATCTGCAGTTTATCACCCATGCTCACTCTGTCCAAATTCCGGGCCTCTACCATCTGGACCTACTTAGTGGGCATTAATATTTTCATCAAATTAATTGCTGACCTTCATTGTCCTTCCACCTCCAATCTCACAAAACAATGTTAATCAAGGGCTACAAGAACAAAACCTACTCAAGCCCAGACGCTTGCTTCTCATCTCTGACCATCTCACCCTCTGCGTCCGCACTCTTTCCTGAGATACTCCAATTCACCTCAGTGTCATCCCTCTACTATTTCTCCTGCTATTCCAGTCTATCAAACATAACCATCTACGCTGACTCCTCATATTCACACTCCTAAGGAGTAAAACTGATCAGTAATGAGTTTCCTTCCCCATCCATGTTTTCCACTCAATTCATATCTCAGCCCATGTATAAATATACTCAGCCAAAATAAAAACACACTCGTTTGGAGGTCGATAAGTTGAATTTACAAGAAATTAGGTTTTAAATAATGATTTTATTTAATTCTGTAATTCATTAAAGATGGTGTAACATAAAAATAATGTCCAAAATGTAACCAGTTCCACCGGAAATGCTACGGAAATGTCCAAGAGTAAAAATGGTAAGTTACAACTTGAATAAGAGCAGTGCGCAGGCGATTACATATGGTTAGGGCAGTCACACGACCTCTAAACAATTCATTCCTTGTGGACGTTGCAGTGACAAATCGATTATGCAAATGACGTAAGACAATTTGTCGGTCTTCTGCTTTTGACGTCACACGTGGGCTACCAGAACGAGGTCGGTCAGCTGTGGTGCTAGTTTGTTGGAGAAGTGTCCGAAGATCATGGATAGTCTGTCGACTGCATCCCATAACCCTTGCAACGTCAGTGAAGGACGTTTCCGTAATCAGCATGCCAATGGTATGTTCACGCTGAATGTTTGACAGCCATGGCTTTGAAAATCAACAAATAATTAACAGTAAAAACTTGTTTTTCCAGGATGTCACTCTAACGTGCTAATGTGAGCTCAGTTGCACATCTCTCATGTGGTCACATGACTAGGAACACGAGAAAACATGGTTTTAGTATGCTCGCACATCCTACGCACCTGTGAGAGTTGATATGTGTCATGATTTATTTGACAACGGATATACCCTAAGAGGTAATAAAAACTCTTTTATTAAAAGTTTCAAGTAAATATTTACAAATTAATGAGTGTGAAGTTTCTTTTTTGACTCAGTATACATAAGCTACAGGTATACTGCAAAGGTATTACCTCAGCATCCACTCATTCTTCCTGAAACAGACTCCACAGCTCCAAAACCTCTGTAATGCTTCTCAAGAAGCCATTCTCAACAGTCTCGCTCTAAGCACACTCCACATTTTCCGCCTCAATTCTTACCTCAGCCCATGTGAGCCCCCGATCAGATACATAAGCTATGGATATGCAGCAAATACATAACCTCAACACTCTTCCTTACCGAAACCAGCAACACAGCCACTCGATTCTGGTTCCAGAAACATTTACATCAAGTCCTCTGCACTTCAGGCATTTCCCCACAATATTATTCAAGTCACTCCTTCCGTATCGGAGCAGCATCCACAGCCGACAGATCAGGCATCACGAAAAAAACCATCCAGGTCCTCGGCCAATGGTTTTCTCATGCATACCATACTTGCATACACAACAATCTTCAAAGTCTTCATCAAGCACAGGCTCAACTCTCAATTTAATGCTGACTCTTTGGGGGCTCGAAGTCAGCTCGGGTGGATAACACCGAGACGGAACTCCCACTCAGAGTCTCCCTCCACCCAATCAGAAACATGTCCTCCAGACAACCTCAACAACATACCTTTTACTTCCGTACCCACCCTCTCATCCCTCAATCCATTAAACCAGTGGTTCCCAAAGTGGGGGGCGCAGAGCAATTGCAGGGGGGGCGCGGGGTGCGGGAGTTCCGGACACCAACAGAAAATCATTTGCATACAGTCCATTCGCTGCCCAGAATTCTGCGATTACATCGTAAATGCCTGCCTTACTCTCAACATAACTGTTCGCCAAATCATTCATCTAGCCTGCCATTTTCATAAATAATTTATGAATGTAGTTGTTCAAATATTTGAAGCCGGTAATGTAGTCTCGCGATACCCAACTCGCCGCTTTTTATCCTGCACTGATCTGGCATATTGATAATAAAATGGTAAGTGACACCGAACAAAATCCGATGAATACAAAGCAGAAATAACCGAGATTGCGTCATCTTATTCTCGATAATATGAATGCTCTGTATGCCGACAGATTATTTTTATCTAGCCCACCAACTGAACGTTACAAACATAGCGGCAGGTTCGGCAAGTGGTGTTCATGAATTTTTTTTGGTACTTCGCTGTCTTTCTGCATCATAGAAACATAATTTTAAGTAGACGGCTATACTCAGGCTGAGGGGTGTGATACAGCCTAATGATTTTATACTTTAAAAGAGATTTTGCATTATTAAATTTTCGTGTCCTTAATTGGAAAATAACTGTGGCCGTTTCCAAACGTGCCAATCATTTTTAATGTTCCCAGCTAGGCTGGACAAAAATCATCTGTGCAGGGCATTCATATTTTCTAGAATAAGCTGACGCGATCTCGGTTAACGTATTTTAACTTAAAAGTGCGAGGCCAGTGAAGAGAGGAAAATGTAACTGTCTCGAGACACTCCTTCAGCGGTCCTCACAAGGTTGCTGATTGGCTGTATGCAAGTAAGTTTCTGTTGGTGTCCGGAAAATGCATAAATAGCAATGTTGTTGTATATTAAAAAAAATAAACCTGTTACACTGAACATAATTACACAGTTAAGGTGCTTGAAAACAGTTACACTTAAAATAATTACACCGTGGTTGTTTGTTATTTTGCTATTTCCAATTCTAAAAGTAGCCTAGTTTTAGTTTATGACAATCTACAGTTTATGACCGTTTACTTACATTTTTTCCAAAAAGGTTGAGGTTTATATAAATTACAATGAGTGAAATAAACTGCAATGGTCTCTGAAAACAAAATGTGCGTATGTATTACCTATTTTTTTCGGGGGGGGGGGGGGGGGCGCAAAAATTTTTTTATGTACCAAAGGGGGGCCCAGCAGAAAAAGTTTGGGAACCACTGCATTAAACTTTTAACTTCACTTCGTTGTGGCATGGTCCTTGCTAGTGAATGTCCTTTAGTTTGAAATGAGGTTTGAGAAGAGATAGCGGGGATCTGAGACAGTTTCTCCTTGCTGAATATCTCCAAGTCCTTTGAATTCCCAGGTTCACATTCATGGACTCTCCTCTTCAGTTCAATCCAGTTTGAGTTAGCTGGTACTTGAAATAATCCTTATTACGATGAATCCTAACAAGTTGTTAAGGCACTATGGAGGAAAAACAGCCCCACGATATGGATGAGCTACCCTCATACTTCACAGTTGGGATGAGATTTTTTACTGAACGGCCATGTTTGTTGTGTCGCCTGCGAAGCATAGCGGCACATAGGGATCACTTTTGCCAGCGTCTGTCTGTCCGTCTGTCTGTCCGTCCGGTAGTCACACTTTCCATTGGTAGTCACACTTTCACATAAGTGCTTCGCAGGTGACACGTGTTCACCTGAACACTCTCGTTTTCATGCCAAAATCACCACTGGTGTTTATTTGTCAGAGATGTTCCACTTCTCTCATCTAATTTTAGAACCCATTGGAAGAGTTCTCTGATGACAATTGCGGCTTTTTTTCCTGACAATCCAGCAACATAATTTTTAGTTGTGAAGATAGTAGTTTTGGGGGCTTTTGTACCCTGTGAGATAATTAACATCTGCAGTTATCTTTGATATAGTTTCTTTTACCACCTGAACCATCCTCCTCACAGTGCCTGCCTGCATTTAAAATAGGCACACATCCTCTTCTAGGTAGATTTTTACCATACATCTCAAACTTCTTAACTATTGCTCTGTCAATTGAAACAGTTTTTTTTTTTGCCTTTTAGCCCTTACCTTATTGCCATTTCCACTTTTAAGCAGAACAACAACTTTCTGTCACACGCCATTGGTTTTTTCATGGTAATGGATGAATAAGGCAAACTGGCCATGAGTTTTATACCCCTGGGAAACAAGAAGTCATGGGTGATAATTAAAGTTCTTAAAATTGTTATGCTTAACTTAAAAAAGTTAAATATAAATGGAAATATTCTTCAATTTAATTTCAACTCCATAAGTCCATCAAATGCACCTGCTGTGTTCAAACCAGTGGAACTTCAGGCCAATTTTAAACTAGACGCAGTCCAGTCGGTTGCCCGCGACCGTGACTGGTGTCCCCCGGTGCTCAGCTGTCAGATGAAATTGGGCAAAACTCCATGGGCATGTCCATTGCCCATCTAGTAGATAATGCTGTACTTGTAAATGTGAAAAATGGTATATATAAAATTATATACGTGGGGTTCAGGATTCCAAGGGAGCGGCTTAAGTAGGCAATGGAGTCAGTCAAGGTAATTTTTGTTGAATTAGACCTCATTTTGAATGTTTAGGTGCAATGGATATGCCAAAGCTGCGACGGCATCTTAGTGATGCCAGTAAAACATCTAAAGGTATATGGCTCTGGAATATTTATACATATTAACATATAATATACATATGTATATTTATACATATAATATTTTTGTACAAACTCACTGAATGGTTTTCGCTGTATGACTGGAATGGCACATGGAACATGATGGCAGAAGTCCGTTGTACCATAGATCCAAATAACGCATGCATGGTGGGGCGTGGAGTGCGTGCGTCTCTCACTGTCTCTCTATCTCTCAAATACCATGATATACAACATATTGGGCCACTGGACGTTTATCGGGCTCCTGGAGGGAGAGGCTTACAAAAAATTCAAGATGGCCGCCATTGCGGCCGTGTTGTTTTTCCGATTTGGCCAAAATTCAATAGCAACCTACCTCGGAACCCGATATGTGTGGATGAAAAGTTTCGAAATGATATCTTCATAAATGTTCATAGAAAGTGTGTGACGTCGTTTGGTACAGCGCACGATAACGATCACGGCGCACAGGAATTGTCCCCCTCCGGGGAACATAAATATAGCGGAGATCCCACGGTTTCCAACAATTTTAAATATGTCCTGATGAATGACAGGAAAATGAGCGTAAAACTATGTTGAAGATCTTCTATTTCTATTTGATGTTACGCCATGGCTATAAAAACGAAGTGCCCTGGGTTTGAATATCTCTCTCAATATCAGTGTGATGTAGCGTCAGTGAAGTCCTGCAGCCAGCGGATACAGAAGATATTCGCAACATTGTCCTATACTATGAATGAAATGCTTTATAACTTAAGAAAAACTTGTGTGAAAGGGTTTAAGGTTTTCTTAATTGTGTCACACATTTTTTTTTTGTTTTTTTTTTGGGGGGGGGTGGATATTATTTATTATGTTTTCAATCATTTTCGTGGCATTTGTGGTAAGATTTTTTTTTTTGTCAATATTTTGCTTGAAAGACTGGAAGGATGAACAACAACCATATTTTTCCTTCCATAGCTGTTCAGGTAATATTTTACAAGAGTGCAATATTGGTGGAGGGTGCTGTACAGTGTATATCGTTGTAACACAAAATTCACCATACATTGTGGCAGATTTTAGGCCATTTTACTCAGCCCGAGTGTGTATGTGTGCTCTTGCATTTTCTGCTTGTGCGTGTGATCTTTTTTTTTTAAAATAAATTTGGCATCTCCAATCCCACCTGAATCTGGAATGCCCAATTGGGGAACTATGTACAAAGCTTGCTCGTATGCGACCCCTTGCTGCCAACTCAGGATAGTGAGACAGTTCACGGCTCTCCTCCGAAGCACGTGCCTGTCTGCCACTGATTCTTATACACTCATTGGTCGAATCTTCGCAAGTTCAGAACTAGGGCGGAGGATACCCGGACATGAACCAACCCGGAGTCTTCCTGACGAGCGCCCGTCTGGCCAACAGGAGGCGCTGGAGCAACGAACAAAGCTGATATATTGCAGACCCAAATCCGGCAGTCCCTTCCCAATTTGAAACCCTGTAGCGAGATAGCCAATTGTGCGCTACTCTGAAAAAGCTGCCGACCCCAGCTCTACCTCGCGACGTGGTGATCACCTCTGCACTGCAGCGCAGTGCCTTAACCGTGTGAGCCACCCGGCAGCTTTGTGCGTGTGATCTTGAGTATGTATGTGTTTGTATTAGTTCGTGTGCGTTGGGAGAAGAAAAGCTGACTGTCTTCTGCATGCTTGTAAGAGCTGAGAGCAATCACCTGCTGACAGCATGTGAATCAGTCATGTGACTGAATACCCCCTGCTGTAGAGGTCACTGAGTCTGTCATCTTCTTTCTCAAACTCGTCTCTTTTGCCATTCATTAGTCCCAAAGAGTGCCACTTAGCCAAGTGCTTCGAGAGCTGTGCTGTAGCGCTCAGAGGTACATGCCAATGTTACAGACCCTCTGATCAAACAAACAGGCGGGGAAATAGCCTAGCACTCACGCTGAGGATTGTGTGAGTAGTAAAACTACCATGATATGTGCAAGTACAAATATTTCTTAGGTTGTTCAGACTTGTGATTTGTATATTTTGCCTTCACGGTCGAAGTTGTGCGGGGCTTATGTCCATGTTGATTTCAGCAAGTGAGGCTTCTCGCTGTTTGCGATGGCTGTTATTTAAGAACTCTTGTGCTTGGCCCTTGCAGAGACCAGTTCCTCTGTTAGAGAGCAAGGCACTCCTGTTTGTCTCACAGCATCCACTTTGATATTTGGCAGGGAAGTGCTTTGGCTCCAGTCCTAATTGCTGACTGGTAACTTGTTAGGACAACACATTATCATTCCCGCTCGTCATATCATCCCAACTACCTGATCAAGTGTTGATAAATAAAGAAAAAGGAGGCTTTTGGGGTCCTTCTTTGAGGCTTAGGGTTCGGGCTAAGGGTTATGGGTTAGAAGGTAGGGTTAGTTTTAAACTGGCATCAAATGAAGACGCCAAAGGCCTCCTTTTGTGTCGTATATCGACGCTTGGTCAGGTAACGTCACTATAAGATGAGATGGGATGAGACTTGGCTCGTTAGGGAGTTTTCCAGAACAGGTTGTTCCAGTGACGTGAGTTGTAGTTGTGAAGAAGGGGGAATGTGTATCAGGCATTATATGTGGTAACGATCTGCACCTGCCACAAACCCTGGACTACTGTTTCACAGTCTTTTGTCTGCTGGAAATTAGCTGCTGCAGTCAGTTACGTAGTGCCTGGACACTGCAGGATATATCTGACTCCTGTCTGTTATAAGTCCTCCTCCACAGAGGGGGCGGTCTTTCAGTTCTGAGACAAAGATCTCCTTTCTGTGAGTCTTACATCCCCTTTTGCAGTATCTTGCTTTCCCTCTCTGTATTCCTGATTCCTGTGCTCTCTCCCTGCACTTTGTCTCACTCTTCAAACTCATAGTCATGTACACACTCACACACACACACTCGCACACAACGACATTTGTACTCTGGGCTGAGGAGGTGCTGAAGGTGCTTTTTCTTACTATCATCATTCTTCCTCTTCAGTCCATTGTTTTCCTCTGTTTTTGTTCTTCCCTTCTTTCAGATGAGAGTTTTAGTGTGAGGGGAGATCAGTAAGGTGGTGTGCTTTATTTCGCTCCACATTTCCATAAACAGGTGTACACAGCCAGAGTGATGCTTTTAAAAGTTTGTCTCTCTGCCTTTATGACCTGGTACTGATGCTTAATTTTGCTAATTCCCAAATGTCCTGGTTATTTACAGCACTAATGGTGCCAATTCATCCATTACTGAAGATCTTTTAATCGTTTGAAGCGTCAAAGTCCCTCTCAGGGGGTTACAGCTAACTGCTCATGATCAGTGTGATCTGATGTGAAGGCCACACAGTTTTGAAACAAATGCGGAAATGCATTTGACCTCTGCGAAGGGAGGTTAAACTGTGCATATTGCACAAGCACCTGCCTGTAAGTACTTAAACATAACAAGATCAGTCAGGTAAATTTTACACCTGAACTTTCATACATTTAGATAAAGGCGAATCAATGTTCTGGTCCTTCTTGGATAAAACTGCCTTTATTCAGCTGTGGCCTTAACAGAAAGCAGAGAGAAAATTAGAATTTTATTTTCCACTTGTTTCACTCTATCTGTCAACTAGTTTGTTACATTAAAGAGTTGACAGGGCAACTGATAATTACTCTATCACATGACCTTAGGAGGATAGCATGAGCAGAGGTGTGAAGTTCAGGTTCAGAAAGCAAAAATCCTCCGCAGAACTTTATTCCAACCAACTGGATTAACTTTGGACAGGAGATAGAGCCAATATGAGTGATCAGCTCATTTTGTGGGAGGGAGAAAAACTTGGCAGGACTTTAACTTTCTGACCCCTCAATTTTACACCTCTGAGCATGAGTAGCTTTAATGATTTTAGGGGTATGTGAAGTATAGGATTAAATTTTCAAACTTTTCACATGATTTGGTGTATTCAGTGATTTGTATCTTGTTGGTGGCTGGCTTATTGTGTATAATACTGAACGGCGTTATCTGTTGGATCATTTATACCATAGTCTGCGCTGGATGGTTCATGTCCTAGTGATCCTAATAAGTTTGATTTGTCTCCATTGGCATGTGAAGTGAGTTAAAATTTTAAATTTAGTATTTAAAAATTCTTGAAAGACTGTTCTGGGTATAGAATACAAACATTTATCTAACAGTTCATTTGCAACTAATACCTGTATGATTTGTTCGCGATGAAATTTTGCATTTGAAATGTTTCTACATTTTTAGCGCATGATACTCTATGGTAAATAAATCATCTGTGAAAAGTTTAATTGACTGGAATCACTGCATTGAGGATGTCTAAACACTATAATGGTTGATGAGGTTGGTGAAGTCTTGCACAGTCACCTGACTGTGGCTATAGGAGTGTAACCTACACACACACACACACACACACAGGCTTTGCTCTTTTTTGTTCTTAACAAGGCACCAATCTCACATTACCTCAGTATTTTCCCACTTATGTTGCTAACAAATGCAAAAGGCGCATCAGTGAACGAGAGCTTCAGGTACAAGCCTGTAAATTCCCTGTTATGTAAAGCTAATGTGATTTGTACTTTGGCATTATTTCATATAGCGAAAATATAAAATGCATGGTAATGACAGATGTAAAAATGATCAGGTAAAAGAGAAAAACAAATGGCATGTAGTGTAATTGATTTTTTTAAATGCATATTTTTGCTAACTGGTATAAATGCTGGATACTGATCACTACGCTAGAGCTTGGCACTGCATCATATAAATGCCTTCTTATAGTGCCATGATATGTAGTCTCTCTCTCTCTCTCTCTCTCAGGCAACTAGCAGGAGGAGGGCCACCCATTCTCTGCCTCTCTTCTTCTCCTATCTCTGACACACACTCATTTGCATCGCTCCATTATCCTCTTCATGCAGGAGGGGTGGCGATAAAGACAGCGAGAAAATAAAAACAGGAGGACGAGTGGCGTTTGAATCAATTACAACCTGAAGAATTTTAATTTGCATCCATATCAGTGCCAAACCTGAATAAATGCCAGGCACCTTTGTGTCTGGTTATTTCAAGGTTTTTCCTTTTTATTTTTTCAGTGGCGATGCAGGAAATATCAGATTTGCATAAAGTGATTATTGTTGATTGTTTATCTGGCTGTCACGATGCTTTGGTATTTCAAGGCTGACAGGTTGTCAACGACTTAAAACTCATTCATTTGGTGGAAATTTGCGTGTAATTTGGCTGTAATAAGTGAGGCTGTCTGTGGACATGGGTCTGGGCCTTACTTACTGTAAGTAGCGGTTTCCATTAAATCACAATTGGTCAGTTGTAGTTACAGTCAGTTAGTTGCTCTTGGCTACGAATAGTCATAATTACTATTTGTTACAGTCGCAGTCAATTTCAGGAACGGTTAGTATGGTCACAGTCGGTCATTGTCACCATCACAGTGATGATGTCACCGTGTAAGGGAAACGGTCATACAATGTTAGTGCTAAATTTGTCAATTATCAATGCGACTATTACGATTTTTACAGCATAGTCAGAATGCATAAAATTGAAAGCCATAATGCAAGGGGTCTTTTAATAATTATAATACACTACTGAACAATTTGCAACACTTTATGGAACTACACCATCATATCTATTGAAAGAGCGAGTCCTTTTTTTTTTTTTTAATAATCTCTATTTCACATAACAGCTTCTAGAGCTCACTTACTTGTTACCTGTTTCTCCACTGAGTGAGTTATTATGTTAATGATACTGTACGATGTGCTCCAGTCAAATTACTAAAAATGTTTCCAGGCGCCTTCATTACTGAGTACAGTTGCTGCAGGTTACTGCTGTTCCTATATTATCATGGACTCAATTTGTGTAACAATGGCCAATTTGCTCAGAATAGCAGCAGATGGGGCAAGTGTGCAATGCATTTGCTTTGGGAAAACTGTGGCGAAAAACGAGAGAGACTTCTGTTCAGGGCTGAGTCTCTGTCTTACTGTGTATTATAGAGATGAAACACAACGTCGAAAACACCAGCAGTCTCAGCTAATTTGCAGTTATATCCAAAGGCTGTGGTGGATATGGCAGGCTTTGCTAACTCGTGAGTGACTTGCTCAACCCATGTAGGACTCATTGGAATTGTGATGGCAAATAGGAACTGTAGCTTCCTCATAAATCAGACTTATGAAAAAGACTAACGGCATGCATTTCTTCGAATACCATTGTAAGAATTAAAAAAAAAAACAAGACTTTATAGGTTTGAATCAGGTGAGATAAATGGGGTGTTTGACAATCTTCTGGCGCTGTTCGTCTTTGCCCTAAAAAAAGATCTGAGTGATGACTGATAGGAGTGTGTTTGATTCCCCCGATTTACTGGCCACCAGGGCCCACCTGTCACAGGAAGCTGCTGGCTTGGAGATAACATTCTGTCAAACTGTGGGAGGCATCCATACTTTTTTCTGATGTGAAGGGTTCCGTTGTGAAATGCATCATCAAAGTACTTCCATATCAAATTCAGTCGCTCGGCGATGCCGGCACACTGGGGGAATTGTGACTCTTGGTGATATTTCTGCACTATGTCTCTGACGTGAGCATCCTCCATCTTGCTTGTCTGTTTCAATTGCTGTATTTTGGGCACCCGGGAGCTCAGATGTGGGTGAAACATCTCTCTGTGTGTGATGCTATGTGTACTTAGCACAACCCTCCCTGCTGCTTTTTACTCCAATCAGTGTTTACAGTTCATTTCAAAGGCATTTAAATCATTTGAATGACCACCTGTACATACACTAGATGGGGGGCTCAGGTATTGAAATTACTGGTCTTGGCTGTAGTTGAAAACAATTTTACAATCCAGTTATTGCCATCTCTAAGAATTGAAAGAGTTGAGAGTAGGGAGTTGGACACTGAACTGTGTGAGAATGAGAAAATGTGCTGTGTCACAACTACTGAAGAAATTCAAGTGAAATTAGGACAAAGTTCACCGGTAAAATCACCTCTAGAGTGCACAAAAAGTTGAAATCCGCATGAAGAGGTGGCCACAAGCCCCAATACTGTTGCCTGCTCATCTCTGACTCTCAGAGTTGTCATAATAGGTCCCTAAGGATGGGTACGGGGCCCACAGACTGTGACTCCAAACCGGATCTGGCAGAGAGAAACCGCAGTAATGGCTTTGCTATACTGCTAATCCCATTATAAGATGGTAGAGTCCATGGAGGATTCTTCCTCTTGTGAGATTGCCCCAATTTAAACATCAAAGGCTTCCTCATTATGATTCTTGAATCTATCTTCAGTTTTCCAGGGAAATTATGATGTATTCTATGCCACATAACCATTGTATGAAGTGACTTCCTCGTCACACAGATCTCTGTGGACTTGACGTTTACTTACCTCTGGAAGAATATAATTATGAGCACTTTCCTGAGTAAGCAACCCAACTCTGTTGACTTTGTGTTTGGGATGGCATGAAAATTTCCAGAAATCTAAATACCCACATTGATGAATGCATTTATGAACCCACACACATACATACACACTCAGTCACATATATATACTGTATGTAGTCATACACACACACACGCACGTACACACACACACACACACACGCACGCACACACACACACACACACACACACACACACACACACACACACTCACAAAGCTTTTTGCTGCTAGACTTGGGCCCTTGCAATTTACCCCTGAGCACCTTCCAGCACCCCAGACAGCTCAAATTGATTTTGTTTGGTGTCAATTGTCAGCCCACAAAGAGAATATTTTTCACCACCCTGACCAGAACATTCCTGCTGGCGCATTTTATTCCTCTCGATCTCTCCCCGGAGAGACCGAGCACTCGCTAGCTATCCTGCTCAATATGCCTTAGCTCTCGGCTACATTCTATTGGAGTTCAAAGGTCACCTTTAGCGGAAGCCAATGTTACCATCTGTCATTTTGTCTTAATGTGTATTTTAGCACCTTCTCTCATTCTCCAGTATATTCTGTCCATCTTCGTTTTTGAAAACATCAAATCCCTTACAGAGAGGCTATTATAACCTTGCATTGCTTCGAATTTGAACTGTTGTGTGTATTTCAATCAGTCAATTAAATTTTCCCACGATCCGCCTCAATCCTCCAAAGCAACTACCTTGGCTTAAACCCTCAGAAAATACTGGTGTGATTTAACTGCAGGAAAAACTCCAGTCTAGTGTACATATCACAACAATCCTTGGAGGCATCCTCTGGTCTCCAGGTGTGGGTTTGGGAAGACATGTAACAAAGCATTATCAGCCCTGATCTGGTCTCTTAAGGATGAGGCAGCTGGAACATGGTGGAGGTGGTCTCACAGACTAAGGAGAGGGTGCATTTTCCCCATTGGTGGGACAGGGAAATAAGAGCAGGGTGTTCGAGAGGATCCTAACACTGAAACCAAAGATAGTGAGAAGATTTAGCCCCCTCAAGATTTTCCAGGCAGAAATGACACAGAGATGAGGCTAATCTTGTGAGCTTTTATGGTCGAGGCAGATCCGATAGGTTTAACTTCTAGCCTGTGCAGTTCTCTGAAAGCAGAACCATAGTATGTCTTTACCATCATTTGTAGCCAACAATGCTAAAACCAGTGTGTTAATATCATCTTTTAAATTTGTTTATGTGTTGGGCACAGTGAATGTAGTCTAGCTCCGCACCATCTCAGGCCATAGAGTCCAGCAAATTCAGAAACTTGAGCATTCAAAATGATTTTTAAGCATTTAAATTCCTCACTAGATCTTCATATTGAAACATCAGACTCCAAAGGTATGGCCTCATTTTTGAAAAAAAATAAGTTTGGATTTAAAATGAATTAACATTGTTTGGGAGAAAAAATACCTTCCTGTTTGCAATGTGACATTTGGCGCTGGGCATTCCATCCTCCTCCCAATTTTCAGAATGCATTATAATCATGAATGAGTTTAGATAAGTATTTTTAAATACATACAGTTGCTCGCTCCCAAAATGAACAGGGAGATAACAACAATAATAATTATAATTGAAACAGGATAACCAGCCAATGGCCTGGACGGCCATGCATTAGCCAAGCATATGGTTATGATAATGAATCCCAGAACAGAACAGACCTGACGCTGCAAGAAATAAAGCAACTGAAGACACGCAGCTCTGCGCTCCGGGGTACACTGGGGAAGATCTGTATCTCTAGAAACTGGAAAATAGGCCCCGAGGAAGAGGAGGGACTGCTCAGGGAGGGAGGACCTGTATGTATGTTATACTGGACTGAGCCTTTCTGTGATTAGACTGCACACATTTCTCTCTCTCCTACCATTTCATATTATTTGGCCTTTTGTTATTCCTGTGGTTCTTATTCATGTTATCATTTGTTGAAGAGTTAATTGTAGCGGTTGTGTCACGTCATTGCTGACATTGTCCTGCAAGCTAAAGTGGTCAGTTTCCATCCCTTGGACAAAGCACGTTTCATTTTTTGGGAGTTTCCTCATTTATTTGACAGTGCACTGGAGAGAGACTGGGAATGTTGGGAGAAAAATGGACCTGACATGCAGCAAAGGGCAAAGGTTGGACTCGAACC
Organism: Gymnothorax reevesii; assembly: GCA_029721435.1. Lineage (NCBI taxonomy): Eukaryota > Metazoa > Chordata > Actinopteri > Anguilliformes > Muraenidae > Gymnothorax > Gymnothorax reevesii. The sequence goes on along the minus strand of CM056587.1, from coordinate 42,734,745 downwards.
CGGGCAGCTGGAGGAAGGTGCGCGTGCTTTAACTGATGAGCATCCAGGGCGCCTATGTCAAAGCTAAGATCAGCAGTGAAAGTTCAGTTTTTGGTCCCGTCAACAGAATACAGAACATAAATTTGCATTGGTGAAATATACCTGATTTACAGCGCTTATACTTGCATCAAAGGTGTCCACAATATCTGCGGTGACTTAAGAATGTGTTTGTTTTTAAGTTTTGGAGCACTCAGGAGTTGGTACATGCAGGGAGAGGGCTGGGTATTGATAATAGAGAACTAGAGCTCCAAAAAGTTGACTCATAATCGTAGCCCCCGGACGAAGTTGGGCTGCTAATATGGATTCACACGTGTCGCCTGCACTGCCACCTTCGTGTCCACATCTGTAGACACTTCCTTGTTGACACTCTACAGGCTGTAATTTTTCACTGATTGCTTTCATATTTTGTAAGGACACGTGTTGTACTTCACTTATGACACCTATCGATTTTGGTCACCATGGTGATAGTATTGGCCAAATCATACGCAAATTACTGGCAAAACATACAGATTTCCGCGTGGAAGCAGTACAGGCTGCAATTTTTGAACAATAATTTTCATATTTGATATGGACATGTTATACTTCACTCGTAACACCTATCGATTTTGGTTTGGTTGATTTTGGAGGCAGTGTACAATCCAACAGGTAGTTTATTGACAGCTTATACAGCAGTGGAGGGATGTAATCCCTGAGGAACGAGCAGGGATGGAACCTGGGTTAAGATAGCACAGTTCAGTACAAATGTTCTAGACACAGCTGAGCTGTCAGTCACTGGCCAGTGGCTTCTGAGATCACAGTCACTTGGTGTTCAGGTTTCGCCAACATCATACAGTCCCTTAAGAGGATAGAGTAGGTTGAGGGGAACTCAGTTCCAATCTTTATGACTGTAGAAGGATTGGGAGCTTGTTCCAAAAAAACTGGACAGAAAAATGCACATGGAAGAGTTAACAAGAATTTGGTCCCAGTCCTGGACCTTGCTTAGGCTTGAGACCTTGCTCTTTTACACTGGACTGATGAATTGACTAGAGCTGGGTTAACTTGAACGCATCCCAATCCTGGAACCTGCTTAGGCTTGGGAGCTTGTTCTTATAAACTGGAACTGAAGAACTGACTTAACACGAATGCAATCCCAGTCCCGGACTCTGTTTAGGATTGGAAGGTTGTTAGAATTGACAAAGTTACAAGAATGGTTTTCAGGACCTGCTGTCATTAAAGTACGAGTTGCATTTAACAAAGACAATGAGTTTACACTAACAATATTGACTGGTTCAAAGCTATGATTTTCGCAGAAGCAAAATCTGGCTATGTACCCTTTTTAAACCTCTTCCACTCCAGAGTTGGCACTGTCTTCACCTCACCTTAAAGCCAACCTGTCCAATGTAGGTTTCCTAATTATCAGCTGAATGTTAATTTGTTCAGTTGCAAGTCAATCCGTATCCATTTCCCCTCATCTTACATTATTGTTCGCTGCAACAATTATAAAGCATTTTCCAACCCACATTAATGGTAGACCTAACTTAAAACGTCAAATGTTTCACAAAGCTCCTGAGCTCCTGCAGGTCAAAAAACTTTTTTACTAACAAGTTTGCCTCCGATCGACTTGATACTCTACAGAAAACCTTTCTAAAAATGTGGTTTTGCCGACTAAGGTCTGCAAAGTATGAATGGGGCTCATGTAAAAATGAAACTCTGTCTACAACCAGTGACATTAATGCAGGTTAACACTGAAACTATTTTCGAGTAAGAAATGGGTTATAGATATTAGACTAAGTATTTAAATAGGGTTTAGATTTTGTGTAATTAGATAATTGCCATTTCAGAGGCTAAAGACATCATAGATAACTTAGCTACGTTGAAAGTTCGGCACATGAAATGCATAATAAATGATTTTAAAAGCATGCCACTGTTATGCGTCTTGGGGCTGGGAAAACACTAGGAACTCGGAACAGGACTCGGAACACTCGGAAACACGGAAGACTTGGAAGGAGGAAACACTGGAAACAAGGGGGGAGAGACGCCAAATTCAGGGAACCAAAGAATAATTTATTAATAAAACTAAAACCTCGGAAAGGGGAAAAAACGTGGCACACAGGCTAAAATAACCACCGTGCTCCGGCACTGAAAGGGGGAGTAACTCAGGAATCCAATAACAAAACTCAGGAACGGTGGGGGGGCCGACTCGGGAACAGACTGGGGCAACTCGGGAACACCAAGAGGCTCGGAGACATCAGGCGGGGGGCAGACACAGGACTAGGCGACGGGCACAGCTGGCAGGTGGCTGACTCAGGAGGCACAGCTGGCGAGGGGCAGGCTCGGGAACACAGCAGGCGGGGGGCAGACTCGGACAACTCGGGAACACCAGGAGGCCCGGGGCGACTCGGGAACACCAGGAGGCCCGGGGCGACTCGAGAACACCAGGAGGCCCGTGGCGACTCGGGAACACAGCAGGCGGGGGCAGGCTGGGATGGGGCATGAAGGCAAATGGAATGAACACAGAGAGAGATGGGGACCAGAGGGAACATGAGCGGGGGCACGGAGTGGTGCGGAGGCGGCGTGAAGTGAAGCGAAGTCAGATCTAAAGTGACTGCTGAGCTAGCAACATATATAGGGCAGGGGAACGGACAAACACAGGTGCAGAAAATAAATATAATTAACAAGGGGTGGAACACGAGGGAAACCTAATTACATGAAACAGAAAAACATTAACACACAGACGAGGATCACAAGACTCTACCGAAAACGGGATAAATAAACTGAATAAATATTTCACAGTGCATAGAGAGAGAAGCAGGACAGATGAGATAAATGCAGAGAGTCTGCAGAAAGCACAGCAAGGCAAGTTAAAGGAAAGCAAGAGGCAGAGACTAGAACAGGGCGAATGCAAAGAGGTCGTTAGTCAATTAGTAATTGCAGCTGTACAATCCTGGGTGCTCCTTAGTACGTTAGTCTAATATACAATGTTAGTTTTGGTTAGTAAATTCTAGAAAACAACAAACTGTTAGTACGAGTCAGTAATATAGAAAAGCAAGGGGAAAATAGCAAACGAGAACGGAAGGAAAGCTGAAACCGAGAATCCATTAAATCACCATAAATAGTGTCACAATTAATTAAGACAAAAACTGCAACAAACTAATGACGCGACCGGGGAGAAAGCAAAGACCGTACATGGGTAAGACGCGGACTGGAATAACACAGGAGAGATACGAAATGTGAAACACTAAGACATAAGACGAAAAACGGACATCACAAAAACAATAAAAACCTAAAATTGAATAACCAAAACACACAGAGACCCACAGAACATAACAGCCACACATTATACTTTCACGATGCACTGATAACCAGTTTCAACGTAAGAAGTGTTGGTAATTAAATAAATTATTTAATATTGCTTGGTGCAACCAGTGTGCAACTGTGCTTTCCTGCAAATGCAACCTATTCTTTGGAGCGCTGAAAACATTACGTTTAAGAGTAATCTTAGAATGAATTAGGTTGCACTGCTGAAAAAATCCTTGAGCAGGAGAAGGAATTCAGTGAAAGCAGTGGGTTAATTCATTATTTTTTTTAATTATTATTTGTTTTTTTTTTTCATTTTAGCATCCATACAATATCACTTTAAAGTACATTGTCAATGTAGCCCTTCAGCGATCTATCATTTCTTAATACTGTCTGAATAATCACAAGCTTATGTGTTAGTCTTGATTATTCAGTAAATAAATTGAGTAATTATTACTTAAGCGATCTTATCTATAGGTTGTTTGCAGTCATGTGGTGCTGGTGATGCGCGAAATTCAGATGGAGGGCAGGAAGTTAACAGCAGCTATGGATGAGATAGAGGACATTCCACATTGTGCTAGCTTAGAAGTTATTACAAGAGGAAGATATAAACAGAAAATATGTAGATATGTTGGACGCAATCCATATCTTATGAAAAATACCGATTTTTCAACTGAATTGAAAGATTTGCCAGCTATCGACACAGTAGATATTAGCAACTACCTTGTTCGCCAGACCCCTTTCTACTCAAAACCACAAATGAAAGCATACAAAAGTATGGAGGCATACAACGTCTGACATGGGCTTACTTTTCCAGTAACCGAGATTAATAGTAGGAGCCCAGTCTATGGAGTTAACATCCTTTTAAGCGCTAGGACAGCCTACAGAGAGCAACAAATCCCTCATCAGACAACAGTATTGTTGTCAGTTACAGGACTACAAACTCAAAGGAAACAAAGAAGCAACCGCAACCTTAATGTGAGTGCATCTCAAAGCTTAGGCTGCATCCTTCGAAGGCTGCATTTTTAGGGGTTGTCACTTAATTCCATCCGCCAAACTAACGTACCGACATGTTATCTCTGTTAAACAGCTTTGTTTGAAGCGAATCATCACTGGTTTCCCTAACTTTAACCATAACTCTAACCCCTGAACCCAAACCTAACCTTCAATTTAACCTTGCCTCTTACCTTAAATGTCAGTTTAGTGAATAGAAGTAGGTGTTGACCCCTAAAAATGCTACCTTCGAAGGATACAGCGTACACATCGAAATGCATCCATTGGCATTAGACTGCTTCCTCAGGAGAAAGTTACTTCCTGCCCTCTATCTCCATTTCCCGCCACAGCGACACAGCACCATGACGTCATATGCAAACTAGCTATATAGGCCTGGATGGACGTCAATGGTCATCAGTAACCTCTCCAAATCAAAAAAATGCCTTTTTTCCAAGATAAAGTTTAGAGTTAGTATTGTACATTTTCCTACAGAGCTGCATCAGCTAGCACACGTACTCTTTAAAGGAACTGCTTATTTTACGATCAAATGTTCACCCTGAAATGGACTGCTTGCTATTTACAATTCCGATCCAACCTAAATGCAAGCTTGTATAAATGCTTTTCACACTCTGCAAGGAGCAAGTATAACTCACTAACACAGTAATATCTGAAATTACCTTATTTTAACAAAACAAACATTCCACTATTGTGAGAAAGCAGGCAATATGCTACCTGAGATTGCACAGAATCGGTGCAACGAATGTAGCAGGGGATTTCCCAAAGTCTTTGTCCATGTAGCAATATTTACCTTGCCCAGGTCTGGCCCACATAATGCACTTTACACGGCCCAGTTCTGGCCCACATTCAGCAAGAACATTGGCCCTTAAGTAGCCCGGATCTGGTTTGCTGTAGCTGGCCCAGCACAGGGCCAGTTGAGGACACAATCGGCCCACATGTGACATGTCATCGCATAAACGGTGCCATCATTGCCAGACCTGGCTCACATCCGGTTAGCATACCACTTGCCATGCCAGCAGTCATCCAGCAGTGCCGGCTTGAAGCTGGATCTGGCCCAGACCCAACTGCCATGCGGGTGAGCTGTTTGCATTGTAAATGAGCAAAAACTGAGGTATTCTATTTTGTTGAATGAGACATAGGGCTCTAATTTCTTGGCGCAGCGCAGGTGGCGAAGCGTGGCGCAACCCACGCAGTGGTAATTTCGTCCGGCGCAGCCCGTGCAGTGGTAATTTCGTGAGGTGCAACACCGTGCGGAGACGAACGTGCACCGAGATGGGTGTGGCGGCGTAGTGGGGGGAGGTGTCACTTATTCATCAAGACGCAGTGACAATTTTGTAGAAAAAGTCTTCGCTGCAGTTGCGCAGAAAGCTCGCCAGCTCCAACCTGGTTCACTTTCTGTGCAGAGGTAATTTGGCTGACCGGCGCGCAGTGCGCTCACGTCTCCGAAACCTCACAGGCAGGTTTCCAGAATGTCAGGCACATTTCAATACAGTAAAACCACTGTTTAATGTAACTATTTGAATCAGCACATAAATTATAGTATCTATATCGATTTTCCTGATGTCAGATCAAAGGCGGTTGGCACGCGTGATGGAAACTGGACCTCACTTAATCAACGCAACTGAATCAATGATGCAAATTGACAACTTCACATCTTTCTCAACCAACCACAAACTGCCTCGGCATCAGGCAGTGCGTATATAATGCTTGCGTTCTATGCTCGGAAAAGCCGCTTGCACACTGGATGCGACACAAATTTTTCACATGACTGATTACAGTCAAAGTCAATGCAAAGAGCTATCGACTTATCTTGGTCTTTTTATTCGTCTGTTTTCTTCCTTTGAAGATAGACAACAGTCTTTATTCGGTCTTTTGAAAATTAGTCAGATGGATCGAACAGATTCACGCTTTATTTGCACAGCAGAGAAAAAATAGTGTCTGCAATCAGAGAGAAAATTCCATGACCATTGACAGTGTGAATAAATTATCGCATGCACGATCAAGACTGTCCGACGCGAAATGCAAAATACTCCATGTCCGGCACCCAGCAAAAAATAAAAGTATTGATATGAGAACAGATTTATAACGGAATAAAGAAAAAAAATACCTATAAATCACCAACCAACAGAACATCCAAAAAAGATAAATTGATTGCTGTGTTCGTTGGATGTTCTGTTGTTAAAATGTTTCTTTTTATTCTTTATTTCGTTATCAATCTGCTCTAATCTTCCTCTTTTTTTTTTTTTTTGGCTGTCAGACACGGAGGCATTGTACATTGTCTCGCGCCAATGTTGACTCACTTTATTGAGCAGAGCTTAAACAGAAACATTGATTGAAATTCTCGGTACTCATCTTGAAGAACTGAGCCCTCTTATCAAAAAATTCACGTTAAATATGTAAAAGAGTCAGTAGATTTGAAGAAATTAAAAACAATTAAAGACTGTCGGACACGGAGAGGTATTAAAACCCTGTCAGACTTTCGGACACAAGACCCTGCTTTCAAAATTCGTTCATTCAAAATTCAAAATTTTTAGTGGGGGAAAGGAATACAGCCTGATTGCTATGATCTCGTACCGAGTTAAGATCACATATTGAAAATAAACGTGTCACGTATCTTGCATTGTTGTCCATGCATGTTAATACCAAAATTTTAAGCAGCAACAGGCTGTAATTATAGGAACAGCCATGGTTTCTCTTGCCAATGAGCAATATTTCACTTGGCTGTGTCATACCCAAACACGCCTTCTTTGCCAACTTGCGCTGGAAGGAGGGACAGAGGCGGGTCAGAGGAGTACTTGCGCCAGGCACGAAATTGCAATATACGCCTGGACACACCCCGTTGGCGCGGCACACCCCCTATTCGACCGCGCCTGCGCCTGGTCTACGAAATTAGAGCCCATAATCTCTAAAACAAATTGTCACATTGAGCAAAATGCCACTACATGCGGCATTATCAGCAAAGTAAGTGGGTTACACTCATTAACCAATGTGGCAAACAAGCTCTTTTCATTATGGCTATGGTAAACCGAAAATAAAAAACAGCTAGCCAGCTAGCTTGCTAGCTAGCCATAAGTAGTTACTAAAACGTTGTACTTACTAATGTTATGGCCCGAATTTGTTATGTCATTTACGACAGCAAGGGATGACAGACAAAATTTTAAAACTCAAACAGATTTAATTAAACAAAGACCAACACTAACCTTCAATTTATACTACTGACCAAGATTGATAATATACAAGAAAAAAAATATTTACAGTCCCTTGAGATGGGGTTGCTTGGTGATGTTCCGGGTGAGGGAAATGCTCCAACACCGGCAAAAATCGGCCAAAATCCACAATGAGCTTCACAAGTCTTGAAAAGAGTGACAGGTCTGGGCAAATGTATCCTTCTCCTCGCAATTTCTCCAACTACTTTACTCTTTCAATTTCTCTCCTTATATACTCTTTTGCAGCCCCCTCCCATATTTTGACTTTTTTTTCCCTCTGGGACCTTCCCCTCTCAGACATGCCCAGGACATGCTCAAACCTAGCTCCAGACTGGCCTTAAAAAAAAGGTTAATATGTTAGTGTAATGTGTGTTAGTGTACTCTTTCCACATTACACTAATAATGAAGAAGAACTCCCTCTCATTGAATTCATCCCCCAGACAAACACAGCAATCCAGTACGAGGAATCCATCAGTTCCATTCAGAAAAACTCCCAATGACCATGTCAGTCTCGCATTTCCTTCTCGTAAATGTAATCCAAGCACTTCTGAATTGGTTTTGGAAGTCTTTTTTTCTTCTATGCATTCACGGCATTCAGCTGCGCACAGTTAAGAGAATATGACCTAACTTGCTCTAATGCAAGGGTTTAAATATACTGAACAAAAATATAAACACAACAATTTAGTAATTTCAATATTACACATATTTATTTCTGAGGTTGACTTAGTTGGGTTTATTTATGTGACCAGGGTTGTGTGCCATTGGTCTGTGTGCATTTCAGTCACCTTCTACATATCATTGTCAAGTTCACACTCAAAACTGGCCTGTCAGACTGGTGGGGCCTGATCCAGAGCTATTGAAATCAGGTACAGTGAGACCAGGCACACTCTGTACTCTGGTCAATAAAAGGCCACCCCAAAAGTTCCAGTTCTGCCATTGTTCAAAATGCCATAAATGACTTGAGCAATCACGGAGCGTGCCATTTGCCATCTTAATGTCCATGTTTCAACAATAAGTTGCATATAACACCTTTTTGAGGAATGAGGCAAGACAGCAGACCGCCCGCATGCATGGCGACCATGTGTGACAAACCCCACCCAAGATCGCCATTTCTGGACTCTTTATCTCTGTGATCGTCAGAGACCAGTAACTCCCACTGCAGATGAGACATCTGGTCCCCACAATCACGCCATTTTTACTGAAAAAAAATCTCCAGGAAGCCCATTACATTTTTTGCCCTTTGTGGATTGGATCTCTCCTCAGCTCGATGAAAAAATTGGTTCGACTGTGTGAATAGACACGTTTGATGGCCAATGGCACAATGGAGGACTGTTTTCTTTACAGACGAGTCACGTTTCCAACTTCACAGAGCGGATGGATGGAGGATCGTAATGCTGACATCATTGCGCAAGGTGCCACATGGTGGTGGAGTGCTTGTTTGGGTGAATATATTCCAAGGACATTGCACCAAACTGCTGTTGATGAACAGCAACTCGACCGCAGTGTGATTTCACAATGAGATGCTGCTGCCAATCGTCCTATCATTCATCCATCAAAACAATAACCATCCAGCATGACCATACCAGACTCAAGTCACCCGTGTATGCACACAATTCCTTGAGCCTGAAAACATTTGTGTGCTTGAATGGCTGGCTTATTCCTCAGATTTATCCCCCTTCCAGCATCTTTGGGATGTCTACAAGCAACAAGTTTGTCATTGGTTCCCATTTTCAGCCAATAGCCGCCAACTCCACGCAGCTCTTGAAGAGAAGTGGGAACATGTCCACCAAGTCACCATTGACCATTTGTTGCAGTCCACACAGCGGAGATGTGTAGCAATGCAGCAGGCCAAAGGCGGACATATCCAATATTGATTTATAAAATTTGGACAATAGACCACATCCCCTTTATCATCACGCCATTGTGAGATTCTTGTTTGTCTTTTTAAATCATTGATTGAAATGTATTGCAATATGGTCATACAATCTGTCAGCACTCAATGAAAGTGCAACGAGCTTCTGAACATGGTCATGTTTCTAACAATTAGAAGTGTTGCGTTTATATTTTTGCTCAGTGTATTTTACTGAGGGTCCCATAAATAGAGCAACTCAATGTCAGCAGGCATCTAAATCTTATTAATGGGGTTAATACTCGTCACCTGGCTATATAAGGATAACCACGTAACAAGATGCAGGGCAGGGTAAAGTAGGGAGATACACACAACGTAAACCAATCACACAGTCATACACTTAATAGATGTGCAAGCTGCTGAATAGGAAGAGACACAAAAGGCATTCACATGAGGGTTGTGACATGCTATAGTATAGGATACAGAGCACAAATGGCACAGTAAATTGCAGTATAGTGCATGGAGTATAGTGTTTTATTTAGGTTTGTGTATAGAACCTGGTGCTGTTTTGCAATATGGGATACAGAGGATGGTGCTCTATTGAAGCTTGGGTATAGAATATTCTGCTATACAATGCTGCAGTGTAGGGTAGGAGCACGGTGCTATATTGAGGTTTGGGTATAGACTATGTGGAGTATTGGGTAGGATTTGGAGTATGGTGCCATACTGTGGTTTGGTATGACTTATGGTGCTGTAATGCAGAATGGGATGTGCATTGTGGTGGTATTTTATTGTAGCCTATAGGGTATTGCATATGGTGCCATAGGCGCCGATTTCTGTTTATGCTGGTGGGTGTTCTAAACACACAACAAAGTAATAACCATAGCCACCAAAATTGCAATAAGAAAATGGCTCACTTGAGCATACAGTACAGGCCAAAAGTTTGGACACACCTTCTCATTCAATGCGTTTCCTTTATTTTCATGACTATTTATATTGTAGATTCTCACTGAAGGCATCAAAACTATGAATGAACACATGTGGAATTATGTATGTATGTATCTAACAGTTGTCCAATAGGGCTGTCGGTTTTATATCAACCTGACCTCTGCACAGGACAACTGATGGTCCCAACCCCATTGATAAGGCAAGAAATTCCACTAATTAACCCTGACAAGGCACACCTGTGAAGTGAAAACCATTTTAGGTGACTACCTCTTGAAGCTCATCAAGAGAATGCCTAGAGTGTGCAAAGCATTAATCAGAGCAAAGGGTGGCTACATCGAAGAAACTACAATATAAGACCTGTTTTCAGTTACAGGTATTTCAAAATTGTTAAGTACATAATTCCACGTGTTCATTCATAGTTTTGATGCCTTCAGTAAGAATCTGCAACGTAAATAGTCATGAAAATAAATGAAACGCATTGAATGAGAAGGTGTTTTCAAACTTTTGGCCTGCACTGTAAATCATTGAGCAAATCCTCGATCCGAAACCACCTCATTTGTATAGTACTACAGTACACCCATCAAAACACTGCGTACCTGTAATGGTCAAGAGGCCAACATATTAACATATCAAAAAAATTACCATGTGATAGACTATCGAATAACGTTGCGCTACTTTACGGCACATGCAATCAAATACATTTTATTGATAATAAATGCATAGGCCCACATGGCTATTGTTAAAAACTTTTTTGTTCGCTCACTATTGATGTTACTTCTTGATGCGGAAAGTGTTGCTCCTCGTAACCGGGCGCTTAATGAACTGGTTTGCGATTTCATCCAGGTCCCTAATTAAAATTTTGCCATTTAGTTAGCTAGCGAGCATTCACCTGCTCAAAATGTAACTAGCAAAGTCGGCAAAAAAGGCTCTCCAGCAGTTAACAGTTACATTTAGTGCAGAGTTTGCTACTCTAAGATCTAGCATACTTTGTTTGGCTTACCTAGCTTGCTCCATGGCCTGTTAATGGTTTCAAACTAGTACCAATTTACATTAATAGCCAAGTATCTTTGGCCAACATTATTTTGCGCTAAAACTCCGTAGCTTGCAAACGCAGCCTCGTGAATGTTTAACTGACTTAGCTACGCGTCTAATTCATAACTTCTTGCTAATAATCCAACGCTAGTTAAGTAGCAAAATAATCTTGATTCACTGTTTTATTAGTTACAAATACCAAAATTAGCTAACTAAGCAGGCGAACTAGCTGGCTAGCCTAGCATGAGAGCTAGTTTGTTGGTTTCTTTAGTCAACGTTAGCTGGTGCCTATTAAAGCCAGCTAGCAAGCAAAATGCTCATGGTTTAATCCTAGCTAAGTTAGTTAAATAATGGCTATTCACTTATGTTCTCTTGCACAACAAGCACCAAATATGACTGTACGCTAGCTAGGCTAGCAAGCAACCTAGCTAAGCAAGCAAACTCACTTGCTACCTAAAAAGTTTGGAGCACTTCAGTTATCTTGAGGTGGATACACTGCATTTCTGTTTTTGCAGTGCATTTCCCCATTTGGAGGTGTTTTTGGACATTCCATTTCATTTTCCAATTGGAGATGTTTAGGCCTTGTTGCAGTGCATTTTCCCATCAGCCTCTTTAAATCAGCAATTCTTTATTTAAGCCGTGGCGTGTTCAAGATCACGGGGTCAAGCAAGGACCCGCAAGTGCTTGCAGCTTCAACAAGTAAACTACGCTCGGTGTTGCAAGCGAACAGTCTCGCTTTGCTTTTCAAGATGGTGTTCAGTATTGTCACAGCTTATGCAGTGGAATTTGATGCAAACCTTAGTTAGCGACCATGTTAGAAAACTTGCAAGGACTCAGGAGTCGTTCAAAACTTTTGAGTCTTCCCTCGCAAGACCTAGGCGTGAGACCCTTCGATCTTGGTCATGCCCCTGGCGCACGCGGGTTTTTGGCCTTTTCTGTGGGCGCTTGGGCCCCGAATCGGCACCTATGTATGGTGCCACATTGAGGTTTGGGTGTAGAGTATGGCACTATATTGTGTAGTATATGGAGTATATACAATAAGACTTATGACGTCATATGCTTGGATTTTCAGAAAGCTTTCGATACAGTACCGCATAAGAGACTAATTTTTAAAATGAGCTCCATTGGAGTTACAGGAGGTATTCTGGAGTGGATTCAAAACTGGTTACAGGACAGAACACAAAGAGTGGTGGTCAGTGGTATCTCATCTGAGCAAGGTATGGTGGGGAGTGGCATCCCCCAGGGATCGGTGTTGGGGCCCCTGCTGTTCCTCATCTACATTAATGACCTTGATAATAATGTTGAGAGCAGATTAGTATTATCTGCAAATTTAACCAAATTGGGGAGTTTGGTAAATAGTTTAGAGTCCACTAAAGTGATTCAGGATAATTAGGATAGAATCCAGAATTGGGCAGAAATGTGGCAAATGAAATTTAACGTAGCAAAATGTAAAGTTGTACATGTAGGTAATAAAAACATTAGACATGATTACTTCATGGGAGGTTTAAAACTGGAATGTGCTGCACACGAGAAAGATCTGGGAGTGATTGTTGACCAAACCCTCACAGGCTCTAGCCATTGTGCTATAGCAGTTAAAAAAGCCAATCGGATGCTGGGATACATTGCAAAAAGTATTGAGTTCAAATCTAAGGAGGTGATGCTACTTTTGTACAACACGTTCGTGAGACCACATCTGGACTATTGTCCACAGTTCTGGGGACCATACTTTAAGAAAGATATAGAGGCTCTAGAGAAAGTTCAGAAAAGAGCCACAAAGCTTATTCCAGGTATAAAAGATGAAAGCTACGAGAAGAGGCTGAGGATCTTTAAAGCTGCAGTCGGTAACTTTGAGGAGAGAGAGGACTTCGCACAAATATTTGAAAAAAAGCAACTTTCAGATCCCTCCCCCTCCCTCTCCACTGCACTCCTCAGACCCTCCCCTAGAAAGCTACTGTTATGGCCCCAATTTGTTGTTACATTTACACAACAGCGAAGGATGACACAAAAATTTTAGAACTTGAACACATTTAACTTTTAACAAAAAAAACAACTAACAACTAACTAATATACTGACCAAGATTGAATACAAAAAACAGGAATATTTACAGTCCCTTTGGTGGGGTGGCTTGGTGATGTCCTGGGTGAGGAAAATGCTCTACCACAGGCAAAAATCCACTAAAAGCTTCACAGGTCTTGGACAGAATGACAGGTTTGGTCACATGTATCCTTCTTCTTGCAATTTCTCCTACCACTTTACTGTCTCAATTCTCCCCTTTATATACTCTTTTGTAGACCCCTCCCACCTTTTAGACTTTTTTTTTCTTTTCTCTGGGACTTGTTTCAGACATGCCCGAAACATGCCCAAACCTAGCTCCAGTCTGAGCTTAAGAAAAAAAGGTAAATACTGCCATCCAGTGGCCTATATTCACATTACACTACCGTGCACGCGAAGGCATGCAAACTGTTATCCATGCAACTGCGGAGAGATTTTGCACGTTCACATTATGAAAGCGGCCAAGTTGCCGAGGCGAGACGTTACTGTTGTGAACAGTCAACACTGCTGGCCAACACACAGCGCGTCGTTAGACCTGAAAATTCCGGGGCTAATATCACTCCTTTTATTGAAAACAAGTGTTTGCCACCAACATGGCAATATTCCCCGCCGCCTCAATTTTATGTGTCTGTACTGATGGAGCCCAATGCTATATCTCCCGTTTCACGCTGATCGTGGGGCGAGGGATGATAATTAGTCCTGGCAGATTCTAGATGGTTTTCCTTCAGTCACACATTTTCTAATTCAAGAATCATCAAGTGGCAGTTGAAGACACGGCTTCTTTCCCCCATGCGATCTAAAAGCGCAAAATATTGGGCTATATTCAGTACCGAATAATTACTAGATTATAATTAGGTCTATGCACCATCACTCGGCGATGGCATTTCATAACTCTTCAGCGAATGAAGGTAATTTCGGCGACAAGTACATACACCTGTTTTTGCAGCACGGTCGCTCAATTCGTAGTTAAAAAAAAAATAGACAGCTGTCCGATTGGAAAATGTAAACGGACGAAACCACAGACTAGTCTGAAATGCCGTCGCTGAGTGCAGGTGCATAGACATAATTATAATTATATTATTTTTCTGTCCCGAATGCAGCGCATTATTTTGTCGCTTTTAGATTGCATGGGGGAGAGAAGCCGTCTCTTCGATTGCCACTTGATTATTCGTGAATTGAAAAACTTGTTAATAACGGAAACCCATCTACAATTAGCCAGGATTAATTATTTTCAAAAAAAGGAGGAATATTAGCCCCGGATTTTTCAGGTCCAACTACACGCCTGCCAACAAAGGAGCAGAAATAAATCATGTCGACATAAACAGTAATCTACAGCAGTATGTATTCATTAAAAACCCAGCACACACTTATTTCAGGAAATTACCCGTTTTTTGAGTACAGAAACTGTCGTGAATCCAGCTGAATGGCCAGTAAATCATGTATGTCAGCATTTAGCTGTGAGAGCTCAGAAACGTTACACATATTTATAAGGACAACAACACAACTGATAAGACTGCCAGGTCACTTCATAAAGAGATTTTCTGCTGCTTTCTAATAAAACAACGCCAGTAACGGTTGCCCTAGCATCTGAAACAGGCTAACGTTAGTTCGACTGCAACATCACAGTAACATCACATGCACTGCGGAGTACTGTAACAATTAAAAGACTGGCTATTCGGACAGTGACTGTGCTTGTAAGCGACGTTCACTTGCCTATTTGCAGAGCGAAAATGAATTGATGCTGGTTAGGGCTGGGGTTAGTTTAGTGATCATGTCAGCCACGCCAACTCGCTTATTTGCAAAGCAAAAATGAACCAACAAATAAAGCAGGGTGTTATGGCCCCAATTTGTTATTACATTTATAACACAACAGCAACAGCAAGGGATGACAAACACAGCTTTAACAACTAAAACACATTTAATTTTTAACAAAGACAAAGACTAATAACAACCCACAACTAAAGACCAAGATTGATAAATAAGAAAAAACAGAAATAATTACAGTCCCTTTTTGGTGGGGTGGCTTGGTGATGTCCTGGATTAAGAAAATGCTCAAACACAGGCAAAGAAATCCACAAAAGAAACGTCACAGGTCTTGAACAGAATGGCAGGTCTGGTCATCTTCTTGCAATTTCTCCTACTACTTTACTGTCTCAATTCTTTTCCTTATATAGTCTTTTGCAGACCCCACCCACGTTTAGACCTCTTTTTTTCAATTTTCTGAGACTTGCCCCAGACATGTCCAGGACATGTCTAAACATGACTCCAGTCTGAGCTTAACAAAAAAAAGGTAAATACTGCCATCTAGTGGCCTATATTCACATTACACCTCCATTCCAAAAGGGAAAAATTTTGACTCATAAAGGCAAAATTTTTCTTTTCAATACAAAATGGTAAAGTGAACACTTGTCTATATATACATATCATACACATTCAAACACGGGATAAGCAATCAGCAATTACATTGTCTGTACCCTTCACATGCTTAATTTCCAAGTCAAACTCCTGTAAAATCAAACTCCAATTCAACAATCTCCGATTCTTGTTTTTCATCTTACTCAAAAACATTAACGGATTGTGGTCAGTGTACACAATCATTGGCTTTTGTCCTGAACAAACATAAACCTCAAAGTGTTGTAAAGAAAGGACCAGAGCCAACAGTTCCTTCTCTATTGTGGAATAGTTCCTTTGGTGGCGATTGAACTTCCTGGAGAAGTATGCCACGGGATGCTCAATGTCATCAGAGTCACTTCTCTGTAGGAGCACAGATCCACAAGCTTGGTCGCTAGCATCGACCGCGATGGAGAACGGTTTGTTGAAGTCAGGAGATTTGAGCACGGGGAAGTGACACAGCAGAGACTTCAGGCGATCGAAGGCTCTCTGGCATGCATCATCCCAGGTGAACTTTACGCCTTTCTTCAGTTGGTTAGTTAGACTGAGAGCAATCTCAGCAAAGTTCTTGCAGAACTTGCGGTAGTACCCGATCATTCCAAGGAAGCGGCGCAAAGCTTTTTTGTTGTCAGGAACTGGAAAGTCCATGATGGCTTGGACTTTAGCATTTATGGGTGCCACCTTACCCTGGCCTATGACGTAGCCAAGATAGGTGACAGTAGCACAACCAAAGTCACTCTTGCTCAGGTTAACAGTCAGGTTAGCCTGGGTCAGGCGCTGGAACAACGTCTCTACATCTTTTAGATGTTCTTCCCAGGAGTCACTCCATGTGATCAGGTCATCGATGTACGCACCCGTGTGTGGCAATCCGGCGATTGTAGACTGTATCATCCTTTGGAACGTGGCTGGGGCATTTTTCATGCCAAAGGGTAGGACTTCATACTGGTACAATCCAGATGGTGTGGCAAAAGCAGAGATGCTCTTGGCCCTCTCAGTTAAAGGCACACACCAATAACCCTTCAATAAATCAATCTTGGTCAGAAACTTTGCTTGCCCTACACTATCAATACAATCATCAATCCTAGGTATTGGAAACACATCAGTTCTAGTTACAGCATTGACTTTGCGATAATCTGTGCAGAATCTAGTACTTCCATCAGGTTTTGGAACTAGCACACAGGGTGAACTCCAATCGGAGTTGGAGGGTCTGATAATATCATGTTTTAACATGTACTCAACCTCTTTCTCAGCAATCTTTCTCTTTTCAGGATTCATCCGGTATGGATGCTGTTTTATTGGTTTGGCATCACCAACATCTACATCATGAGAGGCTATAGTAACTCTCTTTGGAACATCAGGAAACAAATCCTCATATTTCTTGATCAACCTTTCAAACTGATCTCTCTGTGAGGGTTCTAAGTGCTGGAGTTTTACATCAAGATTTTGCAACACTTCAGAATTTGACAATTTACATGAAAGAACTTCAGCTTTAATTCTAGGTTCATCATCTTGAAACTCCCCCTCATCATCACCCGTTTTGACCATAGGAGAATCTGAAGTGACAGCTGCAACCCTAGCATTTCTGTTATGATAAGGCTTTAGCATGTTAATATGACACAATTGTTTTGGTTTTCTCCTATCTGGAGTCTTCACAATGTAATTGAGATCATTGAGTTTTGTCAGAATTTCATAAGGACCATGAAATCTAGCCTGCAATGGATTGGACTGCAAGGGAAACAACACAAGGACCTTTTCTCCTGGTTTAAACTCACGGCTTCTAGCCTTATGATCATACCAAGTTTTCATTTTTCCCTGACTTGATTTCAAGTTCTCTTTGGCAAGGTCACAAGCTGCACGCAATCTTTCCTTGAACTTGCTAACATAGTCTAACAGACTGATATGCGGCTCTTTCTCTTGCCATTGTTCACTCAATAATAGCAAAGGTCCTCTCACTTCATGACCAAACACTAGCTCAAATGGACTGAATCCAGTAGACTCCTGCACTGCTTCTCTAGCTGCAAACAACAGCAAATGAACCCCTTCATCCCAGTCTTTCTCATGGTCATAACAATAAGTCCTCATCATTGTCTTGAGAGTGGAATGAAACCGCTCTAAGGCACCCTGACTTTCTGGATGATAGGCACTAGAAAGAATCTGTTTTGCACCTAGTTCATACACAACCTGCTGAAACAATCCTGAAGAGAAATTGCTACCTTGGTCTGACTGAATTTCCCTGGGAAGACCAAACAACGTGAAGAACTTTATCAAAGCCTTCGAGATTGCAGTTACCTTGATGTTACGTAGAGGTATGGCTTCGGGGAATCTGGTAGATGCACACATGATTGTCAACAAGTACTGATTTCCAGATCTAGTCTTGGGTAATGGACCAACGCAATCAACAATGACCCTAGAGAATGGCTCCCCAAATGCTGGGATAGGCTGCAATGGAGCTACAGGTGGGTCTAACTGGTGTTTTCCAACTACCTGACAAGTGTGACAGGTTTTGCAAAAGTTGGAAACGTCTTTCCGAAGCCCAGGCCAAAAGAAGTGTTTCATGATCTTATCAACAGTCTTGTTAACACCAAGATGACCTCCTAAAGGTAAACTATGAGCCATTGTTAAGATCTCATTCCTATAGACCTTCGGAACAACAATTTGCTTGACCACTGCCCAATCTGCATTGGCAGGGATATCAGGAGGGCGCCACTTCCGCATCAACACACCATCCTTGAGATAATACCCAACTGGAACTGCGTCTATTTCTTTATCAGGAAGGGCTCTCCTCTTTAGTACACAAATTTCAGGATCATTAGTTTGCTCCTCAATCAACCGCTTTCTGGACAGAGACAAGTCTCCAGACACATCAGAATCACCAGACCCATTCGGCTGGCTGAATAGAGAACTGATAAAAGTATCTGATAAGTCCTCAAACGGAGAAACCATAGTAGGCCAATCAGAGTCATGAGGCGAACCACCTGAGTCCTGACTATTCAATGTACTGGACGGCACCACAACAACATCTTCTTTAGCCTTCTTGGCCATAGCACGAGTCACTGCGCAAGAAGGATACAGAGATGGGTCCTCATCCCCATCTTCAGTGCTCGGCTGTGAAGTAAGATGTACAGGGGGAACTACTTTGCCCCCAGCCAGGTCATTGCCTAGCAACAGAGAAACACCCTTTATAGGTAGACTTGACATAAGTCCCACCTTTACCTGTCCTGTAACTAAATCTGACTTCAAGAATATAGAGCGCAGGGGTACAGATACAGTCCTCCCTTCAATACCTTGTACAAGTATGAAATCCCCTGAAGCGGTCTCATCACGTAACTCCAAAGAGTCCATCAACAAAAGTGACTGAGAAGCTCCGGTATCCCTTAGGATATATATGGGGACAGGAGTAGTATGCTCATTCAGAGCCACAAATCCCTCTGACACAAATGGAAGAAATTCCTCCCTCACAAAGTCAGCTGTATCAGGCTTTTTAGCCCCACAAGAAGCAGGCAATTTAGCAGATCGGTTATCTACTACAGGGGTTTCTAACCTTGTTTTCACAAAGGCATTTGGTTTGGTATCCTTTTCTTTTTCTTTCTTAGCTTTAAGGAACCAACAGTTAGTTGTAACATGACCAGATTTCTTGCAATAACTGCAAACTAGACCACTTTTGTCACTGTCAGCTTTCACACTTTGATCAGACCTGTTACTGGATTTCTGAGCACCATCACCAGATTTGTCTTTGTCTTTGGGTGAGGAATCTTGGGTATCACCGTAACCCTTTTTCTGAAATTGGGACCATCTATTGTTACTGCTAGACTGAAATTTGGACTTATGTGTGAGAACATATTCATCTGCAAATTTGGCAGCTGATTGCAAATTCAGTGCTTGCTTCTCATTAAGGTAGGTCTTAATATCATCTTTAACACAGTTCTTGAATTCTTTAACTAACACCATCTCTTTCAGTGAGTTGAAATCATCCTTGACCTCCATAGAAGTACACCAGCGCTCAAAGCAAACCTGCTTTTCATTAGCAAATTCAACATAAGTCTGATTTTCAGATTTCTTCAGACCTCTGAATTTCTGTCGGTAAGCCTCTGGAACCAACTCATAAGCTCTCAAAATAACCTTTTTGACAACCTCATAATCAGCGGAATCATCGGCAGACAAAGCCGAATAGGCTTGTTGAGCTTTACCCTTTAGGACAGTTTGCAACATCAGAGGCCAGTGTTCCTTTGGCCACTGGCAACTCTTTGCTACCTTTTCAAAACACTGGAAATAGTTGTCAACATCCTTTTCCGAAAATGGAGGCACCAATTTTACCTCCTGGCAAGCCCGAAATTTATTTTCTGTTGCTATTTTTATTTTTAGTTGCTCCATTTGGAGTCTTTCTTCTCTATCAAATTTCTCTAATTCAAAATCTCTCTGTCTCTGTCTCTCTCTTTCTGCTCTTTCCTCTTTCTGTCTCTCAAATTCTCTTTCTTTTTCTTTTTCCTCCCTTTCTTTTTCTCTTTCCTCTCTTTCTTTCTCTTTTTCCTCCCTCTCAAATTCTCTTTGTTTTTCTCTTTCCTCCCTTTCAATCTCTAGCAGTTTTAATTTAAGTTCCATTTCTATATTTGGATTTTCCACTGGAAACTGTTCCAGATCTCCTGGTGCAAACACATTTTCATCAATGTAATATTCAACTATCTCTCTAGCCAGTCTTGCTTTTCGCATGGCTGGTTTCACCTCTGTCAGCTCTAAATGTCTGCAAATTTCTAGCAGTTCTGTCTTTTTAAAAGACTTCAAAACCCCTACGGTTGGTGATGCCAAGAAATCATCCATTGCTGTTGTCAATATATACGTATTCAATTAAAAAAAAATCAATTTTACAATTTGAAATGTTAGATTTTTAATAAATGACTCACAAAATGGTCTATCCCGGACCTTGAGCCCCCAATTTGTTATGGCCCCAATTTGTTATTACATTTATAACACAACAGCAACAGCAAGGGATGACAAACACAGCTTTAACAACTAAAACACATTTAATTTTTAACAAAGACAAAGACTAATAACAACCTACAACTAAAGACCAAGATTGATAAATAAGAAAAAACAGAAATAATTACAGTCCCTTTTTGGTGGGGTGGCTTGGTGATGTCCTGGATTAAGAAAATGCTCAAACACAGGCAAAGAAATCCACAAAAGAAACGTCACAGGTCTTGAACAGAATGGCAGGTCTGGTCATCTTCTTGCAATTTCTCCTACTACTTTACTGTCTCAATTCTTTTCCTTATATAGTCTTTTGCAGACCCCACCCACGTTTAGACCTCTTTTTTTCAATTTTCTGAGACTTGCCCCAGACATGTCCAGGACATGTCTAAACATGACTCCAGTCTGAGCTTAACAAAAAAAAGGTAAATACTGCCATCTAGTGGCCTATATTCACATTACAAGGGGTTTACCTGTCAAGGAGAAAAGTCGCAAACTCCGCGTGAGTTTTTAATCCTTCCAGATCACGGAGTTCCTTCCACTTCTAAAAATCCACTCCGATGTTCTCTCTGGTTTTAGCCTGGGTTTTGTGAAATTCTTTCTTTTGCACTTTTTTTCTTCTGGCTTCCTTTTTTACTTGTCTTAGCCATGTGTGCTGTTTCTGGTAACTGAGGTATCAGTATTTTTTTCCTCGCTGACGGCTCAAAGCTCCTGAACCCGCTCTGGGAGATTTGAACTTGAATGAGCACTGGCGTGAACTGAGGAGAAAGGGGGAGGGGGCTGTCTGCAGCGTGTGCATCTGCACTGTTTGACGGCTGTCAGACACCATCCTGGCTCTATTTGGTTCTTTCTAGTCGGTCCGAATGATTATTTTAAGTTGCAGTAGGAGCATTAGGTGGGTTTAAATTAGCCTTTTTTTTAATTACAGAGAACTAGTTTTATGTAATACTGTCTGTACACAGTGACAGTTTCGCCAAAAATGACAAAAAGTTACTTTTCTAAAACTTACCAACTGCAGCTTTAATCTCTTTAGTTTTAGGAAAATGAGACTAGGGTGATTTGATTGAGGTCTTTAAATATGTTAAAGGGATTAACAAAGAGAATTATGTAGGATTCTTTCGACCAAGTGTTGTGAGTAGAACTCGGGGTCACAAATGGAAGTTGACTAAAGGTAAATTTAGCACTGATATTTGGAAATATTTCTTCTCCCAAAGAGTAATTTCAATGTGCAATAGCTTGCCTGACCATATTGTTGAGGCAGAGACCTTGGGGGTTTTCAAGAGCAGGCTTGACTTAAAGCTAGATACCATTGAGTCATTGAGTATCTGAACGGATATATTCACAATAGTATAAAGAAACTGGCGAGTGTAGTTGGGCTGAAAGGCCTGTTCTTGCCATTCATGTCATGTCATGTTATGTTATGTTATGTATAGTGCTATATTGAGGTTTGGGCACAAAGTATCATCGTACATTGAGGTTTGGGTGTATAATATGGAGCTATCTTGCCATATCGAATATGGAGTATGGTGCTTTATTGAGATTTAGATAAAGAGTATGGTGCCATATAGCAGTTTAGGCTATGGATTATGCTGCTATATTTAGGTTTGGATTTACTGTTTGGTGCTCTATTTCAGATTAGAATATAGAGCCTGGCGCTGTATTGCAGTATAGGATATGGAGTCTGTCGCTATACTGTGGTTTTAGTATGAAATAACGTACTTAATTACAGTGCAGGATATGGACTATGGCGCTTTAATGAGTTTTTGCTATGAATTATGGGGCTATATTGCAGCAAGGGGTATGATATTTGGAAACTGTACGGGAGCGTTGATGAAGTACGGTTTTGCTGGTGATCCCTGAATTTTCAGGTGTAATGGAGATAAATTCTCTGGGTTGTTAAACTGTGGAAATCAACAAAGGGAACACGCTCTTGGAGATTAGCGCATCCCCCCAGTGAAACGCAGTTTGCATGGCGCCATACCGTTTAGCCCCATTACAGATCATTAGGGCCTGGCACCAGCGGGGCGAGGAGGGGATCGTGTCAGAGTCCAGCACTCTTCAGACTCATTATAATACATCTGTACCATAATAATCCGCCCTGAAACTCCCACTTCAAGTCACCTTGTGATGTGGGAATCTAAGAAAAAGATTTTTTGGAAGATATGAAGGATTCCTGATTCCCTCTCTTTTCAAGTGCGCTCCATCTGATTTGCGTGGAGATGGTATCATCTACTGTTCCTGTGTGTTTATAGCATAGAGCTGCAGGGCCTCTACAGGCCGTTCACTGAGCCCATAGCAGTTGCTAGCGTAGCATTGCGGCCTCTTCCAGAAGGCTGCTGCTGCTAAAGAAACAGACTTTCGCTAACTGGGCCTCATTTGGATCTCAGGGAATGGAAAATTAAATTCACAAAAGGCATGGGTCTGCAAAACCACAATTGTGGCTTTGATTTAATTACCAAACATTTGTCCTTAATGTTTCTTCTCATACCACGTCCGGCCAAGTCCAGGAAACTATGTATGAATGTATGTATTTTTAATGCAGAAGGCACACTCGCGGGGTGTGAATTTGGGATTTTCTGGGGCAACAGCGATTGGCTCTTGTTGTTACCGCAGTGCTAGCTTTAGGGTGGCGGTGTATAACCCGGCCACACGCAGCATACAGAGTTGGGCTGGTTCCAGCGGGGCTTGCTGCTCAATGCACTACACATGTAGATCTAGTGACTGAGCTTGTCTTAGCACTTCTGTGATATAATTAAAAGAACACTGCGTCTGAGGCTGAACAGTATACTGCCAGCATCTCTCATTCACATCATGCTTGTTTGTTTTGTGGCACAAGCATTCACTACAGGAAATAATGGAAAAGTGTTGGCAGGATCTTGAATGAATGTTTGTGTTGCATACACTCCAGGCCCAGTTTTTGTATTTTTCCTGCTGTGTCCTCACAAATAGATTAGACCAGGGGTCCTCAATCTTTCCAAGAAAGGGCCAGTGTGGGTGCAGGCTTTCAATCTTGACAAGCCGTAACACATCTGTCTCTACTAATCAGGGTCTTCAGCAAAGACTCAAGGGGTTAATTAGTGATGTCAGGAGGTTGACTGCCAGGTTAGAACGAAAGCCTGCACCCACACCGGCCCTTTCTGGGAAAGATTGAGGACACTAAAGCAATGCAAACTACATGTCCCAAGAAGGCAGCAGCAGTGCCCTATAAGGGAAGAAAATCTGCATCCTTTCTAGTGCACTTGTTTAGTGTCTTACACTACCTACAGCTTACGGTGAAAGAGCACTGAATAGCTCTGCTATTTATTTGGCAATTGTCATTGTAAAATTTCACTCTGGTGATGCAGCACAACTTAATGTTGTTTTGATTGAAACAGAAGCACAACGGCACTAGATCATACCGGACGGAGACCAGATGACCTGTGACCTCCAACTCTTCAGGAAGGAAATTCTGCCATTTACCCAACACCTCCTAGTTTTAATGAACATGTATTTTCTCTTGCACATATGCACCAAAGGGCTCTGGTTTGTGATTTTTCGAAAGTCAATGGCAGTGCTAGCTTCGCACAAAGGCGCAGTGTCTGGCCTCGTCTGGGCGGTGAAGGGCATTTCCTCTCCATATCCTGTAACGCTTTGGCCTCTCCACCCCTGCGTCCTGCAGTGCATTATACAGGAAGTCGGGACGTTCTCCTCTCCTCCCCTGTGTCCCGCAGTGCATTATACAGGAAGTACTGAGCAGAGCCGAGTGAGGGACCTTCTTTCCTTCCTTCCGCCAGAGGAGGGGTTCTCCTCTCACCCGGGAGATCTCAGCTGGGACGTAATTTAATCCACAATAAATGGGTTCTCTTTTGGACCAAAGCTTTCTGGAATAATTCAACTGATCCACTTTACAGGAAAGGTACCGTTTTAGTGGACTGTGAGTCTGTATCACAGCCCCAGAAAGCTAACTGTGCCTGTTACTAAGAACTCCGTCATGATGCTTTTATGCTAATTACCATTTATGGGGAGTTTTAAATTGCAGAATAACTCTTTATTTATTCATAAATCAGAATCAGGTTTATTGACCAAGTATGCAAATACAAACAAGGAATTTGACTGCGATGAACTTAGCTCTCAGTGTACTGGACATGAACATTAAATATAGAAAACTAAAATTGTAAGTTAAAAAAATATGTACAAGCTTTGTAAAAACAAAGTGCTAAAAATGGAAAAATGTAAACAAAATGTACAGGCCTAAATTAGAATAAAAATGAAAAATAAAAAAATGTAACAAGTTTGTACAAGAGTGCACTGAAGCAGGAAAAACTGATAGAGTAGATGGTAACATTTACATTGTGGAAAGGTGTGTGTCAGGTGAGGGTTATTGGACAGATTTCCTGACTCCGTGACCGCTGAGATACCTTGATGACGACACAAAAGATGTGTGTGTTGATATTTTATCACATTGTGTCTCAGGCTCTTGGTTTAATGACAGGCGCCATCAGAAAATCCACAGTCAGAGCAGTCATCCGTCGGCCAAGCGCACTTCAACCTCCCGTATTTTCAAGCTTTACTTCAAATGTTCTCATATCTCTGCTTGATCTCCCCAGATAATACAGTAATATTACGGCAATTCCCTGCGCAAAATCCATGGTTTTCTCAGTTTAAATTCTCCTTTCTAATGCTGCAATCAAGCTGATAATGCCATTATCAAATCCTGATGGTGGGCGTTTGTACCTTTTGCAGTTGTCTGAGTTATACGGATAATTCTCTTAACTAATGCAGTTGTGGGTCTCTGATTTCTCTCTGCTACACTGAGGAGAATCTCCTTTAACACAGCACACTTACACAAGCCCCCCTGCCCCGCAACTCCGAACACAATCTCTCACTTAGGATCTGAAACAGTCTCCACACCAGCAGAATCACAAGCTGCTTTAGGTTGCGTAATGCCATTTTAATATATTTACAAATTCCTTTCTTTCTGTAGGTGTGTTACTTTTGGCCATTTTTTGAATGCATAGTTTCAGCAAGGCTCATTCAAAAACCATGTGGCAGTAGATAATCTACACTTTAAATTAAAATGATTTACCAGTACAGTTGCAATCAAAATGATTTAACCCCCATTGCGAATTAGATTCACTGGCAAAATTTACAAACTTTCAGCTGTTTGCAATGAAGAAATCAAACAAGAACAATTTAAATAGCTCAACACAACAAATATTACTCGAGGCTTCTTCAAATTCAACAAAAAATGCCACTTTTAATGACTACTACAGGCTCAAAATTAGTCAATTCCTTCAAGACAAGTATCTTTAACCCCTTTGCACAGAAGCCAAATCTGGCTTTTTAGGTGTTACCTGATTTAAGGCTGATTTAAGATTGCAGCTTCACAGACAGAAAACTTGGGCTCAATTGAGTCTAGACACTTGAAGCATTTAGAATCCCATCGTATTTCAGTTTATTTTGGTGGAGAAAAGGGGCTGCAAACATAAAAAATCTTCATGAGAATTCACCATTGAAATAGCAAAAAAATAATAATACTGACAAATGAAAAACTGCTGGGGCTTAAATCTATACATTTCTGGGATCATACACTTCTTGACCACAAGTACAATTCATCTTGAACATTACGTTCTAGATTACCCACTTGCTATTAGCCAAATTAGACAGCTATCCAGGTGTCCATCAAAATGGTTCACTGTAAAATCATACATTCATTATATATTTAACACAAGTTAACACTTTTAACACTTTTGGGGCACGAAATACAGCATGAACTAATGATTTTCTGGTTGAGTTTAGCATGAATTTATCAATATCAGTGCAGTTGAACATCATTGGTCACCAGTAACCTCTCCAAACACAAAACATGCTTTTTCTCCATAATAAAGTTAACAATATTGTCCATTTTTCTTCAAAGTCCCCCAAGCATTAAATAAAGTGCTGATTAAACAGCTATAACATTCACGCTGCAATGAAAAGCTAACCGCTCTCACATCCGAGCTCATAACCTTACACCTTATAAGGGTAAAAACTCACTAACTCAGTAATATCTGAATTCTGAAAAACACCTTATTTGAACAGAACAGAAATGTCACTTTCAGAAAAAAATCTAACGACATATGCCTCCATATTCAACAGAATGGTGTAATGAACATACCGAGGGATCTACCGACCTGCGTGTACTGCATGCATTTGGAGAAATGAAAACCTCGGCATTCGATGTCTTTAAACGCAGTATAAATTCTACAGCAAAAAGCCATATTGAGCAAAATGCAAACAGAGTAGAAGTATAACCTGTTTTCTTCATTGATGCCCTCCTCCAGAGACAGATGTTTCGGGTAGAAGGAACCCTCCAGTACTGTTTCATTCGGAATAATTCCCGTTGACCGCGTGCATACAACATGTATCTCGTAAATGAAACTGAACACTTCTGGCCGGTTTCAAGTGTCATTGTTTCTTTGATATCGCATCATTTTCAGCTGCGCAACCGTGGCCAACATTCAAAGAACACTACTGACCTTACTTTTACGCTTAGCTTTGTATCCTATTCTTATTGTCCGATCAATGTATTTCAGTTATTGAGGAAAGTTTAAACACTCGGGAATTGGATAAGAAACAATTTTATCAATACACTGTTACCGGGGAGGCTTCACGAGGGCGTGAACTATAACTGTAGAGTTACGCAGATGAATCTGAGAAATTGAGTGACTGGCTATCGACACCAGTACTTGGGTGGGTAGAAGGGAGCGCTGAATTTGTCAATGGTGGAATATACGCGTTAATCCATGGAAGGGAACTATGCATATTTTGTGTGGATGACTGTAATTGACAGTAAAATGTGAGAGAATCAATACTATGTCGGATTTTTTGCTTCACAAAGCGTATTTTTTAACCACTAATTGGAATACTGTTGGCTCACTGTAGCTAAAATTGTTGCTACAGAGTACTAAGTTTTTTTCTGTCGCAAGTCATAATTTTTTTAAATTACTGGATCGATACTATGGGCAAGGATATTGACCAGTTTGCACAGGCTTAGCTGAGAAGTTTAATTCATGCTACTCCTGAAAAACAGGGATTGGAGGGAACTTCTCCATACTCTAAATCGCGTTTCAGCGCTGCCTGCTTGTGAATATTCAATAGCTGATCCGGGGATTCTATCTCGTGGTCAAATACTGTAACAAAGTGCTTAAATTTGCATATCTATAGACGCAAGCGTCTACATTTGCAGAAAGGGGTTAATACTTAGTAGTCGCACTCTTTTGCTGCCATGACCTGCTGGAGATGCGATGCATAGGCAGACAACAGTTTTTGGCTGCATTCCCAAGGAATCTTAGCCCAGTCCTCATGGACAATGGCCTCCTCATGGACAATGGCCTCTAGTTCACTAATATTCAAGGGTTTGCATGCTGCTACTGCCTTCTTCAAATCCTACCAGAGATTTTTTATGGGGTTCGAGTGAGGTGACTGTGATGGGCACTCTAGAATTTTCCCAGACTTCTTCTGAAACCAAGCCATGGTGGATGTTGACGTATGCTTAGGATCATTGTCCTTTTGGAACGTCCAATGATGCCCAAGCATCAGCTTCAATACAGACGGAATGACATTTTCTCCTTGGATATCCTCATACTTGACTGAATCCATCTTGCCCTCCACACTTTGCAGATTACCAGTGCCAGAGGAAGCAACGAAGCTGCAGAACATCAAAAAGCCCCAACAATTCTTTACTGTAGGCAGGGTGTACTTTTCAGCATATGCTTCTTTATTCCTCCTGCAGACATATCACTGATTAATAAGCCTGAAATATTCCAGTTTTGTATCATCACTAAAGAACAATATCCCCAAACTTCTCAGGCTCATTTATATGGTTTTGAGCATATTGGAGCTTGTGCTTCTTGATCAGTTGTGGTGTATGTCTTGGAGACCTTCAACGTTTAGTATTCGCCCTACTGTGCAAACTGAAACCTCAATGCCTCCTGTCTTCAAGCCTTGCTGCGGGTCTACTGCAGTCACTCGAGGGATTTTGATTGCCCCTCTCCTCAGGAATCTGGTTACAGCCATTGATAGCTTCCTCTTTCTGCCACATCCTGGTACTGTAGCCACTCTTCATTTAACTCTAAACTTGCAAACTATGCTTCCAACTGTATCTCAACAAAAATTTAGTGCCTGTGCTACCTTTTTGTGTCCTTTTCCTTGTTTGTCACAGGCAACGATCTCCTCTGTTAGCTTTTTGGACAATTCTTTTGACAGCCATATTTCTAATATGCAATCAAATGTCACTGTCAACAAACCCCTAGCGAGTGCAAGTATATGATGTGTTCTGTCTCATGCAAACCTGATGCAACTAATTAAGCTCTTGATTAGCTGCATTAGCTGTGCTTGAGACAACACCTGATTTGCAAATATGATCTTATTAGGGATGCTATTTAGGGTGTTGAATAATTTTGAGACTGCAGTAGTCATTAAAAATTGCTTTTTGTGTTAAATTTGGAGAAACCACTTTTAATATTAGTTGTGTTGAGCTATTTAAACTGTTCTTGTTAAATCAGTTTATCACAAACAGCTGAAAGTTTGTAAATTTTGCCGATAAGCCCAATTTGCAATAGGGGTTGAATAATTTTTATTTCAACTGTATGTACATATATTGTGTGTGTGTATATACAGTTGTATGCAAAAGTTTGGGCACCCTTGATCAAAATTTCTGTTACTGAAAATAGTTTAGCAAGTAGAAGATGAACTGATCTCTGAATGGCATAAATTTAAAGATAAAACACTTTTTCTCATATTTTAAGTAGTACTAGGGTATTACTTTTGCTATGTATAATTCTAAAGTGAAAAAAAGGAAATGAGCTCTGTGCCAAAGTTTGGGCACGCCAAAAGATTTGAGATCTCGAGTAACTTTGACTATAGTCTCAGATCATATTTAGCTTGTTATGGCTGTGGCTTGCTCACAATCATCGTTAGGAAAGGCCAGGTGAAGCAAATTTCAAAGTTTCTAAATACCCTGACTCCCCTAACCTTGTCCCAACAATCAGAAGCTATAGGATCCTCTATGCAGCTGTCTAGCTCTCTGAAAATTAAAATAATTAATGCCCATAAAGCAGGAGAAGGTTATAAGAAAATAGCAAAATTTTTTAGGTTGCAATTTCAGTGAAGGTCAAATTGAGGTCTGGAAAACCAAGAAAACTTCCTGAGAAAACTGCTCATCGGACTGCAAGAAAGGTAAATCAAAACACGCGTTTGACTACAAAAGACCTTCAGCAAGATTCAGCTCACCGTAGAGTCATGGTGCACTGCTCTACGGTTCAGCAACACTTGCTTAAATATGACCTTCATGGAAGAGTCATGAGAAGGAAACCTTTCCTGCATCCTCACCATGAAGTTCAGCATCAGATTGTTACAAGGCTGATGCATTTAGGAAACAAGGCCTGTGGACCGATGAAGTTAAAATAGAACTCATTGGCAGCAATGAGCAGAGGTATAGTTGGATAAAAAAGGATGCAGAATTTCATGAAAAGAGCACCTCTCCAACACTCAAGCACGTGGTTGGATCGATCCTGCTTTGGGCTTGTGTTCACTGCAAAAAATGGTGAGATAAAAATACTAGATAAGATGAATTTACTTATTTTAGGACTTAAAACACTTATTTCCATCACCATTTTTCTTAATAAGACAAAAAAAAATTTCTCGTTTTGAGGTCATTTTTACTAGCTTGCCAGTGGGGTAAGTAAATTTCACTTGTCAAGTCAAATAGTAACTTGTTTTAAGAAAAAAAAAAAAACTTAAAATAAGTTACTATTTGTGTGTTTGTATGTATGTTTGTATGTGTGTGTGTGTGTGTGTCCGGCCACTCAGTGCTAGATTCCACCGAGCGCGTATCTGCAGCATAGCGTGAGCAACGCCATTTGGCTCTGTCTTGCAGACGACTGTGTACGGCCAATCAGTGCTAGACTCCACCAGGCACGTGTCAGAGCTAGATTCCACCGGGCGCATATAGGGAGCACAGCTGGAGCGACGCTGTTTGGCTCCGTCTTGCAGGCGACTGTGTACGGTCAATCAGTGCTAGACTCCGCCGGGCGCGTATCTACAGCATAACGTGAGCAACGTTATTATAATATAGGTGTAAAAGACATCTATATTATACTGTGTGTGTGTGCGTGCGTGTGTGTGTCCAGCCACTCAGTGCTAGATTCCACTGTGTGCGTATCTGCAGCATAGCGTGAGCGATGCTATTTGGCTCCGTCTTGCAGGTGACTGTGTACGGCCAATCAGTGCTAGACTACGCCGGGCGCGTATCAGTGCTTGATTCCACCAGGCGCATATCTGCAGCATAGTGGGAGTGACGCTGTTTGGCTCCGTCTTGCAGGCAACTGTGTACGGCCAATCAATGCTGGACTCCGCCGGGCCCGCATATACACCATAATGTGAGCGACGCTATTATAATATTGACATACGGGGGGAATCCCTCGGTATACCCCTCTCCTGGGGATTCCCCCATTTGAGCCCAAGCCAATTCATCCACAGGAGTCCCGAATCCCAAAAAACAGATGCTAGGCCGCAAGAGAAAGTAGCGCGTAATCTGAAGCACAACGTGAGCGACACTATTATGCTCCATCTTGCAAGTGACTTCATGTTCCACTGTACGCGGAATGTCAGCGCAGTGTATTCCCCTTGATAGTGACTTAGTGTTATTTACTATAAAAACATTGGTTGCGTGACAGCCACATTACTGTTTATGGAAACACCATAGCAACATGAAGTTACATAAAACAGAACCTATGGATCCTAGTGCTAGTATATACGCGCACACACACACACACACACACACACATATATATAAGCAATAGAAACTATCTGAAGTGTAAAATAATCTAAATTATGACTGAATATGTTGTACAGTTATCCAAGACTGTATTTGTCTGTTATTTTGGGGGATGATGATGGTGATGATGATGATTAGTGATGTATCATGTTGCATTAGATGTTTCTGTCAGCATAAAATAACAGGGAAATTGAAATGTAGCATTATTGTATTAGAGAGGGAGGCAAATTGACAACATGAAATGTTTTTAACTACATTTCTAAATGAGATTTATCATGCTGGGTGCACCACACTGTAAAAGCTTGTGTCAGTTGCTGGAAGAAAAAAAAAAACTCTTCAAAGCCTGTGTTCTTTCATCTTTCCAAAAAAAAAACTGACCTATATTCATATTTGTTTTAAGGCTTCCCCAGAAATGTCTTCTGTGGAATACCCAGAAAACTGCAGTTGGTTCAAGTTTTCTCCTTCTCGCACTTTGTGGCCACAATACTTGTTTTGTTTGGCTGTTAGTCTTTGGCTTTTGGCTGTGAGTTTCAGGTTCGGACGTGTGGCTCTGGGATGTTAAAGCTGCTGTGTGGAGCACCTTCAGCCAGCACACTGGAGGTATTGATAAGATTTCCCTGACAATTTGAATATTAAAGGCCATGTTCTTTTATTGTGCAAGAGCTGAAAAAAAGTGTTTTGTTTGTCTTTAACGAGTTACTCAGGATAAATGTCAGATTGTTATTTTTAACACTAACTTTAGAGACTGCAATAACACAAAATCTAATACAAAATACCTGATTACTTTCACAAATTATTAGCAAAAAAAAAATTGTCAAAAAATTCCCTGTCCAATCAAAAAAGGATTCACTTCATTTCCATCACACGAGCGATGAAAAGGAGAGCGTCACTCAAGCTATGAAAAGGGAAGTGCTGAGACTGGAGACTGAGAGCTCATCATGAGCTTTGTTTGGTGGGTTGTTTACTCAAGGAGCCTGTTTTATTTGGCCAGATTATGGGTTCTGTACAGGGCAGCAGTTGTGCTCTCTTAGCTACTGAGTTTGCTTACACTGTATTTCTTCTGCTTTTATAAGCAGGAAAATTCTCAGAAACACCGGTCACCACCAGCTATTTCAGCTATATTTGTTTTACAAATAAATACATATATATATATATATATATATATATATATATATATTTATTTATTTATTTTTTTTCTTTCTTTTTTTTTGCTGTATATTTGCTTCAGTTATAAAAGCGGAGGGACGGAGAGAGCCGCTCCTTCTGAGAGGTTGCCTTTTCAAGTTGTGATTCATATATATTTTTTGTCAAGGCTTCATTTATTGCCTGTGATTGTACTCTTACCGGTAGGGATTATAAGTAGTTTATCTTTCCCCAAATTTGAAATTCATTGTTCAAAATCCCTATGCTTTCCTCAAATTTCACTTTGTATGAAATGGTGGCTAAATTCAAATGAATAGCAAGTGAAATGTGCGCTGGTTAGCCTAGTAATACATAAACAGCTGTCTCTGTCCTCAGTTTGGTCCTTAAAGATTTGTTTTGAATCTCCTGAATAAAACATTCTCAATCAAGGTCAACCAGGAGCGAATAACTGGAACTCGATGGGCAGACAGTTCAATTAAAAGTCCATTTATAACAAGCGGCACACCATAGTTTGCAGCGCACAAAGAACTGTTCACACCTGCCATTGCATGTTTGTGAGCACTGGCAGCTTGGAATTGCAAAGGCTTCAGACAGATGAATCTCAGATGTTCTGCACAAACATATTAATGATGTTTATAGTGTAGCCTACGTAAAAAAGAAAGAGTGAAAAAGTAAAATGGAATGAGTGAGATGAGAGGAAAGGCAGATGCCCTCCTTTGTTCATGAGTCGAGGAGATAGAGCAGAGAGAGAGAGAGAGTGAGAGAGAGATAATCACATGCACCTGCCCTGTGTGCCCCATCTTAAGTGTATCCTGTTGATGACCAGTTGCTGATCCCAGACCCAAGTGAAAGAAACATCTGTGAGAGAAACATATTTATTAAGGTATTTCCACAGGCTGGAGCCAAACCTGTGTCCTAGGCTACTGACTGAATACAAACATATCCTCTTCCTCCCTATTGGCTTATCTTTACTGGAGAGAAACTGGAAGTCGGTTCTTGTTGGGTGGGGGTGGGGGCCACAAGAATGGTGTGGGCCACAAAATGCGGTGTGATACCAGTCTTGATAAGATGACTCAAGCAGTGGTCAGATCCCTCTAGTCTAGACGATTGTATGCATGGCAGTATCACTGGCCTGATAAGTGCTCCAGTTTTTCTGTGTTGGGTTTACCTCCCCAGGTGCTTGTGAGTGTCAGCCTGGTTTTACTCTTTTCCTGGGAACCATAGAAAAATGACTTTTTACCAGTCTATTATTATAGTTGGTGTTTTTTTTTTTTTTTTCGAGTTGTGTGGCAGCCATTGAGAAGAATGCGATGAGATGGTGAAAGCAGCTGAGTTAGGGAGTGCATTGATTCAGGATCATGAATATTTTATGGACTCATTCAGAAAGCTTGGATTCTCCTGATGAACAGTGAAACTAAATTATTTTTCTTTTTTCATTTCTAAATTTGAATACAGTTTAAATAGCAGCACTGGCCAACTCAGGTCTTTGGAAGCCTCAGGGTCTGAGGGTTTATGTTTTTACCTGAATACTAGCTCAGAGCTCTTTCTGACAGCCCTGCTTTACAGCAGTTGTAACGTCTGCCGACATTGTTAGAAGCCACCAGCATGCTAATAGATGGGGCATCTGTGGGGAGCAGTGCAGTGATGATGGTACTTATATGATCAAGAGAATCCATACGCCAAAATGCTAATGAAGACGGATGCACTTTTTTGATACCTATGCTCAATGCCGAGTGTATCGTGCATTGAATATATACTCCAGTAGATGGAGGAAAAAATAGTTCATGGCTCTCACTGGGATATTTGGGAGAATATCTCAGAATACCTTTGACGTTCTCGCGTTCACTGAAATAACCATGGACAATGACTGGAACCTGTAGCTGGACTGGCAATGGGCAGCACGGTGGCACAGTGGTTAGCATTGCTGCCTCACAGCAGGAAGGTTATGGGTTTGAATCCGGCCTGGGGCCTTTCTATGTGGAGTTTGCATGTTCTCTCCGTGTTTGCGTGGGTTTTCTTTGGGTACTCTGGTTTCCTCCCACAGTCCAAAGACATGCATATGAGGTTAATTGGAGACACTAAATTGCCCATAGGTGTGAGAGTGAATGGTATGTGTGCCCTGCGATGGATTGGCAACCTGTCCGAGGTGGGTCCCTGCCTTTGCTCGTAGCCAGCTGGGATAGGCTCCAGCTTGCCCCACGACCCTAGTGAGGAATAAGCGGGTATAGAAAATGAATGAAGTTGGGCAATATCAGATTTTATGGACCGAAAGAAACCAATATCGACCAAGGCCATTGGCAATCTGATATTGCTTGACTTATGGTCAATAATTGTTTTATTTCATAAACATAAACATTCCAGATTTCAAAGTTTTGTTTACATCTGCTAACAATGCCTGACGTTACTCTCTCATTGATTGGATGGAATTTTTTCTCTCCATAGTTCTTGTTGGTTAAACCGCAGAGCAATATCACTTTTCATTGCTGCACAGCACAGGGGTTTTCGGGGCAATACTGTGTTTTAAAGATCACATGACTCGTCATTCACCAATGAGAAGACATGGATAATTTGTAAATGCAATAATATCAATAATGTCAAATAATATCACTCTTAACTTTGGAGTGAATGAATTAGGGGTCACATGTCCACTGCTGAAATATAAATAAGAGTGGAAAATGTTATCGCTGCTATTGGTCCACTATGGTGTACAGCTCAAGGCAGAGGTACGCTATTGGCTGAGGACTGTCGAGGCTGACGGACACCTGGGACTTGATTCTCTACCTTCTCAGAGTCCTCAGGAGATGGAAATCCGGATAAAAGGTGTCTACAGTCTCTAAGTGTGGAAGATGAGGCAGCCCTCTTTGAGACTTGATGGCTTCCGAGCCTCCGGGGAAATACACTGACAAACAGAAAGCCAAAAAATAAGATGGGAAGCTTGAAAAACTAAAAATGCTGGCATGAAGCTGAATACATTTTCATGCATTTTATGTCTGTGCTGTTGTGTCTTGTAATAATTTTACATAGCCTGTGATGGTCTTTTAAATGCCGTGTTGAGTGACTGTTCCTCATGTAACACCCATGCGAGTACATATATTCATAAGGGTACTTCAACTATCAGTAAACAAGCATGCAGACATAACCAGCTCAACATATCTGGTGTGCATGGCATGATCCTCCTGACAAGTGTTTTTGTGTGTGCGTGCGTGTGTGTGTGTGTCTGAATATGAAACAGGATGGGCAAATTCGAACGATTTGGTGGAAGTGTGTGCATTTTTACTCGCCAATTGAAATGAAAGACCACTTTTGTGTGTGAAGATGCAACTGTATCCGCCAGCTCCCTGGACAGTGTGTCTGCCCTGTGTTCTCTCTCGGTACAAACATGCTGAACAATACAGCACTTTGTATCTCACTAAGTGATGTTAGGTGTCAGTCAGGCAGTTTTGCCCACTCCTGTACAAGAGAGGAAGAGTGTTGTGTGTGTGGTTGGTGCTCTGAGCTCAGAGGAGGAGAACGCTGCAGAGTTGGTATGTGAGTGGGAGAGATTGAGGCTCTGCTCCTGATCGGTGGCACAGAGCTTAGCCTTTGAAACTCGTCTGGGACAAATGTTGGGTGGATTGCTTTCTTACGCTCGTAGGCTGAGTTTGGGTGGATCTACACTTAACAAAAATATAAACGCCCCATGTAAATTATTTATGTAATATGTTACCCTAAATGAGCTGATAATGTTTTGATTGTGCAAAATGGTTATTTGTCTTGATTTGTATACAACATTTGTGGTCATGTCTGCCAGTGAGCTCTTGCTCAGTAATGCATTGATTCCACCCACAACACAGGTGTGGTATGTGCAGACGCTGCTGAAACAGCATGAACAGAACTCAGACACTCCCTAAAACAGGGGACAATAAAAGGCCACCGCAAAATTTCATCAAAAGTTACCATGCCACAAATGTCACAAATCATGCGGGAATGCGCCATAGGAAAGCTGGATGCAGAAATGTCCACCAGAGCGGTTGCTGCACAGCTGAATGTTCACTATTGGACAACTGGGCATTTGAGAGTTCGTTTAAGACACACTGGCAGTACAGCAAATCGACCTCACCCTTGTCGTCCACGTGTGACCTCATGAGCGCAAGATCGTCACATTCGGATTCTCCACTTGCGTGCAGACCAGCAACATGCACAGCAGATGAAACAGTTGGCCTGCACAACAGACGTATCACACCTCAAATTGTCCGGAACAGCCTGAGACAAGCCAATCTACTCGCTCGTCTTCCTCATCGTAATCCCAACCGTGTCTTCAAGTATCCCTGATTGCCATATGCCACTGTCTAGCATTAATGAACAATAATCTGTTGCATATTGAACAATAAAATTAATTGTGTATGACGTTTAAAACCCTTAATGCTAATTAAAGTTTAAAAGTGTGAAATGGGGCATATTTTTGTTAAGTGTATGTGGCAGGTAGGAGACGGGCATGGAGGCTGGGCGGAGTTAGAATGGGGTGTTAGGAAATAGGGGCTGAGTTCTCAAGTGGTTTCGAGAGTGCCATTATCCCCAACCCGCCACCCCTCTGCAGTCATTCTGGGATAGAGTGCGGTCACTGCTTTTTTAGTCTTAAAGAAGTAAGTGGAGGAATATCATTCAAACTGAGAAATAAAGAAGGCGGCTAACCAGGGAGGTAGGGAAGGAGTCATTGCTTGGTTGAGTTGTTGTGGGTTGAGTGCAGTAACCAGTCAGTATGTTCGCGTAGAGTGCAGTCAACTGATCGCAGGTGTGACCTGAGTATAGTCACCAGAATTGGTGGAATAATGATCTTTGCACCCTGTTTGGTTGAGTTCTCTTTTTTGGACTCTGAGAAGATCTATCACCTGAGGGATTCAGGGTGTTCTCCAAGCTTGTACCTGACATCTGCTTGTGAGAGAGGGTGACGGTGGAGCCTGGTTGGGTGGAGCTGGGTGTGGCTAAGTCTGCTTCATATTGTTTTAACGTCAGAAAATAGGGAAGGTGGGGTAAGCTGGTCCAAGCTGGAGTGTTTTCTGAGCAACTCTGTTCGGACACTGAATATAACATTACCATGGAAACTCCAGGACTGGAGAGAGCGAGTTGGAGCCCTATGGTGAAGCCAGTGCATCAGGATGAAAAATTTCTGCAGCGTGGGGCACTGGCTGCCTCTTATCTACCTGCATTGCCTCTCTTGACAATTGCACCTATAGACTCAGGGTTAAAAGCCTGGCTCCTCAGTGTCAGAGATGCTTCCTGGATGTTCCTTTAATATATTTTTACCAAAATATACTCCTCACCAGCCTGCTTCATTCATGACTCGGACAGCTTGGCTTCCTCATGATGGACATTGTTAGCAAGGCTGCACCAGGTGCCGGCAGGACAGGAGGTCAACAACAGCTGTATGTCAGAAACATCAGCATCTAAATGGAACTTCAAACTTCATTTTCAGGAAAATGGGTCAATTTTAGGCAAATAAATAATAATAATAATAATAATAATAATAATAAATAAATAAATAATAAATAGCTCACTAGTCATTTACTCATTAAAAAGGTTGCTCACTGGAAGAAACACCATGGGGGAAAGCTGGAATTCAGAGTTACAGTCACCCCTTCTTGTAAGATGATCCAGCATCAACTGAGCTAAAACGCACAAACTTCACACATGGCTCAATCAGAGGTTACAGCTGATTGCTCTTAGGGAAAATTGCTAATCAATCAATTATCAGAAACAACCCGCAAACCACTGGAACAGGGAAAGAACCAGCCAACTAAACTGGCCAACACAAAATACTTTGGACTGTAAAATACCCTTAATTTTAAGTATGTTTGGTTTAAATATTTATTTTGCGATGGTGTGTCAGCAGAAAAGAGCCAATTTGAGTTCTGCAAACAATATTTTTTCCAAAAATTAAATGTTACCTAGAAATGATTTGATTTCATTGAGGAAAGTAATCGATGGTATCACTGCATCATCATGGCTGTCTGGGACTTCATGGGAAGACATTTGCAAGTAAGGCAGCCAGTCTGTAAAAGTTCTGCAATTTCTTCAAGAAACCTTACCACTGATTTTCACGTTAAGTGCAGAAAATTGATATAGTTTTCAAGCAGAAGGTGAGTCTCACCTTCATGTAATTTAACATAACATAACATAACATGAATGGCAAGAACAGGCCTTTCAGCCCAACTAAGCTCGCCAGTTTCTTAATACTATTGTGAATGTATCCCTTCAGATACTCAATGACTCAATGGCATCTAGCTTTAAGTCAAGCCTGCTCTTGAAAACCCCCAAGGTCTCTGCCTCAACAATACGGTCAGGCAAGCTATTACACATTGAAGTTACTCTTTGGGAGAAGAAATATTTCCGAATATCAGTGCTAAATTTACCTTTGGTCAACTTTCATTTGTGACTCCGAGCTCTACTCACAACACTTGGTCGAAGGAATCCTACATAATTCACTTTGTTAATCCCTTTAACATCTTCAAAGACCTCGATCAAATCACCCCAGTCTCCTTTTCCTAAGACTAAAGAGATTAAGGATCTTCAGCCTCTTCTCGTAGCTTTCATCTTTCCTACCTGGAATAAGCTTAGTGGCTCTTCTCTGAACTCTCTCTAGAGCCTCTATATCTTTCTTAAAGTATGGTCCCCAGAACTGTACACAATACTCCAGATGTGGTCTAATGAACGTGTTGTACAAAAGAAGCATCACCTCCTTAGATTTGTGCCCAATACTTTTGGCAATGTGTCCCAGCATCCGATTAGCTTTTTTAACTGCTACAGCACAATGGCTAGAACCTGTGAGGGTTTGGTCAACAATCACTCCCAGATCTTTCTCTTGTGCAGCACATTCCAGTTTTAAACCTCCCATGAAGTAATCCCGTCTAATGTTTTTATTACCTACATGTACAACTTTACATTTTGCCACATTAAATTTCATTTGCCACATTTCTGCCCAATTCTGGATTTTATCCAAATCATCCTGAATCACTTTAGTGGACCCTAAACTATTTGCCAAACCTCTTAATTTGGTGTCATCTGCAAATTTAACAAATCTGCTCTCAATATTCCTATCAAGGTCACTAATGTAGATGAGGAACAGCAGGGGTCCCATCACCGATCCCTGGGGGACGCCACTCTCCACAATACCTAGCTCAGATGAGATACCACTGACCACCACTCTTTGTGTTCTGTCCTGTAACCAGTTTTGAATCCACTCCAGAATACCTCCTGTAACTCCAATGGAGCTCATTTTAAAAATTAGTCTCTTATGCGGTACTGTTTCAAATGCTTTCTGAAAATCCAAGTATATGACGTCATAAGCCCTGCTCTGGTCATAAGTCTTGGTGGACTCTTCAAAAAACTCCAGTTAGGCATGACCTTCCCTTCCGAAAACCATGTTGACTATCCCTCAAGATACTGTTACGTTCAAGAAATAAGTCCAGCTCATCTTTTATGATAGATTCCAATATTTTGCATGCAAAGCAAGTTAAACTGACTGGCCTGTAGTTTCCTGGCTCGGTACGGTCCCCTTTCTTATATATTGCTATTATATCGCCCTGTTTCCAATCATTTGGTATTTCTCCAGTTTCTAAAGACCGTCTGAAAATGTCGTATAGCGGCTTAAAGATGATTTCACTAACTTCCCTGAGCACTCTAGGATATAAGCCTTCAGGACCCGCCACCTCATCTGCCTTTAGTTTATGCAACTTGTCTAATACTTCGTTATCCCGAACCTCAATTTCCGCTAAATAATCTTGAGCATTGGACATGCCCTCTGGCCAAATAAAGACCCCCTCTGAGGTAAAATTCTAAACAAAGTAACTGCTTAAGGCATCTGCAATATGCTTGTTATCATATACTAGCGATCCGTTTTTATTCTTTATGCACTTAACCTGCTCTTTAACTTTCCTTTTTCTGCTACAGTACTGAAAGAAGTGCTTTGGGTTAGTTTTTGCCCCCTCTGCAATTTTTCTATATTTCTGTAATTTCTGTAAATTTCTGTAAATGTTCTGTCGGCTCAGTATTGCACATGGATACTGCAGTTTGGTCTGATCCGGTAGAGTTCTTTATTTAAGTCCCTGGCCACAGAAACTAACTGTACTGCTCTCACGGAATAAACTGGCCTCTGATTGGACCATAAATTCCTCTCAAAACATAGGAAAATGGTTCCCCCCTTCTATCGACACAGACCTCCATCAGAGATGCTAAGTGTCACGCATTCGGCGTCGGTCTTATGCATTTTTTAGGCTTATTCACCGTAGTCTGTAATTATTCATTGAATGCTAAATGAGATTTTCATGCGAAATTAAAATCCTTGTGCATTGAAGTTTCCGTTTCACTTGCGTGAAGGTGCACCTCATCACAAGTAACATGGAAAGCGATTTTGACTCCGGACTTCCCGAGCTTCTCTTTACTCAGGGATTGGAAACAATGCATGTTTTTCATGATTGTTTGAATTGTTTTAATGAAATAAGCCCATTTGAAACATTTTTATGCAATTCCATTGCTTTTATTCCCTCAGTAAAGACAAGCCTGAGAATTTCAAAGTCATAATCGATTTCCATGTCATTAGTGGGGAAATCCACCGTAATGCACGTGTAACTGATTAACTTGATGCAAAATGACTTAAATTCTGTGAGTGAATTTCTTCTGTGCGCTTTGATTGAATAATTGCTGACTTCGGCACTGAAACGTGAATGAAACTAAGATGAGAAACTCACACCTAAGACGTAAGCCTTGGCACCTTTGCTACATGCCTATCCCACACCCTGCTACGGGCTGCTTGGTCACATGGCAATGGTCTGTAATGATGTCAGAACCTCCGCTGGGCGCTTATAAAGGATGAATGGATCATTCAGCAGTGAATATGTTGACTGGGCCATGGTTTATTCTGCAGTGTGAAGAATGGACCCATGGGTTCGCCATGAGTCTGAGACCCAGCTGGCGGAAATCTCTTGTGCTTTCTACCGGTTTGTGTATTTATGGCACAAAACTCTCTCCATGAATTTAAATGGTTCGTAAATAGGATATTTTTCTTTCTTTGAAATGCCCAGTAAAGCAACTACATTTTTCATTGAAATGATGATGGAAATCAATACGTAAAGCTTAAGTCGATGTTGTAATTAAAGTTCAACTGTAATTACCCCCTGTAAATCTTTCAAACTGACTACAATAACAAATGAGACCTGCACTTAAACACGAACCTTGCCAATAAACTAAATCTGTTCCCTTTCCACTTTGTCAGATAGGAAATTTTCAAGAAAACTTTTGCTGCTGAGGAGAAAGTTTAGAGCAAGTCTCTTCTCAAGCTGTCTTCATTATTGCTCTGAAGCTGACCACTGAAGCTGAAATATTTCTGTACACTGTACAGGGAGTTTGCGTGCTCATGATATCGCACGTCTGAGAATGCACACACTTAAAAAAAAAAAGTTGTCTCAACTGACGAAAGTTAGTGTCCAGGCTGCCTTAAAATTGAACTTGAGATGATAAGTTGAGGTAATATTCAACTTATTATCTTAAATTCAGTTCACTTAAAATTTTAAGGCAGCCAGGACAATAACTTTCTTCAGTTGAGACAACTTTTCTTTTTTTTTTTTACAGTGCAGTATATACATTATATACTGCATGCATGATTTTTCTAAATACTATTTCATGCGTATATTTGAATTATTGAGTGTGCTTAATCAGCAATGGATTGAGAGGTTTTGGGTTAACTTTCAAAATACTGTATAACCATAATTTAGATCAGTATCAGATACCACCTGATACTGCCTAGTCTTTGGGGTTTTTGGCTATTGCTTAATTAACAACAAAAAAGAAACAATGAGAAGCTCCATTTTGCCTATTAGTTTAGTTTTTTCTTTTTGCCAATTCGTTCGGCTAGTGATGTATAGGAATTTTAAAACAAAAAAAACTTTGGAAAACTGTATTAATTTAATTCTCTTTGGATGCAGGTATGCTCATGTATGCTTCTAATCACCATTTGTTATGATCCTGCCATGCCTGCCTTGATCTTGCCATGTTTTGATACTTGCTTTATTGTTTTCCTGACACTTTGCTATACCTGACTATTCTTTGTATTATGTATTGTGATTTGGTTACTTTGATTTCTCATATTTTGTCTTAGGTTACTTTTCTATGTTTTGCATTTAGCCATAATCTCATTCCGGTTCATGTTTTCCATTTTGCTTTGCACTTTGTCTCCCCCGTCTGGTCTCATGTCTTGTCATTGCACTCAGCCCCAGTCTTGTGTTTCACTCTTCGGGTGATTTATTGGATTCTGGTTTTCCATCTTCCTTCCGATCTCGTTTGCTGGTTTCACTCTTCTTTTCTATCTACAGTACTAACAATACTAACAGTTTATTATTTTCTTATGAGATTACTAACAACAACTAACCTTGTATATAATACTAACTTACTAACGAGCACCAAGGATTTGTATAGTTGCACTTACTAATTGATTAACAAGCTCTCAGCACTCGCTCTGTTCTAGTCTCCGCCTCTTTGCTCTCCCTGATAACCTTTGCTGCATTTTCTGTGAAAACTCACACCTGATCGTGCTGTCCTGTTTCTCATTACCTATGCACGTTTGAAACTCCGTGACTGGAGCCGTATGTTTGTCTATAGGAATGTCTCGTATTCCCTGTCCACGTTTTGGCTTTGGCCAATTTCATGTGATTAAGTTCTCCCTCATGTGCCTTCCCCTTGTAATCAACCTAACTTCCTGCACCTGTGATTCTCCCCATGTGATCTTCCCAGAAGTGTATATTAGGTGTCTTCTCATAGCCATTCTCTGTCTGATTGTTTCCCGTGCTGCTTTTCTCTCGCCTTGCTAATCATTGAGTTTCTGACTCTGACTGGATTGCCTGACTTCTGATTTTTGGTTTGCACTTTTGGATTATTGTTGCATCTGTGTATTTTGACCTTTCTGCCCGACCTCGATTTTGTGGTTTGCTGCCCTGATTACGATTCGGACTGTCCTTAGGCTTATGAGAATGCTTCTCCCTCAAACCTTCGCCTGTGCACCGAATCTGTTTCTGCTGACTACGATTTTTGTGATTGGTGCCCTGGTTATGAACTCTGGTCTGTCCCATTGGAATTTGAGTTTTGGATTGCGGACTCTGTACTGTTGCTATCTTCTCTGCGGGGGTTACCCCCCTTACTCAATAAAGCTCCTCATTTTTGCAATCCCTTGTCTTCGCATTTGGTTCCAGATCGCTACCTCACACCATTGTTATTCACATGCATGAAAGTTAGTGTGACTGTAAATACTAGTCCTGTTGCTAGCGCCAGAGGCAGGGCTAACAGGCTGAAGTCTGTGGAGCTCCTCACTGAGAGGTTTGGTGGGGTCACAGGACCATGAAGGAGAGAGAGAGATGGAAAGAGCATGTGAGAAAGGAACAGAATGAAGTATCAGGGGCTGTGCTCACTGGTTTCCAAAAACTCTAACTTATGGAGCGGCCTGACAGTCTGTCTCGCTCCAGCCCGATTGATGGAGCAATTAAAATGGGACTCAGAGTAAAACACACGACTTCTGGAGGTGACTAGGTGCCCTTCCATTGGGAAGGAAAGACATGCACATTTTAATTTGTTTCTCTCTTTCTCTCACTCTCTACATTCCTCCATCCCCGCGAGCATCACTTATCCAATTAACAACAGCCCTTTAGTGTTGTGTAATTCAGGGCAGAACACAGCAGTGGAGGAAAATCTCGGCGACGTTATCAATCAGCCCCGGATGCATTATGGGAGCTCCTAAATGCTGCTGTCGCGTAGCGCTGCGCGTTTGAACTGCAGGAATGGCCAGCCAGGCCCTGGAATAATAGAATAAATCAAAACACAAGAGTTTTATCTTTTCGCAATTTCCTCTCTGGGTTCCTACAATATTAAACCAGATGTTTCCGCTGCACTGGGGATGCTTTTCATGCTGCTGGTTCCCCCAAACCCCCACCCCCCTTGCTCTTTCAAAATGAATGCATCCTTTATGAAAAAATAAAAGGTAGCAGTCTGTTTTGCATTGATAGACTGGTGCTGAAAGCCTTTAGTTATTCTTCCTGCTTA
The DNA here is from genome assembly GCA_029721435.1 of Gymnothorax reevesii. Classification (NCBI taxonomy): domain Eukaryota; kingdom Metazoa; phylum Chordata; class Actinopteri; order Anguilliformes; family Muraenidae; genus Gymnothorax; species Gymnothorax reevesii. The sequence continues at coordinate 42,689,974 of CM056587.1, read as the reverse complement.
TAATCTGGTTCTGCTCATTTTTTCCCCTCCATCATGCTTCTGAGCAACACGTAGGTCAGAGGAATCGGCGGCCATTTTCTCCTCTTTGCCAAAGACCTAATTAGGAGGACCGAGATGAGAGATCTAACCTAGCCGACGAAGGATCAGGTGTCATTATACTTGAAATTGCTAGTATCTATAAATTCAAAAACAACCATTTAACTATTCAATTTTATCCTTTTTCTGGTATTAATACCTGTAGTAGGAGTAGAAGTGGAAGCATAGCAAATAAAATGCAGCCATTTTATTTTTGTCACATATTTCTATGTTTTTTGATATACAGTTAATGGACATGCATCAGTGTTGTTCTGGATAATGTATTTAACTCCCATGAGGTTGTGGCAGGTGAGTATGGAGGAAATTTCTGGATGATGTAAATGCACAGACATTACTATCTCCCTCTATGTATAGCAAACGGCACAAAAATATCACTCTGCATTTCTGAAGTGCCTGTGCTGCTAATGACTTTCAGTCAAACCAAGGCCACAGTAACCGCCAACTGTATTTTAGCTGGAGTCCCCATACTTTGGTCTGACCAAGACCCAGCAGTTTTTCTGACTGGCTTTGGGTCTGGGCCCGACCCAAACAAGAGCAGATTCTGTGCGGTTTGCAGCAGGCTGGTGGAGCAGGGCTGTACGCGGACACCTCCACCCTCCAGCCACTGCTGCTTTTCTCATAAATAAACATTCATTTCTGTTCAGTAGTATAAAATGCATACTTTCTGCATATCATATAATAACATGAATAAACGAAGGATATGTGGTGCAGTACTTTCTTAAATATGACAGGCCATTCAAAAATGTTGAGTTTATGGGACGCCTTTTCTGTTATGGGCGGAAATGCTTTTTTTCTCCACGTGTTTAGGATGAATAAATGTTATTGAAGTGCCATAACTTTTATGGAACAGAACTGTAAAAGTTTGAATAGTTCCACTCTTAAAGCTGGATTAATTGTGAGGATAAGACTGAGTGATACAGAGGTAGTGCACTGGTTAGCTTTAAGAATGAAGAAGGGGGGTAATAAGCCTGTTTGGGCCCACAGGAACGTGTTATCACTTTCCTAATTCCTTGTTTACACTTTCAGTGGGCAAACCTAAAGCATATAACGGTATGGAGTGGTTCATAGTTACTGAGGCTGGTTTGTGCGAGAAGATTTACTGTTGTTTATGCAAGTTGATATTCTTTGTCGCTTCTACATATCTGTCGTCGGTGCTGCAAACAAAGGCTCCTTCCCTTTGCGGGGAGTACATTAGCTACGGAGTGTTTCTGTCTAATCCATCACATTTATTTCACGACCCCCCCTCCCCTCCTGTGCCAGACACCCTCCCTCGCTCCTCTGCACCTCCCGCCAGTCTGAGCCGCAGCTACTGGGGACGAGCTGTTTGTTTGCACTTCGGTTTACAGGTGTCATGAGCTCTGCTTATCAAGGGAGAAAGTGGAAGCAATTAGCTTTCAGCTTTGTTTGACTTGGCTCAGGAAGTTAGAGGGGCGGAGGTGCACTGAGGTGAGAGGGAGGAGATTCAGAGAGCAATACAGACCGAAGGAGAGAGTCAAAAAGTGTAGAGGAGCAAATAGAGGCAGTATGGAGTTTTCATTACTGGTTTAGTTGCGTTTCCTCTGTCCCTGATGCGTTTGTGGTTAAGTATTTGTGTGTAGGGGGCAGTGGCAGGGGTTAGCGTGCCGTGTTTGCGTATGTGAGCATGTGCGGTTGTCTTTGTCAGTGCATGTTGCTATGCAAGACTCTGTCTCAGGGTGTATGCCATTTTGCGGCAGATCTTCAGCATCATAAGTGCGTGCGCATACACACACACAAGCACAAAGAGAGAGAGGCAGACTCTGACTTCCACTTCAGAAAGCAGGCCTTTGCAGACGGAGAAAATGAGACAAATGCAAGTTCATAAGTTGAAGGACGTCACAACAAAAGCATTCGGCCAATTAGGGGAGTGTTGTCTGTGCACTGGTCTGTTTGACATTTTTGCCCATCAGAGGCTGTTTTCCACATTTACATGACAGGATGGTAGAAGGCCTTTGCATAGCCAGGGGTCTGTAGATTAATTTGGGACCTGTGTGACGAGTATCTGCCTGTATTGCAGCTGTGCATTGTCCTGAACCTGAGGCCGGCTTCGGGTGAAAGTAAAGGGAGTGCTAACCTGCTCTGAAATTAATTCCTACAGCTTCCTCTTCAGTTAACTTTCCCTCCACCTGTCTCTTACTCTTGCCCTTTTCTTCCTTTTGCTTTTTCCTGTCCTCTTCTGCCACATCATTTTGTTTCGTCGCTCATTCTTACACCCCATCCCATTTCGTTTTCAGTTCTCATTCTGCCTGCAGCCTCAGCTATGCTGAACAACTTCAGAAAGCCAGTGGAAATATGTTTTTTACTCGATAGTTGAAATTCGCACTCCTAAACAAAGAGCCAATGACCTCAGACTCTCTCTTTCTCTCCGTTAATAATCCAGAAGTGAAAATTTTATTGTCTTCTGTGGGCCCTCTCATCTCTATGGTACACGATGCTCATTCTCTCTGATTACCTTTCAGCCCTCTATGGTACATATAGTCTCTCTTTGATCAGTATGCCGGTATCTATGGTGTACCATAACACTAACTATCTGAGGCAGCCTTGTTTCGCATGCAGGAAACCAGCTGCACATTGTACACCTATTTCCAGCAGTCCTACGCGAGCCACTGACACAGCATTGTCGTGTGCAAGTCAGGGAAACTGGACTTGCAACTTAGTAATTGTGTGTTTGAATCACATTATTGCACTTGAGTGTGTTTAACGAGTGCTAGAATGACCACACTGAACTTGATTTCTTCGTAAATTATTTCATCTGGATGAGCATCAGCTTAATGGCTAAGCTGTAAATTACATAAGAGAGCCCACATACCACCACAGCAGAATAGTATAATGCTTTCCCACTGTCTGTTTCTCTAAATCCTCGGTTTTCATAAGGGGTCCTTCAACGCACTGCTGAGCGAACTCTGCTGACTTCACATATGGACATATTCTGTTGTAAATGATCAAATGTAACTCCCCCGGAATACCTTTGAGCCTGTGTGAGTGGTTTTCCCTGGATCAAAACTGGCTGGAAATCCCAACCCTAAATCATCTCATATTTTCAGTCAATTAAGATGATTACTGCACCCTCATTAACCAGTATATAGTTAGCTTAGCACTTTACTCCTCAGGTAATGTACTGCACACAGCCCTGACATTTTATCACTGACCGCTCCCCCCTGTGAACTGCTTTGCTGTCTCCCAGTGGAACACATTCTAATACTGACTCATCATACAGTGACATTACCTCACCAAGCGTCCATATGCGATGAAAAAGATGACTTTTGACATCCTTATTAGATGATTAGGATTAGGGTTCGGGTTAAGGGTGAGGGGATGGGGAGTAGGGTTCGTTTTAAAATGACATCATGTGAAGAAGTCAAAAGTCTACTTTTTTATTGCATATCAACGCTTGGTTAGGTTGCGTCACTATATGACAAGTCAGGATGACACTGGGCTGCCCAATTTCGGGCAGTCCGGAGATTATGGAGACCTTGAGCCTAGTGAGAAGGGCAGGGAGCGAAGGATAAGCGGATGGAAGATGGAAGAGGTGAATAAAGGAGAGAAGGGGATAGAGTGAATGAGAGGGAGGGAGGAGAGGGTAACATGAGAAGAGTGGGAGGAACATTGAGTGAGAGAGGAAGAGTGGAAGAGAAACAGTGAAATGAAAGAGAAAGGGAGAGCTGCAGAGGTAGAGAGGTAATTGCTTGAGTATACCTATAGGGTGCCAATAAATGAGGCACAGGGTTGGCCACCTATTGTCTTGGGCAGGACCCAGCAGCGCTCCTGGCGATGGTAGCAGCGCAGCGTTCATTAGCAGCCGACGATCCTTATTACCACGGAAACTGTCACCTGGAAAGGTTGTGTCCTTCACACTTCCTGCCTGTCTGTATCTGTTTCTCCTCTCTGTTACAGCGTCACATTAATACCTCTGTATGTGGTACAACAGAAAAGACAGTAATAATATCCATCTATAAAAAGTACCCAGCATTAGGCTAATCTTTCACCTGTTCCAATTTCTCTCCTTTTTTTTAGAGTGGGGGTGTTATGAGGGGATGGAATAATGAAAAAGGCCTAAATGACAGCGGGCTGATGGCGGGATTTGGCGGTAAGTGACGCTGGAGTGGCTGGCCCGCAGAGAGAGGCTCGTGGAAGCTCTCGGAAGGCGTGATTAATTCTAGCAGCGGCAGTCGCCAGGGAAGAGAGGGGTTAGAGGCGTTGCGCAGAGGAGAAGCCTATTACTGCGCTGCAACCAAAATCCCATCTAATCAGCTGAACCGCCACCCGCTCATCCCAGCACAAACTTCTCAGGGCTCGCCTCGCAGGGATTAAAATAGAGGTGGCGTGTGTGTGTGTATGTGCCTGTGTTATGTGTGTGTGTGTGCACGTGTGCGTGCTCACATATTTGGGCATTCCCCTGTGTTTACGTGCCTGTTTTATGTATGTGTGTGTGTGTGTGTGTGTGTGCGTGTGCGCGCATGTGTGTGTATGTGCCTGTGGTGTGTGTGTGCACTCATTTGTTTGGGCATTCCCCTGCTTGTATGTTCTGTTTCGTGTCTGTGTGTGTGTGTGTGTGTATGTACCTTTTTTATGTGTGTGTTTGTGTGTGTGCGTGTGTGTGTGTGTGTATGTGCCTGTGTTGTGTGTGTGCGCTTAGATGTTTGGGCAGTCGCCTGTGTGTATGTCCTGTTGTGTGTGTGTGTGTGTGTGTGTGTGTGTGTGTGTGTGTGTGCACGTGTGTCTGTCTCTCTGAGGTAGGGGAGAAGACAGGTGCTACAATGGACTCTTTGAATCAAAGGGCTGTTAGGGGCTTTTTAAAGAATTGTCTTCTCCCTGTGTTTCCCTAGATTCAGATGTGGTGAAAAGCTTGAAAAATTCCAGTTGATAGTAGAATGTAGGGCACTGTGTCTCGTCTTCAGCTTATTTCTTGATGCGAATACCTCAGCGGTGCCAGAAGTGTAATTTTAACACAGATGCAAGGAGCTAGCCACGTCTGACAACACTGTATGGACTGAGGGAAATGTTACACCTGTTCTTCATGAACAGTAGAACTGCACACAAATGTACGGTTCTCGTACAGTTGTGGGAGATTATATTGCTTACTGACAAGTAAAGGGGTGCTCCATCTTACCCACAAAGGGCTGTTTTGGGTGCAGGTTTTCATTCACCGCGCAGTTGCACCCTCGACACTACTAATCAACCACAAGAGTCTTTGCTAAAGCCCTGAATTAATAGAATTGGAATGAAAACCTCCCCCACACTGGTTTTGTCTGGGCAAGGTTGAACACCTCTGCTTTCAGTAAATAAATGAATTTGTACATTTAAAATTCAGCACACTTAAATATTGTAGTTGGTCATCAAGCATCAGTAAGATTTGAAACATCGGTCAGTCATTTATTTCAGTAGCCTACTTATTGCATGCTGGAGTAGACTTGGGCCACTTAACTGTCTAATATTAAATACATACGTTATGAATTTCACAAACCATTGTTTGATTTTGAAACATAAATAATTCACAAGAAAGAAAAATAACTACTCCAATGTCCCCACACTTTTTCTTTCAACTACTAAAACCTGATCACAAGGTTGTCCACTTGCAGACATGCACATCGTTTCATACATACAGTGTTCAGCTTTGACTTAAAGCCATTTTTTAGGAAGTTGCTAGTGTTTCAGGTCTTTGAAACTCAGATGAGTGTTTTCCTGTGGTCCTTAATTTCCCCTAAAGGTGAGACAGAGTGACTGAAGGCAGAGCTCTGCGGCAGAACCCACACGCGCCTAATGAGTTTTTAAATATTAAAACTGGTGCACGTTGTCGCTATTGCGAGCCCTTAATTTACTAAGCAATTAAGTCAGGACACTCATTTATCAGCCGGCATTCGTTTGCGGGAAACCTCGTCACACTTTATTAATTGATGCTGCGGAAACGGTGAGGTGAAATGGATGCACTCGCTGGAGGTCAGGCTGCCAGTCGCAGGTAGCTATCGCCAAACGGGACGTGAGATAAATAGTAACTGCGATCGGCCGATTACGCCTGAGATAGCGGCAGACATTAGCCGACACGCTGGGGAGCATCTTCGGCTGAAAGTGATGGAACGACTGAGAGCTAAGTGCTGAATCCTTCCTAGTCACCATCTGTTTCGGGTGAAAATTTGTTCTGAGCTACACTCAGTGTTATGAAACACGTACAAATCTCACCTTTGTGTTTTCACATTTCAGCTCATGTTTTCTTGGGTTTTCACTTATACATTAGTGATTGCAGGGCTGCAGTGGTCTTTGCTGGAATGGTTCCTTAGCCTAAGGTGTGTGTGTGTGTGTGTGTGTGTGTGTGTACACGCGTGGACAGGTGTTTTTGAATTTGTGTCTGTGTGCATCAGTGTTTGGGAGAGAAAGAAAGTGAGAGAGAGAGGGTGCAAGGGTGAGAGAGGGAGAGAGCTCGAGTTTGCTGAGATTTCTAAGAATAAAGGGATTGCTATTCTATTCCCGCTGGATTTGGCTTATAGTGTCATCACATCATGCAGCTGAATTCTGACTCTTGCAATGAGGGAAGAAAGCACACATGCCAGAGAAGGGAAAAAATAGGCCCTGTATATCTATATATATATATATATATATATATATATTTTTATATTTGAGGCCCTTGTAGATAGAGGATCTCATTTGTGTGGGTGTATCATTTGAAAGTTATAAAATGAGTTGAGTGAATTTTGTGTTTGTTTCGTGCTTTAGCAAGCAACAAACCCAAAATTTACTCGAGTTTCATAACTTTCATATGACACGACCAAGAGTATGACACTCTGTTCAGAACTGAATTGCAAAACTTTCTAGAAAACAAATGTAATTTTCTTTGTGCCTTAACGCTAATTTCCATTATGTTAGCACCAGCGTTGTGCGGTCACAGGTTCCCAGGGGTATCAGTAACTTCACCCTTTACCGCTTGATTGTCCTCAAGCTGTTCTCGTTCAAGTTCGCCTGATTAACAATCAAACAATTTCTCGACTGAATGACCAAGACCAATCCTTGGTCCATAATAAGAAATAATAATGAAAAAAATGATTGCCAATTGCCAACATTTATACAGTGCAATTTATGCAACATTGTTAGGATGGAAACATAAATGCAAAAAATCAGAAACTTTTGCTGAATTCGCAGCATATATTTTCCCCATCACTCAGCTGGGCATTGTACCCATCAACGCCCTTTAGCTGTGCTGACATTCAAAATACAGAGTGGACTCTCGGGGCTAATTGCTTGATGAGCCTCGCAAACTAATTTACGAAAATATGTGCTGTTCTGCACGAGCACAGAAATTATAAAGACGTTGTTGTTTTACATAGTCATTTATGAGCAGAAGAAAAAGCTTAATAATTTTGAGGAGTATAACACTGCTATCAAAAATAAATTAGACTGTCGGCGGTTCTACCAATTAGTCTGAACAACTGTTGCTAATTGGGAGAAGTAAACTACGAGAGGTTTAGGTAATTAAGCTGTGACAGGTGAGGTTACCACTGGCCTTTGTTCCTGCCGACAGACCACCACTGGTTAGCACTATGTCAAGCACTGCGTCACAGACATTTGCGTTTGAACCAAACATGGTTTTTTAAATTCACAGTAAACTGAGTAGCAAGAGTAGCAACGTTAGCTCGTAGCTACCAAATTCATGTCACATAATGGCTTTGGAAAGGTGCAGCATGCAAACTAGCTAGCTAAGTAGCATTAACTTAGTAATGAGTGGTACTTACCTCGCTCACTAAAACGCTAAGCCACTCCAATTTAACCAATGTTGCATTTTGTAAAACCCCAAAAGAGCAATAACCAAACGGCGGATATTGCCGGGGTGAAGGCCTCACGTGTTCTCTTAGTCTAACTTTAATTAGAGCATTCTTCTGGCTGGTGTGAATCACAATATAATGGATATTTTTTCATCGTCCGAGGACGGGGCATGAAAGCGCAATGGTTACGATTTATCTGACTCCATATAACAGTTAGAATACAAAATTTAGCTATAATCTCATTAAAAATCTGACTCCAAATTAGAATTAGAATTGAAACAGCATGCGTGAATCTCAGGGCAGTTACGCACCCGAACTCTATCTGCGAAAACCATTGTCACTAAGCAGATCACCCCCTAGGGTTAAAATAGGCGTCTCTGCCTGGTCTAATTCGACGATAAATCCATTCGATAGAAGAGACTGTCATGGTAGCAACATCAGGCAAATGGCTCTGAGTATGAACGTACCACGAACCTAGGTTTATGTATATCAAAGGGCCCCTTAGAAAGATTAACCAATAGCTAAATCTTAAGAGCCGGTAATTTCATAACCCCTTAATAGGTAGAACCCAATCTCAATCTAACTTAGAAGTATCGCTACCTACACATGTCTTGGTAGGAGTCTCCCCTTAAGTCCCAATCGCAACAAGGCCAGAAAGAATATACAATGAGAACACGCAAGCTGGAAAAGGAATAACAATAATTTAATTCACCAGGTAGGCACAACTTGAATCAAACAAATCAATGAAAAGCCAATTACCGTTACATATAATTTAGAAGGATTTGGAGTATTTTCATACCTGGAAAAGATAAATGACCACACGGAGCTAAAATCGCTCCACGTGGTCGGGGAGAACTCACATGTTCCCCCGCTCCGGAACAAGGCAGCACGTGACCTCTCCCCACTTACCTATTCGCACGTCAGAAGTTGACCAAGAAAGGACAGGACAGGAAGAAGAAGAGCAGGAGCAAGAAGAGAACCAAGAAAAGAAGAGAAGAGCCAAGCAAGAAGAGAAGAGGCCCCAAGAAAAGAAGAAAAAACAAGAAGCGAAAAGACAAGAAGAGAAGAGACCAGAACCCCCCCCCTTCAGGATCCCATACCTTCAAAGGCTCCAAACCACACCTCCGAACAAGGTAGAGGGAAGGTTGGCCGAATCAGAGTTTTACTGGCCTAGGTGATAAGATAATTTGCACAGGGAGACTAGGGTAGTTGCTTGAATGAATCTTACAAACGAACCATAATTCCAAGGGAAATGAAACATGTTCCAATCAACTCCTTGGACTCCCCCGAGAATAAAGAGACCAAACATGATAGGAATGTGTGCTAAAATGATGCAGTTGTCATGGAAAAGCCTTAAAATGGAATATTATAGCCCAATAGTGTGATAAATATATGAGAGGTTCCTTTTAGGATATTGAATAGAAATATAATATGAATTTGATAGAAGTTAAAGTTGTTTTAAGCCAATTGAAGTAGCTGCGCTTTAACTTCAATGAAACCAGTGAATTTGAGTTCCAGAGATGCTGGGCCTGCTAGACTTGATGGCTCTCACCCCCCGCCGTGGGGAACAAAGGATGCCACTCTCACCGGCAGGCAATAAGACCATTCTAGGATTATAAAACTTTACTGCTAGCTTTTGGGCTGCACCAGATCAACCAAACATTCAGATTTTACATGCATAATGGGCACGTGTTCCAACAATATGATTTTTGAAATATATTGTGAACCAAATTAAATATTCAGGTTCTACAATTTGGTATTCAGATTGTCTAAATATTCAGAGCTTGACATTCTACGGAGCGATTTTTGTTCCCCACGCTCACACAGTCAATGAAATTTTCGCAAAAGTGATATTACTCTAGGGCAATATCAAAAATATGTCATGAGCTTAGCAATGGGAAAAGTACTGCAGTCATGTGATAAAGTGACATACTGACTCCTAAACAGGGATTGTGGAGGTACACTTCACCTGTGACTCTCAGTGAAATGGAGTGGATTGTGGAGGCACACTTCACCTGTGACCCTCAGTGAGATGGAGTAGGATGGAGGGCAGTTATTTTTCTGTTTTCAAGAAGCTGTGAGTATGCGCTAAATACTCTAACCCAACCCTAATATCCCTCATAACCAAGAATTATGCGCCAGGGCTCAGTGTTCAGTCTCCCATGAGCTGGAAGTAATAGATTGTGCTCTTGTCCCTGCCAAAGGCATTTTTTGTTTATTTTTCCTCATTTTCCCTCCTTCCTCTTCTTCCCTTCCCCTTCCCTTTATTTGCCTCTTCCCATGTTTCTTTACCCATGCAGATGTCATATTTCAGGCCCTGTACAGAAGGCAGAGAAGCCATCTTACTCAGGTAGACGCCATGCTGCAGGTAGTTAACATAACATGAATGGCGAGAACAGGCCATTCAGCCCAACTACGCTTACCAGTTTCTTTATACTATTGTGAATATATTTTTCTTAAGATACTCAATGGTATCTAGCTTTAAGTGAAGCCTGTTATTGAAAACCCCCAAGGTCTCTGCCTCAACAATATGGTCAGGCAAGCTATTCCACATCGAAATTACTTTTTGGGTGAAAAGTTTTTCGGAAAATCAGTGCTAAGTTTACCTTTGGTCAACTTCCATTTGTGACCCAGAGTTCTACTAACAACAATTGGTCAAAGGAATTCTACATAATTCACTTTGTTAATCCCTTTAACATATTTAAAGACCTCAATCAGATCACCCCTTAGTCTCCTCTTCCTAAGACTAAAGACATTAAGAATCTTCAGCCTCTTCTCATAGATTTAATCTTTTATACCAGGAATTAGCTTAGTGGCTCTTCTCTGAACTTTCTCTAGAGCCTCCATATCTTTCTTAAAGTATGGTCCCCAGAACTGTGCACAATACTCCTGTGACGTAGCGTTCAGGAACCACACGCCAGAGATAGAAATCTGATGCGTGATCAGGAAGACACCAAATGCGAGGTGGAAGGGAAAGGGAATTTATTTAAACAAAAGCAAAACAGGCACGAGGGCCAGCAAAAAACTCGGCCCAAAGGGTTGCAAAATACAAACTAAGGTAAGCTTCACAGAGCTAATAACCAAGGATCAAAAACAACAAAAACAAAAGCCACTGGAAACTCCAGGCAGACAATTAATAAACAGAAAAGAACAAAGAGGCTAAGAAAGCAGAAGGCTATATACAAAATGACTATGACTATGGAAAAGCACACTAGAACGAGACTTGGGAACATGAGCTTGGAACAAACTTGGCAACAAAACTTGAAACACCGTCTGCCAGCCAACTTCCACCGCATCCAGATAAAGGGCTAAGAAATCAAGACATGAGGGGCAACACCTGGAGAAGGAGAAACAAGAGGCATGGCAAGATCATGACATGGACAAAGATTGGTTGACAAGACTTGCTCATTAAGAGAATGAGCGTGCTCAGCTTAAGTACCAATTAAGTAAGCAGTTTGAAAGCAGCATGAATGTTTAGAACAGAAAAGCACAGCAGACTTGAATAGCAAAGCAGGAATCATGACAATAAACTCCCTGTCTAAATTAGTAGTATTAGTAATGTGCCTATCTAAGAATTACACCACCCAGTGAATGTTAGTAAATGTTAGAAACTTAAACAGTTAATTGTCAATTAAGCTTAGACAGCCCCGAATCCAGCACAGCACAGAAGGAAGGGGGAAATACCAAAGCCAACCAGAGCTCTGAAATGTGCAACAACGAAGGCACGGGGCGGAACGCAGACAAGCGGTGAAGTGGCTGGGCAGACCTGGCAGGAACAAAAACACGGAAAAGAAAAAAACATGAACAATAAACATGAATAATGAAATGCAAAAACCTGATACAAGAAACTGTTAAAACTATGACATGAACTATGAACTATGAAACTTGGAACATGAAACTGTTAAAACCATAAATGCTGTCCTGGCCAAAGGCCAGGACCCCAGAACACAACAGAAATCCAAAAAAGCGTATGCCTTTAATGGGGTCCAGGTCAAAGACAAAAAACACAAGAATTGCCAAGCCACAATATGAAATCCAAAAACAGTGTCGATTAGACAGGCAGGGGTCAGAACCAGGAAGACAGATGAGCAAAGATACATAAACAGTAGGCAAAAAGTCGTAGTCGATGAACAAAGCCAAGGGTCATATACAGAGCATCCAAACACAGGAATCGTGGTCATACAAAAATTGGTCAAAATCCAAAAATACAAAACAATACAAGAAGGGCAATGGCAAGAATCGTAGTCGGACAAACCAGTAGAAGAAAAACAATTCTCAATGGCATACGAGGCACTCTGCACAAAGAAATATTGATCACCGTTCTGACAAAGTCACGGACGGGAATCACACAGACATTTAAACAGCTCTGGTCAGGGAGTTCTAAGTGCACAGATAACGAGAGCAGGAAAATAATTAAGCACGTTCGAGAGATCTCGCAGAAATGCAGGGGGAGACAAGTAAAGCTGAGCAAGAGGTGAAGAATAGAACAGGGGATTGCTGAGGGAATTCGTATTAATTAGTAGCGGTGCAACTTTACAGATTAAACTAGAGTGCTCGTTACTAAGTTAGTAATCAATGTACATGGATTAGTTGTGTTAGTAGACTATGATACAAAATACAAATGTTAGTTTTGTTAGTAATCAGAACAGTAATGAACACAGATCCTGAACATAAAAATGAACATAAACATGACAAAAATCATAACAATGACAACTCCAGATGTGGTCTGAGGAATGTAATGCACAAAAGAAGCATCACCTCCTTAGATTTTTACTCATTACTTTTGGCAATATATCCCGGAATCCAACTGGCTTTTTTAACTGCTACGGCACAATGGCTAAAGCCTGGGAGATCACTCCCAGATCTTTCTCATGTGGAGCACATTCCAGTTTTAAACCTCCCAAGAAGAAATCCCGTCTAATGTTTTTATTACCTACATGTACAACTTTACATTTTGCGAGATTAAATTTCATTTGCCACATTTCTGCCCAATTCTGGATTTTATCCAAATCTTCCTGAATCACTTTAGTGGACCCTAAACTATTTGCCAAACGTCATCTGCAAATTGAACTTATCTGCTCTCAATATTCCTATCAAGGTCATTAATGTAGATGAGGAACAGCAGGGGTCCCAGCACCGATCCCTGGGGGACACCACTCCCCACCATACCTAGCTCAGATGAGATACCACTGACCACCACTCTTTGTGTTCTGTCCTGTAACCAGTTTTGAATCAACTCCAGAATACGTCCTGTAACTCCAATGGAGCTCATTTTAAAAATTAGTCTCTTATGCGATACTGAATCAAATGCTTTCTGAAAATCCAAGAATATGATGTCATTAGCCCTGCTCTGGTCATAAGTCTTGGTGGACTCTTCAAAAAACTCCAGAAGGTTTGTCAGGCATGACCTTCCCTTAAGGAAACCAATAAGTCCAGCTCATCTTTTATGATAGATTCCAATGTTTTGCATGCAATGCAAGTTAAACTGACTGGCCTGTAATTTCCTGGCTTGGTACGGTCCCCTTTCTTATATACACTGCCCGGCCAAAAAAAAAGTCGCACACTCAAATATTTTGTTGGTACCGCTGTAGCTTTGATTACAGTGCATATTTGTCTTGTCATTGTTTTGACAATTATATGCAATGCCAGAACATTTATTTTCGATCAGAAATACCATAACTTTTGGCCAAGATCCTGTCTTCTCGACATAGTGGTTGAACCACCCGATAGTCTTTCTAGAGCACATCCCAGTAACTTTTAATGTGTTTAAGGTCAGGACTTAGTGGTGGCAAATTTGTTTGTGAAAATGATTCCTCATACTTTTTTTTTTTGTAATTCATGGTTTTCTTTGCTAAATACAGGCCAATAACTTGCCCGTTCTGAAATACTGTAACATCTTTTCCACCATCATGGGATGCGTCTCCCGACATGATTTTTTAAGAAATGAGTAGCGACACGCTTCATCAGTCGGGGTTAAAATGATTATTGCCAGCTGAAACATATTAATAATTGCAATAATGATCCAATTATAGAATTATTTCATTCATTTCCAAACGGTGACTTTTTTTTGGCCGGGCAGTGTATTAGTATTCTATTGCCCTGTTTCCAATTGTTTGGTATTTCTCTAATTTCTAAAGCCCGTCTGAAGATGGCGGATAGCAGCTAAAGATGATCCCACCAACTTCCCCGAGCACTCTAGGATGTAAGCCATCAGGACCCGCCGCCTTATCTGCTTTTAGTTTATGCAACTTGTCTAATACTTTGTTATCCCTAACCTCAATTCCCGCTAAACAATCTTGAGCATTTAACATGCCCTCTGGCCGAATAAAGACCCACTCTGAGGTAAAATTCTCAACAAAGTACCTGTTTAAGGTATCCGCAATATCCTTGTTCTCATATAGCAGCGATCTTTTTTATTCTTTATGCACTTAACCTGCTCTTTAACTTTCCTTTATGTGCCACAGTACTGAAAGAAGCGCTTTGGGTTAGTTTTTTTCACCTCTACAATTTGTCTTTCATACAGTCTTATAGCATTCCTCAGCTCTTTTTTGACCACAGCCTGCATTTTACAGTATTCAGCCTTAGTGTTCTCATTGTTATCCTTTCTGTACATCTTATAAAGATTCCTCTTTTCCCTCAAAATCCTACGAATACTTGTGGTCATCCACTGCAGAGTCTGCTTTTTCAGCTTACTTTTGGACACCTTTGGAATGAATTTGCATTGTGATTCAAGTAAAACCCCCTTAAATCTTTCCCACATCTCATTTACGGACTCACAGTCCAGGAGTGTCTTCCATTTTATTTCACTTAGAAATGAGCGCATCCTGTGAAAAGTTTGCTCGCCTAGAATTGAAGTTTTTTGTTTTTGATTACACCTTTTTAACTTCCCATGAAACATCAAAATTACCAGCAGAGTGATCACTTGTCCCAAGTGAATCCAGTACCTCAACATTGCTAATTCTATCTGGGTCATTATAGAGCACTAAGTCTAAAATTGCCTTCTCTCTTGTAGGTTTATTAACATACTGCACCAAAAAATTATCATTAATAATATCTAGAAATTCTTCCGCCCCCCCCCCCCCCCCCTTGATGAGAGGAGACAGCAGACTGTCGCAGGCTGCAGGCAGAGAGGGAGATGATGGTGGGCATTAGAATTGAGGCTTTCTTCGTAGAAACAGGAGGTTTGCTTTATCTGAATATTACAGGCAGATCTCACCTCTGTTCCCTTCTGAAACGTGCGTTACTTCTAAATCAGGCCCTCTGTTTGAAATGGTGTCACTGTGGCCGCACCCCCCTTCCCCCTCCTGCTGCCCAATCCACTCCACCTCTGCTGTGTAATTGGATAATTAGCATCACAGCGAGGCTTTCATACATCACGGTGGGACTGCCGTGGCACTCAGGAATGCAGTTTCTGCTCCGTATGCATCTGGGCTGGGAGAGATGGATTGAGGAAAAGGACGTTGTAAATGTGAGCTGATTCATCACCATCACCCCTGCCCTCTGTGGCTCACTCCTGCCCTCTGTGGCTCACCCCTGCCCTCTGTGACTCACTCCTGCCCTCTGCGGCTCACTCCTGCCCTCTGTGACTCACTCCTGCCCTCTGTGGCACACTCCTGTGCCTCTGTGTCTCACTCCTGCCCTCTGTGGCACACTCCTGTGCCTCTGTGGCTCACTCCTGCCCTCTGTGGCACACTCCTGTGCCTCTCAGCTCCACCTTGTGCTCTGGGACTAAACTCGTGTCACCTCCCGCAGTATGTGCATGTGCATGTGCGCATGCACACACACCCACACACACTCATACATGTGCAGACGTGCACATATATACAAATGCACACATGCACAGTGGTTAGCACTACTGCCTCACAGCAAGAAGGTCGTGGGTTCGAATCCGGCCTGGGGCCTTTCTGTGTGGAGTTTGCATGTTCTCCCCGTGTTCGCGGGGGTTTTCTCCGGGTACTCCGGCTTCCCCCACCCACAAAACATGCAATATAGGAACACTCCTATATGGCTGTGTGAATGTTTGGTGGTGGTCGGTTTGGTCGGAGGGGCCGTAGGCGCATACTGGCAGCCACGCTTCCGTCAGTCTTCCCCAGGGCAGCTGTGGCTACAGAAACGCAGTTTTCCACCATCTGAGCGTGAATGTGTGAGTGAATGAATAATGTATCCATTGTAAAGCGTCTTTGAGTGTCCAGAAAAGCGCTATGTACAATTGATGCATTACTATTATTTTTATTGCATGTGCATGCACACACACACACACACATACATGTGCAGACATGCACATATATACAGATGCACATGTGCATACACATACACACACACACATATATATACAGATGCACATGTGCATACACATGCACACACACACATATACATTTGATGCATATGCATGCACGCACACACGCACACACACATATAAACAGCTGCACACAGGCACACACACCCACACACATTCAGTTGCACACTTGTACACACAGGCACACATGCACACACACATACACACCCATAAATTTACAGATGCATGCATGCACGTGTAACATGCTCAATTCTGCGTTGTGTATTTATTCATTACCAGTGGAAACGGGCAACTCTGATGCGGTATCATACCATTTATTCTGCAGGGCAAAAGTGTCACACAGAGACAGAGCAGCGTTAGCAATCTTGCTATGCACGGTCAGCCCTCCGCATCCGTGAATAATGTCGAAAGGGGAAAGAAAGTTGGGACACAGCTACACCCGCATACTACCGCGGCCGCCTCTCTAAAAAGTCCCAACAGCAATAGAAACACACAAGGCACCATCCAGCTGGCTTACATATAATAATAAAACCCAAAAAGAAATAAGAAAGAGGCAAGACAATAACATACCTGCAGGGCGATAGTGTCACTCACAGACAGAGCAGCGTTAGCAATCTTGCTATGCACGGTCAGCCCTGCAACCATGAGGGGAAGATTTATAAATGTTAAAATATAGTTAATGTAATTTGAATTTGTCTTATATACCGTGGAATGAACACTATATCTAATTATGTGGGGAATGGGCTAAATTTAACACCAACAGGGGCTATATACAAACAATGGGACGAAATATTTGGGGACGACAGGAAAAATGCCTGACCTCCGCATCCGTGAGTAATGTCGAAAGGACAGTTCACCGGAGATCGCAGACAGTTCACCCCAAGACGGCCACGCCCCTCAGAACCCCAAACTGATCAAACCACTGATCAAATAAAATAATACAGCCAATAAAACCAAAATGCCAGCAGAACCCATGAAAAGTAATAAAAGTATAAAAATATGAAAATGAAATATAAAAATATAATTAAAATTTAGGGGAACCAAATCACACCTGTTACACTCTCCCCTGCCGATTTCACTAAATTTTCATTTAGATTTGAGAACAAGCATCCCAGATTCTATATAAAGAACAAATGAACTTATGTACAAATGACACACGGATGTCGTACACATCCATCCCGAAGAACAAAAATATGTGACACACACATTCGCCCCAGAATGATAAAAATAATCTCATTAGAGATACAAAAGTAACCAGGTATGGCCCACAACCAAGGCTATTAAATGCCGACCAGCTAAAAGCTGTCCAGTAAAGGACTAAGAAAAACAAAGGATGGCCAACCCCTCATTAATCTGTAGAAAAACATGCCATGTACACGTTATACACAGAGACCATACACAAAATTACAACTCATTGTCTACCACAATGGACTAGGCTTACTTGCCTTAAAGTACAAGTCCGCTTAGGAACTTTTTGAAACCAAAAACTGGGGGTAGGTGTGCTCACTTAAAAGAAAACTTACATCATAGAGCTATATAACCTGAGCTCCTCTTGAAAAGGTTCCTAACCCACCGAGAAGGCATGGTTTGAATTAACCTACGCACTGGTTTGACAAGCCTACCATGCCTAGTGCGAACACCCTCACGCACATCACCCCCACCTGTACGGCTAGAGGGAGGCTGCGAGACACTCACAGTGGGCTCAATGGAAGGAGAGCACTCGATCTCTGAGAACACATCTAACACAACGCTCGGATCCAAGGTAGGCTCAGCACCGGCTTGGGACAGAGGGGTGCCTTCATGATTCCCGGAATCCCTATGCTCCACATCCACTATGGTTTCGTCCTCCACATTTAGTCTCCATTTGTCCCCCATGGCCTCATTTGAGTTTGATATCCTTGTTATCTCCTCTCCAGATCCACAATCCAACAACTCCTCACCCACGTCCGAGTGTTCTACATCGCCATCTACTGCGGCGTCAGTCTGCTCTCCTCCAGAGACTTCCTCACTCGCTCTATCCTTGTCCATAGTCCACAGGCACGCAGTCTAGGTCCCCATCTGCATTTGACAGTGGCTCCGTTGACTCCTCCGGATGATCAGCGACCCATTGAGAGGTCCGCTCGTCGATCTCGCACTCCTCATCGGAAACAGTCGCATCAATGCTCAAGCTACCCCCCGAGAGTGACACACACTCTTCCGACTCCTCAGAGTCAGGCAGCGGCAGAAAGTTGACAGGCATGATCAAATTCCTATGTACTGTTTTGACAGGACCAGTAGAGCTTCTGATTTGATATGTGTTCAGCTTAGCATTCTTGGATACTACAACATACACAGTGCCTCCCCAGCGATCTGCTAGCTTCCTACGACCCCTCTCCCCTTTGTTAGCGAGTAAGACCCTATCTCCCACAGTTACAGAATGACCCTTGACTTTTCTGTTATACACATCTGCCTGCTTGTGTTGCTGTTTGTCAGCATATGCCTGAGCTAGTGTCATTGCCTCCCTTAGATCCCGACCAAGAGACTGAACATACTTGTCCATTTCAACTGTCTCCCTATCTAAGAGTACACTGCCAAACATGAGATCTACAGGCAACCTTGGGATGCGGCCGTACATCAGAAAGAAAGGAGGGAACCCTGTGGTTTCATGAAATGTGCAGTTGTAAGCGAACGTCAGTGAGCTGAGCATCTGAGGCCACTTAGACTTTGACCTGGGGGGCAGAGAACGAATCATGTTCCCCAGTGTGCGGTTCATCCTCTCACACTGACCGTTCCCCATCGGATGATAAGGTGTGATTCTCGACTTGTCAACCCCTGCTATCTGGAGCATCTCTGTAATCAGTGCGCTCTCAAAGTTTGCACCCTGATCTGAATGAATGCAACTAGGGAAACCGTACGTGCAAAAGAAGTCGTTCCACAGTACTCGTGCAACGGCTTTCGCAGACTGATTGGGGCACGGGTATGCGCGGGCAAGTCTTGTGAAATGATCAATCATTACTAGTACATCGACTGTTTTCCTGTTCGACTCTGCGGCTGACCAAAAGTCGAAGCACACAAGTTCTAACGGAGCAGTGGTAACAATGGACACGAGAGGAGCCCTGGCTTCTGGCTCAGGAGCTTTGCTGACGACACACCTCTTGCAGTTGTGAACATAGTCTTTTGTGTCTCTCTCGAGCGTGTCCCCGTAAAATCTCTGTCTGGCCAGCCACAGCCTCCGCTGTTGACCCTGATGGCCAGCATCATCATGCACTACTTTCAGTACTGTGTTTCTCAGTGCTTCGGGGACTAGAAACTGGAACACCTTCTGTTTAGTCACAGGATGTTTCGACACGCGATACACAATCCCTAAACGGGTGATGAGCTTCCCCCACTGTCGGAGTGTTCTCAGTGTTCCACAGGTCTCATGGACTCTCTCACGCCTAGATGGGCGACGGCCTCGGTCGAGGAAGAATTTCACCCTGCTGACTGTAGGATCTTGCATCTGCCTGTCAAGTAGCTCCTCATGGGTGAACGTTGGGAGAGGGTTCTGGCCAGCCATGGGTGTTAAATGCTGTGGAAACGACCACATGGCCCTCATCATCGCTCCATCATCCCAGAAGCGGTGGCTAGCCAGCACCGCAGACACCTCCTCACATGTCGCACTACCACCCATCTCCTTCTCTCTCACGTGGATAGCGTTAATGGACGCAGCACCAGCCGGACTGGGGGTCCCAGTCTCTCTCAGTGTGGGTTGCTCTGCAGACAGGCGGAACATGTCTTGGACGGAGGCAGCCTTCAGCCTCTCTGCTTCTTCCAGCAGAACAGCGTACGGTGTTCTCGTCAGTCGGTGCAACATTCTGGGCCCCACGAAGGGTTCCCTGCTGAGCGCATCAGCGACTATGTTCTTTGGCCCCGGAATGTACTGAATGTCAAAGTTGAAGGGCGCTAGCTTCGCCACCCAGCGCTGCTCGCATGCGTCAAGCTTCGGTTTAGTCAAGATGTACTTCAACGGGTTGTTGTCCGTCCATACTGTGAACTGATGGCCCCGGAGCCAGTGACTAAACTTGTCACAAATCGCCCACTTCATAGCAAAAAACTCGAGACGATGAGCAGGATATTTAGACTGCGCGTGGCTAAGGGATTTACTTGCAAATGCGATAGGCCTGGCCTTGGAGTCAGCAGGAGTCAGCTGAGATAGAACAGCGCCAAGGCCACTGGTAGACGCATCAACAGACAGAAGGAAAGGCTTGCTAAAATCTGGATGGGCTAACAGGACCTTGTCAACGAGAGCAGCCTTCATGCTCTCAAACGCCTGCTTACACTCAGGAGACCAGTCTCCAGGGCTGAGTTTACGACTGGGGAATGATCTCTGCTTCCCCTTGGAGTGGCGGGGCATTCTACAACCTGTGGTTAGCGCAAAAAGTGGCCTAGCAAGCACGGAACAGTTCTCAATGAAATGTTGGTAATAAACCACCATCCCAAGGAATGAACGGATCTTGCTAGCAGAAGGAGTGACGCCATCCGCCTCCATCACATCCCTCTCTGACACGTTGACTATCGCCTCTACTTTGTCTGGGTCACTCGAGATGCCATCTTGAGAAACGATGTGGCCTAGGAACTTCACAGACCGCCGCAGGAAATGACACTTGGAAGGCGACAGCTTCAAGTTATGCTCACTCAGACGATGGAACACCATCTCCAGCCGAGACAGACATTCTTCTTCAGTCCTGCCAAAGACCAGGACATCGTCTAAGTAACAGAGAAGAGTGAGAAAGTTTTGGTCGCCAAAGATGGTAAGCATCATCCTTATAAAAGTAGCTGGGCTATTACACAGCCCCCGTGTCAGTCGGTTATACTCGTGTAACCCTAGAGGTGATGAGAACGCGGTGTACTTCCTGTCGTCTTCGTGCAAAGGGATGTTGTAATACCCCGACGTTAAGTCCATGGTATTAAAGAACTGGTTGCCTCCCAGAGCGGCGAGGACATCGGCTTGATGAGGAAGAGGGTGGGCATCCTTAACCGTACGCGCATTCAACCATCTAAAATCTGTGCAGATTCTCAGATCACCAGATTTCTTCCAGACCAGAACCAACGGTGACGCGTACTCGCTGCTGGACTTTCTGATAATCTCTCTCTCTTCCATCTCGTCCAGGGTCTGTTTCAGTTTGGCGTACTGGGCGGGAGACAAGCGGCGGTAGGGTAACTGGAAAGGACGATCATCGGTTAGCCGGATGCGATAGCAAAACTCACGCGCCTCACCACAGTCAAGATGATGTCGGGAGAAGATACTCTCATTCTCCTCGATAAGTTCGACCAGCTTTTCTTTCCAGTAGGGAGACACTTGGCAGCCCTCGATATCAATGTCACCTAGCCCAAGACTGTGCAGCTTGCTATTCACATTTCCGACTTTCTCACTAACACCACTCTTGGCTGTGAGACTCCCATGAGAACTGACACTGCTCACTCGACCTACATTCTGGTAAGTTGTCTCTTTTTCGTGGACGTTGTCGTCAAAATCCTCTAACGCAATGCACGGGTACACGTCCGCAACCTTAGCATTCCTTCGCAAATTTATCTCATTTGTCGTTGGGTTCACTATCTTGATGGGCAGCCATCCATCTCCCCATAGAGGAGTAACTACGCGCCCGACCAGAATGTTTCTGTTCACACATCGGGATGTGGTTGCTTCCACAAGGACTGTACTTCCAGCAGAAATCTGACACTTGGGCGGCAGGCGGCCCCACACAAGATGTTCGGTCATGGGCGAGAGCGTCACGGCACTCTTTAGCTTCAGCGTGCCTACTTTGTCTGGTATGAATTCTCCTCTCCATCTCTCCAGGTTTGACAAGAGACGGACAAACTGGCTACTCTCCTTCTGGCATGCTACGTCAGGCTGACCCACGACCCTCCAGTAACCATCATTGACCTTAAAATCCTTGATAAGGGGCTTCAGTACATTTGTACCTACTATCATATCGTCGATCTGTCCTTCTACGACTAATACAGGGACCTCAAACTTCATTCCATACACTTCTAGTTTTAGATTACATTGACCTAGAGGACTAGTCTGCTTACCCCCACACCCCACTAGTACGACATTAGCCGGAGCCAGAAACTCACCGGTCACCACACCTGCTTCTTTTAGACGAGGTACTACGCCTGCACTCAGGGTGGTGGCCATGGAACCAGTATCTAGCATCCCCTTCAGCTCTACTTTGTCCTGCACTAGAACAGTAGCATAGAACAAACTATCACTCTGCATAGTTCTCATTGTGTTCTGAATGATGACTTTGCTGCCCAAAGGTAAGGTTTCACATAAGTAAGAATACACAGACACTATATCATCATTGTCAAAGGAGGTAGTATCGTTAAGCCCCTGTTTGCCCTCCTCCAAATGGGGCCCACCTAGTTTGACTGAAGGTCAGCCTGAGCAGTGCTGCTAGTTGCCGCGGTCTGAGGTTGTGCGTTCGCCTGACAACGCGCCTTCGAGTGGCCGGGAGAAAAACATTGGAAGCACAGCCCGTGCAATCTACAGTGTGCCGAGGTGCCATGATTGGTGCTCTGGCAGACCCTACAACTCCTAGAGTTTCTCTCGCCCTGCCATTTTCCACGCCCATGTCCACCCTGTGCCGACTGAGCATTACAAATCAGCGCTTTCTCCAGCATTCCAAGTATTTTATCGAGTGTCTGGCCATCTGACACTGTACGCTCTGGCCCACAACCACTCACAGGAGGCTTCATAGAAGACACTTCACCAGCGGTAGCACTCTCCGTTCCAGGGCTGGCGGCCGCAGCCGCGTGTTGAGTAAACTGAACGCCACTCGTCCTGTGTTCCCTCAGGAACTCGTCCAACCGCTCCTGTACTTGACTAGCGGTCCACTCACGCTGAGGCTTGCTCATGAATACTAGGGAAAGCTCTTTGCTAGGACAGTTCCTAATAAACATGATAGCTAGCTCCATACTCTGATTTGGCATTGTCCTACCTTCACTCTTGAGACACTGCTCAGCCACCTCTGCGGCCTTGTTAAGACGAACCCAGTAATCTAGAGGACTCTCGTTGGTATATGGTCTTGTGGCGTAAAAATCAGCTAAGGGAATGGCGGAGACAACAGCATCACCAAAATGTTGCTTTAAGATATTAAACAATGCATCTACGTCCCCTCGCTCAGATACACGGGAATTATTGCGTAGCCACACTTTAGTAACATCCCTGGCGCGACCCATTAGCTTGTCGACCACCTCTCCAACCAGCTCGTGGCCCACAACCTCCCTCTTGTGAAGATAAACCCTCATTAACTCCTCCCACTCAAAGATGGAACACTTATCAGTTTTATCACCCCTAAAATAAGGTGGCTCCTTCACTTGGGACTTAAGAACGAGGTTTAGCTTAGAAGCATCGATGGTGGTTACACCACACTGGGGAGAGCCATCACATTGCTGGGAGCTAGGGGGTGAGACAGAGGGACCTGGGGTAATACCACCTAATAACTCTCGCCTGATAGAATCAGTGATGTCGGCACTCAATTGTTGAACCTGAGCCCTGGTCAGTACTACAGGAAAATCGTCAGAAACTAACTCAGGAGGCGGTACCCTATCTGCAGTTACACCTGGTGTTGAAAACATCATTTTCCCCACATTAACACCAGGGCTCATAGGGGAACCTAATTCCATCACGCCTCTGCCTCTCCCAATCCCCAAAGTGAAGTTACTCACTCCCCTAGAATCCATGTTGAATGGTAAAAACACTAAAATAAAATACCTGTTATATTGGCCTGTTCCTGGCCAAAATGGTGAGAAACCAAAATAAATAAATAGGCACTGGCCTTTCTATTATATAACTGACCGGTGTCTCAATAATAAACACAGAAAAACCTATTCAGAAGGTAGAATAGTTCTACTCTCACTAGTGTTTCAAAACAATAGTTAAATAACGTTACATAATGAAATTTCATCTCAGTGACATAAGCACCATGGCCCACAATCTACTATGGCGGTAAGGCATTTATCTAAATCCCTAAAATGCAGGAAATAACTGGTAGGCTACAAAACTAATATTTAAAAAAAATAAAAAAACAGACCGGCGATGTTTCATTCACCACATTGCGCACACTGCACGTTATAGCAGCCTACTGTTTTGTGCGCTGACAAGTTGACTCGGTGAAATCCGTTCACGCGCACAGCGTGTCCAGACAGCACGAGACCCTCACAGACGTTGTTCCATTTCCAAATGCGCAATGCGGCAACCTCCTGTGTCCAGCGCCAGCTGGACAGTCGACGGGTCACACAACACCAGTTGTAACGTGCTCAATTCTGCGTTGTGTATTTATTCATGACCAGTGGAAATGGGCAACTCTGATGCGGTATCATACCATTTATTCTGCATGGCAAAAGTGTCACACACAGACAGAGCAGCATTAGCAATCTTGCTATGCACGGTCAGCCCTCCGCATCCGTGAATAATGTCGAAAGGGGAAAGAAAGTTGGGACACAGCTACACCCGCATACTACTGCGGCCGCCTCTCTAAAAAGTCCCAACAGCAATAGAAACACACAAGGCACCATCCAGCTGGCTTACATATAATAATAAAACCCAAAAAGAAATAAGAAAGAGGCAAGACAATAACATACCTGCAGGGCGATAGTGTCACTCACAGACAGAGCAGCGTTAGCAATCTTGCTATGCACGGTCAGCCCTGCAACCACGAGGGGAAGATTTATAAATGTTAAAATATAGTTAAAGTAATTTGAATTTGGCTTATATACCGTGGAACGAACACTATATCTAATTACGTGGGGAATGGGCTAAATTTAACACCAACAGGGGCTATATACAAACAATGGGACAAAATATTTGGGGACGACAGGAAAAATGACTGACCTCCGCATCAATGAATAATGTCGAAAGGACAGTTCACCGGAGATCGCAGACAGTTCACCCCAAGACGGCCACGCCTCTCAGGACCCCAAACCAGTCATCGATCAAATGAAATAATACAACCAATAAAACCAAAATGCCAGTAGAACCCATGAAAAGAAATAAAAGTATAAAAATATGAAAATAAAATAGAAAAATATAATTAAAATTTAGGGGAACCAAATTACACTTGTTACACACGCACTCACTGACAGATGCACATATGCATATATGCACACAAACATTAACAGAGATTAATATACTAAGGGGCCATATATGCAAAACACAAACTTTTACATTCTAGCTTGACCATGAAAATACACATAAAACATGGACATATGCATATTTTACTCTTACTAACTCCAAATGCTCTTGCATGCATGTATTTTACTTCTCACCTCTGCTTCCAAAGCTCTCCCATTCGCTTCTTCGCATTTAATTATCCTTCGCATAAAAAGCTTGGTATGTATTAATGGTCAAACTGGTAAGAGTTGGACATAGTGAATCTGTAGGTTTTTTGTGTGATACATGAAAAGTAAATTTTGTGAATGTTCATGGTTTATGTGGAAGCAGTAGAGTTAATGTGATGCGATGAATGCAAATATCTCTTGCTCTGAATGCAAGAGAAATTTTCTATTGTGAATGGTGAATTAGAATGTGTGAATGTGCATCCTTAAGTTACTACTTGGTTTTTTTTTTTTTTTAAACTATTGCCTAAATAGGCCCCCACTGCACATGTACAGTTTCCTCTGCTCTTATTCCTGTGTTTCCAGTCTCATCTGGAGCCTGTAAATGTTGATGCTTTATATAAATGGCGCTAAGTGGTGTTCTCGTGAGGCAGCAGGTTGTTTGAGGCAGGCAACTCGTCTCCTCTCCCTGTGCTTTTGTGAGCTGGAGGGAAGCCTTTCCCCAGCTCATTTTCTACCCCCATCCTGCTCTCTACCCTCCACTCCAATCTGTGGTTCTCATCTCCTGTCTCCCTCCCATCTCCTCCAAACTTCACAGCCGCCGGTTGCCACGGCGCACATTTACAATGCTTGGTGCAATCTATCTTCTTCTGCTTTCTATCGTCTTCTTCTCCTCTCACAGTCCCCCCTTCCCCTCCCATGTGAAATCCCCTTCAACAATTTTCACACCCAGCCCGTCACCCTCACGCTGGCTTATCACCAGCCGCCAGCCCCTGCCGCGCCTCGTGACAGCGGCGGGGCCTTCTGCTCGACTGGTTAGGAATTCGCCATGCTCTGCCCTCCCCCTAAAGCTGTTTCACCATACCTCCTCCCTAATGCCTGTCGCAAGTCTTACCGGGTCTCAAGTCTTCTTGAGTGTCGTCCCTTTAACTCCGCCTCCTTCGCTGAACTTCAAACCATCCATTCTGGTTTATTTGACCTGCGATCCAATCCAATCGGTTAGCCCTAAATGCAACTACTGTTACTCAATGATATCAGATGTCGAAATCAAAGTTGTTGAAAACCTATCATGTGGCGACTTGTTTAAAAGAGCTCTTCAAACAAATCACCACATGATAAGTTTTCAACAGCACAAGATGATTAAATGTATATATATATTTCTTTATTTATTTCAGCACTCTATGTAAGGGTTAACAATCCATTTTTATATTTTTCACCCTGAGCATTAATCAGGCCATCCCCCACAGCTACACATACAGACCAGTAATACAGATCTACTGAATGTCCGCCTTCTATTGTTAAAAGATTTAGTTGCATTTTGTTGACAGTCATTTGCCATTAGTCATTCAACAGGGTAGCACATTATTTCCGTAGAAGAATTATTCTTCTGCTAACTGCAACAAACAGACTCTTAAGAGACCGTATCAATTTCACATTAACTCTGCCTCACTTCACAAAGAAGAATTCCCTGCTTCCCAATGGCCAGTTCTAATTTTCACTTCATTCAAAACTTTAGTTTTCTCTGTCTTCAAATCGCTCATATAATAGAGATTACGGTGTTGTTGTGACGGTGCGTTCAGGAACCACACTCAAGAGAGGGAAATCCAAAAAACATAAGCCTTTATTGAAGTCCGAGTCAAAACCAAAAAACACAAGAATTGCCGAGCCACAATACGAAATCCAAAAACGGTGTTGATAAGATAGGCAGGGGTCAGAACCAGGAAGACAGGTGAGCAAAGGTACATAAACGGTACGCAAAAAGTCGTAGTCGATGAACAAAGCCAAGGGTCATACACAGGGCATCCAAACACAGAAATCGTGGTCATACAAAAATGGGTCGAAATCCAGAGGGACGTAAAAAATACAAAAAGGGCAATGGCAAGAATCAAAGTCAGACAAACCAGTAGAAGAAAAACAATACTCAATGGCATACGAGGCACTCTGCACAATGAAATATTGATCAACGTTCTGACGAGGAGGTGGCTGTGAAAAGACTGCTTAATAGACGAGAGGGAAGTCACATGCTATGCAGGAAGCAGGTGAAATGGATCTGACTGATAACAACGGGAGAATCACATGAGGGAAACCCTAGCCAAGAAAATTGGCTAAAGCCAAGACACGGACGGGAATCACACAAACAGCCTATGACATTTGAACAGCTCCGGTCAAGGAGTTCTAAGTCCGCAGATAACGAGCTCAGAAAAGTAATTAAGCACGAGCGAGAGATCTTGCTGAAACACAGGAGAAGACAGGAACAGCACAGCAAGAAGCCGAGATTTGAACAGGGCGCTTGCTGAGAGGGAATTAGTCTAAATTAGTAGCGGTGCAACTTTACATATTTAACAACAGTGCTCGTTAGTAAGTTATTAATCAATATACATGGATTAGTTGTGTTAGTAGACTATGATACGAAATACAAATGTTAGTTTTGTTAGGAATCAGAACAGAAAGACGAAGGAAGATCACGAGAATCGAATGAATATTTTAAACACCAGAATTCATTTAAATCACCCGAAGTAAGTGGGCACGCAAAAAGGGAAGACGGAATGAACGAACTAGATCACAAGACAGGGGAGACAAGTGCAATGGAACTGAGAAATGGGATGAACTAAAAACCAGAGTATCACAATAGCCAAAAAGAATAAATAAAAGAAACAAGAGCAATCCGAGATTTCTGATCTCCGCCAAAGGATGACGCTGATACAAATGCAAGATCTGTCTCTTGGAAAGATTTTAGGACCACGCATGCGACAAGTTTAATTGGGATTTGTGCGTGTAAAGCAACCCATTCTCGTCTCGCAATGACTTCCAAGTGAAAACAAATGTCACTAAATTTGTAGATCCAGATCCGAATCCGAATCCGGATCCAGAATCCAGATCCGGATCCGGATCATCGCCAAAATTTAATGGAGTCGTCCCTGGACCAAGATCTATCACTGGTGAAAATTTTATGAAGATCCGTCCAGTAGTTTCCGAGAAATCCTGTCCACAGACAGACAGACAAATAAATAAATAAATAAATAAATAAACCGACTCGATCGCATAATCTCCTTGGCATAGATAAAAATCATGAACACTGAACATGAACATAAACATGACAAAAAACCATAACCATGACAGTTGTTGCGATCAAGTTGCTTGTGGTCAGGAGCTGCGGCAGCAGTAATGTAACAAACCCTGACCTTACAGCTCTGCTATCTGAAACCCTGTCTCAGACCCTTCCTATTAACACGAGGTAGCTTCATTGAGATGTAAAAAGTTCAGTCGCGTTCAGGCGTGTTCTTACAAGGTAATTTCCTGGTGCATCTACTTGATTGTGTCCCCTGGAGTCCATTAGGTATCATAGGCGAAGGAACAATGACTGTGGTCTAGAATACCACTGTCTTAAAATTTGTTCCTCTGTTAATTACGAGGCGTTGGGCTTTATGCAGATTGTATTACTTCTCAAACCAAACAAATTGAAAATATCAAACATTTCTGTGAGTATCTGCTTTAACAATTTATCACATAACTAAAGTACTTTTCCCTTAGCCCAGCTCAAGACATATTTCTGATATTACCCCAGGTACGTATCATTTTCGTGAAAATTTCGTTGGCTTGGAGAGAGGGAAAAATATTGCTCCGCGTTACGTCATGCTGTTGATATTTAGCCAAACTGAATGTGAAGCTTAACGTTGGTTAAATCGTCACGAGACAGTGCCATAGCAGGTCAGATGAGCGTTCACCTTATTTTGCTCATGTTACTTAGTCAGCTAGCTAGCAGTCCTTTTTCATACCTATTGTGTAACATTAGTTTGTTGGCTCGGGAGCTAACGTTAGCTATCGACTCAGTTGACTGAATTTAAAAATTGTTGCTAGTTCAAACGCTAACGCTAAACGCACATTTCTTTTCTATTGAATCATGCAATTCAGTTATATTATTCAGTGCCTCTTGATAAAATTCAGTATGGCAGCACAACCCAGGTAAGGCTCGATGACATCGTTGGTCCTAAACCAAATGCATCTTGCAAGGATGTCATTC
Organism: Gymnothorax reevesii; assembly: GCA_029721435.1. Classification (NCBI taxonomy): domain Eukaryota; kingdom Metazoa; phylum Chordata; class Actinopteri; order Anguilliformes; family Muraenidae; genus Gymnothorax; species Gymnothorax reevesii. Next base: position 42,660,495 of record CM056587.1, on the reverse strand, counting down.
TCTTTTGCTGCTTGTGCCTTACTGTGCGTCTCTATCTTTTGACATGTTTTGTGGATAGTCCTCTCTGTTCACTCCCTCTGAGATCTCTTAATTGCATGATTAGCACAAATCACCAGCACAAATCACCACTCGCCATCACTTGCAGATGGTCCCTGCATGTCTTATCACCATGTACAATCATGCAAACCCAGCCAACACGAAAACTTTAACTCGGTCAGGACGGTTGCAGCTGACACTCCTCGTTCATGACTCTAGTAACAAGTCATTTGTTGTTGTTAAACACCCTATTAGATTTGATTTTCAGTGAGAATCTTGCCTCTTACACAAAGGCAGATAATTGGAAGTACCATTATATGTTGGCAGGCTCACAGAATGTCACAGCCTGAATGGCCCCTCATAGTGCACCTAATGTACCTCAAAAAGAGGGAAAAAAGGTCATTTCAACGGGATGCTGACTTGCTTTTATATTCTAAACTACCCCCTTCACATAATAAGTGGGTCACTACTAAAACCAAGAGCCAGGTCACAGCAGAGAGTGGACTGTTCCACTGGCTCTCCACATGGGGTACTCCACTATGTGCAACAACCAGTCTGTTTTAGCTTGGACGCAACTGTGTCACTGTCACTGCTATTCTCATTCTTTTTTTTTTTTTTTTGTTTTCTGTTCATGTTCAGTCTGAAGATCAAAACATCAGTTCATTGAAACAAAATACGAATGTTCTGATTATTAACAGTGCTGATGAATATACTGTCTGTGTGCTTTCCTGTTCACTAGTGTCAGCAATCTAGAATGGAATAATGATGGTACTCATTTATTGAAAGCTATTTTGGCTGTGAGTTGCAGAAAAAAAAAAACATTAAAAAAAATTGGACAACAGCTGATAAACTCTCCTACAGCAGTTTTTAGATCTGTTCATATTTTCATTTTTATTGTTGATATCGATGTTCTTGTCATTTAGCTTTTTATCAGGTAGCAGCAAGAGTTGAAGGATGAGTTTGCATTTTTACAATTGGGACAAAAAATATACCAGCATAACATTACTGTTAACATGTAATCACAGCCCATATCAATTACAGTGTATGAAGGTTGAACAAAGGGGAACTGATGAAATTTAAAAACGTGTTCGCAAACACGTCACATGCAAATGGAGTGATGCATGTCAGATTATGCTCTAAAGTCATTTATAATTTCAAACATCCGTGCATATTTACTGGCAATTTTCATGTTGCGCTGATGTTGTGCTGTAATGCAGAAAATTTGTAATGCATGCCTGTTTGTTCTCTGCGCCCTGTGTGAATTTAAATGGGCTGCCCATGTATGAATCAGTAAGGTTGAAAAGCAGGGTCATCTATGTCGCTTGCCGCACAGGAGGTCATGCCCTCTGCTTTGCCTGTGTGACCACAAGAGCAGCACCAGTTAAGCACTGCCTGCCCACCAGCTGGACGCATGGAACTAACTCTGCTCGGAGATGAATTCAGAATCTCTAAACGGATTTTGCTCCAGCTGGTTGAGTGAGAAACGGCCCTCAGACAACACTCAGCTGCATTCCTCTGGCTTTTAAATGCAGGTATAAAACCCTGCCGAGAAAGGTCTGTGCGCTAGTGTGTGCTCATTGACAAAAAATGGTGAGCTTCTCCAGAGAGCATCTGAGTGCTCACAGTAATGCATGCTTGAGAGGGCAATGCAGCAGATCATTGAAATTTATACGCAATTATGTAAGTACAATACACGTAGTCTTCCTTTTCTTTCGTTAATAACTCGGCAGCCTGCACTTAACAATCCCAATGCTGCTTTTACGGGAAAAACTGAGGTCGGCACGCCATAACACACAGCAAAGTTAATGTAGCTTGAACAACGGGTTGCTAATTGTCCCCATCGCTGTCATATTTGTCTGCCGGAATGTTCTTAAATACCACTGCGATTAATTAGCCTGGCACAGGTACTACAGGATGCTGTACGTCTCGAGTTTGGGGATTGGGTGAGCACTGCCAGAGAAAAAACTCATCCCCGCTATAATGTTAAATGTGATGTTTCCTTGCCAGACTTATCCTTGATAGGCCTCTTTACCAGAAGATTTAGCTTGTCAGAGATAACCATCCACCCTCTGCAGATTGTTAATTAAGGATTCGGGCCCTGGCACTTAGCTTGGCGGTTTATCATACATAGGCTAGAAAAGAGCTGCTCACCCCCTCACCTTCTTCGTGTTTCTCAGGCATGTTGCACACTGTGAACCTTCGGTTATCACATCACAATACTGTTTCAGAGGCCATGATTCTCAGCATGTACCCGTATTTAAAATAATTTTACCAAAAACCGTAACAAATCTTGAAGAAATTTGAAATTTTCTGTCTTTGTTCCAGTAATGTGCTTTACAGCCTGTGAACAGGCCCTCTGTTTGATAGGCGAGAGAGGCAAAAGAGAGCCTGCAATGATCCTTTGATGATTTGAGTTCTACCCCCCGTTCCGCTTGAGTTGTCGTCAAAATGGAATCAGCCAATCAGGACTTACCAGAAGAGAGCTCACTCAACCAAGAAGCTGTCAAAAAACTGTGACTGCTATCTACAAGTGCGGTTGTTATGTTCGAAGAAGCTCAAAATACCCCAACAAAATCCTACAAACCCAAAGGAAGAAAATACGTAAGCATTGAGAGCTCAGTAGATGAATTTTGTAGAATTTGCAAATGTTCTTTTAGCACAAAATACTGCAAAGACTTGGAATATGAAGCTTATGCAGCACAGCAAGAACATCTCTGCCATTCACTAAACCAGTGGTTCCCAAACTTTCTCTGCTGCCCCCCCCCCCCCAAAAAAAACTAGAAAATTGTGTCAGTGGACACATATGCCCCCGCATACAAACATGCAAAGAACAAAACATGCATTCTGTGTTAATTCCATCCACCCCGTCATGTTGTTGATGATTCACTGGGGTCGGCGACAAGAGTTAAAACCATGCGAAGATTAAACAACAGCCCTTTAAGCCATGAAAAGCAAGACACCAAGACCTTTATAAAGGGTTAGGGTAGTGCCTGAATAGGAGTGCAAGAGAGGATATGGATTCTACATACATGTTACTTTTGAGGCTAATGCTAGAAGATGCAAGTGTGAGAGATATGAAGCAGGGTAAAACATGACTACACTACAACACCGAAAAGCTTTTGCTACAGTACAAGCTCACAAAGAAATTACCTTTTGCACAGTTGTTCTTGCTGTTCATGTTACTACGAGGAAGTAGGCTGTCAAGAGCGCCGAGGCAGCGGCACACGCACGCGGCACAGTTCATAATGATAAGCAATAGAAATTCTTATCGATAAATATTTTATTTAACTAGTCAATGTGTAATGAAATTCTGAATTCTGTGTAGCAGTGTCGACGAAGAAGCGGATTACATAACATCTCTATTTGATATTACTTTTCTCACAATTCAGCATAAATAGGCTAAGTTCAGTGACCTGGTAAATCATTGAAAATAATTTTTTCAGGAAACGATTTATAAGATGCACAACATTAGGGTCCCTACAAAGCACATGTGAAAGATCAATGAATTCTGTCCAGCCATTTCTGAGGAGAAGTGGATTTGGTCCGACCTCCCAACAGTTCCCTTGCACGATGAATAAACACACATGCCCGCCCCCCCCCTCCCCCCTCCCGTGTGTGTGTGTGTGTGTGTGTGATGTGCGTTTCTGAGAGCTCTCTCTCTCTCTGGTCGATTTTGTCGGAGTAACGGGAGGTGGGACCAATGGGAGGTGGGACCAATTGGGTCATTTTGTCGGAGTAACGGGAGGTCGGACCAATGGGTCGTCGGACCAATGGGCAGTTTCGTTTGAGATTACCCTTCTCGAAATGCAGCAAAATTAGACCAAGTTCACAGACCTGTCAAATCGCAAAAAATTTAATTTTCGTAAAACAAATTGTGAGATGCAGACCTTTAAGGTCCCTGCAAAGCACATGTGAAAGATCAATGAATTCTGTCCAGCCATTTCTGAGGAGAAGTGGATTAGGTGAAGCCCCTATTTGAGATTACCTTTCTCGAAATGCAGCAAAATTAGACTAAGTCCACAGACTTGTCAAATCGTAAAAAATTAAATTTTCGTGAAACATAGCTGGCGGGGGCATTAACACACATTTTGTTTTCAGACTCCAATGCAGTTTATTTCAGACATTGTAATTAATATAAACCACAATCTTTTTTGAAAAAATAAAAGTCAACTGTAATTATGTTCAGTGTAACAGGTTTCTTTCTTTTTTTAATATTCAGCAACCTATTAATCCATTTTCCGGACACCAACAGATACTTACTTGCATACAGCCAATCAGCGACCTTGTGCCGGACCATTGAAGGAGTGTCTCGAGACAGTGAAATTTCTCTCACTTCACTGACCTCACACTTATGAAGTGCAAATAACCGAGATCGCGTCAGCTTATTATAGAAAATATGAATGCTCTGAACAGATGAGTTTTGTCTAGCCTTGCTGGAAACATTAAAAATGATTGGCAGGTTTGGAAATGGCCACCGTAATTTTCAAATGAAGGACACAAAGATTTAATAATTCAAAACCTCTTTTAAAGTATAAAATCATTAGGCTGTATCACACCCCTCTGCCTGAGTATAGCCGTCTACTTAAAATTGTTTCTATGATGCAGATAAAATAGGTTGATTATGGTGCTTTCTAACAGCCGACAGCGAAGTGCGAAAAAAATTCAGGAACACCACTAGCCAAACCTGCCGATATGTTTGTAACGTTCACTAGCGAGGTTAGATAAAAATAATCTGTAGACCTACAGAGCATTCATATTATCGAGAATAATATCGGTTATTTCTGCTTTATATTCATCGGATTTTGTTCGGTGTCACTAACTACTAGTTTATTATTAATATGCCAGATCAGTGCAGGATAAAAAAGTGGCGAGTTGGGTATCGCTAGATTACATTGATTGTGTTAGCAGAGTAGACTTTTTCTATCTGTACAGAGGACTTGGATTATTAGAAGACGAAATGAAAAGAATCGTACTGTAACCCGATCTTCTGTTGGAGAAAAGAAACGCAGCTTCCTTTTAATAAATCAGATGGTGAAGGAAGTTCAAGTGACAATAGAACAACGTTAAACTGAGGCATAATCAATACGCGCATGCAAGCGCGACACTGCTGACTGGTGGACAATCAACATAACTACAGTTATAGCAGACCAAACACAACATCAGCACACAGTAACACTGAATCATACAATTGGTGTACCTCAACACTCCCACTTATGAATCATGTGCTTACTGTATACCCCCTTTCTTTCATTCAAATAAAAACAAATGAAATTTGGTATACTCCAATGTATACTCATTAGTATCACATTTTACACTCCAAACATTGCTTTAGCAAATATCTTCAGTTTAACCTTGGATGCGGGCTTTGTCATTACATCCGCAACCATTTCACTTGTTGGACAATACACCAGTAGTATCCTCCCCTCTCTTATAGTAGACCGTATGAAGTGGTATTTGATATCCACATGCTTACAGCGTTGTCTACACACAGGGTTCTTCGCTAAAGCTATGGTCCCTTGGTTGTCCTCATGAACCACTGTTTGTTTGTATTCATATGAGTCAATGCCTTCCAGTAACTGTTCAATATATATACACTCCTGGATGGCAAGAGCCAGAGCCATATACTCGGCCTCGCATGTGGAAAGTGCTACAGTAGCCTGTTTCTTGGCTTTCCAAGATATAAGTGCACTTCCTCCACTCATACTCACACAGTAACCTGATGTGCTGCGTCTGTGTCTGAAGCCCAGTCAGCATCACTATACACCTCTAAACCAAGTTTCTCATCACTCTTCCTGTAACCGAGCTGTTTGTCTGTGGTGCCCCTTAGGTAGCGAAGCACATGTTTTACTGTTACCCATTGCTCGCCAGTCGGCTCTGCAAAATGCTGAGACAACTTACTCACAACAAAACATAAATCTGGGCGTGTACATGTAGCTAAGTATATTAGACTCCCTACCACCTCTCTGTACTTTGTAACATCTAGCATTTTAGGTGCATCTTCTGAGTAGTCTAATTTCTGTTCACATGGGGTCTCTCTCACCCTGCACTCCTGCATCTCAAAACGCTCCAGTATCTTCTCAGCATACCTTTGTTGTGAAACTGTTACACAGTTAGTAGACTGAGTGAAGTCCATCCCGAGAAAAGATTTTAACCTGCCCAGATCTTTCATCCTGAATTTGGTGGACAGCATGTTTTTCACTTTACCCAGCACGTCTGTGCTGCTTGATGCAATGATGAGATCATCTACCCAGGTGATAATGATTGTTTTCCCCTCTTTACACTCCTTGGAGTACACACAGTGGTCTGATTGGTTTTGTATAAAACCATCACCTGTCAAACACTCATGCAACAATAATTTCCAATTGCGGCCAGACTGCTTGAGGCCGTATATTGACTTTTCCAGTTTGCACACAAGTTTGTCTCCTTTTTCAGCATAACCTTCAGGTTGTTCCATATATATGTCATAGTCAATGGGGGCATGAAGATGGGCCGTTTTTACATCCATTTGATGTAAAATCAAGTCATCCTGCGCTGCCTTCTGTAATAGCACTCGAACACTTGTTAGGTTGGCTGTCGGTGAAAATGTTTCCCCATAATCCACCCCCGCTCTCTGGCTATACCCTTTTGCCACAAATCTAGCTTTGTACTTGTCGTGTCCATTTATGTCCGTCTTGATTGCATACACCCACCTTCCTCCCACTGTTTTCTTGTTCTCTGGCAATTTTGTGAGGGTGAATGTTTTGTTGTCTCTTAAAGACTCCATCTCCTCGTCCATTGCCTTGGACCACTTTCCTGACTCAGGCGATTCCATGGCCTCTTTAAAGGTCAGAGGGACTCCGCACACCGCCCTATAAGCAAAATCTATAGTAGTGAGTGAGCTATCATCACTGTTGCCCTGACTATAGTCTCTCAAGTATGTTGGAGGGTTGCGTTCCCTTTGGGGGTACCTCCCACTAGCTGCGGCTTGTGACGTCACCATTTGGTGCTTCTCATCATCCCCCTTGGGTGCTGACTGTGTACAGTCAGTCTGTACACTAAGCTGTGGGGTCTCTCTCTCCTTAACCTCATGTTGAGTTTCCCCCCTCTCAACAGACTTTCTCTCTCTTATCCAGTCTTCTGGATGCAGATCTGGTGTCTGGGTCTCAATTTCATTAGTTGTCTTGTTTACAAACTTAACTAGCCTGTGTTTCTGTACTTTCTCTTGGTCAGGGTAGTAAACTAGATAGGCCGGGCTGTTCTTGTCGTGTCCTACAAAACGCCCCTTCTCACATCTAGACTGTAACTTTCCCTTGTCCTGCTGGTAAACATAGCATTCTGTCCCAAACTTTTGCATCCTCGCCATGTTGCACCTTTTCCCTGTCATCGCCGTGTATGGCGTAGTACCTGTGTGCTTGTTAAAGCACCTGTTTCTGGTGTGGGCAGCTGCCTGTACGGCATAATGCCAGAGGCTCTTTGGTAGGCCACTATCTATCAGCATACACCTTGCCATCTCGAATAGTGTGCGCCCTTCTCTCTCCGCGACTCCATTTTGATGGGGAGAGTATGGGCAGGAAGTTTCCTGTCTTATTTTATTCCTTCTCAACAGGGTCTTAAACTCCTTGCCCGTAAACTCAGTTCCATTATCGGACCTTATGCATTTCACTGTCCCATAGGGAGCCACATCTGCCAAAAACCTCTCAGTTGCTTGCACTGAGTCACTCTTTGCCTTTAAAAAATACACAAACACTGCCCCTGTGCATACATCAGTAAATGATTGCATATACCTGTAACCATTAATGGACTTGTTTGTGACAGGACCGGCTAAATCAGTGTTTACCATCTCAAGTGGTGTCTTTGCTTTTTCAGTTGGGTTCCTGTTCCTGTTTTGGGTAAACTTTCCTTCTATGCATACTGTACATTCTTTCTCAGGTTTACACACTTTACCCTTAATATGCATACCATCAGTAATACCCTGCAGCTTAATGATGTCATCATAGTTGCAGTGCCCCATAATCTGATGCCAAGTTTCTATATCATGGCTAACATGACACTTCTCCACAACACATTCAGTTTGCAAATAGTACATTTTTCCCTGCACATAAATGTCAAACCTGGTACCATCCGGTAACATCAGGGCATCTCGGCCCTCCTCGAAGAACACACTGGTGCCGTGTGCTGTCGCAGACTTTACAGAAAAGAGCTCTTGGGGGTACGATGGAATATATAATGCATTCCGCAATGTCACTCTACATCGCCGCCCCTCACTGTCGATCAGACATACCGAAGCATCTCCTCTGCCCTGTACCACACCAAAAGTGCGTTTACCGTCCGCCAGCTCCATGCAGTGTTTCTCTGGCTCAAATGAGCTATCAAAGTTCTTGAACTTAGTCTTGTCGTTGACAATATGGGAGGAAGCCCCACAGTCCACTATCAGTCCCGGTCCGAACTGTTGCCGTCGTCCTGGTGAGCTGGTCTCTCCAGCCCGCACTCTGAAGCTGTAGTCATCCTTTTCCGCAGTGTCCTCCGATCCTTGACCTCGACCTGCTCTGTGATCACTGCCGCCACCATCTCGTCCGCATGCACACCTGGCTCCATCACCGCGGTCCTTCTTCTTGCACACCTTTTCTGTGTGTCCCTTGGTCCGACAGTAACCACACCACACGCTGCGTGAACAGTCCGATTTCCGGTGGCCTTTGTCTCCGCACCGCCAGCACACCATCTGCCCGTCATTTACCACCTCACTGTGTTTCGCGGGCTTTTTCTTAGGCGCTGCGTTGGCTTTCATCACCCTCTCTGACATCTCGTCCGATGGTGTAGCATTAGCAACATCTTCTGATGCCTCAAAGTTTCTTAACTTAGCCTTGAACTGTCCCAAAGTTAATTCACTATCACCATGTGTCACCATTAAAGTGAAAGGTTTATATCGCTCGGGTAAACCCCTCATTACCATGGCCATCATTAATCCTTCGCTCGGTGCCTCACCCGCTCCCCGGAGTGCCGTAATGATTTGTTCGGCTCGGATAATGTACTCAGTTACCGTCTCATTATCAGCCATTTTAAGTCCTGTCAAAGTTACATACAAAGTGACAATTCGGGGCCTACCCTTGCCGATGTAATGTTCGCGTAACACCCGTAGACTCTCTCTACCTTTATTCTTCGTCTCTCGGAAGATGAGTCCCAAGCTGGTGTTGTCTAGCAATGGCGCTAATGCACAGTAGGCGTCCGCATTCAATTGGTCATCTACAGCCTGTTCATCCTCTGTCAACGGTCCTGTAGGCTCGGTAGTAATGGTGGCTTTCAATCCCACCCCATGCATGCAACAGAGCATCCGCTCTTCCCACAGCTCGTAGTCATCAGCCTGTCCGTTGAATGTGGGCCACCTGCTTTTCTTTCTCTCCATCTTTCTCAGTAACGTGCCGTTAGCTTACTTCAGCTTTCCGTTAGCTTCTGTTCGCTTCGCGATGCCAACTAGCTCCACACTGGCTAACTAGCTACTCCTTTGATGTGCTAACTCGCGTGCTTTCCGTCATACGAAGTTATCGCACTTGTACTTCTTTTCATCAAACCACTAATAATCCAAGGTTATCTGGGCCCATAACCTGTTAGCAGAGTAGACTTTTTCTATCTGTACAGAGGACTTGGATTATTAGAAGACGAAATGAAAAGAATCGTACTGTAACCCGATCTTCTGTTGGAGAAAAGAAACGCAGCTTCCTTTTAATAAATCAGATGGTGAAGGAAGTTCAAGTGACAATAGAACAACGTTAAACTGAGGCATAATCAATACGCGCATGCAAGCGCGACACTGCTGACTGGTGGACAATCAACATAACTACAGTTATAGCAGACCAAACACAACATCAGCACACAGTAACACTGAATCATACAATTGGTGTACCTCAACAGATTGTAACCAGCTCATTTCACCAGCTTCAGATACAAAAGTAATTGAACAATTACATTCATACATTATTTATGCAGATGACAGCCTAGATGAATGATTTGGCCAACAGTTATGTTGAGAGTAAGGCAGGCATTTACGATGTAATCGCAGTATTCTGGGCAGCGAATGGACTGTGCAGTCAGTGGTTCCGAGACCATATCTCCTTGCAAGGCCAGTAAAGACAGAAAAAAATTAAACTGTCTCAAGACACTCCTTCAGCGGTCCAGAACAAGATTGCTGATGTGCTGTATGCAAATAATTTTCTGTTGGTGTCCGTAACTCTAATGGGGGGGAAAAATTTTGCTTCCCGCAGCCCGCGCCCCCCCTGCAATTGCTCTTCGCCCCCCACTTTGGGAACCACTGCACTAAACTGTTAATAGCAAGCCCTTGCTCTTCCTTCAATTGCAGGGCTCTTACGCACCTTGAAGATATAATTCCTACGGCTTTTTTCAAACGATCCATGCCATCAATAAATTCAGACGATGTTTCATAGGTTCTATGCACGCATCAGTTCCGTGTTTGAGTTAAGGCCGTGCACCTACTTTCGGTCCACGAGAGTGAAAGCAGAAGAAACCAGTTTAATGGCCGTCGTTGCTGTTCAAGGGCATCCCTATGTTCTTTTATATGCTTTTGTCTACGCCATGAATCTCAGTTACCAAATACTCTCGTTGTTAAGTGTGATTAAAGCGCTGTGATATTTCGTGTTGACCGTGCTACGTAGCAAACAGATGTGCAGGTTATCCCATCAACTCATTTGTCTGAGCAAGAGGGACTGTCGCAATACGCTCCCCAACATAAGTTAGTCATCAGGGGAATCGGACGGGCACTGTTTTGCTCCCTTAGGGACCTGTTACAATGCGTAACTTTCGTCCCGCTCTATCACAGCAGCAGGTACAAAATGTGAATAGAAAGACTGTGGATGCTATCCATTCATTACAATGCAGTAGGTTAGCCCAGTTGGATAATTGACCGTCTCTCAGACGCGAGAACTCCAGTTTGCGTTCAAGCTGAAAACACTGCGTCATAGTCTTTTGCTGAATGGGTTTAGCTAGCGCAGTTATGTAGAACATTTATTTGATTCCTGTGCTCCTGGTGTAAGTCGGGTATGTGTGATTGCATTTACGCTGGTGTCACAGTTGGGCATTGAAAACAGAACAGTGGTAACGTGTTGTCACCCCAGATTCGTTGCTCCACTATCGTCAGCTAGAGAAAAAGCTGTTTGTTTGGGAGCCAAACTCAGATAGCGCAAATGTAATACTCAGTGGATCAGGGGCGCGTTTCCCAAAAAGTGTTGTTTGCTCATTCACAGTCCATGGGCCCAACTATGCAAGTCAAAAGCTGTGATTTTGGGAAAAGACCCTCAGGTCTGTTGCTTGAAAATGTCGGCTGCAGACTCTGGTGTAATTCATAATGGTGAAATTGCTGTGTTGTTTCTTAAAGGTGTAGTCAGCTATGTGGGAGAAAACTAGTCGAGAGGTAGTTGATATTCGAAGAGTAAATGAATACAGATCTACCCCTCCCTTCACACTCCGCCCCGGGGTTCAGCCCCGAAGTTGAAGGACGCGCGTTGTCATGTAAACAGCCATTCGTGTCCACGAACAGACTACAGGCAGGAATGAATTTAAAAATTGTTCTGGCTAATTACAAGCTGAAAAAGTGGAAACTGCACTCGAAATTTTTCTCAGTACATGTTATCGATTTACGAGCTCCTCACAAGCAATGCTAAGACTGTTTGCAAGTTTCTGCTATGAGCTGTAGCTTGCTGTCAAAATGGTTTCCTTTTGGAAGAAACGGTTATCAGGAGCTTATAGCAAAATTTCTTCCAGAACAGCGGGTATATAACAGTACAGCTACAACGGCATGCATGCAAAGCGAGACAGTACAAGCAGTGGATAACATCAGCAGTACCTTTCAGGGTACTGCCCCAATGACAAGCCTTACCGGGGCAGTACCCTCAAACGTACTGCTGTTGTACCTTAGAAGTGGGTTTTATTTGTTTTGGAACATAAAAGTACCTTTTAGACCCTAAAAAGGTTCACACAGGTACCTTGAGGTCCTATAATTAGCCCTAAAGGGTACATAAGTGCTGAATGTACCTAGGGGAACAGAAATGGACTCCTGCTGTACCCTAATTTCGGTATCTCTTTAGAGCTATAGAAGATGCTTCTTGCATTCAGTTTCTATGGTAACATTGTTTTTTACGTACATTAGATGTTTCGGCTGTCCCTTCAGGGGTCGCCTTACCGAATCATCTGCCTCCATCTAACCCTATCCTCTGCCTCCTCTTCTCAACTCCTCAGAGTACTCTCTCAATCTTTCCATCTCGCTTCTTATAAAATTAGCAAGAGTTTTTCTTATATTACATCAGGGTAATGCTGTTTGTGACAGTTGTCAGTCATAGATTGGCACAGAGTTGTAGAGCATCTCTGGAGTGGTGAGCTATGGCAATGCATTGTGACAGTAGAAAGAGAATATGCTGAAATATATTTCAGTTGTTGGAGCTCTATCAAATCAAGTAGGTTGTCAAAACATATAAATGAGGTGGGTGTAATTAAAATACAAACTTCCAGAGCAGAGGTTTCTGAAAGATTTATGTTTCCATTACATAACCAAAAAAACTGGCTATGGCTGAAATTTAAATGTCTCTCTAAAGTGAAAAACAATGATCAGTAAAGCCCTCTCACATTACTGGGCTAGGTACTGGGCTTTTATATATCAATTTTTTGCTGCAAACAAAATACCTTAATGGCATTTTTGCCAGCAGTGCACTGTATATTTGAATCAGATTGAAACTGTGCAAAAATATTTTGGCAACCATATTGGAATTCCAATCTGGTACTTAACTAATCCAGGAGTGCTCATTGAAGAGAGGATGTATGCAAATTTTTAGTTTCATTAGTCAAGAACTTTCAGGGAAGACAATTTTTACATTTTTTATATACATGATATTTAACGGCATATCCTAATGACACAAGTCAAATGAAGGTCAAAATACATTGCACTTAAAAATCTGGAAAATATGTCTTGTGTTTAGTGTTAATATGTGTGTTGCTGTGTGATGCCTACATGCCAAACATCAGCTGATTCACAAACTAGATACTTGACATAAGGTCAAGAAGGAATTTTCTGGATGACTGCCACAACATTCATATTTAAAATCTGATCAAAGTGCCTTGAAAAAGCTTATGGGTAGGAACATGCAAGCCAGGTTTCAGCTGTCTTGGTGAAGTAGTATTGGAAAAGAAGACTTTTTCAGATATTCATGAAATGTAGGGGTGAGACCTTATGACAGAGGACAAATGAAGGTCAAAATGAAACATACATGAAAACCTGGAATTTATGTGTTGAGTGTTGGCACTTAGTATGTTCATATCACATTTCAGCGGAATTGCTTCAGACATTAAAAAATGAGTCAAAATGGCATTTACAAGATATCTGCTGTGGCACTATACTTGAAATTAGATCCGAATGCCTCAAAGTAATTTTGATATATTCATGGGTTGGAACAAGCAAGCCAAGCTTCAGCTAATCTTGTCAAGTATTTTCTAGGAAGATTTTTAAATATACTCCCGAAATTTAGGGGTCTGGCCTTATATCAGAGTTGAAATCAAGGTCAAAACGTATCTACATCAAATCCTGGAATATATGTATTGAGTCTTGGTGCTTAGTACTAAAATATCACTTTGAAGCTGAATTTCTGCTAAAAAGATTGAAAAAATTAGTCAAATTACCTTTTCAAAATGGCTGCCGTGACTGCAATATTTGATATTAGATCAGAATGCCCCAGATAAACTCTGATGAACTCATGGGTATGAACATAGCTGCCAAGTTTCAGCTTTGCTCGTCAAGCAATTTTGGACAAGAAGATTCTAAAAGATTTTCATGAAATATAGACGTGGGGCCCATTGAAAGGCGAAATCAAGGTCAAAATGGGATGCACATCAAAATCTGGAATATGAGTTGATTCTTGGTACTAAGTCGCACATATCACATTTCAGTGGAATTGCTGTAGAAATGATAACAAATCATTTGACATATGAATCAAAATGGAATTTTCAATATAGCTATTATGGCAACCATATTTGAAAGTAGATCAGAATGCCTCAAACAAACTTTGATTTACTCATGGGTAGGAACATGCACACCAAGTTTCAGCTTCGTTGGTCGAGCAGTTTTGGAGAGGGAGATATTCCTGAAACTTGGGGGTGTGGCCTTATGAAAGAGTTCAAATGAAGGTCAAAATGGAACATATATTAAAATCTGGAACAAAGGTGTCGAGTCTTGGTGGTTGGCCTGTGCATATTGCATTTCGGCTGAAATGCTACTGAAATTATTGACAAATCATTTTAACACTGGCTGCCATGGCAGCCATATTTTAAATTATATTCAGGTCCCTTGAACAAATTCATGTGTCCTCATTAGTTGGGAAATGTCAGCAATGCTTCAGCTTCACAGATGGTTTCAAAGAAGATATTTTCTCACAACGCATGATACATGATTGACAGTGGACGATGGACAAGCAGACCATGACATTAGCTACAGCTGGACTTTGTCCAGGTGAGCTAATAATGTACTCGCTCTTTACAGTCCTCATTGCATTCACTTTTTTGCTTTTTTAGATCTCCCGGTTATGTCACTGATAAATTGTGGTAATGCCATGGTACATTACCGCTCTGCCAATTATGGCCGATTTTCTGCAAACTTATTTTGTGCAGCTTTGAGAATTCAACATGCTTCTATTTATAGATATAACCACACAGGCTCAGTAACACCTCAGAAGACCGGTGAATGTGAAGGCAGTTTGTCATGGCATCATCAAGTGCAAGTCATGACCCTTCTATGCAAAGACGAAATCATACCTCAGCACCATCCAGAACACCCCATCTTTTCTGGGCTTGAGCTCATCCGAAATGAACTGATGTGAAGCGGAAAGGAGTGCTGTGGTATAACGAATCATTTTTTAAATTTTCATCTGAAATAATAAAGGTTATGTTATCAGGCCCAATGTTATGTTATAAGGGGAAATACAATCCCAAATGTTATCTGTGACATATTCAAAAGCCATCTTCTCTCATGGACTGGGTCTGCCTCTCGGAATAAGCAACCTGTTCATCTGTGAAGACGCTATTAACTCAGAAGGGTTCCAACACATTGTGGAATATTATGTACTGCCCTCCAGGAGTTGTGTTTTTTAGGGATGCCTCTGCTTGTTCCAGCAGTACAGTGCGATGTAAGGTGTGATCCTGCTTCCCAATTTCTTCCGATTTGGCATATTTGTCATATTTAAATGTGTCAGATCATTTATTCTTTACCTTCAATTATTGAACCTAGTGCTGTTGTTGATATCAGCACTGTAACTATATGATTAAGAAACCTTGTTTCGTATTTCCTTTTCCTATTTTAGTAATACATTTTTACTGTAGCTGAAGCCCAGTGTTTGTATTACTAATAGCATTATTATGAAACCTTGTTTCCCATTTGTTTTGTATTGCTTTGTGTGCGGCTCCCTGCTGCGCAGAAGGCATAATAAATACAACCAAGTCCATCCTTGCTCCTGAGTCCAGTCCTCAACTTCCTGTCTGTGCGCATCATCAGTGTGTGAGGCACAACCCTGACAAGAAGAAAGTGAGTAGGAGGCCGACGCTTTTCCCCTGCACTGTATAACGCTAAGTCACACGGCATGTATTTATAGTCAGGGGTATTAGACTGAATACTAGGCCAGCCTGCCTGCAACGTGGACCTCTGTCTCATTGAAAATGTGGCGAATTATGAAGCTCAAAACACGACAATGGAGATTCCAGACTGTTGGCCAACTGAAGCCTTGAATGACGCCAAAATGGGAACAAAGACAATGGGAACTCTCAAAACTTCCAACAATCAGCTTCCCCATTTCCACAATGAGTTCTGAGTGTCATCGAAAGGTGATGTTCAGTAGTTGTGAACAAGCATCTGCCCCAACTTCACTGAAGCGAGTTGCAGACAACACATTTTGAAATGCTGTTTTTTTTTTTTTGATGAGTTGAAACAATACCTATTTCATCTTTGCACTTTCACTTTAATACCTGCTGAAAGGGACTTGCAAATTGCTACTTGCCGTTTTACATTTCCCTGTATGTCTAGAATTGAGGTTGTAAATACTTCAGCAGTCAGAACATGGCGAATCATTTGGTGTCGAATAGCGTGAATTTAACTTTGCGAAGCCACCTAAAGCTTGTGAATCTACAGCTAGTTTTCAATCTGTATTTACACTCAACAGCTATGACAGTATGTTGTTTTATAAAAATACTCCAACAGCTAGAATGTGGCAGATCATCAGATGTCAACTTGCCTAACTTCACCGACCGACCTCAAATTAGTGAGTCCTCTTTTTCATTGATGGTTGTACACAGGCAGCGACAAAATTAACTCAGATCAAATGAGTTACCCTTTTTAAACCTTTTTTTCACGTGTAACGTTGCCCCAGCTTAGAAAGCCATGATGGTGAACAAAGTAACCTGTTCTGACATTTTAATTCCTGTAAAAAGCTTGTTATATGCGTATTTCATCAAAACAATCACCACATAATCTTTACATATTGTTTATTTGTTTGCTTAAGGCATCAGTAATAGAAGTGTATTATTTCTATACATGAGCTTTAATGTTAATCTAAATAACAATATGCGTTTGAGTGAGGACTCCTTAGTGTTTGAGAGGTACGGCCCTCTCCCGTTGTTTATTTACCACCTCTCACATCTCGGCTTCGCTTCTGACCCCATGGCACTGTGGGATGGCTAATGACGGGGCGGAAATAGCAGGTGCACTGCATTAGGCAGCGATTTGGGGCGGGGGCTGGGGTGGTGCATCGGAGGGGCTGGCGACACCACATTCTTCACCATGCATCTCCAAACTGTGAGAGAGGAAGCAAGAGAGAGAGAGAGAGAGCGAGCTTCTGATTACACATCGGAGTATCGTGGTCAGGTGTGCGCAATTTGAGCGCGGCAGCAAATCTGAAACCCCAGCGAATTATCTCCTCACCTAGAAAAGGCATTAATGTGAACAGGAGTGTTTTTTCTCGGAGAATGAAACATTATGCTAATGCGTAATTCACTGCTGAGCCTGCTAGGCCAGAGAGAGAGAGAGAGAGAGAGAGATATATGCGGGCAGACGCAGCAAAAACTGCATCAACCTCAGAGGCTGTTTTAGTTTCTTTATCGATTTCTGTATCTTGTTTGTTAAGTAAAACAAAATATTGCCCTAGTTGCCAATAGGTTGAAAAAATGTTACTTGTCGTCAACCATACAGTGATTCAAAGGTCCTATATTACAAAAAAGCATGCCCTTCCATGCCCTTGAAAGTATACTTTGGTCCTGCCTCAACAACCATGAGTACAAAAAAGTAGGGATGCTGTGTGCAATGTAAATAGAAACAGAATGCAATGATTTACGAATCATTTCAGCACAATATTAAATTGAAAATAGTACTAAGACAACATATCTGTGAGGTTGCGCTCAGGAATCAGACACGAGAACCAAGTAATCCAACAAACTTGAATTTTATTAAGGATGGGGATGAACCCCCGCAGAGCAGGAAGCAACGGTACAAAGTCCACAATCCAAAAATTAGAATCCCAGGGACGTAATCCAAGTTGTAAACAGGGCAGCAAACACAAAACTCGTGGTTGGGCAAAAAAGGTTCGGTTCACAGATGCAAACAATTCCAAGACAAAGGCAAAATCACAAACGGGGACAGTGCAGTCAGAAGAGAATCACAAAGAGTACAAGGTATAAATGATGGTAGCACAGGCAAACCAAGGGAAACGTTCTGACAGAGGCTGGGTGTGAAATGACTGCTTAAATACACGTCGGGGAAGTCACACGCTATGATAGGAAACAGGTGAGCTGGATCAGACTAAGTAACAAAGGAATGAACAAGAGGAAATTCCTAACCACATGAAATTGGCAAAATCCAAAACGCGAACAGGGATCACAAGACAGCCTATGAACAAACATATGGCTCTGGTTAGGGAGTTCTAACATGCACAGATAATGAGGCAGAACAGAGTTTAACAGGTGCGGAGGATCTGCTGAAATGCAGCAAAGTAGATTGAGTAAAGACAAGGGGGGGAGACAAGAAAAGGGCAAATGCTGAGAGCTCAATAGTCAATTAGTGAAGTGCAGCTATATAATCCCTAGTGCTTGTTAGTAAGTTAGTACTGTAAACAGTGTTAGTCTGGGTTAGTATCTTTAACTAAAACAAACTGTTAGTACGGTTAGTAATGATTGAACAGCAAGGCGGAGGAAGTAAACAAGATTAGAAGAAATAATTGAAAATCCAGAAACCATGAAATCATCCGAAAGTGTGGCATGTAATACTATGGTAGTGAGCAATCACATGACATGAGACCAGACAGGGCAGACAAAGTGCAATGCATGGCATGAGACAAACCGAGGACCGGAATCTAACAGAGAATGGAATATGGCAGAAATACAGACAGAGCAAAAACAAAACATGGCATGGAACCAGAATCATAATCAGAGCATAGTCAGACAAAGCAGAATCATGGGCAAAACATGGTCAGATAAGGCAGAATCATAACAATACCCCCCCTCCTACGAAACGCCTCCGTTTCACCTGGCAAGTCTAGGGTGAACAGCATGAAAGTTCAGGTCAGTAGCCTTCCCAGTCGACTAAGTATTGAAATCCTCGCCCTCTGCGTCCACAGTCCATCAGGGAACTGTATAGGCCTCGCCTCCGTCAACGATGCGGGTGGGTGGTGGGGGATCAGGACCAGAAGACAGGGGGTGGGAAACAGCAGGTTTAATTTGAGACGTATGAAATGTAGGGTGAATGCGGCGCATGGAAAGGGGAAGACTGAGGCGAACAGCAGTGGGGCTAAGCACCTTCTCGATGGTAAAGGGGCCAAGAAACTTAGGGAAGAGTTTACCCCTACACCCGCTTAAGGGGATGTCGTCAGAGGATAACCATACGCGCTGCCCAGGTTGGGAGGATGGGGCGGCAGTGCATCTCTTGTCCGCCAGGGCTTTCATGCGGGCCACCGACCTGAGCAGCGCCTCCCAGGTACTCTTCCAAGTACGTCTGCAGCGACAAACGAACTCACAAGCAGAAGGGACAGCCACCTCCTCCTCCTGGCAGGGGAACAAAGGTGATTGATAGCCAAGACATTTTTAAATTTAAATGGGGAAAGCCCGGAGGCAGCAGAGGTGTGACTGTCAGTGGCATATTCTGCCCAGGGCAGTTGGTGGCTCCAGGAGGAGGGGTTCTTAAGACAGATGCATCTTAAAGCAGTCACTATGCATTGATTGGCCCGCTCAGTCTGGCCATTGGTCTGGGGGTGAAAACCGGACAATAAACTGACTGAAGTACCTAGAGAATTACAGAATGGTTTCCAGAATTTGGCTTGTGAATAGGGGTCTGCGATCGGATGTGATGTCAGTGGGGATTCCGTGGAGTCTAATGACGTGCTGGATAATGAGGTTGGCAGTTTCTTGGGTAGAAGGGAGTTTAGTGAGGGGGACGAAACTGACGGCTTTAGAAAATCTATCGACAATGGTAAGAATAGTAGTGAAATGATTGGATGGGGGAAGACCAGTGATGAAATCTAATGCGATGTGTGACCAAGGGCGGTGAGGAGTGGGCAGGGGTTGTAACAAGCCATGAGGGGGTTAACGTAATACCTTACCCTGGGCACAGACCGAGCAGACTGCAACATAATTCTGGACGTCTTGTTTGATTCCAGGCCACCAGAAGCAACGTGTTATAAAGTCTAGCGTGCGAAAAATTCCTGGGTGGCAAGAGAGGTTAGAAGCATGCCCCCTGTTCAGGACTCTGGAGGGGGCCGCCGAGCCAATGTTGACATGGAAAAAAAGTTTAACTATATTAGGCAGCAGCGTGTACAATGGCATTTTCCAACCCATGTAGAAGAGTTGTTGGGCAAAAAATATATTATTTTTGAAAATATATTATAGTTGAAATTTTTTGTGTAATAATTGAATAACTTCGACTTAAAAACAGCTGCGATATCAGAAGGTTGATAAGTGCATTGGCATTCCATAAATAAAATATTCTATTAAAATACAAATGACGGAAGGTTTCCGTCCCAAATTTTGGAATTTGTATGACCAATTCATGAGCACATTCTTTTAAAATCCGAGCCGGTAACTCATCTGGCCCGCACGCTTTGTTCGTATCAAGATCAGTCAAAACAGATCTGACATCCTGGACAGTAATCGTTACATTACGCAAATAAGCATGTTTAAAAACTTTTATGTCTGGATATGAACTTAGTGGAGGCTGGGGGGTGAAAAGGGATTGAAAATACTCGTTGAACAGACTAGCCTTTGCGTAAAGATCAGAGGCAGTTTTCTCACCATAAGCAAAAACGCTAGGGACACTTTTTGTCTTTGTTTTGCTCTTGAAAAACCCCCAAAAGCGCTTTGGTGTTTTGACAAGAGAATCAGTGAGAACATCTAGATACTAATTATACTTAAAAGCACATACATTTTTAAATTTGTTCCTTAATTTACAAAATTTTGCCCACAATGCTGCAGTGTTGCGTTTTTTTAGCTTGTTTCCGTGTGGATTGTACTTTGTTGCTCAGGTGACGTACTTCACTGTCAATCCAGGCAGGAGAATTTTCCTTGATTACAGTAGTAGGAATGAATTCATTGACAGATGAATGCACAAGATCTAACCAACTTTGCCAGTTAACTTTAAGATCAGGATGAAGCATGACAGAGTGGAATGACACTTTGCCCATGTAAGATCGAAGCCCATTAAAGTCAGCTCTCTTGAAATTGTACACTTTAGGCGCGCATGTGTGAAGTCTGTTGACTCGAGTTTTGTACCTGAACTCGATCACAGCATGATCGCTGTCAAACTGACCAAATGCTATATTTGGTTCAGAGCAACCCTTGGGGTATTGGTAAATACTAAATCAAGTACATTGCCTTAATGTGAGTCGGTTGATCGATGATCTGGGTAAAGGCAAAACTGTCAGCCAAATCACACAGTGTGTGGCCAGCATTCACTGATTCATCCCACCAAGGTATGTCTGGGAAAATAAAGTCGCCAAGTGCGAAAGTAATTTTGTACTCCACCCTAGATTTATTGTCAAACATGTTTACTAAATGATGAAAAGATAATTGATCGCTATCCGAAGGTCTATAGCACAAGATAACGCACACTTTCATTGATTTACAAGGCACAAGTTTGCAGATGATGACTTCGCAATTACTGGGTTCTAATTCCAGGTGTCGGCGGGAGAGTATATTTTTGGGAATCCCAATAAAAACTTGTTTGCCAAGTCTATCTCTGCGATACAGGATATAACTTTCAGGAAGAATTTGATTTGACTGAACGGAGTCATCCAGCCATGTTTCTGCAAGGGCAACAATGTCTGGCATGCGAGCATATATTAAGCCTTGGAGCTGAATCAACTTGTTGTGCTTTGTATTTACAGATTTTACACTTCTTGTGTTCAGTAGAAAAAAATTAAGACCCTTGACTAAATTATCTTGTGATTCTATTCCAAGATGAGAAATATGACTCGAAACGCTGGATAAGTTCAAGAAAGTTTCAACGTCAAGGTTAGCCTGTGGCCGAGGACTGAAAGTGCTTACCCTCACGTGTTTTGGCTGCACTGCTTGACAGTCATTTGCGTGACAGGTCTATCGTGAATAGAATGTTATCATCAAGCTTTCATGTACTAAGCGGAGTGGGGTGAATTCCGTCTCTTTTATAGAAAGCTGCACGCTCCCAAAACAGATTAAAAATATAGCCGTAAGCGGCAATTCCGGGGTTCAAGCCAAGAATGACCATTAGTAGTTTAAAGCTTTAACAGCTTAAATAACAAGTGTTGCCACTAAACATGGTCATGTCCCCCGCAAGGTGATGGAAATCGACTGGGGTAGGCGTATCACAAAATTACACATTGAAGCCAAAGATGAATAAAATCAGGCAAAGAGTTCTTGAGATTTCGCATTCACAAAAAAGGGAAGTGATGGACGGACAGCCGGACAGATGGACTGATGGAGCGGAAGACTATGTCCACCGGACCTAATAAACCTTGACCCCAAAGAGAAATGAAATCGGTCAAACCGTTCTTGAGAAATTGCATTAACAACAAACAGAATGGGATGGACTGATGGCCGGACGGATGGAGCTGAATTCTATGTCCCCCACTCCTAATACACCTGGACACCAAGGATGAATGGAATCGGTCAAAACCGTCCTTGAGATATGATGTTGACAAAGTATTTGTTAGTGGTCAAATGGTCGTAATGACTTCGACAATAACGGCAAGGTCAAGTCAATCGAGTGGGCTGTGAGCGCTCCCGTAATACACCTTGAAACCAAAGACGAATGGAATCGGTCAAACCGTTCTTGAGATATCCCGTTCACAACAAACAGGACACGACAGACAGACGGACGGACGGACGGAGCTGAAACTATGTCCCCCACCCCTAATATACCTTGAAACCAAAGACGAATGGAATCGGTCAAACCGTTCTTGAGATATCCAGTTCACAACAAACAGGACACGACGGACAGACAGACGGACGAATGGAGCTGAATACTATGTCCCCCGCCCCTAGAATTACATAAACTAAATATAAAACACATAGTTACAAAAGTTTATATAAAAATTGATATCAAACGTGCTGCAGCGCTATCAACTGTAAACCTTACAGCTGTCAGCTGATAGTGCAGCTGATGTCAGCGGACCTAAATGCAGTCTCGGTAAGGATTGAGAGTATAAAAAAACAGCACAGCTTAGCCATCATGCTCTGAAATCCACTTGACACGACAAGAATAATAAAGAATAAAACACCACATTTTATGCATCACATAAGAAAAATGTGACAACAAACCGGTCATAAAAAAGGCCACGGCGGGCCATAGGAGACATGGCCAGCAGAAAAGCCGGTTAAGCTTGGCACTTCCTGTTATCCACTCGTTTCTGGCATAGTTAGCTTCACAAAAAGAGCGAACTTTTCCATCATCTCTCCACTTAGTTAAACTGAGCTTTGGAGTCGGCCTACCGTCCTGCTTGACTTTTAGTTGAACCTCAAAAGGAAGTTTGGTGAAGTCATGCGGAAATCGACTGGGGTGGGCTGGTGCCAAAAATTTTCAGGGGGGGGGCGCAATTTACCTAGGCGCAGCTCACCGGACAGCTGCTTTGATGTTGACAGTCAGTTATTAAGAAGGAAAATGTAGCCTATAGTTTTTCATGGTTTGTGCCCCTTTTTATTATGAATTGACAATGTATCCCCTATGTCTACAGATCACTATGTCCGTACATTACTTACAGGATGATTGTAAAAGCAGTCATGTTAAAGATATTCCACCAACTAACTGGGATTTTGATTTTGTAAAGATGCAAACAATAAAGGGAACTTAGTTAAACAGAAAAACAAAAATCTAAAAACATACAACTGTAATGCTGTCTACGGGGTTCGTACACCTTTTACAAAGTGAAATTCAAGCACTTTTCAATGATTTTCAAGGTGTATTTTCAACCAGCTTCAACCAGAAAAAAATAAATTTAAATTAATAAAATTCTCTGCTTCAATTATTTCCCAGGCTTTCTGATTCTCCTTACTTTTCTACAGTCTGACTACCACCGAACCCTCTTCCCAAAATTCTCTGTATCTCTTCCCTCTTTACATCCACTACGCCCAAAATCTCTCTTGCCGCATCTTAATTCTCTCTGTTTTACTTTCCAACTCACAAGCACAATTTAAAACCATTGAAATGAACGCTAAAAAACTTCTTCTGTTCATCCTAATTTCATCCTCCTCAAACTCCTTTTGCTTCTTTTCCACTGGCCTGGACCTGCTCTTTCCCCACCATTTCTTTTTTATTCACGACTCTTTTAGTTGCTTCTGCATATGATATTTTCCCCAGCACTCTTGTCCTTTCCACCTCTCTTTCCGTTTTCCTTCTTTCACACTGCACTGACCTCATCTCATGACTTCCCCCACAGTGAAAACATGCCTTTGCCACTATACAATTATCCTGAATGCATCCCTCCTGTCCACACCGTTTACACCTGTGCATTTCTTTTTTACACACAACCGCAGCGTGTGCATGATGTTTTCGCATGAGTAAATCATATCTGCTGCGGTTACGTGTTGATATGATTGGCAGCTGTCGTTGTCCAGTCACATGAGGAGGACAATCACAAAACAATACTAATTCGTTGCCATTCAAAGTGGGAGTGTCCGGGGCGCATTTCTCTGCATCCCGCAGGAAAAGTTGAAGCGACCAATTAGAAAGAAGCCTCAGGTCACATGCTGGGCAAAAGTCGAAAGACTTGCATTGACTCTCTTTAGACCGGCGCCCCTGCATTAATAAACTATGTATTCACAACATATTTATTTAATAATAAATTGTGTGAAACCCCTTTTATTTAATGGCGGCAGGTGCTGACAGGCTGGCATTGTGTGGAAAAAATAAATCATTTAATCGGTTGTTTTTTTATAATTTAATGACAAATATTGGTATGTTTAAGTGGACTTCCTCTGTTGAATTTTGGCTGTATTGATGGAGGGGGCGGCGCCCCTGCGTTCCCTATTGACAAACCGCCACTGGCGGGCATATCACAAAATTACACATTGAAGCCGAAGATGAATAAAATCAGGCAAATATTCTTGAGATTTCACGTTCACAACAAACGGGACGTGACAGACGGAAAGCTGGACAGATGGAGCTGAGGACTATGTCCACCAGCCCTAATACACCTTGACCCCAAAGATGAATGGAATCGGTCAAACCGTTCTTGAGATATTGTGATCACAACAAACAGAACATGACGGACAGATGGTCGGACGGACGGAGCTGAATTCTATGTCCCCCACCCCTAATACACCTTGAAACCAAAGACGAATGGAATTGGTCAAACCGTTCTTGAGATATCGCGTTCACAACAAATGGGACATGACGGACAGATAGATGGTTGGACCGAGTCTATCTTGTGCATTTATGGCGCCCCCTACTGGTCAATTTGATAGAATATTTCAGGCTATGTTTCAGGTTCTTATGTGGACATATCCTGTGAGTTTTGTAAAGAGTGGAAAAACTGTTTATGATTTATAGTCCGATTTGTGTTACATTACGTTGTTTTGTTTTGCATTTATTGCACCCCCTATCGAACAATTTTCAGACAAGTATCGAGTACTTATATGAATATATGCTGTGACTTTTATGGCTTTCTGTCAAACAATATCTTATTTATAGTCTGTTTTGTGTCATACCACGCTGCTTTGTTTTGCATGTATAGCGCCCCCTCTCAGTCATTTTGAACAAGAATTTCAGAGTATGTTTGAGGTACTTATATGAATATATCCTGTGAGTTTTATGGCTATGGGAAAAACAATTGCTGATCTATAGTCTGATTTGTGTTATACCATTCTGCTTTGTTTAGCAGTTATAGCGCCCCCTATCAGTCAATTTCAATGACATTTATGGTTAGGTTGCAGGTACTTATGTGAATATATCCTGTGAGTTTTATGGCTATAGGTCAAACAATTGCTGATTTATAGTCTGATTTGTGTTATACCATTCTGCTTTGTTTAGTAGTTATAGCTCCCCCTATCAGTCAATTTGAATGAAATTTTCTGGGTATGTTGCAGGTACTAATGTGAATATATCCTGTGAGTTTTATGGCTATACGCCAAACAATTTCTGATTTATAGCCTGATTTGTGTTATACCATTCTACTTTGTTAAGCAGTTATTGGGCCCCCTATCAGTCAATTTGTAATTTTCTGGGTATGTTTTGGGTACTCATATAAATATATCCTGTGAGTTTTATGGCTATAGGACAAGCAGTTGCTGATTTATAGTCTGATTTTTGTTATAGCGCCCCCTATGCACCGATTTGCATGAATCTGCCAAGGTATGTTTCTGGTCATTGTATGGACATATTCTGCAAGTTCTGTGATGATTGGTTCAGTGGTTGTTGAATTTTGTCCATTTATGTACTAAGCCACGCCCCTGCTGAAGCTCATTGGTTAATATCTTCGAAAGAAAATGAGATTTTGACAAGCTTTAAGCAATCTTGTATAAGCTTGGTCCACTGATGATCCACAGCAAATATCGAAGGAGTCTGACGTACGTTTTAGGAGAAGATGTTTAAAATGTGTTTTTCAAAAAAATTCAAAATTCCTGAAAATCAAATATGGCGGACCTTCAAAGTTTTTGGGGAAAGTTGTAGAAAATATTCCAAGGAATGTTTCTACCAAATTTTGTGTAATTTGGACTTACACAGTAGGAGCTATGACCTTTAAAGTGAAAACCTGTTTTTGTTGAATAATAGCGCCACCATTAGGCCGATTGAGTTAAAAATGCCTTGGTCAGCATAAACACACAACCTTTCAACCAGTCTGCAAAATTTCAGGACTCTGCCATTTACCATCTCACGGCAATTTGCAAAAACATTTCTGAAGAAGAAGGAAAAGAATAATAATAATAATAATAATAATAATAATAATTTTTAAAAAAAGAGAAAACAATAGGGTTTCAGCCCGATGGGCTTGAACCCCCAATTATAATAATAATACTAATAATAATAATAAAACTCCGATCAAAAACAATAGGGTTCTCAGCACCGCTGGTCCTGGGAAACGCGTATGCATGCATACGCGTTTCCCAAGCCCCTCAGGCTTGGCCCCCTAATATAGCTCCCCCTGCTGTTGTATATATGTGACTTTTGGTGTCTCAGGTGACTGCAGGGTTTTGGACCAAACCTCCTAATTGCACCACCCTCCCTTGCACAGTTTAGCCTGCAGCACCACTTTTACCAACGGAAAAATTAAAATAACTATAACTAGAACTGCAAGCAGTTATGAAAGGGGGCCAAGCCTCCCCGCGGAACTTGGCTCCCAGGTCCTGCGGAGCCCATGGAATGCAAATAGCTGTATTTTGTTACCAGGAGGTACATCACCAAGATTTGCTCTCAAACGTGAGGTCAAAAAAGGCTGCCCTCTCAACTTTCATATCAATTGATGCTTCTGTTTATTACGCCCCCTATTGGCCAATTTGCGCCAAATTTGGCACAGAGCCTCTGGTTGATGTTGGAAACAAGTGCCCTGAGTTTGATGTAGATACCTTTGCCTATGACACAATTATGCAACAATATGTTTTTTCTAGCTAGCAGAAAAAAATTGTTTATTTATAAGTTCCTATATAAGGAGTTATAAGGCTAAATGCATTTGCATCTGTTAGTGCGCCACCTCATGGAGTAGCCATGCAATTTTTGGTATATTTGGTCTGAGTGCTATTCTATATATACCTTGTAAATTTCACAGCCCTCAGCATAATACCTGAGCTGAAATTAAAGTCTGTTGTTTATCTTGTAATAAGCCACGCCCACTTTGACCAGTCGCAACCCCCTTCAAGATATGGTCTCTGGAGTGACCCAGCATTATACTCCCCAAATTTCGTGCAAATCCGATAAACTTTCATGTCACTTGATGTTTCTCTGTTTTTAGCGCCCCCTATCGTCCAATTTGGGCCAAATTTGGCACAGAGCCTCTGTTTGACCTCTGCAGCGAGTGAAAAGAGTTTGATGTTGACAGCTTTGACTTTGACACAAATATGTAACAATATGTGTTTTTTAGCTAGCAGAAAAAAATGGTTTATTTATAAGAACCATATTTTTTCGAGTAGCAAATTTCTTTTGATAACTTTTAATGAGGCACATCTGAAGATTGTTAAAGCAAAGTTCTGTGCAGATATAGTTAAAACACTAGGAGAAGTTCGCAAAAGTATGTTTTTCATGTCTAGTAACTTATAATGAAAAATATGTGGCGGAAGGGGGCAGGGCCTATGTCACATGATGTGACTCTATTTGGGGAATATGTGGATATAAAGTTTATGGAGATTTGATTTAAAATGTGGAAGTTACAAGCCAAGATGCATTTGTATCTGTTACAGCGCCACCTAGTGGACATGACACACAATTTTTGGTATGGGTGGTCTGTTTGCTATTCTAGATATACCCTGTAACTTTGGGAGCCCTCAGCCAAATACTTGAGCTAAAATAAAAGTTTGTTGTTTATCTTGTAATAAGCCACGCCCAGTTTGACCAGTCATAATGAACTTCGAAACATGGCCTCAGGAGTGACCCAGCATCCTACCCACCAAATTAGGTCAAAATCGGTTAAGACATTTAAGAGATATAAATTTCCAACCTTAACAGCGCCCCCTAGTGGCCAACATCAACCAAATTTGGCTTTTTCCGCCACAGTCCCACTCCAATCAAAGTTCTCAGATTTCGTCTGGTTAGCATTTATTTTAACCGAGATATAGCAATGCAAACATTTGCATAGCTAGCTAGAAAATTTAATTTGCCAATAATTTCTGCGTTATTCAACAGAACAAAACTCTTTTGATTAATTTAGATCAATTCAGGTTCCAGAGTGCCCATGCCAAATAACAGACTAATCAGACAAAAGCCCAAGGAGGAGTTTGAAAAAGTAGGTTTTCCACTTTTTGCGATTTTGCGAAAAAATTTTACAGGCTAAAATGGGCGTGGCCTAGCTCTCGTGATTTAAGGCTATTCAGGGAATTTTTGGATATAAAGTTTTTGAATGTAAGACATACGGTGTGGGAGACTGGGAGTTATAGCCCAAAACGTGTTGTCCTCAGCTATAGCGCCCCCTGCTGTCGGACATATTTGAATTTTGGCGGCTGAGGTGCCTGCAGGGTTCTGGACCAACCCTCCAAATTGCACCACCCTCCCTTGCACGGTTTAGCCTGCAGCACCACTTTTGCCAACGGAAAAATAAAAATAACTATAATAATAATAACTAGAACTGCAAGCAGTTATGAAAGGGGGCCAAGCCTCCCCGCGCAACTCGGCTCCCAGGTCCCGCGGAGCCCATGGAATGCAAATAGCTGTATTTCATTTCCAGGAGGTACCTTACCAAGATTTGCTCTCAAACGTGAGGTCAAAAAAGGCTGCCCACTCAACTTTTTATATCAATTGATGCTTCTGTTTATTACGCCCCTTATCGGCCAATTTGCGCCAAATTTGGCACAGAGCCTCTGGTTGATGTTGGTAACTAGTGCCTTTAGTTTGATGTAGATACCTTTGCCCATGACACAATTATGCGACACTATGTTTTTTCTAGCTAGCAGAAAAAAATTGTTTATTTATAAGTTCCGAATTTTTTGGCATAGCAAAATTCTTTTGATAACTTTTGATCAGACCAGTCTGGAGATTATATGCGCAAATTTTCACGCAGATGGAGCATAAACACTGGGAGGAGTTTGAAAAAGTAGGTTTTTGGTGTGTAGTGACATAGAAAGAAAAATATTCTGTGAGGGTGGGCATGGCCAATGTCAGAAGATGCGACTCTATCGGAGGAACACGATGACGTAATGTTTATGAAGATATGATTTAAAATGTGGGAGTTATAAGGCTAAATGCATTTGCATCCGTTATAGCGCCACCTCGTGAAGTAGCCATGCAATTTTTGGTATGTTTGGTCTGAGTGCTATTCTTTATATACCTTGTAAATTTCACAGCCCTCAGCATAATACCTGAGCTGAAATTAAAGTTTGTTGTTTATCTTGTAATAAGCCACGCCCACTTTGACCAATTGCAATCCCCTTCAATATATGGTCTCAGGAGTGCCCCACCATGATACTCCCCAAATTTCGTGCAAATCCAATCAACTT
This sequence comes from Gymnothorax reevesii, assembly GCA_029721435.1. Classification (NCBI taxonomy): domain Eukaryota; kingdom Metazoa; phylum Chordata; class Actinopteri; order Anguilliformes; family Muraenidae; genus Gymnothorax; species Gymnothorax reevesii. The sequence goes on along the minus strand of CM056587.1, from coordinate 42,630,852 downwards.
TCATGTCACCTGGTGTTTCTCTGTTTATAGCGCCCCCTATCGTCCAATTTGGGCCAAATTTGGCACAGAGCCTCTGTTTGACCTCTTCAGCGAGTCAAAAGAGTTTGATGTTGATAGCTTTAATTTTGACACTAATATGTAACAATATGTGTTTTTTAGCTAGCAGAAATAGTTTAGAATAGTTATAAATAGAATAGTTTATTTATAAGAACCATATTTTTTGGAGTAGCAAATTTCTTTTGATAACTTTTGATGAGCACGTCTGAAGATTGTTACAGCAAAGTTTTGTGCAGATTCAGTTTAAACACTAGGAGGAGTTTGAAAAAGTATGTTTTTGATGTCTAGTAACTTAAAAAGAAAAATATGTGGTGGAAGGGGGTGGGGCCAATGTCACATGATGTGACTCTATTTGGGGAATATGTGGATATACAGTTTATGAAGATTTGATTTAAAATGTGGAAGTTACAAGCCTCGGGCTTGGCCCCCTAATAATAATAATAATAATAATCCAAACAAAAACAATAGGGTTCCCAGCACCGCTGGTCCTGGGAAACGCGTATGCGTCCATACGCGTTTCCCAAGCCCCTCGGGCTTGGCCCCCTAATAATAATAATAATAATAATAATAATATAAAATCCGGACAAAAACAATAGGGTTCCCAGCACCGCTTGTCCTGGGAAACGCGTATGCGTCCATACGCTTTTCCCAAGCCCCTCGGGCTCGGCCCCCTAATAATAATAATAATAATAATAATAATAATAAAAATCCGAACAAAAACAATAGGGTTCCCAGCACCGCTGGTCCTGGGAAACGCGTATGCGTCCATACGCTTTTCCCAAGCCCCTCGGACTTGGCCCCCTAATAATAATAATAAAAATACGAACAAAAACAATAGGGTTCCCAGCACCGCTGGTCCTGGGAAATGCATACGCGTTTCACAAGCCCTCTCGGGCTTGGCCCCCTAATAATAATAAAAATCCAAACAAAAAAAATAGGGTATTTTCTAATTGATGTTCCACCAGGAAAGTGCCATTTTGTATGCGCATGTACTCGCGCAGTTATGGGTCGAACTTTTAATTTTTTAATAACCTGTAATTTTTCAACACGTGAGAGCACTAGATCGAGATTTGCATCAAAATACACTGTCCTTCTAAGCAAAGTTGGCTTGCTGTGTTTAAGAAGTCGCATATCTTACACTAGCTAAAGGCCCAGTCACACAGCGAAAACGCATGAATTACGCATGAATTACGCACAGATTTTCGTTTCTGCGCGGAGCGTACGTCGTATGCGTAATTCGTAGGTGGAACGAACGTGGACTGTCAGTGATTGTAAGTGGATGTGCGTCGAAGGCGGTTTGTGCGTGATTTTGTGTTTTGAACGGTTCAAAAATTTTCCGACGCACAACTGTGCGTTGGTGTGCGTAATTCATGAGTCGGCATGCGTAGTTTATGCGTCGAGTATGCGTAACTATGCGCGGGACACTCGTCGGCCGTCAGTGCTTATGCGTCAGAACTGGTTTGAATCCGCGCACGTCCACGTCCGTCCACTGATGCCCCACGTTCATATCACGCATGAAACGCGCACGTATCACGTTCATTCCACTGACATCCACTGACAATCAATTATAAAACTGACGAATAACTGACATATCACTGACGGAAAACGCATAACGACGCACATCCACTGACGAGTGACGCATTTCCGACGCACGACTGACTGATAGAAAACTGATGATTCACTGATGTTCCTCTGACGAACCACTGACAACTCACGTATGTATTTTGGCATATAAAAGCAGCCATTTCGGGCACTTTTGCCATTCCAGACCTACGGGACCTCCTAGCAGCAGCAGGTTTTTCAGCAGCAGCAGCTTCTGGTGGATCTACATGGACTTCTTCTTCAGCAGCTTTCTTCTTCTGCACCCTTGTCTTTGAGGGCAAGCGAGCTTTCCTGGGTGGCATCTCTTGAAGTGTTCTTGATTGGCGAAAGGTACTGAGGAACTCCCGTCGTTCACCGCTTTTTATATGCGCTGAACCGAAGCGATAGTGACGCCGAAGGTGCGTTTTTCGTGCGTGCTCCGCCGGTGATTCATGCTTCGGGCGTGCGTCGAATGTTCGTGGAATACTGCACCTTGTTTGCTATTATGCGTCGACGTGCGCGATATGTCAGTGATTGTAAGTGATACATGCGTGGTTCATGCGCGATTCATGCGTGATTCGTCCGAGATTTCTACTCCCGACACCCCGAAAAATTGGTCAATTTCTCAACGCACAAGCACGCACAAACCCAATCTGTGCGTGATTTGTGAGTGATTCGTGCGTGATCGGCTGTGTGACTGGGCCTTTAATGTTGTATTTCTTAAAAATGTTTGCAGTTGAAGATTACCATCATGACCAGGCTTGGGGGACCGGCAATTCATTCTCTGGGATAGTTAACTTCGCAACGCAACACCCCTCCACGTTTTTTTATGTGGACTCGATGTATTTGAATGCATAGTAATTGTTCAATTTTTGTTATCCTCATAGACGACGAAAAAGACTCGGCATCCTCCACAGTGGCCAAGAGTATGAATAAATTTCATGGGAATATCTAAAAAACTGATGCTTGTGGTTATTTAAGCATAAGACTTTTCACGGGAGAGTGTCATAAAAACTGATTTAATACATTAAATCACATCCATTTCATGCATAAAAAGCACAATACCACCAGATAGAATATAAATATTAAATGTGCTAAATGGCAAAAAAAAGCCAGCAGAAGTGTATCATTTAAAGGTGACATTTGCACTTTATAACCAACAGGGTCAAAAGTTTATATTATAGGGGACAGCTACATCTGCCGTGGGGAAAACCATGCAAGGGAGACCATTGAGACCAACCTTGGTCTGGATGCCCAGGTCCAGTGGTTTGGCTCGGGTGGCGTGGTTTGGGGAAATCTTCTCCCCTTTATCCACCAAACCTGAGAGGAAGAGCTGTGCCGGAGGTCCGGCTGGTCCACTGTGGCGGGAATTACCTCGGTAAAATCAGGAGTGTGGAGCTTGTCACAGGGATCAAGCAGGACTTGGAAGATCTTCATCGGCAGTTCCCTTGGATGAAGATTATCTTCTCTGCCATCACCTAGCGATGCCAGTGGAGGTCTTCCCATCCAAAGGAGATTGAAAAAGCCCGGCGATATGTCAACTGTGTGATGGCTACCTTTGTTTTGCATATTGGTGGAGAGATTTTGTATCATCATCAGATAAAGCATGGAGATACTGGCCAATTTTTGCATGACAGAGTTCATTTCACCCGTATGGGAAATGATATATTTTTAAGTAACATTGCCCTGCATCTGAAAGACCAAATCCAGTCGGGTGATGCTGGATTTGGATTTTCAACATCTGTGATGGGCGTAAAAAAAGGTCATAGCTTGTTTGCTATATGTGATGTTTGATGTACTTTTTATTCATTTATTTTGTATAAGCCATCATACCTATTGTTTTCCCAGCTCTTCCTCTCCATCCACCTTCCTTTCTCTTAAATTTATTCTCCAAGCCATTTGCTTTCCCCCAGCCTTCCCACCTGATGGGCCTCCTTCATGTTTCCCCACGGCAAACGTAGCCAGTAGGTTGTTGATGGACCACAGACAACTACACACAGTGTGGTTTTTGTTTAAATAATTTTTTTAACTTAACACTCATTTGCATGCCTGATTTACTACAGCAGAGGACATATTATATGTGAAAGAATTCCAGAGTGAAGTCTTCGCTCAATGTAAACGTAAAGACCTTTATTGTACATAACAGGTTTAATTACCACCATCACAGGAAATGTGCATTCAATTACATAACATTTCTCATGTGCTCCCAGTCCAAGGACAGATGACTAGAGTCTTTGTTGGAAAACTGAAGGCTCAGTAGTGAAGATGATCAGCTTCTGAATGCATTATTTAAAATAAAAAAAAGACAGTTTATGCCAATCCTTTAAGATGATGGCATATAAGCAAGGTGACACAGACGGAACAAGCATAAGAAGCTAGTTACAAGTCCATTATTACTCAGTCATCATGAACTTATCTACCTCCTTGAAAATTATGGTCTAACAGAACCATTGCAGGTTTCTGTGACAATGCATAGTTGAGCAGTTTTGACAAGCATTTTATCAGGTTTTCATTTTCAAATTACTTCAGAAGTATCTTCCAGCAATACAACAAAATAATTGCTTGTGGCATGCTCCAAGTCTTCCATGGGTAATGCTGACGTCTGAATTTGAGGGCAGCTTCTGTAATCACCTGATAAAAAAAAACCAAAAAAAAAACCATTGAATTATTTGTGAAGCTTTTGTCTGAAACCTTAAGTGCAGTCTGCCCTACCATGACAGCAGTAAAATAGATTTCCAACCCATACATCTGGAAATTTTTCATATGGCAGGTTTGACATACATAAAAAAAATAGAATGGAGTGATATGCAGCTTTAAATACTTAGAAACAATCCTTCCTGCTACCAATTTATGTTATGTTTTATGTTGGGTTACACGGTACAGCAAGCCTGATACAGAAATACTCCGCCAGTCAAAAAACAGCAGCACAGTCAAATATTTAGCTGAAACCACTGTAGCTTGAATTATAACACAATTTCTTTGTGTTATTCTCTTGACAACTGTATGTAAGGTCAGAACATTTACTTTCAATCGGAATTGCATTAACTATGGCTGACATCTCGTATTGACAACCAGATAGTCAAATGAATTTGAGAAATACCTGCACCTATTCCGACTTATTTGAAACGTGTGTCAAACATAGTTTGTATATGAAGAGACATCACATTTCAAAATAACTGACTCTGTTTTTCGAGAAATTATAAAGCTGATCAAGGAAAATATTATCTTGTCATTGTGCAACGCCCAAACTCAGCTCTGACCGTCGAAATTAAGATAGTGAAAGCATTACCTTAACAGATGTTTCATTGGCTGAATTAATGAATCATAAATTGCCGTGTGCAAGGTCAGTTAACGTTAACTGAAGTCAGCTAGCTCGCTAGTTAACGTTAAGGTGACTCCATAGCAAACGCAGCAATAATTAATGTATAATTTAATAGCGCAACATCCATTGCGCTACAAACAATTTTTAAATGTTATTATTCCCAGTTTACACCACTCCCTTATTTACAGTTTGTGCCCATCTCCTTCCAGGCCAAACTCGAAATGTCAGCTTTTCTTCGATACTTCGTCCGATCAATCTTTTAAGAGTTATCCCGTTAACTTGCCAATTCCACTGAAGTAGATGCATTGATTCCAGCCGTAATTTCATCCGAAACCTGCCGAATTCACATTGAAATTATGAATGAATTGAATCCGCTTTCGGCAAGTCTCATTTTTGTCATATTTTCATTGGTAAAATAGTCTGTACCTCCTCGATCCAATTAGTTTTCCTTGCAGTTTTAGCTTCTGTCTGTAAGATTGCAACATAACTCGCAGTCTCTGTTCGTTCTAAAATTCCGACATACCGACGGCAGAACTGGAAGCTAAAGGCTGAACCTACTGCGGCACTGGCTCAAAATGTCAAGTTCAAGTACATAAGAATGACATTATATGACACAGAGCTAGCTTACTTGGTAATACAGTAACTTGACTGACCGTACAACTTCAACAAGCAAAAAATAAAATTCACTTACAGAAAAAACAGCAAAAATCCTTTTGATCGGTCAGCGAAATTCATAGCAGAGCAACTTATTTAGTCGTTTTTTGTTGCACTCTGCCCTGCTTGAAGCACATTCGCTGTTAGCTGTGAAGAATTTCAGATAGCGTTATGTCTCCTGTCGAAGTTCCCACTCCAGCTCGACGCGAAATTACTATTTACGAAACGAAGGGGGCAGGCGCTATCGGGACTCAGTCCACGCGCACTGCGGTTGTCAATCACTGTGTTTATTATGACTACACGCCCCTTTTGCATAATATCAAATAAAAGGTTTACAGAAAACTGATCAGGAAAAATTACGCTAGAATATATATCAGTATGGTAAGAACTTCCTAAAAATGAAGAAACCATCTTCAGAAATAAATTATTTTTCATGTATACAATTTTTCCTGTCTCGCATTTCTCCCCTTCACTAACATGGAGGGGGCGGGCTTATCATTTGCACTGCAGCCGGCCAGTAGTTGGCGATCGAAACGCTTTTGCCTCACTTTTCAGGAGACGCTCCGCCGTCCATCTTTTATACAGTCCTTGATGCTGACCGGCTTATCCGTCGCATCTTGATGTCAGAAGTGGTACCTCAAGTAGGCAGGCACCGGATCGAAGCAGGGTTTGTTTTCAGCCAAAATACACTACATGGAGGGTAGAGAGCCCCCGCTCTCCCCTGACAAGTTACAAGTCAATTCATCTCACCATAACCGTCAAAAAGCAGCTAAATTGAGGTGGAAAATGATCCATAAAGCAAATATCCTGCATAGTTCCTCGACTTCAATAAGCAGCTATTGCGAAAAAAAATGTTTAAAAATCAGTGGTGAAGTGATTACCTGATTTCGGGCTTCCACTGTGTGCTCTTCTTTGAAGTGTGCACACAATAGCAGCATTCGCCCGCATTCGTCCGCGTGTGGAAGACGTGATTACGGCGTTGCTGATTCAAGCAGAGCAGTCTGGCTTCGCCTCATCCATTGATAGATTACTAATCTCTTTTATATACAGTCTATGTAACTAATGTGCGGCGAGTTTTATCACTTCTAAGCGTGAGAAATTTCATGTGTGGCGTGTGAGCGTGTGAACTTATTGAATTGCGTGTGCGTGAGACTTGAGAGCCTTGTTAATAATATTTGTGAATTGCAGTATGTATTATTTCTTTATTAGAAGCTATCCAATGGCGAAAATGATAACAGACACAATGTCTTTTGAAACAAATATTTATTAGACAAATAAAAAAAAAATCTCGCCAAAAAAAAATCTTGAAAATCTTGCCAAAAAGACTGGGGGAACGCCGTTCCCTCACGTCGCCCGACCACTACATCCCTGACTGGGACATTATAAGACCACTAAGGATGAGCCTGTCCTCTCCCTAAAAACACAGCCTAGAGGTTTCAAAACAATGGGGAGCGCTTCAAAATTAATTGTTTTTTGCGATTATTGTCATGACTTGAAAACGAAACTTTATCTAGCAAATCTGAGAATACAAAACGTAGAAAAGGCGGTAATGGAAACAGTCTGATATCACGTTTGCTCTCCGATCTGCAGTATTAGTCATCGAAGCCAAGGGTTAATAAATAGACTATTAGACTTCTGCAGCAGACCAGCTAGTTTACTCGTAATTTCGCGTATTTTGCACTTACTAAACCCAAAACCAGTGAAGTTGGCACGTTCTTTAAATCGTAAATACAAAACCCAAAACCAGTGAAGTTGGCATGTTGTGTAAATCGTAAATACAAACAGAATACGATGATTTGCAAATCCTTTTCAACCTATATTCAATTGAATACACTGCAAAGACAAGTTACTCAATGTTCGAACTTTGTAATTTTTTGCAAATATTAGCTCATTTGGAATTTGATGCCTGCAACATGTTTCAAAGAATCTGGCACAAATGGCAAAAAAGAGAGAGTTGAGGAATGCTCATCAAACACTTATTTGGAACATCCCACAGGTGAACGGGCTAATTGGGAACGGGTGGGTGCCATGATTGGGTATAAAAGCAGCTTCCCTGAAATGTTCAGTCATTCACAAACAAGGATGGGGCGAGGGTCACCACTTAGTGAACAAATGCTTGAGCTGATTGTCGAACAGTTTAAAAATAACATTCCTCAACGAGCTATTGCAAGAAATTTAGGGATTTCATCATCTATGGTCCGTAATATCGTCAAAAGGTTCAGAGAATCTGGAGAAATCGCTGCACGTAAGCGACAAAGCCGAAAACCAACATTGAATGTCCGTGACCTTCGATCCCTCAGGCAGTACTGCATCAAAAACTGACATCAGTGTGTAAAGGACATCACCAAATGGGCTCAGGAGCACTTCAGAAAACCACTGTCAGTAACTACAGTTCGTTGCTACATCTGCAAGTGCTAGTTTAAACTTTACAATGCAAAGCGAAAGCCATTTATCAACAGCACCCAGAAACGCCGCCGGCTTCGCTTGGCTCAAGCTCATCTAAGATAGACTGATGCAAAGTGGAAAAGTGTTCTGTGGTCTGACGAGTCCACATTTCAAATTGTTTTTGGAAACTGTGGACGTCGTGTCCTCCGGACCAAAGAGGAAAAGAACCATCCGGACTGTTATAGGCGTAAAGTTCAAAAGCCAGCATCTGCGATGGTATGGGGGTGTATTAGTGCCCAAGGCATGGGCAACTTATACATATGTGAAGGCACCATTAATGCTGAAAGGTACATATAGGTTTTGGAGCAACATATGTTGCCATCCAAGCAACGTCTTTTTCATGGACACCCCTGCTAATTTCAGCAAGACAATGCCAAGCCACATTCTGCACGTGTTACGACAACATGGCTCTGGAGTAAAAGAGTGCAGGTACTAGACTGGCCTGCCTGTTGTCCAGACCTGTCTCCCATTGAAAATGTGTGGCGCATTATGAAGCGAAAAATCAACAACGGAGACCCCGGACTGTTGAGCAACTTAAGCTGTACATCAAGCAAGAATGGGAAAGAGTTCCACCTGAAAAGCTTCAAAAATTGGTCTCCACAGTTCCCAAACGTTTACTGAGAGTCATTAAAAGGAAAGGCGAAGTAACACTGTGGTAAAAAGGCCCCTGTGCCAACTTTTTTGCAATGTGTTGCTGCCTTTAATTTCTAAGTTAATGATTATTTGCAAAAAAAAAAAAAAAGTTTCTCAGTTTGAACATTAAACATCTTGTCTTTGCAGTGTATTCAATTGAATATAAGTTGAAAAGGATTTGCAAATCATTGTATTCTGTTTTTATCTACGATTTACATAACGTGCCAACTTCACTGGTTTTGGGTTTTTTACATCGTTATTGCCAGAAGAGTATTTACAAATTTGCCGCATGCGAATGAATTGCCATTCTGATCGAGCTGTGATTGGCTGATGGCACGTACAATGGTAACACAGCCAACCGACTTCCAGAAAAAGATTTTGCAGCCTGACATGCCATACAAGCGCACACAGTGCTCTCCCCCCTACCCAGATGCACACACAAACTGTGCGACACAAGCACACAGCCAGCAATCGGACTGAGACAGAATGGCGAGTAATTACCTTCCACATATTCCTTTATTCAAATAAATAAATAAACTAATTCATTAATGAATTTAAAAAATGCTTAAGGGGGCTAAACTGGGGCTATGTTCATTTGTGACGGGGTTATAGCACCCCCCAGCCCCGGTGTAGTGCCGTCCCTGGCCGCAGCATTTACTTCCGCGGGATCCGACCCACAGCTCAGTCTGGCAGGGTGTGGAACTCACAACCGCCTTCGGCCTTGCCCCCAGGTGGATCCAGGGGTCCTCGGACTGGGTTGAGGAAGCTTAAACGAGGGGAGCTGTGAAGTCTTGCTCAACCGCGGTGGAGGCATTCACAGTGGTGAGAGCCGGAGCCACTAAGGAATCGATGAGTTGCTCATCTTCCCTGATTTGGTGGAGGGTGGAAATTCTCCCCTCCAGCTCTGCTATCCTCTGCGACAGCCGGGCGCAGCTTGCATAGCCAGGCGGAGAGGGAAGTGGACCCATTGTGATTTCTGTAGGCTGCTGAGCCTTCCTGCAGTCAGCCGGGCCGAGCCACTTACTTAAAAGTGTTGCGTTCAAATAGTAAAACAAATTTAAATAAAATGAAAAAACCAATAAAATGATAAAATAAAGCTAAAAAGAATGTGAAAAGTAAAAAAAAAAAACAATAAAATGATAAAATAAAACTAAAAAGAATGTGAAAAGTAAAAAAAAAAACAATAAAATGATAAAACAAATAAAATAATAAGAGTTAAAAAATAATACAATGTAAAAAGGATAAAATGCTAAAAAATGATAAAATATTAAAAGTAAACTAAAAGCGCCACAAAGCTGTATCACCTCAATGAACCTCATTAGGTATGGATAAGCTTCTAGGACAGATTCTTCACTTGAACGTACCCTCGTACTTTGGGTATTTCTCACCTCAGTCTCAATGTCCATATCAATAGCATTAATAAGAGTCTCTTTTGGGGGGATGGTTTCTGGGCTGGGCTCCTTGTTGTCCACCTTGAAGCAGCGGGACAAGGCGTCAGCCACTGCCTCCACTCCTCCAACACCATCATTACCGCCTATGATTCCCGGTTGCCGATGTTGTAATTGCGTTCCGAGGAACTCAGGCGACGGCAAAAGAAGGCACACGGCTGGATCTTGCCATCCTCAGGCGATCTTTGGGAAAGGACCTCAACAATGAACTGGAGATTGGGATCAGGAATGGTTAGAATAGGGGAAGATGTGAGATGGGTTTTGAGATCTTAAAATGCTTTTTCAGCTTCCTCAGACCATTGAAATTTTACCTTATTGGAGGTAAGGGCAGTAAGGGGAGCAGCTACAGAACTGTAGTTTTGAATAAATTGTCTGTAAAAATTAGCAAACCCCAGGAAGCTTTGAAGTGACTTATGGTCCGGAGGTCTGGGCAAATCGGTAACAGCCTAAAACTTGACAGGGTCCATGTGTATGGTGCCGGGGGAAATGATGTTTCCCAGGGAGGAGGTGGTCTGGACCGAGAACTCACATTTCTCTGCCTTAACAAACTGGCGATTCTCGAGCAGGCGTGTGAGAACTTGGCGGACATGGCGAGCCAGTTCCTCCTGTGATTTGGAAAAAATTAAAATGACATCTAGGTAGACAAACACAAATGAGTTAATCATGTCACGTAACTCATCGTTTACAAGATTTTGGAAGACAGCTGGGGAGTTACTAGGGCTGAACGGCAGAACCAAATATTCCCAGTGTCTGGTGGGAGTATTGAAAGCTGTCTTCTATTCATCACCTTCTCGTATTCGTACCAGGTGGTAAGCATTCAGCAAATCCAGTTTGGTGTAAATCTACACCCCCTGGAGGAGGTCGAAGGCAGTATTCATGAGAGGAAGTGGGTATCTGTTCTTTACTGTGATTTTGTTGAGGCCACTGTAATCAATGCAGGGCCATAAGGATCCGTCCTTCTTGCCCACAAAAAAAAAAAAGAAAACCAGCGCAAGCCAGAAATGAGGAGGGGTGAATGATGCCAGCCGCGAGGGACTCACTCAGATATTTTTCCATGGCCAGTTTCAGGGCAAGACAGAGAGAACAGACAACCTCTGGGGGGCATAGTACCAGGCTTTAGGTCAATGGCGCAGTCATAGGGTCTATGCGGGGGCAGGTAGGTACCCCAAGATTTGGAGAACACCTCCTTCAGGTCATGGAATTCCAGGGGAACCTTCTCCAGGTTAGGAATCTCTTCCATGAGGGGAACAGAGACATGATCACTCAGGCAGGATTGAGCACAACTGGGGCTCCAACCCTTAATCTCATGTTTTCCCTAGTCAACCTCAGGCAGGTGTTTAGCCATCCAGGGGTGCCCTTGGACGACCGGGGCATGTGGGGACTGGATGAGGTCGTGTCTGATTGACTCTTGATGGTTTCCTGAGATCCGCAGCTTGATTGGACCAGTGACGTGGGTAATGTGACTAATCCTCTGGCCATTGAGGGAGTTAGCAACTCGATTGGGGAAGATCTTTTCAATAGGTATGCCCCATTTCTGGGCAACCTCCTGGTCAATGAAATATTCTTCCGCGTCAGAATCGATGAGAGCGGTAGTCTTCCTCCCCCCTCCGCTCCATTCCAGGGAAACAGAGAAGCAGGTGCGGTTCTTCGAGGAGTGATCAACCAGAATAACGCCCACTAATGCTCCTCTCCTCATTATTGGGCGTGGTCTTTTACTTGGCACCATGAGATGAAGTGTCCGGCGTTGCTGCAGTGAAAACAAACCCGTTCTCTCAGCCTGCGGTTAGTTTGGCCCAACTGCATGGACTCCGATTCGAGGGGAGGTTTGGATTTAACATCAGGCTGAGGTGGTGATGGGATCATTACCGGAGATCTAGGGGTTCTGGCACTGTAGGTGGACCGTCTACGCTCCTCCAAGCACAAATCAATACGGATGGCCAATTCAATAATCCAGTCCAGGTTTTCGGGCAGATCACATGGAAGTAACTTATCTTTGATCCGCTCCGATAGGCCATTGAGAAAGGCATCATAGGGGGCTCTCTCTTGCCACTTGCTGTTAGTAGCTAGGGTCCGGAACTCAATGACATAATCGGAAACTGAGCAACCACCTTGGGGGATGCGGAGGATCTCTCTCCCAGCCTCATGCCATGTTGATGCAGCACAGTGGTGAGCATGCTCCTGTCCCCCCCTTTTTTTCTAAACATGTTGCACGCATTAAAATTCAAAGTGAGCATGTATTTTACAGGGAAAAAAAATCTCATTTTCAGCATCTGATGTGTTGTCTTAGTACTATATTCAATTAAATATATGGTTTAGATGATTTGCAAATCATTACATCCTGTTTTTATTTACATTTTACACAGCATCCCAACTGTTTTGGAAACGGGGATTGAACCTGACATCTGAAAAGTGTGAAACGAGACTCTCAACATTTTTGCTGTATCTTTGTTCCTGACAAATCATGGGCTTCAAATAATTGGTTTCAATTATTATAATTCAGTAACATTTTTTTCTGTTTCACATCAGAGGTGGTCTTACTGCATAGGACAGCCCCAGACCAGCTATAACACAGGTTTTAGTTAAGGCTACCATTGGTGATTATCCACTGTGTTTGGTTACAGCGCAGTTACAGATGTACTTGCAGCCTGTCTGGTTAAAGGACTCATTGTCCACAGATTTTTCATCCCCAAATCTTTCGTCCTAAGACTTTTCATCCCTGGACTTTTTGTCCCCGCAGACATTTCGTCTCTGGATTTTTTGTCCTCTAATGATAAAGAAATGTGCCGCCATTGTTGATAGATGGATGGACAGATCACCGTGATATAAGGGTTAGGAATAGCATTTTAATGGAGGAAGAGGGCAAAACATTGGGGATGAACAATTCGGGGACGAAGAGTCCAGGGACAAAAATTCCTAGGGGACTAAATTTGGGGACAAACAGTCCAGGGACAAAGAGTCCTAGAGCCAGCTTGTCTGTGGCTAGAAACAAACATGCCACAACTCTCAGCCCCTGTGGCTGGCTCCTCCAAACAGTAGAAGATAGAAGTTTAAGTGGTTTTATTTTTCACTAAACATTTCCTGCCTCAGCGCTATCTACATGTTTGTTAACATCACTTTGGGCTGGGCGTAAAGGACAGCCAGTACAAAGCAGGATTCACTGTTGAGCATCTCTTAAAATATTGATCCAGTCCCAGCATACATGGTCCAATCGTATTACTCCATGTTAAAGGTTGCCAATCTGTCCCATTTTTGATTTAATATGACAAAAACAGGAATAAATAAATGTTGAGAATGCTTGCAACCCCCTGAATATTGAATGTGAAAATAGTTTATGACCCCCAAAAACAGCAGCCACAATGGCTGGTCATAATGGTCAAGTGATTGCTTTCCTTTGGAGTTTGTTAGGGGTTGAGGATGACATTAAACCTGAAACACAAATCTTTATTGGAACAGCCTGGCAAATTATGCAAAAAAAAAAAAGTTATAGAACAAATTGGGTTCCTTTAATGTAAAGTGTTTGTTAGCCCAGACTGCTGGAATTCAGCATATTGCTCTGTTATCTTCTGTACTACTAGCCTTATGAAAGGCTACCATGCCACTGATTCAGCCATTTTGGTTAACTTGGGCGAAGTGACTTGTGAAGTGTTATTGCTGTTGGTTTGCCGGCAAGTTCACATGATTAAAGTGGCCATGTCAGGGTGCGTTTGTGAACCTCAGATATGAGAAAGGGCTTGGCTCCAAAGTGCATGACAACGCCACCTGGGGCCTTTCACACCAAGCCAAAAAACACCCAATTGCCAAGCCACAATACAAAGTCGACTAGACAGGCTGGGTCAGAACCAGAAAAACAGAAGTGCAACGGTACATAGACAGCAGGCAAAAAGTAGTAGTAGTAGTCGATATCCAAAGCAGTGGGTCATACACAGGGCAGCCAAACACAGAAATCGTGGTCATACAAAAATGGGTCAAAATCCAGAAAGACAAAAACAATACAAAGAGAGCAATGGCAAGAATCGAAGTCAGACAAATCTGTATACGAGGCGCTCTGCACAAAGAAATATTGATCAACGTTCTGAGAAGGAGCTGGTTGTGAAAAGACTGCTTAAATAGACGGGAGGAAAGTCACATGCTATGCAGGGAGCAGGTGAGCTGGATCAGACTAATTACAATGGGAGAATCACATGAGGGAAACCCTAACCACGAAAATTGGCGAAAGCCAAGACACGGACGGGAATCACATAGACAGCCTATGACATTTAATCAGCGCCGGTCAAGGAGTTCTAAGTGCACAGATTACGAGTGCAGGAAAGTAATTAAGCACGTGCGAGAGATCTTGCAGAAAAGTAGGGGGAGACAGGTACAGCTGAGCAAGAGGCAGAGACTAGAACAGAGCAATTGCTGAGAGGGAATTAGTATAAATTAGTAGCGTTGCAACTTTACACACTTAACTAGAGTGCTCGTTAGTAAGTTAGTAATCTATATGCATGGAGTAGTTGTGTTTGTAGACTATGATACAAAATACAAATGTTTGTTTTGTTAGTAATTAGGACAGGAGAAAAAAAAAGAACTTGGGGAATTGGAATCTGTTAATCTGTATAAATCTTTAAGGAAACTTCTATAACAAAAACATTGTGAAATAACTGCCAAAATACAACTCTGCTTCATTTCGGATCATTCGGTTGTTACACTGTTTTGCCTTGTTTCCCTTTTTCCCTTTTCTTTCGGCTCTTATCTCTCTATTTCATTATAATAATAATAATTATTATTATTATTATTCATTTGTTTTCTCTCCTTTTTTCTTCCTTTGTGATTTTTTTCCTCTTTTTTCCTTCTTTCTCCCCTTTTTTGTTTGTTTTATTTTCTCTTCTTTTCTATTCCTTTTGTTGATGTCTTTATCTAATATTATTGTATGTATATTACTCTGTAAATTAACTCCACAACTCGCTACCCATTTATTTGTCTGGTCACATATTTGTTTGTATGCACTTATTGGTGAATAAAGGTAAAAAAATTGAGGGAAAATTTTAAACACTGGAATTAATTTAAATCACCCGAAGTAAGTGAGCACGCAAACCGGGAAGACGGACTGAACCAACTAGATCAAAAGACAGGGGAGTCAAGTGCAATGGAACTAAGAAACGGAATTAACTAAAAACCTGAGAATTACAATAACCAAAAAGAATAAATAAAAGACAAAATCATGAACACTGAACTTGAACATAACAATGACAGGCCAAGTACGCACAGAAAGTGATAAAATGGTTACACGCACATTCAATATTAAATTTGATATTTTGGAGTCATTCCACGGTGACATTGTTGGTCTAACTTCACCTGCTGCCACCAGTTGTTCAGACCAAAAGTTTGGCTGAGAGGGTACGGTCTAATCGCCATGATGGTTTATCCTGGAGCTTTTTTGTATCCAGACCTCCTTCCTCATTCACCTGATGGGGCTGCCATTTGGAGCACAGCCTCATTTACATGGAGTGTCTGCCTACTCGAAACAGCACAAAGTTAAAGAGGTACAAACTATGAGGCTAGATATTGGCAGCAAGCAGGGACGTGTGTGCATGTGTGTGGGTGTTTGTGTGCGCGCGTGTGTGAGTATGTTTTTTTTTTTAAACTTTTGCTAAAGACTTAAAAAGACTTAAAAATAAACTTATCAACTATCAACTCTGCCGATCTCATATGGGTGTCCATCAAATGCTGCTGCTTTATTCAAGTCTGTGGAACTTAAGGCCTATTTTATATTCTAATGGAGATCCCAAGGTTTCCAAAGATCCCTGAATATCAGGGGAATTTGTAGAAAGTGATGTGTAACATCTAGATGGTTTTTTTTTTTGTTTTGTTTGACAGTCACCATAAAATCATGGTGCCCTGGGTTTGAGTATGTCACTGAGTATCCAGTATGTGCAACACAGCTTCACTGAACCGCTTCAACCAGCAGATGCAGAATATGTATTCGATGTTGTCCTAGAACAAGGGGAAAAAAATGCTTATTCTAACTTTGAATCTACCTATGTAAGGGAAAATTCAAGCAAAAATCAAAGTTTAAAGGGTTAAAATGAGCAAAATGCAGGACATCTAAAACATGCAAATATCTTCTGCTTGAGGAAAAAAAAAACATTAATCGATTTTGATGTCTTTTTTAAGACACTTCAGACAGACCTTTTCAAAATGCAGACACGTAAAAAACAGACAACCTGAGGAGAAGCCAAAGTGAGCGGGAAAGAGAGAGAGAGCAAGAGAGAGAGAGAGGGGTGGGGGCATGTAATGGGGGGAGACAGGAGTAGGATTACATTTTCCTGCTGTGTGTGTTTGTGAGCGTAGTGATCTCGTGGGTGCCTGTGTGCAGGTGTATGAGAGGCAGCTGGAGTCGCTAGGACCTTCAGGTTACGCTGGTATTTACTGTGCTATTTGCAGCATCTGGAAAGCACAAAGCTACAGGGTTCTCACCCGATACCTAGCACCTTGCTTTATATGAGATTGCACCTCCATGCTTTGGGACTTTACATAAGCTAACACCCTCTTATTTATTTTTTTTTTTTAACTAATCACAGGTGTGTGAGTCCTGCATATTTTTCCAGTATGCATTGTGTGAATATTTTGTGTTTCGTGTGTTCCTCTGATGGGGGTGGGGGAGATGCCATTACTTTCTTGGGCCTGCTGGTTGCTGATGATTAGTTGCTCAGCCTAAAGATGTCTGACATGTCAAATTTAAATCCTTGTCCACCTGAAATGCATCTGTAGGATGAGTGTTGGAGCCTGTCATGGCTGCTGTACCTGGGATAGAGAGAGAGTGACCAGCTGCGGCTGTGTGAAGGGAAACAGGATAGAGGGAGCATCAGTGAGTGCTACAGCCGATAAACGAATGAGGAGCATTTCAATTTTAATGGGGTTTTGCCCAAGGCCGATCATAATTAGTCCACTGTTATGGTCAGGAAAGTCCAGCATGGTGAGTTAAAGGTCCAGTCAAGCCTGCCGGGTCGTCCCAGGTATGTATGTATCGCCTGGGCGTGTAGTTCCTGTTACACCTCTCCAATCACGAGTTCCCCTGTGGTCCCATGAGCCGAGGAGCACACACTGGCTCCTCTGTGTGCAGGACAGTACCCCTTCTCAATTTCTACACCCCGGAGAGTCTCTCTTGACTCTCTCTCAGTTCGGGAAATACCTTTTTGGCAGGAGCATGACAGGAAAGAAATTAATAGTTTTGACTGTGCCAGTGGAATGCCTGTCTGGAGGGTGGAGGTGCAGGTTTGGGAGACCAGCTGCATTTGGGCTGGTGGTTTTACGTGAAGCCAACTGCCCCCCTTGCCCCCCCAACCCTAAACCCCCTCCAGAGGTGCTGGATTTTGTGGGTGAATGTGAGACAGTGATTATATGTTAGTGACTGAGTCTGGGGAAGGGTGTACAGTGTGTGTGGATGAGTTTCAGTGCAAAGTCATCTTTGGTTTGGTACAAAATCTCTTATATAGTGATAAAAATCAGTCAAAATAGATATCCTTGCCTCTGGTAAGTGACGTCAGATGTGATTAAATAATGCTGGTTTTGGGTGTGGTTTTGCTTTGGAGGTTTGTTTTGTTCTCTTATGGCACGCTCAGTGATAGCAGAGCTCTCTGTCAGGAACAGGAGAAAATCCATCAGGGTTGACAGTTCTGATCGATAGAAGCGCCACCCTGCTCACCCATGCAACCATATTAGCCCCTAGTGGCCACGATTTAATGCAAAGTCCATTGTCCTTATGACCATTTAGCCTTGTCCCCTGTCTATGAGTGAATGCACTGTGTGTGTGTGTGTGTGTGTGTGTGTGTGTTTGGCTGTGTGCAGGGAGTCTTCAGGCCTCGTTTGGCCCCTGGCACCAGTCCCTTGCTCTCGTTACAGTGCTGAAATTGGGCTCGGGTCCAAAGCCCACACCTCTGGCCTTCCCCACAGTGTGGAACCACTGAGCCCTCAACCCATGGCCAGGAGCGTTCTGAAGCCCAGACGGCATCGCTGATGGTCCGTTTTTTATTGCCACGGCCACAGGGGGCGGTCAGACGCACAGTAAACATGGATGATTTGTCTCTGTTGTCATTGTGGCTTCTTATTCCGTGATAAATCTTAAGCATAATTTTTTTTGTTCCATAGCAGAACTGAAACTGATGACAGTGGTGTATTTTTTTCCCAAATGTAGTATTTGAAAATTGTTATATTTGGTGTAAATTTCTTAAATACTTGTCCCTTTGTGCACAGTTTCTCTTTCAACTCTCTCACTTCATTAGGCATTCAAAATAAAATTCAGGTTCTGTTTGACAGAATATTATGGTACTGCATACTGTGTGTGTGTATATATAGCATGTTGTAATTATAGGGGGAAAAGGCTGAAGCGGCTCTGAATCAACACTCCAGAGAGCTTTTATAGAGATGGGAGTGCTTGATTTTCATCAGTTGTAGGAGTGCATACCCTTGAAAATCAACTTGCCAGACGTTTTTGAGGCAGCTGAATGTTTTTATTCGAAAGTATTTCTATATTTGTAGTTTGTGTTTGTACCAGCAGGCCATTCAGACTTCCATACTTCAGAACGATGTTCTTGCAGAGAAGTTATTAGACTTAATTGCCTGCTAATTAACACAGAGATGGCTTGGCGCCTTCACTGTAAAGACGACACCAGGTCTGGGGTTTTAAACGTGTACTTAAATTTCATGATAATTAGTAATACTTGAGTAATGCTTTGCTATGGTATGCTTTCTAATGGTGGTTAATAGATATTTATAGATTCAAATTACTAATAGAGGTTCAAATACAAGCCTTGAATTATATGCTAGGAGGACTGGTGCGGTAGCTGAGATTGAGAGAGCTGGATTGCATGCTAATGAATCCTGTCCTGTATGGTTGTATGGTACTGCTCTCTGATGGTGGTATCTCTGTGTTTTTAACATACTTTAGCAGCTCTCTAATCTGAGCTTATGAAACATAAAATATAACCAATTATTAATATTGTGCAATGTCCATGTTTGAAGATCATGTACATTATAAGAATAAAAATTGATTATGGAGTTTCACAAAACATGTTCATTGATGATTACATATGACTCTAATCTGGTTTGGCCAAGTTTGGATGTCGTGGCATTACTTTGGCTCTAAATTATTGCTCTTTTAGGACTGGCACCAGCCTCTTTATAGGGAAATTAGGTACATTGAGCCTTTATGTATCTTTTGCTCATAATTTTGTTGTTTTGTTTATGTATCTTTATGTAAGCTTTTGTTCCTGTGGGGATTCATCAGGGCCAGTGCTCTTTACCCTCCCTTCGTCTCCATAATGAGTTCAGTATAAAGCTCACAGCGGTCTCCTAATTTCCTGTAATTTACAGATCGTTAGCGGCCATGTGCTCCTGTGCCCATTAAGCGTGGTGTAGCATGGCCACTAGCTTAGCAAGCCATGTGTGGGCAGAGACCATTACTTTACCTCAACCTGCCTCTCAGAATTGTTATGATGTTTTCGTAATGAGCACCTGCTAAGATCTACAAACGGGGGTGTAGGGACGAAACACGAGGAAGAACCTAATCACATGAAATAGGCAAAATCCAAAATTCGGACAGGGATCATGAGACAGCCTATTGACAAAACATACAGCTCCGGTTAGGGATTTCTCACGTGCTTAGATGATGAGAGGAAGAACAGAGTTGAGCAGGTGCGGAGGATCCGCTGAAATGCAGCAAAGAAGATTAAGTGAAGGCAAGAGGCGGAGACTAAAACAGGGCGAGTGCTGAGAGCTTGTTAATCAATTAGTAAGGTGCAGCTATACAATTCCTAGTGCTCGTTAGTAAGTTTGTATTATGTAAAATGTTAGTCTAGGTTAGTAACTTTAACAAAAACAACAAACTGTTAGTATTGGTTTGTAATATAGAAAAGCAAGGGGAAGGAAGCAAACAAGATAGAAGGAATGGATGGAAACCCAGAATCCATGAAATGACCTTAACATGTGACGCGCAGTACTTGGGGAAAGAGCTGTAGCTCAACACAAGACCAGACAGGAGAGACAAAGTGCAATGCAGGGCAAGTGCAAAAACATGGACCGGAAAGATAATAGAAGTGTGGATACTGGCAGAAATACAAAACATGGTAATAACAAAAACATGGCATGGAACTAGACTAAGACAAAACATAAGCAGAACATGACGGAATCATAACAACTGCACCAAAATGTCAACATTAACATTCAGCAGTCTGTAAAGCAAGTGCCCTGAGAAAAAAATCAGGTGTGTGTCGGTGCAGATATTCAACGTTTTCTCTAAATAAATGTCCCATTTTTGAAAGAGTAACCGAATAACCACCATTTAGTTTTTTTTCCCCCTCATGCAGTCTAGTCCACTAAAGGTGGGCACTGGGATCAATGTGGGAGGATTAGGTTGTTGTTTACTGTGACATTTGTGTGTAAGTTTACATTGAAATAAAATTTTGCCAACCCAACAGTGTCACAACTGTGCAAGATGCCGTCGCGAAACTTGGTGTATACCTGAGATGACAATGAAGGCTGATTTCGAAGGTGGGTGTGGTCCGAGTAACGGCAAGAGTAATAGGGTGATAGGCTTGTGTAATCCCAGTGAAATATGGTCTGTTGTTCATGCATTGAGTTGATACTTTTTTCCAGAGTGACTTATGCAGCCATTTGCATAACTGAATGTGGGTCAATGACGTGACATTGTCCGAGCGCACTACTTTGGTTTAAAATAATTTTCAATGATTAATAATATGCATCATTTTATTCTATAAAACCTGTCTGAGCAAGTTAACACTACGTCAAATGTATTAAATATGTATTTTTTCTATGCTTATTGTCCTTTACTGCTGAGCACCTTGCCTCACTTTTGAAACTTGGCTGAAGCGCGTTGAACTTTTGCATATTATGTATTAAATATGTGTTTTAAAATATGAATAATAGAAATATTAGTATGGTGGCATCATTTTATATTGAAAACCTTTCAAATAAACAAAGTTTAATAGTTTAATTGTTCTTAAATTGTTTGGAAAACCAGAATACCCGCCCCCTACAATAAAGAATCCATAAGTTACTTTTAATACCCAGCTCAACTACAAACTGGTAATGTTTTAGGCAGAGTAGAAACTCTCAGGTATACTTACTAAAAAAATCAGTTGAAAAAAAAGAGGGAAGTGTTTTTTTTTCAAGAAACTTTTGGTTGCGCCATCTGACATTTTTTGGCTGGTGAAATTGCAATAACAGTCTAAAACTGTACTAAAACGCTGTAAATATTGTGCAACCACTAAGAGTTGTTCAAACACACTCTTCCAACTTCAAATAAATGTATTCTGTACATTTTTAAAGATTTATTTGAAAAAAAACATTTTTAAGAGGCTTATTTGTCATTGGCCCATGTATTTTATCGCAGTTTAGGCTAAATGGTTATTTTCCGGGCTAACACTTGCAAAGGCAGTTTGGGAATGAACCTTATACTGGTTAAGTGCATAGTTTTGGGTGCACAAAGGAATGACCTCAAGGCTCATTTATTGACAGTACTTCTGTGTAAGCAAAGAAAAGATGCACACGCCACTTGCCTCGCAGATTTTTGATTTTTAAACAGTAAGTTATAAATTTATCCTGATTAAATACAACTTTGTTTCCAAAAAGTTGGAACACTGCATATAATGTAAATAGAAACTGAATGCAATGATTTTTATTTGAACTCTGTATGTAACTCAAAATAGTACAAAGACAATGTATCAGAGGTTGAACTTCAGAAGTAGTATTATATTTTGAAAAATCTCTGCTCATTTTGAATGCAATGTCATCAACACATTTTTAAAAAGTATGGACAGGGGCGACAAAAGATAGGAAAAGTTGTACAATGCTAAAAAAAAAATGTACACTTGGTTGAACATCTCACAGATAATTTGGTTAATTTGCAACAGGTCAGTAACATGATTGGGTATAAAATAAACATCCCAGAGAGACTTAGTTTTTCAGAAGTAAAGATGGAGTGGGCGTCACCACTCAGTGAAACACAGTGAATAACAATTTATTAATAAAGTTTCTCAGTGTAAAATTACAAATAATTTGGGGATTTCATCATCTATGGTAGTATTTCTCAACTCCAGTTCAGGGGACCGACATTTGAGTTTAAGGTCAGCAATGGCATGATTTAGGTAATCAGCTGATCATATTCACTGACCTGTCCCCCACTGAAAAATGTGGCGCATTATGAAATAAAAACTATGACAAAGGAGGCCAGGAAATGTCGAGCAGCTGAAATCCTACATGAAGAAAAAATAGGAAAACATGCTTTCATCACTACAACAGTTGGTCTCCTCTGTTTCCAAACACTTTGAATGTTGTAAAAAGAATTTAACTCTTATTATTTTATCTATTGATATTTTTGGTGTAGAATTCAGCAATAATTGATCATGCCTAAAAGAACCAAATGGCCAAATTTCAAGGTGATACTAGTGCTTAGATATCAGGCAACATAAAGGAACTCAGATGTTCCAGGAATAGTTGTAATTTATTATTGATAAAACAAAACCTAAAATCAATCAAGTTCTCTGTCTTTATCAGATCTACAGGCATGTAAAATTTGAGAAGGATCTATAAAATAGTTTTTGAGTCATCTGTTATGGCCCCAATTTGTTATTACATTTAAAACAACAGCAACAGCAAGGGATGGCACACAGTTTTTCAAAACTTAAACACATTTAATTAACAAAGACAATAACTAATCTGCTGACCAAGATTGAATACAAAAAAACAGAAATATTTACAGTCCCTTTGGTGGGGTGGCTTGGTGATGTCCTGGATGAAGAAAATGCTCAAACACAGGCAAAGAAATCCACAAAAGAAACGTCACAGGTCTTGAACAGAATGGCAGGTCTGGTCATCTTCTTGCAATTTCTCCTACTACTTTACTGTCTCAATTCTTTTCCTTATATACTCTTTTGCAGACCCCACCCACATTTAGACCTCTTTTTTTTAATTTTCTGAGACTTGCCCCAGACATGTCCAGGACATGTCTAAACATGACTCCAGTCTGAGCTTAACAAAAAAAGGTAAATACTGCCATCTAGTGGCCTATATTCACATTACACATCGTATTAACACAAAGGATCTCCGGCGGCCGCGGTTGAGGCACCGATGATGACACAGTTTCGACTCGCATGACTGACAGAATGAAATTGCAAAATTTCAAGCTGACATTGCTCGCATATCAGACAATGGGAACACAAAGGATCTGCGGCAGACACGGATCTGACGGACAAGGCGGTGATGATGATTCCATAATACCGGCAAAGCCGATCCAACAATATAATAAGTAAAAATGCGTTGCCAACGATAACAACAAAGCGGTAACAAGGCATCAATATGAGATTGTATGGGTGGAAATTATCTGCTTAATTAATTAGAAATGAAAACTGAACTTCATTGAAGATGAAATCTAAATTCCGTCTACCATATGTAGGGTTTTTTTTTTTAGCATTGACCACAATGTTTGCTTTCAGCACAGTCAGCCCAATCTGAGCTGTTTCATGAGCATTTCATGAATGCAGTAGTACTAATTGAACACACATTGCAGAGTCATTCCACTGATTACTTGTTCTGCTGACTTTGTAATCGTTGATATTATTACTTTATCTTTATCTTTATTATTACATCGCTTGGGAGCAGAAGGCTTGCGCCGGCAGCCTCTGAAAGCTTCCAGAATAGGCCTATAGGTTTTGTTCTTGTGACATCATCAGCCTAATCATTCCATAGGTTGTGTTTCTTTCATAGTGAAAATTTATCATTTTCGCAGCTCCACTAGTCATCAAATGCCTTATTTATTATAAAACCCCAAGGATGATTTCTAATCAGGGTGACAAAATTTATGAGCTAAGCAAAGAAAGATTACCATCATGGTAACCTGCTATAAAATAATAAAACAGGAGATAATAATGTGATATAATTATCTCTTAAGTGGAATCACACTTTTATGTGTTAAAACCATTTTTTCAATAGCAAGGTAAATCACAACATTGTCATTGCGGAATATCCACATTTCGCGAAGAAACTCGGTCGAAAGCTCATGTAGACCATTTTTACCTCAACCAAACACAATTTAAGCACCAAGCAAGTAAATAAGCATGCAGCAAAACATATGATAAGATCATATCAGTGCTGAATTGCCAAAATTTCTCCTGAATTAGTGCTATGCATAAAAACGAGATCTCAAATGAAAGAGGAAAGTCCACCGAATCCAACAATATGAGCCTAGTCATTTTAAATCGACACCACACTGAAAGAACAGCAGGCATACACTTTATAGTCTACAGAGATGAGCAAAACAAATTCTTACCTTTGATATTTTGCAATAAAAAACTGCTCAAGGGTAAATCTGCGCTTGCTATTGTCAGCCCAATGTGTTTGTGTTATAACGAAACTAGATTTGCCAGTATCCTAGCATGTTCTTTCCCAGGGCGTTGCTTCAAAGAACTCACTTCCTTAGCATTCAGCTTGCTTGCAATGTATTTTCCTCTCTGCGATCGGCTTGTGATGCTGTCAGTAAGATTATGCTGTTGGCATTTGATTCTATGAGTCCTGATATTTCCAAAGAACTCTAAACCACCTTAATCACAGAAACCTAGCCTGAGCTACAACCATGCGTTCACTGTGTGTCAAACTGAGTCCATGGGCCATTTGCATGTTCTTGAATAGTGCAACAATATAAATGCATAACTAGTTTGTTTTAGGTATTGTCAGAATAAATATCCGCTAAATATTCAACATTCATTTTCAAAGTCATGTTCTGACAGAATCTTTGCACTATTCCACACAAATACTGAGACTACAAAGGTACAGTACGTGTTTTCTTTATCCATTCGTTAAGTTGGGAATTTGACCGCAGAGTCGTTGTCAGTTGGCATAGCCTAATTATTACAATGTTGCACTGCAAGGGAGAGTCTGAAGGTTTGACTCTTGGTCAAGGTTTTTTTTTGGGAAATAATCGCAGTGTCCTTCTACAAATAATGGGGGTTTTTGTTATTCTTACTTTTCTTTATCATTTTTTCACGTTGCCTGTGGATTTATTATTTTATTTATTTGTTTTGTTTTTTAATAATTCAGTCAGGACAACTCACGTTTGAATAAAATAGAAAATTTATTCATGGGTATAAGCATTACATTCTATTTTGGCGGCAGTTCTGCTCTGGAGGAATAATCTACTTAGGCACAGCAAACATACAAACATAGTCATGAACAGAAATCAAAATCCCCCCGATATGAGCAGAACCATACACGTGGAGGCTGGGGTGGAGGTGGCAAGCAAAAAACCAAACAGCATGTTGCATAGCATGAAAAGTCATTGCAATCAGTAGCGGAAGAAAGTGAGCTTGACGTCTTTCAAATAGACCGCTGTATGACCTTGTGATGTGTATCCTCCAATTGTGTGCCTGCTGATGCTGACGTGCTGGTAGCTTACCAGGCTGCTGTCAGCTGATGTAGCTCTTCTCGAGTTTCCTGCCTGAACTAGTTTCACTCATTTCAGACAGGAAAACTCACGTTTGAATAAATTAGAAAATGTATTCATGGTTATAAGCATTACATTGTATTTTGGCAGAGGTTCTGCTCTGGAGGAATGTCCTACCTAGGCACAGCAAACATACAAACATAGTCATGAACAGAAATCAAAATCCCCCAAAACAGCAACCACCGCCAAGTGAGGCTAAACTATGTGTACAGTGGCGCACCCACTGCCTCCTGAATGACCAGGAAGTCCATAGAGATATCCAGGGTCAAAACATTGACTACTAAAGGCTGGCAAGTCTTTAGCGCAGTTTTGCTATCACCAATGCAGATAACCTGGATCAAGAATGGACATACGATCATTAATGTAAATGACCTCACCATGTGTAGCCTGGTTCCACCGCGGGGACCCGTTAGACTTGTTTCCTCGAGAACACACCGCTTGGTGCCCTCACATCTGCACTGCGGGCAGGGCCTCACTGTTAGTCTGAATACTTGCCAGATCCTCTAGAGCAGAGGTCTCGAACTCAATTCCTCAAGGGCTGCAGTGTTCAAAGTTTTTGGGATTTTCATTCAATCAGCAGCAAAGTCAGGCCTCAAACAAGGTGTGCAGACTCCCTAATCCATAAATGACTGAAGCGCAGGAAAAAACCAAAAACTAGCAGAAACAACGGCCATGCAAAATTTGAGTTTGAGACCCCTGCTCTAGAGAATAGGCGCATGTCGCTCCCTCTAGTGCACGTCTGCAACCCCTACAGATGCGGGAGGCAAGATGAAGCATCATCTTGGTCCTGAGAAAACATTCTACCTAGTGAGAAAAACTATGTGTACAGCCGGAGCACCCACTGGCTCCTGGATGACCAGGAAGTCCATAGAGATATCCAGGGTCACAATATTGGCTACTAAAGGCTGCCCAGCCTTTAGCGCACATCTGCTACCACCAATGCAGATTACCTGGATCAAGTATGGACATTCTACCATTAAGTATGGCCCAGCCAACCACCTGCGCAAAGCAATTTATTTAAATTTTTCAATTCAATTTATTTGTATAGCACTTTTCACAGATAGACTGTCAACGAAGATGCTTTACGTTGAGATTAAATAAATGAAAGAGCAGTGCCCAGCCTAATCCCCACTAGAGCAAAATGAGGCAAAATACTCCCAGTAGGGAGGAAAATCCTCAAACAGTGGTGAGAAAAAACTCCTCAGTGGGAAGAAATCTCAGAAGGAACCTGGCTATAGTGGGGGAGCCCATCCTCCGCGGGCTAGCTAATTAAAGCAATAATAGAATAAAATGGCATCTAAACAGTGGTGTCTGTAGCTCCAGGAAGTGGCATGTCGAGGAAGGAGCTGAACTGGATCTGCACCAGATTAGGACAGCAGGACAGCAGCACAGCAGCAGCCAGCGCTTATGTTGAAGGACAGGGCTTGAATGGTCCAGGACTTCGTTGTGGAGGGAGAGATCCTCAGAAAGAGACACAGAGAAAAGGGGGGTGAGGCACTGGATACAACTACTGCATATAATAGAAATACTGTCCTGTCTCAAGTGCCAAGTAAGAATTTAGGAACAAATGGTCATAAACAGTCAACTTGTTGCATTATAATTCTACTAGAAAGAAACCATCAAGTACCTTTAATCCAAGGTTAAGAGCAAGTAATGATTCATCATACTTCAAAACCCCCAAAACCACGAAGTTTCATGAGGACAATTCTGGTCCTGAAAGGCCGGTGTATAATGAAGGTTGTATTTCTTCCAATTTCGATGACTAATTGAATAAAAGGGTTATGTACAAAAACAAATTTGCTCAGTAGAGAGAATGTTTCACATAGGGCGCCAAGTTTTTATTTATTTATTTATTTATTTATTTATTCATTCATTCATTCAGTCATTCATTCTACTTTTTTTTCGGGGGGGGGGGTGTCGATCTTGTGAAATTAGAGATGCCGCAGAAACTTCAAATTTTAAAGAGTGCTTTTGCCAAATTAGGCAATTAACTAATTAAAGGCCAGAAAGGGAGCAAAAACTGGGACAGATATGGCCCTCATTCCCCAAACTCTAAAATACCAGTATTCTCCCTTTAAGATAGTCAATCCGAGCGGAATGTGATGTACTATGATTATGCATGCACATTCATTTGGAGCAATTTCAAGCAGTAATCCAAACCTAGCACATTAACATCACCTTGGCTTTTTCAGGGATTTCTAGCACCCAAAGGAACCTTGATATTAGGAGGTCTGGTCTGAGGCATGATGAAAAAGTCAAAGCTACCGGCAGCATAATTTTAAAGACCCTGCATGTTCACAGCTTTAGGATGACAGTTGCATGTCTTGGTTAATGAAGAAACTAAACTGTCAAAACTACTGAACAGCATTGAGTAGTAGCTGCTACTCCTGGTATAACCAGTGAGCTGCTCTCTAGTACAGATTATTTGAAAATGCACACTATAGCAAAGCAAGTCAAGCAAAACATTAGATTTCTGACAGCAACATTTGAATGGTAGGTTATTCCATCAATTCCCCCAGACTAAGGAATAAAATCCAAAAAACAGCTACTTTACTATAAATCTTCCAAATCCTTGGAATTCTGAGTCATGAAGAGAACGAAACTGGATTGGATGCAAATTCGCAGTTCTCTTTCATAATATTTCGCTCGATGTCTCACTATGGGATGCATGCCTCGCTGCAACCTCAGAAGCATTAATCTCATTAATGCTAATCCTGATTGGCTGGTGAACGTGTCCGTCCGCCCCAGGTGGTACACCCACCTTAAATAGTTCATGAGGACGGCACCACGTCATTCAAACACTTTTTCTCACTCGGAGCATATCTGACGTCCAGGGCTGGCTAGCTTAACTGTCCACAGACAGATCTTAATTAGCTTCTGTCGCCGGGCACTACTAGCCTTGGATAATTTTTATCGCTTCGTCGGTCACACCAGACCGGACTCAGTGCTCTCCCGCCCTCCACGGCTTGGTCAGCACTGTCCTCGACGCCTCACCACGGCACGTCGAGTACCGAGCGCTAGCACACCAGCTAACGGTACCTCTCCGTTTTCTTCAAGGTTAGCACACCAGCTAACTGCCTCGACTCCCGGCCTGCACACCAGCTTGCTCGGAATGGAGGCCAAAACCCCTCATACCGGGGGGCACGGAGACTCCGGGGCCCGTCCCTGTCGCTGTGGGAACAAGATCTCGAGTCATTTAGCATTTAGCATTTAGTAAACTTTATTATCCCCACAAGGGGGCAATTTGTTTCACAGCCAGCAGAAAGAAAAAAACAGCACAGCAATACAAAAAGACAACAACATGCACATTCACCACGAGTCACAATAAATAAATAAATAAATACATAAATAAATAAATAAATACAGTGCACTAATGTTTTAGGGAACCAATCAACACAACATATTCATGAGGCCAATTGTCATTGGTACAAACGAGTTTTTGAATCTGTTTGTTCTGACCTTTGCTGCCATGTACCTGCGACCAGAAGGCAGTAGCCTGTATTGGCAGGCCAGCGGATGACTGGGGTCAGTTAGGATGCTTTCAGCTCTTCTGGTCGCCCTGGCTCTATACAGGACAGAGAGCTCCTCAAAATTTGTCCCCGCAATTTTGCCACACATCCTCACTATACCGATAAGCCTGTTCTTGTCCTTAGCAGTGAGGGACCCAAACCAGCAAATAAAAGAGAAGGTTAAAACGGACTCAATAAAACAAGAATAAAACATCCTCATAAAAGAAGTGTCTACATTAAAACCTCTCAATTTGTGATAAAAATACATGCGCTGGTGGGCCTTTGCACAAATCGCATCTATGTTGGCCTCAAATGTCAAACTGTTGTCAATGATGGTCCCCAAGTATTTGTACTGTTGTACAGTTTCAGCCGCTTGACCATGAATTAAAACAGGGGAATTTGATGGAGGCTTCTTCCTAAAATCAATAACCAGTTCTTTGGTTTTAAGAACATTAATCTTTAAAAATGAGCTCTCACACCAATCAATAAAATCATTCACCACTGGACCATGATTGCCGTCTATGTTGAGCAGTGACACAATCACGGAGTCATCAGCAAATTTAATAATATGCCGATTGGCATGCCGACTTCGACACTCATTTGTGTATAAAATAAATAAAAGTGGTGAGAGGACACAGCCGTGAGGGGAGCCGGTGGAGGATAAAAGTGCATCAGATAATAAACCCTTCACCCTCACCCTCTGAGATCTGTTTGTTAAAAAATCAACAAGCCAGCAAACTAAACCCTGGTTAAGATTATGCATGCTGGTCAAACGGTCGGCTAAAATGTGTGGTTGTATACAGTTAAAAGCAGAGGTAAAATCAATAAAAAGCAGACGTGCAAAATTTTGTGACCCCTCAAGGTGACCCAGTACCAGATTAAGAAGGGTGTTGACGGCATCATCTACACCCCTGCCTGCTCTGTAGGCGAATTGTAGATGGTCCAAGCTGCTCTGGGTTGTGCCCAAGATCTCTGCCTTTATGATGCGTTCAAACGTCTTCATGACGAGAGACGTGAGAGCAACCGGCCGAAAGTCATTTTGAGTTTTTGGTGCTCTAATCTTGGGCACCGGGACGATGATAGAGTCTTTCCAAAGACGAGGGACCCTACAGAGCAGGAGAGATTGCCTGAAAATAAAAGCAAAAATGCCAGCCAACTGCTCGGCACAGTTCTTCAAAAGTCTTCCCCCAATATTGTCTGGACCAGGGCTCTTTCTCTCTTTCACTCCTCTAAAAAGTCTGCACACGGCGCCCTCACTTATGTCAATGGATGCATCCATCTGGGCAAGGGGAGCATATCTGTAAACTGATAGCTCATTACTAAAATCACAAGTGTTAGAACGATTATAAAAATGATTCAAATTACACGCAAGCTCAGAATCTGACATGCCAGCAAGGAAAATAGGGCTCTTACTTCATTCCCTCCTCCCTTCCGACGGCCGAAGGCAAAGAGAATTTGGCGGTCGTTACGGAGGTGATTCTGGAGGCTAGCGCTAGCTGGAGCTCACAGCTTGACGTAGCCGCAGATCCCCCACATGAGGAAGACGTCCTGGAACTGGACTATGGGGACGATGAAGATGGCGTCTCTGAACCCCTCTAGTCAGAGGATGAAGAAGAGGACAACGTCTTCATCACTCCGGCTCGGGCTGCGCAGCCCGTGGCCCCCGTCACCTCTCGGGATGCCTTTGGCCAAGAGTGCGACGAAACAACTTCTCCCCGTCTTCCCGGAGCTGCTAGATGAGGTTACGCGCTCGTGGAAAGACCGCCTTTACAGCAGCAGGAGCTCGGTCCCCGGTGCCTCGTCCCTCGATTGCGAGGCGATAGAGAGCCTGGGTCTGCTCCGCATGCCTCCGATGGAGCCACTCGTGGCGGCGCACCTTCACCCCTGCCTGTCAGCGGTGTCCTCCCGGAGTCCCAGTGTGCCGTCCAAGTCGGACCGTTTTCAGTCAGCCTTGACTGAAAAGGTGTACAAGGTGGCTGCGCTTTCGGCCAGAGCGCTCAAAGTCCTCTCCCTGCTCATGGCTTATCAGGCTGAGTTGTGCGAGGATTTTGTGCTAACTCAGGACCCAGCTACATGGGAGAAAATACTGGTCATCACTGACCTATGTCTCCGTGTCCAACGCTGCGCAGTCCAGGCCACGGGAAAAGCGCTGGGGACCATGGTCCTGCAGGAACGGGCGCGGTGGCTCAACCTCGCCAACCTGTCGGACAGGGAGAAGGACGACATCCTGGACATGCCCATTGTCCCGGAGGGGATCTTCGGTTCCGCGTAGGCCTCTATGCAACGGCGGTGCGAAACCAAAAAGGAGGTAGATGAAGCTCTCCAGCTCTGCCTCCATCGAAAGACCCCTGCTCCTTTTCCGCCTGCACAGCGTAAAACCTTCGCACAGGCTGCTTCACAGGTTTCGTAGTTTAAAATGCTGAAACAGCTGAGGCCCCAGCTTGCCCCGCCTGCCCCACCAGGTCGGCCCGGCTGGTCCAAAAAGCCCTCGGCTCCGGCTGCAGCTCCGCCGGCGCGACCCGCGCAAGCCGCCGGCAGCCAGGCCAGGAAGAAGAAGAGAGCGGCCTGACCGCCCCTCTCTCCACCGGTGATGCAGCTGGAAGTTCCCCGTTCTCCGGCTCCACCTGTTTGGCTTTCGGGCGTGCGCCCAGGGGGTCCCCACGCCCCTATCTCCCAGCTGACTCGGACCGTGCCAGTGCAAGCCGGGAGGGATAGACATTTGAAGTCGGAGGGTTTAGCGGTTGCCCCTCTCTCATGTCCACAAGCATGTCATGACGCAGCCAGGCCGAGTGCCGAGGGCGCAGCTAAAAATTAAAAAAGCCAAATCTGTCAAAATAAGCACGCCGCCCGGGGGCCTTGTCATTCTGCGACAAGAGGGCGCCACCGCACTGCGGCTGGGCCCTCTTGTGGTGGGAGGGCTGCAGGGCACGTCACCCGGGGGCTTTGTCATTCCACCACAAGAGGGCGCCAACGCACCGCGGCTGGGCCCTCTTGTGGCGGAAGGGCTGTAGTGCACGTCACCTCTCTCCCTCAGATGGGGGAGATGGGCCGCACTGGCAGCCCCACCCTGGGTGTTAAGGACGATTTCGAGGGGGTACAGGCTGCAATTCTCCGCTGTCCGCCCGCGATTCGCCGGCATTATACACTCCCAGGCTCAGGGAGAGTCAGCTCGTGTTTTGCAGGAGGAAATTATCTCACGGTTCAACAAAGGAGCAATCTGTGTCGTCCCTCCCGCACAATGTCAGAGCGGTTTCTACTCCAGGTATTTTCTGGTCCCCAAACGGGGGGGGGAGCGGTATTCGCCCCATCCTGGATTTGAGGGCTCTGAACAAATATCTCAGGAAATACAAGTTCAGGATGCTTACACACACATCCCTGCTGGGTCTTGTGCATCAGAACGATTGGTTAACTTCAGTCGATATGAAAGACGCGTATTTCCACATCCCAATCTATCCTCCCCACAGAGAGTATCTGAGGTTCGCTTTCCAGGGGATCTGCTACGAGTACCGCGTGCTCCCTTTCGGGCTGTCCTTAAGCGCGAGGGTGTTCGTGCGGTGCACGGAGGCAGCGATAGCCCCGCTGAGACGGCGGGGCATCCGCCTGGCCACATATCTGTAGAATGTAATCGGCGCAGAATGTAATCTTTCTGGGGTTATCCTTGGACTCGGTGTCTTTTACAGCGAAAGCTTGGGAATGCCTCGCACTTTTTCATCTAGGCAGGTCTGTTCCATTCAGATTGTGTCTTCGGTTACTCGGACTGATGGCGTCTGCCATCCTCGTGATCCGTCTCGGTCGCCTCCACATGAGGGAATATCAGCATTGGGTGGCCTCATGCGGGCTGGATCCCGTGCGTCACGGCGCACGGAGAGTGTTGGTCACACCGGGGTGTGCCAGGGCGCTGCGTCACTGGCGGGCCCCGTCCTTTCTGACCCAGGGGGTGCCAATGGGCTCCAGGTCCAGGAAGGTGGTCACTACAGATGCCAGCCTGACGGGTTGGGGCGGAATTCACGAGGGCCGGTCTGTGAGGGGCCGCTGGAGTGTGGGCCTCCAGCAGCCTCACATAAATTTTCTGGAACTTTCAGCGGTGTCCCTCTCCCTGAAACATTTCCTTCCATCTCTCATGGGTCATCATGTCCTGGTGAGGACGGACAATACGATGACGGTGGCATACATCAACCGTCAGGGGGGGGGTTGCGCTCCTGTCAGCTGCACATGCTGGCACGCAAACTGATCCTGTGGAGCTGCGGCCGTCTCCTCTCCTTGAGGGCGACGCAAGTCCTGGGTGTCTTGAGCACAGGCGTGGACCTGTTGTCCAGGGGCGCGCCGGTGTACGGGGAGTGGACTCTGCACCCGGAGATTGTGGGACAGATATGGGCCCGATTCGGTCGGCAATCTTCCACCCGCACCCGGAACGCCTGGCGTTTTGGGCTTGGCCCCTGAGTGGCTCAGTCTCTCGGCTGTGGGATTGTCACAGCGTGTGATTTCCACTATACAAAACGCTAGGGCCACTAGGTCTTTGTATAACTGCAAGTGGAGGGTGTTTGAGGGGTGGTGTCACAGGAACGGCCACGTTTCTTTTCAGTGTCCGGTGAGTGCTATATTGTCATTCTTGCAGGACCTGATTGACAGAGGGAAGGCCTTCTCCATGATTAAGGTGTACTTAGCAGCGATTGCCGCCTGTCACGTGGGGTTTGGGAAGCGAACATCGAGTCAGCACCCACTGGTTTGCCGTTTTATGAAGGGAGCGCGCAGGCTTCTCCCCGTGTCCAGACCACTGGTGCCACCATGGGATCTGGCTGTGGTTCTGGAGGGGCTTAAGGGCCCTCCCTTTGAGCCACTGGAGGGGGCAGACTTGAAGCACGTGTCTCTCAAGGCTGTGTTGTTGCTGGCTCTGGCTTCAGCTAAGCGAGTTAGTGACATTCATGCGCTTTCGGTGCATCCGTCATGCGCTCAGCTCTTCCCGGGGGATGCAAGGTCGATTTTGAGGCCCAACCCGGCTTTTGTACCTAAGGTGTTCTCCTATTGACCTTCTGGCCTTTGCTGCCTCAACAGAGGAGCAGCAGTCGCATGCGTTATGCCCAGTCCGTGCGGTGCGCATGTACATGGACAGGACTAGGGGTTTCAGGAGGAGCGATCAGCTGTTCGTCTCCTGGGCCAATCCTCATAAAGGGAAACCTATCACTAAGCAGCGCCTATCCCATTGGGTGGTGGAGGAGATTGCTTTAGCCTGTACGTGTCGGGGTTTGCAGCCGCCTGTGGGCCGGCGGGCGCACTCGACTCGGGGCTTGGCCGCATCCTGGGCCTTACTCAGGGGAGTTTCTGTTCAGGACATCTGTGCAGCGGCGAGTTGGTCCTCACCTCTCACGTCTGTCCGCTTCTATAGGCTGGAGGTTTCCGCTCCGTGCGGGGCACGCGCGGTTCTGCTCTCCTGACTGGAACAGGTTGCTTCTCTGTGGGTTGGTGGACGCTGGATAAGCTTGTCTGGCAATAGTGAGACATCGAGCGAAATATTATGAAAGACATCTTTAGGTTATTTACATAACCCGGTTCTCTGAGTAATATGAATGAGATGTCTCACCAGACAACCCTTCTTGCTGGGGCGAGTGAGAAGAGGTGCTTATCTTGAATGATGTGGTGCCGTCCGCATGAACTATTTAAGGTGGGTGTACCACCTTGGGCGGACGGACACGTTCACCAGCCAATCAGGATTGGCGTAATGAGATTAATGCTTCTGAGGCTGCAGCGAGGCGTGCATCCCATAGTGAGACATCTCACTCATATTACTCAGAGAACCGGGGTTATGTAAATAACCTAAAGTTGTGCTACTTTGCTTCAGACAGCAGTCAAATCGCGAATTTTGGAAAAAGCTCAGTAAATCGCCTTTGGAAATGCATATAGTATTCTAATGCGCAATACCATCCATGAACTTTGGTTTTTATATTTAAAACAATACCGACAGCTAATGTAAAAGGTTGCATGTTTGTGAGTCTTAATAGAACACTGAACCACAAGAGGCCGGGGCTGCAGCAAACATGAGCAAAGAGCAAACACTTATGAACGAATACCGAGCCAGCCATGATGCCATATTTTACGCTGCAAAAAGGTTACAATGTGCAAGGATCTCAGACACTGATAATACCCACCGAGTCCTCATAAGGGAGCGATTCCGGCTCCAACGCACACGAATCGCGCAAGGAATTTCCTAAAGTTCAAAGGGGTTACCCCACTTTATTTTTTTAACAAATGACTACCTTTGAAGCAATGTGTATTTATTGCCCTGTTCAGAGCAGAACCGAAGTTTCAGCAGCAACATATACGCATTTACCGTTCTCAGTGAATCAAATGCATATTGCTGTTTTAAATTATGATCTGAGCTTTGTAATGCCACGATACCTGTGTGATTTCTGTAGAGCAGAAGTGTTCATGCGTGTCACGCGCTTAATTTTATTAGATGATAACAGAGTAAGCCTGGTGGTTTTAATGCGACATTCTAACATAATGTCATCTAATTCTTACAATTCAGAGGTTGGCTGTGTGTGAATGTTTGGTGGTGGTCGGAGGGGCCGTAGGCGCATACTGGCAGCCACGCTTCCGTCAGTCAGCCCCAGGGCAGCTGTGGCTACAAAAATGTAGTTTAGCACCATCAGAGCGTGAATGTGTGAGTGAATGAATAATGCCTCCATTCTAAAGCGTCTTTGAGTGTCCAGAAAAGCGCCATATAAAATTGATGCATTATTATTATTATTATTATTATGAAGCCGAATCTTCAGAATCAGACTATCATTCAACAGTACATAATTCCAGCCATCTTTTTCATCTTATCATCTTTAACGGTGCTTTCTTTGAGTTAGTTTCTTCTCCTGTATTAAAGTGTAGATTTTAATTATTATGATGAGCTCTTTGTCCTCCATGAGGTGCTGTTTAAGTAGTGCTGTGTCGGGCTCTGCCATGAGGACGAAAACGGAGGAATAGCGTAGCTCAGCCGTTTAGAAGGAACACTGAGGACGCACCATGGGGCGCATGCGATGTCCCGTGTCTGCCCCGAAGCCTGTTGCAGCCTTCAGCCGTATTAATGGAAACATAGCTTAAAGCTCTGGTACTGAACAAACCATAGACGGATACGACCATTCGTGCTCGCTTGGGTCTGACGCTCATTTACAATGGACAAAACCTTACTCAACTCGATAAATCATGTATGCATTTGACAGCTAAAAATAAACGCGGACTAATTTTGCATGCAATTGAAGCAATGACATGGGTTTTTTTTTTTTTTTTTTAAATAAATCAGTTGTCCAGAAGGATTGAAGCATTTTAGAAACAGGAATTATTCGCGCCGCTTAGTCGTATGAGTGAGTATTCATAAGGTTTCCACCCGTTACTTGTTAACAATAACAGCAATCCAGGCAGTATAGTCAACATTGTTGCACATATACCCTGTTAATGTTTGCTGTCAAACATCCATCTGCAACAATGAATCACCACGACGCTAACCACTTTCTAAGGTTATGTTCAGACATGGCGCTCGGCATACGCTTATCACGCACTGCGCGTAGGGCACCAACTGCCTGGGGGGGCACCAAAAAAATCAAGCCCATAAAAAAATTATAATAATAACAGTATTTAATATTTAAAATAAAAGTTTGTAAAGCATGTTAATAAATATAAGTAATACAAAAATAGCGTAGGCTTATTTACGCTAAAAAAGATTAATCTCCTGCGCGGCCCTCTCATCTGTCCACTTTTGGTGGCCCCCCCTCCCCCATTCCCAAGTAGTTTGCTCCATTATGCTTCAATCGTCAATTTGGCAGAAGTTTATTCCGGAAATCTGGACATGTCATCGAAAAGGCATCAAGAGTCGGGGGCGGAAAAGAGGAAAAGAAAAAAACTTCAAGATGATGCTCGCGCGTCACTTGCAGGTAAGACAATGTTTTAATTAACAATGATTTATTTCGTAACAGCTACGTTTACATGAACACAATAATCCGATAACTGGGAATAATCGGGTAATGGCAATAATCTGATATGACGCGTTTTCATGTACTTCAGTCATGTGATAATCGGAAAAACCTGGTTTACATGGTTCAGACAACAGTTCGATTTCTTTCCAAGTAGGCCTACATGACGTAAAACTCTTGGTCTCAGCATAGGCCTTCCTCCACTCCTACCAAAAACCCGTGCTTGCTGGATGTGAGTTAGGAGTAAGGACTGGTGGGAGAGAGTGGTGCTCAATTAATTTTTTAGATGCAAAATGGAGAGAGAATTTCAGGATGTCTCGGGGAGCATTCGTGAAACTGTGTGATGAAATGAAGGATATCATGAGTCCAGAAGAGATGACCGCTGTACCTCTAGAAATGCGAGTGGTGATTGCGTTATAAAAGCTCGCTAGCTGCGGAGAGTATAGGCTGATAGCGAATCAGTTTGGTGTCCATAAAGTGTCTCAAGTTAGTTACATCCGTTTTTCTATTTGTACACATTCGCAGATGTATCCCTGTCAGTTTCCTCTGCTGAGCGAAGCTTCTCCAAACTTAAACTCAACTTAAACTTAAAACATACCTGCGCCCATTAATGGGCCAGAAGCGTTTAAGTGGTCTGGCTGTCATCAGCATCAATGGGGAAATTGCTCAGAAACTGTCATACGATGACCTGATAGCTGATTTCGCAGCCCGAAAATGCAGACTTGTGCCTTTGTAGGGCCTCTAACAACTAGTGCTTGCATTTTAAAATATGTATTTAAAGTTCCTTACTCAGAACTGTGATAACAGTTAAAAACATGTTTATTTGTTAATAGTCGTGGCATTTTTTTTTAAATTTAGATTATTTATTTTTATTTGAGTATTTATTGGCATATTTATATGCCATTGTAAGTGTTTTATTACCACTTAATTATTGTTATTTATCTCTTAATAATAATAATAATAATAATAATTATTATTATTATTATTGTTATTTATTTTTTTAAATTATTATTATTATTATTTATCTCTATCTCAGTTTTTGAACCATTAATATTGACAACTTATTATGTAAAATAAAGAAAAACTGACAAATACTCAGATATTGTTCATTTCTGTCAGGAGTGGGGTTGGGTGGGTGGGTATGTGGGGGGGCACCACAAAGCATTTATGCTTAGGGCACCAAAATGGCTAGCGCCGGCCCTGGTTATGTTCACTGTTGATCATCCGAACATCACAATATAACCACACCATTTCAACAGGCATAAAAGCATGCAATTTTCAGTTCCCTGCCGTAGTCCGCAAACTACAGCCTGAGCGTCACTGCCAAACCCTTCAAGTTCGCAAATTAAGGATTAAATCCCAGTACAAAACGCTTTAGAAAAACTAGGGTTATGAGTAAAAGTAGCACCTCCTCTGTGAGGCAAAACAAATAGTAGGTCAGAGCACAATTCATGAATCTTGAAGGAAAAGATCGCATAAGTATCCATGCACTGCCCTCCTGCTATTAAAGTCCAGTGTTTGTATTTTATTAATTGATTTAATTTATGAGAGACAGGGATATGCTTAGCAACTAAAAGGAACAGAATTATATCCACAATGAAGCAGCCTTCAGTCTACAATGTAGCACATAAAGCAGAATTGATCGCAAAATTTAAATTACCTGCATATTTGGATTGCAGGGTTGTACAGAAGCTGCCGATGTGGTAAAGGGACTCCGTCAGTTTGGAGAAATTGGCGTTCTGCGTCAAGACAGGAACCAGATCTCCAACTGAATGAGTCCATTGACCGTCATTTTGACTTATAGGAGGAACCTCACTTGAAACAGAATTATCTTGGGTTTTCGATTTGAAAATGACGTTTGAGGGGCGTTCACGCGCACTTTACCAGTCGCAACTCTAACGGGATAAAATATGATTGCAGCAGTGATTCAATTTCATCAGGTGCCCATTAATCCTGAAACACTGAGAATACATGCCAAAAGCCAAAAAGAAGCGCAAGCAACAACATATTGTAAACTTAGAAGAAACAGAATAGCAGCATAATAACCAACAAAGACAGCAATGAGGTACAAAAGCAATCTGCGTAGCGAGGGACTGCTGCAAGCGCCAGTATTAACATCAAGCAAAAAACCAAACAGCATGTTGCATAGCATGAAAAGTCATTGCAAACAGTAGCGAAAGAAAGTGAGCTTGACGTCTTTCAAATAGACCGCTGTATGACCTCGTGATGTGTAGCCTATCCTCCAATTGCGTGCCTGCTGATGCTGACGTGCTGGTAGCTTACCAGGCTGCTGTCAGCTGATGTAGCTCTTCTCGAGTTTCCTGCCTGAACTAGTTACAGTCATATCTGCTCCAGTGGAGTCAAACTTCATTTTCATTGTATGTATTATCTTTTGAATGGGAAATTGTATAGGCAACAAAACTGGCGGAAATAATAATACATTTATTTATTTTTTATTCTAAAAAGAAAAAAATGTTATATTTGGATGGAATGCATGTCTGTAGTGATATATAAGTGAAATTAAATGAGTTTCACAGTTTGGTATCTGAAAAATCTGAAATGGAACACAAGGTACCTAAATTGCCAAGTTGGTGAAGCCACCTAGACATTCCTCTCCCATTTTGCTCTGATATACCTGATCAGAATAAACTTTGGCACAGATAATAATGAGATTCTGTGCCGTAATTTTTTAGAGGTTTCAGACTGCAACTCAACAAATTTACGAGGGATAGAAGTAAAACTTTGTTTGGTGCAAAATGAAATCTTTCATTAATACTGTGTTCCATCTCCATTTGACTCTGACTCAGTGACATATATAGTGATTTTTACCCCAGTGCAGAAATCCCAAATAGTTTTACCTTTATTATGATACCAACATTATTCAAATGGACCAAGCAGTCGCAGAGATATACTCATTTCATTTTGGGCATGCCATTTTCTAAAAAGAGGCTCAGGGTTCAAGGGGTTAAGTATCTGGATATTTATTATTGAGTATTTATCTTGAACTATTGTCGGGGCAGTTCAGTACCATGTAGGGTAACCAGATGTCCAGATAAAATTGAGACAGTATCGATTTTAACAGCCATCTCCCGCTGAGTTCAAGTATGAATTGGACAATAAATAAACCTTTTAAGTAGCCAAATGACACTGTTTTGATTCTGAATCCTGTGCTACCCTCAACATACGCTGGCCCAGTGCAAAGGTACCCCTCCAGTTCAGGTGCAGCCCATCAGGCTTGAACAAGTCACTCCTGTCCCAGAAAAAGTTCCAGTGCCCCATAAACCTATGCCCCTCTTTCCTACAACAGGTTTGTAGCCACATGTTAAACCTCCAGATAAAATTCTGCTTTCCTCTGCTTGCACGTGGTACCGGTAGAATCCTGGAGAACACTACCGTTGAGGATCTGCTCCTAAGCTTCTCAGCTAGTTCCACAAATTTGTCTTGCAGAACCTCAAACCTACCCTTACCTATGTCATTTGTCCCAACATGGACCATGACAACTGGATCCCTCCCCGCTCTGGCCAGGAGCTTGTCCGCACGCTCCAGGAGGTCTCCTACCTGGGCAGGCAACACACCGCACGAGACTCCTTGTCGCGCGAACAGACTAAGCTATCTATTCCTCTAAGTATTGAGTCCCCCACTATCACTTACTCTCTTTTCTGAGGGGTAGAGGCTAACAGGGTGCCCTGCTGCTCATCATTCATTAATTGTGTATGTAAACTCAGCCACACTGATCTGTAAAGCTAGTATCTCACTGAGCGGTAAATGTTTACGAAT
The DNA here is from genome assembly GCA_029721435.1 of Gymnothorax reevesii. NCBI lineage: Eukaryota > Metazoa > Chordata > Actinopteri > Anguilliformes > Muraenidae > Gymnothorax > Gymnothorax reevesii. The sequence goes on along the minus strand of CM056587.1, from coordinate 42,589,978 downwards.
GTAGCAAATTTTGGATTTTCCAACTTTTCTGACGAAAGTTGGCGAAAATCAGGATAGACCTAGGTGTCATTAGCGACATTTAGCAATGTTTAGTGTCAGTTAGCCGCGTTCGCGTAACTGTTTGCGAAAGAATAGGAAATGGCTTTCTAGAATATGAAAATGAACTGTTTGCGACCCTAAAAACCGTTTGCAAACTCTTTGGCGATCTTGACGAAAACTTGATAGCATCCTCACAAAACCCAATATTCGTCTACATTTGTCAGCGTCCATAGCACTGTTGTCTAGTGGTCACTATTTTGCGAAACAAAAAGAACTTTCACGACACGTGTTACAGCCATTTCCAAAGGCTTACAACAAACACTTTTACAAACGTCTGCAACTGTTTATGAGAAAATTAATTTGCAAAGAAATTTTGAACATGCTCAAAATTTCTTTGTGACAAGAAACACTGTTTGCGATCCTAAAAACTTTCAGCAAACTGATCTGCGCCGTTTTACGAACTCTGACGTAACTAAAAATTCACTACATTCGTAAGCATTCGCCGCTCAGTGAGATACTAGCTTAACAATGTCTCTTCTTTGATGTCATTGTGGCTCTAGGCCAGAGGTGGGCAGCGAGGGCCGTATCTGTCCCTGGTTTTCACGCCAACGTCTGGTCTTTAATTAGTTGATTGTCTCAATAAGCCAAATCATTTATGAAATCAGACGTTTCATGCGCATTTCTTTAAATTATCATGAAACTACAAAGACTAGTCTTGTCTCCCTTCATAAAACATTTTCCTTTGATCGAATCATTGCGAAAATCTATATTTGTGCATGCAATCAATTAACTCAATTAGTCAGGGTAATTGATAGGAATAAAAACCTGCATACACACCGGCCCTCCAGGACCGTGATTGCCCACCCCTGCTCTAGGCTCTGTTCTGTGTGAGGGTTAACTGCTGCTTTGGTTCCTTGCCAGGATAATCAGAAACCTCTCAGGACAGGGGTATGTTGCCAAACTCAATGTATGGGAATATGCCATCAAATGAACCATTTTGACAAAGTGCAAATTGGGCTTGTCAGACCTGCATTTCCACAGACACAAACTCCTCTTATGTAAGCATCAATCAAGGACTTTAAAATAGACCACAAAGGACAAACATGTTGTGTTTTGTTTATTGTCATTTGCAGTCAGTACAGGATGTTACTCTGGCCGATAAATTCAGAAACCAAAATGGGAGAGACGATGGTAATAATTTTGGAGAACATTGCTCTGTCCTTGATGAAAAAAGGAAAGTTCCATCGTCTTCACAATGAGCCTGAATCAGAGAGGCAATTACCATCGGCATGGAGAGTTTAAGTGACGGGCAGACATGCCGCAGCCAGCCGAAGGTGGTATTTACCCGCACCCTTTCATCTCTCCCAGCCAGCGCACTTCCTTACCGCTGCTCTGCACAAGCTGCAATTAGGCCAGGCCTGTTTACATCCTAGCACTCGCCCGGGCGCGGGGTAAGGCAGGGAGACCACCTGACTGCTCACCCCACAAACAAACGGATCCGTCAATGAGCCGGCAGTACGGGCCGTTATTATGCAAATGAGAGATGACTGACACTGGCTGCACGGTGACCCATCTGGCTCTGCTGCAGCAGTAATCGTCTGTCTGATTACGGTCAGCATCCGGAAAGGGGGAATTCATATTGAATGTATGAGGATGCAACTTAGGATTTCTGTTAATAATCAGCCCTTCACTCTGCAATTTTGGTTTGTTTACTAAGCATATGTGTGTGAGTTTGTGCATGCGCGCATGTATGCATATGTTTCTGTGTGTGTATGTGTTATACTTGCTACAGTGAGAACAAAGATAAGTTTTTTTTTAACCCACAGAATGGGTATATTTTTGGAAAGTGAGGACATTTTCATGTGTCATCACAACTACTAAGGCAAATTGTGACTTATTAGTTAAGGTTAAGGGTAAGGTTAAGGTTAGGGTAAGGATTTGGGTTAGGCATGCGTTGCTTTTTGTAAAGATTAGGGAAAGGCTGTAGAGACACACTAAGAATGAATGGAAGTTAATATAATGTATCCACAAGGATAGAGGTACAAGGCTGAGTGTATGTGTGTGTTTGCATATATTCCTGTGGCTGTCTGCTTGTATTTTAGAGGAAATTTAAAATGGCGCTGTAATGCCAGACACACTTCACTGACTTGAAGAGTGAACATTCACGAGGGAGTGATAGGGAATGTATTGCAAGTAACTCTTTTCTGACATGAACAAAATGGTATTGGTTGAGTACAAAAATGTATGTGAGAGGACAGGTATTTGTCTGTTTCACTTAGTAAGTGGATGTATGTGTCTGAAGTGTGAACAGAGGTATTGCAGGTGGAATATGTGACACTGGCTATGTGTCTGTGCGTGTAACACTGTGCTTTTCTGTGCTCAGTTATCCTGTTGTCCTGATGTGGGCACTGTAAATGAAGTTTACTTGCTGCAGTTATTGTTTTTGTGCATTCTCATGTACAATGGACACTGCAATGTATTTGCTGTGAACGATGATGTTGAGAGGGATTGCTAGGAACTCCTATAGGGCATTGCTGTGGTCTCAGGGTTGAGCTAGTTTTGAGTGCTGCTGAAAAATTGCTAAGTTTTAACAAGCAGGTAGTTGTCCTGTGTATGAGAAAACATAACCAGTAATGGCAAGGTCATATTGATGAAGTAGAATTTCCAGGAAAGGTTTTTAATACACTTTCTTGTATAATTCATCTTTAGTTGATATTTTCCCTTTAGAAAAAAACTCTACTGGTGCGATGATATCTGAATGAATTGAATGTGAAAACGAACTCAATATGTCATTTATGATAGCTTACTTCAGAATTAGATATGGTGAAGGAATTCATTGTTCTTGGTCTCTAATGGGTTGAAAAGTGAACAAGTGCTCAGTGCTCAAATTGCACCTGTGAATGGCTTTGTTTGGCGAGTGCAGACGGAAAGTACTGGTGTTCCTTCTTACAGTCAGGGTAGTCTGAAACTCCAACAATTGCATCTACTGTGATATAAACGCACAGTATCATGTGGTACTGGATTAGCACCTATAGGACATACTATGGCACGTGCTTCCGGATAAACACTGGTAACATGGAAAAAATGGGCAAATTCATCTGATGCAGGGTTAACACCAGTTCAGGACAAACACTGATGGCTTGGGCAGCGGCATATGGCAATGTTTAAACACTGCTAGCATGACTGGTAGCTAGGATCTGCCCGTTTATCTTTTCCAATCAGTGGTATTTGTATCTGGATAAACAGTGCTACATGGTCAGTAGCATTTGGTGGGGGATGAATGTCCCCAAAATGGACAAACATGCCATCATGTTTCTAGGGAAACATAACTGGTGACATCATTTTCACTGAGAGCGAGAGATGGTACATTCCTAGGTGTATTTGTGGGAACGATTTATCGGGTTGCTGGTTACAGCAATAAGATGCACTCTTCCACAGTGTGTGTGTTTGTTCAAGTGATTCTCAGAAATCCACCCTTGTGCTAGAAAGTCGAAAATCCTCAGTCTTGACTCCAGCATTATTGAAGCCCTTAGCATTTGGAGATTGTTCCAACTACGTTTCAGCGTCGAGAAAAAAGGCATTTGCTGACCAATATTCTCATCCCAGCTGGGTGAAACTTTCCTAAATATTCCTTCATAGTTCAGTTATCATGCTTAGAGCTAAGCATGTGGGGTCTGGGCTCAGGTCCTTGGTATATCCTTTACCAAATACACAGTGACATCACATATCAAAATACCAGAGACAGCTGATATTATTTCACTGTTTTTGATCAGCACAGGGGTTAATAATGAGCTGTGTAATGATATAATGTGATTTGTATATTTACTGGTGCATCTTCCGTATCCTTCACCCGCTTTCTTTGTATATTCACTCCTATATTAAAAGGGAACTGAGGATCACTGGCAATAATTGTTACTGTTGAAACTCTTTTGCTCAGTTGCCAACACAAACAATACAAATAATGTGGCCAGTCAAGCCAAAATTACTGGTACTATAGCTAATAACTATGCAGCCAACCCGGATGTTCTGGCCTATGTCTGTGCTGAGAAAAGACTAAAAATATCATATATCAGATATCTTTAGACTATGATAGTGCCAAAATGCGCAGAGGAGAGGAAATGCTAAAAAAGTACAATAGAGTGGGCCATAGCGTTTTCTAAGGGAGTATAGTTGAATGATCAAATTTATATTAAAGGGTGAATATCACACAGGGTACACAATTGAGTATGGAACACACATCAAATAGATCTCTATCAGAGTGTGAGGACAAACATCATGAAGCGCAAAGAATTGTGTGGTTTTAGGTGCAAAAAAAAAAAACTATCAAAATGCACCTGTTATTCCTTAATTTTGTGTCCGCAAACTTGCCTATCAGCAGACGACTTCGCACTGAATTAATGGTTGCTTTTGAATTTATGCCCATGTCAGCTGTGAGCTTTTAGTAATTGATGCCTCACAAAAGCATTCAGCTTCGACACCCTGATGCGGTTGGATGTGGATTGGAATCCTTAACAGCGCAAGGAATCTGGGTATAGACATGGTGGTGATTTGGGGGATTCGGTTTTTTTTTTTTTTTTAAGTGAATGGTCTTTTGAGAGAAAAGTTTGTATGAGGAATTCCTATAGCGTTTTATCTAGTGAGGATCTCCCCCACTTGTCCAAGAAAACAGCAGGCCTGGGGTGCGTTTCCCTAAAGTGTAGTTGCTAAGTTAGCAACTTACATAGTTCCTCCATTCACAGTCAATGTGAATGATGAAAGTTAGCATCTGTGATTTTGGGGAACGCACCCCTGGTCCTGGGCAGGCGAAAACTATTTTAAAAATTCTGCATTGAGAACTATGCCTGTCAGCCATAACTTTCTTATGCCAATATGATGCGCTGGAAATTTTATAAATGTAAATTGTACATTTCAGTTGTTCTGAATTTCGAGAGTACTGCTTTTATTAAAAAAGTTATTTCTTAATTAATGTTATTTAACCCTTTTTTAACCAGGGAAGTTGTTATGATTCTGCCTTGTGTGCTTTTTTGTGTTTGTGTTTTTCCCCGTGTCTCTCTTGATTTGTGTTTCAGCTCCATTCCCGCGGCCTGACCATTGATTCCTTCTTGCTCTGACTCCTGTTGTGTTGTATGACAGCCTTGAGCATGCCTGAGTCTCGTTGTCCTATCACGTTTCCTCTTTCGGTTTCGGCATTTTATTCATTGTTTCTACCTGTGCTTAATTCTGGGTCTCTGAAAACTCTGAGTGAATGTATTCTCTTATAGGGCCATTACTAACAGTACTAACCAGCACTTATTTAAGGGTGTGTAAATATTTCGTCACGTAGATAATAACCTCATTAACTCATTAGCGAGTGCGAGCGTTTCTAGCTTTGTAAATTCCTTTCTGACCCTTCCCTGATTAACCAAGTTAAAAGCTATGCATTCCTTTGCTGTTCTTGTGGTGCTCTTTACTTGTCACGTTTAGATTACCTCAATCTAAACTGTCTGGTTTGATTGATTGTCTCAGCGTCTTTTCTGGAGTCATTATTGTTAAGCCGGTCCTTGTGAATTTGTTTATTAATCCCATGTATTTCTGTTTCCAAGGAAGATTGCCTTCCGTTTCCCCACCTTCTCCCATGTGTACTGAAGCAGGGAAGATCGAAGAGACCTTCAGACGGGACTTTGTTTTGTTTGCTCTTGTGTTTCCTGAGATCTCCCCTAGCCTTGTATTCCTGGGTCCACGTCTTGTCTGCCACTTTTCAAAGTCTCCCATTGCTCCCGTCAGTTTTAGTTTAGGTCCAGTGCTTGTTTTTTTAGCCTAGCCACTCAAGGACTGTGTACTTCTGTTTTTCTCCTGCCTTGGGCAGCATACCTTAGTCCTCCCAGTTGTTCAGTGCATGTGCATGGTGTTTTGTTTCTGGCCTGTCTGCCATCTTTTCCCTTGTGTGGTGTTCAATAAACACTTGTGGATCCTGCTGCTGGTGTCTACCTGACCATTCCTTAACAGAAGTCCCGTTGAGATTGAAATCTCTTTTTCAAGGCAGCCCTGGTGGTTTTGGTGGGGAGGGAGAGGAGGAATTGCACAGCCAATTAGATCAGGGGATGATAAGGGGGCAGGTCGAAAGAGCCAGGTCGGAACTTTAGCCATGACACCGGGGAACCCCCATGTTTCCATGGAGAATGCTTTGGAAAATGTATGATTTTTTTTTTTTCAATATTCCAAAATAGTTGTTTTTTTGTTTGATTGTATGTTTTGGTAAACACCGTATTTGTGATGCATTCCGTGGAATCTGCATGTTTTTTACCCCGTTTTGAATTTCGTATTTGCTGGCTGTGCTCATCACTGGATCGCCGCTGTTAACTCTGGAGAGGGCAGACGGTCCTGAGTTCTCTTGGCAAATGCCTGCTGTCGAGCCTTCACTTCTGTTCCGTCTGCAGTACAGCTGAGGCTTGAGCCAGGGTCAATGCAGGTCGATGGGTCATTAACCCCTCCCTCTCCATGAGGTTCTATGGCCAACCTGTTACGGGAGCACGGTTTGAGCTGGATACTGAACATGAGGCCCAAAACTGTTTACCAGAACAATGCGTTCAGAGAACAATCCCCCAGGGACTCCAGCCAATATTTTTGTGAGATAATTACATCATCATAGTGTCACCGATGATTGTATGTAATGACTCAATCACCTGGAAATGTGGAGAAGCATTGCCGAACATCAGAATGGGGGGCAGCATATGCTTTGATGGGAGGGATATTGGCATTAAACTGCCACCCCCCCCCCACTTGTTCTCATGTGTCCCTCCCCCACCCAGTCTGAGTGATCAGCTGCCTAAATTAATGGGGTGTCAGACATCCAGGAAGGAGCGCACACAGATCCCCAGACCTTAGCCTTCTGTGTTACAGAACAGCGCCGTGTACGGAGCGGGTTACATTCGGTACTCTCTCCTGTCCTTCAGGAGCCGTCCTGTCTGCTGGACTTCATGCTTTCCTGTATGTCAGAGGCCAATTTAAGCTCGAGAAAAAAGCGTGGAGACTGTTTGGTTGGCTATGGTAAGTTTTGTTTCAACACAGCGTGAAGTAGCATTCAGGTCTGGAACTGAAGAGCCCAGCCAGTGAAGTGATTTTGTCTCATATTCATTTAAGTTAATGGAAAGAGCAGTTTTGCTTTTTTTGTTCATTTCCATCAATGTGGGAGAGCGAGGTGAGGATGTCTTGTCATCTGGGTGGGGAAGGACCAAACGCCGGACGCGACAGTGTCAGTCACTGCTTGGGCAAAGTTGTCTTTCCTAAGGACATCAGGCACCCTGAGGAGTGGCTTTGACGCTGAAATCAGCCCTGGTGTTGCAGACTGACCGCCATACTCTTGTGTTCTCTGGACTTGCTTTTTGTCCAGGCAGTGAAATCAAAATTAAGGAACAATCTTTGCTTGTCAAGGAGTCATGTCCCTAGTGATGTAAACTCTGGTCTCAATGCTGTAAAAATGACACAAAAGCGCTCTTGCATTGATCACTGTCGTTATTGGCTGGGTTACAGGCAAGTGTTGCATCGTGGGATTTCAAAATATTTGAAATTGGCTACTTACTCCTCTGAGTGACAGCGGATAGACAGTTCTGCCCTTTCTGTCTGGATTATTTATGTCTGTCCAGCTGATTAACCTTTGACCGACAGTGGTCTGGTTGTACTGTATTTCAGCCTGGGCTGTTCAGAGATGCCGGTGGGTGGTTCCTCACCCCTGACCACCTAATAGCTCATTCCCTATGATGTCTTCGCCATTATGTCATCAACCATGGTGACGCTGCTGCATGGTCTCATTACATCATGTTACAGCCCCTCATCAGTTTCCTATTCCCAGTTGCCATTGATAAAAACAGGGAGGGAATGCTGCTGCTGCCCTCACAAAAATGAAAAGCTAATGGAAGAGAAGAAGAAAGGATTGAGAGAGAGCAGGAGTGGGGTGAGTTAAGACACACAGCCAGGTGCACGCACATACACGCACTCACTTTTGCGTGCTCTCTGCTACATCATCAGTGTAAGTGCTCAACAGCTGTTGGAAGACTGAAAGGTCAGGGATAGTCTTTCTGTTACTCGCTAGCTCCCCATCTATCCCAAAAGGTCAGTCTGTCTGACATGCAGGAGATGTGCCTCGTGGGAAGAGTGTTACAGGTCAGCGTCTGGGAGAGGGACGGAATGATCCTGTGCTTTTATAGAACGGGACTCAGTGAAGCAAGTGCGTAGAGGCGTGAAGTTATTGTCCGGGGTTGTGCTCTGTCAGAGGGTGGCACTCTTTTGCAACATTATTTGAAAAAGAGTCTAAAGTTACTGATAGGGGCAGCTTTATGAAGATGATAAAGGCTCAGAAATTGCAGTCAGGATTAATTCAGGATGTGGGCTTAATTATTCATGAGAATTACATGAGTCTCATTCTGCTTTTCCCCGCACTCTTTCTCAATACCTCTTTCTTTTTCTCTATCTCTCTCTCGCTCTCATTTTCTGTCATTATTTCTCTCCTGCTCATGCTCTCACACACACACACACACACACACATATGCAGTCCCACATATCCTGCACACATAGGCACTCTCTTTTATACATACAGATATGGAGGCACACGCAATTCTCTCTTTTTCCACGCACCCAGATTCTTTCATGAAAACCAGCGGCTGTGTGGTGGTACAGTAGTGTTGTCTCCCCTCCGACGGGATCCAAGGCAAAAAGCGGCAGCACAGTGTGTGGGGGTCATCGTTATTGCGGGCCCCCCCAGGAGACCCCTGTAGGGGACTTTAATGAATGTCATTTTCCTGCATAGGCGGATAATGGCCCCTGCACAATAACGTTTAACCAGCTCCCCTGTCTCTCCAGCTCTGCTCATTTGGGCCCCAGCAGGGGGTAGTAATTGATTGTCTAATTCCAATCAGGGTCGTAAACAGTCTGGGGTCCCGCGCTGCTCCCAGATTAGATTGCATCAAAGGAACAGCCCTTTAATAGACTCTCTCCTCCGCCACAGCCCCTTCGCTCCCAAACTTTTAAAAATAGGCCTCGAGACATGAAAAGAAAGTTCTGCCTCTGTGCTAAAATGCCAGCGCTTTTTTCCCCCCCAAATTTGACCTCCTGACCACGTCGATGTCAGAAGCGGCGGGCTATTTTTGCCGCCCCCGAAGTTTCCAATTTCCCTCCTACCTTGCGGAGGGGAGATAAACAGGCTGATGTAGGTTCGGGGTTAATGGCTTCGACAGATCAGAATTTACAGAGAGGCCGTGAGGCAATGGAGAGTTTGTGTTTAGATGAATCAATTGATACATATTAAACACCCACAGCAAAGCCATTTGGCAACAAACGTTGATGAGTAAATAAATGCAATAAATTATAGTAAAACTACATGCCAATGCCAATATCCCTCCCATCAAAGCATATGCTGCCCCCCATTCTGATGTTTGGCAATGCTTTTCCACATTTCCAGGTGATTGAGTCATTACATACAATCATCGGTGACACCATGATGATGTAAGATTTTTGGTTTCCCATGTTGGAATTTGCTTTTAACATCCTTATAACAACATTCTCGTGAATTCTCAAAGTAAAGTTTATCAGATGAGTCAATTTCATTCCCAACTGGGGTTAAATTTGCAGATGATACTAAATTGGGGGGTTTGGCAAATAGTCTAGGGTCCACTAAAGTGATTCAGGACGATTTGGATAGAATCCAGAATTGGGAAGAAATGTGGCAAATGAAATTTAATCTAGCAAAATGTAAAGTTGTACATGTAGGTAATAAAAACATTAGGCGGGATTACTTCATGGGAGGTTTAAAACTGGAATGTGCTGCACAAGAGAAAGATCTGGGAGTGATTGTTAACCAAACCCTCACAGGTTCTAGCCATTGTGCTGTAGCAGTTAAAAAAGCTAATCGGATGCTAGGATACATTGCCAAAAGTATTGAGTACAAATCTAAGGAGGTGATGCTTCTTTTGTCCAACACGTTCGTTAGACCACTCGTGGAGTGTTGTGTACATTCTGGGGACCATACAGAAAGATATAGAGGCTCTAGAGAAAGTTCAGAGAAGAGCCACCAAGCTTATTCCAGGTATAAAAGATGAAAGCTACGAGAAGAGGCTGAAGATCCTTAATCTCTTTAGTCTTAGGAAAAGGAGACTCAGGGGTGATTTGATTGAGGTCTATGATATATGTTTTAAATATGTTAAAGGGATTAACAAAGTGAATCATGTAGGTTTCCTTCGACCAAGTGTTGTGAGTAGAACTCAGGGTCACAAATGGAAGTTGACCAAAGGTAAATTTAGCACTGATATTCGGAAATATTTCTTCACCCAAAGAGTAATTTCAATGTGTAATAGCTTACCTGACCATATTGTTGAGGCAGAGACCTTGGGGGTTTTCAAGAGGAGGCTTGACCTAAAGCTAGATACCATTGAGACATTTAGTATCTGAAGGGATATGCTCACAATAGTATAAAGAAACTTGCGAGCTTAGTTGGGCTGAAAGGCCTGTTCTTGCCATTCATGTTATGTTATGTTATGTTATGTTATGTTATGTTATGTTATGTTAAAAGGGTTCTGAGCTGTTGATTGGTGCTGTCAGGCATGGTGTGTAATACTGGTCTGCGCAGCCCCAGTGCAGAATGTCAGAGTGAACACTGATGCTTCACTGAAGTGTGCCACAGATCTCACTCAGTCTGTCACTTCCTCTGTGATGACGGCCACTGTGACTGTAATTCTCACTGTAGCTTCCACTGTGACTCACTGCCACTCTGACTGTAATTGCCACTTCCACTGTAACTGCCACTCTAACTGCCTCTCAGTAATTTCTGCTGTGACTCACTGCCAGTCTGACTGTAACTTCCAGTCACTGCCACACTGACTGTAACTTCCACAGTCACGGCCGCTTTGACTTAACAGGATGTTTAAGGCCTGGCTGCCGGGCTACAGCTCGAGGTGTAACCTTCTTCAGCCCCAGATTTTTTTTAACTGCCAGAATATTTATATGAGTATTAACTTTGAACTCATACAACCACTGAGTCTATATCCAATATTGAAATTTATTCCCATACATGCAACTGCTGCACTTCACTTTTATATCTTTATAAAAATATTAGCATCACTGCGCGTATGATGATGACACACAAACAGCGATTACTGCTGGCCTGTCTGTCACCTGCGTCCAGTCTGACAGCAGGGCCGACCGGTAAACATCACTGTGACTTCATCTTGTAATATTGCTCATTTTAGCTCACTTACTCAATAAAAATACAATATATTTGATGGCAAATGAAAGATTATTCATCTTAAATAGTGAACATAGGACTGTAAGAGACATCTGTGTTTTTTCATTTCCGCACCCCAGTCACTGTTTAAGTTGACAGTGAACGTGCCCAGCTGACTGACTCCGATGGCAGGGGGGAAGAGAGGGGGAAAACAGTGATTTCACAGATATAACTTTTATTTGCAGCTTGCGGGGATTTATTCACAGATTAGAGCCTGAACTGATGAAACGTTTTGTCGGGGCTAGTTGCCAGGTGTAACTTGGATTGCATTTATCTAACATTTTGCCTGGTGCACACTAGAGGATTTTCAAACATTTACCACCGATTTTAAAAACATGATCACCAACTTCATGATACAATTGGCTAATGAATGAATGAATTAATTGATTCAATAAAGAACTAAATTGTGGGCAAGATTCACAGATCAATTCCTCTCTTTGGGGCTCAGTCCCAGGCTTTTCAAACATCTGTACACTCGCTTGCTTTGACTGCACTTCCACAGTGACCGTGACTGCAACCATAACTGTGACTTCCATTTTCACAGTAACTGTGACTGCAACTGTGACTATGACTGCAGCTGTGACTGTGACTTCTACAGTGACTGTTACTCCAACTGTGACTGCCACATCCACACCAACTGTGATTGCAACAGTGACTGTGACTGCAACTGAGTGACTTCCACTTCTACACTGACTGACAGCAACAGTGACTATGACTGCACCTGTGAGTACGACTGCCAATTCCACACTGACTGTGGCTGCAACAGTGACTATGACTGCAGCTGTGACTGTGACTTCTACAGTGACTGTAACTCCAACTGTGACTGCCACATCCACATCAACTGTGATTGCAACAGTGACTGCAACTGCAACTGAGTGACTTCCACTTCTACACTGACTGACAGCAACAGTGACTATGACTGCACCTGTGAGTACGACCGCAAATTCCACACTGACTGTGACTTCTACAGTGACTGTAACTCCAACTGTGACTGCCACATCCACATCAACAGTGACTGTAACTGCAACTGAGTGACTTCCACTTCTACACTGACTGACAGCAACAGTGACTATGACTGCACCTGTGAGTACGACTGCCAATTCCACACTGACTGTGGCTGCAACTGTGACTGTTACTTCCACTGCACACTGATTGTGACTGTAACATTGACTGCAGCTGTGAGTGTGACTGCGGCTGCCACTTCCACGCTGTCTGTGACTACAACAGTGACTGGCACTCAGGCAGTGGAGACTGAGACACTCTGAAGGGCAGTGTGACAGGTAGCACATAGTCTCCCGTCATTATACAGGCTGTGCACTGGAATTTATCTACCGGCTTTGCAAGCTTTTGGAATCTGACAGACTTTTAAAGATTGATGAACCGTCCCCCCCGCCGTATTCTAATCTGCTCATTTCCCCCCCTTTCTGCTGCCCTGCTTCCCAGCTCATTTGAAGCCTTCCGTGCTCCTGTTTTTGCTGACCAGGCAGTATGCAGCTGGAGCGAGTGAATCTAATATAAAGCGCTTATCGATTAAGCCCCCTAACTCTGCGTTCACCCGATTTTTCAGGACCCCCCCCACATATAGAAATGGAGGGGGGGTTGAGCACAGGGTTACATATTAAGAGGAAATTTCACTGAAGTTAATTGCACTGAGTCAGTTTGATTGAAAACCACACTCTGTGTCATTAGTATCTATACAGCAGATTATTTTTAAGCAAAGGCTGGCTGTTTGTGCGTGCGCCTACTGATTTAATCTTTATGGTGCTGGGCTAATCATGGTAAATCAAGTGAGCGGTGTGCAATGTTCTGGCCTGAGCTCTATACTCGTGTGTATGCACACCGATTTTGTTTGTTCGTTCTAATTTGATTTAGCCAAAGTGTCCTGTTGTCTTCTGATTGACATGAAGCCTTGATTTCATTCTCAATAAGAAGGCAGGATGTGGTGAGGAACCCTGGGAGACCTGGAACGGCAGAATTTAAGAGGGGAGGGATGGTGGGAGGTCCCATTGATGAATCAGTCTGCAGGCATCATATCATAACTGCACTCCCCTGTGCCGGCTCTACTCCACAATGCGGCCTGCCATTATGCTGCCTGGGCATGAATGATGTCATAATCCCAGCAGGCGTTCCCCTTCGGAAATGCAGCCAAACTCCCCTCCCCAACCTCTGGCGGGGGACACATGTTAACTAATGACTAATTAAAACCCGCTATTAATGAATAGCAATTATGACAAGATAAGAGAAGTTCCTGGGAATTAAAATGTATCCTGCTACTGTCATTCTCAGCTCAAACTGCGGAATCCAGAGGCAGGAGAGGGACTGTGTGTAGCCCAGCGTAGCGAATAAACGCTAATGTTTTGTCAATGAAACCATCTGGAGCCTCTTTAGTGGCTTTTATGTTTTGATAGAAATGTATTTGCGTTTTCATTTTACATGGTTGTGTCACTTAATTTTCAAAAGCAAAAGGTGGAGGATGGAGCATGTGATAGATTAAAGAGTCTTGAATTAAACCAGGAGGAAAATGAAAACAGACCATCACTCAAAAGTGTCACTTCAGTCAGCATTTTCCCTCTGCTGATTTCTTCTTTATTCATCATGAAACCAGATTATTTTCCTACAGAAAGCAGGAAACTAACATTTGCTTATTTTGAGGTCAAATACAAATATAAATGTTGAGGCAATTCCAGTTGACATATCCTGGCACAGGAACAAAGAGTGTCGGAAGTATTCATTTAGTTAGGTTGCCAGGAGAATTAATAGATAGTCATTCAGTTGTTAATGGAATAGTCTCACAAATGAAATAGGCAGGTGTGTAATGGATTGTCAGCGTGGGAAAATTGGCAGATATATAACTGAAGTGTTCATAATATAGCCAGCAGTTGTATAATGTAAAGTTGGGTGCATAAAATAGCTAGCTGCTAGTTGGACTGCGTGATTACTGTTAAATTGAAAGTAAGGCTTGTGAAGTAGTCAGCAGGGTAATGGATATTTGGGTCAGTAAATTACTGTAGTTTGCTCTATAATGGACAGTTGGGTTAGTAAATACGTCAGCTCTATAAAAGATTTTTCAGCTTGTAAAACAGTAAGCTCTATAATTGACAGTTGGGTTTGAAAAATAGTTAGCAGTATAATGGACAGTTGGATTTGTGAAATAGCTCTGTGATTGACAGATGGGTGAGTAAAATAGCTTATTTTGTAGATGGTTGGGTTAATTAATTCTGCTGCAAATAGTCAGGTAAGTAAAATAATCAGATGTATAAATGTTCTATTAGTGTTAACAAAAGGAGAAATGGGACCTCAGTCTCTTTTGATGTAAGAAGAAAAGTTGTTGATGTAGTGCAGGGGTGGGCAATCATGGTCCTGGAGGGCCGGTGTGTATGCAGGTTTTTATTCCTATCAATTACCCTGACTAATTGAGTTAATTGATTGCATGCACAAATATAGATTTTCGCAATGATACGAATAAAGGAAAATGTTTTATGAAGGGAGACAAGACTAGTCTTTGTAGTTTCATGATAATTTAAAGAAATGCACATGAAACATCAGATTTCAGAAATGGTTCGGCTAATTGAGACAATCAACTAATTAAAGGCCAGACGTTGGTGTGAAAACCAGGGACAGATACGGCCCTCGCTGCCCACCTCTGATGTAGTGTCTTTAATCTTTCCCTTGGTCCCATATTGTACCACATTCGGTGGACTATACTTTTCAAGAGATGTCAGCAAATTAGGCTCATATTAATTAAGAACAGATATGTGAAATACGTGTCATAAATATTTAAAAACAGGTCATTTGACATTCAAACCAATTATAGCACTTTTCAGAATATTTTAAGACCTTTATGCAGATGTAGATGCCTGCGGACATCGGGCAGCTCTTTTTACGGAAGCAGTTGCACTACTGTATCATGAGATGGCACCGCCGGATCATTTATCGAATATTCACAAGCAAGCAGAGCTGAAACACAGTCTAGAATATTGACGAGTGCACTCCTACCTCTGTTTTTCAGGAGTTGCATGAATCAAATTCCTCAGCTAAACCTGATGTGCAAACTGCTCAATACCCTTGCCCATAGTATCTATCCAGCAGTTAAAAAAAAAAAAAGACCTCTTGCGACAGAAAAATTTGTTGCCCTCTGTTGCAACCACTTCAGTTACAGTGACCCCAGAGCTGGCCCAAGGCATAAGCCAACTAAGCGACTGCGTAGGGCCCCGCAACCACTAGGGGGCCCCCAAGAGCAATAAACAAAAATATTAATTTATTATTATTTATTTATTTTTTTTTTTGCATGTGTGAGTGATGATATCTTTGTGATCATAGGTTTTTTATTGTACAAACACAAAATTTTATGTTAACGGAGTACTACTGATGTAGGCCCTGTGATTCCTACTGCCTCTCGCTTTAAATGTCAAAGTTCCGGTGCACCTGTAATTTGTGCATCCTACCGTGCAGTGCGCAGTGCGCATGCAAGGAGCAGCTGGGTGAAAGCTAAACAATGTCAGTAAAAATACATATCCTTCAGGAGCAGAGAACAGAAAGAGGAAGAGGAGAAAAAAAACGCTATGATAAACATGTTTGCATGTCTTGGTAATGTAAGTTTCCTCAAGTTAGGAAAGTACTTAAATATCCTTAATATTTTGATGCAACTGGTTGCGTGTAGCCGTTAATAGCAAATTAGCTAGCTAGTTAAAAACTAGAGACAAAATTTGTCTTTTAACTGGCAGGCAGAGGTTTATAGTAGCGAGGTACCTGTACTTCGTTACAGTACTTAAGTCGTATTTTATTTTGAGGACTTGTACTTTACTTGAGTTTTTTTTTTAACTGGGACCTCTACTTTTACTCTACTGCATTTAAAAGATAAAAAGTATACTTTTACTTCGTTACTTTGACACTGGCCACTTTGATACTTGTTACAATTCAAAATATGAATGTAATTCATCATTTAAGGATTATGTGGATTTGGCGTGTGCGAGAAGAACAACAGTGCTCGGCAGGGTATCTTTGTGCAGATGTGTCCGCCAGCGGAGCTGCATGGAGCTCCAAATGTATGCGCGCAGTTACGATATTCTACCACTGGAAACCTGGATCAGTTAGGGGTCTATTCTCCCATGCGCTTAAGTCGAAAAAAGCGCGTAGCTACGCGCTTTTCAGCCTACGCGAATTCTCCCCTCGACTTAAGTCTGTGCATTACGCGCCTTGAAGGCACTTACGCGCTTGGGGCGGAGCAAGGCCAAAATCGGGGCGTTTCCGGGCGTTTCTCATGCAAATACCACTTACGCGTATTCTCCCCCTGGCTTACGCGCTTTTTCTGTTAAGCGCTTTTGAGGGCTGTATTAAGGTCAAGCGCCAACATTAGGCGAAATTGAATATTGCGTTTGATGTCGGTTATAGGCCGAATTTTAACATTACTTTTATTTTATTTAACATGGTGAAGGTTGAGACATTTAATATTCCATTCTTCTTCCTTATTTCTAAACTACATTTCTCAAAGCCATGATAATTTATCAAACGAAATCATCACATGATATTACGCATCAGCCTCTTCTCCAATCAGTTAAATTACAAACGCAAAACAATTAATTAATACGAGTATACATAAGACCATCATTCCATGCCCTCAAAATCTACAGCCAAAATGCCAGTCCTGCATTTGCTTGCGTGATTGGGAAAGAGTAGAGGTGCGCGCCGAGCTCTAAGACGAACGCGCATATATCGGCTTCGTTTGGACATCCTGGGACAAGCAAACATCGAGTGCATCCAGCGCTTTCGCCTGGACCGTGCATGAGGCAATCATCTATCTTTGCCGACTTCTCGATGAACAGCTATCCAGCCGCAGCAATTATCCACAAAACATACCCGTGGTCATTAACGTCAGAACTGCGCTGTCGCTCCTAGCATCTGGGTCGTTTCAGAGAGTGGCTGGTGATGTCATACACATCACAGGCGTCTGTGTCAAGGTGTCTGACGCAGTTCGTTGGCGCTTCAAGTTCTTCTCCATGCACTTCCACTGCAGAAAGAGTGGATGCCATCTCTTCCTCCAGTGCAGTGAAATGCACAGGGGATGATGGTTGCCCACCACCTGTTGCATGTACACTTCTCCGGTGTGCAGAGAACCTGGCTTTTACAGCGCCCCGCAGATCTCTCCATTTATGCTTTAAATCGGGGATACTGCGCTTACATCTCCCCACCCACGCCACATCCAGAACGATTCGCAGCTTAATTCCTCGGATCAGCCTTCATTGCTTGCTTGCCATACAACACCAACATCTGTGAAATTAGGTTTTCGGCTTTGGCTCGACGTCGCCATCATTGTCTTCCATGTTCTATTAACAAATGCGACTGCCCTGTATGTTCGTGATGATCTAAAAAGTTGTGATATTCTCACGAGTGAGGGGATTGATTTTCTAATTGAGGATATCTGTATAAACTAACTCGAGTCCTAGTAATTTTTTACCATTGGTAATAGCCTACTGTGTAATTTAATGTGTGAATAAATATATTATTAAATAGGCCACTCTAGATTGAGCCCTACCCTGGCAAATACCAAAGCACTATCCATTTTTTAATCAATTTTAGCCTTTAAAGAATAGCCGACATGGGAAGAATCATTATCAGTAAATGGGATAATTGATTAGGCCTAAAATAAAGTATTAGGCACAAGTTCAAGTGAATGTGTCGCTCAAATCAAATAGGATGATAGGCTATGGATATGGAATTCCGTCATTACTGAGGCGGTTTCGGGGCGGGGAGATGACCGTGTGCGTCCTTGTTAAAGCGTTTCCATGTCTTTTAGTTGCAAACATGTCATCGGAGTAGTTTTCAAGTACGCAATTTCAAAATGAGATCATATAAACTGTCTTTGATTGTCTTTGTGTGACTAGAATGTTCCCTTTATCTTCTTCCCTGTCTTCCACGGAACAAACAGGCTGGTGTAGGAGGGGCACATTTTCAATGATCTGATTGCGCTGATTGAGAAGCGCTAAATTATTTATTTATTATTTCATTATCGCGGCAATTTGTTTGTATGCATAGCTTTAATGCCATGGTGGCTAGAGTAAGAAATAACAAGTGTTTCTCACTAACATATCCCCCGCCGCCGCAATTTTATGTGTCCGCGCACAGACGGAGCCCAATGCTATATCCCCCCGCTTCGCGCTAATCGCGCGGCGGGGGATAAATAAAGAGATGTCTGAATTACGTCTTGTAATTGGTACGGCCTACTATTACAGCGGCATATAAAGCCCCGTATCTTCACAATGACAAACTTAACAGGAAAATAAAAAATAAATGTAAAATAAAATGATAATAATAATAATAATAATTATTATTATTATTATTATTTTTATTATAATATAAATGGATAAATATAGTTTAAAATAAAAATGTTTAATTTTGCATGTAAGAATAGTGGACATACGAGTTTTCGTTTCTTATCAGTTTGGGGATACGAGGTTTTATCGGCAGGTCCACAATATTCAAATTTAAAGTCTGGATTGCGTTTTCCATGTACCACAAATGCGTTTTCATGGTTAATCAGAAAATCCTTTTTCCATGTTTTCCTGATAGCCATAATCAATGAGCTTTGTACAGAGTCTGCCTCTCTTTTGGATCAGTCACACCTCTTTCATAAGGCCGCCTACATTCTGAAGTTAAGCGCTGTGGGCGTGATCGAAGCGAGTAGGGGAGAATACGCGTAACTCAAAAGCGCTTAACTCGAAGCGCGTAAAAAAAGACTTACGCGCTAATGGGAGAATAGACCCCTTAGTGAATATTCACAAGCATGCCGAGCTTATTATATCCCTGAACGCCGAATGGCGTTCTGAGGGATATTATGTTTTTGGTCCGACCGCCGCCGCCGCACTACATGTTAACGCGATAACTTCAGTAATACTTCACTTACAAATTTCAAGTTTTGCATATAAGTAAGTATCATAAAGAGGAAGAAGTGGTTTGAATTTGGACAATTTCAGATTTCTAGATTGGCCACCAGGGGCCAAAAACTGATTTACGTGTTAACGCGATAACTTCAGTAATATTTCAATTAGAAATTCCAAGTTTTGCTTATAAGCAAGTATCATAAAGAGGAAGAACTGGTTCGATTTTGGACAATTTCCGATTTCTAGATTGGCCACCAGGGTCCAAAAACAAAAAAAATCACTGTTTTTATCATATCTCTGAAAATATTTGTCCGATTGACCTCAAACCAAGTGCAAATGAAAGGTCATCGATGAATAACCATATTAATGGAGTCAGAGGATTCTTGCTCGTCTGCGTGCAAATTCCGTTATCTTTACCGGATTCAACTGCTCAACTGTTGCATTTTTCGTAGCTATTATCTTCGTTCAGATGAAAATCAGCCAGACCATTGAATCTACCTGCATCACTCCCGTTGATCTCAGATGCTGCTCACGAAAATTAGATGTTCGGATTTCATATACTCACTTTTCCACCTTCCAAAAACTTTGATCTAATAAAGGCTGTACGACAAATAATGAGTATGTAGTATGTTCAGTGCTTGTTCGGATCATGCACAAAAAGTTATAATTTTGGATCTCATCTGTCAAATTGCTGAAAAGTTTTGTCATCAAGTATGAAGGTCTGTAACTAATGTAAGAATAAAGAATGGTTTATTAATGGTTTGCTTAGCAGTGTTCTGAATTTATGTAGTGCGGTAAGTGCACTGATATGGACATTACATTAGATGCTACTCAGCTGACACATGCATAACGCATCAAAATAGAGTAATGTGAATTGGTGCTATTCAAAGTAATGAAAATATACAACTCAGTTCATGGATATATCCATATCATTTTAATCCGAAAAACAAAGGTGAGTGTTGGCTGCATACATGGTTCTAGGATATCACAACAGCAGCCTTAGCTTACTATTTTGCCACGCTACATAATGAAGTGTGGCAATCGAGTATATTACGGCCATTCATCAATTAAAATAGAATGGCCAAAATATTTGCACCGTAATGCCAGTTCGCTTTGCCGACTTGGCCATGTCTATAATGTTGATTACAGATGGACGGCAAGGGATGCCCATTGTTCCATCCACTTGGTTCGGATCATGCACAAAAAATAGTTATTTTGGATCTCATCTGTCAAGTTGCTGAAAAGTTTTGTCATCATGTATGAAGGTCTGCAAGTAATTTAACAATGAGGAATGGTTCGCTAAGCGGTGTTCGAACTGAATTTACATAGTGCTATAAATGCACTCATGTGGATACTACGTTAGATGCTACTCAGCTGACACATTATGCATAACGCATCAAAATAGAGTAATGTCAATTGGTGCTATTCAAAGTAATGGAAATATACAACTCAGTACATGGATATATCCATATCGTTTTAATATGAAAAAGTAAGGTGAGTGTTGGCTGCGTACACGGTTCTAGGATGTCACAACAGCGGCCTTAGCTTACAGTACATTTTGCCTCGCTACATGAAGTGTGGCAATCGAGTTGCTACATATTACGGCCATTCATCAATTAAAATAAAATGGCAAAAATATATGAAGCAACAAAAGAAACGCAAGTTAGCTCGTAAGTTAATGCGCTCTTATGGTTACTCAAAGTGACCACAAAACAGAAAAGTTTGATGAAACAAGTATAAATGTGCACACGCTAGTAATAAATTTGATTTGTAATAATTACATGCAAACCTGTTCTCCAGTCTGCCTTTAATTTGCGTTAATTAAAGTTGCATTTCTTTTGTTGCTCAGTAGATTTGCACCGTGCACGCAAGTACAGAAGTGGGCAGCCTGCTAGCCCAGTGCACAGAGCCAACAACCCTTATTCGTGAAATACCACTACGGACCCAGAAACATTGCAATTAGTAAATTTGATTTTCTATGATAATTATGTGCAAACTTATTTTCCGGTCTGTCTTTAATTTACTTGCGTTTTTTTGCAGCTCAATATAATCGCACCGTCACGTCGCCAGCTCACTTGGCTACGTCTTTATTGTTGAACACAGACGGACGGCAAGGAATGCCCATTGCTCCACCCACTCACATATGCTGCAGTGCGAAATTCGGAGGAGACGAGAACGTGCTTACATATGAGGACGCCTTAGTGTTTGCATAGCCTGAATAGAAATTTTGTCTTTGCCGAGAAACGAGGCATCAATGATTTAAAAGAGAAAAATAAACTGTTTCGGTATAATTTGTGGCTGTCAAAAAAATGTATTCACGGATTTATCAGATTTACCTTTTTTTATCGGATTTATTATTATTTATCTTTTTCAATTCAATATTCCCTACGGAGAAATTTCTTTTTGGCTCCCATGGCATCACGTGATCTGCAATATCAAGTTCACCACTACGCCCATGTCGGCGTGTGTTGTCAGCCTTCGTTGTCTGTCCACTTTTCCTTATAGGTCCATGTCTGCTATCTACTTAGAGCGTTCAATTGACCTTCAACTTCCGGGTGTATTCCTACCCCCTTGCCCATGACATGCATTACTTCGCATTCCTCATGTTCTTATTTTTGGTTTACCACCGAGATCACAGCGCTAGTTTGTCACACTGGGTAACAAAAGAGTAGTCGATACTAAAGTGTGCTGACATTTTTCTTAACTAGGCGATCGGTTTTATAAGTTATACCACATTCAATGAAACAGAATGCCTCGCATTTTTGCTCTTTTAAAGTGCGAGCACCTATTACTGTGACCTGACTTATACCTGACTTCATTTAATGCTAAATGCTTTAAGTGTCTTTTCTGAGTTGAACCACATTCATCCTCTTTATGAAGCTTAAATCTTGAATTATAAAGCATCAAATTGGGTAACCCATAAATAGCCAAACTGGCTTCTGCACAAAGGGGTTAACACTGCTTCCTCAAAATCAGTAGACATACTGCATTATCAGTATAAATGAACGCACTCACGTACGCATGCAGTTTTGGGTTTAGTGATCCCATGAAATGAATTTGAGTCGGGTACAGGACAGGTGGGAAAGGACGCAGATGAATTGACAAGCGAGCACGGACACGGTAACATTTAGCATCAAAATTAAATGGTGGCTGTATTTGACTAAATTTGCATATTCATTTCAATTGTTAGCCATTGGTATTGATGATGACATTGACACAACACCAAGTCACAGGTTCCTTATAGATCATATCGTTGGCCTCATGGCATGATTGCCTAAGCCGTATTTTTCCCAAATTGAGATATTGGCTGCCTGTTCTTTCGAGTTGGTAAAAAAATGTGTTTTTTCCCCCTTTTTTCCACAAAACCTTAAAAAATAAAAATGGATTCTCTTAAATTAGTGGAGCGGGGTAGTTGAAAAAAGTGCAAATGGTGATACAAGCAACAGACTTTGCATGAGAACTCTTAATATCCCCATAAATCAAAATCCACCTCCGGCCACTTCAATTTATAGTTATATCCAAGATGGCCGACACGTTTTCAAAATGGTGGCAAATTTGCTCTATATTTTGAATATTTTCAGCCTATAAGCAACAAAAATTGCATATTTTCTACACCAGCATTGTGAATTCATATATCTTGGCATTCTTCCAGTCATAAAGAGATAAACTAAACAAACCCTTCCAATCCTTATCCTTTTACCACCTATATAACATGTTAGCACTTTCAGATATGGGATACAACTAGGCTCAGATATGTTACAATCTTACCCCTAGCCCGATCATTCATCCAATGCTATTTAATTCCCGTGTGATCTGTACACCTTCCAGAAGACTATAGCCCTGTCTTCTTGGGCTTGGCTCTCCCGCGCTGGCACATCCTGTCAATTCAGGTGCGGCTGTTTAACTTAATCTATCTATCAATCTATCACCTGACCTTTTAGCGCACATATGAACTTATACGCAAATATTTTGCTCTTTGGCGGCCATTTTGGATATGATGTCAGCCATCTTGGATGTTTCTAGAAACTATTTTACATAATCTTAGTACTTGTAGGCTTGCTCTCAATATTTTAGCATATACTGACAATAATAAAGAAATGTTTAAGTGATTAAGGAATTAAATGTCCATATTCATATATCGGAAGGAAGCCATTTTGAGAAACTGTCAAATTCTGTGTGGCCGGAGGTTGATTATGAGACAGGAGACAAAGAAGAATAGTTATGCTGAATTTCATGCTTGTATCACTATTTGCACTTTTTCCCTGCTATTCTCAAGTTACCCGCTCCAATAAATAATCAAATAAAAAAAAAACTTAAAAATGAAATAGACAATTATGCTATGAGGCAAACAATCTAATGATATGCATTTTTTTGGTTTTGTTTACTATGACAGCAATACTGCCAAACCCCCGCCCCCACCCACCCCTTCTTAACCCTTTGCTGCTCATCTTCTGAATGTTGCCTCTCCTGGCGACACAATACTTCAGTCAGTTATCATTTTACAGCCAAGTTTACATCATCCATTTCTGCTTGAGTTTGGGCCACTTGTTCTGTAGGTGAAAGCACATCACAGCTATAGTCACCTGAGATTGTGTGAGTTGCAAAGGCTGCTGGTTCCTGTTTTAGCACTCAACTTGTTTTTCTCATCGCCTTCAGATTTCCCTGCATGCACCTTTTTGTCGAGTTCAAAAGGAGTCGCGCTCTTGAAAAGCAGTAGTGAATGTCTGCAGAGGATCACTTCATTATTTATTTTCTTTGGCTGGTAGCAAAGCCTCATCTCATCAAAGATATGATATAACACTAGAGACTAGCATTGCCTTTTTGACGCAAGCATCTTACAAATGGAATGTAGCTGCCTGCTGGCATAGATTTGAACAGACATTGTTAGATGGCCTCAACTGCTTGGAGAAATAGGAACAAGTACAATCACACTAATTTTGAGGGGGTTGGTCATAGATTGACTGGGCATCCATATTGTGCATTTGGACATGCAGGAGGTAAAGAGACATGAGAGAGGATGGTTGTTAGAAAACCTGTTGTGCTGTTTAAATTCCTGCCGATGTAAGTCCTGATTTTTACTGAGCAATATGACACATCTCTCAGACTGGGCTTGCGACATAAAGACTTAAATAAATACAGTCGAACTCAGAGACTACTGGCTTTTTTCCTACATGGAGACCACACGTAAATTCTCAGTGGACATTCAGACACACTGTCAGAATTCAAAAATATATACACACATATAAACACTTTCAGGAAATAAACACATGCTCAGTGCATATACACACACAGGGTCACAAACATGTGCAGCGGCACACACAAACGCATGCTGTCAGGAACACACACACTCACGCACGACTCGATAAACTGATCAGCTTGTCTGATGTAGAGATTTGAGTCCGTTTCTCCGGCTGCGCCAGAATCGCCGGTATGAGGAGGTTAGAGTTGAGGCGTTGCATCTGTGTGCAGTCGAGTAATCTCTCCCGACCTCACCTGAGAGCACACAGATATTAAATCAATCTCCTCATACCTGGTGTGCCCGCCAACTTCATACATATTTTATCTGTGACAAATTTAATAGTGCAGCACTTTCTTAGAGCGCCGTGTTTATTATTCGCGCAGGCGGGAGAGAATGCAGTTCATTCGCAGCGAAATGAGATGAAACCGGCTTGACAAGTTTATGAAGGAAGCACAATGGCCATTCATTACAGTTTGTGCGAGTGCCACCTCTCCCCCAAAGTGGCTCTAAGTGGGCAGGCTGACGGCGCGCTCCCTCCCGACGCCGTAACTTACCGCTGTAACGGCCTATTATTCCTGCCGAGGCTACCGCTTCTGCAGCTGCCAGCAGCGCAGATTTACTGTCGTCGTTTCGGCGGTTTCTCTTTGAGAGGATGGCGAGTGTAAATGTTTATGGAAAGGGCAAGCTGTGTGATTATGTGCTGTATTGCTTGCGGGCATCCATCCTGCCCCACACAATTCTTCTCTCCTGTTTCTCCCCTGGTCGTTCTCTCGTATGCTCCTTCTCGCTTGTTTTCTGCTTGCCTGGAGGGCATTCGCTGTGTTTGGTAGGGAGGTTTGGTGTTGTGTGAAGACGGAGGTCAAATGGATGAGCGAGTTCCTACAGAATGTGAGTGAGTTATTGCCTCTCACCTCAGGGGAGGGGAGTGTAGATGCTGCTGCTGTACAGGGGAATGTTCTGTCGTTACGTTATTAGAGGGTTCTGTGAGGCTGCCCTCTTGATTGGCCCTGAAATATTACTTCTGTGGAGCATTACAGCGGTGTAGTGTGTGGTCCTGTTGCCTGACAGCATTTAGAATCTGGCCTGGGGTCTTAGTTCTTGGGGTGTAGTTTTCCCCATGTTTGCGTTGGATTCCTCCGGGTTCTGTGATCTTCTCTCACAGACATGCATGCCAGTCGATTCGGAGACTCTAAATTGTAAATTGAGAGTGTGAGTGGATGCGTAGTGATCCCTGCTGTGGATTAGCAGACCAGACTGTGTTCTTGCCTCTCATTCATAATGTGCTGGGATAGACACCAACCCCATAGCAGGTACTGTAGTACAACCCCAATTCTGAAATAGTTGGGAAAAAGTGTAAATTGTTAATAAAATCAAAATGCATTGACTTTCAGATCACAAGCCAATATGTTATTTACAATAGAATATAGATAACATTTCAAATGTTGAAACTGAAACATTCTACATTTTTATCCACAAAATGATCATATTTCAAATTTTCTGGCTGCAATAGTTCTCAAAAAAGTTGGGACACAGGCAAAAAAAGGGCTGAAAAAGCAATTAATAAAAAAGAGAATCAGCTGAATGAACATTTAGCAAGTAGTTAACTGGCACCAGGTGTGTAACATGATTGGCTATAAAAGAGATGTCTTAGTTAGAGACGTCAGAAGTAAAGATGGCCAGAGGCTCTCCAACCTGTGTAGGCTTGCGTAAAATAATTGTGGAATATTTTAAAAACAATTTTCCTTAACTTCAAATTGCAAAGGCTTTGAGGGTCTCATCATCGACAATGCATAACATCATCAAAAGATTCAGGGAAACTAGAAAAATCTTTGTGCATAAGGGACAAGGCCGAAGACCTTTTCTGGATGCCCGTGATCTTCCGGCCCTCAGACGCCACTGCATCACTCACCGGCATGATTGACATTACTAAATTGGCCCAGGAATACTTCAAGAAACCACTGTCTGTAAACACAGTCAGTCCGCTGTGCCATCCGCAGATGCCACCTAAAACTCTATCATGCAAAAGGGAAGCCATTTTGGAGCATGATCCAGAGGCGCCGCCGTGTTCTGTGGGCCAAGGCTCATCTGAAATGGACTGTAGCAAAGTGCCAAAGTGTCCTGTGGAGTCCAAATTTGACAATCTTGTTGGAAATCATGGGTGTCGTGTCCTCCGGGCTAAAGAGGAGAAAGATCACCCCTCCTGTTATCAGCGTTCAGTTTAAAAGACAGCATCTCTGATGGTATGGGGATGCATTAGTGCTTGTGGTGTGGAACATTTGCATGTTTTAAAAAGCACCATGAATGCTGAAAGGTATAAAAAGGTTTTAGAGAAAAATATGCTCCCCTCCAGATGACATCTATACCAGGGAAGGCCTTGTGTATTTCAGCAGGACAATGCAAAACCACATACTGCAGCTATTACAACAGCATGGCTTCGTAGTAGAAGAGTCCGTGTGCTGAACTGGTCTGCCTGCAGTCCTGATCTTTCACCGATTGAGAACATTTTGCACATAATTAAACGAAAAGTCTGTCAAAGGAGACCCAAAACTCTCCAGCAGCTGGAAGCCTGTATTAAACAAGAGTGGGTTAAAATCCAATGGCTACACTCGAGAAGCTTGTCTCTTCAATGCCCAGACGCCTCCACTCTGTATTAAAAAGAAGAGGGGATGCTACATCATGGTAAACAGGCCCCTGTCCCAACTTTTTTGAGACGTGTAGCAGCCATCAAATTTGAAATGAGTTCCTTTTGTGGAAAAAATGGTAAAATTCCTCAGTTTCAACATTTGCTATGTTATCTCTGTTCTACTGTGAATAAAATACTGGCTGGTGAGATTTAAAAGTCATTGCGTTTTGATTTTATTCACAATTTACACTTTTTCCCAACTATTTTGCTATTGGGGTTGTAATAATGGATATTACTACCATGCCTCAAGGACTTCTTGATGGAGTAGCCAATTGCAGGTTATGACTTGTGTCTCCTACATTGGCTGCTTTTGAAGGAAGAGGTGATTGTCCTGTGCTGTTATTTCTTGAATGATCCTGCCAATCAGCTGAGAAATATATCACAATTTTCTTTATTGTACATTAACATGGTCTGGGCCCTAACTTGATAACCTGCATGCAGTTGGCGAGTGCAAGCACGAATGGTATCAAAAATCTAAACTGGGTGGGTCGTACTTGTAATATCAGGACAGGAGGTGATGGCGCAACAGCGGCGCTGTTGTCAGAGTGGTTGGACTGTGACTGATTAATTACCTATCGGTGTAATGGAGATTTGGCTCCATTAAGGCACATCCCATAATGCGCTGTCCACCCCATTTTGAAAGAAAATAATTTATTTTGGAACCGGAAACCACTAAACTGGGTGAAGAAAATAGCTTTGTCATTTGCGATGTATGCAACTGTGCACAACACTACTGCCAAATGCGTTTCAGTTTGCACAGGAACAAAAATGGAGCCCCGCAGGTACCTGCTCTTTAATGCACGAACAGTTATTATTGTTTTGCTTTTCCATTTTGCTCACCCTTTGAATTTCTGAATTAGTCAACTTCAGGAATATTTTTGAGAAGTTGGCCCAAAATGCCCATCCTGAAAGCATTTACAGTGATGATCTATTTCCAGTAGTCTTCTCATTGTTCTCATTGTGACATCTCTGCAGCATTCCAGACTGTTACTGTACCTGTGTATATGTACCTGTATGCCTCTGTGTGTGTGCGTGTGTGTGTGTGTGTGTGTGTGTTTCAGGACCCATTTCCTTTTTTCTGTCTGATCCTCCCTCTGTGTCGTTCTCATCCCCCTCTCTATCACTCCCGCTCTTTGATCCTTGTCCTGCCTCCTGCTGTTGAGATCTTGCAGTGGAGGGTTATGGGTAAATGAGCCCTCACTCTGTGAATACTGCTTACTGCTTACAGGGTGCACTGGATCCCCTGTGTTTTGGGAAACAGAAGGACCTTTTTACATCCAAACCTGATCGGTTTTTCCCATATCAGGGTAACACTCCAGCATTAAATGACCAAATCACACACAAAGACAGACTTAATGTCATGCATGCTCACGGTACTCACTGATTTTAGATTTTACAACCCAACTTGCCTCTGTTTCATAAATTTGAAATACGCTTTATTCCCAAATTTGTATGTTAAAGGAACAGTCCACCGTATTTTCATAATGAAATATGTTTTTCTATGAAATGAGACGAGATGATACGTACCTCTCCGAGCTTTGAGCGATCACCCAGTCAGCCAGACGGGCTGCCACTCCTGTTAGCATTTGTAGCTAGACTCATTGTGGTCAACGGTATTTTTCGGGGCTGTAGTTAGATGCGACCAAAGTCTTCCACGTTTTTCCTGTTTACATAGGTTTATATGACCAGTGACATGAGTTCGGGTTCGGGGACGCAAATCCAAAAGTGGCTTTTTCTATGCTGTGGGAAGTGCGTACTATAATGACAGACGTAGTAACACCTTCTGCGCGCTTCGACAGCGCATTGATACCTTCACTTCTGATTTCTTTTCTCTCCCACGACCCCCCCTACTTCCGTAAATACAACCAACGTGACTGCACTGCACTACTTGGTACACAGTCAGGAAGCCAGAGCTTGCAGAAAATTACAAGTAAGGGATGATTAACGAGAAGGTGTACATTCCACGGTTTTAATGCACAACGCGGAGTTCGCATCGGGTGGTTGCCTCCGCGAAGAGCATTTAAACCGTGGAATGCTCATCTTCATTATGCGCGTGGGCATGGACCTATAAGGAGATCTCAAGGATGTTTTATATTTCACTGGATATACAATTGGAAAATGGCCGCCCATTCGTTTCAATGGAAATTGCTCAGTGGCGCAGCGTGCCGACATGGGGGCCTAGCTTCCGGAGCCACACGGACATGCGCTGTGTGATTTTTGCTCACACATGCGTAGTGTGGGGCTTATGAACGCGCTGGTTTCCGAGGTGTCCATGACAACGGCTCGGGCTCGTGGAACTCCGACCTAGGGTGCGTGTTCACGATCACTTTTCACCGGAAATGGAAGTCTGACCACTGCAGACTGCCCTCTGATGTACGGAACACAAAGCATAGCCGCCGATAAAGGTTTAATTATGGTTTGAGATTCTATTTTAAAACACAAATGCAATAACAAATGTTAAAAACGACTTTGACAGGGAAGTAATACTATTGATTTCAACTCAAAAATCTCGGCAAAATAGTTGACTTGCTGTTGCGCAACTTTAATATGACATTGCTCAGGGGTGCGCTTCCCGAAGTCACAGATGCTAACTTCCATAGTTAGAACCACTGACTGAATGGACGTATAAATTTCTGCAACTACGCTATTGGGAAAAACGCCACAGGCTCGTGTTCTCTTTAGTTCAACGTCGAATAACCACATTATCGGAATCAGATCATTCTTACTTGTCTGCGTGCGAATTCCATTATCTTTTTCCGGATTAAAGACAATAAACCGAACACAAAACACAATGCACTTCACCTACCTTATAAACTGATATGTTTTGAAGTCAGGAGCTTTAAACTTTTGTCAATTCTGGTAAGCTAATTTACCTTTAGCTTACGTAACTTATAACCATTCCGTGGGGTATAATAAAATGGGTCTACCGTGAAATGTTACGAACGTTGTACTGCGTTATTTTTCCCTTAAAGCTCCTTTTTTTCTGTCCTTCCCCAGATATCTGAGCCTCTTGGAGTGCACTGAACATTTCATCCATGAATTTCTGCATGTCAGCGAACCAGAGGCCGTGCCTTTCTATCCATCCCCAAAGCCCTTTCCAATAAAGTCTTTCTCGGTTATAATTTTAATACCGCCTCTACGTTTCATTTCTAAGTGCGAGTTAACATCGATTGTATTTGTGGTAGATTTTATGATAATGGCCGGCTCTGCGAAAGTTAAGCATTAAACCCCTTTTGATTTTGAGGACTTGAGTTCATCTTCAAATGTTACGCAGAGCTGGCGAAAAAAATCAAAAACTGACAAAACACAAATCTATTTGAAAACATTTTTAATATATATATGTAAATAATGCCTTGGTGGAGACAAATATGACAGGTGGTGGGGGTGAGCAGATGGATGATGACAGCTACATCCGACATGGGGTACAGAATGTGATTATTTACGCTACCAACTGTTGCATTCTTTTAGGTCTCATATTTATTTTCGTTCAGATGAAAATCAGCCACACCGTCGAATCTACCTGCATCACTCCGGTTGATCTCAGATGCTGCTCACGAGCATTATGCTAGATGTTCGGATTCAGTATACTCTGACGTTTCCACCAACCCAAAACTTCGATCTAATAAAGGCTGTACCGCAAAAAATGTGTATGCATGTTCAGTGCTCTCATGGATATTCGGATCATGCACAAAAAAATAAACATTTTGGATGTCATCTGTCAAGCTGCTGAAAAGTTTCGTCGTCGAGTATGAAAGTCAGTAATTAATTTTAGACTGAAGAATGGTTAATAAATGGTTTGCTAAGCAGTGTTCGAACTGAATTTATGTATTGCAATAAATGCACTCATATGGACATTACGTTAGATGCTACACAGCTGACAGTTGATGACTGCGTCAAGATATCACCAGTTCGCAAATCAAAATACAGAAATGTGAATTGGTGTTATTCAAAGTAATGAAAATATACAACTCATTACAATGATAACCATAAACAATGAAAAGGTGAGGTGAGTGTTAGCTGCGTATACATGCTTCTAGGATATCACAACAGTGGCCTTAGCTTACTGTACATTTTGTGGCACTACATAATGGAGTGTGGCGATCGAGTATATTACGGCCATTCATCAATCAAAATAAAATGGATAAAATATTTGCACCGTAACGCCGGCTCGCTTGATTGACTTGGCCACATAAAGAATGTTCATCACAGACGGACGGCAAGGAATGCGCGTTGTTCCACCCACTTGGTTCGGATCATGAACAAAAAATAGTTCATTTTGGATCTTTCGTCATCATGCATGAAGGTCGGTAAGTAATTTAACAAAGAAGAATGGTTAGGCTGATAAACGGATCGCTAAGCAGTGTTCGAAATGAATTTATATACTGCTATAAACGCACATTACGTTGCGGTAGATGCTACTCAGCTGACACGTTAAGCATAATGCATCAGAATGCGAACTGGTGCTATTCAAAGTACTGGCAATACACAATGCAATTCATGGATTTAACCATTTCATTTTAATTTGAATAAGTAAGGCGAGTGTTGCCTGCGTACATGGTTCTAGGATGTCACAACAGTGGCCTTAGCTTACTGTACATTTTCTCGCGCTGCATGGAGCGCAGCAATCGAGGTGCTCAGTTACATATTATTACGTATTACGGCCATTCAGCAATTAAAATGGCAAAAATTTACTGAGCAACAAAAGAAACGCAAGTTAGCTAACTTAGTTAATTAATGTGCTCTTATGGTTACCCAGATAGCAAGCACCTCCGCTCCGGATCTGCCCTGGCTCCAGAGCCGGGGCAAATCCGGAGCGGAGGAGCTTGCTATCTGGGTACTCATAGTTATCACAAAACAAAGAAAAGTTTGATAAAACGAGTGTAAATGCGCCCACGCTAGTAATAAATTTGATTTTAAATAATTACGCGCAAACTTATTTTCCGGTTTGCCTTTATTTAACTTGCGTTTCTTTTGTCGCTCAATACATATGCTACGTAGCTGGCCAGCTCACTTCACCGATTTGGCTACGTCTGTAATGTTGAACAGACAGACGGCAAGGAAAGCCCATTGCTCCACCCACTCATATCCGCTGCAATGCTAAAATCGGAGGAGCGGGAACGCGCTTACATATGAGGACCCGTCCAGGTCTCCTTATAGGTCCATGAGATCTGGACGCACAACTCGGGTCGACCACATACGCCTCCATGGTCCTAGTGGCGAATGTGATATTGCAGGTCACGTGATGCCATGGGGGCCAAAAAGAAATTTCTCCATTGGGAATAATTGAAAAAGACACGCTGATAAATCCGTGAATAATTTTTTTTGACAGCCACAAATTATCGATACCGAAACGGTTTATTTTTCTCTTTTAAATCATTAATCCCTCGTTTCTCGGCAAAGACAAAATCTTTTATTTATATTCAGGCTATGCGAACACCAACGGGTCCTCATATGTAAGCGCGTTCCCGCTCCTCCGAATTTAGCACTGCAGCGGATGTGAGTGGGTGGAGCAATGGGCTTTCCTTGCCGTCTGTCTGTTCAACATTACAGACGTAGCCAAATCGGTGTAGTGAGCTGGCCAGCTACGTAGCATATGTTTTGAGCGACAAAAGAAACGCAAGTTAAATAAAGGCAAACCGGGAAATAAGTTTGCGCGTAATTAATTAAAATCAAATTTATTACTAGCGTGGGCGCATTTACACTCGTTTTATCAAACTTTTCTTTGTTTTGCGATAACTATGAGTGCCCAGATAGCAAGCTCCTCCGCTCCGGATTTGCCCCGGCTCTGGAGCCAGGGCAGATCCGGAGCGGAGGTGCTTGCTATCTGGGTAACCATAAGAGCACATTAACTAACTAAGTTAGCTAACTTGCGTTTCTTTTGTTGCTCAGTAAATTTTTGCCATTTTAATTGCTGAATGGCCGTAATACGTAATAATATGTAACTTAGCACCTCGATTGCTGCACTTCGTGCAGCGCGAGAAAATGTACAGTTAGCTAAGGCCACTGTTGTGACATCCTAGAACCATGTACGCAGGCAACACTCACCTTACTTATTCAAATTAAAATGAAATGGTTAAATCCATGAATTGCATTGTGTATTGCCAGTACTTTGAAGAGCACCAATTCGCATCACTCTATTCTGATGCGTTATGCTTAACGGGTCAGCTGAGTAGCATCTACCGCAACGTAATGTGCGTTTATAGCAGTATATAAATTCATTTCGAACACTGCTTAGCGATCCATTTATCAGCCTAACCATTCTTCGTTGTTAAATTACTTACCGACCTTCATACATGATGACGAAAGATCCAAAATGAACTATTTTTTGTTCATGATCCGAACCAAGTGGGTGGAACAACGCGCATTCCTTGCCGTCCGTCTGTGATGAACATTCTTTATGTGGCCAAGTCAATCAAGCGAGCCGGCGTTACGGTGCAAATATTTTATCCATTTTATTTTAATTGATGAATGGCCGTAATATACTCGATCGCCACACTCCATTATGTAGTGCCACAAAATGTACAGTAAGCTAAGGCCGCTGTTGTGATATCCTAGAAGCATGTATACCCAGCAAACACTCACCTCACCTTTTCATTGTTCATGGTTATCATTGTAATGAGTTGTATATTTCCATTACTTTGAATAACACCAATTCACATATCTGTATTTTGATTTGCGAACTGGTGATATCTTGACCGCAGTCATCAACTGTCAGCTGTGTTGCATCTAACGTAATGTCCATATGAGTGCATTTATTGCAATACATAAATTCAGTTCGAACACTGCCTAGCAAACCATTTATTAACCATTCTTCAGTCTAAAATTAATTACTGACTTTCATACTCGACGACGAAACTTTTCAGCAACTTGACAGATGACATCCAAAATGTTTATTTTTTGTGCATGATCCGAATATCCATGAAAGCACTGAACATGCATAAGTTACACATTTTTTGCGGTGCAGCCTTTATTAGATCGAAGTTTTGGGTTGGTGGAAACGTCAGAGTATACTGAATCCGATCATCTAATGTTCGTGAGCAGCATCTGAGATCAACCGGAGTGATGCAGGTAGATTCGAAGGTGTGGCTGATTTTCATCTGAACGAAAATAAATACGAGACCTAAAAGAATGCAACAGTTGGTAGTGTAAATATGCACATTCTGTACCCCATGTCGGATGTAGCTGTCACCATCCATCTGCTCACCCCCACCACCTGTCATATTTGTCACCACCAAGGCATTATTTACATAGGCCTATATATATTAAAAATGTTTTCAAATAGATTTATTTGTGTTTTGTCAGTTTTTGATTTTTTTTGCCAGCTCTGCGTAACATTTGAAGATGAACTCAAGTCCTCAAAATCAAAAGGGGTTTAATGCTTAACTTTCGCAGAGCCGGCCATTATCATAAAATCTACCACAAATACAATCGATGTTAACTCGCACTTAGAAATGAAACGTAGAGATGGTATTAAAATTATAACCGAGAAAGACTTTATTGGAAAGGGCTTTGGGGATGGATAGAAAGGCACGGCCTCTGGTTCGCTGACATGCAGAAATTCATGGATGAAATGTTCAGTGCACTCCAAGAGGTTCAGATATCTGGGGAAGGACAGAAAAAAGGAGCTTTAAGGTAAAAATAACGCAGTACAACGTTCGTAACATTTCACGGTAGACCCATTTTATTATACTCCACGGAATGGTTATAAGTTACGTAAGCTAAAAGTAAATTAGCATACCAGAATTGACAAAAGTTTAAAGCTCCTGACTTTAAAACATATCAGTTTATAAGGTAGGTGAAGTGCGTTGTGTTGTGTGTTCGGTTTATTGTCTTTAATCCGGAAAAAGATAATGGAATTCGCACGCAGACAAGTAAGAATGATCTGACTCCGATAATGTGGTTATTCGACGTTGAACTAAAGAGAACACGAGCCTGTGACGTTTTTCCCAATAGCATAGTTGCAGAAATTTATACGTCCATTCAGTCAGTGGTTCTAACTATGGAAGTTAGCATCTGTGACTTCGGGAAGCGCACCCCTGAGCAATGTCATATGAAAGTTACGCAACAGCAATTCAACTATTTTGCCGAGATTTTTGAGTGGAAATCAATAGTATTACTTCCCTGTCAAAGTCGTTTTTAACATTTGTTATTGCATTTTTGTTTTAAAATAGAATCTCAAACCATAATTAAACCTTTATCGGCGGCTATGCTTTGTGTTCCGTACATCAGGGTGCAGTCTGCAGTGGTCAGACTTCCATTTCCGGTGAAAAGTGATCGTGAACACGCACCCTAGGTCGGAGTTCCACGAGGCCGAGCCGTTGTCATGGACACCTCGGAAACCAGCGCGTTCATAAGCCCCACACTACGCATGTGTGAGCAAAAATCACACAGCGCATGTCCGCGTGGCTCCGGAAGCTTGGCCCCCATGTCGGCACGCTGCGCCACTGAGCAATTTCCATTGAAATGAATGGGCGGCCATTTTCCAATTGTATATCCAGTGAAATATAAAACATCCTTGGTCGTGGGAGAGAAAAGAAATCAGAAGTGAAGGTATCAATGCGCTGTCGAAGCGCGCAGAAGGTGTTACTACGTCTGTCATTATAGTACGCACTTCCCACAGCATAGAAAAAGCCACTTTTGGATTTGCGTCCCCGAACCCGAACTCATGTCACTGGTCATATAAACCTATGTAAACAGGAAAAACGTGGAAGACTTTGGTCGCATCTAACTACAGCCCCGAAAAATACCGTTGACCACAATGAGTCTAGCTACAAATGCTAACAGGAGTGGCAGCCCGTCTGGCTGACTGGGTGATCGCTCAAAGCTCGGAGAGGTACGCATCATCTCGTCTCATTTCATAGAAAAACATATTTCATTATGAAAATACGGTGGACTGTTCCTTTAACATAACATATGCCTTCATATGTTAACAACACGTGTAGAACTAATAATAATAATAATAATAAGCACCCTCAAAAAAAGACTAATCACCATGTCCTAATAGAATTAAAATATTGCACTTAGTACTGACATGGTAGTTTTCAGTAAGAGAGAAAAGAAAAACAAATTATAGATAGACAAATTTGAATCGAGGTGAACATGTTTCAGATGAAAATTGCACTTAGAATGCTAGCCTTGAAGAGGCTGAATTTAGCACATTTGCAGACAGAAATAATTGCGCATTTAGCTGTTGAATACAGGTGTCTCAATTTACATTCTCTGTTGAGGATATCCAGGGAATGTAGAGAATTACACTTTTATACCACTCAATTAATATGTGCATTTCTTTTTAATTATCATTCCTAGAATAGACATCTGGGTCGGAATTTTCAAAGTAATCTCTTCTTTTTGTTTTTGTATTTAATGAAGTGGCTGTAGTGAGAATGGCAGAGGGACACTAGAATATGTGTTTCAGGATTTAAACACCACCTTCATTAGGTGGAGAGGGTGAGACATGTTATACTTTTCACTCTTTCTTACAAAGTTGTAACTGGTATATGTCTTGGTCCAACACAATACACTGAATTACTGTAATTCTGAATGTAATAATGAAGTGTCAGGGACAATTTGTCATTATAATATTTAATTTGATTTCAGTACGGAATTATAGGCATATAAAATGAGGACTGGACTCGTGGCAACGTGCTCTATCAACCATCAGTGGGTAAGTTGCTTCATTTTTCTACTGGTAAGAGCAGAAACTAACCATATTAAATATTGTGAATAAATCTAACATTCTAATTCTTTTATAACAAGTCAGGTGATTTGCCGTTATTCATTGTTTTTCTTTCATGTTTCCTAAATATTTTGCTTCCTTTCTTTCATCAAATTGTGATTTTGTCTTATTACATATTCATTACTGGCTTACTTGCATGTGTCCCTGTTCCTGTCTACCATCATAGTTTCTTTAAAGTAATTCATAGCACACTGTTCTTAATACACTGCTTGTGTGCGTGTGGGGGCACACACTCATAGGTGTGTGTGTGTGTGTGTGTGTGTGAGTGTGCGGGTTTGAGTGTGTTTGTGTGCGCACGCGCTCCTGATCAGACACCAAAATGCTTGGTGAGGTCTCATCATAAATAAAATCAACAGTAGAACTCATAGGTACGTTTAATTATAGTTATAAAGTGATTGAACTTAGCAGTTAAATAAATGCATTGTCTCATTGCATTAATTAACTGTAAGTAGAGCCCTACACACATTTAAATGTGGTTTACAGGAATCTCTGTTATAAACTTATTGGAAAATTACAGTCGAAATAACTGACCGAAAAGGTGCCAGTTAAAATAACTGACAAAAAAGATGCCAGTTTATAACAGTGTATAAAGATAAGAGCATGTTTAAATGCACAATGCACAAGAACTTGGCGGATTAGGACTAACTAGCTGCATTGCCACAAGAAAGCCACTTATTTTTTCCCAAAGAAGGCTGATTTCAATTTGCAAGGGAGCATAAAGTTGTTGACTGTTAAGCAATGGAAGAAGTTCATGCCTATTTACCCTGTTCCAGGGTGATGGGCACATTAGGGAAAGGAAGGAAGCCCATGAAGCGATGCACCCATCATGCATAGTGCCCACTGTACAAGCCTCAGAAGGGTGTGTTATGATCTGGGGTTGCTTCAATTGGTCAGTTCTAGGCTCAGCATTGTTCTGCAGCAATGAAATGACTTCAGCAGACTATGACCAGTAACCAGTATGACCAGTAATCCAGTAACCCATCAATAGATATTTTCATCCCTGATGGCATAGACATAGTCCAAGATGACTATGCCAAGATTTATCCTGCTCTAATTTTGAAAGAATGGTTCAGGGAACATGAGGAATCATTTTCACACATGAATTAGCCATCTCAGAGTCCTGACCTTAACCAGTTGAAATTCTTCGGGATGTGCTGGTGAAGGCTTAACAGAGTTGTTTGACTCATCCATATTCAGTAAAATATCTCGGCCAAAAATGAATGCTAATCTGTTTGGAAATAAATTTTGTAACATTGTGTAAGATTATTGATGTAATACCACAACAAATCTGCACCATGATCTAAGCTAAATCTGGCCCCACAAAACATTATAGCGTGCAACTTTTTTATGGACTGGCAGAGTATATGGGCATTATGCACTTGCATATCTTTTTAAATCTTTTTTTCTTATTTCATGCCTCATGAATCAAGAATTTTGATTTCATTCAGACATGCACGCAGTTGGTAAGAGTACACTATAATATGAGTATTATACAGTATATGAAAGCTTACAAGATCTGCTGTGACTCAGGGTGAAGATGGAGTGGGTTTGAAAAAACAAAATAATTTTTCGAATACAATTGTCAGCGAAGCGCATAACTTGTCAAACATGCCACTCTAGGCAAATCTTTTCCGAGGTTAAAGACATGTAATGGTGTAGTACAAGCCCTGAAAGTGTAAAACATGTGCCAGGAATTGTTCAAAAGTTATAACTTATGGAACTGTTAGTAACATTTGTTTATTTGGGCCACTACCCCCTATTTAAAGCTACTATATCTCAGAAACTAAGCATGCTTTCACACTAGGAACTCAGACACAGAGTACACTTGACCCAAAATGCAGTTCATTTTGTAAGCGTGAACACAAGCGTACCGTGAGCTCAGTACGATTGTTGTCAAGCGTACAAAATGAAGTGAGTCCTCTTGGAAGTGGTGGTCTCGGTTCATCTGTACTCGTACCAAATGCGAAAGCAACCGTACTTGAGCACGGAAGTTGACTGTTACATGTTGGCTCTTTTATTTTAACAAAAGCAGCTGTAAAAGGATCTCTCTATTAGATCGAGGTCATCGCCTCTTCAACACTTGGGGGCATTTCTTCTCTCTCCTACCCAAGCTGCTAGTTAGGAACAGTAAACGGGAACTGGCTTGAAGTAATCATGCATTATAAGGTGAGGATACCGAAGCGGGTTTATACCTTTGCTTCTTTATGCTTATCTCCTCCCATCATCCTGGTGCATCATTCTGATCATTTCATGTGTCTGTCCTTACGATGTTCTTCCAGAGTTCTACAAACTTTTTACGTTATTTTTTGGCAGATGTGCCATTTTTGTGGCTTAACAATGGTGTACATCTTGTGGTAAACCCTCTGTATTTACTCTAGTGAAGTCTTTTCTTGATTACTGACTCTGACATTGATATGCATACCTTCTGAAGAGTGTTCTCCATCTGGAAGACTGTTGTGCAGAGGTTTGTCTTCACCAGGGAAAGGGAGAGAAATTTTCTCTTATCCGCAACAGTTGTTATCGGTGACCCTGCAGACCTTCATTTGTACCTGAGATTTGGATATAAATACCCTGAAAGCTGAAAGTGCATTTTTGTTTCAACTTGTCTTTAAGAGCAGCTGATGTCTGGATGGGATTCTCTCTTAGAGCAGAGGAACTTGCTGCAGTGCCTTGCCCAGATAGAGCTGCTCAGAGTATCTGTGATTCATATTTAATACCAGCCTGAGGTAAGGTCGAGTTCACAGCTCTTCCATCTTCTCAAAACCTCACGCCTGTGTGCTTTGGGATGTGCTTCTCTGCTGGTCTCTCTCCCTCTCTTTCTCTCTCTCTCTCTTGCTTTCTCTCACTCCTCCTCTCTTGCTCTGTGGTATGAATGTGTGCCATCCTGCTGTGCTGACTGGCTCACAGTGCCCTTGATGGGCATAGAGAATGGGAGATAGGGGAAGGGGGCTGGTATTGGTTGTAAGAGACTCCCGACGGGCTTTATCTGGGACAGGCTGCAGAGGTCCCTCCAGGAGCCACAGCACAAAGCCCTTTGGGGCAGAGTTGAGATGTTCAAAGAACAGGGAGGACTGTCTTTGTCCTGATCGTATCAAGGTCTCGCCAGCTCGCTTTGTTATTCAGCCATTTTCATAAAGCGCTTGCATTTTTATCTACCCACAAGGCTTAGCGGCTGCAGAAAGCCCACAGCCCGGGGAGAGACCCATGCCCCTGACCGGCTGCTCGTCACGGGTGAGAGAGGTGTGAGGCTTGCATTCCTGTCCCTGCAGACCAGACAGACCATCTGAGGGCGCAAAGTACCACTGCCCAACCAATCAGAAACAGCGAAGACAGAGCCCTCCTCAACCCCTGCAGGGGAAAGGGGGTCACAGGTTCGAATGTGAGGCGGCTATGCCCTGGAGCTAGGAGGGATCAGCACCGCTCCACCACTCCGGGTGCCAAGAGCCGATCAGAAATTCACACATTTCATTGGATAAAAGCCTCGGCTAAATGGATTTATACGAGTTAAAGGGCTCTGGTTCAAAGAACAAAAGAACACTGAGCAAAAGCAATGGTGAGGGGTGAAATGGTTTTGCATTTGAGTGTGCTTCAATGTGGAGAATAAACCCGCCCAGAAAACGTGCACTTTTGGGCCAAGGTCACTCGAGGTCATTGATTCTATTCTCAGAGAACAGAAAAGGAAAAAAACCTGAATTATAGTCTTGACTTTGCATATTTGTGCTTTGTTGATTTGTCTTTGTATAATGACCTCAGATTAACTTGTGGAACAGACTTGTATATGTTGTAAATCTCCTATAAAGCTTACAAGCAATTTTGGGGAATATGGCAAGATATGATATGAAAATTATTTATGACACCAAATGCGTGAAAATAAAAATTTACCACCATATAATATGCGTATAAAGTATAACACAACGTACATGCCACAGTAATTTTATGTGGTTTAAAAGCATTGCCCTTGCAATAATTAAGTTATAGGACATGAGGAGCCATGTCATATGGTAACTATACTCATAGTTCTAACCAGGCCACGAACGCAAAAGTCGCATGCCGGTATGCTGGAAAAATCCACCGGTACGCAAAAAATAGCTGCCAGTACGTTACAGATAGGTCACCTGTACCAGTATCAACAATAACATGGATGGCTTCAGACTGTACCGATCGACCTAGTTTTATCGATTATCTGAAGATAGGCCCGAATAGCCGCCGCTGTCGCAAGTAGCCTACCAGTAAAGGCATAGCACATTAGGTTCAGTACAAGTTAGCGCGCGAACAGCCGATCATTGACGCTTGGCTGGTTCGTCCTCCTCCTGGGACTAGTTTCCAAAATGAAGCTAGTGCCACGAATGTCTCGACATCAGAAAGTTAGGAAGACGATGATGCGATCATCAGAATTGAGCCTAGTAATAAGCGAAAGCCAGCATTGACGGCAGATCTTGCATTGGCGAGTGAATGTAGCCAGCTAGAATTAGAATTAGCTCTAGGAAATGTCTATTTAAGTGTCCAATGGATCCCGATCTTTTCTGACACTCTGCAGTCTCTTCCGTTTAACCTGCGGAATTGGCACAGTTTCAAATAATCACGGAAACTAGGTAGCTATATACTTCTGAGATACTGATATTTGAAATGGATATCACCAGAAGCATCAGACATTATTGCCCAACACTTCCCATCAGATATGAAATAATGCATTGTCATTGACAATAAAGTTAGATTGTTTACCGGAATTGACATTCATATTGTGACTTAACAGGCCAGTAGCTTGATTACTGGCAGCAGGCTACATTGTAAATTCATGCCAATTGCCTTACTTATATTGACTAGCTACAAGCATGCCGCACGCAGATGAAAAAAATTATATAATATTGTTGCTAGCTCGTAATTTTAGCCATGGGTATCTTTCCAATATCAATTAACATTTCTCAGTTAAACTTACTGCTGAATCAGTATGTGCGGACTTTTGTAATGTGTGTTTAGCGACCTTGCCATAGCGAACTGTATACCATTCGCAAATAGTTCTTGGTCTTGCTCGTCTTTATGCATGGTCGAAGTAAGTCGCATCTGTAATGTGAATAGAGGCCACTAGATAGCAGCATTTTCCTTTTTTTTGTTAACCTCAGACTGGAGCTATGTTTGGACATGTTTCAGACATGTCTGGGGCAAGTCCCCGAAAATTTAAAAAAAAAAGTCTAAATGTGGGTGGGGTCTGCAAAAGAGTATATAAGGAGTAGAATTGAGACAGTAAAGAAGAAGGAGAAATTGCAAGAAGAAGGATACATGTGACCAGACCTGTCATTCTGTTCAAGACCTGTGAAGTTTCTTTTGTGGATTTTTGCCTGTGTTACAGCATTTTCCTCACCCAGGACATCACGAAGGGACCCAACCAAAAAGGGACTGTAAATATTTTTGTTCTTGTTATTAATCAATCTTGGTCTTTAGTGGTCAGTAGCGTAGTTAGTTGTTAAGTTGTCTTTGTTCATTAAATGGGTTTAAGTTTTAAACTGTATCTGTCATCCCTTGCTGTTGCTGTTGTGTTGTAAATGTGATAACAAATTGGGGCCATAACACATCTCTTAGGCCTAAATACTTTGAATTGTCTCCCTCTGCAGCTACTGGGAAGGAAATGCTGCGGGTCCACTGTGCATTTACAGAGGGCACGGCTCCGATAGTAAATAGTAATTTCAAATGACAGTAAAATTGCCTATCATATTTCTACTATGAATGGGAGGGCTTTGTTAATGCCTCTGGTTATCGCTAATGCTATGACAGGTTCCGCCCGCTGTCCCCCAGGCGAATCACAAGCTAGTGAAATAAAATGAAAAAATCGGCGGTAAACAACCTAGCGAGCTAGACTGAGTTGTTGGTTCGTGGCAGCTGTGAATATCGTTTTGAGTTTATGAAAAATGTTTTCTAGATTAATATTCAATGAGAAGTTTGAGTTGCTCAGCATGGGAAAACCTACACCAGACCTTAATTTGATGTAAAAAACCAGGGCTTTTGAGAGGCATTTCAACACCAGCAATTAAGCGCGATACCCATGGAAGAAGGGGAGAAAGCTGCATTGCTGGGATTGCGTCCAAAACTGGACTCTGACCGGGAGAAAAAAGCAGTTAAATGATCACGAAACGGTATTTATAGGGCTTTGTGATAAGTGATTTTAGTATTTTTGCCGTCGCTGCCAGTGTTTTGTGTATGTTACCAAAATTCGTTTGGGAAAAAACATATGGCTGGGATTATGAAATTGATTAACCGGTAATACTGTACGATGCTTTTACCCAAATTAACTTTACAGGGAAAACGGAATGAAACTTTGAGCCTCTGAAATAATTTTTGTGACCTCAAGGATGCGTAAGAACACAGTGTTAATTATTCATTAATTAGATCCCCCTGACTCTTTCGGCGTGCGATACTTCTTGTATTCAAGCATTGACGTCATATTCAGCCATACGCATTGGCGTGGTTGGCAAGATTAAGTGTAAATCAAAACAACAAAACGGGGGAAGTATCGCATCCTGCAGTTGTGGAACCGATTCAGCGGTCTCTGAATATTTACAAAACCTTAACAGTACCACGAAGGCAAGATATTTCTCTTAGTTTAAGTACAACGAAGGTCTGTGTAGGCTTCCGGATCCTTACAAGCAGAAGGTTGGAGGAACGACCCTTCTTTGGGTCTGGGTCGGCTGGATCATCTCTTGATTTTCCTACATCGAACAGAAATTCAACATTAGTTGATCAACACTGATCAATGAAAGTAATAAACAGTCATACGTTAACCAGAACTGTTTTAAAAGGGGGCGCAAATTTATTTTTTGGGGGGTTTTATTCATGATAAGGGGGTTTAGAATTTATGATTGATATTTAATATCGCAAATGCAAACACTGCGCATATTCCCTAGCCACCTGGTGTGTCATCAGTTACAAGGCTGCCACCGTTACAGCTGCTGTAGACATTTAACTCTAAATTTTCTTGACTGGATGTACTGTATGATGGACGTTTCAACACACCCGAATGTTTCTCTGGGTACCCAAAAGTCAAGCCGAAACAGAACTTATCTTAGTCGATACTGATGAAGTTTGAGACGAAATTCTTTCCAATACTAATATCCGAACTGTCACTTAAATACTCACAACTGGAAAGTAAGGAAGCTATCGAATTACCCAACACAAAAAAGATCATTCCCTTGCTATGACTGAATAAAAAAATGCGAAAACTTAGCACAAAGTCATGGTAGAAATGATGGAAAATAACTTGCGACTGACCCGACAGAAGGTGAATGGTACAAACACACGAGTGGGTCGACGGCATCCGGTTCTTGCATTGAATTGCATCAATTCAAGTTGATTTTTTCGATTCTCGATCAGGAATACGTTGGAAACCTGAACCCTTTTTATGGTTTGTGCAGTTAGTAACGCTGCAACTGACTGGCATTATAACAAAAGTGGAAGACAACTTTACTTCACCTATAAAATCAATTGTCATGTCATGGCTTTTTAGTGTAGTGCCCCCTACAGTAGACTATTAAGTTGTAGCCCCCTCTGCAGTAGACTACGCCACCCCTTGACTTTATACCCTCAGAGCAAGGGGAACTCTGTCCCAAGAATCCACACGACAAGTTTAGAAAAAGTATAAAAATACAATTTTCATTAAATATACATTAAAACCCATACGAAGTGTTGCAATAGGTTAAAACACAACTAAACAAATATGCTGGGGGACAGACCTCCTACAATACCCGGCCCGGTTACCAGCCTACTTAGCAAAACAGTGGCCACACTAAGGGCCAGTCTCCATATACACACGTGAAGGGAAACAAACCCCTCGAGCAGAACACAAATAGTCCAGAGTATTCACACACGGCAACCCCTGT
The DNA here is from genome assembly GCA_029721435.1 of Gymnothorax reevesii. Classification (NCBI taxonomy): domain Eukaryota; kingdom Metazoa; phylum Chordata; class Actinopteri; order Anguilliformes; family Muraenidae; genus Gymnothorax; species Gymnothorax reevesii. Next base: position 42,545,285 of record CM056587.1, on the reverse strand, counting down.
TGCACACGAGAGGGGTAAGAACAAACCCTTATGGTACCACACAGTGAAGAGTTAAGCACATTGGATCAGATAGAGCTCACACACTCACACTGTAACACTGTGGTGACTGGTAACAGGAGGAGACTGCATGCCCTGCATGTGCAGTCCCTAATAGCTAGCAGGGCTGGGCCAGAACCGGGTTCTAAAGGGGATATGGTAAGAGGGGGAAACAGACAAAAAAAAAAAAAAAACGGAAAGAAATAAACAATAACAAACAAGAAAAATAATCCCCCTCAGCCTGCGGCTCACTGTACACATCAGTTACTCATCCCTCTGGCCACCAAGACAGAGGGGGGAATCGCGACAGAGAAAGAGAATCAAAATGCAGCAGCAGTAGCTAGCGCCATACACTGACACACACTTCGTACATTCAGTAGAAAATGACTTAAAAGAGAACAGCAGCGCAGCATAGGAATCTGAACAAAAAAGCAAAAAGAAAAAAACAAAAACCCAAACATGTAACAGTTATTATACACAGTCAGTTATTGCACAGTCAGTGTTTGAAACACCCATTTAAAACATCCATGCCAAGTCCTAGGCAACTTCACTATAAAATTGGTTCATGCCCTATATAAATAATTACTAAAACCCCCCCTGGAGGTTGTAATAGACAATGCATAATAAAGGATGTATTAAAACGATAACACTATTTCTCATGTGATTTGCAACATACCTGTGGCTATATTACGGTACACACACGCACAGTCTGAAAGGCTCCGGAGACAACCCCACTACTCAGGCCGCCACTTGTTGCACACCATGAATACGCATAGGCAGTCGTGCATCCGTCAACAGTCGCACTACTCAGGCAAACGCTGACTAAGTAGAGAGATAAGGGATATATCAAACCAGCACTAAACGTATAACAAATCTATACTGCGGCGTACAACGTTTGCATACCTTGATAAACAGCATCAACATTCTTGCACTGAAGTAGTGGATAATGCCACATGCGTGGGGAACGAGGCTCCCGGATACTCCTTCCTAAGCCGACAAAACAGCTTAAATTTAGTGCTCAGTAATATACCCCATATAGGCTACCCCCACTAAAAGAGAAGAAAACCGCAGGCATACCTTATTGTGAAAACGCCAGCCAAACGCTGCCAGCCACACAGCTCAGAGCTAACACCAGAGGAAAGCTACCTGGCAAATGGACCCCAGGTGCCTAAACAAGGTGCCTATACAGGTGCCAGCGCCTAATTGCTGACCAATCACGTCCGTGTTAAAGACAGCACATACATAGGAGGGGGAAAAAATAGAAAAGGGAAACTAATGACAGAACTACACTATTCTTACCCCTACATGCTACAATCACCCCCTCCAATTGAATCGGCAGCCCGACAATCGCAGCTTAGGCTTCTTCACAGTGGCCCTCTTCTTGTGGGCCCCCTTCACCACTGGCTATGACACTGCTCTGTGGAAGACGGTGGGGATTTGAATGGGAGCCTGCTGTGACTCGAGTAGTATGCCGCAGAGACAAGGGCGCGTCTTTCAGTGGAGCAGGCGTATCATCTGGGGACAGGGCTCGAGGTGGCTCCAGAGTATCAGACAGCAGGGTTTCTTCTTGATCCATTCCAGTTTGAGGCATTGGCTCATGGGATGCCAGATCTTCAGACAGGGCTTCCCCCGCTCCCAGGACCGGGTATCTGGCCGGACCTGAGTCCTCTTTCGGCCTCCCCTCACCGTACATCACTGCCATGCCATCAGATGGGTCCATGTCGGTGTGAGTAGGGCCTCTTCTCGCACGCTCTCCATTGGTTTGCACCACCGGGTGATCATCCCCATCCATCTCTGGCTGCCATCCCTCTGGCACTGCCCTTAGCTCAGTCCGATGAACTTGCCGGCGGGGGCCTCCGCCCAAGGGAGCCACGGTGTAGACAGTATTTGAGCTACGTAGCACCTGGAACGTGTTGGCGTGCCAATGGTCTTGGATCTTGTTCCGACCCTGGGCATGATTGCGCAGAAGTACCAGCTGGCCCTCATAAAAACCTGCATCATACACTTAGTCATTGTGGCCCTGATTCCGCCTGCGTGTCTGGTTGGTGGCCCGCTGCCTGACATGTTCTTGGGTCATGTTTACGCTCTGCTGGTGCTTTTGAATCCACTCCTCCAAGCTGTTGAGCTCATAAGGCGTGCCGTTGTTGCCGAGGAGAAAGTCCACGGGCAGTCTGGGATGCTGTCCAAACATTAGGAAATACGGTGAGTGGCTCGTTGTCTGGTGAGGGGTGGTGTTGAAGGCGTAGGTGAGCTGAGGAAGATGATGGGGCCATCGGCGCTTTTCGGCCACTGGTAATGTGCGTAACAGGTCATGTAACGTCCTGTTGGACCTTTCGCACTGACCGTTTCCTTGTGGATGGTCGGGTGTTGTTCTGCTTCTCTGAATCCCGTACATCTGACAGAGCTGTTTGATCACCAGGCTCTCAAAATATCCGCACTGGCGGGCCAAATCTATGGAACCACTGCTGCACTAGGACACGGGCAACAGTGGTCGCCCTCTGATCTTGGGTCGGGATGACCTGAGCATACTTCGTGAAAACGTCAGTGAGGACAAGCACATTCTCTCTGCCATCGTTTGCAGGGTCTAGGAATGTAAAGTCCATGGGCAAAATTTCATTTGGCTGACTCGCTTGCAGTGTGCCCCAGTAGGCCCGCACCTTTGGTAATACTGCCTTCCCCAGCACACACCTCTGACAACTCTGGCACCACTGCTCCACATCTCGGACCATGCTTAGCCAGAAACAGTGGGCTCGCAGGAGTTGAAGGGTCCTTTCTTCTCCTTGATGGCCCTGGTCATCATGCACACTCCGCAGCACTTCCTCCTTTAGGCATTGGGGCTGCAGCAGTTGGAGCACTTCAGGACCGCCACTCGAGGCTTGAACAAGGCGGTACATCACCCCCTCGCGTTCCACCAGCACACTGAGGGAGAAGAATTCGGCTGACCTGTGGCAGCGACTCATGTTCCTCAGCACACGGCCACTGCCCCCTTTGATGGTACAGACGGACTGGCCCAATGACAGGGTCAGCTTCCTGCAGGTTCTGCAGATCTTGAGGCATACGCCCCTGCAAGGCAGTCACCTCTTCACAGTGGCCCCCCAGAGCCAACGGCTGGCATCTCGCAGCCAAGGCACCCAGCCCCGGTACCGCAGTGCCAAAGGCGAACCGTTCCAGGTACTGCCTGGACAGGGCGTCAGCATTCTGATTATTCCTGCCAGGGTGGTACTTGATGACGAAATTAAAAGAGGCAAGCTGTGAGGCCCATCATTGCTCGAGTGCGCCCAGCTTTGCTGTCTGCAGATGGCTGAGTGAGTTATCAGTTAAGATGGTGAACTAGTTCCCAAGCAGGTATTCTCGGAACTTCTCTGTAACGGCCCATTTTACAGCCAGGAGCTCCAGCTTCATGGAGCTGTAGTTCTCCAATTTTCCTCTCTGTCGGCTTAAGCCCATGGCTGGCACTGGTCAGACCTTTCCACCATGCTCCTGCGACAAGATGGCCACAAGCCCCCTGTGGCTAGCATCCACTTCCAGGATAAAGGGCTTCTGAAAGTCGGCATTGGACAATACAGAGGCAGAGGTAAGTTTCCTCTTCAGGGACTGAAAGTCATCCTCACAAGACTCATCCCACGCCTTGCCCAGAGGAATGGGTGGAGTCTTTCCCTTCCGCCGAGGCCCACTGAGCTTTCCCACCAGTTGGTGTAGCGAGGCTGCCAACTTGGAGAAGCTCTCCATGAACCAGTGATAATAACTAAATAAATAGTTATAATTATATATAATATTATACTAATTATTATAATAATAAAGCCCAGGAAGGACCAGAGCTCAGCGAGGTGACCTGGACGCCTCCACTCTTTCACGACTTCAATTTTTGATGGGTCGGTGGACACCCCCTCAGCAGAGACCACATGCCCAAGGTAGCTCACCTCACGTTGGAAGAATTTGCATTTTGACAGCTTAGCCTTCAGTCCTTGCTTCTCAAGCCTCCAGAATACTTCCTACAGTTGTTTGAGGTGTTGTTCGACAGTGGCGGAGAAAATTATGACATCATCAAGATACAGGAGAACAGATTGGTAGCGACAATCTCCAAATATACGCTCCATGAGGCGTTGGAAGGTACTTAGTGCATTGCAGAGGCCAAACGCCATTCTATTAAATTCAAAAACGCCAAATGGTGTGCAGAAGGCAGTTTTATTCTTGTCCTTCTCTGCCACTGGAACTTAATGGTAACCACTTGCAAGGCCTAATGTGGAAAACCACTTGGCCCCTGACAATACATCCAGCGACTCCTCTATCCTCGGGAGGGTGTAGGCATCACGGCGAGTCCTGGAGTTTAACTAGCGATAATCAATGCAAAGCCTAAGAGTCCCGTCTTTCTTGGTCACAAGGACAATGGGGGTGGAGTAGGGGCTGGAGGTTTCCCTAATTAATTTGCTGTCCAGGAGCTGTTGAATATGCGCCTTCACCATCTCATACTGGGAGGGCGGAATGCGTCAGTACAGTTGGCGAACTGGGGTATCATTCAACAGGGGGACCTCATGAGTGATAAGAGAAGTGCAGCCTAGATCTGCCTCATTCTGGGAGAATATACTGCTGTACTTGTCGAAAAGGGACTGGGCTTGGGCAGCCTGCTGCTCAGTTAGACCAACAAAGTTTTGTACATGGGCAGGGGTAGCGGCAGGCAGGAAGCTCCAGGAGGATTTGGGCTTGAAAACTGATGCTGATACAGGAGACTTTTTGTTGAACAGGTAGGTAATTTTTTTATTTTTATTGTGTGAGTTGTTAGATAAATAACTTTTTATCAGTCTGTGACAATGCTGGCTTATGACTGTAAACACTGCCAGTTTTCTCTGTGTCGACAGATGGCGTCGGAACGTTAGCCATTCATTTTTAGCATTGTAAACTAGCATTGCTAACATAAGTGTTGTGCCTGAATGCATTCAATGAACTTATGAACTCGTTTATATGTATTTCCGATTGATGAACGTTATTGTGAACGTGTTCATTATGGCGTTTGTGAACAGTGCGCTCTCTTACTGATGCAGAAACCCCTGCTAAAACACACCGCAAACATCCCGGTGATTGAGAAAGGCAAATATTTTATATTTGACCAGATGGTCTTGTTATTCATTTATGTGGAATAAATGCTGGCTCATCCATTTTTCAGTTCTGAAATGTTCACATCGAAGGAAATTACTTTAAACTTTATTCCAACAAAATTAAACATACAATTCCATCTAAAGCCGCTTTCACACTGGACACGAAACAAATTTTTCGCACGGCAGATTACATTCAAAGTCAATGCAATGACACCAATAGCCGCAACGCGTGTGTATTCGTGTCTTTGCATTGACTTTGAATGTAATCTGTCGTGCGAAAAATTTGTTTTGCGTCCGGTGTGAAAGCAGCTTAAGAGTGAGAAGATTCTCCAGTAAAGGATGTAATAATTCAGTCCGTAGCGCTGGGGACTTTGCAAAATGGTTATTTATGCCACTAACTTATAGAATGAGACTTCAATTCAAGTCAATATATCTGTCAGTAATGCTGCTCTTCCTGTCTTACTCGATCATATCTGTAGTCCTGTATAACCCATGTGGGCCTGAGCATGGAGAGCCAGTGAGAGAGAGGGTGGAGGGAGCCGAGAGTTAAATGCGGCGACATTCCTTCTATAATTAATATTATAATGAGTTTCCCTCAAACGGCATGATTTGTAATCGGCCCCATCAAACCCGCGGTCATGGGAAACCTGCTAATTCCCCTTAATTCCTGTGTGTGGATCGGCGTCATTAATACCACATAATCAGCTCCATGCTACTGAGTGTCACGGCATCATATCGCTCCATGTATCACTGGCCACGAGGCACGATAACCCCCAATCATACAGAGCTGCTGAACGAGGCTGTGTTCAGCCTGCATTCCTCTGTCTGCCTGTCTTCATCTCTCTCCCAGTGTCTTTATCCCTCTGCCTCTCTCTCTCTACCTGCCCCCCTCTGTCGCTCCCCTTCTTTGTGTGTGTCTCCCTGTGTGTTTGGATTATGTGCAGGTAACCTTATTCCTGGGCATCTTTTTTGTACTTGTGAAAGCAAGTGGGTTATTCTAGGTCTGTTGGGTTTCAGTTGAATATTGCTGAAATGTTTAATAACGGTCCTCTCTTACTGATACTGTTGAAACTTGGAATCTTCCTTTGGAGATCTTGGTGAGGGGGGGTGGTATTTAAGCTAATTGTATCTCGGGGAGATACAGTGGTATACAGTACAGCCACCGTTAAAACCAAAGAAAAAGTTGTTAATCCGCCAGTACGGGGGCGTTAAACTCTCAGTAGGACCGGGAAATCTCGTCATCAGCCGTGCAGTAGGACCGGCGTATTGACGCGCATGAAGACGAAAGAAGACCTCCCGCCGCCCACCGCGCACGGGGTAGCTGGCGATTATAACTAGCGATTATAACTGAGCCACGAGGGCTGTTGGGAAGGTCGTTTTGACAGTAGACCGTACATGTAGATAATGGCACAGCTTGTTGGCGATTTATTTCCATATATGATTGCAAAAGTAACGTAAGCCTACATAAAATATTAATTTGCTTTGGCGGGGGTGATGTTGACGGTAATCATTTCTGCATACCTTTTTATATTTGACGATACAGTTTGCTCAACCTGTGCTACTATTTAAAACTTTTGTACGGTATAATACGCAATTGGATTTTTAAATATCATGCTATTTTTGGTGAGGATTTTATTTGTCAGGTATCATTTCTGCAATATTTTATGTTCGGAGATAATACATGCTTTTATGTACTATTAGGTCTATTTTACACTCAAGCACCGAAATAGATTATTTTTCCTGTTGCAAACCTGAAATTTAGTATAGCCTATTCATTCCTACAGCACGTGGACCGGTTCTGCAAATGGAATTTGTTTGACGTGTCTTGTATCGATACAGAATTCGCTGTTATCTGTTCATGAATTTGCGGAAATTGCTCACGCTTTTTGTGGATCAGTTAGTTTTCTTCAGTCATTAGGAATAAAGCCTTGCACAGTCAATTTTCAGTGGCACGTCCTTTGATTGGTTACGCAAATAATTTCCAGTTTCGCGAACAGCGCCCTTTGTCAGGCCGAACTTATGATATTCTTTGTTTATTGGCATTATTGCGTGCCCCTGGCCACAACGAAACAGACACATGTATTTTCCACCAATTTTAGCCAGCATTACTCTATAGGGGATATCACAATAATTGGTCAAATTTATGGCTAACTGTTCCGTGTGTCGACATTGTGTCAGCGGGAATCCACGTGCACTGGCCTCAGTTCACGATGATTTGTACATCCATCGATATTCAACTGCTATCAGCGACTACGGATGATTCTTGATACTCTTTCCAATTCAAGTAGGCCTAATAAATGCCAAGTATACGTTAAAATTATCAGGATGAGACTACAAGTTCTGAATAACACAGGACATGAGTCATGATCAGCCGGTTGAGCCACAGAAAAACAGTTATGGTGGGAGGGAAAATGTTTTACTTCACACTGACTACAATAAACTTTCATAAAATTATTTCAGAAAAAATAAACAAGAATAAACAAGTTTGAAAACCTACAAAATGGCGTTTGCGGAACTAGTCAAATGACAAGCAGTCACTCCCAATGGGTGTTGATGAAGAAGTATCACTAGTACGACATTGGGATTTATAAGGTCAATTATAGGATAATTTCCGATCATAATGACACTAATAACATAATGAATCCCAGGAATACACGTGTTTAACGGCTACACACTGCACAGTGCGCCTTATCACAAGCGTTGACTACTGCTGCAACGGCAAGCAACAGTTATCGGGCATTAATTTCTATATGAAGCCGAATATCTCGAAACGATAGTTAAGAGTTAAATCCACAATAATTTACCGTTTTAGCGGTGTCAAACTCAAGGCTGACAGCGAAAGTCGTTTTCCCGCAAAAAAAAGTTTGATTTCTGCAAATTGCGGAATCGGTCAAATTGCGGAACCGGTCAACCCACTGTATATCGAAGATTACTCGCACCCCGTCTCAGTAAAATTCATTTAGGGAAAGAACTTGAATGTTTTTAGATTTATATACTGTTTCGTTTTAAAATGCTATTTGGCAATTTTTAACCAATTTTTCAAAACGTTTTGCATCGTCTGTATTTAATTACTTCTCATAACCATTCAGATAACCATTCAGATGTTCAAACATAATGTTTGCAAAGCTTGCAACTATAAAATAATTGCTTACAATATGAATTTAGTTCGACCATAACGACTCTTGAATGCACAAAAAAAAAGCAAAATAAACTATTTGCGGAACCTTACACAGGATGTTTAGTAAGCTTATTCTATATCTATCAATAAGGTAACGGAATTTAAAAAAAGATCTGCTCAATATCTTTTCTCTAAACGACATTGTCACTTAAAACTGAATGGCTCTTTCGTAAACTGAATTCACGGAATTAAAGGCGGATACACTTGGCACTGATTCAATACGGCTCAGTTCGTGTCATCTCTGTTTATCACTCATTGTCACCCTAATATTTCCTTTAAGCTCATTGTAGCCTATTAAAGAATTAATGACCTGGTCAGCGCGTGGCAGCAATTTTCTATGAAATGCCTTACCATAAACTGACATCACATTTACAACTATGGAACCTGTCACGATACGATGCATTTCCCCAAAGATTAGGACAGGGATACTCATTCTTTTCCAGAATGAGCCACAGTGGGTGCAGGCTTTCGCTCTATCCAACCTGTCCCACACCTGACTCTACTAATGAACCCTTAAAGCTTTTGCCATGGACCCTTGATAAGTAGAATCAGGTGTGTAACTGCATGGTTAGAATGAAAGCCTGCACCCACTGCGGCTCATTCTGGAAAAGAGTGAGTATCCCTGGGTTAGGACAAAGATTGACTCCTTGGCGAGAGACAACCAGACACCTCTGCAGGTCCGAAAACGCATAATTTCGGAGAATAATGTGAACATAAGCTCACAGGCTATTAAGTTGTATATTGCCAATTTGTTTATTTATATTGCCGCTGGCTTTTCAAAACCTATAAATCAATTGCGGTAAACTTTGCTGTGTTGTGAATTAAGTATTTATGCTTTGTTTTTGTATGTTTTCAGTTTCATGGTGTTTAGAATTATTTGTTTCTTTGTGTTAGATTTACTTCTAGTGTGATTGTTCATGTTTCATGAATGCTTGTCTTTTGTCACTCGCTCCCTTGTGTGTCTAAGTGCAGTGTCTTGTTTCCATTCACAGTCTTTTCCCCTGTCTTTTCTGGTTGGGTACTTCCTGCTTCCTTCTTCCTGTGCTTGTTAACTGTCTGCACCTGAGAATAGTTTAGCTGAGGCACTGGTGATTAGAAATGGGTAGGACCACACATTAGAGCAGAGTAGTTAGGCACGGTGATTAGTTAGTTTGAAGAAGCAGGGCAAACCTACTTGTTCAATCTGTCTTTTCACTTTCCTTTGCTGTTCTAGATTCTGCCTCCTCTCAGCTGTCCTTCATTTCTTGGGCTAAACACTCTAATTAGTTTGTTTATGAAGACCCCACTTTTCCGCTTGTCTTTGTCGATTTGTGACCGTTCCTTGCTCTGCCTGGTCTTTCCGTCTCTGCGCTTTTTCTCAGTGTGTTTTTGCGATTATTGAGAGTTTTTGTCATTTGTGATTTTCTGTACTCTAGTTATTGATTGTATTTCGTCGTGTGAGTGTGGTGAGTTTGAGAGTCTCCCGTTTTCCCCAGTTCCCTTTATACTTTGACTGTTTAGTTAATTTCTGTGTCTCCCTCTTCCCTTCCAATTCCTTTTTCCCTTTTCCCCATTCCCTTAGGTTAGTTTCCCTTTGTGTCTGTATTCTGTGATATTCCTGATTTCTGGCTATTGACCTCTGTTTCTGTCTGACCATGAGCAACGGTAATGTTGACAAAAGACGCTCTTCCGAGCTTGAACCGCGATTGGAGTCTCCGTACGTTCATTACACGCTGAAGATCTACCCACAAACTCTCAAAAAAATTTTCTTTCAAGAACACAATTTCTTATTTCGCTGTCGAATTTTTCATAATAGGCTATTTTTTTTTTTCTTGTTCATGCTAGGCTTTTTAAACAGAGGATCAGCCACACGCTTTCCAGAGGTCGCATAAGCTCTCACTTGCGCTTTCGCTGCAAGAGAAAATAAAAAGATGTTAAAATACATAACAGCAAATACACTTAATTCTAACGGTCAAAATGCCCTCTATTCTATAACTTACACGCGGTACTACATTCAGTTCCGCGGAGCCACATGTGGTTATTACTGGCGGTAAATTGGCTGTGATACGGCTCATTGGTTAGATCGTGGTTAGAAATGAGTAAGAAGGGCGAAATGAGATAACGGGGCGTAAACTAACGCCGTCTCTTTGGTTTTAACGGCGGCTGTACTGTAGTTCTGGGCCGCTGCCAAACCGCAGAGATTTTCTGTTCCGGGCTCTGGAAGCGACAGTTTTTACAGGAATTTTTTCTAATTTTGCACAGGCGATGATATTTATTTGACAATGCTCAAGACCGATTTTCGGCAAATTTAGGCATCCAATATGGCTGCCGACGGCCATTTTGTCCGAAATTTGGAGATCGGGGAGATACACGACTCGGTCCCTGTGGCCTCCGAGTTGACTAGTTTTAAATTTAGTTTAAGCTAATAATTCAATAATCTCCCATTCCCATAATTTGTAACTGGTGACTTTTGGGGCCTGATCGTGGGATTAGAAGACCTCCATCTACGTAACGTTCAGTATGTCTGCATACTGCATGAAGACCCTGTGGTGCACAAACACTGAATGTGTGTAAAATGGGGAGAGAGAAGAAATAGGGATGCTGTGAGGTTGATTCTGTGCTGCACCTCTGTGTGAGTTACAGGGAGGGGGGCTCTGTGGAGACAGGGGTGTGGTGATGGGCGGAGGCTGGTGTGAGGTGTTAGTCTCCAGCAGCAGTGTGATCCAGCTGCAGGCTGGGCTCTGAGGACAGCCTGAGCCGCTGAGCAGGAGATGAATGGCTGCTAAAGTCAACATGCAACCAGGACAACCCCAACCTCCCATACACACACAAACACACACACACTCATGCACAGAAATGCATACGCGCGCGCGCACACACACACACACTCATGCACAGAAATGCATATGCGCACACACACACTTATGCACAGAAATGTACACACACACACACACACACACATGTACATCCTTGTACTTCTATCCTTGTGAGGACTTCCATTCATTCAGTGTGTATTTCTACAGCCTTTACCTAATCTTAATGATAAGCAATGTATGCCTAGCCCAAACCCTTACCTTAACCTTAACCTATCCCTAATTGTAACCTGACCCCTAACATTTACCGTAACTTTAACCTATCCTTAATTCTAACCTTACCCTTAACTAATAAGTCACAATTTGCATTTGTAGTCGTGAGGACCAGCAAAAATGTCCTCATTTCCTAATAATGTATCCACTCTATAGGAAAAAAAAAATGTTCTAGTCTTCTCTGTGTAGCATGTACAGGAACACACACATACTCGCACTCTCATAGGCAAATACATTGACACTCAAACTGGCTCGCTAATATACACATAGACATGTTCAGCAACACACTCGTATACAAACTCATGCTCCCTTGAACACGCTTGTATGCTCTGATACTGAATTCTACTGAAATATGATTTGTGTATCTACATGTGCCCCTCTCGCTGTCTCTTGAGTTTTGAGGGGATCGGTGCATGTGTGAGGGAGAATGTTTGTGTTGGGGTCGGAGTGCGGTAAAGTTTAAGCACTGCCGTGGTATCCTGAATCATCCTGCTGTAAAATGGTGTCTGTGTGCACGGTCTGATGGAGAAGAGGCCTGATGGAACATTTTAGGAGGGGGGTGGGATTCTTTTACATCTCCTGCCAATGGAATTTATGTCTGCTTTAGCAAGGCTTGAAAAATGGCCAGTCGCCTGTGGGATGCACCGTTATACTTGCTTTGCATGTAGAGGTGTTCATGCCCTCCTAAACACGTAATACTTTACTGAAAATCACGCTTTTCTTAGACCATTTTACACTGATACTTTTCATTGCCTGGACCTATGTGAGGAAGATGTGGGGCATTTGTGCTGGTGACAGGAGGCTCTCTGTGTCAGGGATGACTGTCACAGTTTCAGGCACAAACTAATTACAGTCTGAACCTTTCTCCAAACATATAATCATTACATCCCTCACGTTCAAATGCTTGACAGCTGAGCTCAGGGCCATATTACGGACCGGGCCAGTGGGGCCAGAGCCCAGGGGCCCAAAGCGATGCAGATGCCGATGCCAATTGCGATGTCAGAGGGTCTCTATTCTCTAACATCTTATGACTACTCACACTGTTATAGGGCATATCTGCAGAGAACCGAGAGAGAAGGGTGATATGAATTGGGCGGGGGGGACAGGATGGCAATCAGAGGGCCCCTGGGCTATGGAATATGGCAATCAGAGGGCCCCTGGGCCACGGGAGACGGCAATCAGAGGGCCCCTGGGCTATGGAGGACGGCAGTCAGAGGGCCCCTGGGCTATGGAGGATGGCAATCAGAGGGCCCCTGGGCCACAAGGGACGGCAATCAGAGGGCCCCTGGGCCATGGGGGCCGGCACTCAGAGGGCCCCTGGGCTATGGGGGACGCCAGTCAGAGGGCCCCTGGGCTATGGGGTACGGGAGACGGCAGTCAGAGGGCCCCTGGGCTGGCCCTGCTGTAGTGCCTCTCGTGAATACTCCTAAGGGAGCCCTAATGTTTACCAAATAAGGGTTCAAGGAAGTAGGGGGGAATGGTTTCAGAGGGCCCTATGATTATGAAAGCCCCTGCTTAGGGTCGCGAATTCTGGCTATGTGGGGGCCCTAGGGAGAGCCCTAATGGGAGAGCATACTGTTAAGAGAGCCCTCTGATTACAAATGTTCTTACAAAGGGCCTCTGATTTACTAAGGGTTTTGAATGAAAGTCCATTCAGCGAGCCCTAAGGCCCAGGATATGCTAGCTGTGTGACTTAATTTATGTGCGCAACTGCACATACTTGCAGCAGAACGATCAGAGCACTATGCACGATACTGGTAGTGTTGCCAAAAACAAATCACCAAAAGTCGCTATTGGCTATCTGAAAAGTCGCTAGATTACGTCATGACGTTACTATGATGTCATAACGTCACGCACGACTCACTGATCTCACGAAAATGTGTCTACATGGTTATGTTGACAATCTCAAAGGGCACAGTTTCGAGATCAGGGCTAATGTGCAGTGCTGCTTAACCATGAAATAAGCTTCTGGTGCAATGCAGAGCTGAAGTTACATTGAAAAACAATGATTTTGACACTCGAGAGATTTGTTTTTTTAAAGTCGCCAGATTCACCTAAAAAGCTGCTAAGTCGCTAGATGAGGTTTTAGTCGCCAGAGAAGGCCAAAAGTCGCTAAATTGGCAATATTGGATACTGGCGGTATCATGTAGGGAGCAGATAGCCAACCGGGCTCTCATTAATATTTTCCACCATTGTTTGACTCTACCACAAGCTCAACATGGAAGTTCGGAAGATCGCCCCTCGCGGTTGTGTCAATATAGCAACATGCGCACTTGTCTGGGTACCTTGTGTTCAGGTGTGCTACCATGCATAACATTGACATAAAATACGCATGGCAACACATTTGGGCATAAAATGTGCACACGGCAAGCATATCCTGGGCCTAACGCTGGCCCCAGTAGGCAGCTAGTAGAAGCTACACCTATTTTCTATGAGAAGTGATTTCGCTCCCGCATAGTGTTGAGTGTACACAATACGACATGGTCGTTGGAGTGCATCGAAACTGTCATTGTGATACGTCCTAAAGTTCATAAATCTCTAACTCCATGCAAATTCATCGCGCGTCGCGAACATCTCGTGGAGCAAGTATCCAATAGCCGAGCTAGACTCAGGGGCGGGCTGTACAGTGGTCCAGTCACAGTACACAGCAGATTCACATGTCATTATAACTTATAGTTGTCTTCGAGGAGAGTAGTAGGCTGGTAGATATTCACCTTCAGAACACTGAGTTTCGCCCCGCTTCACTTTGCAGATTTCGCTTCCATATGTCCCCACCGTAAAGGGGTGCACTGTACTCACCAATGCCAACAAAGTGAGGTCCAAGTGAAAATCCAACATCGATACAACACTCCCACATTACACTTGGCATTGCTTTTATTGAAACTCCTCACATGGCAGAAATTTTGGAAGTTTAAGTGAAAATCCAATATTGTTAAATCCATTTATCGAAACTCCTAACAACATTCTTACATTAAAACCTTTCCTAGACTCAGATTTAGCATCCAACACCCTATTAAAAAGCTCATTGACATTTACATTACATTATATTGTATTGTATTGTATTGTATTGTAATAATAGTGTGTCTTAAGACTTAAAGCCATTGTAAGGGCTACTGTATTTTCAGTGAACAAATTTGGAAGTCTAAGTGGAATTCCAACATCGATTTTCCAATGGACTGAATGAGGGGGCGGAGACTTGGGCTCTCTCTATAGCCCCCTGCTTCACTACTCCTCACAACCTGACCTTTCAGCTTAACAACTTGCTTTGTATTCAACCTATGCAACCTGACTTGTTCAGCAGTTTAACATTCAACAGCCTTTTTAAAGGCTTATATCCGTTTATATTAAATTATATTATATTATTAGAAACAACTCTGCACCTTCAAAGGCTCAAAGCCTTTGTAAAAGGCTTAAGCATTTCCAATGCCCTTTTTAAGGCTTGTTGCCTTGTATTGCATTGTGGGTACTCGTTTATTCTGTATTATATTATTGTTATATCATTACAATCAGTTGTGAAAGTCCCCGTGAGAATCCAATAGATATAACACTCTAACATTACACTTGGCATCAGTAGTTTGGATTGCAAACAAAAAAGTGGGGCTTCAAAACGAAAAGCCAAAGAAATTAGGGAGGCAAAGCTGGCTGATTTTTTTTTAAATGTGCCTTTGATTTCTAACTTTTTTGACAAGCCTCAAGATTCAAATATTGATAATGTCATCAGTAGCCCGAGTTGCAGCAATGAAGAGATCACCACTGGTTTGATCATACCAGGGCCCTCACAGACCCAATCAAGCGTAGACCCGGCCTGTCAGGCTCAGGCCTCAGGCACACACTCAGACCAGGCATCACCTGAGAAAATCTTTCCAAGTGAGGAGGATTGCACGGAGCCCAGTTTCACACCAGAAGCTGGGCACACCAACTCCGGTCATGAACCTCTTATTGACCCTGCTTTGTGGCCAAATACCACAACCATTTAAGACTTGTGCACTCTTAGGACAGGAGACTCACTGTCAGACCAGGCATCGCCTGAGAAAGTCTTGTCAAATCAGGAGGGGTACACTGAGACCAGTATCAGATTAGGAGATAGGGGCTCAAACTCCTGGTGTGAAACGGTTAATGACCCTGCTTTATGGCCAAGTGCCATTACTGAACAGGTCAAGTCGATTCTGGTTAGTAGAGGAGCAGCTGCTTTTCAAAATCGAAGTGAAAAGTACCCTGCCTCAAGTAGGGATAGGACCATGGGGGGCATCATTAGGAGTTTCACAAATTCCTTAATCAAATGCTCTCTACCTAATGGCCAGTCTGTGACTAGGCAGTGGCTACTTTACTCCCCTTCATCTGGTTGCATCTTTTGTTTTGCTTGCAAACTGTTTTCAAGTAAGCACAATGCATTTGTCCTCGGGTTTTCTGATTGGAAACATTCTGAGCGTATCGATGTGCATGAGAGGAGTGAGGAGCATAGGGTTTGCATGTTAGCATTACACAGTCGCTCCAAAAACACAGGAAGAGTTGATTCTGATCTTGTCAAACAAATTGATGCAGAGAGGCAATACTGGCAGGAAGTTTTGAAAAGAGTTGTTGCTGTAATTCAGTTTCTGGGGGAGAGGGGCCTTGCTTTCAGGGGAGATGATGAGCGGTTGGGATCACCTCACAATGGTAATTTCTTGTCGAACTGTTGGCCAAATTTGACCCTTTTCTCCCTGACCATCTCCAAAGGTTTGGAGGCAAGGGCAAAGGCTCTGTGTCCTACCTCTCATCCACAATCTGTGAGGAATTCATCCACTTAATGGGGGAAAGAACAAAGGAAGCAATTATCAGCGAGGTTAAAGAGGCCAAATACTTCTCTGTTATCGTTGACTCCACTCCAGACCTTGCTCATGTGGACCAACTCACTTTTATTTTCAAGTTTTTAAATAATGGTGGAGAATTAGTTGAGCGTTTTCTGGCTTTTGAGCCTATTGAAAATCATAGTGGGAATAGTTTGGCTGAGTGTGTTGTTGCAATGGTGGAGAACCTGGGCCTAGACTTAATTAGCTGTCGAGGCCAGTCATATGACACTGCAAGTAATATGTCTGGAAAGTACAATGGAGTCCAAGCTCATCTGAAATAAATAAACCTAATGATTTGTTTTATCCGCTGTGCAGCACATTCATTGAATTTAGTCGGTGTCAATGCTGTTGACAGTAGCCCAGAAGCTGGCCGTTTCTATGACTTTCTGCAATCAACGTACACATTTTGTGCCTCGTCAACACACAGGTGGGGAAAGGTGTTCCGTGATACAGATATGAAACTCACGCTGAAATCTTTGTCAGGTACTCGCTGGAGTTCAAGAGCTGAATCAACAAAGGCTCTTTGGAAATAATATGCACAACTGAGAGAGGCATTGAACAATATTCCATTCCAAAGATTCACAGGAGAAACGTGAAACTAGAAGCGAGGCCTCTGCACTCTGTGGCAAGCTGGACACCCTAGAGATAGCTTTCATGGCACACTTTTGGGATACAATACTGCAGCAATTCCAAGCCATGAGCCTGCAGTCGCAGAAACATGACATTGACATACACACAGCGACACAGCTTCTCCTTTCACTTCGTGACTTTGTGGCAGCACAGAGAGACAATTTTGCCTTTTTTGAAGGGTCAGCTTTAAATGTTACCAATTCAGTCTCCCAAGACTACAGACATGACCTCCAGCGCACAAAGAAGCGCAAATGTATGGCTGATGAAAGTGCAGAGCCAGGTGTTGAATTTAGTGGAAAAGAAAAGTTTCAGATTGAAACATTCAATGTTCTAATTGACAAACTTGTGTCCTGTCTTAACCATCGGTTAACTGCATACACATACTTGACCAATCTTTTTCATGTTCTTTTCATGCCTGATAATATGTCCAACAGTGAGCTCAGTTTAAGGGCCTAATCTCTTGCAGCAGCATATCCCACTGATCTGACCATGAGCTTGGCAGATGAACTTGTTCAGCACAAATCATTCATTTCAGAAGAACAAAAATGCCCAAATACAATGCTAAAGACCGTAGTAAATTTGGATTTACAGTCCACTTTCCCAAATGTTTACATAGCACTCAGATAGTTTTTGACCCTGCCAATAACAAACTGTGAAGGGGAACGGTCATTCTCCAGACTGGCTCGAATTAAAAATGAGCACAGGATGAAAATGTGCCAAAATTGGTTGAATTCACTCTCCCTTCTAGCAATAGAATCAGAGTTTGTTTGACAGCTCAACTTCGATGAGTTAGTGGATGACTTTGCTAGAAGGAAGAGCAGAAAGAAACCTTTGTAGAATCCTTAGGTATGGTAGGTTTGTGCGGAGGTGGGTGAGGGTTCGGTGTGTTGGGGGGGTCCTTTTGCAAACTCCAGGTCCAGGGGCCCAGACCCCCCATAATCCGGCCCTGGCGGAGCTGACCTCTTGACTCAGAAACCACCCTTTGTATCTACCTCTGCAAGCTAAATGTCCCTCTGTAAAATGATCAGGAATTTGAAAATGGACAGTTTCATTCATAGATAGTGGTTGGTCAAGCAGTTTTCTATGTATTCATGACGCAATAAAATCCTCATTAATCATTTTAATGTCATTGTGGCTTACACCTACAAGGTTACAACGTTGTATATTAATTTCCAGGATATCGTAACATGGTTAGCAGTCTTTGGCAATAAAACATGACTGAACATCTCATTAAATGTCCTTGAATTAATGTTCAGCTTGAGAATTATTTTTCTTTAGGGCTGTCAAAAGAAATACTAAATTGACTGTTCAGCTCAAGACAGCAACAAAGTGTGAAATGAACGCAATTCTGGGGATTCGTTAGCCGTGTTCAGGGATTGGAGTAACGTTGATGTTTGATCAAAAAGCCTTACACTGTGAAAGGACACACCCTATATCATTCTCTGCTCCTCTCATCAACATGGGCCTTTACAAAATAACTCACTGTGTTTATATGTACGAAAGAGAAAAATAAAATAGATGCAAAAAAATTACAAAAAAAAGCAGAATTACAAATTGTGGATACACAGGTCACACAGATTACTGCAGGTGTGTGTGTGTGTGTGTGTTTTATTTTGTGTATGCATGCGTTAAATTTTGCAATTGTGTTTGTTTAATTGTCTGTGTGTGTGTGTGTGTGTGTGTGAGTGTGTGTGTGTGCGTGTGTGTGCGCGTGCTCGTGTGTGTGGGTGTGGGTGTGTTTCTGTGTGACTTTGTTCGATGGTGTGTCTGTGTAATTTTATGTATGTTTAATTGTATGTTTATTTCTGTGTATGTGCTTGTTTAATTGTGCATGTGTTTGTTCAAGTGTGTATTTGGGCTTGTGTTTATTTAATTGTGTGTATTTGTTTGTGATTTTTAAATTGTGTGTTTGATTGTGCGCTTATTGTCTATGTGTGTGTGTTTTGTATGAGTGTGTGCTTGCCTGTGTGTGTGCTTGTATGTCTACAGTTGATGGTGTGTGTTTGTTTTATTGTATGTATATATGTTTGATTGTGTGTGTACTTAATTGTGTGTGTGTGTGTGTGTGTCTTTGTGCTTTTTTGTTTGTGTTTTTATGTCCATTTAAATGTATGCATATGTGCGTGTGCTTGGTCAGTTGTGTGTTTGATTGTGAGCTTAGCAAATTGTGTGTGTATGTGTGTACATGTTTCCCACCCCGCCTTTTGTGGCCCTGCCCCTGAGCCGTGCCTCAGACAGCACTGAGCTGTAGATGAATGAGGGCTCTTGTCTTGTTTTCACAAACTATGACCTTTAACCCAAGACACAAAAGTTTAAATCGAATTGGACAATCAGTGTCAGACCTCTCGCCCGGGCCAGCGTTTTCATTTCGAGGTACCTCCCTCTGGCAGCATGTGAGGCTGGAACAGTACCCCCATCAATTCCCCATTTCTGCTCCTCCACGAGTAGAGCGCTCCACCGAATGCTTAAACCTGTGGACACAGGGCCAGCGCACTACCAGAAACGGCCCATTAATTTCCCCTGTGTGCAACTGAATTAAAATACAGAGAAGCTCTTAATGTGGTACAGTATTCAAAGTACTTTAATTGCTGCCTCTTAGTCTCTGTAAATGGACTGCAACTGAATCAAAGTGTAATTTCAGTTTATTACTGTTGGGTAAGTCTAGGTAACTGTATAACTTTACGTAACTAACTTGGTAACTCTCGGAACTCTAACTGCATTAACTATGGGCAACTCTGGCTAGGTAACTACAGATAACTTCAACAGGATAACTCCTCACATGAGTAACACAAGGTCGCAAATGACATACCTAGTGAAACGCATTTTTCGTTCCATGAATTAAGGGGGCACTCCTGTAGCACTTCATTGTCGGTGAAAAAAATGGGTTTCACATGGAATGTCACTTGTAACTTTGTGTTAGTCATTTGACAAACTGTAGGTAACTCTGACTTGGTGACTCTAGGTAACTCCAAGACACACACACAAACGTTTGTATTTTCTATTATTTATTTATTTTTCGCTATTGTCTTTTTGGTCACACTTTAGTTGAAGTGTTGCTCATAAAGGCTTCATACAGCATGTATAGTGCCTTCATAAATGAGACATAATGTCCTCATAAATCATACATAAGCCAATGTCATGCTTTGTAAAGGGTGAAATAACACATCCTAATTCAGCATGTGATGCCAGATGTGATATAACTGACAATGTAACTTAGCTAGTGGCTAAATGCTATAAAGGGTGACATTATCATTGTCACATCTGGCATCACATGCTGAATAAGGATGTGTTATTTCACCATTTATGAAGCATGACATTTGCTTGTTTCTGATTTATGAAGACATTATGTCTAATTTATGAAGGCACTTTACAACCCTGAAATAGTTGGGACAATGTGTAAATTGTGAACAAAATCAAAATGCAATGACTTTCAGATCACATGAGCCAATATGTCATTTACAATAGAACATCGAAAACATTTCAAATGTTGAAACTGTGACATTTTACATTTTCATCCACAAAATGAGCTTATTTAAAATTTTCTGGTTGCAACAGGTCTCAAAAAGTTGGGATACAGGCAAAAAAAGGGCTGAAAAAGCTATTAATATATAAGAGTATCAACTGAAAGAACATTTAGCAAGTAATTAAGTTAACTGGCATCAGGTGTGTAACATGATTGGCAATGAAAGGGATGTCTTAGAGAGGCTGAGTCTCTCAGAAGTAAAGATGGTCAGAGGCTCTCCAACCATTTGAAGGCTTGTTTAAAAAAATTATGGAATACTTCAAAAACAGTGTTCCTGAACGTGAAATTGCAAAGGCTTTGAAGGTCTCATCAGTGACTCGACAGTGCATAACCTCATCAAAAGATTCAGGGAAACTGGAAAAATCTCTGTGCATTAGGGACAAGGCCGAAAACCTTTATTGGATGCCCATGATCTTCGGGCCCTCAGATGCCACTGCATCACTCACTGGCATGATTCTGTCATTGACATTACTAAATGGGCCCAGGAATACTTCAAGAAACTGCTGTCTGTAAACAGAGTCCACCGTGCCATCCACTGATGCCACCTTAAACTCTATCATGCGAAAAGGAAGTCATTGTTGAGCATTATCCAGAAGTGCCATCGTATTCTGTGGGCCAAGGCTCGTTTAAAATGGACAGCAGTGAAGTGTCCTGTGGTCAGACAAGTCCAAATTTGACATTTTTGCTGGAAATCATGGGACGACCACCCCTCCTGTTATCAGTGTTCAGTTCAAAAGCCAGCATCTCTGATGGTATGGGGATGCATTTGTGCATACGGTGTGGGACACTTGCTTGTTTTAAAAAGCACCATGAATGCTGAAAGGTATATTAGTGCGTTCCATTTGTACTTGGAATTCAGGATTTCCGGGTTCCGAGTCGAATGTTTCAATTGGAATGACCCCTGAGGCCGGATTTCCGACTCTGAAAGTCGGAGAATCTTCAATACCCCCAAGTAAACATTCGAAGATGGCTGCCCCAGGTGTAAACAGTAAGTAGTAGCTCCTGTATTTTTTGTAAACAATGAAAGACAAAATTATTATAGGCTTCCTTCTGCACCTTTGTGCTTCCTCTTCATCCACCGAGTTTGAAGGTTGCAGGACCGCATATTTGTCCAGATGTTGCTTATATTCGGACAAGGCAAGTGTGAGAATAGCTTTCGGAGACGTGGCCATCTTGTTTTATGACTCTTCTTCCCGTTTTATGGCAGTTGGCAACTTTTTTCCGACTTTGTAACTGCAACGCTGATAACTCGGCTGTGACGTCATTCCCAGCTCCGACTTCTGAGGTAAATGGAACGTGCCATATAAAGGTTTTAGAGCAACATATGCTCCTCTCCAGATGACATCTATTCCAAGGAAGGCCTTGTGTCTTTCAGCAGGACAATGCAAAACCACATACTGCAGCTATTACAACAGCATGGCTTCGTAGTAGAAGAGTCAGTGTGCTGAACTGGCCTGCCTGCAGTCCTGATCTTTCACCGATTGAGAACATTTTGGCGCATAATTAAACGAGAAGTCCGTCAAAGGAGACCCAAAACTCTCCAGCAGCTGGAAGCCTGTATTAAACAAGAGTGGGATCAAATTCCAATGGCTGAACTCAGGAAACTTGTCTCCTCAATGCCCAGACGCCTCCACTCTGTGTTAAAAAGAAGAAGAGATGCTACACATGGTTACAGGCCCCTGTTCCAACGTGTAGCAGCCATCAAATTTGAAATGAGCTCATTTTGTGGATAAAATGGTAAAATTTCTCAGTTCCAACATTTGCTATGTTATCTCTGTTCTATTGTGAATAAAATACTGGCAGGTGTGATGTGAAAGTCATTGCTATTTGATTTTATTCACAATTTACACTTTGTCCTAACTATTTCGGAATTGGGGTCGTACATGCTGTATAAAGCCTTTATGTGGAACCCTTCATTTAAAGTGTGACTGTCTTTTGCACAGTTCTTAAAAAGTGTCATACAGCTGTGTTGTGAAGTTTCTGAAATGGCATATGAGAGAGGGAGAGAAAGGGGGGGGGGGAGAGCCATCACACTGAAAGTTCAATTGCGCACACTGCCCAGTATCATATGCAGTCATGTTGTAGCATGGAATGCACTTCTGTTGTGTGGTTTAAAAATGTGGTAGTGTGAGAAAGCTGGAGAGTGTGAGTGTGTTGGAAAGACTCTACAATAGCTTTGACCTGATGACTGCTGTTGTATGAATGACTTTCTTTGGCTAGAGTTGTGTAAATTGATCTTAGACAATAGCTTAAGGTGACGGCACCTACATCAGGCAGCACTAATCATTCTACCCTTTGCTCCATCTATTGATCGTTTGGCGATGCCCAGCGTGGTCCGCAGCCTGCCACAGTATGCATGCGGAGGTGCGGATAATCAGGAACACAGTGTGCTGGGTTGGAGTCTGGTGTTCAATGTCTGCAACGACATTTGGAGCATGCTCATCAGGAAATAATCCTGCAAGTGTCATATCATTAAGCATGATATAGTATACTGTATATTAAATTCTATAAAAATATATATATCCTGAAAATAATCTGTCTTCTTGGGCACAGATCTCAAAGAGTGCCTTTGTAAATGTGTTTAAATTCAATTCAATTCAATTTATTAAGGGAAGCCCCTTGAGATGCAGCATCTCTTTTTCAAGGGGGTCCCAACAAAAAACATAGATTGCAGTTCACAACATAGATTACAATGACACAAAACAAACGCATCATACAAACAGCTCTTCCTCAAATACAACCCCTACATACCCACCCCCCCCCCACCCCCAATCCCAATGCAAACTCTCAAACACAGTCATGGTTTTAAAAAAAAAGTTAATAAATAAATAATAAACTAATAAGATTACAAGAACCATTCAAAAATGATAACACCAAGATAATAATAATTATAATAATTCACATCAGAAGCATCCACATAATAATGCAACATTAAGTAAAATCATCAAAAATCAAGAGATATCATCAAACAAAACAATATCAGCAGAACGAGTTTGTAAGTGGGAAAATAATTGTGATCTAAAGCTATCAAAAGAGGTAATGGATTTTAAGAAAGAGGGAAGATTATTCCAGTGAGATAAAGCTTTATACTTAAATGACCTGTGACTTATTTCCATATGGATTTTTGGGATTGTAAAAAATTGATTATTCATATGATGGAGGGGGTATGGGGACAGATATGGTATCAGGAACTGTTTTAAATATAGTGGAGCATCTAAATGAACACATTTAAAAAGAAATAATAACCAGTGAAACTGACGTCTGGATTTTGGATGCAGCCAGTTGAGGGACTCATACATGAGGCAGTGATGGGTTCTGAAAGGACATCTCAAGACAAATCTGCTTAACGAGTTATATAAGGTGTTGAGGGGCTTGAGGATAGTGTCTGTGGTGTTCTGATAAACAGTATCGGCTTAATCAAGTATGGGAAATATTAGTTGGGACATGATTCTTTTTCTCTCCGGAAAAAAAAAACAGTTGATTGACCGATATAGAGAACCTAAACAGCCATAAATTCTTTTGGAAATGTAACCAACATGTGGTTTTAAAGTGACTATCCATCCAGGTATTTAAAGGGATTTAAATACATAGACTCTATCAAGGGGAGCACCATTGCTGAAATCAATAAATATCTGGTGAGTGTGATACACCATGTGATTCACGTTTTTCTGCTCCAGGTCTGCATCTTTTTCCTGATAATGTGGTTCAGCTAAGGACTGGCTGTGCTATAATCCATTACTGTTGAGATTGATGGTGAACAAACTGGTATCAATACTGGCTTATAGACATCAGTAACAGTAGGACAATCAGCTTATTTGTAAAGTAAACTTTTTGTATATGTGTGCTGTGCGGTTGACCGTGCATGTGGAAATGGCTGCCTTTAAGATTAACTTATGTATGTAATCAAGCGTATTTTTGCCAGGGTGGGTTCAATGACTTTTTTTAATTACAATTGATTATACTTTCTGTATAATTATATAGCATAATAATTATAATCTGTATAGCATTCCACTCCTGAACAAGGGCAACCTCAAGTTCTCAGATGTTGTCCATCTGGCGTCGACGTGAAAGACGTCGTCCAATTTCATCCCATAAGTGCTCGATAGGGGAGAGGTCGGGCGACAGAGCTGGCCACTGAAGCACGAGGATGTTCTGCTGTGCAAGGTACTGCATGGACACCCTTGCAGTGTGTGCCCTAGCGTTGTCCTGTTGGAATGTGTGGACATCGTGGTGTTGGTTGAAGAACGGCACAACATGGTTCTGCAGCGCCTGGTCCCGGTAGTAGACGCCGTTCACCCTTCCTTTGCAGATATGGAGAGGGGTTTCGTGACGGTAGCTTATTCCACCCCACACCATAACGCTGCCACCACCCCAACGGTCTGTTTGAACGACACAATCGGCGTTAT
This sequence comes from Gymnothorax reevesii, assembly GCA_029721435.1. NCBI lineage: Eukaryota > Metazoa > Chordata > Actinopteri > Anguilliformes > Muraenidae > Gymnothorax > Gymnothorax reevesii. Next base: position 42,520,525 of record CM056587.1, on the reverse strand, counting down.
AACGTTCACCACGTCTCCGCCATACACATATACGGCCATCTGCGTTCCTTGAGTGAAATCGTGACTCGTCAGAAAAGATGACACCGTGCCATTGTCGTGGTCGCCAATTCTGGTGCCTGTTTGCCCACTGTAAACGCTGGTTTCGTTGACGATCCGTCTATATGGGGCCGAAATAAGGACGTCGTGCACGCAGGTCTGCAGCTCACAGACGGTTCCATACGGTGTTGGGGTGAATGAATCCACGTCGTCCTTGGACTTGAGCTGCCGTTCTTGTCGCTGGTAGTGTTCGGTCTCGGACATGATCCCGTACGATCTGACGGTTCTGACGTGCCGTTGTCACACGTTGTTGACCCGGTCGAGGACGGTCCCGAGTGCTCCCCGTTTGCAGAAACCTTTGATGGAGTCTTGCGATCATTGTGTGTGCGCAGTGTAGTCGTCTGGCAATTTCCCTGGTGCTGGCGCCAATTTGAAGCATGCCTATGGCATGTTCCCGTTCAGGGGCTGTAAGTCGCGGCATAGTGTCAACGTTTCACAAGTGTCAGTGAAGAAGTGAAATTTTATTCGGATTCACATGCTTTTAAAGGCAATGTGCGCACAAATTCAGAGTGAAATTCATTTTTCCCGTGGTGTGTGTGCAAGATGTTGCGTTTTTGCAAAAAATTGCCTAGCGTTACAGTTAACTTGAAATTTTGGCATTTCTTGCACCTGGCATGTCAGGTGACGTCACTGTAGTGTTTTTGTTGTATAAAAATTATATTGAAGTTCATTTAAACTTAAATATTGACTTTTTTCAAGTGGTGCGTTTTCATTTGTACTCAGTAATACTAAACTAAAAATATCACAGGGCTTAGCTGAGAACCCAGATATAACAGACTGGCTCCAACGCCCAGGAGAGACTGGAGGAGGCGGAGCACTCCAGTAGAAAACTTACTTTTTAAATTCCAACCTAACCTAGCGGACGAGTCAAGTGACTGCTGCACTACTTACTAAATACTAAATCTCAGATCCCGAGCCAGAATGCAAACAGTACTTATCTAGCTAGCTAGTCGCAAATACAACCAAGGGTAAGCAAAAAAAGAGTAAAGTTCGGTTCCCTTTAATTAAAACGGACTGAGTCGTTTACTATGTGAGCGAATTAAACACGGTACTTTCCCCAGCAAGCTGTCCTAAGCACCCGAACAAGCAGTTAAACTTTAATCAGCTGATCAAGGCACAGCAACCGGAGGAAAATACAAAGATAGGGTATTTACAATGTGTTTACTCAGAAGAGCCCTTTCGTGATAATAAAATGCAAGACAGACAAAAACCCCGGTTTGCAGCTTGGCAATGCGTTTATGCGGTAATGCAGTCAGGATAGAGAACGAAGGCGACTAAAAAACCCTGGTGAACGTCAATATTTATTGGCTAGAAGACAGTATGAAAGGCAAGCAACCAAGTATAAACCAAGCTGGGCTATAGTTAGATATCCAGGTAATTCGATTATATTCTTGGCGTTGAGAGCTTGCAAGGGTTTGTTTGCTAAATCAGCTACAGAAAAAAAAAAGGCGAGTAGCTACCCCAGTCCCTGAAAACTGTTTTACTTTGTTTATCGCACAATTCACTTAGGTCGACAATTATTTAGTATTCAATCTATTCTCTAAATTTAGCGTTTAAATTTATTTTACTTTAACTTACTGTCATGGTTTTTTTACATTACCCAAAATTTATAAAGGTTGTCAAGAAACTGTTCCTGGGCATCCTATATTGCTGGTAATAAGATCTCTGACTGAGCCCAACACCGAGTTCTTTGATTTTCCTTGTTAAATCATTGGTCACTCAGTTACCCTCTTTTGAGCAGGATATTTCATATCTTTTTTTAATGAAATTCGAATCTCTGCTCAGGCTGGATAATATATATTTTTTACAATAGATATGACTGGTTTATACAAAGCTTAACCCCATGAGGAGGGTATCGAGGCCTTGTGTTTTACTTGAATTTAAGGGAACAACAGGTGCCATCGGTGGAGTTACTTATGAATTTTCTGAAATAGTTTTGACCAGGAATTAGTCAGCTTTGAGAATGATTGTTTTCTGCGGAGACAGGGAGTCTCAATGGGGAGTCCTCTCAGTCCTAATTATGCTGATTTGTTTAAAAGAAAGTTTGAAATTGATCATGTCCATTACAATAATCATTAGTTTTCTTTTGTGAAGTATTGGTAAAGCTACATTGATGATTTATTTATTGTGTCTAAATATCTAAATTCTAGAATGCCTGCTTTTACATTTAGAGTGGAGGTGAGTAGAGTATCAGTGTTTTTTGGATGGGAGATTCAACAAATCCATTATTTTAGGCTACAGTCTTTTGCAAAAGAACAGATGGAAACAACTATTTATGTTGAGACGACTATTTACAGTTGTAATCAAAATTATTCAACATCCGCTGCAAATTAGGTTTATTGGCAAAATTTACAAACTTTCAGCTGTTTGTAATGAACAAATCAAACAAGAACAATTTAAATAGCTCAACACAACAAGTGTCTTTTCCAAATTCAACACAAAATGCCACTTTTAATGACTACTGCAGGCTCAAAATGATTCAGCCCCTTCATGACAAGCATCTTTAATACTTAGTAGAAACCTTTTGCCTCTATGACTTTCTGGAAATGTGATGCCTAGGCAGACAACAGCCTCTGGCAGCATTCCCAAGGAATCTTAGCCCAGTACTCATGGATAATGGCCTCCAGTTCACTAATATTCTAGGGTTTGTGTGCTGCAACTGCCTACTTCAAATCCCAGCAGAGATTTTTTATGGGGTTCAAGTGACATGAATGTGATGGCCACTCTAGAATATTTCCCAAACTTCTTCTGAAACCAAGCCTTGGTTGATGTTGAGGTATGCTTAGGATCATTGCCCTGTTGGAAGGTCCAGTGATGCCCAAGCGTCAGCTTCCGTATAAATGGCATGGCATTTTCTCCTTGGATATCCTGGTACTTGACTGAATCCATCTTGCCCTCCACACTTTGCAGGTTTCCAGTGCCAGAGGAAGCAAGGCAGCTGCAGAGCATCAAAAAGCCCCCACAATTCTTCTCTGAAGCAGGATGTACTTTTCAGCATATGCTTCTTTACTCCTCCTGCAGACATACTACTGATTAATAAGCCTGAAATATTCCAGTTTTGTTTCATCATTACACAGAACAGTATCCTAAAACTTCTGTGGCTTATTTATTATTTAGCATATTGGAGCTTGTGCTTTTGGATCAGTTGTGGTGTATGTCTTGGAGACCTTCAACGGTTAGTATGTGCCCTACTGTGTGACCTGAAACCACAGTGCCTCCTGCCTCCAAGTCTTGCTGCGGGTCTCCTGTTGTCACCCGAGGGTTTTTGACCACCCGTCTCCTCAGGAATCTGGTGACAGCCATTGATAGCTTCCTCTTTCTGCCACAACCTGGTACTGTTGCCATTCTTCCTTTAAGTCTGAACTTGCGAACTATGCTTCCAAATTTATCTCTACGAACATTCAGTGCCTGTGCTACCTTTCAGTATCCTTCTCCTTGCTTGTGCCAGGCAATGATCTCCTCTATGAGCTTTTTGGACAATTCTCTTGACAGCCATATTTCTGATATGCAATCAAAATGTCACTGTCAACGAACCCCCAGCAAGTGCAAGTATTTGATGTGTTCTATCTCAAGCAAACCTGATGCAACTAATTAAGCTCTTGATTAGCTGCATTAGGTGTGCTTGAGACAATACCTGACTTGCAAACATGCTCTTTTGGCGGATTCTATTGAGTGAACTGTATTAACTGTCGTAAGGCTAACATTGCATTCCACAATAAAAACATCACACCAACCCCACAGTAAAACATGTTGGAAAGTGACTTGCCATAGTTAATGGAACCATGAATAATGCTCTCTACCACAAAAATTCTGAGGTAGAATATCTGGCCGTCAGCTTCTGACAAAAGTTGGCTCGTGCAGCCGGATGATGAATCAAAGCAGACGAGCAAGTCCACCACAGAATCGGTCAAAATAAATAAATTGAGGGTTTTGGTATGGCCAACGTCCTGGCTTGAATCTGATTTAGATATTGTGGCATGACTTTCAACAGGTAGTTTATGCTTGAAAGCCCTCTAATGTGGCTGAATTTAAACAATTTAGCAAAGAAGAGTGGGTCAAAATTCATCTACAGAAATGTAACTGACTCATTGCTAGTTATTGCAAACATTTGATTGCAGGTGTTACCGCCAAAGTCAGCACTACTCGTTATAAGGTTTAAGGGGGAAATAGTTTTTCTACCTGGGTGATGTATACATCTGGGAAAAAGGTTAGCACCATTCAATTCTTAAAACAATATCCACTCCACCAAAGGACTAAATGAATAATATCAACTAACATTACCCCATTCTTGGAAGTATGGAAGAGACTTTGATCTTTACTTCACACTTCATCAGCTTTTAAAGAAACATACAGTATGTAATGCTGTTAAAAGTATGGGTCTACCGCTCTTCAACGATGGCAAGGAAACCAAACCTATTTTGTACATACTGTAGGTTTAGTGGGTTCAGGGGACTGTTTAAGAGCTGCATTTTGAGTTCACTCACAGTGTCTTTGTCTTATATTAAAATTAGTTGCAAGATCTGAAACATTTACAACCCCAATTCTGAAATAGTTGGGACAAAGTGTAAATTGTAAATAAAATCAAAATGCAATGACTTTCAAATCACACCAGCCAGTATTTTATTCACAATCGAATGGAGATAACATAGCAAATGTTGAAACTGAGAAATTTTCCAATTTTATCCACATCATGAGCTCATTTCAAATTTGATGGCTGCTACATTTTTCAAAAAAGTTGAAACAGGAGCCTGCTTACCATGGTTTAGCATCCCTTCTTTTTTTTAACACAGAGTGGAGGCGTCTGGGCATTGAGGAGACAAGTTTCTTGAGTTTAGCCATTGGAATTTGATCACACTCTTGTTTAATACAGGCTTCCAGCTGCTGGAGAGTTTGGGGTCTCCTTCGGCAAACTTTTCGTTTAATTATGCGCCAAATGTTCTCAATCAGTGAAAGATCAGAACTACAGGCAGGCCAGTTCAGCACACAGACTCTTCTACTACGAAGTCATGCTGTTGTAATAGCTGCAGTATTTGGTTTTGCGTTGTCCTGCTTAAATACACAAGGCCTTCCTGGAATATATGTCGTCTGGAGGGGGGCGTATGTTGATCTAGAACTTTTATATTCCTTTCAGCATTCATGGTGCTTTTTAAAACATGCAAGTGTCCCACACCATATGCACTTATGCATCCCCATACCATCAGAGATGCTTGCTTTTGAACTGAACACTGATAACAGGAAGGGTGGTCTTTCTCCTCTTTAGCCTGGAGGACACAACGCCCATGATTTCCAACAAGAATGTCAAATTTGAACTCATCTGAAGTTCAAATTTGGATCATGCTCAACAATGGCTTCCTTTTTGCATGATGGAGATTGAGGTGGCATGTGTGGATGGCACGGCAGACTGTGTTTACAGACAATGGTTTCTTTACCATTACCGTTTATTCCTGGGCCCATTTAGTAATGTCAATGACAGAATCATGCTGGTGTATGATGCAGTGGTGTCTGAGGGCCCGAAGATCATGGGCATTCAGTAAGGTCTTTGGCCTTGTCCCTTACGCACAGAGATTTTTCCTGTTTTTCTGAATCTTTTGATGATGTCGATGCTGAAACCTTCAAAGACTTTGCAATTTGACCTTGAGTAACATTGTTCTTAAAGTATTCCACAGTTTTTTTGCACAAGCCTTGACGGGTTTGTGAGCCTCTGGCCATCTTTACTTCTGAGAAACTCAGCCTCTCTAAGACATTCCCTTTATAGCCAATCATGTTACACACCTGATGCCAGTTAACTACTTGCTAAATGTTCATTCAGCTGATTCTCTTATAAATTAATTGCTTTTTCAGCCCTTTTTTGCCTGTGTCCCAATTTTTTTGAGACATGTTGCAGCCAAAAAATTTGAAATGAGCTAATGTTGTGCATAAAAATGTAAAATGTCTCAGTTTCCACATTTGAAATGTTACTTACGTTCTGTTATAAATAACATATCGGCTCGTGATCTGAAAGTCATTGCATTTTAATTTTATTCACAATTTACACTTCATCCCAACTATTTCAGAATTGGGGCTGTATATGTATGTCAAATAAGCAAAAGAAGAACCTGGGAAGGAGACATATACTTTTTCACAGCACCTAACATATACAGACCTGTGTATACATGCACATAAACCTGCAAAAAATGTGCAACTTATCATATAAAAATCCTGCATATAAACATGCAACTGTGCATATTAACTAACAACAGTCTGAACTGTAAACATGAAAGAAAATATTCAGTATGCTGGAACAGCCTGGGAAGGATTATGTTTGAAATATGCGTCCAAATTTTGTATTTATTCCATGAGCAGTTTGTAACCGACACCTATCAACATGGCATTTCTGGCACATTTATTGTGAATACTTTTCATTGAGCAGTTACAATGAAGAGCTGAGGGAATGCTGGAAATTTTCAGAGAGCATACCGAGATGATTGTAGAGTCTGACTAAGTTTGTCATGTGGGTTATGACGTGGTTCATGCCAACAGAAAATATTTCCCCACAGCTAAGGCTCTCGTACACGCAAAGGTGGAGTTAGACGGAGGATGGAATGCTGAAATATGGAGACAAGGAAAGAGGTCTGTGCTTTAGATATACTGGATAGTTGGTGAAGAAGAGGAGGCAAAATCATTCTTCCAGAGTGTACATGTGTAATTTTTCCACAACTCCGAGGTTCAAACTGTGCATTACAGCCCTCTGCAAGCAGGATATACTTTGATGATAAAAGTTACATGTTTTGAGAAGATGTGTCAAAAACAAAATGGCCTCCCAAAATCTTTAGAGAGGAAGGCTAGCTGAAGAGGCCCACGATTTCAGAAGTAAAGAGGCTACAATCCTCAGGAGAAAAATTGCTGGGGTGTCTGTTTGAGTTTAGGGGGATGTCACCGCTGCAGAGATCAGTGTGACCCCAGGACAGCTCTTTGACCTTTGACCTTTTTTCTAAACAACCAATCAGCACAAGTGTCCTGCCCTTAGTAGGGGCTTGAGTGAGCTCCGTGTCCCATCAGGCTGTGGGGGTGCTCCTCTCCCTAGCCTCTGCTCCATTTCTCACCTCTCCTGTCACCGACCTCCATTCCTGCCCAGTGTCGCCATTAATGCTGTTGCTAGGGGACCCGAGGAACACTCCCCTCCCCATGACACCCCATTGTGGGGGTCGTGCGTCGGTGACCCCCCGTGGCTTTACTTAAGCACATTCCTTATTGTTCTCTCATTAGATGATGGCAGGGTAGAGAATAGACTCAGCGTTTCCCATACCCTCACACCCCTCGCTCCAAAAGAAGCAAGTGGGATATGACATAATGTTTGTTCAGCAGCCTGAGACCGAGAAGAGAAATGTGGGGAGGGATGTTTATGGGGACGTCTTTAAAGTGGGAGGGGTTTAAAAAGAGAGAATGGAGTATTACGAGTCAATAATTGATTGTTGGTGATTCTGCTCGGTGGCATGGCTAATATGCTCTCCGTGCAAAGGCATCCTTTCTGTCTCTCTCACACATAATCAAACACCCACGCACACACAACAAGACACGCAAGAAACACTCATACAGAAATATGGCGGCATTCTGACGCAAATGGAAATTGGAAATTGGTAAGATAATTGGGTAAAAAGCACCCCAAATTCTGTAAAGATTGTTAATGCCAGAAAAAAATTAACTAGAGCACTACATTTGACTCCAGCTCACTTTTTGTGTTTACTGCATCACGCTGTTTTTATTGTGATGTTGAAGGAGGTTTCCGCCTTTTTATGCCTGTTGATTTTTCTTAGGCGGAAGGCAGAGTGGAGCGTCTTCCCCTCGCTGTGAATAACACGACCACAAATTCGGCGGAATGCAATTAGGGGGCCTAAATTAAGTGGTAATGGAGAACCGGGTCTCGAAATCGCGGTTACCATGGAGACTGTCGCGCACAACGTCACTTTCAGTGGTCCCGCCACTTTATCTGCTAAATGCACAATTGAGCATCAAAGCAGCCGCTCGCTCTGAGGGCTGTGCTGTCCTTTACCAGCCGCCGATCATCAAACGCTCTTTATCAAAACCTCAAACACCACGAGCAGCGCAGCCCGTGTCTGCCATGTCACGCACCATTCGGACTTAAGACCTTACCAAGAGCCACAACCTAAATCATGAAATGGGTAATTGCCTTCTGTTCTTGGGTATTTATATCAATAAACCAATCAATCAATCAATCAATCAATCAATCAGGCTTTGTTTGTTGAGCACATTTTTAAGTTAGTAACACTATATGCTGAACAAAGTAAAATTAAGTATCGTGAACTTCATAACAGGGCTTGACATTAACTTTTTCTTTCCATCGGCCCGTTCGACCAAGTTGGGCTTAAGATTCACCAGCTCTCCCTCATATTATCACTTTCTCTCTGTACTTTCACTGTTACTTAAGAAATACAAACCCAAAACCAGTGAAGTTGGCACGTTATGTAAATTGTAGATAAAAACAGAGTACAATGATTTACAAATCCTTTTCAACTTATATTCAACTGAATACACTGCAAAGACAAGATGTTTCATGTTCAAACTGAGAAACTTTTTTTTTTTTTTATAATCATTAACTTAGAATTTAAAGGCAGCAACACATTGCAAAAAAGTTGGCACTGGGGCCTTTTTACCACTGTGTTACATGGCCTTTCCTTTTAACGACACTCAGTAAACGTTTGGGAACTGAGGAGACCAATTTTTGAAGCTTTTCAGGTGGAACTCTTTCCCATTCTTGCTTGATGTACTGCTTAAGTTGTTCAACAGTCCGGGGTCTCCGTTGTCGTATTTTACGCTTCATAATGGGCCACACATCTTCAATGGGAGACAGGTCTGGACTACAGGCAGGCCAGTGTGGTACCCGCACTCTTTTACTACGGAGCCATGCTGTTGTAACACGTGCAGAATGTGGCTTGGCATTGTCTTGCTGAAATAAGCAGGGGCGTCCATGAAAAAGACGTTGTTTGGATGGCAACATATGTTGCTCCAAAACCTGTATGTACCTTTCAGCATTAATGGTGCCTTCACATATGTGTAAGTTGCCCGTGCCTTGGGCACTAATACACCCCCATACCATCACAGATGCTGGCTTTTGAACTTTGCGCCTATAACAGTCCGGATGGTTCTTTTCCTCTTTGGTCCGGAGGACACGACGTCCACAGTTTCCAAAAACAATATGAAATGTGGACTCGTCAGACCACAGAACACTTTTCCACTTTGCATCAGTCCATCTTAGATGAGCTTGGGCCCAGCGAAGCTGGCGGCGTTTCTGGGTGCTGTTGATAAATGGCTTTCGCTTTGCATTGTAGAGTTTTAACTTGCACTTGCAGGTGTAGTGACGAACTGTAGTTACTGACAGTGGTTTTCTGAAGTGTTCCTGAGCCCATGTGGTGATGTCCTTTACACACTGATGTCGGTTTTTGATGCAGTACCACCTGAGGGATCGAAGGTCACAGGCATTCAATGTTGGTTTTCGGCCTTGCCGCTTACATGCAGTGATTTCTCCAGATTCTCTGAACGTTTTGACGATATTGCGGACCGTAGATGATGAAATCCCTAAATTTCTTGCAATAGCTCGTTGAGGAATGTTGTTTTTAAACTGTTCGACAATCAGCTCACGCATTTGTTCACTAAGTGGTGACCCTCGCCCCATCCTTGTTTGTGAATGACTGAGCATTTCAGGGAAGCTGCTTTTATACCCAATCACGGCACCCACCTGTTCCCAAATAGCCCGTTCACCTGTGGGATGTTCCAAATAAGTGTTTGATGAGCATTCCTCAACTCTCTCAGTCTTTTTTGCCACTTGTGCCAGCTTTTTTGTTGCAGGCACCAATTCCAAATGAGCTAATATTTGCAAAAAATTACAAAGTTTACCTGTTCGAACATTAAGTAACTTGTCTTTGCAGTGTATTCAATTGAATATAGGTTGAAAAGGATTTGCAAATCATTGTATTCTGTTTTTATTTACGATTTACACAACGTGCCAACTTCACTGGTTTTGGGTTTTGTACTATTAAAAGATAAGAATGTTGCGTTTCAATCACTTACTGGTTCAACAAAACAATCTCATAACAAAGCAAAATAATACTGAATATAAAATAAGCAGCAAAGTTTTAAACAAACAAAAAAATGTTCTACTGACTAGTCTTATTGACTAGACTAAATATCACGATAACTGAATGCTGCAATGCACTTTTGTATGAGACTAAATCTCTCAAGGATTGATTGCCTATCAAGAAATTCAGCGGCACATCCTGTGCTTCATCATCTGATATAGATGCTGTAGCAACTGCAGCAAAAACTGGCCTTCATGCTGTTTGACCCTGTGTCCACTCTTACTTAACATTTGAAATTTCTTCCAGTAAATTTTCAGTAATATTAACTAATTTTAAAACATTGATTATAACGTTGGCAGCTGACTGTATTTCTGTGCATATGAAATACTCCTAACAGACCATGTGACTTTGATTTCACAAACCTTGTTTTAAAGGTAGCAAGCGGTAGCTAGTCAGTGAACGGTAACATCTTGAATATATGAATATGGATCCTGATAGAGTACAAATATCTTCACACAGCCACTTATACCAAAGCCACTAAGAACACACTGAACAGAGGAATAATTTCCTTTATAAGTCCCGTCAGTGCCCCGCCCCTTTAGGAGACTAGCGGCGGGTCCTTCTGTGTTAATTCCTATGGGAGAAGTGAATGTGAGCACAGATATCTTCCAAACAGTTTGACGCAGCAATGACATTTTTAAGACAAACAAATCGGGAGAAAATGAACTTTTTTTGAGAACTGCGTCTCTCTCAGCAGCATTTTCGTAACATTTGGCAATATAGAATTACAGTATGGACTGGGGAAAACCATGAATCAATAGTTAAACTGAAATAATACTTGTGCTTCTTTGCTCAGTTATACTGTTATTGTCTTTGAGGTTTAATTGTTTGCAGAGATGAAAAGGAATACAATTAGATTGCTATAATCTTTTACTTGGTTGATATCCGATATTAAACAAGCTGAAAAAAACAAGCGGCAAGATGAAGCCCAAACATTACATGAGGACTGTATCTCGCGCTGTTGTCCATTGGTAATGTGTGTTTGAAATGCTAAAACTTTCCACAGCAATAGGTTGTAATAAAAGGAACATATTGTCCATCTTTTCTTTTCCCAAGGATTCTTCATCTCTTGCTCATTCGGAAATGACCGTGTAACAAGATTCAGTCGAGTGGGGTGAGACGTACATAATGTGAACCAATCACAAGGCACATACATGTTATAGACACGCAAGCTGCTAAATGCGCATTTCTACTTGGAGAAATCAGCCACATACAAGCATCAGAGTCAGTCATTTAGGCCAGAACCTATATGTGACCCTCCAGCACCAAACCTGTCACATGGGTAAATTTTTCAAATATGAGTTTTTGGGCTCATCTGAAAGGGCATTTAAAATGAGCCCAAAAACTCGTATTTGAAAAATTGACCCATGGTTTGGTACTTGAGGGTCACATATGTACTTCATTATTTGATGCTGAACAATCTAACTAAACCTGTAATAATTTTTTTAACTATTTACCCACATCTTAAGCAGAAAGAAGGGCAGAGTTAGGAGCTCTTTCTTAACTCTGGCAATTCAGAGTGAAAGCGGAGTAAAAGTAAAAAGAAAAATTGAAAACAGAACTCATGGAGACAAATGAGGCATAAATATAACAGTGAGCAATGTGTTTCTGATTTTGTATATTTTAGCTTGGATTTGCGAACCTTGGCAGGGTGGTCTGATAAAGGGGAATTTGCTTAAGTAATTATGACCCAAGTATCTCTCCATTCATTCTGTCATACAGGTCTGTGTTGTATGGTTTCTTGATAGAACACACATCATTGTACAAAAAAGACCATTGTGTTCATAAAAATTAAACATATGACAGTATTTTTTTTTACTAGCCCAAGTGGGCAAGCCTAGTAGCTATAGTTCTGATTTGCCCGAAAGGCATTATGACTTGCCGTGGGCAATCAGGCACTAGGAGATAAAGTGCTAAGTCAGATAATCGATAAAATGGGGGTACAATGAAAATTGCAAAAGAAAAGAACATTAAACTCAGTTTATAATGACGTAAGAATAATTGAAAAGATGCTTTATATAAGCCCAACACTTTAAGAGCCAATTTTTGAGAAGTTCAATCAGTTAGAATTGTTGACCCCCTAGATTTGGCTGATATTTTATTTTTGAGATCGGTATGGTAGCCAAACCTCAAAACCCAAACCGTTCCTCTGCTGACCCCTCCTATACCGAGCTACAGCGACCCATTTTTTTTTGGCCCTTTTCTGGCCAATTTAACAAAATTGCAAGTTCCCACCTCTCTAATTCTGTACTTAAATTGTGTCCAAGCTCAAAGTCAATTGAAAGTGGGTCTATGGGGGGGGGGGCAACAGATTCCCAGAATGTAGTTATCCACCTGGGGCACTCTTTAAGTTCACCAATAGGGGGCGCTCAAAATGCTCAAAACCATTTTTTTCTTAAGTTTGTCATGAATTGTCTCCAAATTTCAAAGTTATCCCAGTTGCCTTTTTTGCAGGAATCTTTCAGTTGGCAGGACCTAAATTCAAATCTACTGTTACTTGTGTGGGACCTCTGGCGGTCAGCTCAAAATGCTTGGGCCACTGGGAATGAACTCATGTTCACCTCTCTTATCCCCACTCCAGGAACAGGTCAGAAGCTTATGGGACACACCTTGAAAACATATCTACTAAATGACATTTTGTGATCAAAACTAATGGGAAAATTCAAAAATCTATTCTTAAAGTCATGGTGACAGTGCAAGGTCTGTTGGATAGGGTTCATGGTACAGTTATTATTATATGATCTTGCTTCTTCACAAGAACCAACCATTCGTGAAATGTGTTAAATATACTATTTCAGACAGTCTGTGCTGATATATATTTTTTGTCATGATATATATGTCTTGTCATGCAAAAAAAAAAAAAACATAATCTGAAGATTCTTTTCAGGCCATTAGTTTGTAATACATTCAGATATGACTGTTGACAAATTTTCAGTTAACAATATGGGGACTTTTTTTTAAGCAATGTGCAATATTTCTCACCCTTTCTCAGGGCGCCGTTAATGAGAAAAGGCACACCTAAAAACAACACTACAGGTGAGGGAGGCTTGTGTGCTAGATCTGCTACTTCCTCTTGACTGGCAGGGCCTGCAGCAAGCCGCTCCTCTTGGTTCCGCTGTTTGCAAAGAGAGTGACGTCCATTCCGCAACAAACCTAACATGCCTCCCCCGCCGCACTGTATTTATGTGGGGGGGACAAGCTGGGCTGCCGGTGGGTCTTGCTGGCTGTGTTCGGGAGCCAGCTACACTCCGCGATGGTAATCAGGGATCCATAATACGGGCCGCTGAATCACAGGGTGCACTCCCCCACACGAGAATGGCGCACGCCGGAGCGTTTCTGCGCCAGTAGACAGGAAGTGCCCGTGCCAGCATGTGTTTTCGAGTTCCCGCTCTACCACTGAGCGGGAACATCAGATCACTTTATTACCGCTACACCAGCCAGACAGTCGGAGCCACTGCCAAGAAATCCCAAAATCTCCTCACACGCTCCGCACGCATCCACAGCCGGAAAAATCCCCTCGTTCCGGCTCCTGTGGAGTTCAGCGTGGAAACAGATTGCTGGCCCTAAATTCCTCTTGGAAAACTGGATTCCTCGTGCCAGCTCCCAGCACGGCTCACAAACGCTTATTGCTAAATACTCATTATATTACATTATCATAACTTAACCAATGCTTTTATTCAAAGTGACTTACAGTTGATTAGAGCAAGCAGGGACCAATCCCACCTGGAGCAATCGGGGTTAAGAGCCTTTTCTCAAGGGCCAAACAGTTGTTCTGACCTTATCACCTCTGCTGAGGAGGTTATGTTTTCTGCCAGCATTGGTTTGTCTGTCTGTCTGATTGTGTACAAGATAACTCAAAAGGTAATGAATGGATATCTCTGAAATTTTGTCAGTGGGATGCTATTACATCAGGGATGGGCCCTAATATGGCCACCACAGCAACCATCTTGAAATCCAATTTTGCAGATACCTTAAATTTCTTATGAACCTTGTTCACTCAGCAAGATTTCAACTGTGCTGCCTTGGCGGAGGTTTGCACTCTCAGAGTGCCTCTAGTCTCCACGGTCATTGCTAAATTCTTGATACAGGTTGCAGGTCAGAGGTCATTAGGCAGGTGAGCCTCTAGGCACTCTCAGGCCTTCATTGACCATAATTGTTCATATTTGTTATTTCTTTCTTCCTTTTCAGTAGCCTGACAAATAATCCAACACTGCATTAAGCATGAGTTTGTGCCTGACCTCAGTGCACATCTGTGCTTGCGTTGGCGGTAAATGGGCAGTCGCTGGGATACACTTGGACTGCCGCCCTGATCCCAGAGAGTACCGGGTCAGCCGGGTTTCCCCTGCTCACATAAGCAGCCAGTTCAGACCCAAGAATCTACCAAGTTACGCTTGTAATTGACTGCTATAATTGGTCAATTAACTGCTAAGCGGGAGAACATTTGCACCCTATTGCTCTCTTGGACAAGCTCTACAGAGCCGTGGACACATGCTGGAAGCTGGAGTCATTAGTGGTGTGTGTCCCACTGTGGGCCCTCAGCATGCCTGTGTCATCTATCCATCCCCACCCCCACCCCCTGTAACCCTGCAGACTGACATTGTTCCACAATACCAAAAACTGCAATATCTCCAATGTGTGCTTTTTATATTAATCTGAAATTTGCAGTTGTGATTGTGGGCCCACAATATCCCTAAACTCAGGAGAACACATAATCACATAGGGGTCTATTCTCCCATGCACGTAAGTCGAAAAAAGCTCGTAGCTACGCGCTTTTCATCCTATGCGTATTCTCCCCTCCACTTAAGCCTGTGCATTACGCGCACCGAAGGCAGTTACGCGCTTGGGGCGGAGCAAGGCCAAAAACAGGGCGTTTTAGGGCGTTTCTCATGCAAATAACACTTACGCGTATTCTCCCCCTGGCTTACGCGCTTTTTCTGTTAAGTGCTCTTGAGGGCTGTATTAAGGTCAAGCGCCAACATAAGGCAAAATGGAATATTGCGTTTGATGTTGGTTAAAGGCCGAATTTTAAAATTATTTTATTTTATTTAACATGGTAAAGGTTGAGACATTCAATATTCGATTGTTCATCCTTATTTCTAAACTACATTTCTCATAACCATGATAAATTATCAAACGAAATCATCACATGAAATTACGCAACAGCCTCTTCTATTAGTTCAATTACAAACGCATAGCAATTAATTAATACGAGTATACATAAGACCATCATGCTACCGTGCCCTCAATATCTAAAACCAAAATGCCAGTTTGCTTGCACTCTTGCGTGATTGGGAAAGTGTAAGAGGAGCGCGCCGAGCGCGAAGGCGGCCATGCACATATCGGCTTCGTTTAGACATCCCGGGACTAACAAACACCGAGTGTATCCAGCGCTTTCGTATGGACCGTGCATAAGGCAATCGTCTATCTTTGTCGACTTTTGGATGAACAGCTACCCAGGCGCAGCAATCACCCACAAAACATACCTGTGGTCATCAAGGTTACAACTGCGCTATCGGTCCTGGCATCTGGGTCGTTCCAGAGAGTGGTTGGTGATGTCATGCACATATCACATGCGTCTGTGTTAAGGTGTCCGACACAGTTTATTGACGCTCCAAGTTCTTCTCCATGCACTTCCACTGCAGAAAGAGTGGATGCCACCTCTTCCTTCAGTGCAGTGAAATGCACAGGGGATGAAAGTTTCCCACCACCTGTTGCGTGTACACTTCTCCGGTGTGCAGAGACCCTGGCTTTTACAGCGCCCCGCAGATCTCTCCATTTATGCTTTAGATTGGGGATACTGCGCTTACAAGTCCCCACCGACGCCACATCCAGAACGATTCGCAGCTTAATTCCTCGGATCAGCCTTCAGTGCTCGCTTGCCATACAACACCAACATCTGTGAAATTTGGCTTCTATTAACAAACGCGACTGCCCTATATGTTCGTGATAATCTAAAAAGTAGTGATATTCTCACGAGTGAGGAGATTGATTTTCTAATTGAGGATATCTGTATTAACTAACTCGTGTCTTTGAAATTTTTTTTACCATTGATAATTCAGTGTATTTTAATGTGTGAATAAAGATATTACTAAATAGGCTACTCTAGATTGAGCCCTACCTTGGCCAATACCAAAGCACTGCCCATTTGTTAATCAATTTTAACCTATAAAGAATAGCCGACATGGGAAGAATCATTATCAGTAAACGGGATAATTGATTATAATAAAGTATTAGGCACAAGTTCAAGTGAATGTGTCGCTCAAGTCAAATAGGATATGATAGGCTATGGATATGGAATTCCGTCATTGCTGAGGCGGTTTCGGGGCAGGGAGATGACCGTGTGCGGGGTAAGAATCCTTTTTCTTTGCGTTTCCATGTCCTTTCGTTGCAAAACTGACATCGGAGTAATTTGAGATTTCAATTGCGCAATTTCTAAATGAGATCATATAAACTGTCTTTGATTGTCTTTTTTTGTGTGACTAGAATGTTCCCTTTGTCTTCTTCCCTGTCTTCCACGGAACAAGCAGGCTGGTGTAGGAGGGGCACATTTTCAATGATCTGATTGCGCTGGTTGAGAAGCGCTAAATTCTTTATTTAGGCTATTATTTCATTATCGCGCCAATTTGTTTGTTTGCATAACTTTAATGCCATGGTGGCTAGAGTAAGAAATAACAAGCGTTTGCCACTAACATGGCAATATACCCCGCCGCCTCAATTTTATGTGTCCGTACGGACGTACGGAAGGACGGAGTCCAATGCTACATCCCCCACTTCGCGCTAATCGCGCAGCAGGGGATAAAAAAAGAGATGTCTGAATTACTTCTTGTAATTGGTACAGACATACATAGGCCTACTATTACAGCGGCATATAAAACCTTGAATCTAAAAAATGACAAACTTCACAGGAAAATAAAAAATAAATATAAAATTAAATAATAATAATAAAATAATATAAATGGATAAATATAATTTAAAGTAAAAAATGTTTAATTTTGCATGTAAGAATAGAGGACATACGAGTGTTCGTTTATTTATTTATTTTTTTATTTCGGCATGATTGTATAGTCGTTTCATGACAATTTCAACGCAACACAACATGTAACATGTATCATGACCAAAAGGGTCGCGGGAGAAGTGAAATCGCTTGTCAAAGTCCCGCCCCCAACTTCCAGAAAAACAGTTTGATTATGGTTAAGACATCATAGGGATTATAAATCACAGCAGAGCTAGTGTCCATGTACGCTACGATTTAAACGGCAGAAA
The DNA here is from genome assembly GCA_029721435.1 of Gymnothorax reevesii. NCBI lineage: Eukaryota > Metazoa > Chordata > Actinopteri > Anguilliformes > Muraenidae > Gymnothorax > Gymnothorax reevesii. Next base: position 42,503,033 of record CM056587.1, on the reverse strand, counting down.
ATACGATCGTAAGATTTATGAATATCATGAGAATTATAATTACAGAATAGGTGAGTGTCCATATAACTTTAGATTCAAATGCCACTCTTGATCCAATGCGACATTGCCCCGAAACCCCTTTCTTAATCATTTGGTTTGTTCCGGCTAATTTGGAGTAGATGAGAGGTATAATAATACCAGATCTTTGCTTGGATCTCTTGATTAGTCGTCATTTCCATCGCCTTGGTTCACCCTTCCCTGATCGGATGTAATGACTTCTCGCAGTATTTGCAGTCCATCGTTGCCTTCCTTGACACCAAATCCAATTTTATTGAGCTTTCTGTCAAGGATAGCCATGCTATTCAAAGTTTTATTTACCTTATGGTGAATCAAAAACAGACCAAACCCCAATGATAGCAGACCCGCTATCATGAATCCAGTCAGATAGACGTCCTCTACATCCTCGATGTCCAGGACTGCCAAACACAGCGAACTTTCCCCATGCATCCATGGTGTAACCGGCCGGGAATGTCCCATCCGGGCATGTCGGTTCTCCAGAACCTGACCGCCTCGTGGAGATAATTTTATCGATTGCATTTAACGAGCAGCTTATAAGATCCATATTGGTTCAGCTGTCTGTAATAATGTGCTGTGACAGTTGTCTTTCGGACAGATGGTCTGGAGTGTCCAGTAGATACAAGGTACAGATTTAACAATATTGAACATGTTTATAGTTACTCAGATATGCACATTTCAACAAATATTTGAAGGCCTTCAGCTCTTCTGCCATTCTTATATTATCATCAAGTACATTCCATGCCCTGACTCCAGCCACAGATAACGAGTGCTCCCTGCGAGTCGTCCTGACCTTTCTTGGTTGCAACAACATTTTGCCTCTGGTGTTTTGAATACAATCACGCTGAAGAAATAGGCTTTGTATATTTCTAGGCAAGTCTCTGTGGTATCCTAAATATACAAGTTGCAAGGAGTTGAATTTTATTATATCCTGTAATTTCAGAAACTTTGCCTTAATAAACAAATCATTTGTATGAGTTCCATACGGAACCCAATGAATAATTCTAAGGGCCTTTTTTTGGAGTTTAAATAAAGATTCTATTGTATTTTTGTAAGTATGACCCCATACTTCAGCGCAGTAATGTAAGTGGGGTGCTCTGAGAGCTGAATGGATTATTTTAAGAGACTTGAGGTTTAATAGTTTCAGCATTTTCCAAAGAATAGACACACCTTTAGCTAACTTTCTTTGAACTAAATTTACATGCGGTTTCCAGCTTAAGAGATTATCTATCATTGTTGTAACAATATATCAGGAGGGAAAATATTTTTCTCATAGACCTCTATAGCACTGAACTTCTTTCTGCAACCACCAATGTTGTCATCTGTTGGCCACTAAATAGAATGCAATTTTTAAAGATTTCCGCTTTGGCCACACTTTTCAGACACTTTCAGGTTATCTATCATAACTCCCAAGACTTTATATTCGTTTACCCTTTCAATGCTGGTACCATTTACCTTTAACTCTATGTTGTCCTTTAGACCTTTTTTCCCGAATATCATAAATTTGGTCTTTGTAAGATTTAGTGATAATTTTTTTACATTAAACCACGTGTGAAATTTAGACATTTCATTATTAGCCAATTTAACTAATTGTTTGAGATCAACACCTGAGCAAAAAATAGTCATGTCGTCAGCGAATAAAATTAATTTTAGGATATCGGACACCTTAACAATGTCATTTATGTAGATTATGAACAACTTGGGACCTATAACCAAGCCCTGAGGAATTCCACAGGTAATGTCCAGGCAATTTGATTTGTTATTACCCATCTGCACAAATTGCGTTCTATTTGTTAAATAATTTTTGATCCATTTTAATGCGGACCCTCTTATTCCATATTTGTAAAGTTTTTCAATCAATATATCATGATTAATAGTGTCGAATGCTTTCTTCAGATCAATGAATATACCTATAGAATATAACTTTGAATCTAGTGAATCTTAAATCGTCTCAATAAATTCTGTTAGGGCTAGTGCTGTCGAATGCTTTTTCCTGAACCCATACTGACTGGCACATAGTAGTTTGTGTTTTTCAATGTACTTTTCCAATCTATCATTGAAGAGCTTTTCTAAGATTTTTGAGTATTGAGGTAAAATCGAGACAGGACGATAGTTTGAGAAATCATATTTATCCCCGCTTTTGTAGAGAGGGATAACCTTCGCTATCTTCATTTTATCTGGAAACACTCCGTAGGAGAAGGATCGATTGCATATATGCGTAAGTGGAGTTACAATTGCATTAGTTAGTGTTTTCAGTAATTTCATATCTAATTGGTTTACGTCAACAGATGTCTTAGCTGTACAATTTTTCAGAATTGATCTAATTTCGGATTCAGTTACAGGAGTTAATGTCATTGTGTCTTGGACTTCCTCATCCTTATCAAGGTATTCCCATCTTAGGTGTGAGGATTCAATACCCTTTGCTAGTTCTGGCCCAAGATTCACAAAATAACTGTTAAAATTTTCCACAACCAATTCCATGCTCTCTACCTTTTTTCCATGAATTTTAAAGAAGGCAGGGTACTCCCTCTTCGGGGCCCTCCCAGAGACATTCTTTTTTATATTCCAAAGATTTCTGGTGTAATGTTTATTTTCTAATAGAAGCTTTTCATAATACTCTTTTATATGCTTCCTCAACAAGCGTGTAATTTTGTTCCTGTAACTTTTATACCTATTTTCTGCTTTCTCCGTTCTCTCTCTCAGAAACTGCTGAAACAAAGTATTTTTTTTCTTACAGGCATTAGCCAGTGTTTTTGAAACCCAAGGTCATCTCTCTTTATATTGCTTCAGATTATTGATTGTTTTGACTATACAGTGGGTATCATACAGAGAATTTACAGTCCTTAGGAAAGCCTCATATGCTCTATTTGGATCGTTTTCTGCTAATACATTATCCCATTTTTGATTCAACATATCTAATTCTAGTTCCTTTAGCCTTTTTTCACTTTTATTTCTGATTTCTGTATGTTCCAGGATTTTCGATCTAGCCTGGTCTTTTATATCTAGCTAACAATCACAAATTGCAAAGACTGGCACATGATTGGTAATGTCATTTATCATGATGCCGCATAATATTTCAGAATCTAGTACATTAGTATAGATATTATCTATCAAAGTGCCTAGTAATCAGTTATCAGTTTGGAGATACAAGGTTTTATCAGCAGGCTGATGGTATTCAAATTTAAAGTCTGGTTTGCGTTTTCCATGGACCACAAATCCATTTTCATGGTTAATCAGAAAATCCTTTTTCCATGTTTTTGCTGATAGCCATAATCAATGAGCTTTGTACAGAGTCTGCCTCTCTTTTGCATTAGTCACACCTCTTTCATAGGGCCGCCTACATTCTGAAGTTAAGCGCTGTGGGCATGATCGAAGCGCGTAGGGGAGAATACGCGTAACTCAAAAGCGTTTAACTCGAAACGCGTAAAAAAGGACTTATGCGCTAATGGGAGAATAGACCCCATAGTGACCGGCATGTTAACCTGTGCAGTTCTGTCCTTTAACCTGAGGGGTTTGCTGTTCTTGTGCGGCCCAATCAGGTGGACTGCAACCACACAGCCAGCCAATCAGGTTTCAAATAGTCTTTTTCTGCATAAAAAAGTTCCCAACTCCCTACAGAAAACCCAAAAGTTATTTTTTTTCTTTTATACCTGACAGCCAAGATAAGTGCTGTTTGAATTCTGTTGATGCTAAGGGAAGGTGCTTTAATGCTTCCTATCTCATCTCCTTTTGAAAAGGGTAGACTGGACCATCCTTTGCGAAAAGAACGGAGACAATATCGTCCCACAACTCCTTGCAACAGCAATATTTTAAGCAGGGGGCCGCCCATCCAGCCATTGATGAAAACAAACAAACATGACAGGCAAAAGATGTGTGATGAGATCACTTAGTGTTTGTGCAGTTGGATTCTCTTAGCAACATGGTTGTCTTTTCCTAAGTCGTTTTCAATTTTCAGCTTTCCTTGACCTAATCAATATTTAGGAAAAGTGATCAGGAATTATACCATAGGACATAATTTTATGACTATTCTAAAGCAGTCTTGTGTTACAAGTTTGGGAACCCCTACTTATTCACCCACAGGGTAAGTTCATACCCCTGAGGAGAGCTAATGAGTCCTGTGTTTTGCACGGCGAGGGTCCATCCACTGTCTGGTGGTTATTCCAGCCATCTCTGATTCCCACCTGCCTGCCCGTAAAACTTAAAATATGCTCTGTTGTGAGGTTTGGGCATAATGCAACACTGTTTTTTAAGTGTTTTATTTTTGTTTGTTTTTTAGCACTTAAAATGGATGCTGAACCCTTTCATACCTACAGCTAAATAAAAGTAATGCTAAAGTAACACCTTGAATGTAGAATGTGTTCTTTGTAACCTTGGTCTGAGATTGTAAAATTAAAACTCAAGTCCTCCAGGAAATGAGCCTATGCATGCTTTAATATGCATACTACTCTTAGTAATGCTTTATTATGTATTTATAACAAGTTGAAAATATACTACTGGCAAAAAATACAACACTACTGATCTGACCACAACACTGCTCAACAAATCTGCTTCAATTGCATAAAATGTACGTTGTCTTTTGGCAGAAAAACTCAAACAAGCTTGTTTTATAAATAAAATATCTATTCAGTGTAACTGTCACGTCCTGAGTGTTTCCTTATTTTTTTACCTAGCAGTCTATACGTCTTTGTGGGTATCAGTTTAATTTAGTTAATTGTTTCTCATTATTTAATCATTGTCTTGTTCATCACCCCTCCCCTTGTGTTTCCACCCTATGCTCTGCACACTTGACCCCACTTTGTTAAGTTTTGTCTTTGTGTTTTTAAATTTCTGGTTTTCATCTCACCCCTTGCAAGACTGTTGCCTTCCATCTCTGGTATGTACACTTTAGCTGCAAAGTATCTATTCATTAGGAAATCAGTTCCCATTGGCTGCGGTCTTGGTGGGAGGTGTTTCTCCCAGTTACTTTTTCATCCAAGAGTGTGCATTTGCCCCGAGTGCCCTGATCCATTCGGCTTGACACTCCAGCTGCAGTCCTCAGACCAGTCCTTTTTTCTCCACCTAGCCTGACCTCACACGTTCCTGTTCGCTACAGCCTGACCTCAGACCGTCTTCTGACTATTCTCTTCATTTGTGTTAATTGAAACTCATCTTCTATTCATGAAAGACACCCGAGTGGCTTGTCTGTGGTCTGTGTGTGGCTCCTGTGTTCTGAATATATGAGAGAAATAAATGTTATGCCATTTCAACAAATGCTATTTAGCAACTTCAACATATTGCATGATTAGTTTATTTAGGGAAACGACTTGTACTTTATAATACACTGAACAAAAACATAAATGCAACACCTTTGTTTTTGTCATATTTTTAAACAATACATCAGACTATTTTTTTATTTGCACAGAGATCATTTCTTTTGACTCTTTTTCACACATTTGTTTGCATCGCTTTTAGCAAGAATTAATTGTTTGTTAAGATAATCCGTCCCCTGCACAGGTGCAGCATATCCACATTGAATAAAAACTGTAATCACCACACAGATGTTCCTGATGACCAGGCCTATTAAAGGCCACCCTAAAATGTTGGACTGAACTGCTTCCATTGTTGTTTCTGAGATTTCAGATGTTCATCCAAATCACTGACTGTATAAAAAGATGGACGCAGCACCCGGGTCTGAAAAGTGTGGCCAAAGCGGAAATCTTTAAAAATTGCATTCTACTTAGTGGCCAACAGATGACAACATTGGTGGTTGCAGAAAGAAGTTCAGTGCTATAGAAGTCTATGAGAAAAATACTTTCCCTCCTGATATATTGTTACAACAATGATTTTCCACATCATTGTATGGTATCTATGTTAAGTTTAAAGTCTCATTCGACATATCATGATGTTTATTTTTGAAAATTATGGTCCCAAATAGAGTAGAATAAAAAATAAAGCCAGAATATGCTTGAGGGGCATGGCTATCCTCTGGTCCTCGTCCAATACGGGCAGATCCAGAGCCACGCTCCTCCCTGGATCTTCATTTCATGCTCTTGTCCAATAGGATTACATCTGGTTTCAAAATGACAAAATGGTGCTATTCAAATTGCCAAAATCAAGGCTTCCTAAATGATATGCTGAAACCAATGGGTGACGTGCCAATTGCTTTGTCCATCTTTTTATACAGTCTATGGTCCAAAGGGCCTCACAGCTTCAGACCATATGTAACCATGCCAGCCGAGGGGCGCCACATCCGACGAATTCCTTGGGAGGATATTTTAAGATCAGCCAACTGTACAGCTAATGAAACAGCTGATTCACACACTAAGAGAATAACTGTGCTCATGGTCAGAAATTGCCTTAAGGATGCCAGTCTTCATGCTCAACACTCTCACCAGGGATCTTGATTTTGCTGCAATGTGGTGTTAATTCGAACGAGTGGGAAAGAACTCACCTTGGTTGGCCGCTGGCTCGCTAGAGAACGATCCTCCTCACGGATGAATCACAGTTTTACCTGCGCAGGACAGGGCAGTGTGCTTGGTGTTATGTGGGTGAGCGGTTTGCTGATGTCAATGTTGTGGACAGACTGGCCATGGTTGTGGTGGCGAGGTGTTGGAATGGGCAGTATATCCAAAGGGTAGCAAACTCAAGTGTACCTATCCAGTGCTCTTTGAGTGCACAGAGATACTGTGATGAGATCCTGAGGTACATTGTTGTCATTCATCCTCCACTATTTCTATATAATTCAGAGCAATGATGTTCACACAATTCCTGGAAGCTGAAAATCCCAGGATTTCTATGGCCTGCTAACTCACTAGAACAGTTACTCATGATGCATGACTTGGATACTTTGGACCCGCACATCAGACGCTGTACCTGTTCCAACCAAAATCCAATAACTTTAAACAGCTATTGATCAGCATTGGGTTGCCCCATAAAACCCAAAGACCAATACATGGGTTCGTACAAAGCAGCTGCTGTATTCAAACCTGTGGAACTACAAGCCTATTTTAAATCCTAGTGGAGATTCCAAGATATCCAATGATCACAAATACACTGACCAAAACCTCCAACGCAACACATACAATTTTGAAATATTTGGTGTACATAAAATGGGATATTGGTTTTGATCCATGATACATCAACTACAACCTAAAAGCTCAGAAAATTGTTTTGATTTTGTTGTGTGGGTAGCTCGTTCCGCTTGATTGCACATTGTATTTTGCCTATCCCGTCAGGTTGAGTAGAACTCATTGACCAATCCTTCAAGAATTTGGTCAATAAATAGCCGTAGCAACGGGAAACTTAAACATTCCTTTGCATTATCCTGGGTCAACGTGTGACCCTGTCGCGCCTAGGCCAAAATCAGCGAGAGTGAGCTGTTGGTATGCTCACTGATGGAATGTCGCAAAGACGGGTTGAAAGGAACCTGGGCATCCATGTGCCGGTATAATGAAACAGGAAGCACCGGTGACCAGACCACATGTCACCACCCCTCAGCAGGATCGCCATATTCACCTCCGGCACCTGCGCAATCGCTTCCTGCCAGCTACAGTCACTGCTGCTCAGACCAGAGGTCATCACTAGAACTGGATTAGCGACCAAGCCGTACACAACCGCCTGCGTGAAGCCGACTTGCACAACCGGCGTCCCCGCCATGGTTTGGTGTTGACTCCTGCACGTCGCCGCGTCCGTCTACGATGGTGAAGGGCACATTTGGGCTGGAATGCTCTCAGGTGGAACAGGGTGCTCTTCTCCGATGAATCGAGGTTCAAGTTGAGTGTGTCTGACGGAACACTGCGTGTATGGTGTAGGCAACGGGAACGTTATACTGACGCTGCCATCCTGCAGCGTGACCGCTGGGGTGGACCCAGTGTGATGGTTTGGGCTGGAATAAGCAGTAGACAAAAGACAGACCTCATTTTCATCAATGGAAACCTCAGTGCGGCCCATTACCGTGACGACATCCTTACCCCTGTCGCAGTTACACTCGTCCATCGCTATCGCCTAACGCTGCAACAGGATAAAGTGAGATCACATGTTGCCAGAGGTTGTCAGGACTACCTGAGGCAGAATAATGTTCAGTGTTTTGATTGGCCTGCGTATTCCCCAGATTTAAACCCTATAGAACATCTATGGGATATTCTGGATCGTCGGGTGAGAAGGCGTGATCCAGAACCAGCCATAGTCCAACAGTTGCATCAAGCACTCCAGGAGGAATGGGACCGCATCACATAGGCTGAAATTGGCATTTGATTGACTCCATGCATCGGCTGTGTGTGACGCCAGAGGAAGCCATACAAGATACTGACTTTGGTGATCCAGAATTGCACCTTCAACTGGGGAAATAAGAAAGAGGGGAAGAGAAAAACAGCGACAAAGAAAACGTCAAAGAGGGGCTGACTGTAAGACAAAGAAACCAACAAATAACTAGGCTTATGCCGTCGGAGGGGCCGGCTTGGGGTATATCCCCAAATGCCCCCAATCCTCCAATTCCCTAATCCTTGAATAGACCCAATACAATATAAAGCCCCTCAGGTCATGACCTTTCATTTGAACTAAATTTCAGGTCAATCGGACAAATGGTTCTGAAGATATGGCCAAAATGGTAATTTTCCATCAGAAAGCGCCACCTGGTGGCAAAATATAGAACCATACAGGTATGATGTCATCATGTGACGCGTTGTGAGGTCATGACCTTGTAGTTTCACATAGTTTCATGTCAATTGGAGAAATAGTTCCAAAGATATGGCAAAAATGGTGAATTTTATGTGACAAAGATCCACCTTGTGTCAAAATTGTGAACCAAACAGGTATAATGTCACCGTGGGACATCCTCAGGTCATGACCTTTCATTTGCACTGGACTTGAGGTCAATCGGACAAATATTTCCAGAGATATGATCAAAACAGTGATTTTCTCAGTTTTTGGCCCCTAGTGGCCAATCTAGAAATCGTAAATTGTCCAAAATCGAATCAGTTCTTCCTCTTTATGATACTTACTTATATGCAGAACTTGAAATTTCTAATTGAAGTATTACTGAAGTTATCGTGTTAACACGTAGGGCAGCGCAGCGGCGGCGGCAGCAGTCGGCGGCAGCAGTCGGACCAAAGACATAATATCCCCGAACGCCGAATGGTGTATATATATATAATGTATATATAATGATACAAAATAAAAAAAGGATAATCATCATCAATTATCAGACTCTGTTCTCTATGTAAGTGTAGCATGGGTTGGCCACCCAGACATTTCTTCCCCCCCCCCCCCCCCCCCCCCCACCTCAGTTCTGTGTAGAAAAATTTAACAGAAAGCAGCTTGAGGGTTTATTTTCCTAATAAAATGAAAGAGCATCACATTTTTGGCCATAAATGTTTATTAAAATTGTTGTTTCATCCTATTCTTTTTCATCTTGGCTGCTTCCAGACACACAAGGTTCATAAGCTGCCAGTTTTGTAAGAGAGCCAGTCCAGCCCTGCTCTACAATATGTGCTCTGTTATTTCTCTGTGTTAAAAAGCTGCATTACATCCTAATTATTGTCATGCCTATGAAGATCATTTTAACAGAAGTGAACTATACTGTAGACATTGAATACTGGTGGTCTCCCAAAACATTTTTATGAGCTTGTTCTGAAGACCAGTCAATTTAATGGGGTTTTACATATATAATAAAGATGAATGCCAGAACATTATGACCCCCTGTTTAATATGCTGTTGGTCCTCCGCACTCCGCCAAAATGGCTGCGATCTACATGAATGCCCAGACCCAGGATTTCCCAGCAGAACATTTCTGCGGGTCTTACGTTCTTACACCAGCCTGTCTTCTTCCCACTGTTCATCTGCACCTTTGGCCAGTGAAGGGCTTCGGCAGCACAAGGTGCAGATGAATTGTGGGAAGAAGAAGAAAGTATCAAATGGTTCAGTTGGCCCAACTAAATGGTTTTGCATTCTCTCTGGTGGGTTCGTTTCGATTTCTCAGCCTTATGATAGCTTTCTTCACTGGCACTGACCGCTCCTTGGATTTCACATGGAGAGTTTGAAGCACAAGTTTCCAAATGCAAATTCAATTCTTGAAATCAACCTATAAACCTAGCACATGTTCACTTTTAAATGAAATTATAAGGAATAAAACACTACTAGCCAGCTGTGCAGCCAATGGTCAAAATACCTCTGATCTTATAAAAAAAGATCTGTGATTCCTACACAGTCCAACCAATTTTAATGTTTACAGTCTGAAAAAAATAGCAAAAATCAGCACTTTGAGAGCAAATTCATTATTTAATTTCAATAATTACATGGTTCAAAGCAAAAATAAAATTACCAATGTCCAAATATCTATGGGCCTAATTGTGTGTGTGTGTGTGTGTGCGTGTGTGTGTGTGTGCGAGCGCACACGCGCGTGCGTGCGTGTACATACATAGATATTAACAGCGATATATTTCTTCTCCATATAAATGTACAATATATTTCTGGTATGACACGGACATTTCTGGGTGATGAAAAGAGTCCGTGGCATTTTTTTCCGGGATATCTACACCATCCATCCGAGTACAGAACCTCCCTGGAAGCCTGTGCCCAGAGAGAGAATATCTCTCTCATATCTTTTCCCTTCATCCTGCATCTTTATTCCTCTCGTCTGTGGTCATGTTCTTATCCCATGCTAACAACACGGCTTCCCACTGAGCAGAGCCCATTTTCAAAGTCCCTGCTTTTACACAAAAGCATTCAGACACAAATATTAAAACATCTACCCATAATTGGAATGCTATTTTTAACAATGAGTCACTTTGATCTGTTTACTTTGAAATAAATTCGAGAATGTGCCTCTGGTAAACAAACAAGTCCTTGCTATATTTCTTTGGGTTGGTGTTGAGAGCGCGGTTTTGTAATTAAAAGTATGTCTAGTAAATCTTGCTGGAGTTTGGTGGCTGTTGAATCATCAAAGGCTTTGTAAACTTTGCCACCTCCTACTTGACAAATAAACGGAACTCATCTCATAGTCTTGAATTTGTGTTCTGGATTTCTTTCTTCTCTGCAGTAGTCAGTTTGAGAGCGGCAACTTTTACTTTAATCTTTGCTGTAATGGACACTCATGCACATACACACAACCACACAAGAGTGCCGTCTGTGGACTTCTACGTGACAGTCTAGCTGTTGTCTGTTGGGGTTTTGATTTTCTTTGGTGTTTTATGTCAAACAGTCTTGTGGAAGAGTCTCCACTCCAAAGGCTCGGGTTGTAACTGTGGTGGGAATACACAATAGGAGGAGATATTGGCTGCTCATTGACTCTTCGTTGGCTTTCACTGTATAAAGTAACGTTCACACATTTACGTGCACACAATTACACACACACACGCTTGAACCCTTCCACACTCAAATATAGAAATACACGCTCTCACACATACAGTAAATGCTGGCACATAAGTGCAGCCAATGACTAGGTAGATACCTGCCTATATATTTGTCTGTCTGTCTGTCAGTCATTTGCCTGATGAAGACCCTGTGAGTGGTCGAAACGTTGCATGTCATCGAAAAAACGTTTGGGAGCTTTAATCCAGTGTGCAGATTTTTTCTGCTTGAATTACATGTGAATCCAGCTCCGGGCCTAATTTTAATGAGATGTGCACACAACTATTCCTCCGAGCATCAGTGCACTTACACATTCACACAGGCACATACACAATAACAGTCCTAGCTTTCCTAGCATCTCCAGTGCCATCCTGGATCATTAAGGCTCTCATAACCTAATGTGATTTATCAAGGATCATTTAATGAAGGGTCTTCATGCCAACTCCAGGACGTTCCACTGCTGCACCTTTTGGATCTTTTACTTTTTCTACATGTTGGTTGATCATAATCTTAGTGCCAAAACATCTTCACTTAACGTAACTATCACAGCCCAGTAATCAAGAATAGGACGTTTGAATTGCCGTAACCAGTAAAGCAATTACAGAATATTTCATATTTACATTTTTCTGAGGGCAGACATGAACTCTAAACAGAAAGCATGTCCAGATACTTATTCTCTAAGATTCAGGACTTTCCCCATGGGAGTTACGCACCACTGAAAATCACAATTCATGCTGTGACACGTTTTTCATCTCGAAACCTACTGAACTTTAAAAGGCTCAACTGGCGAAATGAAATCAAATATCTTGCTTGAATTTTCAGGAATTTTGTATCTCACCATTATCTACCAACACCTCAGAAAAGAAGACTAAAATCCAGCGCAGTGGCTCAACCTCGTGGATTTGGCATGAAAAGGCCCATTATGGTTATCTTCAGGACAAATTTTTCCTTTCTTTGTTTACTGCTGCGGGGCTGTTGTAATTTTGAATGTGCTAAGGGAGAGTTAAATTGCATTGCAGTAATCTAGTCCAGCCTTTCATAACAAGACTGTGATATCCGCCCTGGTGCTGCAAGCAGAGCCTGACTGCTGAAAGGATCAGAAAGTTTAATAAGAGTTACTGTACCCCGAGCTTAGCTGAGCCTAGAGGACACAGGCAAGAATCCATAAACACTTCTTCATGACTGCACATACATGCATACATGAACAAACAAATATGATCGCAAACAAACACTGTAAACATCATTTCATCTCCTTCATGATCGTGGACCTTGATTGATCCGTGTCATGTGCATGAAAAGGAAGGCCTGAGAAGGAAAAGAAAGAAATTGGACCGATAACTGGGGGTTTCTGTGGATCGATGTGTATGGATATCACTGAAATATGGGAAATATTCGGTTTACTTTAGAATGGTATGTTCATTGGTTCTGCACTTCCGTCCATCAATTATATAAACTGCGCCCTCCATATCACAGTCATAGGGAAGCTGGAGGCTTTACCAGCCTACTGGTAAAAAGCATTAACACCAAGCAAGACTCACCAATCCATCACACTACTCACACACCATTAAATCACATCTGTGGGCAATCTAGAGTCTCTGTAAAATGCTTTTTTTGGGGATGTGGGAGCAATAAAGTCAGTTTATCTATCTATCTATCCGTCTATCTATCTATCTATCTAAACAGGAGGACTAGAAGGAAACCCACGTAAACATGAAAGCAACTACAAATAGAGAGGCCCCTGATTCAGGCCCAGGACCCTCTTGCTTTGAGGCAACAGCAGACCCACTCTGTCACCATGTTGCTCACTCCATTCTTCAACAAACTAGGGGGCACTCGGCAAAGCGCATACCGCCGCCACGACATACATCTGTTCTTTTGATTACAGAATATGTTCCAGATCACTTCCAAAATTAAATCAACTCATCCTTGGGCTACCACCTAACATCCTATCAAATTTTGTGTCAAACCGTTCGTAACTTTTTGAGTTAGCCGGTCAACAGACAGACAGATGACAGACACATAAACAAACAAACTGGGGTGAAAACACAATCTACCTGGCGGAGGTAATTCATTTAATTTATTATTCACTCAGATTTTTGTAAATTCATCAGAGGTTGGGTGGGACCAGTTCACACAAAGTTTTGAAGTAAAGTGGGCAGTTCTACTGTGCTGTCTCAACAAGGTCCTAAACATTATAATACTTTTTGGTATGACCATCCTTTGCCTTTCAAATTGCATCAAATCTCCTACACAGTCCAGAAGTATTATGAGAAAAAATTGGCAGATAGGTTGTTCCAAACATATTGGAGACCTTGCCACAGTTGGTCTGCAGACAGATTGTATTGCATGAGTCTGTCTGTCTGGGTAATCTCACACTCACTGATGTTGAGATCAGGGTTATGTGGAGGCTAATACCATCTGTTACTTTTTAAATAAGATACAAACATTTCTTGAACATTCAATATTTTGGAAAATACATTTTTGTAATCTTTTCTCGTCTAGCTGTAATGCAGAAAGCAAGACAAACATCTAAAACCAAATTGACATCGAACAAAACTGGATTGCCTAACATCTGCATAGTACTATCTTAGAAAAGACTGGCAAAGAATATGGTTCAAAATGTTTGGGATGCCCTCTATCAGGATGGTGTGGATTTTTCAATGGAATAGCTTTAAGTTGTGACTGTGGTCTGTGGCTCACCCATTTATCTCTCTCTCTCTCTCTCTGTCTCTCTCTCCCTCTCTAGATGTATATTTCTTCCTCCTCCCTCCCTCCTTTCACTGATTGCGTCGCCTCCTCTCTCTTATTGATGCTAAAGCGAACATTATCGCTCCTCTCACAAGTGGTATTGTTGCGAATGTATCTGAGGAATTGGTTACCTTGTCTGAAAGCCGACTTTCAGACAAGGTAACCAATTCCTCAGATACATTTGCAAAATCGACGGCGAGAGCTCCCCGCCCTTCTTCGTCTCCAAATGCTGCAGACTTGAAAGCAATTAAAGAAAAGTACATTTGCATATTGAAAAATAATTAAAACAAACTAACTAACAGGAACCAAGGCCTCCCCTCGAGAGACAGCAAGGATGCGATGAAGTAGGCCAAAATTGAAAAATGTTGGGAGGGAGATGCCTAATTGAGCTGTGTGAGGGCTCCGCTATTAATCTTAGAGGTCAACTTATTTCCTGTGTCATTGCTGCGAATAACTGGTTTTCGCCCAAGATTTTTACTTAGTAACCCCTTATAGCCTAAGAACAGTCCCAGACCACCAGAAAATAAATCCAACCTGTATTATAACTGAGGCAGCTAATTCTGGTAGGAGTTGGTTTGATTGCACAACCACAATGGAAGCCTAATCCTAAAAGAGATTCTGATTCAAATGGCATTTTCCTCATATTAAAGTTTTAGGCTTAGTTGAAAGAATGGAGGCAGGCCAGGCTTTGGAGTGCACACTATTGAACATGAACAGACACAAAAATACACACACGAACACACACACACACACACAGATAATGTCTGTCCACCTGGAGAGTGCTCTCTTCCCTGTCTTTTTTCCTTGAATTTATGTATGTCAGCCACAGAATGGCGGACGATGTGGAAGTACTGCAAGGCCTGTTGGCGGTTAGAACGGCTGCAGCAGTGTTAGCTGAATTAGTGTCATTAATTATACGAGTGATGTTAGCGGCTCAAGTTGCGTTAACCGTGTGTGTGGTGCTACAGGTTTTAGTAGCGTTAACAAAGGTTCACAGTTTTAGCAGTCGCAGCGATTAGCCAAGCGAAACGTTTGCATTTTTATTACTAAAACAGAGTTAATCGTTAGAGCTCTAAATACATTTTCAAGGAATTAAAAATGGCATCATCCTGAGCTGTTGGAAACCTATCATGTGGAAACTTGTTTCAAAGAGCTCGGGAGCTCTTTTAAACAAGTTGCTGCTTGATAGGTTTTCAACAGCATCTGATTTTGATATCTCACATCACTGGGCACATGTATTTGCCTATAGTGCTCTAAGGGTTAATCAAATGGGCAATCTCAGCTGCTTTCACGGTCGCAGCAGACATAATTGTATGAGCAGTGGTTAGTGGTTTTAGCGACTGCAGCAGAGTTAATCATATGAGCGGTTTTAGCGGTTGCCACGGAGTTAATTATATGAGCAGCGTTAGCGGTTTTAGCGATTGCCGCCGAGTTAATTATATGGGCAGTTTTGGCGGGTGTAACACCACCGCACGTTAGCCGCTCTCAAGTCAGTGTTTAAAGCCCCATGCCTCCTCTCACCCGGCAACAATGATGTAAGACCCAATCACTAAACAGTTTGCAGAAATTCACACACGGCTGTGAGAAGGATCACTGCGGAGCGTCCAATGACTGGCCGGCTTGAGTGTCACCTGCACTGACACCTTAAAACCCCTCTCCCGTCACACCGCGGTACAGGGCAGCTCCGCAGCGGCTCTCAGGCAGCCAAGAGGGCAGCAGAGGCTTCTGGGATTGAAAGGCCCAATTCTTTATCTTTTCTCTCCTCTCGGCTCAGGGTCGTCCAATCAGAAAAGGAATGGGGAAGAAAGGAGCAGGAAAGGGACAGAGCGAGTCTGGAGACTGCCTGGGGATTTCATTTTAAGGCGCGTTTCCAGGGAAACGCTGAGCTCATTTGACACCTGTCACTCATAAATATCTCGAAACAAGGCCTGCATTATACTTTTTCCTTTAGGTGCCGACGAGTTAAAAAAAAATGCAGGAAATTTCCATGGCGGCTCGACCTTTTCACACGTGCTTTCAGAGCCTGTCTTTGGACTCCAGAGCTGGGTGTTGTGTAGTTTACCTTTGTTAACATTATATTCAGTGTATCACTCTTCTCAAACGTCCAACAAACATCTCTGGTTTGCCCTGAGGATTTGATCTGGATATATGATATCAGTCTGTCTCCGTGCTGCGTCTGAATATGACCCTGTAAAACAGTGTCATTGAACCTACTCCCTTGTGTAGAGGTCAGAGGTCAACACTGGCTGGGTGATCCCAACCGTATGTTTGTACAATGCCTTTGCTCTTTAAATAATATCCCATCATTCTCTTGAAGGCCCATTTCAGGAGCGTTGGACTTCATAAAGTCACTATTAAAAAAATTAATTTTCATTTTGTCTTTTTTTAGGAGCAGCATGTGTTCTAAGAGGCTAAACAATTATTATACAGGGTGTCCTAAAAAAATGTCCTAGCCAAACCTGACAACCTCAGAATGTATATTTCCCCAAATATGGAATCTTCTTTCATGAAAGATTGTCTTCATTTCACCAAAATCGGTCGAGTGTATCAGACGTTAGGTGCAGCAAGGTCAGCCACTAAACTATGACTGATTAGGTGACTTTTTTTTTGCATTCTTTCTATTCTTTTTTCTTTCTTTATTCTTTTTTCTCTTTGCGTATTTTGCAATAATAATTATTATTTACAGTTAATTTCCTACATTTGACCATGACGATGCGCTGCTCAGTTGTGAACTGTTGGCCAACCATCGTGACTATACAAAGATGTGGACAAAATGCTTTCAAAGAAGTTCCCCACCTCATTAAATAGGCCGACATGGACACATATGCAGTCAGGATGAAATTGACTTTGGCCAGTGACTATCACATCTACTTTGAGACGAAGGGTGTGACTTAGCGGCACAAAAAATGAAATAACTTTTGATTGGTATGACTAATTTTGATGAAATAAAGATTGTTTTGAAGTAAGGAGATTTCCTTTCAGGATCTGAGGAAATATAAATTCACAGGTCGCCTAGTTTGGCCCAGGCATTTTTTTTTTGGATCACCCTGTATATTCATGTGTTTATTTAATTCTGATTTAGTGTGTCACAATGAACGGTCTTATTCTGTTATACACATCCCGTCCCATGTATACTGTGTATAATAAGTGCATTATACAGGGAGGTTATTAAGCATGTAGAGAGTGGCACTGTGGAATTATGGGATTGAAATTCCTTTCTGTTCTCGCACTATTTGGATGGAAAAACCCAAAATAAAAAAGACTGTCCATTCCAGGGATTCTTACTTCTGGACCTTGAATCTAAATCCAGCCCTGGTTTTCTTTCCTCCCAGGTAATTAACAAAACAATAGGCATTGCTGATTGGCCAGACTGCCTTCACCCCTGACTCTCAGGTAAATGAAGGGTGGAAAACCAGCAGTTCTCAGCCCTCTAGGACCATGATTTGAAGATCAAGTGTCTATGACAAATAAAAAGCCTTGAAAGCTAAAATGGCATCACTCTCCGATCACCAAGAATATATGCACTTGTGAACATGTTCAGTGATTTAGTTAGGTGAGCAAACTGCAGGCAATTCCATCATTACCAAACCCTGTGCACATGTCCTCATAATGAGTGACGTGACTCCTGTTTGTTATTATGTGTTCATTTGCTTTTCTTTGCCTGTGGGATGGTATGAAATTCATTTACAGTTGAGCGAAACACGCTGCAGAAAGTGTCCAACACATATTTATGCAGTGTCACTTTTAGTTAGGTAGGTATACACCTTGTGCATAATATTACTTGGAAACTTGAAAATGATTTTCGAAACGACTGTGCCTTTTACAGTTATTGGTGCACTGTAAACCCAGACAAGTGTGGTGAAGTCAAATGTTATGTGAAAACTGATTATCTCAAAAAAATTATGTATGGCAACTTAATGATCTTGTGTTCACAGCATTTAAAAACGTGAAAAATAACTTTAACTTATTTTCTTTAAGTTCCTTCCACACAATGCAATTAAGTCGGCCTAAACAAGTTTTTCGAGGCCATCGGTTTCCACAAAACACTTCAGTTCACCACACTATCGGGATTTACAGTGTGAAACTGAACAGTGAGAGTACCTAGTTATGAAATGCCTCATGATTGTTGCGGTTTTTGGGAAATGGTTTCTATCATTAAAAACACACACAGCGCATGTCTTGCACAGTTTCCTCTCCACATCGGTTCACCTTTGCTCCACATTATGGTCCTCCAGATGAAGTGGTTTCATGTCATGTAGCATCTCAAAGTGTTCTCAATCTGCCATGTTCGCGAGCAGGTTTCCCCAGCTAGGCATGAGCTGGCCCTCGTGTGAAAGCCTGACCCCTACTGACCTCTGACTCGCCTCCACAGTGATCTGTGCAGCCTGGGCCCGCGGTGTACACATGCAGGGACAGCAGGAGTACTGCAGACCAGCACCTCCCCTTCACCTCCCCTCCTACCTCCACTGACAGCTCCGCTTCTCGCCGCTTGCTAACCTGCTCCAGTCTGCCTCCCAGCACAGATTGGCCGTGACAACCCTCCTGTTTCAACCTGTGTTTTGAGGTAAATTGGACTGAGCAACACCACCCGTTCAGGTGAAGGGCCTTCCGCTTCTCTCCACTGGGAGAGAGAGAATGAGAGAGAGTGAGGAAGACAGAGAGATGGAATCGGAGGGAGAGAGTGAGAGAGTGGAAGTATACCTGCCACCATCAAAGGCCTCACTGGCAATAATTCAGTCTCCCTGGCAGCTTCTCGACCCACTTCTGTGTTCCCCCTCGCCAAAACCCACCAGAAGGACCTCAAACATGCTGACGTTCCCAGATCGCTCACACAGCTCTTTCATAACATTTCAACCCCTCATTTTTTATTTCTCCTCTCGCTAAGGCCAAATTAAAATTTATTTAAATAGGATTCTTCTCTATTATTACTCACTCTGTACTGTCAGAATAAAGTATAAATAATGTTCATCGACTGAAATTACAGGAAATGTCCAATTATGGACCATCTCTGCAGTAGTTCGCCTTCTGTAATGCTGGCAGCATCTGTGAGGTAGCATTTCAGCAGGATGGACAGGTTTAAAGGTATACTGCGTAGGAATTTCTCCCATCAAGCGGTGAAATTGTGTTTTGCATTCAAACGAATAGTGCTCTCTAGCGCCTTGCTTTTTCAACGGCGTGTTGCAACTATGGTAGCCATTATATAAGAAGCTATGACATCATTTCATCCAAAACCACTTCACACACCACGCTGAACTGCGGTCAATGGCGGAGTGTTTTAATGCAAACTCTCAGACCGCTTTCGCACAAGGTACGATTGTTCAGTACCGTGCCAACAGCGACGTAGGGTGGAGGTTAGTTTGGTGAGGCAGAAACCTCCCCTTTGCTTGATTAGCAATCAGACGATTAACTAGTTTAGTAAGACTGTTCAGCAGAATGACGGGCCAGTTTAAGTTTCCGCGGCGTTATGACTCGGTATATCGAACCTGAAATGCTCATAGGACAGCGCGTACTTGCTTCGAGGAAGCCGAAGCAATGTCATCAAAAAATATTTTCACAGTTCGACTTATGCAGAGTTCAATGCTTAAAGGCTAGGTAGGCAGCTTTCTTTTGACCGTTTTAGGCAAAAATTTACATCATAACCTTGGGGATAATGTAAAGGAAGTGATGTGAAAAAAGATCAGACCTCTATGTCTCCCCTAGGCTCTGTTTTCAGCCTGCAAAGAATCTACGCGTGACGGTAGATTTTGACCAATCACAGAGCAGCTTATAGAGCTTTGAGAGAGCCAAACAGCGATTGGCTGTTCTACTACAGCTGATGCGGAAACCACTCTGCAGCAACCGGACAGGAAAAGTTGCCATTCCACGTTTGGAAACACCCGCATTCAGTGCAAAACAATCCAAGAAGAGGAAAACGGATTCGGCAAAAAGGGAGTCTAAAAGAGAGTTTGACAATAAACGCAATAAAACACGTGTCAATAGGCGTTGCATTTCGAAGATGGAGAGAAGTTCAGGATAGCATTGGTTTCAAGTTGGACTCGGAGCTCGCTGTACTTCTGTTGGACAGGTAAACGGCGAAATTCTTTTTCCTCTAAACACAGTTGCTGTGATGGGGGTTAGGTTGTGTGTGTGCGATTTACCATGAATATAGCCAGCTGACGGCGGCCACCGATAAGGCATTGTCAGCGCGTGCATCAGATGCGTGTCTGGTCGGAGGAGCTTGGGTCAGAGCCATAGATATATATATTCAGAACACTACATTGCTGATGTCGTCATATTTACATTATCCAAAGTGAAGCACCCGGCCGCCATAATGATACACCCAACTTCTTCATAAAAATTAATGGTTTCCTATGAGGCCAATTTCAAATAAGTCGACACAAGCGAGAAAATGCTGAGATGTGCGACTGCCTTTTGTAGCAGTATTTATTTGAAGAGCTGTAATAAAACGTTTCATGCGAAAGTTAAAGTATAAACGCAAAGTTGTCACTTTAATAGAAAAAAATTGCGTTTCGTGCTAGCTAGCTAATTAGCCGTCCCATTGACTTGAACAGACCGCTGACTAAAAGCGAACGCTAGTGATTGATATCAGTCACCAGCGAGCTACCTTGGCATCGCGGGGACTGCATTGACTTAGTGGTAAATAAAATTTAAAAGGTGGCTAGCAAGCTAGCTAGCTACTTGTACTTGACATTCAACGACAATACTTCTTACCCGCATAATATTTCAAACAGTGGACAAGCCGCTTTGTCTGTTTTATACAGAGCTCCAAAAGACAAGGAGGGGAGGGAGGCTTCACTAGCGCTTCCTTTTATCAACGTTAGCCATATGATTCAATATAAACAATTCGGTTGATGTCAAATAGTCAACCAGGGTACAATGAAGTGAGGAAACCAGAGTGTAATTTGATAACGTATACGGACATTCAAACGACGTTTCTTATAAAGGCGATAACTACCAAGCAATTATCTTATCAGAGGTAAAAGCCTGGATCGCGTTAAAGTCACTTCTCTGCAGCACTTTAACGTTGACATCGAGTCACATTTCGATCTTCCCTTTAGTAAGTGTGCCGCATTCCATCCTCCGAAAAACACATATTTAGGGAGACAAAATGTTGCTCAGCACAGCGATACCAAAATAACACTGACTCGCACGCAAGTGTTTTTGAAAATGTAATTTTAAAGTAGGCGAAAATGAATGGGAGTCTATGGGCGAATTTGACTTCTGGGTGTATAGGCTCGGAGAACAGATGCTTCACTTGAGCATACCCTATCAGCAATCTAGAATTCTATATATATCTATGGTCAGAGCTGATGGGATGAGAACCGTGTGGACTCTATTCGAACCTTTTTTCTAGGTTTCTGCCTACCTAGCCTTTAATCAATAGCCTATACAATGTATTCGCCTTTAAATACGCGCTTTTACACCCAAGCAAAAAGTGGGCGTTTATTTTCAGTCTTGTTTCGTAATCCAATTAACAAAATGTTTAAACGATTTACAGAATTACCGAGAATTTCTCCTAATTGATTATTCAGAGTTCCATCCTTGCAGTCTCGAATTGAAGTGTATACGTGAATGAAGTCATTATCTCCTCTATCAGTATCAGGCTTCCTACAGGCTTGGTCTTAATTGTTTTCATTGTAAATCAGGGATAGTACGTGGGAACAGGTTCACAAAATCCTGTGATAAAAGTTTGGGTCACTGCCTCACCTCACCGCACGTCTCTGGCTTCCTGTAAGCAAATACTCGCAAATCTGCAGGATCGTGAGCATTTCAAGTTCGATGTAGCCTACTGAGTACTAATGCCGCAGAAACTTAAGTTGGCCCGTCATTCTGCTGAATAGTCTTGCTAAACTAGTTAATCGTCCGATTGCTAATCAAGCAAAGGGGAGGTTTCTGCCTCACCAAACTAACCTCCGACTGCACGTCACTGGGTGCCACAGTGCGATTGTCCCCTCCTACCGCTGGTGAGCTTTCTCACTAATAATATCATACCATACCTGAATATGCCAAAATTCCAATACAGCTCTTTGCAGTATACACCTTGGTAGTTTTAAGTGGGGAAATATACAGACAGAAGGAGTAGTTAACTCTTGCGCAGAAAGAATCCCGTATCCAATCCCTGCCTTTTTCTGGCTTTTTATTTGCTAGTACAATTTTATAAGGAGGTGCCAATATGTTTTGCAGATTTTATTATTGAGAAGGGGCTTTAGAATGTTGGTATCTCGAATGGGTGCTGCGCGTGCCCTCGCAACCATCAGTAACATGGATTACCACATATAGCAGCACAAGAAATTAAACTCGTAATTTTCTTCACTGAATTTCAGCGGATAAATCATCAAAACTGCTAAAATTGCTCCCTACAACTGTCAAACACGAGTCTGTAATCTTGGATTTGCCTGGAGACGCTTGTCAAACAATAATATTATGACTTGATGGCAGGCGTGAGACCATCATTTGCCACTGTCATCTATTTTCCTAAGAAACGTAATGATGAAGGTAGTGGGCATGATGAAATGTAACCCTTATTCCATCAAACAAAGCCTAT
Organism: Gymnothorax reevesii; assembly: GCA_029721435.1. Taxonomy (NCBI): domain Eukaryota; kingdom Metazoa; phylum Chordata; class Actinopteri; order Anguilliformes; family Muraenidae; genus Gymnothorax; species Gymnothorax reevesii. Next base: position 42,480,361 of record CM056587.1, on the reverse strand, counting down.
GCTGCTATTCACCAACGACACTTTTTAACTAGAAATGTTCTACTGTTATGCTGCCTATATAACAAATTACACAACCAAGCAATGAAAAAAGCTTGTAATTTAGACTGTAACATTTACTTACCTGTCGAGAAGAAAGCAGGCAACATCAGTGTCCCTTTGAGAGTCTTTCTCCTTCATTAGCTCTTTCCACCTGAGAAAAGCTACCCCGATGTTTACCCTCATTTTTTTTAATTCGCCGGTCACCTTTCCTTTTTAATTCCCTTTTTCGCTTTTTTGACGATGAGGATTCCTTCTCGTCTGTGGCTTGGCATAAGTATGATCCTCCATTATGAACTACAGTGCAGTGCAGGCTTTCACATATTCCAGGGCAGTGACAAGCGCCACTCGCTGATCTCCTTCTACGTTTCAGTGAGTCTGGCTCCGAATAAAAACGTGTTGTGGCTAATTAGCTAGTACCAGGAAGTGCTTTACGTCCCTCTCGGCGATAGTAGTTTTTCAAAATGGCGGAACGACATGGACGCATCCTTGGACTTACCTGTGCAATGTAAATATAGATAAGAAATTCTTTGCTTACGAGGATAAGTCAGATTATTGGCAGATGTAATATTCCACCAATAACGACATAAATGAATGAAGGCATTGATTTTAGCTACTAAATAACTTAAAAAACTACACTGTGTCCCTTTAACTAACTGCCATTAAGGGAAATAATAATTGAGCCGAATGCAGGTAAATCTTCAGAGAACCAACAGTCTTTCAGTCTGTAAGATTTTTGAATGTAGGGTGAGACTGTATATTCCAATCCACTAATAACTCAAAGGTATAGCTACAGCAAGAATGGCTTAAAACAAGGGGGTAAGTATTTCAGGTGAGAAATGTTGGTCTTTGATTCAAAAAAATGTTTGTGAAGGGTTTAAAAAAACACTACATAAAAGTACACTCTTTAGTCAGGGGATTTTTCTTCAAGTCTGGCTAGGCTTTTTAAGTCCACTGAAGGAGAATGAGGATGCCATAGCATACATTTGCGTTCCACACAATTTTGTGATTCCAATAGTTTAGGATAGGCTCTTTGAAGTTTCTATATGACACTGTCCTCATGTATGATATGAGGGCCATTGTGTTCAGGAATCACACGCAAGAGAGGGAAATCCAAAAAACGTCTGTCTTCATTGGAGTCCGGGTCAAAGCCAAAAAACACAGAAATTGCCAAGCCACAATACGAAATCCAAAAACAGTATCGACTAGACAGGCCGGGGTCAGAACCAGTGAGACCAGTAGCGGCTCTAGACCCGGAATGGCGGGGCGCAGACACGTCCCTTTATGACAATTAGTCCTGGGTAGTTCGCAATCATTTTCCTTTACTGACGCGTTTTCCAATTCTCGTACTTGGCAACTTAAGACACAGTCTCTTCATATGTGATCGAACAGCGATGAAATCATGGGCGAAATTCAGTACAGAAAAAAATTTACGTATTAATAGGCCAGTGCTTCGCGTTGATTGATCAGGCCCGTGTTCCAGTGAAATATCGCCTTTCACTCTCGGTATTGTGTGGGTTGATTAAAAAGTGGCACTTGGCAGTTAAATAGGCAGTGTGCTGCTCAAGCTGTTTGCCTGAGAGGCGACAGGTATGCAAGTTTGACTAACGTTGATTTAAATACAGCAAATAAGCGTCCAGATGAATGATTGTCTTCTTGCGTAATCGGGGAGAAAAAGTAGCAGCTGTTAACTGTGGAGTGCTCTCGGAGCGAACCTTCGGTTACTCATGAAAATGACTGAACAGATCAGGACTAACGACTGTTTTAAAAACGATGTTTTGTCACAATTCTCAGTTCAGGTTCCGCCACTGAGCTGAATTAAGCCCATGATTTCATCGCATATGGAGAGACCGTGTCTTAAGTTGCCAAGTACGATAATTGGAAAACGCGTCAGTTAAGGAAAATGGTTGCGAGCTACCCAGGACTAATTGTCATAAAGGGACGAGTCTGCGCCCCGCCATTCCCGGGTCTAGAGCCGCTGCTGAGTGAGACAGATGGGCAGAAGTACAAAAACAATAGGCAAAAAGTCGTAGTCGATGGGCACAGCCAATGGTCATACACAGGGCATCCAAACACAGAACTTGTGGTCATACAAAAATAGGTCAAAATCCAGAGAGACAAAAACTGTACAAAAAGGGCTATGGCAAGAATCAAAGTCGAACTATCCAGTAGAAGCTAAACAATAATCAATGGCATACGAGACCCTCTGCACAAAGAAATATTGATCAATGTTCTGACAAGAGTAGTGAGAGAAAAGACTCCTAATATACACACAGGAAAGGTCACATGCTATACAGAGATCAGCTGTGGGGAATGGGGCTAATTACATCGGGAGAATCACATGAGGGAAACCCTAACCACGAAAATTGGTGAGAGACAAAATACGAATGGGAATCACACAAACAGCTCCAGTCCAGGAGTTCTACGTGCACTCATAACTAGTGCGGGAGAGTGATTAAGCAAGTGCGAGAGATTCTCGCTGAAGCTCAGGGAGAGGAAAGTTATAGACAAGGGGCAGAGAATAGAACAGGGGCATTGCGGAGAGGTAATTAGTCTATTAGTAGCGGTGCAGCTTTACAACTTAAACTAAAGTGCTCATTAGTAGGTTAGTAATCGAATATATATACGTGGTTAGTTGGGTTAGTAGACTATAATACAAAATACAAATTTTAGTCTTCTTAGTAATCAGAACAGTAGGCGAAGAAAGAAAACGAGATTCGAAGGAATATATGAAACACCGGAATTAATTTAAATCACCCGAAGTCTGTGAGCACGCAGACAGGGAAGACGGACTGAACCAACTAGGTCACAGGGGAGACAAGTGCAATGGAACTGAGACATGGAATTAACTAAAACCTGAATCATAACAATAACCAAAAAGAATAAATAAAAGACAATAATGAGCATAGAACAAGAACATGAGCATGACTAGAAACCAGAACCATGACAGCCATACATTGTTGAGATCATCTCAGAAGGACTTGACCCAGGGTTGGTTTCCCAAAAGCACAGTTACTAACTGTGTTAGCAACTCACACTCCTCTCTCTACATGGCTCTGATTCAAACCGTTCAAGTTCCTAACATGTTTAGCAATTCAGCTTTTGGCAAACCTTCCCCTGCTTGAATGTTGACATCAACTCCATCGAACAGCTGGAAAGGCGATTTCACACCAGGCCTGTTGGACCAACCCTTGTGAGCCTTCTCTTACAGAGAGGGTGAGCATCCCTGTTGTTGCTATAATGTTATGACGTCTAATGGAAAGCCCTCTCAGAAGGGTCAAAGCTGTTATAACAGCAACGGGGGACCAACTCCATATTAATGTCAATGAATTTAAAATGACATTTTGGGTGACTTTTTCCTACAGTAAATCGTAGTTTTACGGTATAGGAGGACTCGATGGGGTGGAAAAGATTCTGATAGTTCAGTACTGGATACCCACCTCTGTTTGGATGGCAGGAAGCACTCAAATATGAGGAACACAGACTGCTGCATCTGTGTGAGGAGCCGCTACAGAGGTTGAGCTGAGGTTACGTGTCTTTCTCCCGGCGATATGAAGGAGAGGACATCTCCCCTCCCTGTTTCTCACTGAACTCAGGAGATGAAAGGGAGTTCATCTATGGAGTCTGTGGGCTCAGGGACTGCCTCTGTGACAGTGTGTCTCAGTCTCACTGCTGTAGGGCTTCAAGGCCTAGCTCAATATAAGAGCTCATGAGAGACTGTGCACTTCTTAACTGCCACAGAACCAGAACCAGCTCTTAATCAATGGCTGAGAGATCGAAAATGCTTGAGCAATCAAGTATACAAGTACCCTGCCTTATCTGGTGAGTATGTGTATAAGTGTATGCAGACTGCTGTGTGAATATTTGCCTGTATTTGTGAACTTGCTTGTTTGAGTGTGTGTGTGCTATTATGGTGTCTGTGCTCGCGTGTGTGTGTCTGTCTGTGTGTGCCCTGTGAAAGACAGGACTTGGCCACAGTGATACAGCTCTACTTTGCAGCTCATTTAAGGAACATTTCACAACTTTATTGTACATTTGGTATTAATGTTCTTTTTGTCAGTTTTTGTTCTCATCTTCTTCATTGTTTTTGAATAAGTGAAACTCCTCCCCCTTCCTTCTAGGAATTATTATTTGCTCAGTTGAAATGTGATTTAATGACCTGAAAGAAGTCAATGAAAGCTTACACACAAGAAGAAGAAGAAAAAGAAGTATAAGAAGAAGAAGATAATAATAGTAATAATAATAATACTGGTTTATAAAAACTACTTCACAGATAGCTTGACAAATGTGACATTGTGGACAATAATTCTCGGGGCAATATGTACTCCAGACATTACAGAAATTATATGTATTTCGGAAATGGCATTAGAATTATAGAAATCATACTTAAATTCCTACCATTTCTTTTCTATTCCGCTCAGTGCACACGCGCAAAACACAATTGCTTGTGCTCACTCATGTACAATGACAAACGTGCACATGCAAGGTCTCTATCTTTCTCTCTGAGTCTCTGTCATTCTGTTGCCTTATTCTTTCTGTGATGGATGATTTCACATTTCATTCATATGATACTCATTTCACAATGAACTGACTCCTTTCCTTCTCTGGGCTACTTTCATGTAATGTTAGCACTTACCAGCCACATCACACAACTAGAAGGACATTTGGTAGAGCGCATACCTCCACCATGCCATATAAGTATTATTGGTTCTTCTGGGTCAAGAATCCAGAATATATTCCAGATCACTTCCAAAATTGAATCAACTCATCCTAGGACTACCACTTATCACTCCACCAAATTTCGTGCCAATCATTTCAAATCTTTTTGAGTCATCCTGAAAACAGACAGACAAAGAAACCAACAAACAGGAAAAAAAACTGAACCTCCTTGGCGGAGGTAATTACTTTCAGAGCTTAAATGCAAATGAAAGGAGAGTTAGTTTCGCCTACTTCTGCGAGTTTGCAGCCGCCGCCGCTTCCTCGGCAAGGCTACCGAGCCGTAGCCTCATGTACAGAAAACTCAAATGAGCGAGAGTGACATCGGGACCGAGAGAGAGGTTCATTTTGGAAGCCTTCGCCGAGGTGTTAATGTGGGACTGTTAGGGTGTCACCTCATGTGTGGTTTAGGCGCGGTGAGCAAATTCACACCACACCTGCAGCCTCAATTTAGTTCTTTTATTTTTCTCTTAAATGTTATTATGATACTTTGTTTCTTTTAGAAACTTTCTTTCAGGAGTCTCTCCAGTAGCAGCTCTATCCAACTAACGCAAATAATTCTGTAAATACAGCACACTTTTTGCAGCAGCAAAGACAAACCATCTGCTACAATTCATTGATCGGTTATTTTTTTTTTTTTAGAGGCGCTCAGAGCTCTTGTCTGGAAGTGTTTGACGGGGACATATTCGGCAAAGGTGCTCAGCTCGTTTCAGGTGGAATTTCAAATGAAGTCCTTTTATGTAATCAGTGACTGAAGTTTTAAAATTAGCCTTTAGTTGCAATAGCGCATAATTTAAATGCTGTTAGTAAAGGAATAGTAATATAGTAAAGGAATAAGTCTGTTAACCAAATTTTATTCAAAATTAGAAGGGAGCTGGCTATGCCACTTGTTTGACGGATCACGGTCAAAATCAATACAGTCCATCCCTGATGTAATGGCAACTTACCCACAAAATTTCAGAGATATCCGTTCTCTAGTTTTTGAGTGATCTTGTACACAAACAGACAAGACAGACAAACTTACGCCAGCAAAAACATGACCTCCTTGGCGTAGGTAAGAAAGGTAATCATTTGGTTAACCTAACCAATTGTTTGGGTGAAATTTTATACTAGTTGATTGTACCTGTTTTCTATAGCACTGAATACCCTGAGAAGAAGCAGCTTGCAGTTACCTGGGCTGCTCCACTCTCGCTCAGTCTCTCTCCTTCCCAGTGAAAGCATGCGTTCCTCTGTATAATGAACCCCCAGCACCAGGAACACAAATGCAAAACGCAAGACCTCTCTCTTCTCACTGGAACAACAAATTTGCATATCTTTAGAGCCGGCTATAGAAAACTGCTAGCAGCTCCAGCCCTCCAGAAACCCTGCTTGTCTCTCCTTTCCTACAAAGAGGTAGAGCAGGTGTCGGTCTCGGGGGGTGGGGGGTGGGGGGGGGGGTACTGCCTCTGCAGTTATAAGTGTAAAGTTTAACCTGGTACCTGGTTAATATTTCAGAAATTCATCTCTATTTCCACAGTTCACCTTTAAGAAAGACATGGTCACGGGCAGTTGAGATCAGTGATTAGAGTGGTCACTTTGGCAGAATTGCTTTGGGAATGCCGTCTATTTTTTGAAAAATCCTTTGTTTCAAATAAAGTCAGTTTTGACAGAACTTGAATCTGAAGGAGCGATACGTGAGGAGTTTCCTTTAGTCTTTGATTGACGTTTAAAGAGGAACTTCCCCATTAAATCTACCATATAATCTATTCCCTCATCTCTCCCAGGTTTCTAAACATGCAAATGCAACATGAGTGCATACAGGCACAGCGCATGTGCAGGCACAAGCAAAAACATGTTATACACAAACTCACACACCTCAGTGTGTGAACACAGGCAGGGTTACACCCACACAGAATGAAACACACACTGGAACAGGTACAGTATGTCCACATACACTCACAGATGTAAGACTCTGCTCATGAGAGCGCCTCTTTGAAGAGAGCATCCTCTTCGGAGCGCAGTGACACGGTTGGGCTAGAATGGGAGGGGTTCCCTGCTCAAGCCAGTCCCCCCCAGCACATTTCACATCTGCTCTATCCACCTCCTTTTCCCTCCATTTTGGAAGTGACAGAGCCATTCAGTTCATTCCCTAACAATTGCTGCCATACAAATACATGAAAATTTTGACCTGATACTGAGGCTAATGACAGAGGAAAGCACAGTTAATTGAGAATACATCTGACTGAATGGATGGGGTCAGGCACAAAATACTGAAACATTAAAGAGGCAGCCTTAGCAGGATGCCCTTGTGTGTCAGTTGTTGCTTTGCAGCACTACTATTTTGGTGAGACTCATTCAGACTTCAGCTATATACAGGAAATATATTTACACATCTGCGTAGGTCCTGAATACAGTTGCTACAGGTTAAATGCTTCACTTTCTTAATCTCTTAGTCTACCCTGCTGACTGTGTATGGCTTGAGTGTGGAGCCCACCGAATTCTTGCAGCATCTCTGGAGAAGTAATGGTCATAGTGTTTTCTGATGGTGATGTTCCTTAGCCATGAACTGTATCATTATTTCATCAAGTCAGACCTTTCCTCCTAAAAATATCAAAGGATAAGGCTCATTCCTATTTCACGAAGCAGTGGCAACATCATCAGCTCAAATCAGTTTGAATGTGTGTACATCCCTTAAAAGGCAAGGAGTCACTCCTATTTAAAGGTATGCAATCTGTTTGAGTGTAAATTCTACTTAACTGTGACTGAATTACACTTTGCTGTATTTCAAATTGATGACTACGACAGTGGCTGCCAGACCAACTCCACCGTAGGCCAAGGCTGGACCCAGGCCATACCACACCTAAGGGATTTTTAATGTCCATCCTGATATTTCATGGAGCTTGGTGGCGTTTGTTGAGTCAGGCACGGTAGTCAGGCTGGTCGCAAGCCTGTTTCTGTCCAGTCATTCTTAACTTTAGCTCCTCCCACCTAATTGGCAAGCTTTTATAACCAAGACAGTGTTCGTTAATTTCTCTGGCGCTGTGCCCTCTACACCGCTCCTACTTGGGTTAATAAGAAATCTGTTTCTCCTCTCCCTCCACGTCCCCAGCCTCCTCATTTATGATTGTCATTGTTCATCATAATCCGCACATGTTCATATCATGTTCAGTAACTTTAACGTTTTCGAGATTCAAAAGATTCTCAGCCTCTGCCAGGGGGTAATGATCTCAGGGACTGACTGTGTCATGCTTGCCCAGATTGTTCCAGAGCATCACTCGAGCAGAGTTACCGCCAAACTCAAATGCAGGATGTCCTGCAATAAATGGTTCAATCTGATTAAAGTTTCCTAACCAAACTCAGAAAAAGAACAGCCAATGACATCAAAAAACTACGTTTTAATGATTTTTTTGTTAATTTGGCAGTGTTCTTCCTGTACCATTTTGTCCTCATGTTGAACAGATGGGAAAGAGTTAATGCTGCAGAAAGTTGGGCAGTATATAACATACAAATAAAACAGAATGAAGTGAAAATTCCCAAACATTTACTACTGAAGTAAAGATATTGTAATGTGAATATAGGCCACTGGATGGCAGTACTTACCTTTTTTTATTCAGCTCAGACTGGAGCTATGTTTAGACATGTCCTGGACATGTCTGGGGCAAGTCCCCGAAAATAAAAAAAAGAGGTCTAAATGTGGGTGGGGTCTGCAAAAGAGTATATAAGGAAAAGAATTGAGACAGTAAAGTAGTAGGAGAAATTGCAAGAAGAAGGATACATGCGACCAGACCTGTCATTCTGTTCAAGACCTGTGAAGTTTCTTTTGTGGATTTTTGCCTGTGTTTGAGCATTTTCCTTACCCAGGACATCACCAAGCCACCCCAACAAACAAGGGACTGTAAATATTTCTGTTTTTTTTGTTATACTCAATCTTGGTCAGTTAGTTAGTTGTTATTAGTCTTTGTCTGTTTAATTAAATGTGTTTAAGTTTTAAATTGTGTCTGTCATCCCTTGCTGTTGCTGTTGTGTTATAAATGTAATAACAAATTGGGGCCATAACAAAATAAACTTAATTCAGCAGAAATCAGGGCAATAAGAAAAATGCAAATAAAAACACGTTTAAGTGATTTAAATTCTGTTTTGCCAACAATTTGTTGAAAACAGCACAAAAAAATAAATATTTAAAATGGCACCTATTCAACTGTGTTGATTTTTGAAAATATTTCTGATCTCTGAATTTTATGCTGGCAACAGGTTCTAAAACAATCAGGAAGGTAAATAGAAAGTCGTGGGAAGTCCTTGAATCTTCAGAAAAACACCCTTTTGGAACATTCCACTGGTGAGTAGGCAACTGGTTATAGGATATAAAATGAGCCATGACGAAAGGAACGGTCTTTTACCAGCAAAATAGTTCAAGGTTTGTAACGTTGCCAAAAGCTACATGATCAAATAATCAAACAGCTTAAGACCAATGATCCCCAATGTTCAACAGCATGGAATTTGCAGACTGATCGTAGTCTATAATATGGCAAAAGTACTCCGATAATCTGGATAAACTGGAGCATTCGGCATTGGTGAAAGACAAGACCGAAAAACAATGTTGGATGCGTATGATCTTTGAGCCTTCTAACAGCACTGCATTAAGAATCATCAAGTTGCTGTAATGGATCATAACCACATGGGCTTGTGAACACTTTCACATACCTTTGTCAGTCAACAAAGTTTCTTGTGGCATCATCAAATGTAAGTTAGGACTTCAATATGTAATACTGAAGCAATATATTGATGTTGTCCAGAAGCGCCTCCAACTTCTATGGGCTTGGGCTCATCAGAAATACGTAGATCAGTGGTACTCAACCCTGGTCCTGGAGAGCCACAGTGTCTGCTGGTTTTTGACGTTACTCAGCGCTTAATTGATTAATGAAAGCAGCTGATTACCCACTTAACTCTTCTCACCTGGTGTCTTTGGTTTAAATAGGGTGGAGAAAACCAAAGTGTTTCCTAGTGGACTGGCCTGCCAGGAGCCAGGACCTGCCTGCTGTTGAAATGGTGTGATGAATCATGAAGCACAAAATTCAGCAACGGAGACCCCGGACTGTTGACCAACCAAAGTTCTATATCAGGCAAGAATGGGAACGACTACAATTATTGTCTGCAGTTCCGAATCAACTAGTAACTGTTGTTAAAAGAGGAGGTGATGTTATGCAGTGAGGAACATTTACCCTTCCCAGCTTCACTTGAACGTGTTGCAGATATCACATTTTGACATTATTTTTTGCTATTATTTTCAAAAAATTATAAAGTTAATAAGGTAAAACATTACTTATTTCATCTTCGGACTTTTTAAATGCAGGTTTAAAAAGATTCGCAAATTACTCCATGTTGTATGTATTTGCATGTTACTTCACATTGCGCCAGTTCTTCTTGAATTGATGTTATACATTCAAACAATTCCTACTCTGCACATACTGTACATACAAATGCTTACCTCTCCCAAAACATCCACACAAACACTTCCCTCTACTATATATATTCATACTGCATATATACAGTAGATGTGCGTGTTAATGCGTATATAGACACACACATACACATTCAAAGGCCACATTATAACGTTTACCTGTCAACCAGGGCTTCGTTTCCCAATAATGATCGATCGTAGAGCCCTGAGGGGGATCTTTAAGTGCGACCTTCCAAAAGTTTTTCAGTCTCTACTTGCCTTTCCCTGAGGAGCACTCAATGGGGGAGCATGTGTGCAGCTGTTAAGCACATCCCAACTTTGCAGTGGTGTTGCCCACTTGAGTGGAGCTGAGATTTTTTATAATATTCCGCTATAGTCTCAAATTTCACTGTAGGTCTACATAAGTTATGTGATATAAATAAGAAAAAATAAATATTAAGCATTAATGAAACATTACGCAATAGAAGCATAGTATATTAAGCAGTGGTAAATGTTCAGCTAAAAATAGGGGAAGCACAAAAAATCCCTTCAGGCCGACCTTAACCTCTTAAAGTGGGAGCAAAAATACAGGCTGTGCTTTTCCCATACAAATTTTATAATAGTAATTAACACAATTCTCAATGTAAGTATACACTTATACTTTAAGAGCTGGCGGGGCAACAAGGGGGCAATCCCCAAAGTCTTGTCGCACCGTGTCAGTAAAGCCCGAGTGAAATCACTACATCATAGAGAGGACGGAAGTAGGGGTGTTGTACTGAAATGTACTGAGCATTTGGCAGTTACAGTAGTCTACAATCTCAGGAATAGCTGTAGTAATCCACATGAGAAACCATATGCTATGTACTCTATTACAGGTGATGGTTTTTAAAATTATTTGCCTGACCACTTTGCGATATTCATGGCTTAAACTGCTAGCTAGTTACATGGCTAACAATGCAGGCAGTTTAGGGAAGAGAGAGAGAAGAAAAAAAAAAAAAAAAAAAACCGGTGAGCAGTCTTGATTTGGTTGCAGAGAGGGTAACTACTGACTGCTCACCGGTTTTTTTTTTTCTTCTCTCTCTCTTCCCTAAACTGCCTGCATTGTTCTTGTGAGTTATTGAAGAACTCTTGAATTTCTTTTCTTTTTTTTAAGTACCTCAAGTATTTGCACTGTGGGAGGCCGGCATAAATAAAAAAACCAACTTTATATTTCCGACTACGCCTGTGTTTTTGGGGACTTTGAGGTATTTGATAAGGAACCCCGCCACAATGATTATTACTGATATTTACCGAAATGTTAACCAGAGCGCATTTGATAACATGGGTTCCAGTGGGAGGTAGGGGAGACCGGGGAGACTAAGGACAGGGTTGTTTCTAGGATACCACATTAACCAATGATATTAAATGTTGCATCAGAGTCTGGAGAGTAAGAAGGTCAACAATACACTTCCTGTTTATTTGATGGCGGCTGCAGCACAAGCAAGGTAAATCCATTTTTCATTTTTATCCGGTCTAAACTTGCATTTCAAACTTTCCATCCAAGGTCATCACCGTGCATGTAATAATCTTCAGGATCTGATGTTACTGGGATAGTTACTACATAGACATAGCTCAGTGTCAAGGACGTTATTTTTGGAAAATTATTTCTACATTTTTCAAAATTTCCATTGGTCTTGAAATCTGTAACATGGGGAGACTTGGGACATTTGTGGGGAGAGTTGGGACTTGTGTGGGGAGACTTGGTCCATACTGATGTTTACTGATTTTCAGCAGTTATCACATATGTTTGTATGAATGTGTCACATTTTCAGTGAATGGGGGATAACTGTATGACATGTGGCCTAGGTTTTAGGAAAGCCAAACCAAGTTGAACTCGACTTAAACAGTGAACTTCTGTTTGTGTTGCTTTAAACATGTTAAAGCCAGTAACTTGTAAAAGGTCAGAGGCTGACGTTTTTTATTTTCAACTGTTATTACATATTTTTGTAAGAATGTGCCATTTTTGTCATTTGTCCCTGGACCCTTTTCTGTCAGAGAATGTAGTTGCATAAGTGCTTGCTCTGATTGTCGGAGTCTATCTCAATAAAATTTTCGTGAAACTTGATATATTTCTTATGAAATATTATTTTGTCCCAAATCACCCCACCATGTCCCAACTCTCCCTCCTCTGTGCCCCATTTCACCACGCAAAGTCCCAAATCTCCCCCTACATATTTTTATATTTTAATCATCCATATTTTTTTCATTGACGATATTTACAAATTGTGTTTGGCCATGCCGCATATTACTTATGCATATATTATTCCACCAGTAATAATATATTCATATCAGTAAATATTTCTCGACATACTGGACATCAAGGAAAAATGCCCCAAGTCTCCCCGGTCTCCCCTACGGTGTTCTGCCAAATTTTGCTACCTTGTCAAAAAATGCTACCTTCGTGCAAAGAGATCGTAAAGTCTTTGTTTTCGCCTTGATATTGCAATATGAATCAGTTTACAGTAGTATCTTTGTTTTTTTAGCTTTTTATTACATACGCATATTTTGTAACGAGTTGGATAAGTCTGTTTGAAGATATATGCCCATATACGCCATTATCGTCTAATTTCTGCATTTTCAGGAAACCCCAGCGTGTACATGCAAATATATGTACGCTTACAGGTGGAAATGCACCCTGAAAATAAATCTTATTTTATGATTTTTGAAGATACTTAAGATAAGAGCGAGGAAACAGCCGGAGACACAGCCGGTTTGTGCAAGCGCAGAACCGCGAGGTTGCATATTTTGATGGGTAGCAAAATTTGTCAGAACAACGGCCGTCATATGATGGTGGCCAGCTCTGCACACATTGGCTGATCTGGAACGAATAACGTAGCGCCTCTAGTTTATACACTCAGCCAAAATAAAAACTTCACACTCGTTTGGGGGTCGATAAGTTGAATTTACAAGAAATGAGGTTTTAAATAATGATTTTATTTAATTCTGTACTCATTAAAGATGGTGTATCATAAAAATAAAGTCCATAATGTAACCAGTTCCACCGGAAATGCTACGGAAATGTCCAAGATTAAAAATGGTTAGTTACAACTTGAATAAGAGCAGTGCGCAGGCGATTACGTATGGTTTGGGCAGTCACACGACCTCTAAACAATTCATTCCTAGAGGATGTTGCTGGGACAAATCGATTATGCAAACGACGTGTTGGGGTAATGGCCTCGCACAGAACACCAATGTTGGGAAAAATGCAATTTGCCTAATGATATCAATATTATTAATTTGACTATCCAAAAATATGATATTGTAATATTAATATTAAATATTAATATAAATACCTCGGGGCACCACCCTTCCTCAGTGAAGGGAAAACGATAGCCAATTAATAAAACCTCAGTCTCAATATCTGCTAAGCTATTAATTTGGAAATTGATTAATAATTAAATTAATTATTGTAACCAACTTACCCAATTAATAGTTAGATTGAAGGCTTTGGAGTTCTATAGAAGAGGTTGGCAGTTTCGTTCACTCTTGTACAACATTAATAACCACAGCATATGTCTTTAAAGGATATTTATTAAAATGAAACAAATGAAACACACAATCTAGACTACACTAAACACTATATGCACAATGGAGGAGGTGTGTGTGTGGGTGTGTGTGCGCGCGTGCGGGTGTGGGTGAGAGAGAACAAAGAGATGATCTAAGGTGTGAGTGGAGGGGCCTTGCTGACCATGTGGAGTGGGGGAAGGCAACCCTATTGTAACAGAGACCAAGTCTTTGTAGCAATGGAAAGTTTAAAGAGTTATAAAGTCAGTTAAACGACTTAAAACACTCAGTGTTGTGTTTGTGTGTGTGTATTACATTAAAATGAAGAGATCTGTTTGTATTTTGCACAGGAAAGGCGCCGTGTTAGTCTACAGGGGTTATTTGCATGCAAAACCTTGTCTGCTATATATTAATACCATCCTGTCCTACTAAAACACAATCCTAAAAACAATCACAGCAACTATCATTTTACAAATACACACAGTCAGTCTTAGTCTTAAAAGAAGGTTTGAATGCCCAGTTGTTACCAGTCCTTAGTTGAGGAAAGAGGTTTGGAGGTTGCTGGAGGATCCAATCACGGGTGATGTTGATCCGGCTGGAAGAGCGGTTCTGGTGCTGTCAGAAGAGCGGTTCTGGTGCGGTCCGTGCCTTTGCTGTGGGCAGAGGAGGGAAGCTGGCCGCTCCTCAAAAGCAAGCTGTTTCTTCAACTCTTGCTGTACTACTGGTAGCCTGGCAGATTCTTCAGCATGGCCAGTCTGTGCTGGGCCTAGGGGGTGGGGGAGGGGTTCCCCAGCCTGAGCGGTCCCCAGGGGTCCAGGAGCCTCTCCAAGGGAGGGAGAGAGAGTCCAGAGCTCCAAGAGAGGATCCAAGAGAAGAGAGAGATAAAATGGTTGACCACTGCTTTTATGTGCCTGGCCTGCTGGCGGGAGGGGCTTGCAGGCAGCAAGTGGTCATGGGAAGTCCTGGACTCCATTTTGTCTCCTCACATATGAAAGGCTTTCCTCTGTGTGACCCCAACATCCCCCTTAGGTCTTGGGGTGACACCCGATGTGTCATCCCAAGAGCGCAAAGGTTTAGTCCATGGAGGGAAGAGTGCATTTGTCAGTTCTTTCCAGGTGTAACAACTGGGCAGAGTGTAACTAACTGGGCATTAGTTGTCTAAACTCACAGTAAAAGTTACAAACAAAACCAGATAACACACTTGGAAATGACAGATTCAAAATGTATAACCAATGATGTTGCTCATCAGGGTTAGAGAGAAATGGAATGTTAATGTTGTTATTTGTTATATGCAGAGAAGAATGGCACCTACAATGATAAAGCCATTTTTGGAGCATCCAAGAGTGTGTTTTGGTACACCCTTTGGATCTGATGACAAAATTGACTGTTCATGTAGAATTCTTCACACACTTTACAAATTTTTGTCCTTCAGGCAGGTGTAACTGCAGAAGGGTGTCATCACATTACCATTATCTCAACATCCTAATGGCTGTATCATGGTTTTGTGTACATCATGTGACTGTAATGTCCTAAAATGGTGTGCAACAAGGACAGGTGTATGACTAGCTGTGTTCTAGGTTAGCATGAGTCATACTGTTTACAAAGTACTGCTGAGGAGTTAACTCCAAGTGTACTTGCAAAATCAGACCGTGGTGCATAGTTACAATCAGAATTACCGCAGTTGCTGCTGCGGCGAACAAATCAAAATCCTGCATGTAACCATAAGAAAGGTCAGGAGAGTTACGCTGTCAAGATGGTCAAAGCATTGGTACAGGGTGAGCTGTGTAAACTATGACTTATAAAAGCGAACTCTGGGGCGTGTATGTTTTGGGCTGTAATGACCCATAAAGCCGGAGGCAGATGGGCATTCAGAGGCACTGTCACTGTCAGATAGGTGCTGATCATGTTCTGAATTGTCCTCAGAGATGCTCTGATCATCATCTGAACCATCCAGAGTCTGGGCCAGGATTTCTGCGTATGGCTTCCTACAGCTTCTGCTGAGGGCGTGCCCATCTCTACGCAGATGGTGGACATGGCGGCTACGCTCACTGTCCCTATGAGGCTGTTTCTCACCCCCCTTAGCTCTGTGGCGAGGGTGAGGTTTGGAGATAGAACGCCTGCATGAGAGGTCCGTGTTTGAGCTGGCAGGCTCAGTGGTTACCACCCTTGCCTTGGAAGTGACAACAGTTTCCCAAGCCACCTGTGTCACCTTCCTGATCTCCTGCATGGAGGGGTTCCCCTGACACGTCCTGAGTGTAACGTGATTGCGTATACACGGGTGCAGGTTGCGCAAAAACAAAGACTTGAAGGTTGGGTTTTCTTCTAAGCCTGGGGTATTCTTACCTTGGAAATATGTGTGCCTCAAACGATTAAAATATTCCCTAGGGTTTTCTGTGCGGGAATGTTTAACTTGGAAGGCCTCAACCATTGAACTAATGTCATCAATACTAGAAGAAAATTCTTCCCTCAGTGCATGACATAGCTCATTGTAGTCATCTCTGACACTGGGAGGCTGTATCTGGATAAACTTGTGAACCGCTTTTGAGCTGGTTTTCCACACAAGTTTAACCTTTTCCCTTTCACTAGCTTGAGGAAAGTCGACAAGACTGTAGTCTATCTCCCTCAAGTAATTTTCAACATTATGATCAGAGTTTCCTGGATCAAAATGGTCAATGTCTTGAGCTAAACTCTCAAGCACTTCAAAACGAGGAAACTGTGTGTTCCTATCTGGTGAAGGCGAGGCTAAGCTAAGGCTAGAGTCAGGTAAATAGGTAGGGGCTGGACAGTCTTGAAAAGCTCCGCCCCCCTTTACGGAGTGATGCACATCAGTAACCCTGTCATATCTCATTGGCTGAGAATGACATGGGGCAGAATCTGTTCTCGACCAAAAGCTAGATGTGTCAAAGTCTGGGTTGACAACATGGGAAGTCAGGCAGCGGTTAGCTCTGTCTCTCAGTGGAGTCTGAGGTGCTGACTTCATTCCCAAATCCTTGGCGCTGGTTGGGAATCGTTCAAATCTTTTGGGAGAAACTGGAGCTAATGTTTCACTACTGGAGGACAGTGAACTGGAGTAGCCAGAGTCACATGGGCTGAACGACTGTGGAATGGAAACACGTTCTGTTTTAAGCCGCAAAAGTTCCTCCTTGTGCGAGCAGAGGTCTGACTCTGCTGCATGTAGGTCTGTCAAATAGCACATGGCTTTGCTATTAGCTGATTTAATTTCTTTGAGAAGCTCAGCATTTTGCGCTCTAAGGGTGTCTATCTCAAATTCTAGGGCAGTTTTGCTTTGGACAGCAAGACGGGTCTGTCTGTGAAAGATCAACAGCAGACATCTCAACAATGGGCCTTTGGATGCGTTCTGAGCATCGTACCTGTTGTTGAATAGAGAGTCTATCTCTTTGACACACTCACTGAAATTCAGCTTACTGATGAACTCAGGATAGCCAGGCTTCAGGCTCTGTGCTACAGAAGAAATAAGCTGCTCTACACAGGGGTTGTCCATTGTTGGATCTAAGAGATAAGGGAAATATAAAGTTGTCTGATACAACACAAGGAATTTGGCTAACTATGGTGTTCCGGTAGCAGACACCTTAACGTGTAACAGAAATACACTAGATTTAGCCAATCACTGGGGCCTACACTGTAAATACAGCTTCTGTGATCAGATAGCTACAGCACCAACTAGTGGTAACAGTGGGCACAACAAGAAGAATGCAGTTCGCTTACAAACTTGCAATAAAACACACTAACTGAAACAGGGAGCTACAGTTCGGGAATTGTCTCAAGGAACTTGTTGAAGCTAATGCACGTGGTTGCACAGCTAGCTCAATCTTGGGCTCTATTGTCAAATAAGGCTGAAATGCATGGCAGTGACAGCCTATTTACTCTCTCTGTTACACAGGGCCATGGGCGCGCTGTGTCTTAAGTAAAAATGGAGCACTTGCTTTACAAGAAATGACAGCGGGATAGAATTTAATTGAATGTGTGGCATTGAAATGCTGAACCAACTCTCGTTACAAGTTACTGCACAGTAGATTGACCTGTATGCACCAGCAGCAATAGCAATCCTTCTCAGTGTAACTAATGGGACTTAAAAGACTAGATCACTACTCAAAATCTCTCAAAAATTATTTGTTCACTTAAATAAAATATCATTCACCACAATGTACCAGTTCCAAGGTACAGTCGGATGTCTACACCTGTAGCAGACTAAAAAGGTGAACACAAAGACATTTGGCAAGTGAAATCGTAAAGATTTTGGATTGGCCAAAGTTATGCTAAATGTGATTTTAATGTTGTACAATTATGAACGAAATGCCAACAGTACTATCCTCACACGGGGCACCAATGTTGGGGTAATGGCCTCGCACAGAACACCAATGTTGGGAAAAATGCAATTTGCCTAATGATATCAATATTAGTAATTTGACTATCCAAAAATATGATATTGTAATATTAATATTAAATATACTCAGCAACAAAAGTTTCTGTGACACCAATATTGTTAATTATTTTTCATAACGCAATTATTAAATTGTCATACATGGTGATATCAGACTGAAACAGTACACGTAAACACAGCATTGAAATGGAAATCATGAAAATGCGAGAAAATGACTTTGCACGTGAAAATGTGCGTAAATCATGCTTGTGGATGGCAATAAAAGAGGAGAATTTTTGGAATGTTCACATTGTGCCTGATGAACGACGGAAGCATCACTTATCGAAAACACAGCCATTTTGGATCAGGAACTCTACCCTCTAAATGCCAAGACTGTCTGAAAATGATCGGTGGAGGGCCATTGGGATGATTGAATCCGGAACCTCGCAGAGGGAAGTTGCTCATCGCCTGAATGTCCACCGAAACACCATTTGGAACTTATGGCAGCGTCATCAGCAGACAAGACATGTCAGAGACCGTCCTCGCAGCGACCGTCCACGAGTAACCACCCCCAGACAGGACAACTGGATTCGAACAACCCATCTCCGAAATCGATTCCAACCTGCAACCATAACTGCAAGAACGATACCTGGTTTGAGGCGACTGTCTGCACAGACAATCCGTCGCCGTCTCCGTCATTTTGGCATTGTCCCACGTCGGCCAGCAAGACGTCCAATACTCACAGTACAAAACCGACGACTGCGTCTACAGTGGGCACAACAACATCGATGGTGGATCCAACGTCAGTGGGATCTTGTACTCTTCACTGATGAATCAAGATTCATGCTTAACCGATGTGATGGTCGTTTACGTGTATACCGTCGACGTGGAGAACGTTATGCCAACAACTGTGTTCAGGAATTTGATCGTTTTGGAGGTGGTAGTGTCATGATTTGGGGAAGGATCACGGCTAGAAACAGAACAGATTTGCTTGTTATTGATGGAAATCTGACAGGTCAAAGATATCGCGATGAAGTGCTACGGCCATTGGTGGTACCGTTTTTGATGCAACATGGTCCCGGAATAACGCTGCAACATGATAACGCCAGACCACACGTTGCAAGGATTGTACAGCAGTATCTGATGCAACAACATGTCAATGTCCTGCCATGGCCAGCCAGATCCCCAGACATGTCCCCAATCGAGCATCTTTGGGACGAGATGGATCGACGTTTGCGGCGGTTGGATAACCCGCCAGCTACACTCCAGGAATTGCGACAACGTCTACGTCAGATTTGGAATGACATCCCACAGCAATTTCTGGCACATCTGATTCGGTCCATGCGCCGGAGATGCGTTGCTTGCATCATGGCACGAGGAAGTCACACCCGGTATTGAAGTGTGAAGGTCACAATTGGTTCGACGTCAGACAAGTGCTTCATGACGCATGAAAATGACATTTTTCGTTTTGAGTGACGTTGGCACTGAAAAGTCAGTGTTTCTCCTGTTAAATAAACATATTGATTGCATTGAGATCTTTGCGTGTCATTTATAACATACACATAAATGGTGTCACAGAAACTTTTGTTGCTGAGTATATTAATATAAATACCTCGGGGCACCACCCTTCCTCAGTGAAGGGAAAACGATAGCCAATTAATAAAACCTCAGTCTCAATATCTGCTAAGCTATTAATTTGGAAATTGATTAATAATTAAATTAATAATTGTAACCAACTTACCCAATTAATAGTTAGATTGAAGGCTTTGGAGTTCTATAGAAGAGGTTGGCAGTTTCGTTCACTCTTGTACAACATTAATAACCACAGCATATGTCTTTAAAGGATATTTATTAAAATGAAACAAATGAAACACACAATCTAGACTACACTAAACACTATATGCACAATGGAGGAGGTGTGTGTGTGGGTGTGTGTGCGCGCGTGCGGGTGTGGGTGAGAGAGAACAAAGAGATGATCTAAGGTGTGAGTGGAGGGGCCTTGCTGACCATGTGGAGTGGGGGAAGGCAACCCTACTGTAACAGAGACCAAGTCTTCGTAGCAATGGAAAGTTTAAAGAGTTATAAAGTCAGTTAAACGACTTAAAACACTCAGTGTTGTGTTTGTGTGTGTGCATTACATTAAAATGAAGAGATCTGTTTGTATTTTGCACAGGAAAGGCGCGGTGTTAGTCTACAGGGGTTATTTGCATGCAAAACCTTGTCTGCTATATATTAATACCATCCTGTCCTACTAAAACACAATCCTAAAAACAATCACAGCAACTATCATTTTACAAATACACACAGTCAGTCTTAGTCTTAAAAGAAGGTTTGAATGCCCAGTTGTTACCAGTCCTTAGTTGAGGAAAGAGGTTTGGAGGTTGCTGGAGGATCCAATCACGGGTGATGTTGATCTGGCTGGAAGAGCGGTTCTGGTGCTGTCAGAAGAGCAGTTCTGGTGCGGTCCGTGCCTTTGCTGTGGGCAGAGGAGGGAAGCTGGCCGCTCCTCAAAAGCAAGCTGTTTCTTCAACTCTTGGTGTACTACTGGTAGCCTGGCTGATTCTTCAGCATGGCCAGTCTATGCTGGGCCTAGGAGGTGGGGGAGGGGTTCCCCAGCCTGAGCAGTCCCCAGGGGTCCAGGAGCCTCTCCAAGGGAGGGAGAGAGAGTCCAGAGCTCCAAGAGAGGATCCAAGAGAAGAGAGAGATAAAATGGTTGACCACTGCTTTTATGTGCCTGGCCTGCTGGCGGGTGGGACTTGCAGGCAGCAAGTGGTCATGGGAAGTCCTGGACTCCATTTTGTCTCCTCACATATGAAAGGCTTTCCTCTGTGTGACCCCAACAGACGTAAGACAATTTGTCGGTCTTCTGCTTTTGACGTCACACGTGGGCTACCAGAACGAGGTCAGTCAGGTGTGGTGCCAGTTTGTTGGAGACGTGTCCGAAGATCATGGATAGTCCGTCGACTGCATCCCATTACCCTTGCAACACCAGTGACGGACGTTTCCGTAATCAGCATGCCAATGGCACGTTCACGCTGAATGTTTGACAGCCATGACTTTGAAAATCAACTAGCCCTAATAAATAACTGTAAAAACTTGTTTGTTTCCGGGATGTCACTCTAACATGTTAATATGAGCTCAGTTGCACATCTCTGTTCGCACATGGTTTTAGCTTAAAGTACGCTCGCACGTGCTACGTACCTGTGCACGTCGGAGTTGATGTGTGTCATGATGTCTTTGACAACGCATTTACCCCTAGTAATAATAATAAAAAACTCTTATAATAATAATAAAAACTCTTTTCTTAAAAGTTTCAAGAAAATATTTACAAATTTATGAGTGTGAAGTTTCTTTTTTTATATCTCGTTGTGGGAAACACTAATCGGTAAAGGGAACACTACAATGCTAACTCCTTATAAAGTCAGTAATGAACAGAGTCTGGCTCATTCCTTAAAATCCGTAAAAGTTACAGGCTATATGGAAAGCACACCTTGCCTCATAATGTTGACATGACACAATCTTTGAAACAGAAAGTGTCATCAAAGCCGAAGATCAAACAACTTCTTTGCTCGTGCAGTAGCAACCTCACACTCCACACCCACTCCCACTGCCCACATGACAATGCAGTGGAGGCTAGTGGAGGCTCTCCCATATGACACAATACTGATTAGAGCATGGGGATATCCGCAACGCCATTAATCCCCTCTCTCAGCCCTTTCCGTTTTTCCCTTCTGTTGACTATGTTTGTCAGCAGCGGACAGTACTTTACTCTGGCTGTCAGAAATATAGGTGGAAACTCCACATTACACGCCCGCTCTCAGATCGCTTTGTCGTGCGGCAAAGTTTGTTTTCCTAAGTAGGATGGCTGATCGTTCAGCGAGGTGATAGGAACTGACATGTCATATCAGCAGAGGCTCTTTTCATCTTAGCTAACCAAACCATTCAGGAGGGAAGCAATATCCACATTTTCTCCTCGGGCGAGGGGCACAAAGGATTTTACTCTCCCTACCTTTTTGTGCTGAGAAGACAAGCGATATGAGACAGATTCTCAACCTGTCTTTTCTCAATAATTGTTTAAGACTGTTTTCACGCGCTCACGGTTCACATCCATCGACTTAAAGATGAGTTTTTTCCAAGTACTGTAATGTGAATATAGGCCACTAGATGGCAGTATTTACCTTTTTTTGTTAAGCTCAGACTGGAGTCATGTTTAGACATGTCCTGGACATGTCTGGGGCAAGTCTCAGAAAATTAAAAAAAAGAGGTCTAAATGTGGGTGGGGTCTGCAAAAGCGTATATAAGGAAAAGAATTGAGACACTAAAGTAGTAGGAGAAATTGCAAGAAGAAGGATACGTGTGACCAGACCTGTCATTTCTGTTCAAGACCTGTTAAGTTTCTTTTGTGGATTTTTCTCACCCAGGACATCACCAAGCCACCAAAGCCAAGGGACTGTAAATATTTGTTGTTTTTTTTTATATATCAATCTTGGTCAATAGATTAGTTTGTTAGTTGGTTGTTATTGTCTTTGTTAATTAAATGTGGTTAAGTCTTTAAAACTGTGTCTGTCATCCCTTGCTGTTGCTGTGTTGTAATGTAATAACAAATTGGGGCCATAACAAATTGGGGGCTCGTCCGGGATAGACCATTGTAAGAGTCATTAATTGAAAATCTAACATTTCAAATTGTAAAATTGATTTTTTTTAATTGAATACATATATATTGACAACAGCAATGGATGATTTCTTGGCATCACCAACCGTAGGGGTTTTGAAGTCTTTTCAAAAGACAGAACTGTTGGAAATATGCAGACATTTGGAGCTGACAGAGGTAAAACCAGCCATGCGAAAAGCAAGACTGGCTCGAGAGATAGTTGAATATTACATTGATGAAAATGTGTTTGCACCAGGAGATCTGGAACAGTTTCCAGTGGAAAATCCAAATATAGAAATGGAACTTAAATTAAAAATGCTAGAGATTGAAAGGGGGGAAAAAGAAAAACAAAGAGAATTTGAAAGGGTGGAAATAGAAAAACAAAGGCAGTTTGAGTTAGAAAAATTAGCAAGAGAAGAGATTAAAAGGGAGAAAAGAGAAAAACAAACAAAGTTTGAGAGGGAAGAAAAAGAAAAACAAAGAGAATTTGAGAGAGAGAAAGAGGAAAGAGCAGAAAGAGAGAGACAGAGACAGAGAGATTTTGAATTAGAGAAATTCGATAGAGAAGAAAGACTCCAAATGGAGCAACTAAAAATTAAAATTCAAACTGAAAATAAATTTCGGGCTAGCCAGGAGGTAAAACTGGTGCCTCCATTTTCAGAAAAGGATGTTGACAACTATTTCCAGTGTTTTGAAAAGGTAGCAAAGAGTTGCCAGTGGCCAAAGGAACACTGGCCTCTGATGTTGCAAACTGTCCTCAAGGGTAAAGCTCAACAAGCCTATTCAGCTTTGTCTGCAGATGATTCCTCTGATTATGAGGTTGTCAAAAAGGTTATTTTGAGAGCTTATGAGTTGGTTCCAGAGGCTTACCGACAGAAATTCAGAGGTCTGAAGAAATCTGAAAATCAGACTTATGTGGAATTTGCTAATGAGAAGAAGGTTTGCTTTGAGCGTTGGTGTACTTCTATGGAGGTCAAGGATGATTTCAACTCACTAAAAAAGATGGTGTTAGTTGAAGAATTCAAGAACTGTGTTAAGGATGATCTTAAGACCTACCTTAATGAGAAGCAAGCTCTGAATTTGCAGTCAGCTGCCAAATTTGCAGATGAATATGTTCTCACACATAAGTCCAAATTTCAGTCTAGCAGTAACAATAAATGGTCCCAATTTCAGAAAAAGGGTTATGGTGATACCCAAGATTCCTCACCCAAAGACAAAGACAAATCTGGTGATGGTGCTCAGAAATCCAGTAACAGGTCTGATCAAAGTGTGAAAGCTGACAGTGACAAAAGTGGTCTAGTTTGCAGTTATTGCAAGAAATCTGGTCATGTTACAACTAACTGTTGGTACCTTAAAGCTAAAAAAGAAAAAGAAAAGGATACCAAACCAAATGCCTTTGTGAAAACAAGGTTAGAAACCCCTGTAGTAGATAACCAATCTGCTAAATTGCCTGCTTCTTATGGGGCTAAAAAGCCTGATACAGCTGACTTCGTGAGGGAGGAATTTCTTCCATTTATGTCAGAGGGATTTGTGGCTCTGAATGAGCATACTACTCCTGTCCCCATATACATCCTAAGGGATACCGGAGCTTCTCAGTCACTTTTGTTGATGGACTCCTTGGAGTTACGTGATGAGACCGCTTCAGGGGATTTCATACTTGTACAAGGTATTGAAGGGAGGACTGTATCTGTACCCCTGCGCTCTATATTCTTGAAGTCAGATTTAGTTACAGGACAGGTAAAGGTGGGACTTATGTCAAGTCTACCTATAAAGGGTGTTTCTCTGTTGCTAGGCAATGACCTGGCTGGGGGCAAAGTAGTTCCCCCTGTACATCTTACTTCACAGCCGAGCACTGAAGATGGGGATGAGGACCCATCTCTGTATCCTTCTTGCGCAGTGACTCGTGCTATGGCCAAGAAGGCTAAAGAAGAAGATGATGTGGTGCCGTCCAGTACATTGAATAGTCAGGACTCAGGTGGTTCGCCTCATGACTCTGATTGGCCTACTATGGTTTCTCCGTTTGAGGACTTATCAGATACTTTTATCAGTTCTCTATTCAGCCAGCTGGATGGGTCTGGTGATTCTGATGTGTCTGGAGACTTGTCTCTGTCCAGAAAGCGGTTGATTGAGGAGCAAACTAATGAACCTGAAATTTGTGTGCTAAAGAGGAGAGCCCTTCCTGATAAAGAAATAGACGCAGTTCCAGTTGGGTATTATCTCAAGGATGATGTGTTGATGCGGAAGTGGCGCCCTCCTGATATCCCTGCCAATGCAGATTGGGCAGTGGTAAGGCAAATTGTTGTTCCGAAGGTCTATAGGAATGAGATCTTAACAATGGCTCATAGTTTACCTTTAGGAGGTCATCTTGGTGTTAACAAGACTGTTGATAAGATCATGAAACACTTCTTTTGGCCTGGGCTTCGGAAAGACGTTTCCAACTTTTGCAAAACCTGTCACACTTGTCAGGTAGTTGGAAAACACCAGTTAGACCCACCTGTAGCTCCATTGCAGCCTATCCCAGCATTTGGGGAGCCATTCTCTAGGGTCATTGTTGATTGCGTTGGTCCATTACCCAAGACTAGATCTGGAAATCAGTACTTGTTGACAATCATGTGTGCATCTACCAGATTCCCCGAAGCCATACCTCTATGTAACATCAAGGCAACTGCAATCTCGAAGGCTTTGATAAAGTTCTTCACGTTGTTTGGCCTTCCCAGGGAAATTCAGTCAGACTAAGGTAGCAATTTCACTTCTGGTTTGTTTCAGCAGGTTGTGTATGAACTTGGTGCAAAGCAGATTCTTTCTAGTGCCTATCATCCAGAAAGTCAGGGTGCCTTAGAGCGGTTTCATTCCACTCTCAAGACAATGATGAGGACTTATTGTTATGACCATGAGAAAGACTGGGATGAAGGGGTTCATTTGCTGTTGTTTGCAGCTAGAGAAGCAGTGCAGGAGTCTACTGGATTCAGTCCATTTGAGCTAGTGTTTGGCCATGAAGTGAGAGGACCTTTGCTATTATTGAGTGAACAATGGCAAGAGAAAGAGCCGCATATCAGTCTGTTAGACTATGTTAGCAAGTTCAAGGAAAGATTGCGTGCAGCTTGTGACCTTGCCAAAGAGAACTTGAAATCAAGTCAGGGAAAAATGAAAACTTGGTATGATCATAAGGCTAGAAGCCGTGAGTTTAAACCAGGAGATAAGGTCCTTGTGTTGTTTCCCTTGCAGTCCAATCCATTGCAGGCAAGATTTCATGGTCCTTATGAAATTCTGACAAAACTCAATGATCTCAATTACATTGTGAAGACTCCAGATAGGAGAAAACCAAAACAATTGTGTCATATTAACATGCTAAAGCCTTATCATGACAGAAATGCTAGGGTTGCAGCTGTCACTTCAGATTCTCCAATGGTCGAAAAGTGTGAAGATGAGGGGGAGTTTCAAGATGATGAACCAAGAATTAAAGCTGAAGTTCTTTCATGTAAATTGTCAAACACTGAAGTGTTGCAAAATCTTGATGTAAAACTCCAGCACTTAGAACCCTCACAGAGAGATCAGTTTGAAAGGTTGATCAAGAAATATGAGGATTTGTTTCCTGATGTTCCAAAGAGAGTTACTATAGCCTCTCATGATGTAGATGTTGGTGATGCCAAACCAATAAAACAGCATCCCTACCGGATGAATCCTGAAAAGAGAAAGATTGCTGAGAAAGAGGTTGAGTACATGTTAAAACATGATATTATCAGACCCTCCAACTCAGATTGGAGTTCACCCTGTGTGCTAGTTCCAAAACCTGATGGAAGTACTAGATTCTGTACAGATTATCGCAAAGTCAATGCTGTAACTAGAACTGATGTGTTTCCAATACCTAGGATTGATGATTGTATTGATAGTGTAGGGCAAGCAAAGTTTCTGACCAAGATTGATTTATTGAAGGGTTATTGGTGTGTGCCTTTAACTGAGAGGGCCAAGAGCATCTCTGCTTTTGCCACACCATCTGGGTTGTACCAGTATGAAGTTCTACCCTTTGGCATGAAAAATGCCCCAGCCACGTTCCAAAGGATGATACAGTCTACAATCGCCGGATTGCCACACACGGGTGCGTACATCGATGACCTGATCACATGGAGTGACTCCTGGGAAGAACATCTAAAAGATGTAGAGACGTTGTTCCAGCGCCTGACCCAGGCTAACCTGACTGTTAACCTGAGCAAGAGTGACTTTGGTTGTGCTACTGTCACCTATCTTGGCTACGTCATAGGCCAGGGTAAGGTGGCACCCATAAATGCTAAAGTCCAAGCCATCATGGACTTTCCAGTTCCTGACAACAAAAAGGCTTTGCGCCGCCTCCTTGGAATGATCGGGTACTACCGCAAGTTCTGCAAGAACTTTGCTGAGATTGCTCTCAGTCTAACTAACCAACTGAAGAAAGGCGTAAAGTTCACCTGGGATGATGCATGCCAGAGAGCCTTCGATCACCTGAAGTCTCTGCTGTGTCACTTCCCCGTGCTCAAATCTCCTGACTTCAACAAACCGTTCTCCATCGCGGTCGATGCTAGCGACCAAGCTTGTGGATCTGTGCTCCTACAGAGAAGTGACTCTGATGACATTGAGCATCCCGTGGCATACTTCTCCAGGAAGTTCAATCGCCACCAAAGGAACTATTCCACAATAGAGAAGGAATTGTTGGCTCTGGTCCTTTCTTTACAACACTTTGAGGTTTATGTTTGTACAGGACAAAAGCCAATGATTGTGTACACTGACCACAATCCGTTAATGTTTTTGAGTAAGATGAAAAACAAGAATCGGAGATTGTTGAATTGGAGTTTGATTTTACAGGAGTTTGACTTGGAAATTAAGCATGTGAAGGGTACAGACAATGTAATTGCTGATTGCTTATCCCGTGTTTGAATGTGTATATATATATCATGTGTTTGAATATTGTATGATATGTATATATAGACAAGTGTTCACTTAACCATTTTGTATTGAAAAGAAAAATTTTGCCTTTATGAGTCAAAATTTTTCCCTTTTGGAATGGAGGTGTAATGTGAATATAGGCCACTAGATGGCAGTATTTACCTTTTTTTGTTAAGCTCAGCCTGGAGTCATGTTTAGACATGTCCTGGACATGTCTGGGGCAAGTCTCAGAAAATTTAAAAAAAGAGGTCTAAATGTGGGTGGGGTCTGCAAAAGAGTATATAAGGAAAAGAATTGAGACACTAAAGTAGTAGGAGAAATTGCAAGAAGAAGGATACGTGTGACCAGACCTGTCATTTCTGTTCAAGACCTGTTAAGTTTCTTTTGTGGATTTTTCTCACCCAGGACATCACCAAGCCACCAAAGCCAAGGGACTGTAAATATTTGTTGTTTTTTTTATATATCAATCTTGGTCAATAGATTAGTTTGTTAGTTGGTTGTTATTGTCTTTGTTAATTAAATGTGGTTAAGTCTTTAAAACTGTGTCTGTCATCCCTTGCTGTTGCTGTGTTGTAATGTAATAACAAATTGGGGCCATAACAGTACCTATCACGCTTCTCATTTTTCAGCCAAAAGTGCAGAGTAACTCCGTCTCTGTTGGTGTTTTTACACCCTATAATACCACACTGTCTTGGCATGTTGTAAGCTTTGAAAAAATCTGTTGTGATGAGCTTTGAGAAAAGCTGTCAGGTTGAATTAAAAAACTATATATCAAATGGCCTTGGATACTCCTCATTCTCCCTGGATTCTCCCTGTGCAAAAACACTCCCTCGATGAACTAGTACTTAGCAATGCTAGCAGCAGCTCTGAACCGCTCTTGGGTGCGTTTCCCGAACAACGACGGAAGTTAGCTTTGAACTAACATGGTACGATGCATCGTTAAACTAACAAACATCAGAGCAACGACTGTTTCCCAAAATCGTCGCACCTTGTTCGTACCACAGTAGTTTGAACCATGTTGGTTTGAACGACGTTAGTTTGAACCACGATAGTTTGAGCGATTGTCGCTCGAACAACAATGTTACCAGGAGCACTCCGGTCTGATTTTCACCTCATAAAAGGTGATGATGGGATTGCCAGCTAGACATTACTAAGGAGAGCAGCAGCTCTAAGGAGCGCACTACAGAGGATTGGTGGTGGGAGCTCCGGTCTGTCGGCCTCCTCTTACTCCTGAGGAGAGTTTTGTCCATGCTAAGCCCAGAAGTGCTGGCAGGAGTCCCAGGGGTATAGGTATCTGTGTTTTGCACAATTCCCTAACACGAGTGCCTTCCCCCCTCAGCCCACTTCCTCTAAGCCCATTTACACCTTGTCCCTTGCAGTTTGATTCCCAGGGCCCTCCAACATTGGGCATCCACACGCAAGACCCCTCAACATTGGCCATCCTCTCACTGGGCCACTCCACATTGGGCCCCCTCTGGCATGGCTATCTGTGTGTCAGGGCCGCTCTTTCCCCTGAGTTTCCAGAATCCTCTCAGACTGGCAGTTTGTCCAAGTCCTGCACAGCATGGCCGTCACAGCAAATGTCCAACTCTCTGAAGATCAGACTCTCTGTAAAGGATACTGAAGATGACTGTGCATTCCACAGACCACAAGAAATGACACGTTATGCAAAAAGACCTCCATCTCCCTTCCTCCCTTCCTTTTTATCAACACTTTCCCATCCACTGTCATATAGTAGAAATCTCTTTATATAAAAGAGATTTCTACCATATTCACAGTTGCAAGTGGGCAAACAACATCCTCTCCTATCGATACATAAAAATACATGAAATCGATACATGAAGGTAAACAGCGAGATCATATGTTCTTCCGATGACTAGCAACACGAAGTCACAAGCTTTTCAGATTTACTCAACAATACGACCGTCTTGAACCATGATCCCGTAATGTAGGCTAATTAACCACCTCCCGCTCTAATGACAGCGGGAAAAAACAAGTGTTGAATCACTAGACTAGCGTAGTTAATCATTGCCGAACATTAAAGTGTCTTTGCTAACGCATGCGAAGGCTACAATAGATATAACTCCACAGATCCAACCATAGGCCCACTCATGAACAAAGAAACAAAGAAATAATGTTTTTCTCGAGTAGCTAAATTTTCAAATTACAGTGTTGATGTTACATATGTTTGTACAGCAAGATCATCGAAAATTTTCAGCCACTGACCTTATGTTTACCTTTCGTGGACTGCATTTTCCGACGCAAACACCCGGAACTACGCTTCTAACTACAGCTGGGGAGTAGTAGTTTGAACTACACAGCTTAACGACAGTGGTTGCGAACGTTCGTTCGAACTGAGGTTTTGGGGAACACCTGGGTCGTTTAACGATGGTTCGCACTACGTAAGTTACCTTGATAGTTCGAACGATGGTTTTGGGAAACACTGGCGTCGCAACTACATAGTTCAAACTATGTAAGTTGCTAACTTACTTAGCAACTACGCTTTTGGGAAACGCACCCCTGAATGTGTTCTCTCTATTACATCACAGAAATTGCATTGTGGGTAGATTTCCGAAGATATGGCAAAATCCTGTGTGAAGTTTTTAAACTTCAAATTTACATATTTGTTTTAAAATAAATACCATCACAAACTTACTATGATATACACTCAACAAAAATATAAACGCAACACTTTTGTTTTTGCTCCCATTTGTCATGAGATGGACTCAAAGATCTAAAATTCATTCCAGATACACAATATTACCATTTCTCTCAAACATTGCTCACAAATCTGTCTAAATGTGTGATAGTGAGCACTTTTGCTTTGCTGAGACAATCCATCCCACCTCACAGGTGTGCCACATCAAGATGCTCATCAGACACCATGATTAGTGCACAGGTGTACCTTAGACTGACCACAATAAAAGGCCACCCTGAAATGTGCAGTTTTTGCTTTATTGGGGGTCTGGGGACTCAGAACCAGTCAGTATCTGGTGTGACCACCATTTGCCTCATGCAGTGCAACACATCTTCGCATAGAGTTTATCAGATTGTCAATTGTGGCCTGTGGAATGTTGGTCCACTCCTCTTCAATGGCTGTGCGAAGTTGCGGGATATTAGTGGGAACTGGTACGCGCTGTCGTATACGCCGGTCAAGCACATCCCAAACATGCTCAATGGGTGACATGTCCGGTGAGTATGCTGGCCATGCAAGAACTGGGACATTCTCAGCTTCCAAAAATTGTGTACAGATCCTTGCAACATGGGGCCGTGCATTATCTTGCTGAAACATGAGGTGATGTTCATGGATGTATGGCACAACAATGGGCCTCAGGATCTCATCACGGTATCTCTGTGCATTCAAAATGCCATCAATAAAATGCACCTGTGTTCTTCATCCATAACAGATGCCTGCCCATACCATAACCCCACCACCACCATGGGCCACTCGATCCACAACATTGA
This sequence comes from Gymnothorax reevesii, assembly GCA_029721435.1. Lineage (NCBI taxonomy): Eukaryota > Metazoa > Chordata > Actinopteri > Anguilliformes > Muraenidae > Gymnothorax > Gymnothorax reevesii. Next base: position 42,449,236 of record CM056587.1, on the reverse strand, counting down.
CATCAGCAAAGCGCTCACCCACACGACGCCACACACACTGTCTGCCATCTGCCCTGAACAATGTAAACCGAGATTCATCCGTGAAGAGAACACCTCTCCAACGTGCCAGACGCCATCGAATGTGAGTATTTGCCCACTCAAGTCTGTTACTTGCAACAAGAGTAACAAGACCCCGGTGAGGACGACGAGCATGCAGTTGAGCTTCCTTGAGACGGTTTCTGACAGTTTGTGCAGAAATTCTTTGGTTATGCAAACCAATTGTTTCAGCAGCTGCCTGAGTAGCTGGTCTCAGACGACCTTGCAGGTGAACCTGCTGGATGTGGAGGTCCTGGGCTGGTGTGGTTACACCTGGTCTGCGGTTGTGAGGACGGTTGGATGTACTGCCATATTCTCTGAAACGCCTTTGGAGACGGCTTATGGTGGAAAAATGAACATTCAATGCCCGAGAAACAGATCTGGTTGACATTCCTGCTGTCAGCATGCCAATTGCATGCTCCCTCAATGCTTGCGCCATCTGTGGCATTTTGCTGTGAGACAAAACTGCACATTTCAGAGTGGCCTTTTATTGTGGGCAGTATAAGGTACACCTGTGCACTAATCATGGTGTCTGATGAGCATCTTCTTGTGGCACACCTGTGAGGTGGGATGGATTGTCTCAGCAAAGCAAAAGTGCTCACTATCACACATTTAGACAGATTTGTGAACAATGTTTGAGAGAAATGGTAATGTTGTGTATCTGGAATGAATTTTAGATCTTTGTGTTCATCTCATGACAAATGGGAGCAAAAACAAAAGTGTTGCGTTTATATTTTTGTTGAGTGTAGTTTGGGTCTGTTTAAAAGACTAGTGTCATTATTTTTCCAAAGTAAACTTGCTGGTCCCTACATTTTAAGCCCTGAGCCTCTAACTCAAAAATGACATGCCCAAAATGAAACGAGTATGTCAAAGAGTCCGGGTAAATGAAGATGGATCACAGCATAAATGAAAGATCTCATTTCCGCATCACAAAAATGTACTTTTAAGTTGCGCTCTGAAACCTCTAAAAATTACAGCACAGAATCTCACCATTATCTGTGCCAAAGTTTATTCTAGTCAAGTAAATCGATGCAAAATTTGAGAGGTTTTACTTCAGGAACGTCTAGGTGGCTTCTCCAAATTGACATCTTTTTGGGCACTGTATTCCATTTGAGATTTCTCAGGTACTGAAAATCTCATTTAATTTCACTTATATGTCACTACAGATATACATTGTACCCAAATACTACCATTTTTAAAATATTTAAAAAAAAATTTTTTTTTTGCAGCCAGTCCCGTGTACATTTTCCCATTCAAAGAAAATACATGCAAAGGAAATGAAGTTTGATTCCACTGGTGCAGATTTACTTTCAATAAAACAAGGTAATAAAAATAATAAACTAAATTATTACTATAAAGATAAGTTAAAAATGGTAAAAAGTAAAGAGAACAAACATCTTATGTTTTGCTTCACGCTGATTTACTTCAATTCAAGTCACGTTTATTCGGATAAAAATTCAACATAAAAACTGCAAAGATATTTCACGGGTATCACCTTATAAAAGCAAAAGCTTGTCGAACAAGGTGCACCCTAATCATAATTGCTCATATACAATACGTTACATATAAATAAATAAATATGAATTAAATTAAACATAAATTAAACATAATGATTAACTGTAATAATGCAAAAATTAAATACATTAAGTGACAGAAGTTATAACAGTTGTATGAATCTGTCAAATCATAAAAAGAAAATAATGACACAATAAAGTAAAATGTCATATGCGTTGCAATAAGAGTGAAATCAAAAGGTCATCTGGCTGTCAGACCACCATATTTGTTATGAAACCAATCACGTAATCTCCAGTAGGATATATTAATCGAATTTTAAATGAGAAAACATGCAGCAAGTGATAAAATGAGGTTCAGCCCATAAAATCACATCATAAAAAGAATTATGCGTTTCAGACTCAGAAAACAAAACAAAGCACTTTCAAAGATTGAATAATGTACATAGTAAAGATTGCAGTGATTTACAGCTCATACTTACTTAGTGCTTGAATTGTGTTCACTTGAGTTAAAAATGGTCATCATGAGCTCTTCGCCAAGGTTCTTCCCATGAAGTGGATATGCTGCATGACGATGTTGCTATTTGGAAACACGCTGTATTTATTATGTTTATTGATTGCCCCCGGTATCGGGGGTGTTTGGGTTTAAGAGGTTAAACTTGTGTTTAGTCTTGACTTATTGTCCTTTATTAAAAAGCTTTCTGATTTGAAAAATCAACTGGAAAATTTCTTGAGAAATTTTGTGTGTAACTGATGCTTGGGGCGTGTTTCAATAAAGGATGGGATATCCCTCAGGTCCGGTGGCCCCTCCTGTTGGTCAGAGGAAGGAGGTGCAGTTGGGCTGGGGTCTGCCTGTGAACAGGATGAACTCTCATCCAAAATTGATCCCAAAGGCCAGTCCAAACCAGGATTGACCATCAAGGGCAGCTTGTGAAGCCAAGTGCGGTCAAAATCCATGGGTATTGGAGGAGTCAGATGCGAAGACGCTCCGGTTTGAGCATCTTGGGATATAGTCAGGGAAGGTGTATGTAACCTTGCTCACCAGTCCATCAGCCATTTTTGCAGCTGGATGTCAATCCTGAGCGGCAGGCCGATGAGTTGTTCCAGATCCGAAGGGAGGACACAGGTGGTCATCTTATCCTGAATTCACTCTGCCAAGCTGAACAGGGAGGCCCCAAACAATGCTCGGGCATGTCAGAACATGGAGACAGCCAAGATGCAGAAGTCGATGGAGTAATCCAACAACATCAGGTTGTGTTGGCGCAGCTGGAGCAGTTTTCAGGCAGCAGCATAGCTAGAGCAGGACTCATCAAAGGCAGCAGCCAAGGAAGCAAACAACGACACTGCAGGATGGCCTCCCAACAAGCAGCAGTTTAATACCTGGCACGTCCAGAAAGGCGAGTGATGGTGATGACAAATGTAACTCTGGAACACTCAGTGGGGTAGGAAGAGGGCTGAAGCTTGAATATCATCGTACACTGATCCAGGAAACTGCAACAGCTAGTAGGATCACCATTGTAGGTGTCTAAAACTGCCAGGTTGGGCTCCCAAGGCTAGTGTCTGAGGTGGGCCTGCTGCAGGAGGGAGCTGGCTGCTTGTGTGGCTGTTGCGAAGTCTCAAGAAATTTCAGAGCCACATGTTGATTGGAGAGAACTCCAATGGACTGGCAAAGCTGTTGGAGCTCACCCCCCTGCTGACCAATCTGCATTTCTTGGCACCACAGGGTGTAAACTGGACTTGACATCTCCGTTGATTCCATCTTGCGGCTAGATCGTACTATTCCGTTGCTGATTAGGAATGAAGTATGGAAGTGGAGCACAATCCAATGGCTAGTATTACTGACAACTCAAACGTAAATTCAGGGACGAAACCCCAGAAGAAGAGATGGGGACGGAACTCCAGATAAGGACAACAAAGTTCAGTATAGATGTTGTGGACAAAGCTGTCAATTGAAGGCTATTGGCTTCTGGGATAACAGTCAGGTGGAGTGCATGCTTTACCAGTGCCAAACTGTCTGGCAGGAGGATGGTGTAGCTTGAGGGAAACTCAGTTCTAATCCTGATGACCATTGAAGGATTGGGGACTTGTTCCTAACAAACTGATCAAAGGAACAAACTTGAACAGGGTTAACAAAAACATGGTCATAATCCTAGACTCGGATGAGGCTTGGGAGCTTGCTCCTGTTAAAATGGACAGACAAGCTGACTTTAGCTGGCTTAACTTGAACTCATTCCCAACCCTGGACCCTGAGTAGACTTAGAAGGTTGTTTGAGTAAACTGACTAAAGAGGAAAGTTTCCTGGAGTAGCTATCATTGAAGTACACATTGCACTTAAAAAGAGGAAAAGTTTTTGCTTGGAACACTGAATGATTCTAAGCACAAATAACAAATTATAATGCAGCAACTTGCAACACAAAGCAGGGGGTTTAAATGCATGTCACTAGAACATTAGGAAGTTACGATGAAACAAGATGCAACAGGAGCGGGAATTAAACGCAAGACATTAACCAATTAAAGGAGACATGCTTCTATTTGACATGCAAGTTGCTGATTAGGAAGAGACACATTGAATTTTCATGAAGGTTGTGTCATACACTCATCCCCTACGGACAGAGATGTCCATCTTTCCCATACGGACTGGCATACCCATCTGTGCTCTACTTAGAAAAAACATCCATCTCTTCCCTTCTGACAGTGACATGCTCATCTCTCCCCAACTGACTGACATCTACATCTCTCCTGCTGACAGAGACATGCTGATCTCTTCCCTTGTGACAGAGACACACCCCTCTATCTCCTACTGACAGTCATGCTCATCAACTTCCTACTGACTGAGACACATCCATCAATCTCCTACTGACAGAGAAGTTCATGTCTCCCATACTGGCAGACATGTCCATCTCTCCCCTACTGACAGGGACATGCAATCTATCTCCTACTGACAAAAACGTGCCCATTTATCTCCTACTGAGAGAGACAAGCCCCTATTTTCTTTACTCACAGTGACACATCCATCTACTGACAGATGTCACCTACATATCACCTACTGACTTGGATACCCATCTCACCCCTACTTACAGACATACCCATCTCTCTCCTACCAACAAAAATGTCCATCTCTCCCCATCTGACAGAGATTTCTGTCCCTCCCCTATGAGAGGGGATTCTGTCCCTGTTGTGTTCCGTGGTCTGAGTGTCTGGTTAGTCAATTTTAGGTTTCTATTATTTTGGTATGTCAGTTTTGCAGTCCATGTCGTAGTGTCCACATTTTATTCCTCTCCCGTGTAGTCCAGTCCACGTTTTACCCATGTACTGTCTTTGCTTTCTCCCCGGTCACGTCATTGTTTGTAGCAGTTTCTGTGTTAATTGTTAATTTCAGGTGATTTAATGGATTCTGGGTTTCATCCTTCCTTCTGTTCTCATTTGCTAGCTTCCCCTTGCTTTTCTATACATACTAACATTACTAACAGTTTGTTGTTTTCTAAAATTACTAACCAAACTAACCTTGTATATAATACTAATCTACTAACGAGCACCCGGGATTGTATAGCTGCACTTACTAATTGACTAATTATCTCTCAGCAGTCGCTCTGTTCTAGTCTCCGCCCCTTGCTTTACTGTTCACTGGCTTTGCTAAAGTTTCCTGCAGAATCTCTGCATTCTTGTAATCTGTTCTGGCTCTTATTCTGTACACTTATGAGTCTTTTCATCCAGTTTATTTATCCCATCTTAGGGATTGTCTTGTGATCCTTGTCTGTGTGTTAATGTTTATTTGTTTTCATGTAATTGGTTTCCCTCATGTTCCACCCCTTGTTAATTAGATTAAGTTTCTGCACCTGTGTCTGTGTGTGCCCCTGCCCTATATATCTGAGCCGTTTCTGCACGTGAGTAGATCTGGCTTCGCTTGCTTTCACCACTCCCTGCCCTGTGTACCTTCCCTCTGGTCCCCTCTTCTTCTCTGTGTTTCTCGTCAGCCGCATTACCCAGCCCTACCTGCCCTTCCTGCCGCCTTCAAGCCCCTGATGCCCCCTGTCGTCTTCTGAGCCCTACTGTGCCTGCCTGTCCTGAGCACCATCGCCCTGCCTGTCCTGAGTTGTCCTGAGCACCATCGCCCTGCCTGTCCTGAGTTGTCCTGTGCACCATCGCCCTGCCTGTCCTGAGTTGTCCTGAGCACCAGCGCCCTGCCTGTCCTAAGCACCAGCGCCCTGCCTGCCCTGAGCACCAGCGCCCTGCCTGCCTGCCCTGAGCACCAGCGCCCTGCCTGCCTGCCCTGAGCACCAGCGTTCCTGCCTGCCTGCCCTGAGCACCAGCGTTCCTGCCTGCCTGCCCTGAGCCCCAGCGTTCCTGCCTGCCTGCCCTGAGCCCCAGCGTTCCTGCCTGCCTGCCCTGAGCCCCAGCGTTCCTGCCTGCCCTGTGTCCTGTCTGTTCCCCTTTTGATGTTCTCCCTGACCCTTCTCCTGGCCAGCTGTGCTACCCGAGTTAGCCATCTGCCAGCTGTGCCAACTGTCTTGTCTTGTGAGTTTTCCCAAGCTTCCTGAGTTTCTGTTCCCGAGTCTGCCCCCTGGTGTTCTGTTCCTGAGTCTGCCCCCTGGTATTTAGAGCTTTTGGATTCCTGAGTTCTCCCGTTTCAGTGCGAGGCACTGTGTTTTTGTTGGCCGGAGTGCCCCCTTTTTCCCCCTGGTTTATTCTGTGTTTATTTTGATAAATAATTATTTTGGATCCCCGCATCTGGCGTCTCACTCCCCTTTTGTGTCTCCCTCCTGTTTCGAGGTTTTCCGAGTTTCCCAGTGTGTCTCCCTCTCGTATCCTTAACAGTCCCTCCCCTTCTGATGGGGACATGCACATCTATCTCCCACTGACAGACATCCACATGTCTCCTTTACTGACAGAGACATGCCCATCTATTTCCTCGGACAGAAATGCCCTCCCTTTCCTACTGACGGAGACACACCAATCTTTACTGATAGAGAAGTCCATCTCTGCTCCTCTGACAGAGACACACCCATATTTTCTGTACAGAAAGAGATACGCCCCTCTATCCCCTACAATCAAAAGCCATCTTTCTCCTTTGATCAGAACAGAGCCCATACATCCCCTACTGAGAGAGAGATGCCCATATGTCCCCTACTGACGGAGAGATGCTCAGATGTCCCCTATTGACAGAGAGATGCTCATATGTCCCCTACTGACAAAGAATCACTCATACGTCCCCTACTGACAAAGAGACGCCCATACATCCTCTACTGACAGAGAGACGCCATATGTCCCCTACTGACAGTGATGCCCATATGTCCCCTATTGACAGAGAGATGCCCATATGTCCCCTACTCACAGAGAGTTGCCCATATGTCCCCTACTCACAGAGAGATGCCCATATGTCCCCTACTGACAGAGAGATGCCTATATGTCCTCTACTGATAGAGATGCCCATCTAACCCCATCTGACAGACTTTCCCGTATCCCTCCCCTACTGACAGAGATATCAATCTCTCCCCTATGGCCGGAGACACCCATATCTCCCCATTGACAGACATTCCTATGTACATCCAACTGACAGAGGTGTAATTCACTTCCAAACTGACAGAAATGTCCATCTCTCCCCTACTGACGGAGACACACCCATCTCCTCACTACAGACAGATGCCCATCTTTCCCTTACTGATAGTGATGCCAATTTATCCTGTACTGACAGAGACATGCCCATCTGTCCTCTACAGAGACAAAAATCTCTCCCCTACTGACAGACATACCCACATCGCTCCTCTACTGATATAGACACACCCATCTCACTTCTACTGACCGAAATGCCCATCTCCTCTTGACATACACATGTCTATATCTGCCCTACTGACAAAGACACACCAACATATCACCTACAAGCGGAGATGTCCATCTCTTTCTTTCTATCAGGAATGTCTATCCCTCCCCTACTGACAGAGATATATCCATCTCTCTTCTTCTGATAGAAACATGGCCTCAGCTGCTTTACATACATATATGCCCTTATCAGTTCCCTTACTGACAGAGATGTCCATCTGTCCCCTACAGAGACAACCTTCTATCCCTTATTGTCAGACACACGCTGACATCGCTCCCCTACTGAAAGAGACATACCCATCTCACCACTACTGACTGACATGCCCATCTATTTCCTACTGACAAAGACATGCCCGTATCTTCCCTACTGACAGAGACACACCTACATATCACCTACTAACGGAGATGTCCATCTCTTACTTACTGAAGGGAATGTCTATCCCTCCCCTATTGACAGAGATATACCCATCTCTCTCCTCCTGATAGAAACATGGCCTCAGCTGCCCTACATACAGACATGCCCCTAGTATTCCCCTACTGACTGACGCACCCATATCTCTCCTTACTGACAGAGATGTCCATCACTCCCCTAATGAGAGAGAGGACCATCGTTTTCATACTGACACAGGGCCACACCCATTTTGCTTTATGGTTCACTAAAGAGTCCAGAGCAGCCAGCATTTCTGGGGAGGAATAATGCGGCAGTTTTCCTGGAGGCTTGGAGCCATCACTCCTCCATGATTAGAGTGGAGGGGGAGCATTTGGGCGACCGAACAGCACCATAATGAGTGCTGGATTTCTGCACGTACACATGAATATCAAACAGACCCCGTTATACCATAACGGCTCCCAAGAAAAATTACAGCTCCATTATTTTATTTGCGTTACCTGTAATAGCAGGCATATTGGATATGGTATTTATTGTAGTGAAGCCTGTTTGGCTTTGTAGTAAACATGCTCTGATTTATTGCATTGGCTGCCCTGGCAATGTTTTATTCTTATTAAATTATACATAATTATTTCCTGGAAGTTGTAAAAAAGGAATGAAACCAACTCTTGTTTCCTTTCTCCCTCTCAATGCTGCTGAACAGCCACCCTTAGTATGGCAAGCAATAATTTCAGCCTGTGTGGTCCTTGAATATTTTAACAATATGAACACAGCAAATGTGAACCCAGTTCAGTCTGGCTAATAAGAGTTTTTATTCTTTCGGGTTTTTATGTATGCAAACGTCAGTATATAACAGTTTATGTTACATGCTATATAAAGTGTATTAAGGCATAGGTTTATGTGCATTTTTGCATACAAGTTTCGCTGTGTGTCAATTTTGACATACGTTTGTGAAAACTGCATGCCTCATGTAACTCATTTTCAGGGCTCTCTCCACAATAATTGTTTGTATTCGAGGGAAAGAAATTACCATTAAATTTAAAAAAGGAGTAAGGTCACTTCTTGCACTCCGTTCCTGTGTGATCCAATTTTATTGGGATTTGGTGTGATTTGAACTGTGGCTCTCTTGGGAAATAAGTGTGTTGATTAATGCGGTTGTGGGCAGGGAAGGCCAGGTGCCGCTCTCCGGTGGGAACAGGCCCTGTTTGACAAACAAAAACACAACGGCAACTATTACAATCTTTACCCCAGCTTCAGCTACATTTCACTCAACTTCCTACCCACAATTCCTTTCTTAAGGTTGTGCATCCTTACATCATTTCTTTAGGATGCAGCAGGTGTCTGCACAAGATGTATGTTTTAAATCTAGTTTTGAAAGATATATTACAATTACAAATTTGGTAATGAAATATGTGCTTGTTAAGGCCTTATATGTATGCCCTGTTTAACATTAGCTGTTTTTTTTAAAATATGAAAACAGGAAGGGATTCTTGCAGAACACCTTGAAATGGCAGACCCTGTGTCAGTTGTCTGTGGAAAAGAGTTTTGTGGAAGTGTCCAGTATTACACAAGCACAGCAAACCGGCAGGCAGTGCATTCTTTGCTGCCACCAGTAAGCAGTCAACCATCTATTAGCTCCAGTTGTTTAGATGACTAATTTATCCACAGCCCAGGGCATTGCAGTATCACCTAAAGCACAATCTGTCTTTGATCCTTTTGCAGGCCTATGGGCAGAGCAGAATGAACTGCAAGATTTTTCGGATTGTTTTTTTTTTTACGGAAATTCAGCATGGAAATGTAGGGATGTATGCGTACTGGCAGATTTTGCAAATTCATGAAAAATAACTACTGAGGTCTAGGGACGACGTACCAAAAAAATCTCCTCATTTCACACACTGATGATGTCAACAAAATCACTAACGAGTGGCACAGAGATTGATCATGTTTCAACTTATTCAGTATAAAAATATGCAGGTTTATAGTTGCAATTTCAAAAAAATTGTCTTTCTTATAAAATTGAATAGAACGTAAATTTCATCACATCCACAAATGCCCATTTCTTCAAACAGACTAGTTTTTTTTCTTCTTGGCATTTATTAGAAATTAGGTAATGATTTCATTGATTTTTAATAAGGAAAAGGAAACAAATCAATAAGACAGCTTATTCTATGAATACAATGAGGTTTCCTATCTTACTGAAGCATAAATTTCACAATGGCTTTCTACTGATACACATTATAATCTTCCCTAATATATTGAGGTTGTACGTTGTACATCTGTATATGTCACACTCAGATTGTGAAACTAATAATTTAATGAGAAGTCTAAACAATGACTTATTTCGCAATCTGACTGTAACATAAATGCGATGCTGTGAAAAAATACTTTCCCCCTTTCAGATTTCTATTTTTGCTTATCTGTCATATTCAAATGTTTCAGATCATCACATTAATTTTCATACAAAACGAAATACAAAAAGAAAATTTGAGTAATCATAGAATGCATCATAATTGATCATTTTAATTTATTAGAGCTAAAGAATTATTCTGAATATATATTAATTATATAGATTCTATATTAATTGCCCCCTCCCCAAATCTAATATGATTGTGCCACCCCTGGCTGCAACAACTGCAATCAAGCATTTGCAGTGACTGACAGTGAGGCTTTTGCATCGCTGAGAGGAATTTTGGCCCACTTTTCTTCACAAAATTGTTTTAATTCAGCCACATTGGAGGGTTTTTGAGCATGAACGGCCTGTTAAAGTGTATGCCGCAGCATCTAAATCAGATTGAAGTTAGTGCATTGATTAGGCCACTCCAAAACTTGTATCTTGTTTCTTTTGAGCACTACAGGGCTTTGGATCACTGTCTTGCTTGTGTAACCCACGCTTGAGCTTTAGGCCACGATCTGATGGCCAGACATCTCCTTCATGATTTTTTGGAAGAGAGTAGAATTCATGGTTCCATCAATATTGGCTTGTCAGCCAGGTCCTGGAGCAGCAAAGCAGCCCCAGGCCATCATGCTACCACCACCGTTTATTTCCGTATGCAAACGAAATTATTGTTTAAAAACTGCATTCTGCGTTTACTCGGCTTATCTTCGCCCGATAATAAAATGTTTGAAGATCTTAAACATTTAAATGTCGTCGATACGCAAAAATCGAAAAAATCTGGGAGGGGGGGTACTTTTTCACAGAACTGTATTGAGGGCCAGAGGAGTGAATTGTATGCGATCAGGTAATATGAATTAAGGACAAAAGACTGGCGCAAAATTGCTATAGAAGTGCATAACTTAGCAGACTAACAGCCAGCTTGAGCTCTATCCATCTATTCGTAGTTCTTTTGCTGAAATAACAGGCCGCGCGCTCAATTTAATTAATCAAGCTACTTACTCTCAAACTGTTCGAAGTTACTAGCCGTTTTAAATCAATTTCATTACACTTGCCCTGAACGCAAAGCACATATCATTTACGTGTACCATAATTTGCATATATGTGGACGAAGTCAGTTGGATGAATTACGTGTTCCATAAGTATAATTAAACACGTGAGCTCGTAATTAAATTTAAAAAAAGTTATATCAGTCGTAGACCACTTTACCCTGCATTCTGCTTGAATAACATCATTTCACATTATTATACCTCATGCAGGATTCTCTCTCTCTCTCTCTCTCTCTCTCTCTCTCTCTCTTAATGATTTCCTGCCTTATATATTTGCCTTTTATATTTGCTTGGGACGATATTTTCTGTCACTATCCTATAGCTCATGTATTTTATTTTACTTAAATTATGACCTGGAAACGTTACCTTGCCCTCTTATGGGATGAAATTTTCTAAATATGAGGGATTATGATGTTTGATATGAATGTTCTGCTAGAAATATACGATAAGTTTTCCCCAAAACATGAGGCCTAGATCGCACGCGGCAAAGTAATCCCGATGGACAATAAACCAAGGCCAGTGGTTTTTGCGGCTTTGTTCATGCATCACGGTCATTGAGCCATTTGCTGACAATATAAAGCAAGAGTAAAAGAAAGGGAAAATTAATTCACAATGTTGCTTGAAAAAATGTCATAAAGTAAAGCCATTATTTTGAGTCCAAATTGTTCGTCAGTGTACGTGCACGGCCTCTTAATGAATTTTGTCTATCCCAGGAGCTTATGCATTATTTATAATGATTATGATCATTATTTTGGACAAGTATTTGACCTATTTGTTATTAGCCGGTAAATGTTATAGTTACTTTAATTAAATTGCAATTATACACGTTTTTAGGCCTATGGGTTTGAAGCCTATTAGGCTACTTTAAAGTATCTCCTGCAAACGCTTGTCAGTATGATGCACGTTAGATTACGTTGCCTGCCAAATCAATATCTGCACCTCTGTTCGTTGAAATATACAGAAATATGACTCCGATTCAGGCCAAAACAATGCGATAAGCCTTCATTAACTAATTTTACGCATTGCTCTCATGGTAAGCATTGGGCCAATAATTCTTGATTCTAATTTACATGTTGGGATTGGCAGTGAAATAAATTGGTTAATAAAATGTTTGGGATAAGGGAAAGAACTGAATTGCTCTCTTTGTGCGGGCTAAATTTCAATTCGTTTGACGTTTTTCTAATTTTGGAAGGAAAAACGCAAATATCCCAGCGCAACTTTGGTTCGCAACTGCTTTTAAAAGTGAAATAATACATTGAAAGCAACAGACTTTTTACAGAATTTTTCTGGTTTGGTGGCAGAAATAGGATATGCAAATGTTATAATCACAGCGCTCAAATGCACGTCAATAAGCCAGTAAAAGAATAATGACGATGAAAATATCACAAATAAAGTGAAATTTGCTGCCCGTGAGATGTTTAATAAGTCTCTTAGGGAAAGGGATTTGCAGTGGTAAATAAGTTTCCCTAGTCAAATACTCTCGTATTTTTATAAAGGCCTATATTTAATGCTTCGATATGCAATTATTTTATGTATCTCCATATTTTAATTTTTTCACATTAAATTTGCCTGTATTTGAGTTTCTTACCATCCATCAAAGATCATCCAAAGCAGCGATTACTTACCTAATTGCGATCACGAGTTAGCATGACCCCTGCTGGTCAGAGAATTTTCTCTCTTTCACCAAGTATCAGAAAATTAACAGAGTTGTTCTCGAGCCTGCGAGAGTATTTGCTAGAAGACGTAAACATACCTACTGAATTAAAATCGGCCTATATTGTGGACACTGTTTTAATGTACTTTCAGTTGCTTTTGCTTTCTGCGGGATCATCCTGGCTTTTCTGGGAGCTCTTTCGTGTCGAATTCAGTGCACTCACATATAGCCTAATGCGACTAGTGTTCCCTCTTTTATTCGGTTCACCATGGCAACAGAAATTTTGCGCACAGAAATGCATCCCTATCAATGAAACAAACGATCTTCATACGGTCGCACGCCGTGGCATCTGCACCGAAAGGGCGCCCAAAGTTAACCCGTGAGAGAAAGAAAAAAGATCTGCCACACCAACTTTAAACTTTTCCTTCCATAAAAATATCTTAATGTTAAATTCCACTCGTATAAAAACTATGCCTGTGGTAAAATGTAAGCGAACCTATATCATCTTTCAGGAAGTTTAGTTAGAAGTGAAAACTCGGCCACGTACTTTTTAAAAGTTTTTTTTTCTTTTGAATTTAAAAATAAAAAAACTGTAGCCTTTGATTTGTACTAATTTCTTTTTGACGGGTCTCAAAATATACTAATTCCGTATTCCAAAATATCCAGTTAAAACGATCGAAAGCTTTTGCAAAATGAGACATTCGACGTACCAAGCGAACAATAATGCTTTTAATTAATCCAAAAGTATGGATCCATGTGGGCCATCTGTTTTTTATTTCGAAACTTCCAAATCAACTCGGTAAATAACTGCAAGGAATCACCATGTAAGCGACATAAAATCCACTTGTAACTCCTGGTAAAATTCAGCTGGGAGGGAGCCCTACTGAAGTTTGATTGATCGCGCGCTCTACGGACATTCAAGCAGCTAACAAAACAGCGCTCAACCGAATACTCATTGTTTATAAACTATGATCAGAGAGCTCAATATAACAAAGGCTTTTTTTAAAATGTGACATACGCTTTTTGCCATTAAATAATTGGCACAGTTTCATCAGGTAAAATGAACCATTATATATATATATATATATAGGTGCAAATTTATGAATTACCCTTGCTAAAATAAAACCTTAAAACCGTGCAAAGACCAAAGACTATGAAGGATGAAGGAAGTTTTTATCTACTAATCATCTGAACCCTCCACCTCGAATAAAATAAATAAATATTTCCTGAATAAAGAGATATTTCTAAATATCTAGCATGCAATTTATGCAATTGATGTTTGGATGAAATAAATTACCGTGTTTCGCCATCTCCGTCTTATTACGGTCCATCTTAAGATATTCCTGTCCTGAAACTCAACTGAGCACTGCTCTGCTCCACTACTCTATTATTTTCACTTAAATATATGAAAATTTATGCAAATGAAAGTCAGCTTAAACTGGTCGTCTCGTGCTATACTTGAGTCTTTTTTTCTTTTTTGCATTCAAAACAAATGAATTCCGCAGCAGGGTACGTGGGTAGCTAATAACTTGAACAAATAAATACATAAACACCAAGGAGTGGAAAAAATACAAAAAAATCTGAGGACTCCCATCTCTAAAAGGTGTTTTTCTTTGCCCTCTGCTCTGTTTGGGAAGAAAAACTACTTTTCTTTTCACTACCAACTTTTGGCTGCGCTCAAGACACCCTTTGAAAGCTCGCGCTGTTAAATGCAGAGCAGCAATCTACGTAGAAATCTTCTCCGTGTATTAATGAAAAGGCGACCCCCACGGCAAAAACCTTGTTCTCCTCACTCTGTATAAACGCCTCCACGAGATTCAGGCGGGTTTTGAGCCGGATCAAAATGAAATCTGCCGAGATGGGAAACGTGGGATTCTGACACTGAGTCGCGATCAGCACCTACATTTATCTTCGTCTTTATTCAGTGAAATCGCCCGGGTACAGAAATTGCCCCACGGAAGACTATGCATTCCGGGAAATTTTCGGTATTCCCAAGCGCTACTGATCTTAAGCCTGTGCTCCAAACGAACAAATAAGACGGACTGGTTCCCGTTTAAATTACTCGCGCACGTCAATTCACTGTTCACTTGACACCAATACGAACTTCGAAGAGAACAAATTGTAGTTGATCTGTCCCATTCATTCGCAATTCTGGCAATAGGGAACTCTGTGGGGTACACAAGAGTACAAAAATACACGACTACAAAAATGGCTTTATTTCGTCGCGTAGGGTTGACGTCCATAGGTTGCTCACCGCAGGGCTCAGAGTGCGGTTGTTTTCTCGCAAATCCCCGAAAGACTGCTCAATTTACCCTTGTTTTGGTTGCCACTCTCTGTGGTTCAGCGAGGTTGCCTGTGCGCTGTGTTTCCGCTCGAAAGCATCGCTTAGAACAACCTCCACCCCCAACTTACTTTTTTCTGTTAACTCTTAACAATCCAAAGCTTGAATCCTTTTTGTTGACATCACGATACGAGTGGTCTGTGTTTATACTCATACTGTAGCCTATTTTGTGGTCTAGTGGGCCTAATTACTAGAATATTCTTTATGAGCCTAAATTGTTTAGGCACGAAAGTGCTCATTGATACTTGTTACTCCCCAGTAAATGTAGGCTTTAGCTTCTTGTACAGCTTCAGATGCCGCTATTTGTAGTTCAGTGTTGTTCACTCGGCGCACTTCAAACGTCACACCGTTATGCAGGTGCAGAATACATATTTTTTATTATTATAATTATATTATTATGATTAATAATATTAGTAGTAGTAGTGGTAGTAGTAGTAGTATGTGTGATTGAATTATTGCCTTTTTTTCTGGGAATGTGCAACAAAGAATTCGAACATTTTGGTTTTACATACTTACCCATGCAAGATTAATTTTTCAGGAAAAGGTTATGCACATGCAGAAAAGGTCACAAAATCACACTTACACGCGCATGCACACACACACACACACACACACACACACACACACTCACACACTCGCGCGCGCGCGCGCGCATTCGCACAAAATTAAAATGTAACCAATCGAAACGGCCGGTAGGGATGCCTGCGCGCCTGGAGCTCGATTTTCCGCACCTGACAATCACTTTACGGTTATCCAATCAACGAGACCCTTGCAGCCAACTTCCTTGTTCTGGAGGTGGGGGCGGGGCGAGGTTGGCGTTTGTACGCTTGGCAAAGCGTAAACATTCGTGTGTCCCTGAGAGAGAGAGAGAGAGAGAGAGAGAGAGAGAGAGAGAGAGAGAGAGAGAATGCAGCCACCATCGTGCACTGTAATTCAGAGTCGTACTTCAATTG
Organism: Gymnothorax reevesii; assembly: GCA_029721435.1. Taxonomy (NCBI): domain Eukaryota; kingdom Metazoa; phylum Chordata; class Actinopteri; order Anguilliformes; family Muraenidae; genus Gymnothorax; species Gymnothorax reevesii. The sequence continues at coordinate 42,433,056 of CM056587.1, read as the reverse complement.
GCGTTCGGGGTTTTGCAGGTTTAAGAACATTAAATAGAACAAAGAGAGTACGTCTATAGCATTATAAAGAAACGACGAATGCAAATTACTTGACTTCAAAACCTCGTCAAACTCACGAAAGGCTAGAAAATCGTAGATATGTGCTTCCACTTTACGGGGTCTTTCAAAAGGATTTTATTTTTCATGCACAAAATGTCAAGACGCGCATAGCCTCTTGAAGTTGCCTCGGAGAAAGTTTCTGATTTCATTTTTCGGTTTTACACGAATGGACTGCGTGGGATTTTTATTGAATATAGGCTACTGACTTTTATAAACTTACCAATTTGAATTGGTAGCGTTTTTTTCATTCGCACGCATTCTGTATTCTTCTGAAGAGTAGGCTTTCTTACATAGACACTTACTGGATTTTTGACTGATTCTTTCTTCATTCTACTTTTGGTGTGCAACGGATGCCGTTGATGGTATCAGCGAACAAGACTGCGATTTCTTAAGTTTGAATAATTCATGGAAACGATTTTTCCTGCCTGAGGGACACTAAAGTTATATAAAAGAGGGAGGGGGTTAATCAGGGAACACATTCTTAAGGGTTAACGGGATGGCCACAGCGGCTTCCAATCCCTATCTACCCAGCAGCGGCATTCTCTCGTCAGGTTCAGCCGTACATTCGGACTCCGGAGGCGGTGGTATGCAGCCGGGCAGCGCTGCCGTTACTTCGGTGTCCGGTGGGTACAGAGGTGACCCCACAGCGAAGATGGTACAGAGCGATTTCATGCAAGGAGCTATGGCAGCGAGTAACGGGAGCCACATGCTAAGCCATGCTCATCAGTGGGTGACATCCCTGCCTCACGCGGCTGCTGCGGCGGCTGCAGCCGCGGTAGCAGCGGCGGAAGCCGGCTCGCCTTGGTCATCCAGTCCCGTTGGAATGACAGGCAGCCCGCAACAGCAGGATGTCAAAAACAATTCGGCCAGGGATGATCTGCACTCGGGTACTGCGCTACACCACCGGCCACCGCATCTGGGGTCCCATCAGACTCATCCAGGGACTTGGGGAGGCACTACGGCGGCGCACATGTCCTCCATAGCGGGTGGGCAGCAGCAGCAACAGTCGCTGATTTACTCGCAACAGGGCGGATTCACGGTGAACGGGATGCTGAGTCCTCCTGGGAATCAGGGCTTGGTGCACCCGAGTTTGGTGCGCGGAGACACGCCGGAACTCGAGCACGGGAGCCATCATCACCATCATCACCACCAGCATCAGCACCATCAGCAGACGCACCACGGCGGAGTGGGCAGCCACGACCCACACTCCGACGAGGACACGCCGACTTCAGATGATCTTGAGCAGTTCGCCAAACAATTCAAGCAAAGGCGAATCAAACTGGGCTTCACTCAGGCTGACGTGGGACTGGCCTTGGGCACGCTGTACGGGAACGTGTTTTCTCAGACCACAATCTGCAGATTTGAAGCGCTGCAGCTGAGCTTCAAAAACATGTGCAAGCTGAAGCCGCTGTTAAACAAATGGCTGGAGGAGGCTGACTCGTCGACTGGGAGTCCCACTAGCATTGATAAGATAGCAGCGCAGGGCAGAAAACGAAAGAAGCGGACCTCAATCGAAGTCAGTGTTAAGGGGGCTTTGGAAAGTCATTTCTTGAAATGCCCAAAACCCGCGGCCCAGGAGATCTCGTCTTTAGCGGACAGTTTGCAGCTGGAGAAAGAGGTGGTTCGAGTGTGGTTTTGCAATCGGAGGCAGAAAGAGAAAAGAATGACGCCGCCCGGTTTGCCACAGACGCCGGAGGATGTGTACTCTCAGGTCGGCAATGTGAGTGCAGATACGCCGCCCCCCGCCATGGAGTGCAAACGAATGTATACTGAGACATAAGAACACTGCACGAACCCCTATGTTTTATACATGTCTAATCACTTAGGACAAAGACTACCGACAAGGTAGCAAAGTGTTTTCATACTGTGATTGTGATGGAATATGATGAATACGGCCTCCAATATGTTTTATATTTTTTGCAAAAAAAAAAAAAAGAAAAAAGAACTTATCCAAAAAAAAAAAAACATACAGAACAAAAGCAAAAACAGAAAGCACTTCTTCTCGATCCCAGCCCAGACTCGCGACACTAACTTGCTCCTGGACCTCAATTGTCTTAACCTAAAAGGTATTGTCTGCTTTTTCTTTCAGGGACAATTTTTAGTAGATTACATAAAAGAACCAAGTTTAACTGGGCCCAGAGAACCAAACGACCAGAGGGTGACGTCGACAAGTTCGTTCCATCAGGTAATTTTGGCGCACTAAATATCATCTTCACGAAAACAAAAGCAAGAGTAAAATGTCAGTATCTTTTCTCCTTTGTACTGATCATCAATTTATTTTTTGTGCCGGCATAAAAAAGGATGTGGCATTAACTCAGTCAACAAAAACGGACTACCCAAAGATAACAAAGGAATCAAGTGTGACTACATCAAGAGAAGAATTTGTGAAGCCTCAGACATTTGTAACAAGGATAGCATGGCTCGATATTTTTTAAGAAAAAAGGAATTGAAATTTTTTTATTTTTTGGCGACCGCGCCCCACCCTCTCCGCAAACTTTGGCAGGACTGATTTGTCATTCTCTGAACCGTTCACCGGTGTCCCCTAAGCAGAATGCAGATCTCAAAGATCTTATTTTTTTCTGTTTTGTGAACAATCCACTTTCGGAGGATTTTGTTTAAAAGGAAAAAGAAAGCAAGTTTAAACAACTGTCAAAAGCTGCACTTACCTGAATTTTTTCTCCATTGCCAAGTGTGAGTGAATGGGCGTGTGGATGTTACAATTACTGCCATTTCCAAGCAGGTCTTTTGGTAGGTTTTAATAAACAAACTCTGTAATGCCGGAAATATAGATTCTTCTGATCATACTCTGACCTGAGTCTTGTACTTCATATTTTCCCCTCAAAATTACTTGTTCTTATATTTTACTCTGAGTAACTGTGGACTGTTGCAAAACGGTAATTTATTTCCCCTTGAAACATTTTCTGAAATGCATTTCTTTCTCGTTTCGATGTTATCCTAATTGGTTTTGCTTATCTTTTTGCATTGTAATTGTTTTCAGTGGAGCACAATTTCAACAGGAGATGTCATGGACAGTTAATAGATCGTATGGGTAGCTATATTTTGATGTGATAATTTGGTTGTAATTTAATTTCATTAGTGATCCCGTCAGATATGATTGAGAACAATAAATTTGTAAGAATAAAATAACTTCCTTGTTTGTTTTGCAAATAATAGCTCAGATGTATCATTTTGATTCGTATTGAATCATTGACCTATGGCTATACGCTATATACCTTTTCTACTTATTTGCTGTGAAGAAAGCTTGTGCTTGCCGTGTTTTACGATCTTATCTGAAATAAGCCATTGTTATGTGCTGTGGATTTTGTAAATACTGTACTAGCGAGGTGTCGCTTTTAGAGAAATTGCACGTGGAGGTTAGATTTCTTCTTAACCCCGCCTGACCTTTTTGTTTGGCGAGTAAAATGAGCGCCATGAGCACTACGTGCCTAAAATCAGCCCAAATAAAGCCAGTTTTTAAACCATTTCTTCAGTGTTTTGCAATATATCACCAATGTATCCTAATTGCCAGAGATATTATTTTTCCAGATTAAATCCATATTCTGCTGGCCTGCAAATGGCTTGGATTTATACGGCGAAACAATCAAACGAATACTTCCTGCATAATTTGTGCATCTTGAATTTTAATAATAGTAATAGTCCATACGACTACTATTCTGTATACCTGTTGTTTCGTTATTCCACGTAGGGCCCAATAATCATGAAACAGTATAAGCTTGTGTCAAATACTAATTCCACTGTTTGATCCGCATAGCCTGTTTTATTGGAAATGGCATCGGTTTAGGTCTACATCATCTGTGGACATACTGCACATATGTCTGTAACATGAATTCTGGTTTCAATGGTGGTGAACGGACTGTTTTATTCAAGCTCATTGATATATTATTATTATAATTATTATTATTATTGTTGTTGTTGATGTCGTTGTTGTTGTTCGCAGTGGTAATGGTAGCAGTGGAAGTAGCAGTAGTCATTAGTAGGCTACTAGTTGTGGTTGTAGTTTTGATGGTTAGTTGAAATACATGACGGCCTATTTCCATTTTTAGTGAAGGTAGTGAAAAACAAAGGACATTTGATCATAGTAGACCTGCCAGTGTACAATTGCGACTTCCAATTATAAAAGTGTTCATAGGCAAATTTTTAGGTCTCTGATAAATGTATGTTTTCACTGACTTATCCTTTTGTTGGCATTAATAGCCGTGACTGTAAAATGCGTAGTTAGTCCTGCTAGAGGTATTTATTTCAACACTGTTCCCCGCATTTATTTATTTAATGAATAGTTTCATGTCAGTGTTGTTTTGAATACTTATAACTATTATTTTCATTCAGTTAATGCTTTCCTATGTTTATTGAGACAAACTCGTCAGCTTAGCGTCACTGTGCAGTCACCTCTCTGCTGATAAGAAGCCTGTACAGCTGCTGTAAGCACTGCGTGCGGTTCATAGTGTGGCCCTCGAGTATCACCCGGGTGGTGTTGCACGCAACTAGAGTTAATGAAATCACGTGAAAAGCAGGATCGTTTTCAGTCATATTCAGCTTTTATAAAACTGAGGCCAGTATGTGCGCGTGTTGTCTTCGATTTTGGGGCAGTCAACTTCCACCATGCGCTTTTGGGATGGACGTTATGTTTACAGTGCAGGGTGGGCTGGCGAAATGATGTCGATGTCGTCTTTGTGCTTTCTGGTTGCGAAGTGCCACTGACTGAATAATCAGGAGTCGCCTAGGAGTTGGCTATTATAATTTGTAGATTACATTTGTAATCTTATTAAATTGGCAAGATGTTAGACCTGTTCGAACCAAAACTAGCCCAATAGGCTACTATGCCAGTGGTATAATATCCTGAACACATCTCGTCGATTGACTATTGAGACGGTAGTAAAGAGGGAAAGGTTGAGACTTCAAAATGATGCCGTTTCCTCTCGTCATTTTTTGCCTAGATGCAGTTTTTCGCTGTATATGTTTTTTTTTTTTTAATCTGATTTGCTTGCTATTGAACGTCTTATCTTAATCCAAGAAACACATAGGCCTTTGTTATGCACTGTTTTTCAAAGTCCTGTTTCGTCTGCGCTTGTAGCCATCAGCTTGATCTCTTTTAAGGGAAAGGGCTTATTGCTGGCCTACAGCTGAGTGGTATTATTATTATTATTATTATTATTGCTGCTACTACTACTAATAATAATAATAATAATAATATTATTATTATTGTTGTTGTTGTTGTTGTTGTCATTGTTATTATTCTTACTATTATTACTACAACTATTACTTATTTATTTAATTATTTATTTATTTTGCTTATTCATTTGCTGTAGTTTTCTGTTGTGGTGACGATTCAACAAAGCGCGCAAACCCTCTCTCAGATTTAAATTTCGCGGATGACTTGCCATACACTGGTTGCGTAGCAACTGCTTTCAACCGGTTATATGCGAATATGCATCTTTCTCTGAATTACATCAAAGGTGCCTGCCAAACGTAGGCCTTACTGACTGACTTTGGATCAGCCCAGTCAGTGCAATACCAGACGTGTGCCTCATCACTGTTCAAACAGCCGAAGAATATGTCTACCCTCTTTCAGGCCTGTATGTATGAAATCAGCTTTGGCACCGCGCTGGGGATACATTGCCGACTAATAATGTCCCAAAATAAAACTGGCATCTGGCAATCCGAGGCTACAGTAGATAGCGTGGTGCACTACATTGTTTTGTAGGAACCAATTTCCTCAAAGAAAAAAAAATGTGTCAGCCAACTTTATGATATTGAGTTAACGGCACTTAAAACATGATAAAAATAACTTTTCAATTTTTTAAACTTTTTGTCTAAGTAGGCTACCATCCACATGATGCAACGTAGGCTTTTTTTGAGATAACAGGTTTCCACAAAAATTTGACTTCGCCATACTGACAGGGTTTACAGTGTAATCGAGAAGTTAATGAATGATTGTATAAATATGGCCACATTCCAATAAGTGTCTTCGAATGCCGTCGTCTGGAATGCCTAGCGATATTACTTTGGAAGTGATTCAGTGGAAGTCGCTGGATGAGTGATGGATTGAAACTTTTGCATAAATACGATGTAGAATACTCAAAATGATTATGTTACTGAGGGCTTCTTACAAAAACGGCATTGGCCAAGTTTGCCAACGGTTATATACCATTGCCCCCAAGAATCTTAGCTAAGGGACGGAACAACTTTGGAAAATAGCCCACCTTTTCATTACTGTGTGATTTTGTTTCATGAAATCAACTATGCATTAGAATAATAGGAATATCTGGCAGCTAATGTTGCACCAGTGCTCTGATAATTTCTAAGTCAAAAATTCAAAATAAGCTTGAAATGTCTTTATGCCTGCCTTTCCCCTCGTAGGCCTTCCTGAAAAAGGATATATTCACGTATCGGGTAATGCCAATCTATACAAAGGTCATTTCATGCTCTGTTTGAAAAAATAATTTAGGCTAACTCATTCTTCTGGGAATCTGGCGAAATTTAAGTGACGGGCCTTGGAATTAAATGTTTCAATGAAGCGATGCGTCAGAAATGTCATTTACTGTTGTTGAGTGAGGAATATGACTCCAACTTTCCCTGAATTGAGGTGCAATAATTTGACGTCACTCTTTAAACGTTTGCTTGTTTTGAAAAAGGTCTTTATTCAAACAAGAAAGGGAATAGAATAATACTACCGTAGCTTATTCTAGCGAGCACAAATAGGCTACTTGTTCGTTTTAGCGTTGAACTATTTCCCCAGCAAATTAGTGATTCACGACATTTTTTTATTAGTAAAGATTAAGTTACCAATGATAATTGATGAGTCATTGTCTGTTTCAGACCTTGTTTCCCTGACACAAGCCGCACCTCCAAGTTCATCAGGCATCACAATGAAAGAATCAGTCTTTTTTTTAAAGGTTCGTCATTTAAGCAAAAAGAGAAAATTAAAAATGCCAGAAAAACCTTTGCTAGTGAGCCCAATAGCTATTATTTTATGGTCATTAAAGCGTAACTCTTCAAATTTATGATCCACGGCATTGTTAATTATTGGTAACGATTAAGTCTCCAGTAATGATTTTTGATTCGTTGTCTGAAATAGCAAATGACTGTCAACAAAGAAAACAGCGGAAGCAATCGTAGCACTAATACTAAATGCCATTAACGATCATTATTATTCGGCCTGCGTTTAAAAATATAATCAAAATACAGGCTTAAAACGTATGCCTGAAAACAAAAGCTCTGATGCGAAATCTTATCTTGTAATATACCATCGCATACATTGCACATATTCTCGAAAGAAAATTGTAAACGCAAAAATTATTTTGATTTTGTCTTTTTTATTGTTATTGTTTATCTTTCTCATCTTTCCGCACACAATGTAACGCTGTGTGTTCGAGTCATCATTCTAAAAACCTTTTAGCAAGGCCTGTTTGAAGTGGACTTGATAAGGTAGTATGAATAGGCCTACCATTTAATCAAGCAATTATTTTCTCTTGTATTATCATTTTAATCGTCTTTGTTATTTTCGCTACAACGAAAATGTCTTAACAAGTCTGAAAATGTTCTCGGAACTTATTGAAAATATAAAGGGTGAAGTTTTTTATGGCATATTGTTTTCAACTATAATATTCTCGCCGAAACGTTACCTTAACTTTGAAACATTTAAATGTCAGACTGTTTCACAAAGCATCATCCGCGTCACCATTTTGCACAGATTTCTGCTCCTATTCAGACCAGCCCACCGCACACTTGGTCTTGTTTCTTTGTATTCTTCATCGGATAGGTCTCACTTCTGACCATAGAATTGATCATTTTTCTTTGGTTGTCTCTGCAGGGATATGCCGTCTTTCGCTTGTAATATGATCATTAATTTGACACCACTGTAAATATCGTGTGCTCCTAACTATTCTGAGTGGTTGCCATGCGGCCTAAGCTTTCACATGCCTTCATTTAAATCTAAAGGCAAAAGATACGCCTGTTTATTTGAAATTAACATGTGCTGCGTTATTTAACCCTTGTATGGTGTTTGGGTCTGTGGGACTCGTTTTCAGTTTTCATCAAACCATGTTTGCTGTTCATATGACTTGTAATTGGGATGAAGTAAACATCTGTTAAGCATTTTAACATAAAACAACACAATCAAACAATTTTGAAAACTCAAAACTCTAGCGGGTCCCAGACCCATGAACACTCGCTGAGTAACAAAAACCCTAACACCATACAGGGGTTAATGTATGCAACCGAACTGATTCAGCCCAGAGCGGAAAGAATCCACATAAAGGCTCAAAAGTGTCGACGGTGATCGGTTTCTCCGTGCTTGTATCTGAATGGAAAAACTTGGTAATACTTCCTTCTATATTTAACTTTCATCATTTCTTCGAGTATGCATGAATGTGTAGGCCTACTATTTTAACACGTCTTTAATGTGTTTTAAACGTAGATGAAAATAATGTGATGTTTAACCTTCAGATTTCCGTGGGCAAATTTTTTTTTCCATGAAAAGTTAGTAAGTCAGCATGCGCGTCTGCAACTTGTTGAAAATACTATTGCGTGTCGCGACAGTTGCACTTGTTCACTGTGCAGGTATGATACTTTACATGCCTTTTGAGTATGCTAAATTGGGGGGGGGGGTGGGGGGGGGGGGGGATGTCTGAATCAACCGAATGAGACGGCCGTTCTTAGAATGGGCCTTCTCAATTTTGCAGTCAGCCTTTATATAGTTGGATATCTTTATATAACTAATAAAAATGTCGCCAATGTTATTAACTAATGGTTACAGATCAGGACCGACCGCTTCAAGGTGTTGTCTAATAGGCCTATATAAGGTATAGGCTTAGACTTTTTGAAATCTGTTTAGCGCCTACGTCAATAATTCGTCACTGTAAAGGCAGTTTATTGCGAACAAAATTATTTCTGACAGGTGCCGCCTCAGCGAAGTTCATCTTCTGTTCCTGTTCCTTCACGAGACAGTGCTTTGCGCGTCACGGTGCACTGATGGAAATACATTAATGTTCCAGGCCGTTCTGTGTCACTTTGGCACTTAATACCTCGAGCGGGAAACCAATACATTATTCATAATTTTGCTGGTGAAAGGAATAGCCTATATAAGTTCAGACGTCTGGAAGATCAGGCGATACAAAGCAAAGGATGGAAACCGGCGTTTGCTCGTGCCCATGTGAGTGCCTCCGTTCTTGTCCGCCTCATGCTCTCAGGCTTTCCTTACTGAACTGACTGAGGACATGAAGTAGGTGAATATAGTGATGTGACGATGAATGTTGTCTTTGCACACACACATACACACATACACACACACACTCACAAAAACATCGTTGGTTGACATTCGAAGGGATGGACTGGTAGCCAAGGAAATGCAGTTCCCCTAAAATTTGTTGCGTAATCAGTCTACTCGACGTTCACGTTGAGCGTGCCGCTTTACTTATACGCCGACATTACTCTGGGGGAAAAAAACTTTTATAATTTCGGTGAAAAGAAGGTCTGCAATTTGATTCAGTATAGAATCTATCTAACAGTTAAATAACTTCGATGCACTCGATGAAAACGCAACTTTTCGAAAACATCTTTCCAAGGCCATACGTGGCTGACAGATGTATCAAAGTCTTTATTTGTATTAAAACATTTCTGTGAGAACGTTGGGACCGAAAAATTACCAAAATTAAGACCAAGTTAAGGATATCTTGGGGCTGAGAAAGAGTAGGCTACTGAAACAAGGAACTGGTATCGAGATAATGGAATCGAGAGAATCGTCACGAAACTGTGTACATGAGAATGCTTCAGCATTTGCTTAAAATGTAATAATGTAATAATGGGGCAAATGCAATTTCTTAGCCATTTTTAGTGAAATAAAAATTTTAAGACAGATTCTCAAACTGAAAAATCAAACATTTTTGAGAGCATTGATGCTGAAATCCTCAATAGGAACATTGAGGCTTAGGCCCCAAAATAAACGTTCTTATGAAAAAGAGTTGGCTATTTACATTTCTTAGCTCGTTGTTAAGTTGATTATATCATGTCGTCTTCTATGGAACAATATAGGCCTCAATCAGATTTATGGAACAAGGAAAACAGGTATACAACTCGAACTATCAAAAACAACAATTATTATTATTATTATTAGTGTGATGCAGATTTTTATTTTATTTTATTTTTTTGCACGAGTTCAGTCAAAACGTTGAAATCCTGCCAGATAAGGGACTATTCATTCAGCTATTCCACAAGCATGTAAACTCTCTCTTTTCTCGAGTTAATCTTCAATGGCTTCTGTTTTTCCGAGCAAGACCTGGGTGAATGTTGTTTATTCGGGACCCATTTTACAAGGATCGACATAAAATTAATTTTCACACATTTGTATGGTGTCCCGTGAATGAAGCATTCAAGGGTATTGCATTGCACGAAACTTCAGCGCCACCTGCTGGGGATACCATATAAAAATAATAGTTTCATGGGAAGCAAAAAGGTCAAAGTCATTTCCCCGGCAAGAATTCCTTTTAATGCAATTAATTAATTACTACTACTACTACTACTACTACTACTACTACTACTAATAATAATAATAATAATAGTAGTAGTTGTTGTTGTTTTTGTTGTTGTTGTTGTAGAAGAAGTTATTTAATAGGTACTTTCGATTTCAAGCTCATTACTAGAAACATACGGTGGGTCTCGAGACCGGTCAAACTAAAAAAATAATTTAAAAAAAAGTAGCGGCTTAAAATGGATATGTACCCTTAATCTATATGACTGCAAGAGACAACACATTCAAAGCGTGTGTCCTGGACATTAATTTCCTGCTCTGGAGTGCGTTTCCCAAAAACGTAGTTGCTAATTTAACTTTCATAGTTCGTCATTCATAGTCTGTGGTTCCAATTATGTAAGTTAGTATCTGTGCTGTCGAGAAACGCGCCCCTGGTCTGTACAGCACTTTGGTCAACATGGGTTGTTTTAAATGTGACTTATGAATAAATTTGATTTGATTTCAATTGACTTGACTTTCAAAGAGATGTTGCAAGGTGCAAGGACACTCTCAGCAGCAATAATTTATTTGGTGCTGTTAAAAGCGAATGGGATCTTTGGGTATGCAACCAAGCAGGTGTCTCTCACGGGCTGAACAAATATTTACTTAAATAACTTTTTTCTGTATAATGCCTGTGAAACTTCCTTTTTGATATGATCTCTGTTAAAAGCCTCGAACTGTAAGAGGCTGAGAACTTCTGCTTACTTACCAAACATAACCAGCCTTGTGTTGCCTTCATTATAGGGTACCCGTAGCTGTCCTAGTGGTCTCCATCATGGCTTCAACATCGACTGCAGTTGTAAGACCTTAATATTGTGACTGTCACAATTAATTATAAGAGCCTCAACTGCAACAAAAGACATTATTTGCAAATGTATTTACGTTATTTTGGTGATTGAATGCATTGCATGGATTTCTATAACTTAAAAACAGACGTAAATTCGATACATTTGAAGTGTTATTTATGGTTTATGAATTAAATTTAAACGATACCTTTGATACCTTAATCGAAACAACTGCACTTTCCTCTGTGCGCATATATAGCGCGTATTAAACGCAAGGAGAGTTCAGATGTTTTCTAAAATATGAGCTCTCGATTTGTGGTCCCAGAGCGGGGCCCTTTCGTGTCAATGATGGTCACGAGAGTTTGAGATCGGTTTTTTTAATACAAAGGCAGCAAAATTATAATTAGGCCTATTATTACAAGTATTATTATTGATCATATTTTAAACAAACTACTTGTTTAGATAACTGTTGTACTATTAGGGTTACCGTATTTATGACGGTACATCAACAATATATTTCAGTTGAAATCGCTGCGTTTAAATAAATTCAATTGCTATAGATAGATTTAAATGCCAGTTAAGGATGTAAATTCGATTTTAAATATTTATATTTTGTATAACAGAAATAGTAAATAACAGCGAATGACTTAGTTCATTATTCATCTCTTATCAGAAATGCAGGCGAGTCTTTTGAAAGAGGAATTCATCAGTGCAGATCCATAAATATAGACTGCCACGTGGGAATGGAGTATTTACAAAAAAAAAGAAAGAAAGAAGGGAAAAGAGGTCCGCGCGTGTTAAAAGAATTGCGAGCCGCCTCTTCTTTTAAGTTCACGGCAGTGCTGAATCAGATGGTTGGGTTGGGTTTTTTTCTGTCAGTTCCATGTTTACTTTGGTTTTTATACTTGCTGAAAGACCTGTTCCTTTTTGACTGTCAGGCTTATCCTGCCGTTTCTGTTTGTGTTGTTGATTGCTGGTTACGAAAGGAGTCTGAGCAGAGAATTTGGTTTGAGATATTTACACGGGGGAATGTGTGCTTCTTAATGTTTCATGTTTGTTTAATTTACTTCAAAGGCTCAATTCCCAGTAATTATCTGTGCATCATCCTTCTAGCAGTACAGTTCGTGCGCTTCTTCTTTGGTCGGACCGCAATATAGTAGGATAATTAATTGAATATGCGGGTTTTAGTTTTCTTTTATTCTATCAGAAAGTATCTTTCCGGTTTGGTTGTTTGCTGAAATTCACCACTGTCTGTTGTCAGAATATAGCAGGATCTCTGCTATCTCCAAGAGAAAGAGACTCTGAGTTGTTCTGCTCCTAATGGTTTAGTGTTCTTGTATGACAGGATATTCCAGGTGATGGCAGGACTGTACTGTACTGTACACAAGATGCATGAACATTATGCTACACTTGGTTTTGCCCTTTGATGAAAGTAAGAGTCACTGAATTTTAGTGTTTTGACTTTTTGTTGCAGGGAGGCAATATAAGAGAGAGAACAGTTTGAATAGAGTTTATTATCCAATGCATTGATTTCATGCAATGGCACTGTTGTTAACATGTCATGTCTGACTGTGGTATCTCATACTGTCAGGTCAGTCAGGCGGCTATGAAACCATACTTGCCAACCTTAGATGTTTGATACACAAACGCGCGCACACACACATGCGCGCACGTGTGCACCCACACACACACACACTCACATACACACGCACACACACACACACACACACTTGCACGTAAACACACACACGCGCACATGCATGTACACACACACTCACACACACCTGCACATAAACATACACATACAAACACACATGCACATACACAAATACACACATGCACGTAAACACGCACACACACACACACACATATGCATGCAAAGGCATGTGCACACAAACACACACACACGCATGTAAACACACACACACATACAAACACTCACACAAACACACCAGCACGTAAACACGCACACACATATAGAAACACACTCATGCACATAAACACACACAAACACATGCACGTAAACACTCATGCACACACACACACACACACACACACACACAAAAACAAACATGCACATGCTCGTAAACACACACACGCACACACACACCCACACACATAATGCAACAAAAAGAAGAAAAATTGCTTAAGGCTGAAAACTGATGGGAGAGGACTAGTAAACTGACTGGTGTGCATCATTAACCGACGAGTGTAAACACAAAAACACAAACTGCCAAAAAAATCCCCCTATACAGCTTGAGAGAGGTATTACATGTTTGCACTTCAAGACAAAGGCTACCTTTCACTAATCTGTCCCAGCAGCGCACTGACAGGTCCATGGCCCCCTGCTGCACATCAGACTGCCATGGGTGATAAAATGACCCGGTGAGAACATCCTGGGACTCAGCGAAGATACGCCGGCATGTGGGACGGAACTTGAACTCCAGTTTATTTCCTTTTGATGAGTTATAATTATGTGAATCTGATTCACCTGTTAACGGAATTTATGAGGAAAATCAGGCTCTTGTTTCAGGTTCCAAATCAGGGTGGGGTGAAGATCAAATTTAAATGTGGGTTATAAGGATGGAATGAGGAAGTTAGAGCTGCAGTCATGCTGGTTTGTACAGTAGAGGATATGGGAGAGGTGTTTTGGTGCACAGTGAAAACCTGTCATGGTTTGGGAGCTCTTTTTGTTGCTCTCGTCCGGGACGATATCGTTTTGCTCCCAATCTGATTCCTGGGCCAGCTGGCATTAATTGGGGGCGTTGCCCGGACTCTATTTAAGCTCCAGTTTCGCCTCACGTCCTTGAGTGTCAGTGTCTTATTTGTGCTTTAGCCGGTAAGGCTTGAGACAGAGCACTGTTAAGGGCTTAGTTGCATATTTGAGACCTAGTTATAGTAAGAGAGGGAATCTTTGTTTTATTTTTTCCCTTTTCTTTTGGTATCTTTGAGCTCGCCTATTTTTCTGCAAATCGGACGGCGTCAGGTCTGTTGGTAGCGCAAGTCTTGCATTTTCTGTCTGTTTAAGTCTCTCAGCACGCTGCGGTTTTTGCCTTTTTTTCTGGCCCTGGTTTTGGCGTCCAAATCCTAACAGCCATCTCAAAAACAGCCGAAATAAATCCCTCCCAAATGAAGTCTGGGGATACCAGGTGGGGGCACCGGGGGATAGATGGTGGGGGCAGGGGGAGTTGAGGGTGTGGTCTCCTGGTTGTCCGGTCATGCCTCCTGACACGAGCTCGCCGCCTCCCGACGTGAGGTCAGCCATCCCAGCGAGCCCCTCAGCTCGGCAGCGGTTGCCACGGTGACAGCATGTCGGAACTGCACCCGAGTCCTGAGGGTCTGGAGTCGCATGCATCGCCGCCTCTGATAGAGCTGTCAATCATTCTCTCTCTTTCTCTCTCTCTCTCTCTCTCTCTCTCTGTCTCGCTCTCTCACTCATTCACATGCAAACACACACTGCATGCACAAAGACATTGAATATTTGCCTTGTGTTTATATGTAAAATTGTACTCCTTGTTTGGTAACACACTAAATACCTGTTTCTCACCATGGGGACTCATGCGTAAAAATGGGTTCGCTCTGCTGGATTGGCTGGTGTAAAATGGAGAAATACTGTTTGCAGTTTATAGATGTTACCTGCACACAGCTGAACGGGCAACTTCATGTCCAACAAATTCCACTGTGCCCTGACTCTATCTATTGGAAGAGCAGTGTACACATAATGACTGAGAATTCAATTTGTATTTAAATCAGTCATTTATGGTGAAGACTGGGGCCATCCCCACCTGCACTGCCCCCCCCAGAATAAAAAAAAAAAAAAATCGTTGCTGTTATTTTTACCTCCATCTAGGACAGGGGTGGGCAATCACGGTCCTGGAGGGCCGGTGTGTATGCAGGTTTTTATTCCTATCAATTTTACCCTGACTAATTAAGTGTATTGATTGCATGCACAAATATAGATTTTCGCAATGATACAATCAAAAGAAAATGTTTTATAAAGGGAGACAAGACTAGTCTTTGTAGTTTCACGATAATTTAAAGAGATGCACATGAAACGTTAGATTTCATAAATGGTTTGGCTAATTGAGACAATCAACTAATTAAAGGCCAGACGTTGGTGGGAAAACCAGGGACAGATACGGCCCTCGCTGCCCACCTCTGATCTAGGAGGTTATGCTTATGGTTCATTGTTAGTTTGTGGATAAACTCCTCGCCCAATTTTCATAAAACTTGTTGGTCGGGTGTAACATGGGCTAAGGATGAGCCCATTACATTTTGGAGTGAATCTGAATCGCAAGGCAGATCGACAAGGGATTTTTCTCTTGTGTTGACATTGTGAAATAGGGAATTTGGCCTTGGTGGAAGTCTGGGCTCTCCGAGTACCCTTCTAGTTATTACAACAACCATCACGTAGTAAAATTTCGACTTAGTGCACAGTTTTTGTTGTATGAATTCAATTTTCATGGTATGCAGAATTGTGAAAAGAGCCAGTGTTTACCAAACCACACACTGCAAGGCATTTAACCATGGTTAAATTCAGGCTGTGTGCTGTATCCATGTGGCAAAGAGCCAGACAGTGTTTTTGGAGAAAAGGGAGAACCTTCAGCCATTCCCAACAAGCTGTCTCTCAGCCAATCAGACTCTGTTGGCTGGAGCCAGCGTGGCACAGCTATCCAATCAGTGGTCCCAATGGAGCTTTTGAGAGGCATTTATTTGGAATTTAGAGCTACTATAACCAGACCACTGTCTAAACAGTGGTGTGCATGTTCCGTACGTGTGAGCTGATGACACAGGCCCACCTGGAGCCTACCGCTTCCTTCTGCCAGGTGAGTAAGGTCAGTCATCTCGGGAGTTAGGGTCTGCTGTTTTTATTAAAATGAGATAAACAACCTTCTGTCCCCTTCAACACTCAAAAAGCTCTGAAGGGGAAAACTCAAGCATGTTACTTGGCAACCCATCGATTCCTGGCGGAAGGAAGGCATTGTAGGTATTGTTTGTCAAAAGGCTAATTAAAGGCTAATTTACACCAGATGCACTAGCAGCAGGAAAGCAGCGTGCTAGCAGCAGAATTTTTGCTGCTTTTGAAACACTTCCACGCTATCTAATT
Source organism: Gymnothorax reevesii (assembly GCA_029721435.1). Taxonomy (NCBI): domain Eukaryota; kingdom Metazoa; phylum Chordata; class Actinopteri; order Anguilliformes; family Muraenidae; genus Gymnothorax; species Gymnothorax reevesii. The sequence continues at coordinate 42,416,540 of CM056587.1, read as the reverse complement.
ACACAATTTACACCAGGCTCAGGTCGCAAGTTCTGTGCTCAGAACCTGCTAACTATTTCAGGCACACATTTTTCAGCCTGGCTTTGAAAGCTTCTGCCTCTTTTTAAGAAAATAGAAAAAATAAGCCCCTGGATTGACATAAAACCCTTTCTAGCCGTGCAGAGAAGGAAGATAAAAGTAAAATTGAGAGATTAAAGACCTTTAAAGTTTCTATAATCAGATTACTGATGTTTTGGGTGAATCTAGATTCAGATCAGGGCTGTGTGTGTGTGTGTGCCCAGATTAGAGTCTGCTTGTAATTATGCCCATTAGTACTGTTAAGATATGAGTGGGAGTATGTTTTGTGTGTGTGTGTGTGAGTGAAAGTGTAGCAGTTTGGGTGAAACGTTAGAGGTTGGGGGGTGGGGGTAGGGTTCTTTTAAAAGTGGCATCAAAAAAGGGCACCAAAAGCTTCTGTTTTCATTGTATACCGGCCTCTGGTCAGGTAGTGTTATGATATGACGAGTCGAGATGAGATGGGGCTCCTTAGGGAGGACTCAGGCTTTATGAGATAACAGTTATTTCACTGTTTGAGGTTCACTGTCCTCACTCAATAAAGATTTTATTTTGGAGCCATACCACACTGCATCTCGCAACCAAACCAAAGGAGCAGGTGGGTGCTGAGTGAGCTTTGATATCACAATATCAGGAAAATTTCTGCGAGTGTAATGACATTGCCACCTTTTGTTTCAAAAGCTTTAATCAAGGTGACTATCAAAGCTTTTAGTTTTTTTTTTAAATTAAGTTTCCATTTAACGGCTGCTGAATACATGCTGAAGTGATTCAGTTTAAGGGACAGTTGCAAGGGTCCAATGGCAATGTGCTTCCTGGGAAGTGAACCAGTGACCTTCAGACTACAAGGCTAATTCCTTAACCATTTCCGTTAAACCACAAAACTCCTGCAGACATGGGCTCCCAAATCTGGCTTTCTCCCAGGTAACTGCCTGTGATGCTGGTTTTCCAGACAGTCTTCACAGCAGACTCTAGGATAAAAGAAGGGTGAAATTCTTATAATTCTCAGCCCTTGAGGACTATTATTTGATTATTCGTGCTCACAGTGAGCCTAGTGTCCCAACACTGCCCCCTCACACAGATTAATACAAACACATACATACATGGCCTTAAGTGAAATGCTTTGGGGGGGGGTTATCTCAGGTCACCCACCAAAATTTCCAGGTGTTTGGATTTCGCACTTGTCCTGTCTGAGGTCACCAGCCCCCCTGAGACCCATAATGATTTCCTTCCTTCAGTAACTTGACTGCATGGTTCTATTGGGGAAAAGGGGGGCGGGGAATGGCAAAATGAGATTATGGGGTACAGAGAGGGATAGACAGAAAGTATGAATGAAAAACTGAGGTAGGGAAAGAGGGGGAGTTGAAGGAGTGGGAGTGAGAATAGGTGAATGGAGAAGGTGGACGTGTGAAGGGGTGAGAGGGGAACAGGATACAGGAGGAGGGAAAAGTGAAGGTTTTGAGGTTTTTAATGGAGGAGATTGGACTAGTTGTCCAAAGATCAGGTACAAAAATACTATCTCCAAGTGCTGGTGGGTGTGGCCTAGTACAGTACAGTTGCCTGAACCCAATATGCAACTGTACTGTGTGATTTGAAGGGTATTGATAACAGCATTCTAATCAGGCGATCCCCAGGGATTCTTCTTTCCTCTCCATTTATCTTTGTTCTATTTGAGGGCGAATGAGGTTTAGTCTATGGTCTCTGAGGATCTGCGGGTTTCAGACACTTGGCAAGATGTGGGTGCACCAGCCAAGCCTGCTTTACGCTCTGAAACGCAACTGGCGAGCTGCAAAATGCCAGTGCCAAAACAATCTACATAATTTACCACCAGGGGGCATCATCTGCTGTAACGGGATTTTATTGTTTGGTCTGTGAGTTCGTTTAGGCAGACTTGGCAGGAATACTGGCGATCATTCAGAGCCAACTTTTGTCTGAAAACAGGTCTTTCTTCGAATTTTAACGTATTACATAGCAAGTTTGTCTAACAAAAATACCAGTGCCATTAACACATGCACATTTGATCGAAGATGATTGAAAAAATCTTTATAAATTGTCGGTATTATTTGTTCTGTACAGGATCAGTATGAATATCACAGTGTTCACGTATGTAGATCTAGAACTTCTGTCCATTTGGGTCTTAACTCAACTGACCTGCTTCCTGTCTGAATCATTCACCATATCATCCTGTTGCTGCTGTAATGTTAGGGCTCCTGCTCTCCACGAGCTGGCACCTGATCTCGCCCCTTTCCCAGCAGACTTGGATCACCAGAGCCACCCCACGGTGTTCTGGGGCTGTGGGGAACATGAAGCCCGTGTCCCTTCTCATCTCACTGGCTTCCCCACCAGCCAGGCAGCAGTGCCTGTGCACTGGGCACTGTTGGCTTCAGGCCCTGGCTGTTAGTTAGCATGATATAGACTCATAGTGTGAGCATAAAACCATAGTCCAAGAGTGGTCACAGTACTTCCAGTCCAACCTTAAGTGTCACAACCGGCAGAGAACCCAAAACTGGCTCTAGCTGTTGGTGTTAAGCCTCCTGAAACGTGCTTGTCTCCACCACACAAGAACTCACCCTGATCTGCTTTACTCCCCCCCCGACCCCACTCTCCCCCAATCCAGGGCATGGTGGCATCCGATTAAGGGGCTCCCATCACTCTGTGCCTAACAGGATTTGTACATTTTGTTCCACGGTTTTCCCTTGCTGAATGTTCGGGTGAAACCTCAGACATGCCTTTGGCTGGGGACCAGGGATCTTACTACAAATCCCAGAGATGCGCATGCAGCCAACCCTCTGAGATCTGATCCACTGCAGCCTCTTTGCCACACACTAAGATGCCAAAGCACTGGTTTATTGTCCTACCCCAAACAACATAATTTAGCTAAATGTACCTTAAAATGGGAAATATTAAAATAAAAGTATGTGGCCAAAATTGTACAAACATACACTTTTCATTATAAAAAGTAATAAGCATTGTATTTACACCTCAAATAATTGTTTTTTCATGCTTAGGTACAGAGGGTTTGGAGCGCAATAGTTATACAGTATGTCCATTTTAGAGGTTTAGAGAAAATTTTTTTTTAGGTTTCCAAGTGTTCTGTTGAATCAGGTATTTAATATCTTTTTTCTTGACCAGTCACTCTTTTGCTGCATGGTTCAGAAGTATATTGAATACCTAAGTTTTCATAAGAGTGTAACCACAACACCGTGGTCAAAATAGCCAAAAAGGGACATGTCACCTCAGTGCTCCAACAATTCTAGCACATGATGTGGCATAACACAATGGTGATTGGTTGAAGGTAAGTTTGTTTGCAATGGAAGACGTACTATTCTGTAATAAAACAAATGTATATTCATCAACAGTGGCGTGCACAGACATTATGGGGGGCAAGTGCTCAGGGGGGAGGGGGAGGGCACTTTTTGGCACGCGTGCAACATGTTATTATAGTGTGAGATTAAAACAATAAAATAAACATGACACGCACATGTTCAATGCAATTCATGACTACTGTCATTCATCACAAGAAGGCACATGGGTAGCTGTTGTGTTCTGGCCTTTGGCCAGAACAGTATTTATGGTTTTAACAGTTTCATGTTTCAAGATTTCATAGTTCATAGTTTCATGTTCCATAGTCATGTTCATAGTCACAGTTTTAACAGTTTCTTGTATCAGGTTTTTGCATTTCATGTTTTACATTCCATGTCCATGTTTTTACTTTTCCATGTTTTTGTTTTCGCCAGGTCTGCCATGCCACTCCACCGCTTGTCTGCGTTCCGCCCCGTGCCTTCGTTGTTGCACATTTCTGAGCTCTGGTTGGCTTTGGTATTTCCCCTTCCTTCCATGCTGTGCTGGATTCGGGCCTCTCTAAGCTTAATTGACAATTAACTGTTTTTAAGTTACTAACATTTACTAACACTCACTGGGTTGGTGTAATTCTTAGATAGGCACATTACTAATACTACTAATTTAGACAGGGAGTTTATTGTCATGATTCCTGCTTTGCTATTTCAAGATCTTGCTGTGCTTTTCTGTTCTTAACATTGATGCTTGCTTCCAAGCTGCATACTTAATTGGTACTTAAGCTGAGCACGCTCATTCTCTTAATGAGCAGGTCATGTCATCCAATCTCTGTCCATGTCTTGATCTTGCCATGCCTCTTGTTTCTGCTTCTCCAGGTGTTGCCCCTCATGTGTCCTTGATTTTCAAGCCTTTATCTGGATGCGGTGGAAGTTGGCTGGCAGACAGTGTCTCAAGTTTTGCCAAGTTCTTGTTGTCAAGTTCCCTTGCATATCTAGTTTCAAGTCTTGTTCTAGCCTCTTGTCTTGTGTATATATATATAGTCTTGTTATTTATTTTTCTTGAGCTTCTTGCCTGGAGTTTCCAGTGCCTTTTGTTTTTTGTCATTTGCATTCTTTGTTTATAGCTCTGTGTAGCATACCTTAGTTTGTTTTTTGCAACCCTTTGGGCCAAGTTTTTTGTTGGCCCTCGTGCCTGTTTTGTTTTGTTTTGTTTATAATAAATCCTCATTCCCTTCTCCCCGCATCTGGTGTCTTACTGATCCCATATCAGGTAGCCTTTAAGGGGATATTTTTCTCAGGCAATGGGGAACTGCCTGATTCTTCTTTGTGTTCATTTATGTTGCCTAACAAAACCTACACAAAAGAGAACGTTCGGCTTAACAGATTTGCAAAGTCGACCGACATTGTTTGTGGTGGTCGTCCTCACGTTATCTATTATTGTTTGGGCTATAGCATTAAACTAGCTAATCAGGTGACCAGTTGGCTAAAAAATGCTCAGTTGTTTGGTGCTGTATGAGCAGTGGCGTACCGTCAGATGCCAGGAAGGCCTTCAGTAACATCACCCTTTCCCGGATTATTGCTCTTAAACCGTTTGCGATCAGATTTGATTGATTAACAATCAAACAGTTAATTAACAGAATAGCCACCACCAATGCATGACACGTAATGATTAAGAAATGCTAATTACAAAGCGAATGCCTGTTGGCTAAGTTGATATAATTGCTGTGAATCCGCAAGGATGACAATCTGCAAAAAATCCGAAACTTTCGCGGACTTCACAGCAATTATTTTCGTCTTCACTCAGCTGTGCTACTACGCACTTTGGCTGTCACATTCAGAGTATATAGAACGGATTCTCATGGCTAATTGCTCAATGAACGTCGCGAATTAATTTACGCAAATTCAAAAATTATAAAGACGTGGGCTATTGATTTTTTCCGTAGCCATTGGTGTGCGGAAGTAAGTAACACGCTGTATAATTTCGTAGTGCAATGTAAAACACGGCTTTCAAAAACAAGTTAGATTCTCGTCGGTTCCTCCTATCAGTCTGAGCAATGGTTGCTAATCGGGGAGGTAAACTACGAGAGGTGTCTGTCATTAAGAAGTGAAAGGTGAGGTTATTGCTGGCCCTGTGTTTTTGCCGACGGACCGTCACTGTGTATGAGACATGCTACTGCACAACAAAATGATTACAGGTTGGGCTTGGAGGGCAAACTGTACGATTTCACTTGATCAGTGTGTTACCTGGCTGGTGGGGCACAGGACTGTGGCTTCCAGTCGCTCAGCTGATATGCTCCTGCAGCTCATCTATATGCCCTGCGTGCGTGTTAACGTGACAAAGGAAGAGAGGTCGGAAGTGCGTTAGGAGGTGGCCCAGTTTGGGGCATTTTTTTCAGTAGTTTTTAATCATACAGCTTTTCTAAAAGATCATTTCAACATTGGCCCCACTAAAGTGTTAATAATAATAGTAATAATAATAATAATCATTTTTAAAAAAATCGAAATTTCAAACGGCACTTTCATTGATAAATGGGAACGGGGCAAGTGCTGTAGCACCACCTAGCGTCTATTTGTGCACGCCACTGTTCATCAACATGTCAATGTTTATGTCATGGTTTAGGCGTGCGTTTGTTTGTTGGACCTTTCTTTGTTGTATCATCCGAGACGATATCGGATTTCTTTTGCATCGAATTCCTGGCCCAGCTGGCTAATTGAGCTGGCGTGGAGCTTTCCGGACTCTATATATATGGCCGGGGGTTCACCACACCAATCGCTAGAGTGTCTGTTTGTTTCTAAGACTTCAGCCGAAAATATCTTTACACAGCCTTTACTTGGGTGGGGCCACTAATTCGATCTAATTCACTGGTTGTGAGTTCAGTGGAGACTCTCCTTGGGGAGATGGTGTCAGTGTTTGATCAGGATGTATGTGGGCAGGATGCGGCTACATGTCTGATGCATCTTAAGCAGGGTTCCGAGAGTGTTGCTGAGTTTTCTACAGCCTTTCACTCTCTAGCTACAGAGACGGGCTGGCCAGAGGCGCCTCTAATGACTGTTTTTGTTCATGCCTTGGCAGAAGACGTAAAGGACGCTTTGGCTACATTAGAACCCTGTACTTCTCTGGATTCGTTGATTCGCACTGCTGTGCGAATTGCTAATCGAATTTGTGAGCGCAACAGAGAAAAACGTACTGCTTTAGCTCTCAATGACAACAGGGCTAATCTTCCTCGTAGTATGCATATAGCTCCTATTCCTTCCACTGAAATTTCCACTCCTGGGGAACCTATGCAGGTCGATGGCTCATATGTGAGCCGAGCTCCTAAGCCCATTCGTAAAACAATTATCTGCCATAACTGCTACAAACCTGGACATATTTGCCTGTACTGCCCTGATCTTAAGGGAAACAGGAAGTCTCTCTAGCTGTATGGGGGGGCTAGAGTGACAGACCCAAATTCCCTTCTGAACCTTGATTCCCGTAGAATGAATTGTGGGTAGACAGATAATTCCTATGGAGGCTTTTAGTAAACAACAAGCCTCGACTTTACCTCCTCATCGCCAGTACGATTGCGAGATCAATCTCCACCCTGGTACTTCTCCTCCTAGGGGTTCGCCATACTCGCTGTCAGGGCCTGAGCGTAAGGCCATGCAATAGTATATTCAGGAGGCTCTCGCTAATGGTTTTATTCGGCAATCCACTTCTCCTGCTGAAGCGGGGTTTTTTTTGAAGGGAAAAAAGATAGCGGTCTGAGGCCCTGTATTTATTATAGGGGTTTGAAAAAGATCACCATTAAAAACCGATACCTCCTTCCGTTGATGAATTCCACTTTTGAACTTCTGCAGGAGGCATCTTTTTTTACCAAACTAGATCTCCGGAATACTTATAACTTAGTTTGCATTCGTGAGGGGGAGGAATGGAAAACGGCATTTAATGCGTATGACGGGCACTGGGAATGCCATGTGGATTGGTTAACGCCCCCTTGGTGTTTCAGGCACTCGTTAATGACATTCTCTGAGAAATATTGGAGAAATTCGTCTTCGTTTATCTTCACGACTTTCTGATTTTTTCTTCAACTCAGGGCATAAACAACATGTCAGACAAGTGCTTGAGACCCTCCTTAGAGCCAAGCTTTTTGTCAAGGCTGAGAAAAGTGTTTTTCATGCCAAGACTGTCTTGTGTCTCGGTTTCATTATGTCGGAGGGGTCGGTCTGCATGGACCCTGACAAGGTGGCAGCGTTCCGGAATTGGCCTGCCCCTCAAACTTTGAGAGGTGCAACGGTTTTTGGGGTTTGCCCATTTTTATAGGAGGTTTATCCATAATTTTAGCGCAGTAGCTGCCCCAATTATTGCGCTCACCAAGAGGAATGCCTTCTCGCCGGTTGATTGGTCCCCAGTGGCTGAGGCTGCATTTCAGGAGTTAAAGAAACATTTTAGCTCAGAGCCCATTCTCATTTTGCCCGATTCCTCCCTCTTGCTCGTAGTAGAGGTAGATGCGTCTGAAGTCGGGGTGGGTGCCATTTTGTCCCAGCGCCTCCTTCACGACAATAAGTTGCACCCGTGCGCCTACTTCTCCTGGTCATTGTCGGCAGCCGAACGGAATTACAGTATTGATGACCGAGAGTTGCTAGCCGTTAAGCTGGCGTTAGAGGAATGGTGCCATTGGTTGGAAGGGGCTGAGCATCCGTTTGTGGTTTGGACGGATCATAAAAATCTCCAATACATTCAACAGTCTAAGTGACGTAATTCCTGGCAGGCATGGTGGTCGTTGTTTTTTAATTGCTTTAACTTTACGTTGACTTATCGCCCCGGGGTCGAAAAACACCAAGCCTGACGCCTTGTTGCGGATTTACGACCACTCTGATCACGACCCCATTCCGGAGCCATTTATCCCGACTGATCAGATTGTGGCTCCCATTCAGTGGGACGTTGAGTCTGATGTGCGGGAGGCCTTAAGGTCCAATCCCGGTCCTGGTGGGGAGCCATCTGGTTGTTTGTTTGTTCCGCCTTCTGTCCGCGCCCAGGTTCTCCAGTGGGGGCACTCTTCCCGTCTGGCAGGTCACCCGGGGGTTCATCGGACCAAACAATTCTTGGCTCGACGTTTTTGGTGGCCCAGCATGATTGAACACATCCGGGAGTCTGTAGCAGCGTGCGGCGTCTGCGCTAGGAATAAGACTTCCCACCTCCCTCCCTCTGGTTTGCTGTGGTCGTTGCCCATCCCTAATGCCCGTGGAGCCATATCGCTCTTGATTTTATTACGGGTCTGCCTAATTCTGAAGGCAACACTGTCATCTTGGTCGTGGTTGACTGTTTTTCTAAGACCGCCCATTTTATCGCTCTGCCGAAGTTGCCTTCGGCGCGGGAGACAGCCTTTCTTATTATGGACTATGTTTTCCACCTGCATGGCCTCCTGCAAGATGTTCGTTGTGGTTTCTGACTGGGGCCCTCAATTCACAGCTAAGTTCTGGCGGGCCTTTTGCAGTCTGTTGGGGGACACTGTGAGCCTTTCTTCTGGCTTTCATCCAGAGACTAATGAACAGACAGAGCGGACCAACCAGTCTTTGGAAAATACCCTTCGATGTTTGGCAGCTGATTATCCATCATCATGGAGTCGTTTTTTAGTTTGGCCTGAGTATTCCCATAATTCTCTGGACAACTCCTCCACAGACCTCTCACTATTTGAGGCTCAAATGGGCTATCAACCTCCCCCCCCCCCACCCCCCTTTTTTCTGAGACTGACAAGGATTCTGAGGTTCCTTCTGTCGATTATTTTATTCGACGCTGTCGCTCTGTCTGGGCCAGGGTCCGGTCCTCTTTGTTGTGATTTAGGCAGAGACAGAAGACCGCTGCCGATTGAGGGTGCTGGTTGGCCCCATCTTATTTGGTTGGCCAAAGAGTTAGGCTTTCAACTCAGGACCTTCCCTTAAAGGTGGAGTCAGAAAGTTGGCATCTCGCTTCATTGACCCTTTTAAAATAGTGCGGAGGATCAACCCTGTGACTGTCCGGTTAAAACTCCCCAAGTCCTTGTGTATCCACCCCTCATTTCATGTCAAAAGGCTAAAACCGGTAAGCACTTGCATCCTGGCCCCAGTTGACAAACCTCCGCCGATGCCTCCGATAATTGAGGGGGGCCCGGTTTATACAGTGCGTCGCATTTTGGCCGAGAGGCCTGTGGTTCGCGGAGCCCAGTTTTTAGGGGACTGGGAAGGATATGGGCCTGAGGAGCAGTGCTGGGTCCCTTCTCTGGATATCCTCGATCCCAGCCTCATCTCTCTGACTTCCGTGAACGGGCTTCTCGAGGAACTTCTTGTGCCGTTCCTTTGGGGGGCGGGGGGTCCGGTCATGGATTAGGGGTGCGTTTGTTTGTTGGACCTTTCTTTGTTCTATCGTCCAGGACGATATTGATATTTGCATTGAATTCCTGGCCCAGCTGGCTAATTGAGCCAGGGCGGAGTTTTCTGGACTCTATGTATATAGCCGGGGGTTTGCCAGGCCTATCGCTAGAGTGTCTGTTTGTTTCTAGCACTTTGGCCGAAGATATCTTTAGTCAGTTTTCCTAGTGACTTTTTATCTTCCATTTATTGTTTAGAATTTCTTCTTTTAGAAGTTTTTTCTCTTCTCTCTTTGTTTATTCCCTTTCGCATTGCTTCTGTGTTGCAGACTTTTACTGGTCCTTGGAAGCGTAAGCTTTTACTGAAGGTGTGTGTCCCGGGTTTGTTTTATTTATGGAAGAATGTTGTGAAACATGGGGCATTAATTGTGTGTCTTGGAAGTGGGGGGATATTTGTTTATTTCGACGGACTACCTCATGATTGACTGACATATGTGTGCAACGGATATTCTCCACCCCTATGGGCCGGCAATGTTATGGTGTTGGTGTGACAGTTTTGCTCCTTAAGTGCAGGAAGGTACTCGCTGGTGATTGCTTATACAGAGCTACAGGTGTCGGCGATTACCGGCTGCATCTGTGATTGGCTACGCTCACAAATAGGAGTGCTGTGGTGGAGATTAAAAGCGTGGGCTATCATCTGAATGGCAGGAGAGGGCTATGAGGCTACAAGACTGACTGAAACCAAGCCACGGAACCTTATGAGCGTCTGGCACTGATCATTGCAAACCTAACAGATGGGGGCTGTTGGCGGAACCAAGTAGCTGCCGACCTGCTTCGTTTTCACAGTCTGCGGAGTGCTACGCTGTAACTGTGCTGGTGGAGCTGCTACTCGCCTACTTCCATGTTGAGAACTGGGACAACGCCAGGGTGAGGGGGAGCCCTACGTGCAGAGTCGTGACGTCACCACCACGGACAACTACGTGCTGGTTTGCTGTGTCTCCCACAGTTAAGCGCCTTGGGTGAGACTGTATTGTTTTGGCGCAGTGTTAAAGGGACAATGCAATAACATTTTAGCCTCTGTTGTGGTGTTCTTTGTGGTTTGTTTTTTTTCCTTCTTTGGCCGGAACCAACCCGGCCACCAAACATTTTTCTCCTTACCCCCACTCCTCCTTGTATGTAAAATGTGTTCCTGTCTGCGCCAAATCTATTGGTTTTAGGGGAGGGCAGAGTCATTGGGGCGGAGTGTGCAATAGGGGTCCATGCTGTGTTGCTGTGGTTGTCCACTATTTAGTAGGGAGTGGGTTGCTGTGCTCTTGATTGCATTTTTTGTGCCGTGATTTTGATGTGCATTGCCCTGTGGGAAGGGGGGTTGGTTTTTCACTAACTTCTACTAGTGGGCCCTGAAGGTAAACGCCCCCGGAGAATTGTTTCTCCTGATCAAGTTATTTGTGCTGCACTGGTTTTATGAACTTTGTAAAAACGAAATATTAACGTTTTGATACTACTGACTCCGAGCTGTGGCGTGTGCAACTGGGATTTTCTGCAAAATTATTCCAGCTTTCTGTCTGGTGACATCTTTGGTGGTGTAATCGGCAGGATCCCAGTGTACACATCAACATGGAGAATGCTGCAAGTGGGGAGGGGAATGCTGGAGGTGGAGAAAAGGCCAGTACAGTTAACACTGTTTTAATGCCTTGGTTCATGGGTAGTCCTTGGATACCGAAATTTAGTGGGAAAGGGGCTGCTGATGCGTTGAGGGAGTGGCAGGCTCAAATGGGGGATTATTTGCGGGCTCAGGGGTTAAGTGGACAACAGAACGTGGACTTTGTCCTGGGTGCTCTGGAAGCAGATGCAAGAAGAGAAGTCTTATTGGCAGGGGCAATTAAGTGAAACACAGAAGCACCTTACTGCGAACCCTGTATGGGGGGGTGATTCTGTTGCACAATTGAGAGCTCACTTTTTCCAGTGTCGGCAGGGGGCAGAGGAAGGCGTGGCATCTTTCACCCTTAAACTCCTGCGGGCCCAATTTTCGATGGGTTTGAGGCCTGGCTCTCTGCAACAAGAGCTGCAACACTAACTACCGCGTCTTCTTGACATGACTTTCGCATCAATCTGCGCAGAGGCTAAAGCGCTGGAAAGGGAACTACACCAAAGAGAAGCCCAGGTCTGTAAGGCACACGTTGCACAAGTAGCTCCGGTCATTGATCCATCTTGGCAGAAATGGAGAGAATCTTTGAAGTTGGAGCGACAGCAGGAGCTTAAGAACCGAGTGGCTGTAATGAGCAAAGGGTTGCTGGATGACCTCAAGAAATTCCACCTCCATGACCCCCTGGTGGCCGCACACCGGGATCATAATGCCCCTACTGTTGCCGCGCCCTCCTGGCCCAGGTCCACCCTGGGCCCCTCTACAGAATCGCAGCCATTTCAGTGGGATTCCCAGGGCCGACCCATATGTCGGGATTGTGTGGAATCTGGACATATTCAGCATTTTTGTCCATTTTGTGGGTTTTAAGAACCCTTGGTTGCTTTGGGGCTCTCTGGGGCGTTGGGAAAATTCCATGGCTGACATTCCGCTAATGGGCTCACCATCCCCTATATTGGGTATACTGGGATGGACTTTGAAGTGGTTGGCATTAGTTTGCCTGATAAAAGGTTTGTAATTGTCCAAGATTCTTGCCTGGGGGCTGAATGCGGTATCCTGGGCATGAATGTAATCTCTGATTGTTGGGCACAGGTGTTTCAGGGAAGTTATCCAGGAGAAGCTGCGTTCAAATCGACTATGACCCAGATTGCAGGGGAAGCTTGGGGTAAAACCTTCACCATGCAGGACAATTTGTGCCATATTAATAAATAAATCAAAAAAATATAAACGCAACACTTTTGTTTTTGCTCCCATTTGTCATGAGATGGACTCAAAGATCTAAAATTCATTCCAGATACACAATATTCTCATTTCTCTCAAACATTGTTCACAAATCTGTCTAAATGTGTGATAGTGAGCACCTTTCTTTGCTGAGACAATCCATCCCACCTCACAGGTGTGCCACATCAAGATGCTCATCAGACACCATGATTAGTGCACAGGTGTACCTTATGCTGCCCGCAATAAAAGGCCACTCTGAAATGTGCAGTTTTGTCTCACAGCAAAATGCTATAGATGGCGCAAGCATTGAGGGAGCGTGCAATTGGCATGCTGACAGCAGGAATGTCAACCAGATCTGTTGCTCGGGCATTGAATGTTCATTCTCCACCATTTCCGTCTCCAAAGGCGTTTCAGAGAATATGGCAGTACATCCAACCGGCCTCACAACCGCAGACCATGTGTAACCACACCAGCCCAGGACCTCCATATCCAGCAGGTTCACCTCCAAGATCGTCTGAGACCAGCTACTCAGACAGCTGCTGAAACAATTGGTTTGCATAACCAAAGAATTTCTGCACAAACTGTCAGAAACCGTCTCAGGGAAGCTCAACTGCATGCTCGTCGTCCTCACCGGGGTCTTAACCTGACTCCAGATCGTCGCCGTAACAGACTTGAGTGGGCAAATGCTCACATTCGATGGCGTCTGGCACGTTGGGGAGGTGTTCTCTTCACGGATGAATCTCGGTTTACATTGTTCAGGGCAGATGGCAGGCAGCGTGTGTGGCGTCGTGTGGGTGAGAGCTTTGTTGATGTCAATGTTGTGGATCGAGTAGCCCATGGTGGTGGTGGGGTTATGGTATGGGCAGGCATCTGTTATGGACGAAGAACACGGGTGCATTTTATTGATGGCATTTTGAATGCACAGAGATACCGTGATGAGATCCTGAGGCCCATTGTTGTGCCATACATCCATGAACATCACCTCATGTTTCAGCAAGATAATGCACGACCCCATGTTGCAAGGATCTGTACACAATTCTTGGAAGCTGAAAATGTCCCAGTTCTTGCATGGCCAGCATACTCACCGGACATGTCACTCATTGAGCATGTTTGGGATGTGCTTGACCAGCGTATACGACAGCCTGTACCAGTTCCCACTAATATCCAGCAACTTCGCACAGCCATTGAAGAGGAGTGGACCAACATTCCACAGGCCGCAATTGGCAATCTGATAAACTCTATGCGAAGAAGATGTGTTGCACTGCATGAGGCAAATGATGGTCACACCAGATACTGACTGGTTCTGAGTCCCCAGACCCCCAAAAAAGCAAAAACTGCACATTTCAGGGTGGCCTTTTATTGTGGACAGTCTAAGGTACACCTGTGCACTTATCGTGGTGTCTGATGAGCATCTTGATGTGGCACACCTGTGAGGTGGGATGGATTGTCTCAGCAAAGCAAAAGTGCTCACTATCACACATTTAGACAGATTTGTGAACAAAGTTTGAGAGAAATGGGAATATTGTGTATCAGGAATGAATTTTAGATCTTTGAGTCCATCTCATGACAAATGGGAGCAAAAACAAAAGTGTTGCGTTTATATTTTTGTTGAGTGTAAATCTATCCATGATCCAATAAAAACATAAATTGATGCATAAATAAATTAATAAATAAATATTTTAATATATTAATAAATAAATGCATCAATAAATAAATACATCAATAAATGTTTTCATTTATTTATTGATGGATATATTTCACATTTTATTTCAAGATTTATTTAAGGATATATTTATAGATTTGTTGAAGGACATATTGACGCTTTTATTTATTGGCGCTTTTATTGATGGATTTCATGATCTGTAAATGCAAATGAGGGGTAGGTTTCAGTTGGTCTAGCTGTTCTGATTGGTCGGCAGTTGCGTGTGTGTATATAAAGCTCAGTGACGAATGCGATAGCTTATCCCCATTCAAAAAATATTGAAATTCGAAATGGAGTTCATGGCGGATTCAAGAGCGGAAATGTTGACTCATGCGGTAGTGGCAAAGTTGTACGGATGCGGATGTCCGTGAATTACCCATTCGTATTGTGTAATATGGCTTTAAGCTGAATTAGCTAGCCGCTGAACAGAACAAGAAATGTTTTCTAAATAATTTTATGTCAAATTACGTCCTTGTCTGGCCAGTTTTGTGAAAAGAGAAAACTGGCGGATGTTTTGTTTTCGTGCTCTCACCTTAGGCCGTGCTGTTCCACCCTCCTTATGATGGTCCGTAAAGACACCCTGAAGAGACAAAGCAACATCTGCCGGTTTAACGCCACTCAATGTATAAGCTTATAAAGCTTTGGGGGGGGGATCTCACAGGCGGGTCGGCCTACTCCACGTCTCCCGTGAAAATTTTCAAGTGCATTTCGTTGCAGGATCGTCTGCAGGTTGCTTATACGAACTTGTCCATATCGGAATCAGTCAACACTGCGATTTCAACTACGCTGTCTATAAGGCCTTTTACTCTTTCTATAACACTTTCGGGGGTACTACATTGCCTCTATCAATGACAGCGTTTAAATGCACACCATATTTCTGTATTAATCGCAATATGAGAATATTCCGATTGCGTACCTATCATGTAAATGTGTGCAATAACCCGATTATTTTCCGATTCAAAATATTCCAAATAAGACCACTGGCATATGCCTGGTTTAATCGGAATATTGACTCATGTATGCACCTTAATTGGAAAATGCCCCCGAACAGAATATTCAACTACGTCTGCACCTGTTCAGTTCGCAAGGAATTAGCCTTCTTGGAGCGAAGAGGAGATGCGAAGAGGAGGTGACTGTGTGCATTCAGATAATGAAAGACATGAACGTATTAGAATATATTGATGGGCGAAAACACCGTAACAACGGTATCTTTAAAATGTGCGAAAAGTGGAGAGAGGCTGGTTTTGTGTTAAATGCCATGCATCACTGGAAAACTCTGAAGGCAGCATATTCCAAAGCGGAAAAAAATACAGGCAGTGGCTTTATTTATGCCAGTCGTAATCTTACTCCAATTTGCTATTCTTACAAGCTTCCGTATGTTCATGCACAATGTATGAAATCTGGAATTGGACCCAGTGGCTGATTCATACAGTCTATGCTTATACCAAGGCATTAACTATAATGTATCAGCTGACGTTAGCAAGCGGGACGGCTGTAACATTACTTATGTTTTCTAGCTAGTTGCTTAGCCTAGCTAACGGATTAGGTTGTTATGAGAGTTTAGTTTTAGGTTTAACGTTTGCTCCCTAATATTTGGGGAACTGTCAGGTCGTCACTCTCCACAATAAGTCAGTAGTGATTAGTGTCATGTAGAAGAGGTGATAGCTGCACAAAGTTTGTCCTTGCAAGAAATTCTAGAGTACAAGTTGGCGAATGAGTTAGATGGCAAGCTGGCAAAGTTAGCTGGCTAATAACTAACCTTACCTAACTTGAGTAGAGGACATCCTGACTGTAACTTAAAATAAGTAAGCCGGCTAGCCGGTCTAGCAATGTGAACCATAAGGCATGCAGTGAAAGCGGGATGTTTTCAACCCAGTTAAGAAGCATTAGAAGCATTTTTTTCCGAGGCCGAATTTCCTATTGTGCATGCGAATATTGAAGTACATAAGAATAGCAAATTACAGTAAGCTCACAACAGGCGTAAAAATAGCCACTGCCAAAAACGAAACAATATCAGCGGCCCTAATCTAGCCAGTTTTTTTTTGCGGTCATGGATGAAATTCTGGGACAGAAACCGCTGGCGATGGCAATGGCCAAGATAGTGGAGTCGATGTCGGCTTTGAAGCTGAAAGCAACCAAAGCCATGATGATTACTTTCGAGCGTTATATTTGCTGAAAACCCATGTTGAGATTGGACCTAAGTGGTGGATATGCTAATTAACATGTAAACTGAACATGGACTTTAATCGGAATATGGTGTGCATTTAAATGCAGTCACTGTCATCCGCAAGAGTCAACATTTCCGCTCTTGAACTTCATTTCGAATTTCGATATTTTTTAAATGGGGATAAGCAATCGCATTTGTCAGTGAGCTATATATACACACGCAACTGCCGGCCAATCAGAACAGCTAGACCAACTGAAACTCACCCCTCATTTGCACTTACAATCCATCAATAAAAGTGTCAATAAATGAAAGCTTCAATATATCCTTCAAGAAATCTATAAATATATCCTTAAATAAATCTTGAAATAACGTGAAATATATCATCAATAAATAAATAAAAACATTTATTGATGTATTTATGTATTTATTCATGCATTTATTTATGTATATATTAAAATATTTATTTATGGATTTATTTATTTATTCATTTATTTATGCATTAATTTATGTTTTTTTATGGATGTATTTATTTATTTATTTATTTAATGAATGATAAATTGAAGGTTATATTTATTGATTTAAGATTTTCTAAAATAATATGGCACAAATCGTCCTCCATACTTCACAGTCTCCAGAAAGATGTTGGTGCAGGGGCCCAGTCCACGGTTGCAGGGAGTTGCCAAACTGGAGCCTCAGCCCCCTGTTGTCCTTCCCCCTGAGGCAGAAATGATGGTTTGGATTAGTGTACCCCAAGGAATGGGCAAGGCTGACTGCAGGGTACTAGTCGAAGACCGTGATGACTGGAATCGGGAATGGAGGGTGGGTAGGGCTTTGACCTGGATGCGCCAAAGGAGAGTTGTGCTGCGCCTCTGTAACCCTAACCCTAACAGGCGCCCCCTGTCCGAGACAGACGATCCCGCCCAGTCTGTATACAAAGCTGTGGAGCCTGCTTCAGGGGATGTTGGAAAAGGGAGTAGTGAAAGAGAGCTCTAGTCCTTAGGCCACCCCTGTTGTCCTTATTCGAAAAAAGGACGCCTCATGGCGGTTCTGCATCGATTACAGGAAACTGAACCAGCTCACTCATAAGGACGCTTACCCCTTCCCCCGGATGGAAGAGTCCTTAACCACCTCGAGGAGGGCAGCTTGGTACTCAACCCTGGACTTAGCCTGTGGGTATTGGCAGGTTGAGGTGGATCCACGGGACCTGGAGAAAACAGCCTATGTAACGCCTTTAGGTTTATACTAATTTGAGAGGATGCCCTTCGGCCCGTGCAATGCCCCGGCCACGTTCCAGTGGTTGATGTAGCGTTGTCTAGGAGATCAGGTGAATGATTTTTTATTAGTTTACCTGAACGATGTAATCATGTTTTCTCCTTGTTTCTACACTCATCTTGCCCACCTAGAACAAGTTTTTCAGTGCCTTCAGGCCCAAGGCCTGAAACTTTCGCCCCAGAAGTGTAACCTCTTCCAGAAAAAGTTACGCTACCTCGAGTATGTAGTGAGCCAACGGGGGGTGGCCACAGACCCGGAAAAGACGGCAGCGGTGAGAGAGTGGCCTGTCCCAAGCGCCATAAGCAAGTCCGGTCCTTCCTGGGGTTTGCCGGTTATTATCGGCGCTTCATTTCCAGGTTCTCCAAAATAGCTGCCCCCTTGCATTGATTGTTGGAAGGCACCACTGGGCTGAAGAATGTACCCATTCAATCGACCGAGGCTTGCTAGGCGGCCTTTGACCGACTCAAGGAGGCTCTTCTGGAGGCCCCTCTCCTGGCTTTTGCTGACGTCAGCCTGCTGTTCCGGTTATATGTTGATGCTAGCCTGATGGGATTGGAGGCAGTGTGGTCGCAGCTACAAGAGGGTCGTGAGCGGGTGATTGCATACGGGAGCCGCAGTCTCCATCCAGCGGAATGTGATGACCGAAATTACAGCTCCTTCAAGCTGAAGTTACTGGGGCTCAAGTGAGCAGTCACTGAAAAGTTCAAGGACTATCTCTGGGGGGCAGAGGTGGAAGTCTTTACGGACAATAGTCCCCTTGCTCATTTGGACACAGTGAATCTGGGGGCCACGGAGCAGCACTGGGTTGCCCAACTGGCTAACTTTAAGTACACAATCAAGTATCATCCTGGTAGCCAGAATGCCAATGCTGATGCCCTGTCCCGCCTACTCAATCCCAGGGGTCTGAACGTGGTTAAGATTCTACCTGGGCCAACATCGGCTGGGCCAGACCTCCAATCCGGACGAACTTGAATCCTGTGGCAGCCAAAGCGGCACCGTGGGGTTACTGGAGGAAGGTGCAACAAGATGATGAGGATCTTCGACAACTTGCTTCCAGGAAGGAAGGGCATACCCAACCTATAGATACAGTGATCTCTCAGCAAGGTTCTACAGTACTAAGTGGATGGCCGAGTGGGAGCGACTCGAAGTCCATAAAGGGGTCCTGTGGCGACCAACCAGGGAGGCTGATTCTGGAGATGGCGGGGAACAAATTCTGGTACCATGTGTAGAGGCTCATGGGATTTTGAGTGATTACCTTTAGGCCGGGCATGCCAGTAACGAACGTACACTCAGTCTCCTGCGGCGACGATTCTTCTGGACAGGGATGTTCCAGGACTGTAGCCAGTGGGCCAGGGAATGCGTACAGTGTGCAGTTTGTAAGGCCGGATCTGAGGGGAGGGCACCCCTTCAGTCCATCATGTGTTCATATCCTTTTGAAATTGAGGGGCTAGATTACTTGTCATAAGGGCGGCCTACTGATACTTACTCTTACATTCTTGTGATTATGTTGAGGGTTATATTTCAATATTTCTCATTATATTCATCAGTAGATCAATTGCCATGTTGAATAACCATAATCAATAATCATAATAACCATATTATGTAGGCAACAGTAACACACACACACACACACACACACACACATAACACACGCACATACATACAAGTAGTTCACATGTGCATAGGGAGGGGATGAGCAGTGCAAACACACAGACACATACACATAAAACACACACACAAACACACACATACAAGCAGTTCACACACACAAGCAGTGCACACAGACACATGTAGTTCACACATACACATGCAGCACATGTACACATGCGCACACACACATACAAGCAGTTCACACACAGACACACACACAAACAGTTCACATACAAACAGACGCACACATACAAGCAATTCAATTCACACATGTACGAGCAGCTCACACACACATAAGCAGCGTGCTTCTGTAGTTTTGATTTGTCAGCAGGCTTTTGTTTGTTTTGATCTGAAAACATAATCAGATGATGTATTTGATTTCTGTAGTTTTAGTCAATATTTGCTTAGTAAAATCATAAGCATAAACATAATCAATCAAATCATTTATGTGTCTACTTGTATCTTATTCATCTGACTGTGTTTTTCCACTCTTACGCTGTAATTTTCCAGTCCATTTTAGTATATATTCCTTTTATTTTTTAAAATCCTATACTTAAAATTTTTCCACCATGGTTTAACAAAAAAAGTTGGAGAGTAAAAAAAGTTAAAGATAAGACGGTTACAATCCATGAATTGTGATTGGAGCAAAGTTTGTTAGAGATGAGATGGTTACAACCCATGTATTTTGATTGGAGCAAAGTTGGTTGAGTTTTTCCCATAAATATACCTCTCTAAAGAATGCCGAATTAGCACTGCCTGGCCAGGGACTGCTCACCGTGGGAATAAAGATGGCTTCTGAAGATTTTGTCTCCCTCCAATTATTCACGAACAAGGCAACCTCAAAAATATGTAAACATCTAGTCGGAAAACCACAACAATTACAGACTTGTTTTCCCGCAACGCTGTTGCCGTTCCCACCCGGGACCAGTCTGCAGCGACCACCGCTAAGGCTCTATGGGAGGCCCTCATTCAGGTCTTCAGCTGCCCAGAACGTTTATTGTCTGATTGGGGTGGTGCTTTTGAGTGGAAGGTGATGCGACAATTGGGTGCCCTGTACGGGTGTGTGAAGAGCCGTACCACTCCCTACCACCCCCAGGGGAATGATGCGGTAGAACGTTTTAATCAGACCTTACTAGCCCTGTTGAGTTCTCTGCCCACAGGAAGTTAGGCCCAGTGGCCCGCCAGATTACCAGCACTTGTACAGGTGTACAATAATATGGTGCATGGCTCCTCCGGACTAACCCCACATTTTGTCATATTTGGTAGGAATGCTAGGCTTCCTAGTGCCTTGGAGTCCAACCCCTTCAACCATGCTTTCACCTGGATGTGTGGGTTCAACAGCATTACCAGACACTCACAGAGGCCTATCGGCATGTCCAGGCCCATGTGCAGCAACGACAGGCCTGGAACCAAGCCCGTTATGATATAAGGGACAGGGCGGCAGCTGGCAGGCGAGCGGGTCCCGGTTCGAAATGTTCAACGGCGGGCACGTGGGAAGCTGGAGCCCCAGTGGATCCCCACGCCTTATGTAGTGGTGGGACAGTTGGGGCCTGGGCAACCGGTCTGCAGCGTCCACCCAGAGGGTAAGGAGGGCCCTGTACGAACTTTGTACAGGAACAATCTGTGTCTCTGCCCCGTGGATTTTCAATCCCCGCCTCTGGCTGCTATTGGGCCTCGGATGGACCCTGAGGGTCCAGGACTCTGGCGGCCTTTTTTTTGGCCATGGCCAGTTGCCCAGACTCCCTGCCTCAACAGGACTCTGAGCCTGCCATTCTTGCACCAGTAGAGGCATCAGACCCTGAGCCAGAAGGGGTAGGTGGGGTGAGTGAACCTGGGGAGGTGGATATAGGTAGAGCCAGTCCCATTCCCTTGTTTAGACAATCTCAAAGGGCTAATTTGGGGGTTCCTCCCAAACGTTTCCAGGAGTAGGGGGGGTTGGGACGACCACCCATTTAGTAGGGGGGGATTCTGTCGCGGGTTTGTTTTATTTTATGGAAGAATGTTGTGAAACATAGGGCATTAATTGTGTATGTTGGAAGTGGGGGGATATTTGTTTATTTCGACGGACTACTGTGATGGACGTTGGTAGCTGGACGCCAAGAGCAGTGGCCAGAAGTAAAAGGAAACCCAGCAACGTGCTGAGAGACTGAAACAGATAGAAAGCACGAGACTCCCGCTACCACAAACCTGAGGCCGTCCGTGGTAACAAAACAAGCGAGCTCGAAAGAAAATAAAAGAAAAGGGAAATAAACCAAAGATTCCCTTACTTACAACACTTACATAACACTTATCCTGTTATGCAGCCAAGAACCTGACAATACTCTCTCTCAAAAGACCTTACCGGCTAAAGCGCCAAAGACACAATGACACTCTAGCAGCACGAACGAGGTAGAACAGGAGCTTAAATAGAGTCCGGGTAACGCCCCCAATTAATGTCAGCTGGCCCAGGAATCCGATGGCAAGCAATACGATATCGTCCCAGACGAGAGTAACAAAAGGAGCTCTCAAAGCTCCAAAACCATGAGAGGACCCCCCCCTCTAAGGGACAGCTCCAGAAGTCCCCAAGGAACCCCGCGCACAAAACTCCGAAATTAGTGAGGGGTCCGGTATAAACCGACCCCCCCTCCACCATTTGTGGCGGCCGCGGAGGCATGTCGGCAGGTGCCAGGACACTGGTGCTAACCGGCTTAATCCGAGAGACATGGAATGATGGATGTATGCAAAAAGATCTCGGGAGTTTCAGCTGGACCGTGACTGGATTGATCTTCCACACTATTTTGAACGGGCCGATATAGCGGGGTGCCAGTTTTCGGGATTCTACCTTCAACGGAAGGTCCCGGGTAGACAGCCAAACTCTCTGTCCAACCAGATAGGACGGGGCCAAATGACGCCTTCTATCAGCAAAGGATTTTTGTTTGCACCCCGAGCGCAACAATGAAGAACGGACCTCGGTCCAAACCGACCGACAGCGCCGAATGAACTGGTTGACTGAGGGAATCTCAGAATCGTTCTCAGTTTCTGGAAATAATGTGAGTTGGTAACCGCTTGGGCCTCAAACGGGGAAAGCCCCGTGGAGGAATTACACAAAGAGTTATGGGCATATTCGGCCCAAGCTAAAAATCAACTCCACGATGAGGGATTATCCGCCGCCAAACATCGAAGAGCATCGCCACCAAAACCGTTGGGCAAGGAACTTCTTAGTCCGATGGGCCCCCAGGTGCCCAGCGAAGCGGGAAGAGTGTCCTCACTGAAGGACCCTCGACCTAACCCCAAGCAGAACAAATAAACAGCCAGGAGGGTCCCTCCAGGACCGGGATCGGTTTTCAATGCCTCCTGAACCACCGCCTCAACTTCCCATTGAATAGGTGCCACGATCTGGGCAGAAGGAATAACAGGCTCTGGGGTAAGATCGCTATCCGTGCGATCATACATACGTGGTAGGGCGTCTAATATTTTTAGAGCCCGGGCGGTATGTGAGTGTAAAATCAAAGCGGTTAAAAAACAATGACCTGCGCGCCTCCCGGGAATTACACCGTTTGGTCTGTTGAATATATTGGAGGTTTTTATGGTCAGTCCAAACCACGAAAGGGTGCTCAGCTCCCTCCAACCAGTGGCGCCACTCCTCGAGCGCCAGCTTGACCGCTAATAACTCCCGGTCACCAATACTATAATTGCATTCGGCAGCGGTCAAAGACCGGGAGAAGTACGCACATGGGTGAAGCTTATTATCCCAACCAGGGCGCTGGGACAGAATAGCACCCACGCCCACCTCCGAAGTATCTACCCCCATGACAAATGGGAGGGAGGGGTCGGGCAAAACCAAAATAGGCTCAGAGCTAAAACGTTTTTTTAATTCCTGAAAGGCAGCATCAGCTGCAGGAGACCAAAAAAACGCTGAGGAGGTATTCTTTTTAGTGAGCGCAATAATGGGGGCAGCAACCGCGCTAAAATTACGAATAAACCTATAAAAATTTGAAAAGCCCAGAAAACGTTGGACCTCTTTAACATTCTGCGGTGCAGGCTAATTCCTGACCACAGCCACCTTGTCCGGGTCCATCCGCACCGACCCCTTAGAAACAATGAATCCCAAGAATGACACAGTTTGGGCATGGAAAACACATTTTTCAGCTTTAACAAAAAGTTTGGCTCTGAGCAGGGCTTCCAGTAAACATCTGACGTGGTGTTTGTGCTCCGACAGTGTTTAAAAAAAAATCAAAATGTCGTCAAGATAAACGAAGACGAATTTCTCCACCATCTCTCGGAGCTCGTCATTGACGAATGCCTGAAACACCGAGGGGGCGTTAACCAGCCTGAACGGTAAGACTCAATATTCGTAGTGCCCGTCATGAGTGTTAAAATCTGTTTTCCATTCGTCCCCCTCCCGAATGCGAATCAAATTATGCGCATTACGAAGATCTAGCTTCGTGAAAAATGACGCCTCCTGCAGACGTTCAAACGCTGAATTCATTAACGGAAGGGGGGATCAGTTTTTAATGGTGATTTTATTCAAACCCTTGTCATCAATACAGGGTCTCAAACCGCCATCCTTTTTCCCAATGAAAAATAATCCCGCTCCAGCAGGGGACGTGGACGGGGGAATAAAACCATTGGCGAGAGCCTCCTGAATATACTCTCGCATAGCCTTAT
This sequence comes from Gymnothorax reevesii, assembly GCA_029721435.1. Lineage (NCBI taxonomy): Eukaryota > Metazoa > Chordata > Actinopteri > Anguilliformes > Muraenidae > Gymnothorax > Gymnothorax reevesii. Next base: position 42,392,569 of record CM056587.1, on the reverse strand, counting down.
GCTCAGGTCCTGACAGAGAATGTAGCGAACCCCTAGGCAGAGTTGTCCCAGGATAAAGATGAATTTCGCAGTCGTACGGACGATGCAAGGATAACGTAGAGGCTCGTTGTTTACTGAACACCTCAGCCAGGTCGGCGTAATCCCTGGGAACATTCGGAGGCAAGTCAAAGTTCAGGGTAGCCCCAAATTCTTTACCCTGCTCAGAATCTAATGATTCCGTGACTGATTCCGAATTGCTAAAGTCCTCCAAAAAGTAATCATCCTCTGGCTCTCGCCAGTCAAATAAAGGATCCCATTCTAACCCCTCCTCTGCCCCTTTTTCTAGTTTAGGAGGGTACAGTGGGAAGCCTCCTCACACTCGCTCCAGGCATCAGCCTGCCCCGTGGCTTGATGTCTGGGAAAACAAGTTTCATTATCTCTACAATGAGAGCTGCAATTGGTGCCCCAGCAGACGACAGGGTTGTTCTGTTGCCCCCAGCTGATGCAAGGTCTGTGTCTAAAAAACCGAACCTCCTCCGAGTGGCCACGAAATGAAATGAACATATTAAACGGTTCAGACACTTCGGTTATCACTCCCGATCCAAGCGGGCGACCATCCAAAGTTCTGACCGAGCGTAACAGTGGGAACAAAGTGCTTCCTAGCCCACCCAATATCCATGAAACAATCTGCAGCGCCTGAATCTACAAACGCTTTAATACTAAAACTCTTGCACCCCACAGTCAGTTCGACAGGGATTAATGTTCGGAAGGGAAATTGCCCCTCTATTATCAGCTAGTGGCAAGCTGTTGAGCTTCTCCCTGTTGCGTTCGCGTATGCGGTTGTCAATTCGCACAGCTGTACGTACTAAAGAGTCTAAAGTAGAACAGGGTTCAATCCTTTTTTTCCTCAGTAAGGGCATGGCTAAATACAGACATTAGAGGAGCCTCCGGCCTGCCTGTCTCTGTGGCCAGAGAGCGAAAAGCAATAGAAAATTCAGCTGCACTTTCTTTGCCCTGTTTAAGGTGCATCAAACGCGTAGCTGTGTCCTGACCACAAATGTCTTGATTGAATACAGACCCCATCTCCCTAACAAGGGCCTCTACACAATTTACGACCGGTGAATTAGATCTAATTAGTGAGCTGACCCATTTGAGCGCTGTGCCAGCCAACAGGGATAATATAAAGGCAACCCGAGAATCCTCATGAACAAAACGTGATGGCTGAGCCTTAAAAAATATCTCACACTGGGCGATAAAATCCTTACAATTTCCAGCCTCGCCACTATATCTTTGGGGCAGTTGTAACGTAGGTTCTCGGGGAGGATGTATGGATGGTGCTTCTGCAACTTTTTGTGAAGTGTGTGACGTTAGAGATTTAATACTCTCAGACAATCCTAACAGAACGCTTTGCTGATTGTGAAGAGCGGTCTCTTGCAAGTGTAGTCTCTCAACAAGTTCAGATCGCTGATTGCAAAAACCTGAAAGTGATTGAGCGAACCCAGCTAACATCTCTTGTTGGCTGGCGATAGCCCTCTTAATTTTTGCCACTGCTGGCGTCTCCATAGTGGCTAGAGTGTACTGTGATGGACATTGGTAGTTGAACGCCAAGAGCAGTCGCTAGAAATAAAAGGAAATCCAGCAACGTGCTGAGAGACTGAAACAGATAGGAAGCACGAGACTCGCGCTACCAATGGATCTGACGCCGTCCGTGGTAACAAAACAGGCGAGCTTGAAAGAAAACAAAAGAAAAGGGAAATAAACCAAAGATTCCCATACTTACTAACACTTATCCTGTTATGCAGCTAAGAACCTGAGAATACTCTCTCTCAAAAGACCTTACTGGCTAAAGCGGCAAAGACACAATGACACTCTTGCAACACGAACGAGGTCGAACAGGAGCTTAAATAGAGTCTGGGTAACGCCCCCAATTAATGCCAGCTGGCCCAGGAATCCGATGGGAAGCAAAACAATATCGTCCTGGACGAGAGTAACAAAAGGAGCTCCCAAAGCTCCAAAACCATGACAACTACCTCATGATTGACTGACGTATGTGTGCAAGGGATATTCTCCGCCCCAATGGGCCGGCAATGTTATGGTGTTGGTGTGACAGTTTTGCTCCTTAAGTGCAGGAAGGTACTCGCTGGTGATTGCTTATGCAGAGCTACAGGTGTGGGCAATTACCAGCTGCATCGGTGGTTGGCTACGCTTGCAAATAGGAGTGCCGTGGTGGAGATTAAAAGCGTGGGCTATCATCTGAACGGCAGGAGAGGACTATGGGGCTAGGAGGCTGACTGGAACTGAGCCACGGAACCTTTGGGCGGCTGGCACTGATCATTGCAAACCTAACAGATGGGGGCTGTTGGCGGAACAAAGTAGCTGCCGACCTGCTTCATTTTTACAGACTGCGGAGTGCTGAGCTGCAACTGTGCTGGTGGAGCTGCTACTCGCCTACTTACGTGTTGAGAACTGGGACAACGCCAGGGTGCGGGGGAGCCCTACGTGCAGCCTCGTGATGTCACCGCCATGGACTACTACGTGCTGGTTTGCTGTTTCTCCCACTGTTAAGCGCCTTGGGTGAGACTGTATTGTGTTGACGCGGCGTTGAAGGGATAGTGCAATAACTTTTTAGCTTCTGTTGTGGTGTTCTTTGTGGTTTGTTTTTTTTCCTTTTTTGGCTCAACAAACCTTTTTCTCTTTACCACCATTCCCCTTGTATGTAAAATGTGTTCCTGTGTGCGCCAAATCTATTGGTTTTGGGGGAGGGCTGAGTCATTGGGGCGGAGTGTGCAATAGGGGTTCATGATGTGTTGCTGTGGTTGTCCACTGTTTAGTAGGAAGTGGGTTGCTGTGCTCTTGATTGCATTTTTTGTGTCGTGATTTGAAGTGCAAATGCCCTGTGAGAAGGGGTGGTTGGTTTTTCACTAACTTCTACTAGTGGGCCCTGAAGGTAAACGCCCCCTGAGAATTTTTTCCCCTGATCCAGTTATTTGTGCTGCACTGGTTTTATGAACTTGGTAAAAATAAGATATATACTTTTCGATTCTACTGACTCCGAGCTGAGGTGTGTGCAACTGGGATTTTCTGCTAAATTATTCCAGCTTTCTGGCTGGTGACATGTGTACCTCCTTTTGTGTTTGTCTCTTTCCTGGGCTGCACTTTTTCTTTCTCTCACTGGTCGCTGCGCCTGGCGTCCTGTCACCGCCTATTACAGTTTAATTAATTTAATCAGATTTTGTTGGACATATCACAAAATGAAAATGTGAATTCTGATTAAAAATGAATGCAGATGGACATATAGTTATTGTGCTCCAAAGATTAGCTCATAGAAAGCTGTGACAGGAGGAAAAATTTCAAAACCACAAATTTTGGACATATAACCATTGTGCCCCAAACCCTTGATATGTACATTATATCACAGTCTATTGGAAATAACCAAAACTACAGGGTTTTAGTGAACAAGGTATTGTAGGATGGTGTCAGGAACACAAGAATGGTAGGTTGTTTTTTTTTTCTTGCGGGTGCATGCTGCTGTCGATGGTTGTGTGTTGCTGTGGTTTATGATGAAATACCCGATGTCCGTTTTTAAGACCATGAATTTACCTGCCATAATGTTTGCAAAATTGTCACAATCAACATGTCTGCTTAACTGGTTCTTCCCCTGTTCCAGCAGTCTTGTGGGTTGTTCCTGATGATTGATTGGTTGGCTCAATATTCCCTCAGTGCTATCAGCTGTAGCCTCTAATTGTGCTGTGTATGTTACAGTTAGACTGTGAAACCAGTCATTTTGCACTGACTGAAGTTTAGCAATAGCCATTTCATGGAATGACAAATGTTTTGTCATTTCATGAACTTACTGAAGTTTAGCGATAGCCATTTCATCCCTGAAATGACTGGTTTGACAAGCTGAGTATAACACAGACCTATGGGTTTTGGCTCAGTAGGGGTCTGGATCATCTTATTTGTCAGAGTCTGTATCTTCTTACTATAAATTCTAGGTTTCCTCCATGGCGTATCTTCCAGTGCGCTAAACTGCTAGTGAGCAAATTATTAGGTACAGCAAGTCTCCATCCATTTTTCCTCTTCCTCCCTCATTATATATGCGCCCTAGTGGCTTATTATCGGTCCTTCAATCAGCTCCCCCTCTGCTCAGGTTGTAACAGAAAGTATGCTTCTGTGCCACTATTTGTATTTTAAAGGTGTTTGCTCCTCTGTGTTGTGAAGACATGCACCATTTCCTTCCAGTTACATTGCTGCTGGCTTTCCCCTGCTGTCTTTGGCAATGGTGTGATACCATTTGGTCCACTCATATCCCCACGGCTACCTTTTCCAATTTGTGCACACATTCCTCACTGATAAAAAACCAATCAGAGCTGGCTTGTGTACGGGACGGTACGGGAGAGGAATCGGGGAGATGTGTTGCCTCGAGACACGCTATGACACATACACACGCACGCACACACACACACACACCCTTCAACACAAAGGGCAATGTCATCTGCATACATGGGATTGGGAGAAAATGCCACAATTTAACTATCTTTTCAGGACTTTAGCAATTACCAAATTTTTTAAATTTAATTTTAAATCACCAGGTTCACCTTATGAACGAGGATGTGTTCATTAAGTCTTTATCGTACCAACCCCCCCCCCCCCCCACACACATGCACCACAGGACCCCAGATGCTTGTTGCACTATAGAAACTAAAGACCTGCGCATGAAGCGACGCCTCTTCCTCTCTCTCACGCCTGTCATATACGAGATGCTACACTGCAGGTTGCCTGACATCACATACTGCTGAGGTGCAGGGCACATATTCACAAAATAGGCTACCTGAAACCACATTATTACACCTAGTCTGATCAGAAATAAATGTTCAATAAACCACTAAGCAAATGGGTACTGGGTATTCTATTGTAAAACAACGAGCACTGATGTGCAACAGACAATAACTCAAAGTATTCTGGCTAAAGATACAACACAAGGTGGAGCTGTTATTGTGAAATCACAAAGGTAGCTATGTAACTTAACTATTTGAATTTCTTGCAAGTAATATTGACAACACAATAAAATACTTTCTTGTAAAATAAATATCAAAAACTATCATTTTAATAATTCTTTTTGTCAGGCGATTATTTACTCAGCTGACCGCATGTTACATTAACGTAAGGTTAGCAGCTAAACAGCCAGCCTGAACAGCTAACATAGCAAGCTACTTAAATACTCTCACCTTTCTTTGAAAAGACTTTTGTAATTTTCTGGGCCCCTGCTCAGCTGGCCTCTCTCCCTCTCTGTCTATCCTTTTCTGGTGTCCAGATTTGTGTATGTGGGCTGAGCGTACTATTGAATGCCGTACTTCGTGAACCTCGCTAGCAAAAACGCACAGGCAATTTTCCAAGTGTAAGTGCATGGACCGAACCACTTTTTAAGGAGGGGGTTGTTGAAATTAATTTAATCGATATTGCATGCCTTTGTGGCTTTGTGATTAACTCTGGTGCATTAGTATGAATAGCAGTTAGGTCTATGCATAATAATTTAGTCATAGCGGTTACTGTGGGCTTTGTGGGACCCAATGGGCTGTGGGCCCTTATAATTGCCATCACCTTTCCTCCCTATACGACGACCCTGCTGAGGTGACAACAACTCTACCTGCTGTACCCAAATCAGAATTGGAAGTCTGTGGCAGATAAATTAATCTGGCCACTATGGGGGGAAATGTGACCAAATATTAAAAAATATTTACATGGTGCATCATCATCATCATCATACTGCAAAGCAAGAAATCTCTGTTTATGTTTGTGTATGCAGTTATGCGTATCCTTACATCTCGGGAGCTGTGCATTTTGCTGAGCGCAAACTTGGTGGATGTATTGCAATACTGCTCGAGCGCCAATTGACAAGCACTGCACAAGCATAGGCTAATTAGGGCCTGAGCACCGACCGGTGCCCGGAACCTTTTGTTTTTGATGGGATTTTTAGGGCCCGAGCACCGACCAGTGCCAGGGCCTGGAACGAGTCCTGGCACCGAAGGTGCGAGGAACGCATTGTTATTGATGGGATTTTTCTTCTTCTTCTTCTTCTTTTTATTCTTCTGCGAGAATGCATTTTTGAGGGCTTTGCCATGCACGAAAACTCACTAAAATTTGCCCACACGTCAGTTGTGGTGAAAATTACAAAGTATTATTATTTTTGTGCTTGGACATGCCTCGGTGGCTCTATAGCGCCACCAAACACGCGGCCATTTTGGAACGCACTTGCTCGGATTCTCACGAAATTCGATTGGGCCATAGCAGTCTTCATAAATTTTTTGTCACTTTTTTTGCCGCACAGGAAGTGAGCTATGAGCCATTTCCTGCGTTTGTTCAGATTTTACGAACTAATTTTTGAGGGCCTTATCATACTCGAAAACTCACCAAACTTGGCTCATAGATTAAAAAAATTAAGTTCTTTGATTCGATATCTCATTTGGCACTGGGTGTGACATGGTGGCTCTAAAGCGCCCCCTAATACATAATTGCATTTTTGAGGGCTTCAGCATGCTCGAAAACTCACAAAACTTTGAAAACATATTTAGCCGCTCATACTGTTTACTAGGCTATGAGGTTTACAAATGGATTTGGCAAAATTGCATTACAGCGCCACCTAGAAAATTTCAATGAAGCAGCCCTCGCAGCGTGTTTAACCTACATGTACAAAATTCGGTGGACATGTGGATTATGCCAAGACCTAAAAAAAAGTAATGTGGTGCCGTGACCTAAACTCAACAGGAAGTCCGCCATCTTTTATTGAATTTGCAACTTTTTTGGATTTTTTGCCATTCACAGGCGTCGTACTTTAACGAACTCCTCCTAGAGATTTTCATCTGATCAACTTAAAATTTCGCATATGTCATCTAAAGACCTTGTCAATGTTAAATTGCGAAATTTTTTTGGATTCATCGAACTTTGTATCCGTGGCGTTGCAGCGAATTTCGATGTTCGGCCATGAAACAGGAAGTTGGTTTTACGAGCACATGCTTTGTGAGATTTGCGCGAAACTTCACAGGCTTGATAAGAGTCTACTTCCAAGTATACCTCTATGTTGATATGAGATTGGGTGTAATCAGGTGGCTCCACAGCGCCCTCTTGACACGCCATGTTGAGATAAAAGTGCTTGAATGTTCATGAAATTTGGTGTGATCATTGCATTAGTCATTCCGGGCAATGGTTAATTTTTTTGGCCAAACAGGAAGTGAGCTATGAGCTAATTCCTGCGTTTTTCCAAATTTGACGAACACACGTTTGAAGGCCTTAGTATACTCCAAAGCTTGCAAAACCTTGCACAATTTTTAATTGTCTTATTCTCTTCAATGTCATCCATCAATTGGCACTAAATGTGGCATAATGGCTCGATAGCGCCCCAATCAGATTTTTAAAAGAAATCCCTTTTGAGGGTCTAAACGTGCTGTAAAATTTACAAAAATCAACAAACTCAAGGAGCCTGGTATTACGATTACTATATTGGAGATTTTGCGCACAGGCATGTCAAAATGGTATCATGGTATCATATCTCCAGAAAATTTTTGCACTCTCCGCAGGAAACCACATTGTTCACAGTCTAGCTGTGTCCAATGGCTGTGAATGTACACCTGCACCCATCAAGATTTTGCTACTTCCCCAACGTGCAAGAGGGGTGCGAGGGCCCTTTCAACGCTGCTTGCAGCTTTAATTAGGGCCCAGGCACCGACCGGTGCGAGGAACCTATTGTTTTTGATGGGATTTTTATTCTTCTTCTTCTTCTTCTTCTGATGCGAGAACGCATTTTTGAGGGTTTTGCCATGCACGAAAACTCACAAAAATTTGCCCACACGTCAGTCGTGGTGAAAATGACAAAATATTATGAATTTTGTGCTTGGACATGCCCTGGTGGCTCTATAGTGCCACCAAACACGCAGCCATAGTGGAACGCACTTGCTCGTATTCTCACGAAATTTTATAGGGTCATACTAGTCATCATACATTTTTTTGCCAATTTTTTTAAAATTTTTTTGCCTCACAGGAAGTGAGCTATGAGCCATTTCCTGCGTTTTTTCAGATTTTACGAATACATTTTTGAGGGCCTTATCATACTCGAAAACTCACCAAACTTCACAGGCTTGATAATAGTCTATTTCCAACTATACCTATATGTTGATATTAGATTGGGTGTGGTCAGGTGGCTCCACAGCACCCTCTTGACACGGCCATGTTGAGATAAAAGTGCTTGAATGTTCATAAAATTTGAAATTTTTCAATTGCATTTGTCATGTCGGGTGATGTTAATTTTTTTGAAATTTTTAGGCCAAACAGGAAGTGAGCTATGAGCCATTTCCTGCGTTTTTCCAAATTTTAGAAGCACATGTTTGGAAGCCTGAGAATACTCAAAATGTCTTCAATTTCATACATCAATTTACACTAAATTTGGCATAATGGCTCTTTAGCGCCCCCAATCAGATTTTTAAAAGAATTGCCCTTTTGAGGGTCTCAGCATGTTTGTAAACTCACAAAATTTTGTAAATGTATAAAGACCATCATTCGTATTACTCTGACAAAAAACTTACATAAAGGCATGGCAAAAATGTCATTTATAGCGCCCCCTGGAAAATTTCAAATTAGCAGCCCTCGCAGCCAGGTAAACCTACATGTATGAAATTCGGTAGACATGTGGAATATGCCGAGACCTAAAAAAAGTCTCCTGGTGCCATGACCTGACTCAACAGGAAGTCCGCCATTTTTAATTGAAATTGCATCTTTTTTGGGTTTTTCGCCATTCACAGGTGACGTACTTTCACAAACTCCTCCTAGAGATTTTATCCGATCAACTTAAAATTTGGCGAATCATAACTAAAGACCTTGCTGATGTTAAATTGCGAGCTTTTTCGATTTCAAAGAACGATGTATCCGTGGCGTCGCGGCGAATTTCGATGTCCCGCCATGAAACAGGAAGTTGGTTTTACTCCCACATACTTTGTCGGATTTGCCTGAAACTTTCTAACCTTGATAAAATTGTTTTCCCAAGTGTAAATATATGCTAATATTAGATCAGGAGGTGCCAGGTGGCTCCACAGCGCCCTCTAGATATGGCCATGTTAAGATAAAAGTGCTTGAATGTTCATGAAACTTGGTGTGATCATTGCATTAGTCATTCCGGGCAAGGATTAATTTTTTGAAACTTTTTGGCCAAACAGGAAGTGAGCTATGAGCTCTTTCCTGTGTTTTTCCAAATTTTACGAACACATGTTTAAAGGCCTTAGAATGCTCCAAAACTTGCAAAACCATGCATTAATTATAATTGTCTTATTCTCTTCAATGTCATCCATCAATTGGCACTAAATGTGGCAAAATGGCTTTATAGCGCCCCCAATCAGATTTATAAAAGAATTACTCTTTTGAAGGTCTAAACACGCTGGAAAATTTACAAAAATCAACACACTCATGGAGCTCGGTATTACGATTACTATGTTGTAGATTGTAGGCATGTCAAAATGGTATCATAGCGCCCTCCAGAAAATTTTTGCACTCCCCTCAGGAAACCACATTTTACGGGCTCCAGCAGTGTCCAATGGCTCTGAATGGACGCCTGCACCCATCAAGATCTTGCCGCCATCCCAACGTGCACGAGGGGTGCGAGGGCCCTTTCAACGCTGCTTGCAGCTTTAATTGTAAATCTATTTTGTTTGGTTTTTGATAATACTCCAGCGAATTTTAGGATAGTGAATATGCGGTTGGAGACTGACCACTTGTGCAGGTATTTATATCTAAATATTTGAATCACATGAAAATTTCAGCTCTTATTAAGCCCCCCAGAATGTAATACAGGGGAAAACAGCGATCAGCATTTTCATCCGTCCGTCCATCCATCTGTGAAGATTTTATTTTTGTTTCTGGACCGTAACTCAACATGGCACACTGATCAACAATGTGTAAGAGAAGTCCCTTTTGCTATTTTGGAATTTATATGTCTATTGACCACTAGGTGATGCTGCAGTGACAATTTTTGCATTTTGGCCTGTAAGCTCTAAACAGTAGATCTTTGAAACATTTCCCCTTTTTGCCAGATTCTGTGGGCTCACAAGATTTTCTGCCATTTTTATGATTTTTTGCAAAACCTTCAAAGTCAATTACTTCCTACATGATGCAACCAATTCACATGAAATTTGCAATTAAAAAAAAAATTTTCAGACTAAGATCTTTCAAAGCTATACTTACAAATTGCAATGTTGAAAGATGCGGCCGCAGTAAGGCATTTAAATTTGGGGGTGTAGCTTTTATTGCTTAAATGAGCTCAAACTCCTGATAGCAATTGTCAGTATCTGAGATCTGCTTATAGTCATTATTTTTCTGATAGGACCACTTCGTCAAAAAAGGAAGAGAATTATTGAAGGCATCCAAGCATAGGTGTATACATTGGGGGTTCAGAGAGATCCCTACTCGTCCAAACATGGAACCAAAGGCAGGGAGCTGCAACAACCCCCCCAAATAGAACCAAGCCGGGCATAGGCTAACGAACTACAGAATAAATTATGAAGTGTTCAATGTGTACAGGCAGCCCAGTGGCTGGAACGGTTTCTCTTGATGCTGATTCGAGAGAAATATTCTATATGAAGTGTAGCATGTGTAATGACAACCTGGCAGCTGGCACAATTTCACTTAAGAAATTTCACTCGAGAGAAATATGCGATGCCTTTTTCATGTGAAATGATGGATAAGTTGGCATAGTATCGTCAACCGTCATTTTAAGGCCCGACATAAGTGTATGGAAAGATGTTCAATATGATGCATGAGCTGGAAGTAAATGAAGCCAAGTGCCATGAGAATGTGTTTTAACAAGCAATACATTGGAACTACCAAACCCAAAACCAGTGAAGTTGGCACGTTGTGTAAATCGTAAATAAAAACAGAATACAATGATTTGCAAATCCTTTTCAACTTATATTCAATTGCAAAGACAAGTTACTTAATGTTTGAACAGGTAAACTTTGTAATTTTTTGCAAATATTAACTCATTTGGAATTTGATGCCTGCAACATGTTTCAAAAAAGCTGGCACAAGTGGCAAAAAAGACTGAGAGAGTTGAGGAATGCTAATCAAACACTTATTTGGAACATCCCACAGGTGAACGGGCTAATTGGGAACAGGTGGGTGCCATGATTGGGTATAAAAGCAGCTTCCCTGAAATGCCCAGTCATTCACAATCAAGGATGGGGCGACGGTCACCACTGACTGAACAAATGCGTGAGCTGATTGTCGAACAGTTTAAAAACAACATTCCTCAACAAGCTATTGCAAGAAGGGATTTCATCATCTACGGTCCGTAATATCGTCAAAAGGTTCAGAGAATCTGGAGAAATCACTGCACGTAAGCGACCAGGCCGAAAATCAACATTGAATGCCCGTGACCTTCGATCCCTCAGGCAGTACTGCATCAAAAACTGACATCAGTGTGTAAAGGACATCACCACATGGGCTCAGGAACACTTCAGAAAACCACTGTCAGTAACTACAGTTCGTCGCTACATCTGCAAGTGCAAGTTAAAACTCTACAATGCAAAGCGAAAGCCATTTATCAACAGCACCCAGAAACACCGCCGGCTTCACTGGGTCCACGCTCATCTAAGATGGACTGATGCAGAGTGGAAAAGTGTTCTGTGGCCTGACGAGTCCACATTTCAAATTGTTTTTGGAAACTGTGGACGTCGTGTCCTTCGGACCAAAGAGGAAAAGAACCACCATGTTATAGGCGCAAAGTTCAAAAGCCAGCATCTGTGATGGTATGGGGGTGTATTAGTGCCCAAGGCATGGGCAACTTACACATATGTGAAGGCACCATTAATGCTGAAAGGTAAGTACAGGTTTCGGAGCAACATATGTTGCCATCCAAGCAACGTCTTTTTCATGGACGCCCCTGCTTATTTCACCAAGACAATACCAAGCCACATTCTGCACGTGTAACAACAGCATGGCTCCGTAGTAAAAGAGTGCGGGTACTAAACTGGCCTGCCTGTAGTCCAGACCTGTCTCCCATTGGAAAATGTGTGGCGCATTATGAAGCGTAAAATACGACAACGGAGACCCCGGACTGTTGAACAACTTAAGCTGTACATCAAGCAAGAATGGGAAAGAGTTCCACCTGAAAAGCTTCAAAAATTGGTCTCCTCAGTTTCCAAACGTTTACGGAGTGTCGTTAAAAGGAAAGGTAACACAGTGGTAAAAAGGCCCCTGCGCCAACTTTTTTGCAATGTGTTGCTGCCTTTAAATTCTAAGTTAATGATAATTTGCAAAAAAAAAAAAGTTTCTCAGTTTGAACATTAAACATCTTGTCTTTGCAGTGTATTCAATTGAATATAAGTTGAAAAGGATTTGCAAATCATTGTATTCTGTTTTTATCTACAATTTACATAACGTGCCAACTTCACTGGTTTTGGGTTTTGTATAAAACATTAGCTTACTCAAGCTTCCTCAGTTTTTGACCCTCAAATACAATGCCCTCCATAATTATTGGCACCCCAGGTTAAGATGTGTTCTTTAGCTTCTAATAAATTAAGTTTTTTTCTAAATAATATAGGACCACAATGAAAAAAGAGGAAAATCCAATCTTTAATTCAAGTGCAATTATTCAGTGGGAAAAAAATCCCATATTAAGAAATAAGTCTTTTACATCAAATCACATGTGCCACAACTATTAGCACCCCTGATGTTAATACTTTGTACAACCCCCTTTTGCCAACAAAACAGCACCTAATCTTCTCCGGTAATGTTTCGCAAGATGGGAGAATACAGAAAGAGGGATCTTCAACCATTCCTCTTTGCACAATCTCTCTAAATCGTCCAGTAACCTGGGTCCTCTCCTCTGCACTCTCCTCTTCAGCTCACTCCACAAGTTTTTAATAGGGTTGAGGTCTGGGGACTGAGATGGCCATGGGAGGAGCTTGATTCTGTGTCTGGTGAACCATTTCTGTGTAGATTTGGCTCATTATCTTGCTGAAAGACCCAGTGACGACCCATCTTCAGCTTTCGGGCAGAGGCCACCAGATTTTGATTTAAAATGTCCTGGTATTTCAAAGCGTTCATGATGCCATGCACCCTAACAAGGTTCCCAGGGCCTCTGGCAGAGAAAAAGGCCCACAGCATCACCGATCCTCCTCCATACTTCACAGTGGGCATAAGGTGCTTTTCTGCATACTCACCTTTTGTGTTCCGCCAGACCGACTTAGAGTGATTGTTGCCAAAAAGCTCTATCTTGGTCTCATCTGACCGAAGCACATGGTCCCAGGTGAAGTTCCAGTACCGCTTAGCCAACCTCGATGTTTGCGTTTATGATTGAGTGAGAAAAGGTTTTTTTTAATGCCTCTCAAACAGCTTGTTCGCATGTAGATAGCACCTGATGGTTGTTTTGGAGACTTTGTGACCCCAAGATGCTACCATTTCTTGCAATTCTTAAACAGTGAGCTTTGGAGAACTTTTTATTTCTCTTATCATCCTCCTCACTGTGCGTGGTGGCAAAATAACCTTGCGTCCTCGTCCAGGCTTGTTTACCACTGTTCCAGTTGTTTTAAACTTCTTAATGATTCCTCTGACAGTAGATATGGGCAGGTACAGGCGAGTGGCTATGTTATTGTAGCCATTGCCTGACTTGTGAAGGTCAACACACATCTGTCTTACTTGAATGGTGTGTTCCTTTGTCTTTCCCATGTTGAAGAGTGGATAAGAGAAATGGCCTCTGTGTCACATCATATTTATACCCCAGGGAAACAGGAATTGATTATTTACTAATTAAATGTTCCTAGACACTCTGATCAACTTTGTAAGCTACAGTCGAAATGACAGAAGTACTATACTTGAATTACATTTAATTCCTAGGAATTGTTAGGGGTGCCAATAATTGTGGAACAGATGATTTTATGAAAAAAAATAATTTCTTAGTCAGGGATTTATTTTCCCTCTTTAATTCAATTGAGTTGAAGGTTACATTTTTCCACAATTTTCGGTGTGAGAGTTTGCTTCTGCAATAAAAATTGAATTTATTTTAAGGCTTTTAACACATCTTAACCAGGGGTACCAATAATTATTGAGGGCGCTGTATGTTCTTGATTCCAGGGCGAAGTTCATAGGCTGATAGCGAAAAATGTTCAATGGCATTAAGAGTAGGGACTGAGGCAACTGATGGAGCAGTTGTTGCTGCAGCAGTGCGAAAAGAGTGAAGAGAGTAGAGACAACAGAATGTAATTTCCTTTGACGTCAACAATACAGGAGAATCCTTATGTTCCATCAGAATCGCACAGGTCACAAACATTGCCATGATGCGCTTTACAGCTAACCCTGTCCTGAACCCTCTCAGAAACAAGCCTGTAGCAACAGTGGCAGGGAAAAATTCCTCGTGTGGAACAATAGGAAGAAACCTTGGGAGGAACCAGGCTTAAGAGGGGAAGCCTCCTCTGACCGGCCCAGGGTGTAAGTTCATCGTTACTGTCAAGTTGAAAAGTCAGTTGAGAAAGGCGGCCCTGGATTTGTAATCAGCTGGATAGATGCCATGGACCTGACCGTCCTGATGGTGGAGACTGGGCAGTGCTTGGGCAGAGGGCCAGATGGTGACAATGGTCCAAGACCAGCAGCATGCTTGGGGCAGGGGCCCTTCACAGACATGGAGAGAGAACAGAAAAATCAGGTACCTAGAGGAGACTGTGAGCATGGTGATGCAAAGTTCTGTATTCTGTTGATGCTAATGTTACAAGGAAAGACACCATGTGATATGAAAATGTAATGTACTCATGGAAGTTTATAATATAAGAAGGATTAATATACCATGATTGGAGACTACAAATAAGCATTCATAAATCTGAAAGCTGAGAAAGCTGCACATATCCGCACCAAAACCGATGATGCAGGCATAACCCAGAGACCTGTGGCTACTATGGGCCTTTGAAGCCAGAGATTATGTGGTCGTGTATCTCTGGCATTTAGGTCAAGCAGGCACATGGCACAGTCAGAGGATATAGGACATTCAGAGCATATCCTCTATTTCCAACCAACATTTTCTACTAAAGCGATTTTGAATGAAGGATGCAATGTGGGGCAGATGACCACAAATCATAAGCTAGTTTGATAACGTGGGGTAAATACTAGTGAAGTATGTTATGACTTGAAAATCACAACAAAGAAAACCAGCAATAATGATACTATGTTTACTTCGCACACATGTACATTACACATGGCAATTTAAAAAGTGAGTAGATAAATGCACGAGTAGGAAGAAGTAAAAACATAAAATAATAAGTAAGACAGGAATAATAAGTACAATTATAAAAATACAAAAAAAAACAACATATATCCATAAAAAGTCATCTATGACGCATTAGTTTGTACATTAAACATCGATCATACATAAAACCTCCTCCTGGCTTAGATTGTCAACCAACATGTTTCAATCTCTAATATCAAGTAGTTCACGCACCATCTTAGCTCTGAGCAGGATCTCTGCATCCACATTTCTCCTTTAATCATCATACAATGACAGCTTAAACAAATTTATTCTTCACTGAATGAAAAAACTTCTAAAAATAATCCACTGTTCAATCCTCTAATAACACTCTAATGCCACAATGTAACTCTGTTGCCAAAACAAAAACTCTCCCTCTGCTCAGCTCACTGCTTTTCTCTGACTAAAATCACAGCATTTTACGGAGCCCTGGAGGTGACATGGATTTTTTTTTTTTATCTGGCGCGTGCGACTTACTAACTCGCTCGCGCGACTTACTATCTCGCGCGTGCGACTTACTAACTTGCACGCGCGACTTATTATCTCGCGCGTGCGACTTACTAACTTGCACGCGCGACTTAATATCTCGCACGTGCGACTTACTATTTCGCACTAGCGTGTTAATAACTCGCACGTGCGACTTAGAATCTCGCGCTTGCGACTTAGAATCTCGCGCGTGCGACTTATTATCCCGCATGCGCAACTACCAGAAAGATGTCAAAGCAAAGTTGTGGCAGTGAATGGTGACCTACTTAAAATGGATCGCGACAGACTCATCATTTTATTCTTTGGTTTAGGTATGCGCCATTAAGAAATTCTTAGAAGCATAGCCTTATATGGTTTCATTTTAAGCCGGAGACACCTCATGAGAATTCTCGGAGAATACAGACTTTGCCGTCGACAATATTCGGACCTGCAAGAAGTGATAGATTTCATCAGTGAGCAATTGAGAGGCCCTGGGAGACATCATGGTTACCGATGGATGTACAACAAGTGTCTTGAGGACTTGTATTTACACAACTCCTGTGTACTCTAAGGTCAGCTAACATGATGAACCAGTTCATAGATGGTATGAACTCATGTGGAAGACTGTGGGACACAGTGAAGAGACACTGGAAGGCTTTCCTGAAGGTGTTCACACATGAAGAAGGACCACTGACAAGATCAGCATTCCGGGAACTATTCTCAGTCCTGTGGAGTGAGGAGGGGACAAACCGCAGAGATGCTGAGGAGGACACAATGTTTTCATGGGAATGCCTCCTCAACACAATTGAAGGTGTGTTCTTTGTTGTGTAATTACAACAATCAAATATGAATTTGGGATAAATACACATTAGACAGTTGTTAGAAAAGTTCAATGTGATGGAGCAGTACAGTGTAAAAGGGAATATTCGTATGTATGGCATTATTTTGTTTGTGTGTGTGTGTGCGTTTTCATAGAACAACAAGCTTCCCTCTCTTTTGAGGATCTGCTGGCATTTGTAAGTGGAGCAGATGCAGTGCCTCCACTTGGTTTCCATTAGAAGGTGGAGATCCAATTCTTTGACCAGGAGCATGGCACCAAACGCTTTCCTTATGCCTCAACTTGTGCTCTGACCTTTTCCCTTCCAAGAGGTATCCAGACCGAAGAAGAACTGACAGACATCCTCACAGATGCAATTCATGGGTCTGTTGGCTTTGGCAAAATATAATTTAAAAGGCTCTTTTTTTTCCAAGAAAAATATTAAGATTGTTTATAAATGGCTTCAGCAGTTTGTAAAATGTATTTTTCATGGAAAAGTGTTTGATTCTAAATTAAACAGAGAAATGGATTTGGAGATGTGGGGAGTAAGAGTTAAAAGTTATTGATGTTGTTTACCTGTGATTGAATGCAGACTGGAGAAAGATTGTTGATCATTCACCATAGGATTCATAATTTTTTGTGCATGTTCTTTTACTGCGCTTCTACCAATAGCACTCTGTTCAACACTCTGGCATTGAACTTGCCTTTGAGATAAGCTTTTTAAATTAAACATTATTTCAACCAGTCTGAATGATCAAATGTGTCAGTTCAATATAGCTAGCACATCTGTAGCGTTTGGAAGTGTTTCCTATGAAGATAACATCCTAAGTAAGTTTCCTGATAACTTTCTTAAGTAGACAACAAATGGGTTAGGGTACATGTATGATAATTACACACAAAGTTTTACTCATGAAATATAAAGTTTTAAATACATTATACAGCGACAAACCCTGAGGTAGACATTCAGAAAAAAAAAGTAAATTCATGGTCTTACAGTCGTATATAGCTGCATGTTAAAGATGACATTACAATTAGCCTTTATTGTTCAGATTCAGCTAATTTCTTCCCTTTCCTTAAAAGCTACTATAGACAACATTCAGCAACCAAATGTTATACAATACATTCACAAACCAGTGGTTTACACATTTTCTTACTGTATTCCTCACCTATACTGATCAGACGTTATTTAAGTACATATTTCTGACAAATAGACTATTCTGAATGGACAATGTGTCACTCAGTAACAAAAAATACTACTGAATTGATAGGAATCACATGAGAACAAGGTAGAAACTGTACCCTTGCAACACTTGCAGGAAAAGATTCTTTCAGTAAAGGGTAGCAAAGGCATGTAAATCTTGATACAAGTTACAAGTTGTATGTAATTAATTGAATATTAAAGTATTCTAAAACTACAAAATGTTTACAAAAATACTATTCAAATTATTTAACAAAACATATGATTGGGGAGAGGGGCACACTCTTCTCTCGACAGACATAGTGGGATAGGGACCCTATCCGTACTGACACAGAGACACAACACAAAATATTACCCAAACAATTGGGGACGGATAACATCCCTCAGTGACATATAGAAATCCAGTGCATCTGATATATTGTTTGGAAAGCCTAACCCTGATTCTTCTAAGGTGATGGTACAGAGATCAAAAATGTCCTCGTCACATGGGATGGCTGTTAGGAATTTGCAGGTCTGCTTGGCTGTAGCCAGGTCAATGGCATTAACATGGACTATGTGGTCATCTGCACCCCACAAATGCGGTGCTGAAAACATGATGTTTGGTATCCCGCTGGGCACAGTATGGTTCCTAGATGGCCGGATGCGATGTGTGTTCCAGACATTTTGTATCTCATTTAACTGCTCCTGAAAAAAATGAGAGATGCAGGTCATACATTACTCGTATAAGAGAGTGAATGAGACAGATACACAGAGACAGAGAAAAGTACACAGAGAAAGACGGAGAGCAAGAGAGACAAAAAGACCGTGGAGGAGAACTAAAAAGTATCTCACATTAAAATGACATATGCAGTACTTAATGAATTTCAGGTCAAAGTTTACTCAGAAGCTACATTTTCTAATCAAATTCCTCTTGCTTGCAACTTTGCAGGTATATGTAGTATATGTAGTGCATTTGAATGAGCCACAGTGGAGTCATTTTACTTTTTTTGCAAATGCAAACATTGCAGCATAGTAATATGCACTCCACTCTGAGCTTCATCATCCAATGATGACAATAACAATGATTGACCTGTGCTGACCGAAAGTGACCCTGAACCACAAACTCCCACCTGTGGTGAAACTCTGGAATCACAATGCCTAATTTTTCCCTTTCAGCCCCATCTATTAGTTGTAAATAATAAACAGATACAAAGTGGTTGTCCTTTTAAGCCACTGTCCCACATATACATTAGGTTAATAAATATAAAATTTATTTATGAATTTATCTTCATGCTAAAGACATGGGTACATACAGATATATGCAGGCATATGAGGGCCCAGTTCTCTTGCAACCAGGTAGATCTACTTTACATACATTAGAGCAATAATCTTCTCGCTGTAAATGATAATTTACATGGGATAATGGGATTCAGACTATACAAACAACAAAAGACTGGGCCTAGGATTAACAGAATAAAATACATCAATCAATCAAAGTCATCAACAATTGACATACCTGAATGATGTTCATGAAACAGAACTGTGACAGTGCTTTGTCCAGGAAGTCCCCCAAAAAAAGACCTTGATCTTTGAGCTCCCCCAGCAGCTGGATCCAGAATTCAATGCCTTCCTTACGCATGACACCCCACCAACTTTCAATTCGTTGATTAGCGGTGCTTGCTCCTCCGATGTGGCTTCGTTCGGCTGCTCTGCCATCCAAACCATCTCGACGCATGAATACCTAGAAGACAAAGGTGGAAAGTAACTACGTAGGCCTAGCATATATTTGCTCAAGCATTGTAGTTAGTTATAATTTTTAGGTGCTTTTATTTTACGTGAATGTTTCTATCTTTTATAGGATCTGAATATGCCTATTTCTTCCAGCATAGTACCTGGATATCACGAACAACAACGTTCTCTGTTCCTTCATCGGTGCGGACAATCCTTGGGCCACCTCCAACTTCTTCAATGGCTTTAACAAAGTAGCCTCCAATTACATGTGGATCGCTGTTTGTTTGGGCTGCTTTCAACCAGATGATTTTTCTCGAAAACCCATCAATGCATCCATTTATACAAATGCCATATGGTTTGAGCTTGTCATAAGAATCTATGTGCCAAATAAAGTTCGGTCCTTCAGAAAAATACTGCCTGCGTCTTAGCCGACGGCTCTGGCGCACTCTGCTACTCACAGGATCGAGCTCTGACAGGATCAATCTCACATCCTCTTTTCGTACCCTAAATCCATGTCCCAGACACTTGTTGTACATCCATCGGTAACCATGATGTCTCCCAGGGCCTCTCAATTGCTCACTAATGAAATCTATCACTTCTTGCAGGTCCGAATATTGTCGACGGCAAAGTCTGTATTCTCCGAGAATTCTCATGAGGTGTCTCCGGCTTAAAATGAAACCATATAAGGCTATGCTTCTAAGAATTTCTTAATGGCGCATACCTAAACCAAAGAATAAAATGATGAGTCTGTCGCGATCCATTTTAAGTAGGTCACCATTCACTGCCACAACTTTGCTTTGACATCTTTCTGGTAGTTGCGCATGCGGGATAATAAGTCGCACGCGCGAGATAGTAAGTCGCAAGCGCGAGATACTAAGTCGCACGTGCGAGTTATTAACACGCTAGTGCGAAATAGTAAGTCGCACGTGCGAGATATTAAGTCGCGCGTGCAAGTTAGTAAGTCGCACGCGCGAGATAATAAGTCGCGCGTGCAAGTTAGTAAGTCGCACGCGCGAGATAGTAAGTCGCGCGAGCGAGTTAGCAAGTCGCACGCGCCAGATAAAAAAAAAAAAATCCATGTCACCTCCAGGGCTCCGTAGCATTTTGTATATAGACTTGCAACATTTTGGAAAGATCAACAGGATTCCTGGGTAATCCCGCCACCGCCAGACAGGAAGGTACAAGAAGCTTCTAGAAAGCACTAGTCCATTACGTAGAAGTGATATTACTTCAGATGTTTTGCTACAGACACACCACTGGAGGGTGCTGAAGAACAAAATAAATAGCTGACCATCAAGGTAGCAAAAACAGCATGTAACAAATCTCCATTTACAAATTAAATATAATGCTGGACATAAACTACTCCGTCCGTCTATAATAAAATCGTTTCCGGACCAGAACTCGAAAATTATACCACTTACAAACACCAAATTTGGTATGGAGCTTCTCCTTCTGGTCTAGTTGTGCCTTTTGGGGGTTCCGGTCCGTCCGTCTGTCCACACAACCTGTAGGTTACACAACCTACAGCCGGGGGCATCCGCCATTGCCAAATGGCTCTTGTTAAAATTAGGAGATAAGAGAATTGGTGCATTTTTGAGGATAGCTTTCAGCAGGTCAAATGAATTTTGACATTTTTCATCCCAAACAAATTTTGCATTTTTCTTCAGTAAATTTGTCAAAGGCTCAGAAATGATGGAGAAATTTTATAGAATTTTCTGTAGTAGCCAGCCATCCCTAGAAGTCTCAATAGCTGTCTTTTATTTGTAGGCTCAGGAGATTCAGTGATAACTTTGACTTTTGCATCAACTGGTTTGACTTGACCCTGTCCTACAATATAATCTAAGTAAACAGCTGTAGCTTTACAAAAGTCACTTTTAACAAGGTTGATAGTCTGCTTGGCATCACTCACTCTCTGAAAGAAGTTTCTGATATAGGTGAGGTGCTCTTGAAAGCTGTCGCTGGTGATGATTATGTCATCGATATAGGCCTCACATCCCGATAGTCCAGCAAACACTCTGTTTACCAGACGCTGGAAGGTGGCCGGAAAATTTAATTCCAAATGGCATGACCTTGTATTGGTATAATCCATCTGGTGTGACGAAGGCAGAGATCTCCTTTGCTCTATCTGTTAGACGGATCTGCCAGAAGCCCTTGAGGAGATCAAATTTAGTGACATACTTTGTCCAACTTCGTCTATGCAGTCATCAATCCAGGGAATGGGATATGAGTCTGTTTTTGATGGAGCATTCACTTTCCTGTAGTCTGTCACCATTTTATATGTTCCATTGGGTTTCGGAACTAGGATGAATGGAGAACTCCAGTCACTGTTACTTGGTTCAACAAAGTCATTTTCAAACAGGTATTTGACTTCTTGTTTTAGGTATTTTTGCTTCTCTGGATTCATTCTGTAAGGAAGCCGTTTTACAGGCTTGGCATCATCTTGTAGGATGACATCATGGTAAACTATATCAGTCCTTGATCGAACGTCAGGGAATATGTGACTATATTCAATTATGAGCTTTAGCTGCTGTTGTTGAAAAGGATCTAGGTGGGACAACTTGCGGTCAAAATTTTAAAGAATGTTTAAATTTTCAAGTTTGGCTGGGCTAGGTTCATTTTCCAATGGGCAGTGACAATCTTCTTCAGAATTTTCCAGTTCAATCGTATTTACCACATTGATTGGCTTTTACTGAGTGTCTCTGTCATTGTATTCTTTCAGCATGTTGATGTGACACATTTGTTTTTGTTTCCTCCTTCCAGGGGTTAAAATTATGAAATTTAGATCACTGACCTTTTTGAGGACAGTTTAAGGGCCGAAATATCGGGCTCTTAGAGGGTTTCCAGGAACTGGCAAAAGTGCAAGGAAATTTTCACCAGTTTTAAAGCTTCTATCTCGGGAATGAAGGTCATATCTGGCTTTTATTTTGCCCTGAGCCTCTTTGAGATTAGACTTAGCAAAGTCACTAGCCTTAGAGAGACGATTATGGAAGTCAGTGACAAACTTAAGCAAGTTCAATAGGACATCATCTTCAGCCAGCAACTTTTCCTTCAGAAGCTTCAGAGGTCCCCAGACTGTATGCCCAAAAACAAGCTCAAAAGGACTGAACCCAAGAGACTCCTGAACAGCTTCACGAGCAGCAAACAGAAGATGGACACCTTCATCCCAGTCTTTTCTCTGTGTCAAGGCAGTAGGTCCTTATCATGTTGTTCAGGGTTTGATGGAACCTCACCAAAGCACCTTGACTTTCAGAATGGTAAGTGATAGAAGACCAGTTAGACACCAAATGCTGGAATGGAGGGAAAAGGCTTTATTGGAAAAACTAAATAAAATCAGGCACGAGGGCTAACAAAAAACTTCACCCAAAGGGTTTCCAAAAAACCAACTAAAGGGAGCTACACAGAGCTATAAACAAAGGATCAAAAACAAGGAAAACAAAGGCCACTGGAAACTCCAGGGAGATAACCATGAACAGAAATAAGACTAATGATGTTAATAACGAGGCTATGTACAATGCTGATAAGAACTATGGCTAAGGAAAGCATGGGACTAGAACAAGACTTGGAACTTGACATGAAAGGGAACTTGAGACTCTGTCTGCCAGCCAACTTCCACCGCATCCAGATAAAGGGTGAGAAATCAAGACATGAAGGGCAACACCTGGAGAAGGAGGACAAGAGGCATGGCAAGATCATGACATGGACAAAGATTGGTTGACAAGACTTGCTCATTAAGAGAATGAGCGTGCTCAGCTTAAGTACCAATTAAGTCTGCAGTTTGGAAGCAAGCATCAATGTTAAGAACAGAAAAGCACAGCAAGACTTGAAATAGCAAAGCAGGAATCATGACAATAAACTCCCTGTCTGAATTAGTAATATTAGTAATGTGCCTATCTAAGAATTACACCACCCAGTGAATGTTAGTAAATGTTAGTAACTTAAAAACAGTTAATTGTCAATTAAGCTTGGACAGCCCCGAATCAGCACAGCACAGAAGGAAGGGGGGAAATACCAAAGCCAACCATAGCTCAGAAATGTGCAACAACGAAGGCACGGGGCGGAACGCAGACAAACGGTGGAGTGGCTTGGCAGACCTGGCAAAAAACAAAAACATGGAAAAGTAAAAACATGGACAATAACTATGAACTATGAAATGTGTAATCCTAATACCAGAAACTGTTAAAACTATGGCATGAACTATGAAACTTGAACTATGGAACATGAAACTGTTAAAACCATAAATGCCAAAGGCCAGGACCCCAGAACACAACAGTAAGCTGATGACCTGTATTGTTTAATACCAAGCTCATGCATAACTTGTTTAAATAAGCCAGACATGAAATTTGACACTTGATCAGATTTAATAGACTTAGGCAGACCAAAAAAGCAGAAAAACTAGGTAAGAGCTTTGATGATAGTCTTTGCCTTGATATTACGAAGTGGAATTGCCTCAGGAAACTGGGTGGAAGCACACGATAGTCAGTAAGTACTCACTACCAGACCTAGTCTTCGGCAATAGTCCAACACAGTCAATGATGATACGACTGAAAGGTTCTTCAAAAGCGGGAATGGGCTTAATTCAAGCCTTTGGAATATCCTGCTTCGGCTTCCCAACAATTTGACAAGTATGACAGGATTTGCAATACTCCTGCACATCGGACCTCATGCAAGGCCAGAAGAAATGATTCCTGACACGTTGAAGGGTCTTCTTGATACCCTAATGACCTGACATAGGATTGTCATAGGCCAATCCTATGTCAGGGTTTCTTGAGAATAAGACGTTGGAAGAACAATTTGATGGGTGATCATCCACTCTTCATCTGCAGAAACATCAGGTGGATCCCACTTTCTCATAAACACACCATTTTTATAGTAAAAACAGACAGGAACTTGAGTAGCCTCTTGTTCACTTGCAGCCTGAGGTAGAAGATGCGCTAGATCACGAGCTTGATGTTGCTCCTGAATAAGTTGTTTTTCGAGACAGAATGTCATTTGAATGACCAGACAAGGA
Organism: Gymnothorax reevesii; assembly: GCA_029721435.1. Classification (NCBI taxonomy): domain Eukaryota; kingdom Metazoa; phylum Chordata; class Actinopteri; order Anguilliformes; family Muraenidae; genus Gymnothorax; species Gymnothorax reevesii. Next base: position 42,368,121 of record CM056587.1, on the reverse strand, counting down.
CAAGTCTGAATATTTCCCAGATATCTCAGGACTGGAAGGTTCCTGATGAAGAAGGTGTCAGCCAGGTTTAAGTCCAGGTCAGCATCATCTTGAATAGCCTTTTTGGCCATAGAGCGAGTAACTGCTCATGAAGGATAGAGGTCTGGAATTTCCTCCTCTATAGAGTCAGATTCTTGATCAATCAAAGGAGTGTCAGTTACAACAGGGTAGGGCACAACCTTATCCCCAGCAAGATCATTCCCAAGAAGCAAATGAAAAAACCTTTGAAAGGAAGAGAAGACTTAACGCCAACAGTAATAGGCCCAGGGACCAAGTCTGATTTGAGATGTACAAAATGGCGAGGTACACTTATAAAACCACATTCTACTCCTTAAATAAGGACATTAGCCTAAGTAGACAATTGGTTCGAAAAATCATGTGAAAGTGAGACAAAACCATTGGTGATAAATGGCTCAAAACCCTCCATAACAGAATCAGACACAGAAGGTAGAAGATCAGACAAAGTGACCTTTGATAGAAGAGATTCTTTCTTAGTGAAAGCAGTTGGCTTGTTTTCTTCTCATTGTTCTTTTTTCTTGAGAGCATAACACTCAGAAATAAGGTGACCTTGCTTTTTGCAGTATTGGCAAGACACAGAAGGTAATGAATCAGAGGATTGCTTCTCACTGGAAGGTTTCCTCTCAGAAGTGGCCTGAGAATCATTAGAAGAGTTATTAGAAGAAGTCTTGGACTGAGACTTGTTTAGAAATTTAGAAAAAGTGGATTTTTGGACAAAGTCAATGCATAAATATCAGCCAGGGTGGAAGCATCTTGCAAAGTAATGGCTTGTTTCTCCTCAAGGAAAGTTTTGATATCAGGCTGGATACACCTTTTGAATTCCTCAACCAAAATAAGTTGCCTCATTCTGTGAAAATCTTTCTCAGCTTTCATGGAATTGCACCACTGATCAAACAACTGTTCCTTCAACCTGCCAAATTCAACATGAGTTTGACTGGCTTCCTTGCGAGAATTCCTAAATTTTCACCTGTAAGCCTCGGGGACCAATTCATAACCCTTCAGAAAGGCAGTTTTGACAAAATCATAATCAGAACACTGTTGGACAGATAACTGGCTATAGATTTTCCTAGCTTTACTAGTAAGAACACTTTGTAACATCATTGTTCAATGCTCTTTTGGCCATTTCGAATTTTCAGCTATTTTTCTCAAAATGGGTAAAGTATTGGTCAACATCATTTTCTAAGAAAGGAGGAACAAGTCTGATGTGTTTAACCACATCAAAATGATCAGGAAGTCCAAAAGATTTTGTAACAGTACCTGCTTCTATTTTCTTCATTTCCAATTTATAATGCAAGTGCATCCTTTTTTCTTCTAGTTCTTTCCTTCTGCCTCTCCAACCTTCATTCATCCAGTTCTCTCCCCAATCTTTTCTTCCAGTTCTCTTTCCTTCTCCAACCTTCTTTCTTCCAGCTCTAGTTGTTTTTGGCATAGCTGAATCTCAAGTCTTTGCAGCTCTGTTGCAGACACCTCCACGTCTTTAATCACTTCTACTGCTTCTTCCCCAAAGATATCTTCATCAATGAAATGTTGCACCAAAATGTTCAATATTTCTTGTTTCTTCATTGATGATTTCACATTGGATAATCCAAGGGTTGAGGCTATTTGCAGCAAGTCCTTCTTCCTTGCCTGGGTTGGAGTTTTCAAAAAACTTTTAACATCAAAAGTCATGATTGCTGGTTTTTCAACTAGTCACAAGATTTAAAATTATAATTCATCTTTAATCTTTGGTGAATCCAATCGTTGATCCAATGAATGGTTTATCTCTGTGGAATCTCCAATTTGTTGTGACTTGAAAATCACAACAAAGAAAACCAGCAATGACAACACTCAGAGAGCGCAGACCTCCGCCAGGTGGCAGCAAAACCCTACAGCACGGCGATTGGAACTTCGGCCCATTGCACGACAATTGAAATAGAATTTTCGAGTTGTCTATAGCTATGTTTCCACCCACTTGTCAATCAAACTATCTGAAGTTCGCCAAAAATATTCTTGCGAAATAAGCAGGTGAAAATGCATTTCATCTAACACCATTAAAGCGAATAAAAAGTTGCGCGTAATGACGTCACATGCTGTTATGCGGTCAAACTGGTGAATCGAATGGATTTCTAACATTTTAAGCTGTTTCCATTCATTTTCGCACTGAATCGCAGAACCTTCAAGTGAACAAAACTTGTGTGTTAGCCGACTAATTTAGCTAGTAAGCCAAATTAATTGTGTCTACCATTCAAATGATGATTATTTGCACAAGTTGTACGTGCTTATGTGCCAGCTATTAGCATCATAGCAAACCATTATCAGAAGGCAAAGACGGCATCAGAACACCGTCACGATGCAGTTGCAGATTTATTCGGCAAATAAGGTTTCCAACAGCATTTATCGCATAAGCCTTTTACCGCTGGAAAGAAAATCCGATCAGATCAACCGTATAAACTTTGTGTCGAAATATTTCAAATCAAGTCTAATGTCACCGTTTCATATTTAATACGATATGACTTCATTTGCGTAAGATATCCTCGATAGCCAGATGGCGGTAACTCTGTATCCGGGGCGGTTCAGACCCGTGTGGCAGATCGTTGTTTGTCCTGATCCCATTCAGATACACAGAGGAACACTGTCTATTAGCGAACCCCCCAGGATTTCGTTAGTATAATTTCGAATGCACTGCATGATAAGATCACCAAGTATACATTAGAGATAACAGCTATCAATGTGAAGTGACTTAAAACTGAAGGATTCTTATCTAAATGCCCGGTTTTAAAGCTGGAAGTTCCCATGTCCCCGCATGGCGAAAGCCGTCTATCCGCGCCATTTTGCGATCATCGCTGCCCAAACAATACTTTCACCACGCCGATTTTTGGCGCATCCCACCCTGGACAGAACATATTATTGCTTTGTTTGCAATAGATATTATCTATAGCAGTGTCGTAGCCAGCGGGTGTGCCAAAGCACATCCCTTTATGACAGCAATTAGTCTTAGCTAGTTCTCAATCATTTTCCTTTACTGACTCGTTTTCCTATTATCGTAATTGGCGACTGAAGACACGGTTTCTCTCCATAGGCAATGAAATTATGGGGTAAATTCCGTAGAACTGAGAAATGGTGTGGACAAAACATCCATTTAAAACAATTATTAGTCCTGACCTGTTCTCAGTCATTTTCATGATTAACAAAAGGTTCATTCCGAGAGCACTCCGCGCTTAACAGGTGCTGCTTGTTCTCCCTGATTAGGTAAGGTGACAGTCATTCATCTGGATGCGTATTATCACAGTCAACGAATGATGTGGGTAAAAAAAGCTTATAACTTTTTAAGAAAGTAATAGCGCCTTCTGTATACAGCTGACTGCAAAAACGTTGTCAGCACCCGATAGTTCTACTGTTCCTTTAGTACTTAGCTAACAAATTAAGACGATTAGCTGCTTTACTCACTGAATAAATTCAGGTTTTCTCCACGAATCCAATAATCTTCTCAAACAAACTGGGCATGCGCGGTAGAACCATCTTCGCATTTAATTGCTCTGCCTGCCTTGAAAATTGTCCCTCGAGGATCAATAAAGTTTGTAGAATCTTGCCTCTCTGTTAATTTACGCATGCGCAAGTGTGATTTTGGTCAAGAGGAAGAGCAGCTGAGCTACTGGGTGTTTATCGGCGGAGAAATGCATTCAATACTCCAAAATGCCCATTTTTCTGCCCAGAAGTTGATAGTTGGAGTCTTTATTCATGTATACCTCACTTATCAGATGTCTCTGTCACACAAACGATGACAGAGAAGTCGATGAAGCCAACAACAAAATTTCTCCCATTGATATGTAATGGCAGTTCGTTCATGCTGGACGGCCGACCGCCTCGGATATCGTGAAGGAAGGTGAGGACATCCAGCGGCAGAAAGCTAATCCACACATCTGGCAAGGCCGCTATTCTATCTGACGTGCTATTCTAATTGGCTATGTGCACAAAATGGGGCTAAGTAAATTCTGAAATATACTGGTTCGCTTTACTATTTTAAGTTTGCTTCTGTCATTTATCAGTCTACATAAGATGCTGAGCAGGTGACAGGAATATAATCCCGAAAATGCGATTTTAACTATTGCCGCTGTTCCCAAGATTTGGTTTAATTAACCTTGAATGATGTTCGCATGATTTGTCTTGATCAGCTGCTACTGTTGGTTCATTGGCTCTGTTAATGAGACATTAGCTGCCCCACTGGTAAAGAGGGTTTCCGACGCTTCTACCTAGCATCATTTCCAGCCGTTTGCTCCGGTGACTGTCATGAACTGGCTTTAAGCGACAAACATCCAGTGTTGCACGACCCAAATTTCCTCATTAGATTAATATCTGGAGCAAGCTTTCATTTTTACCCCTCAGCCCAACAGGGGCGTGAGGGGTATTGTCGTCCCTTCGGCGGGCGGGCAGGCGGGCGGCTGCAAATTTTGTCCGGGCTATTTCTCTGTAACCACTTGGGTTAGGAAGTTAATATTGCATATGTGGACTCACCATGGGCGGTAGGTGTGCCTTTTTGAGGTTTCATCCCAGTTTGACCTTTGACCTTGAGTGCAACTGAGGCCGAGTGGGAAGGGAAACAAAGTATCGACAATATTAAAATATGCGTGGACCGAATGTTAGATTTAAGAAACAGTATTTCGAAGTTATGGATTATTTACACATTAATTATCAGATATTTTCACGTATTTTATCTGTCGCTTAAAGCCAGTTTATCACTGATCAGTGAGAATGGCTGGAAATGTGTTGCTAGTTAGAAATCCTCTCGTTTCTCGTTGGAGCGGCAAATGCCTCATTAAGAGTACCAATGAACAAACATCAGTAACAGGTAATCGAGACAAATCATGCAAACATCTTTCGTAGTTAATTAAACCAAATCCTGGGAATAAGGCTAGAATATCATATTCGGGATGATATACCTGTCATCTGCTCATCATCAGTAGCAGAAGCAAACCGGAAATAGTTAAGTTAAGCTTACCAACGTATTCTAGAATGTACACAGCGCCATCTTGTGCAACTAGCCAATCGGAAAGGCTTGAAATCTTGAATTCTGGCATATATCTCACCTGTACTTTGGCCTAAATATGCCAAAATTTAATCACCTGTTTCTTGACTTTATACTCACCTTCTCTGAAAGTTTCATCAAAATTGGTGCATTACTTTTTGAGTTATCTTGCTAACAAACAAACAAACAAACAAACAAACAGACAAATGCTGCCGAAAACATAACCTCCTGGTGGAAGTAATAATCCACAATTCAATCCTCAAATAGCACTAATCCTCTAATGCCACTACGTAACTCTGTTGCCAAAACAAAAACTCTGCCTCTGCTCAGCTCTCTGCTTTTCTCTGACTAAAATCACAGCATTTATATAGACCAGCAACATTCTGGAAAGATCTACAGGATTCCTGGGTAATCCCGGCCCCTCCAGGCAGGAAGGTGCCCGAAAGCACCGAGTCTATATAGAAGTGATATTACATCAGATGTTTTGCTACAGACACACCACCAGAGGGTGCTGAAGAACAAAATAAATAGCTGACCATCAAGGCAGCAAAAACAGCATGTAACAAATCTCCATTTACAAATGAAATATATACTCATTCATAACAAGTATCAGCGACGTTTGCCAACTAGACGACAAGCCTTCGCACCTTGGCATTGCTGAGCGAGCACAAAGTAAGCCACGGTTTGAGGACATGAACTCAATGTTGGCACATCCTATTGCTTACTTTCTGAGTAAAGCGCTCAATAATCACGGTGCTACTCAGGCTAGGGTACTAGTGTGCGTACAACTATGCAAAAACATTTTTGCTAAAATTAAAAAGCATGCCAATTTGGAATGGTAACACAGATATTCAGTTCATTTTCTTGCATGGGAGAGCACCTGCACAATCATAGAAATCCCAATGCTAACAGGGATGGTTGATCCATGCCCAGAGCATTTCCCAAGATTTTTAGTAGAAAATGTTGGTTGGGACCACGTCCACTTGACAAATACGAGATTTTAAACATCACAGAGCACTCCAGTATCTAGTATTTGCTGCCGGTTGATCATTGTAAGGTGTATGCAATGTAATATTGCAAACCATTACCTTAAATGGACACTGCCGCTAATGATAGCACTTGCTAGGGATAAACAAATACCAGTAACACTAATTACAAAGCAAGAAGTTGCAACGTGACCATCAAAAACAAGTAAGACAAGCAGCACATCAACTATTAATGTTAACGTTAATGCGACTACAATTCGGTCCAGTTGTTTGAACAACAAGCAAGGCAACTGCGATCTGGAAAATGCTTTGTCCATTCCCTAGTTTGAGAAAGCTTGTTTTTTGGCTTATGATTCCATCTACTCCCTGGTTTATCATTATCACTGATTGGCTTTAAATCCTCTGCATGTCCTTGACCCTGATTTGTATTCCTGCTTGTACTGCAATCTGCCAGCATGGAAAAGACCTGCAACATATTAGCTTGATAATTCACTCTATAAACTTTGTGGAATTGATCTGCTGTCTATACTTGAGTTCTGAGCTCATGGTTTGTCAGTACTGGCAAATCATCACCAACCCTCAGATTCCTTATCTACCAACCATTTGACTGAAGCCAACTAAATTTGGTGTAGATTTGTCCATAGGTGGTACTAGTAAACAAATAGCCATAACTCAAACCAATTGCCCAATCACTTTCCCTTCTCTCTGAGCTATACTGTATCATCATAAAACTTGACACTAATATTTTTCATTTGTGATCAATCAGCCATTTGCAGGAGTACAGCCATTTGCCATTTTGGAATTTCATATTTAAAATATCCTGGGGATATTCCACCTCCTGATGGCTTGTGCATATAATGTCATTGTACAAATACTTGTGAACTACACCTTGTAGGCATTTCTCAAAAACTTATGTAACGTTTGAAGAAAGTGATGTTATTTGAAAATGAAATGTAAATCGTTATGACCAATTTTTACTTGATATTCTTAATCAAATTACTCATTATTGCTTTGTGGTATGCTAATGTTAGGCAAATGTTGCCTTGGGTTGAGAATAATAGTTTCTTGAGAGGGGATAAATAAGAGAAAATTTGCCAAAATATGCACTTTCATGCAATTTGAATTTCTTGTTTAATTTTAATTGGATGTGCTCAGTGGAAATGGCAGAAACACCACAGCAAAAAACTGAGAGGCAGCGGCAGGTGTCAAAAGGAAACTCAGATAGATGGAGGAACTGATTCAGTTCAATCATGCATTTTTCATCTTTGTCACTTGAGCACAGTAAAAAAAAAAAATTGGTTGCAGTCTAATTATTAGACTTTCCTGAGATTACCGTAATGGATTGGAATGCATACTCCTCCGTGTAAGTTCAAATGTAAGTGGCTACATTAGCGGTGTCAAACTGGTCTGTAAAAGGGCCGACGAGCTGCAGGTTTTCAATCCAACCCAGCAGAAGCACAGCTATTACAACTAATCAACTGAGCAGCAGAGATTAGCTGAATAGATTCATTGTATTAGGGATGCTTCTGCTTGGTTGGATTGATAACCTGCTGCTCCTCAGCTCTTTGACGGACCAGTTTGAGGCCCCTGGACATAATACCTGAGAATCCAAATCTTGACAAGTACCAATCCACGTGCAATCTGATGCTTAATGTTAAAGTCTTATTGTCCATGGGGATGAAGTGGGGGACACAACACACAAACACTTACACACGCGCAGATACATGTAAGCAAATGCTTTTACACACAGTGGCACACATATATGCAAGGCCATGCGCACAAAGACACACACACACAGGCACACTGAAGCACATAAGCGTACCCACAATTGCGCTCACACATATACTTGCGCACACTGTGCTAGTGTTTGCCAAGTTAAACACCAGCAAGCTACTGCTTGGCAGAGGACACAGGCCATTGGCTGCAGACCATTACTCATTGCTGTTTGTGTGACATGGTGCCAAGGCCTTATTAACTTTGTGCCTGTAACCTTTTTCTGAAGAATCACCAGAGAAATATGGAGGGAGAGGAGAATCCCTCAGGAAAACAGGGATGGATGCCAATAAGTAAACTGGAAAGTGTATCCACTATGCACAAAAATACACAAACCCCAGTTCACTTCAGGCTAGACCATTGATCAATTAATGCCATCCATTTCTGAAATCTGCTTCTCCTTGGGGTCGAGCTTAAAGAAAACACACCACAGAGCTCAATTTAACTCCGGTCAGAGATAAAACAGCCCCTAAAAAGCAGGATAGTGCATGGCCTGAAATTTATTAAAAAATTATGCAGCCCTGTTTAACCTTCAGTACATTTAACTTTAATCTTCGATATCTAACGCTACTGCTGTTGACAGTTTACAAAATTTGTGCAAGGGGTGGGCAAACCTTAAGCTTGCGACCCTCTAGCTGTGGAATCAATGCGTATATAAAATTGCAGATAGTTTACTTAATAGACTGAAGCATAATAATGCAGTTATGAAAGATTACGGAGGTCCCCTGATGGAGCAGATTTTACATATCAATTTAAACAAGTTCACATTTTTATGTGGTATTCATTATTACAGCAAGACACTTCACTGAATCAATTCAGCTATAGGACTTTGTTCTACAATAAAATGGCGGTATCTTGGATCTTAATCTTTAACCTAAAAAGCCCAAGTCACTGATTTACTCCATAGTGATGTAAAAAGTAATGGTACCCTATCTAATTTATTATTATTATTATTGTTATTATTATTTTGTATATTTGTGATATTTAATTGTCTCGTATATTCAAACTAAATTTCGTGTAAAACAAATACAAACTTAGTTAACAAGAAAAACAGCTATTAAATCAGAACTTCATTTCTTGAAAGAAAAAAGAACACTTGTCTAACACAGACTGGCCCCGTATGAGAAAGAAATTACCGTCTTTCTCAATTCAGTCAGTCAACCAAATATGACTGATAACTGGGAGAAAATTAAATTAGATGCACTCTGGCTTGATTACTGCCTGCCCTGGTGAGTCTAACAGAACCTTTCCAGCAGTGTGAAGTGGGCTTAGAGGTCTAAACAAGCAGCATACCATGCCACCATCCAAATTAATCCTGCATAAAAAATGAGGATAAAGGATATCGGAAATCAGTCAGGAAAGCATTAAAAAGTCATGTCTTTGGCTTTGTGACACCAGCAAATGTATGAGAGAGCCTTTATGTCCAAATTGGGCTCATCTTCCTCGGAGTGACCAACTCACATAAGTTCCACCAAAGACACATCAACTCATCCTGGAAATCACAGAGGAACCCAGGTGAATATTGTTGGAACTGTAGGCCCTGCTCACTTCTGATTGCCATTCATAAATCCACCATAGGAAATTGGCAAAAATGACATCCCTGGAAAAGGTGGAAGGTGAAAAGCAGTACTAAACAACAGCAACCATAAAGGCTCATCTCAACCCCCTACCAATTAAAAAAAAAAACAACAACCATTAAAGTGTGCGGATCCACAGCATAAAATGCACATGCATCCCAATAAACATCATACTTCCATGACTGAGTAAGTAAATGAGTGACCACCATTTGCAATGCATAGCCCATGGGGGCAGTTTGCAGCGCCAAGGGAAAAATGCAATTTAATGACTCCAAAATCTTCTGGGATAATTTTTTTGACTTATGTGTTGATTGTCAAAGTTTTTTGAAGACATGGGTCATGTTACACCTGGTGGAAAACTGACACAGTACTCCAAAGTCACACAAGCATCATTATGCAAGAACAATAATCCAATGCATGAGAGGAAGGTCCCCTCTAAGTGGCTTTAAACAAAAAGGTACGTTTTTGGAGGGTCCTATAGTCAAAGTTCTGGCTCGATCCCCACAGAGATGCTGTGTAAGATTTTTTAATGTGCAATTCATACTTGAAAACCCTCCGCAGTGCCTACATTAAAGCAAGTCTGCAATGTAGAGAAGATCATCACTCCTCTGCTATGATTTGAAAGAGTGATCTCCAGTTATCAGCAGTTCTTGCATGCCTTTGATGCTGCTAAAGGTAACACAGTCACTTATTTTACAGGGGCAATTATTAACCATTTCCCTTTGATAAATAAAATGATCATTTTAAATTTATAGTTTGTGTTTCTTGATGTTCTCTTGTCATATTACAACCCCAATTCCGAAATAGTTGGGACAAGTTGTAAATTGTAAATAAAATCAAAATGCAATGACTTTCAAATCACACCAGACAGCATTTTATTCACAATAGAACAGAGATAAAATGGCAAAAGTTGAAACTGAGATATTTAACAATTTTATCCACAGAATGAGCTCATTTCAAATTTGATGGCTGCTACACGTCTCAAAAAAGTTGGGACAGGGGCTTGTTTAACTAGGTGCAGCATCGCCTCTTCTTTTTAACACAGAGAGGAGGCGTCTGGGCATTGAGGAAAGACGTTTCTTGAGTTTAGCCGTTGGAATTTGATCCCACTTTTGTTTAATCCAGGCTTCAAGCTGCTGGAGAGTTTTGGGTCTCCTTTGACCCAAGCATTTGTTGCTCTAAAACCTTTATATACCTTTCAGCAATCATCGTGCTCTTTAAAACATGCAAGTGTCCCACACCATATGAACTAATGCATCCCCATACCATCAGAGATGCTGGCTTTTGAACTGAACGCTGATAACAAGTGAGGTGGTCTTACTCCTCTTTAGCCCGGAGGACACAACACCCATGATTTTCAACAAGAATGTTAAATTTGGACTCATCTGACCACAGGACACTTTGCCACTTTGCTACAGTCCATTTTAAATGAGCCTTGGCCCACAGAACACGGCAGCGCTTCTGGATCATGCTCAACAATGGCTTCCTTTTTGCATGATAGAGTTTTTGGTGGCATCTGTGGATGGCACGGAGGACTGTGTTTACAGACAGTGGTTTCTTGAAGTATTCCTGGGTCTATTTAGTAATGTCAATGACAGAATCGTGCCGGTGAGTGGCATCTGAGGGCCCAAAGATCACAGGCTTTCAGTAAAAGGTCTTCGGCCTTGTCCCTTACGCAGAGATTTTTCCAGTTTCTCTGAATCTTTTGATGATGTTATGCGCTGTCGATGATGAAACCTTCAAAGTCTTTGCAATTTGATGTCGAGGAACATTGTTTTTAAAGTATTCCTCAACTTTTTTATGCAAACCTTCACGGGTTGGAGAGCCTCTGGCCATCTTTACTTCTGAGAGACTCGGCCTCTCTAAGACATCCCTTTTATATCTAATCATGTCACACATCTGATGCCAGTTAATGTAATTACTTGCTAATTGTTCTTTCAGCTGATTCAATTACATATTAATAGCTTTTTCAGCCCTTTTTTGCCCAGGTCACAACTTTTTTTGAGACCTGTTGCAGCAAGAAAATTTGAAATAAGTTCATTTTGTGAATCAAAATGTAAAATGTATCAGTTTCAACATTTGAAATGTTATCTATGTTCTATTGTAAATAACATACTGGCTCATGTGATCTGAAAGTCATTGCATTTTGATTTTATTCACAATTTACACCTTGTCCCAACTATTTCGGAATTGGGGTTGTACATTATTTATGAAGGAACCATACCCTGTGACAAATGTTCAAATATAGTGGAAATCAGGACAAATACTTTTTCCCCCGGGCATTTCAACATCTTGAAATGCAAATAAATCATGAGTGACGTCATCACCTTCACTCAGTTCTACAGCATTTGTTTCCTTTAGAGTGACTAGATATTCTTATTTATTTTATTTTGGGTCCTATCAGTCTAAATGAACAGCACAACAAAGAGGTAACACTGCTGATCAGAGGACAGACCATGACTTTTTTATACCCCCTGCATATAATGCGGGGGGATATAGCGATCAGTGTGTTCTTCCGTCCGTCCGTCCGTCCGTCCGTAATAGAATAGTTTCCGGACCAGAACTCGAAAACTATACCACTTACAAACACCAAATTTGGTATGGAGCTTCTTCTTATGGTCTAGTTGTGCCTTTGGGGGGTTTCGGTCCGTCCGTCTGTCCACACAACCTGTAGGTTACACAACCTACAGCCGGGGGGATCCGCCATTGCCAGATGGCTCTTGTTTGTTTAGTAATGATTACATTTCCTTCTGTGGTGTAGATGATCATGTTTTTGTTTAACTAATAGATGCTTTTTGGAACTCAAGGCCAATTTGTAGCAAGCAGGTCTACTAGGCCTTCTTAAACTACTCAGAAACAACTTGCTCTGTGCTTAAGCTGAAACGGGCTAAGTATTACAACCTCTAAGATTTTTTTTATGACTGCAGTCCTTTTGTAGGTGGCTCATTGCTTTAACAACATTGCTTTAATCCATTAGGCAATGTAAACATAAATCACACTGAAGGATTGAGGGTGCTTATGCGCTTTGAGTAAACACGTACACACCTCAACTCATCTGTAGCTCCTCGGTTATCTGTACAGGATTGGGGAAAATTTGTGATTTATGCATCTCCCCCCACAGCACTCCACCCCGCACCGTGAATTAGAGACCACAGGTCGAAGCCATTTTTCTTCCTGAGTAGGAATGAGCTTATGGCAAAGAAGAACGAGGGCAAACACAGTTTATCATCCCCTGGACGATTTCTCTCCCTGGGCGGGTCTGCCGCACCACTGTATCGACTTGTGCAAGGCAGGATCCCACGTGATCCTTCACTTTGATAAATTTCTCATTCTAAAGCTATCACTAGAATCCAGGTAAAACCACATTTTTCACTGAAAACCTCAATTACACCAAGCCTGTTTTGTATAGCAAACACTGAGTGTTGATTTGCTTTAATTGTAATAATGCCACAGACCACCCAAACTAAACTGCGGTCAAGCTATCCGCGCTTTGGCAATTCTCGGTCAAGCCATCAGCGGCAAAAAATTTACGTGCGCGTATATACGTAAAATTGCGGTAGCAACGAAACTGGGACGTCACGACTCAATCGAATTTAAAGAATGAGCACACTTAGGAGATGTTCTGTGAATTAAACTGTCCTGTCAAAGGTCTGTGTAAACTGACAGCATATTATTATTAACATGTTATTATCCACATTATGTGCATGTCTGGAGTGATTTTACTGCAGTTTTTGAGTTCACCATTTCTGAGTGTTTAATGGATGTACATGCTCATTTTAGGGATGTCAAATTTGATTGACAGTGTATAAAAAATAATGAGAGGTCTGTCCAAACTGACACCAAAGATCATAATTTGGTCTATGATAATATCTTGGGGCTGAGTCTGAAGACATTTTACTATATAGTTTTTGAAATAACCCCTTGTGAACATGTAAGGCGTGTAAATAGGCATTTTGGTTCTGTCAACTTTGATTGACAATTTATGAAAAATTAACAAAGGTCTGTAAAAACTGAAACATAGTCTAATAGAACAAGGTGTGCTCTACCAAAGTGGTAAGTCTGGGGACAATTTACTGCGTAATTTTTGAATTAACCCCTTGTGAATATGTAAGGCATGGAATGGCTATTTCGGTTCTGTCAACTTTGATTGAATTTTTATGAAAAAATAGCAAAGGTCTGTAAAAACTGACATTATTACATTATAGGCCAAACTATGATCCATCTAAGGGTTGAGTCTTGAGACATTTTACTGCACAGTTTTTGAAATAACCCCTTGTGAATATGTAAGGCATGTAAATGGCTATTTCAGTTCTGTCAACTTTGATTGAATTTTCATGAAAAATTAGCAAAGCTCTATCTAAACTGACATGATATTATCGTAGACCAAACTATGATCCATCTCAGGGCTGAGTCTGGAGACATTGCACAGCATAACTTTTGAATTAACCCCTTGTGAATATGTAAGGCATGTAAATGGCTATTTCAGTTCTGTCAACTTTGATTGAATTTTTATGAAAAAATAGCAAAGGTCTGTAAAAACTGACATTATTACATTATAGGCCAAACTATGATCCATCTAAGGGTTGAGTCTGGAGACATTTTACTGCACAGTTTTTGGAATAACCCCTTGTGAATATGTAAGGCATGTAAATGGCTATTTCAGTTCTGTCAACTTTGATTGAATTTTCATGAAAAAATAGCAAAGGTCTGTCTAAACTGACATGATTACATTATAGACCAAAGTATGAACCATCTCAGGGCTGAGTCTGGTGTCATTTTACTGCATAGTTTTTGAAATAACACCTTGTGAATATGTAAGGCATGTAAATGGCCATTTCGGTTCTGTCAACTTTGACTGACAATTTATGAAAAATTGGCAAAGGTCTGTAAAAACTAACACCATAGTATCATGGAACAAGGTATGCTCCACTAAAGGGGTAAGTCTGGAGACATTTTACTGCATAATTTTTGAATTAACCCCTTGTGAATGTAAGGCATGTAAATAGCTATTTTGTTTTTGTCAACTTTGATTGGCAATGTATGAAAAATTAACAAAGGTCTGTCTAAACTGACACCATATGTTTATAGATGTAGGTAAGATGTACCAAACAGGTAAGTCTGGAGACATTTTACTGCATCATTTTTGAATTAACCCCTTGTGAATGTAAGGTATGTAAATAGCGATTTTGTTTCTGTCAACTTTGATTGGCAATGTATGAAAAGTTAACAAAGGTCTGTCTTAACTGACAACATACAATCATAAATTAAGGTATGATCTACCAAATTGGTAAGCCTGGGGTAATTTCACAGTGTATTTTTTGAATTAACCCTTTGTGAATATGTAAGGCATGTTAATAGCTATTATGGTTGTCAAATTTGATTGGCAATTTATGAAAAGTTAACAAAGGTCTGTAAAAATTGACACCATAGCATCATAGAACAATGTATGCTCTACCAATGTGGTAAGTCTGGGGACATTTTACTGTGTAATTTTTGAATTAACCCTTTGTGAATATCTAAGGCATGTTAATAGCTATTTTGGTTGTCAAATTTGATTGGCAATTTATGAAAAGTTAACAAAGGTCTGTAAAAATTGACACCACAGTATCATAGAACAATGTATGCTTTACCAATGTGGTAAGTCTGGGGACATTTTACTGTGCAATTTTTGAATTAACCCTTTGTGAATATGTATGGTATATCAATAGCTGTTTTGGTTCTGTCAAATTTCATGGACAATTTATGAAATTTGCATGGAGTGTCTAATCTGACGATATTTTGACATAGATCAAGGCAATATCTATCACAAGGGTGAGTCAGGAGTAATTTGGCTGTATAGTTCTTGAGTTAAACCTTTCTGAGCTTATAATGCATGTAAATGCTCATTTCAGGCATGTCAAATTTGATTGACCGTTTATAAGAAATGATCAAAAATCTGTCCAAACTAACATGATATTAACAAATACAAAAGGTATTATCTACATTAGGGGTACATCTGGAATCATTTAACTTTGTAGTTTTTGAGTTAACTCTTCGTGAACATGTAATGCATGTAAAAACCCATTACAGCTTTGAATGACCATTCACAAAAAAATTATCAATGGTCCGTTCAAACTGACACCATGATTTCATTGGCCTCATCTGTTCCCACTGTATTGTCAACTCTGGAGACACTTTACTTTGTAGTCTCTGACTTCACCCTGAATTTGTGTATAAGCGCATTTTGGCTACATCGATTTTAAATTACAGTTTGTATAAAATGTATCAAACGTCCGTAGAAAGTCACACTGCTTTTTCAGTGAATGGAGTGTTATTTCCCACTTTGACAAACCTTTCCTCTGTGTGTTTTCTTGAAATCAGATCATTAAGTTTGAGAAAAATGCAGCATATAAAAATGTTTGCTTGTCTCTTTCACCTTTGATTGACACATTATACAGCGCCCTCCATAATTATTGGCACCCCTGGTTAAGATGCGTTCTTTAGCTTGTAATAAATTCAGGTTTTTTAATAAATAATCTAGGACCACAATGAAAAAAGTGGAAAATCCAACCTTTAATTCAAGTGCTATTATTCAGTGGGGAACAAAATCACGTATTAAGAAATAATTCTTTTACATCAAATCCTGTGTGCCACAATTATTAGCACCCCTGATGTTAATATTTTGTACAACCCCTTTTGCTGACAAAACAGCACCTAATCTTCTCCTATAATGTTTCACTAGATGGGAGAGTACAGAAAGAGGGATCTTCGACCATTCCTCTTTGCACAATCTCTCTAAATTGTCCAGCGTCCTAGGTCCTCTCCTCTGCACTCTCCTCTTCAGCTCACTCCACAGGTTTTCAATGGGGTTGAGGTCTGGAGACTGAGATGGCCATGGGCGGAGCATAATTCTATGTCTGGTGAACCATTTCTGTGTAGATTTGGCCACATGTTTAGGGTCATTACCTTGCCGAAAGACCCAGTGACAACCCATTTTCAGCTTTTGGGCAGAGGTCACCAGATTTTGATATAAAATGTCCTGGTATTTCAAAGCGTTCATGATACCATGCACCCTAACTAGGTTCCCGGAGCCTCTGGAAGAACAGGCCCACAGCATCACCAATCCTCCCCCATACTTCACAGTGGGCATGAGGTGCTTTTCTGCATACTCATCTTTTGTGTTCCGCCAGACCAACTTAGAGTGTTTGTTGCCAAAAAGCTCTATCTTGGTCTCATCTGACCAAAGCACACGGTCCCAGTTGAAGTCCTCAGACGTTTGCGTTTATGATTGTGAGTGAGAAAAGGTTTTTTCCGTGCATGCCTCCCAAACAGCTTGTTGCCATGTAGATAGCGCCTGGTGGCTGTATTTTTAACTTTGTGACCCCAAGATGCTACCATTTGTTGCAATTTTTTAACAGTGAGCTTTGGATAACTTTTTATTTCTCTTACCATCCTACTCACTGTTCGTGATGGCAGAATAACCTTGCATCCTCGTCCAGGCTTGTTTTCCACTGTTCCAGTTGTTGTAAACTTCTAACTGATTCTTCTGACAGTAGATATGGGCAGGTACAGGCAAGTGGTTATTTACTTGTAGCCATTGCCTGACTTGTGAAGGTCGACACACATCTGCCTTACTTGAATGATGTGTTCCTTTGTCTTTCCAATGTTGAAGAGTAGATAAGAGATATGGCCTCTGTGTCACGTCATATTTATACCCCAGGGAAACAGAAAGTGATGATTTACTGATTAAATGTTCCTAGATACTCTGATCAAATTTGTAAACTACTGTAGAAATGACAGAAATACTTCAATTACATTTATTTCCTAGGAATTGTTAGGGGTGCCAATAATTGTGGAACAGGTGATTTTATGAAAAATACTTATTTCTTAGTCAGGGATTTTTTTCCCTCAAAATTCACTTGAGTTGAAGGTAACATTTTTCTACAATTTTCAGTGTTTCAGTATGCTTCTGGAATAAAATATTTATTTTTTTTTAAGGCTTTTAACACATCTTAACCAGGGGTGCCAATAATTGTGGAGGGCGCTATATAATGTGTCAATCAAAGGTGAAAGAGACAAGCAAAAATTTTTATATGCTGCATTTTTCTCAAACTTAATGATCTGATTTCAAGAAAACACACAGAATAAAGGTTTGTCAAAGTGGGAAATAACACTCCATTCACTGAAAACGCAGTGTGACTTTCTACGGATGTTTGATACATTTTATACAAACTGTAATTTAAAATCGATGTAGCCAAAATGCGCTTATACACAAATTCAGGGTGAAGTCAGAGACTACAAAGTAAAGTGTCTCCAGAGTTGACAATACAGTGGGAACAGATGAGGCCAATGAAATCATGGTGTCAGTTTGAACGGACCATTGATAATTTTTTGTGAATGGTCATTCAAAGCTGTAATGGGTTTTTACATGCATTACATGCTCACGAAGAGTTAACTCAAAAACTACAAAGTTAAATGACTCCAGATGTACCCCTAATGTAGATAATACCTTTTGAATTTGTTAATATCATGTTAGTTTGGACAGATTTTTGATCATTTCTTATAAACGGTCAATCAAATTTGACATGCCTAAAATGAGCATTTACATGCATTATAAGCTCAGAAAGGTTTAACTCAAGAACTATACAGCCAAATTTCTCCTGACTCACCCTTGTGATAGATATTGCCTTGATCTATGTCAAAATATCGTCAGATTAGACACTCCATGCAAATTTCATAAATTATCCATGAAATTTGACAGAACCAAAACAGCTATTGATATACCATACATATTCACAAAGGGTTAATTCAAAAATTGCACAGTAAAATGTCCCCAGACTTACCACATTGGTAAAGCATACATTGTTCTATGATACTATGGTGTCAATTTTTACAGACCTTTGTTGACTTTTCATAAATTGCCAATCAAATTTGACAACCAAAATAGCTATTAACATGCCTTACATATTCACAAAGGGTTAATTCAAAAATTACACAATAAAATGTCCCCAGACTTACCACATTGGTAGAGCACACATTGTTCTATGATACTATGGTGTCAATTTTTACAGACCTTTGTTGACTTTTCATACATTGCCAATCAAAGTTGACAGAAACAAAATCGCTATTTACAGACCTTACATTCACAAGGGGTTAATTCAAAAATGATGCAGTAAAATGTCTCCAGACTTACCTGTTTGGTACATCTTACCTTCATCTATGATCATATGGTGTCAGTTTAGACAGACCTTTGGCAATGTATGAAAAATTAACAATCAAAGTTGACAAAAACAAAATAGCTATTTACATGCCTTACATTCACAAGGGGTTAATTCAAAAATTATGCAGTAAAATGTCTCCAGACTTACCCCTTTAGTGGAGCATACCTTGTTCCATGATACTATGGTGTCAGTTTTTACAGACCTTTGCCAATTTTTCATAAATTGTCAGTCAAAGTTGACAGAACCGAAATGGCCATTTACATACCTTACATATTCACAAGGGGTTATTTCAAAAACTATGCAGTAAAATGACACCAGACTCAGCCCTGAGATGGTTCATACTTTGGTCTATAATGTAATCATGTCAGTTTAGACAGACCTTTGCTAATTTTTCATGAAAATTCAATCAAAGTTGACAGAACCGAAATGGCCATTTACATGCCTTACATATTCACAAGGGGTTAATTCAAAAATTACGCAGTAAAATGTCCCAAAACCTACCATTTTGGTAGAGCACATCTTGTTCTATGATATTATGGTGTCAGTTTTTACAGACCTTTGCTAATTTTTCATAAGTTGTCAGTCAAAGTTGAGAGAACCGTAATGGCCATTTACATGCCTTACATATTCTCAAGGGGTTATTTCAAAAACTATGCAGTAAAATGTCACCAGACTCAGCCCTGAGATGGATCATACTTTGGCCTATAATGTAATAATGTCAGTGTAGACAGACCTTTGCTAATTTTTCATAAAAATTCAATCAAAGTTGACAGAAAGAAAATAGCCATTTACATGCCTTACATATTCACAAGGGGTTATTTCAAAAACTGTGCAGTAAAATGTCTCCAGACTCAGCCCTGAGATGGATCATAGTTTGCTCTATGATAATATTATGTCAGTTTAGACAGACCTTTGCTAATTTTTCATAAATATTCAATTAAAGTTGACAAAACTGAAATAGCAATTTACATGCCTTACTTATTCACAAGGGGTTAATTCAAAAATTACACAGTAAAATGTCCCAAGTCTTGCCACTTTGGTAGAGCATACCTTGTCTTATGATAATATGGTGTCAGCTTTTACAGACCTTTGCTATTTTTTTCATAAAAATTCAATCAAAGTTGACAGAACTGAAATAGCCATTTATATGCCTTACATATTCACAAGCGGTTAATTCAAAAGTTATGCTGTAAAATGTCTTCAGACTCAGCCCTGAGATGGATCATAGTTTGGCCTATTATGTTATAATGTCAGTTTTTACAGACCTTTGCTATTTTTTCATAAAAATTCAATCAAAGTTGACAGAACTGAAATAGCCATTTACATGCCTTATTCACAAGGGGTTAATTCAAAAGTTATGCAGTGCAATGTCTCCAGACTCAGCCCTGAGATGGATCATAGTTTGGTCTATGATAATATCATGTCAGTTTAGATAGGGCTTTGCTAATTTTTCATGAAAATTCAATCAAAGTTGACAGAACCGAAATAGCCACTCCATGCCTTACATATTCACAAGGGGTTAATTCAAAAATTACGCAGTAAATTGTCCCCAGACTTACCACTTTGGTAGAGCACACCTTTTTCTATTAGGCTATGTTTCAGTTTTTACAGACCTTTGTTAATTTTTCATAAATTGTCAATCAAAGTAGACAGAACCAAAATGCCTATTTACACGCCTTACATGTTCACAAGGGGTTATTTCAAAAACCATATAGTAAAATGTCTTCCGACTCAGCCCTGAGATAATATCATAGACCAAATTATGATCTTTGGTGTCAGTTTGGACAGACCTCTCATTATTTTTTATACACTGTCAATCAAATTTGACATCCCTAAAATGAGCATGTACATCCATTAAACACTCAGAAATGGTGAACTCAAAAACTGTGCAGTAAAATCACTCCAGACATGCACATAATGTGGATAATAACATGTTCTATAATAATATGCTGTCAGTTTACACAGACCTTTGATAGGACAGTTTCATTCACAGAACATCTCCTAAGTGCGCTCATTCTTTAAATTCGATTGAGTCGTGACGTCCCAGTTTCGTTCGCTACCGCAATTTTACGTATATACGCGCACGTAAATTTTTGCCGCTGATGGCTTGACCGAGAATTGCCGAAGCGCGGATAGCTTGTAACCGCAGTCAAACACTCGCTGCTGAGCTTTGCAGTGAAAATATTTTTTGCAGAAGGTAAATTCTAATTAAGTAGAAGAAAATAACAAATGAACGATTACCGTGTCTTAATTCTTCTTCTTCTTCTTGTTATTATTCTTGAGGACGAGTAACCATTCGCAATGACTTGACATCGCAAGCTGGAAACTTGCCCGCACCCTCGAGTAATTCCGCCCGAATCGTGCATCTCCGGCATTGTGCTCGGTGTGCGCATGCTCGAGTAAATGCATCATGGCTGCTTCCAGCGGAGTAGTCACTAAGACCTTCTTGCGACGATGCGGACATTGTTGGTCTGTTATATCGGCTTTACCATCGGGAAAAATGGTATTTCAGCTACACCATGTAATTCCCGTAAGTTCGTTTTGTCTTGTTATAACTTTGGGTGACTACTGATACAAGCTTTTCTCCAGCGACTGCGGCTTGGTAGCTGTCATCACCCTAGCTAACGTCCCCGAATCACACTACCGAGCGTTTCCCATCAGCACAGCTCGACCGTACACTGTCAGTGCTTTCAGCGGTGTGGGTTAGCGTCTGCGCTTTTGGGAAACGTACGAACTGCATGGCTTGGAGAATTCGAGCAAATTTTTCATAAGCTTGCCCAGTTCCGTTATTGCGCGTTTATACAGTATCATTTGTGTTAGGCAGTGGAAATTTAGCCGTCTGACGGCTGTGTTTCGCAATTAAAGGGATTGTTCACTTTTTTGAAGTGGGGTTGTGTGAGCTGCAAATTGCCACTACTTAGATTAGATGCAGTAAGAAGCTCTCTGTTCTCCTCCAGATAGCCGCACCAGGCCAGGCCAGTGCTGGGTGGAAATTTCGGCGATACACTGTTGTGAACGGAAACTGGTCCCATCTGAAAATAATACACCATTTCATTTGTACGCTATATGTTAAAAAATACAGCACTCTAGCTGCTCAGAAAAAAAAAGCACAGTTGCTCTCGAACGAACAGAACATTCCTGCGCGAGGCTCATGGTAGTTCACCGCTCGCAGTTGCGATCAGCTGTTTGGGTCAGACTGAGCTGTGTGCGACAGAGCCGGTGTTCTGACAAATTTTGCTACCCATCAAAATATGCTACCTCGCGGTTCTGCGCTTGCGCACACCTGAAATCTCGGGCTGTTTCCTCGCTCATATCTTAAGTATGTTCAAAAATCATGAAAATATATTTATTTTCAGTGCGCATTTCGACCTGTATGCGTACATATATTGGCATGTACACGCTGGGTTTTCCTGAAAATGCAGAAATTACATGATAATGGCGTACATGGGTATATATCTTCAAACAAACCTATCCAACTCATTATAACATCTGCTTTTGTTATAATAAGCTAACAAATAACCAAGTTACTATTGTATCCTGATTCACATTGCAATATCAAGGCGAAAACAAAGATCGCTTTGCATTACGGTAGCATTTTTTGACACGGGAGGAAAATTTGACAGAACACCGGATTTTCCATGCATAGAATCACGACTCGAATAAAAAAAATCCCTATAATAACCAGCACAGCAGATACACAGTATGTGGCTGTGTAGACCCTATGCGATAACAATTTGTGCGGCAATGTTATATTAGACTTTTTCACAAGTGTTTTACTCTTCTATTTGATGCTTGGGTACAGCAGCGCTCTTCAATGTGCACCGTTGAGATTTCCCTGAATGTAGCCAAACGAAATCCTCTTTGGAAAAATGAATACTGCAAACTCGGAGTTCTTCTAGGGATACGGGTGGCGTATCACTATCCGTGTTGAGGCAACTAGCCACAGCTACAAGTCCAATATTCCGAAGAGGAATGCGGTGGAAACTGTGATTGCACCAGGATACAGCTTTGCTTTCACGTCCAAGAAAGTGACTCACACGGACCATTTTCGAAATATTTATAAGTTGAACGGCCGTCCGACCTCGCAACCACAGTTAAGCTGCTTGCACAGTGGGTGCGAAACGAGTTTTTCGCACACTGATTACATTCAAAGGCAATGCGAAGACGTGAATACACGCGTTTGTGCAAGCAGCTTTACTGTGACCCCAACAGTTGATCGCTACAGCGCACAGCGAACTATGATGAACCTCTCGCAGGAATACGTCAGTTGGTTAGTTCAAGAGCAACTGTTCTTTTTTCCGAGCAGCTGAAGTGCTGTAATTTTTTTAAATATAGCGTATATTTGAAATGTATTAATTTCAGGTAGGACATCTTGTAGGCCGAGAAAATACGCTGTTTCTGTGTTTCCGTACACAATAGAGTATCGCCCAAATATCCACCCTGCACTTTGCGCTGGTGCGGCTACCTGGAGGAGATCTACTGAATCTAATGTAAGTAGTGGCAATTTATAGCTCATACAACCCCACTTCAAAAAAAGTGAACTATACCTTTAAGTCGGCACCTCCGGTGGACACGCTCACTTGACACTGGCCAACTTATCTTGCGGTCATACTGTAATGGTTACAACATCGAGGCGTGGAAGGCTGTACTAATGCCGGGATATTTTACCGTCAATGATTGACATATATGTACAATTATATAGAAGAAAAATTGTTGTCCTGGGTAAATGACTACGCTATGATTTTGACTGTTAAAAATTGGTCTTAAATTGCATTTTTTAAGTCGGAGCCATTTTTGGAGCTCCCTTACTCCTAAATTCTGATTTCAATACTGTCCAAAAACTTTCTACAGATAGTCATGTGTCTAAATAGAAGAAATGTAGCCCCAATCAACGGTTGTGATTTATTGTAGCATGACAGTTGCCCCCTGAAAATTGAAATTTTCATTTTCGCACATAACAAGACCACTACTTTGGAGGCCAATACCCCAACAACTAGAGGAGATAGGACTTTTCTGATGACAGATCCTGAAAGCCTAGGTGCTAATTACATTCTCTATGTTTTTCAAGCTCACAACGCATTTCATTCCCAAGATATATGCATCCAAATATGGCGGTTCTTAAACATGCAAGATTGGCAAGGGTCAAAAATGGGGTATACCACCCTATTTTGAAGAGTGACTGCACAAAAACCCTTTAGAATTTTGACGAAATATTTTGCACATGTTCATCATATATGTTAAGGTACCAGTACAAATTTTTTTTTAGCCAAATCCAAGTCGGTCATTATGGGACCTCTGGTTGAGTTCATATGGAATGACCCGGCTGGGTTAGATTAATTGGCTTGGTTGCATCTTCCGAGATACTGCAGTAGTCTGCATATCGGCTACTTAGGTTCTTTAGCTATGTCTCACTCAATGGAATTGGCTCTTTTATGGTTGCATTTGTTATCGGAGTGACAGTGTTGTCCTTACTAGGACATTTCACTCCATTACGGCTGAGAGTAGGGTAAATACCGAGTGACACTTGCTGCCTCATTGTTCCCCGCCGCGCGGAATATAGTATTCATGACCGTCCGTCTGTCCTTACGTCCTGAATCCTTGTCAGCGAGATATCTGAAGAACGAATTGACGGATTTCATTCAAATTTCATGTCAACATGTATTAGGGTGATACCCCGGCGCCAGTCGATTTTGGTGACCTTCGCGTCACTCTCAAGGTCACACCGAGAGATTGCTCATTTTGACGAGATTTCACATCTTGTGGCGGGGGACAAACATAGATATATATATTTAGAACACTAGATTGCTGATGTCGTCATATTTACATTATCCAAAGTGAAGCATTCGGCCACCATATTGATACACCCAACTTCTTCATAAAAATGAATGGTTTCCTATGAGGCCAATTTCAAATAAGTCAATACAAGCGAGAAAATGCCGAGATGTGCGGCTGCCTTTTGCAGCAATACATATTTGAAGAGCTGTAAAAAAAACGTTTCATGCGCAAGTTAACATATAAACGCAAAGTTGTCGCTTTAATAGTAAAAAAATCGCGTTTCGTGCTAGCTAGCTAATTAGCCGTCCCATTGACTTGAACAGACCGCTGACTGAAAGCGAACGCAAGCGATTGATTACGGTCACCAGCGAGCTACCTTGGCGTCGCGGGGACTGCATTGACGTAGTGGTAAATAAATTAGAAAGGTGGCTAACAAGCTAGCTAGCTACTTGTAATTGACATTCAACGACAATACTTCTCACCCGCATAATATTTAAAACATTATACATGTCGCTTGTCTGTATTATACAGAGCTCCTAAAGACAAGGCGGAGAGAATGGCTTCACTAGCGCTTCCTTTTTTCAACGTTGGCATTAAATCGGGTGATTTCAAATAGTCAACCAGGGTACAATGAAGTGAGGAAACCAGAGTGTGATTTGATCATGTATACGGACATTCGTCAACGTTTCTTATAACGGCGATAACTTCCAAGCAATTATCTTATCAAAGGTAAAAGCCTCAGTTGCGTTAACGTCACGTCTCTGTTGCACTTTAACCTTAAAAGCGAGTCACTTTCCGATCTTCGCTTTAGAAAGTGTGCCGCTTTCCATCCGCCGAAAAGCACATATTTAGGGAGACAAAATGTTGCTCTGCGCAGCGATACCAACATAACACAGACTCACACGCAAGTGTTTTTGAAAATGTAATTTTAAAGTAGGCTAAAATGAGCGGGAGTCTATGGGCGAATTTTACTTCCGGGTGTATACGCTCCTAGAGCAGATTCTTCACTTGAGTGCACCCTATCAGCAATCTAGTGCTCTATATATATCTATGGGGACAAAGACACGTTAGCGGCAAATACTTGTTTCCTTTGTAGCCTTGACTTCAGACCTCTCTTCACCATTGTGGAAGAAGTGGGGCTTATGATTGAGTTGAAAAACAACCGCATTGTGTACACCTTGAAAAGAAGACTGTTTATGCAGCTTGATTACCATTGTATATCTCGAAAGGCCTCTTGGAAGATGAACCATTATATTCTGCGGTAAATTGACCGCTAGAAGATCAACCCCATACTTAACCGATATTGAATTTACCGCTTGGTTTACTGAATTGTTTTAGGCTCAGTTTCAGTTTTTACAAGAAAAAACACATTCTAGTTTGAATTTGTGATACTTCCCCAACGCGGAAAAACGGGAGGTATTGTAATGATCAGAAACTGGGGAAAGACAGGGTGGAATACAAAATCAGCTGTCACTCTTCGTTGACCAGAATCCTCCATTCTCTTTCTGTCGCTCAGCGGGCGAGGCTTCTCAGCACAAGTTCAGTTTTCCTGCAGAAGAACTTGGCTGCAGCCGGGCCTGAGAAATTCTCTCCGGAGTTCATCAAGAAGCAGATTGAGGAGTTCGACATCGGCAAGCGCCACCTGGCCAACATCATGGGGGTTGACCCGGAGAACTTCACTCAGGAGGATATTGATGTAAGAATCCTGTCAGAGATGCATTTTGTGATTTCTGAGTGTGCTTGTTCTGGCTGTCAGTGACACCAGGGAAAGGCTGAATCCCAGGCAGTGTCCAAAACAGCCCCTTAGCTGCTGTTTCTTTGAAATATGCACTGTCTACACACCACCATTACCTACTGCCCACCCTGTTGTTGCACCTGTGAGTAGAATGCACTAGAAGAAAAGGTTGTCAAGTTTTCAATTTTTCTGTGAATGAAATCTGCTTAATATCCTTAGATTTTACACTTATTTCAGTGTATTCGGAAAACACCTTTTCGAACACCATTTCACCCTTTTTAAACCATACTTTTTAGAGGGCCACTGAAGATGCGTTAAATCTCTGTCTGATAGATAATTAAAGAGGCCAGAACTTTCTGTGACTGCAGTATAGACTCCTTAGTATGGAGTTTCGACCAAAAGTGAATCAGACACTGTCTGCACAGTATGTTTGGTAAATGGCTTCTATTGACTACACGGTAGTTTAAGATATGGCCAAACTCAATGAAGCTATTGGAATATGTGTATTATTTGGGTAAGCACACACGGTTAGCAACAATTTATATAAGCTTGAAAAATGCTGTGAATATGACTTAACTGTCCAATCATCTTAGCACTTGCAGTCTGTCTGACCTAACGGTGCATTCCTCTCAAGTCTGGAGGGGCGAGACCTGCATAACTCTGCAGTTGAGCTACAGCGCAATGGGGCTCTTGTGGAATTTCATGTAGACTTCTGGAGAATCCAGTGGGGTGCAGGCCATACTTTTGTTTGCCATTACCCAGCATTCATAGCAATGAGCATGTTATGATATAAATGATGTCAATAATGCAGTGCCAGTAAAGAGACATTAATTGTACAACTTCAGACACTCATTGAATACTTATCTACCCTCTTATCGAGCTATCTTTGATTGCGTATAGTCCCTCTCCTATATATTGCAGAATAAGTACATTGGGACCATATGGCAACAGTTTTGGGTAAGAGGGGGCAGTGTTAGAAAAAAATACCAAGGCATCTGCTCAAAATTCACTTTTGATGTAGCCATAACTTCTCAACAGTGCATCCTCCTACACTCATTACATTGCCAACTTCTGAAAGCCTGGGCAAAAAATGAAAATTCTTGTCAGAAATTCGAGTAATTTTTTTCTGAAAACTCGTGGGGGTCACATGCAAAACCTCTTGAAGATTTGGCGTGGAATGACCCCTTTTTCAGTCTTGGTCTGTTGTTATATTTGTTTGTGTATACTATCCCGGTGTAAATTTGATGTACCATGTTTATTTTCCTTTTGTAGTCAATAATTTATTAAACTAAATTTGCAGTGAAGTATGCTAAACACCATTGACATTTTGCCATTGACTATAAACCGTTAAATCCCATCATCTTTAATTTTGTCTTTTTGATGTTGCTAAATGAAAAGCTTACAAAGGACAAAATGTTTAGGTAAAGTGCATTTATAAGGTCATGTGAAAGTTGGCATCCTCTAGTTTCTGGAAATGTGCTCTCAGGTTAATTTTAAAAATAACCTTGGATGCTAGCTAGGCCAGTATGGAGGGTATTTTTGGTCATAATCCAAATGAAAATTAAAATCATCGGGCCAAAATGTTAAAAATAAAAAGCAAATTGAAAAACCTAATGAAACATGTAAAATGATAATGTATGGATAAAATGACAATGAAACATTAAATTTAAAATGCTAATATGTAAATAGAAATGGACAAACTGAAAACTTAAATGGTAAAGATGAAATTGTAAATTAAAATTTAAATAGCAATAGGGAAACATCAAATGTAAAACTCAAAATGGGAAATGGAAAGGGGTACCTCCTGGAAATTGGGAGCAAAAGTGTGACATGGAAGTCACAATTTCAGAATGGCTGTAGATCCAGTTGAATATGATTTTCTATTAGCCAAACAACCCCTTTTATCATAAAAGAAAACCAAAACTCTATCTTTTTCAGGAAAAACTTTGTTGCGATGCCATTGCAGATTGAGCATTTCCAAAATACCTATGCTACGTGGACACCATTTCAGAAATTGATGGCTGTTTATAGAAAAAGAATGTCTCATATTCTTAATGGTGTTGTGGTAAAATAATCTCCTTTAGGATACATTTTAATTACATTAAACAAAAGACAGCATGACGAACCATAAAAATGGAATACGGATACATGAGTTTGTGGTATCTACGGTTGCAGGTTGCTTTAATATGGTCATCAACTTTCCAATTTTTATTTCAATGGTACAATACTAGAAAAAAACTAGTTTGTGATCATCCACAACAAGTTGACATCCCTTACAAGCAGATATTTATGAACTTTAACTCATATAATCACTCAATGTTTGTTCAAAGTGCCTTTCAAATGTCACTGAATAGTCATACCTATGCTACAAGGACACCGTGTCCGAGTAAATCCACAACAAAATCTAGTTTTCTGCAATATGAGTTCCATTTTATGTAAGGTTCATTCTATATTGTTATGAAATTAATACAAACCAGTTACCAACCATTTAGAACTATTAGAAATGCAAAATAAAATTCCAACATAAAGTGGCAGTATTCGACATTTACCTGTGCTATATGGACACCATGTCTGTAAAGAATAATGTGCAAAGATCTAGTTTTCTGTGCCGCAGTGTTCTATTCCATGTAAGATTCAATCCATATTGATACACTGATAAAATACAAAAGGTTTGCAATCACTTCTGTATGCAGAGTAAGCAGTTATTTACCATTTAATCTTGGGATCTATTTGACAGTTATCTATGCTACGTGGACACCGTGTGCATGTAATATTCATGTCACATGACAACTGTAACAACAGGCTGTTGAGTGTTATTGCATCATAAATGATGCTGCATGGACATGGTATCCAGTAGCATCCAAACGTGAATTTGAATGCATATGCAATTTTTTTTAGCTCGCAGGGACAAGTAACGTCCGGAGAGCTATTGTCGTACCCCCGGCGTCCGCGTCCGACCGCGTGCAGAAAAACTTTAACCTTGCCCCGGCGAGCTTTGTTGTCTTTCTGACAACTCTTGTTTAATAAAAACTGGAAATCTAGGCCCTGAGGCCTGAGCTACTGTGAATAAATATTGTCATGTTCTGAATACTCAAATATAGTAATGACACAAAGAGGTAGGTAGTAATAATATTTAAAATGTTACAAAACAACATTATTCTTTATAAAGTTAATATTCACACCATGCATGATGAAACACACTACATGTAAAATATAAACTAGCTTCATATAAATTGTAAAATAATAATCATTATTCTGAATGAACACAGCTAAATCATAATGAACTTTGTGCTCAAATAAATAAAATACCCTAGGAAACCTAGAAAATGAACTGATGCTGCAAATTGAATGACCAGAACTTGGACACTACAGTGACACGGTGTCCATGTAGCATCCAAACTCTCCAGTGTGTTGTATAAAGAATGTACTCGGAACTTTGTAAATTATTAAATTATGTGGGCCCCGATTTGTTTAGGAAACATTCCTATTGATGTAAATACTGGAAATGATGAAAATCTAAATGGATGGACTCTAAACAAAATAACTCATTTAAATAATGAGATAATAATAATAATAATAAATCTCGCACCCTTCATGCACATTGGGGTGGTGGCGAGATGCTGATGGGTGCAGGAGTCCATTCACAGCCATTGGACACTTCTAGACTGTGTACAATATGTTTTCCTGAGGGCAGGGCAAAAATTTGCTGGAGGGCGCTATTATTCCATTTTGGCATGCCTGTGTGCAAAACCTATACCATAGTAATCGTAACATCAAGCTCCATGAGTCTGTTGATTTTTGGAAATTTTCAAGCATATTGAGACCCTCAGAAGGGTTTTTATTTTGAGAAAATGATTAGGGGGCGCTACAGAGGCATCGTGCCACATTCAGTGCAATTTGGTGTAGCAAATCAAAGAACATAAGAGAGTTGCAACTTGGGCCACTTTTTGCAAGTTTTGGAGCATTCTAAAGCCTTCATACATGTGTTCGTAAAATTTGGATAAATGCAGGAAATGATTTGTCGCTCACTTCCTTTTCTGCCAAAAAATTAAAAAACAAAAAATTACCATTACCCAGCATGACAAATGCAATGAACATTCATACATGCCGTGGCTAGTGGGCGCCGTGGAGCCACCTGGCCACTCCTGATCTAATATCAGCACATATTTATACTTGAGGGGACACTTATCAAGCTTGGAAAGTTTCAGGTAAATCCCACAAAGTATGTGGGAGTAAATCCAACTTCCTGTTTCATGGCGGAACATCTGCCGCGTCGCCACGGATACATCGTTCGATGAATTCAAAAAAGCTTTGCAATTTACCATTGGCAAGGTCTCTAAATACTATTTGCCAAATTGTAAGTTGATCGGATAAAACCTCTTGGAGGAGTTCGTTAAAGTACGACACCTGTGAATGGCGAAAAATCCAAAAAAGTTGCAATTTCGATTAAAAATGGCGGACTGCCTGTTGAGTCTAGGTCATGGCACCAAAAGACTTTTTTTTAGGTCTCTGCATATTCCACATGTCTACCGTATTTCATACATGTAGCTTTACCAGGCTGCGAGGGCTGCTTATTTGAAATTTTCCAGGGGGCGCTATTCTGGCATTTTTACCATGTCTATATGTAAGCTTTTTGTCACAGTAATACGAATGATGGTCTTTATACATTTACAAAATTTTGTGAGTTTTCGAACATACTGAGACCCTCAAAAGGGCAGTTCTTTTAAAAATCTGATTGGGGGCGCTATAGAGCCATTGTGCCAAATTTTGTGTAAATTGATGTATAAAATTGAAGACAATTAGACAATTATAATTTCTGCAACTTTTTGCAAGATTTTGAGTATTCTAAGGCTTCCAAACGTGTTTATAAAATTTGGAAAAAACGCAGGAAATGGCTCATAGCTCACTTCCTTTTTGGCCAAAAAATAAAAAAAAAATTAACATAACCCGACATGACAAATGCAATGATCATACCAAATTTCATGAACATTCAGCACTTTTATCTCAACATGGTTGGTCATGAGGGCGCTGTGGAGCCACCTGACCACACCCAATCTAATATCAACATATAGGTCTACTTGGAAGTGGACTCTTATGAAGCCTGTAAAGTTTCGCGCAAATCTCACAAAGCATGTGCACGTAAAACCAACTTCCTGTTTCATGGTGGAACATAGAAATTCGCCGCGACGCCACGGATACAAAGTTCGATGAGTTTTCAAGTATGATAAGGCCCTCAAAAATGTGTTCGTAAAATCTGAAAAAACAGGAAAATCAGGAAAAAATGGCTCATAGCTCACTTCCTGTGAGGCAGAAAAATTTCAAAAAAATTGACAAAAAAATTTATTATGACTGCTATGGCCCTATCGAATTTCGTGAGAATCTGAGCAAGTGCGTTCCAAAATGGCCGCGTGTTTGGTGGCGCTATAGAGCCACCGGGGCATGTCCAAGCACAAAAATAATAATATATTGTAATTTTGTGCGCAAATTTTTGTTTTCGTGCATGGCAAAGCCCTCAAAAACGCGTTCTCGCAGCAGAATGATAATAATAAGAAGAATAATTAAAGCTGCAAGCAGCGTTGAAAGGGCCCTCGCACCCCTCGTGCACGTTGGGGTGGCAGCAAGATCTTGACGGGTGCAGGTGTCCATTCACAGCCATTGTACAGTGCTGGACCGCGTACAATGTGGTTTCTTGAGGGGAGTGCAAAAATTTTCTGGAGGGCACTGTGATACCATTTTGACATGCCTGTGCGCAAAATCTACAACATTGTAATCGTAATACTGGGCTCCATGAGTTTGTTGATTTTTGTAAATTTTCCAGCATTTTTAGACCCTCAAAACGGCAATTCTTTTAAAAATCTGATTGGGGGCGCTATAGAGCCAATATGCCACATTAAGTGCCAATTGATGGATGACATTGAAGAAAAATAAGACATTTATAATTTATGCAAGGTTTTGCAAGTTTTGGAGAAATCTAAGGCCTTCAAACGTGTGTTTGTAAAATTTGGAAAAACGCAGGAAATAGCTAATAGCTCACACCTGTTTGGCCAAAATAATAAACCATAACCCGGATTGACTAATGCAATGATCACACCAAATTTCATGAACATTCAAGCACTTTTATCTTAACATGGCCATATCTAGAGGGCGCTGTGGAGCCACCTGGCACCTCCCGATCTAATATTAGCATATATTTATACTTGAGAGGACAATTTTATCAAGCTTGGAAAGTTTCAGGCAAATCCCACAAAGTATGTGGGAGTAAAAGCAACTTCCTGTTTCATGGCGGGACATCAAAATTCGCCGCAACGCCACGGATACATCGTTCGATAAATCCAAAAAAGCTTCGCAATTTAATATCAGCAAGGTATTTAGATATTATTCGCCAATTTTTGTGAGTTTTCGTGCATGGCAAAGCCCTCAAAAATGCGTTCTCGCAGCAGAATAAAAAGAAGAAGAAGAAGAAGAAGAAGAAGAAGAAGAAGAATAAAAATCCCATCAAAAACAATAGGTTCCTCGCACCGGTCGGTGCTCGGGCCCTAATAAGAAGAAGAAGAATAAAAATCCCATCAAAAACAATAGGTTCCTCGCACCTTCGGTGCCAGGGCCCTAATAATAAGAAGAAGAAGAATAAAAATCCCTTCAAAAACAATAAGTTCCTCGCACCCTCTCGGTGCTCGGGCCCTAATAAAATCATAGGGATTGAACCAAATTTCACGAATGAACATGAGTATGACTTATGAGTGAACATCAAATTAATGAACAATACTATGACACCAATAAAAAGCATCATTGACCTAAATGTAACCAAAGTAATAACTGCTGGGATGAGGTCTTGAACACTACAGTGATACAGTGTCCATGTAGCATCCGAAATCACAATAGCTCATTCACAATTC
The DNA here is from genome assembly GCA_029721435.1 of Gymnothorax reevesii. Taxonomy (NCBI): domain Eukaryota; kingdom Metazoa; phylum Chordata; class Actinopteri; order Anguilliformes; family Muraenidae; genus Gymnothorax; species Gymnothorax reevesii. The sequence goes on along the minus strand of CM056587.1, from coordinate 42,335,120 downwards.
TTTTTTTACGGGTTGCAAGAGAGTGAGCTTATTAAAAAAAAAAAACAAATGGTAAAAGTTTTAATCACCATATAAATTGTTTTGAGCACGAATATTTGAAAGGAATAACATTTTGAACCACCGAAACATTAACATGATACACTACCACATGACTAACAAAATTTAGCAAAACCGTGCAAAAATGTAGAAATTCCGCAAGACTTCAATTGCATGACACCAAACAACAATAAAAACAAGTTTATACTACTTCATTTGTCACTAAAGCTAACTTACAAATAAAGATAGAATTTAATACAGTTTATTTAGAAAAACCCTGAAAGTCCATTTTCCATTTTAATAATGTAAACCTCTCGACGCAACCCGATGCTACAACGACACCACCGCAAAAAAAAAGTCCGACCATAAACGTGGAGCATCGGGATCTCTTTGATCAAAAACAGACACAAAGACACGTTAAGAATATAAAATAACAACAAATTATACAAAGATCATGACTATATTTACAAAAAATGTGTCTCGAGTACACTTCACGGTAAAACAGCAGCGTAAATCGCAATTCATTTTACAGATGCTACAGGACGTCATTTTGGATGGCGTCCACATCAACGTTTACCTCGAAAATCGGGACGAAAAACAAATTAATTTCACACAAAAAGGTACTTTACTGTAAAAGTTCACGCTTAAAATCCACGCCGAAACTCAAAAATAATAATGAAAATACTCACCAGAGATGCATTTGCACCTATTACAACGCCGATGCTACAACATTTACTGACCCAAGAATGTGACACCACAACAACAACCCGGCATTATGCTTTACCATGCACAAAAATCCACAGCGTGTTGTTGTCAATGAAGAAGTGTGACGTAAGCCTCTTTGCCGAAATATTCCATTTTGAAGCCGGGTGTGATTTTTTTTGGAGACTGGTGCATGTTTTGTGCCAATGCTACATTTTATGTCTTGGACACCACGCCGTGGTGTGAATACGATATTGTAAATATCACGAAAACGATTATTCGCTATGGTTTTTTTACTTTTTGCATATTTATTCCAATATATTTTCGATACCATGGTGGAAAATAAAATGAATTATATTTTTCCTGCGGGATGTGCATCAAGGGTTCTACCGATGCTACCTATTTCGTATAATGGCACACCACTGTAGCGTCGGTATTGCTTTATTGATTGAGTTGCTGAGAAGGGAAGGCCCAATGCCTGATCAATTTACTAGTTTTCCGGGAAAGTACTCATCATAACTGATGTTTAATTTTAATGATGAAGAGATAACAATGTAAAATTAAAGCTGCAAGCAGCGTTGAAAGGGCCCTCGCCCCCTTCGTGCATGTTGGGCTGGCAGCAAGATCTTGATGGGTGCAGGTGTCCATTCACAGCCAATGGACACTGCTGGACTGCATACCTTGTGGTATCCTGAGGGGAGTGCAAAAATTTTCTAGAGGACGCTATGGTACCATTTTGACATGCCTGTGCACAATCTACAACCGAGTAATCGTAATACCGAGCTCCATGAGTGTGTTGATTTTTGTTAATTTTCCAGCATGTTTAGACCTTCAGAAGAGCAATTCTTCTATATATCTGATTGGAGGCGCTGTAGAGCCATTATGCCACATTTAGTGCCAATTGATGGATGACATTGATGAGAATAAGACAATAATACATTGTGCTCGGTTTTGCACGTTTTGGAGCATTCTAAGGCCTTTAAACGTGTTTTCGTAAAATTTGGAAAAACGCAGGAAATAGCTCATAGCTCACTTCCTGTTTGGCCAAAAATTTTTAGGAAATTAACCATTGCTCGGAATGACTAATGCAATGATCACACCAAATTTCATGAACATTCAAGCACGTTTATCTTAACATGGCCATATCTAGAGGGCGCTGTGGAGCCACCTGGCACCTCCTGATCCAATATCAGCGTATATTTATATTTGGGAGGTCACTTTTATGAAGCTTGGAAAGTTTCAGGCAAATCCCACCAAGTATGTTGGAGTAAAACCAACTTCCTGTTTCATGGCGGAACATCGAAATTCGCCGCGTCGCCTTGGATTCATCGTTCAATGAATCCAAAAAAGCTTCGCAATTTAACATCGGCAATGTCTCGTAATATCAGTTGCCAAATTGTAAGTTGATCGGATAAAACCTCTCGGAGGAGTTCGTTAAAGTACGACACTTGTGAATGGCGAAAAATCCAAAAAAGTTGCAATTTCCATTAAAAATGGCGGACTTCCTGCTGAGTCTAGGTCATGGCACCAAGAGACTTTTTTTCAGGTCTCGGCATATTCCACATGTATACCAAATTTCATAGATGTAGGTTTACTGGGCTGCGATGGCTGCTTATTTGAAATTTTCCAGGGGGCGCTATAATGAAATTTTTGCCAAGCCTATAAGTAAGTTTCTTGTCAAAGTAATAAAATTATGGTCTTTATACATTTAAAGAATTTTGTGAGTTTTTGAACATGTTGAGACCCCTAAAAGGGCAATTCTTTCAAAAATCTGATTGGGGGCGCTAAAGAGCCATTGTGCCTAATTTAGTGTAAATTGATATATAAAATTGAAGACAATAAAGCAATTAAAATTTGTGCAACTTTTTGCAGGATTTCGAGTATTCTAAGGCTTCCAAACGTGTTTTTAAAATTTGGAAAAACACAGGAAATGGCTCATAGCTCACTTCCTGTTTGGCCAAAAAATTTCAAAAAAATTATCATTCCCTGACATGACACATGCAATGATCACACTAAATTTCATGAACAATCAAGCACTTTAATCTCAATATGGCCATGTCAAGAGGGCGCTGTGGAGCCACCTGACCACACCCAATCCAATATCAACATATAGGTATACTTGAAAGTAGACTCTTATCAAGCCTTTGAAGTTTCGCGCAAATCTCACAAAGCATGTGCGCGTAAAACCAACTACCTGTTTCAGGGCGGAACATCGAAATTCGCCGCGACGCCACAGATACATAGTTCGATTGATACAAAAAAGCTTCGCAATTTAACATCGACAAGGTCTTTAGACGTCATATGCGAAATTTTAAGTTGATCGAATAAAATCTCTAGGAGGAGTTCGTGAAAGTACGACACCTGCGAATGGCGAAAAATCTAAATAAGTTGAAATTTCAATTAAAAATGGCGAACTTCCTGTTGGGTCTAGGTCATGGCTCCTAGAGACTTTTTTTTAGGTCTCAAGATGTTCCACATGTCCACCGAAGTTCATATATGCAGGTCAACCACGATGCAAGGGCTGCTTATTTGAAATTTTCCAGGGGGCGCTATAATGCCATTTTTGCCACGCCTATCTGTAAATTTTTTATCAGTGTAATAGGAATGATGGTCTTTAGAATTGTACAAAATTTTGTGAGTTTTTGAGCATGCTGAGACCCTCAAAAGGGCAATTCTTTCGAAAATCTGATTGGGGGCGCTATAGGGCCATTATGCCACAGTTACTGCCAATTTCTGCCTCAAATTGAAGATAATCAGACATATATGATTTGTGCAAAGTTTTGCAAGTTTTCGAGTATGCTAAGGCCTTCAAACGTGTGTTCGCAAAATTTGGAATAACGCAGGAAATTGCTCAAAGCTCACTTCCTGTTTGGCCGAAAAATTTCAAAAAAATAGGCATAGCCCCAAAAAACAAATGTAATGATCAGACCAAATTTCATGAACATTCAAGCACTTTTAACTCAACATGTCCCTGGCAAGAGGGCGCTGTGGAGCCACCTGACCACACCCAATCCAATATGAAAATAAAGGTATGTTAAGAAGTCGACTCTTATGAAGCCTGTAAAGTTTCGGGCAAATTTCACAAAGCATACGCGCATAAAAGCAACTTCCTGTTTCGTGGCGGAACATCAAAATTCGCCGCGACGCCACGGATACAAAGTTCGATGAATCCAAAAAAGCTTCGCAATTTAACATTGACAAGGTCTTTTGATGTCATATGCCAAATTTTAAGTTGATCGGATAAAATCTCTAGGAGGAGTTTGTTAAAGTACGACGCCTGTGAATGGCAAAAAATTTGCAAATTCAATTAAAAATGGCGGACTTCCTGTTGAGTCTAGGTCATGGCACCAAGAGACTTTTTTTTCGGTCTTGGCATAGTACACGTGTCCACCGAATTTTGAACATGTAGGTTAAACATGCTGCGAGGGCTGCTTCATTGGAATGTTCTAGGTGGCGCTGTAATGCAATTTTGCCACATCCATCTTTAAACCCTATATCCTAGTAAAAAGTATGACCAGCTTAATAGGTTTGCAAAGTTTCGTGAGTTTTCGAGTTTGCTGAGGCTCTCAAAAATGCAATAATGTATTAGGGGGCGCTATTGAGCTACCATGTCACACTCAGTGCCAAATGAGATAAGGAATTAAAGAACTTAATATTTTTAGTCTATGAGCCAGGTTTGGTGAATTTTTGAGCATGATAAGGCCTTCAAAAATGTGTTCGTAAAATCTAAAAAAACGCAGGAAATGGCTCATAGCTCACTTCCTGTGTTGCAAAAAAATTTAAAAAAAAATGACAAAAAAATTTAGGTTGACTACTATGACCCTACCAAATTTCGTGAGAATCCAAGCAAGTGCGTTCCAAAATGGACGTGTGTTTGGTGGCGCTATAGAGCCACCGGGGTATGTTTCAGCACAAAATAAATAATACTTTGCAATTTTCACCACGACTGACGTGTGGGCAAATTTTTGTGAGTTTTCGTGCATGGCAAAGCCCTCAAAAATGCGTTCTCGCAGCAGAATAAAAAGAAGAAGAAGAAGAAGAAGAAGAATTAAAGCTGCAAGCAGCGTTGAAAGGGCCCTCGCGCCCTTCGTGCACGTTGGGGTGGCAGCAAGATCTTGATGGGTGCAGGCGTCCATTCACAGCCATTGGACACTGCTGGACCGCGTACAATGTGGTTTCCTGAGGGGAGTGCAAAAATTTTCTAGAGGGTTCTATGGTACCATTTTGATATTCCTGTGCGTAAAATCTAAAACATAGTAATCGTATTACCGAACTCCATGAGTGTGTTGATTTTTGTTAATTTTCCAGCATGTTTAGACCTGCAAAGAGGCAATTCTTTTATAAATCTGATTGGGGGCGCTACAGAGCCATGATGCCACATTTAATGCCAATTGATGGATGACATTGAAGAAAATAAGACACTAATAAATTGTGCTAGGTTTTGCAAGCTTTAGAGTATTCTAAGGCCTTCAAACATGTGTTCGTGAAATTTGGAAAAACGCAGGAAATAGCTCATCCCTCACTTCCTGTTTGGCCAAAAAAATAGCCATTGCCCGGAATGACAAATGCAATGATCACACGAAATTTCATGAACATTCAAGCACTTTTATCTTAACATGGCCGTATCTAGATGGCTCTGTGGAGCCATCTGGCCACTCCTGATCTAATATTAGCATATATTTATACTTGGGAGGACAATTTTATAAAGCTTGGAAAGTTTCAGGGATAACCCCTGAAGTATGTGGGAGTAAACCCAACTTCCTGTTTAATGGCGGGACATCGAAATTCGCCGCAACGCTACGGATACAAAATTCAATGAATCCAGAAAAACTTTGCAATATAAGAGCAGCAACGTCTTTAGATACTAAGAGCCAAATTTCAAGTTGATCGAAAAAAATCTCTAGGAGGAGTTCGTTAAAGTACGACACCTGTGAATGGCCAAAAATCCAAAAAAGTTGCAATTTCAATTAAAAATGGCGGACTTCCTGTTGAGTCTAGGTCATGGCACCAAGAGACTTTTTTTTAGGTCTCGTCATATTCCACATCTCTACCTAATTTCATACATGTAGGTTTACCGGGCTGCGAGGGCTGCTTATTTGAAATTTTACAGGGGGCGCAAAAATGACATTTTTGCCATGCCAATATGTAAGCTTTTTATCAGAGTATTATGAATGATGATCCTTATACATTTACAAAATTTTGTGAGTTTTCGAACATGTTGAGACCCTCAAAAAGGCAATTCTTTTATAAATCTGATTGGGGGCGCTATAGAGCCATCATGCCACATTAGGCTCCAATTGATAGATAACATTAAAGAGAATAAGACAATTATAATTACTGCGAGGTTTTGCAAGCTTTGGAGTATTCTAAGGCTTTCAAACTTGCGTTCGTAAAATTTGAAAAAACGCAGGAAATAGCTCAAAACTCACTTCCTGTTCGACTAAAAAATTTCAAAAAATTAGTCATTGCCTGCAATGACGAATGCAATGATCACACAAAATTTAATGAACATTCAAGCACTTTTATCTTAACATGGCCGTATCTAGAGGGCGCTGTGGAGCCACCTGACCACTCCCGATCTAATATTAGCATATATTTATACTTAAGCGGACAATTTAATCAAGCCTGTGAAGTTTCGCGCAAATCTCACAAAGCATGTGCGCGTAAAACCAACTTCCTGTTTCATGGCGGAACATCGAAATTCGCCGCAACGCCACGGATACAAAGTTCAATGAATCCAAAAAAGCTTCGCAATTTAACATCGACAAGGTCTTCAGATGTCATATGCAAAATTTTAAGTTGATCGGATAAAATCTCTAGGAGGAGTTCGTTAAAGTACGACGCTTGTGAATGGCAAAAAATGTAAAAAATTTGCAAATTCAATTAAAAATGGAGGACTTCCTGTTGAGTCTAGGTGATGGCACCAAGAGACTTTTTTTTAGGTCTTGGCATAGTACACATGTCCACCGATTTTTGTACATGTAGGTTAAACGGTTAAACACGCTGCGAGGGCTGCTTCATTGAAATTTTCTAGGTGGCGCTGTAATGAAATTTTGCCACATCCATCTGTAATCCCTATATCCTAGTAAAGAGTATGACCAGCTTAATATGTTTGCAAAGTTTTGTGAGTATTCGAGCATGCTGATGCCCTCAAAAATGCAATTATGTATTAGGGGGCGCTATAGAGCTACCATGTCTTAGCCACTGCCAAATGAGATATGGAATCAAAGAACTTAATATTTTTATTTAATAAGCCAAGTTTGGTCTGTTTTCGAGTATGTTAAGGCCCTCAAAAATGTGTTCGTAAAATCTGAAAAAACGCAGGAAATGGCTCATAGCTCACTTCCTGTCAGGCAAAAAAATTTCAAAAAAATTGACAAAAAAATTTATGATGATTACTATCACCCTATAAAATTTCATTAGAATCCGAGCAAGTGCGTTCCAAAATGGCAGCGTGTTTGGTGGCGCTATAGAGCCACCGGGGCACGTCCAAGCACAAAAATAATAATACTTTGCAATTTTCACCACGACTGACGTGTGTTCAAATTTTTGTGAGTTTTCGTGCATGGCAAAGCCCTCAAAAATGCGTTCTCGCAGCAGAATAAAAAGAAGAAGAAGAAGAATAATAAAAATCCCATCAAAAACAATAGGTTCCTCGCACCTTCGGTGCCAGGACCCGTTCCGGGCCCTGTCACCGGTCGGTGCTCGGGCCCTAATTAAAGCTGCAAGCAGCGTTGAAAGGGCCCTCGCACCCCTCGTGCACGTTGGGGTGGTGGCGAGATGTGACTGGTCAAATGCACCCGTCAACAGCCACTGGACACTGGTAGACTGCACACAATATGTTTTCCTGAGTGGAGTGCAAACACCATTCCCGAAATCAATAGGTGGAGCATCTAAAAGTATAACACCTGTTCAACAAAAAAAATTGAAATTTTAATTCAAAATAATCCACTTCCTGTTGGGTTTGGGTTTGGTAAGTCTTGGCACGTTTCATGTCTCCACCAAATTTTGTTCATGCAGGTTAACTGAACTCTGAGAACCTTTTTGCTGAAAATTTCTAGAGGGTGCAATGATACCATATTGAAATACCTGTGTGCAAAACCTCTCCCAGAGTAATCGTAATACCAGGCTCCACAAATGTGTTGATTTCTGTAAATTTTCAATCATGTTGAGACCCTCAAAGGGCAATTCTTTTGCAGAAATAATCAGGGGGCGCTATAGAGCCATTGTGGCACATTAAGTGCCAATTGGGACATCAAGCTGAAGATCATAAGACACTGACATTTTGTGCCATATTTTGCAAGTTTTGGATGATCGGAAGGCCTTTAAACGTGTGTTCGTAAAATTTGGAAAAACGCAGGAAATGGCTCATAGCTCTCTTCCTGTTTGGCCAAAAATATTTCAAAAAAATAACCATAACTCGGCATGACAAATGCAATGATCTGACCAAATTTCATGAACATTCAAGCACTTTTATCTTAACATGGTCGTGTCTAGAGGGCGCTGTGGAGCCTCTTGGCCACTCCTGATGTAATATTAGCATATACTTATACTTGGGAGGACAATTTTATCAAGCTTGGAAAGTTTCAGGCAAATCCCACGAAGTATGTGGGAGTAAAATCAACTTCCTGTTTCATGGCAGGACATCGAAATTCGCCGCAATGCCACGGATACATCGTTTGATAAATCCAAAAAAGCTTCGCAATTTAACATTGGCAACGTCTTTAGATATTATTCACCAAATTTTTAGTTGATCGGATAAAATCTCTGGGAGGAGTTCGTTAAAGTACGACACCTGCGAATGACAAAATATCTAAAAAAGTTGAAATTTCAATTAAAAATGGCGAACTTCCTGTTTGGTCTAGGTCATGGCACCAAGAGACTTTTTTTGAGGTGTCAGGATATTCCACATGGCCACCGAATTTCATACATGCAGGTCAACCATGATGCGAGGGCTGCTTATTTGAAATTTTCCAGGGGGCGCTATAATGCCATTTTGCCAACTCTATATGTATTTTTTTATTAGTGTAATAGGAATGATGGTTTTTAGAATGGTACAAAATTTTGTGAGTTTTTGAGCATGCTGTGACCCTCAAAAGGGCAATTCTTTTAAAAATCTGATTGGGGGCGCTATAGAGCCATTATGTCACATTTACTGCCAATTTCTGTCTCAAATTGAAGACAATCAGACAAATATAATTTTTGCATAGTTTTGCAAGTTTTTGAGTATGCTTAAGCCGTCAAACGCGTGTTCGTAAAATTTGAAATAACGCAGGAAATGGCTCATAGCTCACTTCCTGTTTGGCCGAAAAATATCAAAAAAATAAGCTGAGCCCAAAAAAACAAATGTAATCATCGGACTAAATTTCATGAACATTCAAGCACTTATAACTGGACATGGCCGTGTCAAGAGGGCGCTGTGGAGCCACCTGACCACACCCAATCCAATATCAACATATAGTTATATTTTGAAGTCGACTCTTATTAAGCCTGTAAAGTTTCGGGCAAATTTAACAAAGCATACGTGCACAAAACCAACTTCCTGTCTCATGGCGGAATATCGAAATTCGCCGCGACGCCATGGATACAAAGTTCGATGAATCCAAAAAAGCTTCGCGATTTAACATCAACAAGGTCTTTAGATGTCATTTGCCAAATTTTAAGTTGATCAGATAAAATCTCTAGGAGGAGTTCGTTAAAGTACGACGCCTGTGAATGGCAAAAAAGAAAAAAAATTTGCAAATTCAATTAAAAATGGCAGACTTCCTGTTGGGTCTCGGTGATGGCACAAAGAGACTTTTTTTTAGGTCTTGGCATAGTACACATGTCCACTGAATTTTGTACATGTAGGTTAAACACGCTGCGAGGGCTGCTTCATTGAAAATTTTCTAGGTGGCGCTGTAATGCAATTTTGCCACATTCATCTGTAAACCCTATATTCTAGTAAAAAGTATGACCAGCTTAATATGTTTGCAAAGTTTTGTGAGTTTTCGAGCATGCTGATGCCTTCAAAAATGCAATTATGTATTAGGGGGCGCTACAGAGCTACCATGTCTTACCCACTGCCAAATGAGATATCGAATCAAAGAACTTAATATTTTTAGTCAATAAGCCAAGTTTGGTGTGTTTTCGAGTATGATAAGGCCCTCAAAAATGTGTTCGTAAAATCTGAAAAAACGCAGGAAATGGCTCATAGCTCACTTCCTGTGTGGCAAAAAAATTTCAAAAAAATTGACAGAAAAATTTATGATGACTACTATGACCCTATAAAATTTCATTAGAATCCGAGCAAGTGCGTTCCAAAAAGGCCGCGTGTTTGGTGGCGCTATAGAGCCACCAGGGCATATCCAAGCACAAAATAAAAAATAGTTTGCAATTTTCACCACGACTGACGTGTGGGCAAATTTTTGTGAGTTTTCGTGCATGGCAAAGCCCTCAAAAATGCGTTCTCGCAGCAGAAGAAAAAGAAGAAGAAGAAGAAGAATAATAAAAATCCCATCAAAAACAATAGGTTCCTGGCACCGGTCGGTGCTCGGGCCCTAATAATAAAAATCCCATCAAAAACAATAGGTTCCTCGCACCTTCGGTGCCAGGACCCGTTCCGGGCAAAGCCCTCAAAAATGCATTCTCGCAGCAGAATAATAATAATTAAAGCTGCAAGCAGCGTTGAAAGGGCCCTCGCCCCCCTCGTGCACGTTGGGGTGGCAGCAGGATCTTGATGGCTGCAGGTGTCCATTCAGAGCCATTGGACTCTGCTGGACCGCGTGCAATGTGGTTTCCTGATGGGAGTGCAAAAATTTTCTGGAGGGCGCTATGATACCATTTTGACTAGCCTGTGCGCAAAATCTACAACACAGTAATTGTAATATGGGGCTCCATGAGTGTGTTGATTTTTGTAAATTTTCCAGCATGTTTAGACTTTCAAAAGAGCAATTCTTTTATAAATATTATTGGGGCGCTATAGAGCCGTTATGCCACATTTAGTGCCAATTGATGGATGATATTAAAAAAAATAAGAAATTTATAATTTGTGCAAGGTTTTGCAAGTTTTGAAGCATCCTAAGGCCTTAAAACGTGTCTTCAGAAAAATTTGGAAAAACGCAGCAAATAGCTCATAGCTCACTTCCTGTTTGGCCAAAAAATTTCAAAAAATTAAACATTACCCTGTTATGGCCCCAATTTGTTATTACAATCTACAACACAACAGCAACAGCAAGGGATGACAAACACAGTTTTAACAACTAAAACACATTTAATTTTTAACAAAGACAAAGACTAATAACAACCTACAACTAAAGACCAAGATTGATAAATAAGAAAAAACAGAAATAATTACAGTCCCTTTTTGGTGGGGTGGCTTGGTGATGTCCTGGATGAAGAAAATGCTCAAACACAGGCAAAGAAATCCACAAAAGAAACGTCACAGGTCTTGAACAGAATGGCAGGTCTGGTCATCTTCTTGCAATTTCTCCTACCACTTTACTGTCTCAATTCTTTTCCTTATATACTCTTTTGCAGACCCCACCCACATTCAGACCTCTTTTTTTTAATTTTCTGAGACTTGCCCCAGACATGTCCAGGACATGTCTAAACATGACTGCAGTCTGAGCTTAACAAAAAAAAAGGTAAATACTGCCATCTAGTGGCCTATATTCACATTACAACCCGAAATGACAAATGCAATGATCACACCAAATTTCATGAACATTCAAGCACTTTTATCTTAACATGACCATATCTAGAGGGCGCTGTGGAGCCACCTAGCACCTCCCGATCCAATATTAGCATATGTTTTTACTTCGGAGAACAATTTTATCAAGCAGAAGAAGGTTCGGGCAAATCCCACAAAGTATGTGGCAGTGAAGCAACTTCCTGTTTCATGGCGGGATATCAAAATTCGCCGCGAAGCCACGAATACATTGTTAGATGAAATCAAAATTGCTGAGCAATTTAACATTCGCTAGGTCTTAAGATATTATTTGCCAAATATTAAGTTGATCGGATAAAATCTCTAGGAGGAGTTCGATAAAGTACGACGCCTGTGAATGGCAAAAAATCAAAAAAAGTTGCAATTTCAATTAAAAATGGCGGACTTCCTGTTGAGTCTAGGTCATGGCACCAAGAGACTTTTTTTTAGGTCTCAGCATATTCCACATGTTTACCGAATTTCATACATGTGGGTTTACCAGGCTGCGAGGGCTGCTAATTTGAAATTATCCAGGGGGCGCTATTATGATAATTTTGCCAAGCCTATATATAAGCTTTTTATCAGAGTAATACGAATGATGATTTTTATACATTTACAAAATTTTGTGAGTTTTTGAACATACTGAGACCCTCAAAAGAGCAATTCTCTTTAAAATCTGATTGGGGGCGCTATAGAGCCATGGTGCCAAATTAAGTGCAAATTGATGAAGAAGATTGAAGATAATAAGACAATTATAATTTGTGCAACTTTTTGCAAGATTTCGAGTATTCTTAGGCTTCCAAATATGAGTTAATAAAATTTGGAAAAACGCAGGAAATGGCTCATAGCTCACTTCCTGTTTGGCCAAAAAATTCCAAAAAAATTATTATAACTTGACATGACAAATGCAATGATCAAACCAAATTTCATGAACATTCAAGCACTTTTATCTCAACATGGTTGTGTCAAGAGGGCGCTGTGGAGCCACCTGACCACACCCAATCTAATATCAACATATAGTTCTACTTGGAAGTATACTCTTATGAAGCCTGTGAAGTTTTGCGCAAATCTTACAAAGCATGTGCGCGGAAAACCAACTTCCTGTTTCATGGCGGAACATTGAAATTTGCCGTGACGCCACGGATACAAAGTTTGATGAATCCAAAAAAGCTTCGCAATTTAACATCGACAAGGTCTTTAGATGCCATATGCGAAATTTTAAGTTGATCGGATAAAATCTCTAGGAGGAGTTCGTTTAAGTACGACGCCTGTGAATTGCAAAAAATTTAAAAAATTTGCAAATTCAATTAAAATTGGCGGACTTCCTGTTGAGTCTAGGTGATGGCACCAAGAGACTTTTTTTTAGGTCTTGGCATAGTACACATCTCCACCGAATTTTGTACATGTAGGTTAAACACGCTGCGAGGGCTGCTTCATTGAAATTTTCTAGGTGGCGCTGTAATGCAATTTTGCCACATCCATCTGTAAACCCTATATCCTAGTAAAGAGTATGACCAGCTTAATATGTTTGCAAAGTTTTGTGAGTTTTCGAGCATGCTGATGCCCTCAAATATGCAATTATGTATTAGGGGGCGCTATTGAGCTACCATGTTTCACCCACTGCCAAATGAGATATGGAATCAAAGAACTTAATATTTTTATTCAATAAGCCAAGTTTGGTCTGTTTTTGAGTATGATAAGGCCCTCAAAAATGTGTTCGTAAAATCTGAAAAAACGCAGGAAATGGCTCATAGCTCACTTCCTGTAGGGCAAAAAAATTTCAAAAAAATTGACAAAAAAATTTATGATGACTACTATGACCCTATAAAATTTCGTAAGAATTCGAGCAAGTGCGTTCCAAAATGGACGCGTGTTTGGTGGCGCTATAGAGCCGCCGGGGCATGTCTAAGCACAAAAATAGTAATACTTTGCAATTTTCACCACGATTGATGTGTGGGCAAATTTTTGTGAGTTTTTGTGCATGGCAAAGCCCTCAAAAATGCGTTCTCGCAGCAGAATAAAAAGAAGAAGAAGAAGAAGAAGAAGAAGAAGAAGAAGAAGAATAATAAAAATCCCATCAAAAACAATAGGTTCCTCGCACCTTCGGTGCCAGGACCCGTTCCGGGCCCTGGCACCGGTCGGTGCCCGGGCCCTAATAATTAAAGCTGCAAGCAGCGTTGAAAGGGCCCTCGCACCCCTCATGCACGTTGGGGCGGCAGCAAGATCTGGATGGGTGCAGGTGTCCTTTCAGAGCCATTGTACACTGCTGGACCGTGTACAATGTGTCTTCCGATAGGGAGTGCAAAAATTTTCTGAAGGGCGCTATAATACCATTTCAACATGTGTGTGCACAAAATCTAAACATATTAATCATAATACTGAGCTCCATGAGTGTGTTGATTTTTGCAAATTTTCCAGCATGTTTAGACCTTCAAAAGAGCAATTCTTTTTTAAATCTGATTGGGGGCGCTATAGAGCCACTATGCCATATTTAGTGCCAATTGATGGATGACACTGAAGAAAATAAGACACTTATCATTTGTGCCACGTTTTGCAAGTTTTGAAGCATTCTAAGGCCTCAAAACGTGTGCTCGTAAAATTAGGAGAAACGCAGGAAATAGCTCATAGCTCACTTCCTGTTTGGCCAAAAAATTTCAAAAAATTAAACATTGCCAGGAATGACAAATGCAATGATCACACCAAATTTCATGAACATTCAAGCACTTTTATCTTAACATGGCCATATCTAGAGGGCGCTGTGGAGCCACCTGGCACCTCCCGATCTAATATTAGCATATATTTATACTTGAGAGGACAATTTTATCAAGCTTGGAAAGTTTCAGGCAAATCCCACAAAGTATGTGGGAGTAAAAGCAACTTCCTGTTTCATGGCGGGACATCAAAATTCGCCGCAACGCCACGGATACATCGTTCGATAAATCCAAAAAAGCTTCGCAATTTAATATCAGCAAGGTATTTAGATATTATTCGCCAATTTTTGTGAGTTTTCGTGCATGGCAAAGCCCTCAAAAATGCGTTCTCGCAGCAGAATAAAAAGAAGAAGAAGAAGAAGAAGAAGAAGAATAAAAATCCCATCAAAAACAATAGGTTCCTCGCACCTTCGGTGCCAGGACCCGTTCCGGGCCCTGGCACCGGTCGGTGCTCGGGCCCTAATAAAAATTCCATCAAAAACAATAGGTTCCTGGCACCGGTCGGTGCTCGGGCCCTAATTAAAGCTGCAAGCAGCGTTGAAAGGGCCCTCGCCCCCTTCGTGCACGTTGGGGTGGCAGCAAGATCTTGATGGGTGCAGGTGTCCATTCACAGCCAATGGACACTGCTGGACTGCATACAATGTGGTATCCTGAGGGGAGTGCAAAAATTTTCTAGAGGACGCTATGGTACCATTTTGACATGCCTGTGCACAATCTACAATCGAGTAATCGTAATACCGAGCTCCATGAGTGTGTTGATTTTTGTTAATTTTCCAGCATGTTTAGACCTTCAGACGAGCAATTCTTCTATATATCTGATTGGAGGCACTGTAGAGCCATTATGCCACATTTAGTGCCAATTTATGGATGACTTTGAAGAGAAGAAGACACTTAAAATTTGTGCAAGGTTTTACAAGTTTTGGAGCATTCTAAGGCCTTTAACCCCTTTCTGCAGATGTAGACGCCCGCATCTATAGACCTGCAAATTGGAAGCACGCTGTTATTGTACTCGATCAATAAATGGCACCCTCGGATCAGTTATTGAATGTTCACAAGCAAGCAGACCTCGAACGCGGTTCTGAATATGGGGAAGTTCACTCCACGCCCGGTTTTTCAAGAGCTGCATGAATTTAACTCCTCAGCTAAGCCTGATGTGCAAACTGGTCAGTATCCTTGCCTATAGTATCGATCCAGCAGTTTAAAAAAACGATATCTTGACACAGAAAAAATCGTAATCCTCTGTAGCAACCAGTTAAGCCACAGTGAGCCAACAGTATTCCAAGTAATGGTTCAGAAAAATCAGTTTTCTGAGGCAAAAAAATCGACATGGTATTGATTCTCTCACATTCTACTGTTAATTACAGTTGTCACATACAAAAAAATTCGTTGTTCCCTACCGTGGATTTACGCGCAGATCCATTCATTGACAAATCCAGCGCTTCCTTATATCCACCCGAGTACTGGCGTTGATAGCCAATCACTCAACCATACACTCAAGCTCTTCTGCGTAATTGTATAGTTACACTTCATCCTCTCGTGAAGCTACCCTGGTAAAAATGTATTGATTGGCTCGTTTCTTATCCAATTCCCGAGTGTTTAAACATTTTAGAGTAAGTGAAACACATTGATTGGACAAACACAGAGCATACAAACCTATGCGTATCAGCATGCGCTGTTGTATCCTGTCTACGTTATGCACATTACGCGGTTAAAATAGACGCGATTTATAGAAAACACGATCGCAAAACTGGCCTTGAAGTGTTCAGTTACATTTAGGGGATTTAAATGAGATAAGGATATGGTCAATTGGAATTATTTCGAATGAAACAGGACCGGAGTGTTCCTGCTACAGGATACTTCATTCTCTGGAAAAAGGGATTCATGAAAAAGGTGAGGCTGCTACTTTGTTATTTTTTTGTTGTTGTTGTTGTTTTGTTTTTGGAATGTATACGTACTCTCCAAAGTCGAATGTCGAGGTTTTTTTCCTGTGAAAAACGCGAACTGCCCGTGCATTTGGGTGGACCCCCTGGTACGTTCATTGCACGTTTCTTTTGAATCCAGGGAGGCAATGGATTGTTCCCTGAAAGTGGAGTGTCTGTTCTGTTAAAATAAGGTATATTTCAGAATTCAGATATTACTGAGTTAGTGAGTTGCACTTGTTCCTTATAAGTGTTGAAATGAGTTTGTAAGCTTAGAAGAGGGGACTGGTAGCTTTCATTACAGGGTGAATGTTCTAACCGTTTAATAAGAAGTTTATTTAATGCGTGTTTGTGCTGGCTTGGGGCACTTTGAAGTAAAATGGCCAAAATTCTAAACTTTATTAAGGAGAAAAGGCATATTTTGTCTTTGGAGAGGTTGCTGGTGACCATTGATATTTAACTGCACTGAGATTGATAAATTCATACAAAACTCAACCAGAAAATCATTTGTTCATATTAAATTTCATGCCTTAAAACTTTATTTGTGTTATATACATGATTTTTTTATGATTTGACAGGACTTCATTTTGAGACTTTGGGGAGACACTTGGATAGGTGTATAATTTGGCTAAAAGCATGTAGGTAATCTAGAATGTAATGTTGAAGATAAATTGTACTTGTGGTCAAGGAGTTTATGACCCCAGAAATGTATAGTTTTAAGCCCCAGCAGTTTTTCAATCCTCAGAATTATTTTTTTTGCAATTTCAATGGTGAATTCTCATGAAGATTTTTTATGTTTGCAGCTCATTTTCTCTACCATAATCATGAAAATTAACTGAAATACTATGTAATTCTAAATGCTGTAAGTGTCTTTTCAGAATTGAGCCACATTTTTCCTCTTTATGAAGCTTAAATCTTGAATTATACAGCATTAAAGTGGGTAACCCAAAAATAGCCAAATTTGGCTTCTGCACAAAGGGGTTAAACGTGTTTTTGTAAAATTTGGAAAAACGCAGGAAATAGCTCATAGCTCACTTCCTGTTTGGCCAAAAATTTTTTGAAAATCAACCCTTCCCCGGAATGACGAATGCAATGATCACACCAAATTTCATGAACATTCAAGCACTTTTATCTTAACATGGCCATATCTAGAGGGCGCTGTGGAGCCACCTGGCACGTCCTGATCCAATATCAGCATATATTTATATTTGGAAGGACACTTTCATGAAGCTTGTTAAGTTTCAGGCAAATCCCACCAAGTATGTTGGAGTAAAAGCAACTTCCTGTTTCATGGCGGAACATCGAAATTCGCCGCGTCGCCTTGGATTCATCGTTCAATGAATCCAAAAAAGCTTCGCAATTTAACATCGGCAATGTCTCGAAATATCAGTTGCCAAATTGTAAGTTGATCGGATAAAACCTCTCAGAGGAGTTTGTTAAAGTACGACACTTGTGAATGGCGAAAAATCTAAAAAATTTGCAATTTCAATTTAAAATGGGGGACTTCCTGCTGAGTCTACGTCATGGCACCAAGAGGTCACCAAGAGGTTTTTTCAGGTCTCGGCATATTCCACATGTATACCAAATTTCATAGATGTAGGTTTACCGGGCTGCGAGGGCTGCTTATTTGAAATTTTCCAGGGGGCGCTATAATGAGATTTTTGCCATGCCTATAAGTAAGTTTCTTGTCAAAGTAATACAAATGATGGTCTTTATACATTTAAAGAATTTTGTGAGTTTTTGAACATGGTGAGACCCTTAAAAGGGCAATTCCTTCAAAAATCTGATTGGGGGCGCTAAAGAGCCATTGTGCCTAATTTAGTGTAAATTGATATATAAAATTGAAGACAATAAAGCAATTAAAATTTGTGCAACTTTTTGCAAGATTTCGAGTATTCTAAGGCTTCCAAACATGTGTTTCTAAAATTTGGAAAAACACAGGAAATGGCTCATAGCTCACTTCCTGTTTGGCCAAAAAATTTCAAAAAAATTATCATTCCCTGACATGACACATGCAATGATCACACTAAATTTCATGAACAATCAAGCACTTTAATCTCAATATGGCCGTGTCAAGAGGGCGCTGTGGAGCCACCTGACCACACCCAATCTAATATCAACATATAGGTATACTTGAAAGTAGACTCTTATCAAGCCTTTGAAGATTCACGCAAATCTCACAAAGCATGTGTGCGTAAAACCAACTACTGTTTCAGGGCGGAACATCGAAATTCGCCGCGACGCCACAGAAACATAGTTCGATTGATTCAAAAAAGCTTCGCAATTTAACATCGACAAGGTCTTTAGACGTCATATGCGAAATTTTAAGTTGATCGGATAAAATCTCTAGGAGGAGTTCGTTAAAGTACGACACCTGCGAATGGCGAAAAATCTAAAAAAGTTGAAATTTCAATTAAAAATGGCTGTTGACCCAACAGCCCAACTTCCTGTTGGGTCTAGGTCATGGCTCCAAGAGACTTTTTTTTAGGTCTCAAGATATTCCACATGTCCACCGAAGTTCATATATGCAGGTCAACCACGATGCAAGGGCTGCTTATTTGAAATTTTCCAGGGGGCGCTATAATGCCATTTTTGCCACGCCTATATGTAAATTTTTTATCAGTGTAATAGGAATGATGGTCTTTAGAATTGTACAAAATTTTGTGAGTTTTTGAGCATGTTGAGACCCTCAAAAGGGCAATTCTTTCGAAAATCTGATTGGGGGCGCTTTAGGGCCATTCTGCCACAGTTACTGCCAATTTCTGTCTCAAATTGAAGACAATCAGACAAATATGATTTGTGCAAAGTTTTGCAAGTTTTCGAGTATGCTAAGGCCTTCAAACGTGTGTTCGCAAAATTTGGAATAACGCAGGAAATTGCTCAAGGCTCACTTCCTGTTTGGCCGAAAAATTTAAAAAAAATAGGCATAGCCCCAAAAAACAAATGTAATGATCAGACCAAATTTCATGAACATTCAAGCACTTTTAACTCAACATGTCCCTGGCAAGAGGGCGCTGTGGAGCCACCTGACCACACCCAATCCAATATGAAAATAAAGGTATGTTAAGAAGTCGACTCTTATGAAGCCTGTAAAGTTTCGGGAAAATTTCACAAAGCATACGCGCATAAAAGCAACTTCCTGTTTCGTGGCGGAACATCAAAATTCGCCGCGACGCCACGGATACAAAGTTCGATGAATCCAAAAAAGCTTTGCAATTTAACATCGACAAGGTCTTTAGATGTCATATGCAAAATTCTAAGTTGATCGGATAAAATCTCTAGGAGGAGTTCGTTAAAGTTCGATGCCTGTGAATGGCAAAAAATTTAAAAAAGTTGCAAATTCAATTAAAAATGGCGGACTTCCTGTTGAGTCTAGGTCATGGCTCCAAATGACTTTTTTTTAGGTCTTGGCATTGTACAGATGTCCACCGAATTTTGTACATGTAGGTTAAACACGCTGCGAGGGCTGCTTCATTGAAATTTTCTAGGTGGCGCTGTAATGCAATTTTGCCACATTTATCTGTAAACCCGATATTTTAGTAAAAAGTATGACCAGCTTAATATGTTTGCAAAGTTTCGTGAGTTTTCGAGCATGTTGAGGCCCTCAAAAATGCAATAATGTATTAAGGGGCGCTATAGAGCTACCATGTCACACCCAGTGGCAAATGAGATATCGAATGAAAGAACTTAATACTTTTAGTCAATGAGCCAAGTTTGGTGAGTTTTCGAGTATGATAAGACCCTCAAAAATGTGTTCGTAGAATCTGAAAAAACGCAGGAAATGGCTCATAGCTCACTTCCTGTGTGACAAAAAAATTTCAAAAAAATTGACAAAAAAATTTATTATGACTACTATGACCCTATTGAATTTCGTGAGAATCCGAGCAAGTGCGTTCCAAAATGGCCGTGTGTTTGGTGGCGCTATAGAGCCACTGGGGCATGTCCAAGCACAAAAATAATAATACTTTGCAATTTTCACCATGACTGACGTGTCGGCAAATTTTTGTGAGTTTTCATGCATGGCAAAGCCCTCAAAAATGCGTTCTCGCAGCAGAATAATAATAATTAAAGCTGCAAGCAGCGTTGAAAGGGCCCTCGCCCCCCTCGCGCACGTTGGGGTGGCAGAAAAATCTTGATGGCTGCAGGTGTCCATTAAGAGCCATTGGGCACTGCTAGACTGTTTGCAATGTGGTTTCCTGAGGGGAGTGCTAAAATTTTCTAGAGGGCGCTACAATACCACTTTGACATACCTGTGTGCAAAATCTACAACAAGGTAATTGTAATGTCAAGCTCCATGAGTGTTTTGATTTTAGTAAATTTTCCAGTATGTTAAGATGATCAAAGGAGCAATACTTTTAAATATCTGACTGGGGGCGCTATAGAGCCATTATGCTGTATTTAGTGCTCATTGATGGATGACATTGAAGAAAATAAGACATTTATACTGTTTGCTAGGTTTTTTAAGTTTTGGAGCTTTCTAAGGCCTGAAAACATGAGTTCGTAAAATTTTGGAAAAACACAGGAAATAGCTCATAGCTCACTTTCTGTTTATGCAATAAATTTAAAAAAATCAACCATTGCCCAGAATGACTAATGGAATGATCACCCCAAATTTCATGAACATTCAAGCACTTTTAACTTAACATGCCCGTATCTAGAGGGCGCTGTGGAGCCACCTGGCCACTCACTATCTAATATTAGCATATATTTATACTTTGGAGGACGATATTATCAAGCTTGGAAAGTTTTAGGCAAATCGAATGAAGTATGTGGGAGTAAAAGCAATTTCCTGTTTCATGGCGGGACATCAAAATTCGCCACGACGCCACGGATACACCGTTGCATCAATCCAAAAAAGCTTCGCAATTTAACATCAGCAAGGTCTTTAGATATTACTTGCCAAATTTTATGTTGATCGGATAAAATCTCTAGGAGGAGTTCGTTAAAGTACGACACCTGTGAATGGCGAAAAATCCAAAAAATTTGCAATTTCAATTAAAAATGGCGGACTTCCTGTTGAGTCTAGGTCATGGCACCAAATGAGTTTTTTTTAGGTATTGGCATATTCCACATGTCTACCGAATTTCATACATGCAGGTCAACCACGATGCGAGGGCTGCTTATTATAATTTTTCCAGGGGGCGCTATAATGCCATTTTTGCCAACTCTATATGTATTTTTTTATCAGTGTAATAGGAATGATGGTTTTTAGAATGGTACAAAATTTTGTGAGTTTTTGAGTATGCTGAAACCCTCAAATGGGCAATTCTTTTAAAAATCTGATTGGGGGCGCTATAGAGCCATTATGTCACATTTACTGCCAATTTTTGCCTCACATTGAAGACAATGAGACAATTATAATTTTTGCAAAGTTTTGCAAGTTTTTGGGTATGCTAAAGCCTTCAAACGTGTGTTCGTAAAATTTGGAATAACGCAGGAAATGGCTCATAGCTCACTTCCTGTTTGGCCGAAAAATTTCAAAAAAATTAGCATAGCCCAAAAAAACAAATGTAATGATCAGACCAAATTTTATGAACATTCAAGCACTTTTAACTCAACATGGCCGTGTCAAGAGGGCGCTGTGGAGCTACCTGACCACACCCAATCCAATATCAACATATAGGTATATTTAGAAGTTGACTCTTATTAAGCCTCTAAAGTTTCGGGCAAATCTCACAAAGCATATGCGCATAAAACTAAATTCCTCCTTCATGGCGGAACATCGAAATTCGCCGCAACGCCACGGATGCAAAGTTCAATGAATCAAAAAAAGCTTCGCAATTTAACATCGACAAGGTCTTTAGATGTCATATGCAAAATTTTAAGTTGATCGGATAAAATCTCTAGGAGGAGTTCGTTAAAGTACGACGTCTGTGATGGACAAAAAATGTAAAAAATTTGCAAATTCAAGTAAAAATGGCGGACTTCCTGTTGAGTCTAGGTGATGGCACCAAGAGACTTTTTTTTAGGTCTTGGCATAGTACACATGTCCACCGAGTTTTGTTCATGTAGGTTAAACACGCTGCGAGGGCTGCTTCATTGAAATATTCTAGGTGGCGCTGTAATGCAATTTTGCCACATCCATCTCTAAACCCCATATCCTAGTAAAGAGTATGACCAGCTTAATATGTTAGCAAAGTTTTGTGAGTTTTCGAGCATGGTGATGCCCTCAAAAAAGCAATTATGTATTAGGGGGCGCTATAGAGCTACCATGTCTCACCCACTGCAAAATGAGATATGGAATCAAAGAACTTAATATTTTTAGTCAATAAGCTAAGTTTGGTCTATTTTCAAGTATAATAAGGCCCTCAAAAATGTGTTCGTAAAATCTGAAAAAACGCAGGAAATGGCTCATAGCTCACTTCCTGTGAGGCAAAAAAATTTCAAAAAAATTTTCAAAAAAATTTTTTATGACTACTATGACTCTATAAAATTTTGTGAGAATCCGAGCAAGTGCGTTCCAAAATGGCCGCGTGTTTGGTGGCGCTATCGAGCCACCGGGGCATGTCCAAGCACAAAAATAATAATACTTTGCAATTTTCATGACGACTGACGTGTGGGCAAATTTTTGTGAGTTTTCGTGCATGGCAAAGCCCTCAAAAATGCGTTCTCGCAGCAGAATAAAAAGAAGAAGAAGAAGAATAATAAAAATCCCATCAAAAACAATAGGTTCCTCGCACCTTCGGTGCCAGGACCCGTTCCGGGCCCTGTCACCGGTCGGTGCTCGGGCCCTAATTAAAGCTGCAAGCAGCGTTGAAAGGGCCCTCGCCCCCCCTGTGCACATTGGGGTGGCAGCAAGATCTTGATGGCTGCAGGTGTCCATTCAGAGCCATTGGACACAGCTGGACCGCGTACAATGTGGTTTCCTGACGGGAGTGCAAAAATTTTCTGGAGGGCGCTATGATACCATTTTGACTTGCCTGTGCACAAAATCTACAACACAGTAATCGTTATACAAGGCTTCATGAGTGTTTTGATTTTTGTAAATTTTCCAGCATGTTTAGACTTTCCAAAGAGCAATTCTTTTATAAATATTATTGGGGGCGCTAGAGAGCCATTATGCCCCATTTAGTGCCAATTGATGGATGTATTGAAGAGAATAAGACAGTTCTAATTTTTGGATGGTTTTGCAAGTTTTGGAGCATTCTAAGGCCTTAAAACGTGTGTTCGTAAAATTTGGAAAAACGCAGGAAATAGCTAATAGCTCACACCTGTTTGGCCAAAATAATAAACCATAACCCGGAATGACTAATGCAATGATCACACCAAATTTCATGAACATTCAAGCACATTTATCTTAACATGGCCGTATCTAGAGGGCGCTGTGGAGCCTTCTGGCCACACTTGATCTAATATTAGCATATATTGATACTTGGGAGGACCATTTTATAAAGCTTGGACAGTTTCAGGGAAAACCCATGAAGTCTATGGGAGTAAAACCAACTTCCTGTTTCATGGCGGGACATCGAAATTTGCTGCAACGCCATGGAAACAAAATTCGATGAATCCAAAAAAGCTTCGCAATTTAACATCGGCAACGTCTTTAGATACTATTAGCCAAATTTCAAGTTGTTCGGATGAAATCTCTAGGAGGAGTTTGTTAAAGTACGACACCTGTGAATGGCGAAAAATCCAAAAAAGTTGCAAATTCAATTAAAAATGGCGGACTTCCTGTTGAGTCTAGGTCATGGCACCACGAGTCTTTTTTGTAGGTCTCGGCATATTCCACATGTCTACCGAATTTCATACATGTAGGTTTACCAGGCTGCGAGGGCTGCTTATTTAAAATTTTCCAGGGGGCGCTATCGTGACATTTTTGCCATGTATATATATAAGTTTTTTGTCAGAGTAATACGAATGATGGTCTTTATACATTTACAAAATTTTGTGAGTTTTAGAACATGCTGAGACCCTCAAAATGGCAATTCTTTTAAAAATCTGATTGGGGGCGCTATAGAGCCATTGTGCCAAATTTAGTGTAAATTGATATATAAAATTGAAGATAATAAGACAATTATAATTTGTGCAACTTTTTGCAAGATTTCGAGTATTCTTAAGCATCCAAACGTGTTTATAAAATTTGGAAAAACGCAGGAAATGGCGCATAGCTCACTTCCTGTTCGGCCAAAAAATTTCAAAAAAATGAAAATTACTCGACATGAACAAAGCAATGATCACACCAAATTTCATGAACATTCAAGCACTTTTATCTCAACATGGCTGTTTCAAGAGGGCGCTGTGGAGCCACCTGACCACACCCAATCTAATATTAACATATAGGTCTACTTGGAAGTAGACTCCTATAAAGCCTGTAAAGTTTCGCCCAAATTTCACAAAGCATGTGCGCGTGAAATCAACTTCCTGTTTCATGGCGGAACATCGAAATTCGCCGCGACGCCACGGATACAAAGTTCAATGAATCCAAAAAAGCTTCGCAATTTAACATCGACAAGGTCTTAAGATGTTAAATTCAAAATTTTAAGTTGATCGGATAAAATCTCTAGGAGGAGTTCGTTAAAGTACGAAGCCTGTGAATGGCAAAAAATTTAAAAAATTTGCAAATTCAATTAAAAATGGCGGACTTCCTGTTGAGTCTAGGTCATGGCACCTAGAAACTTTCTTTTAGGTCTTGGCATAGTACACATGTCCACCGAATTTTGTACATGAAGGTCAAACACGCTGCGAGGGCTGCTTCATTGAAATTTTCTAGGTGGCGCTGTAATGCAATTTTGCCACATCCATCTGTAAACCCTAAATCCTAGTTATAAGTAAGACCTACTTAATATGTTTGCAAAGTTTTGTGAGTTTTCAAGCATGCTGAGGCCCTCAAAAATGCAATTATGTATTAGGGGGCGCTATAGAGCTACCATATCACACCCAGTGCCAAATGAGATATTGAATCAAAGAACTTCATATTTTCAATCTATGAGCCAAGTTAGGTGTGTTTTCGAGAATGATAAGGCCCTCAAAAATGTGTTCGTAAAATCTGAAAAAACGCAGGAAATGGCTCATAGCTCACTTCCTGTGAGGCAAAAAAATTTTAAAAAAATTGACAAAAAAATTTATGATGACTACTATGATCCTGTCGAATTCCGTGAGAATCCGAGCAAGTGCGTTCCAAAATGGCCGCGTGTTTGGTGGCGCTATAGAGCCACTGGGGCATGTCCAAGCACAAAAATGATAATACTTTGCAATTTTCACCACGACTGACGTGTCGGCAAATTTTTGTGAGTTTTCGTGCATGGCAAAGCCCTCAAAAATGCGTTCTCGTAGCAGAATAAAAAGAAGAAGAAGAAGAAGAAGAAGAATTAAAGCTGCAAGCAGCGTTGAAAGGGCCCTCGCACCCCTCGTGCACAGTGGGGTGGCAGCAAGACCTTGATGGGTGCAGTTGTCCATTAACAGCCATTGGACACTGCTAGCCTGTGTACAATGTGTTTTCCTGATGGGATTGCAAAAATCTTCTGGATGGCGCTATGATACCATTTTGTTATGCCTGTGCGCAAAATCTACAACATAGTTATTGGAATACCGGGCATCATGTGTGTGTTGATTTTCGTAAATTTTTAAGCACGCTTCGAGCCCCAAAAAAATTCCCGATCTAATATTAGCATATATTTATACTTGGGAAGACAAGTTTATCAAGTTTGGAAAGTTTTAGACTAATCCCACAAAGTATGTGGGAGTTATACCAACTTCCTGTTTCATGGCGGGACGCCGAAATTCGCCGCAATGCCACGGATACATCGTTCAATATATCCAAAAAAGCTTCGCAATTTAACATCAGCAAGGTCTTAAGATATTATTTGCCAAATTTTGAGATGATTGGATATAGTCTCTAGGAGGAGTTCGTTAAAGTACGACACCTGCGAATGGCGAAAAATCAAAAAAAGTTGAAATTTCAATTAAAAATGGCAAACTTCCTGTTGGGTCTACGTCATGGCTCCAAGAGACTTTTTTTTAGGTCTCAGGATAGTCCACTTGTTCACAGAAGTTCATACATGCTGCTCAACCACGATGCAAGGGCTGCTTATTTGAAATTTTCCAGGGGGCGCTATAATGCCATTTTTGCCACGCCTATATATAAATTTTTTATTATTGTAATAGGAATGATAGGCTTTAGAGTTGTACAAAATTTTGTGAGTTTTTGAGCATGCTGAGACCCTCAAAAGGGCAATTCTTTTAAAAATCTGATTGGGGGCGCTATAGAGCCATTATGTCACATTTACTGCCAAATTCTGTCTCAAATTGAAGACAATCAGACAAATAAAATTTTTGCAAAGTTTTGCAAGTTTTTGAGTATGGTAATACCTCCAAACCTGTGTTCGTAATATTTGGAATAACGCAGGAAATGGCTCATAGCTCACTTCCTGTTTGGTTAAAAAATTTCAAAAAAATAATTACAGCCCAAAAAAACACATGCAATTGTCACGCCAAATTTCATGAACATTCAAGCACTTTTATCTCAACATGGCCGTGTCAAGAGGGCGCTGTGGAGCCACCTGACCACACCCAATCTAATATCAACATATAGGTATACTTGGAAGTAGACTCTTATCAAGCCTGTGAAGTTTCGCGCAAATCTCACAAAGCATGTGCGCGTAAAACCAACTTCCTGTTTCATGGCGGAACATCGAAATTCGCCGCGACGCCACGGATACAAAGTTCGATGAATCCAAAAAAGCTTCGCAATTTAACATCGACCAGGTCTTAAAAAGTCATATGCAAAATTGTAAGTAGATCGGATAAAATCTCTAGGAGGAGTTCGTTAAAGTACGACGCCTGTGAATGGCAAAAAATAAAAAAAAATTGCAAATTCAATTAAAAATGGCTGACTTCCTGTTGAGTCTAGGTCATGGCACCAAGAGACTTTTTTTTAGGTCTTGGCATAGTACACATGTCCACCGAATTTTGTACATGCAGGTTAAACACACTGCGAGGGCTGCTTCATTGAAATTTTCTAGGTGGCGCTGTAATGCAATTTTGCCATATCCATCCGTGAACCCCACTTTCTAGTAAAAAGTATGACCAGCTTAATATGATTGCAAACTTTCGTGAGTTTTCGAGCATGCTGATGCCCTCAAAAATGCAATTATGTATTAGGGGGCGCTATAGAGCCACCATAACACACGCAGTGCCAAATGAGATATTGAATCAAAGAACTTCATATTTTCAATCTATGAGCCAAGTTAGGTGTGTTTTCGAGAATGATAAGGCCCTCAAAAATGTGTTCGTAAAATCTGAAAAAACGCAGGAAATGGCTCATAGCTCACTTCCTGTGTGGCGAAAAAATTTCAGAAAAATTGACAAAAAAATTTATGATGACTACTATGACCCTATCGAATTTCGTGAGAATCCGAGCAAGTGCGTTCCAAAATGGCCGCGTGTTTGGTGGCGCTATAGAGCCACTGGGGCATGTCCAAGCACAAAAATAATAATACTTTGCAATTTTCACCACGACTGACGTGTCGGCAAATTTTTGTGAGTTTTCGTGCATGGCAAAGCCCTCAAAAATGCGTTCTCGTAGCAGAATAAAAAGAAGAAGAAGAAGAAGAATAATAATAAAAATCCCATCAAAAACAATAGGTTCCTCGCACCTTCGGTGCCAGGACCCGTTCCGGGCCCTGGCACCGGTCGGTGCTCGGGCCCTAATTAAAGCTGCAAGCAGCGTTGAAAGGGCCCTCGCCCCCCCTGTGCACATTGGGGTGGCAGCAAGATCTTGATGGCTGCAGGTGTCCATTCAGAGCCATTGGACACAGCTGGACCGCGTACAATGTGGTTTCCTGATGGGAGTGCAAAAATTTTCTGGAGGGCGCTATGATACCATTTTGACTTGCCTGTGCACAAAATCTACAACACAGTAATCGTAATACGGGGCTCCATGAGTGTTTCGATTTTTGTAAATTTTCCAGCATGTTTAGACTTTCAAAAGAGCCATTCTTTTATAAATATTATTGGGGGCGCTATAGAGCCATTATGCCCCATTTAGTGCCAATTGATGGATGTATTGAAGAGAATAAGACAGTTCTAATTTTTAGATGGTTTTGCAAGTTTTGGAACATTCTCAGGCCTTAAAACGTGTGTTCGTAAAATTTGGAAAAACGCAGGAAATAGCTCATAGCTCTCTTCCTGTTTGGCAAAAAAATTTCAAAAAATTAACAATTGCGGAGAATGACTAATGCAATGATCATACCAAATTTCATGAACTTTCAAGCGCTTTTATCTGAACATGGCCATATCTAGAGGGCGCTGTGGAGCCACCTGGCACCTCTCGATATAAAATAAGCATATATCTATACTTGGGCGAACAATTTTATCAAGCTTGGAAAGTTTCAGGCAAATCCCACAAAGTCTGTGGAATTGAAAGCAACTTCCTGTTTCATGGCAGGACATCAAAATTCGCCATGACGCCACGGATGCATCGTTCGATGAAATCAAAAAAGCTTCGCAATTTAACGTCAGCAAGGTTTTTAGATATTATACGCCAAATTTTAAGTTGATCAGATAAAATCTCTAGGAGGAGTTCGTTAAAGTACGACACCTGTGAATGGCAAAAAAAATTTTTCAAAAGTTGCAATTTCAATTAAAAATGGCAGCCTTCCTGTTGAGTCTAGGTCATGGCACCAAGAGACTTTTTTTGTAGGTCTCGGCATATTCCACATGTCTACCAAATTTCATACATGTGGGTTTACCGGGCTGCGAGGGCTGCTTATTTGAAATTTTTCAGGGGGCGCTATAATGCCATTTTTGCCACGCCTATTTGTAAATTTTTCATCAGTGTAATAGGAATGATGGTCTTTAAAATTGTACAAAATTTTGTGAGTTTTTGAGCATGCTGAAACCCTCAAAAAGGTATTTCTTTTAAAAATCGTATTGGGGGCGCTATAGAGCCATGATGCCTCATTTTTTGCCAATTTTTGTTTCAAATTGAAGACAATGTGACAAATAAAATTTTAGCTAAGTTTTGCAAGTTTTCGAGTATGCTAAGGCCTTCAAATGTGTGTTC
Organism: Gymnothorax reevesii; assembly: GCA_029721435.1. NCBI lineage: Eukaryota > Metazoa > Chordata > Actinopteri > Anguilliformes > Muraenidae > Gymnothorax > Gymnothorax reevesii. Next base: position 42,306,062 of record CM056587.1, on the reverse strand, counting down.
ATAAAATTTGGAATAACGCAGGAAATGACTCATAGCTCTCTTCCTGTTTGGCCGAAAAATTTCAAAAAAATCAGCACAGCCCAGAAAAACAAATGCAATGATCAGACCAAATTTCATGAACATTCAAGCACTTTTATATCAACATGGCCCTGTCTAGAGGGCGCTGTAGAGCCACCTGACCACACCCACTCCAATATCAACATATAGGTATATTTGGAATTAGACTATCATTAAGCCTGTATAGTTTCACATAAATCTCCCAAAGCATATGCTCATAAAAGCAACTTCCATTTTCATGGCGGAACATCGAAATTCGCCGCGACGCCACGGATACAAAGTTCGATGAATCCAAAAAAGCTTCCCAATTTAACATCGACGACGTCTTTCAATGTCATATGCCAAATTTTAAGTTGATCAGATAAAATCTCTAGGAGGAGTTCGTTAAAGTACGATGCCTGTGAATTGCAAAAAATTTAAAAAAATTGCAAATTCAATTAAAAATGGCTGACTTCCTGTTGAGTCTAGGTCATGGCACCAAGAGACTTTTTTTAGGTCTTGGCATAGTACATATGTCCACCGAATTTGGAACATGTAGATTAAACACGCTGCGAAGGCTGCTTCATTGAAATTTTCTAGGTGGCGCTGTAATGCAATTTTGCCACATTTTTCTTTAAACCCTATATTGTAGTAAATAGTATGACCAGCTTAATAGGTCTGCAAAGTTTCGTGAGTTTTCGAGCATGCTGAGGCCCTCGAAAATGCAATTATGTATTAGGGGGCACTATAGAGCCACCATAACACACCTAGTGCCAAATGAGATATTGAATCAAAGAACTTCATATTTTCAATCTATGAGCCAAGTTAGGTGTGTTTTCGAGAATGATAAGGCCCTCAAAAATGTGTTCGTAAAATCTGAAAAAACGCAGGAAATAGCTCATAGCTCACTTCCTGTGAGGCAAAAAAATTTCAAAAAAATTGACAAAAAAATTTATGATGACTACTATGACCCTGTCGAATTTCATGAGAATCCGAGCAAGTGCGTTCCAAAATGGCCGCGTGTTTGGTGGCGCTATAGAGCCACTGGGGCATGTCCAAGCACAAAAATAATAATACTTTGCAATTTTCAACACAACTGACGGGTCGGCAAATTTTTATGAGTTTTCGTGCATGGCAAAGCCCTCAAAAATGCGTTCTCGCAGCAGAATAAAAAGAAGAAGAAGAAGAAGAAGAAGAATAATAAAAATCCCCTCAAAAACAATAGGTTCCTCGCACCTTTGGTGCTCGGGCCCTAATGATAAGAAGAAGAAGAAGAATAATAAAAATCCCATCAAAAACAATAGGTTCCGGTCGGTGCTCGAGCCCTAATTAATTATATGAAAATCTGATTTTATTTCAAGTGTTTTTATGTCACGCTTTTTGATTAAAATAGTCCCAGACATCAGCAATATTTTTTTCCATTTTTTTTCCTGGAGATTTTTTCTTTAGGATTTTTTTCTGTCCCACGTATACCTTATGGTCATAGGCCTCTCCTAAAATGCCCCTTTAGATTTTTCCCTCAGGTTTTAAGACCCTATGCAGGGGTCAAAAAGACACCCTTTGAATGTTTGGAATTGCATCCAGTTTGGCGGAAGTACCCAAAGGCTTAAATGGAAATGCCTAAATGAAAAGCTTAAATGGAAAAGTGAATTTTATCATTTAATTTTTTATTTTTGTCTGCATTTTTCCATTACCATTTTACATTTGGCATTTTGCATTTGCCATTTTCCATTTTGATTTTCCATTTGGTTTCTCCATTTGGATTTCTCACTTCGCGTTTCCATTTTCCATTTGGCTTTTCAACCTGTATGCAAATAAGGAGGTGTGGCCCAGAGGTCGATGGGACGGTCTGAACTGGCTGAGTGCAGTGGCATCTTGTGGACAGCAGGGGGCTCCTGACTGCAGAGCCAACCTATGATTTAAACTGGCAAAGCAGTATATAGTCGAGTCATTTTTGGGGGTCCTGTGACCATTCTTTCCCTACCTTTTTTTCTTGATTGATTAGACATTCTGAACCATTTGGAAGAAAAATTAGCTCCCATGTTCCTCTCAAAAATGACAGCTAACTTTTCCACAGGCCTAAATTCAAAATGGCCGCCAAAAAGGGTGTCGGCACTTATAACTCAGTATCTAGTTCAGCTAGTGGGTTGATTTTGGTGTCTAGACACAGGTTTTTGGGGTCAAGCTGTCCAATGCTGCCATTGGTTTCCTTGTAAAATAAGTCTGTTGCAGTGAAATCCAAGATGGCTGCCAAATTGGCCGCTGATACATAAATTGCCTTATTTCTTGGCAACTAATTCACCTAGGCTGCTGATACTGGTGTCAAAACATATGTTTTAGGGGTCAAGCTATCCATTTAGACCAATAGCTGTCTTCTGAAATAACTCTATATTGAAAAAATCCAAGATGGCCAATGGCCACCATCTTTTAATATAATGAAATTGGAATCTCTGGCACCCCAATGAGCTAGGAAAACAAATGAGGTGCCATTTCTTACTATTCTTGACTGAAAGATGCATTGGGTTTATAACTGTAAAGTTTCTCTACTCCGAAAACATTGGAGCATATTTGACATAAAACATTGTAAAGCTGCCAATATTCCAAATGTTCTCAGATAATAGTTCCTCGCCTTCAAACTACCAGAAGAGTATTCAGCCAAGAAGTAGTGAACGAATATTGCAATAACAAAAGACTTAAGTCGCTTCCACACTAGATGCGAAACAAATTTTTACCGCGACAGATTTTCATTCGAAGTCAATGCAAAGACGCGGATACACGTGTATATTCGCGGCTTTGCATTGACTTTGAATGTAATCTGTCGTGCAAAACATTTGTTTCGCGTCTAGTGTGGGAGCGGCTGAAGTCTTTTGTTGTTGCAATATTCGTTCACTATATCTTGGCTAAATACTCTTCTGTTAGTTTTAAGGCAAGGAACTATTATCTGAGTACATTTGGAATATTGGCAGCTTTACAATGTTTTATGTCGAACATGCTCCAATGTTTTCGGAGTTGAGAAACTTCGCAACAGCCGGCGGAACGTAGCTAAGCACCTTAACTAGCTCACACTCACTGACCCCTCTTCCTCCACAGATAACATTACTGGGGTAAAAAATAAGGATGATGGCGGAGGAAGTCACAGCTCACTGGCTGGTGTGTTGCGTAATACCAACGAGAACACATCGTCTCAATCTGTCAACAGCGTCCTGAGTGCTCGTAGCCTTGGAAGTGCACTCTTCCTAGAACGACTAGCGAGAATGTTCTTCCCAAGAATGCAAGTTCGTTCTTAGCATTCTTGGTATTGAGAAACGATAGTGCTTGGCCAGTTTATATCATAGACTGTAGGTTGGCTCAGCAGTCAGAAGCCCCCAGCTGTCCACAAGATGCCACTGCACTCGGCCGATTCGGACCATCCCCCTGACCTCTGGGCCACACCTCCTTATTTGCATACAGGTTGAAAAGCCAAATGGGAAAATGGAAACGCCAAATGAGAAATCCAAATGGAGAAGCCAAATGTTAAATCAAAATGGAGAATGGCAAATACAAAATGCCAGATGTAAAATGGTAACGGAAAAATGCAAACATAAATAAAAAATTGAATGATCATTTTATCTTTTCCATTTAATCTTTTGATTTGAGTATTTAAGCCTTTCCATTTCCCATTTTGAGTTTTAAATTTGATGTTTCCCTATTGATATTTAAATTTTCAATTTCATCTTTACAATTTAAGTTTTCCGTTTGACCATTTCTATTTACATATTAGCATTTTAAATTTAACGTTTCATTGTTGTTTTCTCCATACATTATCATTTTACATGTTTGATTAGGTTTTTCAATTTTTCAATTTTTAACATTTAATTTTGGCCTGATTATTTTAATTTTCATTTGGATTATGACCAAAAATACCCTCCATAGGCCAGTGCACTTAAGTAATGGTTATTCTTTTTTTTTTTTTGTATGTATACTGGATGTGTATATTGGTAGTTTTACAGTCAGGGTATATGGCTGAAAATCACAATTACATTGGTGGATTATAATGGTACTTAATTCAGCTGTGTCACATTAATAGGCTCTCCCAGGTCTATCTACCACGTCGAAGAAATTGTTCAAAACGCATAATTTATGCCAAAAATATGCTAAAATGTGTCATTTTGGAATGATTTTGCCAGTCTCACCTCATTTTCTCTAATATTTCACCACCTGGAGCACTGGGTTTTTGAATGACATAGAACAATGGTGCCCATTATTTAATGGTCTAGACCCAATTTGTATGAAATAAAAAAAATTGGTTATCACACAAACAGTCGGTTGATCATGAGACCGTCTAATTAATAATCATGTCATTTCCGTCAAAAAATGTCCTCTCCGAAACAGGGGTGTCAGTTTTATAATAAAACTTGGCCAAGGAATTCAATAACTGCTGATAAAATTCACTAAAATAGTCAGCACAAAGTTGCAGCATTCATTTCCTCTGTACTCGCGCAACCATCCGGTGCAGGCAGATTTGACTGCACGGAGGTAGCGATTCCATCAAAAAGTGTCCTCTCCGAAAAAAAAGAACATCTGTCCATTTCCTCCACAGCAACCATGAACATTTCAAATCCTGGTGATGCTTTTACTCATGTTTGTCCTTATGTACATGCACATTAGCAGACTGATTGATACTGGAGTGCATTTTTTCTTCTCAAGAGTGTAATTTAATAATGAACATAGTTTTCCATTTTTCAGCATATATCTGAATGTTGGCAGGCCCTCCAAAATATTTCGGCACCTGGATGCCTCAAAACACCAAAAAACATGATGAGGGACCTCTAGGCTACGAAAAATCATCAAAACTGCTCTGATTAAACCACTTTTATTTCTGACCCTCGTGAGACTGCATGGTGTACCCTGACTGTAAAACGATTTTGTAATGTCTCAATCTTGTATTCAGTTTTTGAAAAGTGAAGAACCTTTGACAGGAAACCCCTATCCTGTCTCCTGGGACTGTAATTCTAGCATCAGATGTTTGCTATTAGCCAAGCTAACCAGTATTAAGCAAGGGCTGAATATCTGTAATCTTCTTCCTTTTCAATGTGTTTTCATCCAATAAAGGAATCCATTCTTTTCTTTCAGAGAAGCATTGCTTACCTCTTCCCTTCTGGACTCTTTGAAAAAAAGGCCCGACCCCTCATGAAGGTGAAGTCCTGATAAACATTAATATTAAGTCTTTAAACCCAATCCTCCAGATACTGTATTTATGCTGTTTTTTGCGCTCATGCAGACCTGTCAGAAATATAAAGCACCATTTGTTTTATCTTTTTTCCAGCATCCAGACCTGATCTTCCCCAAACAAAGAGGTAAAGTTCTGGTTCTTCTCAAATATTCCGCAAACTAAGTTCAAATGATCACTTTATCCTTGGTTATGATATCCATACTAATTTACTGGAGGGAAACGGTATACAGCAACAGATTTTCCCTATGGCCAAAATATGAGTGAAATCCTGACTTCATAAATATGTTGCTGGAGACTTGGCTGTTTGGGATGACATTATCGTAAACTGCACCTTGTGTGCCACAGAACTGATTAGTCCATGGCAGCAGCTAAGATTTAAGGTAAGTGCTGTTAAGGTGGGTTTGTCGAACCTGAATGATTTCTGGAGTCGGTTACAACAATAGAGAGTTTCAGGGTCTCAGAAAAAAAAAATTAGAGGTGTTTGCCATCATTTCAAATGGACAAATCCCAAATCTAAAGTTCCAACTCCAATTTTTCATGGAGTAATTGTTCATTTAAGGAGGGGGTGTCTTGTCACTTGCAAATGTAGCAATGACTTATAAGCCTTGCATACATCGAAATACTACTTCATTATGAAAGAGTTTATGCCACTTAATTATGACAATTTCTGATTATGTACAAGATACATAGAGGTTTTTAATCCACGCACGGACAAGATCTGACCTATTTGTTGAAAATGGTAACATTAGAATTTACCACCGCAAATAGAAAAAATAGCCTTCAAGGCTCAGGCCAGTGAGGAAGAAGGTGGAAATGACATAAGCGCAAGAACCGGTTGTGAGTTGCTGACAAGCTATCAAGACCGAAGAATACTTTAGTGGAGTACTCCTTTTAGTATTTCTTTAAAAATGCGTCTCGTTGTGTTGCTGGATTTTGTTCGAATACAAGGGAAAGGGGTTTTAGTCCAATGGATTCTGTTTTGAGTGATCTGTGGGAGAAACAAGTCAGGAGAACGAAGGCCACTTGGTCTTCTTGCGATTCTTCAGTCCTGTGCCCATTTTGAAGAGGAATTTTTTCACCACATTCCTGCTCTGAAACATCATCAGTGTACTGCACACGTGTGTCCTGTCACATTTTCCAAATAGGTTGTCTGATTCTTATTTTTATCCCACAAATGAAAAATCGGCGTGATACAACCCATGAGACATTTTTGGCATTATACATGTGTAATACAGCTTTATAGCATCGCGATCGGTAAGATTTCGTTCATTGGCAAACATGGTTATGCTTCCGGTCCTCCTGCTAGACACTGGAAACCCCTGCTTAGCGTTTGTTTCTAGTTCGCGGTTTATTCAAGTCAATGGGATTATTCATTTGCTGGCTAGCGTGCCAGCCCTTTTTGCCATTACAATAATGAGTCATAAGAGTTACTGTTTTTGCAGAAACTTGAATTTACTAATTTAATGGCGAAACGCGATAGCATGCTAGCTAGCGGATTCCATTGACTTGAATATACCCCCAGCTAGAAGCTAAAGGTTTATTTCATTTTTCAAATAATATGGCACTGACATTTATGGGATTAAAAGGATCTCAAATTTATGGACTTTGCATTGTATTGATGCACAATATTGATGGTTGATGCACAATACAAACTTAATCAGCAGTGACTTTTTCCTGCAGTCATTGATTGAATTTGCAAATTCTTGAATTCAGAGCGATTTACACGAAAATGAATAATTACTCAAACACTGTCATAAACGCAACTTCAATAGAAGGGTATGGGACAACTTTGGAGTGAAATATATGGCTAAGCACACAATGGTGTCATCAGATATTACCAACATTTTTTGCAATATTAAACCCAAGTCGGCACAAATTGTTGCAAGTCTGTTTTACAATATTGGCAATGGCAATCTTTTATCTCATTCGTAATTCATAGCGCCATAGAGACTTAACATAAAACGACGAGTGCTAGTATTATTACAAGACATCACAAACGGGAATGACAATCTTGACGGTGCTGGTGGCTATGCAGGCCTATATCTGTATAATTATGTTCTAGATCTTAATCAGAAATAGAAAGTATACGACTGAAGAACAGTCTGATATATCCGAAGATATCTCACTTTGCTCTGCAATATCCTTCTGTTGAAATGTGTAGTATAGGTTTGCAAGAGTTCTAATGATGTCACAGTTAAGATGGTTAAGCGCGACAAGACTTTCTCAGTGGCGCAAGAGAAATATAATTTTGAATCGCTTGCTCTTTGTTATTTCTTTGCGGCTGGAGCAGTTATGACACAAACCTTCCAGTACCTTACTACTTCAAATTTTTGAGGTCTTTTTATATTTATGTCATTAGCACTTTAAGCATTCATGAATGAATTGCAGTTTTGACATCTTTGCGATCCTTTGGGCTTTATTTTATAATGCATATGTTAGCCATTTACAAACAAGTTGACAGGATTTACTGAATGTTACAGGCTGATGTAAGCCACACAGCATGGTAAATAAAAATGCCAGAATTTTTCTAAAATGAGTTGGAAACACAAGGAGAATTTTCTACTGTTTATTGCCCTAATATAAAAGCTGCCCCTTAAATTTTCTCAGATTTTTTTCTGGCGTGTCCACATGACCAAATCATGCATTGAATTTAGGCATTTTTGGGCATTTTTTTTATCATAAGCATTTTCAGATGCAAGTTACTCCTGAGCTAGATACAGGAGATTGGATTGGGTTTAAAGGGCCTGTGTGCTGTAGCTGCTGAGGATGAGGCTGCAATATGAACTCCTGATTATGCCTACTTCTGTCAAGGGGACCAACTAAAAATCAAATGAACATTTTGGTTCTGTAAGAAAAGTATTTTTCAACAGCCTATTACAGGAAATCAAATGAGATATGCCAAATCTGATAGCAGATTCATAAATTGCAGGTAAATTTACCGGTATGCATCCATTGACGTTAATTTTGGAGCACTGGAAGGTGTATTTGTGTCTCTTCAAAAATTTTTATAGGTCATTGCTACATTAGTAAGTAACGAGACACCTCCTCCTTAAATTGGTAATTACTCCATGAAAAATTGGAGTTGAAACTTAGGATTTGGGATTTGTCCATTTGAAATGATGGCAAACACCCATGATTTCTTTTTCAAATTTTAATGAGACTGCAGTGCAGACCCTGGTCCACTTGGCATGGAATGACCCCATGGTCTTTTGGCAAGACATATGGCTGAACTTTCATTTTAATGTTATTTTGATCGGTATTGAAATTCATTCCAGTTCTACAGTATTTTTTAAAACTGGAAATAATACTTCTGTGATTGTCGTGGTATATTTATGCTGGGGTTCCAATTTCTTTATTTCAGATGCACAGGTTTAAAATTTTGCACTTAATGCCACTCAAAGTTACATGTCTGTTGTTGCGTTAATGTTTGAAAGATGCTGCTTGAAAAGTGTGTATTACAAAATACAAAGCAGCAACAGTATTGTATAACTGAGTCATATTAGCTGTGTATTTCTTCTTTAGGGGAAAAACTTATTCCATAATTTGATCATGATTTTTTTAGATGGCAATATTAATCAGAGCACATAGGTATAAATGGCTAATTAACAGTGTAATAATTGTTTGATTGGGGAGGGGATGGAGGGAGTGGTATCGGATTGGTGGCGGTCGATGCTTGAGGTTCTGATATCGGTATTGGAGATGAAAATGTGGTATTGTGTCACCCCCCTCTCTGAAATGCTGTCCTCTCCCTCCAGCTGTTCAGTGGGACCAGGATGGACGGCCTTTCCACTACCTGTTCTACACGGGAAAGCAGGCCTATTATTCGCTAATGCATGTGAGTGTGGGGGCCAGGCAGTCGGCCCAGTTGTCCTAATTTATTTATCTTGCAATAGCAGCTACAGCAGGTTCAAATGGACAGACTGTTGTTTTTTTACAGTCCAGATACTACTTTCCCTGTGCAAGTTAGGTTTGAAGGCAATTTTTTTTAGCTTCCTAATTGCAGTTACTGGATGGGTTCTGTGTCCACAAGAAAACCAGTGCATTGAATGGCTCACTGTGCCTGTGGCCTGAGGAATGTATTGATGGTGGTATATTGATTCTGTTAAATACTGAAATGACAGCCTTGTCCCAATAGCAAATTGTCTCCCTTGTGTCTTTTTTATCATTGCGTAGCCTCATAAAATCTGTTTGCTTCTGAGAATTTGTTAGTGATATTAATGTAGCTTCTCCCCTAGGTGTAAAATTTAAAGTGTGAGGGGTGTAGAACAGATGTTGTCTCTGACCTTGAGGGAGACAGAGTGCTGCCGTGTGATTCGGGTTCCTGCGAGGATGCTTCGGTCTTGTTGGCTGTGCGGGGCGGGACTCTGTTAGGCCTGCGAGTTTGTGTTCTGAAGTGAACTTTGTGCTACTCTTTCTTTTTTTTATGTTCCCTGCAAATGTTGCGGGGAATATAATGTTTTACCCTCCGTCCGTCCGTCCTTCCGAGGTTTGTCCGGGCCATAACTCTTAAACCGTTCAATATTTTTTATTTAAATTCGGTATATCATTAGATCTCATGGTATAGATATGCCTTTTGATAGTTTGGTCATTCAGAAATTTTAATTTTTTCCATTTTCCATGGTAACATGTTGAACTTAGTGCAGATTGATGGTAGGGACCTTGTCCGGACCACAACTCTGATACAATCAGAGATTTCAGCAGGGACATCTTGAAGTTCCCTTGGGTGATGTTTGTAAAATGGGTTCAGTGAACTACAAATCAATTTTTTGACTGGTTGTCCACGGACCAGTTCTTCAATGAAAATCAGTTGCCCATCTGGAATGGTCTTTGTCCGGAATGGTTCTGCAGTACATTCCTATCAAAAATCACCAACCAATAGAATGCCAGGTTCCGTGCTGACCAATGAAATTATCGCTGCCTCGCTGCAGGCCCATTCGTTTGTCATACAGTGAACTGTGGGGGCGGTGACGTTTACACCAGGGCTCGAATTAGGATTTTTGAACTGGGTGCATCCAGATTTTGAAACTGGGTGCACTCGCGCGTGCTTAGGTGCACAGTCTAGAACTTGCTTAATTCAATAAAAAAAGCCAATTTGCAGCAGTGCAAAATGAATGAACAAATATTCTTAAACTCATATTCTTTGATATGCCTTTGGATTGGTGTCAATTGGCAGTGGTGCAACAGGTTAGGATTATTGGTGGGATAAGATTTTAATAAAATCATGCTGTATATAAGAAAAATAATGGAAAAAATACAAAAAAAAAAAAACCTGAAGAAATTTGTAAAACTGAGTGTACTACTATTATATATCGCAGTTAGATAATATTCAATCTATAATTTAATTTCACTTTGACTTGGCCGAGAAACTAAAGTAATTTTCCACAACTCCATCATTGGACCTCTCTGGTCTCAACAGCAGCAACGGTGCTGCTTTTTTCTGTTTTTATATTTTTACATTCGTCATAACTCTATAATTAATCCTCCTAGATTACATTTAGTCGAGAAGATTTTTTTTTTGTAAGATTTTAGTAATCACCCAGCAGCCACTTACATTACATCCAACGAGTAAGTTCATTCATCGACCAACATGAATGGATCTTCAAACATGAATCTCAATTTCCCAAGTGTCTACCTGAGTATGCGCGTGCATAATTTCAAGCGTCCACCACTGATCTATATAGAATAACTGGATTGCTGACGTGATAGAGAACTGCGTTGGGCGGTTGCCTTGCAATGCGGAGCAACATTATTGGGGGATGTGGCGAGACAATGCACTGGCTGTAGTGAAGACGGATACACATAAATGAATTTCAACTAATATATTGCTTATTATTAGCCACTGGCGATCTACCTTAACGGCAGATAATGTGTCAACGTTAGTCCAGCTAACGGTTATTATTGGAACAATTCAAACTGATGTTCGCTAACATGATCCATCAGGTTAGCCTAAAGCTACCTAGATTGCCGAACTGAAATTAACCAGATCAATCAATGTCACACGGCATCAATTTGATAATCCAGTAAAACTGCTGAGTAACGCTGTCTATATTAGACCAGACTAACAAGATGATAAAACCAGGTGTTGACTGGTCTAATCATTAAGACAAATTTATGCCAGCACTAAAAAAAGGCTAATGTTCCACTGACACTCAATTACCGTTGACGGACAAATTTAATTTGCCAGGTTATCAATGAGGATGTAACGTGAGAACTACCAAAATAGATAATGTGATTCACACTCCACAATGAATGACAGGCAGTTTTACCTAAATCTCCACAACGCGCAACTCACTTCACTTCTCATGTGAACGCTGATTTAGCGACCTTGATCAGTTTACATTGCAGCGAACCCACCTTCACTTCGTAGGAAGATTAGCCTAGCGTCATGGCAGCTATGAGTGAACACAGCGCAAGAGAAAACTCAATTCAAGACATCCGTTGGGAGTTACATATGCGTTATGCCCGATTGAATCTCGCACCCAGTGTTTCTAAAACAAAGACAGCGGTTGACAAAGTGCGAGCTTATAGCTACTTTATTTTTCAAGAGGTTTTTAAATCCCCCCACACAGAATTATAATAACATGCAGGATTGACGCCTTCTTCAGTCTCAGTGACTATGGACTTCTATTTCGTTGTACCACTGCCCCACTCAGGCGAGATGTAGAAAAATCCGTGTAGATTTCCTATGGAACCCACTCATTGGTCGCACTGTCAAATGCTGATATTGACTATTGAAAATGTTAAGTTAAGTTAAATCTGCGATCCTTGAGGCATTTTGCGTACAGTCAGGTCGATCTAAGGAGGGAACATAAAATACTGCCTCTTCCGTGTCTGTGAAAAGATATCTTCTCAATTAATTATATCGTTGGCTGCAACGTGTTCAATGTGAGTAATTCTCTGAGAGATTATAGTTGGGCATACCAATATGGCGGCATGGTTACTTCAAAATTAAGACGTCAAGATCAGTGGCGTCCACCCAACCAGTGTAAAACGTCATATATTTGTCGCACTGTCAAATGCTGATATTGACTATTGAAAATGTTAAGTTAAGTTAAATCTGCGATCCTTGAGGCATTTTTCGTACAGTCAGGTCGATCTAAGGAGGGAACATAAAATACTGCCTCTTCCGTGTCTGTGAAAAGATATCTTCTCAATTAATTATATCGTTGGCTGCAACGTGTTCAATGTGAGTAATTCTCTGAGAGATTATAGTTGGGCATACCAATATGGCGGCATGGTTACTTCAAAATTAAGACGTCAAGATCAGTGGCGTCCACCCAACCAGTGTAAAACGTCATATATTTCTCCCGTCAGGACTCAGTCCCAATGGTGTGAGTCGTGTTCTGTGCCCGTGGCGTCCCCTGGTGCCGCGGAGGGCATATGTCCCACAAACTCCCTGATCTTGGACCAGGGAAAGTCTCAAATGAAATGTCTACATTACACGATCAGCCATTGTTAACACATATGCGGCAACGTGTTCCGCAGTCTCGTAGTCCTATCGATTTTGGCATTACTTCTCGTCCCTTACGATAAAATTTTCTCTAGGTAAGGATAAGCGCATTTGTAGAAAGAGGAATTATTTCGGGGGCAGATTTCTACTAGGAGCACCCGACTTTACATTTTGGGTGCACCTGCCGAAAGCCGGGTGCATACCTGCACCTATGCACCCGCTATTTTGAGCCCTGTTAACGTTACAGACCTACTCCGAAGATTCTGCGGAATGTGTGGCTATGCCGCGAATGCGCGATCGCTTATTAAACTATGCTACTCCGTAGATTATGTTGCCATCTAGCTAGCTAGGTAACGTTAACTATGGAGAATCTTTTGAAATTGTTCGTCCTAATGAAGCGGTGTCATTTGTTTTTGCCCTAATTTAATCCGCTTGTTCATTGTGACTCCCAAACCCACTCCAGAAGACACTGCAGTATCCTTGGCTATATGCCGTGTGACCGATTGCTGATTAAACTAAGGTGGCCTACTCTTTTGATTATTAAGCCATCTTGTTAGCTAGTGTGACTGACTCAGAAGGATGCCAGCCACCTCAGATGCATGGAGTAGACTGTTATTTGCACCTCTGTGGCAAAGACAAGAAATGTCATGGCTTTAATTACAAACATGGCCCCCAGGTGCACATTCACTGCTGCATAAAGCATATCAACATGAAGGCATTAGACAAAATGGTCTCTCAATCTCACTGATATCACCTGCTCTCCTTCCATTCCATGGCAGATGGACTATCGAGACAGTAAACGCAATCGTTTCAATAGACCCATTGACTGTTTGGAAACAAAACGGGCTGCGTGCGCATCTTGGCAACGGAAGTCTGGCGAACCATAATAGCTTGTCAAGCCATGCGAGGGCATTAGCCATCAAAGATTGCGAATTCTACCTAAACTGTTGGTAAATTAATAAAAAGCCAAGAACGTTGTCCCGATGAAGAAGCAGACTCCGATGTTTGTGGTGTTATGGTCCCAATTTGTTATTACTATTTACAACACAACAGCAACAGCAAGGGATGACAAACACAGTTTTAACAACTAAAACACATTTAATTTTTAACAAAGACAAAGACTAATAACAACCTACAATTAAAGACCAAGATTGATACATAAGAAAAAACAGAAATAATTACAGTCCCTTTTTGGTGGGGTGGCTTGGTGATGTCCTGGATGAAGAAAATGCTCAAACACAGGCAAAGAAATCCACAAAAGAAACGTCACAGGTCTTGAACAGAATGGCAGGTCTGGTCATCTTCTTGCAATTTCTCCTACTACTTTACTGTCTCAATTTTTTTCCTTATATACTCTTTTGCAGACCCCACCCACATTTAGACCTCTTTTTTTTAACTTTCTGAGACTTGCCCCAGACATGTCCAGGACATGTCTAAACATGACTCCAGTCTGAGCTTAACAAAAAAAGGTAAATACTGCCATCTAGTGGCCTATATTCACATTACACCTCCATTCCAAAAGGGAAAAATTTTGACTCATAAAGGCAAAATTTTTCTTTTCAATACAAAATGGTTAAGTGAACACTTGTCTGTATATACATATCATACAATATTCAAACACATGATATATATATACACATTCAAACACGGGATAAGCAATCAGCAATTACATTGTCTGTACCCTTCACATGCTTAATTTCCAAGTCAAACTCCTGTAAAATCAAACTCCAATTCAACAATCTCCGATTCTTGTTTTTCATCTTACTCAAAAACATTAACGGATTGTGGTCAGTGTACACAATCATTGGCTTTTGTCCTGTACAAACATAAACCTCAAAGTGTTGTAAAGAAAGGACCAGAGCCAACAGTTCCTTCTCTATTGTGGAATAGTTCCTTTGGTGGCGATTGAACTTCCTGGAGAAGTATGCCACGGGATGCTCAATGTCATCAGAGTCACTTCTCTGTAGGAGCACAGATCCACAAGCTTGGTCGCTAGCATCGACCGCGATGGAGAACGGCTTGTTGAAGTCAGGAGATTTGAGCACGGGGAAGTGACACAGCAGAGACTTCAGGTGATCGAAGGCTCTCTGGCATGCATCATCCCAGGTGAACTTTACGCCTTTCTTCAGTTGGTTAGTTAGACTGAGAGCAATCTCAGCAAAGTTCTTGCAGAACTTGCGGTAGTACCCGATCATTCCAAGGAAGCGGCGCAAAGCTTTTTTGTTGTCAGGAACTGGAAAGTCCATGATGGCTTGGACTTTAGCATTTATGGGTGCCACCTTACCCTGGCCTATGACGTAGCCAAGATAGGTGACAGTTGCACAACCAAAGTCACTCTTGTTCAGGTTAACAGTCAGGTTAGCCTGGGTCAGGCGCTGGAACAACGTCTCTACATCTTTTAGATGTTCTTCCCAGGAGTCACTCCATGTGATCAGGTCATCGATGTACGCACCCGTGTGTGGCAATCCGGCGATTGTAGACTGTATCATCCTTTGGAACGTGGCTGGGGCATTTTTCATGCCAAAGGGTAGGACTTCATACTGGTACAATCCAGATGGTGTGGCAAAAGCAGAGATGCTCTTGGCCCTCTCAGTTAAAGGCACACACTAATAACCCTTCAATAAATCAATCTTGGTCAGAAACTTTGCTTGCCCTACACTATCAATACAATCATCAATCCTAGGTATTGGAAACACATCAGTTCTAGTTACAGCATTGACTTTGCGATAATCTGTACAGAATCTAGTACTTCCATCAGGTTTTGGAACTAGCACACAGGGTGAACTCCAATCGGAGTTGGAGGGTCTGATAATATCATGTTTTAACATGTACTCAACCTCTTTCTCAGCAATCTTTCTCTTTTCAGGATTCATCCGGTATGGATGCTGTTTTATTGGTTTGGCATCACCAACATCTACATCATGAGAGGCTATAGTAACTCTCTTTGGAACATCAGGAAACAAATCCTCATATTTCTTGATCAACCTTTCAAACTGATCTCTCTGTGAGGGTTCTAAGTGCTGGAGTTTTACATCAAGATTTTGCAACACTTCAGTGTTTGACAATTTACATGAAAGAACTTCAGCTTTAATTCTTGGTTCATCACCTTGAAACTCCCCCTCATCTTCACACGTTTCGACCATTGGAGAATCTGAAGTGACAGCTGCAACCCTAGCATTTCTGTCATGATAAGGCTTTAGCATGTTAATATGACACAATTGTTTTGGTTTTCTCCTATCTGGAGTCTTCACAATGTAATTGAGATCATTGAGTTTTGTCAGAATTTCATAAGGACCATGAAATCTAGCCTGCAATGGATTGGACTGCAAGGGAAACAACACAAGGACCTTGTCTCCTGTTTTAAACTCATGGCTTCTAGCCTTATGATCATACCAAGTTTTCATTTTTCCCTGACTTGATTTCAAGTTCTCTTTGGCAAGGTCACAAGCTGCACGCAATCTTTCCTTGAACTTGCTAACATAGTCTAACAGACTGATTTGCGGCTCTTCCTCTTGCCATTGTTCACTCAATAATAGCAAAGGTCCTCTCACTTCATGACCAAACACTAGCTCAAATGGACTGAATCCAGTAGACTCCTGCATTGCTTCTCTAGCTGCAAACAACAGCAAATGAACCCCTTCATCCCAGTCTTTCTCATGGTCATAACAATAAGTCCTCATCATTGTCTTGAGAGTGGAATGAAACCGCTCTAAGGCACCCTGACTTTCTGGATGATAGGCACTAGAAAGAATCTGTTTTGCACCTAGTTCATACACAACCTGCTGAAACAATCCTGAAGTGAAATTGCTACCTTGGTCTGACTGAATTTCCCTGGGAAGACCAAACAACGTGAAGAACTTTATCAAAGCCTTCGAGATTGCAGTTGCCTTGATGTTACGTAGAGGTATGGCTTCGGGGAATCTGGTAGATGCACACATGATTGTCAACAAGTACTGATTTCCAGATCTAGTCTTGGGTAATGGACCAACGCAATCAACAATGACCCTAGAGAATGGCTCCCCAAATGCTGGGATAGGCTGCAATGGAGCTACAGGTGGGTCTAACTGGTGTTTTCCAACTACCTGACAAGTGTGACAGGTTTTGCAAAAGTTGGAAACGTCTTTCCGAAGCCCAGGCCAAAAGAAGTGTTTCATGATCTTATCAACAGTCTTGTTAACACCAAGATGACCTCCTAAAGGTAAACTATGAGCCATTGTTAAGATCTCATTCCTATAGACCTTCGGAACAACAATTTGCCTGACCACTGCCCAATCTACATTGGCAGGGATATCAGGAGGGCGCCACTTCCGCATCAACACACCATCCTTGAGATAATACCCAACTGGAACTGCATCTATTTCTTTTTCAGGAAGGGCTCTCCTCTTTAGTACACCAATTTCAGGATCATTAGTTTGCTCCTCAATCAACCGCTTTCTGGACAGAGACAAGTCTCCAGACACATCAGAATCACCAGACCCATCCGGCTGGCTGAATAGAGAACTGATAAAAGTATCTGATAAGTCCTCAAACGGAGAAACCATAGTAGGCCAATCAGAGTCATGCGGCGAACCACCTGAGTCCTGACTATTCAATGTGCTAGACGGCACCACATCATCTTCTTCTTTAGCCTTCTTGGCCATAGCACGAGTCACTGCGCAAGAAGGATACAGAGATGGGTCCTCATCCCCATCTTCAGTGCTCGGCTGTGAAGTAAGATGTACAGGGGGAACTACTTTGCCCCCAGCCAGGTCATTGCCTAGCAACAGAGAAACACCCTTTATAGGTAGACTTGACATAAGTCCCACCTTTACCTGTCCTGTAACTAAATCTGACTTCAAGAATATAGAGCGCAGGGGTACAGATACAGTCCTCCCTTCAATACCTTGTACAAGTATGAAATCCCCTGAAGCGGTCTCATCACGTAACTCCAAGGAGTCCATCAACAAAAGTGATTGAGAAGCTCCGGTATCCCTTAGGATATATATGGGGACAGGAGTAGTATGCTCATTCAGAGCCACAAATCCCTCTGACACAAATGGAAGAAATTCCTCCCTCACAAAGTCAGCTGTATTAGGCTTTTTAGCCCCACAAGAAGCAGGCAATTTAGCAGATTGGTTGTCTACTACAGGGGTTTCTAACCTTGTTTTCACAAAGGCATTTGGTTTGGTATCCTTTTCTTTTTCTTTCTTAGCTTTAAGGAACCAACAGTTAGTTGTAACATGACCAGATTTCTTGCAATAACTGCAAACTAGACCACTTTTGTCACTGTCAGCTTTCACACTTTGATCAGACCTGTTACTGGATTTCTGAGCACCATCACCAGATTTGTCTTTGTCTTTGGGTGAGGAATCTTGGGTATCACCGTAACCCTTTTTCTGAAATTGGGACCATTTATTGTTACTGCTAGACTGAAATTTGGACTTATGAGTGAGAACATATTCATCTGCAAATTTGGCAGCTGATTGCAAGTTCAGTGCTTGCTTCTCATTAAGGTAGGTCTTAACATCATCCTTAACACAGTTCTTGAATTCTTCAACTAACACCATCTCTTTTAGTGAGTTGAAATCATCCTTGACCTCCATAGAAGTACACCAGTGCTCAAAGCAAACCTGCTTCTTATTAGCAAATTCAACATAAGTCTGATTTTCAGATTTCTTCAGACCTCTGAATTTCTGTCGGTAAGCCTCTGGAACCAACTCATAAGCTCTCAAAATAACCTTTTTGACAACCTCATAATCAGAGGAATCATCTGCAGACAAAGCCGAATAGGCTTGTTGAGCTTTACCCTTGAGGACAGTTTGCAACATCATAGGCCAGTGTTCCTTTGGCCACTGGCAACTCTTTGCTACCTTTTCAAAACACTGGAAATAGTTGTCAACATCCTTTTCTGAAAATGGAGGCACCAGTTTTACCTCCTGACTGGCACAAAATTTATTTTTAGTTTCAATTTTAATTTTTAGTTGCTCCATTTGGAGTCTTTCTTCTCTATCGAATTTCTCTAATTCAAAATCTCTCTGTCTCTGTCTCTCTCTTTCTGCTCTTTCCTCTTTCTCTCTCTCAAATTCTCTTTGTTTTTCTTCTCTTGCTAATTTTTCTAACTCAAACTGCCTTTGTTTTTCTTTTTCTTCCCTCTCAAATTCTCTTTGTTTTTCTTTTTCCTCCCTTTCAATCTCTAGCATTTTTAATTTAAGTTCCATTTCTATATTTGGATTTTCCACTGGAAACTGTTCCAGATCTCCTGGTGCAAACACATTTTCATCAATGTAATATTCAACTATCTCTCTAGCCAGTCTTGCTTTTCGCATGGCTGGTTTTACCTCTGTCAGCTCCAACTGTCTGCAAATTTCTAGCAGTTCTGTCTTTTTAAAAGACTTCAAAACCCCTACGGTTGGTGATGCCAAGAAATCATCCATTGCTGTTGTCAATATATATCTAGGAAAATTCACAAAAACAATTTCACAATTTGGAATGTTAGATTTTCAATAAATTACTCACACAATGGTCTATCCCGGACGAGCCCCCAATTTGTTATGGTCCCAATTTGTTATTACTATTTACAACACAACAGCAACAGCAAGGGATGACAAACACAGTTTTAACAACTAAAACACATTTAATTTTTAACAAAGACAAAGACTAATAACAACCTACGATTAAAGACCAAGATTGATACATAAGAAAAAACAGAAATAATTACAGTCCCTTTTTGGTGGGGTGGCTTGGTGATGTCCTGGATGAAGAAAATGCTCAAACACAGGCAAAGAAATCCACAAAAGAAACGTCACAGGTCTTGAACAGAATGGCAGGTCTGGTCATCTTCTTGCAATTTCTCCTACTACTTTACTGTCTCAATTTTTTTCCTTATATACTCTTTTGCAGACCCCACCCACATTTAGACCTCTTTTTTTTTAACTTTCTGAGACTTGCCCCAGACATGTCCAGGACATGTCTAAACATGACTCCAGTCTGAGCTTAACAAAAAAAGGTAAATACTGCCATCTAGTGGCCTATATTCACATTACAGTGGCAAAAGCAGGAAAAAGTTTATTCCACAGCCGGTCGTGAGAACAACAGCGTGATGCAAAGTTCCAAAATTCCTTCATTTTGTAAGAAACTTTATAAATGTTAAAGTACAGACATTTGCATATGATTTCTTTAATGTTACTACAAGTTGTTGCTGATTGGTTCCAGGGTTTACACATTGATAAAAAGCAATACTCTACAATTGGGCCTCTCCTGAACCACCCAACTTAATTGGTTCAAATAGATTCCCAACCCCTGGAAGTGAGCTCCATATGTGGGCATACGGAACCTCCAACTAAGAGGTGCTAGTGCCTATTGTCCTGTCGGAACTGAAGACAAACGGAGATTCAAGCTGGAAGTCGCAGTTAGGCGATATGTCCTGCCAGACCAGACGGCTTCTCTTTGTCTCCTAATACACATTCATTACCTATTGATCAAACCATCTGGCTCACTTCATATTGCTAACACCTAAAAAATTCTGTTTCCCAACAAAACAAACTAACTTTGACAAATGGGAACCAATTTCCAGATCCGTGTATTATCAGTGAGTAGGTAGATGACTTTAGTTAGTGGCCCAGTATTCCATGTCCTGATAGAGAAACCCATTTGATCGAGAAACCTACCATGTACACTAGGGAGGAACTACGAGCATACAAGTCACTAGATGCTTATGACTGCGTTATCTGCGGTCATAAGCAGAAAGCTAAATACCACGACAGACTGGGAGTTTTGTGTCTCGGAATCAGAGGGCCTTCCTAGTCAAACACATGGGCATATAACCGTCGTGTATGCAGAGATGACATTACATCTTAGGTGTGAGTTTCTCCTCTTAGTGGCATTCACGTTTCTGTGCCTTAGTCTGCAATTATTCAATCAAAGCGCACTGAAGAAATTCACTCGCGGAATTTAAGTCATTGTGCATCAAGTTCATCAGTTTCACGTGTATTACGGTGGATTTCCCCACTAATGACAATGAAATCGATTATGACACGGGAATTCTCAGGCTTGTCTATACTGAGGGATTAAAAGCTATGGAACTGCATAAAAACTAGGGCTGTCGCATTAATTAATCACAATTAATTTAAGCGTAATAAAAGTAACTGCCGCTATGAGGCAGACAGACGTGCTTGCTAATTACCCTTTCTATGACACATACCTAATGCGGTCATTTGAAATGCTTCTGGGAAGAAAACTCTGATTTGAAGTCCGCTAATTACCAGCGAGGTTGGACAGCCTCCATCGCCTTGGCATAATTAGCTCACCGTAAATCAATTCCCGTGTACTTTGCCTAACTTGGAATCAAGCCATTTATTCAGCCAACTGACTAATGAAAACCAGAATGTGTCCAATAGGTCTAATTATTAAGAAGAGATGATAAGAAGCAGACATACCTAACCAGGCTGCCGTGTTAGATTGAAAGAATTTCAATAATCTGAATAGCAGACCTCTGAATTCCACCTTTCATCGAGGAATTTTGTATGCATTATTAAAGATGGGCTATTT
Source organism: Gymnothorax reevesii (assembly GCA_029721435.1). NCBI lineage: Eukaryota > Metazoa > Chordata > Actinopteri > Anguilliformes > Muraenidae > Gymnothorax > Gymnothorax reevesii. The sequence goes on along the minus strand of CM056587.1, from coordinate 42,284,838 downwards.
CTTAAAAAGAAGAAATTATTCAAACATGGCCCTGGTTTTAAGAGCTTAAAAATACAGGCTATGTGAAGTGGAAAACATTTTGTGAAGCATATCAAACGTGAATGCGCAAAAGAATATGTTTGCATTGCACACAATAGTCAAATGCACTGACGATTTGGCAATGCACGTTCAGGCGAATCTTTGCCGCAAATTTGGCTGATGGGGTCGTTGTCGTCATGTTAGGTTTCGAAATATACCCTGGGTACAATTCAATATATATAAATGTACCCTTTGATGGACTCACTGAATGTCCCCATCCAGTTATCCAACAAGCTAAACACTGAATCCAGTAAACACCAGCAGAGACTGACTGTCGTTTTGATGATTTAGTGAATCCAAGTGTGAAACTGTAAGATATTCAATTATGGAGAGAAATAGAGATTTAGCTCCATGGTATACAGGATAATTCTTCTTTTAACATAGCAACACCAGTGTAAGGGGCTACCAGTACCATAAACTTGATATATTCACATAGAAAACATTAAATATTTTCAGTAAACATAATTACTTAGACATTGCGTCTGCCAAACTTAGCAAGGATGGATGGCAACAGATTGAACAAAGGTGAGTCACATTGTTTGTGCACCAGATTCTCTTACTGGACAGCACTTCCTTATTAGTGACAACTTCCTGTCTAACAGGACATAAAAATAAAGGCTATATCTCAAACTTCCAGCGGGTGTCGCCAACACTCCCAAACTAAATACAGTCCACAACACTCCCCGCCTGGGGTCTCTCAGACCACACATACACCCTGCATCTAGCCCCCAGAGTCCTCACAACTTCAGTGATGGGGCGTATGTAGAGCCTCTGGCTTCTATCTCTGATAATTTTGACTTCTACCTTTCGAATCTTCCCATCCTGACTTGGAAATGTTCTTGCAATGATTGCCATGGGCCACTCATTTCTTCTGGCTTGCTTATCCTTCAAGAACACGATGTCTCCCTCCTTCAAATCTTGCCTCTTGTCCATCCTCTTGTCAGCTTTGAAGAGTGACAAGATACTCTTGACGCCACTTGCGCCAGAAGGTTTCCACCAGACTCTGAACACGTCTCCATTCTTCTCTGTAAAGAACCCCTTTACGAAAGTCACCAGGGGGAGGAATAGGAGCCCCTGTCTTCTGAGTCAGGAGTGTAGCTGGAGTCAGTATGAAAGGTGATTCCGGGTCTGAAGACACAGGGACGAGAGGTCTTGCGTTAATCACAGCTGTGACCTCAGCCATAAATGTGGTCAATATCTCATGCGTGAGGCGGGCTGCTCCATTCTGTAAGAGGATGTAGTCAAGGATCCGACGGGCAATTCTAATCATCCGCTCCCACGCGCCACCCATGTGGGAGGAATGGGGCGGATTGAATACCCGTGTGCACTTTTGGTCTTGGAGGAATTTCTCAACACTGTCAGAGCTGGTGCTTGATTCATCCATCTTCAACTCACGACTGGCACCCACAAAGTTAGTCCCGCAGTCAGATCGTATCTGCTTTGTTGGGCCACTGATGGCAAAAAACCTCCTAAGGGCATTGACAAAGCTGCTTGCACTCATACTCTCAATCACTTCTATGTGCACAGCTCTGGTACACATACACGAGAACAACACAGCTCATCTCTTGCTGTTACTGTATCCTCCTCTGGTCTGACGAGACGCTGCCTCCCCAGGACCAAAAAGGTCGACACCCATGAAAGTGAAAGGTGTTGCCACTCATAGTCTTTCTGCTGGGAGGTCAGCCATCTGCTGATACTCTGTCTTCCCTCTGAGTTTCCTGCAGATAACACACTTAAAGAGAGACCTACTAATGCAACTCTTTGCATCAACTAACCAGTAACCAGCTTGTCTGATGGCGCCCTTGGTGAAATGCCTACCTTGATGTTTCATGGCCTCATGATGACGACGCACAAGTAAGGTAGCCAGATGATGACGTCCTGGGATAATTACTGGGTTGGTGTCCTCTTCTCCCAGGTTTGCCTGTGTAATGCGGCCTCCCACTCGTAGCAATCCTTTGCTATCCAATATGGGATGCAGTTTGCAGAGGGGGCTGTATGAGGGCAGGTTCCGTGCGGCAGCGATGCACTCTAGCTCCTGGGAGTAGCACTGTTCCTGAACACCCCTTATGATAAGCATCTTCGCTTTCTGCAGTTCTTCAACTGTAGGGCCTGAGTGACAAAGGTGCCAACCATGGCAACTGCTGTCTTGGACAGATTTAGGGGAGGTTTATGCGATGTGAATTAAGCAACCCACTGCTCGTGCTAGGGTGCTCCACTTGGAGAAACGCTCAAATCTTGAGGGGTGCAGGGCAGTGAAAACCTGCTTGTTGTTAGTTGCCAGAGGACGAATATCCTGATCCAAATCTGGCTCAACAATCCTAAAGGTCTCTTGAGGTAGGGCAACACAGGCATATGGTCTCTTGAGAAACGCTGGACCTGACAGCCAAGTGGTGTTGCTGAGTAGAGCTGCATGGATAGCCCGTGACCCATGGTCAGCTGGGTTGTCATCTGTGGGAACAAACCTCCACTGCTGAGGTGATGAAGACAGCCGAATACAGTGAACTCTGTTGTTGACATATATGTAGAATTATCTTGATTGATTACAGATGTATCCCAGCACCACTTTGCTGTCTGTGTAGTAGATGATGTCATCAAATGTCAAGTCCTTCTCTTTCACTATCATCTCTCCAAGTTAGTCCCCCCAGGAATCCGCGATTCCGCGATCGTGGAATTTACCGCAGATTTCATAGCCCTCCGCGGAAATCAAAGCAGTCTGCGGAATATGGGGCGAGGTGCAGAATTTTATATTTTACATGTATTTTTCATCCCGGCCGCTAGATTTTGCGGTCAGATAAACGGGATCTAAGACTCACAGCAGGTGTTGTCGGTTACGGAAACTGATTTTTTTCTGCTGTATGCAGCATAAAATATATAAAAAGATGGACGCAGCACCCTGATTTGAAAAAAGAAGCCCATGTGGAAGTACCGTAGTCCCATATAAACTAGAATAAAGTATAAAGCCAGAATATGCTTCTGGGGCGTCGCTATCCTCTGGTCCTCGTCCGATACGGTCAGATCCAGAGCCACGTTCCTCCCCGGATCTTTGATTCACTTCTTCATCTTTGAACCAGTGGGTGACATCACGGTAGCTTCATCCATCTTTTTATACAGTCTATGGTGCGCAGTAACGTTTACAATATCTTGAGGATACTGTGAATAGTGTACACTTTGTTTAAATCTTTACTTTGATCTTTGGCACTTGTTCAGTTACTAAGCCTCGTTCACCCATAGTTTGGTGAAATGTTTTGCACTTTATAAGTTATGAAAATAAATCTGCTCAAGAGGGACAAAAAGAATATTGATGCTGCTTATTTTATAACCACAATGTTTCGCAGTGTTTTGGTGTTGCAAATAATTTCATAAGAGAATTGTTTCTTCATTATTACATAAATTTGCTTTATAACTGGCCATTTTAGGTTTTTTTTTAATGCCCGCGGATAATCAACTTTCAAGCCGCGGAATCAAGAATTGCTCTCCGCAGAATCAGGAATGTTCTCCGCGGAATCAACACTTTTTCTCCGCAGATTCCTGGGGGGACTTCCAAGTTCAACAGCTAGAACTGCAGCACATAATTCCAGTCTCGGAATAGTGAGCTCTGGTTGGGTTACGAGTTTTGCTTTCCCAAAGATGAAGCTCACCTCAATTTTGCCATCTTCAGTCGTCACCCTCAAGTAAGCAACTGCAGCAATGGCTTTGACTGATGCGTCTGAGAACACACAAAGCTCCTTGCGTAGCGTGCTAAGAGATGAAAAGGTCGTGTAAGGACGTGGAATCTGTAGCTTCTCTAGGTGTTTGAGTGAGTACCTCCACTTGATCCACTCCGCCTTCATGTCTTCAGGAAGAGGAGAGTCCCAATTTTCAGCCTGCTTGGAAAGTTCCCCGAGAAGCAGCCTGCCTTGTATGGTAACAGAAGCAAGGAAACCTAAAGGGTGGGTCGTAAAGGCTGTTGACCGTGGACAACACCCCTCTGCGGGTGTAGGGCTTCTTCTCTGCAGAGCACTGGAACGTCAGTGTTGGAGCAGTTTTTATGTTGGTTGATGCAATGTGGCAATGCCACCACTAGGGCAATTGATGACGCCGTCATTAGGTGCGCCCTTATCAATGACGAGTTCTGCACAGGTGTGTGGGAACGCTGGTCGGATACCGTTTTCAACTGCACATATCATATAAGGAATGTTATAGACAATCGCAGATCGGCGTATCGTTTTGATTTGAAACTTTGAAAGACGCTTTGTTCATTTTTATTTTTCTTACTTGACCTCATGGCGTGACGTTGGACTAAAATGACTATAATTAAGAATATCCCTTGACTGTTTGACACCACGGATCATAATTTTGCCCATTACATCTCAAGTTCCATCAACTCCCATCAATACTACAACTTCAACCTAAGGTGAGTGCGCGTTGAAATGCCTTTACCAGCGTATTATTGAGAAACTTGCCAAAACAAAAGTTGAAAACGCCGAAAGAAGGCAACTTATGGAGGAAGTAAAAGTTGTTTGTGGAGTGGCTGCCTGGAGTGATTGATTGTTCATAAGCAAAGCGGATTGCGTGACGAATTGAAACGAATACATTGTATCACGGAGCTTTGATGTGGTTACATGTCCGGATTTTTGATGTCACGATGAACGCTTAGCAGTGATTGCTCGACAGAGAAGCGGATTGAATTGACGTGACAGATTATTGTAACAAAGCAGTTGTGTCATAAGCTTCGAGGTGGATGTCTTGTATTTTTTGATGTCACGATGAACGCTTGCAAATGTTTAACGGAGGAGTAGATTAAGTGAACGGAAACGTACGAAACTTTGTCTGAATCTTGCTGATTGCATATAAGCATACAGACGCTGTTCTGTGAAAAACGGACAGGCCTACTCTAACTGACGTTCTGTGAATTACGGGCCAACACTCTATAACCCAGACGCCGCTCTGTGGATGTTGTAAATGATGATGTTGACAAAAGCACAACTCAAAATGATGTCGTCAAATGCCTCGCTGTTGAAACAGAAGAACTCGTCGAAATTGATCCCAATCATACCAACGCTGATAAAATGGCTGGTGACAAAAATAAGCCTGTTGAACTTAAAAAGAGAAAACCCAAACTATCTGAAAAGGCCCTGAAGAATAAAATAGAGGGACTAGTGAAGCAGGGAGCTGCTAAATATAGACCATTGACATCAAAGATGAATTACATCGAGGCCTTTATGCAAGTGGGATATGACAACATTGAAATAATCACACAATCATACAGTGACTTCAATAAAATTGCTGGGGAATTTACAGCCACTCAAAAAACAATTTATGAATTGCTCCCAGAGGAGGAGAGGAATGTGGATCACACAAACTGGTATCTGCCCAAGGCTGCTCAGCTCCATAAATTTAGAAAAACAGTAAAACGATGGCTGCAAAAGGCAACAAATGTTGAGCAGTGGGTGCAACAGGCTCCAGAGTTTTCTCCTAAACAACAACAACCTCTAAAGAAAGTTGATGTACAACAAACACAGTCCAAGAGAGAAAAGGAAAGTTCAGATTCCTGTGTATCAATGGGAATGATGAGTAAATTGGAGCAGGATACCCAAAAGAGCAAAAGCAGCAGCCGCTCATCCTCCACCAGGCGCAACGCTGAAGCAGAGAAAGCTGCACTTTTGATCAAGGTTGTAGGTTTAAAGAAAGCACAGGTTCTTGAAATGGAAGAGGCTAAATTAAAGGTTATAAGGGATGTGTTGATTATTGAAACGCAACTTGCTGCTGCAGATGCAAAACTCAAAACCTATGAGCTCGTGTGTGAGTGAAAGAAGCAACAAATCAAGGCCTGGGAAAGATCTAGAACCCAATGATGATGATTATGATGATGAACTTGATGATGATGATGATAATGGCGATGAAGGACTCTATGATGAAGATGATGGTGAACAGGATATTGATGATGATGGTGTTATGGATGATGATGATTGTGGTGATGTATATGACGAAGAAGATGATGATGACGATGAGCGGAGTGGAAACACTGGTGGTTGGCTACAACCAGCTACTCATTTTGGCAGGACCAGGCCTCAAACACCATTACACATGCCTGGCAAAGTCAAATTGCCCAAACATGGCAAGCCCATACCAGCTAAAATCACAACCACCAATGCCAGGCTCTCCCATAAACCAACCGGTTCAAGTACAGAGCTACTGAAAATAATGAGAAAGCAAAATGAAATAACAGAAATGCTAATTAAAGAGCAGCGGCTTTCCACTCTACCTGCAAAGGAGCTCACAATTTTTAAAGGAGACCCCCTGCATTACCACACATTCATACGCACCTTTGAGCACTGCATTGAAAGCAAAGCGGAAAATGCACGTGATTTATTATTCTTTTTAGAACAGTACACTGATGGTCAACCCAGAGTGCTCGTACAAAGATGCATTTATATGCCGCCTGCACAAGGATATAGTAAAGCAAAGAAGCTATTACAGACACACTATGGTAGTGACATTCTTGCTGCGTCAGCCTACCAAAAGAAGGTTTTGAACTGGCAGGTGCTTAAATCAGAGGACCACCTGGCACTGCGGGAATATGGTTAGTTCCTAAACAGTTGCGCTAACGCCATGGCGGATGTAAAAGCCTTGATGACCGAAACACCACCACTCACCTATGCACCATTGTTTCTAAGCTTCCCTTTAAATTGAGAGAGAAATGGAGAAGTGTGGCCTTCGAGTACCAGGAGCGCACCAAAGCCAGAGCCAAGTTCAAGCAGCTGGTCAACTTTATTGAAAGACAGGCAAAGATGGCATGTGACCCGACATTTGGGAATATCCAAGACACGGCTGTATCACAACCGAAGGATGAAAAGAAAAAGACTTTCACTTCCAAAGTAAAACCTGGCACAACAGCATACAAGGGCAGCTTCACCACCATGGCAACTGAGAAGTCAGCTCAAGGTTAAGCACCAGTCATAGCAGCCAGCAAAGCATGTCTGTACTGTAAAAGGAACCATATGATGGAAGACTGCAAAGAACTGAGCAGGAAAAAGCGGGAAGAGAAAGTTGAGTTCTTCAAAACAAATGGAATCTGTTTTGGCTGCATGAACAAAGGTCACCTTTGTAAAGACTGCAGAAAAAGACTCATCTGAATATCTGCACATTGAAGCATCCTACTATGCTACACATTGGAAGGACAAAGCCAGACGATAAGCAAGAGTCAACAGCCGCAGGTGCAGACAAGACACCAATAGTAGCCAGTGCTCTTGTATCTTTAGAGAAGCACCTTCAAACCGGGCCCGGTGACATTCAGACACTGGCCATAGTTCCTGTTCAAGTGAAAATGTCGAACAGCAACAAGTGTGTTCAAACATATGCTTTTCTGGATCCAGGCGGCACAGCAATGTTTTGCACAACTGCTCTGCAAAGACGACTAAATGTCAAAAGAAGGAAAGCGAGAATCCTACTGAAAACCCTTGGACATGAGAAGACGACGACTGTGAAAAAATCTCTGGCCTAGAGGTTTCAAGTCTAGAAGGAGATGACTTCATAAAGCTGCTAGCAGTATACACCCAAGATGAGATACCTGTATCAAAGGAGCAAATTCCAACATCAGAATCATTGAAGGAATGGGATTACCTAAAGGAGGTGAAATTAACCCATATTAACTCAAATGTTGACCTTCTGATCGGGACGAACGCTCCTCAGACTATGGAACCATGGAAGGTAATCAACAGCAGAGACGACGGTCCATACGCTGTTAAAACTAGGTTAGGATGGAAGGTCAATGGACTTCTGAATACATGCAATGGCACGGATGATCTACTTCCAGAGGTACACAGTCATCGGTTTTCAGGGGTGAATCTAGATGATCTCCTGAAGCAGAACTTCAATCATGACTTTCCAGAAAAGTCATATGAAGAAAACTCTGAAATGTCCATGGAGGACAAAAGGTTCATGGAAATCATGTCCTCCTCAGTTGAAAAGAAGAATGGACATTATCAGTTGAAGCTCCCATTCAAGAAGGCCAATATCTTTATGCCTAATAACAGAGCGCTGGCGGAGTACCGAGCCAGGAGCTTGAAAAGAAAGTTGCTGAAAGACTCAGATTTTCATCAGGAGTATACAATTTTTCTGGAAGATGTGATCAAGAAGTGTCATGCAGAAGTTGTGCCACAGGAACAGTTGGTGCAGGAAGAGGGGAAAGTTTGGTATCTTCCTCCTCATGGCATACGACACCCAAAGAAGCACAAACTGCGAGTTGTTTTTGATTGCTTGGCCCAGTTCCGAAGGGTTTCGCTGAATGAAGAGCTGATTCAGGGACCAAATCTCACTAACACATTGTTCGGAGTGCTTACTCTGTTCCGTCAGGAGTCAGTTGCATTGATGGCGGATATAGTAGGGATGTACCTCCAAGTGAGCCCAGAAGATGCCAACTTTCTCCGATTTTTATGGTGGCCAGGTGGCGACACCATGAAACCCATCACAGAGTATAGAATGACTGTACATTTGTTTAGTGCGACGTCCTCCGCAAGCTGCGCCAGCTATGCTTTGAAAAGGACTGCTGAGGACAACAAGGAGAAGTTCTCCAAGGAAGCTGTCGAAACAGTGCTGCACAATTTTTAATGTGGATGACTGTTTAAAGTCTGTACCGACTGAAACTCAAGCCACAAACCTGCATGATGAGTTGACCTCGCTCTGTGCACAGGGAGGATTCAGACTTACCAAATGGGTCTGCAGCAGTAGGAAGGTGCTGGCACGCATACCAGAAGAGGAACGTGCCACAGAAGTAAAGGATCATGATCTGGACAAAGGATGCTTACCTGTTGAACGAGCTCTCGGGGTGAGATGGAGCATTGAAGATGACTCTTTTGTGTTTCAAGTCTCTTTAAAGAAACAGGCATCCACCAGAAGAGCTATCCTTTCCATTGTGTCCTCAGTCTATGATCCCATAGGGTTCCTTGCTCCTTTCACATTTACCGCGAAGCACATTTTGCAGGAACTGTGCCAACTGAAGTTCGGATGGGACGACGCAATACCCAAAGCCTATGACCTAAAATGGCAGCAGTGGCTTGACTGGTTGCAGCAGATGGAAAACTATAGGGTAGAAAGGTGCATCAAACCAAAGAACATCACAGAAATTGCTACAGCCCAGCTCCATAACTTCTGTGATGCAAGTGAGAGAGGTTATGGAGTTGTGATCTCCAACTCACCACCACTGACTGTGTCATACACACGGCATTCCTCTTTGGGAAAGCAAGAGTAGCACCCTTAAAGAGGATGACTATACCGCGGCTGGAGTTGACCGCAGCCATGCTGGCTGTCAAGATTGATAGAATGCTGAAGATTGAGATGCAGATCCCACTAAAAACATCAACATTTTGGACAGACAGCACTTCTGTCCTGAAGTATATAAAGAACGACACGCAGAGATTCCATACGTTTGTTGCTAACCGCGTAGGAGTAATCAGAGAGTCAACTGAGGTGACACAGTGGCGATACATCAACACTAAAGTCAACCCAGCAGACTGTGCCTCCCGCGGTATGACAGCCAAGGCCTTTTTAAAGCAAAACACTTGGATTAAAGGACCTTCGTTCCTCTTATGTGCAGAGGAAGACTGGCCAGACGATCTTGTGGACTTTGGGTCAGTCCCCCAAGATGACCCTGAAATCCAGAAGGAGAAGGCCACAGTCAATGTAATACAGACATCGGAACCAAATATAACTGATAGGCTCATTCGTCATTTTTCGACATGGGCCAAACTCCAAACGACAGTTGCATGGTACCTGCGTTTAAAGACACTTTTACAAGGCTTGAAAACCAAAAGGAAGGAAGTGACTAATGCCATTCAAGGAAAAGAGAATGACCAAGCAAAGAAAAAGCGCATGAGAGAACTTGACATAAAGGCATTCAAAGATTCCATCGGAGCGCAGAAGCTTGCCTTGGAAGACCTGAAGTCTGCAGAGATGGCTATCGTGCAGTTTTGTCAAGCGCATAGCTATGCAGACGAAGTCAAGGCCTTAAAGAGTGAAGTCAGGAGTATCAAACAGCAAAGTTCAATTTTTAAGCTTGACCCATTGCTGGATGGAAACATATTGTGAGTCGGAGGACGACTGAACAGACTGGCCATGCCAGAAGACATGAAGCACCCAATCCTTCTACCAAAAGGGCACCACGTGTCAAGACTCCTGATGGAGCATACTCGCAGGCAAGTGGGGCATAGTGGGAGGAACCACACCATATCAGTCTTACGACAGAAGTATTGGATCCCCTGTGCTAACGCTCTTTGCCGAAAGGTGATCAATGACTGTGTAGTATGCAGGAGGCTACAAGGCAGTATTGGTGAGCAGAAGATGGCAGACTTGCCAAAGGACAGGATCACTCTGGATCTGCCGCCATTCACTAATGTTGGAGTCGACTATTTTGGCCCCATTGAAATCAAGCGTGGTAGGAGCACCGTGAAACGGTATGGAGTCCTCTTCACGTGTTTGGCCAGCCGCTCAGTACATCTTGACGTGGCCCATTCGCTTGATACTGATTCATGCATAAACGCCCTCAGACATTTCATATGTCGACGGGGTCAAGTGAACGAACTACGATCCGACAATGGGACCAATTTTGTCTCTGCAGAGAGAGAATTGAAGGAAGCGATCAAAGAGTGGAACCAGGATAAGATCAGCCACGCCATGCAGCAGAAGGGTGTGAAGTGGACCTTCAATCCCCCAGCCGCTGCCCACCATGGAGACGTGTGGGAAACATTGATCAGGACATTGAAAAGGACTTTGCTCTCTGTTACAAGGCAGCAAACTTTGGATGAGGAGAGCCTCGTCACCGTTATGTGTGAGGTGGAAGCTATACTGAATAGCCGCCCGTTGACCACCGTATCCGATGATCCTAATGATTGAGAACCGCTGACCCCGAATCACCTTCTGCTGTTCAAAGTGCAGCCCTTGCTCCCACCTGGGCTCTTCAAGCAAACTGATTGTATACCAGACGGCGCTGGCGTCCAGTACAATACATATTAGATCTGTTCTGGTCCAGATGGGTAAAGGAATACCTCCCACTCATGCAAGAACGCCATAAACGAACAAAGGCAGAAGGAACTTTGTTCAAGGAGATGTTGTGTTGATTGCTGATGCCAACTCTCTAAGAGGATCTTGGGTCACTGCCAGAGTGGTGAATACAAACCCTGATCGAAGAGGAATTGTGAGGAGTGTCAAACTTCAGACGCTAACCAGTCTTATAGAGAGACCGATAAGCAAGATCTGTCTGCTGGTTCCAGCCAGGCAGTGAAGACTCACACTGACACATCCTCACGAACGTATGACAGACCTTTTTTTGTTTGTTTGTTTGTTTGAATGCTCCAAATTTTTGAATATTATTATTTTTCACTTTTTTTTTTTCTTTTTTTAAATTTGGCATGTCCAATCCCACCCGAATTTGGAATGCCCAATTGGGGAACTATGTACAAAGCTTGCTCGTATGCGACCCCTTGCTGCCAACTCAGGATAGTGAAGACAGTTCACGGCTCTCCTCCGAAGCACGTGCCTGTCAGCCACTGATTCTTATACACTCGCTGGTTGAATCTTCGCAAGTTCAGAGCGAGGGCGGAGGATACCCGGACATGAACCAAGCCGGAGTCTTCCTGACGAGCGCCTGTCTGGCCAACAGGAGGCGCCGGAGCAACGAACAAAGCTGTTATCGAACACCCAAATCCGGCAGTCCCTTCCCAATTTGTAACCCTGTAGCGCGATAGCCAATTGTGTGCTACTCTGAAAAAGCTGCCGACCCCTGCGGGTGGGTACGCCGAGGCTGGAACCCGCGACGTGGTGATCACCTCTGCACTGCAGCGCAGTGCCTTAACCGTGTGAGCCACCCGGCAGCTATTTTTCACTTTTGCCCATAATAATAGGGGCCGGTATGTTGGAGCAGTTTTTATGTTGGTTGATGCAATGTGGCAATGCCACCACTAGGGCAATTGATGACGCAGTCATTAGGTGCGCCCTTATCAATGACGAGTTCTGCACAGGTGTGTGGGAACGCTGGTCGGATACCGTTTTCAACCGCACATATCATATAAGGAATGTTATAGACTATCGCAGATCCGCGTATTGTTTTGATTTGAAACTTTGAAAGACGCTCTGTTCATTTTTACTTTTCTTACTTGACCTCACTGCGTGACGTTGGACTAAAATGACTATGATTAAGAATATCCCTTGACTGTTTGACACCACGAATCATAATTTCGCCTATTACGTCTCAAGTTCCATCAACTCCCATCAATACAACAACTTCAACCCAAGGTGAGTGCGCGTTGAAATGCCTTTACCAGCATATTATTGAGAAACTTGCCAAAACAGTCAGTATGTCGGCGGCAATATTCCATGACACTCCAAGACTGCGCTGGAGAGGCAGGTCATCAGTGAACAGGTTCAGATCTTTGATATCTTTACCTCGATCTTCAGGAGGGAATGCCTCGATGACCGCAGTCCTGTTAGACACGACCTTATGCAGTCTGAGGTTAGATACTGCCAGCATTTCCTGAACACGTTTTAGGACACTGATGGCTTCCTCTTCGGTGGGGAAAGACTTCACGCCGTCATTTACAAAGAAGTTACGTTCAATAAACTCGTGAGCATCACTACCGTAAGTTCTCTCCTCCTGCTTACCAGCTCTCCGCAGACCGTAAATGGCAACAGCTGGTGAAGGCTTATTGCTGAAAACATGGACACGTATCCGGTAATCAATGATGTCACACCCTGGATTGTTGTCACTATACCACAAAAAAACGAAGAAAATCTCGATGGTCTTCTCTTACAAAAAAACAGTGGAACATGTGTTGGATGTCTGCCATAACCGCAACTGGTTCCTTCCTGAATCTCATGAGGACCCCGAGTAAGCTGTTATTGAGATCGGGCCCTTTGAGCAGCACATCATTCAACAAAACTCCCTCAAAGGGAGCGCTGGATTCAAACACCATGCTGACTGCTGAGCATTTTGTCCATAAACTCCATGTATTGCACCTTCATGTGTTGGCGTTTGTCCTGAGTCTGACGGAGAGAGGTGAGTCTGTTGTAAGCATACTCTCGATTATTAGGTAAGCGCTGCCTGGGTAACTGGAACGGCAGAGGTGCAACCCAATTATTTGAGTCATCTTAGTAACACTCATGATCCATAATCTGGAGAAATTTCAGATCGTCGAATGATGGTGCAAGGTCATTATCATGAGCAGTTTGCTGGAAGACTGACTGCCCCAGATTCTCTCCACACATGGCCTCAGTTTGACTAATCATGGACATCAGCTCTGAATCATCTTCAACGGGTGAATAGGTGAACTTTTCTGTGACATGGTTTGTACATGGAGTGAGGTACGTGGGCCGACCATTCTCTAAAAGACAGGTCTTGTAGCTGTCCACTTGGGTAGGTCTATGTGCTCCACTAAGGCATACATCACCAACAACTACCCATCCCAGATCTAGTTTTTGGGCAGATGGGGTGTTGTCAGGACCATTAATTTGCTTCCTCACTTTGTGGACTTGCAGAATATCTCCCCAATAAAAGCAGTATCTCGGCCTCTGGATCCAATGGAGAAATCTCTGCCGCAATGTGTCTGAGATGGCTGTGGTGAAGTGCTGCATTTGGGGTGGGGATTTCGGCACGGTTGTTTGATTTGATTGCATTGTATAAGTGGAGGAAGAGAAAGAGAGACCCTCTTATCCAAAGACTCCACAATGAAGCCACAGGCCTTCTTGCCTGCTGTCTGTTTAAGCCCAGCACATGTCTTCAGTGTGTACAGTTGTGGGCTTCCCTTGATATCGAAGATGTGGAAAAACTCAGATTTTGCGGGGGAGCGATTACTCTGTTCATCTAGAATACCATATATTCTGCGTGCCTCTTTACGACAGCCATCAGGATAGACAGAGATGAGACATATCTTTGCACATGCTCTCGCACTGACCCCCTCACCGCACACCTCTGTACATTTGGAAGTTATTTCCTGGTTTTCCACTTCCTCTCCCTCCCTGCCTTGCTCAGATGCAGGGGGAGATGTCTTAGGCTTCCAAGGGGCTGGGCCAGGATGAAGAGCAGATAGATGTCGGTCGCTGTTGCACTCAGTGCATTTCACTTCTGCTTTGCAGTTCTTGGCGACATGAGTCATGGACGAGCAGCAGCGGAAGCAAATAGAATGCTCGTTAAGGAAATGTCTGCGGTCCTCCAGGCTCTTCTCTCTGAAGGCTCTGCACTTTTTCAGTAGATGAATCCTATCATGTATGGGACACAGCCTTGATGGGTCAATGAGTTTCTTCTGTGTTTCAGAAGTCCTGTCCTTTGGACAGAAATTGGAGTTGTACCATGTCTGTCCTGCTTTTCTCTTTTAACCTTTGCTGGATGGGAGAAGCAGAGATTGAAACTGGGATCTGTTCTGACTTTGGCTTCCATGAAATCGGCAAACGCAGTTAATGGGGGAAAAGAGACATTGTGTTGGAGCTTATACCTGGATCCTAAGGCAGTCCACTTTTCCTGGATGGTATATGGAAGCTTCTCAACGATTGGTGCAACTTTCCTAGAGGTGTCAAGGTAAGACAGTCCCGGTAGGTACCCATCTAACTTTGCTGCTTCGATTTCCAATAGAAGGTCTCCAAGCTCACGTAGCCTGAATGGTTCTTTGATGTTCACCCTAGGAAAGTTCTCGAGCTTGTAAAAGAAGGCGTGTTCGATAACCTCAGGTGAATCATAAGTTTCTTCTAGCCTTTGCCAAACCATCATCAAGCCTGCTGATGGATGTCTGATGTTGACGGCCTTAATTCTGATAGCCTGCTCAGAAGATTCTTTCCCGTGCCATTTTATGAGAAGATTTAGCTCCTGTGCAGGTGAGGGGTCCAGGTCTGCCAGTGCACTTTGGAAAGAAGACTTCCAAGCCCAGTAATTTTTAGGCTTATCATCAAAGGCCTTCAACCCTGAGGTAACAAGCTGACTGCGAGCGAGGTACCTGGCGAGATCCGAAGTACTAGGAATGTTGCTGTCCTTGGCTTGAGGAGGGCTGGTAAAGCTATCGTGCAGAAAGGGTGACTTTGATTGTCCATCCCTCCTTTCAGGTTTGATGTCTCGCTCAAAATAATTAGGATTAGGCTTCTGATGATGTGAACTAGCCAGTGAGTGAAACCGTATGCTGTCACACTTGATATCGTTTTTGATGACTTGCTGGTTTGACTTCATGCTAACTTGCTCAACAATGTAGTCCAGAGTACTATCGTGTTGGCTTTGGGAGCAAACAGGGCTTGATGATCGGTTGCGTGACTCCTGTTCTGCCTCTAATAAACCCGCTTCGATAGTTTCAGCCTCTGCAGTAGCTGCTTTCATCTCCTTTTTTTCCTGCAAGTCCACTAATGTCGCTTGAAGACGAGCAGCTTCCACTTTCATTTCTATCTCTCTTTGAGCAAACGTTGCTCTGGTTTCAGCTGCTATTGCTTTAGCCCGAGCTCTGAGGGCAGCCTTGCTGGAATTGGTGCCTACTGAAGAGCGGTGAGACCGAGCACTTACAGACTTGATTTCATCTTTCGAAGTATCACCTCGGTTGCTCGATGCCATGGCGCTGAGGTGATGATGGAGAATGTGACTGTATGAGCCTCCTTGTAGCACTGCTTGACGTGGTACTGTCTTTTCACTTTGATGGACTCACTGAATGTCCCTATCCAGTTATCCAACAAGCTAAACACTGAATCCAATAAACAGCAGCAGAGACTGACTGTCGTTTTGATGATTTAGTGAATCCAAGTATGAAACTGTAAGATGGACAATTATGGAGAGAAATAGAGATTTAGCTCCATGGTATACAGGATAATTCTTCTTTTAACATGGCAACTCAACTGTAAGGGGCTACCAGAACTTACAATGGAAACAGGTGAGAGCATATCTAGAACAGCCATAAACTTCATATATTCACATAAAAAACATTAAATATTTTCAATAAACATAATTACTTACAGACATTGCGTCTGCCAAACTTAGCAAGGATGGATGGCAACAGATTGAACAAAGGTGAGTCACAATTTTTGCACACCAGATTCTCTTACTGGACAGCACTTCCTTATTAGTGACAACTTCCTGTCTCACAGGACATAATAAAGGCTATATAACTCAAACTTCCAGCGGGTGTCGCCAACACTCCCAAACTAAATACAGTCCACAACATACCCTGTCTTGGAGAAGTCTATCGAATTGTACCCAGGCTTTATCGAAATGTACCCAGGTTGGTGAAATCTTGCGCGAGGTGGAACCATTGACGTAAAATTAAAAAGTCAGCCGGATTTCTGGTACCGGATGTTCGTCGTAAACAGCAAGTCCCGCCCGCGATACTTTTTTCCGTACTGTTAATGTGTCTTTATTCTGGAATTCTGGTCCCCCCGCGTGACTTTCGTCCCTTAATGCGCGTCAATTTGCGTCATTATTACGCCAACAAAATAAGGCTACAGATTGCTTCCAGTCTTACTCGCTAGCGAGCTAGTTGGCTCCCTAGCCAGCAATAGTGTTGCTAGCGCGCCAATGTGGCTATTTAGCTACATAGCCAATTGGCTAGCGAGCTGAAAAGGCTGCAGTTTGCTCGGCTAGCTAGCTAGCTAGATGAAGAGACATCCATATCTATGTTACAGCTAGCATACCAATTATTTAGCATCCTAAAGTCGCTTTCACACCAGACACAACACGATTTAACCCCTGTGTGCTGAAGCCAAATTTGGCTATTTATGGATTTCTTACTTTAATGCTGTATAATTCAAGATTTAAGCTTCATAAAGAGGAAAAATGTGGCTCAATTCAGAAAAGACACTTACAGCATTTAGAATTACATTGTATTTTAGTTTATTTTCATGATTTTGGTCGAGAAAATGAGCTGCAAACATGAAAAATCTCAATGAGAATTCACCATTGAAATTGCAAAAAAAATAATTCTGAGGATTGAAAAACTGCTGGGGCTTAAAACTATACATTTCTGGTATCATAAACTCCTTTACCACAAGTAGAATGCATCTTCAACATTACATTCTAGATTACCTACATGCTATTAGCCAAATTATACAGCTATCCAAGTGTCTCCCCAAAGTCTCAAAATTATTTCCTGTCAAATCATAGTAAAATCGTGTATATAACACAAATAAAGTTTTAAGGCATGAAATTTAATATGAACAAATTATTTTCTGGTGTAGTTTAGTATGAATTTATCAATCTCCGTGCAGTTGAATATCAGTGGTCACCAGTAACCTCTCCAAACACAAAACATGCCTTTTCACCATAATAAAATTTAGAGTTTTGTCCATTTTTCTTCTAAGTCTCCCACGCATTGCATTTCATAAACTGCTGATTAAACAATCAGAACATTCACCCTGTAATGGAAGTTACCAGTTCCCAAACTCATGACCTCATTTCAACCCTTATAAAGGAACAAGTACAACTCACTAACTCAGTAATATCTGAATTCTGAAATATACCTTATTTTAACAGAACAGACATTCCACTTTCAGGGAACATCACGCAATATACATTCCTCCCTAGATTCAACAGAACTGTGCAATGATCGTACTGGGGGGTCCACCTAAATGCATGGGCAGTTCACTTTTAAACAGGAAAAAACGTCGGTATTCGACTTTGTTGAGTACGGTATACATTCCAAAACAGAAAGCAAAACTAGCAGCCTACCGTTTTTCACGAATCCCTACTCCAGAGACAGATCTATCTAGTAGAAGGAACCCTCTGGTCCTGTTTCGTTCAAAATAATTCCCATTGACCATGTCCTTATCTTATTTAAATCCTTTTAATATAACTGAACACTTCAAGGCCAGTTTTGCGCGTCTTTTTTTCTATATATATATATATAGATATATCGCGTCTGTTTCAGCCGCGTCATGCGCGCAACGTAAACAGGATACAACCGAGCATGCTGATACGCATAGGCTTGTATGCTCTGTGTTTGTCCAATCAATATGTTTCACTTACTGTAGAACGTTTAAACACTCGGGAATTGGATAAGAAACGAGCCAATCAATACGTTGTTACCGCGGAAGTTTCACGAGGCCCTGAAATCTAACTGCGCAGTTAGGCAGAAGAGCTTGAATGTATTATTGAGTGATTGGCTATCAACGTCAGTACTCGGGTGGATATAGGGAAGCGCTGGATTTGACAATGATGGAATCTACACCAAAATCCACGGTAGGGAACTACGCATTTTTTGCTTTTGATGACTGAAATTGACAGTAGAATGTGAGAGAATCAATACCATGTCGAATTTTTTGCTTCAGAAAACAGATTTTTCTGAACCACTAATGGGAATGCCGTTGGCTCACTGTTGCTAAAGTGGTTGCTACATAGGAAAACGATTTTTTCTGTCGCAAAAGATAATTTTTAAAAACTGCTAGATTGATGCTATGGGCAAGGATATTGACCAGTTTACACATCAGGCTTAGTTGAGGAGTTTAATTCATGCAACTCTCGAAAAACAGGAAGTGGAGTGAACTTCCCCATATTCAAAACCGTGTTCGAGGTCTGCTTGCTTGTGAATATTCAATAACTGATCCGGGGGAGCCATCTAGTGATCGAGTACAGTAACAGCGTGCTTAAATTTGCAGGTCTATAGACGCAGGCGTCTACATCTGCAGAAAGGGGTTAATATAATGAAACTTGGTCCTATTTTGTATAACTACAATGCCAAAAAGCATTTGCCCCCTTCCTGATTTCTTTGTACATGTGTCACACTAAAATGCTTCAGTGCAGCAAATACATTTTAATATTAGACAAAGACAACCTGAGTAAATACAAAATGTAGTCTTTAAATGATGATTTCATTTATTAAGGGGAAAAGTTATCCAACCTAATCCAAATTACGGTGCTTTCACACTAGACGCGATACGATTTTTTCGTCGGAAAGTTTCGTCGGACGCCAGTATTCGCGTCTTTGCATTGACTTTGAATGTAATCTGTCGTGCCAAAAATTTGTTTCGCATCCAGTGGGAAATCGAGTTTAAGATGTTAAAAACATTGGCATGCTAGCTATAACATAGATATCGATGTCTCTTCATCTTGCTAACTAGCTAGCCAAATAGCTCGCTCGCAAGTCTTCCATTGTGAGCGATCAGCAGCCTTTTCAGCTCGCTAGCCAAATGACTATGAGACTATATACATTGGCGCGCTAGCTATACTATTGCTGGCTAGGTAGCTAACTAGCTAGCTAGCGAGTAAGACTGGAAGCAAGCTGTAATTTCATTTTGTCGGCGTAATCATGACGCAAATCGACGCGCATTAAGGGATGAAAGTCACATGGGGGGACCAGAATTCCAGAATAGCGACGCATTAACGGTATGGAAAAAAATATTGCGTCCCGCCCTCATAAAGGAGATTTCACCAACCTGGGTACACTTTGATAGAGCCTGGGTACAATTCGATAGACTGCCCCAAGACAGGGTACATTTCGATATATCGAATTGTACCCAGGGTACATTTCGATACTAAACATGACGACAACGTCCCCATCAGCGCAAATTTGTGGCATTTTTTATTAGATAATGGCACAAGAGTAATTTAAAATAATGTAACTCATGGCACTTTATTTACTTTTGAGCCTCTAAATAACCAACAGTGAAGGTGGAAAACATTTTGTTTAAGCGTATAGAACGTGACATGTAAATTGTTAATGCATTTGAAATTCTTTCAATCTAACACGGCAGCCTGATTAGGTCTGTCTGCTTCTCATTATCTCTTCTTAATCATTATAGGCCTCATTTTGGTCTTGATTACTCAGTTGGCTGAATAAATGGCTTGATTGCAAGTTAGGCAAAGTACACAGGAATTGATTTAAGGTTGGCTAATTATGCCTAGGCGATGGAGGCTGTCCAACTTCACCGCTAATTAGCGGACTTCAAATCACAGTTTTCTTCCCGGAAGCATTTCAAATGACTGCATTGGGTATGCGTCAAAGAAAAGGTAAATAAGCAAGCACGTCTGTCTGCCTCATAGCGGCAGTTACTTTTATTGCGCTTACATTAATCGTGATTAATTAACGCGACAGCCTTAATAAAAACGTTTCAAATAGTCTTATTTCGTTAAAACAATTTAAACGATCATGCAACACATGCATTGTTTCCAATCCCTGAGTAAAGAGAAGCAGGGGAAGTCCGGAGTCATAATCGCTTTCCATGTGACTTGTTATGCGGTGCACCTTGACGCAAGTGTAACAGAAACTTCAATGCACAAGGATTTCAATTCCGCATGAGTATCTCATTAAGCATTCTATGAATAATTACTGCCTACAGTACTGCTGCTACTTTTCTCTGTCTTTATTCAGACTGCGACGGGTGAGGTAGAGTCGTTGCCTTAGTGCTGGTCACGAGTGCAATGTCGCTCGCTTCACGATACTGGAATCAAACATTTTTAGCAGGCTCCTTTATGTAATTTTCTGACATTAACATTTTACTTTTTAACTTGATTATGCCTCCATCAGAAGTGTTTAAAAGCAGAAATTAAAGTCAATTAATCTGAAAACGTCTTCTAGATCGAATTATCAATTCAGTTTGTACTGGACGAAAACAGGACTTATAGCAAATTTGGAAAGCTTACGTGTGACATTACTATACTTCGGAAACTTAATCATGACTACTTACATGTTCACAGATATAGCGCGCATTTCAAACACGCCCATCTTTGCGGTCATCCTCGTTCGGTATTAAATCTTGCAACGGCTTATCTCGTTAATGGTAATGCCGAAGTGCATCAGCTACCTCCTTTGTGACGGCGCTAAAACATCTACCGAGTTTACTTTCACTTGAGTTTAGCTCACTTTAATACTCCTCTCAAATGTACGTCTCGCACCAGGCAGGCAGAGGTATTTCATATGTCCCATCGCCCCTCTGTCAGAACCATGGGTGCATTCGAGAGGGTCTGCAAGTAAGCCAGCTGCGCGAGATTCCCAAAAAAACGTAAAGCATGGGCTATTCTTATGACATCCTAAACAAACTGTCAAATGCCAAGTCCAACAATTTGCAACCGCGCATGCGTAACCATAAGTTGTAAGAATAGTCTATAAATTATTCTTACGACTAGTCGTAAGAATAGCCGCGGCCTTACCATTACCATTGCCAGCAGCCATACCGCAATTCGATCTGCTTCAGCCGTGTGGCTGAAGCTAAGCAGGTGTGGGCTTGTGGGCCAGTACTTGGATGGGAGACCACTGAGGAAAACCAGGTTGCTGCTGGAAGAGGTGTTGGTGGGCCAGTAGGTGGCAATCTTCCCACTGGTGGAGTAAACCCCAATGCCCCAGTGCAGTGACGGGGACACTGTACTGAAGGAGATGCCGTCTTTCGGATGAGACGTTAAACCAAGGTCCTGACTCACAGTGGTCATTAAAGATCCTATGACACTCTTCGATAGGAGTAGGGGGTTCCCCGGTGTCATGGCTAAAGTCCCAACTTGGCTCTTTTGATCTGCCGCCTAATCATCCCCTGATCTAATTGGCTGTGCAATTCCTCTGTCCCTCCCCACCTATTCCCCCAGGACTCCCTTGAAAAAGAGATTTCAATCTCAACGGGACTTCCCTGGTTAAATAAGGGTTAAATAAATAAATAAAAAATTACTTTCACATATTTCATTTAATGTCTGTAACCGTGAGACGTGCGTCAAAAAATTGGTTACATTAAATTCAATGGAGCAAAGCCCACTGGCAGCGTGTGACGCGCGTCAGATTTGGACTTTTCGCCATTGCTCAATTTCTTGAGCGTCAACTTAAAAGAAATGTCTTTTATCATTTGTCTTTTAGGTTAGTTATTTAACCATTGTTCCTCGTCATGGTTCGTGGCACACACGGTAACCTCACATGCAGTTGTCGAAACTGATATACCTTCTTTTTAATCAAGTCGCAGTTTTGAGAGGAAATCCATTATTTCGTGCATATTTAAGTTATCAAGTGATCTACAGTTAGACAGAACCTAACTCAAGGTACGCTGATATGAATTTAACGCTGTTAAGTTAGCTAGCTACCCAATTTGCTGCTGGGTGAAGTAAAGGGGATCTTAGGGATCTAATTTCTTGGCGCAGCGCAGGGTGGCACAGTGTGATAATTTCGTCCTGCGCAGCCGCACAGTAGTGCGCAGCGCAGCCACATTGGCAATTTGGAGGACGTGCGCCAAGAAGGGTGTTGGCGTTGTAGTTGGGGGAGGTGTCACATATTCATCAAGACGCAATGACAATTTCGTAGAAAAAGACTCTGCTGGAGTTGCGCAGAAAGCTCGCCAGCTTCAACCTGGTTTACTTTCTGTGCAGTGGTAATTTGGCTGACAGGCGCACAGTGCGCACACGTCACCGAAACCTCACAGGCAGGTGTCCAGAATGTCAGACACATTCAATGCAATAAATCATTACAGGAAGCACTATTTAATGTAACTATCTGAATATGGACATCAATTATAGTGTCTATATCGATTGTCCTGATGTCAGATTAAAGGCGGTTGGCAAGCATAATGGAAAATTGACCTGGCTTAATCAAAGCAGCTGAATCTGTGATGCAAACGACTTCACATCTTTCTCAGCCAACCACAAACTGCCTATAAATATATGTATAATATATATATAACCACAGAAAGTAAAATGAGTTGAAAATAAAATCCTCTATCATTTTGACAGATAAGAAAACGTACAAGTGAAAGCTGAAAAAGGGTTAACCTTTTTTAATCATTGTTTTAACTATTGCTCACTTTTGTACTTTTTTTTTTTTAAAGTGCAAACTGCATCCCTCTCTCGCAACAGGAGCTGCGTCTGAATTTTAATATACGTCTCATAGTAAAAGTAATGTGGAATACGCGAGAGAAAGCAACTCAAAAAGAAGTAAGCTGAAGTGAGAGGAAAAAACTTCACCTTTATATCCACAAAATTAAAAAAGAGGGGGACTCTCACAATTATTCACTAAAATTGGCGAAAAAAAATGTTTTCTTCCTCCTCTTTAGACGCGAGGATGTGTGATCAGGTCGTTAAAATCCGACAGAACACCAACCAACAATATAACGTACAACAATACGCAACAATATAGGCCTACGCTTAAATAACAAGCTATTAATAGTTTTTGTTTTCAGCTGCATGACATTTGCACATGGAGAAGATGAGCACCGCGCTCTTCTAGTCCTATTCTTGAAGTGGCACGACACTGGCTATGGCTGCGGGGCCTTTTTTTTTATATCGAGGCAACATTGTGCCCCATGCATCTGTATGCGCTAGTGGGAACATTTAAATGTATAGTTAGTTTATGTTATTATCTGAAGCTTTCAGGCAACATTATCACCCCTAAAAATAGGCGACTGTATGTATTGGTGATAAATGAACGAGTAGGAGGAAGAGGAGGAAAAAATGACGTGTACACGGTTATTGATATTTTCTAAACTGTTATGATTTGTTATCGGTGTAATCGTTTACACGTGTAGGTAGATGTTGACACCCCTAATATATATATATATATATATATATATATATATATATATATATATATATATATATATAATATATAGAATGCTTGCGTTCTATGTTCAGTAAAGCCGCTTGCACACTGGATGCAAACCGAATTTTTCGCACGACTGATTACAGTCAAAGTCAATGCAAAGACGGGATAGTCGGACAGGGTTTTAATATAGCTCCGTGTCCGAAAATCATAAAAGTTCAAATTTTTTGAGTATTCCAGGAATTATTAGACCTGCAAACTTGGCCATGTTTGTGTTCGACCTTCAGAAAATGCAAATTGATAGCTATCGACTTTTCTTGGTCTTTTAGCCTATTCGTCTGTTTTCTTCTGTTGAAGATAGACAACAGTCTTTCTTTTGAAAATTGGTCAGAAGGATCGAACAGATTCACGTTTTATTACCACAGCAGAGATGTAATATACTCAGTCCATATGAAAACGCACCACTCACGAAATCTGGAATAGCTCCATGGATTGATATGTGAAGTATATACGTATGATGCATTTGAGATAATGAATGATTTAAGAAGACGTGTAAACATCATTCAATTTCATTCACGATAATGTTAATGTGTGAGAGAGGTTTAACTGGTGTGGGGGTCAAACAGGAAAGTCAATAACGGGTGTGACCGCCATTTGCATCGACTCATGCGGTGCATCGTCGTCGCATGGAGTTGATCAGTCTCTGGATAGTGTTCTGAGGGATAGCATTCCACTCCTTAACAAGGGCAACCTCAAGTTCTCGGATGTTGTCCATCTGGCGTCGACGTGAAAGACGTCGTCCAATTTCATCCCATAAGTACTCGATAGGGGAGAGGTCGGGTGACAGAGCGGGCCTGAAGCACGGGGATGTTCTGCTATGCAAGGTACTGCATGGACACCCGTTGCAGTGTGTGACCTAACGTTGTCCTGTTGGAATGTGTGGACATCGTGGTGTTAGTTGAAGAACGGCACAACATGGTTCTGCAGCACCTGTTCCCGGTAGTAGATGCCGTTCACCCCTCCTCTGCAGATATGGAGAGGGGTTCTGTGACGGTAGCTTATTCCACCCCACACCATAACGCTGCTACCACCCCACCAGTCCGTTTGAACGACGCAATCGGCGTTATAACGTTCACCACGTCCCCGCCAAACACGTATACTGCCGTCTGCGTTCCTTAAGTGAAATCGTGACTCGCCAGAAAAGATTACCCTGTGCCATTGTCGTAGTCGCTAATTCTGGTGCCTGTTTGCCCACTGCAGACGCTGGTTTCGGTGACGATCCGTCAATATGGGGCCGAAATAAGGACGCCGTGCACCCAGGCCTGCAGCTCGCAGACGGTTCCGTTCGGTGTTGGGGTGAATGAATCCACGTCGTCCTTGGACTTTAGCAGCCGTTCTTGTCGCTGGTAGTGTTCGGTCTCGGACATGATCCCGTACGATCTGACGGTCCTGACGTGCCGTTGTCACACGTTGTTGACCCGGTCGAGGACGGTCCCGAGTGCTTCCCGTTTCCAGAAACCTTTGATGGAGTCTTGCGATCGTTGTGTGTGCGCAGTGTAGTCATCTGGCAATTTTCCTGGTGCTGGCGCCAATTTGAAGCATGCCTATGGCATGTTCCCGTTCAGGGGCTGTAAGTCGCGGCATAGTGTCGACGTTTCACAAGTGTCAGTGAAGAAGTGAAATTTTATTCGGATTCACATGCTTTTAAAGGCAATGTGTGCACAAATTCAGAGTGAAATTCATTTTTCCTGAGGTGTGCGTTCCTTTTTCTGAATACATAATGTATTGACTATTCTCAGGATAGATGGACCATTTCACCCAGTATAACAACAATTGTCTCTGAACAGGATTACCATCTATACCTTTAATACTAGGCTACTATTATTGTCACTTAGGTTTTATCGTTTTTAGTGGGGGAAAGGAATACAGCCAGATTGCAATGATGTTGTACTGAGTTAAGATCACATATTGAAAATAAATGTGTAACGTATGTTGCATTGTTGTCCATGCATGTTAATCCCAAAATTTTCAGCAGCAACAGGGTGTAATAATAGGAACACGCTATCCATTGTTTCTCTTCCCAGTGATGTAGGCAGAAGAAACAAATGAGCAACCGTCGTATTTCATTTCAAATTCATAAGTTTGAATGATCTGACGTAGTTTAGTTTGAAATTCCATTCAAGTTCGCTAATGATAATAATTTGTGAATGCCCTAGCTAGCCAGCTAACTCATATTCGTAATGCTTAATATAGTAATGCTTAATATAGACATAAGCGGTGCTGAAAACATGCCTGAAGCAGCAAAGTAAAATGCAGCATGAACGCATCATACCGATATAGGACAGAGGCTTCTATATTTCAACACATTAAAGGCGAGGAGAGGAGCTTCTTTGATTGGTGAAGATTTGACTCGGCTGTGTATACCCAAACACGCCGTCTTTGCCACTTGGGCCGGAAGTAGGGACAGAGGAGTACTTGCACCATGCTACACCGGGCACAAAATTGCAACATACGCCTGGACACACCCCGTTGGCGCGACGCACCCCCCATTTGTCGCACCTGCGCCTGGTCTACGAATTTAGAGCACTTGATCTTAATTTACTAGACAGCTAAATTTAGGAGGAAAATTATGCCTGTACCTGTACAAAACATATAGTGCGCAGTAACCTGAACGTCGCTCTTTTTCATCTTTTAAAATAAGCTTTATCGGTAGGTGTTTTCAAAATTAAACGTTATCTTGTTGAATATTTTGAGAGTGACACCCATGGCTTCTCGGTCGTGTTGACAGCTGTCAATGTTGATGCGGCTGACTCTTTCAGTGGCCGTTTAAAAGCATCAAGGCAGCGTTCAGAGTTTGACTTGATGCTTCGCTTGCGGCCAGTGGGCGTTATACGGATGTGATCCTCTCGGAATCCTGTAAAACTTCAGTCTACTAATGAAATATCAATTCTGACAGCCGTACACGCAACAACCAGGCATTTCGGTGCTGGTAAAATATCTAATTCTATGTATGCAGATTCATAACTCGTCAGACTGAATTGGGGAGACCGCTACTTCCGTTGCCAAGATGCGCACACATCTTTTTGATGACGTCGGCTGTAAATGGGTTTATAACATAACTGAGAGGCCATCTTCAAGTCCAATCAAATGCTTCAAAACTTGGACAACTTTGTCTCATATGGAAGCAACGAGTCGCACATGGATTATTGATTTTACGGGTTTTTGCGGTTGTTTGCCGATCGGAACAGGTATTTAGGTATGTCTACGTCGAATTTTCTGACTGTTTCTACAAGCTGAGCAGACGAACGTTGTTTGGGCAACCGTTGTGGGAAAAATCAGTGGCCCGGTCAATATTTTAGAGTGGTTGTCCGACAGAAAACTGATTTTTCATTTTTACTTGTCTGGATGAAAAACTGGGCGCCCGGGCAACCGATTTGTCTTTCACTGGGGTTGTCCCTCCCTGTAATTCGTCCTGAGCTTGACGGCAATTCATAAAGACAAGGCTGATCCATCAGGAAAACTACCATGAATGACACATCCAGTAGCTATAGCTGCAAAGGACTGTGGTCCATTGTCTAGGAGTCCTTTCTTCCAATGTTAGTCCTGTGTTTTCTAGGCAGAAAGAAGCAAGTCAAGGAGCTAATTGTCTCCTTTCCTTAAGAAAATAGACAATTAGGATGTTTTTTGTCATGGCTACCGGTTTATGTTCATTATCAAGGGAGGTTCCCTGCTGTTTGGAGGATTCAGATGCTGCCTCAGACTAAGAGAGAGGAAGTGGTACAGAGGGAGAGGGGAGAGATTGTGTTTTGGAGGGTAAGTTGAACTGTGCTATGATTATGGCTCACAACGATGGAAAACAGTGTTTGGTTTTCTTTTTGGCATAGTGTCAGAACCAATTTTAAGCTTCAAACTGCTAAAAACCCAAACTCAGCGGGACTGAGCCAAGCTCTCAGTGTTGAGGTGTGATATGTGAGCTTGTGTTTGACCAAGAGTATGGCGTGTTTATCAAGAGCTTTTGGCTGTGTTTTAAAGTTTGAGTTTAAGGCTGGTGTTAAATGCCCCTCTGGGGAAAAGTGATTTCTCTTTGGCTTTAGTCTGACTGCGAATTTGCTGACCTAGTGTCAATGACGAATTATGGCTTGTGCCAAGTGTGCACGTGCACAGGGGCCCTAAGCCAATGGGGGCCCTTGGATTCTCTATTTAAAATAATAATTATAATTTTTTTTACTTTTTTTTTTTGTAAAAATAAATAAATCATATTTGGAGTGTGAACATTGTTTTTAATGTTTTAATATGCCTATTAACCGATTAAAATCAAATCAAGCGATCAATGCCAAATGACGTAGCCTATGACGTTGAGCATGATGAGCGTTGTAGACCGATGACTTTCAAATAAATGCGCCAAATGCCGTTGACGAGATGGAGAAACAGAGGGAGAAGAGTGGTTCCGCAAAACGCAAATTAAAAAAAGAAAGAGAAGCTAAAAATGCTGTTATGGTAAGGCAAATCCCATCCATTTCTTTGTTTTTCAATAAAAAGTGTGAGGATGTTGCCGGGCGGCCCGGGCCTTTGGACGACAGCGACTACGAGGTAACGTTAATGGAGGGGGCAGACGAACTCATAGACCCGAACCTTGTGGATAGTTCAGCTGGCCCAAGTTCACTTAAAGACGGCGACAGTGATGGAGGACCAGTTGCTGTCAGCGATTCAGGTCCAATTGACCTGGATGTATCGGCGGCAGCGGGCCCAAGTTCTTCACAGCCAGCAGAAAATCGGAGTCGGACTGCGGAAGGAATAAGCGAGAGCGACTCGAGCGAGACCCTTGCCCAAGTTCAAGTTGCCCCCCCTCGCCCCTTTGATGAAGATGGTGTGTCATGGTGGGAAAATGTTAGGGATCCTGCGCTGTGGGGAAATGACCTAACCAAAACCAGTGACAAGGTTGGTTGGCTAGTCTAATCTGTATTCTTAAACTACTGACTGCTGTTAGCGACTGCATTTTTTCTGTAGAATTATGTTAAGGTCGATTTTATTTCACCGTATTTTATAGGTTAAAACGATTCTTGTTGACAGAGGGGCCAACATTTCAACATTTCCAAATGTATACATTGCATTGCGACTGTATCTGACGCTTCCTGTCAGCAATTGTGAGGGAGAACGGTCCTTTTCCCAATTGTCGCGAATTAGAAACGAATTAAGGACTAAACTGACACAGAGGCGCCTAAACAGCCTATCAGTCATGGCAATTGAGTCGGAACTTGTCCGGGAGTTGGAGTTTGATAATCTCGTCGATGACTTTGCATCAAAGAAAGCCAGAATAAAGTTGATGGGCTAATTTGTATATTTAAACATATTCAAAACGTAAGCAATTAGCCTATATGTCCTTTCTGTTATGTAAAACAAACTGTTGAACGTACCGTCCGGCCCGGTATATGGGAAATAGGACCGCATCTTGTTTTTTGTTTTGTTTATAAGTGAGTGAGGGAGGTCTGGTGTAACGATATTTGCAGTTATGCTGTTTTATGCCATTTGGTTTTGTTTTTATTTTTTGTGCCTTTCATCATCTGAAAGTTATATTGTCTTGTCTGCACGCACACGGATTTAGGCTTAATGCCATGCCACCGCTAGACTGTTAAGGCAGCAGCGAGCTGAGCCTAGTAATTAAAAACAGCAACTGGAATTCATTTATGTCTGGGCCTGAGTTATTATATATAAGACATGCAACATATATAAGACATGTACATTTGAGTGACTTCTGGTGTGAAATTGACAGTAGGCTATAACTATTAAGCTGATGATGTGACGGGCGGTGCTGCGCTGCGCAGCAGACATTTAATTCTTATAGCCATTGACGGCTATTAATGCCTATAGCCCTACAAATACGGCATGTGCCGAATCCGTAAAATAAGATGATGATGATGATAATAATAATATCCTAAAAAAACGGGGGGGGGCCTTGCGCTTTGGTGCACAGGGTCTATTTTCACTTTAATCCGTCTATGCCTAGTGTGACCTTGGAGGGGAAATCTCCTCTTTTATCTCAGGGGAATGAAGAGAGGCTGTGGTGCAATCACCTTCAACACACATGCACACACAGACACATGCACCCACGCAGGGACGGACACACACACAAACACACACAGTCTGGCCCCGCTCTATCCCCTGGTGTCTGCGGCACCCCTGCTGGAATGTACATAGCTGTGTCTAATCCAGCGTGAGCCGTTTGATGCTCTCTGGTGTTGGAGAGCTTCCACACAGACTGGGGCCCTGCTGTGATCAGACAGGGAGAGCACTGCTGCAGAGAGCTGAGCACTGCTCTCTCAGATACCAGAGAGAGCACACGCACACACTCAAACTCCTGTTACTGACAGCCTGACGCACACTCACACTCCTGTTACTGACACAAACTCGCAAACATGCTACACGCACACTATCACGCTCCTGTTACTGACTAACACTCACAAACATACTACATGCACAGACTCCTATTACTGACGCGCACATTCAAACATGCAATGCACATACACACACACCCACATACTCTTATAATGCTCACACATACACAGTAAGGTCCGTAAGTATTTGGACAGCAAAGTGTGTGATCATTTTGGCTCTGTATTCCACCACAGTGTACGTTGTATTTCTGATCAGTTTTGTCCACAGCCCTTCCCCCTCTCTCCTCCCGCATTTGCAGGCTTAAACGTAATTGGACAAATCTGCATAAAATATGAAATTGTCATTTTTGTGTCGCCTGCGAAGCATAGCGGCACATAGGGATCACTTTGTCCGGCGTCCGTCTTTCCGTCTGTCTGTCTGTGCGGTAGTCACACTTTCAGTTGGAAGTCACACTTTCACATAAGTGCTTCGCAGGCGACACGTGTTCACCTGAACACTCTAGCTAATACTTGATTGCACATACTTTGCATCAATGAGGGTCTGCAATGGTTTGTACCTTGTGCTTAACTCCCTCTGTTTACACTGGTCCAGTTTCATCTCGCGCTTTCCTCCTGGAGGGTGTGCTTGATTTGGCCAACTCTAGAATCTATATCCGCATCTAGTTTGCATCCCTGTACACTACTGGGTAAAATTGGCTTCCCAGTTATTTCAATTCAATTCAATTTATTTTGTATAGCGCTTTTCACAGAGACAGTCACAAAGACGCTTTACAGTGAGAGTTTAAAGAAATAAAAGGGCAGTGCCCAGCCTATTCCCCACTACAGCAAATGAGGCAAAAAACTCCCAGTAGGGAGAAAAATCCTCCAACAGTGGTGAGAAAAAACTCCCCAGTGAGAAGAAATCTCAGGAGGAACCGGGCCATAGTGGGGGAGCCCATCCTCCGCGGGCTAGCTAATTAAGAACAAAAAAGTAAAATGGAGTGAAATGACAGAAGAGTTCCATTTAAGTCCATCTAAACAGTGGCAACGGTAGCTTCAGAAAGTGGCAAGTCGAGGATGGTGCAGGACTGGACCAGGGCCGGACCGGATTGCATCAGGACAGCAGCAGCCAGCGCTCATGGTGAGGGACAGGGCTCATACGGTCCAGGACTCAGGGAAGTGGAGGGAAAGATCCTCGCAAAGAGACACAGAAGAAAGGGGTGTGAAGCACTGGATAACTAATGCATGATAATAAAAGTACTGTCCTCTGTCATGTGCCAAGTGAGAAGTTATAAGCAGACTGGTCAGGAAACAGTCAACACCCCTCCATCCACTTCCTGCAGCACAGAGGCCCAACACTTATTCCAGGCTGTTGGATCACTTTTCATTTTCTAAACAATACTACCATATGGACCTCCCCGGTGACTAAGGCTGTAGCAAGCCCCACTGGCACCGTTAATGCATGCTCAGTGCCACCGGTTCCACATGGATTTGCTTAACAGTACACCAGTACCATATGGACCTTCCCAGTGACTAAGGCTTTAGCAAGCCCCACTGGAACTGTTAATGCATGCTCAGTGCCACCGGTTCCACATGGATTTTCATAACACTGGCTTCCAATGTCATGAACATATCATAAATCAAGGTTGTAGTCAGTCCCACCAGAGCCAACACATAACTAATCATAAACAAATCATAGGCTTGACTAAAAAGATAAGTTTTCAGCCTACTCTTGAAGATAGAGAGTGTGTCTGAAGCCCGAATTTGTCTTGGGAGATTGTTCCGTAAAATTGGTGCTTTGTAAGAGAATGCTCTGCCTCCAAGTGTAATTCTAGATATATTTGGAATTTCAAGTAGTCAGCACCTTGTGAACGAAGTAATCTTGGTGGGGAGTAAGGAATAAGAAGACTGCAAAGATATTCCGGGGCCAAGTCATTTAAAGCTTTGTAAGTTAGTAATAATATTTTGTACTCAATTCTAAATTTTACCGGCAGCCAATGAAGATTTTTGAGCACCGGGCTAATGTGATCATATTTCTTAGTCCTAGTCAGAACCCTAGCGGCAGCATTCTGCACTAATTGAAGACGTTTCAGGGCTGAGCTTGTGCGTCCAGACAGTAAGACATTGCTATAGTCCAGCCGAGAAGACACAAATGCGTGAACCAATTTTTCAGCATCTTGAAGAGACAACATTTTTTTAAGTTTAGATATGTTTCGAAGATGGAAAAAAGCCACTCGGATGATATTGTTGAACTCCTGGAAAGAGTTCTGAATCAAGAGTCACCCCAAGGTTTTTAACAACAGCTCTGGCAGAAACAGAGAGACCATCTAAGTTAAGAGAAAACTTAATCAATGAGTCCCTAAGAGATTTGGGACCCAGTACCAATATTTCAGTCTTATCTGGGTTTAGTGAAAGAAAATTTTGCGTCATCCAAGCTTTAAGACACATCTCTAATCTAGTAACCGGATCATTTTCACCCGGTTTAAAGGATATATAGAGCTGCGTGTTGTCTGCATAACAATGGTATTTAACATCAAGTCTACTTATGATATTTCCAAGTGGAAGCATGTATAGAGAAAAAAGCAAAGGGCCCAGAACAGATCCTTGAGGTATTCCAAAGTTAACCTTGGAATACTCTGAGAACTTGTTATTTACCCGGATAAACTGAGATCTATCAGACAGATAAGACTTAAACCATGAAAGGGCAAGTCCAGAAATACCAACTAATTTTTCCAACCTACGAAGAAGAATATGGTGGTCTACAGTGTCAAAGGCGGCACTTTAATCGAGAAGGACGAGAACAGAGATGCGGCCACTATCCATAGAGAGAAGCAGATCATTTACTACAACAGTGAGGGCTGTTTCAGTGCTGTGATGCTTTCTATAGGCAGACTGAAAACTGTCAAATACCTCATTAGTTTGCAGGAAAGAAGAGAGCTGTTGGGCGACACATTTTTCAAGGATCTTAGATAAAAATGTGAGGTTTGAGATTGGCCTATAATTGGCGAGGACTGTGGGATCCAAATCTGGTTTTTTAAGCAGCGGCTTGATTTCTGCCATCTTAAATGAAGTGGGAACAATACCGGAAATCAGAGAAAAATTAATTATGTGAAGAACTGGGCCGCCAAGAATGGGAAGGAGTTCTTTCATTAGCTTTGTCGGAATGGGATCCAAGATGCAAGTAGATGATTTGGAAGTAACAACTAATTTGGCTAGTTCACTCAGGGATATAGGAGAAAGGGATTCAAACTGGTTTGTGTGTAATGTGGAAGACTCCATATCATAAGAAACGCCATCACAAGGCGATAGGGAAGCAGTGATCTTCTCTCTAATTCGAATAATTTTGCCATTAAAGAAATTTAAAAAATCATCACTGCTGCAAGAGACTGGAATTTGAGGCTTACTTGCAGCATGACTGATAGTTAACTTAGCCACGGTTTTGAACAGAAATCGAGAATTGTTTTTATTTTCTTGCATGAGATTTGAAAAGTAACAGGACCTTGCATAAGAGAGAGCATGCTTATATGCAACAAGGCTCTCTTTCCAAGCACCATGGAATACCTGGAGTTTAGTGGAGCGCCATTTGCATTCTAGTTGATGAGATTTTTGCTTTAGTGTCCTTGTCTAGTCAGTGTACCATGGGGCTGGCCTCTTCTTCTGAGTAATCTTTTTATATTTCAGTGGCGCAATTACATTAAGGGTACAACGGAGAGCATCAGCAAACTTTTCTGCGGTATTGTCAATAGAGGAGGCACTGACTGGATGCTCAAAATAAGATGGGAAAACCTCAGTGAATTTTGTACAAGTTGTTGCAGTAAAAGTATGACCAGTGTACATCCTAGTTTCTAACTATGCAGGGTGGGGCAATTGTAAGCAGAATGTGATAAGAAAATGGTCAGACAAACTGGGATTATATGAATGAATCCTGACCTGCCCAATGTTAATGTCAAAGCTTAAGATCAGGTCTAAAGTATGACCATGAAAATGAGTTGGGCCAGCAACACCCTGAGCGAAGCCGACTGACTCCAAAATGTTAGTGAATGCGGATGTTCGAGAATCATTTGCCCTTTCAAAGTGCAGGTTAAAGTCGCCCAATATAACTATTCTATCATAGCTTAAAAGTAAGTCTGAAAGGAATTCTGAAAAATCTTGAATAAAGGCAGAGTAAAGGCCAGGGAGCCTGTAGACTGTCACCAGAGCTAAATTTCCTACTGGTCTGTCTTTTTGTGGATTACGCTACACAAAGCTACCGTGCTGTGCTTTGCCATCAAAAACATGTAGGCTTCGGTTATTAGAGCGACAGGGTCTTAATATTACAAGCCATCGACTGCTCTCTACTACTTCCTGGCACAGTGTCTTTGGTCTTTTTAATGTTTTTGCTGGTGTATGCAGGTGTTTGCTACAGAAGAAGTGGAAGTTTGGACTGAGATTTTGACGCTTCTAGATTTTTGCTGTCCACCATTGTTTCAAGTTTTTCATCAACGCTCACAAAACCCAGGTATCAAGATGATTGGGCAGCCTCTCAACTAATCAGGATGGAGAGATCCGAGAGGGGCCTCGATTTGTTAAAGCGAACAGTACCGATTATATTTTTAGACTACTTAATACAGATGCAGGGGAAAACACAGAGATCTTGATTTACTGTCAGACCACTTCTATTACTGATAGCTGAAATGGTACTCTGACATTTTTTATTAAATTGCACACAACAAAGTGACAAACTGCAGCTTTAAGAATGTCCCAAATGGATGATTTGGCCAAACCTCATTTGTTTGTGATTTCTCTGAAGTGTTTTGTTTTGATTTTTCAGTTTGGTTTGCTTCACTGGCAGCGACAGTTATTTGGACTTGTATTGAGGGTGAACAGCAGCAGAATCCAAGCACAAATGCACCACTTGAGATCAACTGACCATTTATCTGCTTATTTGTAAATGGGAACAATGACGTAGCTATGCACGTCCGATCACGGAACAGCTGTGCCCTCAATTTTGTATTATTGCCCTTGTGTGAAAATGGGGGGCACTCGTATACTAAAGTGCTGCAATGTCTACATTGCACACCCGATGAGATGGAAGTACCCTCAAATCAAAGCAGATGGTCTCCACTTGAGCCCACATTCATTATTTTATTTCAGCTACAACAGGATGTGGTAAGGCTGCTTTAAGTTACAGTGTGTAACGTATTTGACTTTTTATTAGCAAAATTAAAATATTGCTTTCATAAATACGTATTTAATGAAGTCTAATCACAGTCGCATACAAATGAAAGCTTTATCGTAGCTTAGAGTGAGTTGCTTACAAACACACAGGTGGCGGTGCACCCACTGGAGGCTGCCATGTTGCATCGCTATCTTTCAATGTGGTAGCCGAAAGTGGACAAACTTGGTTCGCCTTTCGCGTTTTACCTGCAAATCCCTGTATGTTGTTGGGGGCGGGGAGGAGAGGCAAGCAAAGACGCCTGTGTTGATGAAAGTGTCCTGCGGGTCATATACTTGCCCTTTCCTTGAAATGGAGGACCATGGGTACTCTTTGCCCCATGAGAGGGAAGACGAACCACCCAAGAGAAGAAAAAGAAAACATGACCGGGATAAAACGAGAGTCTACATCGGCGTAGCTTTTCCCAGGTGGAGAAGACTCATGAGCGAGAAGGACTTGAAAACGGACGGGGAGGTTGCAACCTTTCTGCTAGACAGGAATTTAATCTAACAGTGAAGTTTATTTTGGCGTAATGTTAGAACCAGGGTAGTAGAGTCCAGCACCTACTTAATTTGCTGCTACTTGCAGTATAAAATGGCAGAGACGGCTGGTTTGTTAGTTCGCTTACATTGGAAAAGCTCCGTTGCAACAGTTTTCAGTTGCTGTTACTCGGCACATAAGTCATAGTAGTAGGTGACCGCGTGTGATGTAACTCTTTCAACCAAATTTTCCAAGAGTTTTTCTTGTGTTTCATGCTAATTTATTTCAGCTGATTTTCCAACGGGGGATGTTGATGTCCTATCTCTAGTCAGACAGAATAGAGCAAAGTGATACCAGTTTATCATCTTGGTGACCAAGTGAATTAATCACTAGAATCGCCAGCATTCTAACGCTAAAAGTATCCCCAGGTAATATTTCTTTCGAATTGTCCCGTCTCCCTACCCCTCTCCCCCTTTATGAATCAGCTGAAATAAAATAGTATGAAACACGAGAAAATCTCTCAGCAATAGGTTAGCCATATCAGTAGTTTATCTTTTTATAATCTAAACTACAATAAATGTCGTTACATTTACATGATATTGTTGTCAAAAAGGCAGGTTGTAAAAAATTACAGTCTCAGTCATGGAGTGTCTCCTCGCAAACAGAGCTGTGAACAACCTCCTTAGATGGGGGTTGGGTACGCCAGGCCATTGTCAGGAAATTGAGGTACAGTGAACGGTATTATCTTGTTTGACTTTGCGGCTTCCGTAGTGGTAATGACTAATGACCTAGAGGGGGAGGTGCCAGAGAGTACTACTCTGTTTTTTGCATTCTATTCGCGCACCGGGAGTAATTCTCACTCACGGCAGCTTTAAAACAGTCCCAAAATATGACTGACCCACCATCATATTTCCCCATGGATATGAGCTACTTCTCCTTGTATGAATCTCTGTTTTGATGCCAAACATGCTGATGCTGTATCTGACCGAAACGTGCAGTTTTGGTCTCATCTGACCGCAGCACCTTGTTCCTGTCATAATTTAAATGACGTTTGGCAAACCCCAAGCGCTTGCCTCTGTGTCTTCTGGTCAGAAAGGCTTTCTGCTGGCAACCCTTCCAAAGGGCCTGTGCTTGGGGAAGTGGAGCCTGATGGTGCTTCTTGAAACCTGGTGACACCGAGGCCTGCAATTCCTTTGCAATGATTTTAAGGAATTTTGTTGCTTCTCTTGCCATCCTCCTCAGTATCTTGGTAGGCAAAATGCAGTTGTGTCCTCTACCCTTGAGGTCTTCAACAGTTCCATATCTTTGGAATTTTTTAATAATTGCCCTGACAGTGCACAGCGGCATATTCAATCATATGTGAATCTTCTTGTAGCCATTACCAGATTTATGAAGGTCTATGACCGTCTGAATCTTTTGAACTGATAGTTGTTTTGTTTTCTTCATGGCGTTGGATGATGAAGGGATATTGCATGTGTGTTACCTCATTTTTATACCCTAGTGAAACAGGAAGTGATGTAATGGCTCAATATACTTCCATAACGCTTAGATAAAGCTAATAAGTGGTGTTTAATACCTGGTTTAATTTTTGGTAGATGTTATTTAAAATAACAGCGGAGTATTTATTGGCTTTAATGGAGCCAAACCCTCACCACAGCCTCAGTCCAATCATTTTACCAACAGCGCCGCAGCTGTGCTATTGCATTCTGTCACAAAATCATGAAAATTGTTTTCGACATGCTCCGTCATATTAGTGGTACTGTTAGCACTTGTCAAAATAGGGCTTTTTGTCTCCAAAAGACATTCAGAAACGCATGACTATTACTTACACATTTACACCTGCACACACATACTTCTCAGTAGGTACACACACACACACACACCTTTCGCTAAGTTGTGAGGACATGACATTCACTTTCATTAATAATTTTATCAGCCTTTCCCTGATCTTAACCATAATCAAACCCAAACATATATCCTAACCATAACCCATCCCTGATCCTAACCTTAAACAATAAATTGTGATTTGCCTTTGTGGTTATGAGGATTTGCCAAATGTCATCACTTCTGAAAAATGTCCCTGATCCTTTGGTTAAAAATGTGTTCTCGTCCTCACTATGTAGCAAGTACAAGAACACTCATTACACTCTTTCTCTCCCACATACAATTCATAATTTCATGTAGATACAAGTGTGTGTGCGAGCACACAATGCGCACAGACTTTCCAATACATTTACAATCATCCTCTTGCATGCACAGCACACACACTCATGCTCTCGCATGCAACAGGCACATGCCTTCCAGAACACATATCACACACAGACACGCGCGTGCACACACAGACATATATCGCACATACTCTCCGGTGTAAACACTGCCATATGCGCCCAAACTGCGTACGTACACACACACGTAACACAAATTCATTCTAATACACATACACTCATAGCCATGCATGCCCTTAAGTGTGCACAAACATCCTTCTCCCTCATGAACGGATCCTCAAAGATGCTTAACAATCTGAAATACATATTCAATCACAAAAACATGTTCACACACTCATACGTGTGTGTACGAGAGTCCGTTTGAGAGAGAATTAATACTTGCTATCACACACCATCATTCTCTCACACACACATTATCATTCTCTCACACACACACTATCATTCTCTAACACACACACTATTATTTTTTCACACAAACACGCCATCATTCTCTCACGCACATGCCATCATTCTCTCAGGCACACACCATTATACTCTCACGCACACACTATCATTCTCTCACGCGCATACCATCATTCTCTCACGCACACACCATTTTATTCTCACGCACACACTATCATTCTCACATACACACCATCATTCTCTCACGCGCATACCATCATTCTCTCGCACACACACTATTATACTCTCACACAAACTTAAACTTGTTCAAGTGACAAAATGACAGTGAATGTAAAACAGAATGATGGTGTATGTGAATGAGAATAGGTGATTGTGTGAGAGAGTTTGATGGAAACGTAAGTTAGTTTGATGGAAATGGAAGTTAGTTTGATGGAAACGGATGTAGCATTAAATTCTCAGTTCCTGATTGGTTATAATTGAAATCTTTGAAAATTTAGTCAGAAGTGGGATTTCACGTACATATCCCACCCTCCCGTTTGACAAGGAAGCATGATGAAAAAACTACATGCTCGTCGCGGGAGCAGCACGTCTTTCCAAATCCATTTGAAACTTGAAGTGTTGCTCGTTATTCATCCCAATTCTGTCCGGAAAGTGGAGTATAGCACCAAAGTGATGTAGCCTATATCACACTATAAAATTATAGCATAGCTCGTTATTTTTTCCAATTCCATTTGAAAAGCAGAGTATAGCACCAGTAGAGAAGTATACCTGATTACACCAAATGCGAAGTGTTGCTCGTCTATCGTCCTAATTATTCAAAAAGTGAAATTTAGCGCCAGAAGAGAAGCACAGAATATCCTTCATCGCAATTCCATTCCAAAAGTGAAGAAGAGTTTTAATATTGCCTCTAAATGAACTGAGGGAAAAACCGGTTTCATGTTTCAATTACTTGCGATGGCAATATCCATTTCCGAGTTTAAACTAGGCTTATGCCATCGGAGGCGACAGCTGGGGGTATATTCCCGAACGCGCCCAATCCTCAAATTTCCCAATCCTTGAATAGACCTTGAATAGACTTTCATTTGAACTTAATTTCAAGTCAATCGGACAAATGGGTCTGAAGATATGGCCAAAATGGTAATTTTCCATCACAAAGCGCCACCTGGTGGCAAAATATTGAACCATACAGGTATGATGTCATCATGTGACACGTTGTGAGGTCATGACCTTGCAGTTGCTCATACTTTCATGTCAATTGGACAAATGGTTCCAAAGATATGACAAATATGGTGAATTTTGTGTGACAAAGCTCCACCTTTTTGAACCAAAATTTTGAACCAAACAGGTATAATGTAATCGTGAGACACATCCTCAGGTCATGACCTTTCATTTGCACTTGATTTGAGGTGAATCGGACAAATAATTCCAGAGATATGATGAAAACAGTGATTTTTCAGTTTTTGGCCCTTGGTGGCCAATCTAGAAATTGTAAATTGTCCAAAATCGAATCAGTTCTTCTGCTTCATGATACTCACTTATATGGAAAACTTGGAATTTCTAATTGAATTACTGGATTACTCTAATTCTAATTACTGAAGTAATCGCGTTAACACATAAATCAGTTTTTGGCACCTGGGGGCCAATCTAGAAATTGTAAATAATCAGTTCTTGCTCTTTATGATACTTACTTACATCCAAAACCTGAAATTTCTCTTTGAAATATTACTGAAGTTATCGCGTTGACACGTAGGGCGGTGCGGCGAAGGTGGTCGGACCAAAAACATAATATCCCCGGAACGCCACTCGGCGTTCGGGGATATAATAATCCATGTAATTGCGTCGCGACAAAACATTATCATGACACGTAGGCTCATAGCCTACTAGCTATAACGAACGCAAATTGCACGAAGCTGGTTTACTCCACGACTTCGCTTTTTATGGATCTAAAGTCCCGTTATGTAGCCGAGTAAATTATAAAATTTAAATGTTTTGAGCAAATGTATTAAGCTACACCCCAGATAGCAAGCTCCTCCGCTTCGGATCTGAGCCGGATCAGCTAGAGCCGGGGCAGATCCAGAGCGGAGGTGCTTGCTATCTGGGACTTATATTTTAAAAATAGTAAAAGGAAAATTGAAACGAGGTTCCATAAATTTATAGGTGCTGGAATCTCACAGCGCTTCTATCAATGGTTTGGTTTTGCAATAGAAAATATGCGAACTTCGTTGGCGGATTTTCGCAGAAGCTCCGTGCGGATGTTTTTTCTGCCGCATGGAAATTCCACCTTGGTGTGCAAGCTTACA
The DNA here is from genome assembly GCA_029721435.1 of Gymnothorax reevesii. Taxonomy (NCBI): domain Eukaryota; kingdom Metazoa; phylum Chordata; class Actinopteri; order Anguilliformes; family Muraenidae; genus Gymnothorax; species Gymnothorax reevesii. The sequence goes on along the minus strand of CM056587.1, from coordinate 42,244,359 downwards.
TAAGCGTATAGCTTACGAGTAGTTACAAGGGACTTTGGTAAAGCTATAGCATTATATACCGGCTGCTATCACCCAGCGGACACAAAGAACTGATGGTTCCAGTTGACTGATGCAATAGCAGTGCTCCAGGTCCTTAATTGGCCGGCGCATGTGCTGGACCGTAATAGAAACCGAGAACCTGACGGGACAGTGGTGGGACACGATAAAAAACTAATCGAATTAATTAGAGGCTTTGTAATTAATTAACTGATATCGATTTATCTGGAACCATCTGTTTCTTCTTTCCTCTGGGTGACAGCAGCCGGTATAGGCCTATAATGCTATAGCTTTACCATAGTCTGTAACTACTCGTAAGCTATACGCTTGAGCAGCCTAAAGCCTCGTTTCGCCTATTTTCTATTTCTAAACCAAACCATTGATAGACGTGCTGTGAGGCACCAGCTCTTATAAATTTACGGAACCTCGCTTCAATTTTCCTTTTACTATTATTATAAGTGTAGCCTAATACATTCGCTCAAACCATTTCAATTTCATTATTTACTCGGCTACATAACGGAGCTTTAGGTCCATAAAAAGCGAAGTCGTGGAGTAAACCAGCCTCGTGCAATTTGCGTTCGTTATAGCTAGTAGGCAATGAGACTACGTGTCATGCTGATGTTTTGTCGCGACGCAATTAAATGGATTATTTAAACTCGGAAATGGATATTGCCTTCGCAAGTAATTGAAACTCGTTTTTCCCTCAGTCCATTTAGAGCAGAGGTGGGCAGCGAGGGCCGTATCTGTCCCTGGTTTTCACCCCAACGTCTGGTCTTTAATTAGTTGTTTGTCTCAATTAGCCAAACCATTTATGAAATCTGACGTTTCATGAGCATGTCTTTAAATTATCATAAAACTACAAAGACTAGGCTTGTCTCCCTTCATAAAACATTTTCCTTTTATCGAATCATTGCGAAAATCTATATTTGTGCATGCAATCAATTAACTTAATTAGTCAGGGTAATTGATAAAAACCTGCATACACACCGGCCCTCCAGCACCATGATTGCCCACCCCTGATTTAGAGCAATATTAAAACATTTCTTCACTTTTGGAATGGAATTGCAATGAATGATTTTCTGTGCTTCTCTTCTGGCACTAAATTTCACTTGTTGAATAATTAGGATGACAGAAGAGCGACACTTCGCTTTTGGTGCCATCAGGTATACTTCTCTACTGGTGCTTTACTCTGCTTTTCGAATGGAAATCGAAAGAATAACGAGCTTGGCTTCAATTTTATAGTGTGATATAGGCTACTTCACTTCGGTGCTATACTCCACTTTCCGGACGGAATTGGGATTAATAACAAGCAACACTTCACGTTTCGAATGGATTTGGAAAGACGTGCAGCTCCCGCCACGTGCATGCAGTTTTCTCACCATGCTTCCTTGTCGAACGGGAGGCGATATTTTTTCCATGACGTAAATGCGTCGCTATTCTGGAATTCTGGCCCTCCCCCCACGTGACTTCCCTCCCTTCACACTTTGGCGTAATCATGACGCAATAGCTAGCGTGCCAATGTATTTAGCTACTTAGCCAACTGGCTCGCGAGCTGAGAAGGCTGCAGTTCGCCTTCAATGACCGAAGTATTCTCAGAAATAATTACGCCGACAAAATAAGGTTACAGTTTGCGTACACAGCGTTAGCGAGCTAGCTAGCTTCCTAGCAAGTGATAACGAACTTTGTGTCATAACTGGCACGCCAGTGTATTTAGCTACATGGCCAACTGGCTATCGAGCTAAAAAGGCTACAGTTCGCTCACAGTGGAATACTCGCGAGCGAGCTATTTGGCTAGCTAGCTAGCAAGATAAAGAGACATCGATATTTATAATGTTATAGCTTGCATTCCAATGTATTTAACATCTTAAAGTCGCTTTCACACCGGACGCGAAACGAATTCATCGCATCACAGATGACATTCAAAGTCAATGCAAAGACGCGAATACTCGCGAAAACGCGTGTATCCGCGTCTTTGCATGGACTTTGAATGTAATCTGTCGCGTCCGGTGTGAAAGCACCTTAATTTTCCTCATTTCAGGAGGACATTCACAGCTATTATCACTGTGAATAAGTAATGTCTCTTCAACAATGAAAACCTGTAGTGCCTAGTTTTCTTCATATTAGGATGTGGACTATGGAAGTGTTATTTTAGGGCACTTTTTTTTTCTTGGTCTCTGAAGTTGAAGTTGTGATGCATTAACAGTACAGAAAAAAAGAAAATTGCAGCCTGCGAAAAGGACACCATAAGCACTTGTTAAACAAACAAAAAAAAAAAATGGAAAAGAAAATGGATTTAATTATTCTTTCCACAAATTTTGGTCTAAATTTTAGTTTTTACTGCCGATGTTCAACTCTTCTTTTTCTTTTTGACTACTTTCAGCAATGTTCTTTTGTGGATTGATCTGTGAAGTAGTTCTTTTCAGTCTCATGCTTGCAGAATTTTTAAACAGTGCTTTTTATACGCCCCAAGACACAATACTGTCCTTTAATACCATACATGACTTTACAGTCCTTATCAGATTTCATGTGACATCATGAGCAGGTAGATATAAAATGGCATTTACAATATACAATGCTGTAAAAAAAAAAAAAAAAAAAAAAAGAATTTGCCTTTGCCGCCTTCCTGATTTCTTTTCTTTTGCATTTTTTTTACACTTCAATGCTTCAGATCATCAAACATATATTTTAATATTAGACAAAGATAACCAAATACAAAATGCAGTTTTAAAAATGATTTCATTTATTAAGGGAAAAGAGTAATCCAAACCTACCTGGCCAACTATAATTCATGTATGGGAACAGTACAGTGGCATACACACTCATATGTTGCACTACCATCAGTTTTAGAGCATGTTGACTTCACATGCATACATGAAATATGCAGTTTACATATGAACCTTGACCTCCTGACCCCAAAGGTAGGTCAGATAATCTGTACCAACATATTATTAATGCATAAGTTTCATGCAGGCCCAACAAGGTTTTTTTACATTAAAGAGTTACTGGGATAAACAACAAGAACAAGACATAAATGTATGCAACTGCAACCTGGGGGCAAATATGTCTTTATTGCTGAAACATAGTATTTTTTTACATACTCTGACCTTAATTCATCCTAACCTTAACTTCTATTTAGGTAATCTTCACATAGTTATACAAAATAGGACCAAGTTTCATTATAATTACTCAAAACATTTTTCAGTTATGGCAGACAATGCTATTATCTAAGTAGTCCTGTCACCTCGAGCCTACCTGAACCCCTTAAGCCTTGAGCCTCTGGCTTGAAAATGAAATGTTAAAAATGAAATTGTCATGGTGCAAAAAATCAGTGTATCGGTCACTGCGTCGGAGTAATTGAAGATGGAACACTTCATGAATGAAAAATCTTTTTTGCACCAAACAAAGTTTTACTTTTATCTGTCATAAAATTATTAAGTTGCAGTCTGAAACCCCTAAAAAATCACAACTCAGAATCTCACTATTATCTGTGCCAAAGTGTATTCTAACGAAGTAAATCAGAGTAAAATTAGAGGTTTGAGTTTGGGAATGTCTGGGTGGCCTCTGCAGGCCGACAGGGTGTTCTCAGATACCAAACTGTAGAACTCATTTAATTTCACATATGGGTAATTCCGTGCCAAATCACCAGATTTCAGAGAAGGTTCCCGACTGACCATCTCAAATTTTGTTCATATGAAATGATCTTGTTTTTAAATAAAAATCTTTGAACTCTGTAAATCCCCTTTCCAATCTATGCAGCATTTTACTCAACTACTGCAATAACAGCCCCTAGTTGCACAAACATTAGCCATTTTTCCCCATAATTTTTGTAAAAATATTTTTTGTATTTCTATCAATCCTGCAAAAGCATACCTCTATAACATACAGTATTTTATGATGGCATAATCACATTATAACACAAGTATGTTATTGTCTTGGGAAAAAAAAAACAGTCAAAAATTACAAGATGCACATAGAACCTTTATTGTTAAATGTACAAACAGTGCCTGTTTCATGGCACTTTGTCCTTTATTGTTCCACGCAAATGCTATGTTGAAGATAAACCAGCAGATGTCGCCATATTTCATTGTATCAAATGCTTCGCAACCGGTACCCATTCAACACAATTGCTTCATAATTGATTCAGTAGTTCAGAAAGCTTCGGTTTCTCCATTACTATGTTAAATACATTGGAATGCTAATTATAATATTATAGATAGCGATGTCTCTTTATCTTGCTAGCTAGCTAGCCAAATAGCTCACTCGCAAGTATTCCATTTTGAGCGAACTATAGCCTTTTTAGCTTGCTAGCCAGTTGGCCAAGTAAGTTAGCTAAATACACTGGCATGCTAGTTATGACACACAGTTCGATATCACTTGCTAGGAAGCCAGCTAGCTCGCTAACGAGTATGGCTGTGTACGCAAACTGTTGCCTTATTTTGTCGGTGTAATTATTTCTGAGAATACTTCGGTCATTGAAGGCGAACTGCAGCCTTTTCAGCTCGCTAGCCAGTTGGCCATGTAGCTAAATACACTGTAAGCAAACTTCGGCGCAATCATAGCGCAAATTTACGCGCATTAAGGGACGAAAGTCACATGGGGGGACCAGAATTCCAGAATAGCGACACATTAACAGTACGGAAAAAAATGTCGCGAACATGAGGGTGGGATATGTCCGTGAAAACCCGCTACTGACTAAATTTTCAAATTATAACCAGTCAGGAACTGAGAATTTAATGCTACATCCATTTCAATCAAACTAACTTCCGTTTCCATCAAACACTCACACAATTCCCTATTCTCATTCACATACACTATCATTCTGTTTTACATTCACTGTCATTTTGTCACTTGAACAAGTTTAAGTTTGTGTGAGAGTATAATAGTGTGTGTGCGAGAGAATGATGGTATGCGCGAGAGAATGATGGTGTGTGTGTGAGAGAATGATAGTGTTTGCCTGAGAGTATAACGGTGTGTGTGTGAGAGTATAATGGTGTGTGCGTGAATGATGGTATGTGCGTGAGAGAATGATAGTGTGTGTGTTAGAGAATGATTGCGTGTGCGTGAGAGTATAACTGTGTGTGTGAGAGTATGATAGTGTGTGTGTGAGAATGATGCTGTATCTGTGTGTGTGTGCGTGTGTGTGTGTGTGTGTGAGAAAAAGATAGTGTGTGCGTGAGAGTAGAATGGTGTGTGTGTGTGAGAGAATGATGGTATGCGCTTGAGAAAATGATGGTGTGTGTGAGAGAGAATGATAGTGCGTGCATGAGAGAATGATGGTGTGTGCGTGAGAGAATGATGGTGTATGCGTGAGAGAATGATGGTGTGTGCGTGAGAGAATGGTGCTGTGTGCGTGAGAGAAAGATGGTGCGTGCGTGAGAGAATGATGGTGTGTGCGTGAGAGAATGATGGTGTGTGCGTGAGAGAATGGTGCTGTGTGTGTGAGAGAAAGATGGTGTGTGCGTGAAAGAATGATAGTGTGTGTGAGAGAGAATGATAGTGCTTGCATAAGAGTATGATGGTGTGTGCGTGAGAGAATGATGGTGTGTGCGTGAGAGAATGGTGGTGTGTGCGTGAGAGAATGGTGGTGTGTGCACGAGAGAATGATGGCGTGTGCATGAGAGAATGATGGCGTGTGTGAGAGAGAATGATGGCGTGTGTGTGAGAGAATGATGGCGTGTTTGAGAGAATGATTGTGTGTGTGTGAGAGTATAATAGCGTGAGCGTGAGAGAATGATGGTGTGTGCGTGAGAGAATGATGGTGTGTGTGAGAGAGAATGATGGCGTGTGTGTGTGAGAGAATGATGGCGTGTGTGTGAGAGAATCATGGTGTGTGTGTGTGTGTGACCATGATGGTGTGTGTGAGAGTATAATAGTGTGTGCGTGAGAGAATGATGGTGTGTGTAAGAGAGAATGATGGCGTGTGTGAGAGAATGATGGTGTGTGTGTGACAATGATGGTGTGTGTGGGAGTATAATAGCGTGTGCGTGAGGGAATGATGGTGTTTGAGTGACAGTATGATCGGACATGTGAAAGCAAGTATGAATTCTCTCTCAAACGGCCTCTCATACGTGTGGGCATGTTTGTACTTGCCCTGCTGGTGAGTGAGCACGTGCATGCATGAGATATTTGGGTTTCGCTCTTCTTCTCTGATTCAGGACACCTTGGGTAAGGTTCTAGCGGTGGAGAGGTACCAGGATCGAATGAGGAGCAAGGGCCTGTTCTCCCTGGAAGCCAAACCGCTGTGAGTCCACTGCTACCGTCACCTCTGTGGCAGAATGAATCTGTTAGAGATTAAAATTATATATACTGATGCAGTTCCACTGGCGGACAGTACGTCCAGTTCACTTGCCCAGACTGTCTGCTGTATGTTTGATGCCAGCTGTACCTGTGTACGCTTGTCTGGCTTTTCACGGGTAATGTTTGTGTATGCATGTCTGAATCTTCTGTTCCCAGGTCTTTGGCAGGGGGGAGGTGGCTGACGAAAGAGGAACTTGAGGAGTTGTTGGTGGAGTCCATCTCCGAGCACGATGTGAGCAATTTAACTATTTACCATAGTTTCTCTGTACTCACAGTCACATATATCTGTGTGCATAGCATTTTATTGCTGTATCTGTTAAATCAGCATCACTGGTCTGAAAATGCTGTTTGCAGTTGGATTGAAAACCACAAGAGGGTGCCGTTCAGCCAAAGAACGGTTTTCAGACAATCATTGTGCATCTGTTGGTCCGGCCCGTTTATATTGACTTCTGCATTTTGTTGTTTGCCGTTGGCTTTTTTGTTTCATTGGTCCTTTGAATATTGCTTTGCATGTTGGAATTTTGTGTGGTTTTGTGGAATTATAGTGATTGTAGTTTTTGCTTTGCTGCTCTTGTAGTACGCTCGGTTCGTGCAGCTGATGGAAAGGCTGGCGGCCCTGCCCTTCTCCTCGCAGGAGGCGGAGTTTATTCTGGGGTTCCACAAGAAGCTGGATGTGCAGTCATGCAAGCATCTTGTCCAACTGCTGCAGCTGGACCAGGAGGGCGTGGCTTTCAGCTCAGCCCAAGGTACCACCTCTTTTTACACTTTGCCCAAGGTACCACCTCTTTTTACAGTCGTCTGCTTCCACAAGAGATATTCACATTCCCCTGTGTGCAGTATTTGCACATTAAGCTCATGCCAGTGTGCTTCCAGAACAGACTGAATGAACCTCCTCCAGAAAGTGGACTTACTGTACATGATGACTTTGGTGAATCCACTCACAGGGAGAAGAAAAACTGCAGAGGCCTCTGTGGTGATTCGAGACATCAGCTCTGGAAAGATCCTCATCAACGGCAGGGATTACTTACACTACTTTCCTTCTGTACAGGACAGGTGTGTATAAGTGTGTATGAGCATATAAATATGTGTGTGTGTGTGTGTGTGTGTGTGTGTGTGTGTGTGCGTGTGTGCATGTACATGTGCAGGTGTGTGTGCATGTGTGCTCTTTACATTTTTGTATATTTGTGCTCTGTATGTTCTCATCAGTGTGTGCGTGTGCGTGTGTGTGTGTGTGTGTGCGTGCATGTATGTTGGGAGAGTCAGTATCTGTGTGTGTGGGTGCGTTTGCACGAGTTGCTGTATGGTTCTTGGTCTGTGTTTTGGTGCTCTGTCCTTTGCTTGCATCCTTGCAAACAAATGTCTGTGTTTGAAAATCTGACTGAGTAGCAATATACGCATACTGGGGGCTCCAGAGGTTTAAGGCATCTCTGAATAGAAATGCAATGAAAACGCTATCAAAAAAGTACCTTAAAATGCTGATGCAAGATGTACTGCACTTAACTAATTATTCAGTGGAAACAACCAAAATTGTTTCTAATTAGTTTCTCCAAATCATTGTTTCACCATTCATGGTGCCGCTAATGATTATTCTAAATCTACCAAATTTAAATTGGTTCCCTGTGATGTCAAAGTAGTAAATAAGCCACCAGTGATAGGACTAATCAGTGATCAGAGACCACGAGCTAGCATTACTTAAGGTGCCTTCCCTCTGTTGCACTGTGTGGGTAGGATAATAATGAAACAAAACAATTCATCTCTTATAACATATTCTAATATTGCAAAGTAGCAACAACCCTGTTTCCACAAGTAAAAGGGACTGATAAACTCCAACAGCGAGCTCCAGACTGTATAGCGAGCACTCAATTCTGGAAAGTCATACTCCTGTAGTAACTTGGTGACCAAGCACATGAGTGTCCTTACTCATAGCCAGCATTAGCCAATAATGTTCGCTTACAGCAATGGCAGACTTCTGGATATAGGTAGAATACATTCGACTATTGTGAGCTAGCCTAAAATTAGTCAAATGAGTATTTTTACCTCGTTGACCATAGTAGCTAACATCATCATAGCTATGAAGAGTTCATTTACCTTTCCTGAAACTGCATGCAAACATTTTTCCTTTATTTGGTCAACTGTAGCATCTGTCACTCGTCCTGAAATTAATTAATCATAATCCTGGCATGTACTCATCCAGATTATGAGTGATTTTCTAGTATTTTTGGCCGGATTTTTACAAGGTAAATTACCATATCTGCCACAGTTAACTCCAAAATGCTTGATATTTTATATTTATTCAGATCATTGCAGAGTTTTTTTTTTTTTTTAGATTTTCTCCTCTTCATTGAAAATATGCCATTTTGAGCTGGTTGACCATACTTCTGGGGCAATATCTGTCACACGTCATTTCAAATTAAGCTCTCAGTTTGAGGTAGCTCTCCGCACTTTGTTCACTAAATGAGAAACAGAGACACCTCCTTTCTCAAGTTCGTTCATTTGCCATGACTACCAGAGGAAAGCCAGACCTGGGCATCCAATCACTCCATCATACTCTGAAGCAATCAAACGTCCATCTGAACATTTGGCCGGCCATTTGTGTACTCCACACCACTGGCATCCAGCCTGGCCCTGCCAAGCACCTGTCCGAATTCTCTCATTTGGTCCTCAGTATCGTCACGGACCCCCATGAATTGTCTCATTACATCACTTCCTGTTGCATTACTGTATAAAACCGCTGAATAAAAATAAGGTGAAATGCACTTGACCTTAGCAATTGAATTTTGTAAATATTTGAATTCTGAATTTGATGCCAGTGTATTCCAAAATAATTGAACGGAATGCAAAAATTGGATAAGTTGTAGAATCTGTAGAAAACCAATACCTTTTGAAACATTCCACTGGTAAAAGGGTGTCTAGGTGATTCAGTTATGTTTGGACGTAAAATGAGCAGTCATAAAAGGTTTTGTCATTTACTAGTCGAAGCCTAAGGGCGCGATTATTATTTTATCTTTATTTTATGACTTTACTGGCTTAGCCTGCTGCCTTTGTGTATTTCTGTGGATGAAACCGACAAGTTATATTCATAAAAGAAAGTCGATATAATCAGAACAGACTATGGCATATAATCCAAAGAATCAATGGTACAGACTTTACTTATATAGTGCAATTCATGCAAAAAAAATGCCAGCCAAAGACCCTCTCCTGCTCTGTGCTTCACCTCTCTCTATGGGCAGGATGGAGCTGATGTTCCCGCTGCAGTTTGTGGACCGGCTGGGCAGGCATGATCTAGAGTGTACAGTGAGCGGTGGGGGACACTCTGCGCAGGCAGGGGCGCTGCGGCTGGCTATCTCTCGTGCGCTGCTCAGCTTCGTGTCCGAGAGCGAGAGGGAGAGCATGAGGCAGGGTGAGGAATGCCACACGCTGGAACCTTTTTCTTTTATTCTCTCCTTAGTACCCTTCACTCATTCAGTTTATCAGGAGGTCCTGGGCTGTGTTTACGCCCATGTTATCAATGCAACTTCAGCAACCACTACACTCAGATGGGACAGGAGCTCTGGTCGCATTGGTGTATCCAGACATGACTATTTTGAACTTTGAAGTTAGGGACTGATAGGAAGTCATATTACTCATCAGTTCCTGAGCTCGTATTTGACCTTTGACCTTTGACCTTGAGTACTAGGTCAAACAAGAAAATACCCAGTATCTTGCTTATTTTTTCATCAAAACAGTTCATATATCACTTATTTTCATTTTCACATTTGGAGCTCAGGTTTGCATGAGGGACTGTGAGGGAGTCTCATATTGCACGTTAGTTTGTGGCCTTGGATTTGGCCTTTGACTGTGAATTCAAGATCAGACAGAAAAATGCCCTGGATCTTGCTTATTGTCCCCCGCCGCGCAAAAGCGCAAAGCGGCGGGACATAGTATTCTCGACCGTCCGTCTGTCCGTACGTCCCGAATCCTTGTCAGCGAGATATCTCAAGAACAAATTGACGGATTTCCTTCAAATTTGATGTTAACATGTATTAGGGTGGCACCCCGACGCCAGTCGATTTTGGTAACCTTCGCGTCACTCTCAAGGTCACACCGAGAGATTGTTAATTTTCACACGGTTTGACATTTTGTGGCGGGGGACAAAGACACTTTAGGAGCAAATACTTGTTGTGAGATAAAAATGACGCACCTAGAGCTTAGGTTTGTATAAGGGATTAATAGGAAGTCATATATTGCATATCACTTCTTAACCCCTTTCTGCAGATGTAGATGCCCGCGTCTATAGACCTGCAAATTGGAAGTACGCTGTGTTATGGCCCCAATTTGTTATTACATTTATAACACAACAGCAACAGCAAGGGATGACAAACACAGTTTTAACAACTAAAACACATTTAATTTTTAACGAAGACAAAGACTAATAACAACCTACAACTAAAGACCAAGATTGATAAATAAGAAAAAACAGAAATAATTACAGTCCCTTTTTAGTGAGGTGGCTTGGTGATGTCCTGGATGAAGAAAATGCTCAAACACAGTCAAAGAAATCCACAAAAGAAACGTCACAGGTCTTGAACAGAATGGCAGGTCTGGTCATCTTCTTGCAATTTCTCCTACTACTTTACTGTCTCAATTCTTTTCCTTATATACTCTTTTGCAGACCCCACCCACATTTAGACCTCTTTTTTTTAACTTTCTGAGACTTGCCCCAGACATGTCCAGGACATGTCTATACATGACTCCAGTCTGAGCTAAACAAAAAAAAGATAAATACTGCCATCTAGTGGCCTATATTCACATTACACCTCCATTCCAAAAGGGAAAAATTTTGACTCACAAAGGCAAAATTTTTCTTTTCAATACAAAATGGTTAAGTGAACACTTGTCTATATATACATATCATACAATATTCAAACACATGATATATATATACACATTCAAACACGGGATAAGCAATCAGCAATTACATTGTCTGTACCCTTCACATGCTTAATTTCCAAGTCAAACTCCTGTAAAATCAAACTCCAATTCAACAATCTCCGATTCTTGTTTTTCATCTTACTCAAAAACGTTAACGGATTGTGGTCAGTGTACACAATCATTGGCTTTTGTCCTGTACAAACATAAACCTCAAAGTGTTGTAAAGAAAGGACCAGAGCCAACAGTTCCTTCTCTATTGTGGAATAGTTCCTTTGGTGGCGATTGAACTTCCTGGAGAAGTATGCCACGGGATGCTCAATGTCATCAGAGTCACTTCTCTGTAGGAGCACAGATCCACAAGCTTGGTCGCTAGCATCGACCGCGATGGAGAACAGTTTGTTGAAGTCAGGAGATTTGAGCACGGGGAAGTGACACAGCAGAGACTTCAGGCGATCGAAGGCTCTCTGGCATGCATCATCCCAGGTGAACTTTACGCCTTTCTTCAGTTGGTTAGTTAGACTGAGAGCAATCTCAGCGAAGTTCTTGCAGAACTTGCGGTAGTACCCGATCATTCCAAGGAAGCGGCGCAAAGCTTTTTTGTTGTCAGGAACTGGAAAGTCCATGATGGCTTGGACTTTAGCATTTATGGGTGCCACCTTACCCTGGCCTATGACGTAGCCAAGATAGGTGACAGTAGCACAACCAAAGTCACTCTTGCTCAGGTTAACAGTCAGGTTAGCCTGGGTCAGGCGCTGGAACAACGTCTCTACATCTTTTAGATGTTCTTCCCAGGAGTCACTCCATGTGATCAGGTCATCGATGTACGCACCCGTGTGTGGCAATCCGGCGATTGTAGACTGTATCATCCTTTGGAACGTGGCTGGGGCATTTTTCATGCCAAAGGGTAGGACTTCATACTGGTACAATCCAGATGGTGTGGCAAAAGCAGAGATGCTCTTGGCCCTCTCAGTTAAAGGCACACACCAATAACCCTTCAATAAATCAATCTTGGTCAGAAACTTTGCTTGCCCTACACTATCAATACAATCATCAATCCTAGGTATTGGAAACACATCAGTTCTAGTTACAGCATTGACTTTGCGATAATCTGTACAGAATCTAGTACTTCCATCAGGTTTTGGAACTAGCACACAGGGTGAACTCCAATCGGAGTTGGAGGGTCTGATAATATCATGTTTTAACATGTACTCAACCTCTTTCTCAGCAATCTTTCTCTTTTCAGGATTCATCCGGTATGGATGCTGTTTTATTGATTTGGCATCACCAACATCTACATCATGAGAGGCTATAGTAACTCTCTTTGGAACATCAGGAAACAAATCCTCATATTTCTTGATCAACCTTTCAAACTGATCTCTCTGTGAGGGTTCTAAGTGCTGGAGTTTTACATCAAGATTTTGCAACACTTCAGTGTTTGACAATTTACATGAAAGAACTTCAGCTTTAATTCTTGGTTCATCATCTTGAAACTCCCCCTCATCTTCACTCGTTTCGACCATTGGAGAATCTGAAGTGACAGCTGCAACCCTAGCATTTCTGTCATGATAAGGCTTTAGCATGTTAATATGACACAATTGTTTTGGTTTTCTCCTATCTGGAGTCTTCACAATGTAATTGAGATCATTGAGTTTTGTCAGAATTTCATAAGGACCATGAAATCTAGCCTGCAATGGATTGGACTGCAAGGGAAACAACACAAGGACCTTGTCTCCTGGTTTAAACTCACGGCTTCTAGCCTTATGATCATACCAAGTTTTCATTTTTCCCTGACTTGATTTCAAGTTCTCTTTGGCAAGGTCACAAGCTGCACGCAATCTTTCCTTGAACTTGCTAACATAGTCTAACAGACTGATTTGCGGCTCTTCCTCTTGCCATTGTTCACTCAATAATAGCAAAGGTCCTCTCACTTCATGACCAAACACTAGCTCAAATGGACTGAATCCAGTAGACTCCTGCACTGCTTCTCTAGCTGCAAACAACAGCAAATGAACCCCTTCATCCCAGTCTTTCTCATGGTCATAACAATAAGTCCTCATCATTGTCTTGAGAGTGGAATGAAACCGCTCTAAGGCACCCTGACTTTCTGGATGATAGGCACTAGAAAGAATCTGCTTTGCACCTAGTTCATACACAACCTGCTGAAACAATCCTGAAGTGAAATTGCTACCCTGGTCTGACTGAATTTCCCTGGGAAGGCCAAACAACGTGAAGAACTTTATCAAAGCCTTCGAGATTGCAGCTGCCTTGATGTTACGTAGAGGTATGGCTTCAGGGAATCTGGTAGATGCACACATGATTGTCAACAAGTACTGATTTCCAGATCTAGTCTTGGGTAATGGACCAACGCAATCAACAATGACCCTAGAGAATGGCTCCCCAAATGCTGGGATAGGCTGCAATGGAGCTACAGGTGGGTCTAACTGGTGTTTTCCAACTACCTGACAAGTGTGACAGGTTTTGCAAAAGTTGGAAACGTCTTTCCGAAGCCCAGGCCAAAAGAAGTGTTTCATGATCTTATCAACAGTCTTGTTAACACCAAGATGACCTCCTAAAGGTAAACTATGAGCCATTGTTAAGATCTCATTCCTATAGACCTTCGGAACAACAATTTGCCTGACCACTGCCCAATCTGCATTGGCAGGGATATCAGGAGGGCGCCACTTCCGCATCAACACACCATCCTTGAGATAATACCCAACTGGAACTGCATCTATTTCTTTTTCAGGAAGGGCTCTCCTCTTTAGTACACCAATTTCAGGATCATTAGTTTGCTCCTCAATCAACCGCTTTCTGGACAGAGACAAGTCTCCAGACACATCAGAATCACCAGACCCATCCGGCTGGCTGAATAGAGAACTGATAAAAGTATCTGATAAGTCCTCAAACGGAGAAACCATAGTAGGCCAATCAGAGTCATGAGGCGAACCACCTGAGTCCTGACTATTCAATGTACTGGACGGCACGACAACATCATCTTCTTTAGCCTTCTTGGCCATAGCACGAGTCACTGCGCAAGAAGGATACAGAGATGGGTCCTCATCCCCATTTTCAGTGCTCGGCTGTGAAGTAAGATGTACAGGGGGAACTACTTTGCCCCCAGCCAGGTCATTGCCTAGCAACAGAGAAACTCCCTTTATAGGTAGACTTGACATAAGTCCCACCTTTACCTGTCCTGTAACTAAATCTGACTTCAAGAATATAGAGCGCAGGGGTACAGATACAGTTCTCCCTTCAATACCTTGTACAAGTATGAAATCCCCTGAAGCGGTCTCATCACGTAACTCCAAGGAGTCCATCAACAAAAGTGACTGAGAAGCTCCGGTATCCCTTAGGATATATATGGGGACAGGAGTAGTATGCTCATTGAGAGCCACAAATCCCTCTGACACAAATGGAAGAAATTCCTCCCTCACGAAGTCAGCTGTATCAGGCTTTTTAGCCCCACAAGAAGCAGGCAATTTAGCAGATTGGTTATCTACTACAGGGGTTTCTAACCTTGTTTTCACAAAGGCATTTGGTTTGGTATCCTTTTCTTTTTCTTTCTTAGCTTTAAGGAACCAACAGTTAGTTGTAACATGACCAGATTTCTTGCAATAACTGCAAACTAGACCACTTTTGTCACTGTCAGCTTTCACACTTTGATCAGACCTGTTACTGGATTTCTGAGCACCATCACCAGATTTTTCTTTGTCTTTGGGTGAGGAATCTTGGGTATCACCGTAACCCTTTTTCTGAAATTGGGACCATTTATTGTTACTGCTAGACTGAAATTTGGACTTATGAGTGAGAACATATTCATCTGCAAATTTGGCAGCTGATTGCAAGTTCAGTGCTTGCTTCTCATTAAGGTAGGTCTTAACATCATCCTTAACACAGTTCTTGAATTCTTCAACTAACACCATCTCTTTTAGTGAGTTGAAATCATCCTTGACCTCCATAGAAGTACACCAGCGCTCAAAGCAAACCTGCTTCTCATTAGCAAATTCAACATAAGTCTGATTTTCAGATTTCTTCAGACCTCTGAATTTCTGTCGGTAAGCCTCTGGAACCAACTCATAAGCTCTCAAAATAACCTTTTTGACAACCTCATAATCAGAGGAATCATCTGCAGACAAAGCCGAATAGGCTTGTTGAGCTTTACCCTTGAGGACAGTTTGCAACATCAGAGGCCAGTGTTCCTTTGGCCACTGGCAACTCTTTGCTACCTTTTCAAAACACTGGAAATAGTTGTCAACATCCTTTTCTGAAAATGGAGGCACCAGTTTTACCTCCTGGCTAGCCCGAAATTTATTTTCAGTTGCAATTTTTATTTTTAGTTGCTCCATTTGGAGTCTTTCTTCTCTATCGAGTTTCTCTAATTCAAAATCTCTCTGTCTTGCAAATTTTTCTAACTCAAATTCTCTTTGTTTTTCTTCTCTTGCTAATTTTTCTAACTCAAACTGCCTTTGTTTTTCTTTTTCTTCCCTCTCAAATTCTCTTTGTTTCTCTTTTTCCTCCCTTTCTTTTTCTCTTTCTTCCCTTTCTTTCTCTTTTTCCTCCCTTTCTTTTTCTCTTTCCTCCCTTTCAATCTCTAGCATTTTTAATTTAAGTTCCATTTCTATATTTGGATTTTCCACTGGAAACTGTTCCAGATCTCCTGGTGCAAACACATTTTCATCAATGTAATATTCAACTATCTCTCTAGCCAGTCTTGCTTTTCGCATGGCTGGTTTTACCTCTGTCAGCTCCAACTGTCTGCAAATTTCTAGCAGTTCTGTCTTTTTAAAAGACTTCAAAACCCCTACGGTTGGTGATGCCAAGAAATCATCCATTGCTGTTGTCAATATATATCTAGGAAAATTCACAAAAACAATTTCACAATTTGGAATGTTAGATTTTCAATAAATTACTCACACAATGGTCTATCCCGGACCTTGAGCCCCCAATTTGTTATGGCCCCAATTTGTTATTACATTTATAACACAACAGCAACAGCAAGGGATGACAAACACAGTTTTAACAACTAAAACACATTTAATTTTTAACGAAGACAAAGACTAATAACAACCTACAACTAAAGACCAAGATTGATAAATAAGAAAAAACAGAAATAATTACAGTCCCTTTTTAGTGAGGTGGCTTGGTGATGTCCTGGATGAAGAAAATGCTCAAACACAGTCAAAGAAATCCACAAAAGAAACGTCACAGGTCTTGAACAGAATGGCAGGTCTGGTCATCTTCTTGCAATTTCTCCTACTACTTTACTGTCTCAATTCTTTTCCTTATATACTCTTTTGCAGACCCCACCCACATTTAGACCTCTTTTTTTTAACTTTCTGAGACTTGCCCCAGACATGTCCAGGACATGTCTATACATGACTCCAGTCTGAGCTAAACAAAAAAAAGATAAATACTGCCATCTAGTGGCCTATATTCACATTACAGCTGTTACTGTACTCGATCACTAGATAGCACCCCCGGATCAGTTATTGAATGTTCACAAGCAAGCAGACCTCGAACGCGGTTCTGAATACGGTGAAGTTCACTCCACTCCCTGTTTTTCGAGAGCTGCATGAATTAAACTCCTCAGCTAAGCCTGATGTGCAAACTGGTCAGTATCCTTGCCCATAGTGTCGATTCAGCAGTTTGAAAAAACGATATCTTGACACAGAAAAAATCGTTATCCTTTGTAGCAACCAGTTTAGCCACAGTGAGCTAACAGTATTCCAATTAGTAGTTCATAAAAATCAGTTTTCTGAGGCAAAAAAATCGACATGGTATTAATTCTCTCACATTCTATTGCCTATTACAGTTGTCCCATACAAAAAAAAATTGTAGTTCCCTACCGTGGATTTACGCGTAGATTCCTTCATTGCCAAATCCAGCGCTTCCTTATATCCACCCGAGTACTGGCGTTGATAGCCAATCACTCAACCATACACTCAAGCTCTTCTGCGTAATTGTAGAGTTACACTTCATGGCCTCCTGAAGTTCCCCTGATAACAATGTATTGAATGGCTCGTTTCTTATCCAATTCCCGAGTGTTTAAACATTTTAGAGTAAGTGAAACACATTGATTGGACAAACACAGAGCATACAAACCAATGCGTATCAGCATGCGCTGTTGTATCCTGTCTACGTTATGCACATTACGCGGCTAAAATAGACGGGATTTATAGAAAATCGGTTCGCAAAACTGGCCTTGAAGTGTTCAGTTACATTACAGGATTTAAATGAGAACGATATGCTCTATTGGAATTATTTCGAATGAAACAGGACCGGCGGGTTCTTGTTACTGGATACATCGCTCTCTATTTTATACACTCAATGTCTCTGGAGGAGGGATTCACGAAAAAGGTCAGGCTGCTATTTTTGTTTGTTTTTTTTTTCTGTTTCAGAATGTATATGTACTCAACTAAGTCGAATGTCGAGGTTTTTTTCCTGTTTAAAACGCGAACTGCCCGTGCATTTTGGTGTGGACCCCCGGTACGTTCATTGCACGTTTCTTTTGAATCGGGAGACGCAATGGATTTGATATTCCCTGAAAGTGGAGTGTCTGTTCAGTTAAAATAAGGTATATTTCAGAATTCAGATATTACTGTGTTAGTGAGGTGTACTTGCTCCTTATAAGTGTTGAAATGGGTTCGTGAGCTTTGAAGAGGGGACTGGTAGCTTTCATTACAGGGTGAATGTTCTGACCGTTTAATTAGCAGTTTATTTAATGCGTGTTTGTGCTGGCTTTGAAGAAAAATGGCCAAAACTCTAAACTTTATTATGGAGAAAAGGCACGTTCATATTTGGAGAGGTTACTGGTGACCATTGGTATTCAACTGCACTGATATTGATAAATTCATACTAAACTCAACCAGAAAATCATTCGTTCATATTAAATTTCATGCATTAAAGCTTTAATTGTGTTAAATACATGATTTTTTTAATGATTTGACAGCAAATCATTTTGAGACTTTGGGGAGACACTTGGGTAGCTGTATAATTTGGCTAATAGCATGTAGGTAATCTAGAATGTAATTTTGAAGATGAATTCTACTTGTGCTCAAGGAGTTTATGATACCATAAATGTATAGTTTTAAGCCCCAGCAGTTTTTCAATCGTCAGCATTATTTTTTTTGCAATTTCAATGGTGAATTCTCATGAAGATTTTTTATGTTTGCTGCTCATTTTCTCTACCAAAATCATGAAAATAAACTGAAATACAATGTAATTCTAAATGCTGTTAGTGTCTTTCCTGAATTGAGCCACATTTTTCCTCTTTGTGAAGCTTAAATCTTGAATTATACAGCATTAAAGTGGGTAACCCATAAATAGCCAAATTTGGCTTCTGCACAAAGGGGTTAACCTATGATTTGACCGTTACCATTGGGTTTGAGGACAAATTGGGAAAAGCACTGCATCTTGTTTGTTACTGCATGAAAATGGCCCATATCTCACTTACTCACTGGGGTCTGATAGGAAGTCCTATATTGCACGTCAGTTTGTGACCTTGTGTTCTAGATCAAATAGGAAAGTGCCCTGTGTTTTGCTTATTATTGCATTTAGTGGTTAGGTTTGTTGAAGGGACTGATTAAAAGTTTTATACATTGCACCCCATCTTTACTCCTCCTACAGCTGGTCTATTGACCTCTGACCCCAGGGTGAAGGAGCGCAAGAAGCCAGGACAGGCTGGTGCCCGTAAGAAGTTCACGTGGAAGAAGCGTTAGGGCGATGGGTGTGTGCAGCTGTGTCTGGAACACACTCACCCAGAGAGAAACCCTTCGAGTGATTCACCCGGCCCCCACACTGTTCAACCGAGGCTCATATCAGCTGTGCAGGGGACTGGAGACCTGAGGCCTGTTCTCTGTGCTGCAGTCTCTTGCCACCTGAACTGTCTACTGTTAATATATTATCAATAAATCTGCTCCTTTTTTCCATATGACTTCATGCCTGTATTGCGTGTTACACACCTATGCCTTCTTGAATTTGAATCAATGCAGTAAATTATGGCAAAGCTATTGGTTCACTAGTGAAAAAACTGAACAGATGGCTGAGTTGGAGGTTACACTGCTTTCACTCAAGCATATTTGTTTAATTGAGAAGTTGTAATATCTGGTTATGCCAGCAGAGGGTAGTTTAGTTCTATAAACCAGTGTTTCTCAACTCCAGTCCTGGGGACCCATTGCCCTACACATTTGTCTGCCAGCTCAGCAATGGCATGATTCAGTCAATCAAATCCTAATCATCAGTCTCTTGCTGAATTGAAATAGGTGTGGTAAACCAGGGCTAGTACAATCATACATGATACTTTGGCAACTTTTTGAGTTAAGAAACACCATTTAAGAGGACTTGCAGGTTGACAAAATTGAAATTTGATGTCAGAGCGACAATTCATTATTTAAAAATATATTTTCATAATTATCTCGAGCTCAGGGGACCAAATATAAAATATTTTCTTATCTTTAACTCTGGCCTCCAGATTTAATGGATTAGGGTATTTCATGAAATAAAAAATGACCCACATAGTGAAGTTAGTTTTCTGTTTACTTTAATTGCAACTTGTTCTACTTAGTGTGCTTAAGGTTAGGTCATTGTAAAATGCAGTTCTTAATCGGAAAGTTTAATGTCTTCATTGGGGACACCTGATTCAATGAATTAAGAGACTGACAATTGGTATTAGCTCATTAAGTGAATCATCCCACTGCTGAGCTGGAACACAAATTTATAGTGCTGTGGGTCCCCAGGACTGGAGTTGAGAACCACTGCTATAAACCAGTGCTTCTCCAACCTCTCCTGGACCACCTGTCCTGCATGTTTTAGATCTCTACCCGCCTCTGCAGAAGTGATTCAAATGGTCAGCTCATTATTAACCCCCTAAAGCCAATCGATAATGTCTGGATCATTTTAATCACCTCTACTGGTGCAGGCAGATACACTAAACAGGCAGGACAGGTGGTTCGCCGGGAGAGGTTTGAGAAGCACTGCTATACACCATTTTTGAAATGAGGTTTCTGAATGTAATTGATCAGAAGTTCTGTTTGTTGCCTCTTAAGATATAATGGAAGTATGCCAAAGCAAGATTGTGACTTTTTTGAATGTGTAACTTCAGTATGTGTGTGCGTTCATAGATTCATGCAGGAGAGCATGTGAACACCCTTGTGAATAAACTTCACTCCAATTCGAGCCGATGTTCTCCAAAAAGTGTACACCCTGGTGTTTTGATGGAGTGAGGTTGAATGCAGGTCCTCAAATGGAGAAACGCTGTGTTAGAGGGTGACCCCCTAAAACTGGGAGCTTTGCTGCAGTTGTGACGGCAGTGCAGGAAATGGTCTTGGAGCAGAGTTTATGGTGCCCTGCTTGTCAAGGGGTTTCTATGTATGAGGGGGATGGGTGATGATCTTGTTGCCGTGGCAGGTGTGGCCATGGCAACCATGATCGGGGAGGAGAGTGATGCCAGCTGTTGTCATATTCTGACCCTATTATGATCCAGACAAGGCAGCAGACACGGATACAGGGTACAGTTCAAAGAGGAGAACGTATTGATAGGACCAGAAGTTTGAGTGGGGCAGTTCTGCTTGGGTGGCGTTCACTGGAGAGGGTAAGGGGGTGTGTCCACACCCAGGCCAGTGGCCATCCCGGGGCAGAAGCCAGGTGGTGAATTCCCCTCTCTGAAGCAGGACTGCTTGACAGCAGGACCAAAGTGTTGCAGGAATGTACAGTGCCTTGCAAAAGTATTCACCCCCCTAGGAATTTCACGTTTTTATACCTCAACCTGGAATTAAAATGTATTGTTTGAGCATTTGCATCATTACATGTACAGAACATGCCAACAACTGTGGTGATTTTTTTTATTGTGAAACAAACAAAAAGGCCAAAAAACTTCAGTGTACATAATTATTCACCCCCCTGAAGTCAGTACTTTGTAGAGCCACCTTTTGCAGCCATTACTGCTGTAAGTCTCTTTTGATAAGTCTCTATGAGCTTGCCACATCTTTCAACTGGGATTTTTGCCCATTCCTCATAGCAAAACTTCTCCAGCTCCTCCAAGTTGGATGGTTTCCGCTTGTGAACAGCAGTCTTCAAGTCAAACCAAAGATTTTCAATTGGATTGAGGTCCGGGCTTTGACTAGGCCATTCTAGCATATTTAACTTTTTCTCCTTAAACCATTCAAGCGTAGCTTTTGCAGTATGCATCGGATCATTGTCCTGCTGGAAAGTGAACCTCCGTCCCAGTCGCAAATCACAGGCAGACTGAAACAGGTTTTGCTCCAGAATGTCCCTGTATTTAGCACCATCCATCTTCCCCTCTATCCAGACCAATGTCCCCATCCCTGCTGCTACAAAACATCCCCATAGCATGATGCTGCCACCACAATGTTTCACTGTGGGGACGGTGTTCTTGGGGTGATGGGAAGTGTTGAGTTGCCGCCAGACATAGCATTTCTCTTTGTGGCCAAAAAGTTCAATTTTAGTTTCATCTGACCAGATCACCTTCCGCCATACATTTTGGGGGGTTGTCCACATGCTTTTTGGCAAACTCAAAACGTGCCTTCTTATTTTTAACACTGAGTAAAGGCTTTTTTCTGGCCACTCTTCCATAAAGCCCTGCTCTATGGAGTGTATGGCTTATTGTGGTTCTATGGACAGACACCAGTGTTTGCTATAGAACTCTGCAGCTTCTTCAGGGTTACCTTTGGTCTCTGTGTTGCCTCTCTGATCAATGCCCTCTTTGCCCGGTCTGAGTGGTCGGCCCTGTCTTGGCAGGTTTGTTGTGGTCCCATGTTGCTTCCATTTGGCGATAATGGATTTGATGGTGCTCCGGGGGATCATCAAAGATGAAGATATTTTTTTTTAACCCAGTCCTGACTTGTTTCTCTCTTTAACTTTGTCCCTGACTTGTTTGGAGAGCTCCTTGGTCTTCATGATGTGGTGCTTCTTGCTCAGTAGAGTTGCAGCCCATTGGGGCCTCTCAGAGGAGGTGTGTTTATACTGACAAATCATGTGACACTCAGATTGAACACAGGTGGACTTCATTGAACTAATTCTGTGACTTGTGAAGGTATTGGTTTGCACCAGCACTTTTTTAGGGGCTTCATCGCAAAGGGGGTGAATACATATGCACATGCCAATTTCCACTTTTTTATTTCTTTAAATTATTCTTTTATATATATTTTTCTCATTTCACTTCACCAACTTAGATTACATTGTGCTGATCCGTCACTTGGAATATTCAGAGTAAAACATTTAAATTACAGACTGAAATCTAACAAAATAGATAAAAAGCAAAGGCGGGTGAATACTTTTGCTAGGCGCTGTAGCTCTAATCCTGGAGACCAATTGAAGGCTTGGGAGGTGTTCCTAATAAACTGGCTTAGAGGGACAGACTGATTAACAGGAATGCAGTCCCAATCCTGGAAACTGATATTGAGGCCTGGGAGTTTGTCCCTCGAAGGACTCTGAAGAGTCATTACATTTTTGTCTATCACTGAAGTACCAATAAACACGAACAAAGAGCTTTGCTCATAACTAGAAGATAAACTGACTGGTAGACCTAGTAGGAGAAAGCGTGACAAACCAGCAACACTACTAGACAAAGTAAATTAATCTACACAAACCACACACAAGGAGCGGGATCCATAATGGATCGCACCTATGTGGGGAAAAAGATGAGACCGTTTAAATCAGTTAAGAGACAAAATCACAAAACAGGTTGCTGGAAAGGGGGAGGAGGCAATTATTGACGCACCAGGGTTGTGACAGATTCGTCCTATGATTGGTTTAAATCAGTGCTTCCCAACCCTGCTCATGGAGTACCCCTGCTCTGCACCGATTAGACGTCTCCCTGATCTAATACACCCCAGTTCAGTTTAAGTACACTACTGATTTCCTGAATCTGGTGTGCTAAATCAGGGAAACATCTTGAATGTAGGGCAGAGGTACTCAAGGAGAAGTGCTGGAAAAATGGTTGAAATCTTCATCACTCTCAAAGGAGAATGATGGTATATGCAGTATATTGCATTTATGAGAATTTGAGTATCCCTCTCTCTACAGCGGATGGTACTTGTTTCAGACAATGCACATATCTCACTATGTTAGTGTGTTTCCTTTACTGATTCCTCCCCCTACTCAGCAACCTGCTTGTGTTCTCTGGTTTTGCCACCTGTAATTGATTTGTGGCCTTGTTTCCTCCCTCCCTCCCCGGTGTGATCATTTGTATGCCCTGCTCCTTTTGTGTGATGGTCTGGTCTATCTAAGCTTACTTTGTGTCCTGTATGGTTGCTGGATTGTAATGCTCTATTCCCGACTTAGCCCTCCAGTAAGTTTGTATCTTCTAGTTTTATGCTATACTCTTGTTTCATCTGTTTCAATAAATTTGCTATAAAGACACAGTCATTCTCACCTCATTCCAGTCTGCTTCTGAGGCAGTTAATTAGGAACACCTTCCAAGTCTTCATTGGTCTCCAGCATTGGAACTGCATTCCTGCTAAACTTTTCGGTACCACTGTCAAATTTCCACCACAAGTCTTGCTTCAGCAAGGGGGTATTCACCACATGGCTGCTGGCGCGGTCACCCATCTACCCTCTCCTGTCATTACCAAATGAGCTGGACTTTGGCCCATCTCACTACTATTACTGTATTTCTATCAATAAACACTCCCCTGTGGATTGTACCTTGAATTTGCATTTGGTTACTTGTCTGGAATAGAAGTCAATGCAATGTCCGAACAATGATAACGGCGCAAACGTGTGTGTGTGTGTGTGTGTGTGTGTGTGTGTGTGTTAGAGAGAGAGAAAGAGAGCGGACCGAAACCTGGTCCTAATGAGGCCAAATATCATTTCTGAGGTCTTGTTTAAGGTTCGGGGTTTAATGTGATTTGACACTCCGTTCAAATGTGTCAGGCATAATTTGGTTATGTTTAGGGTTAGGCTTCAGCTGTCGACAATGGATGGAAATCAATGCAATTTCCTAATCAGGGTAGCTCCACAAATGTTTGAGAAAGCATGTATGTGAAAGTACATGTTTGTGGCAAAGCAAGTTTGACACCTGAGTGGTATAGGGAAACCTACATTTGTGGCAATTCTGAGGGATAGAAATATTCACTTTTTGGATTGGTTCAATGATGTAGCTTCTCTGTATTAAACATTTTTCTAATTTTATGCCCTAACTTCATCTTTGTTGTGCAATTATTCATTTTGCCTTCGAGTCGTAATTATGGCATTACATAAAATTGCAACTGTATGTCTGTCGCTTTCGACAATCTATTTTAGACTGAGGGAACCGTTTAAAACGTGTTTTTACGACGGCTTATGCCTTAATGCCTTAAATGGAAAGGAAATGTGACTCACTGATTCGTTCGCTGTTAATGACATTTAGTCAGTGCATTTTTTTCTTTTTTTTTCCCCCTCTTCGTCGGCAGAATGTATTTATGGATTCGCACGTGTTGACTCAGGTGCGTCTGTTTTCATACTTCTGCTCGTATTCCTGAGGTTGTGCTATTTTTGCGGGAGCTGATCGCCGCATCCACGGCGTACACGATTGCGCACGGTGTGATCTATAAGTGGATCGCTGAACGTCAGCACCGTTATCACCTGGGCGGTCTTGCTGGGTTGATGCACTGGGAAAATTCACGAGTGAATGTCCGTCTTACTGATCGCCGGGAGACAGCCACTGTGGACAGAGGTATCTTGAATTAATATCCATACAGCCTTTGGAAACTATCTGACACTCTACAAATGATCATGTTCGTGATTGTGAAATCATGCGGTTGGTCTTTATGTAAAAAGCCGTTGTGAGAGAAGTCAATATGGTTTAAGGTTATAAGTGGTGTGTTCTTTATTATTATGTGTAAAACAATTACTTCCATTTTCAGCAGTCCCTGTTTCAAGAGGGAATGGTGCCGTCAGGCGTGGTTAAGCTGAAATAATATGACAATTCTGCAGTGAATGATAGCCTAATGTTTCTAAAAGGTAGCCGTTCTATCTGTTGGAACTGGTGAGGTCGGTCTTCCACTGAAATCTTTCTTCGAAGCTCCGTGGTTTGATTTGATGCGCTTGTTTAATTGGTCGGGTGATCCCCGATGAGGACTGTGCACATTAAGCAGCAAGAATCAACAATAATAGCATGCCGGTGAGAGGATCCATTGAAATACGGTTATTTACGGCTGAAAGATGGGACAAATCATGGTTTCTGTAAAATTAGTCGGGATTCGTGATAAGGGGCTGCGCCAAATAACAGGACGACTGGTCAAGTCATTAATTATGCTATTATCTCCTGTTCCGGCACGTGAAACCGTCGTGATCTGTCATGCTGGATAATGAAGCGGAAAAAACGTCTCTGCTACACATCCTGTGATGCTTATTTGATGGAACATTAGGCTCTTTTGCCACAAACAGAACCTTAGTATTTTTTGTTTGGAAATAAAATGATATACTCACTGTAATCCTTTACTTGGGCAACGTTAGCAATTTAAGCTCTTTCCCCCTTTCATTATAGCAGTAAGCACCCAGATTGTAGCCCTAAAATATGACTGCAGTTTGCATGAGTCCTGACATCCTATTGTTAGAACCAGTACCTTTGTCTGCCATTTGGTGCATTTTCCTTTGCGAGTATGTTCCACAGCGGAGGCTGTGGGTATACAGAACCGAACTTGGATCACATTCCGTCAGGAACTCAAAAGTGTTACCCTAACTTTAACCAGTTAGCCGTAATCCTCTGTGAGGACTACTCAAGATTTCAGCACAACCCCAAATTTCCCCACATCTGTGGTTTCTCATCCATCGGTTCTCCCTAGTATAGCTGTACAAGCTCACACATGCACACATGCATACAGAAACATATTATTGAATGAATTCAGCCTGGCACTGGGTCCTGGAGCGTATGATACTAAAGAACACAATTAGCTAATGGTGTATTGTGAGCTGGACCTGATTGGCTCCACAGGACCCATCTTCCAGCTGGGTTTCAGGGCATCTGAGGTTGTGTAACCTCTGTGGGCAGAGGTATTGGCTGTTCGATGCTTGCTCATGCTCATGTTTCACTACCTCCCATGTTGCCACATCATAGAATTTAGAGTCAGGTGACAAGTTTGAGGGCAGGTCATTGGAGCAACCAGCGCACAGAACAGGATCCCAAGGGACAGGTGTGTATATCAGAGCGAGGTGGCACAACTGAAGCCACGTATGCCTCCAGAGAGTCAATTTTCATTATTCTCACTGACAGTACCATTAGTTGTGTTTATTGGCAGGAACTTGTTATAATCACCTCCACTGGCACAGTGTCAGTGGCTCCCAGCCCCATGAAGACCAGTGTGCGCACAGGAGCCTCGATCTACCTCCATTCTGAATTCTGGGAAAGATGTGTGGGTGGATGAAGTGTTTAAAACCTAAAAATAACTAGCATGTAGCATTACGCAAACCCAGGGTGAATCAGAAAGGTCTCTCTGAGCAACATTCCAGCATAAATGCGGCCTCTACTGCGGAACACTGCGTCCCTGTCCTTACACTAGTCATGAGCTGGACAACCATGCAGTTTTGGTAAGGCTTTGTCATCAATAGGGAAAGAAGTGATACCTGCACACTTACTCTAGGATGCAAATTTTTTTTTTGAAATTTATTTAATAGAGATAATGTTTCAATCCAACTCCGGTCTTCGTCTGGTTGTTTTTGACAGCCTTACACCTATACACAATGCGCATATAATTTCCTATCTTCTTACCTTAGGCTTTGTTTTCATACATACATATCATGATTTTCATTGTGATTATTCTCACAAAGTATCAATATTAGAGAGAAATCAATGTATGGGTCACTTTATTTTCAGTGCCGGAATTTTTTTTTTTAATATTGTTGGGCAGTACGGTGGTGCAATCAGTTGCATCATCACCTCACAGCAAGAAAGCTGTGGAATGAAATCGGGGCTGGGGCCTTTCTGTGTGGAGTTTACATGTTCTTTCCATGTTTGCGTAGGTTTTCTCTGGTTACTCTGGGTTCCTTCCTCAGTCATGCATGTTAGGCTGGATGGAAACCAAATTGCTCGTGGATATGATTATCATAGTAAATAGTAATTGATTCTATTCCTGCAAGAGTTTAGAGGAGTACAACGAATGGCTTGACATAGCCTTAAGATAATTTGTTGAATGTGTTGTTAAACAGTAAATAAAGATGGTTTCCATATGTGAGAAGGTGTCTGATATGTATTTTAAACTCTACTGCAGGTATCAGGGGTATAGATGCAGCAGTTGAGTCCACACAAAGGGTTTCCATGGTTATCCTTTAATAAGGGATCACATGACAGCACATTTTTGCCATTGCGATGCTGAACACTTTGCCTTTTCTGAAGTGTCCAATAACTTAAAGGCTGATTGTGCCAATGAGGACGCGTTGGAGGTTCAGATGACGATAGAGGAGGGTGTTGGCGTAATGCTGCTTGTGTCAGAATCACAAAGTTGGGGATTTTCTTGTTGCTATGGAAGTGATGACCTGGTTTCCTTGGTAGTGAAGGGGAGTCATCTGATGTTTCTCTGTGCAATGATCAATGTCTAACCAACAGAAAATTTCAAATTTCATCACAGTGTTTTGATCCATTGAAAATAATTCTTGCCTTACAGAAAATGTCTCACCCCATAAACCGTTTACACTCTCAAATGGCTCACATAGTGCATCACTGCGGCCTGTGCTCTGGTCACTTGTCAGTATCTCCTTGGGTTTATTCAGTGCCTCTGTAATCCTTGACATTAAAGCACCTTTATTCCTCTATTTTGCACGTTCAGAGATTTTTTTGTGTCCCAGTAAAATTCTACTGACCCCAGCAATGGTTGCCTCACCATCCAGAAAAGCACCATTCGATCAGAACATGGATTGCAGGGCGGATACGGCCTGATACGGCCTAATACTGATACGGCCTGATACACCTGCGTTTGTTGCCTTCTCCTAATTTTGGTCATTTTTTCACAACGCAGGAGGAAAATGGGGTGTAAAAATACTTTTGGCCAGTAGAGAGAATTTAAAACTAACTGTGTGGAAAATGAGCTGGTGAATATGGTGCTTATCCCCGCATGGTTTGAGTGAACTGGTGTGTTATTGAGGAAGTGATTGGAAACCAGACACTGGAGCCTTGTCTGCTGACCAAGGCGACGGCTGTACAGCTGGTGTCCCGTCTCCTGTGTGGATGCTGAAAGCAGGTTGTGTGGAGAGTCATACACATTCCATATCGGTGGCCTCATGCAAGAAGGGCGTAAGTGACACTTCGGTCAAAAATTACTTTTTTGGTTGTTTTGGAATAACTGAGACGAACCCATCACCTGCCCAAGTCTGGAGTTGCAATTCCAATTTTAAAGGGGCTAAAATGCCTTCTTAACATTACTCCTGTAAAAATTGTAAAATGTCACCTCTACCCTTCTTGTATGAGGCCATTGAATTATCTTATAAATGTTCCATGGACTGTGGCTCCTCTACTCAGAAGACACATCCCCAAAGCTCTTTTTGTTCAAGCATTTATGTCTTCCTCTGAAGGTAACTGAACAGCCCACAGTCCTGCTCGCTGGTCCGGGCTGGATATTCTGACCTATTAGGAGTAGGATTGGAGAGAGTGGGCAGAGCTGGACCTTGGCCCCGCCCTGTGCGGTCCATCGCTATGGAGACGTAGGAGCTCAGTGCCCGGTCCAGCAGTGTCACTAGCAGCAGTAACCATGGTGACGCAGAGCCCCTGCAGGTTGCTTTTGAAGACAGCATCGCTTTGATCAGGAGACATCAAATAGTGATACAGCAGGAGGAAGGCCCACTCTGTCTAATTGCCTCTCTGTTGTATGGTGAGCTCCGTTGCTATTCATTCATTGCAAATTATTCTATTTTGTTAGTGTAAAAGCATTTCATGTATTATGATTTATTGATTTATTTGGCAAATGCTTTAATCCGGAGTACTATGCAAGGCCGTGATGGAAAGGTATGTGCAGTACATATTATAAGATTAGCACACATCTGTGATATCAGAGGCATATTGGGTGCTGTTGTTATATAGACATGATGTCTAATAATATCCACAGATAAAACATCGCGTCACATATCATCAGTGATGCGAGATGATAATGGACTACAATCCAAATACAACCCCAATTCCAAAATAGTTGGACGAAGTGTAATTTGTGAATAAAATCAAAATGCAATGACTTTCAGATCACATGAGTCAATATGTTATTTACAATAGAGCATAGATAATATTTCAAATGTTAAAACTGAGACATTTTGCATTTTTATCCACAAAATGAGCTTATCTCAAATTTTCTGGCTGCAACAGGTCTCAAGAAAGTGGGGACAGAGGCAAAAAAGGGATGAAAAAGCAATTCATGTATAAGAGAATTAGCTAAAAGAAGATTTGGAAAGTAATTAAGTTAACTGGCATCAGGTGTGTAACATGATTTGCTATAAAAGGGATGTCTTAGAGAGGCTGAGTCTCTCAGAAGTAAAGATGGTCAGAGGCTCTCCGACCTGTGAAGGCTTGCGTAAAAAAAATGTGGAATACTTTCAAAACAATGTTCCTCATTGTCAAATTGCAAAGACTTTGAAGGTCTCATCATCAACAGTGCATAACATAATCAAAAGATTCAGAGAAACTGGAAAAATCTGTGTGTGTAAGGGACAAGGCTAAAGACCTTTACTGGATGCCCTTGATCTTCGGGCCCTCAGACGCCACTGCATCACTCACCGGCATGATTCTATCATTGACATTACTAAATGGGCCCTGGAACACTTCAAGAAAGCACTGTAAGCAAAGTCTGCCGTGCCGTCCAGATATGTCACCTAAAACTCTGTCCTGCAAAAAGCAAGCCATTGTTGAACATGATCCAGAAGTGCCGCCGTATTCCGTGGGGCAAGGCTCGTTTAAAACGGACTGTAGCAAAGTGGCAAAGTATCCTGTGGTCAGACGAGTCCAAATTTAACATTCTTTTTCGAAATCATGGGCATCGTGTCTTCCGGGCTGAAGAGGAGAAAGGCCACCCCTCCTGTTATCAGCGTTCAGTTCAAAAGCCAGCATCTCTGATGGTGTGGGGATGCATTAATGCATATAATGTGGGACACTTGCGTGTTTTAAAAAGCACCGTGAATGCTGATAGGTATATAAAGGTTTTAGAGCAACATATGCTCCACTCCAGACGATACATATTCTAGGGAAGGCCTTCTGTATTTCAGTAGGACAATGCAAAACCACGTACTGCAGCTATTACAACAGCATGGCTTCATAGTAGAACAGTCCATGTGCTGAAGTGGCCTGCCTGCAGTCCTGATCTTTCACCGATTGAGACAATTTGGCGCATAATTAAAAGAAAAGTCCATCAAAGGAGACCCAAAAATCTCCAGCAGCTGGAAGCCTGTATTAAACGAGTCAAATTGGATCAAATTCCAATGGCTAAACTCAAGAAACTTGACGTCTCAATGCCCAGATGCCTCCACTCTGTGTTAAAAAGAGAAGGGGATGCTACATCATGGTAAACAGACCCCTGTCCCAACTTTTTTGAGGCCTGTAGCAGCCATCAAATTTGAAATGAGCTCATTTTGTGGATAAGATTGTAAAATTTCTGTTTCAATATTTGCTATGTTATGTTTTTGCTATGTTTGCTCGGTTCTATTGTGAATAAAATACCGGCTGGTGTGATTTGAAAGTCATTGTGTTTTGATTTTACTTACAATTTACACTTTGTCCCAAATATTTTGGAATTGGGGTCATATAACATAATAATAATATGAATTCAACACAAGATAATAAAGGGCATGAATAGATCTTTGTCTAAGAGTGGAGCTGTGCTTATGCTGGTGATTCAGTGGGTGCACTGTAAGAAGTGCACATCTCCAGCTTTCATACTGTAGTTTTGCTGGTGTGGTGCTGGGGATGGTCTGGTCATGGCAGGTAGCGCCGTCCCCAGCAGTAATTGATGACCCCTCCCATTGGTGCTGGAGGACTGATGTTGTCCATGGTTCTGAAGGTCTGTTGTTATGTTTAATGTGTTCCGTTGCCCTCTGTGGGCCTGATTTACGAAGACCTTTAGCATATGCAAAATCTCTCTGCCCGTGCAAAACCTATAACATTGCCCATGACTGGCCGGGGTACCTGCCTCGCACCAATCAGTGACAATGTTATTGGTTTTGCACAGGCAAAAAGATTTTGCCTGTGCTAAAGGTCTTCGGGTGCTTTCACACCAGCCCCACTGAATCGAACTCTAGTTCGTTTGCTTGGAAAGTCTGATTCGTTTGGGGAGATGTGCAATCAAACTCTGATGCGGATCAAAGAAGCGCACTCTGATCCGCCTAAAAACGTAGGTCTCAGTCCGCTTCAGGCGAACCAAATGCCAGAAGCGGACTACAAGGCAGGGCATAGAAGAGCAATGTTTCTTCTTCGTTCTGTTTTGGCTTCTCATTCAGTAATTCTTGATACAGCGCTGCCACAGGCGAGGAGGGGAACACGCCATTCAAGAAGTTCAGTTTGCGTTCACACTCCACTTTGTCAAACAATCTCGGATCAGCTGAATGTTGCAAATCCAATCGAACCGAGACGCCAGTCGAACCAAGTCTACAGGACTACTTAGGTGTGAAAACGCCCATAGTAAATCAGGCCCAGTGTGTGCTGGTAAAAATGATGCTGTCCATGGTGCTCAATATCTTTAGATGACAATAGCTCTAAAAGAGTTGGCAAATTTTTTTTTGAGATGATCAGAAACCCATTGTGCTGAATTAATAAATACATTCGTACTATATGCAGAAAGTGGACATTGGAACATGGGTATTTTCCCTTCATCTTATTTGTATACTGAGTACAAATGAAAACGCACCACTTGAAAAAAGTCAATATTTAATTTCAAATGAACTTCAATGTAATTTTTATACAACAACAACACTACAGTGACGTCACCCGACATGCCAGGTGCAAGAAATGCGAGAATTTCAAGTTAACTGTAACGCTAGGCAATTTTTTGCAAAAACACAACATCTTGCAAGCACACCACGGGAAAAATGAATTTCACTCTGAATTTGTGAACACACTGCCTTTAAAAGCATGTGAATCCGAATAAAATTTCACTTCTTCACTGACACTTGTGAAACGTCGACACTATGCTGCGACTTACAGCCCCTGAACGGGAACGTGCCATAGGCATGCTTCAAATTGGCGCCAGCACCAGGGAAATTGCCAGACGACTACACTGCGCACACACAACGATCGCAAGACTCCATCAAAGGTTTCTGCAAACGGGAGGCACTCGGGACCGTCCTCGACCGGGTCAACAACGTGTGTCAACGGCACGTCAGGACTGTCAGATCGTACGGGATCATGTCCGAGACCGAACACTACCAGCGACAAAAACGGCTGCTCAAGTCCAAGGACGACGTGGATTCATTCACCCCAACTCCGTACGGAACCGTCTGCGAGCTGCAGGCCTGCGTGCACGACGTCCTTATTTCGGCCCCATATTGACGAATCGTCACCGAAACCAGCGTCGACAGTGGGCAAACAGGCACTAGAATTGGCGACTACGACAATGGCACGGTGTCATCTTTTCTAACGAGTCACGATTTCACTTAAGGAACGCAGATGGCCGTATACGTGTTTGGCGGAGACGTGGTGAACGTTATAACGCCGATTGTGTCGTTCAAACGGACCGTTGGGGTGGTAGCAGCGTTATGGTGTGGGGTGGAATAAGCTACCGTCACAGAACCCCTCTCCATATCTGCAGAGGAAGGGAGAATGTCGTCTACTACCGGGACCAGGTGCTGCAGAACCATGTTGTGCCGTTCTTCAACCAACACCACGATGTCCACACGTTCCAACAGGACAACGCTAGGGCACACACTGCAAGGGTGTCCATGCAGTACCTTGCACAGCAGAACATCCCAGTGCTTCAGTGGCCAGCTCTGTCACCCGACCTCTCCCCTATCGAGCACTTATGGGATGAAATTGGACAACGTCTTTCACGTCAATGCCAGATGGACAACATCCGAGAACTTGAGGTTGCCCTTGTTCAGGAGTGGAATGCTATCCCTCAGAACACTATCCAGAGACTGATCAACTCCATGCGACGACGATGCACCGCATGTGTCAATGCAAATGGCGGTCACACCCGTTATTGACTTTCCTGTTTGACCCCTACACCAGTTAAACCTCTCTCGCGCATTAACATTATCGTGAATGAAATTGAATGATGTTTACATGTCTTCTTAAATCATTCATTATCTCAAATGCATCATACGTATATACTTCACATATATCAATCCAGATTTCGTGAGTGGTGCGTTTTCATTTGTACTCAGTATATTTCGAAACAGAAGGGTAGCCGGTAGATTGATAGCTGAGGAGTTTCTGGTTCAAATGCCAGATGGGGCTATGGATTCTGACTTTCATCTAGAGAGATGAAGTTGGGAAGAACTGTGCCGTTGGGCCCTTCTTAACCCCAAAATCCCTCCTGGGGCTCCACCCATGTTTCACCATTGCTTTGACTTGCATGGTGGTCCTATCAGCCACTTTCCCAGGATGTTCTAAGAACAGTGAGTCATGATCTCGGTGGAACTCCCCTAGTGAAATAAGGGTTATAAAACTATTTTTGGTAAGAATTCTCTGTTTTTGGCAGTAACCTCATACGACCACTTCTCATTTTGATACCTGCACATGGTGTCAGAGAAATGTTTTGTCAGCACAGTCCAGCTCATAGAATGACTCGCTTCATTACCTAACAACTTTAGTACACAACAAGTGGCCCCATCTGTCAGCCTGTAGATATTATGGCCTTTCTCATAAAAACAAAGAAAGGGTTTTTTTTATATTTTCTGACCCCTTGTGTTTATTGCTGTGTTCTGGGTTGACTCGGAGAGCCAGTGGCCTGATCTGTGCCTCGACTCGTAAATAACAGGATTCAGCCAGGCTTTGGTCCTTGCGTGGTGCTGGGCCTGGAATTGCCCTCAGGGAACAGCAGTATTATATATTGCTGATTATGGAGCTTAGCTACCATTTAATAGAATGATCAAGGAGAACACTTTTATTTTATAATGTAGATGTAGTGTTTAACTGTTGTTTGAATGATGCAACGCAGTTGTCTTGGTGAATTCAGTTGGAGATGTTGCGCATTTTATTGAGAATAGATGGCACTTACTATAAAGATTTAGTCCTCTTTGATTTATTAGTGCTATATTAGTCAATAAATGATGGCTCTTGAGTTTTATAATCATACTGAATAGATTGGTGTATGCTGAGCAATCATACCGAAATGCAGTGGCTGATGTTTGATTTTAACTGTTGAAGTTGTTGTGCACATTTGCGCTCTATAAATCGTCTTTTCTTTTTTCTTTATAGAGTGTGTTCCTCTGAATCTTTATTCATGGATTGTGCCTACATGGACACTTACGTTATCCAAGCATCTTCATCAGGGGCCAGCTGGGGTGGGCAGATTGACTGGTGACTCCAAAGAACAATGCGGATGCAGTACGAGGCGGTGTAAAAACAGCCATGGCCTGGTGCAATGAGAGCTTTCTGGAAGCCTGCTTTCCGATGGAGCTCAATTCCACTGAACCCCCACCTGACGACTACGCCTTGATGCCTGTCACACTGAGAGTGGTGCTTGCCGCAGTCATGATCTTCATGATCACCATCGGGTTCCTGGGCAACGCCATCGTGTGCCTGATCGTGTACCAGAAGCCAGCGATGCGCTCAGCCATTAACCTTCTCCTGGCGACTCTGGCCTTCTCTGACATCATGCTTTCTCTGCTCTGCATGCCATTCACTGCGGTCACCGTGGTGACCGTAGACTGGCAGTTTGGCGGGGAGTTCTGCCGCGCGTCCGTCATGCTGTACTGGTTCTTTGTCCTGGAGGGCGTGTCCATCCTCCTCATTATCAGTGTGGACCGCTTCCTGATCATCGTGCAGCGGCAGGACAAGCTGACTCCGCACCGCGCCAAGGTGATGATCGCCGCATCCTGGGCACTGTCCTTCAGTGTGGCGCTGCCCTCGGTGGCCGGCTGGACGGCCGTTGAAGTGCCTGCTCGGGCACCCCAGTGCGTGCTGGGATACAGCGAGTCCCTGGCGAACCGCAGCTATGCGATCCTGCTGGCGGTGGCCGTGTTCTTCGTGCCATTTGGCGTCATGCTCTACTCCTACCTCTGCATCCTGAACACGGTACGCCGAAACGCGCTGCGCATACACAACCATGCCGACACCCTCTGCCTCAACCAGGTCAGCAAGCTGGGCCTGACCGGCCTGCAGCGCCCTCCACAGGTCAACGTGGATATGAGCTTCAAGACGCGGGCCTTCACCACCATCCTCATCCTCTTCATTGGCTTCTCTGTGTGCTGGCTGCCGCACACGGTGGTAAGCCTGCTGGCCGTGTTCAGTCACCGCTTCTACTCCAGCGCTTCTTTCTACTCGGTCAGCGTGGGTGTGCTGTGGCTCAGCTACCTGAAGACCGTCTTTAACCCCATCATCTACTGCTGGAGGATCCGCAAGTTCCGCGAGGCCTGCCTGGAGTTCATGCCCAAGACCTGGCGCATCTTCCCCAGAGTCCCTGGCCGCAGCAGGAGGAGGATCCGGCCCAGCAACATCTACGTCTGCAGCGAGAACCAGTCGGCGGTGTGAGGTCAATATGTGCGAGCAGAACCGATCGTGTACTTCGCATAGCTAACATTCCTGTACCTCACCAGTCATAAACCTGTGGTCGCCTAATTTAACACAACACCCTTAAAACTAACAATGTCTCTCTCTCTCATAAACACACAAACACTCGTCTTCACACGCCTATCTCTTTCTCATGCCCCATCTCTCTTCACACAGTCACACATACCCACTATTCTCTCTCAGGCCCCTGCCCTCGTGCTCACCTGAAGTTCTTCATGCCTCTGTAGGATACTGATGAAGACTTTTTGAAGAGTGGATAATGTTCTCAATGTGCAGACTTCTATTGATAACTTATGAAATGTGTTTGCATGGAATGTGTTTTGTAAGACAAATTTTTTTAAATATTCAGGCAGTAGATGATAGATGACTGTATTGGGTTTGCTAATGGAATAATATCATGCATACACTGGATTGGGATGGCGATTGCGCAGTCCAGAAATGCCTCAAATGCAAGAGTCACCTCAGCAAAAAGCAGCATTTTGCAGCGCCTCCAATAGGCCGAGCTCTATACTGTCAACATAAATCAAGCAATTTTTCGTAACTCCTTCCATTGCAGATTGGCATCAATCCAAATGAAAGTCAGCAGTCATTGCTGCATGGAGATATGACAATTTCATTACCTAATTTTGTAAAAGGTCAAATTTCGGCCCTCAAGACATCAACCCTCCTTGAGGTCCTAGAAAAATAGCGTTTGGTTTCGGGACCTGAAATTCAAGATTTTTTATCTACCCATAGAGCCCCCAAAAAATTTTAGGCAAATCTGAGATGGTCATACATCACCCTCTAAGGGAAAGCCACTTGAATTGAAAAAAAAAAAATTGGCGATTAACATGCAGAACTCACGGCTATTGTGCGGAATCATCCCCTGTTATGTGTAGAAGTTTTTGGGGACTGAATTCTAACAATATTCCTGTTTTTAGTATTGTCTCAGAGGGACTCAAATTATGTGTGATTGAAAATCAGCACAGATGTCACCTGTAACCTGGTTCCTGTCTTTCATGGGATGGGATACAGAGGGTGCACAAAGCTAAAACTGGCAGAATATGCCATGGGTAGTGCGTAACTTCATTTATTTTACCCATTCTCCAGTTTGCTGTGGGAAAATTTGATTTGACCCCACACCAGGGGAAGCTGATGCAAACCTTTCAAAACAAAATATTCTCTGGATGAATATCAGTTTCATTAATGTCGGCCCTTTGGTGCAGACGAAATATAACTATATCAGTTTTGGCATGGCCGGCAATGCCAATTTATTTTTGAAGATTGTTTAAATTGTTTGTGCTGGAGGGAAGGGGGGGAGGGAATGGTGCCCAAGCTTCATCTGTGTCACACAGTAAAGCCATAAAACTGAGTTCCAGCTCAGTTAAGCCACTTTTATATGGACTGAGTCAGTGTGGAATTGATCAGTGAGTGGGACTGTGCATAACTGCTCTCATACTATGACTAATCCGATGATTTGATGATGATAATCCGAGTTCATAACGGGTGCCTGCAGCCCTGAAAACATTCCCCGCCTTTTTTTTTGTGTGTTTCTATTAGATTTAACGACTTCTCCACCCTTTAAAGGACAAAGCGTTTACTTGTGTGATGAACAAATGGTGAAATTTTTAATTATTTTCACTGACTTAAACCTTACTGACATTTTAATAATAGGACGGTACCATAATGGGCCATGACATGGCGCACCATTTTAATTTGCAGCAGGTGGCTCACCAGCACATGAATTAAACACAAATGAGTATATGTATAAATTACTCCCTCGATGCACTGAAGAACTGAGGAGTAGATGCGATGATACTGACATGGGCCTGTGTTATGAAAATACAATCATTTGCAGAATTATTTGCTCCACTGATGGAAATACAGAAAACAGGCTGGATGTAAACAAGGGCAAATGAACTATATCCTCGGGGCGATGGCATACAATTAGTGAGTACTTTAGCAGGGTGGACAAACGGCGTCCTCTGCCCTTTTTGCGAAATCGCGTTCAGTTACTGCCTGTGCACTGACATGTAGAATACATTAGTCAAGTTTCATAATAATATGTTAACTACTTAGCCTACAGAGGAGTGGCATTTCAAAGTTAAGCTGTTTTCACACCGGACGCGAAACAAATTTTTCACACGACAGATTACATTCAAAGTCAATGCATAGACGCGAATACACACATTTCGCGTGTATTCGCGTCTTTGCATTGACTTTGATTGTAATCTGTCATGTGAAAAATTTGTTTCACATCCAGTCTGAAAGCAGCTTTAGTGTCCACACCAAGAGGATGAAGAACATCAACAAGAAGAGGAAACTGAGTAAGTTTTTCCTTCCTTGTCCTGAGGACTAAAATAACACACTTAATAACACTCCACAAAATTATTGCAAATGAAGTTGAATTGACAAGATTTTAGTTATGTAAACCTGAGACTCAGGGAACAGCATTGTCTGTCATCACCCTTGTGTGAATGCCATCTCTGTCTTCGATCATTTAGTAACTTGTGGGACTACTAGAACTAATGTCACTTTTTGATTGGTTTGCATCTTGCGTGTTGCTTTATCCCCGGCTGTGTCTCGTTTCCTTGTTCTCACCCCTTTGTACCTGTGACATGTTTCTAAACCCCTTCCTCTGAGTTGCAAGTTTCTGGATTGTAATTCACTTGTGCGCTTAAATCCAGGTAGCGCTAGTTAGTTAAACTCTTCATATTTTGAAAGTAAAACGTTGCCTTTAATGTTGGTAATTTGTGGAAGTGTTCTTCCTTATTTAGCGAGAAAGAACCAGCTCCCAAGCAGCTCTCAGGGTACTGGGCTCGGGATCACGTACTTGTTAATTCCAGCCCAAGTGTGTTCCTCTGTCTAGTTTATTAGGAACAAGCTTACAATCCTTCTATGGTCATCAGAATTACAATCCTTTTCCTCATAAGCTACTCCTGCCTTCTCAAGGACAGTTTAGCTCTAGTGAAGTGTTCGCTCATTCTTGTCATCCCAGAAAGCCACTGCCTGGTGACTGCCAACGTCACCTCACGTTGCGCACATCATCTGTTCTGAACTGTGCTATTCTCGACTGGGTTTCATCCCATAAACATGTCCCTTCACACCATAATCATAAAGAAAATGTTAAATGCACAGAATGGTCGATAACTTGCTTGAAAGAGGATGCAAGCCCGAGGACCTTAGTTCAAGAACTACAGATGTTGGCTCGATACTGGGGTTAGCAAGTCTCAAAATCTACCCTATGATTCAACCTCCAGTAAACTTATTGAAAGGTTGCAAGAAGAAAGCCTTTACTCAGCAGAAGCCCCTTATGCCTCATGTCAAAGATGGAGGTAAATTATTGATGTTTTGCTGCCCTTGGCCCTTAGGATTATAAGATCCATGGCTTCATGAATACTACCAAATGACAGGAAATTTTGGAAAAATAATGTGTGATGTTGAAACTTGCTGGTAATTGTGTGCTCGTGGCAAGCAGAGGCCAAAGGCTTGCCATAGGCAAGCAACACATTGTTCTTCTTAAGTCTATTTATTTATTTATTGTTTTTCCATTTCCACACACTTTTCGTCCCATATCAAGTGCCCGAGTGTTCACGATAGAGACGGGGTTCAAACGCTGAAACGTCCAGCCCGACTGTCTCCAGGCCTTGTACGAATAGTTGCATAGCCCCTTTTCATTCTTTCGCAATCCCTGTTTTTCATCCCTTTTTACAATATCTCGATTAGAAATGCATGGTGGAGTTCTGCCATTATGACATCACAGAACGCCGGCCCACTCTAAGCTCAGAGGGCAGCCTCAACACCACAACAAGTATATAGACTGTGTGTGTGTGTGTGTGTGTGTGTGTGAGAGAGAGAGAGAGTGACACAGACAGACAGACAGACAGACATTTTAGCAAGCACATTCTCGTGGTCCATCCTGACGAAACACAGTTCTAATTTAATTTGTTTTTTAGTGCAACAAAAACTCCTTGCTTGCTTTCAGGTTCAGATTAAAATGTTTGAATAATAACTGCGTCTATGTTTTGCAATGAACATCTCAGTCTCTGGACCTAAATCCCACTGAAAACCTGTGGTCTGAACTGACGACAGTGGTCATAAGAGCTAACCCAATAATGTCAATGACTTTGAAAAACTGCCCGGAGGAATGGTCAAAAATCCCCACAAATGTGATCTTTCTCATTGTTACAAATTATAGGGACAGATTAATGGCTGTCGGTCAGGGATTTTTGTCTGAGGCAATAAACTAGGGGTTCCAGTAATTTCAATACAAATGCTTTTCATTAAAAAAATACATTACTTCATGAAAATCAGTGAGACATAAGTATAGATGTATTGAAATAAAAGGATATAGTTTTCCCCATATAGTTGAACCTTACATGTGGATGATCATTTGTGTTTATTACATGCAACCTTTTTTATTCCTTTTTATCAAGGGTGCCAAGAATTCTGTACCTGAATGTATATTTCCCCAAATGAGAATGGGGTTTGGGAATCTGTCCTGGCTGCACTGCCAGATCAAAATCTCACCAAGCATTTCAATCTTGTATTTAGTCTGAAATAGCCGAGAATCCATACATATCAAGTGCTGGTCGCTCCCAACGGTCACTGACTGATATCAGTCTGGCCTCAGTCATTCTGCTAGTGTTTAGCCCTTACATCACTTATGAAGTGAATATATGAATATTCATGTTTTCTGCTCTTGGCTGATTGGGTGACCGTTTGGTGAGAAACGCCAGTCGAATATGAGTTAGCTGGCCAGCAAAGCCATTCGTGAATGTTATTTGATATGAGCTTAAAAATTAGATTGTGGCTTGCTTGTGTTTACTCTTGAAGTGGTTGTTAGGTTTTGAACAGGATGATGTTTGGTCATATCTGCATGTTGTTTATATCAGTGGGATTCCCCGGTTTAATAAAGGCT
Organism: Gymnothorax reevesii; assembly: GCA_029721435.1. NCBI lineage: Eukaryota > Metazoa > Chordata > Actinopteri > Anguilliformes > Muraenidae > Gymnothorax > Gymnothorax reevesii. The sequence goes on along the minus strand of CM056587.1, from coordinate 42,203,581 downwards.
AAATTAAATAATAATACATAAGGTATTTCACTTTAATTGGCATTAGCTATAGCTCGAAGGGCATGATTGCATCAGCTAGATTGAAGTGATACTCCACCCAAAAACTATAATTTGTGTATCAATTACTCACCATTAGATGTCTTGAATGGACTAAGTTGTTCTTCAGTTGGCGCAACTTTATGGCCACTGGACAGTTTTGAAAAATTATCCAAATTCCTTTTTTGCTGGAAGCAAATGTTGTCACATAGCAGCAATGGGAAAACTCTAAAAAACGTCCATTGACAAACTTTCAACGCATCGTCCAGTATAATCCAAGTCTGCTTTGTCCACTCGTATCCTCAGAACTCTAGAAACGCGGTTGCTTTTCGCTAAAAATAATAAAATTCCACAGTTATGCTTCAAGTAAGCTCGCGCATTGAACGGAAGTCCCGCCTCCCGACTCTGCTGCCACTCAGATGAATACTAGTATAAACAAGACCCGGGAGGGGGGACTTCCCTTGAATACAGAACTTTGGTATTTTATTTATTTTTAAGTATGTCTAAAGGGGCGGGGCACCCTTGCGACTGTGAGCCAATCACAGATCTCGCATGGATTTTGTGCGAATATTTGAAAGTCAAACGCTGGTCCACCGACTGAGGCCACACATATAACCAAGTGACCGTTGGGAGCGACCAAAGCTCGATATGGTTGGATTCCAGGCTAGTCTTAAACACTTCTATTACTTTATTCTTAGAAAACGAAATTCTGCCACTTTCTTGAAGTTATTTCGACTTAGTTTAAGATTTGTCCATTGGTGAAGTGAAATCGTCCAACCACATGGAAAAATGAAGAAATGAGTCAAAATTACTACAAATCAGTGGCAGAATTTCTTTTTCTAAGAAAAATGATGTTGAAATAAGTTGTTTAAGTCTAAATGCAAGATTAAAATACTTGGTAAGATTTTGTTTTTGCAGTGGAAGAATGTTTACCATTGCATCCGTTTCTCGTTTTGAATTGTAACAGTGTTAAGTTGAATTGTCCTTAAAAAATAAAAATGTAAAAATATGACAGGGTAAACTGGTTTTTCTCGTATGTAATCTAACTAGTGAATTAGCCGTGGTGAGAATAATTTAGACTGTGCGAGCATCGAGATGGAAATACAGCAGTTACATTTGTAAAGGGCTATACCACACCCTTATCCCCAAGAGGAAGGGGAGTTTTGTCTGGCATGGGGGTGGTGGAGTGTCCAAAGTAGAATGGTTTGGTTGGAGCTTACTGGTTAGTTGAGGATTTCTCTGTAGACAACATTGTCTGTGTATGTGCCTTGTTTGTCAGGAAACTGTCCATTGACTTTTGACCGCAGTGACCTTGATTTCTCGTGACGACCTACGGTTTGACCTTTGACCCTCGTGAACTTGACCTTTGACGGAACGGACCTCTTGCGGTCATTTCTTGTGACGACCTACGTCCACACACCAACTTTCATGAAAATCTGTCCAGGGAGATGGGAGATGTGAAAAATTGACCTTTGACACCAGTGACCTTGACCTTTCAAAAAACTAACCCCTCAAGGACAATTCCAGGGACAACCTACATAGACCCACCAAGTTTGATGAAGATCCGTTAGAGGACCTCGGAGGAGTAGGGGAACAAACAGACAGACAGACAAACAGACAGGCAGACAAACGTTCCTCATATTATAGTATGATGATGATGCTGTTACACTGTAAAAACTAACTGGTAATTTTTAAGTTGAAACAAGAGTGAAAGGGCTGCCTTAAAAAATGTAATTTTTTCTTCCAACATAACCCAAGGATATCTTGATGAAATATTCCTTATTGTGTAAACCTCTGCATTATTTTGGTCCATTCGGATTTTTTGTTTGATTGAACTGCTTAATTATGATGGCCAGTTAAGTTGAGTTGGATTAATTGTTTACTTGAACTTCTTAGGATAGTTGTTTGAAATTGCACATCTTAAGTGTCTGGTCATTTGAATTAAATTAATCAATTCATTGAACTTAACCATTTCTTTAAACGTGAAAGTCCATTTCAGCATAGCTAATGCAACCTGTTGTAACAGATTTTATTATTATTATTATTATTATTATTATTATTATTAGTATTGAAATATTTTCATTTGTTTAAATGCCAAGATCCATTTCAGATTTGCTATTTGGCCTAGTCATTTGAAATCATGCTTAACCAAACCTAATCAAATATAATAAATATTATAATAATAATCTAAAATGAATGGCAATAGAAGTGTATCAAAATATGAGAAAAAAATCAATTTACCAGTTTAACATTAATTGGTGCACATACTTAACAAGCAAACTTACATCACCCTCCTTAAAATGGACAGCATTGCAGGTATAAATATCATAGCATTCCTATCAAAGAATGAATGGCTTTTCACCATGAAACTCAAAATACTGTCAGTGGAGGTCCACAGAAAGATCAGAGATGAGGGAAATTTCAAAACAGAAAACACTAAGTATTAATGTTTCTTTACTTGCTCTTTTAAAGAATGAGTGGCTTTATATATGCAGAAATCTTCATCTTCACGTGCTCAATATCACTGGTCACCATAATACTGAAAATGCTAAAATAGCTAAATAAACGCCACTGTTCAGCAATATGCACACTTCAGTAATATTTTTTTTTTTTTTTTAAATTGACCAATTATCCTAAAAACAAAGATTTTGAAATAGATGCAGAAATAAGAACACAAAAAAAATCATTACCTCAAAAACAAATACCACATTTATAAATAATGTGCAAAATGCAAAATAAGACCTTGAATACCAGAAAGTTCCAATGCCGAAGTACGAGATAAGTCACATGAGGACAATCTTAAATGGTTTTCCGCAAAAGTCTATTTCTTAAACCATGCACAAGTGAGGAACACTGTCCTCCACCAATGTTCATCAGTACCTTCTGAATTACCTGAAATGTATACTTCAGTTCCTTTGGATAGTCTATACTGAGGGCAAAAAGAAGACCCATCAGCAAAGCAATGGCACACGGGATGTTCTTCATATCAGACAGAATCACTGATTCCTCAAGGACCACTGAGGTATCAATGATATCTTCTCCATCTTGGACCATCACAACACCAACTTTCATCCCTTAGGTGAATCTATCCTCAACATCTGTGGCCTACACAAGAATTCAAAGACAGCAGAAATATCTTACCATCTCTATTTGTTCTGGCAGCAATATTTATCCAGTATCTTGGCATCAACAAGGAGCAAGAAAATGTAGGATTTTATCTTAAGTAAAGATGCATCCTTGTGACAGTTTGTAATCTCCATTTCTCCTATGTGACAATGACTTAAATGTGGCCTGCAATGATTTTTCTACAGATAAATTTATAAAACAAAGCTATACTGTGGACTTTGGGCAACGGCGAAGAGCTCTGCATGAGTCACTGTTTTTTGTTCACCCCCCTCCCCCAAATGAAACACTGAATGCAATAATTTGTCTCTTGAATATGTTTACCTGTTTGTTGGACATCAAAGCTCTATGGCATGAGTCATGAGCTCGAGCAGTAGAGTAGCACAGTGTGTAATCTCCATACAATTATATTTCCAATTACCTCTGATCTGTCATACAGTGACCAGTTTGGTGTGGTGTTCAGACTAGATCTGCAATGATGAATAATCAACTACTAACTGCTTTGATAATCCATAATCTGTTGGTGTCTTTGCTCCTCTGTGACAGTACACTGAATTTTCTTTGAGTTCTTGACAAAACAAGACATTTGAGGTGGTCATCTTGGGCTTCGGAAACGACATTTTTCAACATTTTCTAACCTTTAATAGATCAAACAACTAACTAATTAATCAAGAAAATAAGTGACAATGAAAATTGCTGTTATTTGCAGCCCTTATTCAGATGTGTGTTTTTGGTGTCATATCTGCATAATTGTTTATCAAGCCTTCGTGCACTACAATAAAAACAAGAGCACCGGCAACGGTGCATAATACGCCCGTCATGAACATGGATCAGGAAGTGGACAGACAACATGATACCAATATCCAACAGACAACAACCCCATGTGACCTTTGACCTTTGTCCGTGACCTTGACCTTGGAGGCAGGGCCGTAAACATGGTACGCGACACTCCGCTCAGTGATGGTACACGTGTGTGTGAAATGTCATGGATGTATCTGAAGCGGTTGTGAAGTTATGCTCCGGACAAGCCCCATCTGGGCCCCATGTGACCTTTGACCTTTGCCAGTGACCTTGACTTTGACCGGGTGAACGAAATCATGGTGCGCGACACAGCGCCTAGTGATGGTGCACGTGTATGTGAAGTATCACGAATGTAGCTCAAGCGGCTCAGGAGTTATGCCCCGGACAAGAAATTGCTAACAGACAACAGACAGACGGACGGACGGGGGTGATGACATATTACGTTCCGTCTTAAGATGGGCGTATAAAAAAGTTAAACAACGCTTACCTCAACAGTCTTAAAAAAACTTCAGGGATCCTCCTTGAGAAAGTGAGGAAGGCCCAACAGAACAACTGTCCCCTTTCAATTTATGGAGTGCTGTTAAAAAAAAACAAATAAAAAACAGGACAAATAAAAGCACTGCTTGTAGTTAATTATTAACTATGCATTAACTTGCATCAAACTAATGAAATCACTTTAATATCAAAACAAGGCCATTTTTTCCAAATGTGATCAATAATACCATTTGCTCATTCTAGTTAGAACATTCAAGCAGAAAATGATATACTACGGTACAGCGGTAAACACCTCACAGCTATACCTACGACGGAAATAGCCAGAGGGGAAGGCATAGCGTGTTCTTCCTCAGTTGGTGTGAATCGGGATAAAACAGATGTCAATTTATTTATTTACTTTCTCTGTTCGTAGGAATTGGGTGCATAGCATAGGGGTTATACTGTAGCATATTTGACTCCATATAAAATTTAGAATATAAAATTTGTTTTTTGTCAATCGCGCTTACAATTAAACCATGCGTGCTATTAATTTGATCTGACTCCAATGTATGAATTTAGAGCTCTGTTGTGCGTCAGACTCATAACTGGTCTCTATACCTTAGGTCAGCCGGTCCAAAAACATCTGTACAGCCCAATTCGGTGGAGAACTCAGAGACTGGCAGACCTATTCTGCCCAGTGGTTTGACATAGAGAATAGCTATGACTAGTGACCATGGGGGCCGGAATTAATGTACAATGAAAACTTTCGAAGTGTACCGCAAAGAGGCGTTCAGTGACTATATAAAAGTATGACACAAAAAAAAAAAAAGACGGCGCAGCTCTCAAGTTCAACAACACATTCTCGAACCCAATCAAAATAACACCAATCGCAGCATGGAACACCTCTGTGTACCTAGCAGGAAGGACTGGAAGGCTAAAACTCTATCATGCAAAAAGGCAGCCCTTGTTGAACATGATCCAGAAGTGCCGCTGTGTTCTGTGGGCCAAGGCTCATTTAAAATGGACTTTAGTAAAGTGGCAAAGTGTCCTGTGGTCGGACGAGTCCAAATTTGACATTCTTGTTGGAAATCATCGACGTTGTGTCCTCCAGGCTAAAGAGGAGGAAGATCACCCCTTCTGTTATCAGCGTTCAGTTCAAAAGCCTCTGATGGTATGGGGATGCATTATTTCACATGGTGGGGGACACTTGTATGTTTTAAAAACCACCATGAATCCTGAAAGGTATACTAGGGTTTTAGAGCAACACATGCTTCCCTCCAGGCGACATCTATGCCAGGGAAGGCCTTTTATTTAAGCAGGACAATGGAAAACCACATACTGCAGCTATTACAACAGCATGGATTCGTAGCAGAAGAGTCCGCGTGCTGAACTGGCCTGCCTGTAGTTCTAACGTTTCACCGATTGAGAACATTTGACACATAATTAAACAAAAAGTCCGTCAAAGGAGGCCCAAAACTCTCCAGCAGCTGGAAGCCTGTATTAAACAAGAGTGGGATCAAATTCCAATGGCTAAACTCACAAAACTCGTCGACTCAATGCCCAAACTCCTCCACTTTGTGCTAAGAAGAAGGGATGCTACACCATGATCAACAGGCCCCTGTCCCAACTTTTTTGTGACCTGTAGCAGCCATCAAATTTGAAATGAGCTCATTTTGTGGATAAAATTGCAAAATTTCGAAGTTTCACCATTTGCTATGTTGTTATCTCTGTTGGATTGTGAATAAAATACTGGCTGGTGTGATTTGAAAGTTGTTCCGTTTTAATTTCACTCACAATTTACACTTTGTCCCATCTATTTCGGAATTGGGGCTGTATATTGTGTGGAAGATTGTAATGTGGAAGGCATAGAAGAACAAACATTAAAACACTTACATCATTATCAAGACATCTCATCAGCCTGGTCAGGCCAACTATGCCTCTTTTTGCTTTGTACAGCTCAAGGATCCTCTCCAGATACAGTCCAAGCCCAGCAAAGAAGGAGCCCTACAGGTCAACAGATGTAAGGCGAGCAAATTCTGCCTAAAGCTGTGAATGTAGGGCAGAAAAAAAAAAAGAAGTCAGAGTATGCTTTTAATCAGTGCATAAACTCAAAGTGTTCAGATTAAGTTTAAAGAGATAGTTTGGATTATTTGAAAAGGAATTGTATGAGGTACTAATTCATAGTCAGTGGAGTAGCTACAGTAGATCGCGGCCAGCTATGGAAGCATATAGTTAACAAAATTAAAATGAAAATGCAATGTCAGAAATGCATTTTCATTTTCAAGATACAAGTGCATTATTTGTATCATAATGAAAATGCAAATGTAATCCTCCACTTTGCATTTTCATTTTCAAGTCCATGTGTGCAATTTTTATAACAATTGGAAAATGAAAATACATTCCTCATTTACATTTGTAATATCACTAACAAAACGAAAACGCTAATCGTATAAAGCAAATACATTCTCGGAAATGCTTTTTCGTTTTCGAGAAGCACACGCATTATTTGTATCATCACGAAAATGCTAAAGTAATCCTCCACTTTGCGTTTGCATTTTCAAATACATGTAGGCACTGTTTTCATTTGCAAGACGTGCCCTGCAATATCTCAAACAAAACTAAATCGAAAATGCTAATCTCATAAAGCAAATACATTCTCGGAAATGCTTTTTCTTTTTCAAGAAGCGGACGCGATATCTGTCTCTTAAATCGCTAATGCAGTTCGCCACTTTTCTTTTTCATTTTCGTGACAGACTGCCCTGCCTGGCTTTGCATTTTCGTTTCTGGAGGTCCCATGCGCTTTTCCCTACAACACTAAAAAGAAAATACCCTCCCTAGTTGGGTATGCCCTGTCGATGAGAAGGCGGGACTTCCTCCACAATTTGGTACGGATTGGATATTAAAAAATACAATCGATCTCTTTGGTTATCAATCAGGGTGAAACTGCTGCTGCACGCACATTTATGTCAATGCACAAATTGCTACTTAAATAACTGCAGCTACTGACTGTGCATGGACGCTCCCTGGACATTGCAGAGTAAGATTGAGAGTATAGCTAAAGTTTTCCCCAGAAAGACACTGCTCTCCTCCCGGTGGGGCATGCCCGGAACACCTTCCCAGGAAGGTGTCCAGGGGGCCACTCCAGCTGGCTCCTATCGACGTGGAGGAGCAGCGGCTCTACTCTGAGCTCCTCCCGGGTGACAGGGCTCCTCACCCTATCTCTAAGGGAGTGCCCCACCACCCTGCGGAGGTAACCCATGTCAGCCGCTTGTACCCGAGATCTCGTTCTTTCAGTCATGACCCAAAATTCATGACCATAGGTGAGGGTGGGAACGTAGATTGACTGGTAAATTGAGAGCTGTGCCTTTCGGCTCAGCTCCTTCTTCACCACAACAGATCTGTACAATGACCGCATTACTGCTGCTGCTGCACCGATCCGTCTGTCAATCTCACGCTCCATCCTTCCCTCACTCATGAACAAGACCCCAGATACTTCAACTCCTCCACTTGAGACAGGAGGAGGGGGCTAGCCACCTTTTTCCAGTCGAGAACCATAGCCTCGGACTTGGAGGTGCTGATTCTCACCCCAGCCGCTTCGCACTCAGCTACAAACTGCCCCAGTGCATGCTGAAGGTCCTGGTTCGAAGGAGCCAACAGGACAACATCATCCGCAAAAAGCAGAGATGAGATCCTGTGGTCCCCTAACCGGACTACCTCCGGCCCCTGGCTGCGCCTAGAAATTCTGTCCATAAAGATAATGAACAGAGCTGGTGACAAAGGGCTGCCCTGCTGGAGTCCAACATGCACCAGGAACAGGTCTGACTTACTGCCGGCAATACGAACCAAGCTCCTGCTCCGGTCATACAGAGACCGTGCGGCCCTTAGGAGAGGGCCCCGGACTCCATACTCCCGAAGCACCTCCCACAGAATGCCACGTCAAATGCCTTCTCCAAGTCCACAAAATACATGTGAACTGGTTGGGCAAACTCCCATGCACCCTCAAGCATCCTGCGCAGGGTATAGAGCTGGTCCAGTGTTCCACGACCAGGACGAAAACCGCATTTTTCCCCCTGAATCCGAGGTTCAACTATTGGCCGAATTCTCCTCTCCAGCACCCTGGAATAGACTTTACCCAGGAGGCTGAGTAGTGTGATCCCCCTATAGTTGGAGCACACTACTCAGTGATAGGAGCCAGCTGGTCCCCTTTTTTAAATAGAGAGACCACTACCCCGGTCTGCCAGTCCAGAGGCACTGTCCCCAACTTCCACGCGATGCTGCAGAGGCGTTTCAACCAAGACAGCCCTACAACATCCAGGGACTTGAGGTACTCCGGGCAGATCTCATCCACCCCCGGTGTCTTACTACCGAGGAGCTTCCGAACTACCTCAGTGACTTCAGCCCCAAGTGATGGATGAATCAGCCTCTGGATTCCCACCCTCTGCTTCGTCTACACAAGGCGTGTCAGTGGGATTGAGGAGATCCTTGAAGTATTCCTTTCACCGGCCGACAATATCCCCAGTCGAAGTCAACAGCTCCCCACCTCCACTGTAAACAGTGTTGGCACGGTACTGCTTCCGTTGGCGCCGACGGTTTGCCAGGATCTCTTCGGGGTCGTCCAATAGTCCTCCTCCATGGCCTCCCAGAACTCTTCTATTCTGGAGTTGCCTGCGGTGAGAGGCAGCGGGCCGGTGTGGGTTTGCTTATAGCCCCCAGCTTAGCCGTCATGTGTTGGAGTTTTCCCCGGTGAACGAGAGGGTCGCTGTCCTGCGCCTTCGGGTCGGAGACAGATGCCTCACAGTCATCTCGGCTTATGGGCCGAATGGCAGCGCAGAGTACCTGACCTTCTCGGAGTCTGTGGGAAGGGTACTGGAAAATGCTCCGACTAGGGACTCCATCGTTCTGCTGGGGGACTTCAACACTCATGTGGGCAGCGACAGTGTTACCTGGAGGGGCGTGATTGGGAGGAACGACCTCCCCGATCTGAACCCGAGTGGTGTTCTGTTATTGGACTTCTGTGCTAGTTACAGTTTGTCCATAACAAACACCATGTTCAAACATAAGGGCGTCCATCAGTGCACGTGGCACAAGGACGCCCGAGGTCGGAGGTCAATGATCGACTTTGTGGTCGTGTCATCTGACCTTCGGCCGTATGTCTTGGACACTCGGGTGAAGAGAGGGGCTGAGCTGTCCACTGATCACCAGATGGTGGTGATCCGCAGGCAGAGGAGGAAGCTGGACAGACTTGGCAGGCCCAAACGTGTTGCGAGGGTCTGTTGGGAACGTCTGGCGGAATCCTCTGTCAGAGGGGTTTTCAACTCTCACCTCCGGGAGAGCTTTGACCAGATCCCAAGGGAGGCTGGAGACATTGAGTCTGAATGGATCATGTTCTCCACCTCCATTTTTGACGCGGCTGTTCGGAGCTGTGGCCATAAGGTTTCTGGCGCCTGTCGTGGCGGTAATCCTCGAACCCGGTGGTGGACACCGGAAGTAAGGGATGCCGTCAAGCTGAAGAAGGAATCCTATCGAGCTTGGCTGGCTCATGGGACTCCTGAGGCAGCTGACCGGTAACAGCAGGCTAAGCATGCTGCTGCCCGGGTGGTGGCGGAAGCAAATACGTGGGTAACACAAGCTTTCATCTATAAAGGTGGAAGATGCCAAAAGTTCCACACTGTCTTTAAGTTCCAGAATTACAGACCTTGCATTATCATTTTCAGAAACAACATCACTTATGAGTAGAGGCAGCAACCTCAAAAGAGTCCAATTCTCATGGCCGTTGCCTCCAATAGTTTCACTCACAAGCAGTTTTTCTGAAATTTTCTGTGGATGGTTAGTTCTGTCAGAAAATTTATAGGGGGAAGCGCTGTATGACAGTGTTCAAATAATCCTCTGTGAAATACTTCTGCCTAATGAATTTTTTCAAACACAAACAGAGCTCCAAAGGAACAATGCCTTCTAGAAGGTTGCGTAAAAAGTCAGGAGGAAAGCCTGTAATACAATGAAAGTAAGATTGTTTGTTCAATACACAGACTCTTCTCACTCCATCAACATTTTTCAAGTTCTCCTCACCCTCCCTAAGCCTGGAAACCTTCTCATTGTAGGACTCTTTGGTTCTTAAAAAAAATGAATTACTTTGCTCTGAACAACTCTGAATCTCACAACAACTGGCTAAACAAAAAATGACAGAATTTGTCAGCATTGAAGGACTCCTGAAAACCAGCAAATGAGTGTGCTCCCAAATTATCAGCTGATACATACAATACTGTACCCCAAACAGTGGTTCCCAACCTGGTAATATAAATCCCTTGGTTTTCAAGTAGATGGAGAGGGGTTCTACAATCCTCTCATACCCAAACGTTTTAGAATCAAAACTTTTACACAAGAGAGCAAGGTATATGCTAGCCAGTGATGATCTGTATTTCACAGGTAAATTTGCCATTACCCAGTATATTGCACACAATTTATGTTTTTTTCTTGAGGTACCTAAAGGGTTACAAACTTCAAAGTCATCAATATACAGACCTAAAGAAATACTCCGATCTCCCCCGGACAGAAGTGTGTTATCTTTGAAATATGAGCCGTCAAATGTGGTCTTCTAATGGCCAGGTTGTGATGCTTTATTGGCTTCTTTGAAAACTTTGTCAATAACGTCATGTTGTGTTACGTGGGTCTGTGTGTTTGGTTAGTCAATTTTAGGTTTTTATTATTTTTGTGATGTTGGTTTTTAGTCAATGTCATAGTGTTCACATTTCATTCCTCTCCCGTGTTATTCCAGTCCATGTCTTACCCATGTACTGTCTTTGCTTTCTCCCCGGTCGCGGTCGCGTCACTGTTTGTAGCAGTTTTCTGTCTTAATTGATTGTGACACTATTTCGGGTGATTTAATGGATTCTGGGTTTCAGCCTTCCTTCCTTTCTCGTTTACTAATTTCCCCTTGCTGTTGCTATCTTACTAACCCCTACTAACAGTTTGTTATTTTCTAGAATTTACTAACCAAACTAACATTGTATATTAGACTAACCTACTAACGAGCACCCGGGATTGTATAGCTGCACTTACTAATTGACTAATGATCTCTCAGCATTCGCCCTGTTCTAGTCTCCGCCTCTTACTTTTCTTTCACTGGCTTTGCTGTGTTTTCCTGCAGAATCTTCTGCATTTATCTTATCTGGGCTGTCTCTTTCTATCCAGTGTGAAATATTTATTTAGTTTATTTACCCCGTCTTTGGGATCCTCATCTGTGTGTTAATGTTTATTTGTTTCATGTAATTAGGTTTCCCTTATGTTCCACCCCTCGTTAATTATATTAAGTTTCTGCACCTGTGTCTTCCCGTGCCCCTGCCCTATATCTGTCCCCTGAAGCAAGCAGATTCTGATCTGACTTGGCTCGCTCGCTTCGCGCCACCACTCCTTGCCCCAGTGCACTTTCCCTCAGGTCCCCATTATCTTCTCTGTGTTCTCCAGCCATCATGCCCCTGCCCTGCCTGCCATTCCCGCTCCGTCTGAGTCTGCCCCCCGCCTGTCGTTTCCAGAGCCTTCTTCCTGCCAGCTGTGCCAGTCTGCCAGCTGTATCGTCCAGTCCTGTTCGACCTGCCTGTCGTCTCTGAGCCCCCTGGTGCCCCCTGATGCCTCCCAAGCCCTAAGTGTTTAAGTCGTCTCCCGAGCCCCAAGATGTTCCTGTCGCCGCTCCTAGCTGTTCCTGTTGCCGCTCCTAGCTGCTCCTGTCGCCGCTCCTAGCTGTTCCTGTCGCTGCTCCAAGATGTTCCTGTTGCCGCTCCAAGCTGTTCCTGTCGCCGCCCCGAGATGTTCCAGTCGTCCTCGTCTACCCCTTCCTGATGTTTTCCCCGACGCTTCTCCCGGCCAGCTGTGCCTTCCGAGTCAGCCACCTGCCAGCTGTGCCCGTCTTCTCGTCCTGTGCCTGCCCTCTGCCTTTTGTCTCCAGCCTCTGTCCCGAGCTCCCCCGTTCCCGAGCTTCCCGAGTTCCCCCTTCCAAGTTGCCCCTATTCAGAGTTGCCCCTGTCAGTTCCCGAGTTGCTCCATCCCGAGTCTGCCCCTGTCAGTTCCCGAGTCTGCCCCCTGGTGTTCCCTTCTATTAGTTTTGTATTCCTGAGTTCTCCTTCCTTCAGTGCAGTTGCACGGTGTTTCTGTTGGCCGGAGTGCCCCGTTTTCCCCTTTTGAGTTTTTCTGGTTTTATTTAATAAATATTTTTGGATCCCTGCATATGGCGTCTCATCCCCCTTTGTCTCCTTGTTTTCGATTCCGAGTTCCTAGTGTTTTCCCTTCCAGATCCCTAACGCGTCACCCCTAACAATTATTGCAGTGTTTTTAGAGCTGGGACATAAACAAAGGTTTTCTTTAGTGGCAAATCTAAAACATATTCAACTGGGTCGAAAACTTCAAATTTTTCTTTGAAATAGGACAACCTTTTTTGTTCTGATCCACCCACTCTGGGAAATGGAGCTAACTGGACTGATTACCAGAGTTAGTGTTATCATCAATGTTACAACTGTGCTGCCTTAAGACATTTTATACTGTGTACTCATTTAGCTCACCAATCAAAACACCATTTCATAAAATTCGCTGACTATTTCTTGAGTGGCTAGTTTGGAAACATGCAATGGAATCATGGTACTCTGGTTCATTATCAGATTTCTCCTCAAGTGGCACATGAAAATCGTCAATAACATCGGATTGTGATTCAGCGGTTCACATTCTTCCAGTTCCTCAATGTCACGTTCTTGGACAATAATCTCTGTCTTAAAGTCTTTAACAGTGCAATGTGGGTGACAACGAGATCTGTGTGATGTAAAACTAGGGAAAACTTTTGATTTGAAAAGACAGTCATTAAAGGGACAGGTGACAGTTTCCCTGTTCCTCAGATGCTTTCCAAGATGAGCAACATATTGTTTTAGGCTGACTGCCTCTTTAAAGTCTCACAAAAAGTATTTTACTTTGAAGCCAATACCTCCACTACTCAGTGCTATAAACCCATGACCTCGCAACTGTACCTGCAGGGATCTGTTAGATCTGAAATACTGCGCAAAGTCTTTGTATATGCAGGGTAGTGGACAATTTCTTCCAAAATGTCAATGGCTACTTTGGTAATGTTCAATAATTCTCTTATGGCTTCCACAGAAAAAAGTACTAAGTTTGCACGTTCACTTCATTCACCATTTAAAAGAGAAGAAACAGAGAGCAGAAGAAAAAGCAACAATTGTCATCATGTTGACCTATGGAAAAAAGTACAAAAAAAGAGACTCTCAGCTGTGAAAGCTATTACAACAATATGCAATGCTAAGCCATATTCAGTGTAATTTCCCCCTCTACCACATGTCCTGTTTTGAATTTTTACTTCAATCAATATTTTTTCTGAGCTTTCATTTAAAATTGCTAGTTCTGGCAACCTTTCTTTATCCCCCCATGATCCCCTCTCAAAAGTGAAGAGTATCTTTCCTCTCTGCTTAATGTTTCCACTCACAAGTGACTTCATTACCCGGATATGGTACAGATCAACAGCACTAAATAAATCTTAGGCCATCTGCCCTCCCCTCTCCGCTGTAGTTTTGATCTGTTGATCCGAATAAAAAAAAAATTCACATTTAGCAGTAGCATAATCCCACCTACAGTTGCATACGAGGTTGACACTGAAACTACCATTCGTCATTACAACGCTCACTCTTAGTGATATCAAATTATTAATACCGAAGCATCTGTTGTCCCAGGCCTGTCTGCACTCAACTGCATCTGCGTTGCTCGAGGTGGAGCTTATGGCTACTGCTAATTGTAACATTAGCAGCTAAGTCAGGGGCTGGATTTACATTAAGAGCCATTGTCTGTAAGATTCAGGCAGGTGGTGATAGTCACCTTCTTCAATTTTGCTGAAACTTTGGTGGTTTCATGTCCCTACCTTAGCTAGAAAATTCCCCAAATTTTTTGGCCCTACCTGCACTGGTTTGGGTTTTGGGGGTCAATCAAGTGCAAGCCGAAATAGGGCCTAAATGCCAAATTACCAAAATTTGATTTTTGGGCTGCTCTTATTCACTGGGCGAACTTTATCCCAAAGTATAAGTTGGAATATTGAATTATAGGAGAGATAGTCAGTGGAAAGAGCGATTTTCGGTCTGGGATCATCTTTGCGCAATAATAGGGGGCGCTCCAATATGGCCGCGATCCATTTTCGTCACTAGTTTGCACCCCTTATATTCTGTGTGCAATCAGTGCCCCAGAACTTTTACAACTGCACCACACTGGCATGTACTTAGACTATCTATTGGAGGTGAGAAAAAGTGTATGAGCACACCAACAGGTGGCACCGATCATGGCAAAAATGGTAAAATTTGGCGTATTTCAGCACCACCTGGTGGTATGCGCAGCTGATTGGCAGGGCAAAGGTTTGTTGCATAATGAAGTATAGAGGTCACCCTTTTAGTTTATGAAAGCCATTTTTTGGGACAAGGGCTACTGTCCATAATAGGTGGCGCTTCACTAACAGATGTACTGGTAGACGCATTACCCCTTTCTGCAGATGTAGACGCTCGCGTCTATAGATATGCAAATGTAAGCACTTAAGTTACAGTACTCGACCACAAGATGGCACCCCCGGATCAGCTATTGGATATTCACAAGCAGGCAGAGCTGAAACGCGATTTATAGTATGGAGAAGTTCCCTCCAATCCCTGTTTTTCAGGAGTAGCATGGATTAAACTCCTCAGCTAAGCCTGATGTGCAAACTGGTCAATATCCTTGCCCATAGTATCGATCCAGTAGTTTTAAAAAATTATCACTTGCGACAGAAAAAAAACGTACTACTCTGTAGCAACCATTTTAGCTACAGTGAGCCAACAGTATTCCAATTAGTGGTTAAAAAAATACGTTTTGTAAAGAAAAAAATCCGACATAGTATTGCTTCTCTCACATTCTACTGTCAGTTACAATCATCACACACAAAATATGCGTAGTTCCCTCCCATGGATTAACGCTTAGATTCCTCCATCGACAAATTCAGCGCTCCCTTCTATCCACCGAAGTACTGGTGTCGATAGCCAGTCAATCAATTACATACTCAGATTCATCTGCGTAACTCTACAGTTATAGTTCACGTCCTCGTGAAGCTTCCCCGGTAACGATGTATTGACAGACTCGTTTCTTATCCCATTCCCCAGTGTCTTAACTTTCCTCTATAACTGAAATGCATTGATCGGACAATAAGAATGGGATACAAAGCTAAGCGTAAAAGTAAGGTCGGTTGTATTCTTCGAATGTTGGCCGCGGTTGCGCAGCTGAAAATGATGCGATATCAAAGAAATAAAGACACTCGAGACCGTTCTGAAGTGTTCAGTTTCATTTACGAGATTTAAATGTTGTATGGACGCGGTCAACGGGAATTATTCCGAATGAAACAGAACTGGAACGTTCCTTCTACCCGATACATCTGTCTCTGGAGGAGGGCATCAATAAAGAAAACAGGTTATACTTCTACTCTGTTTGCATTTTGCTTAATTTGGCTTTTTGCTGTAGAATCTATACCGCGTTTAAAGACATCAAATGCCGAGGTTTTCGTTTCTCCAAATGCATACATCCCACGCAGGTCGGTAGATCCCTCGGTACGTTCATTACGCCACTCTGATGAATATGGAGGCATATGTCGTTGTATTTTTTTCCTGAAAGTGAAATTTCTGTTCTGTTAAAATAAGGTGTATTTCAGAATTCAGATATTACTGAGTTAGTGAGTTTTCACCCTTATAAGGTGTAAGGTTATGAGCTCGGATGTGAGAGCGGTTAGCTTTTTATTCATATCATGTTTGGTCTTGCGTGAATGTTATAGCTGTTAAATCTGCACTTCATTTAATGCTTGCGGTACTTCGAAGAGAAATGGACAAGATTGTTAACTTTATTATGGAGAAAAGGCATGTTTTGAGAGGTTACTGGTGACCAATGATGTTCCACTGCACTGATATTGATTAATTCATGCAAAACTCAACCAGAAAATCATTTGTTCATATTAAATTTCATGCCTTAAAACTTTATTTGTGTTATATACATGATTTTTTTATGATTTGACTGGACTTCATTTTGAGACTTCGGGGAGACACTTGGATAGCTGTATAATTTGGCTAAAAGCATGTAGGTAATCTAGAATGTAATGTTGAAGATGAATTGTACTTGTGGTCAAGGAGTTTATGATCCCAGAAATGTATAGTTTTAAGCCCCAGCAGTTTTTAAATCCTCAGAATTATTTTTTTTGCAATTTCAATGGTGAATTCTCATGAAGATTTTTTATGTTTGCAGCTCATTTTCTCTACCATAATCATGAAAATTAACTGAAATACTATGTAATTCTAAATGCTGTAAGTGTCTTTTCAGAATTGAGCCACATTTTTCCTCTTTATGAAGCTTTAATTTTGAATTATACAGCATTAAAGTGGGTAACCCAAAAATAGCCAAATTTGGCTTCTGCACAAAGGGGTTAAAGCAATATACACCCAAAATTGCTCATGATTGGTCCAGCTGAAATGTCCGGTAAAAATCCCAAGGAAATATTTTTGTATGACCTTAACCCTTAAACTCAGTTATTGCAAAGGAGACAATGGGATCATGACTGCACTAGTTAATACAAAGGATGCTAAAATGCTACTTCTGTGGAACACGAAGGCTTGAATGGAGTATATAAGATTGTTGTTCGCTGTAAAATTTTGTTCTGAACCACTTAAAAATAGGTACAAAAACAATAAAAGGGAACAAGAAATCAACTATTATCAAGAACATGGAACAAGGTCAAATTCACAGTTACATGTCGGGATTACAACGCAGCTGATTATATGAATAAGTGATGCAATGGGGATGTCACCATAACATAATTGATGGAACTAATGAAACCACACATATGCCAGAAAGGATTCAAAGATCAATAATCATTACCTGAGATAAGGTCAAGTCCATACAGGGCCCGTTCTACTGGGACACACCATCAAAAACGCACCAATAGCAGCACATATTGACATGCGCAAGAATATGCCATGACTTTTGTCATTGGAATTTCATTGATAAGGCTAAAGGCATAATTCATGAAAAAATATCCTTGGGATAGTGGCTATGCATTTCAAAACTCGACAAATCGTGAGCAATTTTGAGTGGCTATTGCTTTACACGTGTACCAGTACATCTGTTAGTAAAGCGCCACCAATTAGACAGCAGTCCTTATTCCAAGAAATGGCTTTCATAAACAAAAAGAGGGATTTCCATACTGCGTTATGCAACAAACCTTTGCCCAGTCAGTCGACCGTGCACACCACCAGGTGTCGCTGAAAACGTCAAATTTTACGATTTCGCCATGTTTGACGCCACCTATTAATCTGCGCATACACTATCCCAACTTTTTCTCATCACTCATACGTAGTCTAACTACATACCTATGTGGTGAAGCTGTAAAAGTTCTGGGGCACTGTCCGTGAGCTGACTATAAGGGGTGCAAACTAGTGAAGAAAATGGATTGCAGCCATATTGGAGCGCCCCCTATATGTTGCGAAGAAAATCCCAGGCCGAAAATCGCTCTTTCCACTGACCATCCCTCCTATAATTCAATATTCCAACTTTTACTTTGGAATAAAGTTCGCACAGTGAACAATTGCTCTTAATCACAAACATATCCTCGTTGGAGAATTCCCCTTACCATCACCAAGTGCCTGTTTGCTAAGTACAAAACCACAAGCTTAATGTGTAAAAAAAAAAATTTTTAAAAAAACCTCTCAAAACGTCAAGAAGAAAAATATTCCTACACCTCATATATGTTCCTTAGTTAACAAAAAACTCAAAAGTACATCTTCTGAATTGAACTGTCTTTCTTTGGCTGACCTTAATATCGTAAGCATATTTAAACTCGACAGAAAAAGAAAAAAAAAAACTCACCAAAAACGCCTTGGCTCTTAGCACTACCCCAACAATCCCCAACTGTGATTTGTTTGTCTTGACTCTTAAGCAGCATGTCTTGCAATTGGGTTCATCAACGTTTTCTGAGAGCCATTTAAAGGGTAGGCATAGGCCGAGTAAGACAGTAATACGGCAACTTGTTACAAACGTCCTGGATGTCCTGAATACAAACGTTGCACGGTTTACCTTTAATGTTAATAGTATTACTAATAAATACTACAAAATATTCACATCTGTGAAGACTGTCTGATAACATGTTAATGATTCCTCACGCAATAATTATAAAAATTCACCTTAGGAATTATTGAAATTTGACCCCAGACAAGTCAGTGTTCAAACATAAAACATGTTTGTTCCGAAAATTGTATTGTAATGCAAATAGAAGCCACTAGATGGCAGTATTGACCTTTCTTTTGTTAAGCCCAGACTGGAGCTAGGTTTAGACATGTTCTGGGCATGTCTGAGATGACAAGTCCCTGAGAATTAAAAAAAAAAAAAAAGTCTAAAAGGTGGGAGGGGTCTGCAAAAGAGTATATAAGAAGGAAAATTGAGACAGTAAAGTAGTAGGAGAAATTGCAAGGAGAAGGATACATTTGACCAGACCTGTCACTCTTTTCAAGACCTGTGAAGCTTGTAGTGGATTTTTGCCTGTGTTGGAGCATTTTCCTCACCCGGAACATCACCAAGCAACCCAACCAAAGGGACTGTAAATATTTTTTTTTTCCTGTATATAATGAATCTTGGTCAGTAAAGTAGATAGTAGATTAGTTAAAAGTGTTTGTTTAATTAAAAGTGTTTAAGTTTTAAAATTTTGTCTGTCATCCTTTGCTGTCGTAAATGTCATAACAAATTGGGGCCATAACAGTATATTCAACACTGCCATTTTTCAATCTACATCAGTGGTGACTAGAATGTAGGCCCAACGGTATGTAGCCTAAATTTCATACCACGGTATTATCAATTATTACTGTGAGGAACCATTAACCGGACATTTCCCCTCACCCTGAAGATGAGTGGTCTTCAAAGTTGTTTCTGGGGACCCAATGTGTATGCTGGCTTTTGTAATCGCAGGATTTTAACGAGTCGCTCATTTGTCTTAATTACGTGTATTTAATGTTTAGAGCAGTTATCTTGTGAATTACGAGGGCAAATAACAGAAATATCTGTGTTAGCTATCCAGAATTTAAAAAAAAAATGCCATACCCACATTGTTATGCATTGGAAATAACAGCATAAAATGAGAGAAAACAATGTGAACCAATCAAATTAAAGATGTACTTGGCTCCTAATTGGTGAAAACTAATTGGCACATCATGGCAAATTTATTCAACAAGCAAATGGTAAAGAGTCATACCAGTTTTGTGTAATGTTAGTCTAATTAAGTTCATCTGAAGTTTTTTTGAAAGAACTTGAAACAGTTGAGTCACTCAGCCTAATTTCGGGTTTACGGAGTTTCTCAGTGTCTTATTTGATCTGTTTCAAATGTTACAATGCTTGAAATTTCCTGCAATATAGAAATAAAACCACAATCTCTAAGGATATTTTATTCTACATAGCATGTATGGATGTTTCTATGTAACATTTGGCTAAAAATAGTAAGTAGTTAGCACGCTGCAAGCTCCCAAAATACTATTGAGCAACGTTTCGATTTAGAGATCTTCCTCAGGCAATTGACAAAAAAAGAGACAGGCCTCTCCTAGGAAGAAAAGACTTGCGTTTCACTATGAATTTAGATAATCTTCAAAGTAACTTTCTTGATCTTCTAATTTTCAAAGACAGTAATATGTTAAAAGCTAGCCTCAATAGAAATCCTGCAGATAAAAATACTCTCCTGCATGGTAAAAGTCTCTATCCCATCTCCCTTTAAAAAGAGTTTACCGATAAGTCAGTTTAGTAGGACACGACACATCTGTTGCTCCGATCAAAATTACAACACAAAGTGCATTTCTTGCCCAGAGATTTAGAAAAAGAGGCTATGCTAAAAAGTGAATCTTAAATGCGGCTGACAAATTCAAGAATGTTGACCAAGTTGAATGTCTCAATAGAAAAAGTGTGAAAACAGTGGATGAGAGATTTTCATGTATCTTACAGTATTCTCTGTTACACTCTAAAAAACACTGGGCTGAAAACAACCCAAATTGGGTTATTCCCAACCCAGTTCCTGGTTCAATATAGGACAGAACACATACTGGGTTGACTTAACTTCATGACTTGGGTTGGAATTTTAACCCAATAGAAGGGTTGCTTTGCCAAACCAAACAGTGGTCATTCTGACACAAATGTTGGGTTAATGCAACTCATTCCTGGGTCAGGCCCACTAGCCCAATATTGATTTAGATTGACCCCCTTGTTGGGTTGATATTTGACCCATTAATTTAGTTATTCAATTATCTATGAAATTACTTCATTTTTAATAGTAATAAATAATAGACAATGCATAGACTTCATCAATGTCACTGATTTTATTGAATAGGTGGTATTATAACAAGCAATAATAATGAACAATATTTCATTTACAGCAATTTTTTTTTTTTTTGTAAGCAACCCCCCTAAAACCTTGTTTCAAAAATTTGTATCCTGCAACTGAAATAACAACAACAAGCAAAAAGTATTGACAATAATTGATTTCCTAATATAAAAATACTTCAAAAATGTGTATCAAATAACTGGCATAATAACAACAACAACAACAACAACTATTAACAATAATTCATTTTCTCCATTTAAAATATTAGAGAGAGGGAGAGAAAATTCCCTTATCACATGAGCGTTTTCAAAAAACCGCATGGGGGCAAATTTACCCCTACCTCATTTCAAAAATTTGTATTAAAAAACACTGGCATAACAAGAATTCATTTCCTTTAAAATTATGAGAGAGAGCGAGAGAGACCCCTTATCGCATGAGCGTTTCCAAAAAATAAACGCATGGGGCCACTTTGCCCCCCCCATTCCATAGACAGCCTCCTGGAGGAACTGCCAAGCAGAGGAACACAGCTTTGGAAATTTGATATCGAACACAACTTTTGAAACAGACATCTACAGCTTGGACAACGCTGTCCTGCTCCAGGGCCTGCCCGCTGAGAATGGTGAATGCCTGTAAGCAGCACTCCTCGCCTCCCAACACAAGGGTGTAGGGGTATGCCCTGGTCTGCTCTGCTGCCTTAAGGTAATCCACCATGTTTGTTCCGACCTGCAAATAATAATATTCCACAAATAAAGTATGTGAATGACAAAGACTCTGACCAGCTGAAAGCCAATGTTTTCTAACAGATTTTACAATTACAAGACCTGCATCACTAGATCTAAGAGGCTGTATGAGTCTCAGAATACTCACAGGTTTAAGATCGATGAAGGCCTTCATGGCATCGGACACTGAAGTCCTCACGGTCTTTCGGCCCATCCTGAAGACTGCAGGTGGCATCAGGCTTGGCAGAACCCTCAGGGCAATGTAGTCTTTGGAGCCTGTAAAGAAAAAAAATTGTTTGACATAAGTATTAGCACAGTTTATTGGATGAGTAGCTTACGGCTTGAAAAATGCACAAATCCAAATATGCAAATCTAAGGGTTATGTTGATGTTATAGTTAATACCTTGTGACAAAGACTCTGTCTGCACGTGGAGCTTCCCCTCCCGCTGTGCCACATGAAGCTTCTCGCTGAACCTCCTCCAGGTCACAAACATTTTGTCTGATGCCTCTTTATGAAGGACTTCGAAGTCCTGCGCAATCTGAGAGGGGGAGATGTAGAATAATTAATTACATCGTACACTCAACAAAAATATAAACGCAACACTTTTGTTTTTGCTCCCATTTGTCATAAGATGGACTCAAAGATCTAAAATTCATTCCAGATTCACAATATTATCATTTCTCTCAAACATTGTTCACAAATCTGTCTAGATGTGTGATAGTGAGCACTTTTGCTTTGCCGAGACAATCCATCCCACCTCACAGGTGTGCCACATCAAGATGCTCATCAGACACCATGATTAGTGCACAGGTGTACCTTAGACTGTCCACAATAAAAGGCCACCCTGAAATGTGCAGTTTTTGCTTTATTGGGGGTCTGGGGGACTCAGAACCAGTCAGTATCTGGTGTGACCACCATTTGCCTAATGCAGTGCAACACATCTTCTTCGCATAGAGTTCATCAGATTGTCAATTGTGGCCAGTGGAATGTTGGTCCACTCCTCTTCAATGGCTGTGCGAAGTTGCTGGATATTAATGGGAACTGGTACGCGCTGTCGTATACGCCGGTCAAGCACATCCCAAACATGCTCAATGGGTGACATGTCCGGTGAGTATGCTGGCCATGCAAGAACTGGGACATTTTCAGCTTCCAAGAATTGTGTACAGATCCTTACAACATGGGGCCGTGCATCATTTTGCTGAAACATGAGGTGATGTTCATGGATGTACGGCACAATAATGGGCCTCAGGATCTCATCACGGTATCTCTGTGCATTCAAAATGCCATCAATAAAATGCACCCGTGTTCTTCGTCCATAGCAAATGCCTGCCCATACCATAACCCCACCACCACCATGGGCCACTTGATCCACAACATTGACATCAGCAAAGCGCTCACCCACACGACGCCACACACGCTATCTGCCCTGAACAATGTAAACCGAGATTCATCCGTGAAGAGAACACCTCTCCAACGTGCCAGACGCCATCGAATGTGAGCATTTGCCCACTCAAGTCTGTTACGGCGACGATCTGGAGTCAGGTTCAGACCCCGATGAGGACGACGAGCATGCAGTTGAGCTTCCCTGAGACGGTTTCTGACAGTTTGTGCAGAAATTCTTTGGTTATGCAAACCAATTGTTTCAGCAGCTGTCTGAGTAGCTGGTCTCAGACGATCTTGGAGGTGAACCTGCTGGATGTGAAGGTCCTGGGCTGGTGTGGTTACACGTGGTCTGCGGTTGTGAGGCCGGTTGGATGTACTGCCATAGTCTCTGAAACGCCTTTGGAGACGGCTTATGGTGGAGAAATGAACATTCAATGCCCAAGCAACAGATCTGGTTGACATTCCTGCTGTCAGCATGCCAATTGCACGCTCCCTCAATGCTTGTGGCATTTTGCTGTGAGACAAAACTGCACATTTCAGGGTGGCCTTTTATTGTGGGCAGTATAAGGTACACCTGTGCACAAATCATGGTGTCTGATGAGCATCTTGATGTGGCACACCTGTGAGGTGGGATGGATTGTCTCAGCAAAGCAAAAGTGCTCACTATCACACATTTAGACAGATTTGTGAACAATGTTTGAGAGAAATGGTAATATGTATCTGGAATGAATTTTAGATCTTTGAGTCCATCTCATGACAAATGGGAGCAAAAACAAAAGTGTTGCGTTTATATTTTTGTTGAGTGTATATCATCAAAACAAAAATGAGAGCGAGAGAGAGATATCAAGTGATAGAGAGAGAGTATGAATGAAAGTGTGAGTTTTGTGTTTCTGCCCCAGTCTGACCCATACAAATTGCAAGACTGACAGAAAGATTTGAGGGGCACTGAGGTACATACCATGCCTGGACACAGGAGTCGGGGGAACTCCTGGAGGGCCTCGGCAATTGATTTGCCCGTGTTCTTGCGTAGCCACTCGGCACGGTGAACAGCAGTCGCTTGCATGTAGTTTTCCAACTGGTAGCTTGGCGCCGAGTTATGCCTCAGCCATTCAATCATCTCCTCTGCTCTCTCCTGGGGTATGGGTGAGGCTGCAATGTTCAGATCAGAGGGGCTTGAGAGTGACTCTAAACCAGGAGTGGGCAATCCCGGTCCTGGAGGGCCGGTGATTATGCAGGTTTTTGTTTCTATCAATTACCTTGACTAATTGAGTTAATTGATTGCATGCACAAATATACATTTCCCAATGATTCGATCATTGTATGAGGAGACAAGAACAGTCTTTGGTGGTCATTCATAATAATTTAAGGAAATGTGCCTGAAATGTCAGATTTCATAAATGGTTTGGCCAGAAGTTGGTGTGAAAACCAGGGACAGATGCAGCCCTCGCTGCCCACCTCAGCTTTAAACAGATACAGAACTTACAGGCAGGCCAGTTTCTTCAGTCAATATAGGAGCAATTAAACAGATGCAGTACTTCACAAAATCAGGCCATTTTATTCAACTAGTATAGGAGCAATCTCAACTCAATGCCATTCTGAGGTACAATGAAACCTTTTCTGGCAACCATGTGCCAGCTGGTGTTGAATTAGAGTAAAAATAGTGCCCCTGTCTCACCATAAATCTGAAAATTATTAGTTATGAATTTATTTCCTGTCTGCTATGTATAATTTGGATACATATCATATAGAAAGCTTATTTCTCAATTATCTGAGATATTCACATCTGCTGGATGTCGAATGTATAACTGCATGTTTAACACCACACTCCGCAGACTGAGGCCTCTGATTGGACTGTGACTCCTTTTGGGTTCATGCACTTGAAATCCTGAGACAACTCCAGATTTCATGCATGAAAACAAGTGCTGACTGACTCCCCAGAGGATAAATGCATCTCATTAGAGATATCTCAGGGCCCAATGGCCCAGTCAGCGCTGGTGACCGAAGAAAACCTCATGCCAATTGTTTAGCTTCTATAGTGGCAGAATGTCTGTCACTATCAAAATTGTATTTCAGGGACCTAATATGGTAACCACAGGTGATTGGTAATCAAAATTTGACTCGGTTTAGGGAGGCATGGCCTTCAGTGGCACACAGTGTTATTCTGTGTGTGCCACTAATTCACATATTCTTCACACAATGCTCTTACATGTTTAGATGTACAACATCCTGACAAAATGGAGTATTGTGTAGCCTACAATTTAAATGGGGATGCATGAGGATAAGGTAACTAATTTTTTAATGTTGACAACAATGTTAATAATAGGCCTATAATACAACAATTTAAAATATTTACCAGCAAAAGTGTCAATCAGCTCCGGGAGTTGCCATTCTCTTAACTTTAGTTTCACAAAGTCATCCATAATCAATTGCTATAGGGGAGAAGAAAAATATGCTAATATTCAATCAATGTATAGAAGTGTATTTTGTAGTCTATCATGTGAAAATAATATAATGAAGTTACTGTAATCTAGTACCATCTAATGATCTTTTATAATAGCTTGTATTACAGTGAATTTGTTTCGTGATTTGCCTCAGAAACGTGAATGGTCACTGGTTACCTGCACTATTTGCAGTGAAGCGCCCACAAAAATGTGTATAAAACCACTATTTTTGTGTCACCCTCCTCAGATAAATATAAAATATTCTCCAGTTGAATCTTAGTTATCATGCTACAACATTGGTCAACTAGCATTAGCGCTATCATACTTGAAACGAGCTACACTTGCGCTAGCCCTATAGCATGCATAAATCAGTTAGCTCGAAATCACTGTTGCTAAATGAATTATCGGAGCTAAAATGCTGCTAGTAACCGGCAATGCTAAGTGTAGACCACCATGAATCAAGATCATCAAGTGAGCAAAAGTCTGCTGTTTGACTGCAATGTTGTAGTAATGGTGCCTTCACGTACTATAGGAATTTTGAGAAATAATTTTGATACACGAGTCGCCAAAATGAGAACCTTTCACCTTTTCAGCATAGCGGGGAGCAAGAAAGGATTTATTGCGAATGGAAAATATTTCCTTTATTAACAGTTATACTACTGTTAGCCGTTCATTTTATTCACAATTTTAATGTGCTGTCTACTTACACTTAGCATCATATTTAATGTAGGGCACTAGCGGCCCCAGCACCTCCCGCCGTTTGCTCACGTGAAATGTCGAAGTTTAGTTGATGGACACACGGACGGAGCCAAATCCCATAGCTCCCGCGCAGCTCGGGCGGCGGGAACTAAAAATGTCGTTACTGCTTGGGTTTACCTACCCTGGGCAGAACCTAGCTAGCAGTTGGGTTAGCCATTCATTTCGCCCCAACAACAAAAGCACTTGAACACAACGCTCTCGTGATTTCGAATTCACAAATGGAAAGCATCATTTTCCCGATAGCACGTGAAGGCAGCATAAACAGGTTCCTTGCTAGCTGTTAGCTTAGCATCAGTGGTAGCAATCGGAGGAAGCATCAACTTGGTTGCTTTTGTGCTGTGTAAAATTCTTAAGGCTGTCCCGTTATGAAAATAATGTCTTAGGAACAAACAACTAATCGAAGACAGAGACAGTGTTCTAAAAAAATGAGAAATGACAAACCTTAAACTTTTCCAGAAGTGGTCTCCCCCATCAGAGAAAAAGAAAAAGACTGTTGGAGGAGGAGGAACTTGTGCATTTATACGTAGTTGGACCCAGTCACGAGGTGATGGCAGCTCATGACCTGGGTCGTAATAGGCAAATGACCCAGTACCTGGGTTCCAGGAGAAAGGCATTTATTGAGTTTAGTTTTGCTTCTTGCAGTCATAGTTCAATCGATATGCCGTATTTTTCACGATTGCAAATAACGGCACTGAGTTCTTATTACCGGAAAGCCGACGGTTATTAGACCTGTATATTGACACTTATATAGACAAAAGTAAGCTCTCCGCATAGTTTCAATCATCTCCATGACGGTGGTTTGCAGTAATTGAAGGAAACCCGCTCACGAAATTCAGGTGTGTGGCGCAGCGTTGGGTCCCTCATGTGCTGACCGGCTGGTGCTGCGACATGGTGACGGGATCTGAAAATG
Source organism: Gymnothorax reevesii (assembly GCA_029721435.1). Lineage (NCBI taxonomy): Eukaryota > Metazoa > Chordata > Actinopteri > Anguilliformes > Muraenidae > Gymnothorax > Gymnothorax reevesii. The sequence goes on along the minus strand of CM056587.1, from coordinate 42,176,544 downwards.
AAATGCCCAGGCTCCTGATCGTATTGAATTTATTTAGTTTCTTCCAATTTTTCACGGACAGACAAAAATATAGCTACATTTAACGAGGCATGCTTTGTTGTGCCCTTCAATGAGTATTTCAGCATTATATACAATAATTAAGATTTTCTGGATTTAGCTATGTAGATTGGGACTCAGTTTCGTTCGACTGGACGCAGGAGTAACCCGCCGCCCAACATACGGCCCCGTAGTTCCTCTGCAGTGGCCTCCTTGGCCTCATCAGAAATGGAAATTGAGGACATATGTCTGCTGTAAAACTTGTTAGGCATAGGCTCTGCTGGCTTTCGCAAGGCATGACATAGCTGTGTTGCCTATATGCAGAGAAGGACAGTGCAGGTTGAAGAAAGTTAGACCGACATTTCAACTGCATTTAGGCATATCAACCTATGTCATGGAGGCAGGCAGTAAGTACAGAAAACATTAAAAAAAAAAAAAACCTAGAATAAAAATGTTTCACCTTCTTCTGTCATCAATATAAGTTAGAGTTTGAAGTGATTTGTCATTATTTATTTATTATTTTTTATTGATCTTACCAAATAGGCTAGCTATATTTCACCATGAAAACCCAAACTTGCATGTAACCAAAGCACTGGGTTACAATAATCATTGGTTGGGTTATTCAAATCAAGGAACATTGAGGCACAGTCCAAAACAATTAACCCAACAACTGGGTTGCTGAAAGTAACCCAATATGGGTTGAATATACATAATACAGGGTTAAACAGCCTCGACCCAGTGGTTGGGTTAATAAAATAACCCAGTATTTTTTAGAGTGTAGGAAAGCAATTTTTAACAAGAGTTGTCAGAAAGACGACACAGCTCGCCGGGGCAAGGTTAAAGTTTTTCTGCACGCGGACGGACGCGAACGCGGACGCCGGGGGAACGACAATAGCTCTCCGGACATTCGTCCCGGCGAGCTAAAAAACATTATTTAAAAAAACATTGGTATATCTTAAGTTCAGATCCCAGTCTTAAAAAACCTTTTAAAGACCTTCCGCGTTTTGTTTATAAACGTCCACCTAATATACGTGATCTTGTTGCGAAGGCAGACCACCCACGAAATAGGCTACACCCTGCACATTTTCTTTCTTCAATCCCTGATGGCAATTATAGATGCTCACAGTGTGCACAATGTAATTTCACTTAAGTGCCATTTCTTCAGTCATCCACACTGCGATAAGCAGATAAAAATAAAAGGTGTCATCAAATGTACTACGAAAAATATTATTTACTTGATAAAATGTCTTTGTGGTCTGGCCTATGTCGGCAAGACCCCGTGGTGCTTAAAAACACGAATTGCTGAACACAGAAGCAGCATACGACTTGATAAAAAAAATTCCAGTTGCGGTTCCTTTCAATAAATTTAACCTGTCAACCTTAAAATATATTGAATGTATTTCTGTATCTAGACGTGGGAGTGACATTAATAATGCTATTCTCAAAAGAGAAGTAAGCCTGCTCGAGCCTAGTGGCCCATTGGGCTAGTGCTTATCCATGGCATGCAGCGACTAGGAGTATTGCTACTCCCCCTGGATGGGATGCCAGTCCATCGCAGGTACTCCCCCCAGCTCTTAGACAGGTGTCCCTGCCTATTTGCTGGTACCCATTTATATACCTGGGTGGAGTGAGGCGTGAAGTGTTGGAGTAAAGTGTTTTGCCCAAGAACACACCGCTAAGGCCGAGGCCGGCGCTTGAACTCAGGACCTTACGATCTTAAGTCAAGCCTACTAGACTACTGCGCTACCGCGTCTGGAATTTGACTTAAAATCCTTTTATAGAAATTGTTTGACATCACGTTGTTTAGCACTGCTACGCCAGACGATTTCTAACTGTCTAATTTCTATTTTTTGGAGTGTTTTTTTTGTGAGATGTTTAGTAGACCTTGTTGTGCTCCTGTATTTTAACTTTAATGACTTGGATGCATTTCATGCTTCTGAAACTTTTTTTTTGCCTTTTGACATTTTTCTGTTGGAGTGTGATTAAAAATAACTTTTATATTGAATTGCTCTCGGGCCCTTCAATGCGTCTTGTGTATTTGTATTGCATAATTACTTCTATTTTTTTACACAGGCTAACACGTCAGGCCAACACGTCAATCAGGACCCTGTGTTTTTTTTTACATTTCCTCATAAGGTTTTTTCATATATTTTCTTTCATTTTTTTTCCACATTTGTTCAGTAATTTGTAATGTTGTGATTGGTGTGCCGTATATTATATAGCGTTTATTTTTCCGTGATTGCCATCTTGTGACTTGTTATGGCCCCAATTTGTTCTTACATTTATAACACAACAGCAACAGCAAGGGTTGACAGACACAGTTTTAAAAACCTCAACACATTTAATTAACAGACAAAGACAATAACAACTAACTAACAACTAATGACCAAGATTGAATTATAACAAAAACAAAAATATTTACAGTCCCTTTGGGTTTTCTGGTGATGTGCTGGGTGAGAAAAATCCACAAAAGAAACTTAACAGGTCTTGAACAGAAATGACAGGTCTGGTCACACGTATCCTTCTTCTTGCAATTTCTCCTACTACTTTACTGTCTCAATTGTTTTCCTTGTATACTCTTTTGCAGACCCCACCCACATTTAGACCTCTTTTTTTTTTATTTTCTGAGACTTGCCCCAGACATGTCCAGGACATGTCTAAACATGACTCCAGTCTGAGCTTAACAAAAAAAAGGTAAATACTGCCATCTAGTGGCCTATATTCACATTACACCTCCATTCCAAAAGGGAAAAATTTTGACTCATAAAGGCAAAATTTTTCTTTTCAATACAAAATGGTTAAGTGAACACTTGTCTATATATACATATCATACAATATTCAAACACATGATATATATATACACATTCAAACACGGGATAAGCAATCAGCAATTACATTGTCTGTACCCTTCACATGCTTAATTTCCAAGTCAAACTCCTGTAAAATCAAACTCCAATTCAACAACCTCCGATTCTTGTTTTTCATTTTACTCAAAAACATTAACGGATTGTGGTCAGTGTACACAATCATTGGCTTTTGTCCTGTACAAACATAAACCTCAAAGTGTTGTAAAGAAAGGACCAGAGCCAACAGTTCCTTCTCTATTGTGGAATAGTTCCTTTGGTGGCGATTGAACTTCCTGGAGAAGTATGCCACGGGATGCTCAATGTCATCAGAGTCACTTCTCTGTAGGAGCACAGATCCACAAGCTTGGTCGCTAGCATCGACCGCGATGGAGAACGGTTTGTTGAAGTCAGGAGATTTGAGCACGGGGAAGTGACACAGCAGAGACTTCAGGCGATCGAAGGCTCTCTGGCATGCATCATCCCAGGTGAACTTTACGCTTTTCTTCAGTTGGTTAGTTAGACTGAGAGCAATCTCAGCAAAGTTCTTGCAGAACTTGCGGTAGTACCCGATCATTCCAAGGAAGCGGTACAAAGCTTTTTTGTTGTTAGGAACTGGAAAGTCCATGATGGCTTGGACTTTAGCATTTATGGGTGCCACCTTACCCTGGCCTATGACGTAGCCAAGATAGGTGACAGTAGCACAACCAAAGTCACTCTTGCTCAGGTTAACAGTCAGGTTAGCCTGGGTCAGGCGCTGGAACAACGTCTCTACATCTTTTAGATGTTCTTCCCAGGAGTCACTCCATGTGATCAGGTCATCGATGTACGCACCCGTGTGTGGCAATCCGGCGATTGTAGACTGTATCATCCTTTGGAACGTGGCTGGGGCATTTTTCAAGCCAAAGGGTAGGACTTCATACTGGTACAATCCAGATGGTGTGGCAAAAGCAGAGATGCTCTTGGCCCTCTCAGTTAAAGGCACACACCAATAACCCTTCAATAAATCAATCTTGGTCAGAAACTTTGCTTGCCCTACTCTATCAATACAATCATCAATCCTAGGTATTGGAAACACATCAGTTCTAGTTACAGCATTTACTTTGCGGTAATCTGTACAGAATCTAGTACTTCCATCAGGTTTTGGAACTAGCACACAGGGTGAACTCCAATCTGAGTTGGAGGGTCTGATAATATCATGTTTTAACATGTACTCAACCTCTTTCTCAACAATCTTTCTCTTTTCAGGATTCATCCGGTATGGATGCTGTTTTATTGGTTTGGCATCACCAACATCTACATCATGAGAGGCTATAGTAACTCTCTTTGGAACATCAGGAAACAAATCCTCATATTTCTTGATCAACCTTTCAAACTGATCTCTCTGTGAGGGTTCTAAGTGCTGGAGTTTTACATCAAGATTTTGCAACACTTCAGTGTTTGACAATTTACATGAAAGAACTTCAGCTTTAATTCTTGGTTCATCATCTTGAAACTCCCCCTCATCTTCACACGTTTCGACCATTGGAGAATCTGAAGTGACAGCTGCAACCCTAGCATTTCTGTCATGATAAGGCTTTAGCATGTTAATATGACACAATTGTTTTGGTTTTCTCCTATCTGGAGTCTTCACAATGTAATTGAGATCATTGAGTTTTGTCAGAATTTCATAAGGACCATGAAATCTAGCCTGCAATGGATTGGACTGCAAGGGAAACAACACAAGGACCTTTTCTCCTGGTTTAAACTCACGGCTTCTAGCCTTATGATCATACCAAGTTTTCATTTTTCCCTGACTTGATTTCAAGTTCTCTTTGGCAAGGTCACAAGCTGCACGCAATCTTTCCTTGAACTTGCCAACATAGTCTAACAGACTGATATGCGGCTCTTTCTCTTGCCATTGTTCACTCAATAATAGCAAAGGTCCTCTCACTTCATGACCATCAACACACACATCAACACACCATCCTTGAGATAATACCCAACTGGAACTGCGTCTACTTCTTTATCAGGAAGGGCTCTCCTCTTTAGTACACAAATTTCAGGATCATTAGTTTGCTCCTCAATCAACCGCTTTCTTGACAGAGACAAGTCTCCAGACACATCAGAATCACCAGACCCATCCGGCTGGCTGAATAGAGAACTGATAAAAGTATCTGATAAGTCCTCAAACGGAGAAACCATAGTAGGCCAATCAGAGTCATGAGGCGAACCACCTGAGTCCTGACTACTCAATGTGCTGGGCGGCACCACAACATCTTCTTTAGGCTTCTTGGCCATAGCACGAGTCACTGCGCAAGAAGGATACAGAGATGGGTCCTCATCCCCATCTTCAGTGCTCGGCTGTGAAGTAAGATGTACAGGGGGAACTACTTTGCCCCCAGCCAGGTCATTGCCTAGCAACAGAGAAACACCCTTTATAGGTAGACTTGACATAAGTCCCACCTTTACCTGTCCTGTAACTAAATCTGACTTCAAGAATATAGAGCGCAGGGGTACAGATACAGTCCTCCCTTCAATACCTTGTACAAGTATGAAATCCCCTGAAGCGGTCTCATCACGTAACTCCAAGGAGTCCATCAACAAAAGTGACTGAGAAGCTCCGGTATCCCTTAGGATATATATGGGGACAGGAGTAGTATGCTCATTCAGAGCCACAAATCCCTCTGACACAAATGGAAGAAATTCCTCCCTCACGAAGTCAGCTGTATCAGGCTTTTTAGCCCCACAAGAAGCAGGCAATTTAGCAGATTGGTTATCTACTACAGGGGTTTCTAACCTTGTTTTCACAAAGGCATTTGGTTTGGTATCCTTTTCTTTTTCTTTCTTAGCTTTAAGGAACCAACAGTTAGTTGTAACATGACCAGATTTCTTGCAATAACTGCAAACTAGACCACTTTTGTCACTGTCAGCTTTCACACTTTGATCAGACCTGTTACTGGATTTCTGAGCACCATCACCAGATTTGTCTTTGTCTTTGGGTGAGGAATCTTGGGTATCACCGTAACCCTTTTTCTGAAATTGGAACCATCTATAATTACTGCTAGACTGAAATTTGGACTTATGTGTGAGAACATATTCATCTGCAAATTTGGCAGCTGATTGCAAATTCAGTGCTTGCTTCTCATTAAGGTAGGTCTTAACATCATCTTTAACACAGTTCTTGAATTCTTCAACTAACACCATCTCTTTTAGTGAGTTGAAATCATCCTTGACCTCCATAGAAGTACACCAGCGCTCAAAGCAAACCTGCTTTTCATTAGCAAATTCAACATAAGTCTGATTTTGAGATTTCTTCAGACCTCTGAATTTCTGTCGGTAAGCCTCTGGAACCAACTCATAAGCTCTCAAAATAACCTTTTTGACAACCTCATAATCAGAGGAATCATCTGCAGACAAAGCCGAATAGGCTTGTTGAGCTTTACCCTTGAGGACAGTTTGCAACATCAGAGGCCAGTGTTCCTTTGGCCACTGGCAACTCTTTGCTACCTTTTCAAAACACTGGAAATAGTTGTCAACATCCTTTTCCGAAAATGGAGGCACCAGTTTTACCTCCTGACTGGCACAAAATTTATTTTTAGTTTCAATTTTAATTTTTAGTTGCTCCATTTGGAGTCTTTCTTCTCTATCGAATTTCTCTAATTCAAAATCTCTCTGTCTCTGTCTCTCTCTTTCTGCTCTTTCCTCTTTCTCTCTCTCAAATTCTCTTTGTTTTTCTTTTTCTTCCCTCTCAATTTTCTCTTCTCTTGCTAATTTTTCTAACTCAAACTGCCTTTGTTTTTCTTTTTCTTCCCTTTCAAATTCTCTTTGTTTTTCTTTTTCCTCCCTTTCAATCTCTAGCATTTTTAATTTAAGTTCCATTTCTATATTTGGATTTTCCACTGGAAACTGTTCCAGATCTCCTGGTGCAAACACATTTTCATCAATGTGATATTCAACTATCTCTCGAGCCAGTCTTGCTTTTCGCATGGCTGGTTTTACCTCTGTCAGCTCCAACTGTCTGCAAATTTCTAGCAGTTCTGTCTTTTTAAAAGACTTCAAAACCCCTACGGTTGGTGATGCCAAGAAATCATCCATTGCTGTTGTCAATATATATCTAGGAAAATTCACAAAAACAATTTCACAATTTGAAATGTCAGATTTTCAATAAATTACTCACAAAATGGTCTATCCCGGACCTTGAGCCCCCAATTTGTTACGGCCCCAATTTGTTCTTACATTTATAACACAACAGCAACAGCAACAGCAAGGGTTGACAGACACAGTTTTAAAAACCTCAACACATTTAATTAACAGACAAAGACAATAACAACTAACTAACAACTAATGACCAAGATTGAATTATAACAAAAACAAAAATATTTACAGTCCCTTTGGGTTTTCTGGTGATGTGCTGGGTGAGAAAAATCCACAAAAGAAACTTAACAGGTCTTGAACAAAAATGACAGGTCTGGTCACACGTATCCTTCTTCTTGCAATTTCTCCTACTACTTTACTGTCTCAATTCTTTTCCTTGTATATTCTTTTGCAGACCCCACCCACATTTAGACCTCTTTTTTTTAATTTTCTGAGACTTGCCCCAGACATGTCCAGGACATGTCTAAACATGACTCCAGTCTGAGCTTAACAAAAAAAAGGTAAATACTGCCATCTAGTGGCCTATATTTACATTACAGACTTCATAATTGCCTGCTGATTAACAGGTGTGAATGATTGTCTTTTCTTCATAGGAGAGGCTTCTCTTTTTTTGTCAATTGTCTGAGGAAGATCTCTGTAGATCGAAACGTTGCTTAATAAATAAATTTGTATTTTTGGGAACTTGCCGTGTGCAGGCTGTTTCCTCTTTTTTGCTCTATTTTGAAAGTTTTTTTGTCTTGCTCCTGTATTTTTATTGGATGTGCACGCACTACCTCCACTTTCCTAAAAACAGTAACAACGCTAAATATGAAAAACAACTGATTAAGACATTAATAGCTTGTTAAATCCTGTCCTCCCTCTGCCACATCTTCACTACACTACAAACACGTTGCTGCACCGGTGTAGAAGACTTGGACGAAGTCTTGCATGTTTTCCATACTGTGGCGATCCAACGCCGTTGCCAGACCTGCCACAAAGGTGGGGAGGGAGAGGCTTGTGCAGAAGTAGGATAGTCTGGAAAAACGTCATGACGAAGCATTTTGATCCGTGCACGTGCCCTCACCACTGTTTCGAAGGTGAACTTGACATGCATTAGTTGGACAGGGATTTTCAATTTAGCGTTTCTTTTGTAGTTGAAACGTTTTGGAATTGCAATTTCAAGTTGTTACAACAATCCCAATAATTGTTTGTCATGTTAACATAAAATAATTTGCTCAAGTAACAAACTACAAAATACCATTTTACAGTGTAGAAATGCTCTCAGGCTGACATGATGAATTGGTTGGGGGCACAGAGGGATTCTTGGCAGAGTTACTAGAACATTCCAGAGCTTGTTCTTTGTACTTTTTGTTCCAGGTGTCAGGGAAGTCTGCTCAAAAAATAAAACCCAATATACAGTACCAGTCAAAAGTCTGGACACACTTTGCTAATGTTGCAGCGGTCTGTTTTTAGAGAAATTTAAATGGCTTAACTTCTCTATATACACTCTAAAAACAAAAGGTTCTATAAGGAACCTTTTAAAGGTTCTATAGCTTGGTACATACACGGAACTCTCAAAAGGTTCTATATAGAACCATTTCAGAGGGTTCAATTTGCAGAGCCCTTGGGGTGCTTACATTTTTTTTTAATAAAAAGCTTCTACATAGCACATTAAAAATGTTCATTCATACCCCAGACCTTTTACCTTTATTTTTCAGTTGAAATGGTAAATGGACTGCATTTATATTGCACTTTCTAGTCACATGACATGACCCCAAAGCGCTTTACAATTATGCCTCTGCACCTGATGGCAGAGGCTGCCATGCAAGGCGCCAACCTGCACATCGGGAGCAGTTTGGGGGTGTAGGATGAGTGTCTCCTGGAAGGTTCCATAAACGGTCATTGAAGTTCAAACAATCCTCTCGTGAAGGAAATACAACCTGTTTTGAGCTAAAGGTTCCAATTCTTTAGCAAGGAACCCCAATGGTTCTACATAGCACCCTCAAGAACCCCCTTTTTTAAGAGTGTAATCTCAAATGGAATCTGGTGATGCCTAGTTCCCACTGTCATGCACTCCGTTAGGAACGCCACAATTGGCCATTCGTAGCTCATCGTGGAACTTCTCTGAAATTTCGGGTTTGGATACGAGGTGATGCGATGAACACGACTGATAATTAATCGTGTTGATCGTAGGAAATTTTTGAGCCGTCCAAAACTTTTCTACGATCAACATGATTCCCACTACTGACCTCAATCTGACAAGATCTGATAGTATCACTATGATTACTCCACGATTAAGACCACGATTTCAATCCTGCTGCAAATCGTGATAGTGGGAACTTATCATAAGGTTAACAGTCAGAAGTTATTTTATTTTAAGTTATTTTAGAATTCTCAAAGAAGCCATGTTTTGCAAAGTAAGGAGACAAACAAGCTCTTTCCATTTTCAAACAGCCAAATTAAAGACAAGCGGTTTTGGAATTTATTGGGCAAAAAAGTCGATGAAAAGCAAACCACAAGTGCAGCACATGTTTGGGAACTTAGATGGCCGCTCAGCAGCAAACATATACAGTTAGGTGCAAAAAATTTGGGAACCCCTGGTTTAAATGTCTGTGAAATTAATCTCCAAGAGATTGGAAGCAAACCTGAGCACTACATGCTACAAAGTTAAACATGACACATTTCTGCAAATTTAAAAGTGAGGTTTCTTTTTATTTTAATTTTTCAGAGTTTATAAATGATAAGAAAGTAAAAAGGGCTCTGTGCAAAAGTTTGGGAACCCTTTTGGATTATTTTTTGTTACCTTTGAAGAAGATGATTACTGAGGCCCAGACCCAGGTGATTTACTCATCGGGCTTCAATGAGTCAGGTGTATATAATTCCAGGGTTGAACTATATATTCTGAAGTAAATCCATGCCTTCTAAAGTATCCGACTGTGGTGGCTATTGTGTCTGATGTTAAAAACCATGTGTTCCTCAAATTGTCCAAGGATATTAAAATCAAGATAATTCACCTCCACCAACAAGGTGAGGGCTACAAAATATTCTTGCAATGTTTCAAACTAGCCATTTCTATTGTTAGAAACATTGTAAGAAAATGGAAAATAAATGGAACAATTGAAGTCAAGGCAACATCTGGAAGACTAAGAAAAATTTCCGATAGAATGGCCCGAGATCTGGTGAGAAATGCTCAGAAGAACCCACACATCACTGCAAAAGAGCTGCAAAAAAGAGTAGCAGACACAGGTCTAGTTGATGACAGGACTACAATACAGCGTACCATAAACAACAAGGACCTACATGGCAGAGTTGCAAGAAAGAAGCCTTTCCAACGACCTCAACAGAAAATTAAGCGTCTGAAGTATGCAAAAGAAAACCTTGAGAAACCTCAAGCCTATTGGAACAATGTGCTTTGGACTGACAAAACCAAAATTGAACTGTTTGGCCACAACCAAAAAAGGTATGTTTGGAGAAAAAAAGGGTGAAGGATTTGTAGAGAAGAATACATTGCCACTGTTAAGCATGGAGGTAGATTCATTGTGCAAGTGGAAGGAAGAATGGATTCCACCAAATATTAAGACATTCGAGAGGCTAATGTTCAAAGCTCAGTCCAGAAATTGAAGTTTGTTATGGCCCCAATTTGTTATTACATTTACAACACAAACAGCAACAGCAACAGCAAGGGATGACAGAAACTGTTTTAAAAACTTAAACAAATTTAATCAACAGACAAAGACAATAACAACTAACTAACAACTAAGACCAAGATTGAATCTATCAAAAAAACTGGAAATATTTACAGTCCCTTGTTTTGGGGTGGCGTGGTGATGTCCTGGGTGAAAAAAAATCCACAACAGAAACTGCACAGGTCTTGAACAGAATGAAAGGTTTGGTCACATGTATCCTTCTTCTTGCAATTTCTCCTACTACTTTACTGTCTCAATTCTTTTCCTTATATACTCTTTTGCAGACCCCACCCACATTTAGACCTCTTTTTTTTAACTTTCTGAGACTTGCCCCAGACATGTTCAGGACATGTCTAAACATGACTCCAGTCTGAGCTTAACAAAAAAAAGGTAAATACTGCCATCTAGTGGCCTATATTCACATTACACCTCCATTCCAAAAGGGAAAAATTTTGACTCATAAAGGCAAAATTTTTCTTTTCAATACAAAATGGTTAAGTGAACACTTGTCTATATATACATATCATACAATATTCAAACACATGATATATATATACACATTCAAACACGGGATAAGCAATCAGCAATAACATTGTCTGTACCCTTCACATGCTTAATTTCCAAGTCAAACTCCTGTAAAATCAAACTCCAATTCAACAATCTCCGATTCTTGTTTTTCATCTTACTCAAAAACATTAACGGATTGTGGTCAGTGTACACAATCATTGGCTTTTGCCCTGTACAAACATAAACATCAAAGTGTTGTAAAGATAGAACCAGAGCCAACAGTTCCTTCTCTATTGTGGAATAGTTCCTTTGGTGGCGATTGAACTTCCTGGAGAAGTATGCCACGGGATGCTCAATGTCATCAGAGTCACTTCTCTGTAGGAGCACAGATCCACAAGCTTGGTCGCTAGCATCGACCACGATGGAGAACGGTTTGTTGAAGTCAGGAGATTTGAGCACGGGGAAGTGCAATCAGCAATCTTTCTCTTTTCAGGATTCATCCGGTATGGATGCTGTTTTATTGGTTTGGCATCACCAACATCTACATCATGAGAGGCTATAGTAACTCTCTTTGGAACATCAGGAAACAAATCCTCATATTTCTTGATCAACCTTTCAAACTGATCTCTCTGTGAGGGTTCTAAGTGCTGGAGTTTTACATCAAGATTTTGCAACACTTCAGTGTTTGACAATTTACATGAAAGAACTTCAGCTTTAATTCTTGGTTCATCATCTTGAAACTCCCCCTCATCTTCACACGTTTCGACCATTGGAGAATCTGAAGTGACAGCTGCAACCCTAGCATTTCTGTCATGATAAGGCTTTAGCATGTTAATATGACACAATTGTTTTGGTTTTCTCCTATCTGGAGTCTTCACAATGTAATTGAGATCATTGAGTTTTGTCAGAATTTCATAAGGACCATGAAATCTAGCCTGCAATGGATTGGACTGCAAGGGAAACAACACAAGGACCTTTTCTCCTGGTTTAAACTCACGGCTTCTAGCCTTATGATCATACCAAGTTTTCATTTTTCCCTGACTTGATTTCAAGTTCTCTTTGGCAAGGTCACAAGCTGCACGCAATCTTTCCTTGAACTTGCCAACATAGTCTAACAGACTGATATGCGGCTCTTTCTCTTGCCATTGTTCACTCAATAATAGCAAAGGTCCTCTCACTTCATGACCAAACACTAGCTCAAATGGACTGAATCCAGTAGACTCCTGCACTGCTTCTCTAGCTGCAAACAACAGCAAATGAACCCTTTCATCCCAGTCTTTCTCATGGTCATAACAATAAGTCCTCATCATTATCTTGAGAGTGGAATGAAACCGCTCTAAGGCACCCTGACTTTCTGGATGATAGGCACTAGAAAGAATCTGCTTTGCACCTAGTTCATACACAACCTGCTGAAACAATCCTGAAGTGAAATTGCTACCCTGGTCTGACTGAATTTCCCTGGGAAGGCCAAACAACGTGAAGAACTTTATCAAAGCCTTTGAGATTGCAGTTGCCTTGATGTTACGTAGAGGTATGGCTTCAGGGAATCTGGTAGATGCACACGATTGTCAACAAGTACTGATTTCCAGATCTAGTCTTGGGTAATAGACCAACGCAATCAACAATGACCCTAGAGAATGGCTCCCCAAATGCTGGGATAGGCTGCAATGGAGCTACAGGTGGGTCTAACTGGTGTTTTCCAACTACCTGACAAGTGTGACAGGTTTTGCAAAAGTTGGAAACGTCTTTCCGAAGCCCAGGCCAAAAGAAGTGTTTCATGATCTTATCAACAGTCTTGTTAACACCAAGATGACCTCCTAAAGGTAAACTATGAGCCATTGTTAAGATCTCATTCCTATAGACCTTCGGAACAACAATTTGCCTGACCACTGCCCAATCTGCATTGGCAGGGATATCAGGAGGGCGCCACTTCCGCATCAACACACCATCCTTGAGATAATACCCAACTGGAACTGCGTCTATTTCTTTATCAGGAAGGGCTCTCCTCTTTAGGACACAAATTTCAGGATCATTAGTTTGCTCCTCAATCAACCGCTTTCTGGACAGAGACAAGTCTCCAAACACATCAGAATCACCAGACCCATCCGGCTGGCTGAATAGAGAACTGATAAAAGTATCTGATAAGTCCTCAAACGGAGAAACCATAGTAGGCCAATCAGAGTCATGAGGCGAACCACCTGAGTCCTGACTATTCAATGTACTGGACGGCACCACATCATCTTCTTCTTTAGCCTTCTTGGCCATAGCACGAGTCACTGCGCAAAAAGGATACAGAGATGGGTCCTCATCCCCATCTTCAGTGCTCGGCTGTGAAGTAAGATGAACAGGGGGAATTACTTTGCCCCCAGCCAGGTCATTGCCCAGCAACAGAGAAACACCCTTTATAGGTAGACTTGACATAAGTCCCACCTTTACCTGTCCTGTAACTAAATCTGACTTCAAGAATATAGAGCGCAGGGGTACAGATACAGTCCTCCCTTCAATACCTTGTACAAGTATGAAATCCCCTGAAGCGGTCTCATCACGTAACTCCAAGGAGTCCATCAACAAAAGTGACTGAGAAGCTCCGGTATCCCTTAGGATATATATGGGGATAGGAGTAGTATGCTCATTCAGAGCCACAAATCCCTCTGACACAAATGGAAGAAATTCCTCCCTCACAAAGTCAGCTGTATCAGGCTTTTTAGCCCCACAAGAAGCAGGCAATTTAGCAGATCGGCCATCTACTACAGGGGTTTCTAACCTTGTTTTCACAAAGGCATTTGGTTTGGTATCCTTTTCTTTTTCTTTCTTAGCTTTAAGGAACCAACAGTTAGTTGTAACATGACCAGATTTCTTGCAATAACTGCAAACTAGACCACTTTTGTCACTGTCAGCTTTCACACTTTGATCAGACCTGTTACTGGATTTCTGAGCACCATCACCAGATTTGTCTTTGTCTTTGGGTGAGGAATCTTGGGTATCACCATAACCCTTTTTCTGAAATTGGGACCATCTATTATTACTGCTAGACTGAAATTTGGACTTATGTGTGAGAACATATTCATCTGCAAATTTGGCAGCTGATTGCAAATTCAGTGCTTGCTTCTCATTAAGGTAGGTCTTAACATCATCTTTAACACAGTTCTTGAATTTTTCAACTAACACCATCTCTTTTAGTGAGTTGAAATCATCCTTGACCTCCATAGAAGTACACCAGCGCTCAAAGCAAACCTGCTTTTCATTAGCAAATTCAACATAAGTCTGATTTTCAGATTTCTTCAGACCTCTGAATTTCTGTCGGTAAGCCTCTGGAACCAACTCATAAGCTCTCAAAATAACCTTTTTGACAACCTCATAATCAGAGGAATCATCTGCAGACAAAGCCGAATAGGCTTGTTGAGCTTTACCCTTGAGGACAGTTTGCAACATCAGAGGCCAGTGTTCCTTTGGCCACTGGCAACTCTTTGCTACCTTTTCAAAACACTGGAAATAGTTGTCAACATCCTTTTCCGAAAATGGAGGCACCAGTTTTACCTCCTGGCTAGCCCGAAATTTATTTTCAGTTTGAATTTTTATTTTTAGTTGCTCCATTTGGAGTCTTTCTTCTCTATCGAATTTCTCTAATTCAAAATCTCTCTGTCTCTGTCTCTCTCTTTCTGCTCTTTCCTCTTTCTCTCTCTCAAATTCTCTTTGTTTCTCTTTTTCTTCCCTCTCAAATTCTCTTTGTTTCTCTTTTTCCCCCCTTTCTTTTTCTCTTTCCTCCCTTTCTTTTTTCTCTTCTCTTGCTAATTTTTCCAACTCAAACTGCCTTTGTTTTTCTTTTTCTTCCCTTTCAATCTCTATCATTTTTAATTTAAGTTCCATTTCTATATTTGGATTTTCCACTGGAAACTGTTCCAGATCTCCTGGTGCAAACACATTTTCATCAATGTAATATTCAACTATCTCTCTAGCCAGTCTTGCTTTTCGCATGGCTGGTTTCACCTCTGTCAGCTCTAAATGTCTGCAAATTTCTAGCAGTTCTGTCTTTTTAAAAGACTTCAAAACCCCTACGGTTGGTGATGCCAAGAAATCATCCATTGCTGTTGTCAATATATATGTATTCAATTAAAAAAATTAATTTTACAATTTGAAATGCTAGATTTTCAATAAATGACTCACAAAATGGTCTATCCCGGACCTTGAGCCCCCAATTTGTTATGGCCCCAATTTGTTATTACATTTACAACACAAACAGCAACAGCAACAGCAAGGGATGACAGAAACTGTTTTAAAAACTTAAACACATTTAATCAACAGACAAAGACAATAACAACTAACTAACAACTAAGACCAAGATTGAATCTATAAAAAAAACTGGAAATATTTACAGTCCCTTGTTTTGGGGTGGCGTGGTGATGTCCTGGGTGAAAAAAAATCCACAACAGAAACTGCACAGGTCTTGAACAGAATGAAAGGTTTGGTCACATGTATCCTTCTTCTTGCAATTTCTCCTACTACTTTACTGTCTCAATTCTTTTCCTTATATACTCTTTTGCAGACCCCACCCACATTTAGACCTCTTTTTTTTAACTTTCTGAGACTTGCCCCAGACATGTTCAGGACATGTCTAAACATGACTCCAGTCTGAGCTTAACAAAAAAAAAGGTAAATACTGCCATCTAGTGGCCTATATTCACATTACAAGTTGAAGAAACGGTGGGTATTCCAGCAAGACAATGACCCAAAGCATACCTCAAAATCCACCATGAAGTACCTCTCGGAAAAACGGATGGAGGTTTTGGAATGGCCATCACAGTACCCAGACTTGAATATTATTGAAAATCTCTGGAGAGACCTCATACATGCCATGCGTGCAAGAAGGCCGAAGAATATTTCCGAGCTAGAGGTATTCTGTCAGGAAGAATGGGGAAAAATTCCAAAAACAAGAATTGAAAGACTCTTAGCTGGCTACAAGAAGCGTTTGCAAGCTGTTAAAGCTGCCCTAGGAGGAGTTACAAAGTACTAGCTGACAGGGTTCCAAAAATTTTGCGCAAGGCCTTTTTCCTTGTTTTATTATTTTGAAACTATAAAAAGTTAAAAATAAAAATTATTCTTGCTTTAAAATGTGATGAAATATGTCATGTTTAATTTTGCATTTAGTGTTCAGGTTTGCTTTCAATCACTTGGAGATTGTAACAGACATTTAACCCAGGGGTGTCCAAATTTTTGCACCCCACTGTGACTGCTCTTGTTTAAAAAAAAAAAAAAAAGGTGAGTATGCTTTGTAAATATGACAGAAAATGCTAGTCAGTGTGATGAATTTAAGAAATATATATATATATATATATATATATATATATATATATATATATATATATATATATATATTAGAGCTGTCGGAATAATTAATCGCGATAAATTTAAGCGCAATAAAAGTAACTGCCACTATGAGGCAGACAGACGTGATTGCTTATTTCCTTTTCTATGACACATACCTAATGCGGTCATTTCAAATGCCTCCGGGAAGAAAACTCTGATTTGAAGTCCACTAATTACCAGCCAGGTTGGACAGTCTCCATCGCCTTGGCATAATTAGCTCACTTTAAATCAATTCCCGTGTACTTTGCCTGACTTGCAATCAAGCCATTTATTCAGCCAAATGACAAATCAAAACCAAAATGTAACCTATAATGACTAAGAAGATAGAATGAGAACCAGACAGACCTAACCAGGCTGCCGCGTTATATTAAAAGATTTTCAAATTCGTAAACAATTTACATGTCACGTTCTATCTGCTTAAACAAAATGTTTTCGACCTTCACTGTTGGTTATTCAGATGCTCAAAAGTAAATAAAATCAAGTGCTACGAGTTACATTATTTTAAATTACTCTCGTTCAATTATCTAATAAAAAATGCCTCAAATTTGCGGCAAAGATTCGCCTGAACGTTAATTGCCAAATCTTCGGTGCATTTGACTATTTCTTGCAATGCAAACGTATTCTCTCTCACATTCATGTTCGGTATGCTTCACAAAATGTTTTCCACTTCACGTAGTCTATATTTTTAAACTCTTATAACCAGGGCCATCTTTGAATAACTTTTTTTTTTTTTTTTTTAGAAATATCTTTAATGATGCATACAAAATTCATTGATGAAAGGTGGAATTCAGAGGTCTGCTATTAATTCAGATTATTGAAATTTTTTCAATCTAACACGGCAACCTGGTTAGGTCCGTCTGCTTCTCATTATCACTTCTTAATCACTCTACGCCACATTTTGGTTTTGATTAGTCAGTTGGCTGAATAAACGGCTTGATTGCAAGTCAGGCAAAGTACACAGGAATTGATTTAAGGTGAGCCAATTATGCCAAGAAGATGGAGGCTGTCCAACCTGGCTGGTAATTAGTGGACTTCAAATCAAAGTTTTCTTTCCGGAAGCATTTCAAATGACCGCATTACGTATGTGTCATAGAAAAGGTAATAAGCAATCACGTCTGTCTGCCTCATAGTGGAAGTTACTTTTATTGCGCTTAAATTAATCGCGATTAATTATCGCCGACAGCCCTAATATATATATCTTTTTTTTTTGCAAAATAAACAGTACCTATTTATTTATTTAATTAACATGTCTTGTAAGAAAAATATGGGTATGACTAAACTTTTCACTGGTACTGTAGTTGCTAAACAGTATGCAAGTATGTTGTCAACTGACGTACTTTCAATTTCTTATGCGCTGTACTTTCAGGATCAGGCACTGGAGAGTTTCCTTCCTCCTTTCCTTCCTTTGCACACAGAGCAGATGGCTGGGATATGACACATCTGCATGAAGGAACGGCATCAGTGCGTGTCTCCCTGCAGCAGCGACAGACAGCTCCCACGCAAAGCTGCAGAAATGTGGGGATCCAAGCTGCTTCTGACCTGAATCCAGCAAGCTATTCCCCATGCTGTTCATCATCCTGTCACGCAGCTAAATTTTAACAATCCTTTACTGAAATTCAACTGAAACCCCACGGATAGGAGAGACTGCGGTCCAATGAGCCATGGGGACCAATGAGCCTTATCACATATTTGTAATCAATGGATGTCAGAGCTGCTTAACTCTTTTCCCCATAATAACAACATATGACACCTATATCACTGGATCTTTTCCCCAACCTCCCCACCGGTCATCACTTGTAGTCATTATAGGGAAAAGGAGGGGGGAGTCTATAGGGAAAGAGTTAAAATAGGCAAAATGGTAATGTGGCTTATGGGGACCAATGGATACCAAAGAACCATATCACTATTTTGTCAATTTTAAGCCGCTCTGACAAATGTGATATGGCTCATTGGTCCCCATGGCTTACTGGACCCCAGTCTCCCTTTTAACTAGATATAAAAGTATCTTTCCTTTATTATGAATGCGCACAGTAAACAGATGGCTGAGAGTGATTTAACTAGGAGCTTTAGAAAGATAAGCCATCACTTATTTTGTTTTTGTAAAATGAAAACAGTTTTGGCCTCAGTGAAGTGCTGTGGGATACGTGGCAGAAATACCCACAATACTCATGTCACAGAAGTTAAACTCCTCCATGATGCAACCTTTGAGTCAAGGAAAAGACAGATGGGCTCAATCTTGCATGATGTCCAAACTTCCAAAAAATTCTGGCATAGCTTCTGCAGAGTCAGAGACACAGTTGTTTGCTGTTGTTTGCTATTTTAGATAAGAGAGGTAATATTGCCCCCCATAATGTCCTCATTGAGACAGACTGGGAGGTGGTCTGCAAATATTTGCATTTCTTCTTGAATGGACAGATCTGGCATATAACCAGTGTTAATGCAATTGGACACAAACAAACCAAAGGAACACTTACACCGTCATCTCTTTCTCTTTCCCTACAGGGGGAAAACAGAAAGGCTTACCCTCCAGGGGCCTCATTTACAAATTGTGCGCTCTGGTATTCACAAAAAAGATGCAGATGTCACTTTTCCCTGTAGAAGTGGGATTTATAAAAAGAAACTTGATGTAAAAACATAGGCTACACAATTAGTACACTTGGTCCTGAATCCAACATTTAAATTTGGTTGTGATTCATAAAGCACTAATTACACGCACTTTATTGCGCCCAGGGGTTTATAAATGGGGATATTTTTAATCTTACGCCTCTTACACTCTTTTGAACATGCGCGACATTTTAGTAAGAAATTTATGAAAAATTTTATTGATGAAGCCCCAGAGCACTTGCTGCTTACAACTCATACAGTTTGGAGGAGGGCTAAAAACAGCAGCATAAGGTGTGATGATGACTCATAGCCCAAGAAGCTTCCAGAGGCAGTAACATTTCACACACTGCACATTTCGTCCTGTTTTCTCATAATTTCAAAGACTTTCACCCTGATAAGCTCGTTTAAATTAAAATCCGCAGAATAGCCGTCTTGTACTTACGAGGTGGTACACATAGAAGTGAAGAAACCAGGATTATATATCACCAGTTGCTTCAATTACACAGTGGTTTCGGCATGATTGAGTGAGATTTCCTGCATTGACTCGGATCAAGTGTCATATGGTGCGATGTAAAGAATCACCTTGCATAGCTGAGCGCAATTACTGATTGGATTTCACCACCTGCTTGGGAACGCAAGACTCCCTCCTGCTTGATCCACAAGCAAACGTTCTTCGTCGTCACAATGACAGGCGTGGGATCACGAACAGTTATTTACATAGGACATTTTCTTGCCAGGGAACTCAGACAGCGGCGCCGTTTTCGTCCCCACTTGCACCTTCATACGATCGCAAAGCATCTTGGGACGAGCCTGGCTGAAAATGGCCGACTGCAGCGCTGGACGGCAGGGAAGTGAGATTCCTTCTGGAAAAGGCGCCTCTACCGCAGATCTTCTGTTACACCCTGAGCTTCTGTCCCGGGAATTCATTCAGTTAGTGTTACATGAGGTCAGTTGAACTGTATGTTCTGGGTTTAAGGTAAAGATCGATGTTTATAGTTTAATTGCTAGCAGTCAGTAATGTTGATTGAGCTAAATGGGCTAACTTAGTGATATTCTCTATACAGGCCCGAGATTAATTAATCACAATACTACGCTAGATTTATCTTCTCGATCGGGACCTTGACATCCAGTCTTGTGATCAAAATTCAGCGGAGGCAGCGTTTCCCCTAACTGTAAAGCCGCTTTCACACTGGACGCGAAACGAATTTTTCGCACGACAGATTACATTCAAAGTCAATGCGCGTGTATTCAAGTCTTTGCATTGACTTGAATGTAATCTGTCGTGCGAAAGTATCGTTTCGCGTCCGGTGTGAAAGCAGCTTAACTGTGGTGTTAACTGTAACGAACTGTCTGACGTCAACCTGTGTTGTTAAATGTGCCTGGGGAGAAATTCGCTTGCTGTCTGCTATAAACAAAACAAAAAGTTGTTTTTGTTTTAGTTCGCTGTTTGTATTTGCTAGTGATAATGAACGATAATTTCACATGCATGTTGCAGCTTATTCTGAGACTATATTGCTTTCATTTTCGTGAAATGCACACAAAGCAGGGGCTCCCCCATCCTGGTCCTGGGACACTGCTGCATCTGCTAGTTTTTGATACAACCACAGTTGTAATCGTCCGATGCCCTAACTGGTTTCATGTTTAAAGCTGTTATTTACCGCCTCGAGCCACATTTTGACAGAAATAGCATACTGTCTTTTTTTCTATATGCTAACAATTTCAGGTTACATATTTAAATAAATTGAATCATAAACTAAGATAATTGGTAAGCTCAAATGAGGGTGCTGAAAATGGGTGTTTTTAGAGATGGCAATTTCGAACCTTTTAAACAGTTTTGAAACCTCTGAAACGACCACTGTTTCGAAATGTTCCGAATAGTTTATCAACCTGATTTATTTCAGTAGTGCACAGCCTAGTGGCAAAAACGTTTACTGCAGCTATTAAAACAAACTAGATGATGCGCACTCCATAGAGATGCTAACCCACGCCTCTTGTTGACTTTGACCTTTCGACCTCAAAATGCAAATTTGGACAGGGTACCCTAGGATCGTCTACCCCACAAAGTTTGGTCACCCTAGCTTAAGTGGTGGCCGAGCTGTCGCGCGGACAGATAGACGCACACACACACACAGACAGACGGAGCTAAACTGTATACCCACGCCCCCTCTTCTTGGTCATTTGCTTGCTATAGGTCCAAAACTGGACCTATAGTCTCAAAAACAGGCAATTTATTAATTGTCCGTTTTTGAGACTATAGGCCCACAGTTTTATAAATTAGGAACCTACTGCTTGTTTACTCTTATTTTTTTCTCTTTTTATGTAGTTGTCTCTATCACATTGTGTATATTGACTATTCATTCTTCATGGCATGTATACACATCTCTGTCAAGATGTAGCTTAAGAAGATAACTGTCCTAAACATACTGCAGGTAATTAAGACAAATAAACCCCTTTTTAAAATTCTATGATTGCAGTTGTGGTCAGAACAGAAACCAGTATACACGGGGTGCCCCAGGACCATGTTGAGGAAACACTACTAAGATGAGCTCCTTGGTATTAAGACGGAGGGGACTCATTTATGTGGTGGAGGCCAAAAAGAACATATGCTCTGATGTAACGGAAAATCATCGTCTTTTTTAATGTTCGTTCACCATTATGTATTACAGGGATTCCGAGCTAGGTTGGATGTATATTTCCATGAGGTTGATAAAACCACTCTTAACTCTGTGTTGTTCATTGACTGTGGTTGGGGGAAGTTCAAGAACATTGGTTGCGCGATACTAATGTACAACCATGTTTCCAGAAAAGTTGGGACTCTGTGTTAAATGTAATTCTGAGCAAAGTGCATTGATTTGCAAATCATTTAAACCTACATATAATTGAAAATGGTACCAAGACAATTTTTTTTGGAAAAATGCAAGCTCATTTTGAATTTCATGCTAGCAACACATTTCAAAAAAGACTTGCTAAAAATGCACCTGGTGGAACATCTCGCGGCTATTTGGCTTCATTGGAAACGGGTAAATAACATTATTGGGGATAAAAGCATCCCAGAGAGGCTGAGTCTTTCAGAAGTAAAGATGGGGAGGTCTTCGCTCTGAAGGGCTGCATGGGGGCAATCCCTGTATGTTTAGCCAATAACGTGACATTTTACCATTTCGTTAATTGGTTCAACTCTCTCACTTCATCATTGAGGCAAACTCTCACGATCATCAAAGTACAGATGAGAAAACTCGAAATGAACTCCCAGTGATTATGCTGGCCATGGCAGACTCTATTTTTTTGAGTTTTAGAAACCCCTTTGCGCAGATATAGACGCCAGCATCTGTTAATTCCTAAATAACTCTGTAGTTGAATGTCCAAATATCTTGCTTCTCTAGAATAGTTTTCCACTGTCTCTGTGACACTAATACTGACTTATATAGCCTAAATAGGCTCATGCACAACAGGAAAAATTAGCATGATTTGTATTCTGCTCAAAGGGGTTAATCAAGTTATGCTAAAGTAAAATGGCTGTTTTTAGCCTAACTTTTATATCCTTGTTAAACAATGCGCTGCAAAATAAAATGGATTATATATGTTTGAAACATCATTAATGAACTTTATTACACAGCCAAGATTTTAACAAAATGTTAGAGTAACTTTGAACACAAGGCCTGAAAGAAGACAGTTATTTGCATTACGTTACTCATGTTACCAGTAGATTCTAGCGCGGAAGGTTCACCATACTGTGTTGTTCACAACCTTTAAAACCATTTCTATTTCAACAGAGTAGTACAACATAATGTTTTGGGCATCATTGGTTTCAAAGTGTACAGGCTTCAATCATACGCTCTTGATTGTTTGCTTATTACGGCAACTTTATTTGTGGACGGACAGTGTATTTGGATCTTTCAGACTTGCCATTAAATTGCAGTAGTATATTCTTTGAGGCACCTAGGAGGCTCTGTACCTTCACAAGTTTCAGAACGTTGCATCGAGGTATTACAGCAGTACCTCTGCAAAATCAATAAATGTGCAGCTGCTGACTTACAGGACCAGTGTCCTGCCCTCTGTGCCACACTTGCCCTTGTATCTCACTGTAACTCTCTGCAGAAAAAGATTGAAGTGGAAGACCGCAGGGAGGCCAGCAGAGACCAGCTCACAGACCTGTACCTGCAGCATGTCATCCCCTTACCACAGAGGGAGCTTCCAAACTCTCGCTGGGGCAGGAGGGTGGGGCAGCACAGGCCCCGCCCCACACAGGGCCGAGCCTATGGGAGCTCCCACAGGTGAGGCAGCCCGTCCTGGGGTGGATGGGGTTTGAGCTCAGTGCTGTGCTGTGTGATCAGCCCTCCACACGGTCTGCTGAATGAGATCTAGCCTCGATTGTTGCGGGCATTTTTCTCTTGGTATTGTCTATCTTTCTTGTATGCATGTAAGTTTGCTGGACCTCTTATTTATAATTACATTTTTTTATGCCAATTTATGCCAAAGATGCACAACACAAAATTATGCCAAATTTTCCCGTTGTGCATGAGCCTATTTAAAGTGGTAATCCGTAAGATTTCCATCTCTTTACTGTGTGTTAAGTCTGGGTCTGTCAGAGAGGGGGCACAAAACAATGGTGATTGGGCCAATGACCCACTGATGAAAACACTTGTATTTCATTCTTTGCCTGGTAAAGCAATCATTGTGTCTGTGGCGTCATTCCCGCGCTGTATTCAAATACAGGCGCACATCTAGTGACGCTTTTAATGTCAGTAAACAGTGTTTGGTCTGTACAGAAGGTAGGAGGAGCCGCAAGCTAGCTTGAAGGAAGTAAGGAACCCCGGGGGAAGCAATGTCAAGGTAGACATCAGAAGGGATCCAGTAGCGGTACTCTCCCTAACCTGAACCTTGGCTCTATCCCCTAACCCTAAATCTATTTTGTCCCTTACACTATATGTCAGTTTTACGCATGAAATTAAGGGAGGACCGTTAAAAATGCAGCCTTCCAAGAAGCGGGAAGTACCGCTACTGGATCCCTTCTGACGTCTACCCAATAGCAATGGCAAATACCACACTGTGTAGCCATTCTGTGCACAGTAGAAACTAAAGTTAGCTGAGTCTCTGTTGAGGCTACTACTGAAACTAAAATTATAACGTAATTTCAGGAAGGAAACGGGGGGGAAAAAAGCTACATTAACCGCCTTGACAAATTAAAAAAAAAAAAACAAAAAAAACGTTGTAACGTTACCTGTTAACCAACTGCCGTTTTCATTATTTACACAGGGCTCTCAACTCTCACATATTCGGCTTGAGTTTAAATGACATATTCACGTTCCCGTGCTCTAGACAGAAATAATACTAATAAACCGTTTGTAGAGATGCTCAGGTGAAATTGAAGTTCTTGTGCATTGAAGTTTATCAGTTTCATGTGTTACGGTGGATGTCGCCACATGTAATATGAGAACAATTATGATTCCAGAATTCTCACGCTTTTCTCCGCTCAGGGGTTGAATGAAGCACAAATTCTCACAGCGAATGCTTGAGAGTTGGCAGCCCTTTAAGTTAATCGATTTATCATAATAGCCCTAACATGTTACAGGAATGAGATGATGCTAATGGATGAGTAACATCACATAATTTTTACTTTTATTGAGTTCATTTGCCCTGTCAAAGAGCATCTTTCCCGTCCGCATGAGAGTTGAGGAGATGTCAATTTACCGAAGTCATACAGGCGACACTGTTTGGTCTTGTTGGTAAATTAATAAAAAACCAAGAACGTTGTCCCGATGAAGAAGCAGACTCGATGATCGTGGCAAAAGCAGGTTAAAATTTATTACACAGCCGGCCGTGGGAACAACAGCGTGATGCAGAGTTCTAAAATTCCTTCATTTTGTAAGAAACTTTATACATGTTAAAGTACAGACATTTGCATATGATTTCTTTAATGTTATCAGAAGTTGTTGCTGATTGGTTCCAGGGTTTACACATTGATAAAAAGCAATACTCTACAATTGGGCCTCTCCTGAACCACCCAACTTAATTGGTTCAATAGATTCCCAACCCCTGGAGATGAGCTCCATATGTGGGCATACGGAACCTCCAACTAAGGGGTGCTAGTGCCTATTGTCCTGTCGGAACTGAAGACAAACGGAGATCCCAGCTGAAAGTCACAAATAGGCGATATGTCCTGCCGGACCTGACGGCTTCTCTTTATCTCCTAATTCGCATTCATTACCCATTGATCAAACCGTCTGGCTCCCCATATTGCTAACACCTAAAAATCCTGTTTCCCAACAGTCTCGACAATGGAAATGAGGTCTAGAAGCGCACGTGCAATTACAGCTTACTGCCAAAGATATCAATATAAACAAACCAATTAAAATCTTACAGATTACCACTTTAAGCTTTATAACTCAGTGTTTGTGTCACAGAGACTTTGTAAAATTATTCCAGTGAAGCCAGACATTCAGAAATTCAATTACAAAATTGCTTAGGAATTAAATTCAGGAATTAAATTTAGGAATTTATGGATGCCGGCATCTGTATCTGCGCAAAGGGGTTAAGTTGTTAGAATACTGGTATATTATTAGACTCATTAAATCAGCTGTCTATTAGGTTGGTTGTGTTTAGCTTTTGTATTTTAACCCTCTAATTCGTTGGAATACCAGCATGTGATTATACTCCTTAAAGCGTCTGTATTTCAACACTGTTAAGTTGTTAGATTACCAGAATGTGATTTGACCGCTTGAGTAGTTATTGTAAGTCTGATGGAGCAATTGCTGCTGACAGTTTGTAAGTAATTGATTTCTTGAACATTGACCTATAATAATCTTTTTCAGCAGCAGCAGCAGCTCTGGCAGTGAGAACACTAGGAAGAGGCCACTAATTGTGTTCGATGGCAGCTCCACAAAAACTGGAACCATTAAGTTGAAGAAGCCAGATTTCGGGTCTGGTACCGACAGACTGAAGCCCCCACCCTCGATGAGCCTGGCCAACCCCATCCGAAAGCTGTCGGGTTCCTCCTCCAGCCCAGCGCGGACCCCCGTTACACCCCCTGGGAGCTTAAACCGGAGTCCTGCTGGCAACGGAAGCCCCGGGTCGCCGATGTCTCCACAGTCGGGGAGCGCTGCTGCAACCGTTCGATTGAAGCGCCAAGCGGCTCGCGAGGGAGAGTGTGACAGCTTGGTGAGATGGGTTTTAAATCCACACTCCTGTCTGATAGTCAAACCGCTGTCATTTAACCATGTGCATGATTATGTTAGTTATTGTAGTCTCCGGATGAAATTGGGCGGCAACTGACTGCATCTACGGACTGCAATTTTTGACCGATTCCTTTCATATTTGGTATTGACATGTCATATGACACTTGGGACACCTGGCAATTTAGGTTGCCATGGCAACCGTATTGGCGGAATAATATGCAAATTAATGGCAAAACATAGAGATTTCCTTGTGGACGCAGTCCAGGCTGCAATTTTTGACCGATTACTTTCATATTTTGTATGGACATGTGTTACACTTCATATATGCCACCTATCGATTTTTGACAGTATTGGCCAAATATGTGCAACACATTGAAACATACACTCTTCGTTGTTGACGCTGTACAGGCTCTAATTTTTGACTGATTACTTTCATATTTTGGGATGTTGTGTTATACTTCACTTATGACACCTATCGATTTAGGTTGCCATGGCAACCGTATTGGCGGAATAATATGCAAATTAATGGCAAAACATAGAGATTTCCTTGTGGACGCAGTCCAGGCTGCAATTTTTGACCGATTACTTTCATATTTTGTATGGACATGTGTTACACTTCATATATGCCACCTATCGATTTTTGACAGTATTGGCCAAATATGTGCAACACATTGAAACATACACTCTTCGTTGTTGACGCTGTACAGGCTCTAATTTTTGACTGATTACTTTCATATTTCGGGATGTTGTGTTATACTTCACTTATGACACCTATCGATTTAGGTTGCCATGGCTACAGTATTGGCCAAATAATACACACATTAGTGGCAAAACATAGAGATTTCTTTGTGGACGCATTACAGGCTGCAATTTTGGACTGATTACTTTCATATTTGGGCTGCCATTAGGATTTTTTCCTCAGGGGTCCTAACCCTGCATTTTACTCATTTTGGGTTAAATAAGCTTTTTCTATGTTGGTGGCTATTGCATTACATTAAAAAAAAACACAAACTTTGACCATGAAAAAGTGCACCTTATAGTATTAATATCTAAAAAACAGATTTTTGCAGGATGTGCAAGAAGCACAGGGCTATCGCTCTATGGTATTATCTCAATTTTTGTAATTATGCCACTTACTGCATTTTGGAAGCAAACTCTTCATTTCCTCCTACAATTGGTCTGGGCCTTGCTTTTTATGAGAGGCCAAACCTTGCTGTTCTTTGATAAATGACTAAATAATGAATATTATAGGCCTAAGTAATATGGTTTTTTTCAACAAAAAAGACCCCATTTTCATATCTTTTGCAAATTTCAAATTCATGTGAACCAGTTAGACTTTGTACTGGTAGAGGTTAACATGTTTGCATGCTGTAGCTGAAAGGAAATTATTTTGGGCCAATTAGAAGTTCCTGCAGATGGGCTTATAATGCTATAGTGTGGCGCCACCACTGTGTGTGGGAGTTTGAAAATGTTGTCTTAGAATACAGAAAGAGCTCTCATTGTTCAGTCTTAGTCAAAAAATCTTGTTGCATGGTTACTAGTATGGTTATTGTTTGCTGATATGAATGCCAAAGAGTTAAGTTTAGGGGATTTACATGTTGTTTTGGGAAATCAACTCCTTGAGTAATGAAATGCATAGCTATAAATAACTGGATTTACTGAATATGCAGATTAGGTGTTTTATTCAACGGATTTGGCTTTGGTGTTTCCAGCAGGGAGGACTCAAGTCTCCGGAGGTGAAGAAGAAGATTCAGCATGTGACGTGGCCATGACACCATTATCCCCCAGTTATACCCTCAGAACTGTGGGATAGGAGTGCCGTCTCTCCAGTGGCGAATGCAGGCCTCCCATTCGCCGGAGGTGCACAGCCCCCTGGGAAATTCCGCTCCAGCCTTCCTCCAAAACTAAGCTCCTTGGGCCCTCCCTCCAAATTACAATTCTGTGGAACCTTCAAGTGCACTTATGCCGCTTACTAATACTCCAGAGAGCTGTTCGACTTTTACAGAATCTTCCAGAAGTAGCCCAGTTGGCCACTGTCAGTGAATGGGCTTTTCTGTGATTAAGTTGGAGAGGTGATATTGATGCTTATTATATTTCTGCCTTCCTACTCCTGACTGTTTTTCCCTGCGCAACACGCTTATCCCCACCGACCCCATAACACACATTGCAATGGCTCCCTCTTGGAAGTTGTAACTCCACTAAGTTTATTGCTGTCGTAAAGCAGTAGTGGACCACTGAATATGCTGCACACTGCCTGTTTGGCAGATCTGAAGGATTTGTGAGGAGTGTGAAAGTTTTGTGATTGAGCTCGGAGAAATGAGAGTCAGCTTTCCTGGGACTATTAAAGACGGGAGCGTGAACACATTGGACACCCTGTTATCACTCTTGGAGCCTCTTAACATAAGCAACAGCCACTGATAACTGCGGATTGCTTTGGCCTTGGTTTAGCTCTGCTGTTTGGCTGAAGGTTACTTATTGAAGTGAACAGGTCTTTTTCTGTATGTCAGGGAAACTATGAATTGTTGCCGTTTGGAAAGATTAGGTGTCCCTTTTTTTAAAGTGTATGATGTCTTCCTGTGCAGTTATCCCCAACTGGGAATATACATGTACATGGGGAAAGGAATGGCCAGGTAATGTGGATGTAGGCAATGGTTGTTTCAAAATCTGAGGATTGGTCATTTTGTTATGTGATGGAGGATTAAAAGTGTCATCACATTTTTTGCAGTTAACTGAAAGAATTATTGTATGCTATGTGTGTGTATGTAAAATAAACAGGATTTGGACATTTTTGTCAGAAGCATTATCTGTTTTCCAGGGGAATATACATGACCTCTAGAGGGTGCCAGATATCTCCCCCCCCCCCCCCCCCCCGATGCTCTGCAGTAGTGCTGCGATCATAGCTCTGGTTCGGAGAAGGAAATTTGTTTTGGGGAACAAATAAATAAAATTATGTGTATTAAATCACCTGAAATTGGATTGACTTTTTGGAATAAACCAAAAAATGATTTAACATTATTTTTTACAATCAGTCGTGTCATATACTGATATAAAGTTTTTGAACAAATGGCTCGATAATATTGTGGCTATGTAGTGGGGATCTATACTGGCACTTTCCCAAAATACTTACACAGTGGACCCATTGACTGCGTTTACATGCACGCCATATTCCGATTAAGGTCCATATTCAGGTTAAGGTAGTATTCCGACTAAGCCGTTTACATGCGCTTAGTGATGGGAATATTCCGTTACATGTTTATTTTGCTGTGTATTGTGTTTATTTATCCACCACATTGGTCCAATCTCAGTATTGGGTTTTCAGCACAGATAATGGTCGAAAGTAATTGTCATGGCTTTGGTTTCCTTCATAGTGCGGCGGATAAAGGACAAAAACTCATTGAGATGTTCACTTCCGGAAGAAAGCATGAAACTTTGTGCCTGGGGGTTTTTGGGTATGCTGAATCCAAATTTAATGGGAACCACGCTGTCAGAACAAGGCTTCCTGTTCAAAATGGGTGTTGTTCATGGGTGGGGTCAATTTTCTGATTTTCAGCATAAATTGTAAACATACTTTGTAATGACATGCTTTAGACATGCTGGTGAATATTAAATTAAAAAAAATTTATTTTATGGATAAAAAGATACATCTTTATGTTTTGTACATTTAGTAACTGTAATATGCATTCCTTCATTCCGTCTCTGTAACAAACATTCATAACCATATGTGATAATGTGTCATGTGTTCATAACCTTAGAATTTGTTTTAAGGGAAGTCTCAATCAGTCAATATACATCATTTTACTTTTTGTTACTACAATACAAACTCCGTATTGTACAGTTACCAATGGGCTACAGTATTTTTCAATTTATAATAACAGAGATGCCATAAGATGCTGACTAACATAAATGTAGCTGCAATCAGATGCTCATAGCTAAATACTCGGATACAACAGAATTGATCTGTAACAACAGTATAACTAACATGCATGTAATAATGAAAATTGACATTAATTGGTAATAATATCGCTTGTATGATCTATTTTACATTTCACAATTAGTGATGTACCAGAAGAACTGAACCGAATGTTGAATGTTTCAATCATACGCAAAAGTGAATGATAAACATAGGATTCTAGCATTTAGTGGCAACGTACACTTAATCATAACCAACATTATCCTGATATTGTTTGTTTCCTTAAATATACACATAGCTTGCATGTACATGCGTTCTCAGAATCCACTCATTCTCCCTTGCTGTACATTGTCCACCACAGAAGCAGAGTTGTGTGCACTTCAGATTAGCTTTGTGGCACTGACGTCTTCCGAGACATCGCTTCTTGCATGTGCATTTGACGAGCTCACGGCATCCTTTTGCTGCCTCAGGAAGTGTACTCCAGAGCGGTGTCCAGTGACTATCTTCATCCCTTTTCCATCCCCAACTGGACAGACTTGGAAGAGTCGGACATGCTGTCATGGCCTGAGCCCAGATATAGCCAGCCTGATATGCCGCACGTCTCACATGTTGGTACAGTGCATCTCGCGAGGGTGGGATATTTTCTATTTTACAATTCCCATGTGAGAATAGGTGCTTCTTGCTTCATTGACGGTCGTTATTTGTGATGTTCGGCTCTACAGCAAAACCACAAATCTTTCTAGCTCATTCATGTCAACTTCTGAGATTGCTTCAGGAGTGTCTGAAAGTCTGCTAAAGTTGTGAGACTTGGAAGCGATCCCCATACATCCCATGCAGTCTTCTTCCCAATAGAGCTGAATGCTGAAACGGTGTCACAGCCTGAAACTGCATGCAGGAACAACAGGCCTTTACAGCAATCAATGCCTAGTTCCTCTGCAATGGTGTGAGCAGCAATGTAGCGGAGTGTGCGACCACTACCAAAGGATAACCACAGGTCACATTCAGCCACTGTTGTGGCTGCAACCACAGCAAGAACAAGCACATCTGTGTCGGTGGCATGCACCATGATCTTTCTGAATCCGAGTTTGTAGGCATGAGCACTGTGGAGGATTATGCGATAGTCTGCCTCCTAATGTGTGCTCGGCTGAAGGTCAGATACATCTAGTGTAGCACTTGAAACTAAACTTTTTTCCTTCATTGTGACAAGCATCTTTGTCACTGGAGTTGGTGCTGCTCCTATCGCTGAAGCAAGGAATGTGAAGAGTTCTGCTTTGTTGCTGTCAACACGTGAGAAACTTCTCTAATTAGGGGGAATGCGTGTTTGTTCCATTACTCAAAGTGTGTCACCAGTGCCTCGGCATATTCTAGTGTGGGCCTTGAGACTGTCTTTAGCGTAGGTATCCCACACAATGTCAAGTCGAATGCAGGTCTCCTGCTGCCTAAGGACGTAGGGGATGAAAACAATGTCTGCCTAGTCTCTGAATGTCTTTACAACTCTGACTGCATTCTTTGGTTCTAGTGTGTGAACGAGGGCGGCTCCATCGATAATCTTCACGTCAACATCGGGAGTTGTTGGTGGCTGTGGTGCCAAAGGTTCCAAACATTTCATCAAGTCAGCTTTATTGCCTCGCCGCATTACATTAATCTCAGCAAGAGATGGTGGCCAGGCATGGTTTTCATGCTTGAAAAAGACATCCATGTCACCTTCCCTCGCTTGGCATGCAATATACATTCTTGAAAATAGCTGAAGGTCGCTTTTCAAGCTTGTTGTTTTCAACTTTGACTTGGATGTTCTCTTGCGTTGTCCTGAATTAAGCAGTGGTAAGTTGTTCTTCTTGATGGTGTCATGGAATGGTGTTTGTGTGGTCAGGATATGCTTCTCGACAAACTCCTTTTACTATGACTGACCAATTCCCTCAGCTTGTCTGACGGCCTGGATGACTTTGTCAGCCATAACTATCTTTGTGTGCATGGTTAGTAGATCAGAGCTAGTCTCAGGGAAAGGATTTCCCATGTCTTTAAAGACCTCTAGTACACTTTCGACATCACTTGCAAATCTCTTTGAGATTATGAGTGACCCTGAGTGCTCAGGGTTTGCTGATGGTGCGTGTCACAGTTTTCTCCATGGGAGGAATTTCTGTGGTCTAGCTCATGTATGACTCTGGCTACTTCTGGACCGGCAATCATCCAACGTCGCAAAGCTGATTCATTCTTCGTTAGTCCAATCACTCCACTGTCACCCTTGACAACGGCATTTATTTGCTCATGAACTTGATCATGAGCCATCATCGAGAACTGACGCGTTGGTTGGAAATGATTTATTCATACAACTTACATGATTATAGAGAGAATTAAGCATCATTATCACCTTACTTAAGCATTGTTAAGTTATTTAGTTTTCGCAATACATCTGTCTTAGGTTTCCGTGGCGACGATAATGAAAAGTGCAATTTTGAGCAGGAAGCTGTGTTCTGACTGCGTGGTTCCCATTAAATTTGGATTCAGCATACCCAAAAACCCCTAGGTACAAAGTTTCATGCTTTCTTCCGGAAGTGAACATCTTTTTCCTTTATCCGCTGTACTATCAGTTAGAGCTTCAAAGACGACATCGACTCCACTCTCTTGGCCATTGCCATCACCAGCGGTCTCTGCCAGAATTTCATCCATGACTGCAAAATAAATGAAACTGGCTGGATTGGGGCCGCTGGTATTGTTTTGTTTCTGGCAGTAGCTATTTTTACGCCAGTCTTGAGCTTACTGTAATTTGCTATTCTTATGAGCTTCCGTATCCGCGTACACAATAGGAACTTTGGCCTCGGAAAAAATTGCTTCTCAACTGGGTTGAAAACATCCCGCTTTCGCTGCGTGCCTTGTGGTTCATATTACTAGACCGGCTAGCCTGCTTACTTACTTTAAGTTGCAGTCAGGATGTCCTCTACTCAAGTTAGGTAAGGTTAGTTATTAGCCAGCTAACTTTGCCAGTTTGCCATCTAGCTCATTAGCCAATTTGTACTCTAGAATTTCTTGCAAGGACAAACTTTGTGCAGCTATCAGCTCTTCTATACGACACTAATCACTACTGACTATTGATTGTTGAGAGTGACGACCCAAATATGAGGGAGCAAACGTTGAACCTAAAATTACACTCTCATAACTACCTAATCCGTTTGCTAAGTTAAGCAGCTAGAAAACATAAGAAATGTTACAGCCGTCCCGCTAGCTAACGTCAGCTGATACATTATAGTTAATGCCGTGGTATAAGCATAGACTATAAGAATCAGCCTATGGGTCCAAGTCCAGGTTTTCGACATTGCGCATGAACATACAAAAGCTCGTAAGAATAGCAAATGGGAGTAAAATTACGACTGGCGTAAAAATAGTCCCTGCCTGTATTTTTTTTTTCGCTTTGAAATAAGCCGCCTTCAGAGTTTTCCAGCGATGCATGGCATTTAACTCAAAACCAAAAATGGCAGCAGGTATTTGGGATTGTATTATACCGAAGTGCAAATGTCTATGGGGTGCCGAATAGGACATTTTATTTTTCACTGCATTTTTTTCCCACATTTAACAAAAAATATCCTTTTTTTCTCACATTTAGTGAAAGAAATGTTCATTTTCCCCACATTTATAAACTTTTAAGTGGAAAGCTCAAATGTTAAATGTGCCGCGTAAATTTTAAATGGGCTATTCCAAAATTAAATGTACAAGATAAAATTTTTTTTATTTTGTGATTTCTATAATTTAACTAAATGTATAAACATTGAACTAAATATATAATTAAAATTATAAACATTTAATTGTATAAAGCAGTGAGCTAAATATTTAGCTAAATGTACAAAACATTTATCTTTGGCTTCAATGTGTAATTTTGTGATACGCCCACCAGTGGCGGTTTGTCAATAGAGGAACAGAGGAAGTCCACTTAAACATACCAAAATTTGTCATTAAATTAAAAAAAAAACCGATTAAATGATTTATTTTTTCCACACAATGCGAGCATGTCGGCACCTGCCACCATTAAATAAAAGGGGTTAATTTATTAATAAATTAATATGTTGTGAATACATAGTTTATTAATGCAGGGGCGCCGGTTTAATGAGTGCCAAAGCAAGTCCTTCAACTTTTGCCCAGCATGGCAGGTTGAGGGTCCTAATTTGAATGTATCCTGTGAGTTTTATGGCTAAAGGACAAAAAATTGCTAATTTATAGTCTGATTTGTGTTATACCATTCTGCTTTGTTTAGCAGTTATAGCGCCCCCTATCAGTCAATTTGAATGTAAATTTTCTGGGTATGTTTCAGCTACCTATGTGAGTATACCCTGTGAGTTTTATGGCTTTAGGACAAACAGTTGCTGATTTATAGTCTGATTTTTGTTATAGCGCCCCCTATGGGCCGATTTGCATGAACCTGTCAGGGTTTGTTCCTGGTAATGATTTGGACATATTCTGCAAGTTCTGTAATGAATGGTTGTTGAATTTTGTCCATTTATGTGCAAAGCCACGCCCCTACTGAAGTTCATTGGTTAATATCTTGGAAACAAAATGAGATTAGAAGAAGCTTTATGCAATCTTTGATAAGCTTGGTCCACTGATGATCCACAGCAAATGTCGAAGGAATCGGACCGACAGTTTAGGAGGAAATGTTTAAAATGTGTTTTTCAAAAAATTCAAAATTCCGGATAATCAAATATGGTGGTCCTTAACGGAATGTTGTAGAGAATGTACCAAGGAATGTCTCTACCAAGTTTTGTGTAATTTGGACTTACACAGTCGGAGCTATGACCTTTAAAGTGAAAACCTGTTTTTCTTGAATTATAGCGCCACCATTAGGCCGATTGAGTTAGAAATGCCTTGCTCAGCATTTACACACAACTTCCAACCAGTGTGCAAAATTTCAGGACTCTGCCATTTACCATCTCACCGGAATTTGCAAAAACATTTTTGAAGAAGAAAGAAAATAGTAATAATAATAATAATAATAATAATAATAAAAAGCGAAAACAATAGGGTTTCAGCCCTACGGGCTTGAACCCCTGAATATAGCCGCAAGCGGCAATTCCGGGGTTCACGCCAAGAATGACCATTACTAGTTGAAAGCTTTAACAGCTTAAATTACAAGTATTGCCGCTAAACGTGGCCATGTCCCCCGCAAGGTGACGGAAATCGACTGGGGTGGGCTGGTACCAAAAATTTTTGGGGGGGGGGGGGGGGGGGGGCAATTTACCTTGGCGCAGCACACCGGACGGGTGCTTTATTGTCGACAGTCAGTTATTTAGAAGGAAAATGTAGCCCATAGTTTTTCATGGTTTGGACCCCTTTTTTATAATGAATTGACAATGTATCACCTATGTGCACATGTCCAGATCACTATGTCCATACATTACTTACAGATTGATTGTAAAAACAGTCATGTTGAAGATATTCCACCAAGTAGAAAAACAAAAATCTAAAAACACACCACTGTAATACTGTCTACGGGGCTTGCACACCTTTTACAAAGTGAAATTCAAGCACTTTAAGGATTTTCAAGTTGTATTTCCATGCTTTTCTAGCACCCTACAGCTGTGGTAAATTACATATTTATATACATAAATGACAGATTTCACAGAAAGTGTAACCAACAGGTCACACTGTACTTAACAGGATGAAATTATAAATTCATGGTATATCTGCGGTTTATTTCATTAATGACATAAAAACAAATGTTAACAGGAAGTTTCAGACCTGGATCTCTGCAATTATGGGATTAAAAATTTGGTCTTGTTGCTAATGTTACATGAACAGAAAAATGGTGTTGACAGGACGGAACTCAAATGGTGCCAAGACTGTCTGAGCCAATGCCAATAATGGCATGATGAACAGAGTAAAGGGAAGGCACACCAGTGACCAACCCGCTAATCCACAATAAGCAGGGCTTTGTTAAAGTCTGTATATCTTCTCTTGAACAGTGACTTGAAATGCACAGTTTTTCCCCGGGATTATTTTGAGGCAATAAAATTCATACACTGGATAATGGGTCAATCCTGCCCACTCATTTCCATGTTCTTCATCCATCTTGGAGTTCTGAGAGGAAGGAGAGACGCTTTTTTGGGCCACCCTGTCGTATGGATGTGCCAACCCCTTTAAGTCAAACCAAGGTTGGCTTGATCCATCCAGGGAGTGAATTTGACCGTTTAATATAAAGACTGTCTGAACTTGGCTTGCTTGTGAAAATTCAATAACTGATCCGGGTGGGCCATCTAGTGATAGAATATTGTAACTGCGTGCATAAATCTGCAGCTCCGTGTCCACTGGCGGACACATCTGCACAGAAGGGTTTAAATACCCTGCCAGCAGCCGCCCAAATCTCAATCACAGCAGTGCTGAACTGAGATTACAGGTTGTTGCTAACGTTATCACTGTGGACGGAAATTTTTTCCTTTTTGACAAGAGACTCAAACGCGAGTTGGTGAAAATTCTTCAAGGCCAAGAAGTAAACATCCGTTAATGCATGCACTTTATCCCGCTTTCACTCTATCAGTTGTTATAAAATAGGGACTTCAATGCGGAATGCAGAGCGAACGTTGACCACAAATCGGACAGAAATTACGTTCGCGGCAAAAACTGGCTTCACGGTATGAAGGTAATAGGTCGCAGGATATTTAAAAATGGTATCTAGCACGGTAAAATAAAGAATGGGCAACATATTCCTGGCCAGACCCTCAGTAGTAGATGTACTGTTCTTTCCACAGTGGCCCTGTTAAATCTATCAAACTTGGAACAGCAAACAGAAGAGAAATACGCCCTGGACACTGCCATTTTGATTGGCAGCGAATCAGCATTGTTTTTGTGATTCCTCCTCATGTGATTGGACAACGACAGCTGTCAATCA
The DNA here is from genome assembly GCA_029721435.1 of Gymnothorax reevesii. Classification (NCBI taxonomy): domain Eukaryota; kingdom Metazoa; phylum Chordata; class Actinopteri; order Anguilliformes; family Muraenidae; genus Gymnothorax; species Gymnothorax reevesii. Next base: position 42,139,435 of record CM056587.1, on the reverse strand, counting down.
TATCAACACGTCACCGCAGTAGATGCGATTTACTCATGCGCGAACATCACACACGCTCATTCCGTTTAGTTTTGATAGATTGAAAATTGAGGATCGAGATTTGATTTTTTTTTTACTACTCAAGCTTATACAAAAATCTTGATTTGTTTGAATACTCCGGTACAGTCAGTGGCGGTATGCACCCCGTTTCTGACACTTGCCAATAAAAAAAAGAAGAAGAGCACACGCTTATTCTCTGTCCGATAATTATGGCAGCTTCCAGTGGATCCGCGGAAAACTGTTATGTGCCTGCAGCAATGCAGACACATATTAAAATCCTGCATACTTCTTTATTATTATTATTATTATGTGCCTGCAGCAATGCAGACATACTAAAAACCTGCATACTTCTTTATGATGTGCCTGCAGCAATGCAGACACATATTAAAATCCTGCATACTTCTTTATTATTATTATTAGTATGCATTGAAAATGCTCACTATTGTTATCCTGGTCTTCTTATTAGTGTGCATTGAAAATACTCACTATTGTTATCCGGGTCTTCTTATTAGTGTGCATTGAAAATGCTCACTATTGTTATCCTGGTCTTCTTCTTCTTCTTATTATTATTATTATGTGCCTGCAGCAATGCAGACACATATTAAAATCCTGCATACTTCTTTATTATTAGTGTGCATTGAAAATGCTCACTATTGTTATCCTGGTCTTCTTATTATTAGTGTGCATGGAAAATGTTCACTATTGTTATCCTGGTCTTTTTATTATTAGTGTGCATTGAAAATGCTCACTATTGTTATCCTGGTCTTATTATTAGTGTGCATTGAAAATGCTCACTATTGTTGTCCTGGTCTTCTTCTTATTAGTGTGCATTGAAAATGCTCACTATTGTTATCCTGGTCTTCTTATTATGTGCCTGCAGCAATGCAGACACATATTAAAATCCTGCATACTTCTTTATTATTATGTGCCTGCAGCAATGCAGACACATATTAAAATCCTGCATACTTCTTTATTATGTGCCTGCAGCAATGCAGACACATATTAAAATCCTGCATACTTCTTTATTATTATTATTATTATTATTATTATTATGTGCTTGCAGCAATGCAGACACATATTAAAATCCTGCATACTTCTTTATTATTATTATTATGTGCCTGCAGCAATGCAGAGACACATTAAAATCCTGCATACTTCTTTATTATTATTATTATTATTATTAGTGTGCATTGAAAATGCTCACTATTGTTATCCTGGTCTTCTTATTATTATTAGTGTGCATTGTAAATGCTCACTATTGTTATCCTGGTCTTCTTATTATTATTATTAGTGTGCATTGAAAATGCTCACTATTGTTATCCTGGTCTTCTTATTAGTGTGCATTGAAAATGCTCACTATTGTTATCCTGGTCTTCTTATTATTAGTGTGCATTGAAAATGCTCACTATTGTTATCCTGGTCTTCTTCTTCTTATTATTATTATTAGTGTGCATTGGAAATGCTCACTATTGTTATCCTGGTCTTCTTATTAGTGTGCATTGAAAATGCTCACTATTGTTATCCTGGTCTTCTTATTAGTGTGCATTGAAAATGCTCACTATTGTTATCCTGGTCTTCTTATTAGTGTGCATTGAAAATGCTCACTATTGTTATCCTGGTCTTCTTCTTCTTATTATTATTATTAGTGTGCATTGAAAATGCTCACTATTGTTATCCTGGTCTTCTTATTATTATTATTATTATTATTATTATTATTATTATTATTATTATTATTCTTCTAACACACTTAATGCGGCCTCAACCGTTTATCGTAGAAACTTCATTCAAACTGCGTTGTGTAGGTCTTACTTAGGACACCTGTGCAATGTATTTTTCATCTTTGTAACTTTTATACTTTTTGAGTTATTAATAAAAAACTATAAATTATTTCCCCCCATAGACTTAACATTGGCATTATGACATCACAATAGGGCCATTAAGCAAATGGAATCTTGTGCCAGGTGTTCTGACCACCTGCTGTAACTGTCAGTTTCTCAGGCTGTAAGACTACAATCTGGCTCTCTTGAGACTACAGCTTCCTTACTGCTTTCCTTCCTTCTATTTTCTGTCATTCCTTCTTTCTTTTTCCCTCCTATTTCTTTCCTTCGTTCCTTCCTTCCTTTATTCGTTCCTTCTTTCCTACTTTACTTCCTTCTATCCTGCCTTTCATCCTTCCTCCCTACCAATTTTCTTTCCTACCTTCCTTAGTTTTTCTTTCCTTCCATCATGCCTTCTTTCATTCCTTCATATCCTTCTTATCTTTCTTCCTTTCTTCTTTCTGCTTTCCCTCTCTTTCCTTCCCTCTTCCTTTCTTTACTTTTTCTTTCCTTCCTTCTTTCTTTCCTTCTGTTTTTCATTTCTTCTTCCTCACTTCCATCCTTCCTTCCTTCCTTCTATCTTTACTTAAATCCTTCTTCTTCCCTTCTTCCTTTCCTTCCTTCTTTACTTCCTTCTTTCCTTCATTCCTGTTTCTTTCCATCCATCCTCGCCTTCTTTCCTTCGTTCTTTCCTGCCTTCCTTTGATTTCCTTCTTTTTTTCCTATATTCCTTTTCTATATTTCCTTACTTCCCTCATTAGTTCCTTCTCTCCCTCCTTCCTTCCTTGTTAATATCCAAAATAATTTCGTAATAGTACGGTTCACTACTTCTCCCAGTTTTCACTCGATCCCCAAACAAGACACATCAACGCCCTAGCAACAACAAGAACAACATAGCAACTGTCGAGCAATGCCCAAGCAAATATTCAGAACACCATAGCAACCCCCTAGCAACCACCCAGAACACCATAGCAACCGCCTAGCAACGCCCCAGCAACCACCCAGAACACCATAGCAACAGCCTAGCAACCACCCAGAACACCATAGCAACCGCCGAGCAACCACCCAGAACACCATAGCAACTGCCTAGCAACGCCCTAGCAACCAGCCAGAACACCATAGCACCCACGTCGCACCCAGCCAAAACACCATAGCAACTGCCTCACAACCCCCTAGCCACCACCCAGAACACCATAGCAACCGCCTAGCACCCACCCAGAACACCATAGCAACTGCCTAGCACCACCCTAACAACCACCCAGAACACCATAGCAACCGCCTAGCAACGCCCTAGCAACCACCCAGAACACCATAGCAACCGCCTAGCAACCACCCAGAACACCATAGCAACTGCCTAGCAACGCCCTAGCAACCACCCACAGCACCATAGCAACCACATAGCAACCACCCAAAACACCATAGCAACTGCCTAGCAACACCCTAACAACCACTCAGAACACCATAGCCTCCGCCTAGCAACGCCCTAGCACCCACCCAGAACACCAAAGCAACACCCTAGCAACCACCCAGAACACCATAGCAACCGCCTAGCAACCATCCAGAGCACCATAGCAACTGCATAGCAATGCCCTAGCAACCACCCAGAACACCATAGCAACCGCCTAGCAACCACCCAGAACACCATAGCAACTGCCTAGCAACACCCTAACAACCACCCAGAACACCATAGCAACCGCCTAGCAACGCCCTAGCAACCACCCAGAACACCATAGCAACAGCCTAGCAACCACCCAGAACACCATAGCAACTGCCTAGCAACGCCCTAGCAACCACCCAGAACACCATAGCAACCACCTAGCAACCACCCAAAACACCATAGCAACTGCCTAACAACGCCCTAGCAACCACCCAGACCACCATAGCAACCGCCTAGCAACCACCCAGAACACCATAGCAACTGCCTGGCAACACCCTAAAAACCACCCAGAACACCATAGCAACTGCCTAGCAACGCCCTAGCAACCACCCAGAACACCATAGCAACCACCCAAAAAACCATAGCAACTGCCTAACAACGCCCTAGCAACCACCCAGAACACCATAGCAACCGCCTAGCAACCACCCAGAACATCATAGGAACTGCCTTGCATCACCCTTCCAACCTCCCAGAAAACCATAGCAACTGCCTAGCAAAACCCTAGCAACCTCCCAGAACACCATAGCAACTGCCTAGCAAAACCCTAGCAACCACCCCGAACACCATACCAACTGCCTAGCAATGCCCTAGCAACCACCCAGAACTCCATAGCAACAGCCTAGCAATGCCCTAGCAACCTCCCAGAACACCATAGCAACCGCCTAGAAAGGCCCTAGCAACCACCCAGAACACCATAGCCACCGCCTAGCAATGCCCTAGCAAACACCCAGAACACCATAGCAACCGCCTAGCAATGCCCTAGCAACCTCCCAGAACACCATAGCAACCGCCTGGCAACCACCCAGCACACCATTGCAACTGCTTGGCAACGCCCTAGCAACCACCCAGAACACCATAGCAACCGCCTAGCAACCACCCAGAACACAATAGCAACCGCCTAGTAACCACCCAGAACACCATAGCAACCGCCTAGCTACCACCCAGAACACCATAGCAACGCCCTAGCAACCACCCAGAACACCATAGCAACTGCCTAGCAACGCCCTAGCAACCACCCAGAACACCATAGCAACGCCCTAGCAACCACCCAAAACACCTAAGCAACCGCCTAGCAACCACCCAGAACACCATAGCAACTGCCTAGCAACGACCATGCAACCACCCAGAACACCATAGCAACCGCCTAGCCACCACCCAGAACACCAGAGCAACCCCCCACCAACCACCCAGCACACCATAGCCACCCCCTAGCCACCACCCAGAACACCATAGCACCCGCCTAGCAACCATCCAGAACACCATAGCAACTGCCTAGCAACAACCTAACAACCACCCAGAACACCATAGCAACCGCCTAGCAACGCCCTAGCAACCACCCAGAACACCATAGCAACAGCCTAGCAATGCCCTAGCAACCTCCCAGAACACCATAGCAACCACCTAGCAAGGCCCTAGCAACCACCCAGAACACCATAGCCACCGCCTAGCAATGCCCTAGCAACCTCCCAGAACACCATAGCAACCGCCTAGCAACCACCCAGCACACCATTGCAACTGCCTAGCAACGCCCTAGCAACCACCCAGAACACCATAGCAACCGCCTAGCAACCACCCAGAACACCATAGCAACCGCCTAGCTACCACCCAGAACACCATAGCAACGCCCTAGCAACCACCCAGAACACCATAGCAACTGCCTAGCAACGCCCTAGCAACCACCCAGAACACCATAGCAACGCCCTAGCAACCACCCAGAACACCATAGCAACTGCCTAGCAACGCCCTAGCAACCACCCAGAACACCATAGCAACTGCCTATCAACCATCAGAACACCATAGCAACTGCCTAGCAACGCCCTAGGAACCACCCAGAACACCCAAGCAACCGCCTAGCAACCACCCAGAACACCATAGCAACTGCCTAGCAACCACCTAGCAACCACCCAGAACACCATAGCAACCGCCTAGCAGCCCCCCAGAACACCAGAGCCCCCGCCTAACAACCACCCAGAACACCATAGCCACGCCCTAGTAACCACCCAGAACACCATAGCAACAGCCTAGCAACAATCCAGAACACCATAGCAACTACCTAGCAACGCCCTAGCAACCACCCAGAACACCATAGCAACGCCTTAGCAACCACGCAGAACACCATAGCAACCGCCTAGCAACGCCCAAGCAACCACCCAGAACACCATAGCAACCGCCTAGCAATGCCCTAGCAACCACCCAGAACACCATAGCAACCACCTAGCAACCACCCAGAACACCATAGCAACCACCTAGCAACCACCCAGAACACCATAGCAACTGCCTAGCAACACCCTAGCAACCACTCAGAACACCAGAGCAACCGCCTAGCAACGCTGTAGCAACCACCCAGAACACCATAGCAACTGCTTAGCCATGCCCTAGCAACCACCCAGAACGCCATAGCAACCACCCTAACAACTACCCAGAACACCATAGCAACTGCCTAGCAACGCCCTAGCAACCACCCAGAACACCATAGCAACTGCCTAGCAACGCCCTAGCAACCACCCAGAACACCATAGCAACGGCCTAGCAACCACCCAGAACAGCATAGCAACTGCCTAGCAACACCCTAGCAACCACCCAGAACACCATAGCAACCACCTAGCAACGCCCTAGCAACCACCCAGAACATCATAGCAACTGCTTAGCAAAGCCCTAGCAACCACCCAGAATGCCATAGCAACCGCCTAGCAACCACCCAGAACCCCATAGCAACGCTCTAGCAACCACCCAGAACGCCATAGCAACCGCCTTGCAACCACCCAGAACACCATAGCAATCGCCTAGCAATGCCCTATCAACCACTCAGAACACCATAGCAACCGCTTAGCAAGGCCCAAGCAACCACCCAGAACACCATTGCAACTGCCTAGCAATGCCCTAGCAACCACCCAGAACACGATAGCAGCTGCCTAGCAACACCCTCACAAGTACACAGAACACCATAGCAACTGCCTAACAACTGTTACAGCCAGTCCTCATTATGTCAAATTACAATAAAAAAATGTAACTTTTTAAGCTACTCAACTTATCAACCTTTCAGCCATTCCAACTCCTGATTGTTTTCGACTATGACTTCCGGTAACTGTTTCTTCTGCCCAATCCTGTCTCAAAATATAAGTCCTCATTACAATTTTTCACCATTAAAAAATGTCACTATTAAAAATTTCCATATGACAGTTGTCATCAACTATGACTCCCGCAAACTGTTTCCTCAGTCCACATCTGTTTCAAAATAAAAGTCCTCACCACGACCATAATTATCCTACTAAAAATGTAGCTACCAATATCATAAAGCAATAATATGTTACAAACTGCACCTTATGCAACTACACTTTGCATTTTCAATGCACACGTAATTCCCTGGAATTACATTATCTAGTTATTATTATTATTATTATTATTATTCTTCTAACACACTTAATGCGGCCTCAACCGTTTATCGTAGAAACTTCATTCAAACTGCGTTGCGTAGGTCTTACTTAGGACACCTGTGCAATGTATTTTTCATCTGTGTAACTTTTATACTTTTTGAGTTATTAATAAAAAACTATAAATTTTTTCCTCCCACAGACTTGACATTGGCATTATGACATCACAATAGGGCCATTAAGCAAATGGAATCTTGTGCCAGGTGTTCTGACCACCTGCTGTAACTGTCAGTTTCTCAGGCTGTAAGACTGCAATCTGGCTCTCTTGAGACTACAGCTTCCTGACTGCTTTCCTTCCTTCTATTTTCTGTCATTCCTTCTTTCTTTTTCCCTCCTATTTCTTTCCTTCGTTCCTTCCTTCCTTTATTCGTTCCTGCTTTCCTACTTTACTTCCTTCTATCCTGCCTTTCATCCTTCCTCCCATTCTTCCTCCCTACCAATTTTCTTTCCTACCTTCCTTAGTTTTTCTTTCCTTCCATCATGCCTTCTTTCATTCCTTCATATCCTTCTTATCTTTCTTCCTTTCTTCTTTCTGCTTTCCCTCTCTTTCCCTCCCTCTTCCTTTCTTTACTTTTTCTTTCCTTCCTTCTCTCTTTCCTTCCGTTTTTCATTTCTTCTTCCTCACTTCCTTCCTTCCTTCTATCTTTACTTAAATCCTTCTTCTTCCCTTCTTCCTTTCCTTCCTTCTTTACTTCCTTCTTTCCTTCATTCCTCTGTTTCTTTCCATCCATCCTCGCCTTCTTTCCTTTGTTCTTTCCTGCCTTCCTTTGATTTCCTTCTTTTTTCCTATATTCCTTCTTTCCTTACTTCCCTCATTAGTTCCTTCTTTCCCTCCTTCCTTCCTTGTTAATATTCCAAATAATTTCGTAATCGTACGGTTCACTACTTCTCCCAGTTTTCACTCGATCCCCAAACAAGACACATCAACGCCCTAGCAACAACAAGAACAACATAGCAACTGTCGAGCAATGCCCAAGCAAATATTCAGAACACCATAGCAACCGCCAAGCAACCACCCAAAACACCATAGCAACTGCCTAGCAACCACCCAGAACACTATAGCAACTGCCAAGCAACGCCCTAGCAACCACCCAGAACACCATAGCAACCGCCTAGCAACCACCCAGAACACCATAGCAACTGCCTAGCAACGCCCTAGCAACCACCCAGAACACCATACCAACCGCCTAGCAACCACCCAGAACACCATAGCAACCGCCTAGCAACCACCCAGAACACCATAGCAACTGCCTAGCAACGCCCTAGCAACCACCCAGAACACCTTAGCAACTGCCTAGCAACGCCCTAGCAACCACCCAGAACGCTATAGCAACTGCCTAGCAACGCCCTAGCAACCACCCAGAACACCATAGCAACCACCTAGCAACCACCCAGAACACCATAGCAACTGCCTAGCAACCACCCAGAACGCTATAGCAACTGCCTAGCAACGCCCTAGCAACCACCCAGAACACCATAGCAACCACCTAGCAACCACCCAGAACACCATAGCAACCGCCTAGCAACCACCCAGAACACCATAGCAACTGCCTAGCAACTCCCTAACAACCACCCAGAACACCATAGCGACCGCCTAGCAACGCCCTAGCAACCACCCAGAACACCATAGCAACAGCCTAGCAATGCCCTAGCAACCACCCAGAACACCATAGCAACCGCCTAGCAACCACCCAGAACACCATAGCAACTGCCTAGCAACGCCCTAGCAACCACCCAGAACACCATAGCAACCGCCTAGCAACCACCCACAACACCACAGCAACCCCCTAGCAACCACCCACAACACCATAGCAACTGCCTAGCAACGCCCTAGCAACCACCCAGAACACAATAGCAACTGCCTAGCAACCACCCAGAACACCATAGCAACCACCTAGCAACCACCCAGAACACCATAGCAACTGCCTAGCAACGCCCTAGCAACCACCCAGAACACAATAGCAACCACCTAGCAACCACCCAAAACACCATCGCAACTGCCTAGCAACGCCCTAGCACCCACCCAGAACACCATAGCAACCGCCTAGCAACCACCCAGAACACCATAGCAACTGCCTAGCAACGCCCTAGCAACCACCCAGAACACCATAGCAACCGCCTAGCAACCACCCAGAACACCATAGCAACCGCCTAGCAACCACCCAGAACACCATAGCAACTGCCTAGCAACGCCCTAGCAACCACCCAGAACACCACAGCAACTGCCTAGCAACGCCCTAGCAACCACCCAGAACGCTATAGCAACTGCCTAGCAACGCCCTAGCAACCACCCAGAACACCATAGCAACCGCCTAGCAACGCCCTAGCAACCACCCAGAACACCATAGCAACAGCCTAGCAATGCCCTAGCAACCACCCAGAACACCATAGCAACCGCCTAGCAACCACCCAGAACACCATAGCAACTGCCTAGCAACGCCCTAGCAACCACCCAGAACACCATAGCAACCGCCTAGCAACCACCCAGAACACCATAGCAACCGCCTAGCAACCACCAAGAACACCATAGCAACTGCCTAGCAACGCCCGAGCAACCACCCAGAACACCATAGCAACCGCCTAGCAACCACCCAGAACACCATAGCAACTGCCTAGCAACGCCCAAGCAACCACCCAGAACACCATAGCAACCACCTAGCAACCACCAAAAACACCATAGCAACCGCCTAGCAACGCCCTAGCAACCACCCAGAACACCATAGCAACCGCCTAGCAACCACCCAGAACACCATAGCAACTGCCTAGCAACACCCTAACAACCACCCAGAACACCATAGCAACAGCCTAGCAATGCCCTAGCAACCTCCCAGAACACAATAGCAACAGCCTAGCAATGCCCTAGCAACCTCCCAGAACACCATAGCAACCGCCTAGCAAGGCCCTAGCAACCACCCAGAACACCATAGCAACCGCCTAGCAATGCCCTAGCAACCTCCCACATCACCATAGCAACCACCCAGCACACCATAGCAACTGCCTAGCAACGCCCTAGCAACCACCCAGAACACCATAGCAACCGCCTAGCAACCACCCAGAACACAATAGCAACCGCCTAGCTACCACCCAGAACACCATAGCAACGCCCTAGCAACCACCCAGAACACCATAGCAACTGCCTAGCAACGCCCTAGCAACCACCCAGAACACCATAGCAACCGCCTAGCAACCATCAGAACACCATAGCAACTGCCTAGCAACGCCCTAGCAACCACCCAGAACACCATAGCAACCGCCTAGCAACCACCCAGAACACCATAGCAACCGCCTAGCAACAACACAGAACACCATAGCAACTGCCTAGCAATGATCTAGCAACCACCCAGAACACCATTGCAACCGCCTTGCTACCACCCAGAACACCATAGCAAACGCCTAGCAACCACTCAGAACACCAGAGCAACCGCCTAACAACCACCCAGAACACCATCGCACCACCCTAGCAACCACCCAGAACACCATAGCAACCGCCTAGCAACCATCCAGAACACCATAGCAACTGCCTAGCAACGCCCTAGCAACCACCCAGAATACCATAGCAACGCCCTAGCAACCACCCAGAACACCATAGCAACCGCCTAGCAACGCCCGAGCAACCACCCAGAACACCATAGCAACCGCCTAGCAACGCCCTAGCAATCAGCCAGAACATCATAGCAACCACCTAGCAACCAGCCAGAACACCATAGCAACTGCCTAGCAACACCCTAGCAACCACCCAGAACACCATAGCAACCGCCTGGCAATGCCGTGGCAACCACCCAGAACACCATACCAACTGCTTAGCAATGCCCTAGCAACCACCCAGAACGCCATAGCAACCACCCTAACAACCACCCAGAACACCATAGCAACTGCCTAGCAACGGCCTATCAACCACCCAGAACACAATAGCAACTGCCTAGCAACGCCATAGCAACCACCCAGAACACCATAGCAACGGCCTAGCAACCACCCAGAACAGCATAGCAACTGCCTAGCAACACCCTAGCAACCACCCAGAACACCATAGCAACCACCTAGCAACGCCCTAGCAACCACCCAGAACATCATAGCAACTGCTTAGCAAAGCCCTAGCAACCACCCAGAATGCCATAGCAACCGCCTAGCAACCACCCAGAACCCCATAGCAACGCCCGAACAACCACCCAGTACGCCATAGCAACCGCCTAGCAACTACCCAGAACACCATAGCAACCGCCTAGCAATGCCCTATCAACCACCCAGAACACCATAGCAACTGCCTAGCAATGCCCTAGCAACCACCCAGAACACGATAGCAGCTGCCTAGCAACACCCTCACAAGTACACAGAACACCATAGCAACTGCCTAACAACTGTTACAGCCAGTCCTCATTATGTCAAATTACAATAAAAAATGTAACTTTTTAAGCTACTCAACTTATCAACCTTTCAGCCATTCCAACTCCTGATTGTTTTCGACTATGACTTCCGGCAACTGTTTCTTCTGCCCAATCCTGTCTCAAAATATAAGTCCTTACTACAATTTTTCACTATTAAAAAATGTCACTATTAAAAATTTCCATATGACAGTTGTCATCAACTATGACTCCCGCAAACTGTTTCCTCAGTCCACATCTGTTTCAAAATAAAAGTCCTCACCACTACCATAATTATCCTCCTAAAAACGTAGCTACCAATATCATAATGCAATGATATGTTACAAACTCCACCTTATGCAACTACACTTTGCATTTTCAATGCACACGTAATTCCCTGGAATTACATTATCTAGTTATTATTATTATTATTATTATTAGTGTGCATTGAAAATGCTCACTATTGTTATCCTGGTCTTCTTATTATTATTATTATTATTATTATTATTATTATTCTTCTAACACACTTAATGCGTCCTCAACCGTTTATCGTAGAAACTTCATTCAAACTGCGTTGCGTAGGTCTTACTTAGGACACCTGTGCAATGTATTTTTCATCTTTGTAACTTTTATACTTTTTGAGTTATTAATAAAAAACTATAAATTTTTTCCCCCCATAGACTTAACATTGGCATAATGACATCACAATAGGGCCATTAAGCAAATGGAATCTTGTGCCAGGTGTTCTGACCACCTGCTGTAACTGTCAGTTTCTCAGGCTGTAAGACTACAATCTGGCTCTCTTGAGACTACAGCTTCCTTCCTGCTTTCCTTCCTTCTATTTTCTGTCATTCCTTCTTTCTTTTTCCCTCCTATTTCTTTCCTTTGTTCTTTCCTTTCTTTATTGGTTCCTTCTTTCCTACTTTCCTTTCTTCTATCCTGCCTTTCATCCTTCCTCCCTACCCATTTTCTTTCCTACCTTCCTTAGTTTTTCTTCCCTTCCATCATGCCTTCTTTCATTCCTTCATATCCTTCTTATCTTTCTTCCTTTCTTCTTTCTGCTTTCCCTCTCTTTCCTTCCCTCTTCCTTTCTTAACTTTTTCTTTCCTTCCTTCTCTCTTTCCTTCGGTTTTTCATTTCTTCTTCCTCACTTCCATCCTTCCTTCCTTCCTTCTATCTTTACTTAAATCCTTCTTCTTCCCTTCTTCCTTTCCTTCCTTCTTTACTTCCTTCTTTCCTTCATTCCTCTGTTTCTTTCCATCCATCCTCGCCTTCTTTCCTTTCTTCTTTCCTCCCTTCCTTTCATTTCCTTCTTTTTTTCCTATATTCCTTCTTTCCTTACTTCCCTCATTAGTTCCTTCTTTCCCTCCTTCCTTCCTTGTTAATATTCCAAATAATTTCGTAATCGTACGGTTCACTACTTCTCCCAGTTTTCACTCGATCCCCAAACAAGACACATCAACGCCCTAGCAACAACAAGAACAACATACCAACTGTCGAGCAATGCCCAAGCAAATATTCAGAACACCATAGCAACCGCCTAGCAACCACCCAAAACACCATAGCAACTGCCTAGCAACCACTCAGAACACTATAGCAACTGCCAAGCAACGCCCTAGCAACCACCCAGAACACCATAGCAACCGCCTAGCAACACCCTAGCAACCACACAGAACACAATAGCAACTGCCTAGCAACGCCCTAGCAACCACACAGAACACCATAGGAATCGCCTAGCAACGCCTTAGCAACCACCCAGAACACCATAGCAACCACCTAGCACTCACCCCAACCACCATTGCACCTGCCTCACAACGCCCTAGCAACCACCCAGAACACCATAGCAACCGCCTAGCAACCACCCAGAACACCATAGCAACTGCCTAGCAACACCCTAACAACCACCCAGAACACCATAGCAACCACCTAGCAACGCCCTAGCAACCACCCAGAACACCAAACCAACCACCCTGCAACGCCCTAGCAACCACCCAGAACATCATAGCAACTGCTTAGCAAAGCCCTAGCAACCACCCAGAACGCCATTGCAACCGCCTTGCAACCACCCAGAACACCATAGCAACCACCTAGCAACGCCCTAGCAACCACCCAGAACACCATAGCAACCACCTTGCAACGCCCTAGCAACCACCCAGAACATCATAGCAACTGCTTAGCAAAGCCCTAGCAACCACCCAGAACGCCATTGCAACCGCCTTGCAACCACCCAGAACACCATAGCAATCGCCTAGCCACGCCCTATCAACCACTCAGAACACCATTGCAACTGCCTAGCAATGCCCTAGCAACCACCCAGAACATGATAGCAGCTGCCTAGCAACACCCTCACAAGTACACAGAACACCATAGCAACTGCCTAACAACTGTTACAGCCAGTCCTCATTATGTGAAATTACATTAAAAAAATGTAACTTTTTAAGCTACTCAACTTATCAACCTTTCAGCCATTCCAACTCCTGATTGTTTTCGACTATGACTTCCGGCAACTGTTTCTTCTGCCCAATCCTGTCTCAAAATATACGTCCTTACTACAATTCTTCACTATTAAAAATTTCCATATGACAGTTGTCATCAACTATGACTCCCGCAAACTGTTTCCTCAGTCCACATCTGTTTCAAAATAAAAGTCCTCACCACTCCCATAATTATCCTACTAAAAATGTAGCTACCAATATCATAATGCAATGATATGTTACAAACTCCACCTTATGCATCTACACTTTGCATTTTCAATGCACACGTAATTCCCTGGAATTACATTATCTAGTTATTATTATTATTAGTGTGCATTGAAAATGCTCACTATTGTTATCCTGGTCTTCTTATTATTATTATTATTATTATTATTATTATTATTATTATTATTATTATTCTTCTAACACACTTAATGCGGCCTCAACCGTTTATCGTAGAAACTTCATTCAAACTGCGTTGCGTAGGTCTTACTTAGGACACCTGTGCAATGTATTTTTCATCTTTGTAACTTTTATACTTTTTGAGTTATTAATAAAAAACTATAAATTTTTTCCCCCTATAGACTTAACATTGGCATTATGACATCACAATAGGGCCATTAAGCAAATGGAATCTTGTGCCAGGTGTTCTGACCACCTGCTGTAACTGTCAGTTTCTCAGGCTGTAAGACTACAATCTGGCTCTCTTGAGACTACAGCTTCCTTACTGCTTTCCTTCCTTCTATTTTCTGTCATTCCTTCTTTCTTTTTCCCTCCTATTTCTTTCCTTCGTTCCTTCCTTCCTTTATTCGTTCCTTCTTTCCTACTTTACTTCCTTCTATCCTGCCTTTCATCCTTCCTCCCTACCAATTTTCTTTCCTACCTTCCTTCGCTTTTCTTTCCTTCCATCATGCCTTCTTTCATTCCTTCATATCCTTCTTATCTTTCTTTCTTTCTTCTTTCTGCTTTTCCTCTCTTTCCTTCCCTCTTCCTTTCTTTACTTTTTCTTTCCTTCCTTCTGTCTTTCCTTCTGTTTTTCATTTCTTCTTCCTCACTTCCATCCTTCCTTCCTTCCTTCTATCTTTACTTAAATCCTTCTTCTTCCCTTCTTCCTTTCCTTCCTTCTTTACTTCCTTCTTTCCTTCATTCCTCTGTTTCTTTCCATCCATCCTCGCCTTCTTTCCTTTGTTCTTTCCTGCCTTCCTTTGATTTCCTTCTTTTTTTCCTATATTCCTTCTTTCCTTACTTCCCTCATTAGTTCCTTCTCTCCCTCCTTCCTTCCTTGTTAATATTCCAAATAATTTCGTAATAGTACGGTTCACTACTTCTCCCAGTTTTCACTCGATCCCCAAACAAGACACATCAACGCCCTAGCAACAACAAGAACAACATAGCAACTGTCGAGCAATGCCCAAGCAAATATTCAGAACACCATAGCAACCGCCTAGCAACCACCCAGAACACCATAGCAACCGCCTAGCAACGCCCTAGCAACCACCCAGAACACCATAGCAACAGCCTAGCAACCACCCAGAACACCATAGCAACCGCCTAGCAACCACCCAGAACACCATAGCAACTGCCTAGCAACGCCCTAGCAACCACCCAGAACACCATAGCAACCACCTAACAACCACCCAAAACACCATAGCAACTGCCTAACAACGCCCTAGCAACCACCCAGAACACAATAGCAACCGCCTAGCAACCACCCAGAACACCATAGCACCTGCCTAGCAACACCCTAGCAACCACCCAGAACAACATAGCAACCGCCTAGCAACCATCCAGAAGACCATAGCAACTGCCTAGCAACGCCCTAGCAACCAACCAGAACACCATAGCAACAACCTAGCAACCAGCCAGAACACCATAGCAACTGCCTAGCAACACCCTAACAACCACCCAGAACACCATAGCAACCGCCTAGCAACGCCCAAGCAACCACCCAGAACACCATAGCAACAGCCTAGCAACCACCCAGAACACCATAGCAACTGCCTAGCAACGCGGTGGCAACCACCCAGAACACCATAGCAACCACCTAGCAACCACCCAAAACACCATAGCAACTGCCTAACAACCCCCTAACAACCACTCAGAACACCATAGCAACCGCCTCGCAACCACCCAGAACACCATAGCACCCACCTAGCACCCACCCAGAACACCATAGCAACTGCCTAGCAACGCCCTAGCAACCACCCAGAACACCATAGCAACCACCTAGCAACCACCCAAAACACCATAGCAACTGCCTAACAACGCCCTAGCAACCACCCAGAACACCATAGCAACCGCCTAGCAACCACCCAGAACACCATAGCAACTGCCTAGCAACACCCTAACAACCACCCAGAACACCATAGCAACCGCCTAGCAACGCCCTAGCAACCACCCTGAACACCATAGCAACACCCTAGCAACCACCCAGAACACCATAGCAACCGCCTAGCAACCATCCAGAACACCATAGCAACTGCCTAGCAACGCCCTGGCAACCACCCAGAACACCATAGCAACCGCCTAGCAACCACCCACAACACCAAAGCAACTGCCTAGCAACACCCTAACAACCACCCACAACACCATAGCAACCGCCTAGCAACGCCCTAGCAACCACCCAGAACACCATAGCACCAGCCTAGCAACAACCCAGAACACCATAGCAACTGCCTAGCAACGCCTAGCAACCACCCAGAACACCATAGCAACCACCTAGCAACCACCCAAAACACCATAGCAACTGCCTAACAACGCCCTAGCAACCACCCAGAACACCATAGCAACCGCCTAGCAACCACCCAGAACACCATAGCAACTGCCTAGCAACACCCTAAAAACCACCCAGAACACCATAGCAACTGCCTAGCAACGCCCTAGCAACCACCAAAAACACCATAGCAACCACCTAGCAACCACCCAAAACACCATAGCAACTACCTAACAACGCCCTAGCAACCACCCAGAACACCATAGCAACGGCCTAGCAACCACCCAGAACACCATAGCAACTGGCTAGCAACACCCTAACAACCACCCAGAACACCATAGCAACCGCCTAGCAACGCCCTAGCAACCACCCAGAACACCATAGCAACAGCCCAGCAATGCCCTAGCAACCTCCCAGAACACCACAGCAACTGCCTAGCAACACCCTAACAACCACCCAGAACACCATAGCAACCGCCTAGCAACGCCCTAGCAACCACCCAGAACACCATAGCAACAGCCTAGCAATGCCCTAGAAACCTCCCAGAACACCATAGCAACCGCCTAGCAAGGCCCTAGCAACCACCCAGAACACCATAGCAACCGCCTAGCAACCACCCAGCACACCATTGCAACTGCCTAGCAACGCCCTAGCAACCACCCAGAACACCATAGCAACCGCCTAGCAACCACCCAGAACACAATAGCAACCGCCTAGCAACCACCCAGAACACCATAGCAACCGCCTAGCTACCGCCCAGAACACCATAGCAACGCCCTAGCTACCACCCAGAACACCATAGCAACTGCCTAGCAACGCCCTAGCAACCATCCAGAACACCATAGCAATGCCCTAGCAACCACCCAGAACACCATAGCAACTGCCTAGCAACGCCCAAGCAACCACCCAGAACACCATAGCAACTGCCTAGCAATGCCCTAGCAACCACCCAGAACACCATAGCAACCGACTAGGAACCACCCAAAACACCTTAGCAACTGCCCAACAAAGCCCTAGCAACCACCAAGAACACCATAGCAACCGCCTAGCAACCACCCAGAACACCATAGCAACTGCCTAGCAACACCCTAGCAACCACCCAGAACACCATAGCAACCGCCTAGCAACCATCCAGAACACCATAGCAACTGCCTAGCAACGCCCTAGCAACCACCCAGAACACCATAGCAACCACCTAGCAACCAGCCAGAACACCATAGCAACTGCCTAGCAACACCCTAACAACCACCCAGAACACCATAGCAACCGCCTAGCAACGCCCTAGCAACCACCCAGAACACCATAGCAACAGCCTAGCAACCACCCAGAACACCATAGCAACTGCCTAGCAACGCCCTAGCAACCACCCAGAACACCATAGCAACCACCTAGCAATTACCCAAAACACCATAGCAACTGCCTAACAACCCCGTAGCAACCACCCACAACACCATAGCAACCGCCTAGCAACCACCCAGAACACCATAGCAACCGCCTAGCAACCTTCCAGAACACCATAGCAACTGCCTAGCAACGCCCTAGCAACCACCCAGAACACCATAGCAACCACCTAGCAACCACCCAAAACACCATAGCAACTGCCTAACAACGCCCTAGCAACCACCCAGAACACCATAGCAACCGCCTAGCAACCACCCAGAGCACCATAGCAACTGCCTAGCAACACCCTAACAACCACCCAGAACACCATAGCAACCGCCTAGCAACGCCCTAGCACCCACCCAGAACACCATAGCAACACCCTAGCAACCACCCAGAACACCATAGCAACCGCCTAGCAACCATCCAGAACACCATAGCAACTGCCTAGCAACGCCCTGACAACCACCCAGAACACCATAGCAACCGCCTAGCAACCACCCAGAACACCATAGCAACTGCCTAGCAACACCCTAACAACCACCCAGAACACCATAGCAACCGCCTAGCATTGCCCTAGCAACCACCCAGAACACCATGGCAACAGCCTAGCAACCACCCAGAACACCATAGCAACTGCCTAGCAACGCCCTAGCAACCACCCAGAACACCATAGCAACCACCTAGCAACCACCCAAAACACCATAGCAACTGCCTAACAACGCCCTAGCAACCACCCAGAACACCATAGCAACCGCCTAGCAACCACCCAGAACACCATAGCAACTGCCTACCAACACCCTAAAAACCACCCAGAACACCATAACAACTGCCTAGCAACGCCCTAGCAACCACCCAGAACACCAGAGCAACCACCTAGCAACCACCCAAAACACCATAGCAACTGCCTAACAACGCCATAGCAACCACCCAGAACCCCATAGCAACGGCCTAGCAACCACCCAGAACACCATAGCAACTGCCTAGCAACACCCTAACAACCACCCAGAACACCATAGCAACCGCCTAGCAACGCCCTAGCAACCACCCAGAACACCATAGCAACAGCCTAGCAATGCCCTAGCAACCTCCCAGAACACCATAGCAACTGCCTAGCAACACCCTAACAACCACCCAGAACACCATAGCAAGCGCCTAGCAACGCCCTAGAAACCACCCAGAACACCATTCCAACAGCCTAGCAATGCCCTAGAAACCTCCCAGAACACCATAGCAACCGCCTAGCAAGGCCCTAGCAACCACCCAGAACACCATAGCAACCGAATAGCAATGCCCTAGCAACCTCCCAGAACACCATAGCAACCGCCTAGCAACCACCCAGCACACCATTGCAACTGCCTAGCAACGCCCTAGCAACCACCCAGAACACCATAGCAACCGCCTAGCAACCACCCAGAACACAATAACAACCGCCTAGCAACCACCCAGAACACCATAGCAACCGCCTAGCTACCACCCAGAACACCATAGCAACGCCCTAGCAACCACCCTGAACACCATAGCAACTGCCTAGCAAAACCCTAGCAACCACCCAGAACACCATAGCACCGCCCTAGCAACCACCCAGAACACCATAGCAACTGCCTAGCAACGCACTAGCAAACACCCAGAACACCATAGCACCTGCCTAGCAACGCACTAGCAACCACCCAGAACACCTTAGCACCCGCCTAGCAACCACCCAGAACACCATAGCAACTGCCTTGCAACGACCTAGCAACCACCCAGAACACCATAGCAACCGCCATGCAACCACCCAGAACACCAGAGCAACCGCCTAACAACCACCCAGAACACCATAGCAACACCCTAGCAACCACCCAGAACACCATAGCAACCGCCTAGCAACCATCCAGAACACCATAGCAACTGCCTAGCAACGCCCTAGCAACCACCCAGAACACCATAGCAACAGCCTAGCAATGCCCGAGCAACCTCCCAGAACACCATAGCAACCGCCTAGCAAGGCCCTAGCAACCACCCAGAACACCATAGCCACCGCCTAGCAATGCCCGAGCAACCTCGCAGAACACCATAGCAACCGCCTAGCAACCACCCAGCACACCATTGCAACTGCCTAGCAACACCCTAGCAACCACCCAGAACACCATAGCAACCGCCTAGCAACCACCCAGAACACAAAAGCAACCGCCTAGCAACCACCCAGAACACCATAGCAACCGCCTAGCTACCACCCAGAACACCATAGCAACGCCCGAGCAACCACCCAGAACACCATAGCAACTGCCTAGCAACGCCCTAGCAACCACCCAGAACACCACAGCAACTGCCTAGCAATGCCCTAGCAACCACCCAGAACACCATAGCAACTGCCTAGCAACCATCAGAACATCATAGCAACTGCCTAGCAACGCCCTAGCAACCACCCAGAACACCTAAGCAACCGCCAAGCAACCCACCAGAACACCATAGCAACTGCCTAGCAACGACCTAGCAACCACCCAGAACACCATAGCACCCGCCTAGCAACCACCCAGAACACCAGAGCAACCGCCTAACAACCACCCAGAACACCTAAGCAACCGCCTAGCAACCACCCAGAACACCATAGCAACTGCCTAGCAACGACCTAGCAACCACCCAGAACACCATAGCAACCGCCTAGCAACCACCCAGAACACCAGAGCAACCGCCTAGCAACCACCCAGAACACCATAGCAACCGCCTAGCTACCACCCAGAACACCATAGCAACGCCCCAGCAACCACCCAGAACACCATAGCAACTGCCTAGCAACGCCCTAGCAACCACCCAGAACACCATAGCAACTGCCTAGCACTGCCCTAGCAACCACCCAGAACACCATAGCAACTGCCTAGCAACCATCAGAACACCATAGCAACTGCCTAGCAACGCCCTAGCAACCACCCAGAACACCTAAGTAACCGCCTAGCAACCACCCAGAACACCATAGTAACTGCCTAGCAACGACCTAGCAACCACCCAGAACACCATAGCAACCGCCTACCAACAATCCAGAACACCCTAGCAACCACCTAGCAACGCCCTAGCAACCACCCAGAACACCATAGCAACGCCTTAGCAACCACGCAGAACACCATAGCAACCGCCTAGCAACGCCCGAGCAACCACCCAGAACACCATAGCAACCGCCGAGCAACGCCCTAGCAACCACCCAGAACACCATCGCAACCACCTAGCAACCACCCAGAACAACATAGCAACCACCTAGCAACCACCCAGAACACCATAGCAACTGCCTAGCAACACCCTAGCAACCACTCACAACAACATAGCAAGCGCCTAGCAACGCTGTAGCAACCACCCAGAACACCATAGCAACTGCTTTCCAATGCCCTAGCAACCACCCAGAACGCCATAGCAACCACCCTAACAACTACCCAGAACACCATAGCACCTGCCTAGCACCGCCCTAGCACCCACCCAGAACACCATAGCAACGCCCTAGCACCCACCCAGAACACCATACCAACGGCGTAGCAACCACCCAGAACAGCATAGCAACTGCCTAGCAACACCCTAGCAACCACCCAGAACACCATAGCAACCACCTAGCAACGCCCTAGCAACCACCCAGAACATCATAGCAACTGCTTAGCAAAGCCCTAGCAACCACCCAGAATGCCATAGCAACCGCCTAGCAACCACCCAGAACCCCATAGCAACGCTCTAGCAACCACCCAGAACGCCATAGCAACCGCCTTGCAACCACCCAGAACACCATAGCAATCGCCTAGCAATGCCCTATCAACCACTCAGAACACCATAGCAACCGCTTAGCAAGGCCCTAGCAACCACCCAGAACACCATTGCAACTGCCTAGCAATGCCCTAGCAACCACCCAGAACACGATAGCAGCTGCCTAGCAACACCCTCACAAGTACACAGAACACCATAGCAACTGCCTAACAACTGTTACAGCCAGTCCTCATTATGTCAAATTACAATAAAAAAATGTAACTTTTTAAGCTACTCAACTTATCAACCTTTCAGCCATTCCAACTCCTGATTGTTTTCGACTATGACTTCCGGTAACTGTTTCTTCTGCCCAATCCTGTCTCAAAATATAAGTCCTCATTACAATTCTTCACTATTAAAAAATGTCACTATTAAAAATTTCCATATGACAGTTGTCATCAACTATGACTCCCGCAAACTGTTTCCTCAGTCCACATCTGTTTCAAAATAAAAGTCCTCACCACTACCATAATTATCCTACTAAAAATGTAGCTACCAATATCATAAAGCAATAATATGTTACAAACTCCACCTTATGCAACTACACTTTGCATTTTCAATGCACACGTAATTCCCTGGAATTACATTATCTAGTTATTATTATTATTCTTCTAACACACTTAATGCGGCCTCAACCGTTTATCGTAGAAACTTCATTCAAACTGCGTTGCGTAGGTCTTACTTAGGACACCTGTGCAATGTATTTTTCATCTTTGTAACTTTTATACTTTTTGAGTTATTAATAAAAAACTATAAATTTTTTCCCCCCATAGACTTAACATTGGCATTATGACATCACAATAGCGCCATTAAGCAAATGGAATCTTGTGCCAGGTGTTCTGACCACCTGCTGTAACTGTCAGTTTCTCAGGCTTTAAGACTACAATCTAGCTCTCTTGAGACTACAGCTTCCTTCCTGCTTTGCTTCCTTCTATTTTCTGTCATTCCTTCTTTCTTTTTCCCTCCTATTTCTTTCCTTCGTTCCTTCCTTCCTTTATCCATTCCTTCTTTCCTCCTTTACTTCCTTCTATCCTGCCTTTCATCCTTCCTCCCATTCTTCCTCCCTACCAATTTTCTTTCCTACCTTCCTTAGTTTTTCTTTCCTTCCATCATGCCTTCTTTCATTCCTTCATATCCTTCTTATCTTCCTTCCTTTCTTCTTTCTGCTTTCCCTCTCTTTCCTTCCCTCTTCCTTTCTTTACTTTTTCTTTCCTTCCTTCTCTCTTTCCTTCTGTTTTTCATTTCTTCTTCCCCACTTCCTTCCTTCCTTCTATCTTTACTTAAATCCTTCTTCTTCCCTACTTCCTTTTCTTCCTTCATTAGTTCCTTCTTTCCTTCATTAGTCTGTTTCTTTTCATCCCTCGTCTCCTAGTTTCCTTTGTTCTTTCCTGCCTTCCTTTGATTTCCTTCTTTTTTTCCTATATTCCTTCTTTCCTTACTTCCCTCATTAGTTCCTTCTTTCCCTCCTTCCTTCCTTGTTAATATTCCAAATAATTTCGTAATCGTACGGTTCACTACTTCTCCCAGTTTTCACTCGATCCCCAAACAATACACATCAACGCCCTAGCAACAACAAGAACAACATAGCAACTGTCGAGCAATGCGCAAGCAAATATTCAGAACACCATAGCAACCGCCTAGCAACCACCCAAAACACCATAGCAACTGCCTAGCAACCTCCCAGAACACTATAGCAACTGCCAAGCAACGCCCTAGCAACCACCCAGAACACCATAGCAACCGCCAAGCAACCACTCAGAACACCAAAGCAACTGCCTAGCAACGCCCTAGCAACCACCCAGAACACCATAGCAACCGCCTAGCAACGCCCTCACAACCACCAAGAACACCATAGCAACTGCCTAGCAACCACCCAGAACACCATTGCAACTGCCTAGCAACGCCCTAGCAACCACCCAGAACACTATAGCAACCGCCTAGCAACCACCCAAAACACCATAGCTACTGCCTAGCAACGCCCTAGCAACCACCCAGAACACCATAGCAATCGCCTAGCAACCACCCAGAACACCATAGCAACTGCCTAGCAACGCCCTAGCAACCACCCAGAACACCATAGCAACCGCCCAGCAACCACCCAAAACACCATAGCAACTGCCTAGCAACGCCCTAGCAACCACCAAGAACACCTTAGCAACCGCCTAGCAACCTGCCAGAACACCATAGCAACTGCCTAGCAACGCCCTAGCAACCACACAGAACACCATAGGAATTGCCTAGCAACGCCCTAGCAACCACCCAGAACACCATAGCAACCACCTAGCAACCACCCAGAACACCATAGCAGCTGCCTAGCAACGCCCAAGCAACCACTTAGAACACAATAGCAACCACCTACCAACCACCCAGAACACCATAGCAACCGCATAGCAACCACCCAGAACACCATAGTAACTGCCTAGCAACGGCCTAGCAACCACCCAGAACACCATAGCAACCGCCTAGCAACCACCCAGAACACCATAGCAACTGCCTAGCAACGCCCTAGCAACCACCCAAAACACCAAAGCAACTCCCGAGCAACGCCCTAGCAACCACCAAGAACACCATAGCAACCGCCTAGCAACCACCCAGAACACCATAGCAACTGCCTAGCAACACCCTAACAACCACCCAGAACACCATAGCAACCGCATAGCAACGCCCTAGCAACCACCCAAAACACCAAAGCAACTGCCGAGCAACGCCCTAGCAACCACCAAGAACACCAAAGCAACCGCCTAGCAACCACCCAAAACACCATAGCAACTGCCTAGCAACTCCCTAACCACCACCGAGAACACCCTAGCAACCGCCTAGCACCCACCCAGAACACCATAGCAACTGCCTAGAAACACCCTAGCAACCACCCAGAACACCATAGCAACCGCCAAGCAACCACCCAGAACACCATAGCAACTGCCTAGCAACGCCTTAGCAACCACCTAGAACACCATAGCAACCACCTATCAACCACCCAAAACACCATAGCAACTGCCTAGCAACGCCCTAGCAACCACCCAGAACACCATAGCAACTGCCTCGCAACGCCCTAGCAACCACCCAGAACACCATAGCAACCACCCAGAACACCATAG
Source organism: Gymnothorax reevesii (assembly GCA_029721435.1). Lineage (NCBI taxonomy): Eukaryota > Metazoa > Chordata > Actinopteri > Anguilliformes > Muraenidae > Gymnothorax > Gymnothorax reevesii. The sequence goes on along the minus strand of CM056587.1, from coordinate 42,114,706 downwards.
CAACTGCCTAGCAACGCCCTAGCAACCACCCAAAACACCATAGCAACTGCCAAGCAACGCCCTAGCAACCACCAAGAACACCTTAGCAACCGCCTAGCAACCACCCAGAACACCATAGCAACTGCCTAGCAACGCCCTAGCAACCACACAGAACACCATAGGAATCGCCTAGCAACGCCCTAGCAACCACCCAGAACACCATAGCAACCGCCTAGCAACCATCCAGAACACCATAGCAACTGCCTAGCAACGCCCTAGCAACCACCCAGAACACCATAGCAACCGCCTAGCAACCACTCAGAACACCATAGCAACCGCCTAGCAACCACCCAGAACACCATAGCAACTGCCTAGCAACGCCCTAGCAACCACCCAGAACACCATAGCAACCGCCTAGCAACCACTCAGAACACCATAGCAACCGCCTAGCAACCACCCAGAACACCATAGCAACTGCCTAGCAACGCCCTAGCAACCACCCAGAACACCATAGCAACCGCCTAGCAACCACCCAGAACACCATAGCAACCGCCTAGCAACCACCCAGAAAACCATATCAACTGCCTGGCAACGCCCGAGCAACCACCCACAACACCATAGCAACCGCCTAGCAACCCCCCCCAACACCATAGCAACTGCCTAGCAACCCCCAAGCAACCACCCAAAACACCAAAGCAACTGCCGAGCAACGCCCTAGCAACCACCAAGAACCCCATAGCAACCGCCTAGCAACCACCCAGAACACCATAGCAACTGCCTAGCAACACCCTAACAACCACCCAGAACACCAGAGCAACCGCATAGCAACGCCCTAGCAACCACCCAGAACACCAGAGGAACAGCCTAGCAATGCACTAGCAGCCTCCCAGAACACCATAGCAACCGCCTAGCAAGGCCCTAGCAACCACCCAGAACACCATAGCAACCGCCAAGCAACCACCCAGAACACCATAGCAACTGCCTTGCAACGCCCTAGCAACCACCTAGAACACCATAGCAACCACCTAGCAACCACCCAAAACACCATAGCAACTGCCTAGCAACGCCCTCGCAACCACCCAGAACACCATAGCAACCGCCTAGCAACGCCCTAGCAACCACCCAGAACACCATAGCAACCACCTAGCAACCACCCAAAACACCATAGCAACTGCCTAGCAACGCCCTAGCAACCACCCAGAACACCATAGCAACCGCCTAGCAACCACCCAGAACACCATAGCAACTGCCTAGCAACGCCCTAGCAACCACCCAGAACACCATAGCAACCACCTAGCAACCACCCAAAACACCATAGCAACTGCCTAGCAACGCCCTAGCAACCACCCAGAACACCATAGCAACCGCCTAGCAACCACCCAGAACACCATAGCAACTGCCTAGCAACGCCCTAGCAACCACCCAGAACACCATAGCAACCACCTAGCAACCCCCCAAAACACCATAGCAACTGCCTATCAACGCCCTAGCAACCACCCAGAACACCATAGCAACCGCCTAGCAACCACCCAGAACACCATTGCAACTGCCTAGCAACACCCTAACAACCACCCAAAACACCATAGCAACCGCCTAGCAATGCCCTAGCAACCACCCAGAACACCATAGCAACAGCCTAGCAACCATCAGAACACCATAGCAACTGCCTAGCAACGCCCTAGCAACCACCCAGAACACCATAGCAACCGCCTAGCAACCACCGAGAACACCATAGCAACTGCCTAGCAACGACCTAGCAACCACCCAGAACACCATAGCAACCGCCTAGCTACCACCCAGAACACCATAGCAACCGCCTAGCAACCACCCAGAACACCATAGCAACCGCCAAGCAACCATCTAGAACACCATAGCAACTGCCTAGCAACGCCCTAGCAACCACCCAGAACACCATAACAACGCCCTAGCAACCACCCAGAACACCATAGCAACCGCCTAGCAACGCCCGAGCAACCACCCACAACACCATAGCAACCGCCTAGCAATGCCCTAGCAACCACCCAGAACACCATAGCAACCACCTAGCAACCACCCAGAACACCATAGCAACTGCCTAGCAATGCCCTAGCAACCACCCAGAACACCATAGCAACTGCCTTGCAACGCCCTAGCAACCACCCAGAACACCATAGCAACTGCCTAGCAACACCCTTGCAACCACCCAGAACACCATAGCAACCGCCTAGCAACGCCCTAGCAACCACCCAGAACACCATGGCAACTGCCGAGCAACGCCCTCGCAACCACCCAGAATATCATAGCAACCGCCTAGCAATACTTTAGCAACCACCCAGAACACCATAGCAACCACCTTGCAACGCCCTAACAACCACTCAGAACACCATAGCAACCGCTTAGCAACGCCCTAGCAACCACCCAGAACACCATAGCAACCGCCTAGCAACCACCCAGAACCCCATAGCAACATTCTAGCAACCACCCAGAACGCCCTAGCAACCGCCTAGCAACCACCCAGAACACCATAGCAATCGCCTAGCAACGCCCTATCAACCACTCAGAACACCATAGTAACCGCTTAGCAAGGCCCTAGCAACCACCCAGAACACCATTGCAACTGCCTAGCAATGCCCTAGCAACCACCCAGAACATGATAGCAGCTGCCTAGCAACACCCTCACAAGTGCACAGAACATCATATCAACTGCCTAACAACTGTTACAGCCAGTCCTCATTATGTCAAATTACAATAAAAAAATGTAACTTTTTAAGCTACTCAACTTATCAACCTTTCAGCCATTCCAACTCCTGATTGTTTACGACTATGACTTCCGGCAACTGTTTCTTCTGCCCAATCCTGTCTCAAAATATAAGTCCTTACTACAATTCTTCACTATTAAAAAATGTCACTATTAAAAATTTCCATATGACAGTTGTCATCAACTATGACTCCCGCAAACTGTTTCCTCAGTCCACATCTGTTTCAAAATAAAAGTCCTCACCACTACCATAATTATCCTTCTAAAAACGTAGCTACCAATATCATAATGCAATGATATGTTACAAACTCCACCTTATGCAACTACACTTTGCATTTTCAATGCACACGTAATTCCCTGGAATTACATAATCTAGTTATTATTAGTGTGCATTGAAAATGCTCACTATTGTTATCCTGGTCTTATTATTATTATTATTATTATTATTATTATTATTAGTGTGCATTGAAAATGCTCACTATTGTTATCCTGGTCTTCTTCTTATTATTATTATTATTATTATTATTATTCTTCTAACACACTTAATGCGGCCTCAACCGTTTATCGTAGAAACTTCATTCAAACTGCGTTGCGTAGGTCTTACTTAGGACACCTGTGCAATGTATTTTTCATCTTTGTAACTTTTATACTTTTTGAGTTATTAATGAAAAACTATAAATTTTTTCCCCCCATAGACTTAACATTGGCATTATGACATCACAATAGGGCCATTAAGCAAATGGAATCTTGTGCCAGGTGTTTTGACCACCTGCTGTAACTGTCAGTTTCTCAGGCTGTAAGACTACAATCTGGCTCTCTTGAGACTACAGCTTCCTTACTGCTTTCCTTCCTTCTCTTTTCTGTCATTCTTTCTTTGTTTTTGCCTGCTTTTTCTTTCCTTCGTTCCTTCCTTTATTCATTCCTTCTTTCCTACTTTACTTCCTTCTATCCTGCCTTTCATCCTTCCTCCCATTCTTCCTACCAATTTTCTTTCCTACCATCCTTAGTTTTTCTTTCCTTCCATCATGCCTTCTTTCATTCCTTCATATCCTTCTTATCTTTCTTCCTTTCTTCTTTCTGCTTTCCCTCTCTTTCCTTCCCTCTTCCTTTCTTTACTTTTTCTTTCCTTCCTTCTCTCTTTCCTTCTGTTTTTCATTTCTTCTTCCTCACTTCCTTCCTTCCTTCCTTCTATCTTTACTTAAATCCTTCTTCTTCCCTTCTTCCTTTCCTTCCTTCTTTACTTCCTTCTTTCCATCCATCCTCGCCTTCTTTCCTTTGTTCTTTCCTGCCTTCCTTTGATTTCCTTCTTTTTTTCCTATATTCCTTTGTTCCTTACTTCCCTCATTAGTTACTTCTTTCCCTCCTTCCTTCCTTGTTAATATTCCAAATAATTTCGTAATCGTACGGTTCACTACTTCTCCCAGTTTTCACTCGATCCCCAAACAATACACATCAACGCCCTAGCAACAACAAGAACAACATAGCAACTGTCGAGCAATGCCCAAGCAAATATTCAGAACACCATAGCAACCGCCTAGCAACCACCCAAAACACCATAGCAACTGCCTAGCAACCACCCAGAACACTATAGCAACTGCCAAACAACGCCCTAGCAACCACCCAGAACACCATAGCAACCGCCAAGCAACCACTCAGAACACCAAAGCAACTGCCTAGCAACGCCCTAGCAACCACCCAGAACACCATAGCAACCGCCTAGCAACGCCCTCACAACCACCAAGAACACCATAGCAACTGCCTAGCAACCACCCAGAACACCATAGCAACTGCCTAGCAACGCCCTAGCAACCACCCAGAACACCATAGCAACCGCCTAGCAACCACCCAAAACACCATAGCAACTGCCTAGCAACGCCCTAGCAACCACCCAGAACACCATAGCAATCGCCTAGCAACCACCCAGAAGACCAAAGCAACTGCCTAGCAACGCCCTAGCAACCACTCAGAACACCATAGCAACCGCCCAGAAACCACCCAAAACACCATAGCAACTGCCTAGCAACGCCCTAGCAACCACCCAGAACACCTTAGCAACCGCCTAGCAACCACCCAGAACACCATAGCAACTGCCTAGCAACGCCCTAGCAACCACACACAACACCATAGGAATCGCCTAGCAACGCCCTAGCAACCACCCAGAACACCATAGCAACCGCCTAGCAACCACCCAGAACGCCATAGCAACTGCCTAGCAACGCCCGAGCAACCACCCAGAACACCATAGCAACTGCCTAGCAACCACCCAGAACACCATAGCAACTGCCTAGCAACGCCCTAGCAACCACCCAGAACACCATAGCAACCACCTAGCAACCACTCAAAACACCATAGCAACTGCCTAGCAACGCCCTAGCAACCACCCAGAACACCATAGCAACCGCCTAGCAACCACCCAGAACACCATAGCAACGGCCTAGCAACACCCTAACAACCACCCAGAACACCATAGCAACCGCCTAGCAACGCCCTAGCAACCACCCAGAACACCATAGCAACAGCCTAATAATGCCCTAGCAACCTCCCAGAACACCATAGCAACCGCCTAGCAAGGCCCTAGCAACCATCCAGAACACCATAGCAACCGCCTAGCTACCACCCAGAACACCATAGCAACTGCCTAGCAACGCCCTAGCAACCACCCAGAACACCATAGCAACCGCCTAGCAACCACCCAGAACACCATTGCAACTGCCTAGCAACACCGTAACAACCACCCAGAACACCATAGCAACCGCCTAGCAACGCCCTAGCAACCACCTAGAACACCATACCAACAGCCTAGCAACCACCAGAACACCACAGCAACTGCCTAGCAACGCCCTAGCAACCACCCAGAACACCATAGCAACCGCCTAGCAACCACCCAGAACACCATAGCAACCGCCTAGCAACCACCCAGAACACCATAGCAACCGCCTAGCAACCACCCAGAAGACCATAGAAACCGCCTAGCAACCACCCAGAACACCATAGCAACTGCCTAGCAACACCCGAGCAACCACCCAGAACACCATAGCAACCGCCTAGCAACCACTCAGAACACCATAGCAACTGCCTAGCAACGCCCTAGCAACCACCCAGAACACCATAGCAACCACCTAGCAACCACCCAAAATACCATAGCATCGCGCTAGCAACCACACAGAACACCATAGCAACCGCCTAGCAACCACCCAGAACACCATAGCAACTGCCTAGCAACACCCTAACAACCACCCACAACACCATAGCAAACGCCTAACAACGCCCCAGGAACCACCCAGAACACAATAGCAACCGCCTAGCTACCACCCAGAACACCATAGCAACGCCCTAGCAACCACCCAGAACACCATAGCAACTGCCTAGCAACGCCCTAGCAACCACCCAGAACACCATAGCAACCGCCTAGCAACCATCAGAACACCATAGCAACTGCCTAGCAACGCCCTAGCAACCACCCAGAACACCGTAGCAACCGCCTAGCAACCACCCAGAACACCATAGCAACTGCCTAGCAACCACCTAGCGACCACCCAGAACACCATAGCAACCGCCTAGCAACGCCCTAGCAACCACCCAGAACACAATAGCAACCGCCTAGCTACCACCCAGAACACCTTAGCAACGCCCTAGCAACCACCCAGAACACCATAGCAACTGCCTAGCAACGCCCTAGCAACCACCCAGAACACAATAGCAACCGCCTAGCTACCACCCAGAACACCATAGCAACGCCCTAGCAACCACCCAGAACACCATAGGAACTGCCTAGCAACCATCAGAACACCATAGCAACTGCCTAGCAACGCCCTAGCAACCACCCAGAAGACCATAGCAACCGCCTAGCAACCATCAGAACACCATAGCAACTGCCTAGCAACGCCCTAGCAACCACCCAGAACACCATAGCAACCGCCTAGCAACCCACCAGAACACCCTAGCACCTGCCTAGCAACACCCTAGCAACCACCCAGAACACAATAGCAACCGCCTAGCTACCACCCAGAACACCATAGCAACGCCCTGGCAACCACCCAGAACACCATAGCAACCGCCTAGCAACCATCAGAACACCATAGCAACTGCCTAGCAACGCCCTAGCAACCACCCAGAACACAATAGCAACCGCCTACCAACCACCCAGAACACCATAGCAACCGCCTAGCAACCACCCAGAACACCATAGCAACTGCCAAGCAACGACCTAGCTACCACCCAGAACACCATAGCAACCGCCTAGCTACCACCCAGAACACCATAGCAACCGCCTAGCAACCACCCAGAACACCATAGCAACCACCTAGCAACCATCCAGAACACCATAGCAACTGCCTAGCAACGCCCTAGCAACCACCCAGAACACCATAGCAACGCCCTAGCAACCACCCAAAACACCATAGCAACCGCCTAGCAACGCCCGAGCAACCACCCAGAACACCATAGCAACCGCCTCGCAACGCCCTAGCAACCACCCAGAACACCATAGCAACCACCTAGCAACCACCCAGAACACCATAGCAACTGCCTAGCAACACCCTAGCCACCACCCAGAACACCATAGCAACCCCCTAGCAACGCCATAGCAACCACCCAGAACACCATAGCAACTGCTAAGCAATGGCCTAGCAACCACCCAGAACGCCATAGCAACCACCCTAACAACCACCCAGAACACCATAGCAACTGCCTAGCAACGCCCTAGCAACCACCCAGAACACAATGGCAACTGCCTTGCAACGCCCTAGCAACCACCCAGAACACCAAAGCAACTGCCTAGCAACGCCCTAGCAACCACCCAGAACACCAAAGCAACTGCCGAGCAACGCCCTAGCAACCACCCAGAACACCATAGCAACGGCATGGCAACCACCCAGAACAGCATAGCAACTGCCTAGCAACACCCTAGCAACCACGCAGAACACCAAAGCAACCACCGAGCAACGCCCTAGCAACCATCCAGAACATCATAGCAACTGCTTAGCAAAGCCCTAGCAACCACCCAGAATGCCATAGCAACGCTCTAGCAACCACCCAGAACGCCATAGCAACCGCCTAGCAACCACCCAGAACACCATAGCAATCGCCTAGCAACGCCCTATCAACCACTCAGAACACCATAGCAACTGCTTAGCAAGGCCCTAGCAACCACCCAGAACACCATTGCAACTGCCTAGCAACTCCCTCACAAGTACACAGAACACCATAGCAACGGCCTAACAACTGTTACAGCCAGTCCTCATTACAAATAAAATTACAATAAAAAAATGTAACTTTTTAAGCTACTCAACTTATCAACCTTTCAGCCATTCCAATTCCTGATTGTTTTCGACTATGACTTCCGGCAACTGTTTCTTCTGCCCAATCCTGTCTCAAAATATAAGTCCTTACTACAATTCTTCACTATTAAAAAATGTCACTATTAAAAATTTCCATATGACAGTTGTCATCAACTCTGACTCCCGCAAACTGTTTCCTTAGTCCACATCTGTTTCAAAATAAAAGTCCTCACCACTACCAAAATTATCTTACTAAAAACGTAGCTACCAATATCTTAATGCAATGATATGTTACAAACTCCACCTTATGCAACTACACTTTGCATTTTCAATGCACACGTAATTCCCTGGAATTACATTATCTAGTTATTATTATTATTCTTCTAACACACTTAATGCGGCCTCAACCGTTTATCGTAGAAACTTCATTCAAACTGCGTTGCGTAGGTCTTACTTAGGAGACCTGTGCAATGTATTTTTCATCTTTGTAACTTTTATACTTTTTGAGTTATTAATAAAAAACTAGACATTTTTCCCCCCATAGACTTAACATTGGCATTCTGACATCACAATAGGGCCATTAAGCAAATGGAATCTTGTGCCAGGTGTTCTGACCACCTGCTGTAACTGTCAGTTTCTCAGGCTGTAAGACTACAATCTGGCTCTCTTGAGACTACAGCTTCCTTGCTGCTTTCCTTCGTTCTATTTTCTGTCATTCCTTCTTTCTTTTTCCCTCCTATTTCTTTCCTTCGTTCCTTCCTTCCTTTATTCGTTCCTTCTTTCCTACTTTACTTCCTTCTATCCTGCCTTTCATCCTTCCTCCCATTCTTCCTCCCTACCAATTTTCTTTCCTACCTTCCTTAGTTTTTCTTTCCTTCCGTCATGCCTTCTTTCATTCCTTCATATCCTTCTTATCTTTCTTCCTTTCTTCTTCCTGCTTTCCCTCTCTTTCCCTCCCTCTTCCTTTCTTTACTTTTTCTTTCCTTCCTTCTCTCTTTCCTTCTGTTTTTCATTTCTTCTTCCTCACTTCCTTCCTTCCTTCTATCTTTACTTAAATCCTTCTTCTTCCCTTCTTCCTTTCCTTCCTTCTTTACTTCCTTCTTTCCTTCATTCCTCTGTTTCTTTCCATCCATCCTCGCCTTCTTTCCTTTGTTCTTTCCTGCCTTCCTTTGATTTCCTTCTTTTTTTCCTATATTCCTTCTTTCCTTACTTCCCTCATTAGTTCCTTCTTTCCCTCCTTCCTTCCTTGTTAATATTCCAAATAATTTCGTAATCGTACGGTTCACTACTTCTCCCAGTTTTCACTCGATCCCCAAACAAGACACATCAACGCCCTAGCAACAACAAGAACAACATAGCAACTGTCGAGCAATGCCCAAGCAAATATTCAGAACACCATAGCAACCGCCAAGCAACCACCCAAAACACCATAGCAACTGCCTAGCAACCACCCAGAACACTATAGCAACTGCCTAGCAACGCCCTAGCAACCACCCAGAACACCATAGCAACTGCCTAGCAACCACCCAGAACACTATAGCAACTGCCTAGCAACGCCCTAGCAACCACCCAGAACACCATAGCAACCGACTAGCAACCACCCAGACCACCATAGCAACCGCCTACCAACCACACAGAACACCATAGCAACTGCCTATCAACGCCCTAGCAACCACCCACAACACCATAGCAACTGCCTAGCAACGCCCTAGCAACCACCCAGAACGATATAGCAACTGCCTAGCAACGCCCTAGCAACCACCCAGAACACCATAGCAACCACCTAACAACCACCCAAAACACCATAGCAACTGCCTAGCAACGCCCTAGCAACCACCCAGAACACCATAGCAACCGCCTAGCAACCACGCAGAACACCATAGCAACTGCCTAGCAACACCCTAACAACCACCCAGAACACCATAGCAACTGCCTAGCAACACCCTAACAACCACCCAGAACACCATAGCAACCGCCTAGCAATGCCCTAGCAACCACCCAGAACACCATAGCAACCGCCTAGCAACCACCCAGAACACCATAGCAACTGCCTAGCAACGCCCTAGCAACCAACCAGAACACCATAGCAACCGCCTAGCAACCACCCAGAACACCATAGCACCCGCCTAGCAACCACCCAGAACACCATAGCAACTGCCTAGCAACGCCCTAGCAACCACCCAGAACACAATAGCAACCGCCTAGCAACCACCCAGAACACCATAGCAACCACCTAGCAACCACCCACAACACCATAGCAACTGCCTAGCAAGGCCCTAGCAACCACCCAAAACACCATAGCAACTGCCTAGCAACGCCCTAGCAACCACCCAGAACACCATAGCAACCGCCTAGCAACCACCTAGAACACCATAGCAACTGCCTAGCAACGCCCTAGCAACCACCCAGAACACCACAGCAACTGCCTAGCAACGCCCTAGCAACCACCCACAACACCACAGCAACCGCCTAGCAACCACCCACAACCACATAACAACCGCCTAGCAACCACCCAGAACACCATAGCAACTCCCTCGCAACGCCCTAGCAACCACCCAGAACACCATAGCACGTGCCTAGCAACGCCCTAGCACCCACCCAGAACGCTATAGCAACTGCCTAGCAACGCCCTAGCAACCACCATGAACACCAAAGCAACCACCTAGCAACCACCCAGAACACCATAGAAACTGCCTAGCAACGCCCTAGCAACCACCCAGAACACCATAGCAACCGCCTAGCAACCACCCAGAACACCATAGCAACTGCCTAGCAACACCCTAACAACCACCCAGAACACCATAGCAACCGCCTAGCAACGCCCTAGCAACCACCCAGAACACCATAGCAACAGCCTAGCAATGCCCTAGCAACCACCCAGAACACCATAGCCACCGCCTAGCAACCACCCAGAACACCATAGCAACTGCCTAGCAACGCCCTAGCAACCACACAGAACACCATAGCAACCGCCTAGCAACCACCCAGAACACCATAGCACCCGCCTAGCAACCACCCAGAACACCATAGCAACTGCCTAGCAACGCCCTAGCAACCACCCAGAACACAATAGCAACCGCCTAGCAACCACCCAGAACACCATAGCAACCACCTAGCAACCACCCAGAACACCATAGCAACTGCCTGGCAATGCCCTAGCAACAACCCAGAACACCATAGCAACCACCTAGCAACCACCCAAAACACCATAGCAACTGCCTAGCAACGCCCTAGCAACCACCCAGAACACCATAGCAACCGCCTAGCAACCACTCAGAACACCATAGCAACCGCCTAGCAACCACCCAGAAAACCATAGCAACCGCCTAGCAACCACCCAGAACACCATAGCAACTGCCTAGCAACGCCCTAGCAACCACCCAGAACACCACAGCAACTGCCTAGCAACGCCCTAGCAACCACCCAGAACGCTATAGCAACTGCCTAGCAACGCCCTAGCAACCACCCGGAACACCATAGCAACCTCCTAGCAACCACCCAGAACACCATAGCAACCGCCTAGCAACGCCCTAGCAACCACCCAGAACACCATAGCAACAGCCTAGCAATGCCCTAGCAACCACCCAGAACACCATAGCAACCGCCCAGCAACCACCCAGAACACCATAGCAACTGCCTAGCAACGCCCTAGCAACCACCCAGAACACCATAGCAACCGCCTAGCAACCACCCAGAACACCATAGCAACCGCCTAGCAACCACCAAGAACACCATAGCAACTGCCTAGCAACGCCCGAGCAACCACCCAGAACACCATAGCAACCGCCTCGCAACCACCCATAGCAACTGCCTAGCAACGCCCAATCAACCACCCAGAACACCATAGCAACCACCTAGTAACCACCCAAAACACCATAGCAACTGCCTAGCAACGCCCTAGCAACCACCCAGAACACCATAGCAACTGCCTAGCAACCACCCAGAACACCATAGCAACTGCCTAGCAACACCCTAACAACCACCCAGAACACCATAGCAACCGCCTAGCAACTACCTAGCAACCACCCAGAACACCATAGCAACTGCATAGCAATGCCCTAGCAACCACCCAGAACACCATAGCAACTGCATAGCAATGCCCTAGCAACCACCCAGAACACCATAGCAACCACCTAGCAATGCCCTAGCAACCTACCAGAACACCATAGCAACCGCCTAGCAACCACCCAGCACACCATAGCAACTGCCTAGCAACGCCCTAGCAACCACCCAGAACACCATAGCAACCGCCTAGCAACCACCCAGAACACAATAGCAACCGCCTAGCTACCACCCAGAACACCATAGCAATGCCCTAGCAACCACCCAGAACACCATAGCAACTGCCTAGCAACGCCCTAGCAACCACCCAGAACACCATAGCAACCGCCTAGCAACCATCAGAACACCATAGCAACTGCCTAGCAACGCCCTAGCAACCACCCAGAACACCATAGCAACCGCCTAGCAACCACCCAGAACACCATAGCAACCGCCTAGCAACAACACAGAACACCATAGCAACTGCCTAGCAACGCCCTAGCAACCACCCAGAACACCATTGCATTCGCCTTGCTACCACCCAGAACACCATAGCAACCGCCTAGCAACCACCCAGAACACCAGAGCAACCGCCTAACAACCACCCAGAACACCATAGCAACACCCTAGCAACCACCCAGAACACCATAGCAACCGCCTAGCAACCATCCAGAACACCATAGCAACTGCCTAGCAACGCCCTAGCAACCACCCAGAACACCATAGCAATGCCCTAGCAACCACCCAGAATACCATATCAACCGCCTAGCAACGCCCGAGCAACCACCCAGAACACCATAGCAACCGCCTTGCAACGCCCTAGCAACCAGCCAGAACATCATAGCAACCACCTAGCAACCACCCAGAACACCATAGCAACTGCCTAGCAACACCCTAGCAACCACCCAGAACACCATAGCAACCGCCTGGCAATGCCGTGGCAACCACCCAGAACACCATACCAACTGCTTAGCAATGCCCTAGCAACCACCCAGAACGCCATAGCAACCACCCTAACAACCACCCAGAACACCATAGCAACTGCCTAGCAACGGCCTATCAACCACCGAGAACACAATAGCAACTGCCTAGCAACGCCATAGCAACCACCCAGAACACCATAGCAACGGCTTAGCAACCACCCAGAACAGCATAGCAACTGCCTAGCAACACCCTAGCAACCACCCAGAACACCATAGCAACCACCTAGCAACGCCCTAGCAACCACCCAGAACATCATAGCAACTGCTTAGCAAAGCCCTAGCAACCACCCAGAATGCCATAGCAACCGCCTAGCAACCACCCAGAACCCCATAGCAACGCTCGAGCAACCACCCAGTACACCATAGCAACCGCCTAGCAACTACCCAGAACACCATAGCAACCGCCTAGCAACGCCCTATCAACCACCCAAAACACCATAGCAACTGCCTAGCAATGCCCTAGCAACCACCCAGAACACCATAGCAACCGCCTAGCAACCACCCAGAACACCATAGCAACTGCCTAGCAACGCCCTAGCAACCACCCAGAACACCATAGCAACCGCCTAGCAACCACCCTGAACACCATAGCAACCGCCTAGCAACCACCCAGAACACCATAGCAACTGCCTAGCAACGCCCTAGCAACCACCCAGAACACCTTAGCAACTGCCTAGCAACGCCCTAGCAACCACCCAGAACGCTATAGCAACTGCCTAGCAACGCCCTAGCAACCACCCAGAACACCATAGCAACCACCTAGCAACCACCCAGAACACCATAGCAACCGCCTAGCAACCCCCCAGAACACCATAGCAACTGCCTAGCAACACCCTAACAACCACCCAGAACACCATAGCAACCGCCTAGCAACGCCCTAGCAACCACCCAGAACACCATAGCAACTGCCTAGCAATGCCCTAGCAACCACCCAGAACACCATAGCAACCGCCTAGCAACCACCCAGAACACCATAGCACCCCCCTAGCAACCACCCCGAACACCACAGCAACTGCCTAGCAACGCCCCAGCCACCCCCCAGGACACAATAGCAACTGCCTAGCAACCACCCAGAACACCATAGCAACCACCTAGCAGCCACCCAGAACACCATAGCACCCGCCTAGCAACCACCCAGAACACCATAGCAACTGCCTAGCAACGCCCTAGCAACCACCCAGAACACAATAGCAACTGCCTAGCAACCACCCAGAACACCATAGCAACCACCTAGCAACCTCCCAGACCACCATAGCACCCGCCTAGCAACGCCCTAGCAACCACCCAGAACACCATAGCACCCACCTCGCAACCACCCAACACACCATAGCAACTCCCTAGCATCGCCCTAGCAACCACCCAGAACACCATAGCAACCGCCTAGCAACCACCCAGAACACCGTAGCAACTGCCTAGCAACGCCCTAGCAACCACCCAGAACACCATAGCAACCGCCTAGCAACCACCCAGAACACGATAGCAACCGCCTAGCAACCACCCAGGACACCATAGCAACTGCCTAGCAACGCCCTAGCAACCACCCAGAACACCACAGCAACTGCCCAGCAACGCCCTAGCAACCACCCAGAACGCTATAGCAACTGCCTAGCAACGCCCTAGCAACCACCCAGAACACCATAGCAACCGCCTAGCAACCACCCAGAACACCATAGCAACTGCCTAGCAACGCCCTAGCAACCACCCAGAACACCATAGCAACCGCCTAGCAACGCCCTAGCAACCATCCAGAACACCATAGCAACAGCCTAGCAATGCCCTAGCAACCACCCAGAACACCATAGCAACCGCCTAGCAACCACCCAGAACACCATAGCAACTGCCTAGCAACGCCCTAGCAACCACCCAGAACACCATAGCAACCGCCTAGCAACCACCCAGAACACCATAGCAACCGCCTAGCAACCACCAAGAACACCATAGCAACTGCCTAGCAACGCCCGAGCAACCACCCAGAACACCATAGCAACCGCCTAGCAACCACCCAGAACACCATAGCAACTGCCTAGCAACGCCCAAGCAACCACCCAGAACACCATAGCAACCACCTAACAACCACCCAAAACACCATAGCAACCGCCTAGCAACGCCCTAGCAACCACCCAGAACACCATAGCAACCGCCTAGCAACCACCCAGAACACCATAGCAACTGCCTAGCAACGCCCAAGCAACCACCCAGAACACCATAGCAACCACCTAGCAACCACCCAAAACACCATAGCAACAACCTAGCAACGCCCTAGCAACCACACAGAACACCATAGCAACCGCCTAGCAACCACCCAGAACACCAAAGCAACTGCCTAGCAACACCCTAACAACCACCCAGAACACCATAGCAACCGCCTAGCAACGCCCTAGCAACCACCCAGAACACCATAGCAACAGCCTAGCAATGCCCTTGCAACCTCCCAGAACACCATAGCAACCGCCTAGCAAGGCCCTAGCAACCACCCAGAACACCATAGCAACCGCCTAGCAATGCCCTAGCAACCTCCCAGAACACCATAGCAACCGCCTAGCAACCACCCAGCACACCATAGCAACTGCCTAGCAACGCCCTAGCAACCACCCAGAACACCATAGGAACCGCCTAGCAACCACCCAGAACACAATAGCAACCGCCTAGCTACCACCCAGAACACCATAGCAACGCCCTAGCAACCACCCAGAACACCATACCAACTGCCTAGCAACGCCCTAGCAACCACCCAGAACACCATAGCAACCGCCTAGCAACCATCAGAACACCATAGCAACTGCCTAGCAACGCCCTAGCAACCACCCAGAACACCACAGCAACCGCCTAGCAACCACCCAGAACACCATAGCATCCCCCTAGCCACAACACAGAACACCATAGCACCTGCCTAGCAATGATCTAGCAACGACCCAGAACACCATTGCATCCGCCTTGCTACCACCCAGAACACCATAGCAACCGCCTAGCAACCACCCAGAACACCAGAGCAACCGCCTAACAACCACCCAGAACACCATAGCAACACCCTAGCAACCACCCAGAACACCATAGCAACCGCCTAGCAACCATCCAGAACACCATAGCAACTGCCTAGCAACGCCCTAGCAACCACCCAGAATACCATAGCAACGCCCTAGCAACCACCCAGAGCACCATAGCAACCGCCTAGCAACGCCCGAGCAACCACCCAGAACACCATAGCAACCGCCTAGCAACGCCCTAGCAACCAGCCAGAACATCATAGCAACCACCTAGCAACCAGCCAGAACACCATAGCAACTGCCTAGCAACACCCTAGCAACCACCCAGAACACCATAGCAACCGCCTGGCAATGCCGTGGCAACCACCCAGAACACCATACCAACTGCTTAGCAATGCCCTAGCAACCACCCAGAACGCCATAGCAACCACCCTAACAACCACCCAGAACACCATAGCAACTGCCTAGCAACGGCCTATCAACCACCCAGAACACAATAGCAACTGCCTAGCAACGCCATAGCAACCACCCAGAACACCATAGCAACGGCCTAGCAACCACCCAGAACAGCATAGCAACTGCCTAGCAACACCCTATCAACCAACCAGAACACCATAGCAACCACCTAGCAACGCCCTAGCAACCACCCAGAACATCATAGCAACTGCTTAGCAAAGCCCTAGCAACCACCCAGAATGCCATAGCAACCGCCTAGCAACCACCCAGAACCCCATAGCAACGCCCGAACAACCACCCAGTACGCCATAGCAACCGCCTAGCAACTACCCAGAACACCATAGCAACCGCCTAGCAATGCCCTATCAACCACCCAGAACACCATAGCAACTGCCTAGCAATGCCCTAGCAACCACCCAGAACACGATAGCAGCTGCCTAGCAACACCCTCACAAGTACACAGAACACCATAGCAACTGCCTAACAACTGTTACAGCCAGTCCTCATTATGTCAAATTACAATAAAAAATGTAACTTTTTAAGCTACTCAACTTATCAACCTTTCAGCCATTCCAACTCCTGATTGTTTTCGACTATGACTTCCGGCAACTGTTTCTTCTGCCCAATCCTTTCTCAAAATATAAGTCCTTACTACAATTTTTCACTATTAAAAAATGTCACTATTAAAAATTTCCATATGACAGTTGTCATCAACTATGACTCCCGCAAACTGTTTCCTCAGTCCACATCTGTTTCAAAATAAAAGTCCTCACCACTACCATAATTATCCTCCTAAAAACGTAGCTACCAATATCATAATGCAATGATATGTTACAAACTCCACCTTATGCAACTACACTTTGCATTTTCAATGCACACATAATTCCCTGGAATTACATTATCTAGTTATTATTATTATTCTTCTAACACACTTAATGCGGCCTCAACCGTTTATCGTAGAAACTTCATTCAAACTGCGTTGCGTAGGTCTTACTTAGGACACCTGTGCAATGTATTTTTCATCTTTGTAACTTTTATACTTTTTGAGTTATTAATAAAAAACTATAAATTTTTTCCTCCCACAGACTTAACATTGGCATTATGACATCACAATAGGGCCATTAAGCAAATGGAATCTTGTGCCAGGTGTTCTGACCACCTGCTGTAACTGTCAGTTTCTCAGGCTGTAAGACTACAATCTGGCTCTCTTGAGACTACAGCTTCCTTACTGCTTTCCTTCCTTCTATTTTCTGTCATTCCTTCTTTCTTTTTCCCTCCTATTTCTTTCCTTCGTTCCTTCCTTCCTTTATTCGTTCCTGCTTTCCTACTTTACTTCCTTCTATCCTGCCTTTCATCCTTCCTCCCATTCTTCCTCCCTACCAATTTTCTTTCCTACCTTCCTTAGTTTTTCTTTCCTTCCATCATGCCTTCTTTCATTCCTTCATATCCTTCTTATCTTTCTTCCTTTCTTCTTTCTGCTTTCCCTCTCTTTCCCTCCCTCTTCCTTTCTTTACTTTTTCTTTCCTTCCTTCTCTCTTTCCTTCCGTTTTTCATTTCTTCTTCCTCACTTCCTTCCTTCCTTCTATCTTTACTTAAATCCTTCTTCTTCCCTTCTTCCTTTCCTTCCTTCTTTACTTCCTTTTTTCCTTCATTCCTCTGTTTCTTTCCATCCATCCTCGCCTTCTTTCCTTTGTTCTTTCCTGCCTTCCTTTGATTTCCTTCTTTTTTCCTATATTCCTTCTTTCCTTACTTCCCTCATTAGTTCCTTCTTTCCCTCCTTCCTTCCTTGTTAATATTCCAAATAATTTCGTAATCGTACGGTTCACTACTTCTCCCAGTTTTCACTCGATCCCCAAACAAGACACATCAACGCCCTAGCAACAACAAGAACAACATAGCAACTGTCGAGCAATGCCCAAGCAAATATTCAGAACACCACAGCAACCGCCAAGCAACCACCCAAAACACCATAGCAACTGCCTAGCAACCACCCAGAACACTATAGCAACTGCCTAGCAACGCCCTAGCAACCACCCAGAACACCATAGCAACCGCCTAGCAACCACCCAGAACACCATAGCAACTGCCTAGCAACGCCCTAGCAACCACCCAGAACACCATAGCAACCGCCTAGCAACCACCCAGAACACCATAGCAACCGCCTAGCAACCACCCAGAACACCATAGCAACTGCCTAGCAACGCCCTAGCAAACACCCAGAACGCTTTAGCAACTGCCTAGCAACGCCCTAGCAACCACCCAGAACACCATAGCAACTGCCTAGCAACGCCTGAGCAACCACCCAGAACACCATAGCAACCGCCTAGCAACCACCCAGAACACCATAGCAACCGCCTAGCAACCACCCAGAACACCATAGCAACTGCCTAGCAACACCCTAACAACCACCCAGAACACCATAGCAACCGCCTAGCAACGCCCTAGCAACCACCCAGAACACCATAGCAACAGCCTAGCAATGCCCTAGCAACCACCCAGAACACCATAGCAACCGCCTAGCAACCACCCAGAACACCATAGCAACTGCCTAGCAACGCCCTAGCAACCACCCAGAACACCATAGCAACCCCCTACCAACCACCCACAACACCAGAGCCCCCGCCTAGCAACCACCCAGAACACCATAGCAACTGCCTAGCACCGCCCTAGCAACCACCCAGAACACAATAGCAACTGCCTAGCAACCACCCAGAACACCATAGCAACCACCTAGCAACCACCCAGAACACCATAGCAACTGCCTAGCAACGCCTTAGCAACCACCCAGAACACCATAGCAACCACCTAGCAACCACCCAAAACACCATAGCAACTGCCTAGCAACGCCCTAGCAACCACCCAGAACACCATAGCAACCGACTAGCAACCACCCAGAACACCTAAGCAACTGCCTAGCAACGCCCTAGCAACCACCCAGAACACCATAGCAACCGCCTAGCAACCACCCAGAACACCATAGCAACCGCCTAGCAACCACCCAGAACACCATAGCAACTGCCTAGCAACGCCCGAGCAACCACCCAGAACACCACAGCAACTGCCAAGCAACGCCCTAGCAACCACCCAGAACGCTATAGCAACTGCCTAGCAACGCCCTAGCAACCACCCAGAACACCATAGCAACCGCCTAGCAACCACCCAGAACACCATAGCAACTGCCTAGCAACGCCCTAGCAACCACCCAGAACACCATAGCAACCGCCTAGCAACGCCCTAGCAACCACCCAGAACACCATAGCAACAGCCTAGCAATGCCCTAGCAACCACCCAGAACACCATAGCAACCGCCTAGCAACCACCCAGAACACCATAGCAACTGCTTAGCAACGCCCTAGCAACCACCCAGAACACCATAGCAACCGCCTAGCAACCACCCAGAACACCATAGCAACCGCCTAGCAACCACCAAGAACACCATAGCAACTGCCTAGCAACGCCCGAGAAACCACCCAGAACACCATAGCAACCGCCTAGCAACCACCCAGAACACCATACCAACTGCCTAGCAACGCCCAAGCAACCACCCAGAACACCATAGCAACCACCTAGCAACCACCCAAAACACCATAGCAACCGCCTAGCGACGCCCTAGCAACCAACCAGAACACCATAGCAACCGCCTAGCAACCACCCAGAACACCATAGCAACTGCCTAGCAACGCCCAAGCAACCACCCAGAACACCATAGCAACCACCTAGCAACCACCCAAAACACCATAGCAACTGCCTAGCAACCCCCTAGCAACCACCCAGAACACCATAGCAACCCCCTAGCAACCACCCACAACACCATATCAGCTGCCTAGCAACGCCCTAGGAACCACCCAGAACACCATAGCAACGGCCTAGCAACGCCCTAGCAACCAACAAGAACACCATAGCAACTGCCTAGCAATGCCCTAGCAACCTCCCAGAACACCATAGCAACCGCCTAGCAAGGCCCTAGCAACCACCCAGAACACCATAGCAACCGCCTAGCAAGGCCCTAGCAACCTCCCAGAACACCACAACAACCGCCTAGCAACCACCCAGCACACCATAGCAACTGCCTAGCAACGCCCTAGCAACCACGCAGAACACCATAGCAACCGCCTAGCAACCACCCAGAACACAATAGCAACCGCCTAGCTACCACCCAGAACACCAAAGCAACGCCCTAGCAACCACCCAGAACACCATAGCAACTGGCTACCAACGCCCTAGCAACCACCCACAACACCATAGCAACCGCCTAGCAACCATCAGAACACCATAGCAACTGCCTAGCCACGCCCTAGCAACCACCCAGACCACCATAGCAACCGCCTAGCAACCACCCAGAACACCATAGCAACCGCCTAGCAACAACACAGAACACCATAGCAACTGCCTAGCAATGATCTAGCAACCACCCAGAACACCATTGCAACCGCCTTGCTACCACCCAGAACACCATAGCAACCGCCTAGCAACCACCCCGAACACCAGAGCAACCGCCTAACAACCACCCAGAACACCATAGGAACACCCTAGCAACCACCCAGAACACCATAGCAACCGCCTAGCAACCATCCAGAACACCATAGCAACTGCCTAGCAACGCCCTAGCAACCACCCAGAATACCATAGCAACGCTCTAGCAACCACCCAGAACACCATAGCAACCGCCTAGCAACGCCCGAGCAACCACCCAGAACACCATAGCAACCGCCTAGCAACGCCCTAGCAACCAGCCAGAACATCATTGCAACCACCTAGCAACCAGCCAGAACACCATAGCAACTGCCTAGCAACACCCTAGCAACCACCCAGAACACCATAGCAACCGCCTGGCAATGCCGTGGCAACCACCCAGAACACCATACCAACTGCTTAGCAATGCCCTAGCAACCACCCAGAACGCCATAGCAACCACCCTAACAACCACCCAGAACACCATAGCAACTGCCTAGCAACGGCCTATCAACCACCCAGAACACAATAGCAACTGCCTAGCAACGCCATAGCAACCACCCAGAACACCATAGCAACGGCCTAGCAACCACCCAGAACAGCATAGCAACTGCCTAGCAACACCCTAGCAACCACCCAGAACACCATAGCAACCACCTAGCAACGCCCTAGCAACCACCCAGAACATCATAGCAACTGCTTAGCAAAGCCCTAGCAACCACCCAGAATGCCATAGCAACCGCCTAGCAACCGCCCAGAACCCCATAGCAACGCCCGAACAACCACCCAGTACGCCATAGCAACCGCCTAGCAACTACCCAGAACACCATAGCAACCGCCTAGCAATGCCCTATCAACCACCCAGAACACCATAGCAACTGCCTAGCAATGCCCTAGCAACCACCCAGAACACGATAGCAGCTGCCTAGCAACACCCTCACAAGTACACAGAACACCATAGCAACTGCCTAACAACTGTTACAGCCAGTCCTCATTATGTCAAATTACAATAAAAAATGTAACTTTTTAAGCTACTCAACTTATCAACCTTTCAGCCATTCCAACTCCTGATTGTTTTCGACTATGACTTCCGGCAACTGTTTCTTCTGCCCAATCCTGTCTCAAAATATAAGTCCTTACTACAATTTTTCACTAGTAAAAAATGTCACTATTAAAAATTTCCATATGACAGTTGTCATCAACTATGACTCCCGCAAACTGTTTCCTCAGTCCACATCTGTTTCAAAATAAAAGTCCTCACCACTACCATAATTATCCTCCTAAAAACATAGCTACCAATATCATAATGCAATGATATGTTACAAACTCCACCTTATGCAACTACACTTTGCATTTTCAATGCACACGTAATTCCCTGGAATTACATTATCTAGTTATTATTATTATTCTAACACACTTAATGCGGCCTCAACCGTTTATCGTAGAAACTTCATACAAACTGCGTTGCGTAGGTCTTACTTAGGACACCTGTGCAATGTATTTTTCATCTTTGTAACTTTTATACCTCTTGAGTTATTAATAAAAAACTATAAATTTTTCCCCCCATAGACTTAACATTGGCATTATGACATCACAATAGGGCCATTAAGCAAATGGAATCTTGTGCCAGGTGTTCTGACCACCTGCTGTAACTGTCAGTTTCTCAGGCTGCAAGACTACAATCTGGCTCTCTTGAGACTACAGCTTCCTTACTGCTTTCCTTCCTTCTATTTTCTGTCATTCCTTCTTTCTTTTTCCCTCCAATTTCTTTCGTTTCTTCCTTCCTTTCTTTATTCGTACTTTCCTACTTTACTTTCTTCTATGCTGCCTTTCATCCTTCCTCCCATTCTTCCTCCCTACCAATTTTCTTTCCTACCTCCCTTAGTGTTTCTTTCCTTCCATCATGCCTTCTTTCATTCCTTCATATCCTTCTTATCTTTCTTCCTTTCTTCTTTCTGCTTTCCCTCTCTTTCCTTCCCTCTTCCTTTCTTTACTTTTCTTTCCTTCCTTCTCTCTTTCCTTCTGTTTTTCATTTCTTCTTCCTCACTTCCTTCCTTCCTTCCTTCCTTCCTTCTATCATTACTTAAATCCTTCTTCTTCCCTTCTTCCTTTCCTTTCTTCTTTTCTTCCTTCTTTCGATCCATCCTCGCCTTCTTTCCTTTGTTCTTTCCTGCCTTCCTTTGATTTCCTTCTTTTTTTCCTATATTCCTTCTTTCCTTACTTCCCTCATTAGTTCCTTCTTTCCCTCCTTCCTTCCTTGTTAATATTCCAAATAATTTCATAATCGTACGGTTCACAACTTCTCCCAGTTTTCACTCGATCCCCAAACAAGACACATCAACGCCCTAGCAACAAAAAGAACAACATAGCAACTGTCGAGCAATGCCCAAGCAAATATTAAGAACACCATAGCAACCGCCAAGCAACCACCCAAAACACCATAGCAACTGCCTAGCAACCACCCAGAACACAATAGCAACTGCCTAGCAACGCCCTAGCAACCACCCAGAACACCATAGCAACCGCCTAACAACGCCCTCACAACCACCAAGAACACCATACCAACTGCCTAGCAAC
The DNA here is from genome assembly GCA_029721435.1 of Gymnothorax reevesii. Classification (NCBI taxonomy): domain Eukaryota; kingdom Metazoa; phylum Chordata; class Actinopteri; order Anguilliformes; family Muraenidae; genus Gymnothorax; species Gymnothorax reevesii. Next base: position 42,091,218 of record CM056587.1, on the reverse strand, counting down.
CACCCAGAACACCATAGCAACTGCCTAGCAACGCCCTGGCAACCACCCAGAACACCAGAGCAACCCCCTAGCAACCACCCAGAACACCAAAGCAACTGCCTAGCAACGCCCTGGCAACCACCCAGAACACCATAGCAATCGCCTAGCAACCACCCATAACACCATAGCAACTGCCTAGCAACGCCCTAGCAACCACCCAGAACACCATAGCAACCGCCCAGCAACCACCCAAAACACCATAGCAACTGCCAAGCAACGCCCTGGCAACCACCAAGAACACCTTAGCAACCGCCTAGCAACCACCCAGAACACCATAGCAACTGCCTCGCAACGCCCTAGCAACCACACAGAACACCATAGGAATCGCCTTGCAACGCCTTAGCAACCACCCAGAACACCATAGCAACCGCCTAGCAACCACCCAGAACACCATAACAACTCCCTAGCAACGCCCTAGCAACCACCCAGAACACCATAGCAACCGCCTAGCAACCACCCAGAACACCATAGCAACTGCCTAGCAACGCCCTAGCAACCACCCAGAACACCATAGCAACCACCTAGCAACCACCCAAAACACCATAGCAACTGCCTAGCAACGCCCTAGCAACCACCCGGAACACCATCGCAACCCCCCAGCACCCCCCCAGAACACCATAGCCACCCCCCAGCACCGCCATAGCAACCACCCAGAACACCATAGCAACAGCCAAGCTATGCCCTAGCGACCTCCCAGAACACCATAGCAACCGCCTAGCAAGGCCCTAGCAACCACCCAGAACACCATAGCAACTGTCTAGCAATGCCCTAGCAACCTCCCAGAACACCATAGCAACCGCCTAGCAACCACCCAGCACACCATAGCAACTGCCTAGCAACGCCCTAGCAACCACCCAGAACACCATAGCAACCGCCTAGCAACCACCCAGAACACAATAGCAAACGCCTAGCTACCACCCAGAACACCATAGCAACGCCCTAGCAACCACCCAGAACACCATAGCAACTGCCTAGCAACGCCCTAGCAACCACCCAGTACACCATAGCAACCGCCTAGCAACGCCCTAGCAACCACCCAGAACACCATAGCAACCGCCTAGCAACCAGCCAGAACACCATAGCAACCACCTAGCAACAACCCAGAACACCATAGCAACTGCCTAGCAACGTCCTAGCAACCACCCAGTACACCATAGCAACCGCCTAGCAACGCCCTAGCAACCACCCAGAACACCATAGCAACCGCCTAGCAACCACCCAGAACACCATTGCAACCGCCTAGCTCCCACCCAGAACACCATAGCAACCGCCTAGCAACCACCCAGAACACCAGAGCAACCACCTAACAACCACCCAGAACACCATAGCAACACCCTAGCAACCACCCAGAACACCATAGCAACCGCCTAGCAACCATCCAGAACACCATAGCAACTGCCTGGCAACGCCCTAGCAACCACCCAGAACACCATAGCAACGCCCTAGCAACCACCCAGAACACCATAGCAACCACCTTGCAACGCCCGAGCAACCACCCAGAACACCATAGCAACCGCCTAGCAACGCCCTAGCAACCAGCCAGAACACCATAGCAACCACCTAGCAACCACCCAGAACACCATAGCAACTGCCTAGCAACACCCTAGCAAACACCCAGAACACCATAGCAACCGCCTGGCAATGCCGTGGCAACCACCCAGAACACCATACCAACTGCTGAGCAATGCCCTAGCAACCCCCCAGAACGCCATAGCAACCACCCTAACAACCACCCAGGACACCATAGCAACTGCCTAGCAACGCCCTAGCAACCACCCAGAACACAATAGCAACTGCCTAGCAACGCCATAGCAACCACCGAGAACACCAAAGCAACGGCCTAGCAACCACCCAGAACAGCATAGCAACTGCCTAGCAACACCCTAGCAAACACCCAGAACACCATAACAACCACCTAGCAACGCCCTAGCAACCACCCTGAACATCATAGCAACTGCTTAGCAAAGCCCAAGCAACCTCCAAGAATGCCATAGCAACCGCCTAGCAACCACCCAGAACCCCATAGCAACGCTCTAGCAACCACCCAGAACGCCATAGCAACCGCCTAGCAACTACCCAAAACACCATAGCAACCGCCTAGCAATGCCCTATCAACCACTCAGAACACCATAGCAACCGCTTAGCAAGGCCCTAGCAACCACCCAGAACACCATTGCAACTGCCTAGCAATGCCCTAGCAACCACCCAGAACACGATAGCAGCTGCCTAGCAACACCCTCACAAGTACACAGAACACCATAGCAACTGCCTAACAACTGTTACAGCCAGTCCTCATTATGTCAAATTACAATAAAAAAATGTAACTTTTTAAGCTACTCAACTTATCAACCTTTCAGCCATTCCAACTCCTGATTGTTTTCGACTATGACTTCCGGCAACTGTTTCTTCTGCCCAATCCTCTCTCAAAATATAAGTCCTTACTACAATACTTCACTATTAAAAAATGTCACTATTAAAAATTTCCATATGACAGTTGTCATCAACTATGACTCCCGCAAACTGTTTCCTCAGTCCACATCTGTTTCAAAATAAAAGTCCTCACCACTACCATAATTATCCTACTAAAAATGTAGCTACCAATATCATAATGCAATGATATGTTACAAACTCCACCTTATGCAACTACACTTTGCATTTTCAATGCACACGTAATTCCCTGGAATTACATTATCTAGTTAGTGTGCATTGAAAATGCTCACTATTGTTATCCTGGTCTTCTTCTTATTATTATTATTATTATTATTATTATTATTATTATTATTATTCTTCTAACACACTTAATGCGGCCTCAACCGTTTATCGTAGAAACTTCATTCAAACTGCGTTGCGTAGGTCTTCCTTAGGACACCTGTGCAATGTATTTTTCATCTTTGTAACTTTTATACTTTTTGAGTTATTAATAAAAAACTATAAATTTTTTCCCCCCATAGACTTAACATTGGCATTATGACATCAAAATAGGGCCATTAAGCAAATGGAATCTTGTGCCAGGTGTTCTGACCACCTGCTGTAACTGTCAGTTTCTCGGGCTGTAAGACTACAATCTAGCTCTGTTGAGACTACAGCTTCCTTACTGCTTTCCTCCCTTCTATTTTCTGTCATTCCTTCTTTCTTTTTCCCTCCTATTTCTTTCTTTCGTTCCTTCCTTCCTTTATTCGTTCCTTCTTTCCTACTTTACTTCCTTCTATCCTGTCTTTCATCCTTCCTCCCATTCTTCCTCCCTACCAATTTTCTTTCCTACCTTCCTTAGTTTTTCTTCCCTTCCATCATGCCTTCTTTCATTCCTTCATATCCTTCTTATCTTTCTTCCTTTCTTCTTTCTGCTTTCCCTCTCTTTCCTTCCCTCTTCTTTTCTTTACTTTTTCTTACCTTCCTTCCCTTTTTCCTCCTGTTTTTCATTTCTTTTTCCTCACTTCCTTCCTTCCTCCCTTCCTTCTATCTTTACTTAACTCCTTCTTCTTCCCTTCTTCCTTTCCTTCCTTCTTTACTTCCTTCTTTCCTTCATTCCTCTGTTTCTTTCCATCCATCCTCGCCTTCTTTCCTTTGTTCTTTCCTGCCTTCCTTTGATTTCCTTCTTTTTTTCCTATATTCCTTCTTTCCTTACTTCCCTCATTAGTTCCTTCTTTCCCTCCTTCCTTCCTTGTTAATATTCCAAATAATTTCGTAATCGTACGGTTCACTACTTCTCCCAGTTTTCACTCGATCCCCAAACAAGACACATCAACGCCCTAGCAACAACAAGAACAACATAGCAACTGTCGAGCAATGCCCAAGCAAATATTCAGAACACCATAGCAACTGCCTAGCAACCACCCAAAACACCATAGCAACTGCCTAGCAACCACCCAGAACACTATAGCAACTGCCAAGCAACGCCCTAGCAACCACCCAAAACACCATAGCAACCGCCAAGCAACCACTCAGAACACCAAAGCAACTGCCTAGCAACGCCCTAGCAACCACCCAGAACACCATAGCAACCGCCTAGCAACGCCCTAACAACCACCAAGAACACCATAGCAACTGCCTAGTAACCACCCAGAACACCATAGCAACTGCCTAGCAACGCCCTAACAACCACCCAGAACACCATAGCAACCGCCCAGCAACCACCCAAAACACCACAGCAACTGCCTAGCAACGCCCTAGCAACCACCAAGAACACCATAGCAACTGCCTAGTAACCACCCAGAACACCATAGCAACTGCCTAGCAACGCCCTAACAACCACCCAGAACACCATAGCAACCGCCCAGCAACCACCCAAAACACCATAGCAACTGCCTAGCAACGCCCTAGCAACCACCCAGAACACCATAGCAACTGCCTAGCAACGCCCTAGCAACCACCCAAAACACCATAGCAACCGCCGAGCAACCACCCAGAACACCATAGCAACTGCCTAGCAACGCCCTAGCAACCACCCAGAACACCATAGCAACCGCCTAGCAACCACCCAGAACACCATAGCAACCGCCTAGCAACCACCCACAACACCATAGCAACTGCCTAACAACACCCGAGCAACCACCCAGAACACCATAGCAACCGCCTAGCAACCACCCAGAACACCATAGCAACTGCCTAGCAACGCCCTAGCAACCACCCAGAACACCATAGCAACCACCTAGCAACCACCCAAAAAACCATAGCAACTGCTTAGCAACGTGCTAGCAACCACCCAGAACACCATAGCAACCGCCTAGCAACCACCCAGAACACCATAGCAACCGCCTAGCAACCACCCAGAACACCATAGCAACTGCCTAGCAACGCCCTAGCAACCACCCAGAACACCATAGCAACCGCCTAGCAACCACCCAGAACACCATAGCAACCGCCTAGCAACCACCCAGAACACCATAGCAACTGCCTAGCAACGCCCTAGCAACCACCCAGAACACCATAGCAACCACCTAGCAACCACCCAAAATACCATAGCAACTGCTTAGCAACGTGCTAGCAACCACCCAGAACACCATAGCAACCGCCTAGCAACCACCCAGAACACCATAGCAACCGCCTAGCAACCACCCAGAACACCATAGCAACTGCCTAGCAACGCCCTAGCAACCACCCAGAACACCATAGCAACCGCCTAGCAACCACCCAGAACACCATAGCAACCGCCTAGCAACCACCCAGAACACCATAGCAACTGCCTAGCAACGCCCTAGCAACCACCCAGAACACCATAGCAACCGCCTAGCAACCACCCAGAACACCATAGCAACCGCCTAGCAACCACCCAGAACACCATAGCAACTGCCTAGCAACACCCGAGCAACCACCCAGAACACCATAGCAACTGCCTAGCAACCACCCAGAACACCATAGCAACTGCCTAGCAACGCCCTAGCAACCACCCAGAACACCATAGCAACCACCTAGCAACCGCCCAAAATACCATAGCAACTGCCTAGCAAAGCGCTAGCAACCACCCAGAACACCATAGCAACGCCCTAGCAACCACCCAAAACACCATAGCAACTGCCTAGCAACACCCTTACAACCACCCAGAACACCATAGCAACCGCCTAGCAACGCCCTAGCAACCACCCAGAACACAATAGCAACCGCCTAGCTACCACCCAGAACACCATAGCAACGCCCTAGCAACCACCCAGAACACCATAACAACTGCCTAGCAACGCCCTAGCAACCACCCAGAACACCATAGCAACCGCCTAGCTACCAACCAGAACACCATAGCAACGCCCTAGCAACCACCCAGAACACCATAGCAACTGCGTAGCAACGCCCTAGCAACCACCCAGAACACCATAGCAACCGCCTAGCAACCATCACAACACCATAGCAACTGCCTAGCAACACCCGAGCAACCACCCAGAACACCATAGCAACCGCCTAGCAACCACCCAGAGCACCATAGCAACCGCCTAGCAACCACCCAGAACACCATAGCAACTGCCTAGCAACGCCCTAGCAACCAGCCAGAACACCATAGGAACAGCCTAGCAACCATCAGAACACCATAGCAACTGCCTAGTTACGCCCTAGCAACCACCCAGAACACCATAGCAACCGCCTAGCAACCACCCAGAACACCATAGCAACCGCCTAGCAACCACCAAGAAGACCATAGCAACCGCCTAGCAACCACCCAGAACACCATAGCAACTGCCTAGCAACACCCGAGCAACCACCCAGAACACCATAGCAACCGCCTAGCAACCACCCAGAACACCATAGCAACTGCCTAGCAACGCCCTAGCAACCACCCAGAACACCATAGCAACCGCCTAGCAACCACCCAGAACACCATAGCAACCGCCTAGCAACCACCAAGAAGACCATAGCAACCGCCTAGCAACCACCCAGAACACCATAGCAACTGCCTAGCAACACCCGAGCAACCACCCAGAACACCATAGCAACCGCCTAGCAACCACCCAGAACACCATAGCAACTGCCTAGCAACGCCCTAGCAACCACCCAGAACACCATAGCAACCACCTAGCAACCACCCAAAATACCATAGCATCGCGCTAGCAACCACACAGAACACCATAGCAACCGCCTAGCAACCACACAGAACACTATAGCAACTGCCTAGCAACCCCCTAACAACCACCCAGAACACCATAGCACCCGCCTAGCAACGCCCTAGCAACCACCCAGAACACAATAGCAACCGCCTAGCTCCCACCCAGAACACCATAGCAACGCCCTAGCAACCACCCAGAACACCATAGCAACTGCCTAGCAACGCCCTAGCAACCACCCAGAACACCACAGCAACCGCCTAGCAACCATCAGAACACCATAGCAACTGCCTAGCAACGCCCCAGCAACCACCCAGAACACCATAGCAACCGCCTAGCAACCACCCAGAACACCATAGCAACCGCCTAGCAACCACCCAGAACACCATAGCAACTGCCTAGCAACGACCTAGCTACCACCCAGAACACCATAGCAACCGCCTAGCAAAGCCCTAGCAACCACCCAGAACACAATAGCAACCGCCTAGCTACCACCCAGAACACCTTAGCAACGCCCTAGCAACCACCCAGAACACCATAGCAACTGCCTAGCAACGCCCTAGCAACCACCCAGAACACAATAGCAACCGCCTAGCTACCACCCAGAACACCATAGCAACGCCCTAGCAACCACCCAGAACACCATAGGAACTGCCTAGCAAAGCCCTGGCAACCACCCAGAAAACCATAGCAACCGCCTAGCGACAATCAGAACACCATAGCAACTGCCTAGCAACGCCCTATCAACCAGTCAGAACACCATAGCAACCGCCTAGCAACGCTCTAGCAACCACCCAGAACACCATAGCAACCGCCTAGCAACGCCCTAGCAACGACCCAGAACACCAATGCAACCGCCCTAGCAACCACCCAGAACACCATAGCCACCGCCTAGCAACGCCCTAGCAACCACACAGAAAACCATAGCAACCGCCTAGTAACGCCCTAGCAACCACCCAGAACACCATAACAACCGCCTAGCAACGCCCTAGCAACCACTTAAAACACCATAGCAACCGCCTAGCAAACACCCAGAACACCATAGCAACTGGCTAGCAACGCCCTAACAACCACCTTGAACACCATAGCAACTGCCTAGCAACGCCCTGGCAACCACCCAGAACACCATAGCAATCGCCGAGCAACCACCCAGAACACCATAGCAACTGCCTAGCAACGCCCTAGCAACCACTTACAACACCATACCAACCACCCAGAACACCCTAGCACCCGCCTAGCAACCACCCCGAACACCATAGCAACCGCCCAGCAACCACCCAGACCACCATAGCCACCGCCTAGCCAAGCCCTACCACCCCCCCAGACCACCTTAGCAACTGCCTAGCAATGCCTTAGTAACCACTCAGAACACCATAGCAACCGCCTAGCAACCACACAGAGCACCATAGCAACCGCCTAGCAACCACCCAGGACACCATAGCAACTGCCTAGCAACGCCCTAGCAACCACCCAGAACACCATAGCAACCGCCTAGCAACCATCAGAACACCATAGCAACTGCCTAGTAACGCCCTAGCAACCACCCAGAACACCATAGCAACCGCCTAGCAACCACCCAGAACACCATAGCAACCGCCTAGCAACCACCCAGAACACCTTAGCAACCGCCTAGCAACCATCAGAACACCATAGCAACTGCCTAGCAACGCCCTAGCAACCACCCAGAACACCAAAGCAACCGCCTAGCAACAACCCAGAACACCATAGCAACCGCCTAGCAACCACCAAGAAGACCATAGCAACCGCCTAGCAACCACCCAGAACACCATAGCAACTGCCTAGCAACACCCGAGCAACCACCCAGAACACCATAGCAACCGCCTAGCAACCACCCAGAACACCATAGCAACTGCCTAGCAACGCCCTAGCAACCACCCAGAACACCATAGCAACCGCCTAGCAACCATCCAGAACACCATAGCAACCGCCTAGCAACCACCAAGAAGACCATAGCAACCGCCTAGCAACCACCCAGAACACCATAGCAACTGCCTAGCAACACCCGAGCAACCACCCAGAACACCATAGCAACCGCCTAGCAACCACCCAGAACACCATAGCAACTGCCTAGCAACGCCCTAGCAACCACCCAGAACACCATAGCAACCACCTAGCAACCACCCAAAATACCATAGCATCGGGCTAGCAACCACACAGAACACCATAGCAACCGCCTAGCAACCACACAGAACACTATAGCAACTGCCTAGCAACACCCTAACAACCACCCAGAACACCATACCAACCCCCTAGCAACGCCCTAGCAACCACCCAAAACACAATAACAACCGCCTAGCTACCACCCAACACACCACAGCAACGCCCCAGCAACCACCCAGAACACCATAGCAACTGCCTAGCACCGCCCTAGCAACCACCCAGAACACCATAGGAACCGCCTAGCAACCATCAGAACACCATAGCAACTGCCTAGCAACGCCCCAGCAACCACCCAGAACACCATAGCAACCGCCTAGCAACCACCCAGAACACCATAGCAACCGCCTAGCAACCACCCAGAACACCATAGCAACTGCCTAGCAACGACCTAGCTACCACCCAGAACACCATAGCAACCGCCTAGCAACGCCCTAGCAACCACCCAGAACACAATAGCAACCGCCTAGCTACCACCCAGAACACCTTAGCAACGCCCTAGCAACCACCCAGAACACCATAGCAACTGCCTAGCAACGCCCTACCAACCACCCAGAACACAATAGCAACCGCCTAGCTACCACCCAGAACACCATAGCAACGCCCTAGCAACCACCCAGAACACCATAGGAAATGCCTAGCAAAGCCCTGGCAACCACCCAGAACACCATAGCAACCGCCTAGCGACAATCAGAACACCATAGCAACTGCCTAGCAACGCCCTATCAACCAGTCAGAACACCATAGCAACCGCCTAGCAACGCTCTAGCAACCACCCAGAACACCATAGCAACCGCCTAGCAACGCCCTAGCAACGACCCAGAACACCAAAGCAACCGCCCTAGCAACCACCCAGAACACCATAGCCACCGCCTAGCAACGCCCTAGCAACCACCCAGAAAACCATAGCAACCGCCTAGTAACGCCCTAGCAACCACCCAGAACACCATAACAACCGCCTAGCAACGCCCTAGCAACCACTTAAAACACCATAGCAACCGCCTAGCAAACACCCAGAACACCATAGCAACTGCCTAGCAACGCCCTAACAACCACCTTGAACACCATAGCAACTGCCTAGCAACGCCCTGGCAACCACCCAGAACACCATAGCAACCGCCGAGCAACCACCCAGAACACCATAGCAACTGCCTAGCAACGCCCTCGCAACCACTTACAACACCATAGCAACCACCCAGAACACCATAGCAACCGCCTAGCAACCACCCAGAACACCATAGCAACCGCCTAGCAACCACCCAGAACACCATAGCAACCGCCTAGCAAAGCCCTACCAACCACCCAGAACACCATAGCAACTGCCTAGCAACGCCCTAGCAACCACCCAGAACACCATAGCAACGCCCTAGCAACCACCCAAAACACCATAACAACCGCCTAGCAACACCCTAGCAACGCCCTAGCAACCACCCAGAACACCAAAGCAACGCCCTAGCAACCACCCAGAACACAATAACAACTGCCTACCAACGCCCTAGCAACCACCCAGAACACCATAGCAACTGCCTCGCAACGCCCTAGCAACCACCCAGAACACCATAGCAACTGCCTAGCAAAGCCCTAGCAACCACTTAGAACACCATAGCAACCGCCTAGCAACCGCCCAGAACACCATAGCTACTGCCTAGCAACGCCCTGGCAGCCACCCAGAACACCATAGCAACTGCCTAGCAATGCCGTAGCAACCACTTAGAACACCATAGCAACCGCCGAGCAACCGCCCAGAACACCATAGCAACTGCCTAGCAACGCCCTGGCAACCACCCAGAACACCATAACAACTGCCTAGCAACGCCATAGCAACCACTTAGAACACCATAGCAACCGCCTAGCAACCACCCTGAACACCATAGCAACCGCCTAGCAACGCCCTAGCAACCACCCAGAACACCATAGCAACCGCCCAGCAACGCCCAGAACACCATAGCAACCGCCTAGCAACCACCCAGAACACCATAGCAACCGCCAAGCAACGCTCTAGCAACCACCCAGAACACCATAGCAACCGCCTAGCAACGCCTTAGCAACCACCCGAACACCATAGCAACGCCCTAGCAACCACCCAGAACACCATAGCAACCACCTCGCAACGCCCTAGCAACGACCCAGAACACCATAGCAACCGCCTAGCAACCACAAAGAACACCATAGCAACCGCCTAGCAACGCCCTAGCAACCACCCAGAACACCATAGCAACCGCCTCGCAACGCCCCTAGCAACCACCCAGAACACCATAGCAACCGCTTAGCAACGCCCTAACAACCATCTAGAACACCAAAGCAACTGCCAAGCAACGCCCTGGCAACCACCCAGAACACCACAGCAACCACCTCGCAACGCCCTAGCAACGGCCCAGAACACCATAGCAACCGCCTAGCAACCACAAAGAACACCATAGCAACTGCCTAGCAACGCCTTAGCAACCACCCAGAACACCATAGCAACCGCCTAGCAACGCCCTAGCAACCACTCAAAACACCATAGCAACCGCCTAGCAACCGCCCAGAACACCATAGCAACCGCCTAGCAACCACACAGAACACCATAGCAACCGCCTAGCAACGCTCTAGCAACCACCCAGAACACCATACCAACCGCCTAGCAACGCCCTAGCAACCACCCAGAACACCATAGCAACACCCTAGCAACCACCCAGAACACCATAGCAACCACCTCGCAACGCCCTAGCCACGACCCAGAACACCATAGCAACCGCCTAGCAACCACCCAGAACATCATAGCAACCGCCAAGCTACGCCCTAGCAACCACCCAGAACACCATAGCAACCGCCTGGCAACGCCCTAGCAACAACGCAGAACACCATAGCAACCGCCTAGCAACGCCCTAGCAACCACTTAAAACACCATAGCAAGCGCCTAGCAACCACCCAGAACACCATAGCAACTGCCTAGCAACGCCCTAACAACCACCTAGAACACCATAGCAACTGCCTAGCAACGCCCTGGCAACCACCCAGAACACCATAGCAACGCCCTAGCAACCACCCAGAACACCATAGCAACCGCCTAGCAACCACCCAGAACACCATAGCTACCGCCTAGCAACCACCCAGAACACCATAGCAACCGCCTAGCAACCACCCAGAACACCATAGCAACCGCCTAGCAACGCCCTAGCAACCACCCAGAACACCAAAGCAACTGCCTAGCAACGCCCTAGCAACCACCCAGAACACCATAGCAACGCCCTAGCAACCACCCAAAACACCATAGCAACCGCCTAGCAATGCCCTAGCAACGACCCAGAACACCATAGCAACTGCCTAGCAACCACCCAGAACACAATAGCAACCGCCTAGCAACGCCCTAGCAAACACCCAGAACACCATAGCAACCGCCTAGCAACGCCCTAACAACCACCCAGAACACCATAGCAACGCCCTAGCAACCACCCAGAACACCATAGCAACGCCCTAGCAACCAACCAGAACACCATAGCAACTAGTAACGCCCTTGCACCCACCCAGAACACCATAACAACTGCCTAGCAAAGCCCTAGCAACCACTTAGAACACCATAGCAACCGCCTAGCAACCACCCAGAACACCATAGCAACCGTTTAGCAACCACCCAGAACACCATAGCAACTGCCTAGCAACCACCCAGAACACCATAGCAACCGCCTACCAACGCCCTAGCAACCACCCAGAACACCAAAGCAACTGCCTAGCAACGCCCTAGCAACCACCCAGAACACCATAGCAACGCCCTAGCAACCACCCAAAACACCATAGCAACCGCATAGCAACGCCCTAGCAACGACCCAAAACACCATAGCAACTGCCTAGCAACCACCCAGAACACAATAGCAACCGCCTAGCAACGCCCTAGCAACCACTTAGAACACCATAGCAACCGCCTAGCAACTGCCCAGAACACCATAGCAACTGCCTAGCAACGCCCTGGCAGCCACCCAGAACACCATAGCAACTGCCTAGCAACGCCCTAGCAACCACTTAGAACACCATAGCAACCGCCTAGCAACCGCCCAGAACACCATAGCAACTGCCTAGCAACGCCCTGGAAACCACCCAGAACACCATAGCTACCGCCTAGCAACCACCCAGAACACCATAGCAACCGCCTAGCAACCACCCAGAACACCATAGCAACCGCCTAGCAACGCCCTAGCAACCACCCAGAACACCATAGCAACTGCCTAGCAACGCCCTAGCAACCACCCAGAACACCATAGCAACGCCCTAGCAACCACCCAAAACACCATAGCAACCGCCTAGCAATGCCCTAGCAACGACCCAGAACACCATAGCAACTGCCCAGCAACCACCCAGAACACCATAGCAACTGCCTAGCAACGCCCTTGCAAACACCCAGAACACCATAGCAACCGCCTAGCAACGCCCTAACAACCACCCAGAACACCATAGCAACGCCCTAGCAACCACCCAGAACACCATAGCAACTAGTAACGCCCTAGCAACCACCCAGAACACCATAACAACTGCCTAGCAACGCCCTAGCAACCACTTAGAACACCATAGCAACCGCCTAGCAACCACCCAGAACACCATAGCAACCGTTTAGCAACCACCCAGAACACCATAGCAACCGCCTAGCAACCACCCAGAACACCATAGCAACCGCCTAGCAACGCCCTAGCAACCACCCAGAACACCATAGCAACTGCCTAGCAACGCCCTAGCAACCACCCAGAACACCATAGCAACGCCCTAGCAACCACCCAAAACACCATAGCAACCACATAGCAACGCCCTAGCAACGACCCAAAACACCATAGCAACTGCCTAGCAACCACCCAGAACACAATAGCAACCGCCTAGCAACGCCCTAGCAACCACTTAGAACACCATAGCAACCGCCTAGCAACTGCCCAGAACACCATAGCAACTGCCTAGCAACGCCCTGGCAGCCACCCAGAACACCATAGCAACTGCCTAGCAACGCCCTAGCAACCACTTAGAACACCATAGCAACCGCCTAGCAACCGCCCAGAACACCATAGCAACTGCCTAGCAACGCCCTGGAAACCACCCAGAACACCATAACAACTGCCTAGCAACGCCCTAGCAACCACTTAGAACACCATAGCAACCGCCTAGCAACCACCCAGAACACCATAGCAACCGCCTAGCAACCACCTAGAACACCATAGCAACCGCCTAGCAACGCTCTACCAACCACCCAGAACACCATAGCCACCGCCTAGCTACCGCCCAGAACACCATAGCAACCGCCTAGCAACCACCCAGAACACCATAGCCACCGCCTAGCAACATTCTAGCAACCACCCAAAACACCATAGTAACCGCCTAGCAACGCCCTAGCAACCACCCAGAACATAATAGCAACGCCCTAGCAACCACACAGAACACCATAGCAACCGCCTAGCAACGCCCTAGCAACGACCCAGAAAACCATAGCAACCGCCCTAGCAACTACCCAGAACACCATAGCAACCGCCTAGCAACGCCCTAGCAACCACCCAGAACACCATAGCAACCGCCTAGCAACGCCCTAGCAACCTCTTAAAACACCATGGCAACCGCCTAGCAACCACCCAGAACAGCATAGCAACTGCCTAGCAACGCCCTAACAACCACCTAGAACACCATAGCAACTGCCTAGCAACGCCCTGGAAACCACCCAGAACACCATAGCAACCGCCTAGTAACCACCCAGAACACCATAGCAACTGTTTAGCAACGCCCTAGCAACCACCCAGAACACCATAGTAACCGCCTAGCAACCGCCCAGAACACCATAGCAACTGCCTAGCAACGCCCTACCAACCACCCAGAACACCATAGCAACTGCCTAGCAAAGCCCTAGCAACCACTTAGAACACCATAGCAACCGCCTAGCAACCGCCCAGAACACCATAGCTACTGCCTAGCAACGCCCTGGCAGCCACCCAGAACACCATAGCAACTGCCTAGCAACGCCGTAGCAACCACTTAGAACACCATAGCAACCGCCTAGCAACCGCCCAGAACACCATAGCAACTGCCTAGCAACGCCCTGGCAACCACCCAGAACACCATAACAACTGCCTAGCAACGCCCTAGCAACCACTTAGAACACCATAGCAACCGCCTAGCAACCACCCAGAACACCATAGCAACCGCCTAGCAACGCCCTAGCAACCACCCAGAACACCATAGCAACTGCCTAGCAACCACACAGAACACCATAGCAACCGCCTAGCAACCACCCACAACACCATAGCACCCCCCTAGCAACGCCCTAGCAACCACCCAGAACACCAAAGCAACCACCTCGCAAAGCCCTGGCAACGACCCAGAACACCATAGCAACCGCCTAGCAACCACCCAGAACACCATAGCAACCGCCTAGCAACGTCCTAGCAACCACCCAGAACACCATAGCAACCGCCTAGCAACGCCCTAGCAACCACCCAGAACACCATAGCAACCGCCTAGCAATGCCCTCGCAACCACTTAAAACACCATAGCAACCGACTAGCAACCACCCAGAACACCATAGCAACTGCCTAGCAACGCCCTAACAACCACCTAGAACACCATAGCAACTGCCAAGCAACGCCCTGGCAACCACCCAGAACACCATAGCAACCGCCTAGCAACCACCCAGAACACCATAGCAACTGCCTAGCAACGCCCTAGCAACCACTTAGAACACCATAGCAACCGCCTAGCAACCACCCAGAACACCATAGCAACCACCTAGCAACCACCCAGAACACCTTAGCAACTGCCTAGCAACCACCCAGAACACCATAGCAACCGCCTAGCAAAGCCCTAGCAACCACCCAGAACACCATAGCAACTGCCTAGCAATGCCCTAGCAACCACCCAGAACACCATAGCAACGCCCAAGCAACCACCCAAAACACCATAGCAACCGCCTAGCAACGCCCTAGCAACGACCCAGAACACCATAGCAACTGCCTTGCAACCACCCAGAACACAATAGCAACCGCCTAGCAACGCCCTAGCAAACACCCAGAACACCATAGCAACCGCCTAGCAACGCCCTAACAACCACCCAGAACACCATTGCAACCGCCTAGCAACCACCCAGAACACCATAGCAACCGCCTAGCAATTGCCTCGCAACGACCCAGAAAACCATAGCACCTGCCTAGCAACGCCCTAGCAACCAATCATAAAACCATAGCAACCACTTAGCAACGCCCTAGCAACCACCTAAAACACCATAGCAACCGCCTAGCAACTGCCTAGCAACGCCCTAGCAACCACCCAGAACACCATAGCAACTACCTAGCAACACCCTAGCAACCACCCAGAAAACCATAGCAACTGCCTAGCAACCACCCAGAACACCATAGCAACTGCCTAGCAACGCCCTAGCAACCACCCAGAACACCATAGCAACCGCCTAGCAACGCCCTAGCATCCACCCAGAACACCATAGCAACCGCCTAGCAAAGCCCTAGCAACCACTTAAAACACCATAGCAACCGCCTACCAACCACCCAGAACACCAAAGCAACTGCCTAGCAACGCCCAAGCAACCACTTAGAACACCATAACAACTGCCAAGCAACGCCCTGGTAACCACCCAAAACATCATAGCAACTGCCTAGCAACGCCCTAGCAACCACTTTGAACACGATAGCAACCGCCTAGCAACCACCCAGAACACCATAGCAACCGCCTAGCAACGCCCTAGCAACCACCCAGAACACCATAGCAACCGCCTAGCAACCACCCACAACACCATAGCCACCGCCTAGAAACCACCCAGAACACCTTAGCAACTGCCTAGCAACCACCCAGAACACCATAGCAACCGCCTAGCAAAGCCCTAGCAACCACCCAGAACACCATAGCAACTGCCTAGCAACGCCCTAGCAACCACCCAGAACACCATAGCAACGCCCAAGCAACCACCCAAAACACCATAGCAACCGCCTAGCAACACCCTAGCAACGACCCAGAACACCATAGCAACTGCCTAGCAACCACCCAGAACACAATAGCAACCGCCTAGCAACGCCCTAGCAAACACCCAGAACACCATAGCAACCGCCTAGCAACGCCCTAACAACCACCCAGAACACCATAGCAACGCCCTAGCAACCACCCAGAACACCATAGCAACCGCCTAGCAACGCCCTAGCAACGACCCAGAACACCATAGCAACTGCCTAGCAACGCCCTAGCAACCAATCAGAAAACCATAGCAACCACTTAGCAACGCCCTAGCAACCACCCAAAACACCATAGCAACCGCCTAGCAACTGCCTAGCAACGCCCTAGCAACCACCCAGAACACCATAGCAACTACCTAGCAACACCCTAGCAACCACCCAGAAAACCATAGCAACTGCTTAGCAACCACCCAGAACACAATAGCAACTGCCTAGCAACGCCCTAGCAACCACCCAGAACACCATACCAACTGCATAGCAACGCCCTAGCAACCACCCAAAACACCATAGCAACCGCCTAGCAACCACCCAAAAAACCATAGCTACTGTCTTGCATTGACCTTACAACCACCTAAAACACCATAGCAATTGCCTAGCAACGCCCTAGCAACCACTTAGAACACCATAGCAACCGCCTAGCAACCACCCAGAACACCATAGCAACCGCCTAGAAACCACCCAGAACACCTTAGCAACTGCCTAGCAACCACCCAGAACACCATAGCAACCGCCTAGCAAAGCCCTAGCAACCACCCAGAACACCATAGCAACTGCCTAGCAACGCCCTAGCAACCACCCAGAACACCATGGCAACGCCCAAGCAACCACCCAAAACACCATAGCAACCGCCTAGCAACGCCCTAGCAACGACCCAGAACACCATAGCAACTGCCTAGTAGCCACCCAGAACACAATAGCAACCCCCTAGCAACGCCCTAGCAAACACCCAGAACACCATAGCAACCGCCTAGCAACGCCCTAACCACCACCCAGAACACCATAGCAACTGCCTAGCAACCACCCAGAACACCACAGCAACTGTTTAGCAACGCCCTAGCAACCACCCAGAACACCATAGCAACCGCCTAGCAACCGCCCAGAACACCAAAGCAACTGCTAAGCAACGCCCTAGCAACCACCCAGAACACCATAGCAACTGCCTAGCAACGCCCAAGCACCCACTTAGAACACCATAGCAACCGCCTAGCAACCGCCCAGAACACCATAGCAACTGCCTAGCAACGCCCTGGCAGCCACCCAGAACACCATAGCAACTGCCTAGCAACGCCCTAGCAACCAATTAGAACACCATAGCAACCGCCTAGCAACCGCCCAGAACACCATAGCAACTGCCTAGCAACGCCCTGGCAACCACCCAGAACACCATAACAACTGCCTAGCAACGCCCTAGCAACCACTTAGAACACCATAGCAACCGCCTAGCAACAACCCAGAAAACCATAGCAACCGCCTAGCAACCACCCAGAACACCATAGCAACCGCCTTGCAACGCTCTAGCAACCACCCAGAACACCATAGCCACCGCCTAGCAACCGCCCAGAACACCATAGCAACCGCCTAGCAACCACCCAGAAAACCATAGCAACTGCCTAGCAACGCTCTAGCAACCACCCAGAACACCATAGCAACTGCCTAGCAACGCCCTAGCAACCACCCAGAACGTAATAGCAAAACCCTAGCAACCACCCAGAACACCATAGCAACCGCCTAGCAACGCCCTAGCAACGACCCAGAACGCCATAGCAACAGCCCTAGCAACCACCCAGAACACCATAGCAACCGCCTAGCAACGCCCTAGCAACCACCCAGAACACCATAGCAACCGCTTAGTAACGCCCTAGCAACCACCAAGAACACCATAGTAACTGCCTAGCAACGCCCTGGCAACCACCCAAAACACCATAGCAACCGCCTAGCAACCACCCAGAACACCATAGCAACTGCCTAGCAACGCCCTAGCAACCACTTAGAACACCATAGCAACCGCCTAGCAACCACCCACAACACCATAGCAACCGCCTAGCAACCACCCAGAACACCATAGCAACCGCCCAGCAAAGCCCTACCAACCACCTAGAACACCATAGCAACTGCCTAGCAACGCCCTAGCAACCACCCAGAACACCATAGCAACGCCCTAGCAACCACCCAAAACACCATAACAACCGCCTAGCAACACCCTAGCAACGACCCAGAACACCATAGCAACTGCCTTTTAACCACCCAGAACACAAAAGCAACCGCCCAGCAGCACCCTGGCAACCGCCCAGAACACCATAGCAACTGCCTAGCAACCACCCACAACACCATAACAACTGCCTAGCAACGCCCTAGCAACCACTTAGAACACCATAGCAACCGCCTAGCAACCACCCAGAACACCATAGCAACCGCCTAGCAACCACCCAGAACACCATAGCAACCGCCTAGCAACCACCCAGAACACCATAGCAACCGCCTAGCAACGCCCTAGCAACCACCCAGAACACCATAGCAACTGCCTAGCAACACCCTACCAACCACCCAGAACACCATAGCAACGCCCTAGCAACCACCCAAAACACCGTAACAACTGCCTAGCAACGCCCTAGCAACCACTTAGAACACCATAGCAGCCGCCTAGCAACCACCCAGAACACCATAGCACCTGCCTAGCAACGCCCTAGCAACCACCCAGAACACCATAGCAACTGCCTAGCACTGCCCTAGCAACCACCCAGAACACCATAACCACTGCCTTGCAACGCCCTAGCAACCACTTAGAACACCATAGCAACCGCCTAGCAACCACCCAGAACACCATAGCAACCACCTAGCAACGCCCTAGCAACCACCCAGAACACCATAACAACTGCCTTGCAACGCCCTAGCAACCACTTAGAACACCATAGCAACCGCCTAGCAACCACCCAGAACACCATAGCAACCGCCTAGCAACGCCCTAGCAACCACCCAGAACACCATAACAACTGCCTTGCAACGCCCTAGCAACCATTTAGAACACCATAGCAACCGCCTAGCAACCACCCAGAACACCATAGCAACCACCTAGCAACCACCCAGAACACCATAGCAACCGCCTAGCAACCACCCAGAACACCATAGCAACCGCTTAGCAACGCCTTAGCAACCACCCCGAACACCGTAGCAACTGACTAGCAACGCCCTAGCAACAACCCAGAACAACATAGCAACCGCCTAGCAACCACCCAAAACATTATAGCAACCGCCTAGCAACGCCCTAGCAACCACCCAAAACACCATAGCAACCGCCTAGCAACGCCCTAGCAACCACTTAGAACACCATAGCAACCGCCTAGCAACCGCCCAGAACACCATAGCAACTGCCTAGCAACGCCCTGGCAGCCACCCAGAACACCATAGCAACTGCCTAGCAACGCCCTAGCAACCACTTAGAACACCATAGCAACCGCCTAGCAACCGCCCAGAACACCATAGCAACTGCCTAGCAACGCCCTGGCAACCACCCAGAACACCAAAACAACTGCCTAGCAACGCCCTAGCAACCACTTAGAACACCATAGCAACCGCCTAGCAACCACCCAGAACACCATAGCAACCGCCTAGCAACCACCTAGAACACCATAGCAACCGCCTAGCAACGCTCTAGCAACCACCCAGAATACCATAGCAACCGCCTAGCAACCGCCCAGAACACCATAGCAACCGCCTAGCAACCACCCAGAACACCATAGCAACCGCCTAGCAACGCTCTAGCAAGCACCCATAACACCATAGCAACCGCCAAGCAACGCCCTAGCAACCACCCAGAACACAAAAGCAACGCCCTAGCAACCACCCAGAACACCATAGCAACCGCCTAGCAACGCCCTAGCAACCACCCAGAACACCATAGCAACCGCCTAACAACGCCCTAGCAACCACCCAGAACACCATAACAACCGCCTAGCAGCGCCCTAGCAACCACCGAGAACATTATAGCAACCGTCTAGCAACGCCCTAGCAACCACTTAAAACACCATTGCAACCGCCTAGCAACCACCCAGAACACTTTAGCAACTGCCTAGCAACGCCCTAACAACCACCTAGAACACCATAGCAACTGCCTAGCAACGCCCTGGAAACCACCCAGAACACCATAGCAACCGCCTAGCAACAACCCAGAACACCATAGCAACTGTTTAGCAACGCCCTAGCAACCACCCAGAACACCATAGTAACCGCCTAGCAACCGCCCAGAACACCACAGCAACTGCCTAGCAACGCCCTGGCAACCACCCAGAACACCATCACAACTGCCTAGCAACGCCCTAGCAACCACTTAGAACACCATAGCAACCGCCTAGCAACCACCCAGAATACCATAGCAACCGCCTAGCAACCACCTAGAACACCATAGCAACCGCCTAGCAACGCTCTAGCAACCACCCAGAATACCATAGCAACCGCCTAGCAACCGCGCACAACACCATAGCAACCCCCTAGCAAGCACCCAGAACACCATAGCAACCGCCTAGCAACGCTCTAGCAACCACCCACAACACCATAGCAACCGTCAAGCAACGCCCTAGCAACCACCCAGAACATAATAGCAACGCCCTAGCAACCACCCAGAACACCATAGCAACCGCCTAGCAACGCCCTAGCAACCACCCAGAACACCATAGCAACCGCCTAGCAACGCCCTAGCAACCACCCAGAACACCATAACAACCGCCTAGCAACGCCCTAGCAACCACCCAGAAAACCATAGCAACCGGTTAGCAACGCCCTAGCAACCACTTAAAACACCATTGCAACCGCCTAGCAACCACCCAGAACACCTTAGCAACTGCCTAGCAACGCCCTAACAACCACCTAGAACACTATAGCAACTGCCTAGCAACGCCCTGGAATCCACCCAGAACACCATAGCAACCGCCTAGCAACCACCCAGAACACCATAGCAACTGTTTAGCAACGCCCTAGCAACCACCCAGAACACCATAGCAACCGCCTAGCAACCGCCCAGAACACTATAGCAACTGCCTAGCAACGCCTTAGCAACCACCCAGAACACCATAGCAACTGCCTAGCAAAGCCCTAGCAACCACTTAGAACACCATAGCAACCGCCAAGCAACCGCCTAGAACACCATAGCTACTGCCTAGCAACGCCCTGGCAGCCACCCAGAACACCATAGCAACTGCCTAGCAACGCCGTAGCAACCACTTAGAACACCATAGCAACCGACTAGCAACCGCCCAGAACACCATAGCAACAGCCTAGCAACGCCCTGGCAACCACCCAGAACACCATAACAACTGCCTAGCAACGCCCTAGCAACCACTTAGAACACCATAGCAACCGCCTAGCAACCACCCAGAACACCATAGCAACCGCCTAGCAACGCCCTAGCAACCACCCAGAACACCATAGCAACCGCCTAGCAACCGCCCAGAACACCATAGCAACCGCCTAGCAACCACCCAGAACACCATAGCAACCGCCTAGCAACGCCCTGGTAACCACTTAAAACACCATAGCAACCGCCTAGCAACCACCCAGAACACCATAGCAACTGCGTAGCAACGCCCTACCAACCACTTAGAACACCATAGCAAGCGCCTAGCAACCACCCAGAACACCATAGCAACTGCCTAGCAACCGCCCAGAACACCATAGCAACTGCCTAGCAAAGCCCTAGCCACCACCCAGAAAACCTTAGCAACTGCCTAGCAACGCCCTAGCAACCACGCAGAACACCATAGCAATGCCCTATCAACCACCTAAAACACCATAGCAACCGCCTAGCAACGCCCTAGCAACGACCCAGAACACCATAGCAACTGCCTAGCAACGCCCGAGCAACCAATAAGAAAACCATAGCAACCGCCTAGCAACGCCCTAACAACCACCCAGAACACCATAGCAACGCCCTAGCAACCACCCAGAACACCATAGCAACCGCCTAGCAACGCCCTAGCAACCAATAAGAAAACCATAGAAACCGCTTAGCAACGCCCTAGCAACCACCCAAAACACCATAGCAACCGCCTAGCAACTGCTTAGCAACGCCCTAGCAACCACCCAGAATACCATAGCAACTGCCTAGCAACCACCCAGAACACCATAGCAACTGCCTAGCAACCACCCAGAACACCATAGCAACTGCCTAGCAACGCCCTAGCAACCACCCAGAACCCCATACCAACTGCCTAGCAACGCCCTAGCAACCACCCGAAACACCATAGCAACCGACTAGCAACCACCCAAAACACCATAGCAACTGCCTAGCAATGACCTTACAACCACCTAAAACACCATAGCAACTGCCTAGCAACGCCCTGGCAACCACCCAGAACACCATAGCAACCGCCTAGCAACCACCCAGAACACCATAGCAACTGTTTCGCAATGCCCTAGCAACCACCCAGAACACCATAGCAACCGCCTAGCAACCGCCCAGAAGACCATAGCAACTGCTTAGCAACACCCTAACAACCACCCAGAACACCATAGCAACTGCCTAGCAACGCCCAAGCAACCACTTAGAACACCATAGCAACCGCCTAGCAACCGCCCAGAACTCCATAGCAACTGCCTAGCAACACCCTGGCTGCCACCCAGAACACCATAGCAACTGCCTAGCAACGCCCTAGCAACCACTTAGAACACCATAGCAACCGCCTAGCAACCACCCAGAACACCATAGCAACCGCCTAGCAACCACCCAGAACACCATAGCAACCGCCTAGCAATGCTCTAGCAACCACCCAGAACACCATAGCAACCGCCTAGCAACCGCCCAGAACACCATAGCAACCGCCTAGCAACCACCCAGAACACCATAGCAACCGCCTAGCAACGCTCTAGCAACCACCCAGAACACCATAGCAACTGCCTAGCAACGCCCTAGCAACCACCCAGAACATAATAGCAACGCCCTAGCAACCACCCAGAACACCATAGCAACCCCCTAGCAACGCCCTAGCAACGACTCAGAACACCATAGCAACCGCCCTAGCAACCACCCAGAACACCATAGCAACCGCCTAGCAACGCCCTAGCAACCACCCAGAACATAATAGCAACGCCCTAGTAACCACCCACAACACCATAGCAACCGCCTAGCAACGCCCTAGCAACGACCCAGAACACCATAGCAACCGCCCTAGCAACCACCCAGAACACCATAGCAACCGCCTTGTAACGCCCTACCAACCACCCAGAACACCATAGCAACCGCCTAGCAATGCCCTAGCAACCACTTAAAACACCATAGCAACCGCCTAGCAACCACCCAGAACACCATAGCAACTGCCTAGCAACGCCCTGGCAACCACCCAGAACACCATAGCAACCGCCTAGCAACGCCCTGGCAACCAACCAGAACACCATAGCAACCGCCTAGCAACCACCCAAAACACCATAGCAACCGCCTAGCAAAGCCCTACCAACCACCCAGAACACCATAGCAACTGCCTAGCAACGCCCTAGCAACCACCCAGAACACCATAGCAACCCCCCAACAACCACCCCAAACACCATACCAACAGCCTAGCAACCCCCTAGCAACGACCCAGAACACCATACCAACCGCCTAGCAACGCTCTAGCAACCACCCAGAACACCATAGCAACCGCCTAGCAACCGCCCAGAACACCATAGCAACCGCCTAGCAACCACCCAGAACACCATAGCAACCGCCTAGCAACGCTCTAGCAACCACCCAGAACACCATAGCAACTGCCTAGCAACGCCCTAGCAACCACCCAGAACATAATAGCAACGCCCTAGCAACCACCCAGAACACCATAGCAACCGCCTAGCAACGCCCTAGCAACGACCCAGAACACCATAGCAACCGCCCAAGCAACCACCCAGAACACCATAGCAACCGCCTAGCAACGCCCTAGCAACCACCCAGAACATAATAGCAACGCCCTAGTTACCACCCAGAACACCATAGCAACCGCCTAGCAACGCCCTAGCAACGACCCAGAACACCATAGCAACCGCCCTAGCAACCACCCAGAACACCATAGCAACCGCCTTGTAACGCCCTACCAACCACCCAGAACACCATAGCAACCGCCTAGCAATGCCCTAGCAACCACTTAAAACACCATAGCAACCGCCTAGCAACCACCCAGAACACCATAGCAACTGCCTAGCAACGCCCTGGCAACCACCCAAAACACCATAGCAACCGCCTAGCAACGCCCTGGCAACCACCCAGAACACCATAGCAACCGCCTAGCAACCACCCAGAACACCATAGCAACTGCCTAGCAACGCCCTAGCAACCACCCAGAACACCATAGCAACGCCCTAGCAACCACCCAAAACACCATAACAACCGCCTAGCAACACCCTAGCAACGACCCAGAACACCATAGCAACCGCCTAGCAATGCTCTAGCAACCACCCAGAACACCATAGCAACCGCCTAGCAACCGCCCAGAACACCAAAGCAACCGCCTAGCAACCACCCAGAACACCATAGCAACCGCCTAGCAACGCTCTAGCAACCACCCAGAACACCATAGCAACTGCTTAGCAACGCCCTAGCCACCACCCCGAACGTAATAGCAACGCCCTAGCAACCACCCAGAACACCATAGCAACTGCCTAGAAAAGACCTAGCAACGAACCAGAACACCATAGCAACCGCCCAAGCAACCACCCAGAACACCATAGCACCCGCCTAGCAACGCCCTAGCAACCACCCAGAACATAATAGCAACGCCCTAGTAACCACCCAGAACACCATAGCAACCGCCTAGCAACGCCCTAGCAACGACCTAGAACACCATAGCAACCGCCCTAGCAACCACCCAGAACACCATAGCACCCGCCTTGTAACGCCCTACCAACCACCCAGAACACCATAGCAACCGCCTAGCAATGCCCTAGCAACCACTTAAAACACCATAGCAACCGCCTAGCAACCACCCAGGACACCATAGCAACTGCCTAGCAACGCCATAGCAACCACCCAAAACACCATTGCAACCGCCTAGCAACGCCCTGGGAACCACCCAGAACACCATAGGAACCGCCTAGCAACCACCCAGAACACCATAGCAACTGCCTAGCAACGTCCTAGCAACCACCCTGCACACCATAGCAACCCCCTAGCAACCACCCAAAACACCATAACAACCGCCTAGCAACACCCTAGCAACGACCCAGAACACCATAGCAACTGCCTAGCAACCACCCAGAACACAAAAGCAACCGCCCAGCAACGCCCTAGCAACCACCCACAACACCATAGCAACCACCTAGCAACGCCCTAACAACCACCCAGAACACCATAGCAACGCCCTAGCAACCACCCAGAACACCATAGCAACCGCCTAGCAACGCCTTAGCAACGACCCAGATCACCATAGCAACTGCTTAGCAACGCCCTAGCATCCAATCAGAAAACCATAGCAACCGCTTAGCAACGCCCTAGCAACCACCCATAACACCATAGCAACCGCCTAGCAACTGCTTAGCAACGCCCTAGCAACCACCCAGAACACCTTAGCAACTGCCTAGCAACACCCTAGCAACCACCCAGAATACCATAGCAACTGCCTAGCAACCACCCAGAACACCATAGCAACTGCCTATCAACGCCCTAGCAACCACCCAGAACACCATACCAACTGCCTAGCCACGCCCTAGCAACCACCCAAAACACCATAGCAACTGCCTAGCAATGCCTTAGCTACCACCCGGAACATGATATCAACTGCGTGCCAGAACGCGGACAAGCACCTCCAACACTGTACTCGTAGAGCAGCAGGCACATTCAAAATTTCAGCTGGAATTTTCTAGTTATGTGCCTGCAGCAATGCAGACACATATTTAAATCCTGCATACTTTTTTATTATGTGCCTGCAGCAATGCAGACACATATTAAAATCCTGCATACTTCTTTATTATTATTATTATTATTATTATTATTCCAAGTTCTTCCGAAATCGCTCGATTCGCTTCTTCTCCCACAATTTTCAACCGATCCCGACACATTACACGTCAAAACGTGCGGCTCGCTTGTGAGGAGTGTGCTATGACTTTACTCAGCGATCCGACTGACAGATTTCCCACAATTCCCAAAAAACATGGACCCCTGAAACCTCGTTATAATGGAAGTCAATGAGAAAATCGGTCTTCCAAAATCGCGCGGTTCGCTACTTCTCCCACAATTTTCACCCGATCCCCACAAATTACACGTCAAAACGTTCGGCTCGCTTGTGAGGAGTGTGCTGTGACTTTACTCAGCGATCCGACTTACAGATTTCCCACAATTCCCAAAAAACATGGACCTCTGAAACCATGTTATAATGGACGTCAATGAGAAAATCGCTCTCATCTTCACCCTCTCGCCTTGAACTCATACACTCACGTAGAAACTCTTTTCCAGCTCTCAAACAAAGAGAAGCATGCCCAAACAACATTAGGAACACCATAGCAACCACCCAGAACACCATGGCAACTCCCTAGCAACGCCATAGCAACGCCCTAGCAACCACCCCAAACACTACAGCAACTGCCTTGCAACGCCCTAGCAACCACCCAGAACACCATAGCAACTGCCTAGCAACGCCCTAGCAACCACCCAGAACACCATAGCAACTGCCTAGCAACCACCCAGAACACCATAGCAACTGCCTAGCAACGCCCAAGTAACCACCCAGAACACCAAAGCAACCGCCTAGCAATGCCCTAGCAACAACCCAGAACACCATAGCAACCGCCTAGCAACCACCCAGAACACAATAGCAACTGCCTAGCAATGCCCTAGCAACCACCCAGAACACCATAGCAACTGCCTCGCAACGCCCAGCAACCACCCAAAACACCATAGCAACTGTTTAGCAACGCCCTAGCAACCTCCCAGAACACCATAGCAACTGCCTCGCAACGCCCTAGCAAATCGCCCTCCGAAATCACACGGTTCGCTACTTCTCCCACAATTTTCACCCGATCCCCACACATTACACGTCAAAACGTGCGGCTCGCTTCTGAGGAGAGTGCTATGACTTTACTCAGTGATCCGACTTACAGATTTACCAGAATTCCCAAAAAACATGGACCTCTGAAACCATGTTATAATGGAAGTCAATGAGAAAATCACGCTCTTCTTCACGCTCTCGCGTTGAACTCATACACTCACATAGAAACTCTTTTCCAACTCTCAAACAAAGAGAAGCAATGCCCAAACAACATTAGGAACACCAAAGCAACCACCCAGAACACCATAGCAACTGCCCAGCAACGCCCTAGCAACCAGCCAGAACACTTCAGCAACTGCCTTGCAACGCCCTAGCAACCACCCAAAACACCATAGCAACTGCCTAGCAACGCCCTAGCAACCACCCAGAACACCATAGCATCTGCCTAGCAACCACCCAGAACACCATAGTAACTGCCTAGCAACGCCCCAGTAACCACCCAGGACACCATAGCATCTGCCTGGCAACCACCCAGAACACCAAAGCAACTGCCTAGCAATGCCCTAGCAACAACCCAGAACACCATAGCAACTGCCTACCAACCAACCAGAACACCATAGCAACTTCCTAGCAACGCCCTTGCAACCAACCAGAACACCATAGAAACTGCCTAGTAACGCCCTAGCAACCACCCAGAACACCATAGCAACTGCTTCGCAACGCCCTAGCAACCAACCAGAACACCATAGCAACCGCCTAGCAACCAGCCAGAACACCATAGCAACTGCCTAGCAACGCCCTGGCAACAACCAAAAACACCTAGCAACTGCCTAGCAACCACCCAGAACACCATGGCAACTGCCTAGCAACGGCCTAGCAACCACCCAGAACACCTTAGAAACGCCCTAGCAACCACCAAGAACACCATAGCAACCGCCTAGCAACCACCCAAAACACCATAGCAATTGCCTAGCAACGCCAAATCAACAACCCAGAACACCATAGCAACCGCCTAGCAACCACCCAGAACACCATATCAACTGCCTAGCAACGCCATAGCAACCACCCAGAACACCATAGCAACCGCTTAGCAACGCCCTAGCAACCACCCAGAACACCATTGCAACCGCCTAGCAACCACCTGAAACACCATAGCAACTGCCGAGCAACGCCCAGGCAACCACCCAGAACACCATAAAAACTGCCTACGAATGCCCTAGCAACCACCCAGAACACCATAGCAACGCCCTAGCAACCACCCAGAACACCATAGCAACACCCTAGCAACCACCCAGAACACCATAGCAACCGCATAGCAACCACCCAGAATACCATAGCAACTGCCTAGCAACGCCCTAGCAACCACCCAGAACACTATAGCAACCACTTAGCAACCACCCAGAATACCATAGCAACTGCCTAGCAATGCCCTAGCAACCACCCAGAACACTATAGCCACTGCCTATCAACACCCTAGCAACCGCTCAGAACACCATAGCAACCGCCTAGCAACGCCCTAGCAACAACCCAGAACACCATAGCAGCCGCCTAGCAACGCCCTAGCAACCTCCCAGGGCACCATATCAACCACCTAGCAACGCCCTAGCAAATTCCCAGAACACCATAGCAACTGCCTAGCAACGTTTTAGCAAGCATTCAGAACACCCTAGCAAGCTTCTATCAGTGCCCTAACAACCACGAGAACACCATAGCAACCGCCAAGCAATGCCCTAGCAACCACCCAGAACACCATAGCAACTGCCTTGCATTGCTCTGGCAACCACCCAGGACATCATATTAACTGCGCACCAGAATGTTGGCAAGCACGTCCAACACTGTACTCGTAGAGCAGCAGGCACATTCAAAATTTTTATTATTCCAATTTCTTCCGTAATCGCCTGGTTCACTACTTCTCCCACAATTTTCACCCGATCTCCACATATTACACGTCATAACGTGCGGCACGCTTGGGAGGAGTGCGCTTTGACTTTACTCTGCGACTTGACTTGCAGATTTCCCACAATTCCCAAAAAGCATGGACCTCTGAAACCTTGTTATAATAGAAGTCAATGAGAAAATCGGTCTCATCTTCACCCTCTCGCCTTGAACTCATACACTCACATAGAAACTCTTTTCCAACTCTCAAACAAAGACAAGCAATGCCCAAGCAACCATTAGGAATACCATAGCAACCACCCAGAATGCCCTAGCAACCATCCAGAACGCCCTAGCAACCAGCCAGAACACCATAGCAACTGCCTAGCAACGCCCTAGCAACCCCCAGAACGCTACTGCAACTGCCTTGCAACGCCCTAGCAACCACCCAGAACACCATAGCAACTGCCTAGCAACGCCCTAGCAACCACCCAGAACACCATAGCAATCGCGTAGCCACGCCCAGGCACATTCAAAATTTCTGCTGGAATTTTCTAGTTTCACTATAGAATAACCCGTTCTCAAGGCGTAACGTTACACTGGAAGAGAGAAAGAGGATAAAGGAGCTTGGACCTGACCGACCCGATTTAAAGATTCTGCAGCAGGTAAGTGTTCGTGTATGAGCTGACACCCAGGGCTTCTCCCGCTCTTGTTACGACAAACAGAGTTGGCTAGCTGGATGTGGCATTAGCAGTGCCATTTGTTGCTTTCCCTGTTTGCTGTTCCATTTTGACAGATTCAACAGGGCCACTGTGAAAAGAACAGTACATCTACTGCTGAAGGTCTGGCCAGGAATATGTTCCCTATTCTTTATTTTACCATGCTAGATACCATTTTGAAATATCCAGAGCTCTATTTCATTCTGTGAAGCCAGTTCTTGCCGCGAACGTAATTTCTGTCCGATGTGTGGTCGTAACGTTCCGCATTCCGCAATGAAGTCCCTATTTTATAACAACTGGTTGTGTGAAAGCGGGGTGAAGTGCATGCGCAAGCGCATGTTTACTTCCTGGCCTTTTGGAATTTTCACCAACTCGCGTTTGTGTCCCTCATCAAAAAGGTAGAAATTTCCGTCCACAGTAATAACGTGAGCAACAACCTGTAATCTCAGTACAGCACTGCTGTGAATGAGATTTGGGCAGCTGCTGGCAGGGTATTTAAACCCTTGTGCAGATGTGTTCGCCAGTGGACACCTAGCTGCAGATTTATGCACGCAGTTACAATATTCTATCACTAAATGGCCCACCCGGATCAGTTATTGAATTTTCACAAGCAAGCAAAGTTCGAACGCTGTTTGTATTAAATGGACGAGTTCACTCCAATCCCTGGATGGATCAAGCCAATCTTGGTTTGACTTAAAGGGGTTGGCACATCCATACAACAGGGTGGCCCAAATAGTGTCCCTCTTTCCTCTCAGAACTCCAGGTTGGATTTGGGACTTTGAAATGATTGGGCAGGATTGACTCATTATCCAGTGTATGAATTTCAAAATAATCCCGGGGTAAAACTGGGCATTTCAAGTCACTGTTCAAGAGTAGATATACAGGCTTTAACAAAGCCCTGCTTATTGTGGATTAGTGGGTTGGTCACTGGTGTGCCTTCCCTTTTTTCTGCTCATCGTGCTATTATTGTATCCCCCGAATAAAGGTCGTAGGAGACAATGGATTTGGCCTCGTCACACGTCCACCGCGATTTTCTTGTGAACGCTCTACAGCCCACGTAAGTGCACCGATTCTTTTCAAATTTTGCAGGGACATGTATTATGGTAAGTTCACGACACCGATTGATTTTGGGTACTCTGGGACCATCTGGGCCCAACTGGGGGGCCTTCGGGGGATAACTGTGCTCGGTTGCCGAGTGCTCTAGTTGGAATTGGCTCAGACAGTCTTGTCACAGCTTGACTTCCATCCTATGAACATCAATTTTCCGTCCATGTAACATTAGCAGCAAGACCAAAGTCTTAACACTTTAAACCCTGAGCCTATTTTTTAGATTTCTGCTCGAATAACAAGACCAAATTCTTAAATTCCCCCTTTTTTTACCTAAATTGCAGAGATACAGGTCTAAAACTTCCTGTAAACATTTGTTTTTTTGTTATCAATGAAATAAACCACATATATACCATTAGTTTATAATTTCATCCTGTTAAGTACAGTGGGACCTGTTGGTCAAACTTTCTGTGAAATCTGTCATTTATTTATATAAGTATGTAATTTACCACAGCTATAAGGTGTTGGAAAAGCATGAAAATACACCTTGAAAATCCTTAAAGTGCTTGTATTTCATTTTTTATAAGGTGTGCGAAGCCTGTAGACAGCATTACAGTGGTGTGTTGTTAGATTTGTTTTGTTTTTCTGTTTAACTATGTTCCATTTATTGTTTGCATCTTTACAAAACATCAAAATCTAGTTGGTGGAATCTTGAACATGACCGCTTTTACAATCAATCTGTTAGTAAAGGACAGATTACAGTGATCTGTGGACACAGGTGATACATCCTCAATTCATAATAAAAAAGGGTGCAAACCCTGATAAAATCTGTAGGCTACATTTTCCTTCTTAATAACTGACTGTGTCGACATCTAAATAGCTGTCAGGTGTGCTGCGCCAAGGTAAATTGTGGCCCCTCCCAAAATTTTTGGCACCAGCCGCTACTGCTTCAATGTCTAATTTTGTGATACGCCCACCCCAGTCGACTTCCGTCACCTTGCGGGGGACATGGCCACGTTTAGTGGCAACACTTGTTATTTTAGCTGTTAAAGCTTTCAACTACTAATGGTCATTCTTGGCTTGAACGCTTGCGGCTATATTTAGGGGTTCAAGCCCGTAGGGCTGAAACCCTATTGTTTTCGCTTTTTATTATTAATATTACTAGGGCCCGAGCACCGACCGGTGCCAGGGCCCGGAACAGGTCCTGGCACCGAAGGTGCGAGAAACCTATTGTTTTTGATGGGATTTTTCTTCTTCTTCTTCTTCTTCTTCTTATTATTATTCTGCTGCGAGAACGCATTTTTGAAGGCTTTACCATGCACGAAAACTCACAAAAATTTGCACACACGTCAGATGTAGTGAAAATTACAAAGTTTTATTATTTTTGTGCTTGGACATGCCCAGGTGGCTCTATAGCACTATATCATTGCATTTGTTTTTCTGGGCTGTGCTGATTTTTTTGAAATTTTTCGGCCAAACAGGAAGTGAGCTATGAGCCATTTCCTGCGTTATTCCAAATTTTATGAACACACATTTGAAGGCCTTAGCATACTCGAAAACTTGCAAAACGTTGCTAAAATTTTATGTGTCACATTGTCTTCAATTTGAGACAAAAATTGGCAGTAAATGAGTCATCATGGCTCTATAGCGCCCCCAATCAGATTTTTAAAAGAATTACCCTTTTGAGGGTTTCAGCATGCTCAAAAACTCACAAAATTTTGTACAATTCTAAAGACCATCATTCCTATGACACTGATAAAAAATTTACAAATTGGCGTGGCAAAAATGGCATTATAGCGCCCCCTGGAAAATTTCAAATTAGCAGCCCTCGCAGCCCGGTAAACCTATTTGTATGAAATTCGGTAGACATGTGGAATATGCAGAGACCTACAAAAAAGTCTCTTGGTGCCATGACCTAGACTCAACAGAAAGTCTGCCATTTTTAATTGAAATTGCAACTTTTTTTTATTTTTTGCCATTCACAGGTGTCGTACTTTAACAAACTCCTCCTAGAGAATTGATCCGATCAACTCAAAATTAGGCGAATCATATCTAAAGACCTTGTTGATGTTAAATTGCGAAGCTTTTTTGGATTCATTGAACGATGTATCCGTGGCATCGCGGCGAATTTCGGTGTCCAGCCATGAAACAGGAAGTTGGTTTTACTCCCACATACTTTGTGGGATTTGCCTGAAACTTTCCAAAGTTGATATAGTTGTCCTCCCAAGTATAAATATATGCTAATATTAGATCAGGAGGTGCCAGGTGGCTCCACAGCGCCCTCTAGATATGGCCATGTAAAGATAAAAGTACTTGAATGTTCATGAAATTTGGTGTGATCATTGCATTAGTCATTTCGGGCATGGCTTAATTTTTTGAAATTTTTTGGTCAAACAGGAAGTGAGCTATGAGCTATTTCCTGCGTTTTTCCAAATTTTACGAACACACGTTTTAAGGCCTTAGAATGCTCCAAAACTTGTAAAACCTTGCACAAATTTTCAGTGTCTTATTCTCTTCAATGTCATTCATCAATTGGCAGTAAATGTGGCATAATGGCTCTATAGCGCCCCCAGTCAGATTAATAGAAGAATTGCCCTTTTGAAGGTCTAAACATGCTGGAAAATTTACAAAAATCTACACACTCATGGAGCTTGGTTTTACTATGTTGTAAATTTTGTGCACAGGCATGTCAAAATGGTATCATAGCGCCCTCCAGAAAATTTTTGCACTCCCCTCAGGAAATCACATTGTACGCGGTCCAGCAGTGTCCAATGGCTCTGAATGGACACCTGCACCCATCAAGATCTGGCTGCCACCCCAACGTGCACGAGGGGTGCGAGGGCCCTTTCAACGCTGCTTGCAGCTTTAATTATTATTATTATTACTAGGGGTTCAAGCCTGTAGGGCTGAAACCCTATTGTTTTCGCTTTTTATTATTATTATTATTAGGGCCCGAGCACCGACCGGTGCGAGGAACCTATTGTTTTTGATGGGATTTTTATTCTTCTTCTTCTTCTTCTTCTTCTTCTTCTTCTTTTTATTCTGCTGCGAGAACGCATTTTTGAGGGCTTTGCCATGCACGAAAACTCACAAAAATTTGCCCACACGTCAGTCGTCGTGAAAATTGCAAAGTATTATTATTTTTGTGCTTGGACATGCCCCGGTGGCTCTATAGCGCCACCAAACACGCGGCCATTTTGGAACGCATTTGCTCGGATTCTTACGAAATTTTATAGAGTCATAGTAGTCATCATAAATTTTTTTGTAAATTTTTTTGAAATTTTTTTTCCTCACAGGAAGTGAGCTATGAGCCATTTCCTGCGTTTTTTCAGATTTTACGAACACATTTTTGAGGGCCTTATCATACTCGAAAACTCACTAAACTTGGCTCATAGACTACAAATATTACGTTCTTTGATTCGATATCTCATTTGGCACTGGTTGTGAAATGGTAGCTCTATAGCGCCCCCTAATACATAATTGCATTTTTGAGGGCCTCAGCATGCTTGAAAACTCACAAAACTTTGCAGACATATTAAGCTGGTCATACTCTTTACTAGGATTTAGGGTTTACAGATGGATGTGGCAAAATTGCATTACAGCGCCACCTAGAAAATTTCAATGAAGCAGCCCTCGCAGCGTGTTTGACCTACATGTACAAAATTCGGTGGACATGTGTACTATGCCAAGACCTACAAAAAAGTCTCTAGGTGCCATGACCTAGACTCAACAGGAAGTCCGCCATTTTTAATTGAATTTGCACATTTTTTTAATTTTTTGCCATTCACAGGCTTCGTACTTTAACGAACTCCTCCTAGAGATTTTATCCGATCAACATAAAATTTTGAATTTAACATCTTAAGACCTTGCTGATGTTAAATTGCGAAGCTTTTTTGGATTTATTGAACTTTGTATCCGTGGCGTCGCGGCGAATTTCGATGTTCCGCCATGAAACAGGAAGTTGGTTTTACGCGCACATGCTTTGTGAAATTTGCGCGAAACTTTACAGGCTTTATAGGAGTCCACTTCCAAGTAGACCTATATGTTGATATTAGATTGGGTGTGGTCAGATGGCTCCACAGCGCCCTCTTGAAACGGCCTTGTTGAGATAAAAGTGCTTGAATGTTCATGAAATTTGGTGTGATCATTGCTTTGTTCATGTCGAGTTATATAAATTTTTTTCAAATTTTTTGGCCAAACAGGAAGTGAGCTATGCGCCATTTCCTGCGTTTTTCCAAATTTTATAAACACATGTTTGGATGCTTAAGAATACTCGAAATCTTGCAAAAAGTTGCACAAATTATAATTGTCTTATTATCTTCAATTTTATATGTCAATTCACACTAAATTTGGCACAATGGCTCTATAGCGCCCCCAATCATATTTTTAAAAGAATTGCCATTTTCAGGGTCTCAGCATGTTCTAAAACTCACAAAATTTTGTAAATGTATAAAGACCATCATTCGAATTACTCTGACAAAAAACTTATGTATAGACATGGCAAAAATGTCACTATAGCGCCCCCTGGAAAATTTTAAATAAGCAGGCCTCGGAGCCTGGTAAACCTACATGTATGAAATTCGGTAGAAATGTGGAATATGCCGAGTCCTACAAAAAAGACACTTGGTGCCATGACCTAGACTCAACAGGAAGTCCGCCATTTTTAATTGAAATTGCAACTCTTTTGGATTTTTCGCCATTCACAGGTGTCGTACTTTAACAACTCCTCCTAGAGATTTCATCCGAACAACTTGAAATTTGGCTAATAGTATCTAAAGACGTTGCCGATGTTAAATTGCGAAGCTTTTTTGGATTCATCGAATTTTGTTTCTATGGCGTTGCAGCAAATTTCGATGTCCCGCCATGAAACAGGAAGTTGGTTTTACTCCCACAGACTTCATGGGTTTTCCCTGAAACTGTCCAAGCTTAATAAAATGGTCCTCCCAAGTATCAATATATGCTAATATTAGATCAAGTGTGGCCAGAAGGCTCCACAGCGCCCTCTAGATACGGCCATGTTTAGATAAATGTGCTTGAATGTTCATGAAACTTGGTGTGATCATTGCATTAGTCTTTCCGGGTTATGGTTTATTATTTTGGCCAAACAGGTATGAGCTATTAGCTATTTCCTGCATTTTTCCAAATTTCATGAACATATGTTTGAAGGCCTTAGAATACTCCAAAGCTTGCAGAACCTTGCACAATTTATAATTGTCTTATTCTCTTCAATGTCATCCATCAATTGGCACTAAATGTGGCATAATGGCTCGATAGCGCCCCAATCAGATTTTTAAAAGAAATCTCTTTTGTGGGTCTAAACGTGCTGTAAAAATTACAAAAACCAACACGCTCAAGGTGTTACAATTACTATGCTGGAGATTTAGCGCACGGACATGTCAAAATGATATCAAAGCACCCCTCCAGAAAATTTTTGCACTCTCCGCAGGAAACCACATTGTTCACAGTCTAGCAGTGTCCAATGGCTGTGAATGCACACCTGCACCCATCAAGATTTTGCTGCCTCCCCAACGTGCAAGAGGGGTGCGAGGGCCCTTTCAACGCTGCTTGCAGCTTTAATTATTATTTATTATTATTATTATTTTCCTTCTTCTTCAGAAATGTTTTTGCAAATTCCCGTGACATGGTAAATGGCAGAGTCCTGAAATTTTGCACACTGGTTGGAAGTTGTGTGTAAATGCTGCATTTTTAACTCAATCGGCCTAATGGTGGCGCTATTATTCAAGAAAAACAGGTTTTCACTTTAATGGTCATAGCTCCTATTGTGTAAGTCCAAATTACATGAAATTTGGTAGAAACATTTCTTGGAATATTCTCTACAACTTTTTTGAAGGCCTTTGAAGGTCCGCTATATTTGATTTTCCAGAATTTAGAATTTTTTGAAAAACACATTTTAAAGATCTCCTCCTAAACCATAGGTCCCATTCCTTCGATATTTGCTGTAGATCATAAGTGGACCAAGCTTATAAAAGATTGCATAATGCTTGTTGAAATCTCATTTTGTTTCCAAGATATTAACCAATGAACTTCATCAGGGGCGTGGCTTAGCACATAAATGGACAAAATTCAACAACTAATGAACCAATCATCACAGAACTTGCAGAATATGTCCAAATAATGACCAGAAACCTATCCTGACAGGTTCATGCAAATCGGCCCATAGGGGGTGCTATAACAAAAATCAGGCTATAAATCAGCAACTGCTTGTCGTATAGCCATAAAACTCACAGGATATATTTATATGAGTACCCAAAACATACCCAGAAAATTTCTTTCTAATTGACTGATAGAAGGCGCTATAACTGCTAAACAAAGCAGAATGGTATAACACAAATCAGACTATAGATCAGCAATTGTTTTTCCCATAGCCATAAAACTCACAGGATATATTCATATAAGTACCTCAAACATACTCTGAAATTTTTGTTCAAAATGACTGATAGGGGGCGCTATACATGCAAAACAAAGCAGCATTGTATGACACAAATCAGACTATAAATCAGATACTGTTTGTCCTATAGCCATAAAAGTCACAGGATATATTCATATAAGTACTTGAAACATACTCTGAAAATTTCATTGAAATTGTCTGATAGGGGGTGCAATAAATGCAAAACAAAACAACGTTATGTAACACAAATCGAACTATAAATCATAAATAGTTTTTCCACTCTTTACAAAACTCACAGGATATGTCCAGATAAGAACATTAAACATAGCCTGAAATTTTCTATCAAATCGACCAGTAGGGGGCTCTATAAATGCACAAGATAGACTAACATAACACAAATCAGACTATACATCATAAATTGTTGGTCCAATCATTACACTGGAAAAATAGCTCCACATAAATAACTAAAACACACTCTTAAAGTGGTTTTTGCCCTCCGCTTCGCTTGCTATCGTGGCAGCGGGAGGGCTGTCAGCTCCGTCCGGCTGTCCATTATGTCCCGCTTGTTCTGAACGCGATATCTCAAGAACGGTTTGACCGATTCCATTTATCTTTGGTGTTGAGGTATATTGGTTTGACATGCCGACCCCAGTAGATTTCTGTCACCTTAGCATTATTCTCAAGGTCATTACGATCATTTGACCAATTACGAATTCCTTGTCAACATATCTCAAGAACGGTTTGACCGATTCCATTCATCTTTGGTGTCAAGGTGTATTAGGGGCGGGGGACATGGTGTTCAGCTCCGTCCGTCTGTCTGTCTGTCAGTCATGTCCCATTTGTTGTGAACGCGATATCTCAAGGATGGTTTGACCGATTCCATTCATCTTTGGTGTCAAGGCGTATTACGGGAGTGCTTACAGCCCACTTGATTGACGCAACCTTTCCATTATTTTCAAGGTCATTATGACCATTTGACCACATACAAATACTTTGTCCAACATCATATCTTAAGAACAGTTTGACCGATTCCATTCATTCTTGGTGTCAAGGTGTATTGGGGAGGGGGACATAGTCTTCAGCTCGGTCCATCCGTCCATCTGTCCGTCATGTCCCGTTTGTTGTGAACGCGATATCTCAAGAACGGTTTGACCGATTCCATTCGTCTTTGGTTTCAAGGTGTATTAGGGGTGGGGGACATAGTATTCAGCTTTGTCCGTCTGACCATCTGTCCGTCATGTTCTGTTTGTTGTGATCACAATATCTCAAGAACGGTTTGATCGATTCCATTCATCTTTGGGGTCAAGGTGTATTAGGGCCGGTGGACATAGTCCTCAGCTCCATCAGTCCATCTGTCCAACTGTCTGTCCGTCACGTCCTGTTTGTTGCGAACACGAAATCTCAAGAATATTTGCCTGATTTTATTCATCTTTGGCTTTAATGTGTAATTTCGTGATATGCCCACCAGTGGCGGTTTGTCAATAGGGAACGCAGGGGCGCCGCTCCCTCCATCAATACAGCCAAAATTCAACAGAAGAAGTCTACTTAAACATCCCAATATTTGTCATTAAATTATAAAAAAATGACCGATTAAATGATTCATTTTTTCCACAAAATGCTAGCCTGTCAGCACCTGCCGCCATTAAATAAAAGGGGTTTCACACAATTTATTATTAAATAAATATGTTGTGAATACATAGTTGATTAATGCAGGGGCGCCGGTCTAAAGAGAGTCAATGCAAGTCTTTCAACTTTTGCCCAGCATGTGACCTGAGGCTTCTTTCTAATTGGTCGCTTCAACTTTTCCTGCGGGATGTAGAGAAATGCGCCCCGGACACTCCCACTTTGAATGGCAACAAATTCGTATTGTTTTGTGATTGTCCTCCTCATGTGACTGGACAACG
The DNA here is from genome assembly GCA_029721435.1 of Gymnothorax reevesii. Lineage (NCBI taxonomy): Eukaryota > Metazoa > Chordata > Actinopteri > Anguilliformes > Muraenidae > Gymnothorax > Gymnothorax reevesii. Next base: position 42,051,622 of record CM056587.1, on the reverse strand, counting down.
ACAGCTGCCAATCATACCAACACGTCACCGAAGCAGATATGATTTACTCATGCGTAAACATCATGCACACGCTGCGGTTGTGTGTAAAAAAGAAATGCACAGGTGTAGACGGTGTGGACAGGAGGGATGCATTGAGGATAATTGTATCGTGGCAAAGGCATGTTTTCACTGTGGGGGAAGTCATGAGATGAGGTCAGTGCAGTGTGAAAGAAGGAAAATGGAAAGAGAGGTGGAAAGGACAAGAGTGCAGGGAAAAATATCATTTGCAGAAGCAACTAAAAGTCGTGAATAAAAAAGAAACGGTGGGGAAAGAGCAGGTCAGAGTACAGCCAGTGGAAAAGAAGCAAAAGGAGTTTGAGGAGGATGAAATTAGGATGAACAGCAGAAGTTTTTTAGTGTTCATTTCAATGGTTTTAAATTGTGCTTGTGAGATGGAAAGTAAAACGGAGAGAATTGAGATAGTGGTAGATGCGGCAAGAGAGATTTTGGGCGTAGTGGATGTAAAGAGGGAAGAGATATAGAGAATTTTGGAAAGAGGGTTCGGTGGTAGTCTGACTGTAGAAAAGTAAGGAGAATCAGAAAGTCTGGGAGATAATTGAAGCAGAGAATTTTATTTCTTTAAAATATTTTTTTTTCTGGTTGAAGCTTCTCCAAGCGAAAGTAAAATACAGTAGGTGGCGGTAATACACCAATTTTGGTTCGATAACCGCCATAAAGCTCCAAAAAGAAGAAGAAGAAGATCACGCACTCGCTCATTCCAATGCGTAAGGCCTACGCCGAAGATACCAGTTCATTGAAATCACGTGGTTTGCATTTTAATGAGGTCCTTTTGAGCTCTGTGAACGAGTGCTTACCCAGCACATGCAGACGCATTACCCCTCCCTAGTGATGGCCAAACGAGGCTTTGTGAAGCTTCGGACCCTTGTGGACCTTTGCATTGAAAATGGGTTCACTACTCGAAGCTTCATTCACTGAGCAAGTGGGTGGCATCTGCTGGCACAGAGATTGTTGAACAGCCTTGCAAAGGTGACGCTGACGCACCTTGCGTGTACACTTTGGGTACGTTGAATTGTGAAAAATTCTTAAAAAGCTGAAATCTAACTTCTAAATCTACACGTGTCTGTTGTTTTTCTTCCTTATCTTAATAATTCATATTATAGTAACATTAATTATATCCACAGCCTCATTGAATCCGGTAAATATTTACTATGTCCAAAAAATATATTGTATTATGTTTTTTGATTGCGCTTGGTGTATACTGGTGGTGTGAGCGACTTTGGCATTATTATTTTTGAATAAAGAGGTCTGACAGAGCGCAGTTTCATCCATCGTAAATACATCTGAATTGCGGAAATTTTTCGAAGCTCCGCCTATCGAATCAAACCGGTCAGCTGATTCAGTCTGAATGAAGCAGCGAAGTGGTTCGAACGTCATCAGTCACGTGGTTTCCCCTGATATGAAGCAAGCTCCGGTACAGTGCGTCAGAAAAATATGGAATTATATTTGTGCCACAATCCTGAGCGAGCAATTGGACATTTTGAGCGCGGAAAAATATATTTAGCAAGCACACAAATCTTGTTTAGAGAAAAAAGAAATTTTGTGAGCAAACAAAACCTTCCGATTGAGCGAACAAAATTATTCTGTGCTCAACAAATATTTTTGCATGTTTGCTATGATCAATATAAACGTGCAATATTAACCCCCTTCCCTCAGTTTTACTCTATACCCTCTCGAAAACTCATGTTCTGCACGCTGGCAGACCGCAGCATGCTCGCTCAAAGCATGTCTCTCCCTCTCTCTCAGTCTGACCTCTCTGCGCGCGCTCAGCTTCACCTGCGCGCTCGCTCGAGCTGTGCAGAGTGTTACAAATGTGCCACAATTCTGATTGGCTGCCTCGGTCTCCAATTAGATGCATTATGCCCAACCACCAAAGAAAAGGGGAAAGGTAATGACGAAATTCGTCTGCGACTGGATAATAGTGCTGCCCTTGTCTGGGACGGGTTAAGGTTAATTTATATCTCTATGTATCTTGAGACATCGACTGTTGTGTGACTCGTGTCCCTCTTTAGCAACACTGGCTGCTGCTAACTATAGCATTACACAATGTCTTCTGAACATCAAAACCAAAATGCCACACCGCAGCCACAAGCACCACGTTTTATGGACCTTTATGAAATTTTGTTGGTTAGTCTGTACACATTCGGCTTGCGAACCAAGTTAGCTATCTAGTTAGGTTGCTAGCGTCAGGTCAGTCAACTAATGTTGGGGAGAAAAGCAGAAGCTTACAGACATTAAACGTTACTTCCATGATAGCTGGCGAACTCGACAATCTTAAAAAAAGAATAGTTTTGGCACCTTTATCCCAGCTGATTTATTTCAACACCCCTGAAGAAGGAACTTTGCCGATATGTCTGTCGCCATAAACTGAAATACGCTACACTTATAACCTGCATATCAAGTCTGATCGTCTAATGTTACGCATCCACAAGTGAAGTACACGATCATCCTTGATTAATTTTGTGAAAGCAAAGACACGTGTTTTATGCAGTGATTGAGATCTCATTCTAATGCTTAAACACTATTAGCAATCAGTTTTACTTGAAATAGCAGAGCAAGTGCAGGTGTGATAAACGATATTAATTAGGGGTAATATTGCATTTTGGTGTAGCTAACTAAACCAGGGTGCTGCTGCCGTTCCCGGTGTTGGTGTTGGCTTAATACTGCAGCATGGATGTATATACAGAACGAAAAATAATGTAGTGTTAAATTACAGCAGTTGTGATTGTTTAGTGATATTTGGGGTACTGCTTTAGACAAATAACCTGAAAGCATAATCTAAACCTATATGCATAAACTAAACCTGGAAGTTTATTCTCAAATGAACCAACCGGAAAAATAACCTCTAACGCGACGAGTGCTTCGAACCACGGGAACGCTGGTGCCAGCGTCGGTTCAGCTCACCAGTATCATCTGGCACTAATGTTTTTTATTTTATTTTATTTTATTTCGGCATGATTGTAAATCATTAATGACAATTTCAGACACACAACATGTAGTCATGACCGAAAGGGCCGCGGGGGAAGCGAAATCGCTTATCAGAGTCCCGCCCCCAGCTTCCAGAAAAAACAGTTTGGTTATGATTAAAATATCTTAAGGATTATAAATCACAGCAGAGTTAATGTCCATGTACGCAACGTTTTAACTTCAGAAAGTAAGGGCATGAAGTAGGCCTATATGAATATCATAAGAATTATAATTGCAAATTAAGTGAATGTTCGTGAAATATGCAGAAACAGATCACGGTAATAACACACGATGCGCGGCTGAAGAGGCCAATCAGTCCGGAGCCAGGGAGCCGGCGCCCGGCGGTGCAATGCCGGCCCTCATAGCTGCCAGCGGGGACACGCGCATCAAAGCCCCGCGTTGCGCCACCGAACGCACGCTTTCACGAACATTAGCGCCAGGTGATGCTGGTGAGCTGAGCTGACGCTGGCACCAGCGGTCCCGTAGTTCGAAGCACTCTCCACGGTAGAGGTCATTATTTCGGTTGGTTCATTTGTGAATGAACTTCAAGGCAAACTTTTATGGCGATAGACTTATCTGTAAAGTGCCTTCTTCAGGCGTTATATGTTGCAATGAATCAGCCGGAGAATGGTGCCAAAACTATTTTTTAAGACTGTCAAGTTTGCCAGCTATCATGGAAGTAACGTTTAATGTCTGTAAGCTTCTGCTTTTCTCCCCAACATTAGTTGGCTGACCTGACGCTAGCAACCTAACTAGATAGCTAACTTGGTTCGCAAGCCGAATGTGTACAGACTAACCAACAAAATTTCATAAAGGTCCATAAAACGTGGTGCTCGTGGCTGCGGTGTGGCATTTTGGTTTTGATGTTCAGAAGACATTGTGCAATGCTATAGTTAGCAGCAGCCAGTGTTGCTAAAGAGGGACACGAGTCACACAACAGTCGACGTCTCAAAATACATAAAGATATAACATTAACCTTAACCCGTCCCAAACAAGGGCAGCACTATTATCCAGTCGCAGACGAATTTCGTCATTACCTTTTCCCTTTTTCTTTGGTGGTTGGGCATAATGCATCTAATTGGAGACCGAGGCAGCCAATCAGAATTGTGGCACATTTGTAACACTGCACAGCTCGAGCGAGCGCGCAGGTGAAGCTGAGCGCACACAGAGAGGTCAGACAGAGAGAGGGAGAGACATGCTTTGAGCGAGCATGCTGCGGTCTGCCAGCGTGCAGAACATGAGTTTTCGAGAGGGTATAGAGTAAAACTGTGGGAAGGGGGTTAATATTGCACGTTTATATTGATCATAGCAAACATGCAAAAATATTTGTTGAGCACAGAATAATTGTGTTCGCTCAATCGGAAGGTTTTGTTTGCTCACAAAATTTCTTTTTTCTCTAAACAAGATTTGAGTGCTTGCGAAATATATTTTTCCGCGCTCAAAATGTCCAATTGCTCGCTCAGGATTGTGGCACAAATATAATTCCATGGAAAAATAGCCTGCCGAGCTTGAAGCACTCCTCGGAGTCAGCGGTAAGATCTCTACCCCTCCCCCACTGGAAGAGTGGTGAACACAGTGGCTGCTTCAGAACAAGGTGTTTTAAAATTTCAATAAGCCTGTCACTGTTAAACTTAGTTGAAATATTGCCACCCACTTTGAAATAGGAAACATGAAAGCCGAGTAATTGCTATGTAGTACACGTGCATTGAAACATAGTTAAGTTTTTGGGTCAGAAAAACGGGAATGCTGCTGAATGCTTCGTCTTTAAAAGTGCTTACCATTGTATTTAGGGAGCTGTTGACGTCGTTGTTGGCTAATATGTACAGATGTAACTAACACCGGTTTAAGGATTAAGTAATGTCAACGTTGTCAATTCAGTACCATGGTGTTTGTAGGAGTTTATTTCATCGAATACTGGGGTGAGGTTAAATGCGTTTCGTGTCGTGCGTGTATGTGCAGGGCTCGAAATTGCGGCCAAAATTAACACTGAGCGACCTTCGTATTAAAAGAGTCGCACCTGTGCAACCGCTTTTCCCCGCAATTAATCGCCTCTTTTCGGGTACATTTGGTAGTCGGAAGGCATGCCAGCCGCTGCTGCAGCTTAAATAAAGATGGGCGTATGTCTCGGAGCACTGCATGAATCTACTGGACATACCGCAGCCGAGCGCAACCAGTGTGGTCCCTCGAGCTGACAGGGACCATTCTGACCAATCAAAGGGGAAGTTGACGTCCTAAACCTCAGTAATGATAATAGAATGGTTAATATTAGCCGTCAAACAATCCATTTCGTGGGAATGAGAGTTACTATTGTACCTATGCACACGATTTGGACGGAAAATGAAACGAAGAGCAATGGAAGGCTTTTTTTTTTGGTACCGTTAACGTTAAAAAAGTCGAGTCAGGATCAAAAGTTACTGTGAAAATCATGACGGTGATTTGGATGAAGCGGTGGCGAAATCAGTTGATCATTTTCGCAAAGAGCTGCTTCGAAATGTTGAATGACCGAGGTTATAAGAAGGTGAAGTGCACCTCGTTCATTGTAAAGATAATGGCCCGAATCTCGCTGTTAACAGCGCATTATCTACTGAGTCCCAACACTTTAAACGTGAACGTCCTTCCAAACATGGAGAAAGAACGAAACACAGAAAATACTGTGACAAATGTGCGTAAACGAGTAGATCTGTATTTCTGTTAATAGTTGCAACTTATCAAAATATGCTGCCTCGCGGCTCGGCGTTTTGCGCAGCCCTAAAATTCCCGTCTCGATTTCTTCGCTCACATCTTCAGTATCCTATCTGAAAAAATCATTAACATTTTTTAGAGCGCGTCTTTAGACCAATAAACATTTATATATTTGCAAGTACACGCAACGTTTTCCTGAAAATGCAGAAATTAGAAGACAATTGCGTGCAGTGGCGTCTCTGGAAGTGATAATTGGTGGAGCCCGGACCATGCCTTTGCATCAAGGATTGTTCCTGGCTTGTACTCCGTTGTTTTCCGTTATTAACACGTTTTCCAATTTTGGCAATCGAAGTTACGGTTTCTCTCTCCTTGAGATCTATTGACGATCAAATAATGGGATAAATTCAGATCAGAGAATTTTTTTAGGCCACTCAAAAATTGTTCAACTCTTTATGAATGACAAACTGCTCTCAAACGTCTGCGCTACCTTTTCCACACCAAGTGATTTAACTGGCGCTTCACGATCGTTTTGTTTATATAAAATATAAGACCATTTGAAACGTCTGTGTGCAATTCTGAATAACGCTGATTTAAATGCACGAAATTATGCTTCCAGATTAATGATTGTCGCCGTATCGAAATGTACCGCACCACCGTACCGGCGTGTTCTCGGAGTGAATCTATAGCTCAGTCCCTCAAGGAAGTTGCAAGTCGCGATTGCAACTATTAAAGCAAATTCAACCAATCCACGCTAATTTCTCGCGGACAAAAAAATAAATTGCCAAGACATTGCAACTTTCATTGTCACTTTTTGAAAAAGTTACCGCAAAAGTAATGATAAAAAAAACAATAAAAAGCCAGGAAAATTCTGGAAGGATTGTTTGTCAATTATGCGAATGACTGCGTGCAAGTCAGGGTTAGTAATTACGGGGAGCTCTGGGCTGCGCCAATCTTTAGTCCGTGAGACGCGCCTGGGCGTGTGGCATAGGCGATCTTAAAACAAACATATCAAACTCATTATAAAGTCTGTTTATGTTATAATAAGCCACTAAATAGCAAAGTTACCGCTGTGGACTGATTCATATTGCAATATTGAGGCAAAAAAAGGACTTTACGACTTTACGTCAGATCTGCATTTAACCTGAACACAATTGAAGATTTGATTCGCATCAGTGTGGAGGGTCCTCTTGACATATTTGATGCCTCACTCGCAGTGAGGAGATGTATAGAAGGGTAGAGCAAGACCTAATTTTAAATCCTGGCCTCCAGATATGGAATGAAGCCAATGTCGTGAAAACCTTTGTTAATCAAACTCAAGACTCTGTAATGTGAATATAGGCCACTGGATGGCAGTATTTACCTTTTTTTTATTCAGCTCAGACTGGAGCTATGTTTAGACATGTCCTGGACATGTCTGGGGCAAGTCCCCGAAAAGTAAAAAAAAAAGAGGTCTAAATGTGGGTGGGGTCTGCAAAAGAGTATATAAGGAAAAGAATTGAGACAGTAGAGTAGGAGGAGAAATTGCAAGAAGAAGGATACATGTGACCAGACCTGTCATTTCTGTTCAAGACCTATGAAGTTTTCTTTTGTGAATTTTTGCCTTTGTTACAGCATTTTCTTCATCCAGAACATCACCAAGCCACCCCACCAAAAAGGGACTGTAATTATTTCTGTTTTTCTTATTTATCAATCTTGGTCATTTAGTTGTAGGTTATTGTTAGTTATTGTCTTTGTTAACTAAATGTGTTTAAGTTTTTAAAAACTGTGTGTCATCCCTTGCTGTTGCTGTTGTTTTAAATGTAATAACAAATTGGGGCCATAACAACTCTCATATTGTTTAATAATTGCCATTTTTTGGAGACAGTTGTATTGTTAATGTGGAGTGTTATATTGTAGTTCCTTTAAACATTAAAAATATATATATATTTGTGCTTCTTTGATTTCGGTGTGTGCGCTCCTAAATTTTTGCTCGCGCTCCTAACTTTTTGAACTTAGCAGCGCGGCGCAAACAAGCAAAAAAGTTAATTTCGAGCCCTGCTGTGTGTGTGTGTGCGCCCTCTCCCTCAGCAGACATGGCTGCGCCACTCTGCTCTATCAGAGAGGTCTATAGCATGCACTAGAAGAACTTAAATGATGAGAGAAATGTTTTGTATGTAGTACTAATTAGTGTCAGTGTTTTATGAAAACGTATTTAGAGCCGTTTGCTGCCAGTATCAATCCAGCGGTAGCAGAGTTTTTCAGTCAGTGGCTGCTCAGCTGGTGTGTGTGTGTGTGTCTCACTGGGGAGGAGCAGCCATCACATCGATGGCTGGTTGAAACTTTTCAATAAATGTATTTCTAACTTGAGACCTGTGATATTTTTTATCATTGTGTTGTTATGGCCCCAATTTGTTATTACATTTAACACAACAGCAACAGCAAGGGATAGGTGACAGTAGCACAACCAAAGTCACTCTTGCTCAGGTTAACAGTCAGGTTAGCGTGGGTCAGGTGCTGGAACAACGTCTCTACATCTTTTAGATGTTCTTCCCAGGAGTCACTCCAGGTGATCAGGTCATCGATGTACGCACCTGTGAGTGGCAATCCGGCGATTGTAGACTGTATCATCCTTTGGAACGTGGCTGGGGCATTTTTCATGCCAAAGGGTAGGACTTCATACTGGTACAACCCAGATGGTGTGGCAAAAGCAGAGATGCTCTTGGCCCTCTCAGTTAAAGGCACACACCAATAACCCTTCAATAAATCAATCTTGGTCAGAAACTTTGCTTGCCCTACTCTATCAATACAATCATCAATCCTAGGTATTGGAAACACATCAGTTCTAGTTACAGCATTGACTTTGCGATAATCTGTACAGAATCTAGTACTTCCATCAGGTTTTGAAACTAGCACACAGGGTGAACTCCAATCGGAGTTGGAGGGTCTGATAATATCATGTTTTAACATGTACTCAACCTCTTTCTCAGCAATCTTTCTCTTTTCACGATTCATCCGGTATGGATGCTGTTTTATTGGTTTGGCATCACCAACATCTACATCATGAGAGGCTATAGTAACTCTCTTTGGAACATCAGGAAACAAATCCTCATATTTCTTGATCAACCTTTCAAACTGATCTCTCTGTGAGGGTTCTAAGTGCTGGAGTTTTACATCAAGATTTTGCAACACTTCAGTGTTTGACAATTTACATGAAAGAACTTCAGCTTTAATTCTTGGTTCATCATCTTGAAACTCCCCCTCATCTTCACACGTTTCGACCATTGGAGAATCTGAAGTGACAGCTGCAACCCTAGCATTTCTGTCATGATAAGGTTTTAGCATGTTAATGTGACACAATTGTTTTGGTTTTCTCCTATCTGGAGTCTTCACAATGTAATTGAGATCATTGAGTTTTGTCAGAATTTCATAAGGACCATGAAATCTAGCCTGCAATGGATTGGACTGCAAGGGAAACAACACAAGGACCTTTTCTCCTGGTTTAAACTCACGGCTTCTAGCCTTATGATCATACCAAGTTTTCATTTTTCCCTGACTTGATTTCAAGTTCTCTTTGGCAAGGTCACAAGCTGCACGCAATCTTTCCTTGAACTTGCTAACATAGTCTAACAGACTGATATGCGGCTCTTTCTCTTGCCATTGTTCACTCAATAATAGCAAAGGTCCTCTCACTTCATGACCAAACACTAGCTCAAATGGACTGAATCCAGTAGACTCCTGCACTGCTTCTCTAGCTGCAAACAACAGCAAATGAACCCCTTCATCCCAGTCTTTCTCATGGTCATAACAATAAGTCCTCATCATTGTCTTGAGAGTGGAATGAAACCGCTCTAAGGCACCCTGACTTTCTGGATGATAGGCACTAGAAAGAATCTGCTTTGCACCTAGTTCATACACAACCTGCTGAAACAATCCTGAAGTGAAATTGCTACCCTGGTCTGACTGAATTTCCCTGGGAAGGCCAAACACCGTGAAGAACTTTATCAAAGCCTTCGAGATTGCAGTTGCCTTGATGTTACGTAGAGGTATGGCTTCGGGGAATCTGGTAGATGCACACATGATTGTCAACAAGTACTGATTTCCAGATCTAGTCTTGGGTAATGGACCAACACAATCAACAATGACCCTAGAGAATGGCTCCCCAAATGCTGGGATAGGCTGCAATGGAGCTACAGGTGGGTCTAACTGGTGTTTTCCAACTACCTGACAAGTGTGACAGGTTTTGCAAAAGTTGGAAATGTCTTTCCGAAGCCCAGGCCAAAAGAAGTGTTTCATGATCTTATCAACAGTCTTGTTAACACCAAGATGACCTCCTAAAGGTAAACTATGAGCCATTGTTAAGATCTCATTCCTATAGACCTTCGGAACAACAATTTGCCTGACCACTGCCCAATCTGCATTGGCAGGGATATCAGGAGGGCGCCACTTCCGCATCAACACACCATCCTTGAGATAATACCCAACTGGAACTGCGTCTATTTCTTTATCAGGAAGGGCTCTCCTCTTTAGTACACAAATTTCAGGATCATTAGTTTGCTCCTCAATCAACCGCTTTCTGGACAGAGACAAGTCTCCAGACACATCAGAATCACCAGACCCATCCGGCTGGCTGAATAGAGAACTGATAAAAGGATCTGATAAGTCCTCAAACGGAGAAACCATAGTAGGCCAATCAGAGTCATGAGGCGAACCACCTGAGTCCTGACTATTCAATGTGCTGGACGGCACCACTACATCTTCTTCTTTAGCCTTCTTGGCCATAGCACGAGTCACTGCGCAAGAAGGATACAGAGATGGGTCCTCATCCCCATCTTCAGTGCTCGGCTGTGAAGTAAGATGTACAGGGGGAACTACTTTGCCCCCAGCCAGGTCATTGCCTAGCAACAGAGAAACACCCTTTATAGGTAGACTTGACATAAGTCCCACCTTTACCTGTCCTGTAACTAAATCTGACTTCAAGAATATAGAGCGCAGGGGTACAGATACAGTCCTCCCTTCAATACCTTGTACAAGTATGAAATCCCCTGAAGCGGTCTCATCACGTAACTCCAAGGAGTCCATCAACAAAAGTGACTGAGAAGCTCCGGTATCCCGTAGGATATATATGGGGACAGGAGTAGTATGCTCATTCAGAGCCACAAATCCCTCTGACACAAATGGAAGAAATTCCTCCCTCACAAAGTCGGCTGTATCAGGCTTTTTAGCCCCACAAGAAGCAGGCAATTTAGCAGATTGGTTATCTACTACAGGGGTTTCTAACCTTGTTTTCACAAAGGCATTTGGTTTGGTATCCTTTTCTTTTTCTTTCTTAGCTTTAAGGAACCAACAGTTAGTTGTAACATGACCAGATTTCTTGCAATAACTGCAAACTAGACCACTTTTGTCACTGTCAGCTTTCACACTTTGATCAGACCTGTTACTGGATTTCTGAGCACCGTCACCAGATTTGTCTTTGTCTTTGGGTGCGGAATCTTGGGTATCACCATAACCCTTTTTCTGAAATTGGGACCATCTATTATTACTGCTAGACTGAAATTTGGACTTATGTGTGAGAACATATTCATCTGCAAATTTGGCAGCTGATTGCAAATTCAGTGCTTGCTTCTCATTAAGGTAGGTCTTAACATCATCCTTAACACAGTTCTTGAATTCTTCAACTAACACCATCTCTTTTAGTGAGTTGAAATCATCCTTGACCTCCATAGAAGTACACCAGCGCTCAAAGCAAACCTGCTTTTCATTAGCAAATTCAACATAAGTCTGATTTTCAGATTTCTTCAGACCTCTGAATTTCCGTCGGCAAGCCTCTGGAACCAACTCATAAGCTCTCAAAATAACCTTTTTGACAACCTCATAATCAGAGGAATCATCTGCAGACAAAGCCGAATAGGCTTGTTGAGCTTTACCCTTGAGGACAGTTTGCAACATCAGAGGCCAGTGTTCCTTTGGCCACTGGCAACTCTTTGCTACCTTTTCAAAACACTGGAAATAGTTGTCAACATCCTTTTCCGAAAATGGAGGCACCAGTTTTACCTCCTGACTGGCACAAAATTTATTTTTAGTTTCAATTTTAATTTTTAGTTGCTCCATTTGGAGTCTTTCTTCTCTATCGAATTTCTCTAATTCAAAATCTCTCTGTCTTGCAAATTTTTCTAACTCAAATTCTCTTTGTTTTTCTTTTTCCTCCCTTTCTATTTTCTTTTCTCTTGCTAATTTTTCTAACTCAAACTGCCTTTGTTTTTCTGTTTCTTCCCTTTCTTTCTCTTTCTTCCCTCTCAAATTCTCTTTGCTTTTCTTTTTCCTCCCTTTCTTTTTCTCTTTCCTCCCTTTCAATCTCTCGCATTTTTAATTTAAGTTCCATTTCTATATTTGGATTTTCCACTGGAAACTGTTCCAGATCTCTGGGTGCAAACACATTTTCATCAATATAATATTCAACTATCTCTCGAGCCAGTCTTGCTTTTCGCATGGCTGGTTTCACCTCTGTCAGCTCTAAATGTCTGCAAATTTCTAGCAGTTCTGTCTTTTTAAAAGACTTCAAAACCCCTACGGTTGGTGATGCCAAGAAATCATCCATTGCTGTTGTCAATATATATGTATTCAATTAGAAAAATCAATTTTACAATTTGTAATGTTAGATTTTCAATAAATTACTCACAAAATGGTCTATCCCGGACGAGGCCCCAATTTGTTATTACATTTAACACAACAGCAACAGCAAGGGATGACAGACACAGTTTTAAAAACCTAAACACATTTAATTAAACAGACAAAGACTAATAACAACTAACTAACGAACCTACCAAGATTGAATACATAAAAAAAAAAAACCAGAAATAATTACAGTCCCTTTTTGTGGGGTGGCTTGGTGATGTCCTGGATGAAGAAAACAAAGGCAAAAATCCACAAAAGAAACTTCACAGGTCTTGAACAGAAATGACAGGTCTGGTCGCATGTATCCTTCTACTTGCAATTTCTCCTACTACTTTACTGTCTCAATTCTTTTCCTTATATACTCTTTTGCAGACCCCACCCACATTTTGACCTCTTTTTTTTAATTTTCTGAGACTTGCTCCAGACATGTCCAGGACATGTCTAAACATGACTCCAGTCTGAGCTTAACAAAAAAAAGGTAAATACTGCTATCTAGTGGCCTATATTCACATTACAGTGTCATTTTTTTTAAGTAAATTGAGGGAGCAAAAGCGGTATCGGCCACAAATATAGGCCCAAGAAAATTGGCAGTCCATAATCGGTCATCGGCTGAGGGTGATGGGGAAAAAAATCGGTATCGGCATCGGCCCTAAAAAAATCCATATAGGTCGATCCCTTATAGTTTTAGTAATTTGTGATGACTTTAAATGAGTATGAGAGTGGTTGTTCCTAGCAGGAAAGGTCGGGAAGGAAATGATAGTCGAGACCTGGACAAAGTGATTTATTTGCATACACAGCAACACCCTCAAATCTTAATTTACCATTGCAGTTTCATCATATATGGTAAACCTGTAAATTACAATATGCATATTGTTGTAGAATATATACTTATTACACCCTAGCTTAGAGAATACAACTACTAAGATGAGGAATCTTCCTGTTCAGTGAATTAGGTTTCCTTCCTATGTTCATTGTATTATAAGTCTTTGTTTAAGTTAGTTTATCTTGGGTTCATGCTTCATAACTTAAGATATATTTCCAAATAGACATAGGTCAATGCATGCAGTAAAAATGCTGGAGATAAACCGTTAAGCAGCTGTGAAAACACTTCAGTAGAGGAATACTGTCAGTTTGATGACGTGCTGTTAGTAGGAGTGGCCTGTGATGGAACAAAAAGCTTTTATTGTGCTGAGATTCTATCATCGTCGTCTCTCTCCCAGGCCCCGCGTTGTGGGTTGTGCCTCTTCCATGTGAGGTTTGGGGGGGCGAAGATTGCAGCTGGTGAGGGGGGCTCACATGTCTTTGCCGCACTCGGGACACAGGATATCGTCCCTCTCCGTCAGGAAGCCCCGCCCCACCAGCGATACGGAGCATTTCTTGCAGTTGAAACAGTCATTGTGCCACTGGCGTTCCTCGAAAGAGATGTACTTGCTCCCTCCCAGGCCTGGAGAGGGCGCAAGTGAGCAGGTGAGGCGTTTGAGTGCAAATGTGGCAAAGCTAAAAAATATCATGCAGCATTTGCAGAATAAGACCTTAATATTTATTATATGCCTGTCGTAAGACAGACGGGACGTATTATGGAATCATGATGACTGTCTGTCTGGACGTCTGTCTGTCTGTCCGTTGCTCGTGTTCACAATAACTCCGCCAATTCTCAATCGATTTCATCCAAATTCACACAGCTTGACCATATCAGGTGGAACTTTGAGTTCAGAAATCAGCCGGATTGGATCACCCTTTTTCTCAAAATTAACCCTTCTATGCAAACTGTTGCATGACTGGCGTATATTGCTGTCTCTGACTGCTCTAGTGTAAGAAAGCAAACTTCCTATGATTTTTTTGCAGTCGCAGCCCTGTATTCTCAGGTTAGCATTTGTCAGTTCACATGTTGATCCTCATTTCTTCATTTGCCATAGCAACCTCATTCTTTAGATTAGATTAGATTAGATTAGCTTTAATGTCCCCATAAGGAAATTTGTTTTGGACTTCCTGTCCCACAGTTTTACAATAGCATAAACATCAACAAGCCAAGCAACATGACATTCCGACAAACATAAAATGTTAGGGTGCTACACATATATTTCATTACTTTACGGCAAAATTAAGTATGTATAATAAGTTGGTAGCCATTGCACAGCCCTCAAGATAAAACATTACACAGACCCAACTGCATATTATTAACTAGTAACAATTGCACTATTGTCATTATCTCCTTTAATTTTGTTGAGGACAGAACTAACAGAACCAAAATAAGTTTGTCACTGTCCAGTGAATTATAGTGCTTTGAGTACTTGAGGCTTGTTTGATTAATCAACTGCTATGCAGTAATCGGTATTGATAATAGAGCCTTAAGTTAAATCCTGACGCTTATCAGTAATACAGATGGTAGAGACCGTTTTGCTCCGGAAGTGACGAATGGTGATACATGGCGATGTGGAGAGCTAGATTGGGTGTGGCCGTACCGCTGATGGGTGTGGTGCAGGACGCGCACTTCTTGGAGTACAGGTTGCTGTAGCAGGTGAGGCAGTAGGCGAAGTCGTCTCGGGAGGTGAAGCGCTGACCAGCCAGCTGCATCTTACAGCCGGTGCACAGGAAGCAGTCTTTGTGCCAGGGCTGGTCATGGTAGGTCACTCCACCAGTGGTGATTGGCTGAAGGGACCAAGAGAGGGAGGAGTTTGACAAAATGACAATGTTTGGGAAAATACATCTTTGACAGTGGGCATTGGCCTGCTGGACTTGTAATGCTTGGTATTAGGTTGAAATACTGCAAATACTTGTCACATTACTACAGTAGATAGGGTCCTGTTTGACCTGAATACCTGCAAACTGAACCTATGGTGTAAGTAAGGGATTATCAACTCGTAGGTGTGCATCACATGGTTTTAAGGCGGGACATGGAGGCGAATAACCACCTGACGAGAAGCGAAGGGTAGTTGCCTCCGCGAAGTGCCTTAAAACCCTGTAATGCACACCTATGAGTTGATTATCCCGCTTATACCATGGTCATTTGCCAGTAATATCCAATATCATTCAGAAATTTTTGGTGAAAGTTTTGCACTTGAAAAAAGAGCTGGTAATCATTAAACGGGCAACCTGCCTTCTCATACCCAGTACTATTGGCCAAGCTAAACTGAACCAGCTAACTTATTTCAGCTTGCCTTCATGAAGAAAGATTTTTTTACACTGGAAAACATCCTTTTACCAGCTAATGATTTAGTTAGGGATTCCAGCTGAAACGGAGATTATGCATAACACAACATTATGCTCGATTATGCAGACTGTAGCTGTCTTGCTACCCACAATTACAATGAAGTTATGACAGTTTCCGTAGATCCAGGGAGCTGAAAGTCTGTTGTCACCTTTGTAACTGTACTCAATTACTATTGTTTGATAAATAAAGGGTGATTACTTTGCTGCTTTAATATTTCGGTCATTATCGCTGGAGTACCTATTGTTAACGATCCTGCAGGATGCAACCTATCAAATTTACTGTAGAAAGTAGGTTTCTGTTTTACCCAGGCAAATGCTGGTGTTCTAACGTTGCTATGCAATACGTTGGCTAATAAATGAATTTCGAACGGTGAAACTACCATACCCAAACTACCTGTGCGGTTCCACAGTAATAAAGCATACCTGCCAGCCAATCAGAGAAAAGTATTCTCCCAGACTATGGTAAAATTGGATATGTCGAAATGTACCTGGGTGCCATTGAAAAGTACCAGAACCATGGTACGCTTCGATGGACGTTCCCGAAACCAAGTTACATTCCGACATATCCAATTGTACCCTGGCTACAGTTTGATGGTACCCAGGTTGAACGTGACCCTCATTACAAAACCCAAAACCAGTGAAGTTGGCACGTTATGTAAATCACAGATAAAAACAGAATACAATGATTTGCAAATCCTTTTCAACTTGTATTCAATTGAATACACTGCAAAGACAAGATGTTTAATGTTCAAACTGAGAAACTTTTTTTTTTTTTTTTTTTTTTGCAAATAATTATTACCTTAGAATTTAAAGGCAGCAAACATTGCAAAAAAAGTTGGCACAGGGGCCTTTTTACCACTGCGTTACATCGCCTTTCCTTTTAACGATGCCCAGTAAACGTTTGGGGACTGAGGAGACCAATTTTTGAAGCTTTTCAGGTGGAAATCTTTCCCATTCTTGCTTGATGTACAGCTTAAGTTGTTCAACAGTTCGGAGTCTCCATTGTCGTATTTTACGCTTCATAATGCGCCACACATTTTCAATGGGAGACAGGTCTGGACTACAGGCAGGCCAGTCTAGTACCCGCACTCTTTTACTAAGGAGCCATGCTGTTGTAACACGTGCCGAATGTGGCTTGGCATTGTCTTGCTGAAATAAGCAGGGGCATCCATGAAAAAGACGTTGCTTGGATGGCAACAAATGTTGCTCCAAAACCTGTATGTACCTTTCAGCATTAATGGTGCCTTCACATATGTGTAAGTTGCCCATGCCTTGGGCACTAATACACCCCCATACCATCACAGATGCTGGCTTTTGAACTTTGCGCCTATAACAGTCCGGATGGTTCTTTTCCTCTTTGGTCCAGAGGACACGACGTCCACAGTTTCCAAAAAAAATTTGAAATGTGGACTTGTCAGACCACAGAACACTTTTCCACTTTGCATCAGTCCATCTTAGATGAGCTTGGGCCCAGCGAAGCCTGGGTGCTGTTGATAAATTGCTTTCGCTTTGCATTGTAGAGTTTTAACTTGCACTTGCAGATGTAGCGACGAACTGTAGTTACTAACAGTGGTTTTCTGAAGTGTTCCTGAGCCCATGTGGTGATGTCCTTTACACACTGATGTTGGTTTTTGATGCAGCACCGCCTGAGGGAGCGAAGGTCACGGGCATTCAATGTTTGTTTTCGGCCTTGTCGCTTACGTGCTGTGATTTCTCCAGATTTTTTTGAACCTTTTGACGATATTACGGACCGTAGATGATGAAATCCCTAAATTTCTTGCAATAGCTCGTTGAGGAATGCTGTTTTTAAACTGTTCGACAATCAGTTCACGCATTTGTTCACTACGTGGTGACCCTCGCCCTATCCTTGTTTGTGAATGACTGAACATTTCAGGGAAGCTGCTTTTATACCCAGTCATGGCACCCACCTGTTCCCAATTAGCCCGTTCACCTGTGGGATGTTCCAAATAAGTGTTTGATGAGCATTCCTCAACTCTCTGTCTTTTTTGCCACTTGTGCCAGCTTTTTTGAAACATGTTGCAGGCATCAAATTCCAAATGAGCTAATATTTGCAAAAAATTACAAAAAATTACAAAGTTTACCTGTTCGAACATTAAGTAACTTGTCTTTGCAGTGTATTCAATTGAATATAGGTTGAAAAGGATTTGCAAATCATTGTATTCTGTTTTTATTTATGATTCGCACAACGTGCCAACTTCATTGGTTTTGGGTTTTGTACCTATTTGACAGATTTTTTTGTGATTAATGACTTAAATCTATTCATATTTTTATTATTGCTGAATGAGTGTAAGGCAGCCACCTTCTTGCAGTGCACACATTGCATGGCAAACTGCTTCTCATAGCAGGGCACACAGTAGTTATGGCTTTCCTTGGGGATGAAGCTCTTAGTGCCAATTGGCTGTTGGCAGCGCTGGCAGGTGAAGCAGGTCTCATGCCAGCTGTTCCCTTTGTGCTCCATCTTCTTGGATCCTGTTGGGGCAGGGATGGGAGGGGGGGAGGGACACAGAGATGGGTGCCCTCAGATTTTGACACTATTCAGAGGCAAACACTATTAACTCTGCTGAGAACATCAGAAGCACTGGAGGCGTTTACAGTCTGCAGGAGACCTTAAGTATATCCCCCCTCACATTTTACTAAGAATTTTCCTTTAATCTTCATCTTACTGTTATCTGTTATTTTTTTTGTTTATTCGTTTCTGGATCACACTGTACTCTTTCTCCCAAGCTTTCACTCTCTCTCCCATTCTAGTACTCTCTCGAATTCCAGCCTTGTTTTCACTCACATACTCTACAGGCCAAAATATTACAAACACCCAGAATTTTTCAGAATTTGGCTGGTTTTTGTATTACAAAGTTAATTTTGAGCAACAAAGACACACAAAATGCCAAAGGGACCCTTGTATTGACTAAGAATGTTGTTTGCTAACAAAAGTACATCTTGAATTTCATCTCTAGTGGCTGTGGGATGAACTTGACTGGGCCGTCAGAAAAGAGCGCCCATCAAGTTCAAAAGAGCTCATGAAGGAACTCTTTAAAGCCTGGAATGAGTTACCAGGCAGTGCTCTCCTAAAATCGCTGGAAAAATGCTTGTTTTGTCAGGCTGCAATCAAGGCAATGGGAGGGTAGAAAGTCAAATTTGAATACAGTATGTCTGGTATATCACTTTGCAAATAATTCTGCACATTTCTTGTTAAGATATGTGTTTCTCTGTTCTTTTTTTTTTTTTTGTTGCTGCTGAAAATAAACTTTAAGGTAATAGTTCATCGGTTAATGTTAATTTTTTTCTGGGTTGTATGACCTTTGGGTTGAAATTTGGCAACATGGCTAATTTTTATCTCTGAAGTATACTGAATACAAAATAGGTTGTTGCCAATTTTTCTGAGATAATTCAGATGGTTTCCTGAGACCAAACCGAAATGGAGTGTTCTGTACTATTAACTTAGGTGCTTTTTTGAAGATGACCATACAAAATACTTCCAAAAACATGCTTCAAATTAATCATTAATTAAAGCTGTCTTCTTCAAATCCTACCAAAGATTTTTTTGGGGGTTTCAGTGAGGTGATTGTGATGGGCACTCTAGAATATTCCCAGACTTCTTCTGAAATCAAGCTTTGGTGGATGTTGAGGTACGCTTCGTATCATTGTCCTTTTGGAAGGTCCAATCATGTCCAAGCGTCAGCTTCCCTACTAGAAACTGAGCACCTGGTTATGGTTTCAGAGGGGACCACAACACAGCAACACCACTGCCTCAGCAAAGCCAAAATTGCACGCCAGGAGAAGGCCATCACAAAGCTGAAGGCTGTATTAGCACAGTGCCATCTCTTCAGCACAAGGGCAGATGATGAGGAGCATGCAGCCACCACTGGCAAGATGTTCAAACTGATGTCAAAGGAGATCCTTGCAGAAGAGGTCCAGAAGAGCATCTTGTCAGTAGAGCAAGCAGGCAAAGGATGCCTTCACTCGTTTTGTAGAACAACGCATTACTGGAGATGGAAACCTCTGGGATCGAATGACCAAGGTGAAGTTGCTGAACTGGAATGCAGCTGCAAAGGAAGTCAAGATGAAGACTGGGACAGAAGTCGTGATGCTCAAAGCAACCTCCTCCCTCTTTGCCAGGATGCTGCTGGTTGCCAGATCATCCCGTGATGACATTAACCTGGAGCAGGTCATCTGTACCCATGAGTTCTCACATACCAACGGGACATTGATGCAAGCTGATGGGTCCCTTCATCCAACCAATGACAAGAGCAGTGTGATCCATCTACTGGAATGTATTGTCCATGTTGACAGCGATGAGACAACTACCCAGGAACAGTCCAGGGCTACCTTGATAGTTGATGGAATGGCTGTAGTCCAAGAACTAATGGCTGTCCGGAACTTCAAGAATGGCAGTGATCTTGCCAGAGCTTATGTCAAGCTTATTGACACAAAGGTACAAGGTTATGATGCAGTCCGGGTTGTCTTTGACAACTACACGAAAGTCTCCTCACTGAAGGAAGACACCCGGGAGCGACAGCGAGGCAAGGTGAAGGAGATCAGATCTTACATGGTTGAGGATTCAACTCAGATCCCTCTCAAAAATAATGCCCACTCTTGCATTAGAAACCTGGGGGTACATTTTGACCAGTCGATGCTCCTGGATAAACATGTTTAGATGCTGAGTCGCAACTGTTTTTTCCACCTAAGGAATATTGCCAAATTGCGCTTTGTCATCTCCCACTCAGAACTGGAGATGGCTTTTCACGCTTTCATTTCATCTAGGCTGGACTATTGCAACTCGCTCTTTACGTGTCTGAACCAAGCATCCATCCATCGTCTTCAACTGGTGCAAAATGCTGCAGCCCGTTTACTCACTAGGTCAAAAAAAATCTTGTCACATCACCCCCATACTTGCTGCCCTTCATTGGCTACCTGTACACTTTAGGATCCAGTTCAAGATATTGGTTTTCACTTTCAAAGCTATTCACGGCTCTGCTCCCAGTTACATCTACGACCTCATTACACATCATACCCCTAACCGTCCTCTGCGGTCAGCTGACCAGAGGCGCCTGGCAGTACCCTGCACTCAGCTAAAAACTAAAGGGGATCGGGCTTTTTCAGCGGTAGCCCCCCGCCTCTGGAATTCGCTCCCTCTCGCTCTTAGAGAGGCAGAGTCTGTGGCTAGCTTTAAAAAGCTGCTTTAAAGCACTTTTTTAAACAGGCTTTTCTGCCATAGGCCTGTGGCCCTAAGTGTACAAATACCTTTTGAACTCTGACCTTTTGTGCCTTCTCGTATAGCGATGATAGCCACTATGTTGTGTTTCCTACTGTTTTTTACACTGTTTTAGTTTGCTCTGTTCTGTTTTAATTGCTCTGTTCTATGCGTTATGATGTTTTACACTGATTTTATGCTGATTATTTATGTTGTTTCTAGTTATGTACTTTTACTGTGAAAGCACTTTGTGTATACGTAGTGTGAAAAGTGCTATACAAATAAACGTTTGTTTACTTACTTACTTACTAGATCCGGGATAAGGCCATGTTCCTTGCAAGCAATGCCACAAAGGATTCGCTCACCCTCTACCTGGCTCAGCAACTTATTGACAAGAGTACGGTGAACACAGTGACTGTGACAAACAAAAGTGTGATGGCAAACTATGACTGCTAAATTACCACTGGAGTGAGCACTCAGGAGGAAGCTGACACTCTCATGATACTTCATGCTGTGGAAGTTGCAGCTACTGGAGCCACAGCCCATGTCAATACACAGGACACGGATGTTCTTCTCTTGGCTCTCCGCAGAGTACCACAACTTGGCAGAAATTTTGCACTGATCATGGGCACTGCAGACCGTCGACGCACAGTCCTATTGCAGCCCATCTATGATGCCCTGGGGCCCACAAAAGCAGCTGCCCTCATTAACTGGCATGCATTAACAGGGTGTGATACCACTGGACACATCAGGGGAAAGGGGAAGCAGACCTGCTTCAAGGCCTTCATGGCATCTCACCACCCAATGTGGTCTCTTCCCTCCAGAAGCTAGAAGGGGATTCACCCTCACAAGAGGTGGTTGACGGTTGTGAGGCCTTCCTCTGCAGCCTGTACAGCCCCAGAGGAATCAAGCTTTCAAGGGCCAGCAGCCTGAGATGTCATCTCTTCAAAAAGATGAAACCGGAGCAAGGGGTAGACAAGCTGCCACCAACCCAAGGTGCTTGGAAGCAACACATTCTGCGTGCCCACCTACAGGCCAATATCTGGGCCCAGGACCTTGAGGAGTAGCCTGTTATTCCTGACCCTCTCACCTTGGGCTGGAAGAAAGAGGGTAGCAGGCTGATGCCTGTACTTTCCAGCGAGCCAGCAGCACTGGACTGTGTCCTGGAACTAGTCAAGTGTGGTTGCAATGCCAGTAACCAGTCTACACCTATCAAGTGCACCAGACGGCGCTCCTGCAAGAAGTGCAATCTTTCTTGCACTGAACTTTGTCAGTGTGGAGGAGAAGAAGGTGCTTGTGCCAATTCATCCTCTCCACTTCCAGAGGATGATGAAGATGAGGATGAGGACTAAATGACAAAGACTATACAAACGCAATGTAACTGATTCTACCGATTCCACACGGTTAAGCAAAACACCTGTAGGGGTCACCACAAAAATGTTTGGTATTCTGGTCATCTCTAAAATTGTTTGTTCAGGTTTCTGTGACTAAATAATAGTAAATAATAACAATTTTATGTACTTTTATTGCTGTGATTAAAGAACAAAAATAAATTTGGGTTATTTTCGTCCTTGTTTTTCATAATTATGTTATTTCGTTCAAAAAAATATCCTAAACCTCATCAGAAAGATTGGCAACAACCTTTTTCCTATTTAGTAGGATGAGTAGACTAGATTTAAATCACTTCTGAAATTTCTACCCAAAGGTCATACATATTTACATTAACCGATACACTATAAGAAAAACGGGCCAAATTCTGAAAAATGCAGGGTGTTGGTAATATTTTAGCCTGTGGTGTATTTCTTCTTAATTTTTCCTCTCCTACCTTCTCCATTACTCTCTGTTTCTCCCTCCATCCCCCCCACCCTCCCTCGTTAGCACTTTCCCTGCCACTCCTGCGTTTGCGGTGACTCACCAGGCATGATGATCTTCTTGCAAGCATGGCATTTGGACGAGTACTCATTTGAGTAGCACTCAGTGCACAGGAGCTGCTCGTCCTTGGTGGAGAAAGGCTTGTCCGCCAGGGGGCGCTTGCACTGGAAACAGTGGAAGCATTCTTCGTGCCAGTGACGGTCCTTATAGGACAGATCCTGCGGGGGGGGGACAGACAGAGAGATGGGGCCTATTTATTTATCCACTCCAACACTGCCAACAGCATCCACATACGTTACAGGGGTACCAGTTTCTAGGGTCCAGACTGGCTAAGACTCTGTGTGTGCATGTGTGTGCATGCATGTGTGTTTCTGCGTGCATGCGTGTTTGTGTTTTGGGGGGGGGGTCTTTGTGTTCAGGTAAGAACTACTGGGAGCCTGGATTATTAAAACTACTGTGATCATGCACATGGGTGCTGGACTGATAGTGACCAGTCAGTGTTTTTAGATATAGCCCTAAATTCTACAGTCAAGCCCTAACTATCTTGCAGATGATGCGAGAGAACTAATCATGCCCATACTATGCTGGCAGATTCAGGGAATCTGATCGGACTGCAAATGTGCTGATGGATACGGACTAGGGTTCGTTGATAAGAAACATCGATCCTTCGGGTCAGAGTATCAGTGCGGCTCTTTTTGCCTTCCTTGTGATGCCCAACCTCTGTTGGTATTTTGGACCGTATCTCTTTCACTGCAGTTATTCACTGCAGATAAGATTCCAGACTGGATTCTCTAGCAGAAATTTGCCATCACTGAAAGTCTGTTTTGATGATGTCCTGAGTTGTCTCCTCTAGCATTAGTACATTAAAATGTACTGTTTCTGTAATTGTGCCCAGTAAATTATGAAAAAGCTGTGTAAAATAAAATAATAAGGATGGATTATATTGGCATTGCAAGATGTTAATATATCTGTGTACTATACTCTGATAGCTCTCAAATATTTCTCTGCTAATTAATGTGGAGTCGGAGGCTAAGTAGGGAACTGGGAGAATCGACACCAGACACTTTCTGTATGGAGTCCAAGAACAGATGCTGGGACAGTTCTGTGGAACAGGAAATTCCGGCAGATTACCAGCCATTTGTTTTCACAAATATTCATCCCGACAGTTTTTGTTCATGTAACTGTTCATGTAGCTTTGCAATGTTCGGGAAGTCGGGAAGTCACTCTCAAATTTTACAGTTTCTAAAGGGTTACTCTGAATTTGATTTCTACATGGTTTATAAGGCTCCCCTGGGATCAGGCCCCTCAGTGTGATTATGCTGCAGCTCTGCGCTGCTTTTAGCTGGTGTATCTATTCCTAATCCTTTGGCACATTCACAGTCACCTCTGCAGTCCTCAGAGGAATCCCATCCCTGAAATAATCCTCCCCGTTTGGTTTTGATCCTGTCCTAACATTTTTGGCTATGCCATAAGTCCGAGATTAGTCTGTATTTAGACTTGGGTACTCGTCGCGCCCATAACCACAACTGCCCTCTGGGAAATGTAGGATCGGAGATTTTCAGTGAACTGACCTTCTGTTCAGAGTCTGAAGGATTGGAAGTGTCTGCTGCATCCATCGCTATTTCATACTTTCTAGCATGTTTGGACCTCAAGAACACAGCATAGGCAGAACTTGTCATTTGTACTGGTAGATGTATTGCCTGTTTGCCTCCAGGTCTGCTGCACTGCCACCAGTGCCCATTCTGTTGGCTGCAGGGTCATCAGTTGGGGACCACCTTTCATGGATGTTTCACGTCCTGGAACACCTCCTGGTGGCTAAACAGTGAACAGGGACGTCTCCCAGACACCCCCTGCAGCCAATCCGCTTCAGCAGTTGCCAGCTTCCCATGACATGTCCCGCCTACTCAGCCAGATCCAAAAGCTTGCCTTTTCCACCTCTTTGGTCACATCCCTGGTTGTTTTTCTCAGTGCTTCTGCCCGTAGACAGTAATCTTTGAGTAGGCATGTCG
The DNA here is from genome assembly GCA_029721435.1 of Gymnothorax reevesii. Taxonomy (NCBI): domain Eukaryota; kingdom Metazoa; phylum Chordata; class Actinopteri; order Anguilliformes; family Muraenidae; genus Gymnothorax; species Gymnothorax reevesii. The sequence goes on along the minus strand of CM056587.1, from coordinate 42,026,962 downwards.
GTGATCCCCCCCCCAACAAAGGCTCTAATGCTGACGTCCACTGGATCGAGCCTTGCGCTCAATCCGCCTGCCCTACGCCCCACAACTAAGTCAACGTACTTTGCCTTCTTCCTTTCATAAGCTACCGTAACCCTTTCCTTCCATGGCAACCATGATAACCATTCATTCACAAATATTTCCCACTGGTACCACTTTGAAAGCTAGAAAATTTTTCCATGGTAAGCAGACAAAGAATTATGGGAAAGTGCTGATTGCTTTTGTGGTTGTTTCGTCTTGAGATGGAGGCATTACAATGATAAGTACAATTGTGCGAGTACATATTTCGAGTGCTGGTACACTGCTTTCTGGGGCCCTACTGTGACTGGTCACCTGAGAGTTTGGCTGGCTTACCCTGCTGTTGCAGCCTATGGGCTTCTTGCATTCCTCACAGGTGTTGGAGTAGAGGCTTTCGTAACACTTAATGCAGTACGGGTTCTCCTCCCGTAGGACGTACTTCTTCCCGAACAGAGACTCCTTGCAGTAGTGGCAGTCGAAGCGCTCCGTCATCTTGGCACAGCAAAGCGTCTACCCCCTGCGATCTGCAAGAAAGCAAAGATATTAAGATTAGTTCACTTTCTCCCTTCATTGGCAATATTTTTTCCGAGTTTGGAGTTTTAGCTGATCTACAGCAGGACAGACAGGGTTTGGAAATTTAGGACCTCATCCTTGCCGGGGAAACTGGCCAATACGGCTTTAGATACTTTCAGAAAACAGTAAAAAACTGTGCAGGCGATCCCAACAGCCACCACTAATGGAATTGTACAGAGGGCAATTACAATATAAAGGAAATGTCGGTTTTCCCAAAATTAGCGCTAAGATCAGTCAATGATCTGAAGAGGAAATGTACAAATCACCAAATTTTTTGATGTTGTCATGGCCTTGGTCTCTGCGAATGAAAATTCTGTTTTCAGGAGTGATATATTTATGTTTATGTGATACCCTAGATCAGTGGTTCCCAAAGTGGGGGGCGCAGAGCAATTACAGGGTGGGGGCGCGGGGTGCGGGAAGCAAATTTTTTATTTTTTTTTCCTAGAGATCTAGAGATCCGGACACCAATAGAAAATTATTTGCATACAGCAAATCGGCAACCTTGTTCCGGACCACTGAAGGAGTGTCTTGAGACTTTTTTTTTTTTTGGTCTTTTACTGAACTTGCACCGAGATACGGTCTCGGAAGCACTGACTGAACAGTCCATTCGCTGCCCAGAATTCTGCGATTACATCGTAAATGCCCGCCTTGAATGTAGTTGTTCAAATATTTGAAGCTGGTAAAATGAGCTGTTTACAATTGATGTAGTCTAGCGATACCCAACTCGCTGCTTTTTTTTTATGCCCCCGAAATGACATAGTTTGTCACCTGTCCGTCTGTTTGTCCGCAGTGAAAAAAAAACTTTAAAAACTGACCTTGACCTTGGCGTTGATGACATTTTCATAAAACTTTAACCTTGGCCATAACTTTTGACTGGTTAGTGGTATGTCTTTGATACTTAGGTATATGATTCCTCTCTTTGAAGAAAGGTGATCTAGGCCTTGATCCTGTCTTCTTGACCTTGGCATACGGGGGCATTAGTGTTTTACAAACACATCTTGTTTATCCTGCACTGATCTGGCATATTAACAATAAACTAGAAAGTGACACCAAATAAAATCTGATGAATATAAAGCAGAAATAACCAAGATTGCGTCATCTTATTCTCGATGATATGAATGCTCTGTAGGCCGACAGATTATTTTATATAGCCGCGTTACTGAACGTTGCAAACATATTCGCAGGTTTGGCAAGTGGTGTTCGTGAAATTTTTCGCACTTCGCTGTCGGCTGTTAATATAGGTTGATTATGGTGTTTTCTTTCTGCATCATAGAAACATAATTTTAAGAAGACGCTATACTCAGGCAGAGGGGAGTGATACAGCCTAATGATTTTATACTGAAAGAGGTTTTGAATTATTAAATCTTCGTATCCTTCATTTGAAAATTACGGTGGTCGTTTCCAAACCTACCGATCATTTTTAATGTTTCCAGCTAGGCTAGACACAAATCTTTTCAGAGCATTCATATTTTCTATAATAAGCTGACGCAATCTGTTATTTTTACTTCATAAGTGCAAGGCCAGTAAAACGAAAATGAAGGATGTCAACTGTAGGTTGAGCAATATCTTGCCAAAAGGGTCGTGTTTTTTTCAGCGAGAACCATGAAGGTCAAGGCCGATCGCCACCAAAACTAATCAGCCAAGCGCCTGACCATATACTACATTCACACCAAGTTTGAAGTCGATCCGATTAAAGCTACCCAAAAAATAACGGTTTCGTCAAACCCTCAAATTGCTCAAAAATTGACCTTGACCTTTGACATTGACCTTGATGGAGTCCCCCGAAAAATAGGAATCGTGATGAGTCATTGTTAGGCAACCGTAAAAAAGGCATCACGCAGAGCAGAGAAAATTGTTCAAGAAAAATTTTCGGAAAACAGTTTTTTCGTCTTAACGTCACCAAATGACATCAGAGCGCAAAAATTGTGACTGATCTGGAAAGCGGTCATCAAGGGCTTTCATATGAGGTATTACTCGACATAGTTCCTGCAAGTTCAAAATTTGACCTTGGGATAGGTACATTTTTTATCAAAAGCGGAGCTTTTTGCAAGATATGTTGGTCGGGAATGTTTGTTTATTGTTTGTTTGTTTTTTTGTCTGTAATCGTTTTCCTGAACATTTTTCTCTGCTGTGCGCGTTGCCTGCTCCGAGTCATCTTTTGTGCAGTTGCCTACCAATGACTCATCACGATTCCATCATTCGGGGGACTCCATCAAGGTCAAGGTCAAAAGTCAAGGTCAATTTGAGGGGTTGACGAAACCCTTATTTTTTGAATGTAGTATATGGTCAGGCGCTCAGCTGATTAGTTTTTGGTGGCGATCGACCTTTGACCTTGGGGTCAAATTTTCGACCTTCAGCGAGAACCATGAAGGTCAAGGTCGATCGCCACCAAAAACTAATCAGCTGAGCGCCTGACCATATACTACATTCACACTAAGTTTGAAGTCGATCCAATCAAAGCTACTCAAAAAATAAGGGTTTCGTCAACCCCTCAAATTGACCTTGACTTTTGACCTTGACCTTGATGGAGTCCCCCGAATGATGGAATCGTGATGAGTCATTGGTAGGCAACTGCACAAAAGATGACTAGGAGCAGGCAACGCGCACAGCAGAGAAAAATGTTCAGGAAAATGATTACAGACAAAAAAACAAACAAACAATAAACAAACATTCCCGACCAACATATCTTGCAAAAAGCTCCGCTTTTGATAAAAAATGTACCTATCCCAAGACACTCCTTCAGAGGTCCGGCCCAAGGTCGCTGATTGGCTGTATGCAAGTAAGTTTCTGTTGGTGTCCGGAAAATGGATTAATAGCAATGTTGTTGAGTATTAAAAAAAAAAAACAAACAAAAAAAAAAGTGGCCTGTTATTTTGTTATTCATGTCTCATTCTGAAAGTAGCCGAGTTGTAGATTGACAACCTACAGTTTATGGCAGTTGACTTTCAACCTTTCAAAAAAGGTTGAGGTTTATATTAATTGCAATGAGTGAAATAAACTGCAATGGACTCTGAAAACAAAATATGTGTGTTTCCTGTTTTTTTTGGGGGGGGGGCGCAAAACTTTTCCTATGTACCAAAGGGCGGCCCAGCAGAGAAAGTTTGGGAACCACTGCCCTAGATGAAGGACAAGGACTCGTAAAAACTATTTCAGTCGCTGGCTGAAAGATACATTGTTCCCATACTTCACCAATGCATTATTTCAGTCCCTCCTGTCAATCCGAACTTAGCCAGAAAGCTCAGACAGGTATTCATAGGCTTCATGTGGAGCATCTAATATCACCAACCATCAATCACATTCTCACAGCAATCGCTCTCTGCAAGCCGCAACGAATTCCAGCCGAGGCGGTATCGCTCCACACCAGCCGGTGGACTACCCGGCCAGAGCTTATTTTCACAGGAAGGTATGTTGGGCGGGAGGCTCTAAGCCCGTCGGATTCCTATAGCGGCGTTGGAAAGAGCTCGTTGCTCGCAGTGTAAGGCATGAAACGCAGCGCTCGGCTGCATGTCACTGTGGCAGAGGGAGGTTATGAGAGATGGCATGCCACGTGAAGCGCTATTCGCACACGGTACAGCTGCTGAGAGCCTGTGCCGCTAAGCCTTGGTTATTCCCCTGTGAGGGCATGTCCAGGCTGGGCCCTGTCGCCCTGAGCCCCTGGGAGACACATGTCCCGGACACCTGTCCCACCGTCCCCAGCAAAGCCCCCGTCTCTCCCGCACACGCGGCCAGAGCTGTGCGGCTAAGTCTAATCATACTGAGGGAGACAATCTCCATAAGAACTGTCCCTTCCAGGGTATAAACCTGTCACCATGCACAGATATAAAAGTCCTTTCTTTCCTCTTTCGTATTTTTTTTCATAGTCCTTTTCTCTTGTGCTCTCTCACTCTCTATCTCTCACTTCCCCTCCCAGTCTCTATACCTTTTTCTCCCTCAGCCCTGTCGCCCCCCCCTCTCTCTCTCCCTCCCGCTCTCTCTGGCAGTGCACCCTCTTCTGTCCTGTGATTTATTTTTCATCTTCCTGGAAAAATGTCAGGATCCAGCCTTCCTGTTTTACTCTCAGATTTCTTTTTAGTTATTCATCTCTCCCCTGGCTTTTATTGTGTTTTCTGGCTCTTGCACCTGCAGCACATGCACACACATACAGTGCATGATAAATAGAAAACCTGTAAGGGGTCAGACAGCATTGGGAAACGGAGGGTGTCCAGTGGTAATGCTTGTGGGTTAATACCCCACCCACCTCAGTCAGTGCCAAACTCGACTCAACAGTATCGTATTGCAAATGTTCCTGCACCTTTCAGCACTTAAGAGACAGGTGACCCTAGAAATATTTCTGCCCAGATGGTGACTCCATACCTGTCAGTCTCTCACTTTGACCTTGGACCTCTGAAAATCATCAAATAGGTGAAATTTGTCACTTTGGCCTCTCTTTGAATTTCGTCCGTGCATATGCGGCGCTAGGGTGGTGCTAGCTGGTGCTATAGCACCAGCAGAGATTTCAATAGCACTACCAAGAAAATAACTAAATTTTCACTTTTAAATTCTGGCTATACTTTCTCTGTTTATTTTTGAAGTTATTAACTCTGCTCTCTTGGTCTAAGGTCAAATCCACTCTACACAGCTTTTGTTGTAAGTTCGGTGCGAGCCATTTATTGATCCCTATAGAACACTGGATTGCTGACGGTACGCTCAAGTGAAGCATTGAGTTAATTCCTTTATAAATTAAATTTTCAAAAATAATATTGTATTGGATGCCAAAGTATAAGAACACAGCAATGGCAACTATTGTTGAAATACCAATTCAAAACAAAATACCTTTCTCTCCTATGGAACCAGAAATATGCATAAAATCTTAATTAGCAATGCCTTCAGTCTGGCCTGTAGGCTGAAGGACTCAAGCAAAGACTGATGAAATATTCCAAATGAGTACACCGATGAGCTGTTTTTTGGTTAATGGAGTTCTGTATCACCGTCAAAAATATGACCCACAAAAGAAAAGATGCAGCAGTGCTGTAATACTTGAAAGATGGTACATTCTGTTTAATATATGATTGAATCATTTTTAAACAAGTGTGTGGACATCAAAGCCCTGCATATTGCACCTGTACCAAACTTTGCTGTGTTTAAGTTGACATATCAGTTCAATCTAGCTGGCCATTATGTGCAGATTCACAGATGTATGTACACAGTATTTTCATACTTGAGATTAAGAAGACTGGAACTTCAGTGCTATCTGACATAGTGACAATGAAATATTTGAATTAGTTTTCAAACTAGCAACCATACCACAACTTTATCTGAACCAGCTTTGTGGCTGAAACTAAGTGGGTGTAGGCTTGGTTTGTGCTTGGATGGGAGACTGGCTGGGAAAGTAAGTTGCTGCTGGAGGAGGTGTTGGTTGCCCAGTTGGTAGGGATCTTCCCTCTGGTGGAATAATGCACAATACTCCAGTGCAGTGATGAGGATGTTGTCTGAGATGTGAACCTGTAGTCCTGACTCACTGTGGTCATTAAACATCCAATGACACACTTTAATTTTCCAAGCAGTATATCTCAGTCTAGTTTCCTGAACTGAAATGTTTACTAGAAGTATACAACTAATAAACTAGCAGTATATCTGTAAGTTTACTTGCAGTATACTGTGATGTGAATAGAGGCCACTAGATGGCAGCATTTACCTTTTTTTTGTTAAGCCCAGACTGGAGCTATGTTTAGACATGTCCTGGGCATGTCTGGGGAAAGTCCCTGAAAATTAATAAAAAGAGGTCTAAATGTGGGTGGGATCTGCAAAAGAGTATATAAGGAAAAGAATTGAGACAGTAAAGTAGTAGGAGAAATTGCAAGGAGAAGGATACATGTGACCAGACCTGTCATTCTGTTCAAGACCTGTGAAGTTTTCTTTTGTGGATTTTTGCCTGTGTTAGAATTTTCCTCACCCAGGACATCACCAAGGGACTGTAAATATTTCTGTTTTTTGTATTCAATCTTGGTCAGTAGATTAGTTAGTAGTTAGTTTCTTTTTGTGAAAAATTAAATGTGTTCAAGTTCTTAAAACTGTTTCTGTCATCCCTTGCTGTTGCTGTAGCTGTTGTTTTGTAAATTGTACTAACAAATCAGGGGCCATAACAAATTGGGGGCTCAAGTCCGGGATAGAACATTGTGTGAGTCATTTATTGAAAATCTAACATCTCAAATTGTAAAATTGATTTTTTTAATTGAATACATATATATAGATCAACAGCAATGGATGATTTCTTGGCATCACCAACCGTAGGGGTTTTGAAGTCTTTTAAAAAGACAGAACTGCTAGAAATTTGCAGACAGTTAGAGCTGACAGAGGTAAAACCAGCCATGCGAAAAGCAAGACTGGCTAGAGAGATAGTTGAATATTACATTGATGAAAATGTGTTTGCACCAGGAGATCTGGAACAGTTTCCAGTGGAAAATCCAAATATAGAAATGGAACTTAAATTAAAAATGCTAGAGATTGAAAGGGAAGAAAACGAAAAACAAAGAGAATTTGAGTTAGAAAAATTTGCAAGACAGAGAGATTTTGAATTAGAGAAATTCGATAGAGAAGAAAGACTCCAAATGGAGCAACTAAAAATTAAAATTCAAACTGAAAATAAATTTCGGGCTAGCCAGGAGGTAAAATTGGTGCCTCCATTTTCGGAAAAGGATGTTGACAACTATTTCCAGTGTTTGAAAAGGTAGCAAAGAGTTGCCAGTGGCCAAAGGAACACTGGCCTCTGATGTTGCAAACTGTCCTCAAGGGTAAAGCTCAACAAGCCTATTCGGCTTTGTCTGCAGATGATTCCTCTGAATATGAGGTTGTCAAAAAGGTTATTTTGAGAGCTTATGAGTTCGTTCCAGAGGCTTACCGACAGAAATCCAGTAACAGGTCTGATCAAAGTGTGAAAGCTGACAGTGACAAAAGTGGTCTAGTTTGCAGTTATTGCAAGAAATCTGGTCATGTTAAAACTAACTGTTGGTTCCAAAAAGCTAAGAAAGAAAAATAAAAGGATACCAAACCAAATGCCTTTGTGAAAACAAGGTTAGAAACCCCTATAGTAGATAACCGATCTGCTAAATTGCCTGCTTCTTGTGGGGCTAAAAAGCCTGATAGAGCTGACTTTGTGAGGGAGGAATTTTTTCCATTTGTGTCAGAGGGATTTGTGACTCTGAATGAGCATACTACTCCTGTCCCCATATATATCCTAAGGGATACCGGAGCTTCTCAGTCACTTTTGTTGATGGACTCTTTGGAGTTACGTGATGAGACTGCTTCAGGGGATTTCATACTTGTACAAGGTATTGAAGGGAGGACTGTATCTGTACCCCTGCGCTCTATATTCTTGAAGTCAGATTTAGTTACAGGACAGGTAAAGGTGGGACTTATGTCAAGTCTACCTATAAAGGGTGTTTCTCTGTTGCTAGGTAATGACCTGGCTGGGGGCAAAGTAATTCCCCCTGTGCATCTTACTTCACAGCCGAGCACTGAAGATGGGGATGAGGACCCATCTCTGTATCCTTCTTGCGCAGTGACTCGTGCTATGGCCAAGAAGGCTAAAGAAGAAGATGATGTGGTGCCGTCCAGCACATTGAATAGTCAGGACTCAGGTGGTTCGCCTCATGACTCTGATTGGCCTACTATGGTTTCTCCGTTTGAGAACTTATCAGACACTTTTATCAGTTCATTGTTCAGCCAGCCAGAGGGGTTTGGTGATTCTGATGTGTCTGGAGACTTGTCTCTGTCCAGAAAGCGGTTGATTGAGGAGCAAACTAATGATCCTGAAATTTGTGCACTAAGGAGGAGAGCCCTTCCTAATAAAGAAATAGACGCAGTTCCAGTTTGGTATTATCTCAAGGATGGTGTGCTGATGCGGAAGTGGCGCCCTCCTGATATCCCTGCCAATGCAGATTGGGCAGTGGTCAGGCAAATTGTTGCTCCGAAGGTCTACAGGAATGAGATTTTAACAATGGCTCATAGTTTACCTTTAGGAGGTCATCTTGGTGTTAACAAGACTGTTGATAAGATAATGAAACACTCCTTTTGGCCTGGGCTTCGGAAAGACGTTTCCAACTTTTGCAAAACCTGTCACACTTGTCAAGTAGTTGGAAAACACCAGTTAGACCCACCTGTAGCTCCATTACAGCCTATCCCAGCATTTGGGGAGCCGTTCTCTAAGGTCATTGTTGATTGTGTTGGTCCATTACCCAAGACTAGATCTGGAAATCAGTATTTGTTGACAATCATGTGTGCATCTACCAGATTCCCTGAGGCCATACCTCTACGTAACATCAAGGCAACTGCAATCTCGAAGGCTTTGATAAAGTTCTTCAGGTTGTTTGGCCTTCCCAAGGAAATTCAGTCAGACCAAGGTAGCAATTTCACTTCTGATTTGTTTCAGCAGGTTGTGTATGAACTAGGTGCAAAGCAGATTCTTTCTAGTGCCTATCATCCAGAAAGTCAGGGCGCCTTAGAGCGGTTTCATTCCACTCTCAAGACAATGATGAGGACTTATTGTTATGACCATGAGAAAGACTGGGATGAAGGTGTTCATTTGCTGTTGTTTGCAGCTAGAGAAGCAGTGCAGGAGTCTACTGGATTCAGTCCATTTGAGCTAGTGTTTGGTCATGAAGTGAGAGGACCTTTGCTATTGTTGAGTGAACAATGGCAAGAGGAAGAGCCGTACATCAGTCTGTTAGACTATGTTAGCAAGTTCAAGGAAAGATTGCGTGCAGCTTGTGACCTAGCCAAAGAGAACTTGAAATCAAGTCAGGGAAAAATGAAAACTTGGTATGATCATAAGGCTAGAAGCCGTGAGTTTAAACCAGGAGGCAAGGTCCTTGTGTTGTTTCCCTTGCAGTCCAGTCCTTTGCAGGCTAGATTTCATGGTCCTTATGAAATTCTGATAAAACTCAATGATCTCAATTACATTGTGAAGACTCCAGATAGGAGAAAACCAAAAGAATTGTGTCACATTAACATGCTGAAGCCTTATCATGACAGAAATGCTCGGGTTGCAGTTGTCACTTCAGATTCTCCTATGGCCGAGATTTGTGAAGATGATGAACCTAGAATTAAAGCTGAAGTTCTTTCATGTAAATTGTCAAATTCTGAAGTGTTGCAAAATCTTGATGTAAAACTCCAGCACTTAGAACCCTCACAGAGAGATCAGTTTGAGAGGTTGATCAAGAAATATGAGGATCTGTTTCCTGATGTTCCAAAAAGAGTTTTTATAGCCTCTCATGATGTAGATGTTGGTGATGCCAAACCAATAAAACAGCATCCGTACCGGATGAATCCTGAAAAAAGAAAGATTGCTGAGAAAGAGGTTGAGTACATGTTAGAACATGATATTATCAGACCCTCCAACTCAGATTGGAGTTCACCCTGTGTGCTAGTTCCCAAACCTGATGGAAGTACTAGATTCTGTACAGATTATCGCAAAGTCAATGCTGTAACTAGAACTGATGTGTTTCCAATACCTAGGATTGATGATTGTATTGATAGAGTAGGGCAAGCAAAGTTTCTGACCAAGATTGATTTATTGAAGGGTTATTAGTGTGTGCCTTTAACTGAGAGGGCCAAGAGCATCTCTGCTTTTGACACACCATCTGGGTTGTACCAGTATGAAGTCCTACCCTTTGGGATGAAAAATGCCCCAGCCACATTCCAGAGGATGATACAGTCTACAATCGCCGGATTGCCACACACGGGTGCATACATCGATGACCTGATCACATGGAGTGACTCCTGGGAAGAACATCTAAAAGATGTAGAGACGTTGTTCCAGCGCCTGACCCAGGCTAACCTGACTGTTAACCTGAACAAGAGTGACTTTGGTTGTGCTACTGTCACCTATCTTGGCTACGTCATAGGCCAGGGTAAGGTGGCACCTATAAATGCTCAAGTCCAAGCCATCATGGACTTTCCAGTTCCTGAGAACAAAAAAGCTTTGCGCCGCTTCCTTGGAATGATCGGGTAATACTGCAAGTTCTGCAAGAACTTTGCTGAGATTGCTCTCAGTCTACGCCTTTCTTCAGTTGGTTAGTTAAAGTTCACTTGGGATGATGCATGCCAGAGAGCCTTCGATCGCCTGAAGTCTCTGCTGTGTCACTTCCCCGTGCTCAAATCTCCTGACTTCAACAAACCGTTCTCCATCGCGGTCGATGCTAGCGACCAAGCTTGTGGATCTGTGCTCCTTCAGAGAAGTGACTCTGATGACATTGAGCATCCCGTGGCATACTTCTCCAGGAAGTTCAATCGCCACCAAACGAACTATTCCACAATAGAGAAGGAACTGTTGGCTCTGGTCCTTTCTTTACAACACTTTGAGGTTTATGTTTGTACAGGACAAAAGCCAATGATTGTGTACACTGACCACAATCCGTTAATGTTTTTGAGTAAGATGAAAAACAAGAATCGGAGATTGTTGAATTGGAGTTTGATTTTACAGGAGTTTGACTTGGAAATTAAGCATGTAAAGGGTGCTGACAATGTGATTGCCGATTGCTTATCCCGTGTTTGAAAATGTGTATATATATATATATCACGTGTTTATTTGAATATTGTATGATATGTATATATAGACAAGTGTTCACTTAACCATTTTGTATTGAAAAGAAAAATTTTGCCTTTATGAGTCAAAATTTTTCCCTTTTGGAATGGAGGTGTGATGTGAATAGAGGCCACTAGATGGCAGCATGTACCTTTTTTTTGTTAGGCCCAGACTGGAGTTATGTTTCAACATGTCCTGGGCATGTCTGGGGAAAGTCCCTGAAAATTAAAAAAAAGAGGTCTAAATGTGGGTGGGATCTGCAAAAGAGTATATAAGGAAAAGAATTGAGACAGTAAAGTAGTAGGAGAAATTGCAAGGAGAAGGATACATGTGACCAGACCTGTCATTCTGTTCAAGACCTGTGAAGTTTTCTTTTGTGGATTTTTGCCTGTGTTAGAATTTTCCTCACCCAGGACATCACCAAGGGACTGTAAATATTTCTGTTTTTTGTATTCAATCTTGGTCAGTAGATTAGTTAGTAGTTAGTTTCTCTTTGTTAAATATTAAATGTGTTCAAGTTCTTAAAACTGTTTCTGTCATCCCTTGCTGTTGCTGTAGCTGTTGTTTTGTAAATTGTAATAACAAATTAGGGGCCATATCAATACTTAAATGTATACTTTCATAAATTGAAAAGTATACTTAAAGTATACAACTAGTTCACTCATACAATTTTAGTATACTAAAAAGTTCACTTGTAGTGTACTTGCAGTATAGAATAAAACTTAGATGTAAATTAGATGGGTACTTTTAGTTTACTTTGCTTAAACTTGAAGTATACCTAAAAGTATATTTATAAACTTAAAAATGTTCCAATTTAGTCCGAAGAAGTATTAAATTTGTATACTTTCTAGTACATGCTATGTAGTATTCTTGCTACACTTATACTCATACTCAAGTATACTTAATAAAACGAACCTCAAGTATACTACTTTTTGCTGAAGGTAGCCACCATGTTCATTTTATTAAGTGCAACGTCATCGTAATCTCCGCGACGGTAAGGTTACCAAGGTAGCTAAGCTGGTGACCATGAACAATCGATGCTTCCTCAATCTGACTTGATATTGAGAAGTCCCTATCCAATTGTCCTTTAAAAAATCTACTTTTTCTTGCTAAACTGAAGTCTGTTAAAAAGCTTTGCAGCAACCCGGTTATAATTAATACTGTTAGAGCATGGAGGATCACATAGCATATGGAAGGCAGATCAGGGTGATCGGTTTTCACCCCAATCACTGATAACAGTGACTTTCTCCCAGGGACCTTGGACACAGCTTTCAAATGCTCTGCTGCTCAGGGAATTTCTTCCTTGGCTGATCTTTTTGATGGTTCTGTCCTCATGTCTTTCAGCCAAGTTGTGGAAAAATATGGCATATCAAGAAATGATCTTTTTTGTTACTTTCAGGTCAGAGATTTTATTATAAAAGACACATCACTGCTTGCTGATATGAATATCACACCGATGGAGAAACAAGTGCTTCTTTCTCAGGGGGATGCTTCCATTAGAACCTTTTATGCTAGTCTGAGGGATTGCTCAAGTGTCGGTGCTCAGGTGCTGGGGGAGATCTGGGAGAGGGAGCTGGGTGTTGTGATAACTGAAGAGATGAGGGTGGACATCTGGGACAATGCAAGGAAAATAACAGTGTGTAATCGGACAAGAGCCATGCAACTTAAGATACTGCATAGAGCACATGCTGCTCGAAACAGTCTCTCCAAATACAGAAAGTATGTCTCTCCATTTTGCCTTACATTTAAGACAGGAATTGGTGATCTTACTCATTGCCTTTGGGCTTGTGTAAAAATACAAAAATACTGGAATGATTTCTTATTTGAGATACGAAAGGTTTTCAAGAAGGAACTTGAACTCGACCCGTTTTCCCTCCTTCTGGGTCTTCCCAGTGGCCATGTAACTGATAAATATCAGAAAAAAAACTGTATAATGTCATGATATTTTGTGCCACGAAAAACATTCTTCATCACTGGATTTCAGATAAAGGCCCCTCAGTGGTGGGATGGCACAGAACAATAATGGAATATATACCTTTGGACTTTTTGACTTCTCTCCTGCAGTACAAAACTAATGCCTTTGAGAGTATATGGAAACCATTCCTTGATTACATTAATGTTAACATTTCTGCTATAATGTCAAGAGCATTTGTATAAAACTCTTTATTCTTTTTCTTAATTTAGGTCCCATTGTATTTCACCCTGTGCTGTATAATGTACCTTTCACATTTTTTTATTTTATATATTTTTTTGTGTTGTTATTCCCAGCTTATTTTCATTTGGTCTTGTCTTATGTATGTCTGTTTACTGATAAAAATGAATAAACACAATTATTAAAAAAAAAAAAACAATCACTGGCGTTTTCCTTAAGTCAGCGGTCTATTCAAGTCCATGGGGTAGCCAATTGGCTAGCTAACACGCAAATGCGATTTTCTCCATTAAATGAATACATTTGCATATCTACTATCACTTGCGCATGAAACATCGTATTAAAGCCCTTCGAATCAATATTACCACAAAACGCAGCCGCACATCTTGGCATTTTAATGATTGTTTTATTCAAAATTGGTGTCATAGGAAACCAGTCATTTTAATGAAGGAGTTTGTTGTATCAATTTGGCGGCCAGGGGCTTCACTTTGGCTAATGTAAATATGACATCAGCCATCTAGTGCCATCTTGATTTTGTTTGAATTATTGTTTTGTTTATTGCATACAATTCGTCCTACAACTCTTACAAAGCCTCGCGCTTGCGGTTTTCCTTATTATATCCCCGAACGCCGAATGGCGTTTCGGGGGATGATATGTTTTGGGTCCGGCCGCCGCCGCCGCACTACGTGTTAACGCGATAACTTCAGTAATATTTCAATTACAAATTTCAAGTTTTGCACATAAGTAAGTATTAAAAGAAGAAGAACTGATTCGATTTTGGACAATTTACAATCTCTAGATTGGCCACCAGGGGCCAAAAACTGATTTACATGTTAACGCAATAACTTCAGTAATATTTCAATTAGAAATTCTAAGTTTTGCATATAAGTGAGGATCATAAAGAGGAAGAACTGATTCGATTTTGGACAATTTTCAATTTCTAGGGGCCAAAAACTGAAAAATCACGGTTTTTATCATATCTCTGGAAATATTTGTCCGATTGACCTCAAATCAAGTGCAAATGAAAAGTCATGACCTGAAGATGTGTCCCACGATGACATTATACCTGTTTGGTTCAAAATTTTGAAACAAGGTGGAGCTTTGTCACACAAAATCCACCATTTTTGCTATATCTTTGGAACTATTTCTCCAACTGACATGAAACTATGTGCAACTGCAAGGTCATGACCCCACAACGTGTCACATGATAACATCATACCTGTATGGTTCAATATTTTGCCACCAGGTGGCGCTTTGTGATGAAAAATGACCATTCTGGCCATATCTTCAGAATCATTTGACCGATTGACCTGAAATTAAGTTCAAATGGAAGTCTATTCAAGGTCTATTCAAGGATTGGGGAATTGAAGGATTGGGGGCGTTCGGGGATATACACCCAGCCGTTGCCTCCGACAGCATAAGCCTAGTTTGACTTTGATCTAGGTTATCTATTGGTGTTGTCCGTCAATTTAATATAAGAGTTGACGACATTGTTTTTCAGTTGAAAAGCATGCATTTAATGCTGACTGCTTGATTGGTGTGTGAATGATAACGTGCACTCTCGCTCAGAAGCTCTTCTTCTTAGTTTTTTTGAACCCTGTGGGGTAATTTGTCCTCTGCATATGACCCATCCTATAGTTAGGAGCAGTGGGCAGCCACAGAGCAGCGCCCGGTGACCAACTCCAGTTCTACAGCCAGTTCCTTGGTCAGGGGCACCGGTAAGAGTGTTCCTGTAATGCATGTTTTTGTGGGTGGGGCAAACCGGAGTACGTGGAGGACACCACACGAACACGGGAAGAACATGTTAACTCCATACAGAAAGGCCCCAGGCCGGATTCAAACCCACGATCTTCTTGCTATGAGGCAGTAGTGCTAAACACTATGTCACGCTGCACATTATAATATATAAAACATATCTGAAACTTACTCTTAAATGCTGTGCATCTGGCTTTTACACAAATAAAGGCTACCATACGATACATTCATCAGCCCCATTCCTGAATGATTCAGCCCCACTATAGCTTCAGCAAGAACAAATCTCTGGCGCCGCCACTGCGTCCGTGGCCCTCGAGTAGCCACAAGGCCAGTTGTACTATTTTGAGTTAGTTGGCCCTTTGTTGCTCAAGAAGTTAATTGCACCATTACAGTAACTGATGTACCTTGTTGTCTTTGGTCTAAATCAGTCGCTGATATTCAAAAAACAAAACGAAGCAGCACATGCTGTGTTTTTCCAGGGATGACATCAAGGTCACTGACTTGCAGCATCATAGTGGCCCATTGTACTTAGGATTTCACCGTAGTTCCTACACCAGTGACTTAATTACTTTTTAAGAACTGCAACAAAAAGATTTTCTGGCACAGTTTCCACTTAAAAATTCCTAACAGTCAGAACACCAATGGAGTATATTTCTTTCGTAAAGACAGTGCTGCTTTCCTTGGTACGTAGTTCCTGGATAATTTTCAGTGGCAGATGAGCTAATATTGAAAAGCCGCTACTCTTCCAGAATAGTTAGCTCTGAGTTTTTGTTTTTTCAAACCGCATTCAGATTTGATTTGTTCATGCATATATCGGTAGCCTCATAGCTTAATTGCCCAAGTCATGTTTTTTCCAAATTGAGATATCGGCTGCCTGCACCTTCGCATTGGTGAAAAAATGTTTTTTTTTACTTTTTTCTCAAAACCTTAAAAAATAAAATAAAATTCATTTTCTTTTATTTTATTTTATTTTTATTTAACCTTTATTTTACCAGGAAAATGGTCCCATTGAGATTTACATCTCTTTTGCAAGGGAGTCCTGGCCAAAAATGGCTTCAACAGTGTAAAAAACAAGAATTACAAGTGTATCATTCAGACAAACAAGATACAGACCATTTAAGATGAAAAACAAGTGCATACAGTGTCCAATGTGTTCGCAATAAGAAATTTAAACCTTTCCAAAGAAACCAGAGTTTTAAACCAGAGTTTTCCAAGCTGAAGGAGCAGCATAGCTAAAAGCCTTTTCACCAAAAGCAGTACGCGTTTTAGGAACATTAAATAAAATAAGTTCACGTGATCTCAGTGCATAAGCATTTGTGGTGGTCCGCTCAAGCATGGAATATAAATAGGATGGAAGGTGACCCCCTACAGCTTTATAGATCATTGTCCACCAATGAAATTGTCGGCGGGCTAACAAGGAGGGCAGTCCAGCTTTCTGGTATAGGGTACAGTGATGTGTCTGATAATTAGAGTCCGTCATGAACCTTAGAGCTGCATGGTAAACACTGTCCAACATGTGCAAGCAGGACTTACTTGCATGCATATAAATTATATCTCCATAATCAATAACAGAAAGAAATGTAGCCATTACAAGCTGTTTTCTGGCATGCAATGAAAAACACGCTTTGTTTCTATAAAAGAAACCTAATTTAATTTTCAGTTTTTGAACAAGCTTTTCAACATGACCTACAAAAGACAATGTACCATCCAAATAAAATCCCAAGTACTTATAAGTGCTTACCTGCTCTATTGGCTTATTTTGCTGAGTAACAATGTTTTGCTTCAATACCTGCGTTTTGACTCTATTAAAAACCATTAGCTTGGTCTTGTCGGCATTCAGAACTAGTTTTAAGTTGCTCAAATCATCCTGAATGATATTAAAAGCAGTTTGAAGCTCATCTACGGCTTGATCTATGGAGGCTGCACATGTATATAAAACAGTATCGTCAGCATAGAAATGAAGGTGTGTATTTGACACTCTCTTGCCCAATTCATTAACATAAATAGAAAAAAGAATAGGGCCGAGAATAGACCCCTGAGGAACTCCATTGCATGTGGCCATAAAATCAGATCTGTAATTTTCCATTTTGACACATTGGCTTCTGTCTGACTGATAATTTTCGAACCAACTGACTAGGTGTGATGATAGACCAATATTGATCAGTCTGTCTTTCAGTACCGCATAGTCCACCGTATCAAAAGCCTTGGACAAGTCTAAAAATAAAGCTAAGCAGTGCTGTTTCTTATCCAAGGCTTGAATTATATCATTTAAAACCTTTAAGACAGCGGTGATTGGACTATGTTTTTTCCTGAAGCCAGATTGGAATTCATTTAAAATCATATTTTCAGATAGAAACGCTTTTAACTGTTTACAGACAAGACTTTCAAGTACTTTAGCTAGAACAGAAAGTTTAGAGATTGGTCTATAGTTGTTTAACTGTGTAGGATCACCACCTTTTAAAAGCGGTAAGACAAATGCTGTTTTCCAAATTTTGGGAATGTCGCATGTCTCTAAGGATAAATTAAAAATATATGTCACTGGCCTAGCTATGACTGCAGCAGCAATTTTCACCAAATTGGATTTAGACCATCAGGGCCAGCTGATTTTAAAGAATTTACCTGACTAATAGCATCTAATACCTCCTGTTCTGTAAAAGGTATGAGATTAAAATTATGTGTCAGATTGGGAGAAGGATCAGGAGGTATAGCATTATTTAAAATGTTCCCATTATGGAATAAAAGACCAGATGAAATAAAATATTTGTTAAAACAATTTAGCATAGTTACTTTATCAGATATAGTTGTATTATCCACTGTAACACAATCGGGAAGAGAAGAAGAGGAGTTGTGGGCAGAAATGGACTTAATGGTTTTCCAAAATTTAGCTGGATTATTTAAATTATCTGTTGTATTCTTTAAATAAAAATCTGATTTAGCCTTTCGAATTAAATTTGTGCATTTATTTCTGAGGCACCTAAAATTGCCCCAGTCTACTTCACTCTGAGATCTCCTGGCCAAAGCCCAGGCCGAATTTCTCTGATGAAGCAATTCAGCAATATCATCAGAAAACCATGGATTATCTCTACATTTTATTCTGTACTAGCGGAAAGGAGCATGTTTGTCTGACACTTGTAAAAAGAGTGACTGGAAGTAAGACCAAGCATTTTCCACATCAGGAATTAAAAAAATCTTCACATTCACACAGATCTCTTAAAAAGGCTTGAGCAGCAAACGCTTTAAAATTCCGTTAATAAATGATGCGGGGTTTTAATTTCGGGATTTTAGTATTCCTTTCTGTGGCGATAACGCAGTGATCGCTGATGTCATTTGAAAAAACTGCGGTGGCCGAATATTTATGTGGCATATTAGTTAACATTACATCAAGTAGGGTAGATTTCTCAGGTTGTTTTACGTTAGGTCTCGTAGGAGAATCAATCAACTGAGTAAGATTCAATGAATTACAGAGAACTTTAAAAGGATCAGAACATATGGACAGCCAGTCCCAGTTTAAATCACCGACCAGAAGCTTCTCGGCATAATTTAAACTCAAAAGCAACTCCAATAGTGAAGTAAGAGCTTCTTTTGAAGCTGACGGAGGACGATAACAACCAACAATCGTCAAAGCACTGGATGAGGAAAACTGTACATTTAGTGCCAACAATTCAAACTGTTTGGGTACAGATTTGGATATAACAACCATAGGTAAGAAATGGGGTTTGCAATATATGGCAACACCTCCACCCTTCCTGGGGCGATCACAGCGAAATACACTAAAGCCATTTATATGTATATCCGCATCCGACACCGATTTAGATAACCATGTTTCAGAAACAACCATAATGTCTGCATTCGTCGATTTTGCCCTTCTAACAGAATCCATTTTCGGTAACAAACTCCTGACATTCATATGAAGAACGCCCAACCCTGATCTCCGCTGAAATTCTGCAGGAGTTTGCAACACATTCATTTCCACGGGGCCTGGATTTGGCTGAACGTTTCCAGATTTTAACAATAAAATCATGATAATACATCGCAATGCATGAACCTTGGGCGCTCTTCGTTTTGAAACATCATTACACACAGATTGCGAGCGAAGTGCGTCGGAGGCAATAAAACAGTCATCGAGTACATACAAATAGTACACATTCACAAGATCTTTTGTATGCAAACTGGGGCGGGACGGGAGAGGTTTAATCGAGGGATACCAGCTTGTTTCCAGTTTATAATTGGACAATGTCAACGGGAGGTGCAACGTCGAATCACTCACCCAAGTTCCTCCTTTCCCGGCAGAGCCAGGATAAAGCGCAATAAATACTAAACTTATTAAATGAAACATAATTGAAGATCAGGATTGAAAGGCAGCAAACAGGGATAAACCACGGCCGTAATGCTTTGCCCTACCACTTAGTTGATAGATTAGATGGAGGCAACATCGCTTTGGCTAAGCAACCAGCGAGATTGAAACAGCAGCAGACGCGCTGACTCAGCGCAGGTAGTCCGGCTCACAGGCGCGGCTCCTTTGCGCGAGTCCATTGAGCGCTTCCTTGGAAAAACGAATCCGTGCGGCTTGCTTGGGCGAAACCCGTTGTCCCGGTCTCCGCATAGGCCTCAGCGCACTCTTCGTGGCTTTCGAGCCACGGATGATCCACTTTCAGCCCAGATCAGAAAGAGACCTTGCTTTTTGTAGAAGGCCCTTTGTGTGTCCTTGCCAAACAGGACAATCAGAAAAAAATTGCGGTTGATCCTTGCTCCATTTAGGAAAAGAAGGTCATCAGTGACATGTCCACTAATATTATTTCAGCAAAATTTAATTTCAATTAAGATTTAAAAAAAGCAGCCACATAGGCCACAGAATCCACACATAAACCAGATACCTCCAGGTTGACTGGTGTAGGCCTACTACTGTTTAAAAAATTAAAAAGTTAATTTTTAACTTAAATAATTATAAAAGAACAAAATATATAAATAAAAGAAAAAACCTTAAAAAATGAGACTGGTAATTATGCTATGAGGCTAACAATATTTTCCCAGGGATGATTAATGGAGAGATTTTGTTCCAACTGCTCCTGCCTATTTGTATTCATCCTAGCTTGAATTTTTTGGGCCAAAATGAGTTTAAAATGCACACAGTAAAAGACAAGGACAGAAAATGTTGTCAAAAACTTTCAGTTAAGCCGTTGCAGAAATGATATTACTCTGTAATTACAGAGGTTGCATGGTTGATTCTCACTGGGGGTATCCCATTGCATTGTTCAGGCTGCACTAGTTTGGGGTATGTCTCAAATTTCCATGTATTACATTGTATTTTTATACACTGAGCTGAGAAAATCTGTGGATTTGTTTAACTGCTTTATGTATGTAGTGCCTTAACGCTCTATTTCTGTCTCAGTGCAACTTCTGCTTTCCGCCTCTCCAACCTGCTCACAAATGCTTCTCTTAAAATAAATAACAGAAAGCCCCTCGTCGATAAGAGAGGCAGTTGGTGTGGCAGCGCTGCTCTTTGATGTGCTGGCAGCTGGTTCTCTTTCCGGATTTGGGAGCAAAGACGCAAGTAAAGCGTTACTCTCGTGGAGGCGTTTGGCAGCAGCACGTCATCACCTGTCACAAACGCAAGTAGGCCTTGATAAACGGCTCCAAGCTGCAGGTCAATAAAGGGAAACTGGAGGTAGCCTGCAGAAACATTGCTTCCTGAAGGTGTTTTGAGAATTTGGGAAGGATGCCCTTAAGACTCTATTGTAGCCCCTCAAAATCCCAGAGAGAGCCAAGGGGAAATTCTTGCCATTTTTCATCCACCCAATTTGGTTCTATATTCAATAACTGAACATGGCTGAATGATGCATTTTGCTCAGTGACATAGTGAATGCCGCTGCATTGGTTCTTGAATAAGCATGTGAAATGGTGAATTACAGTCAGAGGGCAGTATCTGGCTTGATAGTTAAAATGCAATAATATCAAAATAATATAATAGGGGGCCGCCAAGCCAATGTTGACATTGAGATTTAAAAAATTTTTTGAAGTATGTATTATGATTGGTTATTATAAGTGGAAAACTCATTGTAATATATTGCTAAACTGTAAAAATGTAAATAATAATGTATATATGTATAGTATATTGTAATAAATACATTGAAACTAATTAATACTATTGTTGTCATTTCGTGACAATTTGCCTCTTGTAATTCCGTGACATTGACTTTTTGAAATTTCTTGCCCATAAAGCTGGGTTAAAGTCAATATTTGTTTCTGTAACTTACAGTATTAACAAAAAACACCTTAAATATGAACATATTGAAGTTTCATTACTTAACTATGATAGGAACATCACTTTCTGGATTGTTTAACACAACATTAAAAAAACCAAGTCAATTTTGTGTAATTTCGTGACTTGTCCTCAATAAAAAAAACGTGGCAGCGCAGACCCCATCCTGTTGCAGACCTTAAAATTTGTTCGCAGGAAGAATGGGACAAAATTACACCTGAAACACGTACTGTAAATCACTTCAGTCCCAAAACATTTATTTAGTGTTGTGAAAAGTAATCGTAACATTACAGAGTGGTACATACTTTACTGTCCCAACTTTTTTAAAATGCGTAGGAATCAAAATTGTAAGAATCAAAATTTTAAATGTGTTTATTTTGATAGATCAATAAAATTTATTAGGTAAAACATCAAAAAATATGCTGTTGTTTTATTTTCAGCATTATATTGGTCAAAGAACATTTACAAATCACCGCCTCCAGTTTTAATTTTGACACATCGTCCCAACTTTTTCAGATTTGTATTTGCTAAATGTGTAGATCATTATCGAGAAAGAGGGTATTTTCTCTTGTGTATTTCAGTGGCTTTTTTTACTGATGGGTGGGTATACAGAAAATTGACCGAAAAACAGGTGGGAATATTCCATTTACCCGCGTATACCCTCTAATACACCACTGCTTCAGAGCCCCTATATGTAAAAATCTTCCACGTAAACCAACACATTTTCATCCGGATTCGTCATATATTGAGGCTACCTGACCAAGCGTTGCTATGAGAGGCAGAAGGAAGCTTTTGGCATCATTATTTGAGGATTAGGGTACAGATTAAGGGTTTGGGGGTAGGGTTCGTTTTAAACCGGCGTCAATAAAGGACGCTAAAAGCGACCCTCTGCCTCGAATATCGACGCTTGGTCAGGTAGCGTCAATATATGACACATCGAGATGAGACTGGGCTCAGTAGACATACTGATCTAGACTCAGTTTGGTATTTTCTGCTCATAGTGGATGTGATGAAGAGGCCAGCTGGTCTGAGATCAGTGCTTCTTTTTCTGATGGGGAGCCTCTGAAGCTTTATAAATTCGGCTCTGGGACTCTGGGAAGCTGGTTTCTGTAGGTCTCTTGATTTGACAGCTCTGCTGGCAATGTCAGTAAGGCCCCCACCTTCTCTCAACACTGTGACAGATGGATGGAGCTCCAGCTGCGCGATCGCACACCACACCCACATAAAGCTAATTAAAGCGAACAAGAGGGTCACCCGGGACGCCCCGAATTCCTTTACAGTCAAAAGGAAGGACTGTGACCAAGGACCCTAATGTCCTGCTCCAATGCCCCCCTAATACCGGTAATTACAGATCATATCACTCTAAATTCCACCCCAGTTCACAGAAACGTTTTCCTATTTATCCTGATGACACTCTCCCGCAGTCCAAATCCTGTACCGAAAATGCATTGAAAAGTCAGGCCACTGCCATCCTGCTCAACCTTAACTCTATTAATGTATTCAGTATTAAAAATATCTTGTCTGCCGCAGCCTGTCATGTGGGATATTCTGCTCAGTACTGCTTTAAATGAAGGGCCAGGCAACACATCAAGTCCTTGCTAGTGCTTTTGAGGAAATGTCATACTTCACACATGTTCAATGAAATGCATCCATCAAAAGCTTGTATGAGTAGTGTATGTTAAGAGATAGACCGTTGAAGTGTGCTTGTGAGCCCCTTGCAACGTATCGTCAGTCTGCTGATAAAACCTTGTATCCTCAAAATGATAAACTTTACGGGAGAATGCAGTTGAGCTGTGTTCAGGTAGGATGACTATTTTTCTTCCAAGAATGTATTTTGTAATGTTTGTTATTATTATTGTGGACTTTCGAGTTTTTGTTTCTTATCAAATTTGGAGATACAAGGTGTTATCCACATGCCGACAATATCCAGATCTTTACAAATAAAAATCCATTTCAGCTTGAAATCTATTTACCTTTTGGAATTGTGAATATGTCCTCCTTTGGGTAATCTATCTTTTTTAAATTGTGATGATATGAACGCCGGTGTTCGTAAATTCCAAAATTTAATTGCTAAATAATGTAATTGAATTTTCAAATGCCTTGCTTCACTGGAATAATTTTCCCCAATCTCTGACACAAATACTGAGTTAAGACGTCTTAAAAAGGCCCATGCTCTACAGGCAAAAATTGGCATTATTTGTATGACGCACAAAGGGGTGAATGTGGCTTGTTTGGTTCAATATGCACTATATTGAAAAATGTATTATTGTGTGTTTTGCCACTGTAGAAAAAAATGAATGGACTCTACACTGAAACGTCATTGATGTACATAAACAGACATTTTTAAATTCTAAATATCTGACATTTTAATTGAATTTAGAATGAATTGGTCAGTATGGCCTGACATGTCGGTGAAGTTTCCGTAAAGTGTTCCCACACCTCTGGCTATATAGTGCATAACTCGGAGGCAATGGAAACTTGGAATATTAGAATTAACTGAAAAATCATTGGCTGACAGTCATACACGCTATCACAATAGCACAAATATATTTTTTGCAATGTGGCACTTACATAAATGATAACCCAAAATGATTGTGATTGTCAAACCTTGCAAATGAAAACCACATTATCTCTAGTTATCTGTAGCTGTCATCGATTGCACTACATGAAAAAGTTGCTGTGGATATGATTTGTCTTCACAATGAATAATGATTCGATAAAACCAGAATGAAAAGTCAATTTATATGTGGCAGCTTCAGTCAAAAACTATTGTAAATCTAATCAATTTAAACATCTTTTAGTTTCTAAAACTATTGACCGAAATTTGCATTTTTCGCTGAAACTTCAGAATTGAGCCCATATGACAGCCATAATACGTAAGCATCATTTTCTCACAAACTATAGCAATTAGCCTTTTCAAAACTGAGCCATTCAGTTTCATTCAATGTGAAAACCAGCTGCGTGACCAGTACAGTGGCAGATTACATCAGGGCCTTGCACAAGCACTTACCAGTGTTCACTGCGGTGCGCTATTTGGGAAATGCCATCCTTAGTTCTGAAGAACCTGAAGCTGTAGGCATCAGTCATAAAACCAAAGGAACTGAGAGCAGCCAAGCTCGATTTGTACGAGCAGAGACAGACACAGCCAGTGATGGGAGAGGATTAGCAAGGAGACTGGGACGGATGGGAAAAAAGATTGAGCCAGGAGAAAGAATTATAGAATAAAATGGGGTTGGAAATGGAGAGGGAACAGAAGAGTTTGAGCCTTGGAGGAGAGCAGAGGGGAGAGGAATGATGAGGAAGAGGGGGATGGTCGAGGAGAAGATGTGTGAAGCAGGGAGAGGAGGATGGACATGAGAAAATAAATAGATTGAGATGAGAGATGGATTGTAATGACCATCAGTAGAGGAGAAGGGGTAAAGAATGGAAGAGGACGTGCACAGAGGTGGACGATGAGAGACTGGGGGAGAGTAGCTCTTACCTGGCTTCCCTGCCTGATCAGACCTAAACTTGTGAGAGAGGGGCAGCTGTACTCTGTTTTATTTGATTACTCCACCTCTGACCCAGCTAATTGGAGCGGCGGGGCTGGGATGGGACGGGCCCTTTATCAAGATGGCTATAAATACGACAGCTTCAGCAAGCCACAGAGAAACTCTTCTGCCGCCCACCAGCCCGTGACCTTTTATGGTTTCGCATTGTAGTCCAGCATACATGAGTACAGACTCATGCACGTACACGCACAAACATGCAGTTATGCACGCACGTACTTAACAAGCGCATACTCACCCGGGCGTACATGTACGCATACACTCACATGCATTATGCACATATGCGCATATACACACATGCATGTGTGCACATAACACGCGTGCACACACGCATGTACGCGCATGCACTTGTGTGCATGTACACATCCATTGAAAAGTCCATGCATTAGACATACAATGCACAAACACGTAAATATACATTTGCTCAGTATGCGCATGCAAATAAATGTAATGTAAAATGCATCAACATAGAAACAAAGTATTCTGCGTGTCCTGGATATTCGCACATGCTCTGTGCGCATGTGCACATGCATACATACCAAGTACAAAGGCATACATTGATGAAAACTGCATAGACATACAGAACATAGGGTCTGTTAATGCTACGTGCCCTGATGCACACTTGGATACCTTGTTTGTGGTAACCATCATCATAGCCTTATTCAATTCCAGATCTGGAACTGATCCTGGAAGGACTCGTTTTTGGCTTTGAGTGCTGTAAGCCTTAGTGGCTGAATAGATCAGCTGGAGCTGTTTACCCACAGGTCCAGATGGATGGAAAGCGGATTGGGGAGGGATGAGGGAGCCTGGCTCTCGTTACTCACACCCCGGTGAGTGAGAAGTGTGAGGATCAGACCCCCAACGCCGGGGGACCAGAACTGGACCGTGCTTTGCGGCCTCATCAACAACTGCGGATTGGGTAATGAGGTTCCAGGAAGCTCCACGGTCGGATCTGCTGCTCCATCGGGCCAAAGGGATTGGCAGGCTGAGAAACTGGTTCTGAGCAAGTGAGAATTCAAGAATACAGTAGAAAAATCTTGTACATGGAATCCAAATGATTAAGATGGCTTTGCATAAGGGTTTTGCAGTGCATCTCCCTCCATGTCAAGCTTAGAAAGTCATAATCGTGCGCTTAATCAGCTGGCTCCTATATCAGGAAAATTTGAGACTCACATTTATTGACACCAGACAGCCTTCTGATAAAATATGGCATATTGGGAGTTTTTTTATAAAGATGGGATGCTTTCATTCCGATTACATAAGGAATAATAATTAGTTTTTTTTTTAAGCCTAAGACGAGCTTATTACTCCCATTGAGTGTGCAGGGTGTTGATCCCAGCCCTGTCTCTGGAGTGCCACAATATCTGCTAGGCTCTCCAGCCCATGTCCAGGAGAACCGCTGCATCTTATGAGCTCCTTCATTCTGGTTCTGGAGACCCACAGAATCTTAAAGATTTCCAAATTTTGGCCCAGGAGGACTGCAGTTTCTTTTTCCTTCCTAAACCCTGGTCTTGGATACCTGAAGTATTTGGTGGGTCCCCCCCCCCGACCCTCCCTTCACCCCTGACCTCTAAAAGCCCGATCATTTAACCTCAATTATCCACCGCACATCTTGTGTCTTTTCTCAAAATAACATAAATATCAAAAATAATGGCCCATCACGGAAGCGCAAAGGAATACCCTGTCTGTGACTCTTCTCCATGCACTCATATTTGTCGTAAAAATCAGGACCGCTTGGCAGTAAATTGTTTGTCTTTAGTACTGTGGTACGCGCACTTTGAAAAGAAGGAATAAGATTTTTCGCTGTGGAGTGTCACAGTAGAGCATTTCAGCAGAACAGAACAGTTCATACTCAGGACATTTATGATGTTTTGGCCGGGGTCCAGAATACCTGCGCTGAGCTCAATGACCAGAGAACACCACAGTTACAAATGCACTTCAGGCTGTCTCTCACCCTCTCTATCCCTCCCTCTCTATCTCTCATTCTCTCCTCTACCCTCTCTTTCTCTCACACTCTGTCTCCTTCTTCACCCTTCTGAAAATATCCTATAGTTATTTCTTAATAATACTACAGTATTTATGTATTACCATAGTCTACATAGTGTAACTAGAGTATTACTGCAGCCATCATATTATAGCTATAGTATTACCACAGTTAACAGCATGATATTACTATAATCCACACAACTGTATAGCAGTAGTTGGAAAAACTATAGTATAACAATGGAAATATTACACTATGGTGGTGAAAATACCATTCATATACCATAGAATAACTATAGCTTGGAACTATAGTAATTTTTGATTAGAGCATCCCTCCCTCTATCTCGCACACTCACGCTCTCTAATACTCTAAATCCCCCCAGCTCTCACCGATTTCCTTCTGGCATTTTCTACCACTCTCCTGCTCTGTATTTGTCTCTATCTCTCATGCTCTCTGCCTCTATATCTGTCGTTCTCACTCTCCCCTCACTCTCTCTTTCTGTCCCCATGTCGAGTACAGAGGGAGGAGGTACCAGTGCCTCTGCCGCTGGGCTGCCCTGCTCTCCTGATGCTGGGCACAGGTCTTCTCGACGGTCATTCCCCTGGATAATTCATCGGAAACCTGACCCAAGCAGAGAGAGAGCTGGAGAAACCTGAGTGCTCTATTTGCAGATGGCTGCGCAGGGAGGAGGTGCTAAAAATGTATTTATCAGGTGTAAATCTCATTGGATTAGCCCGGCCGACCCGGCTTGCTTTGGTTTGGAACTGGTAAGGTTAATGGAAAGTCTGCTCTCTTTGAGCAGGTGTTAATGTGTGTGTGAGTTTGGATGAGTGTGCTCTGTGCATGTTTCTGCAGAATGTGGAACTGTCTAAATGTGTGAGACGGAGAACGATGTCCTGGAATAAGGGTCAATATACCCCCCCCCCACCCCCCCTCCTTAAATCTGAGTGCCCTGCTTCAAATCTCAAACTCAGCCATCATTCGTCAAATGGAAGATTGAGGGAACCCCCCCTGCTCCCCTGTC
The DNA here is from genome assembly GCA_029721435.1 of Gymnothorax reevesii. Lineage (NCBI taxonomy): Eukaryota > Metazoa > Chordata > Actinopteri > Anguilliformes > Muraenidae > Gymnothorax > Gymnothorax reevesii. Next base: position 41,999,055 of record CM056587.1, on the reverse strand, counting down.
TGCAGCATGTCCCGCAGGCGAGCTGGGAGCGGACCTGGGATGCTTGCGCACATCGACCGCGGAGCTTAGGGCAGCTGTCGACTCCCGCGCAGCTCAGGGCAGCTGTCGACTCCCGCGCAGCTCATGTGTCATACTGAGAAAAGGATAGACTCTCTGAGCTGAAAGCCACGGTTACCAGGGCGCCTGGCCTCTACCCTCAAGTCAGACAGGGGCTGAGTTACAGATGGATTAGCTCCTCCAAAAGAAGTTAGGGAGCCGACCCATCACACAAACGCTGTGGCCACGCTCGTCCCAGAAAACATGATTCAAGGGCCTCTGCCATCATTTACTGTCTTCCGTTTGGCCCATGAATGAAAAGATTGCCCATCTCATTTTTTTGGCCATGTAAATATATATATATTTTTTTATTATTACTGAAGAGAATGGATTTTTTTTATGGTTTTGATGGGGAAAAATAAGAGTTTTTTGCCAATGTGAAAGGATACCTCAATTTGACAGATATTTGACTTGGGCAATAATGCTGTAAGGCGAACAATATATATTAGTCAACATTTGTCATATCTCAAAATTAATGCTGTGCACTATGTCTCAAGCCATTTTCGTAATTTATGACCACATATGACCAATTCTTTTGAATTCTGAAGATGTTCATAAGTTATTAATCATAAGAACTTTCTCAATCGTAAAACCATGATTTTCTGAGACACAAATAACAGAAAAGTAATTCTGCTCATTTAAAAAGTCTTGTGGCCGCTTGAATAACACTGCTCAATTATATTAAACATGACTTGGCCGTCACATTTTCTGATTTGGACAAATTCTTGGCTGAACATGACAGAATCAGCATGTAACTAAATTACATTATATTGTTAGCGCACTAGAATACAGCACATTATGCTGTGGAAGTCAGATGTCCTTAATTTGCACTTAAACACCATGTGATTCTAATGAGCTGCTCTGTTGATCTTGACTGGTTGTCTGGGTAATATTAACTTCATTTTACCTTGATGAGCCAAAACATGAAACAAATAACACTGATCACCTCATAACAACAGCAGAAATCAAGGTCTGCTGACCAACCTTGGATGGGAAACAGTCAGTTCTTGTGAACGTGTTGAATTTACGAGAAATGGAACCTGAGCGATTTTGACAAGGGCCGAATATTTACAGCCAGGACTGTGTTTCCCAAAAGCATAGTTGCTAAGTCAGCCATTTACATAGTTCTTTTATTCACAGTCAATGGTTCCAACAATGTAAGTTGGCATCTTTGTTTTCAGGAAACGTACCCTAGTGGATAAAAACATCTCAGAAGCAGCAAAGCTTCTCGGGTGCTCCCAATCAGCTAAGGTGAGTACCTACCAACAGTAGTCTAAGGAGAGACAAATTGTGAACTGGCGACAGGCTGTGGGGTGCCTGAGACTCATTGTTGCGCAAAAGTAACAAAGCTTATCTCGTCTAGTTCAAACTGACAGAAGGGCTTTAGAGAATTGTAATGATTCTTGTATGAGGAATATGTCAAGACACACTGTGTCGCACCCATCTGCGTACAGTGCTTTGTAGCAGCAGACAGTGGGAGATCCCATTCTAACCTCAGTCTATCACCAAAGGGCTTCGAATGGGCACATGAGCATCATTACTGGATGTTGGAGCAATTGAAGATGGTCGCCTGGTCCAGTGAGTCCCGTTGTTTTTTTTGTTTTTTTACATCATGTGCATTCTCCGGGTACAAAGGCTCAACTATGCACCATTTATCTGGTAGGAGGTGGCACCACAGTGCACTGTAGGAAGAGGACAAATTGGAGTGTGGATGGAGTGCGATACTCTGGGAAATGTTCTGCTGGGAAACCCTGGTTCTGGGAATACAAAGGACATCAGTTTGATGATGCTGTTTTGGCAGCATGAGGGGGACCTACACAATATTAGGCAGGTGGTTTCAATGTTGTGGCTGATTGGCATATATTCATGAACATTGACTCTATATCAATTGTTCTTGAAATCCATCTCCCTCCCCTTCATCTTTACATTTTTCCCACCTTTCATCTGTCTCCCGCATTTATAACTCCATCTACCCCGTTTTCACACCAAATATCTCACTCTGTTCATTTCTTCTTTGATATTCCCTCTCTCTCTCCATATCCTTCTCTCTTGCGCCATCAATCCCTCCATCTCGCTTTCTCCTGTCCCATCTGTCACCCATCTCCCACAGTCTCCCTCAATCGCTGCCCCACCCCCCTGCCCCCCTTCCTCTCCTGTTTCTAGCCAGGCTTTGTTCCACTGGACTCTTGTGACGCTCCCAAGTTTAGCTCTATTCTGTGGGATGCCCTTGGCAGCATGTTTGATTAGTAAAGTCACTAAATGGAAACTAAATTTACGCTCTGGTATTCCACAATCTGAAATTTAGGGTCGATGTGCACTTCCCATTATCAGGGGACAAAGGTTTATCCCCTGCTGGAAGTGAGCAGTGGCTGAGGCTCTCTACTTTAATCCTTCCTCGTTTTCTCTTTAATAATCTCTGTAAATACTGTGCTAAGTTCCAGAACTTACGCAAGTTATACTCCAAAAGCAAATAGACTATCAATTACAGACCAGGGGCTGTATTTATAAAATTTATAAAAATTTGCGTGGATTTCATACCTCAATAATGCGCACGCACAAAAAAAATAAAAATGACATTTTGTGAAAAATAACCTAATTTATATACCAATGAGTAAAATAAAGTGCATGGAATATTAATTTATTTAATCAGGTTGGGCTTGGAATTCTTTGACACTGTGCATAATCTTAATTTCCCTTTTTTTTATGTCAAGTTCGTTTTTTATGCCCCCGCCCTCCAAAGAGGAAAGGGTGCATTATGTCGACACCATGTCCTTCCGTCCGTCCATCATTCGTTAGCTTTTCGTTTCCGTGGGATAACTTTTGAATCCCTCGTCGGATTGATGCCATTTCTTAGTGGTGTATTGGGAGTGGCTAGAGGAAGGTTCCTTTCGAAAACCAGCGTCGTGCGATATCTAATATGGCCGCCACTGCAGCTATCTTAATATGCTCTTTATCAACATACAGGCGGGGGCCTATGCCATGCTCTGCGTTGCTCTTGTATAATATCAGAAATCTGCAAAGAAAGTGACATATCTATCTCTTTTTTACCTTTGCACGGTTTATAAATGAGGCCCCTGGGCCAACCAAATAAAGAGCACACAGACCAAGAAAGACCGGCAGGCTGCCCCAATTTCCCTAGAATCTGGTTGCTGTGGGCTTGTTCTCCTTACCCTCCGGAGCAGCTCCCAGGATACCCTGCTCAGCTGTGGGGTCCACCAGTGCAGTGGCGGTCCTGCTTAAGCCTGGCTCTTAACCGTTGACAACTGTTGGGAAAATTCAGAGGGCATTGCCAATGCTTGCTCATTAAGTAAGTCATTTATGGACCTCTCAACTAGTGTGATGCACCACAATAACACCAGACCTCTTGATTAATGATACAGGGGCGTTTGTGTGATGGGTGCTGGAAGTTGGACGCCAAGAGCAGCGGGCAGAAATAAAAGGCCAAACCTTTTTTTCTGAGAGAATAAAAACAGATTGAAACAACAAGACTCGCGCTACCAACGGACCTGACACCGTCCGTGGTAGAAAAACAGGCGAGCTCGAGGAAACCTAAAGAAAAGGGAAATAAACCCAAGATTCCCTTACTCACTAACATTAAACCTGTTATGCAGCTGAAGTCTCTGACAATACTCTTTCAAGAGACCTTACCGGCTAAAGCGTAATAGGAACACTGACACTTTAGCAACGAGAGCGAGGCAGAATAGGAGCTTAGAGTCCGGGTAACGCCCCCAATTAATGCCGGCTGGCCCAGGAATCCGATAGGGCGCCAAACAATATTGTCCCGGACAAGAGCAACAAAGCTCTCAATACCTCCAAACCATGACAGTTTGCTGGAGATGGTGCCCCTGTTCGCAAAGGGTTTTTCAGGCTAGTGTGTTGCGACTATTCTTTGAGGTGTGCATAATAAAAACATATTTTTGATTGTGATTTGATTTGTGCTTTTATTTTTTGTGTTAATTTGACACAAACTAATCCAATATAGGCTGGATGACAGCATTAGGTTCAATATTTTTCCTTTTATGCTCAGTCCCAATCGCTGGTGAAGACAAATCTGGCATTACTGAAGTTAACATGTTAACCGGTCATATTTCCAGAATAATACAACATATACCTTTCATGATGTAGCTATTACTCTAAAACCTGAATATTTTTTTCTCTGTGGTCCTGTTTTCTAAAAACCCAGTAAAACAATATGCACCGGAAAAGCCTAACACATGAAAACCTAACTCTGCACCCCAAACTGAATCAAATATGCTCTTTTTCGTTCCTTTTATTTTTTATTTCCTGTAGGGAAGGATGACTGTTAAATCATCCACAATTTGAGCCCTCACTGGGGCCTTGATCCATGTTAATATTAGCTGTATAGCTCATAAGCCTTGTCTTAAGTGACAGCTGGCTTTTATTTTGGTGTAGGGATTTGTCCATCAGTAAGAGAGGACATACCAGCCGTGTCTCACTTTGGACGCAATGGCTGGTATCTGAATGGGTTGTCAAATATTCAAATGCATTTATGTGTGTTTTATTTACAATCCCATTTCCCAAAAAATTGTGACTGTGTGGAAAATGAAGGTAAAAAAATAAAGCCACGGTTTGTTAAGCACCTCTGACTTGTATTAAATTGAAAATGGTACAGGATAAAATTTTCCATAGTCATCTTATCAACATTGTTGTTTACTGGAAATACACTCATTCTGGACTGATGCCAGCAACGTTCTAAAAAGTAGGGAAAGGGACAAGCTAAGTCTTGGAAAGTTTTGGAGTGTTAAAAACAAGGATTGCAGATGTTGAACCAGTGCCATCATGCACTGCACTGAAAACCAACATGAATTTGTGATGGATATAATAGCATAGGTCGCGACTACTTTGTAAAACCTTTGCCAATAAACACCATTCATCATAGCATCCATAAATGCAAGTCAAAACTCAACAATACACCAAGAAAGCCACGTCCAAAAAAATTTGTAAATACTGCCATCTTCTCTGGGCTTGAGCTCATCTGAAATTGACTGATGCAGAATAGACACATTTTTCTCGATCAGTCAGCCTTTAAAATTCTTAATTATGATAATGGACAATTTTCTCAGGATCAAAAATAAAAAGACCATTTCCTTTGTTTCAAACATAGGGTTTATTAGCCAGAGTGTCTTTGTATGAGGACGGATTAGGGCCCATGGTCGGAGTGACTTGAACATCTGAGTTGGAGTCAGATGACATACGTGACAGATTCTACAATGTTGTATATGAAGTCTTTTCAAGGACACCCCCACTTATTTTAACAATACAATGGCAAGCAATATTCTGCATATGTAGAAAAAGCATGACTTCCTAAACAGAGAATCCAAGTGCTACACTGACCAACCTGAAGACCAAACCTTGAATACCTTGTCTTTGCTGTTTTTAATTTACAAGAAATACAAGTCAGGGAAGAATTGCAAATTGCAATTGTTTTTTTATCAGCATTTTCCATATTGTTCCCAATTTTCCTAAAAAGATATTGTATCTGTATATTTTTCCATGTGTCAACGTTATACCGAGAGTTTATTGTATTTCTGTGATGGTGCGTTCAGGTGCATCCAAAAAACGTATGCCTTTAATGAGGTCCGAGTCAAAGCCAAAAAACACAGGAATTGCCAAGCCACAATACGAAATCCAAAAACAGTGTCGAATAGACAAGCAGGGGTCAGAAGCAGGAACATAGATGAGCAAAGGTACATAAACGGTAGGCTAAAAGTCGTAGTCAATGAACAAAGCCATGGGTCATACACAGGACATCCAAACACAGAAATCATGGTTATACAAAAATGGGTCAAAATCCAAAAAGACAAAACAATACAAGAAGGGGAATGGCAAGGATCATAGTCGGACAAATCAGTAGAAGAAAAACAATACAATAATGGCATACACGGCGCTCTGCACAAAGAAATATTGATCACTGTACTGACAAAGTCAGAACTGCAGTGAGGGCTCTTAAATAGACAGGAGGGAAGTCACATGCTCCGCAGTGAACAGGTGAGCTGGATCAGGCTAATTACAATGGGAGAATCACATGAGGGAAACCCTAACCACGAAAATTGGCGAAAGCCAACACGCGGACGGGAATCACACAGACAGCCTATGACATTTAAACAGCTCTGGTCAGGGAGTTCTAAGTGCACTGATAACAAGTGCGGGAAAGTAATTAAGCACGTGCGAAAGATCTCACAGAAACGCAGGGGGAGACGGGTAAGGCTGAGCAAGAGGCAGAGAATAGAACAAAGCAATTGCTGAGAAGGAATTGGTATAAATTAGTAGCGGTGCAACTTTACAGATTTAACTACAGTGCTCGTTAGTAAGTTAGTAATCTATATACATGGATTAGTTGTGTTATTAGACTATGATACAAAATACAAATGTTAGTTTTGTTGATAATCAGAACAGTAAGACGAAGGAAGTAAACGAGAATCAAAGGAATATCTTAAACACCAGAATTTATTTAAATCACCCAAAGTAAGTGAGCACGCAAACCGGGAAGACAGACTGAACCAACAAGATTACAAGACAGGGGAGACAAGTGCAGTGGAACTGATGACAATTTCTTCATCTGTGTTTCAAAAGCTCTGTGTCATGTTAAGTTGGCGGCATGGAGGTTAATATTTTCAAAATTTTTTCTAAACCTTTGTTGAAGTGCTTTCAAGTGCTCAAAAAATGAAATCTCCCGAGTCCAGGTTGCATTAAAGAAAATGCAACTCATCAGATTTATTTTAGAGCTAGCCATCATCGCTTTATGCTGATTTTTTTCTTGTACAGCAAAAGTTAGCCTGTGGTCAGGTCTTCTCAGTGTAGCTGTTGATCACAAAATAAGCTATTGCTGCTTTTAAACATGCTGAAGAGCATGAAGGGGGTTGTGAATACATACGTCCATAACTAATGAAATAATGCGCAAGTACATTTGTAAATGAAAACCTATTGATAGGTTGCTTGTCTTGCAGCTGAAGAATTACTGGTTCATTACTGGTTCAAGTTGGAAAGAGCTCCGCAACTGAGCCCTTGAGCCTCAGGGCTCTACTCTGGTTTCTCTCTATGCCTCCTCATGAGCAACTGATCTATCTGGAATTTCTCCCAGGACATCCTTTAAAAATGGAACACCATGTTCTCAATGGTATTTTCCTGATTAAAAAAAGTAAGTTAAAAAAAAAGGCTAGGAACTCGATAATGTAATAACTAAACATAAACTGTTTTCGAGCACATGTACATTCAATTTGCTCTGATAAACAGCTGAGACTCAGCCAGTCTGTGGGAATTAATTAACAGCTATGCAGTCTAAAAACCTTTCTGGTTTTTGACCCAATAAGTTATATTTTCAGCAAAAGGAACATTTGTTCCCGCTCATCATTTAGCTTAATGCTATCATTGTCCTGTATTTTAAAGCATGCTAGGCAAACTTTTCATGTTGAGAGTACTGTCGAACAAACGTGCCCAGTCATACCTATAATGTACTGGTAAATTGTCATGTTTACCTGCAGTGAGCACCATAAGTCATAGTAAAGTGGCAAATTCTTTATTTTGGTTCTGTACTCTAATACATCCAGCTTGGATAGGATACAATGACAATATGGCTGAAGTGCAGACTGTCAGCTTTAAATGATGGGTGTTTACATCCATATTGACTAAACTGTTTAGAAATGACAGCACTTTTTGTTCATTGTCCCCCGGTTATTCGGGCGCATAAAAAAAATTGGAGTGCTCAACGTAATGCAGAATAAAGCCATCATTTAAAGGATTTGGTCACATATCTTTTGAATCAAATGACTGCTTGAAGTCTATGGTACAACACGTAAGCATCATCAGACGATGTGGATCTTTCCTGGTGATACTCTGCAGCCGCATTTAATTCCTTTGTGTTACAGAGACTCTTTAATTCCTGCATGTTTCAGGGACTTTTTCATTCCTGTGTGTTTCAGGGACTCTTTAATTCCTCCGTGTTTCAGGGACTCATTAATTCCTCTCAACTTTGGCAGGATGCGCTCATATCTAAGTGAAATAAAATGGGAGACACTCCTGGACTGTGAGTCCGTAAATGAGATGTGGGAAAGATTTCAGGGGGTTTTACTTGAATCACAATGCAGATTCATTCCAAAGGTGTCCAAAAGTAAGCTGAAAAAGCAGAATCCTCAGTGGATGACCAAAAGTATTCGTAGGATTTTGAGGGAAAAGAGGAATCTTTATAAGATGTACATAAAGGATGACAATGAGAACACTACGGCTGAATACTGTAAAATGCGGGCTGTGGTCAAAAAAGAGCTGAGGAATGCTCAAAGACTGTATGAAAGACAAATTGCAGAGGGGGCAAAGACTAACCCTAAGCGCTTCTTTCAGTACTGTAGCAGAAAAAGGAAAGTTAATCAGCAGGTTAAGTGCATAAAGAATAAAAACGGATCGCTGCTATATGATAACAAGCATATTGCGGATGCCTTAAACAGTTACTTTGTTGAGATTTTATATCAGAGGGGGTCTTTATTTGGCCAGAGGGCATTTCAAATGCTCAATATTATTTAGCGGAAATTGAGGTTCGGGATAACGAAGTATTAGACAACTTGCATAAACTAAATGCAGATAAGGCGGCGGGTCGTGATGGCTTATATCCCAGAGTGCTCAGGGAAGTTGGTGAGATCATCTTTAAGCCGCTATCCGCCATCTTCAGACGGTCTTTAGAAACTGGAGAAATACCAAATGTTTGGAAACAGGGCAATATAATACCAATATATAAGAAAGGGGACCGTACTGAGCCAGGAAACTACAGGCCAGTCAGTTTAATTTGCATTGCGTGCAAAATATTGGAATCTATCATAAAAGATGAGCTGGACTTATTTCTTAAACGTAACAGTATCTTGAGGGATAGCCAACATGGTTTTCGGAAGGGAAGGTCATGCCTAACAAACCCTCTGGAGTTTTTTGAAGAGGCCACGAGGACTTATGACCAGAGCAGGGCTTATGACATCATATACTTGGATTTTCAGAAAGCATTCCATACAGCACCGCATAAGAGACTAATTTTTAAAATGAGCTCCACTGGAGTTCCAGGAGGTATTCTGAAGTGGATTCAAAACTGGTCACAGGACAGAACACAAAGAGTGGTGGTCAGTGGTATCTCATCTGAGCTAGTTATGGTGGGGAGTGGCGTCCCCCAGGGATCGGTGTTGGGACCCCTGCTGTTCCTCATCTACATTAATGACCTTCATAGGAATATTGAGAGCAGATTGGTAAAATTTGCAGATGATACTAAATTGGGGGGTTTGGCAAATAGTTTAGGGTCCACTAAAGTGATTCAGGACGATTTGGATAGAATCCAGAATTGGGCAGAAATGTGGCAAATGAAATTTAATCTAGCAAAATGTAAAGTTGTACGTGTAGGTAATAAAAACATTAGACGGGATTACTTCATGGGAGGTTTAAAACTGGAATGTGCGGCACAAGAGAAGGATCTGGGAGTGATTGTTGACCAAACCCTCACAGGTTCTAGCCATTGTGCCGTAGCAGTTAAAAACGCTAATCGGATGCTGGGATACATTGCTAATAGTATTGAGCACAAATCTAAGGAGGTGATGCATCTTTTGTACAACACGTTCGTTTGACCTCATCTGGAGTATTGTGCACAGTTCTGGGGACCATACTTTAAGAAAGATATAGAGGCTCTTGAGAAAGTTTAGAGAAGAGCCACTAAGCTTATTCCAGGTATAAAAGATGAAAGCTACGAGAAGAGGCTGAAGATCCTTAATCTCTTAAGTCTTAGGAAAAGGAGACTCAGGGGTGATTTAATTGAGGTCTTTAAATATGTTAAAGGGATTAAAAAAAGTGAATTATGTTGGATTCCTTCGACCAAGTGTTGTGAGTAGAACTCGGGGTCACAAACGGAAGTTGACCAAAGGTAAATTTATTACTGATATTCGGAAATCTTTCATCACCCAAAGAGTAATTTCAATGTGGAATAGCTTGCCTGACCATATTGTTGAAGCAGAGACCTTAGGGGTTTTCAAGAGCAGGCTTGACTTAAAGCTAGATACCATTGAGTCATTCAGTATCTGAAGGGATATATTCACAATAGTATAAAGACACTGGCGACCTTAGTTGGGCGGAAAGGCCTGTTCTTGCCGTACATGTTATGTTATGTTATGTTTCAGGGACTCTTTCATTCCTGTGTGTTTTAGGGACTCTTAAATTCCTGCGTGTTACAGGGACTCTTTCATTCCTGCTTGTTTCGGGGACTCTTTCATTCCTGCTTGTTTCGGGGACTCTTTATTTCCTCTGCATTCAGTCTCGTCTTCAGCGCATCAATCCATGTTCGAATGGATTCAGATCAAGTGATTGACTTTGTCAACATAACCTAAATAACTAAAAATGTGTCAGTGTCCAATGAAATATGTTGCTCACAGTATATTTGTTTTCTAAGTGTTGCCTATCATGCCTATCAAGCTAGCTGAAGAATTCTTCCTGCATTTGAGTAATGCACGTTATTGCCAGATGTGTCAGTTGAGTTTGTGCGTTGTATGCTGATCCATCAGATAGCAAGAACTAGCACAGCACACCTATGACTTCCTGACTGGTTTGACTGGTGCTATTACAGTATATCTAAAGTAGACGTGGTAGGTTTGCATTTACAACCCCAATTCCGAAATAGTTGGGACAAAGTGTAAATTGTGAATAGAATCAAAATGCAATGACTTTCAGATCGCATGAGCCAATATGTTATTTACAATAGAACATAGATAACATTTCAAATGTTGGAAATGAGACAATTTACATTTTTATCCACAAAATGAGCTTATATCAAATTTTCTGGCTGCATTGGGTCTCAAAAAAGTTGGGACACAGGCAAAAAAGGGCTGAAAAAGCAATTCATATACAAGACAATCAGCTGAAAGAACATTTAGTAATTAAGTTAACTGGCATCAGGCGTGTAACATGATTGGCTATAAAAGGGTGTCTTAGAGAGGCTCAGATGTAAAGATGACCAGAGACTCTCCAACCTGCGAAGGCTTGCATAAAAAAAATTGTGGAATACTTTAAAAACGATGTTCCTCATTGTCAAATTGCAAAGGCTTTGAAGGTCTCATCATTGGCAGTGCATAATATCATCAAAAGATTCAGAGAAAGTGGAAAAATCTCTATGCGTAAGGGACAAGGCCGAAGACCTTTACTGGATGCCCGTGATGTCACCATATATGTTTATAGTTGATCTCTGCATCAAGTATTCAGTAATATGACAAATGCATTCTAATAAATATGAAAAAAAAAAAAAATTATGGTGATGTTAGACATACGACAAGACATTATATTGGCTATATGGCAATGCAATATAACGGTCAGATATTTACAAAATGCAGGTAATTAGCCAAAAATGAGTAAATTATTTGCGTGATTTGATATGAGCCTGTTGGAATATTAATCTTTTTGATAGTGTAAGCAGTGGGCATCTCGAGTGTCAAAGATAATAAGCGAGTCTCACATGTTGCATAATGATTGTGTCACACATTTGATTGATGACAGGCTCTCTCCTCTTTCACACCCAGAAGTGAAAATCCAGCAATTTTTGCTCTGAAATTCATGTTCATTATTCATATAATGCTCTAGGACCAAAGATACGGTTGAATGTTGATATTGCTGATGAAATCTCAAGGAGTATATGCAAATAATTATGTGCACGTGTGCCAGTATATCTGTTTGTCTGCGTACGTGTGTGTGTGTGAGTGAATGCATTGGAATTTAGAAGTGGCAACAAACATGATTTGAAAAATACAATGAGAGTTTAGTCGGTGACCTCCGCAGCTTGTTTTTCACTGTTTACCCATATGGAGAAGTCAAGCTTATCAGGCTACTTAGCATAACACATTTGTTTACTCCTTTTCTAAATTAAATGTGCTGTACTGGGACTGTCTCGTTCACATTTCAAAAAAGATCAGAGCATTTGCAATGGTGTTTATGACAAATAGTGTGCGTTAAGTGGAACTGATTCCTATTTTTATATCAAATGTTACACAGGGGTTCCAACGCACTTTGTTTTAATGTCTCACATTAGAGTGATATAAGCAGTCCATCAGTGGAGATAACCTCCCTAATTCCACTGGGTGTCAGGCTGCTGAGGGATATAGACAGCTGTCTTTATACATGAGGGCCCCCTGAGTCGACCGTACAGGCTCCCCTGCCCTCCCATTTATACAAATAAATGAACTAACAGTGCTAAGCGATGGGCTCGGCACAAGATAGTAAACAGTATCGTAATCAGTTGGCTCAGCAACGGTGGCTCATCTCCACTGTGGATGCTATTTTTAGGGGTTTTCCACTTGGGGACCACTACCCCAGTTAGCTACAGAGCTTGTGGCTCAGGTAGCAACAAGGGGAAGGGTTTAATTTGATTTTCAGGGAGAATGTTTGCCATCAACAGCTTCATTTGGGAACGAAAGGTTAATTCTCTGCAGACCTTACATCAGAAAAAGTTTGGAATGATTTAAAAGTATGATTATAATTATTATTATTAATAATTACTTCCGCCTTGAAGGTTATGTTTTCACTCATGTTTGTCAGTCTGTTGACAGCATAACTCAAAAAGTTATGAATGGATTGGTATGAAATTTGGTAGAATGGTAGGAGGTAGTCTAAGGATGAGTTGATTCAATTATGACCTTGATCTGGAACTTATTCTGGATTCTAGATCTAGAAGAAGTTAAAATATACCTGAATCAATAGAATGATTGTCCCTGATGTAATGAACAGATTTTCATTCACTTTGAGCATTAAATAGAATCCACTCAAATTTAGAATTAATAATTTTAGTTGTTGGTGATGTGGATCATTTTCTTGTGGATCCAGAACACTGGCATATGGCGTAGTGGTATGCCGTCTACCAAGTGCCCAACTTATTATTATTATTATTATTATTATTATCATCGCATTGTGTTTTCAAGTGTGCAACCATGTTTCTTCTCATCTAATTATCAAATAAACATTAATTCGCTCACTAGCTAAGTCTCATTGGTAGAATGACCGACCACTTCGTTTTTAGCTGGGATTATGGTTCATTGCATCACAAAGCTATCAGGCATATCAGGCATTGTTAATATGTTGTTCAAGATTCTGAATTCATATACCATTGCTCAGTAAACAGGTCTTATTTGTAAGCAAGGCTCGTAAGTTATACCGTTTTGTGCCTGTGCTTGATACGGTTCAATATTCCTTGGAAAATGTTTCCCATTTTCTTTTGAACACTAAAAACATTCTGAATAAGTTAAGTACCATCTAAGAATAAATTACACTGCTAGAAAAAAATGTTAAATGGGTGATGGAATTCAGAGAAAGTTTTGTATTAAATAATCATTTATGTTATTGCCATCCACAATATCACATGTATTATATGTATATTGTAAATGTATGTAACCGGGTGAGGAGTTCTTTGTATTTTAACTGTTAATAGAACAACAATGAACACTTCCATAAAGCTTCCTACGAAATGGTACTGTTCCTTTAAATGTCATTGCGCTAAGTGTACAAAGTGCGTTATGGGAAACAGGCGGGTTTAAGTTGAATCCGAAGAAGAAGAACCGATCTTTTGCGAAATGGTAGCCTGCAAGATGGTACGTGGTCTCGCAACAATTTAGATAAATATCAATTAATCATTGATTAAATGCTAGATTGGGTGCGACATTACATAGTTGACACAGTGTTGAAGCAGGCAGACTTGGATGAATTGTGAATGAGTTTGTATTTGGTTGGATGTTTTCAGATTCGTTGAGCATGTATTCCAGGCGAAAAACTGAATCGGCCAATGTAAGGTATCCGAAAGCGTAAGTTACCAGCATACTGTTCAGCAACATAAGTGCCATACTCTTGTATATTTCTCGGTTGTACTGTCCGCTGAAAATGATCACACTATGCTTTTGCTGTATATAGAGGGGAGAGATTTGCTGTTGCTGTGCTGCGCTCCACGTGTGCTACGAATTAGCATGCCCTGCACTTGAAAGTGAGTTGCCGTTTTATTTCGTGTTTAACAGCGGTTTGCTTCCGTCTGCGACCGCGATAGGCTTTAATGCATGTCCCACGCGGGAATGTACATTGTATTTTAAGTTGATTTGTTGCTATCAAATGAATGTAATGTACTTTAATTAGAGACCGTGAATTTTCTTTGGAGCTAAAGCACACAGAACACCTTACTCTGTTCGTTATTCTGTCAAATAACAAATCTGTGGATGTATGAAGCCATTGCACTGAAGTAAAACTGTTATTTTTGATTCATTGTCTAGTCGGGGAGAGTAAGCCCACTACCGTTGCCTGTGTTGCCTATGTTGCTTGTAACATTTATGCTGCCACTGTCGGGAAATTTTGCGTCGGGTTTTGGAGAACTACATTCATGCTTGGGGCCAAGAAATGCATGTTCCAGGGTTAGCATGTACAGACCCTGGTGATTACAGTGTATGCCAAAGGTATATGTAATACCAGGTGTGAAGGACCATCCACCAGGGTTGTATTTTCTGCGATCTTGGCAGGAAGGCCAGAATATAATTGTCTATTGTTAACTCATTGAATTGTTTTAAATTCCTCAAAACTATCATTAACGCTGTTCCCAATCGGGCGCAGTCGAGGAATAAAAGATCCCAAAAGTAAAGTTTTGTCTGTCCTGAGTGTCCTTTAGTCACCGGGCCACACAATTTGGTACCAGGAGTGGGGTCCTCTAAATAGTTTTGAGTGTTTTTTTTTGTAAGATAGTGGCATAGTGGAAACACATAGGCAACGGTAGTGGTGAAGAGTGGTGCGGTGTGCCTGCCAGAGCAGTCTGCAGTGGATGGTGAGAGCTTCTGGAAGCGGCGGTGGAGACTTCATGATGAGCGTCCTGAGACGGGGGAGGCATTGAAGATTGCCGTTAAAGAGCACTGGCGGAAGCTGCTACCACGCATCACTCTGTGAACGTGACTGAAAGTGTGAACATTTCTGTGACTTTGTTATATCCAGGAGTTGGGACATTTCATAATGTTTGAGCTGGAGGAGGCGCAGTTTTCAGCCGCTGCTGCCAGTGAAGGGGCCATCAACACTGGAGAAGCTGCTGCTTCCCCCAGCCATAGGGACGGTAACCACATTGCACAGCTGCAATCGCAAATTGTGGAACTCAGTAAAAAACACGACCAAGTCTTAGCAACCATAGCCAGCATGGGAAATCCACTCACCAGGTCTTATGTTTACATCCCAAGAGAACGGCATGTTACACCTTTCAGTGGTGATGTTCTGAAAGATGGACACACAGTAGATGAATTCATAGAAGAAGTAGAACGTGTGATTAGATCTAGAGGCTTTAGTCCTGAGGACCAGGTTGATTTTATTATATCGCTCCTAAGGGGTTCAGCCTTAGAGGAGGTAAGGCTGCATATGGGTAGGGAGTCCAAGGAGCCAAGTGACTTATTTTCATGTTTAAGGGCTGCCTTTAGAGAGAAGCGTACGGCTCCTCAGTTACTGCATGCCTTTTATGCGCGCAAGCAATATGATGGTGAGGATTTTCGTGAATATTCCCATGCCCTTTCTCAGATTCTTAGTTCAGTATTACAGCAGTCTCCGAATGCTGTGTCAGATGCCAAGCTTATGCTCAGAGACCAATTTATTGAAGGGGTGAGGGACTCATCCCTTCGAAGGGAGTTGCGTAAATTTGTCAGGGAAAAGCCTCAGTCCACCCTCTTTGATGTTCGCGAAGAGGCTATCACTTGGTGTCTGGAGGACAAACCCCGTGGTGCTAGTGTTGCTAGAAGTAGAAACCTAATGGGGGAGGATATAGAAGAGGTTGCGGGAAATGCAAAGGCTGGTGACAGCGCACATGATAAGCTACTTGCGACTGTACAGGAGATGATAAAAGCTATGGCAAAGCAGGGAGAGGCTATAGGGAAATTAACCAGTGCTGTTCAAGGCCTCACTAGCCAGAGTGCTTCTCCGAGTGATGGTAAGGGTGCTAAACCCAGGGCCAGACCAAGGTATACCGATGATGGCCAGCCCATTTGTTTTAAGTGCGAGGGGGTGGGACACATCTCAAGGCAGTGCCCTGAGCAGCGCAGAGCTGGGGGTCAGCAGACCCCCATACTTGGTTCAGAGATGCAGGGGAATATGCCCTCCATTGCTATGAGCCGAGCAATGCGAGGAAGGTCAGTCGGCTCGGTGAATAGTCCACTCACTAAGGAGAGGTTTCTGGAGCGTGCTGTGGGCAGGTGTCCTGAAGTACAGATTCGAATAGGTGGAGTAACTGCTCAGTGTCTTCTTGATACTGGAAGTAATGTAAGCACATTAACGGAAAGTTTCTTCCGAGAGCACTTGCATGGGGAGGATGAGGACATGCATAGTACTGCTACATGGCTGAAAATAACTGCTGCTAATCGTTTACCCTTGCCCTATTTAGGCTACGTTGAGTTAGACATAGAGACTATGGGGCTGACCATTCCTGGGTGTGGTTTCTTAATCATTAGGGACCCAGATGACAAAGAACCTGATTCTACCCCACCGGGTATTATAGGGATGAATATTGCTCAGAGGTGCAGACAGCTGGTACTTGCTGAATTTGATACAACCCTAGAGGGGAAGGTTGACTCTGTCTGGAGGGAAGCCTTCCATCAAGTGCAGGAGGCAGAGGTGGTGGAAAGGTTGTCTGCTGTCCGAGTAGCAAGTAGGCATAAAGTGTATGTTCCTGCATCCTCCGTTGCCACTGTTCATGTGAGAGTACACCGACACCCATCACAGGGCAACACTACCATGTTGTTTGAGCCAGGAAATGTACCCCTGCCCAGTGGGTTGATCATTTTCCCTGCAGTCATTGTGCCTGATAGGCCTGTTTTTCCAATACAAGTGATTAACTTTTCGCAGGAGGAAATCTGGTTACCTCCCAGAACTAGATTGGGGATTCTAAGCCCGTGTCAGTATGTAGATGGTGATCCGTATGAAGTGCGGTTCCGACGGCTCTCTGCTAACCATGAGGAGGTGACTCTGGATAAGAAAGCCAGCCAGGGCTCAGATAGTGATCTGCAAGACATGCTTGCTAGGCTACACATAGGTGGGACACCAGAGGAGCAAGCTGCATTGGGTAAGCTCTTGTCTAAATATAGTGATGTCTTTGCTTTTTGTGATGAGGATTTAGGGTTTACTGATATAGTGAAGCATGAGATTCACCTGGTAGATGATACCCCAGTGCGCCAGCCATACAGGCGGATACCCCCTAACCAGTATAATGAAGTGAGGGAGCACATTTCTGAGTTATTGAGGAAAGGGGTTATCGAGGAGAGTTCTAGTTCTTATGCGTCCCCCATCGTTCTGGTGCGAAAGGCTAACGGTAGCCTTCGCCTCTGTGTAGATTATCGGAAATTAAATGCCAAGACTAGGCGTGATGCCTTTCCGCTCCCACGAATTGATGAAAGCTTGGATGCGCTATGCGGTGCCAAGTACTTCTCTACAATAGACTTAGCCAGTGGCTACCACCAGGTGGCGGTCCATGAGAATGATAAAGACAAGACTGCATTTACCACACCATTTGGTTTATACCATTATCACCGTATGCCTTTCGGTGTTTGTAATGGGCCAGCGACATTTCAGCGTTTAATGCAGGCCACTATGAACGACCTGGTATTTCAGATGGTGCTGGTCTATCTTGATGATTTGTTAGTGTACTCGTCCACATTCCAAGAGCACTTAGAAAGGCTTGAAACTGTCCTGAATAGGCTAAAGGGGGCAGGATTAAAGGTGAAGCTTGAGAAGTGCCACTTCCTACAGCCTGAGGTTAGGTTTCTGGGCCATCAGGTATCAGCTCGGGGCATAGGGACTGACCCAGAGAAGATCATTGCTGTGCAAAAGTGGCCTCTCCCGTGCACAGTTAAGGAGCTTAGGTCATTCCTCGGTTTTTGTAGCTATTATAGGAGATTCATTGATGGGTTTTCTAGAATAGCAGGGCCGCTGCACGATGTTGTTAATGCTTGTCTTGGAGATACTAGCCCTGCTAGGGCGAATGAGCGGTTTAAAGAAGTATGGACTTCTCAGTGTCAGACTGCTTTTGAGCAGCTCAAAGAAGGACTCACAACTGCTCCGACACTAGGTTACGCTGACTTTACTAGACCTTTCATATTAGAGACGGATGCTAGCAGCCTGGGGTTGGGGGCGGTTCTCCATCAAGAGCACGAGGGCAAGAAAGTAGTCATTGCGTATGCGAGTAGACGACTCCGTGGCGCTGAAAAGAATGATCAGAACTATAGCAGCATGAAGCTTGAGCTTCTTGCTCTCAAGTGGGCAGTGACAGAAAAATTTAGGAGCTATCTTTTGGGGTCCAAATTTACTGTCCTAACAGATAATAATCCTTTGTGCCATCTTTCTACTGCCAAATTAGGAGCAGTTGAGCAGCGCTGGGTCGCTCAACTAGCAGTGTTTGATTTTGATGTGAAGTATCGTCCAGGGCGCTGCAATACGGCTGCTGATGCTCTTTCTCGGCTGCCCCCGGGTGTAGAGCCTGAACCAGACAGTGAAGATGCGGAGTATGATGGTTGTGTCACGATTTGTAATGCTCTCCGGGGAGGTACTGACTTAGGCCCAGAGTTGGTTGAGGCAGGAGTTCAGTGCTGTGGAGTCAGGCAGCTACGAGCTTCTGAAGTTGGTGAGGGTTCTCATGGTGCTAGTACCCAGGGGAACACCCCAGCATTGCCAGGGTATTCAAAAGCTGAGCTCTGTAAGTTCCAAGACACGGACCCTGTACTTGGTGTGTTCAAGAAAGTGTGGAGCAGTCAGAGGAAGCCTACTGCTCGGGAGAGGCGAAATTTTCCCAAACCTGTATTATCGCTTTTGAAACAGTGGTCGCGTATTAGAGAGGTGGATGGGCTGTTGTTCCGGGTGATAGATGATGCACATGTGGGGGAATGTTACCAACTGCTGTTGCCAACTTGCCTGAAAGAACAAGTGCTCAGGAGTGTACATGACCAGATGGGGCACCAAGGCATAGAGCGGACTCAGAGTTTATTGAAACCGAGGTGTTTCTGGGTAGGCATGTACAGGGATGTGGAAGAGTGGGTGAAGGGGTGTCATAGATGTGTGCTGACTAAGATGCCATTGCCTAAAGTTCAAGCTCCATGGAAGCCATTCCTAGCTACTCGCCCTTTGCAGGTCATTGCTGTGGACTTTACAGTCCTGGAACCGGCCTCTGATGGTCGTGAAAATGTATTGGTAGTGACTGACGTTTTTACTAAGTTCAGCCAGGCGTACCCAACTCGTGATCAGAAAGCTGACACTACAGCAAAAATACTTCTTAGGGAGTGGTTCCTGAAATATGGGGTCCCAGAGCGACTGCATTCCGACCAAGGTCGGAATTTTGAGAGTTCTGTTGTGTCTGAATTGTGTAGACTATATGGAGTGAAAAAGACCCGCACAACACCTCATCACCCTCAGGGTAACCCACAATGTGAGAGGTTCAATAGAACCTTACATGACCTGTTGCGAGCCTTGCCTCCGGAAAAGAAGCGCCGCTGGCCGGAACACTTGCCTGAGTTACTGTATTCTTATAATGTGACCCCCCATGCAACCACAGGGTATTCGCCCTATTTCCTGCTGTTTGGGGTACATCCCCGTCTCCCCGTTGACGCACTCTTAGGCCATGAGCAGGTTGGAGATGGCAAATCTGATTGGTTAGCTGTACACCAGGAACGTCTTCACCAAGCACACTGCAAGGCTAGGGAGTATGCTGAAAAGGCTGCAGCTGAAAGAGTAGCGCAGCAGCAGAAGCAGGTATATTGTCCACCCGTGAATGTTGGTCAGTTGGTGTACCTGCGGCATCGACCCCTTGGTAGAAATAAAATACAGGATGCCTGGTCAAGTACTGTCTACAAGGTGGTCGAGATACAGGGCTCTACATATTCTGTTGAGCCTCTAGAAGGGGGGCCGGTTAAGAGAGTGCATCGTGTGAACCTTCGCCAGTGTGAGAACCCAGCCCCAGCCCCTAGGCAAAAGCGGCCGCCACTCCAAACGGAGGGTGGTCCCGTCTCCTTTCTTCATTCTGAGCCTGAATCCACAGAGCCTGAATATGTGATTGTAGAGGATGTTGGGTATCCAAACTCAGGACAGGTTGTGAACCTAGAGCCAGAGCAGCATAACATGGTAGCTGACAGTCCTGAGAGCTATTCTGAAAGTGATGAGATTGTGAGTGAATGTGGGGATGTTGTTAGGCCAGAAAATGTTTTGCTCGTTGGTAGATCAGATGTAGCCGTACCCGTGCCTGCTCCTCGTAGGAGTCAGGGAAGCAGTGTGAGTGTCGTTGTACCGAGTGCTACTCCACGCAGAAGTCTGAGAACTACGGCTGGAAAGCACACAAACCCACACAATTTACCTAGGTCAGCTTGTAACGCGGTGTCAATGAGTCCAGATGTGTTCTCACAAGTATTGGCTGGGATGGTTTTGTATACCTCAGGCAGAATTCAGGGGGTAACTGAGGTGCAGTAAGTCAACGAGGACGTTGACTGGTGAGCAGGGGAGAATGTAACCGGGTGAGGAGTTCTTTGTATTTTAACTGTTAATAGAACAACAATGAACACTTCCATAAAGCTTCCTACGAAATGGTACTGTTCCTTTAAATGTCATTGCGCTAAGTGTACAAAGTGCGTTATGGGAAACAGGCGGGTTTAAGTTGAATCCGAAGAAGAAGAACCGATCTTTTGCGAAATGGTAGCCTGCAAGATGGTACGTGGTCTCGCAACAATTTAGATAAATATCAATTAATCATTGATTAAATGCTAGATTGGGTGCGACATTACATAGTTGACACAGTGTTGAAGCAGGCAGACTTGGATGAATTGTGAATGAGTTTGTATTTGGTTGGATGTTTTCAGATTCGTTGAGCATGTATTCCAGGCGAAAAACTGAATCGGCCAATGTAAGGTATCCGAAAGCGTAAGTTACCAGCATACTGTTCAGCAACATAAGTGCCATACTCTTGTATATTTCTCGGTTGTACTGTCCGCTGAAAATGATCACACTATGCTTTTGCTGTATATAGAGGGGAGAGATTTGCTGTTGCTGTGCTGCGCTCCACGTGTGCTACGAATTAGCATGCCCTGCACTTGAAAGTGAGTTGCCGTTTTATTTCGTGTTTAACAGCGGTTTGCTTCCGTCTGCGACCGCGATAGGCTTTAATGCATGTCCCACGCGGGAATGTACATTGTATTTTAAGTTGATTTGTTGCTATCAAATGAATGTAATGTACTTTAATTAGAGACCGTGAATTTTCTTTGGAGCTAAAGCACACAGAACACCTTACTCTGTTCGTTATTCTGTCAAATAACAAATCTGTGGATGTATGAAGCCATTGCACTGAAGTAAAACTGTTATTTTTGATTCATTGTCTAGTCGGGGAGAGTAAGCCCACTACCGTTGCCTGTGTTGCCTATGTTGCTTGTAACATTTATGCTGCCACTGTCGGGAAATTTTGCGTCGGGTTTTGGAGAACTACATTCATGCTTGGGGCCAAGAAATGCATGTTCCAGGGTTAGCATGTACAGACCCTGGTGATTACAGTGTATGCCAAAGGTATATGTAATACCAGGTGTGAAGGACCATCCACCAGGGTTGTATTTTCTGCGATCTTGGCAGGAAGGCCAGAATATAATTGTCTATTGTTAACTCATTGAATTGTTTTAAATTCCTCAAAACTATCATTAACGCTGTTCCCAATCGGGCGCAGTCGAGGAATAAAAGATCCCAAAAGTAAAGTTTTGTCTGTCCTGAGTGTCCTTTAGTCACCGGGCCACATGTAGCATATCGGAGATCTCTTTCATTTCTCAGTGAATAATTTCTTTATCATTACATTGGACTTGATTATTCAGTAAAGGTATAGTTCAGTTGATAAACAGGCAATCCTAGGCAGGCACAGGAGCAACCATATTAGAAGGTATGGATACCGAAGTGTTTTTTTGCCACTGACAATCTCGTTACATCGGCATTATTTTTAACCCTAGAACACTATTGCTAAAATTAGTAACACCATCACTAACGCCGGGTGATTTTTCCCAATATAGTAAAATACCCAATAAAAAGTACTTTTCATCAAAATATGACAATACATGACAAATTAGAGTAGTGTTCTTTTATTTTCAACTGTGCCATGTCTAACAAAATGAAAAAAGTACCCTGAGCTAAACAAAACACCCATGCCTTCAAAGACAATGCTGAAGCTGCCCAGGGACCCATAACACTCAGACAAACGCGACATAATGAAAATCACGTAAACACGTTTGCTCGGGTGAAAATCACCCGGCGATAGTGTTCTAGGGTTAAGGGCAGTTGGGCTTGAAGAGGTTTTAATAGACATTTAGTGGTTGAAGACATCAAACGATTAAGGGCTTTGTGTGTAAATTTGTAGAACATAACAATATTGCAGCATCCTTGTTGTTGCACTTGGCGTTTCAAAATGCTCCACATTCTCACTATTGAAGACAAGTCAGGACTGCAGGCCAGTCCAGCACCAGCACCCTGCCGTTATGCAGCCTTGCCTTTTGTAATGCATGCAGAATCTGGATTTGTGTGGTCTTGTTGAAATACACATGAATATCCATGGAATAGATGTCATCTGCAAGGCAGCATATCTTGCTCCAAAATCTGAGTACTCTTAAGCAATAACGATTCTCTCTCAGGAGTGCAAGGGTGCCAACACTGCCCCATTCCATGACAAAGCATGGCTTTTAGACTTGTTGCTGGGAACAGCCTAGATGGTTTTTTTCTTCTTTGTTTTAGGGCACACAGCATCCATTTCTTCCAAAAAATACTTTAAATTTTGATTTGTCTGAGCATCATACTGATGTTCATTGAGTGATGATCCATCGCAAAGGCGTCCAAACTAAAGCTACTCTTATATATGAGCGAAACATCCTTAAGATTGTGTATAAATGCAAAAATCACGCAAATGTGTGTGATTTTATACGAATGTTACGATTGCCTTTCGAATAAGCTACAAATAACTGTCGTAACTTATTAGTATCTTTGCCCTAACATTGTCATAATATTCGCAGCTTGTTGTGCAGTTTCGTGCATTTTTTCAAGATACGGTTGAGTTACAACATCTATGAAACCACTTACGATGTCTGCGAATGAGTTGCAAACATGTATGACCGCTGAAAATTTTCAACATGTTAAAAAATTTTACGGCATCCTGCGAAACCTTGCGAATAGTAACGCACCTTACGATTGTCTACAGACTACCTGTTATGAACATCTACAAATGAATAAGAATTGTACATCTCACACAATCATATCCCCATGTTAAGGATGTTTCGGAGATGTATGAGAGGTACTTAGGAGAAGTCGATAGCACTACTAGACTGTACTAATACAAGGTTTCATTTTTGCACAGTAAAGTCCTAACTGGCAGTTGTGTAATTATCTATTGTGGTACTTGACAAAGACTTTCCAAAGCAAGGCTGAACTCACTTATAGTTTAATGTCAGTTCTTGATGCAGTGTCAGAGATTGTGGGTATTTAGCTTAGTCCTGTGCCTTTCCCCTCTATTCTTAGAAATTCCTCCAGATTCATTGAATGTTTTAATAAGGCTATGCATGGTAGGAGGTGAAATATCCAAATCCCTTCGTAGCTTTCTTTGAGGAACATTGTTTTAAACACTTCAATAATTTTCTCATGCATTTGTGGGCAAATTGGGGATCCTTTGCTCATCCTTGCTCCTGAATGCTGCTTTTGTACCAAATCATGATTACAGTCACCTGCTGACATCAGCTGTTTCAAATCACATCATTATTCAAATAATTTACCCCATTATTTGTCCTAATTGCTCTCATCCCAACTTTTTCTGGAATGTGTTGCAAATCTAATTGTCAGGAATAGATGTTTGAAATAAAAGAAGTTGACCAGACAAAACATTAAATATCCTGTCAACATACTGTCTGCAATGGAATGCAAGTCAAAGTAAATTTAGAAATCACTGCTCTCTGTTGTTATGTGCATTCTCAATGGGGTTGCAACTTTTTCCTAATAGGGTTGTAAAAATATGTTTTTCACTCAACGCTTTAAGCACATTGAACAGCTTGCCAGATTATGTAGGAAAGGCTGAGACTATTTTGGGGATTTCAATCTAGCCTTGAAAAATGCCTGCATTCTCTGGTTCATTTACCAACTACTAGGCTATGTGGAATTATTGGCCTGTTCACACTGAGAGAGATTAATTACCTCTTATTTTTATCAGCATCCAGTTGGTGGAATATGTTTGTATGGGATGCACGGAAGTGTCCCTATCGTACGTATAGAACATGTTCAGTTTAAACAAAATATTTGATGTTTCATTGAATCCATAGGGAGAGATTAGGTTTAGGCACTTGCCTTGTACATTGTCTATGCTGCTAATTATCTGAAAATAATTCACTTGCATACTGTGATATAAATGACTGTGAAAGCCAATAAGAGAGGCCCTCAAGGTTTAGCCAAAGAAATACACTTGATTCTATCTTGCGTTGACCCAAACAACATTAATGTCCCACCCCCGGCCACTGATGAAACCATGAGATAGAAGCCATGTACTCTGCTGAACCTTGTTATTCTCATCAGTGTGAAGCATGACCCAAATAACCAATTTACTTAGGAAGAGTACATTCCAAACTTTCCCTGAAAGATGTATCAAGGAAGTTACCATTCACTTATAATGCCACTTAGCTGTCATTTACTATCAACAAGCAATTAATCACTCACTGATTTAATCTGTTTCGTGGGACTCTTAATGGCTGCATCCCAACAGCCATTTTTTTCGGGAGTGTTCCCAACACCTAAAAAATGATCCAGGAATAATTACGTGGCAGACATGATAAGTGTATTTCAATTCTTTAAATGTAAAGGGAAGGTGTCTCAGGGTTTCCTGTTGCCACCTTTACTGAAGGGTACACAGAACCATCCTTTTCGGAAAGGAAGGAGATAACGCTATCTCACAATTCTGCGCAGCAGCAATATTTAAAGCGGCGTCCATTCATCGTGTAAAGAAACGTATATGATGGGCAGGGGACTCATGATCACATTGCCTAGTGTATGGGCATTTGGATTCTCTAATTTGCGCGGTTGTCTTCCTGAGCCGTTAGGAATTCCCTTTACACCTTCCTTTTATCTTATGACGTTTTCCACAAAGATTAAAGAAAACTGTTTAGAAATTAACAGATAGGATGCAGTTTTTTGACTATTCGGACGCAGTCCATGTCTCCGGGACCAGCATAATGAACCTAAGGGATGTGTAAATCCCTCATGTCTGCATGTTTGAGGTTTAATTAATGTTAAATTTAATTACAAGTTCCTGCATTATGGAAAATGCATATCAAATAAAAAATGAGTCATTTGAAAAATAGTCTGTTTATCCTTTTCTACACCTAAAACACTATAACAGCACATTGCTTGAACATGGGTATTCAACTGATTGATGAAAACATAGGCTTATGTCAAATTTACTGACGACAATAGACTTAAAAAGTTGACACGGGGATAATTCAGGACAAGCGGTGATGTGACAAATTGAAATGGTACAGTAATGTGAAACAGGTGATGTTAAATGTGTGCTAATTATATAATAGTTTCCAAAAAAGACCCAGGCCTCCAAGAGAGAAGATGGGTGGAGGCTCAAAAATATTCCAATAGATGCATGAACACATATAGTGGAGCGGGTAACTTGAGAATAGCAGGGAAAAAGTGCAAATAGTGAATCAAGCATGAAATTCGGCTTAACTATTCTTCTTTGTCTCCTGTCTCATAATCAACCTCCGTCCACAAAGAATTTGACAGTTTTTCAAAATGGCTCCCTTCCGATATATGAATATGGACATTTAATTCCTTAATCACTTAAACATTTCTTTATCATTGTCAGTTTATGCTAAAATATTGAGAGCAAGCCGACAAGTACTAAGATTATGTAAAATAGTTTCAAGAAACATCCAAGATGGCTGTCATCGTATCCAAAATGGCCGCCAAAGAGCAAAATATTTGCGTACAAGTTGATATGTGCACTAAAAGGTCAGGTAATAGATTGGTCTGGGGTAAATCTAGCTGGATCAGTTTATTTTTGCAAGTAAGAAAATAATTAAGCTCTTTTTAATTAATTTTAATTCTAATTTGAAAACATGAACATAAAGGTAAATATAACATTGTAATAGTGTAGTGTCATTGCGCTACCAGGGCACACTGGTTGACACTATAGCTGTGAAACTCAGCATGGGGTTCAATGCTAGCTAATGGTGGAAATTTGTCATTAGTTTCCCAAATGCTGTTTCTCTAGCCCCATTTTAAAGTTAAACACCCGCACCTGAATTGACAGGATGTGCCAGCGCGGGAGAGTCGAGCCAAAGAAGACAGGGCTATAGTCTTCTGGAAGGAGTACAGATCACACGGGAATTAAATAGCATTGGATGAATGATCGGGCTAGGGGTAGGATTGTAACATATCTGAGCCTAGTTGTATCCCATATCTGAAAGTGCTTACATGTTGTACAGGTGGTAAAAGGATAAGGATTGGAAGCGTAGGTTTAGTTTATCTCTTTATGACTGTAAGAATGCCAAGATGTATGAATTCACAATGATTGTGTAGAAAATATGCAATTTTTGTAGCTTATAGGCTGAAAATATTCAAAATAAGGAGCAAATTTACCACCATTTTGAAAACGTGTCAACCATCTTGGATATAACTATAAATTGAAGTGGCCGGAGGTTGATTTTGATTTATGGGGATATTCTCATGCAAAGTCTATTGCTTGAATCACCTTTTGCACTTTTTTTCAACTACCCCGCTCCACTAATAGCCCATCACTTTGAGAACAATGCTCCAAAAGACCATCAGTTTGGATTTTTGGAATTTCCTTTACGGTGCGTAATATGTACTGACCAAAACTTTCAACGCAACACATACAATTTTGAAATATTTGGTATACATAAAATGGGATTTTGGTTTTGAGCCATGATACATCAACTACAACTTAAAAGCTCAGGAAATAGTTTTGATTTTGTCATGTGGGCAGCTTGTTCCGCTTTATTGCACATTGTTTAGAATTTTGCCTATCCCGTCAGGTTGAGTAGAACTCATTGACCAATCTTTTGAGAATTTGGTCAATAAATAGCCGTAGCAATGGGCAACTTAAATATTCCTTTCCATTATCCTGGGTCAAAGTGTGACCATGCCGCGCCTAGGTCAAAATCAGCGAGAGCGAGCCGTTGCTATGTTCACTGGAGGAATGTCGCAAAGATGGGTTGCAAGGAACCTGGGCCTCCACATGTCGACCATATCACGTCTCTGGAGCCGGTATAATGAAACAGGAAGCACCGGTGATCGACCACGTGCCCCCAGACCACGTGTCACCACCCCTCAGCAGGATCGCCATATTCACCTCCAGCACCAGCGCAATCGCTTCCTGCCAGCTACAGTCACTGCTGCTCAGACCAGAGGTCGTCACCGGAACTGGAATAGCGACCAAACCGTACACAACCGCCTGCGTGAAGCCAACTTGCACAACCGACGTCCCCGCCGTGGTTTGGTGTTGACTCCTGCACGTCGCCGCGTCCGTCGGCGATGGTCAATGGCACATTTGGCCTGGAATGCTCTCAGGTGGAACAGGGTGCTCGTCTCCGATAAGTTGAGTCTGTCTGACAGAAGACAGCGTGTATGGCGTAGGCGACGGGAACGTTATATTGACGCTACCATCCTGCAGTGTGACTGCTGGGGTGGACCCAGTGTGATGGTTTGGGCTGGAATAAGCAGTAGACACAAGACAGACCTCATTTTCTTCGATGGAAACCTCAGTGTGGCCCGTTACCGTGACGACATCCTTACCCCGTCGCAGTTCCACTCGTCCATCGCTATCGCCTTACGCTGTCACAGGATAACACGAGACCACATGTCGCCCGAGTCCGTCAGGACTACCTGAGGTAGATTAATGTTCAGTGTCTTGATTGGCCTGCGTATTCCCCAGATTTAAACCCTATAGAACATCTATGGCAGGGGTCCTCAATCTTTCCCAGAAAGGGCCGGTGTGGGTGCAGGCTTTCATTGCAACCAAGCATTTATACACCTGATGCTACTAATCAACCCCTGGACTCCTTACTAATAAGCTTGATTAGTAGCATCAGGTGCATAGCTGGTTGGTTGCAATGAAAGCCTGCACCCACACCGGCCCTTTCTGGGAAAGATTGGGGACCCCTGATCTATGGGATATTCTGGATCGCCGGGTGAGAAGGCGTGATCCAGAACCAGCCACAGTCCAACAGTTGCATCAAGCACTCCAGGAGGAATGGGACCACATCACATAGGCTGAAATTCTGCATTTGATTGACTCCATGCATCGCAGAATCCAGGCTGTGTGTGACGCCAGAGGAGGCCATACAAGATACTGACTTCGGTGATCCAGAATTGCGCCTTCAACTGATGCAATGAATTGGAAACCAGGAAAAATCTGTTCTTCATTCCTGACTCTAAAACTGTGTTTTTGATTTGAATCTTAATATTTGTTATATATTGTTAAATTTATCGTAAGAAAATGACGTGTTGCAATAAACCCGAGCGTTGAGTTGGAAGTTTTGGTCAGTATAGTACTACTAAAAATTTGATAGGGATCATTGGAATTTTTTTGTGAAATGACATGCAAATTTGGTTACTGCCTCTGATGAACAATATATTGGATAAATGACGTGCAGTCAGACACAAAACACATTTGCAAGTGCATTTAATGACATTAACTGAGCGTGCAGCCTCACACTTTTGGCTTTCACAAACACTTCATGGTTTCACCTCTGACATGTAAAGTGAAAACAGACAGCGTTCGTTTGATGTTTCATTTCCGCAGTTAATGTCAATAACAGGTATGGCCTCCCCTAGCTTGAATGACTGCTTGACAACGTTGGGTCATACTGTCAATTAGAACCCAGATGCTTGCAATTGGAATGTTGTTCCATTCTTCAACAAAGGCATTTCCGAGCTTTTCTAGAGTTGTGGGATATGCCCTTCGACCAGAAATGGCGACCTGCAGCATGTTCCACACACGCTCGATAGGGTTTAGGTCCAGCGAACACATGGGCCAGTCCATGCGGACAATTGTCTCCTGCTCGACGTCGGTTGTACCCCTCTCTCCATGACATGCAGGTCCGTTCTGCCGTTCCTGCTTATTCTTCCCCAGACCATAATTGATCCGCCACCATAACGGTCGTGTTCGTTGATGTAGGCATCATTAAATTGCTCACGTTATCTTCGTCACACCCATTGCCTCCTGTCAGTAAAGTCCAAGCGTTGAGGAGACGTTGTTATTGCTAAATGTAATGCAAAAAATTTGGGAACTTCCAAATTTTCACCAACAAGCAACACACACGTCTGAGTTGAAATGTTGAAGTGTTAGTCAAAGCCAAAATGTGAGGCTGCATGCTCATTTAATGTCATGAAATGCACGTGCAAATGTGTTTTGTGTCTGACTGCATGTCATTTATCCAATATATTGCTCATCAGTGGCAGTAACCAAATTTGCATGTCATTACACTAAATTCCTATGATCCCTATCAAATTTTGAGTATATAATTAAAATCTGGATGAAATCTAGTCTCACCTTGGTATCCTGAGTAAATGGTAAAGCAAAAAAACCACCTCTGAATGCATGTGATTATGACCTCTCAGATGTCACCGTCTTAAGACCCATCATGGGACCGTAACAGATATGACAACATGGGTTAGGAAGCGCTGAGGTAAACTTTCGTCAGTGGACACCATTTGCTGCTGCATCTACATTTGCAAGTTAAAAATTTACAATTCAAAGCCAAAAACATGCATCTACTCTGTCCAGAAGTGCCACTGACCTCTCCAGAATCTGAGTCATCTGCGAAGGACAGTCGCAAAAAGGAAGACTGGAAGCATGTCTAATGGTCCAGAAAGTCAACATTTCAAGAGGTTTTTTGGGGGGAAAAAAGCCACCAGACTGCATAGAATCAGAACAACTCAAGCCTTTATCAGCATCAGGTTCAAAACCAGCATCTGTCAAGGCATTAGGGTGTGTAAGAAAATGTGTACCAAGTACACATAGTAATTGAAGTAACACACACAGCAAATTGGCTAGTGTTGATTTAACACCCATGGTGTTAAATTTAACACCCTTACAGTGTCTGTATGTGTCCACACTGTGCAGTGTAAAATTAACACTTCTGAAAGTGTTAAATTTTTAACACTCAGTTTGTGTTGGTTTAACACTATTCGTTGTTAAAAATGGCGATGGCTGGCTTGGAAATTTTTCTTCAATCCCTCAGACATTTTAGAACTCTTAGAGCTAAGTAAGACGTAAGGACGTGATTTGATCTACACCAATCCGGATTGGTTCAACACCAATTTTATCAACACCCTGATTTAACAACATTACTTTGACGAAAGCACCACGCGCAGTGTTGTTTTCTATCAATATGGTGTTAATACAACACCAACACTCTATTTAACACTGACACTGAATTTTTAGCACTCCCATATTTGCTGTGCATGTTGCCATCTAGTCCTCTGTTCCAGGTATGCATTTTCCAGCAAAACATTGCCAAAACGCATTCTGCACGAATTGACAGTGCATGGCTATGTTACCAGAGGGTACAGGCACTCGATCAGTCAGCCTGCAGTCCTGATCTGCCTCCAATTGAGAATGTATGGCATATTATGAAGCAAAATACAGTATATTTCAACAAAAACCCCATACAACTGCACAGGCATATCTGCATATGCCTGCATATCTGAGAAATGGGGAAAATTCTTCTTGCCAGACTTGGCCAACTGGTGTGTTCAGTGCATAAATGCAGGGTCATTAAAACATATGGTTATGTTATAAAGTGACAGCTGGCAGCCATACTACTTCTCAATCTGCTCCAGCTGCATAGCTGAAGCTAAGCAGGTGTGGGCTTGGCCAGTACTTGGATTGGTGACCCTTTGGAAAACTACGTTGCTGCTGAAAGAGGTGTTGGTGGGCCAGAATATTGTAATCTTTCCTCTGGCTGAATAATCCCCGATGGAAATGCCATCTTTTGGATGAGATGTTAAACCAAGGAGCTGACTCACTGCGGTCATTAAAGATCTTATGATACTCT
This sequence comes from Gymnothorax reevesii, assembly GCA_029721435.1. Taxonomy (NCBI): domain Eukaryota; kingdom Metazoa; phylum Chordata; class Actinopteri; order Anguilliformes; family Muraenidae; genus Gymnothorax; species Gymnothorax reevesii. The sequence continues at coordinate 41,967,880 of CM056587.1, read as the reverse complement.
TTTACAACAGTAAGAGGGGGGGTTCCTTGGTGTCATGGCTAAATTCCCAGCTTGGCTCATTCAACCTGCCACCTAATCACCCCCTTAGCAAATTGCCTACGCTGCTTGTCCTCTCCCCCTCAACCAAATCAAATCAATCAAAAGGAGATTTCGATCTCAACGGGATTTCCCTGGTTAAATAAATAAGGATAAATAAAATAAAAACAGTTTGCAGTTGCAGTCATCACATTGTCTTTTTTAAATAAGCAATTAAATTCACCATTTAGAACTTTAATGAATGTATTATTGCTCTGATGTCCATATATTAGAGGGTAAACAAACTTTTTTCCACTTTAGTTTAATTAGCATTTTCCATAATGAGATGTGCCAACTTCTTCGAAATTGGGGTTGTAATTAATGGTAACCGTATTTTTTATACTTATCTTTTCAAGTATTGAAAGCTCTACATATCTCATTAAGGACTATTATATCCCTCCAAGACTTTGTCTCCTGTATTTGCTAAGTCTAATAATGTCTCCAAAATAGATGGTAGTCAAATTTAGCAATGTATTCTTTTTATACTTCTTGCTCTTCTTTTCCATTTCATCCAAGGGATGTACAAATACTGCAGTAAAATACTTTAATTTTCCACCTGTGAGTGCCAGGTCAGACCTTGTTCATTACTGAAACAGATCTCTAATCAGACTCTTTCACCTGGCCTGCCTAATTTCTCTCCAAGGAACCAAGGAATCTAGAGTTGTAGCACAAAGACATGATATCAAGGTTCTTCAATGTGAACTTTGTCATTGCACAAAGAATCTGCCACCGCATGCATGTGCATTGCATTAGCAAAATCACATGGCCTAACCCCATGCATGAATATAGTCTTTTTCAAACACACTAGTCTACACTGAAAGGTGAAAACCTAGCTAAGCTCTTGCAGTTAATGGTCATTATCTAAATATGCAGTATGGGACCCTTCAGACCACCGTAATATACTTTACCGTCTGAATACTTTTTTATTTTTTCCTCTAAAAACTTAATATGTTTCAGTACAGCTGCTTCAATTATTAGTATGATGTTACATCAGCATTAAAGTGTTAATTTGCATAGATCCAAATAATATATTTGCAATCTCCAAATTGGAGGATTGAAAAGGGGAGTGAAGGATGTGTTGAGTGGTGTAGTTGAGTTTTGTCATGTAGTGTATGCACAAGATGCCTGAATAAAAACAAATAATATGGAGGAGGCACGGGGAACAGTGATGGTTTGTACGCGGTCTTGTTTTCTGTCAATGCAGGACACAGTACTGGTCACTATCAATATCAATGATCAATACTGAGTGTTTTCTCATCGAAAAACAAGGGGATTTATAGAACTCTCTACTTGCGCCAAAGCTTGCATTCCGCTTCGAAGACAGTCGGGAATAGACAAGGCTGCTAACTGCTCCCTTATCCCCGTGGGGGATTCCTCACGAATCGGAGGTCGGCTTGGCCTGTAACCGGACCCCTAAATGAGAGGGTTGGTTCTTCGCAATGGGATTTAGGGGTCCCCTCTAGTTTCCCAGAGTCAGGAGCCCGCGAGCAGCCCTGACACACCCCAGGCTTTTCTGGGACTGTAAGGGAAAAGCCAGGCCCAGGTGGAGACGCATGCAGCTCTGAAGGCCGGACCCAACAGGTGCATGCTGGCGCCATAGTCCCCTATGGAGGATCTGTGGCTGGGAGGGAGACAGGGGGTATTGGGGTTGCGCTAAAGAAAACATTTAACAACATTCTGCCCTTTTGACTGCATGTAATTGGACCCCAGAAATTGTAAAACAAAAAAAATCACAAGAATTTTTATCATCGAAAAACATGTCTCTTGACACAGTGCAATGTGTGATGATATTCAGGAGTGGTTGAGATATTTCATGCACATTCGTGATGTGTGGGAGCCCAGATGTGAAGCCTGCCTCTCAGTATGTATAAGAGAGTGTGAATGCGGGTGCGTTGTAATAGACTGTCCAACCTTTCAGGATGTATCTCTCTTGGATAGGAGTATTAGATGCTATGATAGACGCATTTTGCATTGTACAAAACCATTAAACATACTTACATACCAGTGAAGTGAAGTAATTTGGGGGCTTCAATGGGTATGAAAATAATTGGGATAGCAGTCATGAATACGTCAGCCAACCCATGGCAGGATATGTTGAGATTATTGTCTTGAATTGTGAGGTCAGCAGCGACCATTGTGGAAAAAACAACTAGCAGATACAATGTTGAGTTTTCGGATATACAGTAACTCTCTTGAGGGAGGGTATGGGATGGTATTGTATTCAGGAAGAAGTTGTGATAATTTTTGTGGAGAAAGAAAGTATAATTGTCAGTGAGAGGGGAGATTTTATCTCCGGTTTGTCTCAAATCCAGCAGCATCCCATCCCCTCCCCCTGAGACTTACAGTGTATGCAAAAACTCGACATTGTCTCAGCAATCAATGTTTTAGTCGTAAAAGTTCTAGCTCAACGATTCTTAATACAGTTAAAGTTCCAAAGCATTAAGTGCCCTAAAGCACATGTGGTTCTAAAGGCTCAGACATTGCGAATAGTCATATTATCACATCAGTCAGGTCCAGCAGTGTGAGTGGGTAGGCTGGGCAGCCAGGCCCAATCAGCTGTAATGTCAGCTCTGAAAGGTCAATCGCATCGCAGTGGCCGTCACTGTGGCTCCAGGGTGTGTAAACTGGTCTGCATTCTGGACAGCCTGCTGATTGAAATGGGACTGGAGGAGATAAAGTGTTTACCCAGCCTAATTAACCCCATGAAAATAATTAACTTAGCATGGCATCAGTGGAATGATAGCCAGAGACTTCCTCAAGGTCACTCCCAGTGTTATTTATGTTGACTCTTTGGAGGGTCCAGAATTCTGAGTGTGCGTATGTGTGTGAGCACCGCGCACGCATGTGTGTTGTATTTGCTACAAAGTGACAACCAAAAAGATGTTCTTTCCTACAGAGTGGGGACATTTTTGGGAAGTGAGGACATTTAGGCCAGTTCTCACAACTATGTACAAAGGCAAATTGTGACTTAGTTAAGGTTAGGGGTAAGGTGTTGTGATGCGATCAGGAACCAGATGCGAGAACCAGGAAATGCAGTAGAGCTTGTTTTATTGGTAAAAGGGGTGACCCCCGCAGGGCGAAAAACAGTACAAAGTCCACAATCCAAAAGTCGAAATCCAGTTGGGCAAAAATAGTATCAAAAACCAGGGCAGCAATCACAGTAATCGTAGTCGGACAGAAATGGGTCTGGTACACAGGAATAGTATGATCAGAGAGACAAGCCAGAATCCACAGGACGTAATTCGAATCGTTACCAGGGCAGCAAACAGAGATCTCGTAGTCGGGCAGAAAAATGGTCAAAACACACAGATGCAACAGTAATCCAAAAACACAGAGGCAAAAATCAAAAAGTCAGGCAATCCAGTCAGAAAGATACACTGAGAAATCAAGGCGAGAAACGTAGCACAAGAAAACTAGGGAGAACGATCTGACAAGAGTGTGAACCAAACAGACATCTTATATACACATCCGGGGTGAACACATGACCAGGAAGAACAGGTGCAATCAATAGTGACAATGATCAGGGAGAGACACATGAGGAATAAACTAATTACATGAATTTGGCTGTAGCCAAAACGCAGACAGGGATCACAAGACAAACCTAAGTACAAAACAGCTCCGGTTAAGGAGTGCTAAAGTGCCAAGATTAAAGAAAAGGAAAGCACAAAGTATAAGTGGAAATCCACAGAAACTTGCAGCAGAGATAATTAGGGATAGGCAAGGAGGCGGAGATTAGAATTGAGCGACTGCTAAGAGATTATTAGTCAATTAGTATGTGCAGCTATACAATCCCAAGTGCTTGTTAGAAAGTTAGTAAAAATATACAAGATTAGTGTGGTTAGTAATTAGCAAAAACAATAAACTGTTAGTATGTGTTAGTAAGACAGTAAAATAGAAGGAGGAAGAACACGAGATAATGAAGGAAGATTGAAACCCAGAAACCAATAAATCACCCGAATGAGTGGCACACAAGACAAGGGACCGTGAGCAAAGATGCACACGACAAGACAGGGGAGACTAAGTGCAAAGCATGGAAATGAAAACATGGCATGGAAACCAAATGATCTAAACATGAAAAATAAACAAGAAATCTAAATTACCAAAACACAATCCTAAGAATAGTCATAAGGCAGGCAGTGGGCACTATACACAAAAAGCATACATGGCTAAGCCAGGCACAGAACTTAAACATGACAGCAGAATCACAGATCACAACAGTACCCCCCCCCCCCTTAAAAACGCCTCCTGGCGTTTAACCTGAAGGTCGTGGATGAGTGGCATGAAAGTCTCTGATTAAGTCCTTCTCCAATATGTGCCGGGAAGGCACCCAACTACGATGTTCAGGGCCGTAGCCCTCCCAGTCGACGAGATACTGGAGTCCGCGACCTCGTCGACGACAGTCCAACAAAGCATGAACAGTAAATGCCTCGCCTCCGTCAATTATGCGGGCGGGAGGTGGGGTATCAGGACCAGATGACAGGGGGTGGGTAACTGCAGGTTTAATCTGTGAAACATGAAACGTGGGGTGAATATGGTGCATGGATAGGGGAAGACGGAGGCGGACAGCAGAGGGGCTTATGATTTTTTCGATGGTAAAGGGCCCCAGGAACTTGGGGAACAGTTTTCCCCCACTCCCCCTTAAGGGAATGTCCTTGGAGGACAGCCATACGCGCTGCCCAGGTCGGTATGATGGAGCAGCGACGCGTTTCTTGTCTGCTTGGGCCTTCATGCTGGCAACCGACCTGAACAGCACTTCCCGGGTGGTCCTCCAAGTACGTCTGCAGTGATGCAGAAATTCGCGGGCTGAAAGTACAGCAACCTCCTCCTCCTGGCATGGGAACAATGGGGGTTGGTAACCGAGACATGCTTTGAAAGGGGAGAGACCAGAGGCCGATGAAGTGTGACTATTGATTGCGTATTCTGCCCATGGGAGTTGCTGGCTCCAAGAGGAGGGGTTCTTGAGGCAGATGCAGCGTAGGACGGTTTCGATACTCTGGTTGGCCCGCTCGGTCTGGCCATTGGTTTGGGGGTGAAAACCTGAGGATAGGCTAACTGAGGTGCCGAGTGATTTGCAAAATGACTTCCAAAATTTGGTTGTGAATTGTGGACCGCGATCAGAAGTGATGTCAGTAGGGATGCCGTGTAATCTGATAACATGTTGGATGATGAGGTTGACAGTTTCTTGTGCGGATGGTAGTTTAATGAGGGGGACAAAATGAACAGCCTTGGAAAAACGATCGACAATGGTGAGGATGGTGAAGTGATTGGAAGGGGGTAGACCAGTAATAAAGTCTAGTGCTATGTGTGACCAGGGGTGGTGTGGGGTGGGTAGTGGTTGCTGTAGACCGTGAGGGGGTTGGTGTGATACCTTGGCTTGGGCGCAGACCGAGCAGGCGGAGACGAACTTCTGGACGTCGTTTCTAATCTCAGGCCACCAGAACCGTTGTGTGATGAAATCCAACGTCCGCTTGTTTCCGGGATGGCACGAGAGGCTGGACGCGTGTCCCCAATCCAGGACTCGGGAGCGCAGGTGGGCAGGAACGAACAGACAATGGTCTGGACAAGCACTTGGGGTGGCAGAATTACTGGCATTCTTAACTTCAGATTCAATGTCCAATAAAACAGCATTGATGAATGTCTCCTTGGGGAGAATGGTGTCAGGATTAACTCGGTCTTTCTCAGTATCAAAACATCGTGACAGGGCATCAGGTTTGACATTTTTACTACCAGGACGATAAGCAAGGAGGAAGTTGAAACGTGAGAAGAACAGGGCCCACCTGGCTTGTCTAGGGTTCAGTCGCTTGGCCGTCTGGAGGTACTCCAAATTTTTATGGTCAGTCTAGACCAAAAATGGAAGCTCGGCTCCCTCCAGCCACTGCCTCCACTCCTCAAGTGCCAACTTTACTGCCAATAGTTCCCGGTTCCCGATGTCATAGTTCTGTTCTGCAGGGCTTAATCTTCTGGAGAAGTAGGCACATGGATGAATCTTGTCGTCTTTGGAGGACCTCAGGGAAAGGACAGCTCCTACTCCCACATTGGAGGCGTCCACCTCCACCACGAACTGGAGTTTGGGGTCAGGAATGGTTAGTATGGGTGCAGAAGTAAATCGTGACTTGAGCAAACAAAAGGCTTCTTCTGCTGACTTGGACCATTGATATTTTATCTTGGGTGAGGTGAGAGCAGTGAGAGGAGCGGCAACTGAACTATTATTTCTAATGAACCGGCGGTAAAAGTTGGCAAAACCCAGGAAACGTTGGAGGGACTTACGGTCATGAGGAACGGGCCAGCTGGTGACTGCTTCAACTTTGACAGGGTCCATTTGAATTGAGTCAGGGCTGATGACAAATCCCAGGAATGAGGTAGTCTGGACGGAAAACTCACTTTTCGGCCTTGACGAACAGTCGATTCTCCAGCAATCGGCCCAGAACTCGTCTCACATGTTGGGTGTGTTCTTCCTGTGACTTGGAAAAGATCAGTATGTCGTCAAGGTAAATGAAAACATATCTGTTTATCATATCACGTAAAATATCATTCACTAGGTTTTGAAACAGCTGGAGCATTAGTGAGCCCGAATGGAAGAACCAGGTACTCCCACTGCCCTGTGGGCGTATTAAAAGCAGTCTTCCACTCATCCCCCTCACGAATACGCACCAGATAAGCGTTGCGTAAATCCAGCTTGGTAAACACTTTGGCCCCTTGAAGCAGGTCAAAGGCAGAGTTCATGAGGGGGAGAGGGTACCTGTTCTTCACTGTGATATCATTAAGGCCTCGGTAGTCAATACAGGGGCGGAGAGAGCCATCCTTTTTCCCCACAAAGAAGAATCCTGCCCCAGCTGGCGATGAGGACGGGCGAATGATTCCAGCAGCGAGTGATTCCGAGAGATATTTTTCCACTGCTTGAGTCTCGGGGCGTGACAGGGAGAAAAGGTGCCCCCTCGGTGGCATGGTTCCCGGCCTGAGCTCGATGGCGCAGTCGTAAGGTCGGTGCGGAGGGAGACTGGTAGCCCGAGACTTGGAAAATACTTGCTTGAGATTGTGATATTCTATGGGAACCTTCTCCAGGTTCGGGAGCAGCATCTGTGGTAGCAGGCGTGACATAATTCTGGGCGTCGCTGAGGCATGTCTGGGCACAGCTGGGACTCCACTCCTTGATCTCGTGCTTACCCCAGTCTATCAAGGGCACATGTTTCACCATCCAGGGAAGGCCGAGGACGACTGGGGCATGGGGAGACTTTATCAGGAACAGCTTGATGTATTCATAGTGGTTACCGGAAATGCTAAGCTTGATAGGGGTGGTAACTTGAGAGATCTCACCGATCTTCTGGCCGCTGAGGGAATTGATCGCTCGATCCGGAAAAACCGTTTCCACAGGAATGCCCCCCTTCTGGGCTAGATCTAGGTCAATGAAGTTCTCCTCAGCGCCGGAGTCTATCAGGGCAGTGGTCTTCCTTCTACCCCAAGCCCACTCCAGGGAAACAGGAAAGCAGGTCCGGTTCCTAGAGGAGTGGTCCACAGGACTAACGCCCACTACCGCTCCTCTCCTCGTTAGTGGGCGCCGCCTCTTCTCTGGACACAGTGAGATGAAGTGTCCCCCTTAGCCACAGTAAAAGCACCTGCGTTCCCGACGTCTGCGTTCCCTCTCCTCATTGGAAACCCTTGCTCGCCTGACTTGCATGGGTTGAGCCTCAGGGGTTGGCTTGACAGGGTTGGAGAGCGGTGGTAATGATGTCACAGGTGGTCTGGACCGGAACGTAGATCGCCTCTTTTCCTCCAGCCGGGAGTCGATACAAATGGCCATATTAATGACACTCTCTTGGTTCTCATGTAGGTCACATGGAAGCAATTCATCTTTAATGCTTTCGGAAAGACCAGCGATGAATGCGTCGTAGAGTGCCCTCTCATGCCATCCGCTGTTGGTAGCCAGGGTTTGGAAGTCGATGGCGTAATCGGACACTGTGCGACCTCCCTGGCGAATTCGGAGTATCTCCCTCCCGGCCTCGTGCCCGTGTCTGGAACGGTCGAACACCCTCTTCATCTCATCCCCGAACGACCGTACACAGGGTAATCCCGCTTCCCAGGTAGCCGTAGCCCACTGCTTCGCTCTGCCGGTCAACTGCGTAATCACATTCGCCACTCGAGCTTGCTCGGATGGAAAAGTGGAGGGCTGTAGGTTGAATATCAGCTTGCACTGAATGAGGAATGACCGGCAGGACCCTGGATTGCCATCGTACTTCTCCAGGGGAGGTAGGCGTGGCTCGTGGAGTGGAGCGGGTGGTGCAGGGGCTGGAGTGGTTGCAGGCATGGAGACGACCGGAGGCTGGGGTGTCTGGATGATTGGTGGACTCCTCAGCGAGTGAGCAATATCCGCCATCTGATTGCTCATAACCTGCAAGTGTTTCATCAAAGCCCGTAGCTGCATCTCCAACTGGGCGCCATGCTCTTCTACTGCAGCCTGAAGAGGCTTGGAGCTCGCTGGTTCCATACTGGTCAGATCGTAATGTTGTGATGCAATCAGGAACCAGATGTGAGAACCAGGAAATGCAGTAGAGCTTGTTTTATTGGTAAAAGGGGTGACCCCCGCAGGGCGAAAAACAGTACAAAGTCCACAATCCAAAAGTCGAAATCCAGTTGGGCAAAAATAGTATCAAAAACCAGGGCAGCAATCACAGTAATCGTAGTCGGACAGAAATGGGTCTGGTACACAGGAATAGTACTATCAGAGAGAGAAGCCAGAATCCACAGGACGTAATCCGAATCGTTACCAGGGCAGCAAACAGAGATCTCGTAGTCGGGCAGAAAAATGGTCAAAACACACAGATGCAACAGTAATCCAAAAACACAGAGGCAAAAATCAAAAAGTCAGGCAATCCAGTCAGAAAGACAAACACTGAGAAATACAGGTGAGAAACGTAGCACAAGAAAACTAGGGAGAACGATCTGACAAGAGTGTGAACCAAACAGTCATCTTATATACACATCCGGGGTGAACACATGACCAGGAAGAACAGGTGCAATCAATAGTGACAATGATCAGGGAGAGACACATGAGGAATAAACTAATTACATGAATTTGGCTGTAGCCAAAACGCAGACAGGGATCACAAGACAAACCTAAGTACAAAACAACAGCTCCGGTTAAGGAGTGCTAAAGTGCCAAGATAAAAGAAAAGGAAAGCACAAAGTATAAGTGGAAATCCACAGAAACTTGCAGCAGAGATAATTAGGGATAGGCAAGGAGGCGGAGATTAGAATTGAGCGACTGCTGAGAGATCATTAGTCAATTAATATGTGCAGCTATACAATCCCGAGTGCTTGTTAGAAAGTTAGTAAAAATATACAAGATTAGTGTGGTTAGTAATTAGCAAAAACAATAAACTGTTAGTATGAGTTAGTAAGACAGTAAAAGAGAGGAAGGAAGAACACGAGATAATGAAGGAAGTTTTAAACCCAGAAACCAATAAATCACCCGAATGAGTGGCACACAAGACAAGGGACCGTGAGCAAAGATACACACGACAAGACAGTGGAGACTAAGTGCAAAGCATGGAAATGAAAACATGGCATGGAAACCAAATGATCTAAACATGAAAAATAAACAAGAAATCTAAATTACCAAAACACTAAACACAATCCTAAGAATAGTCATAAGGCAGGCAGTGGTCACGATACACAAAAAGCATACATGGCTAAGCCAGGCACAGAACTTAAACATGACAGCAGAATCACAGATCACAACATAAGGTTAGAATTAGGGATAAGTTAGGGTAAGGGTTTTGGTTAGGCATACATTGCTTATTGTTAAGATTAGGCAAAGGCTGTAGAGATGAAGAAAAAGTACAGATTTAAGTACAAGGTTGTGTGTGTGTGTAGAATGGAGTGTATACCTTCAATACTCGTGGAAACAGTCCAAGATGTAAGGCCTTAGAGACAAGGATTCTGTGGCCATTAATTGTCCCGTGGGGGTTCATGCAGCTCCCTGGCTATATTTGAAACCAGGGTCTCTCAGTTTGACAGTCTAATCATCCCTCAGCTTAATTAGACTAATTAATTCCCTTCCTCTGCACCTCAGCTGATCTGGGCAGTGCAGTGACTGATGCAAGATGAATCAATACTTAATGGTGAGCGGCGAACAGGATTTCCTCACTCTGCAAGAACTTTAAAGTGTTGTCCCAGATAGGCACTGGCACTGCGTGACTTTGGGTCAGAATCAGGGCACTATTATTTTATTTGGCATCACTTGAAATTATATTGTATTGTATTGTTTATTGCACATAACAAAGACAATACCATGTCATTAAAAACAAAAAGATACTGTGTTCATCAGAATTAAAAAAATAAACAGTATAAAGAAAAAAAAGATGCAGGAGAAGCCAAAAAAACTGGTAAGGGCTTATCTAGAGGCCCTCCAAATTTCATTGACACAATAAATAAACAATTAAAATATTAGTACAAACCAACACAACACGGCTAAACAGAAAATTATATTAAAGTATAAAAATGAATAAAACAAATAAAAAATAATGGCACAGAATAATCATGATTCACTGCTTAATTGGTCTAACAAAAACTGTATAGATTGTTTCTTGAATAAGTTAATACTTACAGCTTTTCGTTTGACTAGGTAAATTACTTCAGCACTGAGCACCACAGAATCTATTGGAAAATTGAGAGAAAGTTGTCCTGAAAAAGACTAGAGGAAGATTATTTGCTGACCAAGAATTGTATTGATAAATTTGAGAATTAAATAAAAATACATTTTGAAAACAGAGTGGGAGCAAATTGTTAATAGATTTTAAAACAAAAAAACAGAGTTGATACTTATTTACATCAAAAGTAGGAACTCTGAAACAAAGGAGGAGAACTTGGGAATCTGTTGGAGAATGTGATTATTCTAATGAAAAATTTTGAAGTAAAAAAATACATTTGAGATTACTCTTAAAATTGCAAGCCCAAACAATGTTTCAATAGGAATTTTATGGATAAATCATAGTGTAATAAAGATTGAGAAGACCGGAAGAAGATGGCTGTCATCCTGAAACTCATGTGAGAGCCTGTTTGTTTTGGAACGTCCCGAATAAATCAAACAATTCGGTGCAATAAATTCCCAAGCTGGATAAGATCGCCCGTTTGGAGGAATTTTTAGATAAATATTACAACACGATGCCTAATCAGCCGGAATCGAAGAGGACCAGATCACATCTTGGTTCAAGTGACTCCGATATGGCAGAGTCCAGCAGCGGTACCGTGAGTACTAAGGTTATGGAAGAAATCAACGCGAAATTGTCAAAGCTTGAATTGTTAGAAAAGGTTATAAGTGATCTTGCTCTGATGAGCCAAGAGATTACCCATCTGAAAAATGCGGTTGGCTTGAATAATGAATTAATTCAAGAACTACAAAAAGAAAATAAAACTTTAAAGGCCACGGTAGATTCGCTGACAAACGCAACGGAAAATTTGAAAAAAGAAAACCGACTAATAAAAAATGAGCTCCTCGATTTGAAATGTCGGAGTATGAGAAATAATATGGTACTCACGGGTTTAAAAGAAGACGAGAAGCAAAATTATGCCGACACCGAAAGCAAAGTCCGACGATTTTTTCGGGAAGAACTTGTGATGTCAAATGGGGAAGTATCCGAGATCCATTTAGAGAGAGTCCATCGTTTCGGGAAAATGGTTGCTGGCAGACCTCGTCCAATTGTGGCCAAATTCACGTAGGCCTACTTTAAAAATAAAATAACCGTATTGGATCGAGGTAAAGAGCTGAAAGGCAAACCTTTTTCTATAAATGACCAATTCCCGGCGGAAATAATGGAGAGGAAAAGGAAGCTTTTTCCTATTATGAAAGAGAACCGAGACAAAAAACTCAAAGTACGCCCGTCAGTTGACAGGTTGTACATAAATAATCAGCTATTCAGGGACGCAGCTATTACACCTTGGCTGTATTAGCTAAAATGCTGAGACGCGATCTCAATCTTCTCTCATTGCGATTTTTGCTGCTATAGGAATGATGATGATTGAATGAGTCGTGGTAATTATAGCTTGTCATTGTAATTATTATCTGCATCCTTTTCTTCTTCTTCTTGCTATAGTATTCTTTTTTTATTTACTTTACTCTTTTTTTGTTGTGGTTATTTTGTTTATTATTATTATTATTATTAACATTATTTTTATTTATTTTTTTTAATTATTATAATTATTATTTTCTTTTTTTTTCCCCATAATTTTCCTTGTGACAATTATAATCCTATGGGACGCAATGGTAGTTTGGCCCAAAAGACGGGGTGTGTGACAAAGAGTGTTTTATATGTTGTTATGTTACCGGTTTGTCTTTGTCAGCTAGTCGTTCTGTTTGTGTTCGTGATTTTTTTTCACTTAACTGTGTTATTTTCTTTGTTTATGTTTTTCAACTGCCATACAAATTTTTACAGGCATGGCGCCTGCATTGACAACATTTTTTATTTTACGATTAGCTCTTCCATTATGCCCAGAAAGCACTCAGCTGGAATATTTGACCATCCAAAATCCTACTCCATTAATCCTAAAATCTTATCCGGTAAAAAATGGGAATAGATGAAATCACTATTGCCAGTTATAACTGTAATGGCCTCGCTGATAAGAAGAAAAGGCATCAAATATTTACGTGGTTAAAAGAGAAAGACCACACTATCTTTTGTATTCAAGAAACTCATTCGGTAATCATAGATGAAACTACATGGATGGAGGAATGGGGTGGACAAATATTATATGCACATGGTTTAAGAAATTCAAGGGGAGTCATGATCATGTTTAAAAACAACTTTAATTATACTCTTCAAGCTTTAGAATCAGACCCTCAAGGAAGGTGGATCATTTTAAATATGGCCATTGAGGATAAACAAATATGTTCAGTAAATTTATATGGTCCAAATAACGATGAGCCACATTTTTTTGAATCAATTTACAATATCATAAAATCTTCAAAATTCACAAGTGAATACCTTATAATGGTTGGAGACTTCAACACAGTACAGAATAATTTAATAGATCGTAAGGGAAATAATTCAACTAATAATCACCCACATGCTTCAGCAGAAATCACATCAATAATGAATACAATGGATCTGGTTGATGTTTGGAGATTAAGGAATCCGGAATTACGTAAATACACCTGGAGAAGACAGAACCAGGCAAGCTGTATAGACTATTTTCTTATTTCCTTTTCTTTGTTACCAAAAATATAAAAGGCAACAATTGAAGCCAAATTTAAATCTGATCACCAACTTGTATCGCTACATTTGGTTTTACTTGAATATCCACGAGGACGGGGCTATTGGAAATTTAATCAAAAGTTACTGGAGGACCAGACATTTGTACAGCGTACAAAAGAATTTATTACAGATTTTTTTTACACACAACATAAGATCAGCAGACCCACATATTGTGTGGGATACTTTTAAATGTGTTTTTAGAGGCCACGCAATTCAGTTTGCTTCACGAAGACAAAAACTTTTAAGATTAAAAGAACAAATTCTGAAAAAAGAAATTGAGATTCTCACATCAATACTTAATAGCTCACAAGCAACTTGCGATGTAACTGACAAATTGGACCGAAAGCAAAAAGAATTGGAACAATTAATTTGTGACCGGTCAACTATAATGCACTTTAATAAAGCAAAATGGATGGAGAAGGGAGAGAAATGCAATAAACTATTTTTAAGCCTCCAACATAGAAATACAGCAAAGAAAAATATACAGAAATTAAAAAGGATTGATGGGACGATTCTCATTTCTCCTACAGATATTCTGAATGAGGAAGAGAGATATTTTACAGAGATATTCTCCCCCCAGTTACCAGCTGTTTCACTATGTAATACTGATAGTAATTCATTTTTCCCTCACAACCAAGTTAAATTATCAGAGAAACAGAAAGCAACATGCGAGGGGCTAATTACAGAAACTGAGCTTTACAATTCAATCAAGTCCTTTCAGCGGGGGAAAACGCCAGGGTTAGATGGTATCCCAATAGAAGTCTATCAAACGTTTTATGAACAGATTAAAAACCCCCTGCTCACATTTTTAATTTTTCATATGATCAAGGTATTCTCACCGGGACTCAGCAAGAAAGTGTAATTTCTCTGCTCTTAAAACAAGAAGCTAGCGGCCACTATAAAGATCCGATCCACTTAAAAAACTGGAGGCCATTCACTCTTCAGTGCTATGATGCGAAAATATTAGCAAAATGTATCGCATTGCGTATAAAGAATGTCCTGCATGATATTATACATCATGACCAGTCTGGTTTTATACAAGGTAGAAATATTTCAAATAATGTAAGACAATTACTTGAAATTATAGAATATTATGATAAAATAAAGAAACCAGGTTTGATTTTTATAGCAGACCTTGAGAAAGCCTTTGATAAAATCAGATGGGATTTCATCTACCAATGTTTAGAATTCTTTTTTAACTGTTATTATTTAATAATAATATCAAAGGCTTAAAAATGCAAGATCTAAATACAAAAATTTCAATGTATGCCGATGATACCATTTTGTTTTTTACTGAATTCTGATTATGAAACTCTTCAGAGTCTTACAGAAGACCTGGATGAATACTCAAAACAATCTGGGCTGAACCCTAATTACGAAAAATGTCAAAAACTGAGACTTGGTTCCTTGAAAAATAAAAATTTCACTCATCCATGCAATTTACCACTTCACTGGACAGATGGACCGGTCAATGTTCTCGGTATACACATTCCAGAAAATACTCGTGAAATTTCAACTGTTAATTTCAATAAAAAACTGAGTAAAATTGAAAAAATTCTGCTCCCATGGAAAGGGAAACATGCATATATGGCAAAATAACTCTGATCAAACCATTAATCGTATCCCAGTTTACATATTTATTCATGGCATTACCAACTCCTAAAGAATCATTTTTCAAAATTTATGAACAGAAGATATTTAAATTTATTTGGAATGACAAACCTGATAAAATTAAACGTGTGTATCTCTACAATGATTATGTATCTGGTGGCCTAAAATAATTGAATTTAAAGGCTTTAAATCTTTCACTGAAGGCCTCCCTTATTCCAAAATTCTATTTCAATTCAAACTGGTTTTCTAGTAAGTTACTTAAAAGTGTCCATCCTATGTTTGAAAAAGAATTCTTCCCATTCCTGCAGATTAAACCTGTGCATATCGAGTTAATTACTGACATGTTTTTCAGTGTCTCCACCTTTCTGGAAGAAGCTCTACAGAGTTGGTTGCAATTTCAGTTTCATCCACCAGAAAAAACAGAACAAGTTCTACAACAAATAATATGGTTAAATTCCAATATACTTGTTGATAGAAGAATGATTTTCTGGAGCAGCATGTTCGATAAAGGAATTATTTTTTTAAAGGATATAGTGAATGAGGAAAATAAACTTATTTCCTACAGACAATTAACTAGTTTTTATGGAACTGTCTGCACACTGCAACAATATAATCAACTTATTGGAGCTTTACCAAATACTTGGAAATCAAAAATTATTAAAAGACCAGGAGGATATTTAGTCTGTCTGCCTCAAATGAAAATGGTACAATGGTTAAAGAAAATAAAGATTAATAAACATATATACAAATTTTACTTAAGAATAAAGAATTCAGTTGTGACACCATATAGAATTCTAGATGGTTGGGAAAATTTGTTAGACACACCAGTTCCATGGAATAAAGTCTTCAACATTCTTTACAATACATCACTTGATCCGAAGATAAGATATTTTCAATATAAGCTAATATATAAGTTTCTAGCAACAAAAAAGATGCTAAATATCTGGGGAATTGAGCCGTCACCCCTCTGTCGATTCTGTCAAGAGGAAGTGGAGTCTGTAGTCCATTTCTTGTGGTACTGTCCTGTAACAGCCCTTTTTTGGATAAAGGTGCAAAATTGGATATCTCAGTATAATAGTATACAACTAGATTTATTTAAGGTATTACTGGGTGATGTAACAAAAGAAAAACACCAAATATGTAATATAATTGTATATCTTGCAAAAATATTCATTTTCAGGTTGACATCTGTTGGGGAGTTAAGACTTGAGAGATTCAAGAATTTTGTCATGTATTACAGTAGAATTGAGTGTGCGATGGCCTATGAGACGGGTCTGGTAATTTATGCCAAAAGATGGGATAGAATTCGGGAGGCTGAAGGTTGGGAATAACAAAGAGGTGGAATGGATGAGCTAATAGTTACAAATGCCAAAGATATAAAACTCTGTGAATGTAATCCTTATTCTATTGTATTTTACTTTATTTTATTATTTTTTTTTTTTGTTGTTTTTTGTGGGTGTGTGTTTTGTAGGGTGATGGTAGGAGGATTCATACTTAATTATATAACTGATTGAATGAATAAAGTTGTCCTCCAAAGTGGGGGGGTGGTGGAAGAATAGGAAAAAAAAAAAAAAGATTGAGAAGATTTTTTCTTGATACCAAATGCCTAATTGTACTAATAACTTTTTTGCTATTTAACCAGAAATAAACGTTATGTGACTTTTCCAGGTGAGATTTTGATCAATGAGGATTCCAAGAAATTTAGTGACTGTGACTCTTTCTAAATTATTATTGGCAATATATATGTTAGGAAGAGTTTTTTGAATTTGCTCATTTCTAGGTGTAAACATCATTTATTAACTTTTTTTTAATGTTAATTGATAATTTATTTGCCTTAAACCAGGTACCAACTTTACTTAATTCAGTATTTCTTTTGGATACTAATTTTTGCCCATCCCTATCTGAAAGAATAATATTGGAATCATCAGTGAACAGAATGAAAAATGCTTTAAGATGAAGTCAAATATAAATCGTTGATATAAATAAGAAATAGTAAAGGTCCAAGGACTGATCCTGGTGGAACACCACAAGAAATCAACCTGAAATCTGATCATGTATAATGTAATATCTGATACTTCAGAGCTTAAATCAGAATCTGTGGTGGTGCCAGCCATAATAATAATATGGACCAGGTTTCTAGTATGGCTTTTATGGTTAACTTGGGGGTGAAAATCCAAGTGAAGGGAAGTTCAGTCAGGACATTTAAGTCAGATTTAACCATTTATGTCAGATTAAACCATTTATTGCAAGACGACATGCATTTGAGTTTGGCAGTGACTCTGCTTAAGTGATGCTCTGGAACAATCTGAGCAAGCATGACAGACAGTTTCTGAGATCACGAACTTGCACTCTCAAAGGGAGCAGGTAAGCACAGTTAAGCACAGTCACCTCCTAATAAATCAGAGTATGAATGGAATGGAATGAGATTGATTAATGTGTAGCAGCTAGCATGTTGAATTTCCTTTGGGTTTCTGCAAGCGTGTATGGCCTTCCCCCTGAAAGCAATAGAAAGGGGAGAGATGCTGAATGCCAACAGGAAAACTTGAGTAGACACTATAAGTGACTTAATACAAAGGATATTGCAACATGGCATACAACTACAGTAGGGTGCAGTGATGATTATACATCACCACTTTCGTCAAAAAGGGGTCCTGATATATTACTTTTGTATTTTTTTTTTTTTCTCCTTGCAGGCAATGAGACCAAAAGTCTTTCCCATAAATGTACTGAGATAAAAATATGGGTAATAAACAAAAACGGTAAAAACATCCATTTTTTCATCACAATTGAAAGGTGTTGCAATTTTTTTTGACTCATGCATAGCATGAGTGCATTTTCAAGTCTCATTTCATGATTACTGATGCTAAAAAATTTGTGTAAACTGACTTGAGGCAACATAATTCTTAAAAATTACCTTCGATGGTCAGTTGTTCCAGTATGTGAACTTTGAGCACTGTCACAGTATTAAAGCTCCCCTATTATGCTGATCCTTCTTTTAAGACATACAAGTAATGCTATGATGTTGGATGTCCATACTCAACCTCTGCAAAGTTTCTAAACGTAAGATTCAGGGGTTTTGCCTTCATCCGAGAATGTGAATTCTTGAACGTGATTTCCTGTCTGAACAGCTCGTCCCGAGATCCTCACGAGATCTGGGCAAAACCTGACCTCAGGTTGTTGCGTCCAATCTGTACAGACCTGGCCAGAGCCAATCATGGCGCTAGACCTGTCCACCCTGGAATTTATTCTCTCAGACACAAACAAGCCCAAATCATTTAACATGAAGATTTATCAATATGTCTCCCAAAGCTGTTCGTGCGTGATTTTTTGGATTCGGAAAAAAAAGCGCAACTATTTTCTCCTCCAAAAGACGACGCCAGTGGGTAGCTTTTTTTTGTTTGCAGGAGGCAAACAGCCGCACTCAAAGGGAACATTAGCTGTTTGTGCTCGCCGTTTCACAGAAGACAGCTTTGTCAATAAAGGATTATTCAACGCTTAATATTCGTCTCCGCTGCTTCTCAAACCTGGAGCAGTTGTATCGATCAAACGTTCAGAGCCACAAGCTGTAAGTAACGATATAACAGCAAATAATGTAAGTGAAGCTAATGTGTTGCTGTGGCTAGTCAGACTGCTAACAATAGACTTAAAAACTGGCCTCAAACACAGGCTTTGCAAAATATCTGAAGAGAGAGTCTGGATTGGTTGCAACTGTCTGTGATTCACTGTTAAAGGAATTTTAACATTATATTCCTCGTATCACCTTCACATAAGAAACCCAGGCTACTCAGGGAAAAAATCAGTCAGAGGCAGAGAAGTTAATATTCAAGCCAAAGTCCGTTTACTTTTTTCTGCAGGAAAAAGGATCCCCACATACAGAAGCTCAGGTCAAGATGGAGGATGATACAGTTAGTCTCTCTCTGGTTTTTGTAGGGGTACTCCATGACGTTCTCCTCCCCCCGCACTGATTTACACATCATGATGTAATCTGGAGAGCTCTCGCTGTCTTATGCCACCTACATCACGCTGTTGTAAGGCTGCACACATACATCTCGTTGGGGAGGAGAGCACCTGTCTTCTCTATCAGCCCCGGCTCCAGTTTATCTTGTTATGCATTCCGGAGCTTTCTATAAACGCAAACTTAGAGAAAGAGAAAAACATCTTGTCCTTGGTACAGACATTCAGCTTTGCATGACTTTAGATAGGCTATATGTCATGATGCACTGGAACAGTTATGCAGGCCCCTGCTAAATCAGAAATATGCAAGCACACACACACTCTAGGCCTAAAAGGTTATGAAAGAAAGTAAAGTAGGAGCAAGCAAGGATAAACAATTAATAATAATTAAATCAATCAATAAAAAAATGATTCCACGCTCACAGACACAGAAGCAGTAAGTTTAACCATTTTGTGTTGCTTTATTGCATAAGCCTACCTAACATGATAGCCTGTTGAATGTGGCTGTAGCACTGTGGCTAATGTAGCTAAGTTACTGTTGCTAATGTTTGTGTCCTAAATATGCAAGAGTAATATCAGGGGACATTCAACAGAAGGTGTGTGAAAATAAACCTCATTTTAAGCTAACTTTTTATACTTGTTTGTGATTTGCATGCTTGGTACAACTGTTCACAGTAACGGAACTTACGGTCTGTAAAACCTGTATTGCAGGGTAACGTTTGTCTCTGTTGTTATGAATGCTCAGTTACTAATTACTGCATGTTAGTTTGCATTCCATGCTACCTTAAAAAATATTTTAAAAATATTCAGTAATTCTGACTGGTATGCTTGTGTTATTTTGGTTTGCATCAATGTGGCAGTTTCATCACAATGTTGCCTGATTGTAGCCACTACAGTTGAAGCTAACTGGAGAGGTGTTGTATGTGTCTGCAGAGTTGGGCTGAAAAGGCTGCAGTTAGACCAGATGTAGGTTTTTCAGAGCTTGGGTTATGTGTTTGGGTTTGTTTACTGCTGCTGTGAAACGATCGTTTTACTTATCCATGACCGGGGTCAGCCGGGTACTTAGCCATTGTGTGGGCTAGCTCTCTGAGGCTACCACGGTGAAAGCAATCGCAAAACACACTATAACGTTCTGGTATAACAAACGATTTCTCTGCATTTCCATGGCGGTATTTTATCCCCCTTTAAAATTGTCGTGGCTAATAAAAAGCCAATTGTTGCGGTTAAGGCCCTCTCCATGTGTGCTTCCCTTTATAATTAGTTCTTATCCAATTCACCTGTTCCATGCATAGGATGAGACTTCCCTCTTGTCTATTTAAAGTCTTCACTGCAGTTCATTCTCTGTCAGAACGTTGATCAATACTCATTTGTGCAGAGCTCCTCGTATGCCTTTTGTTTATTGCTTCTTCGCAACTGTTTTGTCTGACCTTGAGATTGCCTTGCCCTACTATTCCTGTTTTTTCTTTTTGGATTTTGACCTGTTTTTGTACGACCACGTTTTCTGTTTTGGATGCCCTGCGTATGACCTACCTTTATGGATTTCGACTACGATTTTTGGCTTACTGTCAATGTACCATTGCACACCTGCCTTACTGGTTTTGACCCCTGCCTGTCTTTTCAACTTTGCTTTTTTGTCATTGGTTTTTGGCTTGGCAATTGTCTTCTGGTCCCGACCTTTTATACAATAAAGGCTTACGATTTTTGGAATTCCTGTTCTCGTGAGTGGTTCCTGAATGCACCGTCACACTGTAATGCAAGAAAAGATTGTGTAGCATCCATATCATCTGACATCAGTGCCTATGAGCAAGGCGCACTAGTAATGTTCCTGCCACATCTTTTTCACAATGTAAGTGAAGACTGCCTGAAACTGAGAGGTCATCAACAGCAGGGAGGTCAGGGATTTTATCTTCCCACAAAAGCAGTTCCACAGGCTCTACATGATCCGTCCTGCGTGCAACGTTAAGTTATGGCCATCAGTCTGTGTGACCACATCAAAAGTAACAGAACTCTTGAAATCATATTGCCATTATCACTGAGAGAGATCACATAATCACAATATTTGGGTCAATTAAGAGGGACACAACCAAAAAGCTGAAGTTACAGCCTACCATCTATCTGCTAGTGCTGCATGCAAACTGAGTATCTGCTCTGAAAATGTAGGCAGCAAGTAAGCGAAAAACCTTATGTTATTCGTACCCATGTTAGCTTATTCCTGACTTCTCAACAACTGAAAGACATGGATTACATCGTTCGGCTTTCATCACCACATATGAGAAAGAAATCTCTGAGATTAAAATCAGTAATTACCGGAGGGACACTTTAGACCAGAGTTTCCCGTCCCTGTTCCTGGAGTAACCCTGCCCTGTAAATCTCAGATGGCTCCTTGATTTAACACATCCAGATCAGGTCATTTGGTACTCCACATGAGCTGATCAGCTGAATCAGGTGTGTTAAATCAGTGCGGCCCAACCCTGCTCCTGCAGTACCCCGTCATGCATATTTTATAGGTCTCCCTAATTTAACACACTTGTCTCAGTCTTTTGGGGATTAGTTGTCACATGTAAAGAAAACAAGTTAACTAGCTGAGAAAGAATAGAAAAACTGCTATTCTCACCAACACACGTGTGAAGGAGGCACTTGAAGTTGAAAGGCAGGCACAAGGGGAAAAAAATGCAAAATACCAAAGAAGCAAAGCACAGGGAAGAAACAGAGAGCAGGTACAAAAAGAAAGACTACAGATGACTCCTCATCGGAAGAAGATGAGTCCCTGTGCCTGGTCTTTGTAGAGCCATTAGGAAACAGCGCCCAGGAGAAACCTGGGTGCAGTGCATAATATGCAAAGGATAGGCCCATGAAGAATGCACCCCTTGCAAATCAATCTATGTATGCCAGAACTGCGCCTCTGATGAGGAGTCTGACTAGTGAGGCCAAGTTTTGTTTGAGATTTTCTGACTGGATGTTCCAGGACTGACTGGTGAGATCAGGTTTTCTTTGAGTTTTTTAATAGATCTTCCAGGACTAGTTTAAGTTTCACAATGCATGTTGTATAATATTTTATGTTAAGATTTATTCACTTTCAAGTAAAAAAATAACAACAATAATTTTGTCCTTGTTTTATTAGTTGCAAAATCCAGAGCGACATCTTACCCTATATAGCAGGGATACTCACCCTTTTCCAGATTGAGCCGCTGTGGGTGCAGGCTTTCATTCTAACCAACCAGTCACACACCTGATTCTACTAATCAACCCTTGAGGCTTTTGCCAAAGACCCGTGATTAGTAGAATGCGGTGTGAGACTGCATGGTTAGAATGACAGCCTGCACTCACTGCGGCTCAATCTGGAAAAGAGTGAGTATCCCTGCTATATAGTGTGACAACTCATGTTGGTGGGGCAACTTGTCACATAGTGACAATCTCTATTTGATTGCTTATAACTCTGCACTGACACAAGATATGAAAATGACATGAATATAAAATATATAGCTGAGACTTTTGTCTTTCATCTGGTTCACATTTTTTTTAAATATATGATGTATTGATTCCAAGAAATAGAAGTTATGGTTTTGTGTTCTTGATGTCATGCTTTGTGTTTATGGTTATGTCTTTTCTTTATTCTTTTTGTTTATTATACATTCCAGTTTTCTGTTTTTGCCATCACAGGTTTCGTTGCACTTGTCACCCGTCTTGTGATCAGTTGGTTCAGTCCGTCTTTCCAGTCTGTGTGCCTACATGCTTCAGGTGATTTCAATGGTTTCTGGTGTTTTATATTATTACTTCAATTCTCGTTTACTTCCTTCACCTTGCTTTCCAAGATTACTAATAATACGAACGTTTATATTGTGAATTATAGTTTACTAACTTAACTTATCCATGTATATAATACTAACTTACTAATGAACACTTGGGTTAATTTGTAAAGCTGCATCTCTACTATTTATTACTAATTCAATCTCGGCTATCCCAGTTCTAGACTCGGCCTCTTGCTTTGCTTTCTCTGCCTCTCCCTGCGTTTCCGCGTGATCTCTCGCACGTGCGTAATTGCTATCCTGCACTCTTTGTCTGTACACTTAGAACTCCTTAACCGGAGCTGTTTATCTTTCATAGGTTGTCTCTGTAGATCTTGTCCGTGTCTCGGTTTTTGCCAATTGTTGTGGTTTAGGACTTCCCCATGTGTGCTTACCTCTGTAATTAGTCTTATCCAATTCACCTGTTCCCTGCATAGCATGTGACTTCCCTCTTGTCTATTTATAGTCTTCACTGCAGTTCATTCTTGATCGTTGAACGTTGATCAGTATTAATTTGTGCAGAGCTCCTCGAATGCCATTTGTCTATGGCTTCTTCACGACTGTTTTGCCGGACCTTGTGATTGCCTTGCCCTTCGATTCCTGTTTTGTCTTTTTGGATTTTGAACCATTTTTGTACCACCACGATTTCTCTGTTGGATGTCCTGTGTATGATCTACCTTTCTGGATTTCGACTACGACTTTTGGCTACGTACCGTTGCACTTCTGCTTTACTGCTTTTGACCCCAGCCTGTCAAGCCGACTTCGCTTTTTGGACATTGTTTTTGGCTTGGCAATTCTTGTGTCTTCTGTTCCTGATCCTTTTTGCAATAAAGGCTGAAGATTTTTGGAATTACTGTTCTCGCGAGTAGTTCCTGAACACACCGTCACAATATGAGAGTAAAAAGTGTGACAAGCTCCGGTCTCCCATACTACTCAAATTTAAATACTAAAGAAAGTAATGCTCTTGTGTCTCTGTCAAAGATGCTATAGTTATTTAAAATGCAGACAAGGGAGGGGCTGTGGTCCTACAAAATAAAGAAGCATACAAAAATGAAATATTAAGATCGTTAAGCAATGACTTTTTTTATACACCTTTGAGTTTGCTCTTGAGATCAAGTCATTTTTGAATAAGGATGAGGAGGATCAGTTGATATCCAAGAAGGAATGTGATTTTATGGTTCAAGAACACTCCATATGCCCTGTATTTTATTCACTTCCCAAAATACATGAGATGTGTTGAACCTGTTCCTGGGCGTCCCATTGTCGCGGGCACTGGATTTCTTACTGAGCCTATGTCTCAATTCTTAGATGTGCATATAAAACCCTTTAAAACCTTTGCCTTCGTACTTGAAGGACAAAAGGATGTCAAAAACCTATATAGGAATGTGCCTCACAGGGAGGGCCTTGATGCACTGACACATTATTTAGACAAGAGGGAGGATCTAATGCCCCCTACTAAGTTTCTTGTAGAATTAATGGGTATTACTCTACAAAAAAAAATCAAATTTGGGAATTCCTTTTTATTTGCAGTGTCAAGGCGTAAACATGGGTAGCCCTGTTCACCTAATTATGAAAAACTTTTTATGGGTAGATTTGAAGATGAACATGTGTATCAAAATAATCCATCTTCGCATTTGTTGAGATGCTGGTTTCGTTTTATAGACATATTTTTCATTTTCAAGTAAAGAGTTAGAAGGGTTCAGTATTTTTAGCTCGCCGGGACGAATGTCCTGAGAGCTATTGTCGTACCCCCGGCGTCCGCGTCCGTGTCCGTCCGCGTGCAGAAAAACTTTAACCTTATCCCGGCGAGCTTTGTTGTCTTTCTGACAACTCTTGTTATAAACTTTAGAATGCCCTTCCAGAAATTTTTCTTAGAATCAGGTAGGGACTCATTTCTTGATGTGTAGGTACATAAATCTGACCAGGTATAAACCAAAGTGTTTAGGAAAAAAAAACAGATCAGTAATTATCTAGAGTTTTTGAGCTATCATCCACCTGGCTTGAAGAGGGGACTCCCCCATAGCCAATTGTTATGCGTAAAGCGCATTTGCAACACAAACGAGGCTTTTGAAGAACAAGTGTTGAAGGAATTTTGATTTAATATTCCTGGTATCACCTTCACAAAAAGAAACTCAGAGAAAAAAATCAGTCGGAGACAGAGAAGTTAATATCCAAGCCAAAGTTTGTTTACTCTTTCTGCAGCAAAGAGGATCCCCACATACACGTCAAGTCAGCAAAATGGAGGATGCTACAGTTAGTCTCTCTCTGGTTTTTGTAGGGGTACTCCATGACGTTCTCCTCCCCCCGCGCTGATTTACACATCATGATGTAATCTGGAGAGCTCTCGCCATCTTATGCAACCTACGTAAAGCTGTCGTAAGCCTGCACACATACATCTCGTTGGGGAGGAGAGCACCTGTCTTCTCTATCAGCCCCGGCTCCAGTTTATCTTGTTATGCATTCCGGAGCTTTCTATAAACATAAACTTAGAGAAAGAGAAAAACATCTTGTCCTTGGTACAGACATTCAGGTCTGCATGACTTTAGATAGGCTATAAGTCATGACGCACTGGTACAGTTATGCAGGCCACTGCTAAATCAGAAATATGGAAGCACACACACACTCTAGGCCTAAAAGGTTATGAAACAAAGCAGAGTTGGAGCAAGCAAGGATAAACAATTAATAATAATTAAATTAATCAATAAAAAATGATTCCACAACAAGCTTCTGAATTGTTAAACCGTTATCGGAGCAAAGGTTATGACGAAACAACATTGCAGAATTGCCTACAAAGAGTAAGGGATGTTGATCGATCAAATTTGTTGGTCCCTGTGAGGATTACGAAAGGGACTACAAGCGAGAACCAGTAAAATACAAAAAGGAGGCTTTGTTTCTGAAGGGGGGGAAACCTCCAACAGAGCAGGCAATGGTACAAAGTCCACAATCCAAAATCGTAACCAGGGCACCAATCACAAAAATCAGAGTCGTACAAAAAAAGGGGTTTGGTAACAAGAAGGCGGCGAAGTACTGGGAGTAGGCAAGAATCGATAATCAAGGACAGTCCAGTCAGAAAGATAATCACAATAAGAACTAGGCAAAAATGAATGTGGCACAAGGAGAACGATCTGACGAGGAAGTGCTGTGAAGAGACACCTAATATACTCTTCTGGGAGATCACACGGTAACAGACTCAGGTGCAGGCAGTCAGACTGATTACAAGGGAGCAACACATTTGGGAGAACCTGATCACATGAAATAGGCAGAAACCAAATTGCGGACAGGGATCACAGAAGAATCCTATAGACAAATACACAGCTCCCGTCAAGGAGTTCTAATGTGCCTAGATACTAAGAGAAAGGATAGCGTGAGCAAGTGTGGAGAACCCACAGAAACACAGTAGAGAAGATTAGGGAACGACAAGAGGCGGCAACTAGAACAGGGCGAATGCTGAGAGCTTGTTAATCAATCAGTAAGTGCAGCTATACAATCACTAGTGCTCAAGGTCAAATGACTACATGGTCATCTACTCAGGAGCAGACGAACATCAAAGAGGTGTCGTATCATCCTGGACCCCACATGCTCCAAATCACTGAAAGGTTTCTGTGCTCTCAATTATCAAGTCAAGGATATCCAACTGGAAGGCAAGCCATTTGGCATAGGCATTAAACAAGCCTATGCCCCAACTGTCAATAATGAAGATAAGGCGATAGAGAAGTTCTATGAAGGTATAGACAAAGCCAAGAAAGAACTAAAATCGCAAGACATGAAGATGGTCATGGATTTCAATGGCAAAGTTGGCTGTGAAAGGAATGGCAGCATCATAGGTCCTTTCGGTATTGGACAAAGGAACGAGCGTGTGTGATGATTTGGGGAGTGTTGGACACCAAATGCAGTGGCCAGAAATAAAAGGCAAAAACGGCAGAGAAGGAGAACCTGGGAACCTTGTTAGGGTGCCTGGTATCATGAACGCTTTGAAATACCAGGACATTTTAAATCAAAATCTGGCGGCCTCTGCCCGAAGGCTGAAGACGGGTCGTCACTGAGTCTTTCAGCAAGGTAATAGCCCTAAATATGTGGCCAAATCTACACAGAAATGGTTCACCTGACACAGAATCAAGCTCCTCCCATGACCATCTCAGTCCCCACACCTCAACCACATTGAAAACCTGTGGAGTGAGCTGAAGAGGAGAGTGCAGAGTAGAGGACCCAGGTCGCTGGATGATTTAGAGAGATGTGCAAAGATGAATGGTCTAAGATCCCTCTTTCTGTATTCTCCCATCTTGTGAAACATTATAGGAGAAGGTTAGGTGCTGTGAAAAATCATTATTTAAATGAAAATTCAAGTGGGAAAGTAGGGTCATTTTTTCATAGACTTCTATATCATTGAACTTCTTTTTGCAACCACAGATGTCGCCATCTGCTGCCAATTACAAAACCCAAAAACAGTGAAGTTGGCTCGTTGTGTAAATCGTAAATAAAAACTGAATACAATGATTTGCAAATCCTTTTCAACCTATATTCAATTGAATACACTGCAAAGACAAGTTACTTAATGTTCGAACAGGTAAACTTTGTAATTTTTTGCAAATATTAGCTCATTTGGAATTTGATCCCTGCAACATGTTTCAAAAAAGCTGGCACAAGTGGCAAAAAAGACTGAGAGAGTTGAGGAATGCTCATCAAACACTTATTTGGAACATCCCACAGGTGAACGGGCTAATTGGGAACAGGTGGGTGCCATGATTGGGTATAAAAGCAGCTTCCCTGAAATCCTCAGTCATTCACAAACAAGGATGGGGCGAGGGTCACCACTTAGTGAAAAAATGCGTGAGCTGATTGTCGAACAGTTTAAAAAAAACATTCCTCAACGAGCTATTGCAAGAAATTTAGGGATTTTATCATCTACGGTCCGTAATATCGTTAAAAGGTTCAGAGAATCTGGAGAAATCACAGCACGTAAGCGACAAGGCCGAAAACCAACATTGAATGCCCGTGATCTTCGATCCCTCAGGCGGTACTGCATCAATAACCGACATCAGTGTGTAAAGGACATCACCACATGGGCTCAGGAACACTTCAGAAAACCATAGTCAGTAACTACAGTTCGTCGCTACATCTGCAAGTGCAAGTTAAAACTCTACAATGCAAAGCGAAAGCCATTTATCAACAGCACCCAGAAACGCCGCCGGCTTTGCTGGGTCCAAGCTCATCTAAGATGGACTGATGCAAAGTGAAAAAGTGTTCTGTGGTCTGACGAGTCCACATTTCAAATTGTTTTTGCAAACTGTGGACGTCATGTCCTCCAGACCAAAGAGGAAAAGAACCATCCAGACTGTTATAGGCGCAGAGTTCAAAAGCCAGCATCTGTGATGGTATGGGGGTGTATTAGTGCCCAAGGCATGGGCAACTTACACATATGTAAAGGCACCATTAATGCTGAAAGGTACATACAGGTTTTGGAGCAACATATGTTGCCATCCAAGCAACGATTTTCATGGACGCCCCTGCTTATTTCAGCAAGACAATGCCAAGCCACATTCTGCACGTGTTACAACAGCATGGCTCCGTAGTAAAAGAGTGCGGGTACTAGACGGGCCTGCCTGTAGTCCAGACCTGTCTCCCATTGAAAATGTGTGGCGCATTATGAAGCGTAAAATACGACAACGGAGACCCCGGACTGTTGAACAACTTAAGTTGTACATCAAGCAAGAATGGGAAAGAGTTCCACCTGAAAAGCTTCAAAAATTGGTCTCCTCAGTTCCCAAACGTTTACTGAGTGTCGTTAAAAGGAAAGGCGATGTAACACAGTGGTAAAAAGGCCCCTATGCCAACTTTTTTTGCAATGTGTTGCTGCCTTTAAATTCTAAGTTAATGATTATTCGCAAAAAAAGTTTCTCAGTTTGAACATTAAACATCTTGTCTTTGCAGTGTATTCAATTGAATATAAGTTGAAAAGGATTTGCAAATCATTGTATTCTGTTTTTATCTACGATTTACATAACATGCCAACTTCACTGGTTTTGGGTTTTGTAAATAGAATGCCATTTTACGGCGCTTCCGCATGGACTTAATTTTTCAGACCAGGGTGCTGCGTCCATTTTTTTATACAGTCTATGGCACTAAGACCTGTGGCTGAACATAAGTAGAACTACATGCCACTTTTTCACAGAAGCGATGATATCGGGGGGAGTCCAGGGTGCCAGTCAACTTTCCATTGTAGAGAATGACCATAGCTTTTTCTCCAGCTTCTGCCACAGCATCTGTAGAGGCTGAATGTGTGCAAAACACTTCTGCCTGCTCTCTGAATAGTTTGCCTTCCTTGAATTTCGTGAATGAAACTCCTTTCCCAATCCCATGGAGGCGAGATGTAGTGTCACAACTAAGAACTGCATGTAAGACCAAGATGTTCTTACATAAGTCTGGGCCAAGTTGCCACTTTGTAACCTTGATGTTCCAAATTTGAACTTCTTTGTTTTCTTCCTCTGCTCAGAACAGAAGAGCAGGTCATGAGAGTCCAGACTAGCTTGGTAGCAGAGAAGGACAAAGAGGTCAATGTCATCCCTCATTAGCACAGTATTGCTGGTGGTAGCACCCTGCACAGCTTTCTGCACAGTGTTATTTTTGGCAGCCGTTTGATTTAGTTTTCGTCTTAGGGCTCTAAAGACCAGGTGCAGGCTCGGCGAATGGGGGGTGCGCCGTGACAACGGGGTGTGTCCAGGCGTATATGTTGCAATTTCATGCCCAGTGCAGCCTGCGCAAGTACTCCTGACCCGCCTCAGTCCCTCCTTTCGGCGCAAGTGGCAAAGAAGGCGTGTTTGGGTATAACACAGCCGAGTCAAGTCTTCAATCAAATGAGCTCCTCTCCTCACCTTTAATGTGTTGGAATATGACATAACATGAATGGCAAGAACAGGCCGTTCAGCCCAACTAAGCTCGCCAGTTTCTTTATACTATTGTGGATATATCCCTTCAGATACTCAATGACTCAATGGTATCTAGCTTTAAGTTAAGCCTGCTCTTAAAAACCCCCAAGGTCTCTGCCTCAACAATATGGTCAGGCAAGCTGTTCCACATTAAAATTGTTCTTTGGGTGAAGAAATATTTCCGAATATCAGTGCTAAATTTACCTTTGATCAATTTCCATTTGTGACCCCGAGTTCTACTCGCAACACTTGGTTGAAGGAATACATAATTCACTTAGTTAATCCTTTTAACATATTTAAAAACCTCAATCAAATCACCCCTGAGTCTCCTTTTCCTAAGACTACAGAGATTTATGATCTTCAGCCTCTTCTCGTAGCTTTCATCTTTTATTCCTGGAATAAGCTCAGTCGCTCTTCTCTGAACTTTCTCTAAAGCCTCTATATCTTTCTTAAAGTATGGTCCCCAGAACTGTACACAATACTCCAGATGTGGTCAGACGAATGTGTTGTACAAAAGAAGCATCACCTCCTTAGATTTGTAATCAATACTTTTAGCAATGTATCCCAGCATCCGATTGGCTTTTTTACCTGCTAAAAAAAGAACCTGTGAGGGTTTAGTCAACAATCACTCCCAGATCTTTCTCGTGTGAAGCACATTCCAGTTTTAAACCTCCCATGAAGTAATCCCTTCTAATGTTTTTATTACCTACATGTACAACTTTACATTTTGCTAGATTAAATTTCATTTGCCACATTTCTGCCCAATTCTGGATTCTATCCAAATCATCCTGAATCACTTTAGTGGACCCTAAACTATTTGCCAAACCCCCCAATTTAGTATCATCTGCAAATTTCACCAATCTGCTCTCAATATTCCTATCAGGGTCATTAATGTAGCTGAGGAACTGCAGGGGTCCCAACACCGATCCCTGGGGGACACCACTCCCCACCATACCTAGCTCAGATGAGATACCACTGACCACCACTCTTTGTGTTCTGTCCTGTAACCAGTTTTGAATCCACTCCAGAATACCTCCTGTAACTCCAATGGAGCTCATTTTAGAAATTAGTCTCTTATGCAGTACTGTATCAAATGCTTTCTGAAAATCCAAGTATATGATGTCATAAGCCCTGCTCTGGTCATAAGTCTTGGTAGCCTCTTCGATAAATTCCAGAAGGTTTGTCAGACATGACCTTCCCTTACGAAAACCATGTTGGCTATCCCCTAAGATACTGTTACGTTCAAGAAATAAGTCCTTCTCATCTTTTATGATAGATTCCAATATTTTGCACGCAATGTAAGTTAAACTGACTGGCCTGTAATTTCCTGGCTCGGTACAGTCCCCTTTCTTACATATTGGTATTATATTGCCCTGTTTCCAATCAACTGGTATTTCTCCACTTTCTAAAGACCGTCTGAAGATGGCAGATAGCGGCATAAAGATGATCTCACCAAGTTCCCTGAGCACTCTAGGATATAAGCCATCAGGACTCACCGCCTTATCTGCCTTTAGTTTATGCAACTTGTCTAATACTTTGTTATCCCGAACCTCAATTTCCGCTAAATAATCTTGAGCATTTGATATGCCCTCTGGTCAAATAAAGACCCCCTCTGAGGTAAAATTCTCAACAAAGTAACTGCTTAAGGCATCCGTAATATCCTTGTTATCATATAGCAGCAATCCATTTTTATTCTTTATGCACTTAACCTGCTCTTTAACTTTCCTTTTTCTGCTACAGTACTGAAAGAAGCGCTTAGGGTTAGTTTTTGCCCCCTCTGCAAATTGTCTTTCATACAGTCTTCTAGCATTCCTCAGCTCTTTTTTGACCACAGCCCGCATTTTACACTATTCAGCCCGAGTGTTCTCATTGTTATCCTTAATGTACATCTTATAAAGATTCCTGTTTTCCCTCAAAATCCTATGAATACCTTTGGTCATCCACTGAGGATTCTGCTTTTTTCAGCTTACTTTTGGACACCTTTGGAATGAATCTGCATTGTGATTCAAGTAAAACCCCCTTTAATCCTTCCCACATCTCATTCATGGACTCACAGTCCAGGAGTGTCTCCCATTTTATTTCACTTAGATATGAGCGCATCCTGTCAAAGTCTGCTTGCCTAAAATTGAAAATTTTTGTTTTTGAATACACCTTTTTAACCACCCATGAAACATCAAAATTGACAGCAGAGTGATCACTTGCCCCAAGTGGCTCCAGTACCTCAAAATTGCTAATTCTATCTGGGTCATTACAGAGCACTAAGTCTAAAATTACCTTCTCTTTTGTAGGTTTATTAACAAACTGCACTAAGAAATTATAATTTATAACATGTAGAAATTCTTCCTCCCCCCTACCCTGTCCTTTCACCATTTCCAAATTGATGCCAGGATAATTTAAGTCTCCCATAATAATAGTCCCTCCACCTCTGCAAGCTTGCGTAATCCTCCTAAAAAGCATTTCATTGACTGTGCTGTCCAAAGCTGGTGGTCGATAGCATACTCCTATGTTTAAACCTGTCTCGTGTTTGCCAATGAGCCTGACCCAGATATCTTCACAGGGCAAGGAATGTTCAATTTCGGGAATTTCCTGTACATTTATGTTTTTGTTCACATAGATTGCTACGCCCCCTCCTCGCCTATTACATCTATCCTTCCTAAAGAGCTTATAACCTTCTATATTATATTCATCTCCATTCTCTTCACTTAGCCATGTCTCCGTAATCCCAACTATGTCATAGCCCTCACTAATCATAACAGCCTCAAGCTCTGGAAATTTATTTTTTATGCTTCTTGCATTTAAATAAAAACATTTTGGGTTATTACTAATGCTCTTCCCCCTTGATTTCCCATGTGGCCGCTGCTTCAAGCCCCCCACTACGCTTTGTTGCTTTAAAAGTATATCATCAATGGTGCATGAAACGCCGTCAGCTTCCATCGGGGTAGTCTGCATTTCCCTATGTGTAACACTCACTAACCTCCCTGCCCCCCAAGTCCCTAGTTTAAATAATCCTGTGCTACCCTCAACATACGGTGGCCCAGTGCAAAGGTTCCCCTCTGGTTCAGGTGCAGCCCGTCAGGCTTGAACAGGTTACCTCTGTCCCAGAAAAAGTTCCAGTGCCCCATAAACCTATACCTCTCTTTCCTACCCTAGGTTCGTAGCCACGTGTTAAACCTCCAGATAAAATTCTGCTTTCCTCTGTTTGCAAGTAGTACCGGTAGAATCCCGGAGAACACTACCGTTGAGGATCTGCTCCTAAGCTTCTCAGCTAGTTCCACAAATTTGCCTTGCAGAACCTCAAACCTACCCTTACCTATGTAATTTTCCCAACATGGACCATGACAACTGGATCCCTCCCCGCTCTGGCCAGGAGCTTGTCGGCATGCTCCAGGAGGTCTCCTACCTGGGCACCAGGCAGGCAACACACTGTACGAGACTCCTTGTCGCACGAACAGACTAAGCTATTTATTCATCGAAGTATTGAGTCCCCCACTATCACTGACTCTCTTTTCTTAGGAGCAGAGGCCAACAGGGTGCCCTGCTGCTCATCAGTCCCCTCACTCTCAGGGTTAGCGACCAAGTCGAGTTCCTGCAAGGGCCGGAATCAGTTGGACACCTCAACCACTGGAGGAGCTGTCGCAGTACGGCATGCATGCCCTTTCCTGTGCTGTTGACCTACAGTCACCCAACTCTCTCTCCCTGCCTGCTCTGGGATCCCAGTACCACCCTGCTTTGGCATTGGAGCAGCGAGCTGACGAGTCATTGAAGGATCTTTGGCAGATGGCTTGTCTGTCTGACGAGGTGAAAAGTCACGCTCATTTTATTCAGAATGATGTATTGATGAGGAAGTGGGTCCCTCAGTGGGAAAAATTTGTTGGTGAACCTGTTTATCAAGTTGTTGTGCCTTCTAGGTTTCATAAAGTAGTGTTGCAGATTTCCCATGATGAGTCTAGTCATTTAGGTGTCAGGAAGACGTATGACCATATTTTGAGGTACGAAGTCCGAACGACCTTGTGTTTGGTCATACTGTGCGTGGTCCTTTAGCGCTGTTGTGGGAAAATTGGACAGTTACAACCACCACAAAACCTCATTGACTACGTAAATGGTTTTCGGTATCGCCTTTATAAAGCCCAGGAGGTGGCCAAAAGAAATTTGGAATCTGCACAGGACAAAATGAAAAGGCTTTTTGATAGCCTGGTTGAGAATTGTGTTTTTCTCCCTGGGGATCAGGTGCTCGCTTTGATGCCCATTGTTACCTCTCCATTTCAGGATAAATTTTCTGGTCCGTTTTCTGTGGTGAAGAGGGTGTCGGAGCATGTTATAGCTACTCCCTGCCATAGATCTTCTACTCAGCTTTGTCATGTGAATTTGTTGAAGCCATATTTTTCTCGGGTGCAGCCCGATCAAGGAGAGCAGGTAGCGGATCTCCATCCAGCTTGTTTGTCAATGTCTGTATCCCCTCATGCCGCGATTGAGCAAGGGGGGGAGGATGTGAAGGTGCCTGATGAAGCTGTACTTTGTGGTCTTCTTAAGAACTCAGAGTCTCTACAGAATCTTGATGGCTTGTTGAGTCATTTGGATGCTTCTAGGCGTGGCCAACTGGTGAATTTAATTAAGAGATATCCATGTCTATTTGGTGATACACCTACTCGCACGCACCTGATTGAACATGATATAGATGTTGGTGATTGTAAACCTATTAAACAAAGGTTCTATCGTGTTCATCCAGAGAAACGCAAGTATCTTGATGCTGAGGTTAAGTATATGTTGGATAATGGTATTGCTGAGCCATCTTGTTCCAGTTGGGCATCACCATGTTTGCTTGTTCCCAAGTCCGATAACACACTTAGATTTTGTTCAGATTTTCGTAAAGTAAATAATGTGACGAAGGCAGACTCATTTCCACTTCCTCGGATGGAGGATTGTGTTGATGAGGTTGGGTCAGCTAAATTTGTAAGTTCGACCTGTTGAAAGGTTATTGGCAGGTCCCGTTGTCAGCCAGAGCACGAGAAATAGCTCCGTTTACTACTCCCACTGGATTATATTCTTACACCGTGATGGCTTTTAGTTTGAGGAATGCACCGGCGACCTTTCAACGCCTGATGAATTTGGTTGTAGGGGGTTTGGAAGGTTGCTCAGTGTATTTGATGATGTAGTAATTTTTTCAAATGACTGGGATAGCCATCTTGACCGTATTCAGCAGTTGTTTAACCGTTTCGCTCACGCTCGTTTGACTGTGAATCTCGCTAAATGCGAGTTTGCAAAAGCTACAGTGACATATTTGGGTCGTGTGGTGGGGCAAGGTAGAGTGTGTCCGGTTCGTGCAAAAGTGCAAGCTATTGATGAGTATGCTCTGCCATCAACAAAAAAAAATGCTTATGCGGTTTTTAGGACTAGTGGGGTATTATAGGTGTTTTTGTAGAAATGTTTCCACTGTTGTTGCTCCTCTTACGGATTTGTTGAAGGGTGATGTTAAGTATCTCTGGTCCTCAGAATGTCAGAAGGCATTTGAAAATGTTAAAGCCTTAATTTGTAATGCTCCTGTTTTGGCTGCGCCACAGTGGGATAAGGCGTTTAAGCTTGAGGTAGATGCTAGTTATGTTGGTGCAGGAGCGGTGTTGTTGCAATCTGACGATTTGGGAGTGGATAAGCCAGTATGTTTCTTTTCGAAGAAATTCAATAAACATCAGTTGAATTATTCAGTTATCGAAAAAGAAACTCTTGCGTTAATTTTAGCTTTGCAGCATTTCAGTGTATATGTTAGCTCTGTGCCTGTGGTGGTCTTTACTGATCATAATCCATTGAGCTTTCTTAGTTCATTCCAGAGTCCAAATCAGAGGCTTGTTCGTTGGGCTCTGTTTTCCCAATCTTACACCCTGGATATTCGCCATATTAAGGGGCGGGATAACGTAGTGGCGGATGCTTTGTCCCGTGCTCCTAGTCAATAGTTTTGCCTCTTGGGTTTGTGTTGTGTCCCATTCTCCTCGGTTTCCCTTTCTTCTTAAAAGCTTCAGGGATCCAGTTGCTGGAGATAGAGTGGAATCTTGGGGTTGTGGGAGACATGAACGGTGAGGTATTTGTTTGTTTGGTATTGAATGAGTCTAAGATTTGTGTATTGTTACATGGTGTGGTTGATTTTTAAAAGTTGTACCTATGGTTGAATTTGTAGTTAAGGAAGTAGTAGTATTATGTGGATTGGTTTTTGTCAGGGTTCCTTTTAGGACCCTGACTTTATGGGCGGGGGGTGTGACAGCCATGGGGCCTTAGTCTTTCCATAGGTACTTGTGTGTGCTCTGTTTTGCAGGTGCAGCTGAGTTGGCATCAGGTAACTGGGAACACCTGGCCAGTGTTCCCAGGTTACTTAATCCCACCTCTTCAGCCATCTGGATCATCTTTGTAATCGCGGAAGTAGATGGAGCGGTCGTGGTTGCCGTCGGTCCCCTTCTCAAGTCATGCCGTCCTTTCTTTGTCTTTTGTTTTGCATTTACAACATGCACCTCATATTTTTCATTGCATTCATACATTTTCATACACTACTGACATTTACTTCCACACCCTATTAAGTATTTATTGTATAATTTAATAAACTTTTGCTAACTTTTGGAGCCGCCTTGTCTACATCTCCCTTACTGGTTGCGGCTGATGAGCCGGCCGTAACAGGCAAACACACCATTTCTCTAAACAACATACTACTTAGTTCCTCTCGGAACTCCACTGATTGTAAACTATGTTGTGCCTCCAACTGGCCCTGAAGATCAATCTTGCTTTCCAGATGCTCAATTAGCTGGCACCGGTGGCAGACAAACCCACCCCGGAAATCTCTTTCCAAAAGTGCGATCATCCTGCAACTGTCACATAGTTTTAGCCACATTTTGAACTCCCTACCTAATGACCTTGCTCACCCTAGATAAAAGAAAATTACTAATGCCGAGACAGAAGCTGAGGAACCACAATTTATTAACTTATTAAGAAGCCCTAAGCAGCAATCACAATAGAAATCATGGGGATGCTATATCACCAGGCTTAGCTGAGAACCCAGATAAATCAGACTAGCTCCAATGCCCAGGAGAAACTGGAGGAGGCAGAGCACTCTGGTGAAAACTTACCTTTTAAATACCAACCTAACAGAATGAACGAGTCAGGTGACTGCCGCCCTACTAACTTAATACTAAATCTCAGATCCCCAGCCAAAAATGCAAACAGTACTTATCTAACTAGCCGCAAATACAACCAAGGATAACGGAGAAAAGAGAAAAGCCCCGGTTCCCTTTATTAAAACGTGCCGAATAAGCTAGTCGTTTACGATGTGAGCGAATTAAACATGGTACCTCCCCCAACAAGCTGTCCTAAGCACTCAAACAAGCAGTTGAACTTTAATCAGCTGATCAAGGCACAGCAACTGGAAGAAAATACAAAGATAGGGTATTTATGTGTTTCATCAGAAGAGCCCTTTCGGTAATAATAACATGCAAGAAAGACAAAAAATGTTTGCATTAATATTCAAGCTTGGCAATGCGTTTATGTGGTAATGCAGTCAGGATTGAGAAAGAAGGGGACTAAAAAAAAACCCTGGTGAACATCAATATTTATTGGCTAGAAGACTGAATGAAAAGCAAGCCACCAAGTATGAACCAAGCCGGGCTATAGTTAGATATCCAGAAAATTCGATCATATTCTTGGCGTTGAGTGCTTGCAAGGGTTCGTTTGCTAAATCAGCTACAGAAAAACCAGGCAACAGTACCATAGTCCTTGAAAACTGTTTTACTTTGTATAAATGCACAATTCACTTAGTTATACAATTATTTAGCATTGAATTTATTCTTTAAATGAAGCGTTTAAATTTATTTTACCTTGCTTTGCTCCCGGGAGACTGAAACCCAAAAAAAACCCTGTCGCCTTTGTTTGACAACTTTGACAACCAGTAAGACCGATGAGCAGAGGTACAAAAACGATAGGCAAAAAGTTGTAGTCGATGAACAAAGCCAAGGGTCATACACAAGGCATCCAAACACAGAAATCATGGTCATACAAAAATGGGTCAAAATCCAGAAAGACAAAAACACTACAAAAAGGGCAATGGCAAGAATCGAAGTCAGACAGTCCAGTAGAAGAGAAACAATACTCAATGGCATACAAGGCGCTCTGCACAAAGAAATATTGATCAACATTCTGACAAGGAGCTGGCTGTGAAAAGACTGCATAAATAGACGAGAGGGAAGTCACTTGGTAAGCAGGGAACAGATGAGCTGAATCAGACTAATTACCTTTTGTACAATGGAGGAATCACATGAGGGAAACCCAAACCACGAAATTAGCGAAAGCCAAGACACGGGTGGGAATCACACAGACAGCCTATGACATTTAAACAGCTCCAGTCAAGGGGTTCTAAGTGCACAGATAACGAGCGCAGGAAAGTAATTAAGCACGTGCAAGAGATCTCACTGAAACTCAGAGGACAGGCACAGCTGAGCGAGAGGCAGAGATTAGAACAGGGCGATTGCTGAGAGGGAATCAGTCTAAATTAGTAGCGGTGCAACTTTACAGATTTAACTAGAGTGCTCGTTAGTGAGTTAGTAATCTATATACATTAGTTAGTAGACTGACACAAAATACAAATGTTAGTTGTTTGTAATCAGAACAGAAAGACAAGGAAGTAAACGAGAATCGAAGGAATATTTTAAACACTGGAAGTCATTTAAATCACCCGAAGTAAGCGGGCACGCAGACAGGGAAGACGGACTGAACCAACTAGATCACAAGACAGGGGAGACAAGTGCAATGGAACTGAGAAATGGAATGAACTAAAAACCTGAGTATTACAATAATTAAAAAGAATAAATCAAAGACAAAATCATGAACACAGAACATGAACATAAGCATGACCAAAAACCATAATGACATTATTACCATTACCGAACTTGAATGGAATTTCAAAACTAAACTCCATCAGATCATTCAAACTTATGAAGTTGGAATGAAATACAACGGTTGCTCATTTATTTCTTCTGCCTACATCAGTGGGAAGAGAAACGATGGATAGCATGTTCCTATTATTACACCCTGTTGCTGCTTAAAATTTTGGGATTAACATGCATGGACAACAATGCAAGATACGTTACGCATTTATTTTCAATATGTGATTATAACTCAGTATGAGATCATAGCAATCAGGCTGTATTCCTTTCCCCCACTAAAAATGATAAAACCTAAGAAACAATAATAGTAGCCTAGTATTAAGCTACTTACACAGTGGACGCGAAACAGATTACGTTGAATTCATTGTCTTCGTGTCCAAAAGTTGGACTGGGTTTAAATATATCTCTGTGTCCGACAGTTGGGTGGTTTTGATATAACTTTGTGTCCAACAGTCGATTATTGTTTTTAATTTCTTGAAATCCACTGACTCTCTTAGATAGTAAACATGGATGTTTTGACAAAAGGGCTCAGTTCTTCAAGATGAATACCGAGAATTTCAATCAATGTTTCTGTTTAAGCTCTGCTCAATAAAGCAGAGACAATGTACAATGCATCCGTGTTTGACAGGCAAAAAAAAGAGGATGATTAGAACGGATTGATAATGTAATAAAGAATAAAAAGAAACATTTTAACAACAGAATATCCAATGAACACTGCCATTTATTTATTTGCGGGTCATCCTTTTTGGATGTTCTGTTTGTTGGTGATATATTTTTATTCTTTATTTCGTTATAAATCTGTTCTCATATCAATACTTTTACTTTTTGTTGGCTGCCGGACATGGAGTATTTTGCATTTCGCGTCGGACAGTCTTTATCGTGCGTGCGATAATTTATTCACACTGGGGTCTATTCTCCCATTAGCGCGTAAGTCTTTTTTACGTGATTCGAGTTAAGCACTTTTGAGTTACGCGTATTCTCCCCTACGCGCTTCGATCACGCCCACAGCGCTTAACATCAGAATGTAGGCGGCCTGATGAAAGAGGTGTGACTAATGCAAAAGAGAGGCAGACTCTATACCAAGCTCATTGATTATGGATATGAGGAAAAGATGGAAAAAGGATTTTCTGATTAACCATGAAAATGCAGTTGTGGTCCATGGAAAACGCAAACCAGACTTTAAATTTGAATATCGTCGGCCTTCTGATAAAACCTCTTATTTCCAAACTGATAAGAAACAAAAACTCATATGTCCACTACTCTTACATGCAGAATTAAGCTTTTTTATTTTAAATTATATATATCAATTTATATTATTTTATAATTATTTTTTTAATTTGACATTTATTTTTTATTTTCCTGTGAAGTTTATCATTTTCAAGTTATGAGGTTTTATCAGCAGGCCGACGAAATGCCGCTGTAATAGTAGCCCTATGTATATTTGTGCCAATAACAAGAAGTAATGCAGACATTTCCTTTTTTATTTCTTATTCTAGCCACCATGACATTAAAGCTATGCAAACAAACAAATTGGGGCGATAATAATATAATAAAGAATTTAGCGCTTCTCAACCAGCGAAATCAGAGCATTGAAAATGTGTCCCTCCTACACTAGTCTGTTTGTTCCGTGGAAGACAGGGAAGAAGTAAAGGGAACATTCTAGTCACACAAAAATAACAATCAATGACAGTGTATATGATCTCATTTAGAAATTGTGCGCTTGAAATTTCGAATTACTCCGATGTCAGGTTTGCAACTAAAGGACAAGGCAATGGTTTAACAAACAAAGGATTCTTACCCTGCACGCGGAAAAATCTGCGGAGCACTGTAAAAGCCAGGCTCTCTGCACACCGGAGAAATGTGCACGCAACAGGTGGTGGGCAACCATCATCCCCGGTGCATTTCACTGCACTGGAGGAGGAGGTGGCATCCACTCTTTCTGCAGTGGAAGTCAGTGATGTGCAGTCAGAGGTTAGTTTGGTGAGACAGGAACCTTCCCTTTGCTTGATTAGCAATCAGACGATTAACTAGTTAAGTAAGACTATTCGGCAGAATGACGGGCCATTGTAAGTTTCTGTGGTGTTATTACTCAGTGTAGGCTACATCGATCTTGAAACGCTCACGAAACTGCAGATTTGCGAGTATTTGCTTACAGGAAGCCAGAGACGTCCGGTGAGGTGAGACAGTGACCCAAACTTTTTTCACAGGATTTTGTGAACCTGTTCCCATGTACTATTCCTGATTGACAATGACAACAATTAAGACCAAGCCTTATGGAAGCCTGATACTGACAGAGGAGATAATAACTTCATTCACGTTTTCGCTGCAATTCAAGACTGCAAGGATGGAAACCTGAATAATCAATTAGGAAAAATTCTTGGCTCCCGTAATTTTGTATATCCTTTAAACATTTTGTGAAACGGATTACGAAAGAAGACTGAAAATAAACGCCCGCTTTTTGTTTGGGTGTAAAAGCGCGTATTCAAAGGAGAATACATTATAGTCTATTGATTAAGCATTGAACTTTGCATAAGTCGAACTGCATTAATATTTTTTGATGACATTGCTTCGGCTTCCTGGAAGCAAGTACGCACAAATCTGCTGTTGAGCATTTCAGGTTCAATGTACTGAATTATAACGCTGCAAAAACTTTGCTAATCAAGCAAAGGGGAGGTTTGTGCCTCACCAAACCAACCTCCGTCGCACGTCACTGGTGGAAGTGCATTAAGAAGAACTTGGAGTGGATACGGATGACGGAAAGTTATGTAAAATGGTCATTTTTATTTGCCTATGCTAAATGTATCACTGTGATAGATACTGGAAAAAAGCTTAATATGGTTTTGAATATTTATTGTATTTTTTGGCATATCAAGCAGTTGTGCAGTACAGAGGCGTCATAGACTTTCAGGGAATTTGGCGCAGATGCTTAATATGCACGTATCATGATTGCACACAACCCGAACATTAATGCTGTGCCGACGTCTACGGTCTCTGTACATATTCTTATTTAGTGGAAGGGACTCTGAGTGCAACGTGAGTGCAATCAATGGCTCCCACAACAGTGGAGAACCTGGCAACCCGGCTGATCTGGTGCAGCATAGTGTCAAACAACTGTGTCAGACACCTTGACACAGACGCCTGCGATATGAGCATGACATCACCATCCACTCACTGGAACGACCCAGATGCCAGGACCGACAGCGCAGTTGTGACCTTGATGACCACCGGTATGTTTGTAATGCGTTTGTAATTGAACTAATTGGAGAACAGGCTGTTGCGTAATATCATATGATGATTTTGTTTGATAATTCATTATGGCTATGAGAAATGTAGTTGAGAAATAAGGATGAACAATCGAATATTGAATGTCTCAACCTTTACCATGTTAAATAAAATAAAATTAATGTTAAAATCCAGCCTATAACCGACATCAAACGCAATATTCCACTTTGCCTTATGTTGGCGCTTGACCTTAAGACAATGGAGGATGATTTGTGCTATAATTAAATGCAATACACACATTGAAATATAATGCACTTATTGAAATACAATACACATCTCGAAAATACATTACATGTGCAGCAATAAATACAATACAAAAATGCTTAAATACAATACACATCTTGAAAATACAATACATGCCTCGAAATACAATACACACCTCAAAAATACAAAAAAAATGGGTAACAATAAATACAGTACTAAAATGATTTCTTTTCCAATGTCTATAAGGAATATTCATGCCAAAATGAATGCATATCACACCTCGAAATGCAATACATACCTTAAAAATACAATACAAATGTAACAATAAAAACAATACAAAAATGCTTTGCTTTTCGATGTCGGTCGGGAATATTTGTGCCAAAATTAAAACAACACAACCGTATTGTTTTTCAAGTTGTGTATTGTATTTCAATGTGTGTATTGTATTTCAATGTCTGCATTGTATTTCAATGAGTGCATTGTATTTCCAGGTGCGGTTTTGGCATGTAAATTTTAGTCGATGAGCTCCGACCAATTAATATGATTGGAAGAGGCTTTCCATTGAGTGCCTAAGTCATGCCCGGTTGGTACTCTAATGTATACGATGATTTGGGTGAATACACTTGTCTGATTGGCCGGCAGGTGTCAATTAAAACCGTGAAACCGCACAGATAGCTAGGCTACGTTAGTTTCACCGTTCAAAGTGCGAAATTATTGCAACATATATATTGACAGAACAACAGCAATGGATGATTTCTTGGCATCACCAACCGTAGAGATTTTGAAGTCTTTTTAAAGGACAGAACTGCTAGAAATATGCAGACATTTAGAGCTGACAGAGGTAAAACCAGCCATGTGAAAAGCAAAACAGGCTAGAGAGATTGTTGAATATTACATTGATGAAAATGTGTTTGCACCAAGAGATCTGGAACAGTTTCCAGTGGAAAATCCAAATATAGAAATGGAACTTTAATTTAAAATGCTAGAGATTGAAAAGGAGGAAAAAGAAAAACAAAGAGAATTTGAGTTAGAAAAAATTTGCAAGAAAGAGAGATTTCGATTTACAGAAATTCGATAGGAAGAAAGGCTCCAAATGGAGCAGCTAAAAATAAAATAGCAACTTAAAATAAATTTCGGGCTAGCCAGGAGGTAAAACTGGTGCCTCCATTCGCGGAAAAGGATGTTGACAACTATTTCCAGTGTTTTTAAACGGTAGCTAAAAGTTGTCAATGGCCAAAGGAACACTGACCTCTGATATTGCAAACTGTCATCAAGGGTAAAGCTCAACAAGCCTATTCTGCTTTGTCTGCAGATGATTCCTCTGATTATGAGGTTGTCAAAAAGGTTATTTTGTGAGCTTATGAGTTGGTTCCAGAGGCTTACCGACAGAGGTCTGAAGAAATCTGAAAATCAGACTTATGTGGAATTTGCTAATGAGAAGAAGGTTTGCTTTGAGTGCTGGTGTACTTCTATGGAGGTCAAGGATGATTTCAACTCACTAAAAGAGATGGTGTTAGTTGAAGAATTCAAGAACTGTGTTAAACATGATATTAAGACCTACCTTAATGAGAAGCAAGCACTGAATTTGGAATCAGCTGCCAAATTTGCAGATGAATATGTTCTCACACATAAGTCCAAATTTCAGTCTAACAGTAACAATAGATGGCTCCAATTTCAGAAAAAAGGTAATGGTGATACCCAAGATTCCTCACCCAAAACCAAAGACAAATCTGGTGATGGTACTCAGAAATCTAGTCACAGGTCTGATGAAAGTGTAAAAGCTGACAGTGACAAAAGTGGTCTAGTTAGCAGTTATTGCAAGAAATCTGGTCATGTTACAACTAACTGTTGGTTCCTTAAAGCTAAGAAAGAAAAAGAAAAGGATACCAAACCAAATGCATTTGTGAAGACAAGGTTAGAAACCCCTGTAGTAAATGACCAATCTGCTAAATTGCCTGCTCCTTGTGGGGCTAAGAAGCCTGATACTGCTGACTTTGTGAGGGAGAAATTTCTTCCATTTGTGTCAGAGGGATTTGTGGCTCTGAATGAGCATTCTCCTCCTGTCCTCATATATATGTAGCCCGTGGAGTTTTATGCAACACAGGACACAATGACATCCGGGGTTTTTTGTAGCTTTAAATTTATTGATAGCATTTACCAGATAAAATTGAAAGAGGCATGAAATGCTTCTCCTCACTAGAGAGCTCAATGGCTTTCACAGTCTGAGTTGCTGTATGCATAAACAGTGACCAAATTAAATAAAAGAACAAAATCAGAATAAAATGAAACCAAAAAAATACGGCAGTGGGCTCTGATTTGCAACGACAAAGAAACATCATTTCA
Organism: Gymnothorax reevesii; assembly: GCA_029721435.1. NCBI lineage: Eukaryota > Metazoa > Chordata > Actinopteri > Anguilliformes > Muraenidae > Gymnothorax > Gymnothorax reevesii. Next base: position 41,923,544 of record CM056587.1, on the reverse strand, counting down.
GTACACATTCAACCGTCACAAACCCACAGCAGATTGTGCAGAAATACACCTACTTTTCACTAACAGTAAACCTGTGCGGCGCTTCCCGGAACTTCCACAGCTAACACGCTGCAATTCACCTTCGGAAAGAGTTTCAGATAAATCAATTTACTGTACAATTTATGTACGACTCTAAGATGGTGCTGCTTACGATAGCATTACCTTGCTATCCAAATGGTGGTCGGCGCTCCGCGCCAAATTTTCTAAGAGTTGAACACACGAGCTGTCGCAGTCACCGCAAAATCATTAGTATACACACCGGTCTCTTTTACAGAGTTTTATAAAACCCGTGTATATTTACCTTTCACTTATACGCCGATATCTTGGCTCTAGCAAAAGCTCCGGGTACCCGCACGCAACACGACACAAAAAACGATACCCAAAATGCACTGGGCGGAGCAACAAAATGTGTTAATACTGCCGCCCTGTGGACAAAAGAAGCAATAACATTGCATTGTACAGCTTCACCTGTATGAACCTTTACAACTATAACGCATTCAAAAGAAACAAACAACACATTAAACAACAATGGAGACTAATAGCAAATCAGTGGGAAATTATAATAAAACCAATTTACCACTCGGCTACACACTCCCCTGCAAATAGTCAACGTCCGCGGTGACTACATAGCATGAACTGACTCAAATGCTCCCTGCAATGCCTTTTCAAAAAGAACTGCACCAAGGCTCGTCAAAACCTGTGAGACCATATCGGTGCTGACTGAGACAGCATTACAGGCCGACTTTGGCAGGTGGAATGGGTTGGAATGAAACCCAACCGTAGATCGTTTGCTCTGCCTGACAGCTGGTGTCGGAGCACAGGACTTACTCCCTGCTTTACCAGCAACGTCTACTAGTGCGTGCTTGTCCCCAGTCTGTGCTATAGGTAAGTCACTGCCACCAACCTCTAAATGAACATCAGTATTTACCATTCCTGTGTCACATGTTCTCATATCTGTCAGATCGTCCTCAGGTACTTCTCTGTCACTGTCATCTGTGGGTGCCGTTACAGGTAAACTAACCATGTCAGGCACAAAAGGCTGTTTTGGTGTCTGCATCAGCTGAGGACATAGGATTTCCTCCACGACAACAAAGTCAGGTTCAGGGGACTCAAGTAACACATCCTCAGCTACAGGCTGAATACTAGCCTTTGACCTAGTTTTAGTTCTGGGTTTGGGGACCGGTTTTGCACAAAGTCTCAACTCAGACCTATGAACTCTTTTAATAGGCCCTCCCTCAAGTGGTTCAATGGTATGTGTAGTCCCCTGGATGTCAACCACTCTGTAGACAGTGGGGCTCCATGCATCCTGAATCTTATTTCTCCCTAAGGGTCTGTGGCGCAGGAAAACCAACTGACCGATGTCTACAGGAGGACAATACACTTTCTCATTTTGCAGTGCAACTCTCTCAGCTGTCTTCTGCTCTGAGTACTCTCTGGCTCTCTCATGCGCCTGTCTGAGTCTCTCCTGATGCACAGACAACCAGTCCTGTTTATGATCTGACCTACACTCACGTCCTAATAATGCATCTACTGGGAGATGTGGCTGTACCCCAAAAAGCAGATAATAGGGTGAGTACCCTGTGGTGGAATGAGGAGTGACATTATAGGCATAAACTAGTTCAGGAAGATGCTCTGGCCAACGCCTTTTTTTCTCTGGTGGGAGGGTCCTCAATAAATCATGAAGTGTACGATTGTATCGTTCACACTGAGCGTTCCCCTGCGGCCTGTAAGGAGTCGTCCGTGTCTTTTTAACCCCATAGAGTTTGCACAGCTCTGCGATAACTTCACTCTCAAAATTTCTGCCTTGGTCAGAATGAAGCCTCTCAGGGACTCCATATTTCATAAACCACTCCCTGAGCAAAACTTTAGCTGTTGTGTCTGCTTTCTGGTCTCTGGTGGGATAGGCTTGCGTGAACTTTGTGAACACATCAGTTACCACAAGAACATTTTCTCGCCCGTCTGATGCTGCTTCCAATACTGTGAAATCAATAGCTACCACTTCGAGAGGACGCGAGGCTAAAAAGGCCTGGACGGGAGCCTGGATCTTTGGCTGAGGCATCTTGGTCAAAATGCATCGCTCACAGTTTTTAACCCAGTTTTCAACATCCTCATAGAGCCCCACCCAGAAACATCTCCCTCTTAACAGGTTTACAGTGCGCTCTATGCCTTGATGTCCCATGTTGTTGTGCACACTCTCCAAAACTTGGTCTCTCAAACCCACAGGCACTAGTAACTGCCACACCTCACCGTGACGCGGATCCTTAGTGACCCTGTATAGCAAATCTTCCTTCAGCTGCAGGAAGTTCCACTGTTTCAATAGTTTTTTCACTGGGGTAGACAGGGCTGCTCGCTCTTTGCAGCTTGGTTTTCTCCCCCTATCCCAAAATGACCTGAACTCCTTCAGGGTGGGATCACTCGCCTGAAAACCCATCAACTCCTCTCTGGTATAGCCAGGCAGTGTGGGAGTGTTGCCCTGCCTAGTGTTCTCACCGGACACTGACTCCACCGCACGGATCTGCCTCACTCTATAACAATCCAGGCCTTTGGTGATGAGACCCGGGTCCAGAACTGTCCCCCTTCTCATCAGGTTACACACAGCAATACAATCGTCAAAATCTGCATCAGGGTCAGTTTCAGGCTCCCCTGCAAACTCCTGCCTAGAGAGGGCATCTGCAGCCGCATTACTACAACCAGGACGATATTTAACCTCAAAGTCAAAAACAGACAGTTGTGCTACCCACCTCTGCTCTATCGCACCTAACTTTGCTGTTTTTAGGTGGCAGAGGGGATTGTTATCTGTTAAGACAACAAACTTGGAACCCAGCAAGTATCCTCTAAATTTTTCCGCAACAGCCCATTTCAAGGCTAGAAGCTCTAATTTCATACTGCTATAATTCCGGTCATTTTTCTCAGCCTGGCGCAGCCTGCGGCTAGCATAAGCTATGACTCGTTTGTTGTTACCCTGTTGCTGACACAATACGGCGCCTAATCCATGCTGACTGGCATCCGTCTCGACTATGTACGGCTGTGTGAAGTCGGCAAAACCCAAAATGGGAGCAGAGGTAAGTCTGTCTTTTAAGTGCTCAAAAGCTGACTCACACTCTGGAGTCCACATAGCACAAAACTGGTGACTGTCTTTTGTAGTCTTCCTCACACCAGAGCATTTGTTGACTAGGTCATGCAGTGGACCAGCTATCTGTGAGAAACCCTGAATAAATCGCCTGTAGTAACTACAGAACCCTAAAAATGACTGCAGTTCTTTGGCAGTGGTCGGAACCTTCCAGTTTTTAACAGCGGAGACCTTGGAGGGATCGGTCCCTACACCCTCTGCTGACACCTGGTGACCCAAGAACTTCACTGACTGCTGTAAAAAAGCACACTTCTGCAACTTCACTTTGAGACCTGTCTCTGCCAGTCTTTTAAAGACGGTTTCCAGTCTCTCTAAATGTTGCTCGAATGTCTCCGAAAACACCAAAATGTCATCTAAGTAGACCAGGAGTATCTGAAAGACAAGATCACTCATTGTCACTTGCATGAGCCTTTGGAACGTGGCGGGTCCATTACAAACACCAAAAGGCATCCTCACATACTCATATAAGCCAAATGGCGTCGTGAAAGCCGTCTTACTCATATCCCGCTCATGCATGGCCACCTGGTGGTATCCACTTGCTAAATCTACGGTCGAGAAGAATTTTGCTCCTCTCAATGCGTCAAAACTCTCGTCAATCCTTGGAAGCGGAAATGCATCACGTCTCGTCTTGGAATTGAGTTTTCTGTAATCGACACATAGCCTCAAACTACCATCAGCCTTCCGCACCAGCACGATTGGCGAAGCATAAGCACTGGAGCTTTCTCTGATAACTCCTCTCTTTAACAGCTTGCCGATATGTTCCCTGACTTCCGTGTACTGTGTGGGTGGGATTCGTCTGTATGGTTGTGTCACAGGTATGTCATCTGTGAGATGAATCTCATGTTGCACTTTATCAGTGTGACCTAGATCTTCATCTTCTGTTGCAAACACAAAAGAATACTTTGTCAGCAACGAGGCCAGCTGAGCTTGCTGTTCAGGACTACCACCCATACTGACATAGTCAAAGATGAACTGTATTGTGCTGTCTGTAGGTATTTCACGTTGTTTGTCGATACTCACTTGTTCTGTATCAGCTGAGATTCTCTGAAACTGCACCTCACAAACCTCGTCACTTTTCACACTATCTACATGAGTCAAAACCCCAAGCCTGATACTTGGCCTTAGCCAGATGTCTTCTTCTGACATGTTCATTACTTGTACAGGGAAAACATGACTCCCAGGTGAAACTAGGGTAGGTACAACAACCAAACCTCCAGGCAAAGGTGCACTCCCAGGCTCCAGCAACATGAAAGGACCATCCTCACTCACAGTTCTAAGTCCCCTGGCCATGACTGTAGCGACAGACGATGCAGGCACATGAACTGTCTCTCTGCCAGCCACTCTAGCAAAGGAAAGTCTGTCACTTACATTTACAGCAGTAAGGTTGTGGAAAGCCTCCCTCCAGTTTGAGTCAAGTCTACCCTGCAGTGTGGTGTCAAACTCAGTGTGTACAAGTTCTCGACACTTTTTGACAACGTTCATTCCTATGAGACCTGGAACAGAGGAAGATTGTGCAGAATCTTTCACTATCAGGAACCCTCGCTCTGGAATTACCAGACCCATGGTTTCTACATCAAGTTCTACATAGCCCACATAGGGTAAGTCTAATCCATTTGCTGCAGTAATCTTTAACCACTCAAAGGCAGGATGGATATTTTCCCCTTTATCTGACAGGTGTTTTCTGAAAAAACTTTCAGAAATGGTGCTGACCTGGCTACCACTGTCAAGTAGGCATGTAACTGAGACTCCCTGAAGTTTCACCTCCACAATCTTGCATTCCCCGACTGCACGCTCTAAAATTGTACTTCTATCTAGTGTCTCTGTTGGTGAGCCAGTGTCCTCCCCTCGAATTGTGTGGCTCATGACAACCGAGGGTGAAAGTTTTCCTGCACCACAGATGGATCAGGTGCCGTATCATTGTGGCCCCGTTTAGCCTGGGGACACTTTTTGGCAATGTGACCCACACCTCTACACCTGAAACAGATTGGCTGGCCATCGGGTGTGAACCGTGGCTGTGACCTAGCCCGTAACATGGGCTCTTGGAGAGACTGTTGAGTGGTACGTCTACTCAGTTCAGAAATGGCACTTGCTAGCTCAGCAAGTGTTTTGCTTAGTTCTGTTAGCTGCTTTTCCTGATGAGCGACTGCTCGTTTAACATCACTTAACACAGTTGATTGGCTGTTGTTTGTCTCAGCAGCAAAACACTGGGTTTCTGAAACCTCTGATTTAACCTGACTGCTCTTAACAACTCTGGTACGATGGGACCTGCTTTCCTCCATCCCCCACAGAAGAGCTTCATTCCTCACATCTAACAAGCTCGAGTCTGGTTTGTCCCTAACCATCTTCCTCAGTTCACGCCTAAGAGCTGAATCACTTAAACCCTCAATGAACTGGTCCCTGAGGACATTTTTTTCATTAGGCATTACATCTGAGGACTGCTTGACTATAGAGCTCAAGATCTGGGACAGTGCATGAGAATAGTCACGGAGGTCTTCACCATCAGCTTGCTTACGGTTGTAGAAGCTCTGCAATAGCTGCGTGGTGCTACGTCTCTCCCCAAACGCATTCCTCAGGTAAGAGTACAAATCACGAGGCGTCACTATCTGACCCCTCATACATAATCTCACCTCCTCTAATGCAGGACCACGCAACAGAGATAGTATGTGGTCACATTGTTCATCTGCTGTCTGTTCTCTGGATCTTAACACCCTTTCAACTTCTTCAATAAACTCTTCTACAGACCTCCCATCTGTACTACACTCCCCACTAAATGGTTGGATCGGGCGTTCTCTTGGAACATAGATGTATGAACGTGTGGATGTCCCATTATCATTTGCCCTCTGAGCTCTTGTCTCCTCATTTAGCCTGACAAGCTCATCTCGCAATTGAGTGAGTTCTTGCATGCGGATCTGCATTTCGACAGTAGCATCTGTCCCTTCTGCACCGCCAGACCCCTGACCGAACTGACCATTACCAGAGACAGAAGGACCTTCCTCTCCCGAATCATCAGACATAATGAAAAAGTTTTTTTTTTTTTTTTTTTTTAGTCCAGCCTGAACATAAATCTTAAGTCCAATATGTGAATCAAGGATACGACGGAGACAGTCTCTGATGAAGAACACTGCTTGGTCGCTCTTCGCAGTCGAATTCGGGTGCTGGGCAGCTGATCGTAGCGCTGGAATCCCCTGTGCAGGTCTGGAAGAGTCGAGTTGAGCAGGAAGCGATGACCTCTTTCTGAGCACCCCCGTCGTCTACCACTGGTCACCACCTCCACTGCAGGCTGACCTCTCCAACTCCAACTCTGCTGACTGCACCTACAATCTTCACCACTGCCGTATTTTGCAAATAAATAAAAAATAGAAAGAAGCCACTCTCTTGCCAAATTTTCTAAAATGCTGAAGCTACACCCCACTTCTGGTACCAAAATTGTGTAGCCCGTGGAGTTTTATGCAACACAGGACACAATGACATCCGGGGTTTTTTGTAGCTTTAAATTTATTGATAGCATTTACCAGATAAAATTGAAAGAGGCATGAAATGCTTCTCCTCACTAGAGAGCTCAATGGCTTTCACAGTCTGAGTTGCTGTATGCATAAACAGTGACCAAATTAAATAAAAGAACAAAATCAGAATAAAATGAAACCAAAAAAATACGGCAGTGGGCTCTGATTTGCAACGACAAAGAAACATCATTTCAGTACACATTCAACCGTCACAAACCCACAGCAGATTGTGCAGAAATACACCTACTTTTCACTAACAGTAAACCTGTGCGGCGCTTCCCGGAACTTCCACAGCTAACACGCTGCAATTCACCTTCGGAAAGAGTTTCAGATAAATCAATTTACTGTACAATTTATGTACGACTCTAAGATGGTGCTGCTTACGATAGCATTACCTTGCTATCCAAATGGTGGTCGGCGCTCCGCGCCAAATTTTCTAAGAGTTGAACACACGAGCTGTCGCAGTCACCGCAAAATCATTAGTATACACACCGGTCTCTTTTACAGAGTTTTATAAAACCCGTGTATATTTACCTTTCACTTATACGCCGATATCTTGGCTCTAGCAAAAGCTCCGGGTACCCGCACGCAACACGACACAAAAAACGATACCCAAAATGCACTGGGCGGAGCAACAAAATGTGTTAATACTGCCGCCCTGTGGACAAAAGAAGCAATAACATTGCATTGTACAGCTTCACCTGTATGAACCTTTACAACTATAACGCATTCAAAAGAAACAAACAACACATTAAACAACAATGGAGACTAATAGCAAATCAGTGGGAAATTATAATAAAACCAATTTACCACTCGGCTACATATATCCTAAGGGATACCGGAGCTTCTCAGTCACTTTTGTTGATGGACTCCTTGGAGTTACATGATGAGACCGCTTCTGGGGATTTCATACTTGTACAAGGTATTGAAGGAAGGATTGTATCTGTACCCCTGCGCTCTGTATTCTTGAAGTCAGATTTAGTTACAGGACAGGAAAAGGTGGGACTTATGTCACGTCTACCTATCAAGGGTGTTTCTCTGTTGCTAGGCAATGACCTGGCTGGGGGCAATGTAGTTTCTCCTGTTCATCTTACTTCACAGCCGAGCACTGAAGATGGCGATGAAGACCCATCTCTGTATCCTTCCTGTGCAGTGACTCGTGCTATAGCTAAGAAGGCTAAAGAAGAAGATGATGTGGTGCCGTCCAGCACATTGAATAGTCAGGACTCAGGTGGTTCACCTCATGACTCTGTTCGGCCTACTATGGTTTCTCCGTTAGAGGACTTATCAGATACTTTTATCAGTTCTCTGTTCAGCCAGCCAGATGGGTCTGGTGATTCTGGTGTGTCTGGGGACTTGTCTATGTCCAGAAAAGCGGTTGATTCAGGAGCAAACTAATGATCCTGAAATTTGTGTACTAAAGAGGAGAGCCCTTCCTGATAAAGAAATAGACGCAGTTCCAGTTGGGCATTATTTCAAGGATGGTGTGTTGATGCAGAAGTGGTACCCTCCAAATATCCCTGCCAATGCAGATTGGGCAGTGGTGAGGCAAATTGTTGTTCGGAAGGTCTACAGGAATTAGATCTTAACAATGGCTCATAGTTTACCTTTAGGAGGTCATCTTAGTGTTAACAAAACTGTTGATAAGATCATGAAACACTTCTTCTGGCCTGGACTTTGGAAAGATGTTTCCAACTTTTACAAAAACCTGTCATACTTCTCGGGTAGTTGGAAAACACCAGTTAGACCCACCTGTAGCTCCATTGCAGCCTATCCAAGCATTTAGGGAGCCCTTCTCAAAGGTCATTGTTGATTGTGTTGGTCCATTACCCAAGACTAGATCTGGAAATCAGTACTTGTTGACAGTCTTGTGTGCATCTACCAGATTCCCTGAAGCCATACCTCTCCGCAACATCAAGGCAACTGCAATCTCGAAGGCTTTGATAAAGTTCCTCATGTTGTTTGGCCTTCCCAGGGAAATTCAGTCAGACTAAGGTAGCAATTTCACTTCCGGATTGTTTCAGCAGGTTGTGTATGAACTAGGTGCGAAGCAGATTCTTTCTTGTGCCTATCATCCAGAGAGTCAAGGTGCCTTAGAGCGGTTTCATTCCATTCTCAAGACAATGATGAGGACTTATTTTAATGACCATGAGAAAGACTGGGATGAAGGTGTGCATTTGCTGTTGTTTGCAGTTAAAGAAGCAGTGCAGGATTCTACTGGATTCAGTCCGTTTGAGCTAGTGTTTGGCCATGAGGTGAGAGGACCTTTACCATTGTTGGGTGAACAATGGCAAGAGAAAGAGTCGCATATCAGTCTGTTAGACTATGTTAGCAAGTTCAAGGAAAGACTGCGTGCAGCTTGTGACCCAACCAAAGAGAACTTGAAATCAAGTCAGGGAAAAATAAAAACCTGGAATGATCGTAAGGCTAGAAGCCGTGAGTTTAAACCAGGAGACAAGGTTCTTATGTTGTTTCCCTTGCTGTCCAATCCATTGCAGGCTAGATTTCATGGTTCGTATGAAATTCTGACAAAACTCACTGATCTCAATTACAAAAGTACATTGCGAAGACTCCAGATAGGAGAAAGCCAAAACAGTTGTGTCACATTAACATGCTGAAGCCTTATCATGACAGAAATGCTAGGGTTGCAGCTGTCACTTCAGATCCTCCTATGGCCGAGACTTGTGAAGATGAGGGGGAGTTTCAAGATGATGAACCTAGAATTAAAGCTTAAGTTCTTTCATGTTAATTGACAAATTCTGAAGTGTTACAAAATCTTGATGTAAAACTCCAGCACTTAGAACCCTCACAGAAAGATCAGTTTGAGAGGTTGATCAAGAAATATAAAGATCTATTTCCTGATGTTCCAAAGAGAGTTTCTATAGCTTCTCATGATGTAGATGTTGGTGATGCCAAACCAATAAAACAGCATCCATACCCGATGAATCCTGAAAAAAGAAAGATTGCTGAGAAAGAGGTTGAATACATGTTAGAACATGATATTATCAGACCCTCAAACTCAGATTGGAGTTCACCCTGTGTGCTAGTTCCAAAATCTGATGGAAGTGCCAGATTCTGCACAGATTATCGCAAAGTCAATGCTGTAACTAGAACTGATGTTTCCAATATCTGGGATTGATGATTGTATCGATAGAGTAGGGCAAGCAAAGTTTCTAACCAAGATTGATTTATTGAAGGGTTATTAGTGTGTGCCTTTAACTGAGAGGGCCAAGAGCATCTCTGCTTTTGCCACACCATCTGGGTTATACCAGTATGAAGTCCTACCCTTTAGAATGAAAAATGCCCCAGCCACGTTCCAAAGGATGATGCAGTTTACAATCGCCGGATTGCCACACACAGGTGCGTACATCGATGACCTGATCACATGGAGTGACTCCTGGGAAGAACATCTGAAAGATGCAGAGACGTTGTTCCAGTGCCTGACCCAGGCAAACTGACTGTTAATCTGAACAAGAGTGACTTTGGTTGTGCTACTCTCACATATCGTGGCTTCGTCATAGGCCATGGTATAAATGCTTAAGTCCAAGCCATCATGGACTTCCCAGTTCCTGACAACAAAAAGGCTTTGCGCTGCTTCCTTGGAATGATCGAATACTACCGCAAGTTCTGCAAGAACTTTGCCGAGATTGCTCTCAGTCTCACTAACCAATTGAAGAAAGGCGTAAAGTTCACTTGGGATGAAGCATGCCAAAGAACCTTCGATCGCCTGAAGTCTCTGCTATGTCACTTCCCCGTGCTCAAATCTCCTGACTTCAACAAACCATTCTCCATTGCGGTCGACGCTTGCGACCAAGCTTGTGGATCTGTGCTCCTACAGAGAAGGGACTCTGATGACATTGAACATCCCGTGGTATACTTCTCCAGGAAGTTCAATCTCCACGATAGAGAAGGAGCTGATAGTTCTGGTTCTATCTTTTCAACACTTTGAGGTTTATGTTTGTGCAGGGCAAAAGCCAATGATTGTGTACACTGACCACAATCCCTTAATGTTTTTGAGTAAGAGGAAAAACAAGAATCGGAGATCGTTGAATTGGCGTTTGATTTTACAGGAGTTTGACTTGGAAATTCAGCATGTAAAGGGTACTGACAATGTAACTGCTGATTGCTTATCCCGTGTTTGAGTACGTGTATATATCACGTTTATTAGCATATTGTATTATATGTATATATAGACAAGTGTCTACTTAACCATTTTGTATTGAAAAGAAAAATTTTGCCTTTATGAGTTAAAATTTTTCCCTTTTTGGAATGGAGGTGTAATGCAAATAGAAGCCACTAGATGGCAGTATTGACCTTTTGTTAAGCCCAGACTGGAGCTAGGTTTGGGCATGTCCTGGGCATGTCTGACAGAAAGTCCCAGAGAATTAAAAAAAAAAAAAAGTCTAAAAGGTGGGAGGGGTCTGCAAAAGAGTATATAAAGAGGAAAATTGAGACAGTAAAGTAGTAGGAGAAATTGCAAGGAGAAGGATCCATTTGACCAGACCTATCACTCTTTTCAAGACCTGTGAAGCTTTTTGTGGATTTTTGCCTGTGTTGGAGCATTTTCTTCACTCGCAACATCACCAAGCAACCCAACCAAAGGGACTGGAAATATTATTTTTCTTGTATATATCAATCTTGGTCAGTAGAGTAGATAGTAGATTAGTTAAAAGTCTTTGTTTAATTAAATGTGTTTAAGTTTACTGAGTGTCGTTAAAAGGAAAGGCGAATGTAACACAGTGGTAAAAAGGCCCCTGTGCCAACTGTTTTGCAATATGTTGCTGCCTTTAAATTCTCAGTAGATGATTATTTGCAAAAAAAAAAAATAAAGTTTCTCAGTTTGAACATTAAACATCTTGTCTCTGCGGTGTATTCAATTGAATATAAGTTGAAAAGGATTTGCAAATCATTGTATTCTGTTTTTATCTACGATTTACATAACGTGCCAACTTCACTGGTTTTGGTTTTGAAATAACAATTTGGGGCCATAACAATACAAAAATAATTTGTTTTTCAATGTCGGTCAGTATTATTCATGACAAAAATAAATACAATGCACACGTTGAAATACAATACACATACTGAAAATACATTACACATCTTGAAATACAATACATTTGTATTGTTTTAATTTTGGCACAAATATTCCTGACTCGCATTGAAAAACAAAGCATTTTTGTATTGTATTTACTGTTACACATGTATTGTATTTTCAATATATGTTCGGTATTTTCAAGATGTGTATTGTATTTCAGCATTTTTGTATTGTATTTATTGCTACATGTATATTGTATTTCAATAAGAGCATTGTATTTCAATGTGTGTATTTTATTTAAATATGGCACAAATCACCCTTCATATAATACAGCCCTCAAAAGCGCTTAACAGAAGAAGCGTGTAAGCCAGGTGGAGAATATGCGGAAGTGTTTTTTGCCTGAGAAACGCTTGGAAACGCCCCGATTTTGGCCCTGCACCGCCCCAAGAGCGTAACTGCCTTCGGGGCGCGTAGTGCACGGTCGAGGGGAGAATACGCTTAGGCTGAAAAGCGTGTAACTACGCGCTTTTTTCGACTTACGCGCATGGGAGAATAGACCCCTAAGTGAATAATGCTGCATTCGGTCACAGTCGTAAACATGAGTCGTGTCATGAATTAAGTCGAAGGTACGAGGAAGGGTCATTCGGACCGTGGGGACAAAAGAACGGAATTCACTAGTGTTGTCTCAAAAACAGGGCTCGTGGAACGCGTTACCGAATGCAGCATTAAAACAGTGAACATAGGTTACTGTGCGAGTATTTGAAGCCGATTGGATATGGTGCATATAATACATATTTTACCATGCTCGTGTTTGTAGCATCTGGTGAATTTCAAACCTCGTTGGGCCGACCTTAATACATTTATTAATATGCCAAACCATATGTCTGTATGATGGTCTTTAACAAAGACAAAGTATTTCAGCATGAAAGCACGTATTTTTAATGTGTGACAGCATCCTGCATCATAACTACATCTCTGCCGTTTGTAACAAACCAAACAGTGTGAAAATCGGGTATCGGGTATAAATGTCAGGGAGCTATGATTATTTCAGTTGCGCATACACCTTCCTCCGTAGAAATAAATGCACTGGGGGCGTATGGGGGACCCATCCAAAATGGCGGCGCGCTGGAGCGTCAGCTCCAATAGGCAGCGTCAGTCTACGAGGCATCTACGTATATTATGTCTATGGGCTGGAGGCTCATTGGGCTCTGAGGTGACTCAGAAATTGCCGTAAAGTAGCATCTCTAGCTGTGACGTCATCAGGTTTTTTTTAACAGCTTTTTAGAACAGATAAGTGAACTTAAAAAATCCAATAATCAGCCAAGTGCATTTTATTGCTCCCCCTTTTGAAAATAACATTCAAATTACTTGAAAAAAAATTATTTCCAGAGAAAAGTGGATTTTTAGGGGTGTATCCCCATCGACTTCCATTCATTCTGCACTCGCCTGCTTCCGCCCCTGCATGGACAGAGACGTCTTCCGAGAACCGTAAGTTGAACGAGAGTGGCACTTCTCCTCAATATTAGAAATTCTCTGTCTACATTATAGTGCTGTATACCACAATGCACTGCGGTCGTGTTTTTCCACAGAAGATTATGAAGAGCGAGATTGCTCCGCCCGGCAGAAATACAGGTGCTGGCCAGTAAATTAGAATACCATCAAATAGTTAAATTATTTCAGTTATTCCATTCAAAAAGTGAAACTTGTACATTATATTCATGCATTGCACACAGACTGATGTATTTCAAATGTTTATTTCTTTTCATTTTGATATTTATAAGTGACAACTAATGAAAACTCCAAATTCAGTATCTCAAAAAATTAGAATATTACTTAAGGCCAATAAAAAAAAGGATTTTTAGAAATGTTGGCCAACTGAAAAGTATGAACATGAAAAGTATGAGCATGTACAGCACTCAATACTTGGTCGGGGCTCCTTTTGCCTCAATTACAGCATTAATGTGGCGTGGCATGGAGTCGATCAGTTGGTGGCACTGCTCAGGTGTTATGAGAGCCCAGGTTGCTCTGATAGTCGCCTTCAGCTCCTCTGCATTGTTGGGTCTAGCGTATTGCATCTTCCTCTAAACAATACCCCATAGATTTTCTATGGGGTTAAGGTCAGGCGAGTTTGCTGGCCAATCAAGGACAGGGATACCATAGTCCTTAAAGCAGATACTGGTGGTTTTGGCACTGTGTCCAGGTGCCAAGTCCTGTTGGAAAGTAAAATCTGCATCTCCATAAAGTTGGTCAGCAGCAGGAAGCATGAAGTGCTCTAAAACCTCCTGGTAGACGGCTGCCTTGACCTTGGACCTCAGAAAACAGAGTGGGCCAACACCGGCAGATGACATAGCACCCCACACCATCACTGACGGTGGAAACTTCACACTGGACTTCATGCAACGTGGATTCTGTGCTTCTTTGCTCTTCCTCCAGACTCTGGGCCCTTGATTTCCAAAGGAAATGCAAAATTTACTCTCATCAGAGAACATAACTCTGGACCACTCATCAGCAGTCCAGTCCTTTTTGTCCTTAGCCCAGGCGAGACGCTTCTTACGCTATTTCCTGTTCAAGAGTGGCTTGACACAAGGAATGCGACTGCTGAAACCCATGTCTGTCATGCGTCTCTTCGTGGTCGTTCTTGAAGCGCTGACTCCAGCTGCAGTCCACTCTTTGTGAATCTCCCCAACATTCTTGAATGGGTTTTGCTTCACAATTCTCTCCAGGGTGCGGTTATCTCTATCACTTGTGCACTTTTTTCTACCACATTTCTTCTGTCCCTAAACCTGTCTATTAATGTGCTTGGACACTGAGCTCTGCGAACAGCCAGCCTCTTAAGCAATCACCTTTTGTGTCTTGCCCTCCTTGTGCAAGATGTCAATGGTCGTCTTCTGGACAACTGTCAAGTCAGAAGTCTTCCCCATGATTGTGTAGCCGTCAGAACAACACTGTGAGACCATTTAAAGGCCTTCGCCGGTGTTTTGAGTTAATCAGCTGATTAGTGTGGCACCAGGTGTCTTCTATATTGAACCTTGTCAAAATATTCTAATTTTCTGAGATAGTGAATTTGGTGTTTTCATTAGCTGTCAGTTCTAATCATCAAAACTAAAATGAATAAACACTTGAAATATATCAGTCTGTGTGGAAGGTAAGTATACAGTATACAAGTTTCACTTTTTGAATGGAATCACTGAAATAATTCAACTATTGGATGATATTCTAATTTACTGGCCAGCACCTGTACATTCTCCAGTGTTCCCGTAAAGCTGATGGACCTAAAGGAGAACTGGACAGGCAACTAGGGGCTGGAACACACGCCTACATGGTCCTAGCGGTGAACCTGATATCGCAGGTCACGTGATGCCACGGGGGCCAAAAAGAAATTTCTCCATAGGGAATAATTGAAAAAGACACGCTGATAAATCCGTGAATAATTTTTTTGACAGCCACAAATTATCGATACCAAAACGGTTTATTTTTCTCTTTTAAATCATTAATGCCTCGTTTCTCGGCAAAGACAAAATGTTTTAATTTTCAGGCTATGCGTGCACAAACGGGCTCTCATATGTATACGCGTTCTCGTTTCCTCCGAATTTAGCACTGCAGCGGATGTGAGTGGGTGGCGCAATGGGCATTGCTTGCCGTCTGTTTGTGTTCAACATTAACCCCTTTCTGCAGATGTAGACGCTTCCGTCTCTAGACCTGCAAATTTAAGCACACTGTTACTGTACTCGATCGCTAGATGGCACCCCGAATCAGTTATTTAATATTCACAAGCAAGCAGACCTCGAACGTGGTTTTGAATATGGGGAAGTTCACTCCACTCCCTGTTTTTCAAGAGTTGCATTAATTAAACTCCTCAGCTAAGCTTGGTGTGCAAACTGGTAAATATCCTTGCCCATAGTATCGATCCAGCAGTTTAAAAATATGATCTTTTGTGACAGAAAAAATCGTTGTCCTATGCAGCAACCACTTTAGCTACAGTGAGCCAACGGTATTCCAGTTAGTGGTTCAGAAAAATCTGTTTTCTGAAGCAAAAAATTCGACATGGTATTGATTCCCTCACATTCTACTGTCAATTACAGTCATCACATGCAAAAAATGCGTAGTTCCGTACCGTGGATTTTCGTGTAGATTCCTTCATTGACAAATTCAGCGCTTCCTTATATCCACCCGAATACTAATGTTGATAGCAAATCGCTCAATCATACAGTCAGGCTCTTCTGCATAACTGCACAGTTAGACTTCACGCCCACGTGAAACTTCCGCGGTAACAATGTATTGATTGGCTCGTTCTTATCCAATTCCCGAGTGTTTAAACTTTCTACAGTAAGCAAAACAAATCGATTGGACAAACACAGAGCATACAAGCCTAGGCGTATCAACAGGCTCCTGTTTCCTGTATCCTGTTTACGTTGCGCGCATTACGTGGCTGAAAAATACGCGATTTATAGAAAAAAAGACTCGCAAAACTGGCCTTGAAGTGTTCAGTTCTATTTCGAGGATTTAAATAAGATAAGGACATAGTCAATGGGAATTTTTCCTAATGAAACAGTACTGGAGGGTTCCTTCTACCCGATACATCTGTCTCTGGAGGAGGGCATCAATAAAGAAAAAGGTTATACTGCTACTCTGTTTGCATTTTGCTCAATATGGCTTTTTGCTGTAGAATTTATACCGCGTTTAAAGACATCGAATGCCAAGGTTTTTGTTGGTCATTGCACCATTCTGTTGAATATGGTGACATATGTCATTTCATTTTTCCTGAAAGTGACATAACATTTCTGTTCTGTTAAAATAAGGTATATTTCAGAATTCACATTTTACTGAGTTAGTGAGTTTATACCCTTATAAGGTGTAAGGTTATGAGCTCGGATGTGAGAGCAGTTAGCTTTTCATTGCAGGGTGAATGTTATGGCTGTTTAATCAGCACTTTATTTAATGCTTGGGGGACTTCGAAGAAAAATGGACAAAATTGTAAACTTCATTATGGAGAAAAGGCATGTTTTGTGTTTGGAGAGGTTACTGGTGACCATTGATGTTCAACTGCACTGATATTGATAAATTCATGCTAAACTCAACCAGAAAATCATTAGTTCATGCTGAATTTCATGCCTCAAAAGTTAATTTGTGTTACATATATGATTAATGTATGATTTGACACTGAACCATTTCGATGAATCTCAGACTTTGGGGAGACATCTGGATAGCTGTCTGGCTCATAGCAAGCGGGTAATCTAGAATGTAATGTTAAAGATGAATTGTACTTGTGGTAAAGAAGTTTATGATCCCAGAAATGTATAGTTTTAGGCCCGAGCAGTTTTTCAATTGTCAGTATTATTTTTTTTTGCAATTTCAAAGTTGAATTTTCATGAAGATTTTTTGTGTTTGCAGCCCCTTTTCTCCACCAAAATCATCAAAATAAACTGAAATACGATGGGAGTCTAAATGCTTCAAGTGTCTGGACTCAATTGAGCCAAAGTTTTTCAGTCTGTGAAGCTGCAATCTTGAATTATAAAGCCTTAAATCAGGTAACACCTAAATAGCCAGATTTGGCTTCCGTGCAAAGGGGTTAAAGACGTAGCCAAGTCGGTGAAGTGAGCTGGCGACATTACGGAGCAAATGTATTGAGCGACGAAAGAAACGCAAGTTAATTAAAGACAGACCGGAAAATAAGTTTGCGCGTAATTATCATAGAAAATCAAATTTACTAACGGCGAGCAGATCTGGGCTGATCAAAACCGCGAGGACCTTGAGGCTTTACCCGGGGTCTGTCATGCTTGTTATTGTCCAGCCCAGATTGATGACGCAGATGCTGATGTGATTGTTTATAAGATGTTTCTGGGTCCGTAGTGGGTTAAATACCACTAATAAGGGTTGCTGGCTCTGTGCAGTGGGCAAGCAGGCTGCCCAATTCTGTACTTGTATTCCTCAGTGGGTAGCGTCTGGAGTGGAATCATGGAGAAAGACAAATCACCAGTGCTAACACCAGAGAGGCTTTCTTGAAAGGACCAGTGGACTAACTCAAGCAGGGGCTTATCCTGATTTTTTTCAGGGCTTATTCCTATAGATCCGCTGCATTTTTCAATACTAGGGGCGGCACTAAGAGCCACAGCATGCGGTCTTCAGTATGTGAGAGGCTAGGTAGTGCTGCCACTTGCTAATGATAAGCCGCATGTAGCGCATCACATGCCGCTGGATATGGGGAGATCAGAAATGGGCATTCTTTTGCCCTCCGTCTGTGATCAAAATTACAGACCTAGCCAAGCCAGTGATGTGAGCTGGCGTTACGGTGCAAATCTACTGAGCAACAAAAGAAACGCAACTTAATTAAAGGCAGACCGGATGATAAGTTTGCGCGTAATTATTGCAAATCAAATTTATTACTAGCGTGTGCACATTTAAACTCGTTTCATCAAACATTTCTATGATTTGCAGTCACTTTGAGTAACCATAAGAGCAAATTAACTTACTAGCTAACTTGCGTTTCTTTTGTTGCTTCATATATTTTTGCCATTTTATTTTAATTGATGAATGGCCGTAATATGTAGCAACTTGATTACCGCGACAAATTGTACTGTAAGCTCAGGTCACTATTGTGATATCCTAGTGCCATGTACGCAGCAAACACTCACTTTACTTTTTCATATTAAAATGATATGGAGGAATAGCAGCAATTGACATTACTCTCTTTTGATGCGTTATACACAATGTGTCAGCTGAGTAGCATCTAACGTAATATCCACATGAGTGCATTTATAGCACTACATAAATTCAGCTCGAACACGGCTTGGCAAACCATTAATTAACCATTCTTCATTGTTAAATTACTTACAGACCTTCATACATGATGACGAAACTTTTCAGCAATTTGACAGATGAGATCCAAAATGATAACCATTTTTTGTGCATGGTCCGAACTGAGTGGGTGACAATGGGCATTCCTTGCCGTCTGTCTGTGATCAACATTTTTGACGTGGCCTAGTCGGTAAAGCGAGCTGGTGTTACGGTGCAAATATTTTAGCCATTTTATTTTAATTGATGAATGGCCGTAATATACTCGATTGCCACACTTTATTATGTGGCATATGTAATGTATAGTAAGCTAAGGCCGCTGTTGTGATAACCTAGAACCATGTACCCAGCCAACACTCACCTTGTTTTGTCAGTTTTTGTTTTTTTCGCCAGGTCTGCTTAACATTTGAAGATGAACTCAAGTACTCAAAATCAAAAGGGTCATGGGTTTAATGCTTAACTTTCGTAGAGCCGGCCACTATCATAAAATTAAGTATCACAAATACAATGTTAACTCGCACTTAAAAATGAAATGTAGAGACAGTATTCAAATTATAATCGAGACAGACTTTATTGGAAGAGGTACGGGGGGGAGAGAATGGCACGTCCTCCGGTTCGCTGACATGCAGAACTTCATGGATGAACTGTTCAATGCACTCCAAGAGGCTCGGATATTGCTGGGGGAAGACAAAAAAGGAGCTTTAAAACAAAGGTAAAAATAACTCAGTACAATGGGCGTAAGATTTCACAGTAGACTATAATCCAATAAATGATTTGTAAGTAGCACAAAGCTAAGTTACATAAGCTAAAAGTAAATTAGCTTGCCAGAATTGACAAAAGTTTAAGGCTCCTGACTTTAAAACATACCGGTTTATAAGGCACGTGCAGTGTGTTGTGTGTTCGGTTTATTGTCTTGAATCCGGAAAAGATAATGGAATTCTCACGCAAACGAGCAAGAATCGTCTGACTCCATTAATGTGGTTATTTATCGTTGAACTAAAGAGGACATGAGCCTGGGGCGCATTTCCCAAAACCGTAGTTGCAAAAACTGAAGTAATTCGTCCATTCAAAGTCAATGGATCCAACTATGGAAGTTAGCATCTGTGATTTCGGGAAGCGCACCCCTGAGCAATGTCCCTCTACACAACAGCAAGTCAACTATTTTGCCGACATTTTTGAGTTGAAATCAATTGTGTTACAAAACTTCCCTGTTAAATAACAGTCGTTGTAAATATTTCATATTACATTTGTGTTTTAAAATTGCATCTAAAACCACGATTAAACCTTTAGCGGCGGCTATGTTTTTTTTCCCATTCCACTCATACTTACGTCAGGGTCCAGTCTGCAGAGGTCAGACTTCCATTTCCGGTGAAAAGTGATCGTGAACACACGCCCTAGGTCAGAGTTCTGCGAGCGCGAGCCGTTGTCATGGACACCTCGGATACCAGCGTGTTCATAAGCCCCACACTACGCATGTGTGAGCAAAAATCACACAGCGCATGTCCGCGTGGGTCTGGAAGCTTGGCCCATGTCGGCGTGCTGCGCCATTGAGCAATTTCCTTTGAAATGAATGGGCGGCCATTTTCCAATTGTATATCCAGTGAAATATAAAACATCCTTGGTAAAGCTGCTTTCACACCGGACTCAAAACAAATTTTTCGCACTACAGATTACATTCAAAGTAAATGCAAAGACTAATAATTAGCTGACCGGCTAATTATCGTCCTTGATGTGTTACCAAGCTTGTTAGGTAGCTAACTAACTTAGCTAGTGGATTGAGCTAGAGTAGCTATTATAGCTACGTGTAAAGCACATTCCAGAAAACCATCACGGGGTCCAACAGTAAAGCTGTTTTCGCACTGGATGCGTTTCGCGTGTATTTGCGTCTTTGCATTGACTTTGAATGTAATCTGTCATGCGAAAAATTTGTTTTGCGACCGGTGTGACCGGTTTGTTTACATGATGCTCGGTGTGTCCGCTCACATCACAGGAATATCCAGCGCATTTGCTGACCAAACCATGTCCAGAAAATTCCAGTGTAGTGTCCGAAATCTCCTTTGGTCATTCCCTATGTAGTGCACTATATCATATACACGATGTAGTGGATAGGGAGTGAGTGAATGAGTGGACAATTTCGAACACAGCTAAAGTAAACCAGGTTGGAGCTGGCGAGCTGTCTGCGTAACTGCAGCGAAGACTTTTTCTATGAAATTGTCACTGCGCCTTGATGAATATGTGACACCTCCCCCTACTACGCCGCCACACCCATCTCCGCGCACATTCGTCTACCACATTTACCACCTGTGTGAAGTTGGCACCCGACCCCATATGTTGAAAATATGAATAAAAGTATTTTGATTCATTGGTGCACGTTTGTGCAGGCAAAATCAACTTTTGTGCACAAACCGTCTTTATGATATTCAACATTTAATCGGTTGGTGACCTGAGGTCACTCAGCACCCCATCAACATCCAAATAACTCAAAAATGGTTGGAATCGTTTGTGCTTCCTTTGTGCAGGCAAAATAAACATGTGTGCAACATAATTTCTTATGCTTTAATGCGTTGTTTTATGGCCATGAAATACAGAACAGCCAGGTGTGCTGCTGCTCATTTAGACATAAGGAACAGCAACAGGTCTGAAAAGCTACATTCCTCCCCCCCCCATATGTTCCACAGTAACTCAAATATCAGTGATCAGATTAAGAAAAAAAAAATTATCAGTATTTTTTGCTAACAATTATATCAATTGATTTGCAATTGCTTTGCACATCTGAAAAATGATTAGCAAAAATTAGAAACAGTCAATCAGATTTTAAATGATAAAACACTTTTTTATTCTTTCCAAATGATAAGTTACAATTACACTAGCAATACAGCTTCACTCTGAATGCAATGCAAACTTTTTCCAAAAGGTATCAATTTTACCTAAAAAATCTGAATACCGAACACTTCCGTTTCCCAGTGAAATTTTTGTAAACTAGTAGCCTGCAAGTATACTATCTTATCTATACTTTACTGTAGCATATGATGCTGTTTAACACCTGATCAGAGACACGAAAGGATCCATTTCCATAAAAATCAAGTCACAAAAGGCACTCTGCAACAGTTTGCGATTCAGAGTTAAAAGCTGAAAAAAAGTGGAGGTCGAATGCGTAATTCTCACCGTTCAGGCAAAAACCAAATCTTTTAGCCATAATGTAACAATGATTACAAAGATTTCCCTGAACTAGCATCAGCAAGGTAAGAAGATGGGTAGCTTTATAATCTGTAGAGTAATGCAATTCGCGATAGCATGCGCAACTAGATAATGCATAACGCAAGGAACTGCCGCAAAACCTTGGATAAGTTCATACCTATTACAGCAGGCAAAGTTAGTAAAGTTTGGGCAAGAAACAAATCGTATCGCTGTAAAATGATGATCACACAAAGACACTCCTTTGTTAATGTTTGTTAGCTTACTGGCTTGCAGGATGGCTGTATCCAAAGAGCAACATAATTTGATACGCGGAGGCTCATATAGACGTCTATCCATCCATAACTTACTAGAAACCTTCTGGCAGAGAGCCTCTACATGCACTTCCAGAAGCTGATTAGTTGGTATCCAAGTAAGGTACATCATTTTCCAGCCAATCAAAGTCGCTAGAACTTCTCCTGTTGCTATATGGCTTGGGAATCGGAAGTTCGCAGGCCAGCGAGCCAACCCACTAACATTTTCGTCTCTTCTCACCTGACGAAAACAGCAGATATGTCTCATCGTATTTTCGTCATCAAAGAGCTATATTAAGCTCATTATCGTCTCGTTTTAGTCATGAAAAAAGGTGCGTTAACGAAATCATTTCGTCATCATCAGCGTTAACGATACCAACACAGTTTCTGCACAATCAGAAGATCGGCATCTCCTGAGGCATGGAAGGTCTCACAGTTTGCCCTCTGCAGCTCTTCACTTAGCTTGGGAATAAATTGCCCCTTACAAAAAAGTAGTTTATTCAAGTGTGCTATTAGTATACTTCTTCTGAACTAAAAATAAGGGAGTATACTTTCAGTTTACTATGATGTACTTATTAGAGATATACTTTCCCTTACAAAAAAAAAAGTTTATTTAAGTGTGCTATTAGTATACTTCTTCAAAACTAAAAATAAGAGAGTATACTTTCAGTTTACTTTTGATGTACTTATCAGAGATATATTTAGCTAAGTAATACTTACATATACTTTGCTTATACTGAAAAGTACACCGAAAAGTCTAAGTATATTTAGCTAATACTGGTACCTAAACTTTTGATTATCATACTTTTCTGGAGTATATCTAAGTATTAAAATATTCATGCCTAATGTTCAAGTATACTGGCTTGCAGTTAGGCTACTATCAAAAGCATGAGCACATTAAAATATTTTTACCATACATATTGGCTTCTTTGAAGTATACTTTACTATATTTTTACTCGGTTTTTACTCTCTCATGGACTTACATGTATGTTTGCAGTAAAAAGTCAGCTTTGGGGCAGCATAGCAGAGTAAATAGCACATGGGTGGAGCTGAACTTGATTTTTATGCAGTGTTATTAACCCACAAAGAAATAGATAAACATTTGTCTGATTTTATTTGAGAACAAATTTGACAATTATTGCAGTATTGACAGACTTGATACATACTCTTGCAAAAAAAAGTATACTTCAAGTTTAAGCAACATAGATATAAACTAGATGGGTACTTTAAGTTTTATTTTGTACTGCAAGTACACTACAAGTGAACTTTTAAGTATACTGTGACTTAATTAGTTGTATACCTCCAGAATACTTTTCAATTTATGAAAGTATACATTTAAGTATACTGCAGGTAAACTTACAGATATACTGCTAGTTTATTAGTTGTATATTTCTAGTAAACTTTTCAGTTCATGAAAGTATACTGTGAAGTATACTGCTAGTAAACTTAAAAATGAACTATTAGTTTACTAGTTATGTACTACTAGCACAATTTCTAGTTTATAAAAGTATAATTTGTAGTATACTGCAAGTAAACTTACAGATATACTGCTAGTTTATTAGTTATATACTTCTAGTAAACTTTCAGTTCATGAAAGTATACAGTGAAGTATACTGCTAGTAAACTTAAAAATGAACTATTAGTTCACTAGTTATATACTTATAGCACAATGTCTAATTTATAAAAGTATATTTTGAAGTATACTGAAAGTAAAGTCAGACGTACTACAACTTTACTTGTTATATACTTCAAGCCAACTTTTTAGTTCATGAAAGTACACTTTGAAGTATATTGCAAGTAAACTTATAGGTAGACTACAAGTCCACTAGTTCTATACTTCAAGCCCTCTATAGTTTAAATTTAGTTTTAAACTTTCAGGGAGCTAAAAGTTTTTTTTTTTTTTTTTTTTAACTGCAAGTATACTTCAAACTTAACATCAAACTCACAGATTATGATTATTACAATTTAAAATACATTACTTTTGTAATTCAGATATTATTTAACGCAAGTAGACGAGAGGTTACCTCATGTACTCTATGAGTAGACAATGCTGAAGCGCATTCTGCTTTAATTCACAGATGAAGGTACTTATAAGGATTTACAATGGAGCACATACTCAGGAGAGAACAAAATTGATTCCTTTATAAACAAGGCAATCAGAGATAGCAGACCTGGCCCCAGCCACGGGCTGACAGACAGGGCTGACAGACAGAGTGAGTGACAGACAGACACACACACACAGACACGATCATACATACTGCACAAACATTCACAGAAATTTTACGTAATGTTCATTTCGCAAAAATAATACTAAGACAACCTAAGCAGACAGAAAACAATATAATACACAACAATCCAGGCTCCTCAGGCATCAAGCAAATAGGCGTATGAGCCGCAGCGGCCTCCATTTTAATACGAAGAGCGGTGAACTGCGCTGGTCCCCGAGGCATGGCGTAGTTTATCCCGGGCAGCTAGCTTGCTAGCAAACTGTCCTTGTAATATAAGTCAAATTCATTCATACTTCACAAATGACCACAAAAATGCTTAGCTGTGTCCGGCTAGGTAAAACAAAATGCTAACTAGACACAGAAGACGATAGAACACGTTATACCATCTTTAAAAAAAAAAATAAAAAATCGGTGATTTCAGCAAGCCCAGCTCGCTGGAAAGCAGACCCGTGTGCTATGTGATATTCCATGCAAGATCCGTGTCAACGCGATTACTTTGTCCGCCAATGAAAAACGGGCAGTATGCAGCGAAAGTATGTGGAATAATGCAAGGCAAATAGAAATAAAAGCACAAATTCAATCGTAACATCACAACCGACAAATCTCATACAATTAGGAAAGATAATAATTTAATGCAAACTAGCATACTGTTTTATGAAAATGCATCGCGATTATGGTTCGCAGGGGTTCGTGTCACAACACGGAGCTCCATGTCGCTACACACTTATAACGAAATAATTACATAAAGCAGAAACGTTCACAGAAATTCTACGTAATGTTCATTTCGCAAAAATAATACAAAAATTACCTAAGCAGACATAGAAAACAATATAATACACGACAATCCAGGCTCCTCAGGCATCAAGCAAATAGGCCTACGAGCCGCAGCGGCCTCCATTTTAATACGAGGACAGACGAACAATGCTCTGGTCCCCTTGGCATGGCGTAGTTTATCCCGGGCAGCTAGCTAGCTAGTTAACTGTCCTTGTAACATGATCATTGCTTAACCTGGCTCCCCCTAGCGGGGGGCCAGGTAATGGCCACGGGCTGACAGACAGAGTGACAGAAACACACACACACAGACATGATCATTGCTTAACCTGGCCAGGGGGGGCAGGTAATAATTACATTTTCAAACACAATATTGTATTAGATGTCAAAGTATAAGAACAAAGCAATGGCAACTCTCATTGAAATCCCAATTCAAAACAAAAGTACCTCTTTCTCTCCTATGGAACCAGAAATACACATAAAATATTAATTATCAATGCCTTCAGCCTGACCAGTAGGCTGAAGGTCTCCAGCAAAACCTGATGAAATATTCCAAATGAGTACACTGATGATGTTTTTCAGTTAATGGAGTTCTGTATCACAGTCAAAAATATGACCGACTAAAGAAAAGATGCAGCGGTGCTGTAATACTTGAAAGATGGTACATTCTTTTTATCAATGATTTGATCATTTTTAAACAAGAGTGTGGACAACAAAGCCCTGCATATTGTACCTGTACCAAACATTGTTGTGTTTAAGTTGAGATATCAGTTCAATCTAGCTGGCCATTATCTGCTGATTCACAGAAAAATGTACACAGTATTTTCAAACATGAGATTAAGAAGGCTGGAACGTCAGTGCTATCTGACAAAGTGACAATGAAATATCTGTACTAGTTTTAAAACAAGCAACCATACCATAACTTGATCTGCACCAGCTGTGTGGTTGAAGCTAAGCAGCTGTAGGCTTGGTTTGTGCTTGGAAGGGAGACTGCCTGAGGAAAGTAAATTGCTGCTGGAGGAGGTGTTGGTGGCTAGTAGATTGGGATCTTCCCACTGGTGGAATAATACACAATAGTGCAGTGATGATGATGTTGTCTATCAAATGAGATGTGAACCTGAAGTCCTGACTCATTGTTGTCAATAAACATCCAATGACGCTCTTTTTAAGTTTCCTCACAGTATACTTTCATGAACTGAAAAGTTTACTAGAAGTATACAACTAATAAACTAGCAGTATATCTGTAAGTTTACTTGCAGTATACTTAAATGTATACTTTCATAAATTGAAAAGTATACTAGAAGTATACAACTAATTCACTCACATTATACAAAAAAGTTCACTTGTAGTGTACTTGCAGTATAGAATAAAACTTAGATGTAAACTTGATGGATACTTTCAGTTTACTTTGCTTAAACTTGAAGTTTACTTAAAAGTATTCTTTTATAAACTTAAAATGTTCCAATTTAGTCCGAAGAAGTATTAAATTAGTATACTTTCTGGTACACTACAAGTACATGGGTCCGTAGTATACTTGCTAGACTTATACTAATACTGAAGTATACTTAATAAAATGAACTTCAAGTATACTACTTTTTGCTAAGGGGTTGCTTGTTCTGCTTGCTTGCCGGGAAGTGCTCCTTCTGCATTGTGACAGTCACGTCAGCTGTAAATGTTACAGTATATATATCCTTTATCCTTTATTTAACCAGGTAAAAGCCTCGTTGAGATTAAAATCTCTTTTACAAGAGTGACCTGGCCAAGAAGGCAGCATAGACTCAGGTTACAGTACAGTACGTACATAGGTCACACACACATTCAAACTGCATTCACTGCAATGAAATAGAGCGGTTTACGATAAAAGCAATAAGTGATTGTTAAGGGAACAACAACAAGGCATACAGTTAAAGTAATACAGTACATAAGAAGACAAGCGTATAAAAACAGAGGAACTACTAAAAACAGAGACAATGGCCAAGAATGCTATTCTCACGATCTTTTAAAATCAATTTAAATTCTCCTAAGGTACCCAATTCTGGAAGTCTCAGTTCCCTCTGAAGGTTGTTCCAGGAGTTAGGAGCAGCATATTTAAAAGCTTTTTTACCTAATTCGGTTCTAACTCTAGGGACCAACATCTGTACAAAGTTTTGGGAGCGCAGGCTGTATTGATTTTCAGTTTTGGACAAGTGAATACACAGGTAAGAAGGAAGGAGACCGAGGAAGGACTTTTACACAAAGACCAACCAGCGCGAGAGTCTACGGTGATAGAGATGGCCACTCAGCAGCAGAGTATAGGAAACAACGGTGTACAAGATATCCACAGCCAGTAAGGAACTGTAAGGCACAATGGTAGACAGTGTCCAGTTTCTTAAGGCATTGGTCAGATGCGTGCATTTACAGTAGATCACCATAATCTACTAATGGTAAAAATGTGGCAGAAATCAGGTGTTTCATTACTTGATGAGAGAAACAAGATTTGTTTCTAAAAAAGAAACCAATTTTCACTTTCAACTTTGCAACAAGGTTGTTAATGTGTGGCTGGAAAGTCAGATTTTGATCAATAGTAATACCCAAGTACTTGTATGTTGGGACCATTTCAATTTCAGTCCCACAGGCAGTTAAAATCATTGGAAGGACTGGTGGAAGTTTTTTTCCATTTGAGAAAAGCATGAGTTTCAATTTATCAGGGTTTAAAACTAATTTAAGATGGGTTAAATTAGATTGAACAACGTCAAAAGCAGCCTGCAGAGCATGTAGGGCTTGTAACACTGATGGAGAAGAGCAATAAATAACAGTATCATCAGCATAAAAATGAAAGGCAGCATTTGTGAGATTGTCACAGAGATTGTTAACGTAAATTGAAAAGAGCAATGGTCCTAGTATAGAGCCCTGAGGTACACCCTTTGAGATAGGGAGGAGGGAAGAAGAGGACCCGGCAAACTGAACGCATTGTGATCTGCCTAACAAATAGTTTGAGAACCATTTTAGAGCAGAGTCAGATAGACCAATACTTTTCAGTTTCATTGCCAAAATGGCATGGTCAACTGTGTCAAATGCCTTAGATAAATCGATAAAAAGAGCAGCACAGTATTTTTTACAATCTAGTGCTTCAATGACATCATTCACTACCTTCATAGCAGCAGTTATGGTACTATGATGCTTTCTGAAGCCTGACTGGTGAGGAGAGAGAAAGCCATTAGTTTCTAGAAAGTCTTTGAGTTGTTCATTAACAAATTTTTCAGTGGTGCCAATCTTCCCTTTTGTCCGTCTGTGGTGTGTTATGTCCTTCATGTTGTTGCTTTCATACCCATCAAACACTACTACAGCCTTCCCATACTTCTTCCTTGCATACTCTGTATACTGGTGTCCTATGTCTCGATAAGTAGATCCATGGGACCATGGGATTCACTGGACCAGTGCTCCACCATCCAAGACATACTGACGGCCATCAATGGCATTATCTGCTGGATATGTGGCCTGGCAAGCACATGTCTGCTGCATGTGTCTGTCTCATTCAAAATGCTTGACAGAGTGCCCATCCCCACCCCATCAATAATGTGCAACACTTTGAAATATGACCCTTGAAAAACATGAACTCAATAAATAGTTCCATCTATTAAAACTGCACAAGCTGCACTGGGTGACACTGGTATTATTTAAAAAGCAATAATGAAAACGCTGAAATAGAAAACACTGATGTGAGGTCATTAGGAACAAATTTACAAAGTCGGGAAAAACTGGAATGATAGAATTGAACACTAGTGATACATGACAAAAAGCATTGATATAATAAATAAAATTACAATTTCTTATCCCTATAGTGCCCTGAGATGTGGTACTGTATGAAGAATGGAGAATGGACTGTTAATTTGTCTAAGCTGTACCAGTTTTTAAATAAAAAAAGAAGCAAGCAAACAAACAAACAAACAAATAAATAGGTCTGCACAGTCTACTGGAGTGACTTGTGACATCACATGCTAAAGGCTGGCTCAACAGGATCCCAATATAATGGTTTAAAAAAAGTATAAAACTTAAACTGTGATACCTCAAAAAGTACAAGAGTTATCAAAAAGCTGAATTAAAGTAATAAAATGCTAAATGTGGTGAGCACTTTTAAGTTTTAATGGAGTTTCTATCATGTAGTATGAAAGAATAGATAAGAGTTCAACCAGGGCATGGTTTGAATAGACTTCCATTTAAACGAGGCAAAAAAGGTGTTTTGGTAGGATCATATCCAGGTGATCTTCAAAACTTTCCCCTGAGAGGATTCCTTGAAACTTTTTATCTGTCATTTAGAACATATTAAGGATTCAAAATCCATTGAGTTTGTTTCTGCTGCAATTTGTTTGATGTTGACCCATTTTTGGGGCTAAAATTACTGGACTATATGGTTTATACCCCCAGTCCTGAGCCATGTGTGACATCACACGCAATGGATAATGGGTATTGCAAGCTAACTCCCATGTGGTCTATTAGTCTAATGTTACCATGTTGAGCCGCATTAGAACTTAAATTCTAAATTCTCTTGACTGGATGTTGGCTTCAGCCAAATGTTCCCCTGGGTACCCAAACATCAAGCAGACAAAGTACTGATTTAATTCGATACTGTTGTAGGTTGAATCCAGAATTCTTTCTCCAATTAATTTTAGGCCTAAATATGTTTGAGCTTGCATTACCGCATTGCGGACATAGGTCAATTTCTGGAGAGTTTATGTAATACATTGCGTAACGAGAAATCACTTTGCCACCGTATAGGCAACTTGTGTTCCTGATTTTTGTTTGTTATCACTCGACCATCTTGCTAGGCGTCTCCTAACACAGATATTAAGTATAAAAATAACGATGACAACAATGATTTCCAAATGAGCTAATTGGGCATTAAACTGCAAATTATTGTGCGATGGTCGAGGTTGGAATTCGCGGAACGACCGACGTTGGATTAGTGACTAGACGATAAGAACATTGCTTACATTTTCAGAATCTAAAGAAAAGTGATTCAGTGCAAACTGGAGAATGGTCTCAACACTTAAGCGATGTATGGACTTAAAACCGTTATTACCTAGGGATTTTGGCACTTTGTTCAGTTGTTCTATCGCTATACTGTACTGTTCCTCAAATATTGGGCAGTGGTCAATAAACACTGAAAATATTGATTCTAACCCAACAAATTGACAAACCAGCATTTTAGATCATTTCAATACTTGGCAAGGGATTTCTCTTTGTACAAGGTACTGAAGTTTTGAAGTTTTAGCGTTCGCTTTGCAAAAAGTAGTATACTTGAAGTTCATTTTATTAAGTATACTTGAGTATTAGTAAAAGTATAGCAAGTATACTACAGACCGTATACTTGTAGGGTACTAGAAAGTATCCTAATTTAATACTTCTTCGGACTAAATTGGAACATTTTTAAGTTTATAAAAGTATACTTTTAAGTATACTTCAAGTTTAAGCAAAGCAAACTGAAGGTACCCATCTAGTTTACATCTAAGTTTTATTCTCTACTGCAAGTACACTACAAGTGAACTTTTAGTTACTGTGAGTGAACTAGTTGTATACTTATAGCTTACTTTTCAATTTATGAAAGTATACACTTAAGTATACTGCAAGTAAACTTACAGATATACTGCTCGTTTATTAGTTGTATATTTCTAGTAAATTTTTCAGTTCATGAAAGTATACTGTGAGGTGTACCACTTGGAAACTTAGAGTGTCATTGGATGTTTAATGACCACAGTGAGTCAGGACTTCAGGTTCACATCTCATCCAACAGACAACATCCTCATCACTTTACTGGAGTATTGTGTATTATTCCACGAGAGGAAAGATCCCAACCTACTGGCCACCAACACCTGCTCCAACAGCAACTTATTTTCCTCTGGTAATTTCCCATCCAACTACAAACCAAGCCTACACCCACTTAGCTTTAGCCACACAGCTGGTGCAGATCAAGCTGTGGTATGGTTGCTAGTTTTAAAACATTTAATTGCCAGTATGTCAGATCGCACTGAAGTTCCAGTCTTCTTAACCTCATGTTTGAAAATACTGTGTACGTTCATCTGTGAATGTACACATAATGGCCAGCTAGATTGAACTTATATCTCAACTTAAACACAGCAATGTTTGGTACAAGTTATTTATTTATTTATTTATTAAACAGAATGTACCATCTTTCAAGTATTACAGCACTGCTGCATCTTTTCTTTAGTTGGTCATATTTTTGACTTTGATACAGAACTACATTAAGCAAAAAACAGCTCATCAGTGTATTCATTTGGAATATTTTGTCAGCCTTTGCTTGAGTCCTTCAGCCTACAGGCCAGACTGAAGGTATTTCTAATTCATATTTTATGCATATTTCTGGTTCCATATGAGAGAAAGAGGTATTTTTTTGTTTTGAATTGGGATTTCAATAAGAGTTGCCATTGCTGTGTTCTTATACTTTGGCATCCAATACAATATTGTGTTTGAAAATTTAATTTATAAAGGAATCAGTTTTGTTCTCAGTTCTGAGAATGTGTTACATTGTAAATTCTTAAAAGTACCTTCATCTGTAAATTAAACCAGAATGCACTTAAGCATTGTTTATTAGTAGAGTACATGAGGTAACCTTTCATCTACTTACGTTAAATTATATCTGAATAGCAACAATTATATATTTTAGATTTCAGTAATCATAAGCTGTGAGTATGATGTTAAGTTAGCTTTGAATTATACTTGCATCGCAAAAAGACTTCTAGCTCCCTGAAAGTTTAAAATTAAAAAGAGGGAAAGAAGACTAGCGAACTTGCTGTCTACCAATACGTTTACTTGCAATATACTTCAAAGTGTACTTGAACTAAAAAGTTGGCTTGAAGTGTATAACAAGTAAAGTCTGAATTTACTTTCAGTATACTTCAAAGTATACTTTAATAAATTAGACATTGTGCTATAAGTATATAACTAGTGAACTAATGGCTCATATTTAAGTTTACTATTGCAATATACTTCACAGTATACTTTCATGAACTGAAAAGTTCAGTAGAAGTAAATAACTAATAAACTAGCAGTATATCTGTAAGCTTACTTGCAGTATATTGCAAATTATACTTTTATAAACTAGAAATTGTGCTAGAAGTATATAATTAGTGAATTAATAGTTCATCTTTAAGTTTACTATCAGTATACCTCACAGTATACTTTCATGAACTGAAAAGTTTACTAGAAGTATGCGACTAATAAACTAGCAGTATATCTGTAAGTTTACTTGCAGTGCACTTCAATGTATACTTTCGTAAACTGAAAAGTATGCTAGAGGTATACAGCTAGTTCAGTCACAGTATACTTAAAAGTTCACTTGCAGTGTACTTGCAGTACAAATAAAACTTAAATGTAAACTAGATGGGTACTTTAAGTTTATGTTGCCTAAACTCGAAGTACACTTTTTTGTAAGAGTATGTATCACGTCTGTCAATACTGCAATAATTGTCAAATTTGTTCTCAAATAAAATCAAAGAAATGTTTATCTATTTCTGTGTGGGTTAATAACATGAGACTGCGTTTGCAACATATCTGTAGGCTCTGTTCTCTCAAATGGCCACAGGAGGGCACTATGACACTATTCATGACCATTTTTTTGTATCATCCTAAAGTCATAGCAAAATGTACTCCGGATGATCAAATGTGGGAGTACAGCTCGGTTAGTTCAGTCGCCAGTGTGTGAGTCAAATACCTTCAGGGTCGTGGGTTCGAACTCCACGGCGCGTCTTAGCTGATATGTTTACTCTCATTGTTGTGCTTTTGCATGAAGATGTAATTAATGTCTGCACTTGTGTTGAGATTACCATGGGCCGTCCAATTATCATTTCAAACCCACGAAAGACGATATAACAGACTACGGTGTCGTATGTATTCTAATGGGCTACCAGTTTTGAAAAGTGCGAGGATACAGATCCGTCCATTGGCCAGTATTCAGAACTTAAATGGTTAGCTGGCAGTTACTTTGCTTTGGTTTCGACGTTCGAAATTACATTTTATATATGTAATGCCGTACTGTGGCAGATCACCTCACCTCATCAACTCAACTCGACGCGAATCAAGACGTTTTTTCGCTGAAATTGTGCAACTAATATAGTGATGAGCGAGTAACATTGCTACATCGACACGGCAAATAGTTGTACGAGGAAAATAGGTGCACTGTCAGAGATGCCAAGTCTCACGCATTCGGCGTCGATCTTACGCATTTTGTAAGCTTATTCGCCGTATTCCGTAATTATTCATTGAATACTTAATGAGATTCTCAAGCGGAATTAAAATCCTTGTGCATTGAAGTTTCCGTTTCACTTGCGTAAAGGTGCACCTCATCACAAGCAACATGGAAAGCGATCATGACTCCGGACTTCCGTGCTTCTCTTTACTCGGGGATTGGAAACAATGCATGTATTATCGTTTAAATTGTTTTAATGAAATAATACCATTTGAAACGTTTTTATGCAATTCTATTGCTTTTGATCCCTCAGTAAAGACAAGCCTGAGAATTCCCGAGTCATAATCGATTTCCGTGTCAGTTGGGAAATCCATCGTAATGCTCGTGAAACCGATTAACTTGATGCACAATGACTTCAATTCCGCGAATGAATTTCTTCAGTGCGCTTTGATTGAAAAATTGCTGACTACGGCACAGAAACGTGAATGCCACTAAGAGGAGAAACACCTAAGACGTACGCCTTGGCATCTCAGCTCTGTGCTAATGTCAGAATTGTGTCGTGGTGTGGATGAGGATATAGCGCTTGAGTGTTAGGGAAAAACCTAGTAAGTAACAAAAAGCTGATTCCGAGAAAAAGACAGAAAACAGTATCCTTCTGAGGTTAAGCTCTAGTCCGACAATGTAATTGACATGGTAGTTATTTGTTCATTACATAATGAGATATTTATTGAGGATTTTTCCTCTTTTATTTGTATCCCTGGCAATATTACTTAAGAAATTACTCCATCTGAAAATATAAAATGTCAAATCTCAAAATGATGGACAAAAACCTCACGATTATGTGGCTGCAGTGGCATTTGACAGTTTTTCAGTGTTAACTCCACCATCTGCTTCCCTCCTCAAGCCATTTTTCAGTCGCTACTAGCACGTGAATTACGAATTCTGACCACGAATGTCCTGAACATCCAATGCTTTGTATGGGGACTTACCTCACAGATCAAATAATGTAGGTTTGCTGCTTCATAACTGGCTAACCGACCAGGTTTTATCAATAAAGAATTGAAAATTTTATGTGGAAGAACCTAGGAAAATCAACTTGTTTGATTTTTACTTCACAACTGATTAAAACCGATGACTTGCTTGGTTTTGTCAGAGGAAAACATAGGAAATCAATTATCTTTTTTTCATGTATCTTACTGGATAGGATGAGGCAAAGCCTAATAAGTACAAAAATGGTCCTAATTTAATTTCTACCAGAAGTACTCTTGCTAGGTTTTTCCAAAACACCCAAGAGCTATATATCAATTAATTGTAGCTAAGTTACTGAACTACGGTGCCGTTCAAAAGCTGCTTTCACACCGGACGTCTTCGCATTGACTTTAAATGTAATCTGTTGTGCACAATAATTCGTTTTCGCGTCCAGTGTGAAAGCAGCTTTAAACGAGGTAATTTATTCTTGCCCCCTTCCGGTGCCCCATCACAACACTATCTTATATGTGTCGGAGAGGGAAGTGCCCGAGCATCGAAGACGTAGCTGTTAGCTTCTGGGGAATAGCAGCAACGTTTCCTTGCATCATTCCTGATTTCAGTTGGTCAGTTGGCTGCGATGTGTTTTTTGTAAATCTCACTGGTCAACGCATATTATATTTTTATAACGTTACCATTTTCTATCAAGCTGGTCGAAAAAAAAAGAAACTGGCGGATGCAATTGCCGTCTAGCCTAGTATCACTAGTCTTGTTTTCTGCTATCAAGCGGCGTGATGTTAGCTGACTTAACTGGTCACTTTTCACATTTTACAGTTGGCCGGATTTTTAGCATGCCGAACTCTGTGTATTAATAGTCTATTGATGTTCATGAATGGAAGTAAAGCTTTCATCGAAATCGGGCTATTTTTGCTTTCACTTGCTAACGTGAGCCAAATATCACGCCATTGTAAAGTAAGTTCCTCTGTACTAACGTTAATTCAGGATTCACTGATTAACGTTACATCTGAATTTAGTGCTACTTTGTTGCCGTTACTAGTCATTGCATTGTAATTTCCATCGTTATTTCGAATTTCATTAAAGCGTAGCGTTTGCTGGTCGTTGTCGTGAACGTTAGGTTTATCACCCAATAATAATAGGCTTAGCCGCGTGGTCGTTGCACGAGTTGCGCGTTGTTCACCAAAGTCCATTTGATATTATTTTAGGTGATAAAGTAATCTATTTATACGGTCAGCAGCCTCAAGCCGCTTTCACACTGGACGCGAAACGAATTTTTCGCACGACAGATTACTTTCAAAGTCAATGCAAAGACGCGAAAATGAGTGTATTCGAGTCTTTGCATTGACTCTGAATGTAATCTGTCGTGCGAAAAATACGTTTCGCGTCCGGTGTGATAGCAGTTTCACTGCCGTTTAGGTGTTGCCTCAGCACGCATTGGTGTGTATTTCAAAGTTTGTTAACATGGTGTTGACTGCAGTGTGCCTGTGCTGAGGGGTGGGGGATGTTTGTGGAATATTGTGAGAAACCAGTCAGTGGCCTATACCTAAAACCTTACTGAAATTCCTGTGAAAGTATTTGTTCTGGCCAGTTGATGCAAGTTGTGCCTGTTGGATTTGCATTAGGAGTGAAGGTTGCGCTTAACACCGTCTGGCAATGTCCAACGCGAGTTGGAAACCATTCGTATACGGAGGGCTGGCTTCAGTCACTGCAGAGTGTGGTGAGTGTTGAGAGAATACCCGAACATCTTCCCCTTTATCATTCTGGGCTGCTTTAGACTGACTTCTTCTGCCATACATTGGTATTTTTGCCCAAAAATCTTCCAACGAAGAAATGAACGTGTTTTCGTCCTATTTTAGGTACGTTCCCGATTGATCTGACCAAGACTCGTCTACAAGTTCAAGGGCAAGTCACCGACAGTAAATACAGCGAGATTCGCTACCGTGGAATGCTCCATGCGTTTGTGAGGATATGCAGGGAAGAGGGTCTCCGTGCTCTGTATTCTGGGTGAGTGACCGAGGTTGTAAAGGTTTCATTTGTTGAGTTTTGTGTCGTTTTGTAAACTTTACTGCTTGCTTTTTCAGAATCGCACCAGCCATGCTCAGGCAGGCCTCATACGGGACTATAAAGATTGGCACTTACCAGAGTTTTAAAAGATTATTCGTGGACCGGCCCGAGGGTGAGTGAAAACTTTGGCGAGACACTTCTACCTTGTGACCTGCTCTGCAAGAGAAATGTGGCCTGGTGCCGTTTATTGTGCCTCAGGAGTGTGAAAAATAAGACTGCTGACGGAAACATAAAGTGTATTGTGAAATAAAGGGAAAACTCATTGGATACTAAGTAACACTAGTTTTCAATCATCCCGAATAATAAACCAGGTTCATGGTGTTAACTTGGTACCTAAGAGTTATTTGAACTATTTCTCTTTATGATACTGATCCATGGTGAATAGCAAATGTCTTATAAGCCCAGACTTGTTCATCTCTCCGACTTTTCATTTGTCTGGATTTCAGTTTAACCATTTGGCTAAAATGTTGTCAAAAATGTCGCTCTGTATTCTCATAATCCAGATGAAACATTGATCATGAACGTACTCTGTGGTGTGCTGTCTGGGGTCATTTCCTCCTCAATCGCCAACCCCACTGACGTTCTAAAGGTAAGACAAAAGTTACAGGCTGGCTAGATTAAAAAACCTTGTCCAAATGTTCCAGTGCCTGGTCATTGAAAATGTGAAAGCGGTTAGCCTCAGGAATCCCATGAGACAAACCCAATCAGAGTTTATTCAGCATGCAAATTTAAAGTCATTTTCTCATGTCATGTCAGGTAGTATCACAACACTTCCAAAATGTAACTGCTGTGTGATTTGTAGCTTATGAGGTGTTCTGACACTGGTGCTGTAGCCTCATTTGCCCAGAATGGAGAGAAGTAAAAAAAAATAAATAAATAAATGGTGAGGTTATAAATATGGTCACTGCTTTTTTTCAAACCACTTCTGTCTCCTGCATTTGCCATCTTGCATTGTTTGTTTGCACAGGATAAAGTTATTACACTGCACCTCACCAGGGATCATGATTCTGCTGGTGCCTCTTTACCGTTTGAAGCCTAGCTTTTACTAAGCCAAATATAACCACTCTGCCCAAGTTTAGACCACTCAGGTCCAATACAGATAATGCTCAGGTTTTTTTTTTCGAAAATTTAATAGTATTTCATGCCATGAAATGGTAAAATTAAAATTAGGTGTTGCTTGTACATACCTGCGCAAGTTGGATGCATTTATTTACTGCAAAATGTAGCAGATTTTACATATCGAGAGTAAATATTTGGATATCTGTGATCAGTTTGAATTTGAATCTTTGCTGAAGAACTTGATAAGTAGAACGTGGTGTGTAGGGGTGTAATGATTCTGAATCAATGTTTTTTTTAAAGCGTAGTAACACCACCTGCTACCATAGGGCGAACATCCAAGTTTTCCCTTTTCCTTTATTAGTCCGCGTGATGTCCTGAACGAAAGTGCTTAACATCAAAGGGCATGGGAAATGCTTTTGGAAGAAACTTGACAGACAGCAGTATTTTTTGGCTAGAGGAGCCAAGCAAAGGAAAAAAAAATAGTCATCCTATTAACCAATTAGGCAACTCTAAGAAACATATACCTGTTCCCGTTTACTTTTCCTGATTAGCAATCAAATGGTGGGTTCGTTTACTCTAAGTTGAATGAGTAGAGCTGTTTATTAAAACAACATGTTTGATTGCTGCATTTTGAAATTTAAATGGGCATAGAACAGCACTGCTTGAACTCGATTGCCATTGCCATGGCATTTCGTGCGACTGATAATTTATATCTCACATTCACGTTTCATCCGCTTTTCAGAATGTTTCCACCTTGTGTATTTTTTAGACGCTTAAACTCCAGGTCGATCTGATGACAGATCTGTGTAACAACCCACTTTGAAAAAATTACGCACTTTGAAAAATTTTTTCAAAGTGTGTTAACATTTGGGACCAACTCAACGCACTTTGAAAAAATATTTCAAAGTGCGTTAAAATGTTGGTCTACCTCTACGCATTCTGAAAAAAAGAGATTTTTTTTCAAAGTGCGTTTAAAAACAATCATCGTGTCGCCCTTTGAAAAATTCAATTTAACAAAGATTGGTTAATGGCAGTTTTAGCATTCGACATGAATGTTTTGTAGACAGCCACAGAGCCCCGCGCATGGAATAAACGGTCTGACTTTAGGCCTTATGTCACGTTTTTCAATGAAAGCATTTTTCTTAGCAATTTTTCAGCCATTTTTTTTTTAGCAACTTTTAGCTTACTCTCAGGCATTGTATTTTGTTCCCAGATGCCAGGAAAACGCATAAGTGACATTTTAATTTCCAAATTTTTCAGTTCGAGGACGCCCAGTTCCCCCACCAATAATAAATAAAAAATTAGACTAGACTAACTTTGCCTGATAATCTAATAGTAGGCCCTGTAGCCTAGGCCTATACTGAAGCGGCGTTGAAAGGCCTCCATCCCCCTCCAGGTCTAGGTGAAGACGGGGCAAGAGGAACCACTTTTCATCCATTTTGTAAGAAAGGGTAATCAGTCACATATAGTAAGAAAGAGACTTTGTTAAGCTATACCATGAACCGTCAAACATCTACTCTCAAACAAATGTAAAAAAGCGAAAATTACGAAAATATGGATATTGACCTAGGGCCTATGTGACAGGTTCCTTTTGTCCGACCTCTCTGGTAAAAGGAACCACCGATTTGGGCAAAAGGGACCAACCAACATTGTCAAAATAATTATATGCACACATTTTACCAAAATTTACGGGAACTATATCTTAGCCTATACCCTTTTATAACATCTGTACGTGTAGGGTTAAAATAAGCAGAACACAAGTGGAGGATTCCGCAAACTGGCTTGGCCTAGGCTGAAAATGGACTATAAGACAAGATCAGCCGACGTCTAAAACAAGGGACATCCCCCAGCGCCCCCCTCCCAATTTTCATCAAGAATCTTCAAGTGGTGCATCTTGGCACTTGTCATTCGGCCTGCTAGCGTTTATCAGTTGTTGCATTCACAGTAAACCTCTTTTCTTTAAAGCACATTCTCATAGGCCCAGTACGATAGCATCTATTGTACTGATCCAGTGGTTCCTTTTGCCCGTACGAAATCAATGACGAATTCCCATCAGTCATTGATTGGAAGTTGGACTGCAAATTTTCCATCACCCAAAGAGAGAGGGCGCTGATGGTAGGTCTAGATCTATAGCCATGCAATCGCAACTAGTCGGGCTTTTCAAGGAAAAATGCCAAGAATGTATAGACCCCCCTATCGGGTGCTGCAATCACGGAACCTGTTTAAGTCACTGGACTGAATGCCGTTCTATAACCATCGATACTTTATAACTAACGTCTATGACATTTTGTACTCAGCGCCATCTTTATAGATGGCGCTGGACGTAATCTACTAGGTGGTGCTCGCGTATAAGGATTCATTTTTACTCCCATTTTCACTCACGCACCCGTTGCTGTCTATAGCAAGACCAGTCTACAGGTGAACACATTGAGTTAACGTAAGTAAAACATATTTTATTGATAGACCTGGTTTATTTATAGTAACAGATTATAGGACTGTGTGTGTGTTGCAGTAGACCCTGTGCAGCTGACGTCATTTGGATAGTAGGCTAACTTGGAGTAGGCCTGCCCTAAACAAAGTCAAAGGCGCAAATGCCAGTGAAGCGGCGTGACACGGTTCCCGGCTGCCAATGGTATTCTATGGCCTAGGCCTACTAGGCCCTACCCATAAACATTGCCATACTTTCAGCTCCAAATGCCCTCCAAATGAAGTCAGTACACATGGGCCCAGTCTATCCGGGTTTTAGGCAAATGTTTTTACGCACTGTAGGACCCTGGCAGGGTTTCATATGGGGGGGATGGGGGGGGGGGAATAAATCCCGAGCATAAATTGGGACTCATGTCATGGCCTAATCTATGGCTGTGTCCAGGTGCGGGGGGGTGTGGTTCTAGGCTGAGACATCGCCAAAAATAGAAAAGAATGGACGAAAGAACGAAAAAACGGGCAATAATTACGGGTCTACACACAACTAGTCCTCAACACACCGTGGCCAGGTGATAACGGGTTGACACGGGTGCACACACAACCAACACTGGCTGGGTGGCAAAATGAGGTGCACGCAGAAGAATTATGATTAATACAACAAGAAAACCACCGATTTGCTAAGATATGCACAGATTCTCCACGATTCTTCACCAGACAATTTTTTTGTCTATGACAGGACAAAACGGGTGTTCTCACGCATTACGATTTCCTGCGACATGACAAGAAAAATTGTGACGAGAGAAATTTTCAACATGTTGAAAACCCCACGATTTTCAAGACGGATTCATGTCGTGTGCAGTCGTGTTGGCCAACCTCTCACACATTGCGATTACCACCGACAATACATGAAAATTTGTTCTGTCATGTCGTATTTCACATATTCTTGTTGTGTCGTTCGAAAATCGTGTTGTGTGAGGTAGGCCAAACCTAGAAGGAGACGACCGCAATCACGGCCACGACGAGCCCAATTAGGACTGTAACCATAGATTACAATGACCCCGAAAACGATAACCCTATGCGACGAGCAGCACGACCCCCGATCCCGACGGAAATGTCACAAAGTGCATGATCCGGTCATTTTGAGGTTATTTTCAGTCCGTGCATTTTGCCATGAATCGAATGGGGCTAATTTCTGCCAATTTTTTGACTAAAACACCTCGTTATCCCATAAATGGACACAACCGAGCTTGAATTTCTATCTTTAAAAATTATAATATAGCAGTTCATGACATGAAATGGCTAAAAGCCAGTGCCACAAGCGAAATTAAATATTTTCTTGATGTACCTCCTTAACGCACTTTTTGAAATAAAAGTTCAAATGAAAGTCTATTCAAGGTCTGTTCAAGGATTGGAGGATTGGGGGCGTTCGGGGATATACCAAGCCTCCGACGGCATACGCCTAGTTTGTTTCAATGCAGTGAATCTCACTCTTCAGGAATTTATTTGCTTTTTTTTTTGACGTAGTCACATCCTGTAGCTCATAAAACAGTGCATAATGGCCTAAGTGATGCCGTTTGGCGCCAAATGTTTCATAACATAAATGGCGAGAACAGGCCGTTCAGTCCAACTACGCTCGCCAGTTTCTTTATACTATTGTGAATATATTCCCTCAGATACTCAGTGGTATCTAGCTTGAAGTCAAACCTGCTCTTATAAAACCCCCAAGGTCTCTGCCTCAACAATATGGCCAGGCAAGCTATTCCACATTGAAATTACTCTTTGGGTGAAGAAATATTTCTGAATATCAGTGCTAAATTTACCTTTGGTCAACTTCCATTTGTGACCCCGAGTTCTACTCGCAACACTTGGTCCAAGGAATCCTACATAATTCACTTTGTTAATCCCTTTAACATATTTAAAGACCTCAATCAAATCACCTTTGAGTCCCCTTTTCCTAAGGCTAAAGAGATTAAGGCCTGTATTCAGAAACGACACTCGCACTAATTGAGTGCGAGTGAGTACTAAAACTTAGATAGTGTCAGGTTATACTAAATGAGTCAGAGGTTGTCCTAACCCTCATTTGCTTTCAGAGACCTCACTCACACTGAAAATGGCGTCTCTTTCTGAGTCAAGGTTGAGTGCAGGGAACGCCTCCCTTGAGCCGCACTAACTTACGCCGTTATTTCCTTGTCATGGCTTTCAGGAGGTTACAAACATTAGAAACTCCGGATCATTTACAGCCACGTGCTCGACGCAATCGCAACTATGCAAACTTTAGCTCTAATGATGATAAAGATGCTGGTAACTTACTAACTGACCACCTGGTTTCAGTTTTTACGAATTGGACTGTGGTGAACTCGAGGTTAGCATTTGTGCACCCACCAGGAGCTACTGGTGAACTGGCTATAGGGGAAGCTCAAAACCATCCCTTAAAAATAATGATTGAAGAAAGGTCATATCCAACAGGGCTTAAAGCAAAAAAAAATCCCAGGACTGAAAATTTCAGACATTCTGAAAGGGGCTCTAAGCTTGCAACGGTCTAGCCCTGGCCCCTGTCCTAGACAATGGCAATATAAGAGAAATATAAACAACATTGTGCGCCCATCAAACACCAATTAATTGGGTGATATGCTACTTCACAGTTCTCAAATGCCTTAATTGTGAATGTGTACAATTCGCGCTTCATTTTAACATAAACACCTGCTGAAGTTGTAGTCTGTCTATTGCTAGTCTGGTCTATTTCAAATATTAAAATTACAGTAGGACTTTAAAGCAAAAGTGCGTAGCAGCAGACCTGCCAACCTTGGCAATTTTTTTTTGAGTACACATGCGCGGGCGCGAAGCACCCGCAGGGCCCACGGCGCAAATTTTGTGGTTTTCCCGCATGAAATGCTCACAGACCGCGTGTATTTTGGGGGGTCCCCGGTCCCCACACGCCTTTTTGGGTGGGAGCAAATTGCATGTTGACTTACACTAAATGGAGGCAAGCTGTTACAACCTTTGAAATAAAAATGCCAGTCCAGAGAAAAAGTAGTATTACCAGGCTGTAATGTTGCATTGGCAATATTGACAAATCTTTAATGTACTAACTGCACCTGCTCAGACTTAGTTAACACTAGTCTAGCAAAACAGTCTAATCATGTTATTCTTTTTACACACTGCTGAGCAGTGCATACCATGTGCACTGTATCTCCACTGGTATCAAGCAATGCAGGGTTCTCCTTCCTGACCATTGTCTCCACTCCAGCCTTCTCTCCTCT
The DNA here is from genome assembly GCA_029721435.1 of Gymnothorax reevesii. Classification (NCBI taxonomy): domain Eukaryota; kingdom Metazoa; phylum Chordata; class Actinopteri; order Anguilliformes; family Muraenidae; genus Gymnothorax; species Gymnothorax reevesii. Next base: position 41,880,585 of record CM056587.1, on the reverse strand, counting down.
CATGACAGCACAGTTGTCCAGCAGAATGCTGACAGCTTGGTTCCAGTTTAGGCGAAAGGATTTTATGACATCTGTCAGCTCGATTGTGAGGGTTGTTGTATCAGCAATATTGGCTTTTCTTGAGGCCAAGTGATGAGTAAAAACTTTGCCCAAATCCTCATCATAATAGCGCACCAAAACGTTCAGCACACGGTCCATGTTTGTATTGGTGGCCTCATCAACATTTAGGGAAAAATAAACGTTGTTCAGCTCGTCAGATAACTGCTTTTTTATCCAGGGATGCAAACGGCGCGCCTTTTGGCAGATGCCGCCTTTTTCACGGCTGTCTGGGGGACTTGTGTGAATCGTGCAGATCCGATGAGTTTTTTTTTTTAGGGGGGGGGGGGGGGGGGGTGTCCGTTGGAGTGTCTGATTATAATTATCAGGGCTTTCAAGTCTCACGCATTTCAATAAGTTCGCACGCTCTCACGCCACACATGACATTTCTCACGCTGAGAAGTGATAAAATCGCTGCACATTGGTAAGATAGACTGTATATAAAAGAGATTAGTAATCTAGAATGGATGAGGCGACGGCAGATTGCTCTGCATGAAACAGCAACCTATCAGCCAATCAGAAAATAGTATTTCTTGTTGCTAGGTGAAATAGCAGCGCAGTAATCACGTCTTCCACACGCGCGCGAATGCTATTCAGTGCACGCGACAGAGAAGAGCTGGAAGTGGAAGCACAAAATCAGGTAATCTCTTCACTTAAATTTTTTTACAATGGCTGCTTATTAAAGTCGAGGAACTATACAGGATATTTGCTTTATGGATCATTATTTGCCTCAATTTAACAGCTTTGGACGGTTATGGTTTGATGAATTGACTTGTAACTTGTTACGGGGAGAGTGGGGGCTCTCTGCCCTCCATGAAGGTATCGCAGCATCTCTTGTTTGTGACCGACAAAACGATACAAATACACAAAAGAATTATTTCATTTAGCCTTTATTATATTGGGGAGTCCCACTGAAATAAAAAATTGCAGGTATGGCTAAACACTATCTTGTTCAAAATTTAACAATTATTCCAAGGGTAAACGCTAGCAAGTTGAAATTAAATTTTTAAGCTCGTCAAATAACGTTGGAGAATGCCGTAGCTGTCCAACTAATTCATATTCGTGACGCTGTTGTAAAATGCTTGATGGTGCAAAGAAAAAGGAAATATACACGCAACATGCAAATACAAGATAGATAGTTGTATATCGCAAAGTTGAATTGCTCGCCTACTTGAGCTACCACTTCTGACAACAAGATGCGACGGATAACCCGGTCAGCATTCATTCTGCAAATGGCCTACAACGTGCACAATCTTCCGCGACCGATCCTGGTGCGTCATCTAGTGATAGAATATTGTAACTGCGTGTATAAATTTGCAGCTCCACGTCTACTGGCGGACACATCTGTGTACGAAGATACACCTTTGTTCTTCGCGAACGCGCCAAATCCGGATAATCCGTAAATGATGAATTCAATTCATATTGTAATTTGAAACGAGAAACTAAGTTGCCAGTATCAAAATAACGAAGTGAAAATATACTTTTTATCTTTTAAATGAAGTAGAATTAAAAGTAAAAGTCCCTGTTCAAAAAAATGAATGCACAGTAATGCACAAATCCTCAAAAAAAACAACTGAAGAGCTGTCACGAAGTACATGTACTTAAGTCATCATGCACCTTTGAAAACGAGAGTATCAAACCAAGCCCACTGCTCAAGCAGAAGAAAGGCAGGCACGGCTGAGACGTGGCAAAGCAGGAAAATGCAGCTAGACGCAAGGCCCTGGAGACACTGGAGATAGCAAGGAAGAAGAAGAAACAGTAGAGAGCTGGAGAGCTAAATGCTGACGAGGCCACCAATACAAACATGGACCGTGTGCTGAACGTTTAGGTGCGCTTCTATGATGAGGATTTGGCAGTGGCGTACCGTCAGATGTCAGGAAGGCCTTCAGTAACATTACCTTTCCCGGATAATTGCTCTTAAACTGTTTGCGATCAGGTTTGCCTGATTAACAATCAAACAGTTAACAGAACAGCCACCACCAATGCGTGACACGTAATGATTAAGAAATGTGCATGACAAAGCGATTGGCTTTGTTGATATATTTGATGTGATTCCGCAAGGATGACAATCTGAAAAATTCCGAAACTTTCGCGGACTCGGCAGCAATTATTTTCATTATCACTCAGCTGTGCATCGTACCTAACAACGCTCTTTAGCTGTCACCACATTCAGACTATAGAACGGATTCTTATGGCTTATTGCTCAATGAACCTCGCGAACTAATTTACGCAAATCCAGAAATCATAAAGACGTAGGCTATTGATATTTTCTGTAGACATTGGTGTGCGGAAGTAAACGACGTATAATTTCGTAACGCAATGTATAGCAAGGCTTTCAAAAATAAATTAGATTCTCGTCTTCCAATCAGTCTGAGCAACTGTTTCTAATCGGGGAGGTAAACTGCGAGAGGTGTCTGTCATTAAGAAGTGAAAGGTGAGGTTATTGCTGGCCCTGTGTTTCTGCCAACGGACCGTCACTGGGATTTGGCCACTGCTACCTTCCCAGTAAATATAGGCTAACGTTATATATTAAGATCATACCTGGTGTTCACATGGTGTAATCCACTTTCGATGTTTAAGAAAAAATCCACTGACTGCCATTATTCCTTGTGATTTCATCTTTTGGACACTCATCCATACTGAGCGAGTTTCATAACTTCACCGTTAAAATCCGCAGCACTATGAATCATGAAGTCACATTGCTGATCTGCCATTTAAGTTACTCCAACACGACACAACAAACGCTAGCTGGTTGACGCTAAGATAATGCATGGTGTCAGGTTACATCAGAGCTCAGCAGCCAGCGGCACCCTACTGAGTGCACTCTGGGCTGCGTATCTTCATAGATGTTTAAATTTACATTATTTCCTTGGGGAGGGATGCATCGCAGTTTGGAAATCACCTCACTAGCAAGTATATGAAGCATTTTAACATTTTTTTCATTGACATCGCGGCCATGGCTTGACCCCCCCCCCCCCCCCCCAATATAACTTTTTTTTTTTTTTGCAAATCTGCATCGATCTCATCAATAGCCCCTAGGGAATCTCCAGGACGGAAATCCGTCCCCAGGACAGAGAACTTTAAGCCCTGTATCCAATCATTTAAATAAAATTTTATTTACTTGAACTCCAAAAATCCAAAGGATTATCATGTGTCGCCAGTTCTACTTAAGTTCGAATGAGCATTGATAATTATTTCCCTGTTTTCAATTCATTTAAATTTCCATTGCAAAAACTCTCAACATTATCAGATGTGGCCAGTTTTCATGAATGACGCATATCTGTTAACGCTCACGCATTTCTCGTGCTTTTCTTTACTGATGGGTTGGAAAATTCTGCGCTCAACTGGCTCGTGGGGCACATGTGGATTGGTCTGCGAGGCTCATGTAGCTGTAAGTCTCGAGAATCCATTCTTTTCTACATTTTTAATTGCTGAACGTAGAAGGAAATGTCTGGCACGTTTCACAGGTTCTTGCTTAGTGAGCCTCGGAGGCTGTCATGCGCCTTTGGCGAGCCACTCGACCACAGAAGTTATGAAGACATGCAGATATTTTACGTCGTCCTTTATGTGCGAAAGAAACCCCTCAATTTTGTGAAGCAATGTATGACAATGTTATAAAAAATAAATTTGATTGTCGCTTTACCAATTAGTCTGAGAAACATTCTAATCAAGAAAAGTATACCGCGATAGGTTTAGGTCATTCAGCACTGAAGGGTGAGGATTGAGCGTCCCTTTGCAGCAGCCGACGCACCGCCTGTGGTACCCAGTTCCGACTACTGTCAGTTATGCTGGAGAAGCGTTTGTGAATAGCAAATGGCGAGGAGTGGGACCGCTCTCGGTTAGTGGTAGGTCGATCGATTTCTCACACTCCAGTTACATTTCAGTCGTGCTGACTATATAGTGAGTGGAGTGTGAGTGTCGTTTCTGAATATGGGCCTAAGGATCTTCAGCCTCTTGTAGCTTTCATCTTTTATACCTGGAATCAGCTTTGTGGCTCTTCTCTGAACTTTCTCTAGAGACTCTATATCTTTCTTAAAGTATGGTCCTCAGAACTGTGCACAATACTCCAGATGAGGTCTAACGAACGTGTTGTACAAAAGAAGCATCACCTTATTAGATTTGTAATCAATACTTTTGGCAATGTATCCCAGCATCCGATTAGCTTTAACTGCTACGGCACAATGGCTAGAACCTGTGAGGGTTTGGTTCACAAGCACTCCCAGATCTTTCTCGTGTGCAGCATATTACAATTTTAAACCTCCCATGAAGTAATCCCATCTAATGTTATTATTACCTAAATGTACAACTTTACATTTTGCTAGATTAAATTTCATTTGCCACATTTCTGCCCATTTCTGAATTCAATCCAAATCGTTCTGAATCACTTTAGTGGACCCTATTTGCCAAACCCCCCAATTTAGTGTCATCTGCAAATTTAACCAGTCTGCTCTCAATCCTATCAAGGTCATTAATGTACATGAGGAACAGCAGGGGTCCCAACACCAATCCCTGGGGGGGACACCACTCCCCACCATACCTAGCTCAGATGAGATGCCACTGACCACCACTCTTTGTGTTCTGTCCTGTAACCAGTTTTGAATCCACTCCAGAATACCTCCTGTAACTCCAATGGAGCTCACTTTAAAAATTAGTCTCTTATGCGGTACTGTATTGAATGCTTTCTGAAAATCCAAGTATATGATGTCATAATATCCCTGCTCTGGCCATAAGTCCTGGTGGCCTCCTCAAAAAACTCCGGAGGGTTTGTTAGGCATTACCTTCCCTTCCGAAAACCATGTTGGCTATCCCTCAAGATACTGTTATGTTCAAGAAATAAGTCCAGCTCATCTTTTATGATAGATTCCAATATTTTGCATGCAGTGCAAGTTAAACTGACTGGCCTGTAGTTTCCTGGCTCGGTACGGTCCCCTTTCTTATATATTGGTATTATATTGCCCTGTTTCCAATCATTTGGTATTTCTCCAATTTCTAAAGACCGTCTGAAGATGGCAGATAGCGGCTTAAAGATGATCTCCCCACCTTCCCTGAGCACTCTAGGATATAAGCCATCAGGACCCGCCGCCTTATCTGCCTTTAGTTTATGCAAGTTGTCTAATACTTCGTTATCTCGAACCTCAAATTCCGCGAAATAATCTTAAGCATTTGACATGGCCTCTGGCCAAATAAAGACGCCCTCTATAACATAACGTCAAATACGGCGATTACATTTATTTCCTAGGAAATATTAGGGGTGCCAATAATTGTGGAACATGTGATTTTATGAAAAATAATTATTTCTTAGTCAGGGATTTTTTTTTCCCCCTTAAAATTCACTTGAGTTGAAGGTTACATGTTTCTACTATTTTCAATGTGAGAGTATGCTTCTGCAATAAAAATTGAATTTATTTTAAGGCTTTTAACACATCTTAACCTGGGATGCCAGTAATTATGTAGGGTGCTGTATGTCGTGCCGCCAAATGGCCCTTAATATCAAGGATCTTGCTCTCCAGATGCTCAGTTAGCTTGCACCGGTGGCAAACAAACCCACCGTGGAAATCTCTTTCCAAAAGTGCGATCATCCTGCAACCGTCACATAGTTTTGGCCACATTTTGAACCCCCCTACATAATGACCTATCTCACCCTAGATAAAAGAAAATAACTAATGCCGAGACAGAAGCTGAGGAACCACAATTTATTAATTTATTAACCTAATTTATTAACCTAAGAAGCCCTAAGCAGCAGTCACAATAGAAACCGTGTGGAAACTATGTAAATGGATTATAAGCCTCTTTTAACAGGGGCTTAGTTTCAGTTAACAGAAGTGAATTACCAAATTGAGCCAAACTCTATCTGTAATAAACACACTTAATAAGCTGACTTGAGTTAATTTAGTCCCAGAACTATTAATAAACTAACCTAGAAATATCACAGGGCTTAGCTGAGAACCCAGATAAAACAGACTGTCTACAATGCCCAGGAGAAACTGGAGGAGGGAGGAGGCGGAGCACTCTGGTAAAACTTACCGTTTAAATTCCAACCTAACCGAACTGGCGAGTCAATTGACTGCTGCCCTACTAACTAAATCCTAAATCTCTGATCCCCAGCCAAAAATGAAAACAGTACTTTGCTAGCTAGCCGCAAATTCAACCAAGGGTAACCGAGTAAAGAGTAAAGCCCTGGTTCCCTTTAATTACAACGGACCAAATAAACAAGTCGTTTACTATGTGAGCAAACTAAACACGTTACCTCCCCCAACAAGCTGTCCTAAGCACTCAAACAAGCTTTTAACTTTAATCAGCTGATCAACTGAAGGAAAATCGAGAGATAGGGTATTTACAATGTGTTTAATCAGAAGAGCCCTTAGGTAATAATAAAATGCGAAAGACAAAACCCCCCGGTTCGCTTTAATATTCAAGCTTGGCTATGTGGTAATGCAGTCAGGATAGAGAACGAAGGGGACTAAACCCCGGTGAACGTCAATATTTATTGGCTAGAAGACTGTATGAAAGGCAAGCCACCCAGTATGAAACCAACCCGAGTTATAGTTAGATATGCAGGTAATTGGGGTTTGACACATCCAGGTAATTAGGGTTTCCTAGGGTTTGACACACAAATGTTTTCATTTTAAATGTAAAAAATGCTGAAATGGGAGATGGAATGAAGGAAAGTTTTGAAATAATTATGTGCATAATAGTGATCCGTACAATGTTGCGTCTATCTCGTCTTCACTGTTGCATATCAGTGGTCTTTGGGTCATTTCCTAATTAATATTTCTTAATCATTGTAAGCTCATGTATTGGTCTTGGTAATTTAGTATATTAATTGATTGTTAATCAGGCTCTCTCAAACGAAGACTAGTTTGAATCCATTACGCATAAAAGGTGAGAGGCTTCTGTCTGATAGCCTGACTCCTCTAGCCTACGTGATTCCGCTCAATTTCATTTCGCTTCACCACTCCTCCTGATGACAATGAGCTCTGCCTTGTTTACCTCGGCAAAAAAAACGCTGGACCAACCAATGAACAGAAGGCATGGCTGAGAGCCATGATGTAGCAGCTTCGCAGAGTTTGAAATTGTAGTCTCCGAAATCAACAATGGCCACGGACATAGATGCACAGGAGGCCATTCGCTCTGTCGTGGAGAAAATCACTGGTATCAGCGACTTAGTGACAACAAAATGAATGTTTGGTTAGTTTTTTTGAAAGGAAATGATGTTGTAGCACTATTGCCTACAGGTTTCGGGGAAAGTTGTCATACCTAATAGCCATCATGAAATATGAAATGGGTACCCTGTGTATCTCTGAGAGACAGCCGAACCACCTCAGCTTGCTTGTAACTTCTAGTGTTGCATTGCCCGCGAATTTCGCCCGATTTAAGTTGGCAGCAAACTTTTTAAAATCTGTGTTTTTGTTTATGTCTCAAGACCTATTCACTGTCTCAGTGTTATGTTGTCATTATCTGTGAATTAAATGGTTGTCTGAGACTGCCAAACGCATAGAGCCAAACTATGTTACTATGAAGTTAGATGGCGAGCTTGGTATGATGCTAGCGCAAGTATGGTTAACGGTTCAGTTTTCGTGTCAATGCAAATTTCGTCCTAATGGTCCTAAACCTTTGGTTCTTTTAAGTGAATAAGTGAAGGCTAAAATGAGGTAGATGGCCATATGTATGAGTACAGTATTAACTTTAATGTACTGATCAGTTTGTTTTTGCTGCATTCCTGGTATGAAGGACTGTTTTCAGCGAAAGTACTAGGCGGCTGAGCCGGCGCACAACATACGTCATCGCCAGACATTGGTGATTAGTTTACGGGTACACCAATGATTTTAAACTTCAGAGAAGAGCCTACCCACCAGGAAGTAAACACTTGTCAATCACGACTGGCCAGGCTCTGTGCACGAAGCAAAGTAGCAGAGTCTGGTTTTACTAGGCTACCTGTCTGAAGGCACTCGGCTGAAAATCTTGTAACGTCGGCTCTTCCAGGTGTAGGGTTGAAGAGGTTAAATGAAGCACTTTTTAAAATTAAATTAGCTTTCTGTAATGAAAGTAGTTTTTTAGTTTTGTCATCATAAATGCATGCAAGCAGCAGGCTAATCCAGTAAAAGGCATAAAATAATGATAAAGTAATAACTTTGCCCTGAGGGATCTTCACAGCATTCTAAAAATGCTTCCAAACCTGCTATTTGACATCTTTCCATAGCACTTGTTGGTATGAAGGTGACATTTTGATGATGCACTGCAAATGTAGATGCCAAAAGAAAAACATTCTGTAAGGACTCAAGTCATTTATTTAATATAATGGTGCTTGAGCTAAAATGGTGATATTGCTCATTTTTATTTATTTATTATATTCATATAAATGTAAGGATGTGTCCTGTTTTCCCATCATTCCTGCCCACTTTCATAAACTTGCCCAAAGGTCTTCCAATTTTGAGTTAGAATGAGCAATACATGTCGAAAGATCATATTTTGACTTTTTTTGTCTCTTGCAGTGTTGATAAAGAATGGGAGACAGTGAAAGACACCCCTTTTTGGCAGATCTCATGTCAGTTGACACTCTCTCTAAAAAAGCCACATTAGAATTTGAATTCTTGCCTATTATTGCAATAACATATTCAAAACTTGTATGGCAATATCTACAGTGGGGGAAATAAGTATTTGACCCCACACTGATTTTGCAGGTTTGCCCACCTACAAAGAATGCAACGATCTATAATTTTAATCCTATATACATTCTAACAGTGAGAGACAGAATCACAAAGAAAATTCCAGAAAATCACGTCATGTGAATTTATAAAAATTGATAACCATCTGATGAGGAAAAATAAGTATTTGACCCCCTACCAAACAGCAAGTATTCTGGGTCCCACAAGCCAGTAAGTCTTTAAGACGCACCCCCAATCCCAACTAATTATTTACATCAAATACACCTGCCTCACCTCATTACCTGTATAAAAGACACCTGTCCACTCCCAAACAACCAGATTCCAACATCTCCACCATGAGCATGTCCAAAAAGCTGTCTAAGGACATCAGGGACACGATTGTTGACCTACACAAGGCTGGGATGGGCTACAAGAGAATCGAAAAGCAACTTTGAGAGAAAACTGCACCAACGGTTGATCTTATCAGGAAATGGAAGAAGTACCACATTGCCGCCAACCTCCCTCGGTCTGGGCCTCCATGCAAGGTCTCGCCTCGTGAGATGTCCCTGATCATGCGAACGGTGAGGAATCACAAGGGGGGAACTGGTAAATGAACTGAAGGCAGCTGGGACCACAGTTACAAAAGAAACAGTTGGTAACACACTACGCGGTCATGGATTGAAATCCTGCAGCGCACTCAAGGTCCCCCGGCTCAAGGAGGCACATGTACAGGCCCGTCTGAAGTTCGCATTGACCACCTGGATGACTCGGAAGAGGCCTGTAAGAAGGTGATGTGGTCAGATGAGACCAAAATAGAGCTTTTTGGGCTCAACTCGCCGTGTTTGGAGGGCAAAGAACGCAGAGTACAACCCAAAGAACACCATCCCCACTGTCAAGCACAGTGGTGCTTTTCAGCCAAGGGGACGGCACAACTCCATTGCATTGAGGGGAGGATGGTCGGGGCCTTATACTGTGGAATTCTGGACCAACAGCTCATTCCCTCAGTAAGAGAGCTGAACATGGGTCGAGGATGGGTGTTTCAGCACGACAACTACCATAAGCACACCACCAAAGCAACAAAAGAGTGACTGAAGAAGTACATCAAGGGTCTGGAGTGGCTTAGCCAGTCTCCAGACCTGAATCCAATTGAAAATCACTGAGTCAGAGTAAATGGAGATGGAACACAGTGGAAATGAAAGATCTCATTTTGCTCAAGTTTCTCAAGTTTTACTTCGATCCCTTGTAAATTTGTTGAGTTGCGGCCTGAAACCTCAAAAAAATTACAGCACAGAATGTTGTTATTGTCTGTGCCAAAGTTAATTCTGATCAGGTCAATCAGAGCAAAATTAGAGAGGAATGTCTAGGTGGCTTCTCCATTTTGGCAATTTAGGTACCTTGTGTTCCATTTCATATTTCTTAGATACCAAGCTGTAAAATCCATAAAATTTCACTTATATATCACTACTGGCATCCATTCTATCCAAATACCACATTTCTTAATTTTTAGAATTAAAAAAAATTATTATTTCTGCCAGTTTTGTTGCCTATACAATTTCCCATTCAAAGATAATACATACAATGAAGATTAAGTTTTACTCCACTGGAGCATATTTATTAAAAAGCAAGACGCATAAGTAAAATGATAAATACAAAGGCAATGTGAAAATATGTTAAAGAAATGTAAGAATAACAAAAACCCCAGCGATTATTTGTAGAGGGCAACTGCGATTATTTCCAAAAATAATAATAATTAAAAAATAGGTACCTTGATTAGGAATCGTACCTTTACAATTTCCTTTCAGCAGCGCGGCATGTTATCCAATAGGCTGCGCCAATCGACAACAGTCTATGGTCAAATTGCCCATTCAACGAATGGGTAAGGAAAATGCGTACTGTACTGTTGTAGGCTCAGTATTTGTGCGGAATAGTGCAAAGATTCTGTCAGAAAACGACTTTGAAAATTAATGTTGAATATTTAGCGGATAATTATTTGGATAATACCTCAAACAAACTAGTTATGCCTTTATATTGTCGCGCTATTCAAGAACATGCATATGTCCCATGGACTCAGCTTGACGCAAGGATGTAGCTCAGGCTCGGTTTCTGCCATTAAGGTGGTTTAGAGTTCCTTAGAATCATCAGGACTCATACAATCAAATTCCTACTGGCATAGTGTTACTGACAGCATCACAAGCCGAAAGCAGGTAGGAAAGTACATTGTAAGGAAGCTGAATGCCACGGAGCTGAGATATTTGAAGCAACGCCCTGGGAAAGAACATGCTAGGATCCCAGCAGATCTAGTTTCGTTATAACACGAACACATTGGGCTAACAATAGCAAGTGCAGATTTACCCTCGAGCAGTTTTTTTTTTTTTTTTTTTTTTTAAATATATATTGCAAAAAATCAAAGGTAAGAATTTTTTTTTCTGCTCATCTCTGTAGACTGCAAAGTATATGCCTGCTGTTTATTCAATGTAGTGTCCGTTTAGAATGACAGGGCTCATATCGTTGCATTCTGTGGACTTTCCTCTTTTATTTGAGGTATCGTTTTTATGCATAGCACGAATTCAGCAGAAATCCTGGCCATTCAGCGCTGATATGATTTTATCCCATGTTCTGCTGCATGCTTATTTACTTGCTTGGTGCTTGAATTGTGTTCAGATGAGGTAAAAATGGTTTACATGAGCTTTTGGCCGAGTTTTTTGCAAAATGTGGATATGCCGCATGACAATGTTGCGATTTGAAAAAAAATGTTGTATTTATAATGCGTAATACTTCGCCCCAGTACCGGGGCATAGTACCGGAGCGTAGTTCTTAAGGGGTTAATATTGCAAATTCATATGCTGCGCATGTTCTAGCAACTCAATGTGTCATCAGTAACATGGCTGCTGCAGTTATATGCTATATTTACCACGTATAGCAGCTTCAGTCAAGCCAGCATTAGTTGGACCGCAGTGTATAGCAGCATGAGAAGTTAAACTCTAAATTTTCTTGACTGGATGTATTGACGTTTTAACTCACCCAAATATTTCTCTGGGTACCCGAACATGAAGGTAAGCCGAAAAGGTACTGATTTCATTTGACATTGTTCAATTCTACCGGTTGATAGCCAGAATCCACACTGTTTACTGCCTTTTACTACAGAAAGTGAAAGAACTTTATATTCCCCCCTTTTTCAAAGCAATTTGTGCATCCAACAGCGCAGCAACACATTACTGTTTTACCTTCTGCCGTATGAAGTCTGCAATGAGCACGTGCGTGACCCAAATCTCGCTTAAGCCCAACTGGTCTATTACATACAAAATCCAAAACCAGTGAAGTTGGCACGTTATGTAAATCGTAGATAAAAACAGAATACAATGATTTGCAAATCCTTTTCAACTTTTATACTCAATTGAATACACTGCAAAGACAAGATGTTTAATGTTCAAACTGAGAAACTTTTTTTTTTTTTTTGCAAATAATCATTAACTTAAAATTTAAAGGCAGCAACACATTGCAAAAAAGTTTGCACAGGGGCCTTTTTACCACTGTTACATCGCCTTTCCTTTTAACGACACTCAGTGAACGTTTGGGAACTGAGGAGACCAATTTTTGAAGCTTTTCAGGTGGAACTCTTTCCCATTCTTGCTTGATGTTCAGCTTAAGTTGTTCAACAGTCCGGGGTCTCCGTTGTTGTATTTTACGCTTCATAACGTGCCACACATTTTCAATGGGAGACAGGTCTGGACTACAGGCAGGCCAGTCTAGTACCTGCACTCTTTTACTAAGGAGCCATGCTGTTGTAACACATGCAGAATGTGAATTGGCATTGTCTTGCTGTCCACTTTGCATCAGTCCATCTTAGATGAGCTTGGGCCCAGCGAAGCCGGCGGCATTTTTGGGTGCTGTTGATAAATGGCTTTCGCTTTGCATTGTAGAGTTTTAACTTGCACTTGCAGATGTAGCGACGAACTGTAGTTACTGACAGTGGTTTTCTGAAGTGTTCCTGAGCCCATGTGGTGATGTCCTTTACATACTGATGTCGGTTTTTGATGCAGTACCGCCTGAGGGATCGAAGGTCACGGGCATTCAGTGTTGGTTTTCGGCCTTGTCGCTCACGTGCAGTGATTTCTCCAGATTCTCTGAACCTTTTGACGATATTACGGACCGTAGATGATGAAATCCCTAAATTTCTTGCAATAGCTCGTTGAGGAATGTTGTTTTTAAACTGTTCGACAATCAGCTCATGCATTTGTTCACTAAGTGGTGACCCTCGCCCCATCCTTGTTTGTGAATGACTGAGCATTTCAGGGAAGCTGCTTTTATACCCAATCATGGCACCCACCTGTTTCCAATTATCCCGTTCACCTGTGGGATGTTCCAAATAAGTGTTTGAGCATTCCTCAACTTTCTTTTTTGCCACTTGTGCCAGCTTTTTTGAAACATGTTGCAGGCATAAAATTCCAAATGAGCTAATATTCGCAAAAAATTACCAAGTTTACCTGTTAGAACATTAAGTAACTTGTCTTTGCAGTGTATTCAATTGAATATAGGTTGAAAAGGATTTGCAAATCATTGTATTCTGTTCTTATTTACAATTTACACAACGTGCCAACTTCACTGGTGCTGGATTCCAAGTTGAACCACGCACTCGCTGTCGTGGCATGACATAATGATATTGAAAACGCTAGAATCAGTTTGTGTATCAAAGCATTTTTACGAGTACATAAGTACAGTGTCGGCAGTCAGCACGAAATCGAGTCCAGTGTTGGTATCTGATCATTACTAACTTACACTGCCCGGCCAAAAAAAAAGTTTATAGAATTTGTTCATTAATTTACAATTGGATCATTATTGCGGTTATTAATGTTTCACCTGGCAATTATCATTTTTACCCTGACTGATGAAGACTGATGAAATCATGTCTGAAGACACATTCCCTGATTGTGGAAAAGATGCTAAAGTATTTCAGAGCGGGCAAGTGAATGAATGACAAATGAATGACAAAAACAAGTATGAGGAATCATTTTCACAAACCAATTTGCCACCACAAAGTCCTGACCTTAAACGTATTAAAAGTTATTGAGATGTGCTCAAGAAAGACCACCGAGTGGTTCAGCTACGATGTAAAGAAGACAAGATCTCGGCCAAAAATCATGGCATTTCTGATTGAAAATAAATGTTCAGGCATTGCATATAGTTGTCAAAACGATGACAAGACGAATATGCACTGTGATCAAAGCTATAGGGGTTCCAAGTATGCAACTTTTTTTTTTTTTTTTTTTTTGGGCCGGGCAGTGTATTTTGGCATAATGCCTGCATCCCATTTTAAGTCTCTGTGATGTGAGCTAAAGGCTAGCCTGTCGGCTTCACCTTAGCATGGCTGTTGGTCCAGGCCTTGTTTGAGAGGTTCTGTTAAGTTGCAGGCTCACCATCTGGAAAAAATGACATTGATAAATCATGTTCTACAGCTTTTCCCTGTAAGGTTTACTGAGTGGGTTCATTCAGGAGGGAATGTGATGTGACATTACTGAGCGATGCCTATTTTTGGAAGGGAGTTCATGTGCTCATTTATTTCCTCACGTCTCTTTGAGCTGCTCTTTCTTCTGTCTGATTATCCAGTTCGAGTTACGGTTCTGAGAGAAAGGCCTTAATGTCACCTTTCTGCAGTTTGAGAGAGCAGTGATACGGCATGGATACTGCATAAATGTAAATTAATCTGCAGGCTTTTTTTTGCCATTCTGTGAGAGTACTGTGATGTAACCTACCAGTCAAATTCAAATGAATAGTCCAGCACGATTTACAGGTGTGACTTGTTGGTGTGAAAGTCTTTCTTTCTTTCTTTCTTTCCTGTAATGGCTGTGTCCACTTGGTTGTTCTTCAGGTTATGACTGCTCTGGGAGTCCACGGGCTGAAAAGTTTGAAAAAACTCAAATTATTCCTCTCCACACGTCCGTGTGGTATGTGGTTCCATCTGTGATATTTTTATAGCCAGCGTAACAGGCCAAAGTATACCTGCAGCTCAGAGTATACCGCAGGCTAAAGTGGGCTAGTTTGTTTTATACAGGCCAGATTATACCCCCCACATTCAGTCACATTTTATAGCGGTATATTTCATCCTGGGCATGGTTATACCCAGGCATAGTGTGGCAGGGGGTTAATCTGGGCTGCTATTCTGGTTTCAAAGTGACTGATCAAGATTTATCCAGGTCAGAAATTTTGTTCTTTATAGTGACTCTTGTAAGTGTAATCACATTTCTTTGTCTTTGCAATGAAGAGCTCTTGATATGGATGGAGCAGCAGGACAGACTAGTAGTTAAGAGAAGTAAAATAATAAACTCATTTCAGCTTGCCTCTACACTGCATCTGGTTCTGTAGACCATTGGAAAGTCATTCATGTCCTAAGAAAAAATTGATCCTGTCCTCTGGTGCCCTGATATGTGCATATCACCTCATTCATCCCTGTACTGGTGTGTTTTACTACTCTGATAAGAGCTTTTGTTTTGCAATCTGTCTGAACATTGCAGACGGCTACTAAGAGGTTATGAGAGAAACTTAATTTGGTTTAGCTTTCCATGACTTATTATGCAGGCGGTTGCATACAGTATGCGGTGCCTTCACAGTGAGCTGAATGCAGTGTTAACTCTGAGCGCTGAAATTTTTTTTTTTTTAAATAAAGATTTTTACAATTATAAATAAAATTATTTTATGCTGTTGAAAACCTATGCTGTGGCGATTTGTTTAAATGGGCTCCCGCAGGGGTTTCAGCGACTTTGAATTTGGTATCTTGCATCATTGAGCAACACTATTTGTGTTTAGCACTTGAAGGGTTAAGTCAAGGCTCAGAACTGAAAGGGGTTGACTTTGGAGCCTTAATTTTTCAGCATAGTTACACACATAAATGAGAGACATTGGGTCACCGTGCTGGAATATCTACACAACTATATTGTTGTTTGCTCAGATCCGCATGCAAGCTCAAGGAAGTGTCATTCAGGGAGGCATGATGGGAAATTTCCTGAACATCTATCAGCAGGAGGGAACACGAGGGCTCTGGAAGGTCAGTGTGTTCGTTAGGCCCCTAAGCCCTTTCTGTAAGTGCAACTGCGGGAAATCAGTTTTTCTTGTCAGTTATCTGTAAATGCATGTTTGGGCCTCATATCAACCCGAAATTCTCATTTTATTGGTTTAATTTTTCAATCTTTTTTTCCCGAAATGTCGAGTTTCTTTGAGATATGTTTCAATAATGGAATCATTTAGGTTCCCGAGGGCCCAAGTCCAATGAATTGGGGGTCTCCATATCTTGTAACAAAAAGGGAAACTTCCTTGTAATTTAAGCCAAAATTATCCCAATGACACTTGACAATGACTTTTTTTTTTTTTTTTTTTTTGGTATCTCCAATCCCACCCGAATCTGGAAAGCCCAATTGGTGAACTATGTACAAGGCTTGCTCGTATGCAACCCCTTGCTGCCAATTCAGGAGAGTGTAGACCGTTCACGGCTCTGCACCGAAGCACACGCCCATCAGCCACCGTTTCTTATACGCTCATTGGTTGAATCTTCGCAAGTTCAGAGCGAAGGCGGTGGACACTCGGACATGAACAGGCTTATAATCTTCCTGACTAGCACTCGTCTGGCCAACAGGAGGCGCTTGAGCAACGAACAAGGCAACTATTATTTTCCCTTCCCGGCAGTCCCTTCCCAATTTGAAACCCTGTCGCACATTAGCCAATTGTGCGCTATTCTTAAAAAGCTGACGACCACTACCGGCTGGTACGAGGCGGGGATCGAACCCACCCAGTGACACTCTTGTGAAGAACTAAACTTAAAAATATATGGGTGAAAACATATGGGCAAAAAAATACAAACCCCAATTCCAATGAAGTTGGGACGTTGTGTAAAACGTGAATAAAAACAGAATACAGTGATTTGCAAATCCTTTTCGACCTATATCCAATTGAGTACACTACAAAGACAAGGTATTTAATGTTCAAAGTGTTAAACGTTATCGTTTTTTTTGGAAATATTCTCTCATTTTGAATTTGATGCCTGCAACACGTTCCAAAAAAGCTGGGACAGGGGCATGTTCACCACTTTATTAGCTCGCCGGGACGAATGTCCGTAGAGCTATTGTCGTACCCCTGGCGTCCGCGTCCGTCCGCGTGCAGAAAAACTTTAACCTTGCCCATAACTTTTGAACCGTGAGAGATGGGGCTTTCATACTTTGCATGTGTACTCCTTGATGCCAGACCTACCTAACAATACCAAAATTTCTGACCTCGTGACCTTGACCTTTCACCGACCTTGAGAAAACTTTAACCTTGCCCATAACTTTTGAACCGTGAGAGAGAGGGCTTTCATACTTTGCATGTGTACTCCTTGATGCCAGACCTACCTACTGATGCCAAAATTTTGAGCTGGTGACCTTGACCTTGACCTTTGACTGACCTTTAGAAAACTTTAAATTGCCCATAACTTTTGAACCGTGAGAGACAGGGCTTTCATACTTTGCATGTGTACTCCTTGGTGCAAGACCTACCTACTGATGCCGAAGTTTGACCTGATGACCTTGACCTTTACCCGACCTTTAAAAAACTTAAACCTTGCCCATAACAAAAACTTTAACCTTGTCTATAACTTTTAAACCGTGAGAGATAGGGCTTTCATACTTTGCTTATGTACTCCTTGGTGCAAGACCTACCAACTGATGCCGAAATTTTGACCTGGTGACCTTGACCTTTTCCTGATCTTTAAAAAAACTTAAACCTTGCCCATAACAAAAACTTTAACCTTGCCTATAACTTTTGAACCGTGAGAGAGAGGGCTTCCATACTTTGCATGTATACTCCTTGATGCCAGGCCTACCTACCAATGCCAAAATCTTTGACCTCGTGACCTTGACCTTGACCTTGAGCTTTGACTGACCTTTTGGTTAAGGTAATCAAAATAAAATAATATAGTTTTATATAAAATAATAATATTAATCAAAAACTGAGTCTGGAATACATCTATGTCATAACTAAAAAAAAATCAACTTTACAATATTCCATACGAAGTAGTATCCTTTTTAAAGCACAGGTAGTAAAACAATAAATAATGATGGTTGCCCCCCGGCGAGCTTTGTTGTCTTTCTGACAACTCTTGTTACATCATCTTTCCTGTTTACAACACTCAGTAAGCATTTGGGAACTGAGTACCCTAATCGTAGAAGCTTGGTAGGTGGAATTCTTTCCCATTCTTGCTTGATGCAGGGCTGTTGACAAGTGACGTCGCAAAATGCGATCAGTGTTTTTTTTTTAATCTTTTTTTTTTAAATGCGCCAGTCGGGGATGGGCTTTTGAAATCTCCATTGTAGATTTTGCAGTACAGTCTTCGAATAATGTGAATTATCCGAAGACTGTAAAAAGTTTTCTTCAAGTTTTGAACAAAAACGGGCTCCTACAGTCTCTTAATGTCGTCCTGATTGGCCACCGCAGTATTGTAACTCAACGGCGCGACTCAAACTATGGTGGCGAGTGGAATGACCCCATTATTTTTCCTATCTCCGCGCCAGTCCCGCCCACAGAACAAAAGAAAGCACTAGAGTGGACAACGTCATTGGCTGAACCAACAGCAAAACGTGATACGCGTCTGCCATCATGTGTAAGGAATCGGCGGGGGAATTGTGCAATTAAACGCTGTTCGTGTGTATGCGACTAGATAAAAAGAAATGAAAAACACTGGACTGGGGTCAGATATCAGCCTACAAGCATGACCATTATTTAATGTATTATTATTTTGTTTACGAGTGTTTGTTGTCAGGAAATTCTTTTTAATCAGTAAAATTCAAAAAATGTCATTTAAAATGACTGTAAATACACTGCTTAAAAAATTAAGGGAACACTAATACATCCTGGATCTGAATGAATGAAATATTCTTATTAAATACTTTGTTCTTTACATAGTTGAATGTGCTGACAACAAAATCACTCAAAAATTATCAATGAAAATCAAATTTATTAACCCATGGAGGTCTGGATTTGGAGTCACACTCAAAATGAAAGTGGAAAAACACACTACAGGCTGATCCA
Source organism: Gymnothorax reevesii (assembly GCA_029721435.1). Lineage (NCBI taxonomy): Eukaryota > Metazoa > Chordata > Actinopteri > Anguilliformes > Muraenidae > Gymnothorax > Gymnothorax reevesii. The sequence goes on along the minus strand of CM056587.1, from coordinate 41,861,794 downwards.
ACTTTGATGTAATGTCCTTAAAACAAGTCAAAATGAGGCTCAGTAGTGTGTGGGCCCTCCACGTGCCTGTATGACCTCTCTACAATGCCTGGGCATGCTCCTGATGAGGTGATGGATGGTCTCCTAAGGGATCTCCTCCCAGACCTGGACTAGGGCATCCGCCAACTGGACAGTCTGTGGTGCAACGCGGTGTTGGTGGATGGAGCAAGACATGATGTCCCAGATGTGCTCGATTGAATTCAGGTCTGGGGAACGGGCGGGCCGGTCCATAGCATCAATGCCTTCGTGTTGCAGCAATTGCTGACACGCTCCAGTCACATGAGGTCTAGCATTGTCTTGCATTAGGAGGAACCCAGGGCCAACTACACCAGCATATGGTCTCACAAGGGGTCTGAATCTCATCTCTGTACCTAATGGCAGTCAGGCTACCTCTGGCGAGCACATGGAGGGCCAAAGAAATGCCACCCCACCCCATTACTGACCCACTGCCAAACCGGTCATGCTGGAGGATGTTGCAGGCTGCAGAACGTTCTCCACGGCATCTCCAGACTCTGTCACGTCTGTCATGTGCTCAGTGTGAACCTGCTTTCATCTGTGAAGAGCACAGGGCGCCAGTGGCGAATTTGTCAATATTGGTGTTCTCTGGCAAATGCCAAATGTCCTGCACAGTGTAAGGCTGTAAGCACAGCCCCTACCTATGGATGTGAGGCCCTCATACCATCCTCATCGAGTCGGTTTCTGACCGTTTGAGCAGACACATGCACATTTGTGGCCTGCTGAAAATCATTTTGCAGGGCTCTGGCAGTGCTCCTCCTGTTCCTCCTTGCACAAAGGCAGAGGTAGCAGTCCTGCTGCTGGGTTTTTGCCCTCCTACGGCCTCCTCCACCTCTCCTGATGTACTGGCCTGTCTCCTGGTGGGGCCTCCACACTCTGGATACTACGCTGACGGACACAGCAAACCTTCTTGCCACAGCTGGCATTGATGTGGATGAGCTGCAGTACCTGAGCCACTTGTGTGGGTTTTAGAGTCCGTCTCATGCTACCACTAGAGTGAAAGCACTGCCAGCATTCAAAAGTGACCAAAACATCAGCCAGAAAGCATAGGAACTGAGAAGTGGTCTCTGGTCACCACCTGCAGAACCACTCCTTTATTTGGGGGTGTCTTGCTAATTGCCTATAATTTCCACCTGTTGTCTATTCCATTTGCACAACAGCATGTGAAATTGATTGTCAATCAGTGTTGCTTCCTAGGTGGACAGTTTGATTTGACAGAAGTGTGATTGACTTGGAGTTGCATTGTGTTTTTTTTAAGTGTTCCCTTAATTTTTCTTTGAGCAGTGTATATAGGAGTTGTGTATTGACGTCTAAGGAATGCTGTTTTCATATTTTGAAAACATGCACATTTATATTTTTACCTTGAATTCCTGTAGTGCTCTTTATTCTAGATGATGACAATTTTTATTTTAATAATCATATGTTCAGCTTGGTTCATAATAATCACTAGCATTAAATTATTTCACGGTAAAAATATTCTGTATGATAAAAATCAGTCCTGAATATTCACTCATTCACAGCCTGAGCCAGGTGAGTGGTTTAGGTAGTTCCAGCTAAAACTTACCAATTCCTCTTCAGTTACTGAGATACTACATGTTAGCTGTAAGTGGGTCCCAGTTGGTAAGTCCAAGTAGTTATCATTTTGCAATGCTACTGCAACTCAACTGCCTTGGTCTTCATTCGGCTATGTTGGGTAGTGTTAGTAATGTTAGCTAAGTGTTCTAAGAGTTTAAAAAATAAAAAGTTAAAATGCATATACAGACATTTTTTGTGAAGGCTATTTTTGCTACACTGTTCTGAAAAATGCTACAGACTTCTCGAGGCTGCGTAGAGTTTTTGCTACGCGATTATTTTTGCTTAAGGCCAGCCCTGTTGATGTACAACTTCAGTTGCTCAACAGTCCGGGGTGTCCGTTGCTGTATTTTGCGCTTCATAGTGCACGTCACATTTTCAATGGAAGACGGGTCTGGACTGGAGGCAGGCCAGTCCTGTACCCGCACTCTTTTACCAAAAAGCAACACTGTTAACACATGCAGAATGTGGCTTGGCATTGTCTTGCTGAAATAAGCAGGGTCCCTGAAAAATACGTTGCTTAGATGGCAGCGTATGTTGCTCCAAAACCTCTATGCACCTTTCAGCATTAATGTTGCCTTCACAGATGTGCAAGTTACCCATGCCATGGGCACTAACACATCCCCATACCATCACAGATGCTGGATTTTGGGCTTCACGCTGATAACGGTCCTTTTCCTCTTTAGCCCGAAGGACATGACGTCCATGATTTCCAAAAACAATTTGAAATGTGGACTCGTCTGACCACGGCACACTTTTCCACTTAGCGTCTGTCCATCTCAGATTAACTCTGACCCAGAGCAGCCAGCAGCGTTTCTAGGTAGTGTTGATATCTAGGGTTTGGAGCACAATGGTTATATGTCCAAATTTTGTGGTTTTGAGATTTCTACCCCCTGTCACAGCTTTCTGTCAGCAAATCTTTGGAGCACAATAACTATATCAGAATTCACATTTTCATTTTGTGATATGTCCGACAAAATCTGCTTAAGTGAATTAAACATTGGCATTTTGAATCAATATGAATTTGGCAATGTTTAATTCAGAGTAGTCTGTCTTCCATTGCAAACGAACTTGCCCTCAACCAATCACCGTTGTGTTATGTCACATCATGAGCTAGAGTTGTTGGAGCACTGTGTTGACATTCATTTTTGGCAATTTTGAACATGATGTTGTGGTTACACTCCTATGAAAACTTAGGTGTTCAATATACTTCTGAACCATGCAGCAAAAGAGTGACTGGTTTAAAAAAAAAAAAAAAGATATATAAAGTACTTGATTTAATAGAACACCTGGAAACCTAAAAATGAATTTTTCTCAAAACCTTTAAAATGGACATATAACCATTGTGCTCAAAACCCTCGATATATGGCTTTCACTTTAAATGGTAAAGTTTTAACTTGCACTTGTAGATTTAGTGACGAACTGTGTTAACTGACAATGGTTATTAGAAGTGTTCCTGAGCCCAAATGGTAATATCTTTAGAGAACGATGTTGGTTTTCAATGCAGTGCCGTCTGAGGGACCGACGGTCACGGACAATCAATGTTGGTTTTCGGCCTTGTTGCTTACGTGTAGATTTCTCCGGATTCTCGAATCTTTTGATGGTATCATGGACTGTAGATGATGATAATCCCTAAATTCCTCGCAATTGCACATCGAGAAATGTTGTTCTTAAACTGTTGGACTATTTTCTCACGCAGTTGGTCACAAAGTGGTGAACGTTGCTTATGAAAGACTGAGCCTTTCGGGGATGCTTCTTTTTGCCTAATCATGACACTTATTTGTTTCTAATTAACCTGTTCACCTGTGGAATGTTCCAAACATTCTGGAATGCTCAAAACTTTCCCAGTCTCTTGTTGCCCCTGTCCCAGCTGTTTTGGAACCTGTTGCAGGCATCAAATTCAAAACGAGTGAAAAACTTTGTTTTTTTGGAAATGGTCAGTTTGAACATTAAATATCTTGTCTATGTAGTGTATTCAGTTGAATATAGGTTAAAAAGGATTTGTAAATCATTGTATTCTGTTTTCATTCACGTTTCAGATAATGTCCGAGCTTCATTGAAATTGGGGTTTGTAAATCAATGTTTCCCTTTTTTTTTGAAAAAGAGTGTTCCTTGGAGTTGGGCCCTTTGGAAACTCAGGACTCTATTGATATAGCGTTGGGCTCCGTCCGTCCGTCCATACGGACAGGAAAAATTGAGGCGGCGGGGGATATTGCCATGTTAGTGGCAAACACTTGTTTTCTTTAGTTTTCCTCTCCTGAAGTCTACTATGCAAGTAAGTTGCTGCAAAGCATTGTACAACCCTCCTCTATTAACCCTTAGAGCGTTAGATTATTTTTTGAAAAATTATTTCATCTTTTGCTGTTGAAAACTTGTGTGGCAACTTGTTTCAAAGAGCTCCCTCTTTTAAACAAGCTGCCGCATGATAGGGTTTCAGTAGCTTTGAATTTGATATCTTGCATCACTGAGAAACACCATTTGTATTTGGCGCTCTAAGGGTGAATGAATACTCGCATCTCTAGTTGTGTCAAGTGCTGTGAGAAAATAATAAATCAGTGGAAGTGTGAAATAATGTCTGTGAGCTTCTGTGCATTGATATAGTAGAGAAAAGGTGATGATACTAATGGGCGCTAACTTTCTCTCTTTGTAGGGAGTGTCCTTAACTGCTCAACGGGCGGCCATTGTTGTTGGGGTGGAGCTTCCAATATATGACATCACCAAAAAGCACATTATCCTCTCGGGTTACATGGGAGACACCGTGTACACACACTTTGTGTGAGTTCTGCTACCTTTCATCTTCATTTGATCATGAGCTAATTTTTAATAAGGTCACATTCAGGAACATTGAACAGCTTCCCGCATGTTGAAAATATTCTGTTATCACGGATATCAAATGCGAAAAGAGCTGTCGTGAAGGTGGAATCATGTGCCTAAGCCCGTGATTCACATCCAAACCTACTCTACCAGCCCCATTTTCAGAATTAAATCTGTTTTCATTCCTGGCTCTTATTGTTGTGTGTGAACTTTACTTGTAGGTTGCATCATGTTTGTTATGTCTCACTGGATTTTGTTAAACTGCTTCGTTTTTTGTGAGCTGGGCAGAGTTGGATTTGTCTAAAATTGTTGTCAAAGTTGAAAGATGGTCACCTCACCCTCACTGTCCAATCCAGGTCCAGCTTTGCATGTGGATTGGCTGGAGCTCTGGCTTCCAATCCTGTTGATGTTGTTCGGACTCGCATGATGAACCAGAAAGCTCTGCTGGATGGTACCAGCACTGGGTATAAGAGCACTGTGGACTGCTTGCTGCAGGTAAACAGGAGTCTTGACACCTGTCAATCTACTGTTTGTAGTGGTTCCATTACCAGGCCTCATACAGAGGCGAACAAAAACCCTCAAAGGTGCAATAACCCTACGCGAGTTACTTGCATGTCTAGGGTTCACATCAAAGATACAAACATAAGAATCTACCCTGGTATTCCAAGTACAGGAACAACTTGAACTTGTGCTAAATACACTCAACAAAAATATAAACGCAACACTTTTGTTTTTGCTCCCATTTGTCATGAGATGGACTCAAAGATCTAAAATTCATTCCAGATACCCAATATTAGCATTTCTCTCAAACATTGTTCGCAAATCTGTCTAAATGTGTGATAGTGAGCACTTTTGCTTTGCTGAGACAATCCATCCCACCTCACAGGTGTGCCACATCAAGATGCTCATCAGACACCATGATTAGTTCACAGGTGTACCCAGGGCCGGGGTGGGATCATTTTTCAGCCCGGGAATTTCATGCATAAACCGGCCCACTTTTTACGGTGGAGGCATTTTATTAAATGAAGCGTAATTGATCAACTTAATATTTTCTGTCCCTTTTTGTTGGGTTTTTGTTGACCACTAATGGAATAACACTTCACTTAAACATTCTGTTGAATTTGTTAATTAACTAAAAAGTGCATAATGTAGCCTAGTGACCTATACAACATAAGTCTTTGTGGGAAAGTTCAAACCGCAGTCCACATTTCCAACTGGAAACTTCTTATACAAAACTCAGAAATGTACAAGTTGAAAAGAATAGTCTTTCATATAAGCAGTGAAATCAAATGTTACAAAATATTGAATAAATAATTTGAAATAAAAGAAAGCTATATTTGGGTTCCTTGCAGACTCTCTGTTTTGGGGTCGTACAACAGGCCTATGCCAGTACCTGATTCAAAGCAACAACAGCCGCAGTGTGGCATCTCAGTGGGTGCAGCTAAAGAAAGCCCCTCTGGAGGGTTATGTGGTTAGGATAGGAAGTGAGGAGACCGAGGCAGATGAGGAGGATGGTGGACTCACAGAGATGGAGTTTGAACTCCATCAAAGCAGGACCTGTTCTTCTTGCAAAAACTGCCCCATCTGTGTCTACCTCATTCTCTCACTGTACAGCCTCTTCACCGATGCCTACCATTTCATTGGTATGGCATACCAGTTTCTTTTGACACTTTCAAGCACACAGGTTGCATGTGAAAGGAGTTTTTCAACCCTAAAATATGTTAAAAGTAGACTGCAAAGTTGTCCAGTTGCAGAACAAGAACAGAGAATTGGGTTGCAGAAAACTTCCATTTAGAACAATTATTAGTCCTGACCTGTTCCTGATCGGGGAGAACAAGCCGCACCTGTTAAATGTGGAGTGCTCTCGGAGTGAACCCTCTGTTAATTATGAAAATGACTGAGAACAGGTCAGGGCTAATAATTGTTTTAAACGGAAGTTTTTTGCGATCCAATTCTCTGTTCGTGTTCTGCAACTAGACTGAATTTAGCCCATGATTTAATCACTGTTAGATTGCATACGGAGAGAAACCGTGTCTTTGGTTGCCAATTACGATAATTTGAAAACGCGTCAATAAAAGAAAATGATTGAGAACTACTAATTGCAGTCAAAAAGGGACGTGTCTCAGCACCCCCGCTGGCTACGCCAATGAATTACGATTGTAGAAAACGTGGCTTGTTGCGAAAGAAGCCTCGCAAACTAATTAATAAAGATGTACTTGATAATTTGCGACTTCATTTGCTATCAAAAATAAATTTGACTGTCCCTGTACCAATTGGTATAAGCACCTGCTGATCAAGGAAAGTAAACTACGAAAGGTTTAAGTCATTATGCTTTGAAGGGCGAGGTTTTGGCTTCCCTTTCTTACGGCCGACGAACCGTCACTGAAGGAGATTGAATTTTAGCCTAGGCTGCACTGTGCTTATAAGAACAGGTTTTGGCTTTCCAAACGTCTAGCCTATATCATATCTTATAGCTTTGCAAACGTTAACCATATCTCTTTACCAGATGAAAAGTGGCTCTGTCCTTGGGAAAATAGATCTGGCAGCTTCACACATTTGGAAGCATCTTCTTCTAGTGCCTTTCTTTTTTTAATCCTGGCCTTTGCGGCCCCTCCTGGCCTCTTCTTGCCCTCCATCCACAACGCACCTCTCAGGTGCAACTACGCATAACCCGAGAATCACTCCCGTGCACGCACAGAACACGCTTGCTGATCACGCACGTCGAGTGGCAGAAAGGCTATGATTGGACAATCCAGCTCCCATACCCATCATTCCTTGTTCACTGTAGCCTAACTTCTGAGAGCAAAACAAGCAAAATATATTGTAGGCCTATAGGCTGTGTTTTGATCGCTTTTTACCTGCCTTAATAAACAATTTATTTTTGTAACAATTTATTAAAATGCATTGGACAATATAGCTAGGCCTACCACGTCGTGAATTAAGATTTACATTGCATCTTGAGTCACCATGGGTGAGTATTTGACGATGTTGATCAGGTATATATAAAAACAACGTATTCACTTCGCTATCCTAGAGATACGGTTAAGGATGGTAATAGACCGTTGCAAATGCAGTTTCTGAGAAGAGGTATGGCCGCCACAGCAGAAAGGCTGGTGATCTAAAATTTAATGTAAGGAGGCTGGCCCAAAGTGAAAAAAGTGCTGCCCGGCCCACTGGGAAAGCTCCCGGCCCTCCCAGCGGCCACCCCGGCATTGGGTGTACCTTAGACTGTCCACAATAAAAGGCCACCCTGAAATGTGCAGTTTTTGCTTTATTGGGGGTCTGGGGACTCAGAACCAGTCAGTATCTGGTGTGACCACCATTTGCCTCATGCAGTGCAACACATCATCTTCGCATAGAGCAGTGATTCCCAAAGTGTGGGCCGCGGCCCCGTGGTGGTACTGCAGGTGGGCTGTGAGAGGTCATTAAAAATATGATTCATTTTTGCAAATATGATTTTTTAAAATTATTTTTATTGTAAAATATTTATTGCACGATTTAAAAAAAATATTTAGAAGTAATAACCTATTGAGTGTTATTGACCTCACAATATATTAGGAACCTTATATAGTTTATGATCGAAACGTAGCTTTTTGGTCATCATGACCGGGGGTCATAATTGGAGGAGCACGTACTGTGTTCGATAATTAATTCTGTCTTGTGTGTACACCACAGATTACAAGTTTGGGCTTCCTTTATCCCCCTGCTTTTATTTCAATCTGAATCTTTATTATAATAATATGAAAATAAATAAACAACAACAATTATTGTTGTTGTTTTTTATTTATTTTATTTTCTTAACAACAACAATTATTGTTGCTGTTAAGTGTTCTGAGAATGCATAATTTCGTCTATGTATTGTTTATAGGACAAAGGTGGGCCGCGGACATTTTTTAGATTTTCAAGTGGGCCCTGATTTGGAAAAGCTTGGGAACCCCTGGCATAGAGTTTATCAGATTGTCAATTGTGGCCTGTGGAATGTTGGTTAACTCCTCTTCAATGGCTGTGCGAAGTTGCTGGATATTAGTGGGAACTGGTACGCGCTGTCGTATTCGCCGGTCAAGCGCATCCCAAACATGCTCAATGGGTGACATGTCCGGTGAGTATGCTGGCCATGCAAGAACTGGGACATTTTCAGCTTCCAAGAATTGTGTACAGATCCTTGCAACATGGGGCCGTGCATTATCTTGCTGAAACATGAGGTGATGTTCATGGATGTATGGCACAACAATGGGCCTCAGGATCTCATCACGGTATCTCTCTGCATTCAAAATGCCATCAATAAAATGCACCTGTGTTCTTCGTCCATAACAGATGCCTGCCCATACCATAACCCCACCACCACCATGGGCCACTCGATCCACAACATTGACATCAGCAAAGCGCTCACCCACACGACGCCACACACGCTGTCTGCCATCTGCCCTGAACAATGTAAACAGAGATTCATCCGTGAAGAGAACACCTCTCCAACGTGCCAGACGCCATCGAATGTGAGCATTTGCTCACACAAGTCTGTTACGGCGACGATCTGGAGTCCGGTTAAGACCCCGATGAGGACGACGAGCATGGAGTTGAGCTTCCCTGAGACGGTTTCTGACAGTTTGTGCAGAATTTCTTTGGTTATGCAAACCAATTGTTTCAGCAGCTGTCTGAGTAGCTGGTCTCAGACTATCTTGGAGGTGAACCAGCTGAATGTGGAGGTCCTGGGCTGGTGTGGTTACACGTGGTCTGCGGTTGTGAGGCCGGTTGGATGTACTGCTATATTCTCTGAAACGCCTTTGGAGATGGCTTATGGTGGAGAAATGAACATTCAATGCCCAAGCAACAGATCTGGTTGGCATTCCTGCTGTCAGCATGCCAATTGCACGCTCCCTCAATGCTTGCGCCATCTGTGGCATTTTGCTGTGAGACAAAACTGCACATTTCAGAGTGGCCTTTTATTGTGGGCAGTATAAGGTACACCTGTGCACTAATCATGGTGTCTGATGATCGTCTTGATGTGGCACACCTGTGAGGTGGGATAGATTGTCTCAGCAAAGCAAAAGTGCTCACTATCACACATTTAGACAGATTTGTGAACAATGTTTGAGAGAAATGGTAATATTGTGTATCTGGAATGAATTTTAGATCTTTGAGTCCATCTCATGACAAATGGGAGCAAAAACAAAAGTGTTGCGTTTATATTTTTGTTGAGTGTATGTGTAGATATCTAAAATATGTGTAGATATATTAAGGCGAGGCGTTTTTGATTGTTTGGTTCACAGATCCGCCGAAGTAAAAAATTGGCATTCTTGGAAAAAATTTTTTATTTTTCGCGTATTCGCGGATCCGCCGATCTATATTTCACCAAAATTAGGAAAAAAATATTATTTTATTTTATTTTATCGCCCGCCCACTTTTTGAATAGTTCTCCGATATGTACACTGTGTAACAATTCACATAAACCAAATAGATAAATGAACGCTACAACGCAAATTAAGGCAGCAGGCGGACCTCATATTCCATGCAGTTATTAGACTGCGCCGACCGTCCGACCTAAAAGCAACGAAAAATGCCAAGATCAGAGGAAATTCTCACTTTTAAGTGACTTAATTATTTAAATACAATACACTCTAACGAAAAAAGGCGAGAGAAAGTTCAGTTTTCCAAAGTATATTAATGTAACAAGTAAACAAAAAATCGCATCCTAACTGGACGGAAAGCATTCAAAAGACATCGGGGCGATAGATGCGCGCCGGAACAATCAGAGGAAATAATAATCACAAACACAAATCAGATGGCATTCGCAAAACCCAAGTCCATTTAAAAAAGTCCCAAATTTCCCAAAAGAAATTATGTCGACCTTAGCACTCAGTTAGTGTAGGATCTGGAGTTCAGGTGAGATGAGAGAGTCGCCGCGGCAGTAGATGACTGACTCCACTGCGGTATAGCTCACCCACTCCCGTACGCCGGGTAAAGGGGTTCCAGAACGGTCGCCAGCAAATTTGATCCCCCCAAAGAAGCAAAAAAGCAAAAAGAAATCCAAATCGACGGGGATATTCCACAAAATACGCCGCTTGGGATCCACAGACGCCGGCTCCTACGTGGACGTCATTTCCCTCCTGAGTATTAAAGTTAATTGTCAGATCAACTCAACTGCTGCAAACCTGACTTAAAAAAAAAAAAAATGACAGCCAATGGGCAGCTCATCTTGTAATGCACAGGGTGTACTGCATGAAGGTATGCCAGCCTTACAACTGGATTGACACTGTTCGCCGTGTTTGTTAGACTCTGACGATCACGTAGACACCCTATGCATGTCTGTTAGGGGAGCAACGATTCATCGACATTGTCGACAAAATTTGCTCGTTGTTGACTAATTAATTAATCGATAATTTGTCGTTATGTCATTGAAAAATTATTTCATTTGCATGGAGCTGCAAATTTATACACGCAGTTACAATATTCTATCACTAGATGGCACACCAGGATCATTTATTGAACATTCACTAGCAAGCCGAATACTGAATACCGTATTTTTCATACACCTAAAAATTGATTAAAGAGCACCAGGAGAGAACAAAGATTGGTTGTTCCTCTTCTTTCAATGCGTACTGTGAAAAATACTTTGTACTTGTCCTAGAGCTTTTTTATAAGTATTTTTTTCACAAAATACTTTTGGTACTTAAGTACATTTGATCTGAGCTACTTTAAGACTTTTTTGCAAGTAATTTTCTTATGGGTGACTTCAACTTTTACCAAAATAACTGTCAGTTATGGTACTTCTACTTTTACTCAGTTATTTTATTCCAGTACTTTATACACCTCTGGATATACCTGGTTTAATATCAAAGACTCTAGACCAAAGAATTTTATTCACAAAATGCAGATTTTTTAATTAAAGGAAAACTTTTTTTTTTTTGCTGCTGCTGCTACCTGTCCTTGGTGATCAGAAAAATAATGCATTTATTTTTTTTATATTCACACTTTAGCCTGACAACAATTCAAAAACTTGAATTCTGACTTGAATTTTTAGCAAAGTTTAATAAAACATTTTTGGATGAAATATTAATCCTTATTGTCTGTATTGTTGGCACATGGGTAAAATGACCTCAAGCTAAATTGAAAAGCCAATAGCTAAATAACCATTGTACTGTGCAAGTCAATTTGACTAGTCGATTAATCGTTTAAATAATCGTCGACAAATCGACAATCAAAATAATCGTTAGTTGCAGCACTAATGTCTGTAGGATCTATCGTCATCGAGTGACAAGTCTTGAAAGCCAATGAGTCTCGCATACTTGAAATCACACTAACTTCTTTGATTGACGGTTGCTCCGTCATATCACAAGCTAAGAAGATGGGACCAAGATGTCCTTGTAGCCAATAAGGAGACCTTTGCAACGAGGGGCATCATTTCCCCTCATTGTCTCGGGAAACCTGGGAAATTGAGTGCGTATTTCTCATTGAACGCCAGTGCGTAAAGAGGCTCTATTATAGCGGTCTTGCTCCTACGCAAAACTTTCGTATTTTGCGCAAAAATGCTTCTGTGAAAGTTAATCTCTATACAGACTACTATTAACGGGACAATGTGATGACAGGCGAAAGGAAAGTGCAGACTATGCTGTATCAGGCAGGATTACACTCCACCACCAGAATGAGTATTACTGTGAAAGAACACTGAACAATACTACAAAGTACATATTAATTAATGACAATAGAGGAGATCATGCAAAAATATGTCGACACTAATGCAGCGAGCAATGTGAACCAATGTGAGCCTGAGTGGGGGGGGGGGGCATGATGGGGTTCTCTTTGTTTAGGGTAAGGCAGTAAGAGCCCCATCATGTCTCTTTGAATATGATTAATGAGTGTGGCTCCCCCAAGCTATCCTAAGAGAGTGATTTTGAACTCTCCTGTACTTTTCAAATCTGAAGTTTCACATGCACAAACGGACGGGTGGTACCACTGTTTTCTCAATGTACACCAAATTTTATCGCCCGCTAGAAGTCAGATCTGAACCATATTTTATTCATTTGTGATCAGTTTCTCACTTGACTGATTGGAGTTGAGGGCCCAATGCATTTGCCATAGTACCTACTTAGTTTATAAATGTTCTAGTATTGACATTCAATGTATTGGAAAACTGTAATATTTTGGAAAAAAAAAAAAAAAATTATTCTGTCTTCCGATATCTTGACATAATCCGTGAATATCGGGAAAATAAATATTTATTTTTATTCCCCCCTCCCCAAAATATTTTGCCTGAAAAAATCCGTGAACCAAACAATCAAAAATGTCTCGCCTAACTATGCTTGATGTGGTGCAAATCAAGCCTTTGGAACACATTAACATGACCAGCTCAAGCAAGTGAGGTCTCTGGCCTCAGCTAGCATAAGCCTCTGGTAAGCTGAAGTCCAGAGTTTTCTTCTGTTAGGTGGTTTAAACTAAAAAATAGATTTGTTGTAAAAATACTGACTGCTGTAGTGCATGGATTTTGACGTGGATTTCAAAGTTCCTGCTGGGTGAGCCTTGGGTGGCGAGTAGAACAGTCGAGAGATGAGATCCCCTCTGAAACATTAACTCATTTTTCTATATTCAACCGCCCGATACTGGCCCCACCCCCACTTGCACCCAGAAAAGAATGTATTTGCCCTTATCTAGTCCTTGCAGTTCATAAAATGCATTCATAGTATTTAAATTTATCGGTTTATTGTGCTGAGGTTTGTATTACTCGTGATTTTTTTTTTTTTTTTAACTTTGGTTTTGCACGGAAAATATTGTGTGATGAACCTGTGTTCTCTGACCGTCTGTCATTCATTTTTCAGACACTGAGGTCTGAGGGGTTCTTTGCCCTTTACAAGGGTTTCTTCCCTAACTGGCTGCGATTGGGTCCCTGGAATATAATCGTATCCTTTGACTGCAGTGGCTGACTTAACGGCCAACACGTTTCCTCTAGTGTTATAATGCATTATTGCTACTGTTTTTGTGTTGTAGGAAATAGGTCACACAATCGTTCATACCAGAATATAGCTTCTGAATATGGAATATTAAGGAGTGCTTTATTTATTGAACACTTGATTCAGTATTTGTTTCCTCGCGAGAGTAGCTGTTGTTTAAGTTCATCATTTAATCGGCCAGCTATTTCGTACTGAGATTAAAAACTTTGTGAAATGCAAGCTGTTGCAATGACAGGTACATTTTAAAGTCGGTGCTTGGTACCAAAAGCACAGCAAGAGCGAAATTTGCTGTGTCTCTGGCTTGTCTTTCTTTAACCAATATTTTTGCGCAGTTCTTCATCACATATGAGCAGCTGAAGAAGATCAATATCTGAGCAGGTCAAGGGTCCTGTGAGGACGACTTTCAAATCTGCTGAAGTCAAAAATGAATCAACTGGGTGCCACCCGAGGGAAAAAGGTCTGTGCTCCTCAAGAATAGGCGACATGACTGCCATTGTGGCTGAATGCCAGGCTGCTTGGGATTTGCCTGATTATATGCATGATGCCAGCCATGTATCAACCTTCAACCCCCGCAAGTCTTGCTACCTTCACATCCACTGTAATGAAGATGTTTCTGCTTTTGCGACGTGGCCAATCAGACATGATGAAAACGCATCATTTGCAATCTTTACGCAGTAGGTATGCATGACGGTCCCGGTTCTGATAGTTGAGCACTGCTACTTTGCGGTAGACAATTGATTAGCATTCATTGCTCCATGTGAAGTGTCCTGTCATGCACTGTTTTCTTCCCCTCCTCTTCTCTCGAAGTAAAATACTTGTAGTTATCCTGTTTATAACACCACATACCCTTCACAACGCTTCACTTAAACCAAAGCGACTGACAAGTGATAATTATTTGTATGGACTGATTTCTGTAACATTTTTATAAATAGGGCTTCACACATTTTAATAGGATCCCGGTATATTTGGGGTCCAGGGTGTAAGGGGTTTGTTTTTGGGTACCATTGCTTGGATATAGTCTGACTTTGCCATTTGCCGATAAAGTATTGCGATTGGAAACTGCTAGTTTAACTCCTTCAGTCAATGTTCTACAGAACCATGCACAGTGATCTCTGTGATCATTGTGCTTGCGCTTGGACGTGGCTGTCATCACGTTCTGGACCACATTTCCTGTGGTTGTGTTCATTTCTGTTAGATTTCTTGCCTCTTGGTCAAAAGCACAAGGCACTTTTTCCATTCTTGTATATATCTGTTTATGTTTTGATATTTAAACTGCAACAGAAATTTTTCAGCTGTTTAACAGCAAATATATGGTATGCAAATTATAATCAATATATTCATTTGGTGTATTTGTTTAATTTTATGGTAGGAATGGCCTTGTATATGCTCTTGGTGCAAGTTAATGTTACAAAGAGGCTCTTGCCTTTGGTATATTTGAGTGGTTATGTATACATTCACTGGACAGGTGCAAGTGCGAAATGAAACCTTATCTATTGTGTCTAGGCACTGACTGTTCCCACTACACACTTGTGCATTCTGTACTTATTCTACGAAACATTACCACCTGAACTGGATGGAATTGATAATATTGAATCCCTGTAAACTATGTTTTAACTTTCTTATCAAAAGTGACTGCACCAATGAGTAAAATATATGCGGTATCTAATACAGAATCAGCTTATTGCTGAAAACTAGTCCTACAAGTTCAGGGACAATATAAATAACATTATTATTGTTAAAATGAATCACGGGGTCTTTTTACCCAAAAAAAAAAAAAAAAAAAAAAAAGGTAGGGTAAATATTTGTCCCTTTTTATATAATTGCAAGTATTTCTTGTTACGAACCAGACAGCTGAACAAATCTATTTCTGGACAGCTGTTTTTAATACAAATGATTGTCTTTGGACTGTGTGTTCAGAGTTTTGGTGATTGTGCAGTATGTTTGAGAATCGTATTCTTGGCTTTTGATATTAAGTGCTTTCTTGCACACTGTACTTGGGCTGAATTGAAGGGCTTTACAATAGGTTTTCTCTGACCCATTAATGATGTATCTGTAATGTATGTTGGAATGTACATAATGCACTGACAATTCTGTGATATGCTGAATTAAAGGGCCTTTTGCTGAGTGCCACAGGATGTGCGGATAAAACTGCCCGTACACTTCAACTGCTGAATCCTTCCTTTTGTGCTAATAACCTGCGCCCCCCCCCTTTCCTTCGCTTGTGTGCCAAAAGTGCCCGCCTCCAGCAAAGTGCCCTGATAATCATGCCTTAGCAACGGTGTGGACAGTGGGCATGGATGGATTCCTGGGACGCAAGTTCTGCATTGTCTGGAAGAGTTAATGGTCCTGAAGATGCGGGCTGCCTTGTTTGTTCCCCGCCGCCGCAGTAGCGAGCGGAGCAGGGGATAAAGTATTCAGCTTCGTCTGTCCCTCACGTCCCGTTTGTTGTGAACGCAATATCTCAAGAACAGTTTAACTGATTTCATTAATCTTTGGCTTCAGTGTGTATTACTGTGATACGTCAACCCCAATCGATTTCCGTTGCGTGGCGGGGGACATGGCCATGTTTAGTGGCAACACTTGTTAAAAATCAAAGGTGCTCATGGACTGCTACCAGTATTTTTTTATTTATTTTTTATTTTATTTTATTTTTTTTAAGTGTTTTGTTGCAAATGAGATTGTGAGGTGTTTGAAAATTCTGGCGATAAAACATTTGAATTTTGAATCCCTTGTTTGTGCGCGCTCCTTTGCAGAAGAATGTATGTGTAAAAGTATTGAGCTGAGCAAATATTATTATTTATGTGCTTGTTACCAAGATATAAGAATAATTGATGTCTGCCTTTCAGGTAAAAGAAATTTGAGCGTTTGCATGGTGGCATATGAACTTGGGTTGGGGGAAAAAAATTAACTTTAAATGTGTGCATTTTTCAGCTTTCTGCCTCTGAAAAACAGTATCATGATGTGAACAAAGAATTGAAAGATGATTGTGGAAATAAGTAGGAACAAGATTGTGTATAGTATATATAGTTAGAGGGAATCCCCATATAATCTGAAGTCACCCCCTTTCCATCATGACCCCCCCTCCCCCCCCAAAAAAAAAAAGTTTGATAGTGTATAAAGTGTGAATAAATTTATTTCATTTATGCACAAATATTTTTTCTGTTTTCTTGATGTTTTTGCAGTGTTTCCTCAAGGATTTTTTTTTTTCCCCATTAACTTTTTTTTTTTTTTTTGCTTGCACACCATGGGTAGTGTGCATGTGTGCAAATAACAATCGGCAATTTAAGAAGTATAAAAAAAATTATACTTGACTGCAAAACAAGCTTTAGAACATATTTACTTACACCAGTGTGGATAGTTAAATCCCTCACGCGGAGCAGGTTGTCATTTAAGGACCTTGAGTGCACACTGCGTCCAGTCTAGCCTGATCATCGATGCAATCAGGTCTTGGAACCTCCTCATCAGCGCCTTTGCAAAGATCTTATAATCCACGAAGAGGAGGTTAATGGACCACCAGTTATGGAGGTTCCTGAAACCCCCCTTTAGTACGAGAATAACTTAACTCTGTCTCAGTGCTCCTTCAGGAGATCCCAGTAGGTCTAATAGAACACAGCTTGCCATGAGGACCAGTAGCTTTATGATGGTTTAACCCCTCTGTGCCGAAGCCAAATTTGGCTATTTGTGTTACCCCATTTAATGCTTTATAATTCAAGATCTGAGCTTCATGGAGAGGGGGAATATGGCTGAACTTGGACAAGACACTTGCAGCATTGAGAAATCCATCATATTTCTGTTAATTCCCATGGTTATGGTTGAGAAGGAGTGCAACAAACATAAAAAATCTTCATGAAACTTCTGTGTTCATATTGTTAAAAATGTATATATTTATTGATTGAAATATGGCTGGCAGTTGAAACAAGTCATTTCTGGGATCATAAACTCCAAGACCACAAGTACTCTTCATCTGAGCATGAAATTCTAATTTATCCATGCTTCAGGAGCCAAAGAAGACAGCTCTCCGGGTGGCTCCCCAAAGTCTCAGAGCCCTCAGAATGGCACTCTGTCAGATCATAAAATAATCATATTTTTAACACAAATCAAATCATCATGTAATCATGACTCTGATTGGATTTAGCACAAGTTTATCAACATAGAGGCAGCTGGGCATTAATGGTCACCAGTAACCTCTCCAAACCAAAAACATGCCTTTTCTCCATGATAAATGGTCAAAATTCTAAACTTTTTTTTTTTTTCGGATACCCTCAAGCCAGCCCACATACTCATGAAATGAATTGCTTATTTAACGGTCAGAACATTCACCCTGGTATGAAAAGCTAGCAGTTCCCACTTCAGGGCTTGCAAGCTTATATTAACACTTTCTACAACTTTAGAGGAACAAATATAACTTATTAACACAGTAATGCCTAAAATATACCTTATTTTAACAGAACAGACCTTCCACAATCAGGAGAAAGCAGGCAATAATGTGACCCAAGATTAAACAGAAAGGTGCAAGGGACGTAGTAGGGTGTCGACCAAAGTGCTTGAGCTGTTGGCATTTTAGATGAGCCACAACCTCTGCATGTGTTTTCTTTGAATATGATCTAAATTCTGAAATGGAAAACCACATTGAGCAAAATGCCACCGCATACATACAACCCTAATTCCGAAATAGTTGTAGTGTACATTAGGGGTGTCTTCGACTAAGGATTTTCATAGTAGAATGTGATTAGTCAGATTTTGCCCATAATCGACTGATCATCTTATCTTTTTTTTTTTTTTTTTTTGAAATAAATGAATACATATTTTGCATCGTTGTACTTAACTCATGTTCCTAAAATGGCAATTCTCTGTCATTTTCATTATTTACCATTTCATCTCGATAAAAGCTCACACTGATTTTTATTTATTTATTTTTTTATTTCGTCTTACGTAACCTGCTCTGTCTCGCTGCTCACTAGCCTTTTCTAACAGATTGCTCTCAGGGTCTTATTGACGATATCAATAATTGGCATCGGAGTAGCAAAGCTTTTCAAAGTTAAAACTAATTTAAAACTATTTTCGGACCTCCATGTCGCAGGAGAGACTATGCGGGCTCGCCCTTCTGTCTGTTAAAGATGTTGCATCCAGGCTGGATAATAATTTAATTGCTGAGTTTGTGGCCCAAAAGGCAGGGAAAGTTACCATCACCTAATCAATCTGATTTATAAAGGTATACTGCAGCAGAGCATTTGTGACTTGACAAGTATCAGAAAAAATACTGCATCGTAATCAAATATTGAACTGTTGTGTCAGTGGATACTACGCCTTTGTTAATCTGAGGTCTTTCAATAGAAATGAGTCAAAATAAGCGATTGTCACCAGCGAGTGCGAGCCATTAGATATTAGAGCAGGGCTGGGCAATTCTGATCCTGGAGGGCCGGTGAGTATGCAGGTTTTTATTTTTATCAATTACCCTGACTAAGTGACATTATTGGTTGCCTACATAAATATAGATTAGATGATTAGATCAAAGATAAATGTTTTATGAAGGGAGACGAGAACAACCTTTGGTGGTCATTCATGATAATTTAAATAAATGCCCCTGAAATGTCAGATTTCATAAATGGTTTGGCTAATTTAGACAATCAACTAATTAAAGGCCTGAAGTTGGTGTGAAAACCAGGGACAGATACGGCCCTCGTTGCCCACCTCTTTATTAGTTTGTTGAATTGTAATTCGTGACGCACTGTCATATTTCAACATCCCGATATAAAGTGATATAAAGCTGATTTGATGATAAAAGCTAATCGTTGTGCAGTTAATTTTTTTCCTTTGAAAGATTATGATATCCAAAAAATAATAGTTGAAATTATTGCCACAATAATGCTGTTATAGTCTAAAAATGCATGTAATTTCATCAGGTATAACTAGAACAGCTTTGTGCTTGCAGCCTGACATGATTAATGTGTGCATGTGAGCTGGGCCTCGCGCATCAAATTGGCATTGGGCCTCACACCCCTCCTGCGACAACAATGACTGCTGTGGGTGATTTATTAATGCGTAGTGAGTATAGGTCTTTCTGTTTAAACGCACATGTCATTTTCAGTTCATTAGTAACAGAAATTAGGCTGATTTTTTAATCAATATAGGCTATATACTGTATAACAAAAACAAAGAAATTCTATGTAAAGGTTTATGCTCAGCAGCCTGGGCACCCCCATGTAGTAAGAATGGTATGATCTTGGTCACATAACATTTTCCGACAATTCGACTACGGTTGATAGTCGAATCAAACTTCTCCGAATCGAAAATCGTTGAATAGTCGATCTGACTTTCAGATCACGTGAGCCAATGTAATATTTACAATGGAACATGGATAACATTTCAGATGTTCAAAATGAGACATTTTTATGCACACAATGAGCTTATTATAAATTCTCTGGCTGTAAAGGCTTGTGTAAAAATGTGTAATGCTTTAAAAACAATGTTCCTCAACATCAAATTGTAAGGCTTTGAAGGTCTCCTCATCAACAGTGCGTAACATCATCTAAATATTCAGAGAAACTGGAAAAATCTCAGTGTGTAAGGGACAAGGCCGAAGACCTTTACTGGATGCCCGTGATCTTCGGGCCCTCAGACGCCATTGCATTACTCACCGGCATGATTCTGTCATTGACATTACCAAATGGGCCCAGGAATACTTCAAGAAACCACTGTCTTGAAACACAGCCCTCCATGCCATCCACAGATGCCTCCTGAAACTCTGTCATCCAAAAAGGAAGCCATTGTTGAGCATGATCCAGAAGCACCGCCGTGTTCTGTGGGCCAAAGCTCATTTGAAATGGACTGTAGCAAAGTGTTCTGTGGTCAGGCGAGTCCAAATTTGATATTGTTATGGCCCCAATTTGTTATTACAATTTACAACACAACAGCAACAGCAAGGGATGACAGACACAGTTTTAAAAACTTAAACACATTTAATTTTTAACAAAGACAATAACGACTAAACTAATATTCTGACCAAGATTGAATACAAAAAACAGAAATATTTACAGTTTCCTGGTGATGTGCTGGGTGAGGAAAAAAAAAGCTCAAACACAGGCAAAAATCCACAAAAGAAACTTCACAGGTCTTGAACAGAAATGACAGGTCTGGTCACATGTATCCTTCTTCTTGCAATTTCTCCTTCTACTTTACTGTCTCAGTTCTTTTCCTTATATACTCTTTTGCAGACCCCACCCACATTTAGACCTCTTTTTTTTACTTTTCGGGGACTTGCCCCAGACATATCCAGGACATGCCTAAACATAGCTCCAGTCTGAGCTCAATAAAAAAAAGGTAAATACTGCCATCCAGTGGCCTATATTCACATTACAATATTCTTGTGGAAATCATGGGCATCGGTTCCTCTGGGCTAAAGAGGAGAAAGACCACCCCTCCTGTCATCACCGATCAGTTCAAAAGCCAGCATCTCTGATGGTATGGGGATGCATTAGTGCATTTGGTGTAGGACTCGCATGTTTTAAAAAGCACCATGAATGCTGAAAGGTATGTAAAGGTTTTAGAGCAACAGATGCTCCCCACCAGATGACATCTATTCCAGGGAAGGCCTAGCATATTTCAACAGGATAATGCAAAACCACATACTCCATCTATTACAACAGCATGGCTTTGTAGTTGAAGAGTCCATGTGCTGAACTGGCCTGCCCACAGTCCTGATCTTTCACCAATTGAGAACATTTGGCACATCATTGAACAAAAAGTCCATCAAAGGAGACCCAAAACTCTCCAGCAGCTGGAAGCCAGTATTCAACAAGAGTGGGATCAAATTCCAATGGCTAAACTTAAGAAACTTGTCTCCTCAATGCCCAGACGCCTCCACTCAGTGTTAAAAAGAAGAGGGATATTACACCATAGTAAACAGGCCACTGTCCCAACTTATTTGAGACCTGTAGCAGCCATCAAATCTAAAATGGGCCCATTTTGTGGATAAAATTGCAAAATTTGTCATTTTCAACATTTGCTATATTATCTCTGTTGGATTGTGAATACTAGCTGGTATGATTTGAAAGTCATTGCATTTTGATTTTATTCACAATTTACACTTTATCCCAACTATTTCGGAATTGGGGTTGTACATCTAATTGATCTTCGTCTCATGCTCAAGTGTTGCATTCTTTTAGGACTCAAATTATCTTCGTTCAGATGAAAATCAGCCACACCGTCAAATCTACCTGCATCACTCCCGTTTGATTTGATTTGATTTGATTTATTTATTTGTCTCGAACATAAAACAAAAAACATTTTTGTAACAAAAAAAAAAGGTAAATAGTCAAAGACTATTTCCATAGTTCAACAACCGTTCGAGAAGGGACAGGGAGAAGTAAAAAACTTATCAAGCCCAGCCCCTTCCTTACCAAATTTACATGTTCTAATTAAAGTAAAAACAATGTAACAGATAATAAAAAATAAAGGTACAGTTTCTTATATATGCATTCATATACGTACACACATATACATTAATTTACATACGTAAATATATATCTATCTAACTATATATACATATATACATACATATATATACACATACACATAAACATATACATATATATACATACATTCATTCACACCTATATACATATACACATACCTATATATATACACATATACACATACCCATATACACACACTTATATACATGCATACATACACACCATCATCCAAACCACGTCACATTACTGCTCAAGCTCCTCTCTCCGATATGTATCCATAATTGCTTTTTTATATCTAAATTTGAATTGACTAATGTTATTACTTAACTTTATATTCACATCCAGACCATTCCAGAGTGATACCCCACAAACTGAAATGCACATGCTTTTAAGAGTCGTGCGAACAGTAGGATGTTTTAAAGCTAATATCCCTCTAAAGTTATAACCACCTTCTCTGGCCATGAACATTTTTTGAATGTTTCTTGGTAATTTGTTTTTTATTGCCAGGAACATAATTTGTCCAGTTTTGTATTTGACTAAGTCCCTGAACTTCAATGTTTGGCTCTTTACGAACAAACTGATTGTGTGATCTAAATATCTCCCATGATGCACTATCCGTATAGCTCTTTTTTGCAGTGTGTATATCTTTTGTAAATTGCTTTTATAAGTATTCCCCCAAACTTCAACACAATATGATAGATATGGTACAATGAGCGTGCAATACAAATTATATATAGTTTTCTGGTTCAGGATATATCTAGTCTTGCCTAGTATACCAATGCCGTTGATCTCAGATGCAGCTCACAAACATTAGCTGTTCGGATTTCATATCCTCTGACGTTTCCACCTACCAAAAACTTTGATCTAATAAGGGCTGCACCACAAATAATGTGTATGTGTGTTCAGTGCCTTCATGGAAATTCGGATCATGCACAAAAAATAGTTATCATTTTGGATCTCATCTGTCAATATGCTGGAAAGTTTTGTCATCAAGTATGAAGGTCTATAACTAATTTGAGAATGAAGAATGGTTAATAAAAGTTTTGCAAAGCGGTGTTCGAACTGAATTTATGTACTGCTTTAAATACACTCATATGGACATAACGTTAGATGCTATGCTACTCAGCTGACACATTATGCATAACGCATCAAAATACAGTAATGTGAATTGGTGCTATTCAAAGTAATGGAAATATACAACTCAGTTTATGGATATATCCATATTTTAATATGAAAAAAGTAAGGTGAGAGTTGGCTCACTTGGCTGCGTACCCGGTTTTAGGATGTCGCAACAGCGGCCTTTGCTTACTGTACATTTTGCCGCGCTACATAATGAAGTATGGCAGTCAAGTTGCTACATATTATGGCCATTCATCAATTAAAATAAAATGGCAAAAATGTTTGCACCGTGACGCCAACTCACTCTACCGACTTGGCACGGCAACTCTATAATGTTGATCACAGACGGACGGCAAGGGATGCCCATTGCTCCACTCACTCACATCCGCTGCTGTACTAAATTTGCAGGAGACAAGAACGCGCTTACATATGAGGACGTGTTGATGTTCATGTAGCCTGAATATAAATAAAAAATTTTTATTGTTGCCGAGGAACAATGCATCAATGATTTAAAAGAGAAAAATAAGCCTTTTTGGTATAGATAATTTGTTACTGTCAAAAAAATTTATTCACGGATTTATCAGCATGTCTTTTTCAATTATTCCCAATGGAGAAATTTCTTTTTGGCCTTCATGGCATCACGTGACTTGCAATATCAGCTTGACCGCTAAGCCCATATGGGCATGCGTTCCAGCCTTCGTTGTTTGTTCAATTTTCCTTATAGGTCTATATAAGCCAACACTGCTGAGGCAACACGGGAGTCCCAGCCACCTCTTGATGAAGGAGCTGACCTCCTCTCTAGCTTTTTGACCTTGGTGAAGGGGACCTCGTAGACCAGGGGTGGCCAACCCTGGTCCTGGTGAGCCGCAGTGTCTGCTGATTTTTGGTGTTACTTTGCACTCGACTGATGGATTAAATTAGTTGATTACTCACTTAACTGATCTCACCTGGTGTCTCAGGCTTAATTTGGCAATCAAGCAATTAATTTGGTTCTTGAGCCAATCAAGCAATTAGCAGGAACAACCCACAAGACTCCTGGAGCCAATTAAGCAGACTTGCAGGTTGTGAAAGATTTGTCAATGTGGTTGGATATTTAGTGTAGTTGTAATGCAGGCAAAGTAGAAGTACAGAGTACAGATAAAAGTTCATAGAGCAGGGGTGAATAACGCTGGTCCTATAGAGCCAGAGGGTGTGCTGAGTTAGGTTTTAATCGGGTGGAGAAAACCAAAGACACCAGGTGATATAAGTGAAGGGTGTAATCAACTGCTTTAATTTATCAATCAAGTAACACTAAAAACCAGCAGACACTGCGGTTCTCCAGGACCAGGGTTGGCCACCCCTGTCATAGACCGTTAGGGGCCACATCAGATGGGGGAGCAACCCGAGCTGCAGACACAACAGTTTCAGGTCTTTGGCACATGAAAGAAGTTGAATGCTGGTCAGTTAATTGAATGGGGCACAGATCCAAAGGCATTGGCTTGGTCCAGGAATTAGACTTGCAGGCCTCTTCCTTCCCTTCTTCCAGACTGGATTTATTGCCATATGACACTGGTGTGTTCCAAGCATCCTGAAAAGCCTGGCATCTTTCATTGATAAGATGCTCAAATTCTCGCTGGCTTCTGGACTTGGGATTGATGTTTCCTTCTTTCTCAGCTCTTTTATTCCAAATCTTTCTGCTCTCTAGGAGTAGATCAGATCACCCATTATCTCCAGCTTCTCCACCGTTCCTGTTGGTCAGGTCTGCGTTGCCTGTTGCCCACTCTTTCTTGCTGCAGGACTTTGGTCACTTCACTTGGTGTGTGTGTGACCTTGGATGTTCTTTTCCAAGGCAGGCTGTGGCTGGTTAAGTTCCAGGTTGTCACATGATGTGTTTGAGTCCCTCTCAGCCACTAGGATTTGATGCTCATTGGACTGTGGGTTGAATCCTGCCACTGAGCTTCATTCACCTTATTTGACGTTTGTCTCACCAGATAATGGTTAATGAGAGGTCCTGGCCTAATCTTATTTTGTTCTTTTTCATGGCTACAACCTCCAACTTCAGACCGTCCCAAAGGATGGATGTTGATGTTTCTGAAGCACTGCCTGTCATGGTCATGGTTTTGGTCATGTTTATGTTCATGATTTTGTCTTTTATTTATTCTTTTGGGTTATTGTAAAGCTCAGGTTTTTAGTTCATTCCATTTCTCAGTTCCATTGCACTTGTCTCCCCTGTCTTGTGATCTAGTTGGTTCTGTCCGTCTTCCCTGTTTTGCGTGCTCACTTACTATGGGTAATTTAAATGAATTCCAATGCTTAATATATTTCTTCGATTCTCGTTTACTTCCTTCCTCTTACTGTTCTGATTACTAACAGAACTTGCATTTGTATTTTGTGTCATAGCGTACTAACACAACTAATCAATGTATATAGATTACTGACGAGCACTCTAGTTAAATCTTTAAAGTCGCGCCGCTACTAATTTATGCTAATTCCCTCTCAGCAATCGCCCTGTTCTAATTTCTGCCTCTTGCTCAGCTGTGCCTGTCTTCCCCTAAGTTTCTGTGAGATCTCTCACACGTGCTTAATTACTTTCCTGCACTCATTATCTGTGCACTTAGAACTCCTTGACCGGAGCTGTTTAAATGTCATAGGCTGTCTGTGTGATTCTCGTCCGTGTCTTGGCTTTTGCCAGTTTTCGTGGTTAGGGTTTCCCTCGTGATTCTCCCATTGAAATTAGTCTGATCCAGTTCACCTGTTCCCTGCATAGCATGTGAATTTCCTCCCGTCAATTTAAGCAGTCTTTTCACAGCCATCTTGTCAGAATGTTGATCAATATTTCATTGTGCAGAGCGCCTTTTATGCCATTTGAGTATTGTTTTTCTTCTACTGGTTTGTCCAACTACAATTCTCACTTTTTGTACTGTTTTGTCTTTTTGGATTTTGACCCTTTTTTGTATGACTTTGATTTCTGTGTTTGGATGCCCTGTGTATGACCCTTGGATCCTTGTTCATCGACTACGACATTTTACCTATCATTTTTGCACCTTTGCTCATCTGTCTTACTGGTTCTGACCCCTGCCAGTCTTGTCAACTCTCTTTTTGGATTTCATATTGTGGCTTGGCATTTCTTTGTTTTTTGGCTTTGGCTTGAACTCGGACTCCATTAAAGGCATACTTTTTTTTTTTTGGATTTCTGTCTCGCGTGTGGTTCCTGAACTGTTTTTCACACTGCCCTTCCCTTTTTTTCTTTCATCACTCCATCCTTCATTAAACTCCATTCGCTTACCAAGTCTTACAATTTCCCAGCTTCAGATTTTAAATGTGCTCCTCAGTTTAGACTTTACCAAAGGAGGATTGGAGCCATAAATGGGATGTGAGATTTAACTCTGGTAAAATGTACAAAACCAGTGACGTTGGCACGTTATGTAAATCATAGATAAAAACAGAATGATTTGCAAATCCTTTTCTACTTATATTCAATTGAATAGACTGCAAAGACAAAATGTTTAATGTTCAAACTGAGAAATTTTTTTTTTTTTTGCAAATAATCAACTTAGAATTTAAAGGCAGCAACACATTGCAAAAAAAGTTGGCACAGGGTCCTTTTTACCACGGTGTTGCCCGTGACCTTCGATCCCTCAGTCAGTACTGCATCAAAAACCGACATCAGTGTGTAAAGGACAGCACCATATGGGCTCAGGAACACTTAAGAAAACCACTGTCAGTAACTACAGTTCGTTCCTACATCTGCAAGTGCAAGTTAAAAACTACAATGCAAAGCGAAAGCCATTTATCACAGCACCCAGAAACGCCGCCGGCTTCGCTGGGCCCGAGCTCATCTAAGATGGACTGATGCAAAGTGGAAAAGTGTTCTGTGGTCTGAGGAGTCCACATTTCAAATTGTTTTTGGAAACTGTGGACAACGTGTCCTCCGGACCAAAGAGGAAAAGTACCATCCGAACTGTTATAGGCTTTAAGTTCAAAAGCCAGCATCTGTGATGATATGGGGGTGTATTGGTGCCCAAGGCATGGGCAACTGACACTTTTGTGAAGGCACCATTAATGCTGAAAGGTACATACAGGTTTTGGAGCAACATATGTTGCCATCCAAGCAATGTCTTTTTCGTGGATGCCCCTGCTTATTTCAGCAAGACGATGCCAAGCCAGGTGTTACAACAGCATGGCTCCGTAGTAAAAGAGTGCGGGTACTAGACTGGCCTGCCTGTCGTCCAGACCTGTCTCCCATTGAAAATGTGTGGCGCCTTATGAAGCATAAAATACGACAACGGAGACCCCGGACTGTTGAACAACTTAAGCTGTACATCAAGCAAGAATGGGAAAGAGTTTTTTTTTGGTTTTATAGTTTACATTTAGATTAATGGAAGAAGCTAGCATAATGGTAAAAAATACCTCTTTATTCTCTAGCAAGCTGCTCATTCAAACAATTGTTTCTCTCTTCACATCAACAGGAACTCTGGGGAAAAAAATTCTCCTTTACAGTTACTGCAAGGGGACAATGCATGAATGACAACTTGAGGGCCAATCCAAATCAAATTCTGTTTCCATTCAAGTAAGATTTGAGGTTTTTGGGAAAGAGGTCTGTAGAAATGCTGCTATGAGGCTAGATTTATCTTGGGCATATGTGTTACCTTGAGATGAAGTCAGTGAATGCACAAACATTCAAATCTGAAAATATGTTATGCCTTAGGTTGTACAGAACCTTGTCACCAAGGCCACAAATAATGAATCACAGAAAGTAAACAATAAGCACAGTAGCAATTCATTAAATGAACAAGCCCCAATTTGCTTATGTGGGCATTATTTCTAATTACTGCTGTGATTCCTATGAGGACGGTACACACAAAGACATCTTCTAATTCAGTCTCAAGAATATGGGGTGCTTTCGAGCGCGTCTGCAAGTAAGCCGGCTGCACGAGATTCCCGAAAAATTTCGCGAGAATCTTGCCGAAGTTGCGCGATAAGCCCTCCAAACTCTGCGATAGCTGCAAGATCCTACAGCTATCGCATGGTTTGGAGGGCTTATTGCGCCACTTCGGAAAGATTCTCACGTAATTTTTTGGGAATCTCGCGCAGCCGGCTTACTTGCAGACGCGCTCGAGCGCACCCATGGGTTTCTCGTACACATTGCAGGGTACGTAGTTTTGGATCGCAGTTGTTTGGGGGCAGAGCCATTGATATTCTTGGGGGAATGAAGGACCCGGATCTTGTGTCACAGTGGAAACAAAAATAAATACTGTGGATTGGTTCTTATTGTGAGAAATCTCCGCCTCCTGGAACAGGATCCGTTGTCAGTGCTGACGTTGATGATGGCGGCGGCGGACCAGTGTCTTCTGGACCTGACCGACAAGGAGACCCATGAAAAGCTGTCTTTGTGGGATTGCGGCTCCGATGCGACGGCCTCTTTGACAGGAAAGGAGACGGATTCCATCCTGGAGATTCGTGTTGCCGCTGAGTCTATCCCTGTGCCCTCAGAAGTGAGTACAAACTGTTGAACTATTAGTTAGCACAGTGGTGGCTATCCTGTGAAGGAGATCAGTTCAATTTAATCAAGGAAACCTCCTGAATAATGTTAGCTGACTGGTATGCATTGACGATGACAATACAGAATTCCCGTTTAAAGTACAATGTCTACTGCTTTTTATTATTTCAAAGAGCTTTTTGGCTGGCTCCGTAATAAAAGAATGCGGGTACTAGACTGGCCTGCCTGTAGTCCAGACCTGTCTCCCATTGAAAATGTGTGGCGCCTTATGAAGCGTAAAATACGACAACGGAGACCCCGGACTGTTGAACAACTTAAGCTGTACATCAAGCAAGAATGGGAAAGAGTTCCACCTGAAAAGCTTAAAAAATTGGTCTGCTCTGTTCCCAAACGTTTACTGAGTGTCGTTAAAAGGAAAGGCAATGAAACACAGTGGTAAAAAGGACCCTGTGCCAACTTTTTTGCAATGTGTCGCTGTCTTTAAATTCTAAGTTACTGATTATTTACAAAAACAAAAAAAAAGTTTCTCAGTTTGAACATTAAACATTTTGTCTTTGCAGTGTATTCAATTGAACATAAGTTGACAAGGATTTGCAAGTCATTGTATTCTGTTTTTATCTACGATTTACATCACGTGCTAACTTCACTGGTTTTGGGTTTTGTAGTTTACATTTAGATTAATGGAAGAAGCTAGCATAATGGTTAAAAATACCTCTTTATTCTCTAGCAAGCTGCTCATTCAAACAATTGTTTCTCTCTTCACATCAACAGGAACTCTGGGGAAGAAAATTCTCCTTTACAGTTACTGCAAGGGGACAATGCATGAATGACAACTTGAGGGCCAATCCAAATCAAATTCTGTTTCCATACAAATAAGATTTGAGGTTTTTGGGAAAGAGGTCCGTAGAAATGCTGCTATGAGGATAGATTTATCTTGGGCATATGTGTTACCTTGAGATGAAGTCAGTGAATGCACAAACATTCAAATCTGAAAATAAGTTATGCTTTAGGTTGTACAGAACCTTGTCACCAAGGCCACAAATAATAAATCACAGAAAGTAAACACTAAGCACAGTAGCAATTCATTAAATGAACAAGCCCCAATTTGCTTACGTGGGCATTATTCCTAATTACTGCTGTGATTCCTATGAGCACGGTACACACAAAGACATCTTCTAATTCAGTCTCAAGAATATGGGGTGCTTTCGAGCGCGTCTGCAAGCCGGCTGCACGAGATTCCCGAAAAATTTCGCGAGAATCTTGCCGAAGTTGCGCGATAAGCCCTCCAAACTCTGCGATAGCTGCAAGATCCTGCAGCTATCGCATGGTTTGGAGGGCTTATCGCGCCACTTAGGAAAGATTCTCGTGTAATATTTGGGGAATCTCGCGCAGCCGGCTTACTTGCTGACGCGCTCGAACGCACCCATGGGTTTCTAGTACACATTGCAGGGTACGTAGTTTTGGATAGCAGTTGTTTGGGGGCAGAGCCATTGATATTCTTGGGGGAATGAAGGACCCGGATCTTGTGTCACAGCGGAAACAAAAATAAATGCTGTGGATTGGTTCTTATTGTGAGAAATCTCCGCCTCCCGGAACAGGATCCGTTGTCAGTGCTGACGTTGATGATGGCGGCGGCGGACCAGTGTCTTCTGGACCTGACCGACAAGGAGACCCGTGAAAAGCTGTCTTTGTGGGATCGCGGCTCCGATGCGACCGCCTCTTTGACAGAAAAGCAGACGGATTCCATCCTGGAGATTCGTGCTGCCGCTGAGTCTATCCCTGTGCCCTCAGAAGTGAGTACAAACTGTTGAACTATTAGTTAGCACAGTGGTGGCTATCCTGTCTTGGAGATCAGTTCAATTTTATCAAGGAAACCTCCTGAATAATGTTAGCTGACTGGTATGCATTTTAATACAGAGTTCCCGTTTAAAGTACAATGTCTACTGCTTTTTATTAGTTCAAAGAGCTTGGCTCTTTATGCTGTGAAGTGCGTTGGCCGATTTTATTGCTAGGCTGTTAGCAGTCCAGTTAGCTTGCCACTGTCAGGTCACTCAGTGCACTAAAGCTGACCATAAACTTTTCATTTTAGCGAGTGACCAAGTTCATAAGTCAATTTGCTAACCCTACCTAGCTGCTTAAAAGTTTATCGACTGTTCTCTCGTCTGTCCGTATAGCTCCTAACGTTACCTGTATGCTAACTCGTTTATAAATTACACTGGTGACATTTGAGCGTTAAATCCCATAGCACTGCATTTGGCTTATTATCTATTGTGATCTGGTACATTGCAGAGGCTAAGTTGATTGGCTGTCAAATGAGGTATTGAATGTATTGTAAACAGTTCTGTTGATGCATTTAGCTGGCTAATTAGATAGATTTCATGAGCATCTCTGGTGACTTTTGCGCTCTCTCAGTTAGTTCCTGACTTAATTTAGATTCCAGTCATTCCTTGAAACTGGTGTGGTTGGGTACAGGACTGAAGTTCTTGAAAGAAATTGTCAGAATCCGGTTGTTGTTACTTAGGTTGTTACTGTTCAATGTCTGGCCATGCGTGAAAATCATGTTTGGATTTTATTCTTTTGGAAATGGTAGGTCATTAGTTTCTCTTGCCTATTGGAGACCTTCTCTGCTAGAAACACTGACCTTGGAGGGACCAGTAGTCCTTATGAAAGACTGGTCCTAATTTGGCTAAATGTCATTTCTGAGGTCATGGTTGAGGTTAGGGGTCAAGTATGACTTCAGGTTTGGTTAAGGTTAGGGTTAAGCATGATTTGGTGAAGAATCAGGTTAGGAGTAGGGTAAGGGATAGGCTGTCCATAATGAATAGAAGTCAATGCAATATCCTAATAAGGATAGTTTTGCGAACTGTGTCTGTGTGTGAGAGAGAAAGAGACAGAGACAGAGAGAGATCATCACAAAATGTGGTGTTGGAGGCACCCATTGTTGTGGGAACTGCTTCAGAAGCGGTTTTGAGTGCTTTGCCTGGTGTTTTTTTTCTGTCTGTCTGGACAAATTTTGTCTCTGACAGTGTCACAACATTTTATTTATTCATTTACTTTTTTATTTATTTGCTTACTGTATTTAATGAATTGGGACAGTGCTCTTCAATAAATATATTGGCGATATGCGTCAATGTAAATATGCCAGAATTTGCGCAATAGCTAAATTTCGTCTTTAGTCCTAAGGCAAGTACTTAGGAAAAACATGAAAGTTTTCCAATGACAAGACACCTCTCAGAACAGTCCACAATACAACACAGAGAAAAGTCAACTTTAAGTCTATAAGTTTTACATTCAAAATGGACACATTTGTAGCGTTACAACTGACAGACCCACATGCAATAAGACTGTTAAAATGCCAGAAGAGCTTGATGCCCCCAGGAACGGGCATCGGAGGAAACGGATATTATGCATGAGTATATTTGGTTTGTTTTTGACTAATGTTTTAGTTTTTGCAAAGGTTAAATAGTTGTCACAGTCCCTGACAGGCTCTGGTAATTTGTTCCAGGGATAGGTGACTCTAACAGACACCACCATTTGACCAAATTTGGTTCTGCACCATGGTTCATTAGCTTCCCTTAGTTCGCGGTCTGGCAGTTATGGTGTTACTCTGTCTTTTTCTGGATGAAGTCATGTAAAGGTGGTGGGGCAAGTCCATTTAAAACTTAAAAAGCAGTGCCGACATCCTGGAAAGTATTTTTTATTTTGCTGTCTGTGAGGTAAGAAAAGGTCTTGTATGCTGGAAATCGGTTATTGTAATGTGGGGGCTGGGGGGTGTGGGGAGCCCCTAGATGGCAGTATTGACTTTTTTTTTTTTTTTTTAAGCCCAGTCTGGAGCTGGGTTTTTGGGCATGTCCTGGGCATGCCTCAAAGGGGAAAGTACCCCAGAGAATTGAAAAATGTCTGGAAGGTGGGAGGGGGCTGGAAAAGAGTATATAAGGAGAAAAGTTGAGAGGGTAAAGTAGTAGGAGAAAATGCAAGGAGAAATGGTGGAAGGATACATTTGACCAGACCTGTCACTCTTTTCAAAACCTGTGAAGCTCTTTTTGTGGATTTTTTTCCTGTGTTGGAGCATTTTCCTGTCCCAGGACATCACAACTTAGCATCCCCATCTCAAGTGCCAAGGGACAGTAACTACCTCTTTTTTTTTTCTTTTTTTTTTTAAATTTCAAAATTTCTCAGTTTCAACATTTGCTTTGCTCTGTTCTATTGTGAATGAAATACTGGCTGGTGTGATTTGAAAGTCATTGGGTTTTGATTTTATTCACAATTTACACTTTGCCCCTACTATTTCAGAATTGGGGTTGTACTCTGACATGGAAGATTTTACTTTCAGAAATATCTTTAACAATTCTTTTGATTTCAAGACATTTTCAATGTTTTACTTACCTCTGAATTGGTGACTGATACCATTAAGAAACTCAAAAGCCAGGAGCATATCCTTGAAATGGTCACTTGCCTTCCCTCAGTGGAATGTTCCATTCACTAAGGCCCCCATTGTCTCAGAGGTGAGGAATTGGAGCCACCTACTGTTTTTCTGGCAGAACTAACCAGCTGAGAAGTAACTGCCTTGAGATTTGGTTTAAGCAGTTCTGTAAAGGACTGTTCCAATGATCAGTCATACGGGACAATACTTTTTAGGGTAATTATGTGAAAATTAATTAATGTAATTTTGGAGACTGTAGCATTTTAGTACCTTTAGTCTAAAATTAGAGAATTTGAAATGAAAAGTTTGCTGCTCAAAAAGTAAAAAAAAAAAAAGGAAAGAACTTTTTGCCTTCAATCTGTCGTACGGGACATGACAAACAGCCCGTCATTTATCATATTTTTCTCCGTCAAGCAAAGTTTCATGTGACCGTCACTTTGCAAGTGGACAGCCTTTTCTCTAGATAGGTGACTCGTAAAGGCTAGGAACTTGAGTGATATCCATTAGCTGGAAATTAAGGCAATTGATTGAAAATTGTGGAAAATATTATGAAATTTCATGTTTCCCTTTAATTCCACCCCAAATCACCATTGTGCAGTCATTTAAGTGAGAGAACCTACTTGTTCCCTGTCAAATTAAGCATTTTTTCATTTTCTAGCATGGAAGTGCCCAAATGGCTCCTGCATAACCATCCTGTCAAATTGACCTTTGATATTCTCAAGACGATAACAAGTGGCTGTATCGATGGAGTGATGTTGATGAATCCATACTGCATTGGGTGGAGAGGGATGTGACTGTTGTTGCGTGTTCTGTTTATTACATGGCAACTCATTTCTCAGCCACCCTTGATGCAATGGGAAGGATGGTTACTGGCCGATAAGTTTATACCAGAGAACTAGTGCTATCCTTAAAGACTGGGTCAACCTTGGTAGACTTCCAGGTTTTTGGCACTCTACCTTATTTTATCCGTGTAATATGCAGTCACAAAGCTTTACAGAGTGTAGCTGAGATCATCATGAGAGCAGGGTTTGAAAGTGGATATAGTCCAAGCTAGGGCTGCACTAATGGAGGGGTAGGGAAAACAGCTGATGTTATTCATTGCAAGATGGTCTCTAGTGAAGGCTGTGAACATGTCTTTGCAAATGTGTGCTCTGGGTGCTGATTATAACCCTGATTTTCATCAGCTCCCAATTGAGGACATGTGCAGCCTTGCGTCCATGTCGCTGTGCTCCTCGTTCACGGCTGCGGTTCCAGCTTCTACTGAGGATGTCCTTCTCAAGGGCTTCCAGTCCCTAGGTCTTGAAGATACCAGAATAGAGACGGCGCAACAGGTGAGGGAAGTTGGCTCTGAAGATTGAACCTTTGTGCTACGCTCTTTTGATGTTGCTGTTAGAATCGCATCTGATTTGAAATGCTCAGAAACCTGTTGCAGTGTGAGAGGTGAGACGGTAGAGGAGATGGTTTGAAACCCAATGCTTTTTTTATGCTCTCGTGCAGTTTTTTTCCTGGTTTTCCAAGCTGCAGTCTCAGATGGATCAAGATGAAGGAGAGAAGTGCAGGTAGGACTCCTTGGCTGTTGTTCCTGTTGCTTAGTCTGTTATAAATGGTAAAATGGAGGATTCAGGGATGGTTGGCCACCTGAATAAAGATTTTTAGTTTTTATGTCAGTTTCTTGTGTACTTTGCATGTCTGTAGGAGTTTCTTTAAAAGCTTCCTATCCTTTCCAGTTTTATTGACTTGTTTAAGAAACCTGAATAGACTGGCCAATTGACGTACTCATTAGGGATGGACCAAGTTATTGGCTAACTCAATACCAGCCAAGTGTGGTTTCACAAAGGAAGAGATTAATAGGAATCTGTCTTATTTGTCTTTTTTTTTTTTTTTTTTTTTTTTTTCCCCCCCTACCACTTGTTGGAACTAATTTGGTCAACAGACTGCTTGCATATACATCTGAGGAGGGCAGTCTGTCTGCAAGGAGCACATTTTTAATTCATGATCTTTAGTTGTTCGATTAACTAAGAAAGCATATTACGTCAATTGTTACTTCTGTGGTTCATGGTTGTAAATTCAGATTTGATACTTTGTTTCGGTTTGAATGTGACAACTAGCATCACTTTTGCCCAGGTGAGGAGACTGACCACAGTTTTTGGGAATAACAGTTGATAGAAAATGGCTGTTTTAAAATGATCTGGTCTGGGTTTGACTGTGCATTCTTCAGGAAAACCAGAGAGCATCTGAGTGGCTATCAGGACCAGTGCGATGCCATCCTGAAGGATGTAAACCAGGCTCTGCAGCAGCTGGATTCACTGCAGAAGCAGTACCTGTTTGTGTCCACGAAAACGGGCACCCTGCACGAAGCCTGTGAGCAGCTCCTGAAGGAGCAGGTAACTCTCCGCCTACATCACATGAACCTGCTTTGTAACAACCCACTTTGAAAAAATTACGCACTTTGAAAAATTTTTTCAAAGTGTGTTAACATTTGGGACCAATTCAACGCACTTTGAAAAATTTTTTCAAAGTGCGTTAAAATGTTGGTCTACCTCAACGCATTTTGAAAAAAGATTTTTTTTCAAAGTGCGTTAAAAACAACCATCGTGACGCCCTTGGAAAAATTCAATTTAACAAAGATTGGTTAATGGCGGTTTTGGCATTCGACATGAATGTTCTTTGTAGACAGCCACAGAGCCCCGTGCATGGAATAAACAGTCTGACTTTAGGCCTTATGTCACGTTTTTCAATGAAATCATTTTTCTTTTCTTTTTCTTTTTTTTTCTTTTTCTTACAATTTTTTAGGCATTTTTTTAGCAATTTTTAGCTAAAAACCCATACCCATAAACATTGCCATGCTTTCAGCTCCAAATGCCCTCCAAATGACATCACTGCACATAGGCCCAGTCTATCCGGGCATCTCTTGGACAAGGGGCATATATCCCCCCATCAACATGCAGAGCAACTTTTTTAAATAGCAATTTTTCCCCTGCCCAGGCCCGCTTACAGCAGGCATGGATTACTCCCCCCCCCCCCCCCCCCCCCCATCAATTAGGCCTATTTCCTGGCGGAAACCCTGCTTGCCCCAATCGCATGGGACTTGTGTCATGGCCTAATCTATCGCTGGATCCAGGCGCAGGGGGTGGGGTTCTAGGCTGAGAAATCGCCAAAAATGGAAAAGAATGGATGAAAAAACGGGCAATAATAAAGGGTCTACACACAACCAGTCCTCAACACTCTCCGTGGCCAGGTGATAACGGGTTGACACGGGTGCACACACACAACTAGCACTGGCTGGGTGGCAAAATGAGGTGCGCGCACAGAAGAATTATGATTAATACGACACGAAAACCACTGATTTGCTAAGATATGCACCGATTCTCCACGATTCTTCCCCAGACAATTTTTTTGTCTATGACAGGACAAAACAGGTGTTCTCACACATTACAATTTCCTACGATACGACAAGAAAAATTGTGACGAGAAAAATTTTCAACATGTTAACCCCACGATTTTCAAGACAGATTCATGTCGTGTGCAGTCGTGTTGGCCAACCTCTCACAGAATACGATAACCACAGACAATATAAGAAAATTTGTTCTGTCTTGTCGTATCTCACATATTCTTGTCGTGTTGTTCGAAAATCGTGTAGTGTGGGGCAGGCCAAACCTAGACGGAGATGACCGCAATCATGGCCACGACGAGCCCAATTAGGACTGCAACCACAGATTACGATGACCCTGAAAACTATTACCCTATGCGACGAGCAGCACGACCCCCGATCCCGACGGAAGTGTCAAAACATGCATGATCCGGTAATTTTGAGGTTAATTTCAGTCCGTACATTTTGCCTTGAATCGAATGGTGCTAATTTCTGCCAATTTTTTGACTAAAACGCCTCGCTATCCCATGAATGGACGCAACCGAGCTTGAATTTCTATCTTTTAAAATTATAATATAGCCGTTCATGACATGAAATGGGTAAAGCCAGTGCCACAAGCGAAATGAAATATTTTCTTGATGTACCTCCTTAACGCACTTTGAAATTTTTTTTCAAAGTACGTTGAGTTGGTCCGAAATGTTAACGCACTTTGAAAAAATTTTTCAAAGTGCGTAATTTTTTCAAAGTGGGTTGTTACACTGCTTATTCTGGATACTTTCAACATCATCTCAAACAGCTGTCGTTCCCTGGGGGTCTGTTGATGAGCTGCTGCATTAACTTCTCTGTATAACGCTTAGATATGGTGCATTATATTCTCTTTGGGATGTTTGAAGTGCTTGTGCAGTTACATCTCTGTGGAACATGGTATGTGGAATTGTACTGTTGCGTAGTACGTGCATTTGCAGACCATCTCTGTACAGCATTTAAATTATGCTGACTCCCAATGACTGGATGTGGGCTGATCTGGTATCGGACACCATTATTTTAATAAATAACAGTTTATTACACTTCTATCTAAATATCTCTTCCTTTTTGTTTTACAAAAACAAAAGCCTGATGTTCATAAAAGAATGATCATAATTGAATTGAGGAGGACTGACCTGGCATGAAGAAAGGCTTCTCTGTTTTGCCTTTAATGTTGTTTTGTCTGTATCTTGTGAGTTTAAGAGGAATTTGAATTGTTTATCCCCTGCAGATCTTCTTTTCTTAACCATGTACAAATGTTAGATTTTTTTTTTTTTTGGACAGTCAGAGCTGGTGGACTTGGCTGAGAGCATACAGCAGAAGTTATCATATTTCAATGAGCTGGAGAACATAAACACGGTATGTAGGTATTTTTGGTTTCCTTTATCAATTCATTAGCTTTTTTTAAATGAGCTGCTGTTTCTTAGACAAGTGCTGGATTTGATTTCTAATTACATCCAAATATTCACACTCAAACTCTTCTCATGAAGGCTCCTCCACTTCTGTTGTTTGTTTATTTATTTATTTTTTTCTCCCTGTCAACTTTATACTGTCATCTTTTTTGGTTAATGGATCTTTTCAAAGACTGCTGAGTAAATCTCAAATAGAAACCTCAGCCTTGGCCTGGCACTGGTATTGATTGCATTCGTAGTGCACTACCCAGTTTGAATATGTCTAATCTTTCACATGTTCCTTACCTTTTTGCAGAAATTAAACTCTCCGACTTTATCTGTGAACAGCGAGGGATTTATACCGATGCTGTCAAAGTTGGATGACTGTATAGAATATGTCTCTTCACATGTAAGTGGATTTCACTATATTCATATGCTGTAATTTCACATTTTCCCCTTTTTAGTAGAAAATACTCAGTGGTCTTGGATCTGTACATCACAGTAAGGGTTTTAAAGTATTTTTTATTATCGTTAGGCTAATGCTCAGAATCTGTGTTCAAGACAACCATACATTTGCATTTGAGCAAAATCCATTCCGGTTAAATTTCCTTTTGATCACCTGAATTAAGGATACATTTTATTAACTTCCAGCATAATGATAATTGGCATTTATCTGATTATCTGTTTTTGTATTCCAGCCAAATTTCAAGGACTACCCAGTTTATTTGGCCAAGTTTAAACAATGTCTCTCCAAAGCCATGCACCTGATGAAGACCTATACTGTGAACACACTATACAGCCTCACAAGCCAGCTGACCAAACGTGTGAGTACATTACCAGTGTACTTTTTAAATATGAAGAGAAGGACCTTCCAATCCAATTGATATCCTTGTCTTCTAGTAAGTGGGCAATGCCTGTAATTAGATATATTAAACTTAACAAGGCATTGAGATGAACTGGAGTCCTTTGTTTTACTTTGATGCAATATTGATCATTTGATTCAAAATTTAATAGCGAATTGTTAGGATGTGATTGCATGTTATTTATTCAATGCATTTTCACTTTTGATCTGTGTTTTAAATTGATGTGCTATCAAGCCCCCCATAAAAATATCACTTTTTTTGGATACATATCACAATAATTAGAT
Organism: Gymnothorax reevesii; assembly: GCA_029721435.1. Classification (NCBI taxonomy): domain Eukaryota; kingdom Metazoa; phylum Chordata; class Actinopteri; order Anguilliformes; family Muraenidae; genus Gymnothorax; species Gymnothorax reevesii. The sequence goes on along the minus strand of CM056587.1, from coordinate 41,822,985 downwards.
GGCACGTTTGAAACAAAAATATAATTGTTGTGAAATTTGTATTGGAGGCTTTAAGTGGTTAGTCACTAGTATTTTTATCCCCCCCCCCCCCCCAGGACCCACTGGGTGCAGCAATTACAGACAACGCATTTACTCTCTATTACGTCAAGTTCAGAGCGGCCGCTCCTAAAGTGCGGGTGAGTCTGGTGTGGTGCAAGACTTACGTGCAAGAAAAACGGTCTCTTCAGTGCATTTCATACACTGAAACAATACATGCATTAACATCCTCTGTATATTTACTCTGCATTGCTAACACTCATTCATATTTACAGTGCTAAATCACTGTTGATAATATACTCGCGATTAACAAGTCGTGCAACAGGTTTTTTTTGTTCTCTGGGGAAGCACTATGATCTCATTCTGCAGTGCTTGCTGTTATGAGTCGTCTCACCCCCCCCAGTGTGTGTTAAGTTCCTATTTTTTTTCCCCATTTTTCTTGCGGCAATTTTTATTCACTGCTATTTTCCAAACAAATTCCTATTTGTTTTCTTTTCTTCACACACGTCAAAAAAAATTGCATCCATTGCTGATTTACGTATATGTTTTGGCAGATATTTTTACAAGTTAGTTGGCAGTTTTGAGTAGATATGGATGTTTTATATACTATGATTTTGCAACTGTGGTACTACTGTGAACGAGGAGCTGTACATACAGATTTCACAGTGTCTCCTTCTTCTAACATTGCACAAAAATGGGCCCAAAATGTCTTTTGTAAGGCGGCCGCCATCTTGCACATTTGGAGCCGGAGTCTCCACAGTTGTGATTGAGGGGTTGAGCCACGGTATCAAGGTTCCATCCATACAGCTGCCCCACCTAGTGGAAGCAGGCTTATCCCCTGATTTTTAATTTATCTTGGTTAGCTGCTTCAGGATTGGTACTCTATGCTGCCTCTTGTGCAGAGACTTGAGGCCGGTTCTACTCCGACTGAAGACTTGTTAAAAGTTGCCGCGTGCAAATTTGTATGTTTGAATTTGTATGAGTTGTGGGAGGCTGAAATATGTTTGCTGCTTTTCTTTTTCCTGAGCAGTTTATTGCTTAGCTTTCATGCTAATGTTCTCTACTAGCTAGCTAATACATTGACTATGCATAAGTAGCTAGCTAGCTACCTCATATAACCCTTCTTCAAAAAATTTGAACAAGCTATTCAAAATATGGGAGATGCAGTCTGAGTAAATAAACCCCTGGCTGTCATACATTTTACCACTATTTTTAACTACCTAGCTAGGTAGCTAACGGGAGTGACCCCACTGAATCTCAATTTAGTACATAGCTAGCTTGCTAGTGAGCAGTTTTTACCTAGCAAGATTTAGTAATGGGTCACCTAAGATGGCAATTAAAATTGATAAAAGGCCCTTTACTCTGAACATAACGAAATGATGGCAACACTGCTATGTTCAGGGTAATGGGCTTTTGACCATCTATTATGCTACCAGCGGTGACCTAACATAGAATATTACTCAACTAGCTTGCTTTATTTTTCTACAGTAGCATTGCTGCTTAGTGTTCTGTACAGTTACAGTATGTTCAGAGTAAAGACATTTTTACTGTCAAGTTTCATTAAACATTCAAAATTGCTATGCATTATATTCATTTCTACTCCAAATGAAGGCCTGTTAAAGGGCATTCGGATTTGTATATATGCAAATTTGTATGAGGTTAAAATGCATGTGCTGCTTTCCTCATCCTTGGCAGTTTCTTGTTTAGCTCCAATGCCAGTGTCTGGTACTATCTAGCTAGCTAGGTAGCTAACATTAGTACATTGACTATGGATGGGTAGCTAGCTAGCAACCTCATACAATGCTACTTCAAAAATTCGAACTAACCATTCAAAATAAGGTAAATGTAGTCTATGGTTAAATGACTCCCCACTATTGTGTGTTTTAACATTAGTTCTAACTACTTAGGTTGGTAGTTAACGAGGGTCGCCCTCCTGAATCTCGATCTGTGCTAGCTAACAGTTTTTAGCTAGCTGGCACGATTTCGTAATGGCCTCTGTAGCTAGTAACAAAATTCATGAATGGTCACTTTAGCTAGCAAAATCAATTGTAAAAGGCTCTCTGAACACAACATCGCTGCTATGTTTGCTCAAGCTAGCCATGTTAACTATCCTTGGTTTAATGCATGTGTAGAGCGCACATATAAACTTTTTCCCCGTCCTAAACATATTACTTTGATTACCTCATAGTGGGGGGGTTTACTTTGCTCATTGTTTGTGATTTTATTTTTTAATTTGTGCATTTATTGTTCATAACATTTGCCAGCATTTCGACCATGGCAGCGACTCCATTGCAATACATGTACAGTATAAACAAGCTCACTCATTGACTTTCGTGTGAAAGCCACACTGAAAACATGGACCAACGACACATTACATCCATGCAGAAACTTTGGTATGAATGGCTTTTTGAAGGTATTAGCTAAAGCCAACTCCTATAGTCCAATAGCCACACCAACAGGTTCTGGCACAATGGCGTTCCTGAATATTGTGAGGAGATCGTTGTTACTGTTGCTGGCCCTTTTAAAGCATTTCTTTCTTGTATAAATACATGTCTATCCATTTGGTGCTTTGGCTGTTTAATTGTGTATGCCGTCTCTCGCATCATCTATTCTGCTGCGTAGGCTAATTGTGTATGCCGTCTCTCGCATCATCTATTCTGCTGCGTAGGCTAATTGTGTATGCCGTCTCTCGCATCATCTATTCTGCTGCGTAGGCTATCAAAGATGAGTGCTCTTTTTCACTGTTGTCGATCACGCACGTTCAGATACGGCAGACCATCACCCCCTGAGGTCATAGAATCTGATGGGTCACGGATTTCGGTGGAACAGCGCAAGTTCACAAGCAATGAGAGCTGCCTCTTCATGGCGTTCTCTCATCTGATTGGATAGAGGCAGTGGGTGACTCCAGAATTTTATATACTGCTTTATTGCAGAGGACAGTGACTGAGAGACTTGAGCTGTGGACTAGATACTCTTAATCAGTGATCTGTCGGAATGTGGAGCTATTTAACGCTTTTTTTTCTTTTTTTTTTTTCTTTTTTTTTGATAAAAATTAAAAAATCACTGACTGCAAGCTTTAATTTTGTGAGAACCTTTGGCAATCTCATGAATATTTACCAAAAAAAGCAAATTTACACCCTCCTCCCTTGTTTGTATGCAGCTGTTACTGTCCCTCTGAAATATTGTTGTGCATTTCCAGTCGCTGATAGAACAGATTGAACAAAGGTCAGAGAGAATACCGGAGTAAGTACCATTTCACTCTTCTTCCTTGTTTTGGGTCAGCATCCTTGAAATGAAATGGGTGCACACCACTTTTATCATTTGGGGTGCATGTGGTTTTCTCTGTGCTCTCCAGGTATCAGCAGCTGCTGGGGGAGATACACCAGTGCTACCTGGACCAGAGAGAGCAGCTCCTGAGCCCCAGTATAACCAGCACCATCACTGATCTGACCAGTCAGAACAACAGGGACCACTGTGCCCTGGTGAGAGAGCCTGCTTCCCTCTTCGGCCCAAGCCCACTGGTGCTGTGTGACTCTTGTCAAAAAATAGTTTCCATTCATTTCAATGGAGCAACACCCACTGGCAGCGTGTGACGCGCGTTGACGCATGTCAGTTTTTCATTTTACGCCCCCATTCTATTTCTTGAGCGTCAACACAATAGAGACGCATTTGTCTTTTAGGTTATTTAACAATTTTGCCTTGTCGTGGTTGGTGGCACACATTTAGCTGAAACCTCGCACGCAGCTGTCAAAACCAATTGAACTGCTTTTTAACCAAGTTTCAGTTTTGAACGGAATTCAGTTCATTTAAGTTGCCAAGCGATCTCCAGTTAGACAGTACCGAACTCCAGGTACACTGTTAAGAACTGAACACTGCTAAGTTAGCAAACTGGCTAACTCATTGCTGGGTGAAGTAAAGTAAATCATATCTGAATTTACGAGACTGCTAAATTTAGGAGGAAAATTTTGCCTTGATATAAAGTGTAGTGAACAGCAACCTGGATGTCGCACTTTGCCATCACTTAAATTAAGCTTTATCGGTCGGTGTCTTCAAAATTAAACGTTGTGTTTTTGAATATCTTGAGAGCGATACCCATGGCTTGCTTCTCAGTTCTGTTGTCATCCATCAATATTGATGCTATTGATGCATCCAGTGGGTGCTTCAAAAACATTCAGAGGTTTACGCGACGCTTCGCTTCGCCAGCAGTGGGCGTTGGGCTTTACAGTCACTGTTTGTGGGGGATACATCTGTGAAACGCTAACAAATGCCATCTATTGTGTGCTCAGAACTAAGTGCATGAATCCAGAAATTGTGTTGCTGCTCAGAAGAAGGTGCAGTTTGCCTTCATTTATGCATTTTTTTTTTTTTATCACTGATCCCATTAGCAAATAATGAGTCTATTGAAGCCCAAATTTAATTCACTTTTTGGTGACTTGTCTTGCATCACTACTTATGGTCATTTTTGACTGCGCTATGTTACTAAGCGTGTGTGTGTGTGTGTTTTCACCACAGGTTCGCAGTGGCTGTGCCTTCATGGTTCACGTGTGTCAGGATGAACATCAGCTCTTTAATGAGTTCTTCTCCAAACCCACGCCGAAACTCGAGTGTGTACTGCCTGTTATTATAAAGTACCAATACTTAAAGTATTCTGTGCCCAAAAGTCCTGCACACTGTCTGATATGGGGCCAAAGTCCTTTAATGATGACTGAACAGTGAATATCAAGCACATGTCCACTTTTCAGCCAGGTCCATGGACATTTACCCTAGTAGGAGGGGGACAGTAGGGGGAGCTCCATCTGAGTGGTGACTCAGTGGTGTTGTGATCTGCTCTTTCTGACAGTGAGCTGCTGGAGAAGCTATGTCTCTCTCTGTACGACGTGCTCCGCCCCCTCATCATCCACGTGATCCACCTGGAGACGCTGTCTGAGCTCTGCGGCATCCTGAAGAACGAGATGCTGGAGGACCACGTCCACAACAACGGTACCGCCACGCCACCATCTGCCTTCCCACAACGAATGCACCCCTCCATGCCCCTATACGAGTTGTATGCCCCTCTACATACCCCTCCACTCATGTTCTGTTTGTGTGCTGGGCGGCGCAGTGGTTAGCACTGTCGCCTCACAACAAGAAGCTTGTGGGTTAAAATCTGGGGCCTTTGACTGTGGAGTTTGCATGTTCTCCATGTGTTCGGTTTCCTCCCGCAGTTCAAACGCATGTACAAAACCCAAAACCAGTGAAGTTGGCATGTTATGTAAATCGTTGATAAAAACAGAATACAATGATTTGCAAATCCTTTTCAACTTGTATTCAATTGAATACACTGCAAAGACAAGATGTTTAATGATCGAACTGAGAAACTTTATATTTTTTTGCAAATAATCATTAACTTAAAATTTAAAGGCAGCAACACATTGCAAAAACGTTGGCACAGGGGCCTTTTTACCACTGTGTTACATCGCCTTTCCTTTTAACGACACTCAGTAAACGTTTGGGAACTGAGGAGACCAATTTTTGAAGCTTTTCAGGTGGAACTCATTCCCATTCTTGCTTGATGTACAGCTTAAGTTGTTCAACAATCCGGGGTCTCCGTTGTTTTATTTTACGCTTCATAATGCTCCACACATTTTCAATGGGAGACTGGTCTGGACTATAGGCAGGCCAGTCTAGTACCCGCACTCTTTTACTACGGAGCCATGCTGTTGTAACACGTGCAGAATGTGGCTTGGCATTGTCTTGCTGAAATAAACAGGGGCGTCCGTGAAAAAGACGTTGCTTGGATGGCAACATATGTTGCTCCAAAACCTGTATGTACCTTTCAGCATTAATGGTGCCTTCACATATGTATAAGTTGCCCATGCCTTGGGCACTAATACACCCTCATACCATCACAGATGCTGGCTTTTGAACTTTGCGCCTGTAACAGTCCGGATGGTTCTTTTCCTCTTTGGTCCACAGGACACGACGTCCACAGTTTCCAAAAACAATTTGAAATGTGGACTCGTCAGACCGCAGAACACTTTTCCACTTTGCGTCAGTCCATCTTAGATGAGCTTGGACCCAGTGAAGCCAGCGGCGTTTCTGGGTGCTGTTGATAAATGGCTTTTGCTTTGCATTGTAGAGTTTTAACTTGCACTTGTAGATGTAGCGACGAACTGTAGTTACTGACAGTGGTTTTCTGAAGTGTTCCTGAGCCCATGTGATGATGTCCTTTACACAATGATGTCGGTTTTTGATACAGTACCGCCTGAGGGATCGAAGGTCACGGGCATTCAATATTTGTTTTCGGCCTTGTCGCTTACGTGCAGTGATTTCTCCAGATTCTCTGAACCTTTTGACGATATTACGGACCGTAGATGATGGAATCCCTAAATTTCTTGCAATAGCTAAAAAAAAAAATGTTGTTTTTAAACTGTTCGACAATCAGCTCATGCATTTGTTCACTAAATGGTGACCCTCGCCCCATCCTTGTCTGTGAATGACTGAGCATTTCAGGGAAACTGCTTTTATACCCAATCATGGCACTCACCTGTTCCCAATTAGCCCGTTCACCTGTGGGATGTTCCAAATAAGTGTTTTGATGAGCATTCCTCAACTCTGTCTTTTTTGCCACTTGTGCCAGCTTTTTTGTAACATGTTGCAGGCATGAAATTCCAAATGAGCTAATATTTGCAAAGTTTACCTGTTCGAACATTAAGTAACTTTTGTTTGCAGTGTATTCAATTGAATATAGGTTGAAAAGGATTTGCAAATCATTGTATTCTGTTTTTACTTACGATTTACACAATGTGCCAACTTCACTGGTTTTGGGTTTTGTTCATCAGGTTAATTGGAGAGGCTAAATTGCCCATAGGCATGAGTGTGAGAGTGATTGGTGTGTGCGCCCTGCAATGGATTAGTGAGCTGTCCTGGGTGGGTCCTTACCTTTGCCCATGGTCATAACCTCCGGCTGAGGTTACATGAGGAATCCTTTAGTGATTATAGCGAGGACTGCGCTTACATGAGAAGTCCGTTAGTGATTATAGCGAGGACTGCGGTTGCATGAGGAATCCGTTGGTGATTATAGCGAGGACTGCGGTTACATGAGAAGTCCGTTTCTGATTATGGGGAGGACTGTGGTTGCATGAGAAGTCCGTTAGTGATTATATCAAGGACTGCGGTTACATGAGAAGTCCGTTAGTGATTATAGCAAGGACTGCGGTTACATGAGAAGTCCGTTAGTGATTATAGCGAGGACTGTGGTTACATGAGGAATCCGTTAGTGATTATAGCGAGGACTGTGGTTACATGAGGAGTCCGTTAGTGATTATAGCGAGGACTGTGGTTACATGAGGAGTCCGTTAGTGATTATAGCGAGGACTGCGGTTGCATGAGAGGTCCGTTAGTGATTATAGCAAGGACTGGTAATTTGAGGAGTCCGTTAGCGATTATAGCAAGGACTGCGGTTACATGAGGTGTCCTTTGGTTATTATAGCAAGGACTGCGGTTACATGAGGAATCCTTTGGTGATTATAACATGAATGGCAAGAACAGGCCTTTCATCCCAACTTAGCTCGCCAGTTTCTTTATACTATTGTGAATATATCCCTTCAGATACTAAATGACTCTGTGGTATCTAGCTTAAGGTCAAGCCTGCTCTTGAAAACCCCTAAGGTCTCTGCCTTAACAATATGGTCAGGTAAGCTATTCCACATTGAAATGACTCTTTGGGTGAAGAAATATTTCCGAATATCGGTGCTAAATTTACCTTTGGTCAACTTCCATTTGTGACCCCGAGTTCTACTCACAACACTTGGTGAAGGAATCCTAAATAATTCACTTTGTTAATCCCTTTAACATATTTAAAGACCTCAATCAAATCACCCCTGAGTCTCCTTTTCCTAAGACTAAAGAGATTAAGGATCTTCAGCCTCTTCTCGTAGCGAGGACTGCGGTTACATGAGAAGTCTGTTAGTGATTATAGCAAGGACTGCGGTTACATGAGGAATCCGTTGGTGATTATAGCGAGGACTGCGGTTACATGAGGGGTCCGTTAGTGATTATAGCAAGGACTGCGGTTACATGAGAAGTCTGTTCGTGATTATAGCAAGGACTGCGGTTACATGAGGAGTCTGTTAGTGATTATGGGGAGGACTGCGGTTGCCTGAGAAGTCCGTTAGTGATTATAGCAAGGACTGCGGTTACATGAGAAGTCCGTTTCTGATTATGGGGAGGACTGCTGTGGAATGAGGAGTCAGTTTGTGATTATAGTGAGGACTGCAGTTACATGAGGAGTCCGTTAGTGATTATTGCAAGGACTGCGGTTGCATGAGAAGTTCGTTAGTGATTATAGCGAGGACTGTGGTTACATGAGGGGTCCGTTAGTGATTATAGCAAGGACTGCGGTGGCATGAGGAGTCCGTTTGTGATAATAGGGAGGACTGCGGTTACATGAGGAGTCCGTTAGTGACTATAGCCAGGACTTCGGTTACATTAGAAGTCCTTTAGTGATTATGGCGAGGACTTTGGCTACATCAGCTTGTATCTTTGCAGCGGGGCAGCTGGCAGCCTTCGACGCCGTGGTGAAGCAGATGCTGGAGGATGTGCAGGAGAGGCTGGTCTACAGGACGCACATCTACATTCAGACCGACATCATCGGCTACAACCCCGCTCCTGGGGACCTGGCCTACCCCGAGAAGCTGGAGATGATGGAGGTGTGTTCTTCACTGTTCTGTGGATGTGTGTGCACGTGTGTGTGTTCACAGGATTCTCGGGGTTTCTGACCCTGGGCCGCTTGTGTTCTCTGTGCACAGAAAATCGCTCAGAGTCTGAAAGAGGAGCAGATGAAGCTGCCGACTCCAGAGTCATCCTTCTCTGAGGTGCAGCTGGAGGACCCCAGCGCCAAGAAGAGCTCAGGTAGCATGAGGAGTCAGCCTGTACATAACAGCCTGTGCAGTTCTCACGTACAATCAGTCATGCACATCCACTCTGTTTTATATGCTCTGTACTAGTGCTGTTACTTTAACACGCATGCAGATTAAGAGCAAAGAGAAGCACTGTGTTCCTTTTGCAACTGTGACCTCCTCTTCTGTTGAAATGCTCTCAGGAAAAATGGAAATGTTGTGTCCTATGACCATTACATAGACACACGGCATGATGTTTGTCCTTGTGACTGTTGCATAGAAAAACGGTGTGATGTTTGTTTGTGTGGCCGTTACATGGACAAACTGTATGCAGTATGCTTTCTCCTGTGAGAGTCCCATAGAAAAACCCTGTCTGATGCATTCATGGTCTGCTCACACAGGTGGTATGGAGGCTTCTCGGCCTCAGGCCTCTGTCTCCCCTGCTGACCTCCATGGTATGTGGTACCCGACCGTGCGCCGCACCCTGGTTTGCCTGTCCAAGCTGTACCGCTGCATCGATGTGAGTATGCTGCCCCGAGAGCTGCCTCAGTAGTGCTGAGCTCAGTGCGGTCCGTTAGGTGACCAGAACCAGAACCTTCTCATTATTTCAATCCATTCAATCCATTTCGCCATCACTGCTGTCTATCTGTTTGTACATCCACAATTGATTTTTGTTCTCACTCTACACGGTATAATTTTTGTTTATTCTTTTCATTTTTGTTTTTCGGGTCAATAGTGATATGAAGAGGATTCCTTCTGATTTTGGTGATCAGAGGATTTTTCTCATTGCTGTGGCACAGAGGTTGCCCACATACCAATGCATGGCTGGTAGATAAAATTGTTACAGTTCAGTTAGAGAATGGCTTATACACTCAACAAAAAAGTTTAGAACTCCCAAGTCTTTTCTCTATCATTTTCTCCAGTTCTGAGGTTCCCAAGACACCGTGAAACTGGTGATGGCAGGTGGTTCACTAGTTTCACTAATCAAGGGGAAACCTACAAAATGCATCAAAAACTTCCAAACAACTGTGCTTTCATTCAGAGATATTGATACTGTGGTTTAAACTGAATCACCGGATATAGTTAACAAAGCTTTGAACAACTGGGCCCAGGACTTGGTGTTGTTCTGGTCTTTTCAATGAATACCCTCTTTTGGAGTAATAGTCATCTGATCAAATGTTTTGATGCAGTCTGTGTGTTGGATTAACAACCAATTTGGATTTGCGTGCAGTTTTACTTTTCACATACAGAAGTCAAATTCAGTGTTCCTTAACTTTTTTTGTTGAGTATATGTAACTTGCTCTCACTCATAGTTTTAGTCAAATATGCGCCTACGACCACCACCAAACATTCACACACAGCCATACAGGAGTGTTCCTATATTGCATGTTTTGTGGGTGGGGGAAACCGGAGTACCCGTAGGAAACCCACGCGAACATGGGGAGAACATGCAAACTCTACACAGAGGGGCCCCAGGCCGGATTTGACCCCACAACATTCTTGCTGTGGGGCAGTAGTGCCAACCACATATGTGGATCAGGCTAACGGCTAACGGCAGATGTGGATCAGGCTTGATTCCAATGTTCCTTGCATGGCCCTGAGGAAGTGTTATTCTTCAGCTCGATCCAGAATCCAATGGCCACCCTGACCCCTGATTGGCTGATGCATTTCCTACTTTTCCATTTTCACTGGTCAGATTTGAATCAGATGTGGTATTTATACTATGGCCCTGATCAAGTGTTTTTTTTAATTTTTTATTTTTTTTTGTTTTTTTTTTTCTTCAAAATCCAATGATTGGTTGATGCATGTTCAACCTCTGCAGTTCCAGTGGTCATACTTTGATCAGATTTGGCACGAATGTCTGTCTCGTGGCTCTGGATAAGTGTTGCTGTTATTTTCAGGTTGATCCGATATGGCTACCCTTGCCTCGAATTGGCTGATGCATTTTCGGCTTCTTGCCACTTGGTAGATTTGGATCAGACATTCTTACAAATCTTCACCTCAGCCCTGACCAAGTGTTTTATATCCCCTCGATTTAGAATACAATACGTTTGTCCTAGTGTCTGATCAGCTGACACAATTCGACTTCTCAAATTGCCGTGGGTAGATTAGGATGAAGCTAAAAGTGCCCAAAGTCTTGGTCCACATGAATTTGATGTATTTTTGGAGCGCGTAGATTCAAAATCCATTTAGAATGGAACTCTCAGAACAGCCTCACTAATCCCCACTGTCTATTATTAGGGAGACTTCACACCAAATTCACTTTATTTAGCGGCACAACTAATTTATTAGGTTTAACATCACTTCAGTACTTAACGATGTAGTGGTGTTCTCATCTATAATATCTCGTAGAGTAGACTGATGTTTACTGTATAGTACTGCAGTGTTTCCCCTAGAATTTCTTTCAGCAGCGGTGCTACTGTGTCCGTCTCCATGAGGATGCGACGTCAATCTTTATTCATGTGCGTGAAAATGGTTTCAAATTAAATGACCTTGGAATACTTATAGACAGGATTATAACATGTTTGTATTTTGTCTCAATTTACAGCTTTTGACATTTATCTGAAGAAAATAAAAATGATCTCTGCTCCTCTCCTTGCATCTCTCCCTGCTCCTCTCTTCGCTCCTCTCCCTGCTCATGACCTCTTCCTGCTTCTCTTTCCTCTCTCACCTGCACTAGTGATCTTCTTTTCTACATTACACTTCACAACTTTAGCAACATGTAACCAGCACTTTCACTTACATAATCATATATAAACAGTTGTTCATTTTAAATCCAAAAGAAACTCATTCTCTTAAAGGTGACTAGTTTGGATCCATAATTCACTTTACTAACTTCTGCTCCTCCATGATCACACCCTCCTTTCTCTTCCTAACCACCCAGTTTAACAGACACATCTGAAAATTGAAATAATATTTAACTGTCAACTTGTAGAAAAATAAATATATACAAGCTAATATATATGCAAGAAAATACAGTGACAAAGATAAAACCGTATAAATATGGCAAGTGTAGTAGTATAACAGAATTAACAGTATGAATATGGCGATTTAAACGGATTTAACGGTATAAATACGGCTAATATACAGTGACTGTCCGTCAGCAGAAACACAGGGCGAGCAATAACCTCTCCTTTCACTTCTCAATGACGGACACCTATCGCAGTTTACCTCCCCGATTAGAAACGGTTGCTCTGACTGGCGCAACCGACGAGAATCTAATTTATTTTTGAAAGCCTTGTTATACATTGCACTACGAAAACATACGGCGTTTACTTCCGCACATCAGTCACGATGGAAAATATCAATCGCCGACGTGTTTATAATTTCTGGATTTGCGTTAATTGGTTCTCGAGGTTCATTGAGCAATAAGCCACGAGAATCCGGTCTATACTCTGAATGTTGTGACAGCTGAAGTACTTGTTTGGTACGATGCACAGCTGAGGGATAACAACGAAAATAATTGCCGCGAAGTTAGCGAAAGTTCCGGATTTTTTGCAGATTGTCATCCTTGCGGAGGATCAGTTAAATCAGTGGTTTCCAGAGTGGGGGGCGCGGGGTGCGGGGAGCGAATTTTTTTTCCCCACTAGAGTTCCGGACACCAACAGAAAATTATTTGCTTACAGCAAATCAGCAACGTTGTTCCGGACCACTGAAGGAGTGTCTTGAGACAGTTTAAATTTTTCTGTCCTTACTGGCCTTGCAAGGAGATACGGTCTCGGAACCACTGACTGCGCAGTCCATTCGCTGCCCAGAATTCTGCGATTACATCGTGAATGCCTGCCTAACTCAACACAACTAGGCCAAATCATCCATCTAGCCTGCCATTTTCATAAATAGTTTCTTATGAATGTAGTTGTTCAAATATTTGAAGCTGGTAAAATGAGCTGATTACAATCAATGTGTTCTAGCGATCCCCAACTCGCTGCTTTTTATCCTGCGCTGATCTGGCATAGGCTATTAATAATAAATGGTGATACCGAACAAAATCCGATGAATATAAAGCAGAAATAGCCGATATTGCGTCATCTTATTCTCGATAATATCAATGCTGTATAGGCCTACAGATTATTTTTATCTAGCCTAGCTACTGAACGTTACAATCATATCGGCAGGTTTGGCAAGTGGTGTTCGTGAATTTTTTTCGCACTTCGCTGTCGGCTGTTAAAATAGGTTGATTATGGTGCTTTCTTTCTGCATCATAGAAACATAATTTTAAGTAGACGGCTTTAGTCACGCACAGGGGTGTGACACAGCCTAATGATTTTATACTTTAAAAGAGGAATTGAATTATGAAATCTTCGTGTCATTAATTTGAAAATTACGGTGGCCGTTTCCAAACCTGCCAATCATTTTTAATGTTTCCAGCTAGGTTAGGCAAAAATCATCTGTTCAGAGCATTCATATTTTATAGAATAAGCTGACGTGATCTCGGTTATTTTAACTTTAAAGTGCAAGGCCAGTGAAGAGAGAAAGATGTAACTGTCTCGAGACACTCCTTCAGCGGTACGGCACAAGGTCGCTGATTGGCTGTATGCAAGTAAGTTTCTGCCGGTGTCTGGAAAATGCATAAATAGCAATGTTGTTGAATATTAAAAAAAATAAACCTGTTAAACTGGCAAACATGGCTAAAGACTGTCTTGAGAAGCTGTAGCATTTACTAACGGACAAGCAGTACATTTTCTGCCAACTTATTGCTAATCTTTCTGAATCGTTGCTGCTCCGCTCGCTATCCCCGTCACTTTCTCTTTCCGCTAAATGCCCGAAGGAGCTACGCTGTTACATTCACATTACGTTACCTGCGCTACTCGCAATATAGGCCATGTATAAGCTTGAACGTTACCTTTTACGTTGATGTCCTAGGAGGGTCCGACAGGATTTGATGCACTTGTTGACTCAAAACAAGGCCAAAATAACGTTTTGTGTTGTTGCGCTCACACAGTGCAAGTAAACATCATTAGTTGTGCATTGATTTTATCTATTTATTTAAACCTCCGCGAGGGAGAAAACACTCAACACATTACACAATGGCACACATGCCACAGAACATCACACAATGGTTCATAAATACAATCAGTAATCATAAAAATAAATCATAAGGGAGTCAGCCACTCCGTCTTCGGGTTCGACTGTCCTGGCAACCGACATACTCAAAGCCACTGCCACAGGAGAGAGGCCAAAACTCCTCAGCCTCTCTGTTATAGACCCCATGATATTAATGATCATGTGAAATTTCAGCAGCGGCGCTGCGCCGCAGCTGAATGAATGTAGGGGAAACGCTGTTCTGAATAACTGAAAAGAATTGCTACAATGTTAAAACAGGTGAGCGATAGTCCCCACGGGCCTCTTCTTTAAAAATCAGAGCACGTGTACATGATGTACCTTGGACTTTAGTTCAAATGATATTTGTTATGCATTCAAATGTCTCTCCATGTGACAAAATGTGCCTGGTTTGTGATTAATTGATTTGCTCCCTCAAAGATAAAACCGTACCCATCTGCCTTACTTGGCTTGTTTAAATGCAGTGGCCAAAATCAGTTAATTTCATGCTCACACGTGAATCTGAAATGCATGTATTTGAAGTTGGCAGTGTGCATTGATAATAGTATGATTGGATGACAAAGGGCCAGTTTCACAGAGGCAGGTTAAGCCTAGTTTAAGACGCTTAATTTATTGAGATTTTCTAAACTCATCATTTTGTCAAATCAGTCCTGAATGCGTCTCTGGTTCAACCCCTTCCCCATTCCTCTTGGAAGAACATCTGTTATTGTTGTAGCGTCTCTGTTTGCCTGATTCTGATGTGATTCATCGCTGAGCAGATTGATGACGGTGTATGTGCTGTTAAATGTGAGCAGCCAAGAGGACTGAACGTGGTTATTTAATCCTGCGGCTGATGTCTGAGTCGGCCTCCCTGCAGCTGTGCTAATGGCGATTATCTCCTGTTCCACCAGAGGGCGGTTTTTCAAGGTTTGTCTCAGGAGGCATTGTCAGCCTGCATCCAGTCCTTACTGAAAGCTAGTGACGTCATCATTAAAAACAAGGTTAGTCAGCCGTTTTTGCAGGTGTGCAGTGAGATACACCTGGATCAGTGGCGTCTTCCCTTTCCACGGTATTGTTTTCATTAAAGGGGGAAAACCTTGACTTTTATTTTGGATGCATCATCGATCTGAAATGTCTTATTACAGAGATGCCCATTTTGCTTTTGAGCATTTGGAAATTACTTTACTTTGTATGCCTCATGTTATGGCATTGAGAAATTGCTCTTATCAAAGGAAGTTAAACTGCTTCACTCCAAAGACATCATTCCATGCTTGCTTGTCATGCTGTGAAAATCCAGAACTTTTTGAGAACAAAACGATGGGCCACATTGCCATAATGTATTGTATCCAGGTATGATATGATGGTATGCTATAATATTATTAATTGTACTTTCTATTCCTGATGAAACAATCACCACTAGTTGAGTCAAAATAGTCTTGCGTTCAAAGGATAACTGTGACTTTGCCATCTCCATTTGATGTGCTAGTGTTCAGTGGCACATTGTGCATGCATAAATGGTGGTCAGCCGGTGACTGACAGCTGAATGATTATACACTGCCCAGCCAAAAAAAAAGTCACCGTTTGGAAATTATTGAAAAAATTCTGTAATTGGATAATTATTGCGGTTATTAATGTTTCAGCTGGCAATAATCATTTTAACCCTGAATGATGTTATTTCTTAAAAAAATCATGTTGGAAGACACATCCTTTGATGGTAGAAAAGATGTTACGGGCAAGTTATTGGTCTGTATTTAGCAAAGAAAACCATGAAAGACAAAAATGAGTATGAGGAATCATTTTCACAAACAAATTTGCCACCACAAATTCCTGACCTTAGACGCATTAAAAGTTACTGGGATGTGCACAAGAAAGACTACCGAGTGGTTCAACCACTATGTCGAGAAGACAAGATCTCAGCTAAAAATTATGGCATTTCTGATCGAAAATAAATGTTCTGGCATTGCATATAATTGTCAAAACAATGGCAAGACGAATATGCACTGTAATCAAAGCTACAGGGGTTCCAACTAAATATTTGAGTCTGCGACTTTTTTTTTTGGCCGGGCAGTGTATTTCTCCGGGCAGACAGTTGGTCACGGATTCCTTCACGGTTGTCTGGTATGATGTGTGAAGTGGCTGCAATGCATTGACTATCCATTGAGTAGGACAAAGGAAGATTGACTACAATGTTTTAATGACTGTTTCATTTTACATACATGGTCAGCACACTGCAATCTGTTACCAACTTCTCAAAGCAAAAGCTGAAATAACTGCCACTTCTCTTTACAAGTGCTGACCACGTTTTCTGTATGCAGACACACCAACTAACAGCAGTGTGCTGACCACCTTTTCTAATGTAGATGTACTGAATTACTGCCTTCCCTCTTTGTGACACATTGCCTGACTTTCTCTCTGCAGACGCACTGACTGCAGTGTGCTGACTGTCCTTTCTCTCTGCAAACGCTGAGTGCAGTGTGCTGACCGTCTTTTCTCGTTGCAGAGGCACTGACTGCAGTGTGCTGACTGTCTTTTCTCTCTGCAGACGCACTGACTGCCGGGTGCTGACTGTCTTCTCTCTCTGCAGACGCACTCAGTGCAGTGTGCTGACCATCTTTTCTCGTTGCAGAGGCACTGACTGCAGTGTGCTGACTGTCTTTTCTCTCTGCAGACGCACTGACTGCAGTGTGCTGACTGTCCTTTCTATCTGCAGATGCACCGACTGCAATGTGCTGACTGCCTTTTCTCTCTGCAGACGCACTGACTGCAGTGTGCTGACTGTCTTTTCTCTCTGCAGACGCACTGACTGCAGGGTGCTGACTGTCCTTTCTCTCTGCAGACGCACTGACTGCAGGGTGCTGACTGTCCTTTCTATCTGCAGATGCACCGACTGCAGGGTGCTGACTGTCCTTTCTATCTGCAGACGCACTGACTGCAATGTGCTGACTGCCTTTTCTCTCTGCAGACGCACTGACTGCAGGTTGCTGACTGTCTTTTCTCTCTGCAGACGCACTGACTGCAGGGTGCTGACTGTCCTTTCTCTCTGCAGACGCACTGACTGCAGGGTGCTGACTGTCCTTTCTATCTGCAGATGCACCGACTGCAGGGTGCTGACTGTCCTTTCTATCTGCAGACGCACTGACTGCAATGTGCTGACTGCCTTTTCTCTCTGCAGACGCACTGACTGCAGGTTGCTGACTGTCCTTTCTCTCTGCAGACGCACTCAGTGCAGTGTGCTGACCGTCTTTTCTCTCTGCAGACGCACTGACTGCAGGTTGCTGACCGTCTTTTCTCTCTGCAGAGGCACTGACTGCAGTGTGCTGACTGTTCTTTCTCTCTGCTGTGTGCTGCCTGCCTTTTCTCTCTGCAGACGCAATGACGGCTGTGTGCTGCCTGTCCTTTCACTCTGCAGACGCACTGACTGCAGTGAGCTGACTGTCCTTTCTCTCTGCAGATGCACTGACTGCAGTGTGCTGACTGTCCTTTCTCTCTGCAGATGCACTGACTGCAGTGTGCTGACTGTCTTTTCTCTCTGCAGACGCCCTGACTGCAGTGTGCTGACTGTCTTTTCTCTCCGCAGACGCACTGACTGCCAGGTGCTGACTGTCTTCTCTCTCTGCAGACGCACTCAGTGCAGTGTGCTGACCATCTTTTCTCGTTGCAGAGGCACTGACTGCAGTGTGCTGACTGTCTTTTCTCTCTGCAGACGCACTGACTGCAGTGTGCTGACTGTCCTTTCTATCTGCAGATGCACCGACTGCAATGTGCTGACTGCCTTTTCTCTCTGCAGACGCACTGACTGCAGTGTGCTGACTGTCTTTTCTCTCTGCAGACGCACTGACTGCAGGGTGCTGACTGTCCTTTCTCTCTGCAGACGCACTGACTGCAGTGTGCTGACTGTCCTTTCTATCTGCAGATGCACCGACTGCAATGTGCTGACTGCCTTTTCTCTCTGCAGACGCACTGACTGCAGTGTGCTGACTGTCTTTTCTCTCTGCAGACGCACTGACTGCAGGGTGCTGACTGTCCTTTCTCTCTGCAGACGCACTGACTGCAGGGTGCTGACTGTCCTTTCTATCTGCAGATGCACCGACTGCAGGGTGCTGACTGTCCTTTCTATCTGCAGACGCACTGACTGCAATGTGCTGACTGCCTTTTCTCTCTGCAGACGCACTGACTGCAGGGTGCTGACTGTCCTTTCTCTCTGCAGACGCACTCAGTGCAGTGTGCTGACCGTCTTTTCTCTCTGCAGAGGCACTGACTGCAGTGTGCTGACTGTTCTTTCTCTCTGCTGTGTGCTGCCTGCCTTTTCTCTCTGCAGACGCAATGACGGCTGTGTGCTGCCTGTCCTTTCACTCTGCAGACGCACTGACTGCAGTGTGCTGACTGTCCTTTCTCTCTGCAGACGCACTGACTGCAGTGAGCTGACTGTCCTTTCACTCTGCAGATGCACTGACTGCTGTGTGCTGACTGTCCTTTCTCTCAGCAGACGCACTGACTGCAGTGTGCTGACTGTTTTTCTCTCTGCAGATGCACTGACTGCATTGTGCTGACTGTCCTTTCTCTCTGCAGACGCACTGACTGCAGTGTGCTGACTGCCTTTTCTCTCTGCAGACGCACTGACTGCAGTGAGCTGACTGTCCTTTCACTCTGCAGATGCACTGACTGCTGTGTGCTGACTGTCCTTTCTCTCAGCAGACGCAATGACGGCTGTGTGCTGCCTGTCCTTTCACTCTGCAGACGCACTGACTGCAGTGTGCTGACTGTCCTTTCTCTCTGCAGACGCACTGACTGCAGTGAGCTGACTGTCCTTTCACTCTGCAGATGCACTGACTGCTGTGTGCTGACTGTCCTTTCTCTCAGCAGACGCACTGACTGCAGTGTGCTGACTGTTTTTCTCTCTGCAGATGCACTGACTGCATTGTGCTGACTGTCCTTTCTCTCTGCAGACGCACTGACTGCAGTGTGCTGACTGCCTTTTCTCTCTGCAGACGCACTGGCTCCAGTGTGCTGACTGCCTTTTCTCTCTGCAGAAACACTGACTGCAGTGTGATGACCGTCTTTCCTCTCTGCTGAAGCCTTGACTGCAGTGTGCTGACTGCCTTTTCTCTCTGCAGAAACACTGACTGCAGTGAGCTGACTGTCCCTTCTCTCTCCAGACGCACTGGCTGCAGTGTGCTGACTGTACTTTCTCTCTGCAGACGCACTTACTGCAGTGTGCTGGCCGACCTTTCTCTCTGCAGATGCACTCACTGCAGTAGCTGATTGCCTTTTCTCTCTGCAGAAACACTGACTGCAGTGTGCTTGACCATCTTTTCTCTCTGCAGACGCACTGACTGCAGTGTGGTGACCGTCTTTTCTCTCTGCTGACGCACTTACCGCAGTGTGCTGGCCGACCCTTCTCCCTGCAGACGCACTGACTGCAGTAGCTGACTGCCTTTTCTCTCTGCAGAAACACTGACTGCAGTGTGCTTGACCATCTTTTCTCTCTGCAGACGCACTGACTGCAGTGTGGTGACTGTCCTTTCTCTCTGCAGGAACACTGACTGCAGTGTGCTGACTGCCTTTTCTCTGAGCAGTGTACAGACCGCCTCCAGTGTTTTAGCGACTTTGAAGTTGAATGTTTCTTTTCTTGCAGACTCAGATTGACGGGCAGCTGTTTCTCATCAAACACCTGCTGATCATGCGAGAGCAGATTGCTCCCTTCCATACAGACTTTGCCATCAAGGAGATCTCTTTGGACCTCAAGAAAACCAGAGGTAATTGTCTCTCTTTTCCATTTACTTTAAAGTTTTACAGTGACAAGCAGTGGGTACAGTGGTCAGACACTCAGAATAACCTCCACTGGCCAACAACTGGAGACTTTCTTTGATACATTAAGTGTATTGATTTAATCAGCTGTCGAATACTATTTTGTAATCCTCTTGTATTTTGCTCTGAGGTGCAAACTGAAAGAAAAATTTGATGGGAGCCCTGCAGAAGCAGGCACATCCCCAGACATGACAAGAATGTGCTGTTGACAGCATGAACTATGTTACTGTATTTGCTATTGAACACCAGGTGGCAAGATCATTGCGTTGTTAATGAGGCTGAGTGGGAATAAATCTGTGTTTACAGACGCTGCCTTCAAAATCCTGAACCCCAAGAAGGTTCCCAGTTTCTTCCGGCTGAACAGTCACAATGCCATCCTTGAGTTTCTTCTTGAGGTGAGGTGAATTGGAAGAATATCATCACATATTGCATTAATGTGGGAAATGATCCAAACATGGCAGCATTTGTCGGTGCCTTGTAAAATGCATAAATGACTTGTATACTAATGTGTACAAGTTCAACAATGTTTGCCTGTTTTTACTATACCTGAAAACAAGGACTGCATATTCCATTCTCGATTGAAACATTCCATCCCTTATAATAGTCTTCTCATTGATCTTCTTGAATTATCCCATCGAGATCTTCCCTTACGGACAGGGACGCCATTTGAGTTGTGCGTATGATGCAGTACAATTTTTTGGGAAAATTCCTGGTGTTTTTCTGGCTCCAGGGTACGCCGGAGATAAAGGAACACTACATCGACTCGAAGAAGGACGTGGACCGGCACCTCAAGTCCAGCTGCGAGCGCTTCATCCAACAGCAGAGCGGCCTGTTCGTGGGAAACCTGGAGGAGTTCCTCACTAAGGTTGATTGTCTTCTGCTCCTTACAGCACACAGAGACAGGAAGGGCTCATTATCTCCTTCACCAAGGGAACTGGCCCCATTTTGAAGGGGGATGGAGTGGAGAGGTGGTCAGGGTCAGCATAATTTTGGTCGTTGCTTCCTGCCCAGTCTGCTTCACTTCAATGTATATTAGCTTGAGAAAGACAAACGGTCGCCTCTTAGCAAGCGGAGAGCCGTGCGTGCTTTCGGATGTTATTGTTTCTGTGTTTGGGGGGGTTGGTTTTCATGAGGGAGGGCGATACTGGGAGAGATTATTGAAACTGCTGCGTAGAACGCTGTGTGGAATCGTAACCCTTTAGGTGTTCGATCAGTGGAGGATGCAGAATGGATGGGGGCCGAAAACATTGAAACGGATTATTATTGACCTGTTTTCAGTTGTTCTTGATTAACACTTTTTCCAGCAATAGTAATAATCAATTGGCTGTTAAACAAACTGCTTCCATTATAATGGAATGTTAAGGCATCTGAATAATAATAAATTTAGTAAAACTGTTTTATTCACTTTCCTTAATATTCTGACGCTCACAAAAAGAACTCCGTATTTTCAGCATTAACTGTTGTCATATCCTGCAAAGCAGGCTGTCAAACCTATGCTTCATGATTCCCTCAATGAAAACCAAAGATTGAAATGCGCGTTTTGGCGTTTTAATTATTTTATTTTATTTCTCGTCTTAAGCGAGTTGGCCACACCGGACAGAGGCAAGTTAATGTATCTTTCATCAAGGAAAATGATTGAAAACAGATCCAGACTATTATCAGTTTAAAGGCGTGTTTTACGCCCTCCCTGCTTTCTGTCCATTGGCTGCCGCTGTGTTTGATGCTGGTGTAGTTCATTGTTTGCCGGCATGTTTCCTGGTCATTGGTGTGGCGAAACACTGCTGGCTGAATGATGCTTTCTCGGTGGTGTCGTTTCAGGTGTCTGCTCTGAAGACCATGGCCATCCAAGGAGGCCCAACGTATAACCTCGCCCAGCAGCCATGGGCACAGCCTGGTCAGACCTGCACTCGCGCAAACGCGCAAACACACACAAACGCGCACACACGCGCACATACAGACGAGCACCTGTGGACCGATGTGTACAAGCGTATGAAAATGTGCACTTGCTCACATGCACATCCACACTATATTCTCACAGGCATATGTACGCATCGCGGCATATCTTTATTCCTGAATTGCTGCTGTATTATAGTTTTGAGTGAAAATTAACTCCCTGGACCTTTCAGGTTTATGCAGGTTCTTTTACCAATTGTTATTTTTACATGCCTTATGGGCTCAACTCACAAAAAATTATGTAATTCTAAATAAACATTATAAATTCAGTAATTAAGTGTACATTATGTATGCGAGTCACATGCATGTCCATGTGTAATGTAGATTGCTTGGCCGATGGTCTGTTTATTTTTGGTCAGTCACTCTTCTGACTGGTCTGTTCTGCAGCTAAGATCAATGAGCTGGTGATGGCCACTTACCGCGTGATGAAGACCAGGTTGCCTGGCACTATGCAGAAGATGTCCCTTTACCTGGCGAACAGAGACACAGAGTTCATCCTCTTCAAGCCTGTCAGGGTGGGTTTCCCTCTCGCGAAGATTTTTTTTTATTTTTATTTTTTATTTTTTTTTTAAACACACTAATTCCAGCAGTGACACCAGCTTCAGTCAGTTCCCAGCCCAGGAAAGGTCAGCCTCTCAGCTTTGGTTCCCAAATGAGGTATAATGGATCTGTAATGCGACAAGCCTTTCAATAAGAGAGACAGAATCACTGGAGGCCCCACGAAAAGATATTATCACGATACTTGAGTCATGATACGATATTATTCAAATATCACAATACGTTTGGCCAGTTGCATGTCTTCGTCCTCAATCTTTGTTCTGGCCAACATTCGGCTACATCCTGCGAGAGTCGCACCTTTGCTGTGCTGACCTGACCAGACTGCGAGCCCTTCGCACCATCTTAGCACTCAGCTGGATGGAAAATTCATTTGATTTTTGGCATTCTGCTACCCTGAAGTTGAGGGTATTTTACTGAATTTGAGTTTGTATTTTATTTTACATTTATTGAGAATTTATGTAATAAAATCACAATAGCTTGGGTCTCTGAATCGATACAATATCGCCACTCAAAATATCACGATGTTACGCTTCATTGATTCCGCCCCCCCCCAACCCAATACATTCTGGGCTGTGTAAGCATCAGATAGTCTGAAAGTGTGATTCTCCTGAGATCGAAGGAATCATGAGTGAGGTCTCATGCACAAGGGTTTCATCACATTTCTCCAGGGGAGGGTGGGATTGGCCCCTGCTGAGTGCATTTACTGAAATTCACTTTGGATAAAAGCCTTGGAGAATGATCGTGATGTCATAAAAATGTGGTGAGAGGGTGATGTGATGCGATGTAATTGGGCGTTGCTCATCACGTGCCTGTGTGTGTACAGAATAACATCCAGCAGGTGTTTCAGAAGCTGCATGCCCTGCTACAGGAGGAGTTCAGTGGGGAAGACCTGCAGATCATCGCCTGTCCCTCTATGGAGCAGGTAAAGTCAGCTTCGGTGCTTACCTGCCCTACCCCTGCACCGCAAACCGCCGTACGAACACATACCCAACTTTTCTCAAGGAACAGTGAACACCTCTAAGAAGTTGCCTTGCTGCTCTTTAGGATGCAATTGATTACTAACCATGACCATTACTTATTCTGTCGTGTAATTCTTGGTAATATAAATCACCATCTTCAGTTTCAGATTCTCTGTTTTTTTTGTTTTTTTTTTTTAAACTTCGCTTGTAGAAGAATCTATCACTGTGTCTTAAATCACTTACTCATTCACTATTCCATATTCACTCTAAAGGGGACTCATGCAGTGCTGTGAAAAAGTATTTGCCCCCTTCCTGATTTCTAATTTGTAACACTTAAGTGTTTCAGATCATCAAACAAAATTTAAAATTAGGCAAACATAACCCGAGTAAATACAAAATGCTGTTTTTAAATGATGATTTCATTTATTCAGGGAAAAAAGCTATCCAAACCTACCTGGCCCTATGTGAAGAAGTAATTGCCCCCTCTTGTCAAATCATGAGTGAACTGTGATTAACCACATTATTTGAGTTCAGTTTCACTGGGCACACCCAGGCCTGATTACTGCCAGACCTGTTGAATCAAGAAATCCCCTAAATAGAAGCTGTCTGACAATGTGGAGTAGACTGAAAGATCTCAAAAAGCTGCGCATCATGCCGCAATCTAAAGAAATCCAATAACAGATGAGAAACAAAGCCACTGGCATCTATCAGTCTGGAAAGGGTAACAAAGCCATTTCTAAAGCTTTGGGACTCCAGCGAACCACAGTGAGAGCCATTTTCCACAAATGGAGAAAACTTGTAACTGTGGTGGCCAGCCTACCGAAATTACTCCAAAAGGGCATCAACGACTCATCCAGGAGGTCACAAAAGAACCCAGAACGACATCTAAAGAACTGCAGGCCTCTTTTGCCTCAGTTGGAGTCATTGTTCATGATTCATCAATAAGTAAGAGACTCGGCAAAAATGGCATCCATGGGAGAGTTCCAAGGCTAAAACCACTGCTGACAAAAAAGAACATAAAGGCTTGTCTCACATTTGCAAAAAAACATCTTGATGATACCCAAGACTTTTGGGAAAATATTCTGTGGACTGAAGAGACCAAAGTTGAACTTTTTGGAAGATGTGCGTCCCGTTACATCTGGCGTAAAAATAAGGATGCATTTCATAAAAGGAACATCATACCAACAGTCAAACGTGGTGGTAGTGTGATGGTCTGGGGCTGCTTTTCTGCTTCCGGACCTGGACGACTTGCCATAATTGATGGAACCATGAATTCTGCTCTCTACCAGAAAATCCTGAAGGAGAATGTCCAACCATCAGTTGGTAACCTCAAGCTCAAGTGCACTTGGGTTAAGCAGCAGGAAAATGATCTGAAACACACTAGCAAGTCCACCTCTGAATGGCTTAAAAAAAAAATAAACCGAAGGTTTGGAGCGGTCTAAGCAAAGTCCGGACTTGTATCTGATTATGATGCTGTCGCATGACCTTAATCAAGCCGTTCATGCTAGAAAAGCCTCCAATGTGGCTGAATTAAAACATTCTGCAAAGAAGATTGGGCCAAAATTCCTCCACAGTGATGTGAAAGACTCATTGCCAGTTATCACAAATGCTTGATTGCAGTTGCTGCCGAGAACAGCACAACCAATTATTAGGTTTAGGGGACAATTACTTTTTCACTGAGGGCCTGGTAGGTTTGGCTAAGCTTTTTCCCTCAATAGATGAAATCATCAAAAAAACTGCATTTTGTCTTTACTTGTGTTATCTTTGCCTCATGTTAAAATTTGTTTTGAAACATTTAAGTGTGAAAAATATGCAAAAAATAAGAAATCAGGAAGGGGGCAAATACTTTTTCACAGCGCTGTATGTAGGTGACTATATTGTGAGCTCAGGGGCTGAAGGAAGAAATGCTTTTTGACACTACCCGGCTCGTTTTGTCGGCGCTGTTAATGGCCTCATTGCTGTTGCACAATTAATTATTTATCAGTTTCTGAGAAGTGCATGATGGGACATATTGCTGGGTTAGTGACCATCAGATGTTCACTACATTTCGCTGTGGATTGTGGGATGTAATGAGTTCACTATATTGGGGATAATAATTCAATTTGGACAGCACTAGAAAATGGCGAACCCACTGACGTGTCCTCGGGTCATGTGATTCATGGCTGTTGCAGCACTAAGGCTTTGTTCAAATGGCCGACTCATTCACTATTCACATTTTAGTGTTTGTTATATAAATAACTATATGGGGAACGAGCAATGGAAGGTCTGGATGCTGCCTGATGAATCATTTCATCAAAGAAATGCAGCAGAAACCCATGGAACGCATGCGCCCTGCCCAATTGTGTCCTGTCAACAAGCCGTCCTTCCGCCATTGGTCTCCTTTCATCTTCAGGGATGCTGCTTTAGACTTTTTCGCATTGCATTATTGTGGTATGCGGTGAAGTGACCATTGTTTGTTCTCTACATTATGTGTTACATGTTGGGTATTTTGTGGTGGACTATATGGTGAATGAAATTCACCGTGGGGATTTTTGGTACTACAAAAAAATGGCTGACGCTATGTGGTGGACTATGTTGTGAACATGGACTCTATTAAAAGATGGACGCAGTGCCCGGTTCTGAAAACTGAAGCCAATGCTGAAATCTCTTAAAATTGCATCCTATTTAATGGCCAGCAGATGGCGAAGTCTTTGGTTGCAGAAACATACTCCATGTTTTAGAAGTCTGTGACAATGACCCGACTTTCCCACCTGATTTATTATTTCAATAATGATTTCCCACATTATTTTATGGTATCTATCGCAAGTTTCAAGTCTCCTTTGATATATCATGTTCAATTTTGTGAATTATGGTCCCAAATAGACTAGAATAAAGGATAAAGCCAGAATATGCTTTAGAGGCGTGGCTATCCTCTGGTCCTCGTCTGATATGGTCAGATCCACCCGTAGATCCACCCCTCGCTCCTCCCCGGATCTTCAATTCATGCTCTCGTCCAATAGGAATCGCATCCGGTTTCAAAATGATAAAATGGCACTGTTCAAATCGCCAAAATCAAGGTTTCCTAAATGGTACGCTGAAACCAATGGGTGACGTCACGGTTGCCTCTTCCATCTTTTTATACAGTCTATGGTTGTGAATAGGGAGCCATTTGGAGCACAGCCTAAATCTGTCTTTTCCTGTCCTTAGATAAACCTGCTGCTGTCCTCCAACAAGTAGCTCCCATGTAAGGCCAGTAGGTGGAGTGCTCTCTCGATAGGGGCGGGACTTCAGTGAGGGAACGAGGCATACTTGTGCCCTTCAAAGGTGCGAGGGAGTGGCCTGGCTTGTACTCGGGGCTCCATGGCTCGAGTGATCCTCGGAACGGTGGGACGGTGAGAACATTGCTGGCCGGTGTGGAGTCGCACTACCAAAGACCACTTTGCACTGAGGCACATTGAGCCATCGCATGCGTATATATGTGTACGACGTCGGAACCAACCCGCGGGTCGGACGGTGCAGACGTCCCGCCGAGAGAACTATGGATTCTTTGTTACTGAAATGAGGATGTGGGGTAACTCTGGGGTCGCGGGACACCTGGATTGCAATCCATGTAGCGGCCGTGGATGCCTGCATCGCAGAAATTAGTTTGAGTCCGTGTCTGGGTGGGATGGGACTATCATGAATGTAAATTATGCCATTGGCTGAGGCCCTGTTCTGTGGTGAGGGTGTAATGCCAGTGAGTGTGTGTGGGATTCCTGCATCCTGTGAAGGAGAACTGACTTCTGAGGTTTACATGTAGAACTCAGCTGTGGGGGTTTGGGGTAGCATTAGCTTTAATCTGAAGTACTTCAAAATATTCTTGAGTTCTCTTAGCACTTCAACTTCATTTTTCTCAATATAATCGGTCACTAGTGCAGAGGACATGTTTTCAGGCAGAGTTCTGGCATGCTGGTGTGCAGTTGAGTGGACACAGGTTTCAAAACCTTTCAATAAATCTGTTCTGTGGTCTGCACTACTGTTGTGGACTGTGGTCTCCAAAATGGCTGACCTCTTACATACTGGATCTGAATTTGAAGTACCCCTCCAACACAGAACATAAGAACTGGATTACCGCATTGTAAAGAAGGTGAAAAGACCCTTTTTGTTGGGCGTTTTAGTTTGTATCAAAGTAGCTACTTTCTGGCATCCGATTTAGCCAGTAGCGTGCAGTCAGAGATATGAAAGCCCTTCAGTAACCTCATTTTTCAGCGCATGATAACTCAACCCATTTCTGTTTGAGATTAGCCCCATTAGCAATTAAACTAATGTATGTACTGAACAATCAAGATCAATACATGGCCTGTAGCGAATAAGAAATTATAAGGAAGAAATGCCAGCGATCATTGATGTAGGCTACATTAACGTGTGTGTATAATGCATAATGCATGTGATGTTGGAAGGATGGCAATAATCTGAATAATTCATACAAAAAAACAAAATTTTTTCTGAATTCCATCTCCCAATTTAGTATTATTTCAGTAGCATAATTTCTATTAATTTGCCATTTCACTTATTCAGAATGTTTAAAGAACACACTTTAAAATGGTAACATCTCCTCTAGCGTATCGAACATTTTGGAACAGTGGCGCAAAATGGTGTGAGTTATAAGCCCCGTCTGTAAATGTATCAATCAGTGCCAGTTTTGAGTTCCATTAATTCAAAACCTTCAGTGAAGATGTAAAATATTGATGTCTTTCATTGTGGATAAGAAAATGCTTGGTAACTGTGATGCTACGAACTATAATGCCAGCTAAAAACAAATTGGCTGGTCATTTTGGTGATGAGCCTTCGCAAATGACTGAATCAGAGATGGGTTACAAATTTGGTTAAACAAATGGCAACCATTTTGGTGCCCTGGGGGTTTTTTTTTCCCTCTGATGGCATGTCGCTGGAATCGACAGACCTGCTTCTTATTGTGTATAAATGCTGTGTACAACTTCAACAACACTTTTACACTCAGCAGCAGGGAAATTCACCCAATTTGGATGTGACCCAGTGTCTGATGGACAGTGTCTTTGCCTCAGGTTATATGCAGCAGTATGCGTTGGGGAAAACACAAGGCTCTGCATCTGTTAGTTTGTAGAGTATGAAAAATTACTTTTTGGGGCAAACAGGTATGGTTTTTGTGGTCCCTTAACCTATGCAAATTGATCAACTCAACATTTTGTGTACAGATAAAAATATAATGGGGATTGTATGTATAAATAAGGGGTTGTTATGGTTGTCAGTGATTATCCCATCTGTATATTTGACCATGTTGCAGTTTTTCTTGCTAATTAATGACATTCCAACATTAGGTTTATGGCAGTTCCAGCGCTGAAGGCCTTTCTGGTCTTGTTTACCGAAGTTAATATCATGATCCAGTTACAAAAATACAAAGATGTCTTAAATGGGAATGGAAAATGAACTGTTGAAATGACTGAATACTCACAGGTGTAGTATTTAGTTCATTTATGATGATGCGTTCAGCAATATTCAAGGTATTCTGAAAAGGCAATTGAAAGCAATTAAGGAAGGAGCTAGACTTGGGTTCTCAGGTTGGGGTCTGTGTAAGGATGAGCCATTTCATGTTACAACAGCACGAGACAGTGTCTTGTATTGCTCTACATCTTGGTATGTAACTTTGCTCCTTAAACTTGTACTGTGTGGACCTCGAAAGTTCATTCCAGGCTTACAGTCGTGTCTCAGCTGGGTGCGTTTGTGAGCCCAGTAACGTTTAGGTAAACTTCCTGAGTGTGCGTCACCTATAGTGGAGTTGGGCTATTTCTGCAGTCGCTTCGCCACTGAAAGTGCCCTGTCTGTGACCTGATGTCACAACGTCCTCGAGAATCCTCTGGCCTTGTTTGCCCCCTCCACATCGAGCCTTTCGCTGCCACTCTTCCAGTTCCTCCTGCGCTTCCCAACCGAAACCTCCTAACCTGCTGAAATCCTGAGCTTTGCCCAGCCAGGTAGCTGAACAATTAGCCTTTACTGGATTCCCGCTGGAAAGATCACCATCTTTCTCCATCTGTGGTAGCCAGAACCATGGTAACCACCATGATGGGTAGAGCTAAACTCGGGAATCAAACCATTGATGTGTCAGAAGTGCGGTCTCCTGCAAAGTCCAATGAATTATTGGCGGCCATCCTAGCTGAAGGTCTGAAATAATGTGCACCCACATGGATCGCGAGGCCCTGCCATCTCATCGCTACTTTCCGTCTGAATTATCGATTGTAGACTTCTATTAATATGTTAATAGTGCCACATTCATATTTTCTGTACATGATTTTTTTTGTATTTGTGTTGATTTGAGCTGATGTGTTCCACATTCAGGGCAAAACTGTTATTTCAGTTTTTCCTCTCCTTTGGCATTGGTTTTGCACTGTTTTGAATTTATCCCGAGGGTCTTGATTGAGGAACAGCGCTTCATTAATTATGGAAGCAGATGAGAACGTCGCTGAGGTGTAAATTAATTTTATTCTGCCTGTAACTTTATTCTCCCAATAATTTTTTTTTCTTTCATTTAACAAGATCAAAATCTTGCAACATGGGTTTATATGAAATTTGAAATATTTCTGAGGTTTCTTAAAACAATCTTATGTATAACAGTGTATATAACAGTAAGCTATTTATCTATTCAGATTCAGGTGGTTATCAAATAAAGCCTTTCGTTTTACTTTCTGGCAGATTGTTTTTCATTTCTATTGTCCTTTCATGGTTATACAATAATGGATGTCTTGGGATGCATGAATACTGAAGGACTTTAGTTCTGCGCACATTATTTGCGGTGTGATTTGAGACCCAACGATGGTGCACTTCGGAACTTTGGTAATGAATTTTTTATGTCATTGAACGTGCAATAAAGCAAACTTTTCATTAAATCCGTTTATTTTGTTCTTAAACTAACATTGAATCAGAAATCACACCGTAAAAAATATATGAAGAACTATAGTCCTTCAGTATATATTTTGTAGACTACAATGTCATTTTTCAAGGGCTGTAATATTTTTATAATGTCATAAAGGCCACAGTTTCTTTCTAGCACAGACCTACATGTCTTTGAATGGCCCTCATGAGCTCTGGGTTGCCGTACTGCCTTGAGATGCGATCATTTATTGTTCACTGCTGAAATTTTAAAATGATGTTCAGAGTTCAGGGGAGCTTACAGGATCATATTGAAACAGGCTGTGGACTGTGGCAGTGAATTACATGATTAGCTGATTGATACACACTGATCAGCCATAACATAATGACCACCTGCCTAATGTTGTGTAGGTCCCCCATTTTCAGCCAGAACAGCCTTAACTTGTTGATGCATGGACTCCTCTAGACCACTGAAGGTGTGCTGTGGTATCTGGCACCAAGACCTTTGCAGCAGATGCTTTAAGTCCTGTAAGTTGTGAGTTGGGGCTTCTGTGAATCAGACTTCTTTGTCCAGCACAACCCACAGATGCTCAATTACACTGAAATCTTGAATTCATTGTCGTGTTCCTCAAACCATTTTTCCAGTATGGCAGGCTGTATTATCGTGCTGAAAGAGGCCACAGCCATTAGGCAAAACCATTTCCATGAAGGAGTGTACTTGGTCTGCAACGGTGTTTAGGTTGGTGGTGCGTGTCAGAGTAACGTCCACATGAATTGCATCACCCAAGGTTTCCCTGCAGAACATTTCCCAAAGCATCACTCCACCTCAGCTGGTTTGCCGCCTTCACATAGTGCATCCTGGTTCCAGATCTTCTCCAGGTAAGGGACACCCACTTACCTGACCAACCACATGATGTAAAAGAAAATGTGATTCATCAGGCCAGACCTTGCGCCGTGGTCCAGTTCTGTAGCTCACCCTGTACATTCTGCAGCTACACAGTCCCATACGCAACAAACTGCAATCTGCTCACGAATCTGTCGAGGGCTCACAGATTTTCCTTCCTGGGACCACTTTTGGTGGGTATTGACCACTGCAGACCAGGAACACCCAATAAGAGCAGCAGTTTTGGAGATGCTCTGACCCAGTCGTAAAGCCATCATAATGTGGCCCTCGACAAGGTCACTCACATCGTTACGCTTGTCCATTTTTCCTGCTTCCAACACATCAACTTCCAGTCCGAAATCTTCACTTACTGCCTAATATATCCCACATCCCACCCATGAACAGGTGCCATTGTAATGACATAATCAATGTTATTCACGTCACTTTTCAGAGGTCATATTATTATGGCTGATCAATGTATTAATGTCTTGATCAGCTTGGAATTGACATTTTTATCTGTGGCCACAGCTGCCCTGGGGAACCCTGAGACCTTGTAAAGTCAAGTGTTTGTGTCAACTATACCTGCCCGTCATACCCAGCACTTCAAACTGAAACGGATCATGGAAAAACCTGCAGCTCAGCACTGTCTGGTCTTCAGTCTGCTCAATGTCATATCTTTGATTCTGAGCTGTTACTGGGTACATTTTTCTCTTATCCTGTCGTCTGAAGTGATTCAGCACAGCCTATCCAGAAAGTGTTCTGCCCTCTGGCCAAGGATGCTGTTTTGGTTCAAGCTTAAATTTGTGTTCTTTTAGGAATTGGGTCATTGTTTTTGTGCCAGCTCTGCTCTACTCAGTCAAATGGATGCAATCCTGGTATGGAAGGAGTGTGTGTGCGTGTAAGTAAGTGCATATGTCAGCAACTGCACTAGTTCTGCATCAAATTAGGCTTTTGGAAATTCACCTGTCGAATATATTTCCTCTTACTTCCAGGAAGACACCTTTTATTTTTCAGATGTGGTGTGTGTGTTCCTTACTACAGGGTGACTAAACCTCCTCCTGAATGTAGTTGGATGCGTAGTTAAAGATCTGTATCCATTGAATGCCCTCAATTCCAAATTTGAGCACACATGAGAAGCCCCTTTGCCCTTTTCTAAAACACTTCTTGTGCCATTGGAAGTGAGTGCACATTTTGGGGTATATTATCCTCGCTGCACGATTAGCGCAAATTGGGGGATATAGCTTTGGGCTCCGTCTGTACAGACACATCTAAAATGCTAGGGACAAATGCATAATTTTTTTGGTTCTAGTTGCATTAAGTTCTGAAAATTCTTACATTCTGAACCCCAAATTGTGCATAAATATAAGCTGATACTGTGCACTTCAACCTTCAGTTTCATTAAAATAACTGTACTGTGTTAAATCAAGAAAAAAGTGTCTTTGTCCCCGCCATTGTGAAGTTTCCTCTTTTATATTTTTATGTGTCTAGTTTTTGATGTTAGAAAGTCTGGGTTCTTTAGTGTTGCTATAAATCAAACGAGGAGGAATGCGTAAAGTTCATGAGTTACTAATTGCTACAGAGAGGGCACAGAGCAGCCATTATACACCAGGGAAACCTCAGTGATATGCTTTTATGTTGAAGCCCTGCTGAGTTAAACTTCAATGCTGTTCATCCCAGTAAACTCTGGGTGCCTCCCCCTGCCCCCCCGGTGACGTTCTGGACAATGATCTGACTGTGCGTTTAGACAGAGTGAACATCTGTTGTGGCTCAATCCTGTATTTTTCGCTTTGTGGGTCCTTCTTTGGCCCTGTGTCTTATCAACTGTGCTATTAGACTCAGTTTTAGGTGAATTAAAATTGAACATTGTAGTCCACAGGCTCATGAGAGATGTCACGATTCAACTTTTCCTCTTGCGTAGCCCAAGGTGAGATGAGTTTTCACTGCTGGTTCTCCTGTCTGCATTAGTCAAACGAAAGCTTGATCTCATTGCCACCTCAGTCAGACCATCAAATTACTCATGAAGCCACAGATGAGTAAGCGCTCTGCCTGGAGACATCTCCAATGTCTGTGGTGCTCTACAGTTATTTAGGTGGGGAAAAGATGGATTTTCCCGGTGGTGAGGATGGCCGTTACCTTCGGTGATGAAGAGATTGTCATGGTCAGAAATGGTAATATTTGATGTTGTTGTTTTAACTTTGCAGATGGAGAACTCTAGTTAATTCATACTCGAGTATCTTCTTCCTTCCCCCTTTGTAAATGATTACATTCAGTACTCGTTTTGTATTGCACTCAATTCTAATAAACTCTCATCTATCCAATCTTTATTCAACTTGATTTATTAAAAGCTAAAAATTTAGAAAGGATTGTGGCCTGCTCTGAGCTACTGCATGTATTTTGAGCACTGTATCTGTTTGCAGTACACCACCTTATTGTCACAGAGGCATTATTGTGAGTCAATTGCAAAATGTATTTTACACATTTGATAACAGCAAATTCAGACCTATATTCAAATTCGCGAAAATATTTCTTTTAAATTCTCATGCATAGACAAAAAAGTCTTCGCTAAAGGAGCAACTTTAATTACGAGTATGAGCAGACGTTTCAGCACATTGCTATTCTCAGTGCTCATGGGCATTGAGAATAGCTATGTCTTGAAACATCTGCTCATGCTTGTAATTAAAAAAGTCTTAGCAAAAGGAGCAGCTTTATCTATTTCATTAAGAGTGCAAACCAATCACTCGGCCTTACTTTTCTTTACTGGTTTTGACGCACCTTAAGAAAACAATCTACATTTTGAGCGCAACAATATTTTTATCTCATTTTTAAATTCTCATGCATAAAAAATTCGGACAAAAGCAAAATGGGATGTATTGTCCCATTGCACGCTCTCTGCTTCTCAAACTGATTTTGGTTTCACACCATCATCTGTGAAATTGTTTTTGTCTTAAAAGTTCTATGTTGTGGACTGGCCTGAGCATGTTCGGAAATATTACGATCGTGTGATTCCTTTGAAAGTCAGCTCCACCGTGCACATGTTGTGGTGGCATTTTGTTTGGACAACAGAGCCAAGATTTTATGTGGCCTTCATGCGCTTGGAAACTACTTTGATGGTAATGGCATAACATAAGCATTTGTCAATCAGTCAGTTAATTTACTATGATTCGGTGGAATGATTCTAGCTTTTGGAATTTGTTTTGTCTGAGTTACTTGCATGCAAAACAGACGCATCCTTTATTTGATGGCTTTCCTTTCCATCATGAAAGCTGCGAGACACATTAGAAACTACAAAACCCAAAACCAGTGAAGTTGGCATGTTGTGTAAATCGTAAATAAAAACAGAATACAATGATTTGCAAATCCTTTCTAACCTATATTCAATTGAATACACTGCAAAGACAAGTTACTTAATGTTCGAACAGGGAAACTTTGTAATTTTTTGCAAATAATAGCTCATTTGGAATTTGATGCCTGCAACATGTTTCAAAAAAGCAGGCACAAGTGGCAAAAAAGACTGAGTGAGTTGAGGAATGCTCGTCAAACACTTATTTGGAACATCCCACAGGTGAACGGGCTAATTGGGAACAGGTGGGTGCCATGATTGGGTATAAAAGCAGCTTCCCTGAAATGTTCAGTCATTCACAAACAAGGATGGGGCGAGGGTCACCACTTAGTGAACAAATACGGGAGCTGATTGTCGAACAGTTTAAAAACAGCATTCCTCAACAAGCTATTGCAAGAAATTTAGGGATTTCATCATCTACGGTCCGTAATATCGTCAAAAGGTTCAGAGAATCTGGAGAAATCACTGCATGTAAGCGACAAGGCCGAAAACCAACATTGAATGCCCGTGACCTTCGATTCCTCAGGCGGTACTGCATCAAAAACCGACATCAGTGTGTAAAGGACATCACCACATGGGCTCAGGAACACTTCAGAGAACCACTGTCAGTAACTACAGTTCATCGCTACATCTGCAAGTGCAAGTTAAAACTCTCCAATGCAAATTGAAAGCTATTTATCAACAGCACCCAGAAACGCCGCCGGCTTCGCTGGGCCCAAGCTCATCGAAGATGGACTGATGCAAAGTGGAAAAGTGTTCTGTGGTCTGACGAGTCCACATTTCAAATTGTTTTTGGAAACTGTGGACGTCGTGTCCTCCGGACCAAAGTGGAAAAGAACTATCTGGACTGTTATAGGCGCAAAGTTCAAAAGCCAGCATCTGTGATGGTGTGGGGGTGTATTAGTGCCCAAGGCATGGGCAACTTACACATATGTGAAGGCACCATTAATGCTGAAAGGTACATACAGGTTTTGGAGCAACATATGTTGCCATCCAAGCAACATCTTTTTCATGGACGCCCCTGCTTATTTCACCAAGACAATTCCAAGCCACATTCTGCACGTGTTTCAACCGCATGGCTCCGTAGTAAAAGAGTGCGGGTACTAGACTGGCCTGCCTGTAGTCCAGACCCGTCTCCCATTGAAAATGTGTGGCGCATTATGAAGCGTAAAATACGACAACGGAGACCCCAGACTGTTGAACAACTTAAGCTATACATCAAGCAAGAATGGGAAAGAGTTCCACCTATAAAGCTTCAAAAATTGGTCTCCTCAGTTCCCAAATGTTTGCTGAGTGTCGTTAAAAGGAAAGGCGATGTAACACAGTGGTAAAGAGGTCCCTGTGCCAACTTTTTTGCAATGTGTTGCTGCCTTTAAATTCTAAGTTAATGATTATTTAGATTATTTTCATTAAACATCTTGTCTTTGCAGTGTATTCAATGGAATATAAGTTGAAAAGGATTTGCAAATCATTGTATTCTGTTTTTATCTACGATTTACATAACTTGCCAACTTCACTGGTTTTGGGTTTTGTCGAAGAGCGCATTCCTCTACCTCACCATATGTCAGTATTATTGGTCCTGGATCCACAATTATATTACCCAGATCACCAACAACTATAATCAATTCTACATTAGTGTAGGTTCTATGCAATGGTGAAATTTTCTGAACATCTGTTCATTACATAAAGGACAATCATTCTGTTAAGGTATATTTTAAATTCTTCCGGATCTTGAATCCAGAATACCTTCCGGACCACTTCCAATATTGAATCGACTTCTCCGTGGACTACCACCTAGCATTCTTCCAAATTTCTTTCCAGTCCATTAATAACTTTTTGAGTTATCCTTTTAAGAGACAGACAAACAGATGAAAACATGACCTACCTAGTGGATGTTTAAATCAAGACACCCGAACAAACAAGGCATGCTTGAAAACAGTTTTTCATTAAAATCAACACAGACAAAAAATTTTTTTGGCTGTAAATGGCAGAAATGTGTAAGGTACATGAAACAAATGCGTTGCATGAATTTAGTGTAAATGCTAATAACACTGTTAGTTCATGGTGCTGTTTTTCTCTACTTCAGGATTCAAAAAGCAGCTGTGAGGTGGATTTTAACAAAACTGTTCAAATTCAGGGCATGTTATTCTTCGAGCATTTGGCGTTTGTTTTCAGAAGCTTTAGCTGCTGAGGCATTCAAAATGGCCTCAGTATGAAGATAATGTGGCCTGGACTGTTCCTGGAAAGATGCTGGATTTTTGTCGCATTCCAGCTCCAAAACCAAACAAATGGTGTTGCTTTTAAGCAAATGAGTGTGGTTAAGAGTCGGCTCACAGTGAGTATTTTGTAGGAATGAAGCATGGGAACCATAGCAGGCCTCCACATCTCTTCTCTTTGAAAAGTTGTGCATTGAGTCATGGTTCGTGTATCTCCCATTTAATTTCAACATTGTGAGAGATTGAAAAACAGATATCAACACTGGGGAACAGTAGCGGCTCTAGACCCGGGAATGGCGGGGCGCAGACACGTCCCTTTATGACAATTAGTCCTGGGTAGTTCGCAATCATTTTCCTTCACTGACGCGTTTTCCAATTATCGTACTTGGCAACTTAAGACACGGTCTCTCCAAATGTGATCGAACAGCGATGAAATCATGGGCGAAATTCAGTACAGAAAAAAAATTTACTTATTAATAGGCCAGTGCTTCGCGTTGATTGATCAGGTCCGTGTTCCAGTTAAATATCGCCTTTCACTCTCGGTATTGTGTGGGTTGATAAAAAAGTGGCACTTGGCCACTTTTAGTTAAATAGGCAGCGTGCTGCTCAAGCTGTTTGCGTGAGAGTCGTCAGGTATGCAAGTTTGACTAACGTTGATTTAAATACAGCAAATAAGCGTCCAGATGAATGATTGTCTTCTTACGTAATCGGGGAGAACAAGCAGCAGCTGTTAACTGCGGAGTGCTCTCGGAGCGAACCTTCGGTTACTCATGAAAATGACTGAGAACAGGTTAGGACTAACGACTGTTTTAAACAGATGTTTTGTCACAATTCTCAGTTCAGGTTCCGCCACTGAGCTGAATTTCGCCCATGATTTCATCGCTGTTCGATCACATTTGGAGAGACCGTGTCTTAAGTTGCCAAGTACGATAATTGGAAAACGCGTCAGTAAATGATTGCGAACTACCCAGGACTAATTGTCATAAAGGGACGTGAGTGCGCCCCGCCATTCCCGGGTCTAGAGCCGCTACTGCTGGGGAATGTTTATGCCGGCTTAATATTTTCTATAAATTGCTAATTGTAAGTAAACCTTTTTATTTTCTTTAAAAGCACGGAAGAGGGATACACATTTTAAATGATGTGTTTGAGTTTGGTAAAAAGACGTTTCATGATTTGCATCTGCAGCATGATGCATACGGTTTTTAATTATTTCATTTACTCCGGCTTTCTTCTGCAATGAAATCCCATGGTGCGTCATGGGGAGTTGTTCGACTAATACTTCTACTTTACTGATATTTTGATGTAACAAAACTAGAAGGATTCGTATCTTCTCCTTGGAGTGCTGAGAAAAAGTATTTTCCCTCTCCCCAATTTCTACCATTTTACATATTTGTCACAGATTTCAGATTATCAATCTAATTTTAATATTAGATAATGATAACTTCTGTAAACAAAATGCATGCGATTAAATGATGTAATTCATTGAAAGGGAAAAATGATCCAACCCCTCCTTGGCCCCATGTGAAAAAGTAATTAGCCCTTTAGTGACTAAATCAAATTGTGTAATTAGTCAATCAATAATTGGGTTCAATTTTACCAGTTTCACCCAGACATGATTACAGCTAACCCTGTTAAAACTTAACATCACTTAAATAAAACTTAAATGGCAAAATCAGGTCGGCAAAAACAACACATGAAGCCACAACCTAAAGAAATGCAAAAACAAAGTAACAAAGGGTTACAAAGCCATTTCTAAGGCTGTGGGTCTGCAGTTAACCACTGTGAGAGCCATAATTGATGAGTGGAGAAAACTACGAACAGTCGCTGAATTTCTTCAAGGAGGCTGGTCAACCCAAATCCCATTGGGAGCGCATTGAAAAACTTATCCAGGAGGTCACAAAAGGGCCCAGAACAACATCTAAAGAACTGCAGGCCTCACTTGCTTCAGTTAAGATCAGTGTGAAGTCTCTTTCTCTCTCACGCACGCAGACACACAAATACATACACACTGCCTGTCCAAAAAAATCGCACCCTATAAAATTTTGTTGGGCCAGCTTTAGCTTTGATCACCGCGCATATTCTTTGTGGTATTCTTTCAACTATCTTGTAAAATGTCACAGCATTAATTTTCGACCAGATTTGCATTAATTTTTGGCCGAGGTCTTGTATTGTTGATGGGTCCAACCACTCCAGTAAGCCATCTCCAGCACATCCCAAAGACTCATTTTTGGCCAAGGTTTGGACTCTGAGGTGGCCAATTCATGTGTGAAAATGATTCCTCATGCTCGATAAACCTCTCTTTCACATGAATTTGGTGTTTTCATCCTGAAATTTGCCCATGCCATCAGGGATTAAAAAGTCCATTGATGTTGCTGGTCATTCACTATATTCAGGTAGTCTGCTGAAGTCATATTATTGCTGCAGAACAGTGCTGAGCATAGACCTGACCAACTGAAGCAACTCCAGATCATCACCCTCCCTCCTGAGGCTTGTGCAGTGGGCACTATGTATGACGGGTGCATCGCTTCATGGGCTTCCTTTCTTACCCTGACATACCCATCACTCTAGAATCAAGTGAATCTGGACTCATCAGACCACATTACGTTTTTATCCCACCGGTATGGAATACCGTGGGATATAGTCATCGCCCCGTCCGTCTGTCTGTCCGTCCGTAATAATTCTCATTTCCAGAGCAGAACTCAAAAACTATACCACTTACAAACTTCAGATTTGCTATGGAACTTACTCTTATGGTGTAGTTGTGCCTTTTGGGGGTTTCAGTTCCATGCTGTCCATAACTTTGGAAATTTCCACCAAAAACAGCCCTAAAATTGCACTTTGTATCGTTTCCGGGATAGAACTCAAACTATGCCACTTACAAACTTCATATTCTGTACCTATGTTATTCTAGTGATCCCATTTTGCCATTTGGGCATTTTGAAATCATGGTGCCCAAAATTTATCCATCCGTCCATCCGTAATCATTTTCATTTCCGGAGCAGAATTCAAATAATATACCACTTACAAAATCCAAATTTGCTATGGAACTTACTCTTATGGCATAGTTGTGCCTTTTGGGGGTTTCAGTTCCATGCTGCCCATCATTTCGGAAATTTTCACCAAAAACAGCCCTAAAATTTGACTTTTTCTTGTTTCCGGGACAGAACTGAAAAACTATGCCATTTAGAAACTTCAAATTCGGTATGGAACTTACCCTTATGCTGTAGTTGTGCCTTGTGGGGGTTTCAGTTCCATTCTGCCCAAAATTTTTCATTTCTTTACCAAAAACAGCCCAAAAATTGGACTTTGTCCTTTCTACTGCAGAATTCAAAAACCGCCACAAATCACGAATTATGTGGAACAGGTGGGATGTGTCATCTTCTGATGACTCTTGTTTTCATTGTTCCTCAGTCCAATCTTAATGCTCCCTTGCAAAGTGGACTAATTTTTTCCCAATTAGCAGCTGTTAAGTGTGGCAATGCTCTTACCTTCAGTCAGCTTCCTGCGGGTCAAACTAAGGCTGGGCTTACACCAAACGACTTTTCATGCAATTGCAAATTTCCAAAGTTGTTATAAAATTGTGAGAGTTTTGCTAGAGTTGCAGTGTGCTCCTGTGATCTCGGTCATTAGATGTAGATGGTCATAAAAATCAATCCAAGCTGTTAAGGCGGTCTTTAAGGTGGTCTTTTTTCCATCTTGGCATCACAACAATATTAAACGTTCAATTTTATTGCAGGTCTTCTGTCTATTCTTATGCAAATTGTGTAGTTTAATGACGTGACCATTATCAACAACAAATAGGTGCGCTCCTCCCAGCACCAAATGGGAATTACCAAGTGCAGGATGAAAAATAATATCAAGAGGAATCTAGCTGTAGTCTTGCAGAAATCGTGATCATGCAAGATCCCCAGTCTCAGTGATTGGCTGACACATTGTCTTTAGATGTGAGAGGGTATCAGATGTAATACCCCCGTCGCACCGGATTGACGGTGCCACTGCGGTGCTTGTACGGCATAAACCGCAGTGGCACCGCCATAATCTCCATGGTTCCTCAGTAGTTCTGAATTTATCGTCGTAGCCCCACAGAAAACTGTCAAAACCACAGACCCTCACGGTGGTACAGAGGAAACTTTGAACATGTTCAAAACTTTCACAGTGCAGCTATCCCGTCGCTACCTGAAGCTATCCCGTGGTGGTTATGGGGGAGTTAAGACGGAGCTACCACGGGAGCACTGCGGGTATGTGGGTGCTACTTCGAAGTCATTTTTAACTCTTGAACCATGTTTCGGTAGCATCACTATAGGAATAAATCATCAGCAGACAAAATATAACAACGAATTTTGAACGAAAACAATCTCTCATTTATAGCTGACACGGAGCCTACCTGCTGCCGCAGCACGACCGCCGTAGCGCCTCAGTAATATCGCCATCCCGGGAGTAGCACCTCACTGGCCCCTCAACGCTGACGCCAACACTGCAATACTGCCACCAATAATTGCCGTGGCATCGCCGTCAAATCGTAGTCGCAACTCAATGGGATCGCCATGTCCTTGGTGACCCCACCGTAATTCCGCCCTGGTTTCCCAGTAGCACCGCGAAGAAAAACACATGTTTGATGGGTAGGGGAAAACTATGAAAACACTACTGGCGGTGTCACTGCGGTGATGGCAATTTTGACAAAAATCCGCAGTGGCACCTCCAATCTGGTGTGACGGGGGTATTAGTCTTTGATCAAACTTTAGGAGGACTTTTTAAAGTGCTCTACTGTTTAGTAGGCATAAATTAGAAAGAAAACTGATCCGACAAAGTCTGGTCACCTGCTGAACTTTTCCAGTGACTGCTCGCATGATGAGCCTTTCTTGATGTCCGCTGGGCAAGAAAAAGAAATGTATATATGAGATAGAGGTGTCAGTATGCTTGCCAGTTCGACGTAGGCCCACTGTATATAGTTGGCTGATCTTGAACTCTGGTAAGTCACGTGGATATATTCATCTTTATTTTGTGTTGTTTTGACATTACTACATTTT
Organism: Gymnothorax reevesii; assembly: GCA_029721435.1. Classification (NCBI taxonomy): domain Eukaryota; kingdom Metazoa; phylum Chordata; class Actinopteri; order Anguilliformes; family Muraenidae; genus Gymnothorax; species Gymnothorax reevesii. Next base: position 41,781,425 of record CM056587.1, on the reverse strand, counting down.
GTTACGGTCCAGACCAGGAGTCAACTGAAGAGTCAGAAGCACAATTCAGCTGGTGATTTATTGACAGAAATACGGTAGAGATTAGGATGGAACCCCGAGGAGGTTAGACGGCTCAGCACAGTTGAATTAGACTAAGCTTGAGCAGCGATGGCTGGCCAGGCCTCAGGGATGCTGCAGGTGTTACACAGGCTCTGTCAGCAGTGACCTGCTTCAGAGGATGGAGAGGCTGCTTGAGGGGAACACAGTCCCACTCCTGGCTCCATTTCAGGATTGGCAGCCTGTTCTTAATAAACTGGATGGGTTGGACAGAACGCAGTCCCCAATCTTGGACCCTGGTTAAGATCAGAAGTTTTTTCTTGATAACTTGAGTAGAAGGACAGGAATAGACTTGAATAGAGCCTACTTCAACTCAGTCCCAAACCGCGACCCTGTTGAGGATTGGAAGCTTTTTTGAATCAACAGGCTTTAAATGTCAAATTCCTGTTGTCAAGCCACTCCTCAACAGCAAGCAACGCCAGAGGCATCTTCACTGGGCTAAAGAAGAACTGGTCTGTTTCCCAGTGGTCCAAAGTCCTCTTTTCTAATGAGAGCAAATTTTGCATCTCATTTGGCAACAAAGGTCCAAGAGTCTGGAGGAAGACTGGAGAGGCGCATGATGGAAAATGCATGAAGTCCAGTGTTAAGTTTCCCCAGTCTCTGATGACTGGGGGAGCCATGTCAGCTGCTGGTGTTGGTTCCCTGTGCTTTCTCAAGTCCAGAGTAAACGCAGCAGTCTACCAGAACATTTTAGAGCACATCATGCTTGCTTCAATGAACCAGCTTTATGGGGATGCAGACTTCATCTTCCAGCAGGACTTGGCACCTGCCCACACTGCCAAAAGTACCAAATCCTGGTTCAACAACCACGGGATTACTGTGCTTGATTGGCCCGCAATCTCACCTGACCTGAACCGCATAGAAAATCTATGGGGCATTGTCAAGAGAAAGGTGAACGAAAAGAGACCAAACAATAAAGAAGAGTTCAAGGCCATGATTGAAGCATGCTGGTCTTCGATAACAGCTGAGAAATGCCGCAGGCTGGTAGCATTCATGCCACGCCGGATTGAAGCAGTCATTCGTGCAAAAGGGGCCCCAACCAAGTACTAATTACAGATGCAAGATTTTCCTTTCAGAGGCCAGACATTTTTCTATTTAAAATCCTTTTTTATTTATTTATTTATTTATTTTAAATTGATTTCATGTGATATTCTAATTTTCTGAGTTTTTGAATTTGAGGTTTTCTTGAGCTGTAAGTCCTAATCAGCAAAATCAAAACAAATAAAAGCTTGAAATATATTGATTTGCATGTTATTTGTCTATATAATATGTAGGTTTCACCTTTTAAGTTGAATTACAGAAATACATGAACTTTTTGAGAATATTCTAATTTTCTTGGTAGTACCTGTGAAATCTGTATTGTATCATTCTTGGTGTTGGACTGAAAATATCTTAAAACAAATAACCTGAGCATAATTCCTTTTTTAGGATGTTTCATGTTTTTAAACTAAGTAACCCTGCTGAATGTTGATTGTCAAAGCTTAATATCTTAGAACTGTAGAAATGGAGAATAATGTTGAACTCTGTAATTCTGAGGCCTCAGAAAAACTTTGATTGTCTTATCTCTGAATATTCCCTCTTCTCGGGGCCCATTCAGTTCTATACTGCAGTTGATTGACCTAATTCTCGGATTTTGTTGACCCAAATTGAAAAGGAACTTGGGAAATCATTTACAGATGTGGTGAGAGGAAAGGGTGGGTGGACTTTTATTAGCAACAACAAAAAAAGGATTGCAAACAGAGATTTTTTTTATTTCACTTCGTCATTTTTTTTACCATAAGGTTCAATTCTAGGACCTGCTGCGTATTTATAGCACTTATGGCACAGGCACCAGAATAAGTCATATGTGCACCAATCAAAGAAAGACATATGTTTGACACGTGTCCCAGGATACTGGCTCATATTTGTGCAGAATTTATCATTTGTTCAGTTTGCAATCACAAATTCACGCATTTTTGCCCATAGATTTTTTTCTCTTTTTTTTTTTCTTTGCTTGTGCTGCACAGCCAACAAAACGATTCAGCAGTGGTTTCACGCATCAGAATGAATCTGTCAGTGAAAGTGCAGCGAGCCATAATCGATGACACCTCAGTTAAGCCTACAGGCTGACGGAGACAATCTCGTTCATCTCAGCTGGCGGAGAACAGACTCCTCTCTGTTACCTGCCTTCGATTTGGGGCTCACAGCCAGAACGCATCAGGATTCAGCATCCTGCATCTCCCCAATCATTAAGAGGGCTCTTTGTTTCCGTCACAGTTTGAGCTGAGCGTTAATTGACTAATGCAGGAGCCTCAGGATTTGCAACTTAGATTCTTTTGTGTTGATTGCCAGAGGGCGAACTGCGTCTTGGCTTGTGGAGCCTGGTAAACATGTTTGCCACACAATCGGCCCATTATTTCTCCTTAGGATCCCGACTCTGTAAATCATGTTTCATCTTGTGAAAAAAAAAGTGATTTTCCTCAAACGTCTTCTTATTTTCTGAAGAACTTCTTTCAGTCCTTCATTGTGGTGAAAGGCTCTAGGTCTGTCCTGTCGTGTGAGTCAGAGCTACGAATAATTAAGATTTCAGCTCATAGTTCCATAAAAATATAACTATATGTTCTGTTACTATTATTATACCTGGAGTGCCTCAGTGGACGATGTAGCTACATTAAAGTCATGTGCGATATTTTATCAAATCGCACTGGAAGAGAAACTTTTACTGGATGCAAAAATACCCAATAATTTGCTTGAAAAAAGCACTTGGAAAGTACAATAGTTGTGTGAGTGTTTCAGGAACATCAGGGTAAATGGTTTGACCATGAGCTGAATACTGGTGGTAGTTGATGTCCTTCTGAAGACCCCTAGCTCCCCATAATCACCACAGACCTCGTCCCTTTGAATGGGCTCAGAGGTTAAGTCTTACAAATGACTGTCGCAAGAAGGCCAGCAAAGTGGGCAGGAGACATACCCCTTGTCTCCTGTTGGAGGTCTTGTCACCGGCATTTGAGAATGGAGTCAAGCACGTCTTTTATAGGTCATCCCGCTATTCACAAGCCAATAACAGCCCAACTGAGACATGAAAGGACAATATCTGTGTGGAGGGTGATCAGTTACTGCTCAACCATAATCCAGCAGGGCCACCAGCTTTATGATCAAGGGCTGCAGGTCTGTCCAAAGCAGTGTCTAATGTGGCACGCATTGTCAATGGAACAATGCAGTTTTGCTGGCATCAGCCGAGTTTTTGTTCCGGTTCTAGCCCTTGCACAATGATACGGCATGGACTCTGACTCACAGGTTAAACTTGTTGTGAATTGATATAAGGGTTGAGATGGAATGATATTATGCAATCAATATCATTATGACCTCACTGTATGTAAAAATTGAAACTCTTTCATACATAATGGATTTTTGCACTTAACGATATGAAGTCCTAAAATGTGCCCTTCATGCTATTTTTTGTTTACTTTTTCCAAAAGTCTGTACAGTCAAGATCATACACACAGATACAAACAGCATTACATTGCAGGAAATTTATACTCTGCTCATCATAAGGATTTTGCTCAGGAGACCTTAAAAAAGACAATGTGCGTGGCTGTTTATTTAATGTCCTGTTTTTGCATGTGCTTTCTCTTGTATTTATATTGCAATTTGTTTTTATTTATGATTCCCCATTCTTGTGCTTTTTTCGCTTCTTTCTTTATGTTGTATCTTGATTTTTACTGTTTGTAGTTTGTACTGATTTTTACTGTTTTTATTTGTGTAAAGCACTTTGTTGGGTTTGGTATATAAATGATTTTTACGATTGTTATTGTCGTTGTTATTATTATTCTTAATATATTTGACTGGGGATTTAAGTATCTATACCAGGGGTGGGCAATCCTGGTCCTGGAGGGCCAGCGTGTATGCTGGTCTTTATTTCTATCAATTACCCTGACTAATCAAGATAATTAGTTTAAATGCAAATATATATTTGTGCAAATATTCAATCAAAGAAAAATGTTTTATGTAGGGAGACAAGAATAGTCTTTGGTCATTCAAGATTATTTAAAGAAATGCGCCTGAAATGTCAGATTTAATAAAAACCATGGCTAATTTAGATGATGAACTAATTAAAGGCCAGAAGTTGGTGCAAAAACCGGGGACAGATAAGGCCCTCACTGCCCACCTCTGATCTACACAGTATACCCGTTACACTCAGGCAGTGATGGATTGGATAAATTATCCCAGGCTGAGCCCAATCGTTTCAACAGTCATTTTAGACCTTTAATGCCTCTCATATTTCACTAACACTACCCCGTTTGTAGCGATATCCAGACAACTTTTTGCTCCAGCAATTAGCCTGTATGCACAAAGAAAATTGTCAGTGGTGCTGTACTGTTGCAAACCAGTTAATTCACATGGAATGTAAACGATTTATTCACTATTCTACAAATTAGAATGAATGGAATATGGAAAATGAGAGATCATATGACAGAGGAATATGCAAAATAATATGGCATCAGGAATGCAAAAAATAAATAAATAAATAAAAATTTCTCTATTGGCCATGAAAACACTTTGCTTTATGGCTTCAGAGAAATGAGACTAGATGTCCCCCAAGTTTAGCTAACTTTTCAGATATCATTTTATCGAATCATTTATCAACTTTTTTTTATGAATAAAGGCCACTTTTGCATACTGAATAGTCCTCATACATTTTGCGACTGGTATGTGATGCTCCTGGACTGAGGAACGCTCCAGTACTTGGGGCAGTCATTACGCATAATAATTACAGCATGTTTCCTAATAGCACCATCATAATGCAGTATATCCTCTTAATAGGAAGAAACTTGGCGAAAAGTTCATGATGACCATTTTTACCTAAACCGGTTTCTTTTTGATATTTTCACGATGGTTTTCCACTAAATATTCAACAGTTGTTTTCGAAATCGTCTTTTGAAGGAATCCATGCTTATTTACTGAGAGAACGCTGAAATTCAAGCACAAGAAATGTTTTTTAAATTTACAATGTGGGTTATGAATACTCTGCTCTTCAGCTAGCTCAATGGTTCAGGCAGTGTATTCATCTGTGGGAGACTGACAGTTCAAATCTGGCTTAAGTAGAAGTTTTTTTTAAGCAGCAGGGGCATAGTTCTTGTATAAATAATTGCTGGGTATTTGTTGTTTTTAGTTTTTATCTTATCTTTGTATGAATAATTTTCTTAATTTCCTTGTTTTATTAAAAATAAATCTGCTCCAGTGGAGTCAAACATCATTTCCTTGGTATGTATTTTCTTTAAATGGGAAAATGTATACAGGACTGGTCACAGTAATAAAAATAAATAAATGAATAAATAAAATTATTGTAATTTGATGGAATGTTTGCCTGTAGTGACATATAAGTGAAATGAAATTAGTTTTACTGTTTTGTATCTGAGAAATCAGACATGGCACACAAGGTACCTGAATCGCCAATTTCGAGAAGCCATCTTGACATTCCTCTCTAATTTTGCTCTGATTTACTTGATTAGAATAAACTTTGGCACAGATAATGATGAGATTTTTGTGATGTAATTTTTTAGTGTTTTTTTTTTTCGATAATTTTATTTAAAATTCTACCTTTGAGCTGTTTTGAGAGCGGTAATTTCCCTACTTCTTAATATGCTTTTCAAAATCTAATCAGTCGTGTTAATGGCAAAAGCTTGGCAGTAGCAATAAGTAGTTATTTTTTTATTTAATTTATTTTAGAATGGGAATTTATTTACATTCAGCAGTAAATAGGTTGTGCAACATAATTTTTTTATGCAGTGGAGAAATAGTAAGTCATATGATTTGTAATATCCTGCAATATCCTGTTCAGCTTAGACGTAATTATTTTCTTTTGCAGAAAACAAACATGAGCTTTCCAAAGAAGAGCTGTACAGTGAAAAGTAAATAAGTCTTGTCAGAAAAGGGAGGTCAGGATGTGACACGATATAGCAAACAACATATTCAGAGATAAAACATATCTATTGGTAAAAAATGTTCAATATTATGTTATGAGATACTCATTCATTTTGCCCATGAGCTGACAAGCCTTATCTCATGCATGTGCTAAAAATAAAGGGTATCATTAAGCTGTTTTTCCTCTTTAAAGCCTGCATAATTGGCATAATGAGGTAACAACATTTTAAATTCTTGTGAATGCTTGATTAAAATTGAATTCAATAAGGCCTTTGTGAGAGGCATAACACTTATAACTGCCAATATTTAAATTAATAGGCGTATACCCACTTCTCCAGGGACCATTATCCCCAACCTTCCTATAGTTTGATCAGAATTATGGTCTGTGCGTCCATCCGTCCTTCCGTCCGCCCGTCCGAGATAAAGAGGACAGCTTTACTCAGAAACTACTACAGATACAGTAACCAAATTTGGTGTGTAGCTTCAGACTGTCAAGGCCTTGATCGAGTTCGAAAATAAGAAGCGCATGATTGGCGGGGGATGTTGTAGACCATGTCGACTTGTTTTATTTTATTAAATGTTTTGTCTGATCAACGTCATTTAATTTGTAAATAAAAACCTACTCCAGCCACTCAGGCCCTCAAAGTATTCTGAAAAGGTTGGACCTTCAACTTATCTGGGCTTGGAGCTATCTGCAGACCATTGGTCAGTGGAAACACGTATTGTGGTCAGACCAACCAATAATTCAGGTTTTTGTTTTTCTGAAGAAATTAATGTTGCTTTTGACTGGAGGAAAAAGACCATCCAGAAGGTTACCATCAGCAAGTCTATATAATAATAATGCTCAAAAAAACCCTAAGATTTTTGGGCTACGTGATGCTTTCAAGACATCTTTTCCAGGAAAGCCCTTGCATATTTTAACAAGATAAAACAAAACTTACGTCAACTTCCGTTTGTAACCTCGTTTGCTTCCGTTTGCTCTTGAAAACACCCAAGGTCTCTGCCTCAACAATATGGTCAGGCAAAATATTCCACATCGAAATTACTCTTCGGGTGAAGAAATATTTCCGAATATCAGTGCTAAATGTACCCTTAGCCAACTTCCATTTGTGTCCCCGAGTTCTTCTCACAACACTTGGTCGAAGGAATCCTACGTAATTCACTTTGTTAATCCCTTTAACATATTTAAAGACCTCAATCAAATCACCCCTCAGTCTCCTTTTCCTTAGACGAAAGAGATTATGGATCTCCAGCCTCTTCTCATAGCTTTCATCTTTTATACCTGGAATAAGCTTAGTGGCTCTTCTCTGAACTTTCTCTAGAGCCTCTATATCTTTCTTAAAGTATGGTCCCCAGAACTGTACACAATACTCCACATGTGGCCTGGCGAATGTGTTGTACAAAAGAAGCATCACCTCCTTAGATTTGTACTCAATACTTTTGGCAATGTATCCCAGCATCCGATTGGCTTTTTTAACTGCTACGGCACAATGGCTAGAGCCTGTGAGGGTTTGGTCAACAATCACTCCCAGATCTTTCTCGTGTACTGCACATTCCAGTTTTAAACCTCCCATGAAGTAATCCCGTCTAATGTTTTTATTACCTACATGTACAACTTTACATCTTGCTACATTAAATTTGATTTGCCACATTTCTGCTCAATTCTGGATGCTATCCAAATCATCCTGAATCACTTTAGTAGACCCTAAACTATTTGCCAAACCCCCCAATTTAGTATCATCTGCAAATTTAACCAATCTGCTCTCAATATTACTATCAAGGTCATTGATGTAGATGAGGAACAGCAGGGGCCCCAACACCGATCCCTGGGGGACGCCACTCCCCACCATACCTAGCTCAGATAAGATACCACTGACCACCACTCTTCGTGTTCTGTCCTGTAACCAGTTTTGAATCCACTCCAGAATACCTCTGAAACTCCAAGTATATGATGTCATAAGCCCTGCTCTGGTCATAAGTCTTGGTGGCCTCTTCAAAAAATTCCAGACGGTTTGTCAGGCATGACCTTCTCTTACGAAAACCATGTTGGCTATCTCTCAAGATACTGTTCCGTTCAAGAAATAAGTCCAGCTCATCTTTTATGATAGATTCCAATATTTTGCTTGCAATGCAAGTTAAACTGACTGGCCTGTAATTTCCTGGCTGGGTACAGTCCCCTTTCTAATATATTGCTACAATATTGCCCTGTTTCCAATCATATGGTATTTCTCCAGTTTCTAAAGACCGCCTGAAGATAGTGGATAGCAGCTTAAAGATGATCTCACCAACTTCCCTGAGCACTCTAGGATATAAGCCATCAGGACCCGCCGCCTTATCTACCTTTAGTTTATGCGACTTGTCTAATACTTAATTATCCTGAACCTCAATTTCTGCTAAATAATCTTGAGCATTTAACATGCCCTCTGGCCAAATAAAGACCCCCTCTGAGGTAAAATTCTCAATAAAGTAACTGTTTAAGGCATCCACAATATCCTTGTTAGTCCCTCCACCTCTGCAAGCTTGCGTAATCCTCCTAAAAAGCATTTCATTGACTGTACTGTCCAAAGCCAGTGGTCGATAGCATACTCCTATGTTTAAACCTGTCTCGTGTTTGCCAATGAGCCTGACCCAGATATCTTCACAGGGCAAGGAATGTTCAATTTCGGGAATTTCCTGTACATTTATGTTTTCGTTCACATAGATTGCTATGCCCCCTCCTCGCCTATTACATCTATCCTTCCTAAAGAGCTTATAACCTTCTATATTATATTCATCTCCATTCTCTTCACTTAGCCATGTCTCCGTAATCCCAACTATGTCATAGCCCTCACTAATTATAACAGCCTCAAGCTCAGAAAATTTATTTTTTATGCTTCTTGCATTTAAGTAAAAACATTTCAGGTTATTGCTAATGCTCTTCCCCCTTGATTTCCCATGTGGCCGCTGCTTCAAGGCCCCCACTACGCTTCGTTGCTTTAAAAGTATATTATCAGTAGTGCATGTAACGCCGTCAGCCTCCACCGGGGCAGTCTGCATTTCCCTATGTGTAACACTCACTAACCTCCCAGCTCCCCCAATTCTTTAGTTTAAATAATCCTGTGTAAATAATCCTATTATATTATATAATATGCCACACTCCTGGATTGAAGAGTGTTTAGACCTCTTTGGAATTGCAGATAACATTGAGAAGCTGGAGAACACAGTTGTCATCAGGGGGGGGGAGAGCTTGGAGAGGTAGATATCAAGAGAGGCATTTTCCAGGGCGATTCCCTGTCTCCTTTACTTTTTGTCATCCTTGATCCCATTAAGCCCGGTACTTAGAAGAACAAAGTTATGGTTTGAATTTAATGGGGAAAGGATCAGTCACTTGCTCCATATGGACGATCTAAAGTTGTACGCTAAAACTGAAAGTCGGTTAGAGTCCTTGGTCAACACAGTCCGAGCATTTAGTTCTGATATTGGAATGGACTCAGGCATAGAGAAGTGTGTCCCCATCAAGAAGGGGAAGGTTTCTACTGCAGAAGGAATTAAATTACCAGATGGAAGAGAAATTAAAACTCTTGAACAAGGCAAGAGCTACAGATATTTAGGAAGCTTGGAGACTGAGGAGATCAAGTATGAAGAAATGAAGAACAGTTTGTCTGAGGAATACTTTCGCAGGTTGAGAAAGCTGCCGCAGTCAAAGCTAAATGGGGCCAATGTGGTAAATGCCATCCAGCTCCATGCGTCAGGTGGACTCGGGCTGAATTAAGAGCATTAGATCGAAGAACCAGGAAGTACATGAATATGTGCTATACACTCCACCCAAGAGGTAGTGTAGTGCAGCTGTACTTGCCTGGAAAAGTAGGGGGGCAGGGTTTAATCTCCATTGAGGATTGTGTGGATCTTGATGTTCTGGGAATTAATAGATAAGTTGCTAAGTGTAATGAAAGGCTTCTAGTGGCTGCAAGCCTCAGTGCTGGAAGTAATCCGGAAGGCACTGAAGATTATAAGGAAAGAAAATTTTAAGAGAGATCCAAGGAGCTGAGAGAAAAGGAGTTACATGGACAGTTCTTCAGGCAAACTGAGCAGATGGCTTCTGCTTCTTGCTGCATGTGGCTTACAAATGCGTTCCTCAAAAAGGAGAATTTGGGATTGCTTATGGCTGCTCAAACACAGTCCTTGAGAATGAATGCTATCAAAGCAAAGATTGACAAGATTCAGGATGATCCATTATGCCGCGTGCGAAGACAGAAAGAGGAGAGTGTTTCCCATTTGCTCAGTGACTGCCCCAAACTTGCTAACACCACAAACAACGGAGGCATGATGGGGTTGCTAGGACTCTCCACTGGGACATATGTAAACAAAATGGGTTATATTGTGACGAGAAGTGGTATGAACACGTACCTGAGTGTCATGGAAAACAAAGATCTTAAAGTTCTGTGGGACTTCGCAGTGCAAACGGACAAATATCTAGAAAATAATCATCCAGACATTGTCATTGAGCACAAGAAAAAGAAGGTGTGCCAAATTATTTATGTTGCCTGCCCTGGGGACTGTAGGGTGGATAGCAAGGAAGACGAAAAGATTGAAAAGTAGGGGAGACAGGGGTCCGATGAGCCATGGGGACCAATGAGCCATATCACTATTTTGCGATCAATCGATGCCAAAGGTGTTTAAATAGGCAAAATGACTCATCAGTCAATGGTCAAATATTTTGCCTATGTTAAGCAGCTCTGTCATCGATTGATAGCAAAATAGTGAAATGGCTCATTGGTCCCCATGGCTCATAAGGCCTCATTTTCCCCTACCGTGATCTGTCGATTGAGATAAAGACCTTATGGAAACTGAAGTCGATGAAAGCAATCCCAGTTGTAATTTGAGCATTAGGAACCATCCCCAGGAGATTGAAAGGCAACCTGGAACAGATGGGTATGCAGACAAGATTAGAAACCGTTCAAAAGACGGTTTTGCTTGGAACCGCGAGAATCCTCCAAAGAGTCCTATATGTATATATAGCATGGCAGCTCAAAGTGCTTTACATTCAGCAACAAAATCAAAACTGTTAGAAAGTGAAAAAAAATCATACTTGAAACCGAGCAAATAAAATATTGCAAATTTCTTAATTCCCATTTGAAAAGTGTAAATAGCAATTTGATCCGTTTTCTGTACCTATCGTACAATTCATAAATGCAATATTCTGACCACATTTTGAGGAAATTGGGTGAGCGTGAAGCGCCGAATGTGTGCCATATGTACTGAGCATGTGGTCGGCAGTTAAGGAAAAACATAAGTCAACAGGAACTCTTTTGAGATGTGGTACATGCCTTGAATTTTTATACGCAGGCTATGCTGTGACTAAGAACCAGACTCTTTATGATCTCTGAGATATGCGGAGGGGTGTAGCCAAAAGCGTGATAGCCTATCTTTGATTGTACAGCACGCCACGACTATAAAAGAGCTGGTCTACGTGAGAATATGAGACACCTCAGTCAGGATGTGCACAACCACCAGTATTTTTCAATTTCGCCAACCCATGGTTATTGACCTGCAATATCATGCAACATAGTTGGCTACTTTTGGGGTTGCAGCAAAACGACATTTGTGCGACAGAACTGGAATGCAGAAACAACTGTGAATATGGAATCATAAAACTTTCATAATAGCAAGGTAGAAAGGTGATATTTGAAGACGCTTTAAAGATCGCCTCAAGTGATAATCAAGAAATCTTCAGAGATTCGCCTCCAGACGGTAATTTCTGCCAATTTATTTCTCTTTACTTTTCCCGTCATCCTTCGTTATTATTCACTTGGAAGAGGCGTAAGATTACAATTAATTCTCCTTATTGATTTGATTTCCGACATGTTTCTCTGAGAGTGGCCTATATGGTTAGCGCTTAAATAAATCATCTAATTTCATCCTTTGTATGACCCACAAATTTGTGCTTCGCGCAAATTGATTAACGCAGTTTTGTTTTATTCAACAGGATACTGCACATTTTGGTCATTATGGCGAAGGCTTTTTTGTTCCCACTTCTGGCGGTTGTAATCGCAGAAAGTATCATCTCTGTCTGCGCTCAGACCGAGGACCGGACGGGGCAATCGGCGTCCCAAAGCACTGACGGCCTGCCTTATCTGGCCCTTAAATCTGGAACCAAAGAAGACAGATCCAGTTCAAACTACTCTGGTCTTCTATTGACAAAGACAAGGCGTACGCGACCACTCCCGCCGATGTGTGTAGGTCCCACAGAGATTAGAGATACTTTCAAGTATATCAACACTGTGGTTTCTTGCATTGTTTTTGTGGTGGGAATCATTGGAAACTCGACTTTGTTGAGAATCATTTATAAAAACAAATCCATGCGAAACGGACCCAATTTTCTCATCGCAAGTCTGGCGCTGGGAGATCTCTTGCACATTGTGATAGACATTCCCATCAATGTCTACAAGGTGAGTGCGGGGCATTAGGGTTTGCACCTTGTATTCAAACTCTCGGGCCTGCTTGCCAGTAAACAGAGCTCTTTATTGATTTGTTAGTTTGGCTCAACTTCTGTAGAGCAATGAAAAATAAAAATGACAAATAATCCAGGGGGTTCCTATTAAATAGGATCTTTCATTGAAGCTATTCGCGATTAGGCTATAATCGACGGCGATGAGTAAAACTTTAATGTAGTCTATTCATCAAAAACGTATCACCTATCTACAATATCAGGTATGCTAACACCATGGTAATAAAATAAAATAAAATAAAATACAATATAGTAGAAAATAAATAAATAAATATAAGAAAGTAGCCTATTTGGGTATGGCCATAATGTGTGCTTGCTGTTTTAATCACTATTTGTTAAATTACCTGGGTTTAACTCGCAATTAGCTGCTATGAAGTAAGTTTGACGTTGCGATAGATGAATTGGTGTTCGGAACAAATGTTGTTTGATGTTGTCAGTAGATGGCAGTAATGTAGCTGAATTGAGATGCTGATTTACGTCTTCTAGTTCTAATGTCGAATACTTTAGTTTTCAACAGAATTACTGAGAGAAAAATTGAATAGCTGAGTTGATTTGTCAAAAAAAAAAAAAAAACACTTGTTCAGTTGATTTCTTGACTCAATGTAGACATCAAAGATTCCGGGACTATTTTTACCTAAAAGCGTTTATCGTCGTGAACGTCAAATGCCACGAGGCTATCTAATCTCCTCTTCAATTTTCCTATGCTCTTGCCAAGGCACTTGCCTAAGTTCTCAGACTCTCTCGTGACTGATATTAAGCAATTACTAAGGGCACACTTTTCTGTAACTTCATGCCTTCATTACCCTACATTTCTCTAAGCAAGGGCAAGTTTATTAATTTACTCTCACAACAAACGTCATTAAAAACAAAGTTACGTGACTGGTGGAAAATTGTCTTTGAATAGGTTCAATAGACCGCATTTCAAAGTTTAAAAAATGATTGCCAGGAGATTATGTTAGATGCTCTGCATTTAATTTCCACATCATATTTTATACATAAAATTTACATCTTAGAACAATTGTTTAAATTCCTTGATGGTCTTTATAATGATAATTTATTTCACATTTGCTTCAAATACACAGAAAAGCGAACACTGAAATGGATTTTATCAATTATCCTTGCTGTGCCAGAAGCTGCTGGGTGATATGGTGACAATGTTTGACACTCTGAGCCAGACTGACGAAGACCTACCGCCTGCGAAAAAAAAATCTTTTTTGCACTTGAAAAACGAGTAACATTGCTAGAAAAGAAATACCCTGGCCAACCACTGGCCACGTCATTGGTTTTTCAAGGGCATAAAGGTTTTACATGTACAAAGGGTCGTGGTGAATCTGGCTGTGTGTGTGTGTGTGTGTGTGTGTGTGTGTGTGTTTCCCCCAGTACTATCTACACATTTACTCATGCATTAACCATTTTTAAACAATTATGTAGCCCTACATTCCAGAGGGATCTTTATAGTTTTAAAGTTTTTCTACTTTTGGTCCAAATAGTTATGAGAATCTGATACTTGTAAATTTAGACCACAGCATTTTAAGATGATACATATTGTAGGGCTGGTAGGCATCACTGTCTTAGCTGGGTAGTTTTATTCTATGTTATATTAAGACAGAGTTTCTTGGTTCTCAGTGGAGTATTCTTACTAAAGTCATAAAGTCATGTGATTCCAAAATCTGGAGAGATATTGCAGAGCAGTATCTTTTGCATATTGACACACGTGCTAAGTTATCAAGAATCACACACAAAAGCAAAAGAAACTATTTATTCTGAGATCTTACATGGTCCGGTGCATCTAGTGTAGATACTTGTATCTGGAGGGACAAGGATGAATTGAATGCTATAATGTCCTTGTTAAATAATAGATTGATGTTGTAACTTTTGGTATAGGGATGAATCTGATGTTTTTATTATTTTTAATGGGATTTATGATGATTGCTCTTTTAGTATGTTTTTCTGTGTATGTATGTATGTATGTATGTATGTATGTGTGTATATGAATGCAAATGTGCTTATATGTGTGTGTGTCTCAAAAAATAAAATGTTAGATTAACTGAATAATGTTATGTCAACTGGTTCTACACAATTGCTATGCGTAACCTTTATTTGACTTCTAACATTTTTGGCCAGTTTAATTAGTTGCATTGAGTGAATGTACTTAACTCAGTTTTGTGGAACCAGTTGACGTAACATTATTAAGTAAATCTAACATTTCATAACGCTTCATTTTTTTTTTTGATTGTATTGATGTTATTGTCCGCATATAGTAAAAACGGCCTGCCAATATATCTTGTATTGGCCGAGTTTTGCACGTGCACAAGTAAACATTGGCAACTGTGGCATTAGCTCTCTTCAGAGAAGCAGACAACAGTCGCGGACCTAGCATTTAACAGCTCGGTGAGCAAACAGCCAAATTAAGTCGCTAATCCGGTCAAACAAAGGCGACGGGGGTTTTTTGTAGTGATGGAGAAACCGGAGCTTTCTGAACTACTGGATCAATTATGAAGCAATTGTGTTGAACGGTTCTGAGTTGCGAAGCATTTGATACAATTAAATATGGCGACATCTGCTGGCCAGTCTTCAACATAGCATTTGCGTGGAACAATAAAGGACAACGTTTCATGAAACAGGCACTGTTACGTACGTTTAACAATAAAGGTTCTATGTGCATCTTGAAAATTTTTACTGTTTTTTACAATAACATACTTGTGTTATAATGTGATTGTGCCATCATAAAATACTGTATGTAATAGTGATATGCAAGATTTTTTTTTTTTTTTGCAAGATTGATAGAAATACAAAAAGTATTTTTGCAAAAAGTGGCAAATGTTTATGCAACTAGGGACTTTTGTATCAATACTTGAGCAAAATGCTGCATAAGTTGGACAGGGGATTTACAGGTTTCAAAGATTTTTATTTAAAAACAAGATCATTTCTGCGGAGTTAGGCTTCAGTCTGTTTCTCTTCTTTGTTACTACCTCTCCAGCATTGAGAAGACCCTTTCAAATGGCACAGAAGTTGCTGGCATATGAAGATATCTGTGGGCAAGCTTGTAAAGATAGTTATAGGCTGCTGCCCTTGAGTACCAGTATTTCAATGGGTCTTCTCCAAAAATCCCACCCTGGATTCAAAACCCGAGTGACACGTCGCCTAGACGTGTGTGACGTAATGACGCTTCATTTGGGGAGTCACGTGGTTTTTTGCATGGTGAAGCGAGGCATCGAAACATATTGCCGAGATACTTCTGCTTTGAAAGATCGATACTGTGTTGAGCCGTCTGCTTCGAGCGTAACATCCCCAGTTTTTTGGGGGTGGGTTTCAGTCTCCTGGGAGCAAAGTAAGATAAAGTTAAAAAAATATAAACACTAATTTAAATGCTAAATAATTGTCTAACTAAGTGAATTGTGTGATATACAAAGTAAAACAGAGTTGAATTCAAGGACTGAGGTACTGTCGCCTGGTTTTTCTGTAGCTGATTTAGCTAACGGACCTCTGCAAGCTCTCAACGCCAAGAATATTATCGAATTACCTGGATATCTAACTACAACCCGGCTTGGTTCCATACTTGGTTGCTTGCCTTTCATGCAGTCTTCTAGCCAGTAAATATGACATTCACCGGGTTTTTTTATTCCCCTTCTTTCTCTATCCTTACCGCATTACCGCATAAACACATTGCCAAATTTGCATATTAAAGCAAACTGGATTAAAGTTTAACTGCTTGTTTGACTGCTTAGTGACAGCTTGTTGGGGAGATACCGTGTTTAGTTCACTCACATAGTGAACGACTAGTTTATTCGGTCCGTTTTAATTAAAGGGAACCGGGGATTTACTCTTTTCTCGGTTACCCTTGGTTGTATTTGTGGCTAGCTATCTAGGTAGTTACTGTTTACATTTTTGGCTGGGGATCTGAGATTGAGTATTTAGTTGGTAGGGCAGCAGTCACTTGAGTCGTCCAATCGGTTAGGTTGGAATTTAAACGGAAAGGTTTACCGGAGTGCTCCGCCTCCTCCCTCCTCCAGTTTCTCCTGGGCGTTGTAGCCAGTCTGTTTTATCTGGGTTCTCAGCTAAGCCCTGTGATATTTTTTAGGTTAGTATATTCATAGTACCGGGACTAGATAAACTCAAGTCAGCTTATTAGGTGTGCTTATTACATATAGAGTTTGTCTCAATTTGTTATTTAATTTCTGTTAACTGAAACTAAGCTCCTGTTAAAAGAGGCTTATTATCCATTTATATAGTTTCCCCATGGTTTTTATTGTGACTGCTGCTTAGGGCTTCTCAGGTTAACAAATTGATAAATTGTGGTTCCTGAGCTTCTGTCTCGGCATTAGTAATTTTCTTTTATCTAGGGCGAGCGAGGTCATTAGGTCGGGGGTTCAAAATGTGGCCAAGACTATGAGACGGTTGCAGGATGATCGCACTTTTGGAAAGAGATTTCCAGGGTGTGTTTGTCTGCCACCGGTGCCAGCTAATTGAGCATCTGGAGAGCAAGATCCTTGATTTTCAGGGCCAGTTGGTGACGCGACATAGTTTGCAATCAGTAGAGTTCCTAGAGGAAATAAGTAGTATGTTGTTTAGAGAAATGATGTGGAAGCCAAAGCAGAGTGGTGCGGGAACCCAGAGCAGGCAGGGAGAGAAAGTTGGGAGACGGTAGGAGGTAAAGGTGCAGGAAAGGGCTGCACATCGTACAGCGACAGCTCCTCCAGTAGTTGAGGTGTCCAACTGATTCCGGTCCTTGCAGGAACTCGAATTGGCCCCTGACCCTGAAAGTGGGGGCACTGATGAGCATCAGGGCACCCTGTTGGCCTCTACCCCTCTGAAAAGAGAGTTCGTGATAGTGGGGGACTCAATACTTGGAGGAATAGACAGTTTAGTCTGTTCGCACGACAAGGAGTCTCGTACGGTGTGTTGCCTGCCTGGTGCCCAGGTAGGAGACCTCCTGGAGCGTGCGGACAAGCTCCTGGCCAGATTGGGGAGGGATCCAGTTGTCATGGTCCATGTTGGGACAAATGACATAGGTAAGGGTAAGTTTGAGGTTCTGCAAGGCAATTTTGTTGAATTAGCTGAAAAGCTTTGGAGCAGATCGTCCACGGTAGTTTTCTCCGGGATTCTACCAGTACCACGTGCAAGCAGAGGGAAGCAGAATTTTATCTGGAGGTATAACACGTGGCTACGTAGCTGGTGGAGGAAAGAGGGTTATAGGTTTATGGGGCACTGGAACTACTTCTGGGACAGAGGTGACCTGTTCAAGCCGGATGGGCTACACTTGAACGGGAGGGGTACCATTGCACTGGGTCAGCGCATGTTGAGGGTAGCACAGGATTATTTAAACTAGGGACTTGGGGGGCAGGGAGGTTAGTGAGTGTTACACATAGGGAAATGCAGACTGCCCTGATGGAAGCTGACAGCGTTACATGCACTATTGATGATGTATTTTTAAAGCAACAAAGCGTAGTGAGGGGATTGGAGCAGCAGGCACATGGGAAATTGAAGGGGAAGAGCATTCGTGATAACCTGAAATGTTTTTATCTAACTGCAAGAAGCATAAAAAATGAATTTCCAGAACTTGAGGCCATTGTGATTAGTGAAGACTATGACATAGTTGGGATTACAGAGACATGGCTTAGTGAAGAGGATGGAGATGAATATAATATAGAAGGTTATAAGCTCCTTAGAAAAGATAGATGCAATAGGCGAGGAGGCGGTGTAGCACTCTATGTGAACAAAACCATAAATGTGCAGGAAATTCCCGAAATTGAACATTCCGTGCCCTGTGAAGTTATCTGGGTCAGACTCATTGGCAAACACGAGACAGGTTTAAACATAGGTGTATGCTATTGATCACCAGCTTTGGACAGTACAGTCAATGAAATGCTCTTCAAGAGGATTATGCAAGCTTGTAGAGGAGGAGGGACTATTATTATTGGAGACTTAAATTATCCTGGTATCAATTGGGAAATGGTGAAAGGACAGGGTAGGGGGGAGGAAGAATTTCTAGATGTTATAAATTTTCATTTTTGGTGCAGTATGTTAATAAACCTGCAAGAGAGAAGGCAATTTTAGACTTGGTGCTCTGTAATGACCCAGATAGAATTAGCAATGTTGAGGTACTGGAGCCACAGGGGAAAAGTGATCACTCTACTGTTAATTTAGATGTTTCATGGGAAGTAAAAAAGGTGTCTTCAATAACCAAAATTTTCAATTTTAGGCGAGCAAACTTTGACAGGATGCGCTCATATCTAAGTCAAATAAAATGGGAGACACTCCTGGACTGTGAGTCTGTAAATGAGATGTGGGAAAGATTTAAGGGGGTTTTACTTGATTCACAATGCAAATTCATTCCAAAGGTGTCCAAAAGTAAGCTGAAAAAGCAGAATCCTCAGGGGATGACCACAAGTATTCGTAGGATTTTGAGGGAAAAGAGGAATCTTTATAAGATGTACGAAAAGGATAACAATGAGAACACTAAGGCTGAATACCGTAAAATGCGGGCTGTGGTCAAAAAAAGAGTTGAGGAATGCTAGAAGACTGTATGAAAGACAAATTGCAGAGGAGGCAAAAACCTAAGCGCTTCTTTCAGTACTGTAGCAGAAAAAGGAAAGTCAAAGAGCAGGTTAAAGAATAAAAATGGATTGCTGCTATATGATAACAAGGATACTGCGGATACCTTAAACAGTTACTTTGTTGAGAATTTTACCTCAGAGTGGGTCTTTATTCGGCCCAAAGGCATGTCAAATGCTTAAGATTATTTTGTGGAAATTGAGGTTAGGAATAACGAAGTATTAGACAAGTTGCATAAACTAAAGGCAGATAAGGCGGCGGGTCCTGATGGCTTATATCCTAGAGTGCTCAGAGAAGACAGTCTTTAGAAACTGGAGAAATACCAAATGATTGGAAACAAGGCAATATAATACCAATATATAAGAAAGGGGACCATATGGAGCCGGGAAATTACAGGTCACATCAGTTTAACTTGCATTGCGTTCAAAATATTGGAATCTATCGTAAAAGACAAGCTGGACTTATTTCTTGAATTTCACAATATCTTGAGGGATAGCCAACATGGTTTCTGAAAGGAAAGGTCATGCCTGACAAACCTTTTGGAATTTTTTGAAGAGGCCACCAAGACTTATGACCAGAGCAGGGCGTATGACATCATATACTTGGATTTTCAGAAAGTATTTGATACAGTACTGCATAAGAGACTAGTTTTTAAAATGAGCTCCATTGGAGTTACTGGAGGTATTCTGAACTGGATTTAAAACTGGTTACAGGACAGAACACGAGTGGTGGTCAGTGGTATCTCATTTGAGCTCGGTATGGTGGGGAGTGGCGTCCCCCAGGGATCGGTGTTGGGACCCCTGCTGTTCCTCATCTACATTAATGACCTTGATAGGAATATTGAGAGCAGAATAGTTACATTTGCAGACGATACTAAATTGGGAGGTTTGGCAAATAGTTTAGAGTCCACTAAAGTGATTCAGGATGATTTGGATAGAATCCAGATTTGGGCAAAAATGTGGCAAATGAAATTTAATGTAGCGAAATGTAGGTAATAAAAACATTTGAAGAGATTACTTCATGGGAGGTTTAAAACTGGAATGTGCTCCACACAAGGAAGATCTGGGAGTGATTGTTGACTAAACCCTCACAGGCTCTAGCCATTGTGCTGTAGCAGTTAAAAAGGCCAATTGGATGCTGGGATACATGGCAAAAGCATTGAGTACAAATCCAAGGAGGTGATGCTTCTTTTGTACAATACATTTGTCAGACCACATCTGGAGTTTTGTGTACAGTTCTGGGGACCATACTTTAAGAAAGATATAGAGGCTCTAGAGAAAGTTCAGAGAAGGGCCACTAAGCTAATTCCGGGTATAAAAGATGAAAGCTATGAGAAGAGGCTGAAGATCGTTAATCTCTTTAGTCTTAGGTAAAGAAGACTCAGGGGTGATCTGATTGAGGTCTTTAAATATGTTTAAGGGATTAACAAAGTGAATTATTTTGGATTCCTTCGACTAAGTGTTGTTCGTCGAACTCGGGGACACAAATGGAAGTTGGCTAAGGGTTCATTTAGCACTGATATTCGGAAATATTTCTTCACCAAAAGAGTAATTTCGATGTGGAATATCTTGCCTGACCATATTGTTGAGGCAGAGACCTTGGGTGTTTTCAAGAGCAGGCTTGACTTAAAGCTAGATAACATTGAGTCATTGAGTATCTGAAGTGATATATTCACAATAGTATAAAGAAACTAGCAGGCCTATTTGGGCTGAACAGCCTGTTTTTGCCATTCATGTTATGATATGTTATGTTAACATGCTTAAACAATTAATAAAAATATTATATATTGCTTATTTTCGCATTGCCTTGGTATTGCCCTTTGGGTCGCGGTATTAGCCCTCGGCCGCCAATTCAGAGACCCTCAGGCCAATATCAAGGCAGTACGGAAATAAGCAATTAATGATATATAATATATGTCTGGCACTTAATTTTTGAATGTAGGTGGGAATAAGGAATGTATGTGATGGAAAGTGTTATTGAATGAGCATTGTGGACAACAGATGGAAATTAGCTAAAGAAGCTAGAATCTGGTACTGGCATCTCTGCTCTGCTCTGTTTTTGTACACTGTCCCTGATAAATTAAGAAAGTAACTAAGTAGTCTGAGATACATTTGGAATAGGAAAATGAGCCAACAAACCCTTATTTTCCAGCTCCTGGCCAAGGATTGGCTGTTTGGCGTTGGGATGTGTAAACTGGTGCCGTTTGTACAGAAAACATCTGTGGGAATTACTGTGCTGAGTTTGTGTGCTCTGAGTATTGACAGGTACATGTGCTTTAAATATTATCTTAAACATTATTTTCCTTAAAGGTGACTGAGTTTTTGTCTATGATGGCAGTAATTAACAATACGTTGCAATATTTTTCTCCTCTAGATATCGAGCAGTCGCATCTTGGAACCGTATCAAAGGAATTGGTGTTTCTAAGTGCACGGCTGTTGAGCTAACCTTGATATGGGTTTTATCTATTATTCTCGCTGTGCCAGAAGCTGTTGGTTTTAATATGATCACAATGGACTATAAGGGAGAACGTCTGAGGATATGTCTGCTTCACCCAGTGCAGAAGTTCCAGTTTATGCAGGTAAAGCATTAAGATCTGTGCAGTTGGCTATCTATACCAGTGACTCATAGGCAAACAGGGCTCACTTCTTATTGTTTGGGCCTCCCTGTCCCTTATATTTTTCTTTTATTGTATTCATTGACACACTGGGTTTAAAGTGCTTGAAAGTCTGAAAAAAAGATACTGAAACAAGACTTGTGTCATTTTGTTGGTCTTGGTGAGCGAATAAAGAAAATGCAAAAATAAAACAAATCTGTTGGGAATTTTTGGTGAAAATCAATTTTTTATGTGGCAGTCATCTTGAATTGCTAAATCCTAAGAAAGGGCTTAATAATTGCAAGCCATCATGTTTTTTTCGATAGTTTGACTTAATAGATAATCATACCACAGGGTCAGATTGGTGAAAATACAAAATGGTTACCGTGGTAACCAAATTTATTGTCAAAAATATGAAAATATTAAATCCCTGAATAAAACCCATCATGCTGCTCAAAATGTTGGTCAGCTTTAGTCCAATAGTCCAGAACTTTCCTTTTGTGTGGTAGGAACAATTGGCAGCTGATAATATCATGTATAATAGGCCTTTTCATTCATTACCTCAGCTGGAGTGGAATTAATGCCCATGTCGTTTTCATCATTATTCCTACTTGGGAGTTAATGCAGCTTAAAGGTTGCATAACCTTACATTCATAAAAGCCAGAGCATGTGGAAGATAGGCCTTTCCATGACTAACGTCCTACTATTATAGATCACAGCAAAGCTCGCTCAAGAGTTTGTTTGCTTTGCTTTCATAAAGGGAGTTTCTCCATTGTCGGTGAAGTTCCATGCAATCATTTTGTATTTTCACCAATCTGACCCTGTGTTATGATTATCTAATAAGTCAAACTATGGAAAAAAACATGATGGCTTGCAAATATTAACCCCTTTCTTAGGATTTTGCAATTCAAGATGACTGCCACATAAAAAATGTATTTTCTCCAAAAATTCCCAACAGATTTTTTTTATTTTTCCATTTTCTTTATTTGCTCACTAAGACCTACAAAATGACACAGGTCTTGTTTCAGTATCTTTTTTTCAGACTTTCAAGCACTTTTAACCCAGTATGTTGAATTAACACAATTGGGTTTGAATCCAAGCAGGGGCTCTTCCGTGTAGTTTCTTTGCTTTTGTCCTCCCGTCCAGAATGGGTCTCATATAAGTACTCTTGTTCTTTACACAGTCCATATATATTCAGGTTAGGCTGACTCGAGACTTTAAATTGCTCAAAAATGTGTAATTGTATGCGCACGCGCGTGTGTTTTGTGTGTGTGTGTGTGTGCGTGTGCGCTCTGCAATGGGTTGGAGACTTGTCCTGGGTATAGTTCTGCACCTCTCCCAAATGTACACTGGGATAGAGTCCAGCCCCCCTCCCCCATGACCTGAAGACGACCTGTAGAAGAGGGTTATAAAATGTACGTATTCCTTTTTCCCCCTGTTTAGTTTTACAAGTCAGCGAAGGACTGGTGGCTTTTCAGCTTCTATTTCTGCATGCCACTACTCTGCACAGCAGTCTTCTACTCTCTCATGAGCTGTGAGATCCTGAGAAGGAACAAAAAGGCACAAAAGACCCTGAATGATCACGTGAAGCAGGTTGGATGCGCTCTCCATCACTGACTCTATTTGTGATTTGATTTAGGAATAAATAAACCATTATTTATGGGGCGCAGCTCGTGCAGCTAGTTCTGTCAGACAACTCAATTTATGCTGCTGTCTTGTGCTGCCTGCTGCTGTGCTGCATTCATCTCTGCTGCTGCTAGTTGGCATCCCGCCTCCACCCCAGCGTCCTCCTGCAGGCTCTGAGAGTCCTGCTGGTGGGACATGTTAATACGCCCCGTCTCTTGTCATTGAGCTCAGTAGGCCGTAGGGTGTGTCAGGATCTGGGCCTTCACACCAAACTCTTATTGCATTGATTTGTTAACCCTTTAAATGCTAAAATATTTTTATAGAATTCCAGCACACCACTCAAAATATTTCCTGTCATGGGACACTTCAGCACTGAATCGATCAGATCAGAATTCCTCGCTCCGCAGTGCCCAAGAAAGTCAACTTCATTTTCGCTCTCACTTTCAGCAAACAACGCATTGTTGAACTCACTGCCATCATTTGACAAGTTCTAGAAAGCTGGCACTCAAAGCACGGTCAAAATCTACCAAACAAGGATATTGTGATAATTCACTCATCGGATAATATGCAGTTCAAAGAAATTGTTACAGTGCACATTCCGGGGCCCCTAGCAACCAATCCCCAATATGGCTGCATAAATACTAAAATCTAATTGGTTCAGTGAAACATATCTATCCCCCAAAACGTATTTTGCTGCGACTAGAAGTTGTGGATGGAAACTTCCTTGCAGCAATTGCTGCAATTAGCAGCCGTTATGATTATTGTTATTGTGCTATAGCCGTGACTCGCGCTTAAAGGGTCAATACTGCAAATAAGTGTTTACGTGTGAGTTTACTGACAGAAATATATCATCATGTTCAGCATCATATGAACAGTACAGAGATTATTACAGTACATTTATGGGCATTAAAATTACATTTAAATTCACTGTTTACATTTGATTATAAATGTAGTTGGAATTAAAGGGCAAGTCCGTCTATGTGTTGTATTCCCAATAGCTCTCGTCATTCATTTCTGCATGACAGTCTTGTTGTTTGCATTTTCTTATGGGGTTTTATACTTTTTCAAAACACTGAGGCTTACTGCTCAAGCCCACCTCTCCATTTTCTTTCACCGACAGCGGCGTGAGGTGGCTAAGACAGTGTTTTGTCTGGTGCTTGTGTTCGCCCTCTGCTGGTTGCCACTGCACCTCAGCAGAATATTGAAATTAACCATCTATGATGAAAGAGACCCAAATAGGTGTGAGCTGCTGAGGTAAGATAGCAACCCTCATCACTCAATGACCTACTGTACCAGTATCAGCATTTTATGACAAGTATTTAACTATGTCTGATTCCTGTGTTTTTGCCCCAGCTTTTTCCTGGTGCTAGACTACATTGGCATCAACATGGCCTCAGTGAATTCTTGCATCAATCCAATTGCCCTGTATATGGTCAGCAAGAGATTCAAGAACTGTTTCAGGGTAAGACGTAGTGCTGCTTTCAGTGAGTTATTGATAGGCACAATGTGTTAAAGGCATCTGGTTGTGTGAAATGGTCACTTGAGGTTCCCTACTGTGGACACAGCAGACTGTGTGAGATGTTATGAGTGCACACATCCTGTCATGTGCAGACATCATGGTCCTCACAGATGTGCTTAAAGTGTTACAAGCCTCATTTCGTGTAAGATACAACTGTGAAATGTGTTGAAGTTAGGAGAACAGTTGTGAATTTCCAGTTATTCTAGCTGGCAGTAGTTCTGAAGGCCAGAGCAGCCCAGAATCTGGCAACCAAACAGACATCACAGGGAACAAAGCATTTCCTGAGTGATTCTTTCTCAATAACATAGCACCATAAAATTTCAGAAATTACAGCATTCAAAAACATTTTAGAATAGGAACTAAAATGCAAGTCTCATTTGTCATTTTTTTTAAGCTTGCTGTATTCCACATGATGCCTGTGAAAATTAAACATGGGTTCTGTTTAATGTCTACTCCATTAAAAAGGCTTCTGTGTTTTCCTTAACTTATGTGGAGTTAATTAGTCGTTTTTATATTCAATTATGTGATTTCATGTTTCTGAAGCACCTGCCTTTTTTTTATTTTGGAAGAATGCTTGATTTCAATTTTCTTTCACGTTTGAATCATCAGAATGTAATGCTGGCATCTGGATCCAAAACTTTGTTGCTTCTTTGAAAAAAAGCTATGTGTCAAATGCCTACTGTTTACAAGAAAAACAATTTGAATGGCTCAGATGAATGTCTACTGTTTCTCCCGTCCACAGTCTTGCCTGTGCTGTTGGTTCCAGTCCCCTGAGATGCTGGCTCTGGAGGAGAAGCATTCCTGTCTGAGGTCAAAGGTCAATGAGCAGGGTTCAGACCAGAGCAACTCCGGAGCTTTCAACAAATGCACATCTACCAGAATCGGATGACCTCCAACTTACTGTCGACTGCCTGTGACATTCCTGACAAGTATTCATGCAGCTTCAGCCCCCCAGTTTGGAACACTTATACAACAATTATAGCTGCTTTCAACAAGGCGCCTAGTGCCTAATAACAAACTTTACCTGCTTTAAAATGTAGTTTGCTGGGGTGTTGATGCACAATATTTCCCCAACACAGTACGCTTATACGGACAAATAGGCATAATTTTATCATGACTTGTTAAGATAGGTTTTTAGAAAATAGCAAATGAAAGTAACTCGTAGCAAATGAATGATGGAAGCATTCAAAAATGATTTATTATTTGAGTGTTACAGATGTTACATGTTTCTTCGGTGTGCAGAATTGACGTTCTTTGCCTCAGCAAGCCTTTATAAATAACATTAAACACAGGACATTAAATCCTGGTGCTGAAGACATTCACATCCAAAACAAGTTTGCTTGATCTGAAATATTGTGACCATCTGGATCCAGGAAAAATCAAAAGAGCATTTAAGGCGATGTACCAGAAGTACTGAGGATGGGAAGTGTCATAACATCATTTCAAGGTCATGTGTCCGTAGTTTGAGTTCCTTATCAGTGCTGAGCACCAAATGTTTGAGATCACATGGACTGTTTGAGATATTAATAGACTCAGAACTTTTTTTTTAAACTTTGAATTCAATTGATGTTTTATTGTTACTGTTGTGTCTAAAATGCTTCTGCAAAATATAAATACATTTCTTGGCAGCTTTTTCCTTGAATATGTCTTACAATTGAAGACCTGAGTGCAAAAAGTGCTGAATTCACATTTTGCAAAAAAATGAGCTGATATCAATATTAAAAGCCTCAATGGCTTGAGTGCCATCTGATACCAAAGAGTTTATTGGTGTGTTGCCATTGTCAAATTAACAAACCTTTACCGCAAGAAATACCCAAGTCCATAAAATTTCATGACTGTCAAATCAAAATCCTAGAATGTGTCATATGACTAGCTATGAAAATGGCAGCCATGGAGACTGGACAGATGGCTTCATTTGTTATAAATACTCAGGTCTGGGTATTTTACAGGAAAAAAGACTGAAGTTCAAAACTAATTTTCTTATGAAAATTGTAATACATGAGTGTTTTTCCCTCAAAAAAGGGGTTTTCAGCTCTCAATAACCCCTGGAAATGGCAATAGGCTCTATAGTATGCTACCATTAAAGAAAAAAATTATCTGCAACATATTTTCAAAACTTTGACCCCCAAAATCTCAAAAGTATTATTGTGTGACTTAGGTACTTCTTGCTTACAGGTCATCAGTTGTGCAATCCCAATCCTTAAAAAAGTTGGCTCGTCGTGGAAAACCTGAAAAAAAAAAAAGACTGATTTGAAAACTTAATTCACCCTCAACTATATAGTAAAATGGTACAACAGTCACATCATTGTGCAAATGTGCATGTCACTCATACCCTGTGCTAGTACACCCCCATACCATACCATGGCTTTTAGACCTGACGCTGATAAAAGCTTGGATTATCCTTGTTATCTTTGGTCTGGAGAACTGAGTTGGACAATGTTGCTGTACGGTTTCGGCTTTGCATAGTAATGCTGTTACTTGAATATTTGGATGCTGCAGTGACTGGTATTGGCTGGCAAAGGTTCACCAATGTGTTTCAGAGCCAAAGTTGAGATGATATCTGTTACAGCCACATTACGGTTCTTCAGAAAATGAGGGACGGGAGATCATGTGAATTCAGGATAAGTGTTTGGCCTAGCCCTTTATGCACAGAGATTCGACTGTATTCCCTCCATCCTGTATCACACACTATGAGGGTCCAGCTGATTTCTCTTTGGGAAACATTGGTCTCAAAGTGATGGATTATAAGCTTGTGTATCTGTTGCCAAATTAGCAAACCTCGACCCATCTTTGCTCTCGAGGGACAGCTTTTTCTGGAGGCTCAATGGTTGCTACAGCACAATTAACTCACTGATTTAGCATCACCTGTTTCACATCATCTTCTTTTTGTTACTACTAACACCATTATTTGTCCTATATTGTCCCAGCTGTAGTGATTCGAATTTTCACCCCCAAGTTTACTGAGTTTTGAACACATTCAACACTTCCGGTATTGATATGGGTTTACAACACCAATTCGAACTTCAGTTCGTGACCGAGTAATGTCCGTCCCAGGAAAAAAGCTCTTACACGCCGCAATAAGGTGAATGCTTGCTGAGTGCTTATGGTGTTAAGAGAGCCTGTTATTCACGACGACATTTGAGAGATAAACTTACATCATGATCTCCTCCCTCTGAGCAGAGATGTGGTCTGAAAACTTGATTTATCATTTTGATCTGTCCAACAGAATAACGGCAAAATCAAATCATCACAATGTGTGAATTGTTCAGGAAAGATAAGAGTTTTCTTACCTTACTGGCAAATGGTTTGTAATTAAAATAACAGACTCTTAATGGGATTCTGAGGTGCACTGTGTGAATGTCAGGAAATCTCAATTAAATCAAATAAATTTAACAAATTGGCCCACACTGCGTATCTTTGTAAATGCCATTGTAATCCATTATGGTAGTAAAACCATCAGTGATGGCGATCTGTTGTTAAAGGTCCTCTGTGATTATTCCTGCTTCATACAGTCCAAAACATTTATAATTAACTGCAATAAAAGTTTTTCTCAGTGTGGTGCACTAGTTGTGGCCAAGTTGTTCAGAAACAGTGGTTGTTTCCAAAGTTTCAAAACTGTTTTCAAGGTTTGAAATTGCCATGTCTACCCCTGCCAACTTTTCTTGAAGTCCTTTGTCATCATTAGATTTAAATAAACAATCACTTTCATTGAACAACTGCATTCAAAAGTAAAATAATCAAATATTTAGTTGTGTTTTCAATGTAGTGGTGGGTGAACAGACTTTAAATTGCTCCTTTTTGACTTGATTTGCATTTTACATAATGCACCAATTTTTAGCTGCGACCAAGCAGCTCGATGAACGCTTCTGTCTGTCTGTGACACCTTTTTGACCATGTTCCTGTCGTCGTATCATCATGAAATTTTCGGGAGTTATTGACCTTCACCAAAGTGACGTCCATGCACAAGGTCGAGGTCAAAGGTCAAGTTCACAGAGGTCACGACCTTGTTTGCGGGTTTTTGCGCTGTAACTCCAGTTAGAATTCATGGATCGCTATGAAATTTTGGAAATAGCTTCTAGGCATAGAGGAGGTGTTCCCATTCGTTTTTCAAGGTCATCTGTCAAATCCCAAGGTCACAAAGGCAAAAAAAGTGTCAATTTTGCCCGATTTGACGGTTTTCGCACCGTAACTCAAGTTTAATTCAATGAATGGCTATGAAATCTTAGAACAAGCTTCTTGGTATAGAGGAGGAGTTCCCTACTGATTTTCAAGGTCATCTGTCGAATCCCAAGGTCACACCGGTCAAAAAAGTGTCGATTTTGTCCCGATTTCACAGTTTTCGCACCGTAACTCCACTTTAACTTGATGGATGGCTATTACATCTTAGAACAAGCTTCTTGGTACAGAGGAAGGGTCCCCTATTGATTTTCAAGGTCATTTGCCAATTTCAAGATCACACTTGTGCAAGAAACCACCAGTCATGGACATTAGGCCACGTGACGGATGCTGGATGCTAGGCGAGGTCGCAGCTATTAGATCCTTCTGATCTACTTGTTTGGGAATCATTTTTATTGGTATAATGTCAATTTTTAATATGCGGTAGAACATGGTATTGTTATATTACCATATTAGCATACACATTGTGTATAATGTAGTTCTAAGATAAATATTTTTGTCATATTGGTTAAAGGAGAAACTTACATGCAGTGGAATGCAAGTATATTATTTCAATTTACTTATTCGTGTTTTGTGAATTGTTGTGGTTTTAAGTACATGAAGAAAAGCCAGTCAATACCAGGTCTATTTATCTATCAAACATGTATTCAGCTTACACCATAATAAAACAGTTATTCTATGATCATTTGAATATTTTGCCAGTTTGCTAAAGCAGTATTTTCATGACTTTAATACGTAGTTAGAAATGTTTATAATACATTTTGCAATTGACTCACCAAGATTCCATACCTTTCAGACGAAGAGAAAATGTTTAAAATTAATCTGCCCATTCAAGCGTATTTCTCTTAAAATCGCAGAATATAGGCCCTAAGCCTACAATTAGTATACTTCACAGAACCTATACAGGTCTTGTGATGCGATGTTTTTCCTGGAAGTGGTTTGTTTAATTTTTACCGAAAAGTGTTCTACTGGCTTGGTCCAATTATTATTATTTATCATTATGTTTTTGGTCCGACTGCCGCCACCACCGGATATCCTACGTGTTAACAAGATAACTTAAGTAATACTTCAGTTAGAAATTTCATGTTTTGCATATAAGTAAGTATCATAAAGATGAAGAACTGATTCCATTTTGGACAATTTACAATTTCTAGATTGGCCACCGGGGGCCAAAAACTGAAAAATCACAGTTTTTATCATATCTCTGGAAATATTTGTCCGATTGACCTCAAATCAAGTGCAAATGAAAGGTCATGACCTGAGGATGTGTCCCACCGTGACATTATACCTGTTTGGTTCAAAAAATTTTGACACAAGGTGGAGCTTTGTCACATAAAATTCACCATTTTGCCATATCTTTGGAACCATTTGTCCAATTGACATGAAACTATGTGCAACTGCAAGGTCATGACCTCACAACGTGTCACATGATGACATCATACCTGTATGGTTCAATAATTTACCACCAGGTGGAGCTATGTGATGGAAGATTACCATTTTG
This sequence comes from Gymnothorax reevesii, assembly GCA_029721435.1. NCBI lineage: Eukaryota > Metazoa > Chordata > Actinopteri > Anguilliformes > Muraenidae > Gymnothorax > Gymnothorax reevesii. The sequence continues at coordinate 41,750,968 of CM056587.1, read as the reverse complement.
GTCATATCTTCAGAACCATTTGTGAAATAACACAACTCAGACCATCTTAAATCAGCTCAGAATTCTAGCTGCTAGAATTCTAAGCTGGTTTAAGATGGTCTGAGCTGTGCTCTTAGCTGGTCATAGCTGGTGTAGCTGGTCTCTATAGCTTAATGAAGGCGGTTAAGCTGGTATTTTCAGCTGGAGTAAGCTGGTGAAGGGCTGGTTGACCAGCTAGAACTGTCCAAAACACAGCTTAAACCAGCCTGACCATCCTAGGCTGGTCAAAGCTGGAATTTTCAGCAGGGTTGGTCTAACCCTACTTTTGGGTTGTGATAGTGACAGTTTATGTGCCTGTTCTTCACGTGCTTGGTGCTTCCCTCTCAGAGGTCTCCCGTGGAAGAAAATTGGCAAAGCAGAGTTACTGGAAAAACATGTAAGTATTTTATACTTCAATTGTGTTCTTTTCATCAGTTTTTGCAAAAAGGGATGCAAGCCCTAACATAGGTGGCATTATGTAAACATCAGATCGATCTTAACACTAATTTACATTGACAAAACCATAGTTCACTGTCATTTTTTCCCAACATTGCATAGAGTCAGCTATTTAGCCAGCTAATGTGAAATAACAGTTCGCATTTACTGAAACTTCAAGTTAAGAACTGAGAAAAGAGTTCTATAAGGGTATGTTAGTTACTTAACCGCGAATTATTTAATGTGGGTTTATTATTGCTGCGTAATGGAGTAGTGGAAATATAGGTTTTTAACAAGGTACAGGGCTCTCAAGTTTTGAATTCAGGCTAGAGTGAGATTTACTCCCATTTTCAAAGGTGCATAGTAACCATGTACATGTACTTCGTTAAAGTATTTAAGTAGTATACTTTCACTTCGTTACTTTGACACTGGCAACTTAGTTACTCGTTTCAAATTAAAATATTAATTTAATTCATTTTTTACGCATTATCTGGATATACAATATTCTATCACTAGATGGCACACCAGGATCAGTTATCAAATATTCATAACTGCCTTTAAAGTGAAATAAGAAGTGACTCTTTATTCCCCCCAAAATTTGTGCTTTTTCAGTTCCATTGGGACTCTCCAGTATAATAAAGGCTGAATTAAATCATTCTTTTGTGTATTTGTATCGTTTTGTCAGTCACAAACAAGAGATATTGCGGTATCACCTCTGACACCGGATCGGAGGGGGTTTGTTTTCAGCTAAAATACACTAACGTTACATGGAGTGTAGAGGAGACCCGACTCCCCGTAACAAGTGACAAGTCAATTCATTTGACCATAACTGTCCAAAGCTGTTAAACTGAGGGAAAAATGGTCCATAAAGAAAATATCTGGCATAGTTCGACTTTATCAAGCAGTTATTGAAAAAAAAGTGATTACCTGATTTCCGGCCTCCACTTCCAGCTCTTCTCTGTGGTGCGCACACAATAGCATTGGTGCGTGTGTGAAAGACATGATTATGGCGCTGCTATTTCACCTGGCAACAAGAAATACTATTTTCTGATTGGCAGATAGGTTGCTGAGTCAAGCAGAGCCGTCTGCCCTCGCCTCATCCATTCATAGATTACTAATCTCTTATATACAGTCTAATGTGCGATGAGTTTTATCACTTCTCAGCGTAAGAAATGTCATGTGTGGCGTGAGAGCGTGTGAACTTATTGAAATGCAGACTTGAGAGCCCTGAAGTAGATGGCCAGTTAGGTGCTTCAGTTTGTTCCTTCCCATTGATTAAGAGCATCGGTGCTTCCACAGTTGGCTCACTCATGCGCTAGAGGAGGTAACGGTAACCATATCTTATCTTTGTTTTACTTCTGAGAAAGGTGACGAGTTTGAAAAGGAAAGCTAATGTACAAAACCCAAAACCAGTGAAATTGGCACGTTGTGTATATCATAAATAAAAACAGAATACAATGATTTGCAAATCCTTTTCAACCTATATTCAATTGAATAAACTGCAAAGACAAGTTAATGTTCGAACTTAATGTTCGAACAGGTAAACTTTGTAATTTTTTGCAAATATTATCTCATTTGGAATTTGATGCCTGCAACATGTTTCAAAAAAGCTGGCACAAGTGGCAAAAAAGACTCACGGGTCACGGGTGCCATGATTGGGTATAAAAGCAGCTTCCCTGAAATGCTCAGTCATTCACAAACAAGGATGGGGCGAGGGTCACCACTTAGTGAACAAATGCGTGAGCTGATTGTCGAACAGTTTTAAAATAACATTCCTCAACGAGCTATTGCAAGAAATTTAGGGATTTCATCACCTACGGTCCGTAATATCGTCAAACGGTTCAGAGAATCTGGAGAAATCACTGCGAATAAGCGACAAAGCCGAAAACCAACATTGAATGCACGTGACCTTCGTTCCCTCAGGCGGTACTGCATCAAAAACCGACATCAGTGTGTAACATCACCACATGGGCTCAGGAACTCTTCAGAAAACCACTGTCAGTAACTACAGTTCGTCGCTACATCTGCAAGTGCAAGTTAAAACTCTACAATGCAAAGCGAAAGCCATTTATCAACAGCACCCAGAAATGCCGCCGGCTTCACTGGGCCCAAGCTCATCTGAGATGGACTGGTGCAAAGTGGAAAAGTGTTCTGTGGTCCGACGAGTCCACATTTCAAATTGTTTCTGGACCAAAGAGGAAAAGAACCATCCGGACTGTTACAGGCGCAAAGTTCAAAAGCCAGCATCTGTGATGGTATGGGGGTGTATTAGTGCCCAAGGCATGGGCAACTTACACATATGTGAAGGCACCATTAATGCTGAAAGGTACACACAGGTTTTGGAGCAACATATGTTGCCATCCAAAGCAACGTCTTTTTAATAGACGCCCTGCTTATTTCAGCAAGACAATGCCAAGCCACATTCTGCACGTGTTACAATGGCATGGCTCTGTAGTAAAAGAGTGCGGGTACTAGACTGGCCTGCCTGTAGTCCAGACCTGTCTCCCATTGAAAATGTGTGGCACATTATGAAGCGTAAAATACGACAACGGAGACCTTGGACTGTTGAACTACTAAAGCTGTACATCAAGCAAGAATGGGAAAGAGTTCCACCTGAAAAGCTTCAAAAATTGGTCTCCTCAGTTCCCAAACGTTTACTGAGTGTCGTTAAAAGGGAAGGCGATGTAACACAGTGGTAAAAAGCCCCCTGTGCCAACTTTTTTGCAACGTGTTGCTGCCTTTAAATTCTAAGTTATTGACTATTTGCAAAAAAAAAAAAAGTTTCTCAGTTTGAACATTAAACTTGTCTTTGCAGTGTATTCAATTGAATACAAGTTGAAAAGGATTTGCAAATCATTGTATTCCGTTTTTATCTAGGATTTACATAACGTGCCAACTTCACTGGTTTTGGGTTTGTATAATCATGTCCTGATCTTAGCATTAGTTCCGCTAATATTAATAACGGTAATATTAATATCCCGGCTAAATTACGGCCCGCTGCCTTGAGGTTACTGCCGCTTTTTTTTGGGACCAATGGAAGCTAACATCAGGTAACAGTAAGGAAAATAAAGCCAATGCAAACAGGATTAGTTATCCCCTGTCAGGCCAACTGCATTCAGTGTATGTCAAACTAGTTTGCATAAATGTTACGTTACTGCCATAGGTTTGCTCAAAGTGGGTGATTTTAACGGGGCTGGCCAGCTAAATTTGACATTTATAATGACCAAACTGTTATGATTCTGCCTCGTGTGTGCTGTCTTTGTGCTTGTGCTTTACTTTCGTTTTATATTTCAGCTTTCATTTCGGCCCTCTGTTGATCCACTCCCACTCTGCCTTCAGTGATGTCACTTGACTGCCTTCAGCATGCCTGTGTCTCGTTGTCCAATCACGTTTCCTCTTTCGGTTTCCTGGTATTTCATTCATTGCTTCCACCTGTGTTAAATTCTGGGTCTCGCGAAACTCTGTGCTCTCTGATAGGATAATTACTTACCCGTACTAACCAGCACTTATTTGAGGGTGATTGTCAATGTTTTGTCACATAGTATTAACCTTAATTAGCTTATTAGCAAGTGCATGCGTTTCTGGCTTTTGTAATTCTGCCAAAGCTATCCTTGAATAACTGCAATAAAAGCTATGCTTCCCTTTGCTTCTCTTGTGGTGCTCTTTACTCGTCACGTTTGGATTACCTTAATCTCAACTGTCTAGCTTGATTGATGGTCTCAGCGTCTTGTCTCGAGTCATTATTGTTAACCCGGTTCTTGTGTAATTGTTTATTAAACCCATGTGTTTCTGTTTCAGCCGAGATTGCATTCCGAGTCCCCGCCTCCTCTCGTGACTATTTATGTGGCAGTATTGGGAGGGGACGTCAGACAGATCCTTCGTATGACTCAGTCCTACCTGGTGAAATCTCAGCTCCTCGTGCCTTCCGAGGTTCTCCTGTGTATGATTCCCGAGTCTTCTATTTTGTTGTGCCCTTGTCTTTTCTGCCCCGTGTTTAAGTCTACCAGTGTCTGTCAGTTTAGTTAGGTTCAGTTTTTGTTTTCATAGTTTATCCAGTGAGTATTTCGGTTTCCCACTGCCTTTGGCAGTGTACTTTAGTTTTCCCGTTTGTTCAGTGCATGTGCACGGTGTCTTATTTCTGGCATGTCTGCCAAGTTTCTTGTAGTGTTGAGTTTAATGAACACTTCTGAATCCCGCAACTGGTGTTCTCCTGACCTCTCCTTACACAAATTGTTATTATGGGATTGTGTTAAGGCGGCGATTTTAGCTAGCAAGCAAAGTTGCTCCAGTACATTTCAAGTCTTCAGTTGGCTGTGTGTTCGTAGGACCTGAATGTTAGCTTACTTGGAAACTTAATAGATGCCAAGTCTCACACATTAGGCGTGAGTCTCGCTTCTTCGAGGCATTCGCATTCCTGTGCTGTAAGTTTGACAACAATAATTCTATCAACCCGCACTAAAGAAATTCACTCTCGGAATTTAAGTCATTGTGCATCAAGTTAATAAGTTTCACGTGCGTCACGGTGGATTTCCCACTAATGACACAGAAATCGATTACGACTCGGATTCTCACGCGTCTTTACTCAGGGATTGAAAGCAATGGAATTGCATAAAGATGTTTCAAATGGTTTATTTCATTTACATAATTTCAGGGGTGGTCGTGTTTTAAAACTGATTCCTCGTAAATGAGAGAAATTCCGCATGACTTTGAAAATTTCCGCGGACTTGTTGCCATCTTTACCAGCTGCGCTAAACAACGCGAGAAAACCAGTTTAGTCAACATTTTCGCTGGCTATGTTCCATGTGGTTCTTCACAAACAATGGCTAGCAAGAGGAAGGACGTTGTTGACCGCAAATCTGATGTAACTAAAATTGATGTGGGGATTAAAAACGTGTGGAATTGGTCTTGGCTCAGAGATGCCAAGTCTCACGTATTATAGGCTTATTCACCGTAGTCCGCAATTATTCATTGAATGCTTAGTGAGATTCTCACGCGGAATTAAAATTCTAGTGCACTGAAGTTTCTGTTTCACTTGCGTAGGGGAAGTGTGGGAGAGTTTAGCCACTTTTTACATTTAGTGATACTTTTCAATAACTATACAAAATTTATGGATTATTCATTCGCCGGGATATACTACAACTATTCAGGCATATTATGATAGCCCAATAAGGCACCTAGCACAAACAACTTGGGGGTGACACTTCAACAAAAAAAAATTGCAAAATGGCTCAACTCTCCCAGGGTGTGGTGAGAGTTGAGCCACAGGGTTGGGAGAGTTGAGCCATATAGGCCCTATATATCATATTAAGACATTCCCGCTTATGAAGGAAAATGACTATGGAAACCTATCTAGAAGGATGGTTTAATGGTAACAGAGGGGGCGGGTGCTGTTGGGGATATGATGACGTGGAAACTCAGTTGCGTCTGTTCGATTCATGGGTCATCGCATGGATAATGTGGATGTTGTTGGGGTTCACCCACAATCACATGATCAGGATATCTAGATGCACCCTGAGTGGATTTGCGTGATAAGTCAACTGTTTTCGTGGGGAAGAAGAAACCACCCGTAGGGCATCACCCCTGGCAAGAACACCACAGACATGACAGACCTTTCCAATATTCCTCACTCATCAAATTACAGACCCCAGTCTTTGACAAAAAAAAAATAAAAAATGACACTCATTGCAAAAAAATACTGGAAAACTTTATTTCATTGGCTTTCCCTTTTACACTTAACTACCACATTAACAACAAAATAAAATGAGTCTCTGGTGATTTTCCAATTGGCCCAAAAGGCCTACTAACGGGCATATTCAGCTTCACTGAATACATCTCTGTTGTACGGATATATGCCTGTACTGAGGAAGCCAGAGATGATATTACGTGGTACCGTAGCAGACAGATGCGCCTCATTCACTGGCCCCGGAATATCATATATTGTGACTGTCTTGCCGACGTTCGATCTCATCCACCCATCAAGTGCTCTGCTGTAGGCGAGTTTGAATGGGCCATAGCAGCTTTTGTCCAACGGTTGCAGCTTATGGCTGGTATGCGGCGGGATTGTTAGGAGGACAATACCATGTTGTCTGGCAAGATCAACAGCCTCCAGTGAGACATGTGACTCGTGATTGTGTAAGATCATAAGAATCTTCTGATCAATGGAACATCTTGTGTGATGGATCACATGCTTCAGGTACTGAGTGAACAACTCCTCGTTCATCCAACTCGACTTTGTTGCACATCCGATTGACCCGTTTGGAGCATCTCTCAGGAAATGATCACAGTAGTTTACCATTGGAAATATGAACATCGGAGGAAGGATGGTACCTGATGCATTGATTGCGTAGACCACGGTCACAAGCTCACCTCTTTCAGCAGAAGTCACAGATCCCACTTGTTTCACGCCTTGCTGAGATACTACCTTGCCAGGATTCTGGACCGTTGTACACCCTGTCTCATCGAGATTGTATATCTGGTGGGGTTGGAAATGATGACGGTCAATGACCTCTGCAAGGTTGTCATAAAAAGTTCCAACCGTGAATCTGTTGAAAGCTGTCGCTCTGGCCAAGGAGGTAGCTTCAGGGGCACGTATCGCTAGATGCTGTCGCTCCTTGAATGATATCCAAAAACTTTGTCCTGCCTTCTTCTGTTCATTTCAGCTATCGGGAATCTGCAGTTTGTTCTGAAGTGCAAACTCATAAATCAAAGACAGACACTTTTCTTTTGTAAGTCCGTGGAATTGTGTGCACAACGTTTTAATATGCCCAGCCAAGTCCTCTTCCATTTCTGGAGAAAACACCAAGTTTTGCAGTTTACAGTTCTCGTAGCCAGTTACTGCCTGGGAGTCATTAGCTCGTTTATCCATAAACCGTTTCAGGGTCATACGGTCAAGTTCGAAGTCATGCACGGCAGAACGTATGCTGCTACCTTCATGCGCCGCTTGTGCTGCCCTCTCAAGAATGTCTCTGGGTGTTCTCCCTCGCTGTGTTTTACGCTTATAAAGACGTGGTATCGTGTCTAAAGCGATAAGAGCACATATCAGTTTTCAGTAGCATGTAGAGGGCTAGGGTGGCATCACTCTTATGCCCATGGAAAACTGGAAACCATTCTCATATTTTGAGTGCCTCTCAGTAATAATCAAATTTCTACTGATAGGGAGGGTTGAGCCATCGCACGGGAGGCTTGAGCCATCGCACAACTCTCCCTCCACACGTTGGCTCAACTCTCCCCACAGCCACCATTTTAACTAGCCCTCAAAGCCTACGAAAGTGGCCCCACCAAACCTGTTGAAATTTTCTGAAAAAAACAAATGATATACAGACTATCTGCTACTCTAACTGATTCACAATTATCATCTACCATAGAAGTGAGAGAAAGCCACATACCTGACAAGTGGATATTCACTTTTCGTGACCAAAAATGATTTTTCTTCGACTATCTTTGTTGGGATTCTGGATTCGTCTGTCATGTTTTAAGTTCTGTGCCTGGCCTTGCCATGTTTTGATTATCGTGCTTAGTGACCACTGCATATGTCTCACTATTCTTAGGATTGTGTTTTGGTAATTTAGATTTCTTGTTTTATTATTTTTCATGTTCAGATCATTTAGTTTTAAATGCCTTGTTTTCATTTCCATGCTTTGCACTTTGTCTCCCCTGTCTTGTCATGTGTGTATCTTTGCTCACGGTCCCTTGTCTTGCGTGCCACTCATTCGGGTGATTTATTGGTTTCTGGGTTTCAATCTTCTTTCATTATCTCGTGTTCTTCCTTCCTCTCTCTTTTACTGTCTTACTAACACATACAAACAGTTTATTGTTTTTTGCTAATTACTAACCACACTAATCTTGTATATTTTCGCTAACTTTCTAACATGCACTCGGGATTGTATAGCTGCACATACTAATTGACTAACGATCTCTCAGCAGTCGCTCAATTCTAATCTCCGCCTCCTAGCCTATCCCTAATTATCTCTGCTGCAAGTTTCTGTGGATTTCCACTTATACTTTGCGCTATCCTTTTCTTTTATCTTGGCACTTTAGTACTCCTTTACCGGAGCTGTTGTTTTGTACTTAGGTTTGTCTTGTGATCCCTGTCTGCGTTTTGGCTACAGCCAAATCCATGTAATTAGTTTATTCCTCATGTGTCTCTCCCTGATCATTGTTAACCATTGATTGCACCTGTTCTCCCTGGTCATGTGTTTACCCTGGATGTGTATATAAGATGTCTGTTTGGTTCACTCTCTTGTCAGATCGTTCTTCCTATGCCACGTCTGCTAACGCCTTGATTCTAAGTGATTTATCTTTCTGACTGGACCGCCTGACTACCGAGCTTTGCCAATTCCCTGTATTGTACCGCATTCTTGTGTATCGACTTATTTTTGCCCGACTACGGATTTTGTTTTTGGTGCCCTGGTTACGATTCTGGATTTCGCCCTTTGGATACTGATTTTGGATTGCGGACTTTGTACTGTTGCCAGCTCTGTTGGGGTGGTTACCCCCTTCAGAAATAAAGCCTCCTTTTTGCATTCATCGGGTTTTCGCTATTGGTTCATTTCGTAAATCACAACAATCTTGTCATGCTTCTTCCAACATGGCTGCCTCATACACTGGTATATAGTTAATCATAGGCATGAACAAGAAATGGCATCAGCTGACTTCCGTCGGTAGCTATGGAGATGTGAGGTGGCCTGGATCAACACTCCTAGTGGCTCAACTCTCCCCGTCACAAGTAACATGGAAAGCGTTGACTCCGGACTTCCCGAGCCGTGCTTCTCTTTACTCAGGGATTGGAAACAATGCATGTGTTTCATGATCGTTTTAATGAAATTAGACCATTTGAAACGTTTTTATGCAATTCCATTGCTTTCAATCCCTCAGTAAATACAAACCTGAGAATTCCCGAGTCATAATCGATTTCCGTGTCTTTAGTGGGGAAATCCACCGAAATGCACGTGAAACTGATTAACTTAATGCACAATGACTTAAATTCCGCGAGAAATTAGCGTGAATGCCACTAAGGCCCGGGCCACGCTGCTTGCAGTTGCGATGCATATTCCGCAAGCGGAGCACTGCAACCGCTTGTCGCATGCAGCTGGGTCACACTGCCTGCGCATCTGCAGCGGCAGGTTTGCCGCGGGCTCCTTCTTCCAATTCGGTCTCTGCACAACTTTGCCCAAGAAATCACTATAAAATAATATATAATTTGGTCTCGCATCGTTATAGCCTACTACACGTGATTGATATTTTGTATTGACAGTTGGGGAAGCGAGCGTATCATCTAATTACACGATCATATTACAATGCACAACAAACCCTTCTGAATTGGTCTTGCTCTTTCCGATGGTAATTTCGGGCTAGGGGGATTGTGTCGGGATGTGGAATGTGCTTTCCGAAGCGATCTAATGTACATTAGTCGAGGCCGAAACTATTCGTATAGGCTAGGCGCCGAACGACCGTGAAAGGAACAGTTCAGACAATTAAGAAACTGGCTGTGCTGTAGGCCTACGTTCGTCTGGCCATTATATTACGGGGCTAATATCCCTCCCTTTGGCAACAATTAGTCCTGGCTAATTCTAGATGGTCTTCCTTCATTAACACGTTTTCCAATTCAAGAATAATCAAGTGGCGATTGAAGACACGGCTTCTCTCCCCCATGCGATCTAAAAGCGACAAAACAATGGGCTACATTCATTAGAGACAAATAATTTTATTATAATTAGGTCTATGCACCGGCACTCGGCGACGGCATTTCAGAACTCCTCAGCGAGTGAAGGTAATTTCGGCGACAAGTGCGTAAGCCTGTTTTTGCAGCATGGTCAGGCAACTCACTGTAAAAGATGGACATCTGTCTGATTGGAAAATGTAAACGGACGAAACCTCATAGCCTTCTAGTCAGCAAAATTACCTTAATTCGTTGAAGAGTTCTGAAATGCCGTCGCCGAGTGCCGGTGCATAGACTTAGGCTAATTATAATTAAATATTTTTCGGTACTGGATGTAGCCTATTATTTAATAGTAATATTATAAAGAGACATCTCTTTAAATATTGAGTGTGACAGTTAGTGAAATTAATTTCACTAGTATTAATGATCAGAAATTATTTAAGGTTTTGTTTGCTATTTTGGATTCAATTTGGCTTTAGGTTAATCAAGCTTTATTAAATTCCATTGGACTCTCAAGTGCATAACAAATCATGTTGCGTATAGAGAAATATTCATGTGAAAAAAAAAAAAAAAACAAAGATGAACTATATGATTTTATCATATTCAATGTCATTTCCAGTATAACTCAAATGATTCCATGTTTGTTTTATGCCATTTTCTCTTGGTGTAATGAATTACTTATTTTTGTTGTGGTCAAATGAACTTCATATCATTTTTGATTTTTTGACAGAAATACACCTTTATGACATATGTTAATGAATGTTAATGAATGTAGTTTTTGCAATATTGAACCATTGGTGCTTCACAAGTCATTGTTTTCCTGCACGTCCTTATTTCACTCATTAAATATTGTTAAGCAGTGAAACTACATAACTTAATTCTTGATTTTATTCTAAACAAATCAGAGACCATTAGTTTTTCTTTTGAAAAGGGACATTTTTGTGATAATTGCTACGAACTCAAATGACTTAAAATGGGCTTTAAATTGCTTTATTTTTTGTCAATTTTATGTAAAAGTTTCTTGGCGGAGAACCTCCAATCCCCGGGGCGGCCCTCCCACCGACAACTTTTTTGTTGCCAGGCAGGGGCCATAATTTTCTTCCTCTTTTTTTTACTAAACCCCACTCGCACTCCTGAATTTAAACGATCATGAAACGCATGCATCATTTCCAATCCCCGTGTAAAGAGAAGCACGGGAAGTCATAATCGCTTTCCAAGTTACTTTTCGTGAGGTCCGCCTTTACTCAAGTGAAACTGAAACTTCAATGCACAAGGATTTTAATATCGCGTGAGAATCCGATTAAGCGTTCAATTAATAATTGCGGACTATGGTCTTAAAAAATACGTGAGACCTTCGCCGAATGCGCGAGACTGGTCATCTCTGTTACTTCAGTTTTTCAAACTGTAAAATAGTATTTTATTATGAATGACGTCAACGCTTTCGGCTGAGGGAACGAAGTTGAGATAGTGGAAAGAATTAATCGTGGCTGTTGGAGCCAGATTGTGTTGGTCATATGGTAAAAGTACAAAGATGCAAAATATTTACTTTGTGCTATTAACATTTATGTTAATTTATAGAGTCTTTAAATTTTGTATGCTCCCTCTGTGCCACATAGAATTGTGTGTGGACCCTCCCGCCTCAGACAGGTGACTGCAACACCTGATCTGTAGACACAATTTAGCTTGGGGCTCATTCTCTTTTGGGGGGTGTAGTTTGTATGCAGGGTATGCAGCCTTACGGTTTTTGACCGCATTAAGCGCTTGGAATTGAACTTGGAAAACAAGAAATATGTGGACTCACAACGTCAATTACCTCCATGTTGCACGGCAGGAGCAATTCACACTGGAATCAAGGTACAATTAATCATCTCTTTTGAAATTAAATAAATATTCTTTCCGTCAAACAAACCTCGAACTCAACTTTGTTATTTGAATTAAAGCGCTTGAGCTCGTCAACCTATGGCTGGACTTAAAATCGCTGTTACACATGGCCACTTAGTTTGTTTAGCTTATTAATCAAATGTTGATGTACTGCTGAAATAAAGCTATAACTGTAAAATAAAAATTCTGATTTATGAACAGAAAATGGATTAATTGAAGAGAATTGAGAAACTGTATTTTTATAAGTCTTGTCAACTAAATTTGGTTGAATGATGATGGATTGAGAAGTCATAATTTTTTTTAAAAAAGATTCGTGATCAGAAGTTGGGTGACTTTCCAGTTTATATTATGCCATTTTATTGTTCATTGGGAATAAAAATGTATTTAAATTCTTTATCTATATTAAATCTGCTCTCTCCCTCTCTCTGTTCTCTGTACATATAGCAATAATGGAAAGTAAACATTTTCAGGGGGTGCTCATCATAAATTGGGACATAAATGCACTTCAGTGTCTTCTCCAGTTTTCTGCTGCCAGAAAAGGTTGGGTAAGGACTTTTTGTTCACCATGGAGAGACATTGCCTGGTGGAATGGTTTGGAATAATAATGCTAGTTTGGTTTTCAAAAAAAAAGTTAATATATCATTAAATGATACAAAAATGTATCCAATCAGATGTTAAAAGCCCCTCCCCTGAAGACTCCTGACCGTGATGCTAACATCCCTTGACAACAGAAACTGGAAGACGTATGTGACCCAAGCTTTGAAGAAAAACAAGAGGTCTTTCACCGACTTAAAGCATGTATGTACAGTCTGCAATGGTGCGCACCAGTTACCTCACCATAAAGTGACCCAAGATATCTAACTACACAACTGCTGTCTCAGTCACCATGCATCATTTCAGACTATTATTACCAAGTAATTACAATTAAACTTATGTTTCATTTTCATTCAGTTCACTTTACCTTTCATTGAGTTACTTTACTAAATGCATAGCCATAAAATAATTCAAAGCTTGCCAATGAGTGAGACCAGGCACAGGTCAGCAGAGGATGCCTCCAGGGCTTTTAATGAGCTAAAAACACCAAGGACAACTTCTGACAGGAGCAGAGACTGGAACAGTGGTCAGAAAGTCCAGTTCAGGTTTTCGGCAAAAAACGTCAGAAATGGCGATTCTACACCGTGTTCATCAACAGTTCAGGGTCAGATGTTGGGTGGTCAAAATGATTTGTAACGCCTGTAGAACAAGGCATCCACTCTGTGGGAGTGGGGTCCATCTCTGCTCTGGAGGCATCAAGAGAACAGGGAGATGCTGTACCTATTCAATTGCACTAGTTGCATCCGTTATACTACTTCTACCTAGATGACTGAAGATGGAGAGCATTAGGGCTTGAGATAAAGAGCTGACTAGGAAATTTTAGTCAGGCGGAACAATCTAGCAACAATTTACACCGACTTAGCGACTTATATAAACATGACATTAATCAATGGGATACGAAATGCGGAGGGAAACGAGAATGGCAGGGGGTAGATCGAGTAGTTCTCTCAGCTAGAGTGATTGGTCCAATTTATGCAAATCAACTGATGAATCAGCCGAATGTGTGCAAATACTGAGGAGGGAACGGTGTCTTTGGACATACTTTGGGAACAATTTTTGGAGCATACTCAGCATTCACCAAAATGGACCCAATATTTCTGGAGGTAATTAAACACATTTTCATTTTATTTTTGGTACTAACACCAAGCCCTGGCACTAACTCGGTGGTGTAGTGTGATTCACAAGGTAATCTAGACAAAGCAATGCATTTCCTTCTTCCTCCATAACCTGCCTATTGAGACATAGAGTAAGTTGAGCTACAGTGTTCCTTGATAATTTTTCCTCTTTTTCTACAGCTTTGCCGAAGGAACACAAAGGGCTGTGGAAACATAGAATGCCAGACCATACCCAACCACTCCATCCACTGCAAAGTGGTCAAAGGTCATCAACCATGATTTCATGGACGGTCAAAGAAAGTTAAAGGACATTTACATCCACCATCAGACCATCTTAACTGAGCTGCTTCATCCACTGAGAAATGCCGCAAGATGTGCCTGAAATCTTCAGAAGCAGTTTCCACCCTGTGTTTAGATTTTTTGTTAGCATTTATTTGTCGAATGTTCAGTATTGTGGTTCTTTATTTTGAATTCCCTTCCCTTTCTACCTTGGCCTTAAAGACCACAGCCAATGCTCTTGAATATTTGTTTTCGGGCACTTAAAGCTGCAGTTGGTAACTTTGAGGAGAGAGAGAAATTCACATAAAAATGTGAAAAAAAGCAACTTTCAGATCCCCCCTCTCCCTCTCCACTGCACTCCTAAGACCCTCCCCCAGAAGGCTGCCATGCACGCGAAGGCACACGAGTTGTTATGCATGCAACTGCGGAAAGATTTTGCACATTCACATTATGAAAGCGGCCAAGTTGCCAAGGCTAGACGTTACTGTTGCAAACAGTCAACACTGCTGGCCAACAAACAGGCGCGTACTTAGACCTGAAAATTCCAGGGCTAATATCCCTCCTTTTATTGAAAATAATTAGTCCTGGCTAATTCTAGATGGTTTTCCTTCATTCACAAGGTTTCCAATTCAAGAATAATCAAGTGGCAGTTGAAGGCATGGCTTCTCTCCCCCATGCAAGCTAAAAGCGACAAAATAATGGGCTACATTCAGTGCCGAAAAATAATTTGATTATAATTAGGTCTATGCATCGTCAATCAGAGATGGCATTTCAGAACTCTTTCGCGAATAAACATAATTTTGGCGACAAGTACATACACCTGTTTCTGCAGCATGGTCGCTCAACTCGCGGTAAAAAAAATAGACAGCTGTCCGATTGAAAAATGTAAACGAACTAAACCCTTTCTAGTCTGAAATGCCGTCGCCAAATAATTTTGTCTCAATCACCTCTTAATCATTACAGGCTTAATTGACCAGAAAAAAGGTCAAATGGACTGATTGACAATCAGACATAGTACATGGACACAGGTTGACAAAATCTAGGGAAAATCTAGTCACTGCCTATCCTGACCGCAAGTCCCATATGTCTGTAGTGGTTAGATATGAAATGTAATTCGTTTGTGGTACATCTAATGCAGTGGGTCTCAACAAGGGGGTAGCAACCCCCTCCTGGAATGTTTCTTTTTTTAGATCACCTGCAGTCATATAATTTGTCTTAAAATAGATTTTATTTAGGGTATTTATGGGTGTCAAAGTGTCCGCAGCATCAACAACGGCGAAAAATAATGTGCTGGCGGCTGAAAAGGAGCCCCAAGCTAAGCTTCGAAAATATCGCCCTGACTTTCTGCAATGTGGATTTACTTCTCTTTCCTTCTGCAGAAGAAACGGGTCTGCAGGTGCGCGAAGTGAAAGTAGCTACAGGATTCCTCCAAGAAAATATGTGTTTGGCTTATTAAATAAATGCTTGTGGCACGGATCCTCCTGCAGATGAAATAATAGGCTATATGCGTGTCTCTGCGCACAGCACCGTAACTTCATTGATTATTTGAATAGGCTATCCAGAAGTGCAACCCCAGATAACAAAATTCTTTTGGCCCATATCTGGCCCAAACCTGACACGTTCATCCGGCCCACATACCACATGGAATGATGGCACTTGGGAGGTCCGCTCCTGTTCGCCAAAAGCGGGCCACAACCAAGCCATCACAATGCCAGATGTCAACCAGAAACAGACCAAATAAACCAGCACTCAACCAATTGTGGGCCACTGTAACTTTCATTCTGGCCCACATACCACATGGAATGATGGCACAAGGGTGGTCCACAGTTGTTTGCCAGAAGTGGGCCACAAAAAAACCAACACAGTGCCAAATGTCAGCCGAGACCAAATAAACCAGCACTCAAACAAATGTGGGCCACCACTGTACTGTTTTATTCTGGCCCATACACCACATGGAATGATGGCACAAGGGTGGTCCACAGCTGTTTTCCAGAAGTGGGCCACAACCAAACCAACACAGTGCCAAATGTCAGCCAAGAAGAGATCAAATAAACCAGCACTCACCCTAATGTGGGTGTGATGCCGCACCTGGCCAGCGCATCATCACCGCGTTCCGCCATGGCGGCCGCCTTGAACTTGGCTCTCGTTACCCCTGCACTCCCTTGTCGGATTACTGCAAGCCAAAACATCGCTGTGGACTAACGTGAGCATATGAACTCCTTTCAGTGTCATGTTATGATTTTTTAGTGTCTTAAGTCGGGTGCACACGTAGTTAGACAGCTGACAAACATTTAAAACGCCGACATGTACACACAAACACTACAGACGCTAACACTATATCCAAACAAACACGCCAAAAATGACACAAACTCCCCGCGATTTAAGTTTGCCCTCGCGGCATAAGTGTTTTTAAAAGTGTGATGTGTTTGTGTAGCGTACAATGAAAGTTTTTTACTTACCGAGGCAGCAACAGCATCTCGCACAGCCAAAAGAGTCTGCACAGTTCGTGGCAGGTAGATAAACAGTTCTCTCTGCTGGAGCGCGTTCGGGGTGTCATGCGCACTGCGCGTCCTTGTCATTGGTTTGTTCCATTTCTTATCATTTTGTGTTTAACATTTGTTAAGGATTTAATTTCACATTTAGTTTATGTATTTTTTTTCCTGTGTTAGGATATTTGCTTTGAGTTTACTTATTATGCTGCATTAGTTTATTTTTGCTCATTTATGTCTGGTAATGCCATTTCCCCCTTTAGTTATGGTTAGAGTGGCATGATCCGCTCTGGGGCACGAGCGCATAGGCTCTTTATAATGGCGCTCCTTTCATTTGATTTTTAGTCAGTGACTTGTAAGCATCCTTGAGGGTAGGCTCATTATTCTCAGTGTGTGAGAAACTTCTTTTGTAAGCGCTTATTGTTATCGTGTTATTGCTGTTTCCAGCTAGCTTTATTTTGATTTTGAATTCTTATTTACTCTGGATTTAGAATCCTATGCTTTTCAGTTTCCTTTTTTCTTCATTTTGACCATCGTGTCAGTTTTTTTTTCTGTTTTTAAACCTGCACTGTACATATCCTGCACGTGGAACTTTGGTGACTGGAGAAAATAAACAAAAAACGAAGGTTGCAACCCAAAATCCTGTCCTGCCTCTGCCTCCACTTGACTGCCTGCACGGTACCTTGTGACATTTTGGTGGCAGCGGTTTTGGGGACCAGTGCAAGAGAGGCGAAGCCCGGTAAGCTACAACAGCCTAACGTCAGGATGGAGGGGGGCATGCCAACCACCCAGGGAGTATTCGGGGAAGAGGACGACAGCCTGAAGCAGATGATGAGGCGTCTCATGCAGCGGCAGCAGGAACGGGACGACCGGCTAGAGAGGGAGCTGAGGGAGCAAGACCGGCGCTTCAGTGCTCTGAGGCACCAGTTCAGCCAGTTGCAGGCCTACGTCAGCAGTGAGCAGCCAGGCCAAGACCTACCACTACAGCCGCCCAGCAGGACTACATCTGCCTCGGCATCGGTGTCGGTGCCCAATGACTCCACTGCAGCATCGTTGCCGCTCTGCGACAGCATGCCTACCCGCCCCATGACGGTGTCTGCAGTCTACACCTCCACCCCACCTCCCATGATGATGTCCGCACCCAAGATGACCCCGTATAAAGAGGATGAGGATATCGAGCATTATTTGACTGCATTTGAGCACATAGCGATGGCCAGCAGGTGGCCGATGGACATGTGGGCTCTTTACCTCGTGCCTCTACTGATGGGCAAAGCACGTGCGGCCTATGTGGCCATGGATGTTAAGAACGCCCTGGACTATGTCAAGGGGAAGCGGGCGATAATCACAAAATTTGAAATTGACTCTGAGACCTACCGTCAGCGGTTTCGTGCGAAGCAGGTGCTGGAAGGGGAGACGCCGCGAGAGCTTGAGGCAAGACTGCGAGACCTATTCCAGAAGTGGGCGTGTCCACAGGAGCGGACCAAGGTGGAGCTGACCAAGCTCATCATTCTGGAACAATTCTTGTGGATGGTGCACCCAGAAATCCGCATCTGGATAAAGGAGCGCAACCCGCAGACCGCCACTAAAGCAGCAGAGCTGGCGGAGAATTACCTCCTGCCCGACATGGACGATGGGGCCTCCAACTGGGCTTTGTGGATTCTAGCTCACAAAGAGAGCAAGAAGACAAGAAGGACACTGGCCAAGCAGCACCTGGTAAGTCTGTGAGTGGTACCGGTAGTGCGTTCAGGAGAGATAGGCACACACCAGTGGCACATACCACGCACAGAGCCAAGGTAGTTTGCCACAAATGCCATCAGCCAGGTCACATCAGCCCAGATTGCCATTTAAACCCGCCCACCACATCCAACCTGTGCTACTCTCCCCATTCCCATAGTTCTTTCCCTAGTAGGCCCGATAGAACACATGTTACCATCCCTGTGTGGCTTGGGGGGGAAGACGTGGGTGGCGTTGTTAGACTCGAGGAGTAGTCAAACCTTTGTGCAGTGCAGATGTCTGGGTCCACAAACTCTGGCCAGTGGAAGGGAGGTGAAGGTCAAATGTATACACGGAGATGTGCATCAATATGCTCAGTGGCGTGCACAGATAGACGCAAGGTGGTGCTACAGCACTTGCCTCTTTGCCCTTTATCAATGAAAGTGCCCTTTTGAAACTTAGTTTTTTTTTTTTAATTATTATTATTATTATTAACACTTTAGTGGGGCCAATTTTGAAATGATCTTTTAGAAAAGCTGTCTGATAAAAAACTACTGAAATAAATGCCCCAAAATGGGCCACCTCCTCACGAGCTTCCGACCTCTTCCTTTGTCACGTGAACACGCGCGCAGTGCATATAGATACGCTCACAGAGTAAGAAAACTAGAGTGTACGCCGCGTGGGCTGGGCCAAAGCCCTGACGGCAGAGTAGCCGCCTCGGAAGTGACAGGATTGTCCACTCTAGTTTTCTTATATCTCTGTGGATGCGCTGCAGGAACATACCAGCTGAGCGACTGGAAGCCACGG
Source organism: Gymnothorax reevesii (assembly GCA_029721435.1). Taxonomy (NCBI): domain Eukaryota; kingdom Metazoa; phylum Chordata; class Actinopteri; order Anguilliformes; family Muraenidae; genus Gymnothorax; species Gymnothorax reevesii. The sequence continues at coordinate 41,731,979 of CM056587.1, read as the reverse complement.
TCTTGTGCCCCGCCAGCCAGGTAACACACAGATCAAGTGAAATCGTACAGCCCAACCTGTAATCATTTAGTTGTGCAGTAGCATGTCTCATACACAGTGATGGTCTGTCGGCAGAAACACAGGGCCAGCAATAACCTCACTTTTCATTTCTTAATGACAAACACCTCTTGCAGTTTACCTCCCCGATTAGCAACCGTTGCTCAGACTGATTGGAGGAACCGACGAGAATCTAACTTGTTTTTGAAAGCCTTGTTATACATTGCTGTACGAAATTATACGGCGTTTAACTTACCTCCGCACACCAATGGCTGCGGAAAAAATATCAGTAGCCTACGTCTTTATAATTTCCGAATTTGCGTAAATTAATTCGCGACGTTCATTGAGCAATTAGCCATGAGAATCCGTTCTATATACTCTGAATGTGACAGCCAAAGTGCGTTGTTAGGTAAGAAGCACAGCTGAGTGAAAAAGAAAATAATTGCGAAAGTATAACGGTGAGGCTCCACTACACACGGAAAATCCGGATGTTATCCGCACCTCCCTGCGGAGCTGCTCGTTTATGGGCGTTTCTGACTTGCTGGCTTGTGGGCGTGTCGGACATTGTGTGATCAAATAGAATCCATCCCCGCTAAATTTTGATTTTCCTGCCGTTATGAGTACAAATCAATTTTCGTATAAACATATCTCTGCCATGGATCGTCGAAAGGAGATTCTGGCTGCGATTTTGCTGTTGTATCGTAGATACAACTGCCGTCGCCACCGCCGTTTTCGGGTTCATCTTATCCTGCAACGCTGAAAAAATTATGGGGAATATCATCGGCTCGTATCAGAGCTCCGTTTGGATACAGCACTCTTCCAGCAGTACTTTCGACTGGACAGGTCCCAGTTCAGCTTCTTGTTCGTCCTTGTCAAAACAGGAAGATCTGCTTGGTCTGGAAGTTTTTCAGACGAAAGAGATTGGCTCCCAGGTTGCGGGCACCGTATTCATTTCCATATGGCTAGAAAATTTAATCTTCGTCCCCTCCCACTTTCCCGCAGCGGTGCCCGGATCGTATCGGATGGTATCCCAGAATGCATCGCGCACTAAAACGCACGCATGCCATAGAAAATGAATGGGATGCGGAGGAGGGCGGAGATTTTCCGTGTGTAGTGGGGCCTCACCATAACGGTGAGAGTAGGGTATAGTTGCAGGTCGGATGATGTAACATTAGACGGTGAGGCCCCACTATACACGGAAAATCCGGAAGTCATCCGCACCTCTTTGCGTTGCTCGGGTTTCTCTTCAAAACGGATTCCTCTGACTGCCACTAGGGGTGTCTCCTAGTGACAGCCGGAGGGATTACGCTGTATTGTAACTTGAGCAGGTGTCTCTCCTATTGCTCTCGCTCGCTCTCTGCTCTCTCTCTCTTGAAGGTCCGGTGTGATTACCAGGTACCAGTGGCTTGACCGCGGCCTGGCATTTGATCACAGGACCAGCGGACCAGGCCGAACCCTATAGGCAGTTGGGGCTAGGTGGGTACCAGTGGCTTGACCGCGGCCCACTGAATCCCAACTGCTGAAGCCAGGAAGACCAGCACCGGAACCCCACCCGCCAGAAAACTCCTTGCCATCCGGAGGAGGTACTACTGCTGTGGAACGCTCTTGCCGGAGGACCAGGGGGAAGTACTTGCCAGCTGCCCAGAGAGATTGCCCGGATAGGGTTTCGCTCTCCGGGCCAGCCCCTTTTTCCACATTTGCCTTCGCCGCTTTGGGGCTTTCCCTCTGTTTTCCTCCAGGCCTCCACAGCAGAGTCATCAGAGCTTCCCCGGAGGACGAGGCGGGGAGCAGGCGGGAGAGAAGCCCAGGGGACCCCTCCTAGACAAGGGCGCTGGAGGATCCACCACCTGAAGACAGGAGTTCTGTGGTTTGGATCAACGCTTGGCGCCCTCCGTAGGAAGGGAGGTCCCCTTGCAAGTGTTGAGGCTGATCTCGGATCAGCCTCTTGTGCGTTTGTGGGCTTCTCTGGGGTTTTCTCCATCCCTGAGACTGTCTTCCTGGTCTGCTTTCTCCATCAGCACGGGTTCGCCTGGAAAGAGGGAGAAGATGGAGCAGAGTGCCACTCAGCCAGGAGTCCGCCGATATAACGCCGTCAGACTCATACTGCAACTACATCGCAGTGAGGAGGAAAGCAGCAGCCAACCGCCCCCCCGGTCAACGGATGGCGCCGGGAGTGAGATAGTTCCCCCCGGGCAAGTATCCATCGGGGGGCAGAATGGAGCTGCTGCTGCATCTGGTCGTAGAGTGACAGGTATGACCCGCCTGGAATTTAGTAGGGCAGTGCTCCAAAGAGGAATGGGATTTGTGCCGGCGGACTTGAACTGCTTGATTAAGGTTCCTGGTAATGCTGACACCTTTGAGGTTAGCTTTAGGAATGCCAGCATCCTGGAGAGGTTCTGGAACCTCTATAGAGAGGGGAAAGACAAGGCTCCCCTCAGTCATTTCTGCGTAGAGCCCCTGTCTGACACAGAAAACAAAGTGGTCACTGTGCAGTTTTATAATGAAGCTGTACATGACCATGATGTGAGTACGTGGTTAGGCAGGTATGGCATAGTAAAATCTGAGGCCCGGAGAGTGCTTGATGAGGACGGAGTCTGGACTGGAGCACGTAAATGGCTCGTACAACTTAACCCTGATTCCTCTGCAATTGGGGGGGTATGCCACATCCCCAGCACTATCACGCTGGGGAGGCATAGGGGCGTGGTGTTTTACAATGGCATGCCCAAGCTGTGCAGGAACTGCGGCGAGTTAGGCCACTTAGCCGCAGCCTGCACAGTAGTCAAATGTAAAACCTGTGGGGGTGAACATGAGACGAGGGCATGCCAGGACCCGAGGCCCTGTAATTTGTGTGGGGAGAGGGGGCATCTCTTTCGGGATTGTCCTCTCTCCTACGCAAACAGGGCCCGGAGCACCGCGCCCCCGCAATTGACATCTGCCCCCCCAATCCCCTTAATGCCCCCTGTTCAGGAAGCCCCGGTCCCGGCACCACGAGTAAAACCACCAACACCTCCTCAGCCTGAAATTGACACTGTTATTCCTGTTCAAATTCAGTCACTTAACCCCTCTGAAGATTCAACCGTTGGAACCACCACTATCTCTGACCCTCCTGTTTCCTCACTACCCTCCAACACAATCACTGACCTGGCTAAAGAGGAGTCTGTCACGGACACCCTGATCTTAGAGGACGTGTCAGACTCCTCTTGTTCCGAACAAGACTCTGATTCCATTACCCCCTGGCAGCAACCCAGAACACGAAAGGGCAAAAGGACAAGATCCTCTCCTACAGCTCCATTAAGTCTCCCACCAACTCCTCCAAACCCAGCTGCAGTCAAATTTCTCTTGAAAAAAAACAAACCTCCTTCTCGAGTTTATGAAACCCTGGTCCAGAATCCACATACTGAAATATACCCACCAATTCTTCCTCGCCCTGCATCACACCCTTCCAAATCTGTTTCTACAATAACATCCCACCCTTCCACTTCCAATCAAGGTAAAAACGACCAGCCTGCTCCAGTCCAGACTACCGGTAAGAAAAAACAGACCTTACAGGTATCCTCTCAAGCACCTCCAGGGACTGGGGGGAAGCCTGGGGCTAAGTCGATCGGGCCCACCTCTTCAGGCAGGAACCAGTCGGGCAGCCTGGAGGGGAAAAACACCAGCCATGGTTGAGGGGTGAGTGGACGCCCTAATAACCCGGACACTGTTTTTCATCGTATCAATAAAATCTGTCAAGACATAGGGAACCATAAATCTGGAACACATGACAAACATAAACAATAACTTTCTATGGTTCATTCTCTAACTATTTCCACAATTAATACAAGAAGAATCAAAGACCCATCAAAACGTTATGCTGTTTTTTCTTGTCTCCAGCAGGTTCCCTCAGATGTCGTCCGTCTTCAAGAGTGTGGTATTCCTTACCAGCAGATGGACGGCATTCTGAGGGAGGAGTGGAGAGGAGGGGACTCTTTGTGGTCAGGCTCTAACATCGCCCGCGCTGATGGGGTCGGTACATTGACTAAGAATCCTTTTGTTAAAATAACATCTTGCAATATCCTTGAGAGTGGGCGAATCCTCGTCACCAATTTGGATGTCGGGGGTTCCCCACTCAGGATTGTCAATGTATACGGCCCCACCAGCGTTGCCGAGAGAGTATCCCTCTTCTCCAAACTCCCACCAATATTACACACATCTATACCGGTTGTCGTGGGGGGAGATTTCAATTGTACCCTAAGAGAGGAAGAGCGCAGCCGCCCGAGGGCAGATAGATCTAGTAATGAGCTGCGGTCCCTTATAAGTGACTTCTCCCTCCACGACGCCGGGGGCGTTTCACCACCCCAGTATACATGGGTGAGCTCTTCTGGCAACTCTTTTTCTCGCATTGACCTTTTTCTGCTCTCCCCAGGCCTGAGGATGCAAGCTTATACCACCCGGGCTGTGCATTTCTCAGACCACCACATGGTGACCGTGTCCCTGGCCTGGGATAATTCCATCACCGTGGGTAAGGGGCTCTGGCGGATGAATGTCAGCCATCTCCAAGACCCCCAGGTGCGTCTCTTCTTCTCGAGAAGATACCTGGAGTGGGTGAGTCTGAAACATCTTTTTGACTCCCAGGTGGAGTGGTGGGAGATAGTGAAGGAGCGAGTACGGGGCTACTTCCAGGCAGTCGGGCGGAGGAAGGCGAGGGAAAGGAGGGCAGCGTTTGCTTGGTCTGATGCTGCCCTCCAAAGACTGAGCCTCCTCCAGTCACGAGGCCTGGATGTTGGCAGCGAAATTGCACAAACTCGGCTGAACCTCGCCACCCTCTACCGGGAAGAGCGGAAAAAATATACCTTCTGCTCCAAACTCCAGGCTCTCGAGGAAGATGAGAGATGCACACGGTACTTTTTCCGCAGGGAGCGGTCCCAGACTAATAACATCCTGTCTCTTTATAACAGCAGAGGTGTGGTGGTGTCTGGAGAGGCGGAGATTCGGGAGGTGGCCAGGGAGTTCTACGAGGGCCTCTATAGTGAGAGGCCCTCGGACATGGCTCTCATGGACGCCTTCCTGGACCGCCTGGACAGACGCCTGGGAGATGAGCAGATGGAGTCGGAGCTGAGTGCCGAGGAGCTCACCCGGGCCGTGCGTTCCCTTAACCAACATAAAGCTCCTGGCCCTGACGGAATCCCAGCCGAGTTTTACCAAACTTTCTGGGATTTCCTGAAGGGGGACGTGGTGGAGGTCTTCAGAGCGGCGTACAGGGAGGGACGGTTGGGTGATTCGCTGAGGCAGAGTGCGGTTGCTCTTGTGCCAAAGAAGGGGGATCTGAAGGACCTCCGTAACTGGCGGCCGATCAACCTCCTCTCAGTCGACTATAAGATCATGGCGAAGGCGCTGATGAGGAGGTTCCAAGACCTGATTCCATCGGTGGTCGGACCGGACCAGACGTGCAGTGTGCACGGGAGGTCCATCAATGACAACTTGCTCCTCGTGAGGGATGTAATTATCCACTACGAGGAGCGCAGATCCCCCTTGGGCCTTCTCAGTCTAGATCAAGAGAAGGCTTTTGACCGGGTGAACCATGTGTGCTTGGAGCGGGTGCTAGAGAGGATTAACATCCCTGGCCCCCTCCTGCGCTGGGTTAAGATCTCCCTGACTGGCATCACGGGCAGAGTGGTTGTTAACCAGCAACCCTCTGACCCTTTTGCCATCAGATCAGGCATCAGGCAGGGGTGCCCTCTAGCAGCCCTCCTGTACGTCATCTACCTGGAGCCGCTGCTACAGGCCATAAGGACCACACCGGAGGTGGTGGGCTATCCACTTCCGGGGGCCCAAGGCAGGCGGCTGAAGGTGATGGCGTACATGGATGACATTACCATCGTCACCACAGACAGTCGTTCCATCACCTCTGCTTCCTAGGTGTTGGACGACTTCTGTGAAGCCACTGGTGCCCTGGTCAACAGGCACAAGAGTCAACTGTTCCTGTCTCCTGTTTGGCGCGAGCCCCTAACCATTTCCTTCCCTGTGCGCAGAGATAACATCAAGGTCCTGGGGGTGACCTTCCAGGCAAACAGAGGGGGAGAGGAGAGCTGGAAGGAAGTCCTCCGCCGCGTCCAAAACAAGATCCTGAGCTGGAACGCACGGCCCTTGACCATGGTGGGTAAGATCCTCATCCTGAGGGCAATAGTCCTCCCCATTCTTCTCTATGTGGGGAGGGTTTTCCCCCCAGACAAAGCCACCAGCAAACAAATTGCTAGGTTGGCTTTTCGCTTTGTCTGGGGGTCCAAAATGGAACGATTAAAAAGAACTACCCTCCTCAAAGAGGATAAGAATGGGGGCCGGGGGGTCCCAGATTTTGTTCCAATCATTATGGCACAGGGTCTGGCCGCCCTTGTCCAGAACACTGGGAAGGGGGAGAAAGCGGCAAGTGCCTTTGCTAGGTACTATGCTACCCCCTTCCTGAGAGCGATGGGCCTGGGCGTGCTAGACCACAATACTCCATATTGCTGGGACCCCCCGTATGTCTATCAAGCTTTGAAGGACTTTGCCTACAGGACGGGATTGCCTCGGGCCGGCCTCACCCCCTGGAGCTATAAAAACATTATGTCTCATTTAAGATCCAAACAGGCAGTAGAGCTCCCGAGAGGTGGACCGACCCGAGACCCGCACGTCATCTGGGCGAATGTCACTCATCATTCTTTGACAAATAAGCAAAAAGACATCGCCTGGATGACGGCCCATTGGTGTCTCCCCACCAGGGTTTTTATGTACCGCCGGCACCTGGCCCTGACTGAGCGCTGCCCTCACGGCTGCACTGACCAAGAGAGTGTTCATCACCTCTTCTGGGAGTGCACTGTGGCCAGGCGGGTCTGGGGCCTTGTTTGTTCCTCTGTCTCCCTGAACAGGTTGCTGCCGAGGTCCTCCCTGACTGCTGAGCTGATCCTCTACGGTCCACCGCGGGGATGTAAGACACCGCCAAGCCGGCGTCAGTGGAGGATCATCGGCATCATCAAACAGGTGCTGTGGGAGATGAGGAACATCAGGGTCTTCCAAAAAACATCTGTGGACCTGGTCACTCTCTGACGGAGGATCCAGAGCCTCCTTCAAGACGGCGTTTTGGCGGACTACAGCAAGAGCAAGGACCTGGCACGGGAGAAATGGGGGGTGGACCACTGGAAAGAACTGGTTATCTAGTCCACCCCCCCTTCTAACTGGAGGGACACCTGCTCGAGTGGAAACCCGGGTCATTTATTTATGTGTATAGGTTGTATTTGTATTTGCTTATGTTTGTATATTGGATGTATGTATGTATGCATGTTTGTACATCTAGGCTATATGTATAGCTTAGGGTTTTGTCTTGTTTATTTTTTATGGGCTGTTCTACTTTGTGTATGTATGTATGTATGTATGTATGTATGTATGCATGTATGTATGTATGTATGTATGTATGCACGTATGTATCCGCCAGCCTGCCCCTGGGCAGCTGTGGCTGCTAGAATGTGGTTTGCCACCATCGGAGCGTGAATGTGTGGGTGAATGAGTAATGTATCCTTGTGAAGCGTTTTTGAGTGCCCAGAAAGCAGAAAAGCGCTATGTAAAATTGATGCATTATTATTCTCATTAGTCTGTATGTATGTATGTATAAATATAAATGTATATTTATGTTTTTCCTTTTTGTTTATTATTTGTAAAATTGTTTCATAGGTTTTATTATCTGTGTTTTGGCTTTTTTTTGGTCGTAAAGCCTGCTGTTTTTTTTTTTTTGACTAGGTGAATTAAATATTTTGTTATTTTCTTTTGTTGACTTGGAATTTTAATGGTTTTTTGGGTTTCTTAGGGAGCCCTATTTATTCTCTGGGTTTGTAATTCTTGTTTTTTTCGTTCTATGTATGTTCTTTTGTAATTAAGATGGTATTCAAACTGGCTAATTGGCTTGGTGGATCGTGAAATATTATTTATGTCCTGTTTGTATCATTTAAAGTTTTATTCTCTGGCCTGTACTTGAAATGTTATGTGGATTCTGTGCTTGTTGGTTTTAAAATTGTTCTGATTGTAAAAACCAATAAAGCTAATCTTTGCAGAACTGCTCGTTTATGGGCGTTTCTCACTTGCTGACTTGCGGGCGCGTCGGACATTGTGTGATCAAATAGAATTCATCCCCGCTAAATTTTGATATCCTGCTTTTAAGAGTACAAATTAATTTTCGTACAAACATCTCTCTGCCATGGATCGTCGAAAGAAGATTCTGGCAGCGATTGCCGTCGCCACCGCCGTTTTTGGGTTCATCCCATCCTGCAACGCCGAAAAAATTATGGGGAGTATCATCGGCTCGTATCAGAGCTCCGTTTGGATACAGCACTCCTCCAGCAGTACTTTCGACTGGACAGGTCCCAGTTCAGCTTCTTGTTCGTCCTTGTCAAAACAGGAAGATCTGCTTGCTCTGGAAGTTTTTCGGACGAAAGAGATTGGCTCCCAGGTTGCGGGCACCGTATTCATTTCCATATGGCTAGAAAATTTCATCTTCGTCCCCTCCCACTTTCCCGCACGGATGCCCGGATCGTATCGGATGGTATCCCAGAATGCATCGTGCACCAAAACGCACGCATGCCATAGAAAATGAATGGGATGCGGAGGAGGGCGGAGATTTTCCGTGTGTAGTGAGGCCTCACCGTCAGTCCGCGAAAGTTTCGGATTTTTTGCAGATTGTCATCCTTGCGGATTCACATCAGTTATATCAACATATAGCTTTGTAATTAGCATTTCTTAATCATTACGTGTCACGCATTGGTGGTAGTAGCTATTCTGTTAATTAACCTGTTTCAATCAAACCTGATCGCAAACAGTTTAAGAGCAATTATCCGGGAAAGGGTGATGTTACTGAAGGCCTTCCTGGCATCTGACGGTATGCCACTGCTCATACAGCACCAAACAACTGAGCATTTTTTAGCCGACTGGTCACCTGATTAGCTAGTTTAATGCTATATCCCAAATCAATGATAGGTAACGCGCGGACGACCACCACAAACAATGTCGGTCGACTTTGCAAATCTATCTGTTAAGCTGAACGTTTTCTTTTGTGTAGGTTTTCTTAGGCAACATAAATGAACACAGAAAGAAGAATCAGGCAGTTCCCCATTGCCTGAGAAAAATATCCCCATAAAGGCTACCCAAGTGCCTTCTTGTAATGAATGACAGTAGTCATGAATTGCATTGAACATGCGTGTAATGTTTATTTTATTCTTTTAATCTCACACTATAATAACATGTTCCACCAGTGCAAAAAAGTGCCCTCCCCCTCCCCCCTGAGCACTTGCCCCCCATAATGTCTGTGCACGCCACTGACTACAACCCCAATTCCGAAATAATTGGGACAAAGTGTAAATTGTGAATAAAATCAAAATGCAATGACTTTCAAATCACCCCAGCCAGTATTTTATTCACAATAGAACAGAGATAACATTGCAAATGTTGAAACTGAGAAATTTTACAATTTAACTGCTAAATGAGCTCATTTCAAATTTGATGGCTGCTACAGGTCTCCGAAAAGTTGGGACAGGGGCCTGTTTATCATGGTGTAACATCCCCTCTTTTATTTTTAAAAGAGTGGGGGCGTCTGGGCATTAAGGAGACAAGTTTCTTGAGTTTAGCCATTGGAATTTGATGCCACTTTTGTTTAACCCTGTAAGACCCGACGTTGCAGAATTACAACATTTTTATTTTTTCCAAAAAAAGGTATTAATGTTTTTTTTTTTGTTGTTTTTCACATTAGCATAGTCATTGGGTCCTATTGTTCAGTCTCACAATGCTATTGGATAGGACATTTGTATATAAGTCCGGCCCACAGGTCCAGAACTTTCACAAGCTGCAAAACTTTGGCTGAGGAACAACACTTTGTTTAATTGGACTGGATTTATCTGATTTAAGTAAGTAAAATGCCTTTAATATTTTTTTGGTGATCATTACACTGTCTAGAACATGTACATATGTAGTTATTGTGAAATACATTCCTCAAATGTAAATTAGAGCATGTTGTATATACGTTGTAATTATACAACACTGGGAGAGTGTGGTAGTCAAAATAGCCATGTTGTAAGTTTACAACATACCTGGCTAAGTGTAGTCTAAATAGACATTTTGAAGGGGACCTTCTAGTTTTCACAATATATATACACATTCCAGACCTTATTATATATTATGTAGGCTGTATATTTATTTTTACTTTAATTTCCAATCCAATACTATTTGGAACCCATTGTACTAGAAGCTGAATTACAAAATATATTGCAATAGCATATCACTTTCTACTGCTTATAATGTTATAGTAATGACCTTCAACAGTTCAGTTTCCCATTCTGTTTGTACATATGTGCCCATTATTTTGCCTCAATTCTTAATCAAAGCAGTTAGTTCTGGGGGGATACTGGGGGTTGCCTGTTGCATTGGACGCTGTGGCTCAGCTGGTGGAACAGGTGGAACAGGTGAGAATGTTCAGGAATGTGGAATTATCATCCTAAAAGGAATGCTGCATGCATTTCTTTTAGGATGATAATTCCACATTCCTGAACATTCTCACCTGATAATCAGAGAACAATAGGTTGGCCAGACAGAATTGTGTGACTAGTGAAATGTGTAAATAGGATACTTTAGTGAAAAGTGTAAACACTTTGCCCCACCACCCATGTACTAAAGGTATTTCCATTTTATTTTTTTAATTTCAGAATGTCTTCAGCAAGGAGAAAGCCTTACTACACTGTGCAGGATGTCATTGATGCTGTCCAGAATGGAGAGAGTGATGTGGACATAGTCTTTGATGAAACCGATGAAGACTCAGATGATGAAGCCCATGTAGAAGTGGACAAAGAAAACTATCCACCCATTGACTGCCCAGCTGATGTGGACACTGAGCCCCAACCGGCCAAACATGCCAAGACCCGTGATAGATATCGCTGGCAGAAAAAACATTACATCAGCCCTAATACGGATTTTTCTGGTCCACCTCTCACCGAAGAAGTGCCTTCCCTCCACACACCACTCGAATACTTCAGACAATTTGTGTCTGAAGACATGATTGAGTCACTCACAAGGAACACAAATGAGTACAGCTTTCAAGCAACCGGAAGATCCGTAAACACCAACAAAAAGGAAATGGAAAAAATGATGGGCATGTACCTGAAGATAGGCCTAGTACAAATGGCTGGAATGCGAATGTACTGGGAGACAGACACACGACACGCCCCTGTTGCTGATGTGATGCCACACAACAGATTCCAGTCTCTGTTGACATTCTTGCATTTAGTCAACAACTTGACAGTGTCAGACACAGACAAAAGGGACAAACTCTGGAAAATCAGACCATGGCTTAATTCATTCAGAGAGATGTGCCTGCAGGTGGTACCAGAAGAGTACAACTCTGTGGATGAAATGATGATTCGAGGCAAGCCACACCCATGGGGCTTCAAAGTATGGGTGAGAGCTGGAACGTCTGGCATGATGTGTGACTTTGATGTGTACCAAGGAAGCAACAACGGAATACGAGCCAAGTCTGAATTTGGTTTGTCAGGTGATGTCGTGATGAAACTTGCTTCAACACTGCCAGAAGGTCAGAACTACAAAATCTATGCAGACAACTACTTCACCTCTGTTCCACTGATAGAGAAGCTCCTTGATCGTGGAATCCATTATGTGGGAACAGCCAGGCAGGTGCGCCTACCCAACTGTAACCTAGAAGACGACAAGAGCTTGAAAAAGAAGGGGAGAGGAACCTTTGACCACAGAGTGGAGGTGAAACAACATCTGTGCTGTCAAATGGTATGACAACAGAGCGGTCACACTTGTGTCATCCTTTGCTGGAACAGAACCAGTGCAGAAGATTCAACGCTGGGACAAAGCCAACAAGACCTACGTTGAAGTTGAAAGGCCGTACATTGTGGGTACCTACAACACATACATGGGAGGTGTGGATTTGTTGGACTCATTTACAGCCAAATATAAGTTCCCCCTGAAATCCCGCCGCTGGTACATGTACATCTTCTGGCACACCATCACCCTCGCTGTGGTCAACGCCTGGCTCCTCTACAAGCGGGACAGCCAAGCTCTCAAGATCTCCAAGAAAGAGACACTGAACCTGAGACATTTCCAGGCAGAGCTAGCATCCTCTCTCATTCTGGTGGACACAGTCAAAACTCCAAAGAGGGGATGACCATCTTCAGGCAGCCCAGAAAGACGGATGGTGACAACAGGCAGCCCTTCGAATGGACAGAAGAGACCATCCTCGGGTGATGGGAGTCCAAACAGCGTCCCACAGAAGAGGCCATGTGCACACCCGCCACTGGATGCACGCAAGGACCTCATTGGACATTTCCCAATGAAGACAAAGAGAGGGCGCTTCAGACATTGCTCTAAAGGGTATACCAACACACAATGCCGCAAGTGTGATGTTCGTCTGTGCTTTTCAGAGGACAGGGACTGTTTCTGGAACTATCACTGTAATTGATTACTGCACTACTCCCCAACCTACTACTCCTTATACCCCTTGTACATATTTCTATAGTGTACATATTTGCCTACATGCATGCGCGTGTTCCTGTTTTTATTTATTTGTTTTTAAATAAAATATTTCATTCATAAAAATATGACTAATGTTATTATTATTATTATTCATATTAAATACTGTTCTGTGGCTAAGTAATAAGCAATCAAACATGCAAATGAACCCTTAGTGTTTTTTACTGAGGTACAAACATTTGTACCTTTCTGTTCAGACAATGAGTACAGATAGCCTACAGGAAATTCTGCTACCCATTTCACCCAGCGTTGTAATATTACAACGTTCCCATAAAACCTTACAAAAACAAAAATTTTTTACAAACACTTCATTTTCATCATCAAAGGCCTCCTACAACACCATCTAAGAGGTTGAAGATTTTTTTTTTAATGTTTTACTATGTCTGGGTCTTACAGGGTTAATACAGGCTTCCAGCTGCTGGAGAGTTTTGGGTCTCCTTTGATGGACTTTTTGTTTAATTATGCGCCAAGTGTTTTCAATTGGTGAAAGATCAGGACTGCAGACAGGCCAGTTCAGCACACGGACCCTCCTACTATGAAGCCATGCTGATGTAATAGCTGTAGTATAACATAACATAACATAACAGGAATGGCGAGAACAGGCCGTTCAGCCCAAATAGGCTTGCCAGTTTCTTAATACTATTGTGAATATATCACTTCAGATACTCAATGACTCAGTGGTATCTAGCTTTTAGTCGAGCCTGCTCTTGAAGACTCCCAAGGTCTCTGCCTCAACAATATGGTCAGGCAAGCTATTCCACATCGAAATTACTCGTTGGGTGAAGATATATTTCCGAATCTCAGAGCTAAATTTACCGTTGGTCAACTTCCATTTGTGACCAGGAGTTCTACTCACAACACTTAGTCAAAGGAATCCAACATAATTCACTTTGTCAATCCCTTTGACATATTTAAAGACCCCAATCAAATCAACCCGAGTCTCCTTTTCCTTAGACTAAAGAGATTAAGGATCTTCAGCCTCTTCTCATAGCTTTCATCTTTTATACCTGGGATAAGCTTAGTGGCTCTTCTCTGAACTTTCTCTAAAGCCTCTATATCTTCCTTAAAGTATGGTCCCCAGAACTGTACACAATACTCCAGATGTGGTCTGACGAATGTGTTGTACAAAAGAAGCATCACCTCCTTGGATTTGTACTAAATACTTTTGGCAATGTATCCCACCATCCGATTGGCTTTTTTAACTGTTACTGTACAATGGCTAGAGCCTGTGAGGGTTTGGTCAACAATCACTCCCAGATCTTCCTTGTGTGCAGCACATTCCAATTTTAAACCTCCCATGAAGTAATCCCATATAATGTTTTTATTACCTACATGTACAACTTTACATTTTGCTACATTAAGTTTCATTTGCCACATTTCTGCCCAATTCTGGATTCTATCCAAATCATCCTGAATCACTTTAGTGGACTCTAAACTATTTGCCAAACCTTCCAATTAGGTATCATCTGCAAATTTAACCAATCTGCTCTCAATATTCCTATCAAGGTCATTAATGTAAATGAGGAACAGCAGAAGTCCCAACACCGATACCTGGGGGACACCACTCCCCACCATACCTAGATCAGATGAGATACCACTGACCACCACTCGTTGTGTCCTGTCCTGTTACCAGTTTTGAATCCACTTCAGAATACCTCCTGTAACTCCAATGGAGCTCATTTGCGGTACTATGCGGTACTGTATCAAATGCTTTCTGAAAATCCAGGCCCTGCTCTGGTCATAAGTCTTGGTGGCCTCTTAAAAAAATTCCAGAAGGTTTGTCAGGCATGACCTTCCCTTACGGCAGAGGTGTCAAACTCATTTTAGTTCAGGGGCCACTTACAGCCCAATTTGATCTCAAGTGGGCCGGACCAGTAAAATCATAGCGTAATAACCTATAAATTATGACAACTCTAACTCTTTCCCTTTTTCCGCACAAAGAAGTACATTCTGAAAATGTTCACGTTTTTACAAAACATATTATGAACCTGAAATATCTTGAGAAATATAAGTGCAATTTCAAAAATATTATTCCTCAGTTTATAATTTGCAAAGGCGCATTAGAACTTACAGATCACAGTAGACATACAATGGCAAAAAACATTTAGTCAAAGCTATCTGTAACTGAACAATATGGTATTTTGCATTATGAATAAAACAACTTGTCAAGATCTACAAATTATTTTAATTTTACATACATTTCTACATCTGTGTTGTAATCCTGACCACCTAAACTGAGTCACCACACCATACAAACTAAAGTTTGTTAAAAACCCCCCGCCTTGTAAATGAATGAAACGTATAAAAATACATAAAAGTTGTGGCAGTGCATGAGCAATAGGGTTCCACCAAACCAAAAAATCTTTTGTACTGAAACCGCTGACTTATATTGCACAGTGTTCAGTGTCTTTTCAATATTTTCCACAGTATGAATTCATTTTCACAGAACTGTGTTTTTCAGCGTGCAAAGGTGTCTGAAGCAGCATTTTACATGAATTAGGCTAACATTGTTTAATTAGGTCCTGAAACTTGGCATATTTTAGACTTCAAAAGTGGATCAACATCAGGTGTCAGATCCTGAGTGGCAGCCAATTTCAGAATGTCATTTAAGTGCTTGTGTGTGAGCCTTGAGCGCAGCTTTGTTTTATTGATACTCATTACAGAAAAAACCTGTTCATAAAGGTAGGTAGTCCTAAACATGCACAAAACTTTTGCAGCCAGGGCTGTCAATTTGGGGTACCCTGGCAAGAGATACTGATAAAATGTGTCCAAGCCCGCCGAGGCAAATTTGTCCTTCAAATCAATTGCGACCGAAAATGCAACAAATGACTTGACTTTCTGCTTCATTTGATTGTCCAAATCTATCGAAAGATCTGAAATCCTATCTGCCACAGTGTTTCTCGTCAGACATATGTTGGCAAGAGCCTGTCGCTTTTCAGGACACACGATTTCTGCAGCCTTCAGCATGCACGTTTTCACGAACTCAAACTCATAGTATGGCTTTGATGCTGATGCTATTTCGCGTGCAATAAGGTAGCTAGCTTTCACTGCTGCGTCATTGTCTCTCGGCTATGAGTAAAAACAGATTGTTGTTTACTCAGACTCGTTAACAATTCATTTATCTTATTTCTTCTCCATTGTCCTTGCAAGCAGTTGTATTTTTCGCCATGATTAGTCTCATAGTGGCGCTGAATATTGTATTCTTTGAGCACTAAAACTGGCTGCGACCACACTAAGCACACAGGTTTCCCAATAACCTCCGTGAATAAATAGGAAAGGGTCCATTTTTCTTGGAAAACTCTACACTCCGAGTCCACTTTTCTCCTTTTAGACAAAGCCATTTTGAGTAATGCGGGTGCCACAGAGTGTAATTTTGACAGCGGAAAAAAAAAAAAGTGCGACGCTGAGTGGACAAATTAGGAATAGCAGTTGCTTAAATTGAAAATTTGTAGTTCATGTTTCTTCTGTAATTTTTATTCATTGCCAAGTCATCCTGCGGGCCGGATTTGACCCTCTGGCGGGCCAGTTTTGGCCCGCGGGCCGTACGTTTGACACCCCTGCCTTACGGAAACCATGTTTGCGATCCCTCAAGATATTGTTACATTCAAGAAATAAGTCCAGCTCATCTTTTATGATAGATTCCAATATTTTGCACGCAATGCAAGTTTAACTGCCTGGCCGGTAATTTTCTGGCTCAGTATGGTCCCCTTTCGTATATATTGGTATTATATTGCCCTGTTTCCAATCATTTAGTATTTCTCCAGTTTCTCAAGACTGTCTGAAGATGGCGGATAGCGGCTTAAAGATGATCTCACTTCCCTGAGCACTCTAGGATATAAGCCATCAGGACCCGCCGCCTTATCTGCCTTAAGTTTATGCAACTTGTCGAAAACTTTGTTATCCCTAACCTTTCCGCTAAATAGTCTTGAGCATTTGACATGCCCTCTGGCCAAATAAAGACCCCCTCTAGGGAAAAATTCTCAACAAAGTAACTGTTTAAGGTATCCGCAATATCCTTGTTATGTAGCAGCGATCCATTTTTATTCTTTATACACTTCACCTGCTCTTTGACTTTCCTTTTTCTGCGACAGAACTGAAATAAGCGCTTAGGGTTAGTTTTTGCCCCCTCTGCAAATTGTGTTTCATACAGTCTTCTCACATTCCTCAGCTCTTTTTTGACCACAGCCCGCATTTTACAGTATCCAGCCTTAATGTTCTCATTGTTATCCTTTATGTACATCTTAATGTACTCCCATAATAATAGTTCCTCCTCCTCTACAAGATGGCGTAATCCTCTTAAAGAGCAACTGTACTGTTCAAAGCTGGCAGTCGATAGCATATTCCTATGTGAAAACCTGTCTAGTCTTGGCCAATGAGCCTGACCCAGATATCTTCACAGGGCAAGGAATGTTCAATTTCAGGAATTTCCTGCACATTTATGTTTTTGTTCACATAGAGTGCTACACCCCCTCCTCGCCTATTGCATTTATCCTTCCTAAAGAGCTTATAACCTTCATTATTATATTCATCTCCATCCTCTTCACTAAGCCATGTCTCTGTAATCCCAACTATGTCATTGCCTTCACTAATCATAACATATAAACATATTTTTTATGCTTCTTGCATTTAGATAAAAACATTTCAGGTTGTCACGAAAGCTCTTCCCCTTCGATTTCCCATGTGCCCGCTGCTCCAAACCCCTCACCACGCTTTGTTGCTTTAAAAATATATCATCAATAGTGCATGTAAGGCTGTCAGCTTTCATCAGGGCAGTCTGTATTTCCCTCTTAATAACACTCTCTAACCTCCCTGCTCTCCAAGTCCCTAGTTTAAATAACTCGGTGCTACCCTCATCATACGCTGACCCAGTGCAAAGGTACCCCACCAGTTCATGAGTAGCCCATCTGGCTTGAACAGGTCACGCCTGTCCCAGAATTAGTTCCAGTACCTACTCTTACCTATGTCATTTGTCCCAACATGGACCATGACAACTGGATCCCTCCCCGCTCTGGCCTGGAGCTTGTCCGCATGCTCCAGGAGGTCTCCTACCTGGGCAACAGGAAGGCAACACACCGTACAAGACTCCTTGTCACGCGAACAGACTAAACTGTCTATTCCTCTAAGTATTGAGTCCCCCACTATCACGAACTCTCTTTTCAGAGGGGTAGAGGCCAACAGGGTGCCCTGATGCTCATCAGTCCCCCCACTCTCAGGGTCAGGGGCCAATTTGATTTCCTGCTAGGGTTGGAATCGGTAGGACACCTCAACCACTGGAGGAGCTGTCGCTGTACGGTGTGCACGCCCTTTCCTGCGCTTATGTCCTACCGTCACCCAACTTTCTCTCCCTGCCTGCTCTGGGGTCCCCGCACCACCCTCCTTTGGTGTACACACCATTTCTCTAAACGACATACTACTTAGTTCCTCTAGGAACTCTACTAATTGCGAACTATGTCGCGTCGCCAACTGACCCTGAAGATCAAGGATCTTGCTCTCCAGATGCTCAATTAGCTGGCACCGGTGGCAGACAGACCCACCCTGGAAATATCTTTCCAAAAGTGTGATCATCCTGCAACCATCAAATAGTTTTGGCCACATTTTGAACCCCCTACCTAATGACCCCGCTCACCCTAGATAAAAGAAAATTACTAATGCTGAGACAGAAGCTCAGGAACCACAATTTATTAATTTATTAATAAATAAGCCCTAAGAAGCCCTAAGCAGCAGTCACAATAGAAACCATGGGGAAACTATGTAAATGGATAAAAAGCCTCTTAACAGGGGCTTAGCTTCAGTTAACAGAAATTAAATACCAAATTGAGACAAACTCTATATGTAATAAGCACTCCTAATAAGCCGACTTGAGTTTATCTAGTCCCGGTACTATTGATATACTAACGTAAAAAATATCACAGGGCTTAGCTGAGAACCCAGATAAAACAGACTGGCTACAACGCCCAGGAGAATCTGGAGGAGGGAGGAGGCGGAGCACTCCGGTAAACCTTTCCGTTTAAATTCCAACCTAACCGATTGGACGACTCAAGTGAGTGACGACTCAAGTTTACTCGTCATGTTGAGATTATCTTAATCTAAACTGTCTAGCTTAATTGATGGTCTCAGCATCTGAGCGGACATCCGACGGATCCTCGTATTGACTCTGTTCTACTTGGTGAAATCTCAGTTCTTTGTGCCTTCCGAGTTTCTCCTTGTATGATTCCCGAGTCTTATTTTTTGCTGCGCCCTTGTCTTGTCTGCCCCGTGTTTAAGTCTCCCAGTGTGTCTTGTAGTGAGTATTTCTGTTTCCCCCTGCCTTTGGCAACGTACTTTAGTTTTCCCATTTGTTCAGTGCATTTGCATGGTGTTTTATTTCTGGCGTGTCTGCCAAGTTTCTCTTAGTGTTTTGTGTTTAATAAACACTTCTGGATCCTGCAACTGGTGTTCTCCTGACCTCTTCTTACATTATGACTGCTGTGGAACAAATTAAGGAGTTAAGTGAAATTTCACTTGTGCCAACTGATCAGGTTCTGATACAAAGCAAACAAAACACAATTCCCTCTGTGAAGTTTCAAGTCAATATAAAACATTTATGGCACGTTAGGAAACTGACGCCATAAACGCCATACCGAACATGTAAACACTGAGTCAGGACCATAAATGCAGGAGCAGACGCACGTATACACGTACATGCACACACCCTGTTGCTCTTGTTGTAATGTGTTGTTCATGCTAGATGCCTGGCTGTTCGCGCAGGGCTGCCAAGGCTTGCCCCGCAGAGCGAGGTCCGGGAGTGCACAGTAAAAATCATAGTGTCAATTTTACTCTTTAAGAGTTGAATTCAACTCTCTGTCAGATAACATTTGGTCCCACACAAAATCAGTGTAAAATTTACTCTATAGCCAGTGTAAGATTTTTAGAGTTAATTTTACTCTATTTTGTGTCAAAATTAACAATGAGGTGTGTAAAAATATTTAACAGTATAGGGAATCATCACCCTGCAGAGTAGATTTTGTCCTTGTGTGGAAGTGGGAATTAACTCTCACTTTTGACACTTCCATTCAGACGATTTCACTCTGCATAGTGCTATAACTACTCTATCCAGAGGAAAATATGTTTACACTGCAATATTGACACTCCATTTTTTACTGTGTGGGAGCCAAACATGCAGTGGCTGGGCCCCTAACTGGTGGGGTGGGTATAGTCAAGCATGTCCGAGCGGCTGGGTGTTTGGGATTTGTGTTGTTATGTGATGTGCTGTTCTGTGATGTTTTTATGTAAAAAGGGGGAAAAATGGAGAAAAAAAAGATGCACGCATGTATACAGTACAATGTTCATGTAAGGAAATGAATCTGTTTAATGTTGATGTAATGTATTAGTATTGTAATGTGGAAAGAAGCCACTAGAGAGCAGTATTGACTTTTTTTGTTAAGTCTAAAAGGTGGGAGGGGGCTGCAAAAGAGTATATAAGGAGAGAAATTGAGAGAGTAAAGTAGTAGGAGAAATTGCAAAGAGAAGTATACATTTGACCAGATCTGTCACTCTTTTCAAGACCTGTGAAGCTTTTTGCGGATTTTTTCCTGTATTGGAGCATTTTCCTTAACTGGAACATTACCAAGCAACCCCATCTCAAGGGACTGTAAATATTTTTTTTCTTGTATATTATCAATCTTGGTCAATAGTATAAGTTGTAGGTTAGTGTTGGTCTTTGTTTAATTAAATTTGTTTGAGTTTTAAAATTGTCTGTCATCCCTTGCTGTCGTAAATGTCATCACAAATTGGTGCCATAACAAATTGGGGGCTCGTCCGGGATAGACCACTGTGTGACTCATTTATTGAAAATCAAAAATTTCATATTGTGAAATTGTTTATTTTTTTACATTTTCCTAAATATATATTGACAGATCAACAGCAATGGATGATTTCTTGGCATCACCAACCATAGAGGTTTTGAAGTCTTTTAAAAAGACAGAACTGCTAGAAATATGCAGACATTTAGAGCTGACAGAGGTAAAACCAGCCATGCGAAAACCAAGACTGGCTAGAGAGATTGTTGAATATTACATTGATGAAAATGTGTTTGCACCAGGGGATCTGGAACAGTTTCCAGTGGAAAATCCAAATGTAGAAATTGAACTTAAATTAAAAATGCTAGAAATTGAAAGAGAGGAAAAAGAAAAACAAAGAGAATATGAGAGAGCAGAAAGAGAGAAAGATAGAGAGGAAAAAGAAAAACAAAGAGAAATAGGAAAGAGCAGAAAGAGAGAGACAGAGAGATTTTGAGTAAGAGAAGTTATATAGAGAAGAAAGGCTCCAAATGGAGCAACTGAAAATTGAAATAGAAGCGGAGAACAAATTTCGTGCTTGCCAGGAGGTAAAGCTGGTGCCTCCATTTTCGGAGAAGGAAGTTGACAAGTATTTCCAGCGTTTTGAGTAGGTAGCTAAGAGTTGCCAGTGGCCAAAGGAACACTGGCTTCTGACGTTGCAAACTGTCCTCAAGCTCCACAAGCATATTCGGCTTTGTCTGCAGATGATTCCTCTGATTATGAGGTTGTCAAAAAGGTTACTTTGAGAGCTTATGAGTTGGTTCCAGAGGCTTACCGACTGAAATTCAGAGGTCTGAAGAAACCTGACAATCAGACTTATGTGGAATTTGCTAACGAGAAAAAGGTTTGCTTTGAGCGCTGGTGTACTTCTATGGAAGTCAAGGATGATTTCAACTCACAAAAAGAGATGGTGTTAGTTGAAGAATTCAAGAACTGTGTTAAGGATGATATGAAGACCTACCTTAATGAGAAGCAAGCACTGAATTTGCAATCAGCTGCCAAATTTGCAGATGAGTATGTTCTCACACATAATTCCAAATTTCAGTCTAGCAGTAACAATAGATGGCTCCAATTTCAAAAGAAAGGTAACGGTGATACCCAAGATTCCTCGCCCAAAGACAAAGACAAATCTGGTGATGGTGCACAGAAATCCAGTCACAGGTCTGATCAAAGTGTGAATGCTGACAGTGACAAAAGTGGTCTAGTTTGCAATTATTGCAAGAAATCTGGTCATGTTACAACTAACTGTTGGTTCCTTAAAGCTAAGAAAGAAAAAGAAAAGGATACCAAACCAAATTCCTTTGTGAAAACAAGGTTAGAAACCCCTGTAGTAGATGACCGATCTGCTGAATTGCCTGCTCCTTGTGGGGCTAAAAAGCCTGATACAGCTGACTTTGTGAGGGAGGAATTTCTTCCATTTGTGTCAGAGGGATTTGTGGCTCTGAATGAGCATTCTCCTCCTGTACCCATATATATCCAAAGGTATACCGGAGCTTCTCAGTCACTTTTGTTGATGGACTCCTTGGAGTTACGTGATGAGACCGCTTCTGGGGATTTCAAGGTATTGAAGGGAGAACTGTGTCTGTACCCCTGCACTCTGTATTCTTGAAGTCAGATTTAGTTACAAGACAGGTAACGGTGGGGCTTATGTCAAGTCTACCTATCAAGGGTGTTTCTCTGTTGCTAGGCAATGACCTGGCTGGGGGCAATGTAGTTCCCCCTGTTCATCTTACTTCACAGCCGAGCACTGAAGATGGCGATGAGGACCCATCTCTGTATCCTTCCTGTGCAGTGACCCGTGCTATGGCTAAGAGGGCTCAAGAAGATAATGATGTCCAGCACATTGAATAGTCATGACTCAGGTGGTTCGCCTCATGACTCTGTTTGGCCTATTATGGTTTCTCCATTTGAGGACTTATCAGACACGTTTATCAGTTCTTTTTTCAGCCAGCCAGATGGGTCTGGTGATTCTGATATGTCTGGAGACTTGTCTCTGTCCAGAAAGTGGTTGCTTCAGGAGCAAACTAATGATCCTGAAATTTGTGTGCTAAAGAGGAGAGCTCTTCCTGATAAAGAAATAGATGCAGTTCCAGTTGGGTATTATCTCAAAGATGGTGTGTTGATGCGTAAGTGGCACCCTCCTGATATCCCTGCCAATGCAGATTGGGCAGTGGTCAAGCAAATTGTTGTTCCGAAGGCCTACAGGAATAAGATCTTAACAATGGCTCATAGTTTACCTTTAAGGGGTCATCTTGGTGTTAACAAGACTGTTGATAAGATCATGAAAGACTTCTTTTGGCCTGGACTTCGGAAAGATGTTTCCAACTTTTGCAAAACCTGTTGTCGGGTAGTTGGAAAACACCAGTTAGACCTACCAGTAGCTCCATTGCAGCCTATCCCAGCATTTGGGAAGCCCTTCTCTAAGGTCATTGTTGATTATGTTGGTCCATTACCCAAGACTAGATCTGGAAATCAGTACTTGTTAACAGTCATGTGTGCATCTACCAGATTCCCTGAAGCCATACCTCTACGTAACATCAAGGCAACTGCAATCTCGAAGGCTTTGTTAAAGTTCTTCACATTGTTTAGCCTTCCCAGGGAAATTCAGTCAGACTAAGGTAGCAATTTCTCTTCCGGATTGTTTCAGCAGGTTGTGTATGAACTAGGTGCGAAGCAGATTCTTTCCAGTGCCTATCATCCAGCGAGTGGGTTTCATTCCACTCTCAAGAAAATGATGTGATAGAAATTGCTGAATTGTATGTTTGTTTTAAGTATGTTTTTATAATTTTTATTGCTATTTATTTATTTATCATATTTATTCGTTTAGAGTATGGATGTTTCTGTATGATTGCGATGTCCTGAGACTTGAACGTTTTCGTTTCATTTCCATCTTGTGGTATCTTGTCAGTCTTCACACTCTCTTCCCTGTAATTCGGTGAGGTAATTCCCCTTCCTTCTCTCTGGCTGTTCTCATTGGCTATTCGCACTGAAGAATAGTTTGCGAGGCACAGGTGATTAGTTAGATCAGAGTTAGGACTCCACCTGCTTCTTCTCGCTTTCCTATCACCGTCCTTGTGATACGAGATCAGGTAGACACCAGGAGCGAGGTGAAGGGGAATAAGGAATTTATTAAAACAAAAGCAAAACAGGCACGAGGGCCAACAAAAAACTTGGCCCAAAGGGTTGCAAAAGACAAACTAAGGTAAGCTTCACAGAGCTGGGAAACTGGATCAGAAAACGACAGAAAACAAAAGCCACTGGAAACTCCAGGGAGATAAGCAAAAACAGAAATGAATAACAAGGCTGGGGCTATCTACAAAATGACTATAAAAACGAGATCTTGGGACATAAACTAGCAAACAAGGGCTTGGGAACATGAGCGAGAACTTGACTATGAAAGGAGACTTGAGCAACAAAACTTGGAACAAGACTTGAGACACTGTCTGCCAGCCACCTTCCACCGCATCCAGATAAAGGCTAGGAAATCAAGACATGAGGGGCAACACCTGGAGAAGGAGAAACAAGAGGCAGGGCAAGATCATGAGACATGGACTAAGATTGGATGACAAGACTTGCTCATTAAGAGAATGAGCGTGCTCAGCTTAAGTACCAATTAAGTATGCAGCTTGGAAGCAAGCATCAATGTTAAGAACAGAAAAGCACAGCAAGATCTTGAAATAGCAAAGCAAGAATCATGACAATAAACTCCCTGTCTAAATTAGTAGTATTAGTAATGTGCCTATCTAAGAATTACACCGCCCAGTGAGTGTTAGTAAATGTTAGTAACTTAAAAACAGTTAATTGCCAATTAAGCGTAGAGAGCCCCGAATCAGCACAGCACAGAAGGAAGAGGGAAATACCAAAGCCAACCAGAGCTCTGAAATGTGCAACAACGAAGGCACGGGGCGGAACACAGACAAGCGGTGGAGTGGCTTGGCAGACCTGGCGAAAACATGGAAAAGTAAAAACATGGACAATAAACATGAATTATGAAATGCAATGACCTAATATAAGAAACTGTTAAAACTGTCATGAACTATGAACGTGAAATCTTGAACATGAAACTGTTAAAACCATGAGCAATACCCCGGAACACAACACCTTGCTTCGACAGCTGTTCTGCATTCTAGCTGGGATCTCACCTGATTAGTGTGTGTTTGAAAAGACGCATTTTTTCGGCAGCTCCTTGTCGACTTGTTTCTTCCCATAGCTCGCTTTGGTTACGTCTTGTTTCTGCGCTTTCTTGGTTTCGATTGTTGATTGCTCGTTTTCCGTGAATTCTCCCGTAAGTCTCGTTATTGATCGTTTGTATTACGTTGTTTGATTGCTGGTTGATTGCTTAGTACTTTGTTCTCCCTAATTCCCATTTTGTACCCATCTGTTTAGATTCTCCTGTGTTTATCCCTTATCCCATCCAACTCCCTTTTTCCTTCCCCTTTCATTCCCTTAGCTCAGCCCCTTTGTTACTGTCTTTGTGCGGATTGATTCTCTGGTTACTGAACTACTTGCTTGTCCCCTGACTCTGATTCTGACTATTCTGCATTACCCTGTTTGCCTGGCTATCAATTTCTGTTTCTGTTTTTGACCATGAGCTGTATTACTCCTAATAAACGCCCTGCCGATGCTGAACTGCATTTGGAGTCTAAGCCCGTTCCTTTCATAATGAGGACTTATTGTTATGACCATGAGAAAGACTGGGATGAAGGTGTTCATTTGCTGTTGTTTGCAGCTAGAGAAGCAGTGCAGGAGTCTACTGGATTCAATCCATTTGAATGGCTAGTGTTTGGCCATGAAGTGAGAGGATCTTTGCTATTGTTGAGTGAACAATGGCAAGAGAAAGAGCCGCATATCAGTCTGTTAGACTATGTTAGCAAGTCCAAGGAAAGATTGCATGCAGCATGTGACCTAGCCAAAGAGAACTTTAAATCAAGTCAGGGAAAAATGAAAACTTGGTATGATCATAAGGCTAGAAGCCGTGAGTTTAAACTAGGAGACAAGGTCCTTGTGTTGTTTCCCTTGCAGTCCAATCCATTGCAGGTTAGATTTCATGGTCCTTATGAAATTCTAACAAAACTCAATGATCTCAATTACATTGTGAAGACTCCAGATAGGAGAAAGCCAAAACAGTTGTGTCACATTAACATGCTGAAGCCTTATCATGACAGAAATGCTTGGGTTGCAGCTGTCACTTCAGATCCTCCTATGGCCGAGGCTTGTGAAGATGAGGGGGAGTTTCAAGATGATGAACCTAGAATTAAAGCTGAAGTTCTTTCATGTAAATGGTCAAATTCTGAAGTGTTGCAAAATCTTGATGTAAAACTCCAGCACTTAGAACCCTCACAGAAAGATCAGTTTGAGAGGTTGATCAAGAAATATAAAGATCTATTTCCTGATTTTCCAAAGAGAGTTTCTATAGCCTCTCATGATGTAGATGTTGGTGATGCCAAACCAATAAAACAACATCCGTACTGCATGAATCCTGAAAAGAGAAAGATTGCTGAGAAATAGGTTGAATACATTTTAGAACATGATATTATCTGACCTTCTAACACAGGGAGTTTACCCTGTGTGGTAGTTCCAAAACCTGATGGAAGTACTAGATTCTGTACAGATTATCGCAAAGTGAATGCTGTAACTAGAACTGATGTGTTTCCAATACCTAGGATTGATGATTGTATTGATAGAGTAGGGCAAGCAAAGTTTCTGACCAAGATTGATTTATTGAAGGGTTATTAGTGTGTGCCTTTAACTGAGAGGGCCAAGAGCATCTCTGCTTTTGCCACACCATCTGGGTTGCACCAGTATGAAGTCCTACCCTTTGGCCTGAAAAATGCCCCAGCCACGTTCCAAAGAATGATACACAGTCTACAATCGCCGGATTGCCACACACGGGTGTGGACATCGACGACCTGATCACATGGAGTGACTCCTGGGAAGAACATCTGAAAGATGTAGAGACGTTGTTCCAGCGCCTGACCCAGGCCAACCTGACTGTTAACCTGAACAAGAGTGACTTTGGTTGTGCTACTGTCACACATCTTGGCTACGTCATAGGCTAGGGTAAGGTGGCACCCATAAAAGCTAAAGTCCAAGCCATCATGAACTTTCCAGTTCCTGACGACAAAAAAGCTTTGAGCCGCTTCCGTGGAATGATCGGGTACTACCGCAAGTTCTGCAAGAACTTGGCTGAGATTGCTCTCAGTCTCACTAACCAACTGAAGAAAGGCGTAAAGTTCACTTTGGATGAAGCATGCCAAAGAGCCTTCGATCGCCTGAAGTCTCCGCTGTGTCACTTCCCCGTGCTCAAATCTCCTGACTTCATCAAACCGTTCTCCATCTGCGGTAGATGCTAGCGACCAAGCTTGTGGATCTGTGCTCCTACAGAAAAGTGACTGTGATGACATTGAACATCCCGTGGCATACTTCTCCAGGAAGTTCAATCGCCACCAAAGGAACTATTCCACAATAGAGAAGGAGCTGTTGGCTCTGGTTCTAACCTTAGAACACTTCGAGTTTTATGTTTGTACGGGGCAAAAGCCAATGATTGTGTAAACTGACCACAATCCGTTAATGTTTTTGAGTAAGATGAAAAACAAGAATCGGAGATTGTTGAATTGGAGTTTGATTTTACAGGAGTTTGACTAGGAAATTAAGCATGTAAAGGGTACTGACAATGTAATTGCTGATTTCTTATCCCGTGTTTGAGAATGCATATATATCATGTGTTTATTCGAACATTGTATTATATGTATATATACACAAGTGTCTACTTAACCATTTTTGTATTGAAAAGAAAAATTTTGCCTTTATGAGTCGAAATTTTTCCCTTTTGGAATGGAGCACATTTGTAACGTTCCGTGTCCTATGATATGCAGTGACCCAGAAGCCCCTTTGCCTTGGGGTAAACTGTGGACGCACCATATTTGGCTGTGCCAGGTCATTACGTCCAACGCGCAGGCAAGATTCATATGCCTGTTTTTAAGTTCAAATGACTATGCAACCCTTTATGACATGCATAGTCAATTTCATATCCAGCCCTGGTCAGTTGGCACAAGTCAGATTTCACTTGAGTC
Organism: Gymnothorax reevesii; assembly: GCA_029721435.1. Lineage (NCBI taxonomy): Eukaryota > Metazoa > Chordata > Actinopteri > Anguilliformes > Muraenidae > Gymnothorax > Gymnothorax reevesii. The sequence goes on along the minus strand of CM056587.1, from coordinate 41,704,510 downwards.
CCTTAATTGTCCTCTGTGCAGTCATGCCTGAAACCTAATGAGGTGTAACTGGTACCAATATCAGTGGAAAGATCTGAGGCAAAAGTACAAAACATGTTGTATATTGCTACACCATCACAAAATGACCTGTTAAGCGTATATATATATATATTTTTTTTATTTTTTTTTTTTGACTCACGCTGTATAGTGGAATTAGTATAATTTCTTTTCGAAAAATTCAAAAGAAATTTTGTTCCCCCACCTCCGTCCATTTTTCCTGGATCAAATAAATGTTCCTTCTGCTTTCAGTTTTTATACATCACCTAGTATATTTTAATTTCATCATACTGTAAGGACAAGCCTCCAGCCACCCAGCTCACCGGTCTACAAACCCCGGATCGCACTCCACTCATTTTTCTATTACCATCCGCACCTGTTTCTCATTGTCACTGAATGGTAGCAGAGTGTATTTAAGACCGAGCTTCCCTCAGTCTCATTCTGAAGTCTGTGTAATCATATACTTGTTTGACATAGTAGTCTTGTATTGGCTTTTTCTTCGAATTTGCAAATTAATACTTCAACCTAGAAACTCAAGTGGTTTGTTGTTTTTCAGCACATTTTTACTTCAGGAACCTTGCTTCCTTTTCTTTTCCTATTTATTATAAATTGCTACTGTAGCCATAGCCCAGACTTTGTATTACTTATAGTGCTAATTTCTTAGGAACCTTGTTGTTTTACATTTCTATGTTTTTGTCTTCTGCCGTGCAGTTGGCTTAATAAATACAACCAATCCCATCCTTGCCCCTGAGTCAATTCCTGAAATTCCTGTCCTCTGTGCACCCGCACTTGCACAAAGCAGAAAATGTTTCAGAAGACTTCACCTTAACATGGACTCAGCAAGGATTCCATGGCCACAGGAGGTAGGGGAGTTCGCTGCCCAGCCTCCCAACCTCTTTCAGCTGGTGGCAGATCAGCAGAGGGAGATCACCTATCTGGGGGCCACCTTGGACAAAGTGGTTTGCGAGGTTCACAAACTCTCCATCTCCCGTGCACCACCACCAGCACCACCTTCCGTCTCTCCTGTTCGACTGTCGGCTCCCTCAGCTGTTCCCCGGGGTCTTGCCCAAGCGCTCTGACAGGAATCCCACTGCATGCAAAGACTTCTTCCTTCGGTGTGCTTCATATTTTACGTACCATCCAGCCCCGAATGATGCAGAGAAGATTGCGGCATATGATAAAAAAAAAAAAAATCATAGCAGAACTGCGTCCAGTTGTGGCGGTTTTTGGTCTTTTAGCATGAAACTTTGCCGCTCTTTTTCATGTGAAATTATACATACTGATATACCAAATTTCAGGAATATTCATTGATGTTTAGTAATCTATAAACAATCAGATGTGAACGTATACTCCATTAAGAAGCTGGAATCTTTATATTACACATTGGGCAAAGGTGTTTTCAAGTTCTTTCAGCCTTTTTATCTCTCCTCACTAGTTGCAAGCCACATCAAATAGATTGGCTATGTTGCAAGCCATAAAGCTACCTAATGCTGAGTCTGATAAAGGCAAATGCAGTGTCATTTGAAGGAGAGACCTGTCTTCGATTGAAATTGTGATAGACAAGGAGACTTAGAAATATTAATGAAACGGCATGCAAATGAATTGTGCCATTGAGTTGCAAGAGTGGTTTTGGTTAACAGTTGTTTAGCTTGACCGGAGAATTTATCATTCTAGCCTATATCCACTTGAATTGCTTGATGTAGCCCCATAGGTCAATATTTTTCCAGATAAACAATCAATAGGTACTCAAGTCCGTTTGATTGCAATATTGGCTTGAAAGGGAAATTTGAAGGCAATGCATTCGTAAGTTGGAACTACAAGTCCCAGGGCATTTTCTCACTCCATGAAGGGTCAATTTTAAGACAAAAGGTGCCAAGCCGTTACGTGAACAAAGTGGTCATACTTGGACAAGACATTAACGCAACAAAAGTGCAGTGCTAAGGTTCTGTGCATGTGTTGAAAAAACACGGAAATGAGTTGTAACTGAACATTTTAATGATAATCAGCCCTATAGAGTAAAAATACTGCATTATTAATTAATCAGCGTTAAATGAAAATGACGCAGGATAAATATCTAATGCCCCTTCTTCCCGCATTCCTATTTTCCCACGGCTCCCCCGCCTTATCCCAAATATCTAATTATCCCTCTGTTCTCCATGTCATCTATTTCATGGTCAAACCTATTTCTTAAAGTTAATTATCATTCCCTTTTCATTTCATACCTCAGTTTCCTCCCTCATGGGCAAGTTGCCTTCCAATTGTAACACTTTTTGGTATAGAGCACTCCCGTTTGGTCCCTTAGTTTTATCCTGGAGAAGTTTTACTTTTTGTTTTCTGTAGCAATGTCTTTATTTAATAAATAATGTCCTTGCATTTGAGTCCTCCACTTATATTCACTCTCCCTGGGCACCAGAAGCATTACAAAATAACACTAAAACTATTTTTTATCCCCCGCCAACACGAAGTGGGAGGGGGATATAGGTTTGACGTCCGTCCTTCCGAGATAAAGGGGACAGCTTTACTCAGAAACTACTACAGATACAGAAACCAAATTTGGTATGTAGCTTCAGACCATTAAGGCCTTGATCGAGTTCGAAAATAAGAAGCGCACGATTGGCAGGGGATGTTGTAGACCATGTTAATTTGTTTAAACTGGTTTGAGGCAACATTATTCTGCAAAATTGCCCCTGATGGTCAGTTGTTCCTGTGTATAAGGTGACATTAACATAGAGCAGTGTCACAGGGTTATACGATAGCATGACGGAAGGAGCTCTCTGAGATTGCTCGTAGGCGCATTGTGGCCATACATGATGCTGAAGACGTTAAATGCGGCCATGGTATTGTAAGAAATACCATCAAATGTTTCAAAGAGACTGGTCAGGTGAAAACTAGCGGCAATTGAGGTGCAAAACGGAAGTTAAGTGCCTCTGATGTTTGTATGACAAGTAAATAATAAAAAATTGGCGGTTGACAGCATGACAACTCCGTAATGATATTAATAATGGCAGAAGTGAAGAGATGAAAGTATCAAGATCTACCAATTCCAGATGCATGTGTAAAATTGGTCTGATTGGTCGCACTGCTTCCAAGAGCAGGCAACCTCAAAAAAAGACTTCAGTTTGCCAAGAAATTCAACGGTTCGACACCAATGGACTGAGAACAAGTCCTTTGGATCGATGAATCAAAATTTGAAATTTTCTCACCCAAACGCAAAACTTCTGCGTGCAGTAGAGTTGGAGAACGTTTCAAAAATGACTGTGTAACCCCTTCAGTAAAACATGGAGGTGATAATGTAATGGTTTGGGGTTTATGGCTTTCCCATGTCTTTTTGTAAATTCATCAATGTTCAAAACATCATTGAATCTCCGTCTTTTCAGTCTGCAATACTGGTAAAAGTACAAAGTATTTTGAGTTTCATTTCAGAGCCCCTTTTCCAATTTATGGGCAAATACTTGCATACATAGCAATATTACTTGATTATTAGGCTATCATGAATGATTTGCAGTTCTGGTATTTTTGTAATTTTAGCAAGCACATGTTAGTCATTTTACAAGCAAACTGGCAGGATTTACTGAATGTTACAGGCGGATATATGCCACACAGCATGCTAAATAAAAATGCCAGATTTTTTCGAGAATAAGCTGGAAACACAAGATGAATATTCTACTGTTTATTGCCCGAATATAAAAGCTGATCCAAAACTTTTCTCATATTTTTTCTGGCTTGTCCACATGACCAAATCATACCTTGAATTTAGGCAGTTTTTTTTATTTTTATTATAAGCATTTTCAGATGCAAGTTACTCCTGAACTAGAGTCAGGAGATTGGATTGGGTTTAATGGCCAGTGTGCTGTAGCTGCTGAGGATAAGGCTGCAATATGAACCCCTGATTATGCATACTTTGGTACTTTGGTCAAGGGGACCCACTAAAAATCAAAAAAAAATTTTGGTTCTGAAAAATGGTCTTTTTCAACAGCCTATAACAGGAAAATCAAATGAGATATGCCAAATATGATAGCAGATTCATACATTTCAAGTAATTTTGCTTCTGTGCAGACACTGACATTAATTTAGGAGCATTGGAAAGTGCATTTGTATTCCCTTCAAAAATGCTAAGTCATTGCTACATTCGTAAGTAACTAGACACCCCCTCCTTAAATTGGCAATTACTCCATGAAACATAGGAACTTAAGCTGGAACTTAATATTTCTCCATTTGAAATGATGCCAAACACCCATGATTTTTTCCCCCTGAGATGGTGCGGTGCAGACCCTGGTTCACTTGGCACAGAATGACCCGAGTGCAAAAATAGTCTACTTTGTTGAGATACATTTCCAACAGTTATTTAAACAAAAATGTGCATATCTTCAATTCCATCTTCCTTTTTACTGGACTGGGAAAAGAATCAACCGTCCAAAATACTATCTAAATGTAACAAGTATATGGCAGGGGAAGCTGGGGCACAGTGAATCAGGGCTATTTTTGAAAAATTGACAGAAGGAATCACGAGTACGGCATCATCATTTTTTTGTGTTTAGAGAATACCCATCCATGAACGTTTAGTTAATTCGTTTGGATTATCAACTGACAGAAAAACAAGGTAAAGTATGTTTTAATGTACACTACCCGGCCAAAAAAAGTCACCGTTTGGAAGTTAATGAACAAATTCTAAAATTGGATCATTATTGCGGTTATTAATATGTTTCAGATGGCAATAATCATTTTAACCCTGACTGATGAAGTGCGTCGCTATTCATTTCTTACAAAATTATGTCGGAAAACACATTCCCTGATGGTGGAAACGATGTTACAGTATTTCAGTACGGGCAAGTTATTGGCCTGTATTTAGCAAAGAAAACCATGAATGACAAAACCAAGCAGGAGGAATCATTTTCACAAACAAATTTTCCACCACAAAGTCGAGATGTACTCAAGACCACCGAGTGGTTCAACCATTATGTCGAGAAGACAAGATCTTGAACAAAAATCATGGCATTTCTGATCGAAAAGAAATGTTCTGGCATTGCATATAGTTGTCAAAACAATGACAAGACGAATATGCACTGTAATCAAAGCTACAGGGGTTCCAACTAAATATTTGAGTGTGCGACTTTTTTTTGGCCAGGCAGTGTATGTAAAGTAAATTTTCATGGCTTCTGATTGTGCGCCATATCTTATAGATCATCTGGAAGTAATATATCCATTATGATGCAGCATTTAGAGCACATATTTGTCACAATACTGAATGGGTGTTATATTGAAACCAAAGCAACAGATACGTCCCTTTATGATAATTAGGATAGTCCTGGATAGTTCTAAATCATTTTCCTTTACTGACGCGTTTTCCAAATATCGTAATTGGCAACTGAGGACACGGTTTCTCTCCATACGATCTAACAGCGATGAAATCATTGGGTAAATTCAGTATAGAGCGTTGGGGTGTACAAAACATCAATTTTAAACAATTGAAGCACTAATTTCTAAAACCCCACAAGTCAAGTCAAGTGTGACTTATGGGGTTTTAGTAATAGGTGCTTCAATTATTGGTCCTGACCTGTTCTCAGTCATTGTCATGATTAACAAAAGATTCACTCCGAGAGCGCTCCACACTTAACAGGTGTTGCTTGTTGTCACCAATTTGGTTTGACGACAGTCATTCATCTGGACGCGTATTTGCTGAATTTAAATCAACGTTATCCAAACTTAAATTAAGCATATACGCGTCCAGATGAATGATTGTCGTCTTACTATGGAAAGCCCTTTTAACATTTATTCCATATCCTGGATATCAGACGGCAATGCCCTTTACTAGTTCAGTCTTTGTCCACACTAGTGGGCCTCTGGACCGAACTAGTAACTATGGAAAGCCCTTTTAACATTTATTCCATATCCTGGATATCAGACGGCAATGCCCTTTACTAGTTCAGTCTTTGTCCACACTAGTGGGCCTCTGGACCGAACTAGTAACACCAAATGTCTTACTAGTTAACTAGTGCGCTGTTAAAGTGCGTACATGTTAACTAGTCAAGCAAAAAATTGCTTAACTAGTGAACTAGTGAATCACAATTATGTGCACTAGTTAACTAGTGAGGACCAATTTGCTCACTAGTTAACTAGTGAAAACAAAATTGCTTACTAGTTAACTAGTGAGCACCTTTTTGACCTTACTAGTTAACTAGTGTCGCTCAAAATGTTTACTAGTAGAACTAGTGAAGCCAAAGTGCTCACTAGTTGCACTAGTTGCAGTCTTTCTGATTTAACTAGTCAACTAGTGAGGTCCTAAATGTTTACTAGTTCAACTAGTGAAACGAAAAATGCCCACTAGTTAACTAGTTTAAGCTCTTTTTACTTTACTAGTTATCTAGTGGGGCTCAAAGGTTAACTAGTTGAACTAGTGGAAGCCAAAATGTTCACTAGTGCCACTAGTCACACTAGTTACCCTAAATGTTAATGAGGAGGAGGGGAAAGAACAGGAATTGAAGTTTCCTATTGGCTCTCCTGCATGTGTTTCTCCCAGACAAAATTTAACCCTATAAAGCCCGATGAGCTTTCACTGGTGTTTGCTTCTGGGGAATAAAGCCTACAAAAGTTCAATTTTCAAATCAATCCGTTTTGATTTTATTTTTTATCTCCATTTTTCATAATGTTTTAAGTTTTTTATTTGGAATTGGGTTGAACTATCATTGAAGACAGTATAGGCCTACAAGCTTTGATATTAAATGTTTGTATATATAGTACTCTGCCTCCGAAGAAGCTATACAAAACAGGAGAATTTCAATCCCCTGATATTATCAGCTTCCTTCTGTTACTTCGTCCCATATCTTGTGACATTCTGACGTGTTAGCTTCTATTATGAAAGCACATTTGCAATATGTGCATCATTTTTCAAAAGAGATGAAGGAAAAAAGAATAATCAAGCAGCAATCTTGCTTGTCCATCTTCGCCCATAGTTAGTAGCCAAAATGATGCTATAGCTTTTGTTATACTGTCGTAACAACAAAATAGTCATATAAAGTTACGCTTACGAGGTATCCATGCAGATGCCTTTCACAATACATTAATATTCTATTTTAGGCTAACTGAAGGAATTGGGTTGTCATATGACAACAAATTTAACTTATGTTTGGAGTAGATAAGCATTCGCGGCGCCCACTTATTTCTGCCGACTGACTTTTCGAAGCCATGAGTAGCGTCCTAATGAACTTTGTGAGGTGTATAGTAACGAAGTAAATGTTTTTTGTTTGAGGACTTGTATTTGACTTGAGTTTTGATTTTTACTTTTACTTGACTAGATTTAAAAGATAAAAAGTATACTTTCACTTCGTTACGTTGACACTGGCCACTTCGTTACTCGTTACAAATTAAAATATCAATGTAATTCATCATAGGGATTATATGGATTTCACGCGTTCGAGAACAATAGAGCTTGGCAGACTATCTTTGTACAGATGTTGATGCCAATGGACTTAAAGCTGCAAATTTATGCACGCAGTTACAATATTATATCACTAGATGGCACGCCAGGATCAGTTATTGAATATTCACAAGCAGGCCAAGCTGAAACATAGTTTTATGGATGAGTTCACTCCTAATTTAAATGCCGGATTCGTACTTTTATTAAAGAATTTGCATTGTGATATTGACACTTTTAAGTAAGTTAATCCTCTGAGTATTTATTGCAATATAGTTTAAATGCAATACTTTAACATGTGACAACTAGGCCTCTTCAATGCTAATGTAGAGGCCTAGTCAATTCACATTTAGTGAGAATTAAAAATTTCCAGATTATTTTGTGGCTCTGCATGCCTACTGAATATGCCAAATGTGCAAGTAGGAAATTCACTTCAAAGTGAATTAAATACCATTCTCCGTGAAAGAAAACAACTTTAGTGTTGTGTTTTAAATGTTTAGTCCATGATGTATCCTCATGGATGCTTTGATCATTTTAACAGTTCATCCGTTTCTATCGGAATAGGACCAGGGTCTCTGTTTTGATTGTCTTCGCAGAGTCAAGTCCAATCTTATACCTTAAATATAGATAATTGTTAATGAAAAAATGCTTTTTTTCAGCTAAAAATAAGACCGTGAATTTTGTTTCTAGATGGCAGAAAAATGCGTATTTCCCTGGCATCTTTAATTACAAAATTGTCTCGGGGAGGGCCCCCAGACCATGCCTCAAGACTTTGTGGCTTCAACGCTCGTATGGGGGCTGTGCCCCCCCCATCCAAAATTCCAGGATCCGCCCCTGTCATGGATGTTTGCTGTTGATAATTTCCTCTATGTTTTTATAGCACAACAATATAGAGTGAACTTTCGGATTTAGTAGACTTGTCTGCCATGACAAGGCTAAACAGTGTTACATTTCTATCACTTCACACTTGGGCCTACACCCCAAATGACCTCATATATGGAGTGTTGCTTTTTACACCGGTGAAAGTGAGCTTTCATCCAACAATTATTGTTTTAAAAGATACTAGTCATATGTTAATAAATAAGACTACCGTCACAACCGTAAAATTAATCAAACAAGCTGAGCAATAAAGGATAACAGCACATCAACTGTGCATATAAGGAACATACACCAATGAGCCAAAGCTTTAAAACCACTCACTGAAGCAGCAAACAAGGTTGAATATAACAATTGCTGCCCAGATTTGAAGACAGAGCTTAGATGGTGAGCGAATGGATGGCTCTCGTATTCAATGAGTTGGATGTGGGAGAAATGAGAACTGAAAGGCTCTGACAAGGGATTAAATCACTATGGCCTGAGCACAGTAAAATGATCAGAGTTAATTTGACTGTTATGGAGTGGAATTTACTCTTACAGTGTAGTTGAGTCCAGTCTTGCCAAAGTGTGACTAAATGGACTCTTTAAGAGTTGACTTTACTCTGAACATTTTGCTGTGTAAGTGTATTTGAGCATCTCTGAAGTGGCAAGACTTCTGGGGGCTCCCTGTTAGCAGATTTGAGTCCCTGCTGACAGTCCAAGGAGGGACAAAACATGAACTGGCAGCAGGGTTTTTGGGTGCCAAATACTCACTGACGGACGAGGGCTATGAAGACTGTCCCGTCTGGTCCTGACTGGCACACGGCCGAATGGCTCAAGTTGTGGAGAATTTTAATAATACTTGCATAAGGAATGTGTCACAACGCACAGTGCATCACACCCAGGTATGTATGACACTTGTTAACTTGCAGATCAATCAGAAGAGCACATGAGCTACAGAACTGGACAATGGAGCAGTTGAGGAAGGTCACCTGGTCCAGTCAGCCCTGTTTCCTTTCACATAATCTTCTTTACATTGGTGCATGTGCACCATTTACCTGGAAAGAGATGGCATCAGGATACACTGTGGGAAGAAGTAAAGCTGGTGGAGGGAGTGAGATACTCTGGGAAATGTTCCGCAGGGAATCCCTGAGAACTCAAGCGATGTCAATTTGATGGAGCCGATTTGGTCGCAAAAGGGGAACCTTCACTATATTAGGCATGTGATATTAATCATGTGGCTGATTGATGTAAGTCACGATAAAAGCTTCATGTGAAATAATTAAAATTTACCGTAATATGCTTTATGATAACGCTGCCCTTTAATCAAGAGAGAGCTCTCATATTTATTTTGTCTTAGCTGTTGTTTTAATAAAAATGTTGGGTCTGTCCATCCTACTGTTATTTACAATCCCTTCTGAAAGTACTGGAACAGCCAGCCCAATTCCTTTGTTTATGCAATACTATGAATAAATGTGGTGTTACAATCATGAGATGAGTAAGAGACAAGTGTTCAGAATCATGAGATAAGTAAGAGACAAGTGTTCAGAATTTCAGCTTTTCTTTCCTGGCATTTACGCTGAGATCTCAGCCTACCTCAAGCGTGACAACTTTAGCATCAGACCACACAATTTTTATGAGATCCAAAGCACTGGGACAAAGAAAATTGAAGTAAATGGAAGTAAACGAAGACCTGAGTGCGAGAAGTACTATATACTATATACTATAGTCATATTCTGCAGAAAAAAAGAGCTGACTCCAGTATAACAAGCCACAATGGTCAGAACATGATCTGCTACCTCGGATTTCTCAGAGGAAGTACTCAAGTTTTGTGTATCGGTGCGTTTCCATTGTAAAATTCATTAAAGTTTTGGTTACGGCAGTCCCCCAGATTATTAGTGGTAGCAAACATGACCAGTTAGTCTTCCAAATATTAATTTTGTGTTTGCTATTTACATGTTTGTTGTCCTGTGACAACACTTCCATTTTCTGTTCTAATCTAAAGAATCAAATGATAGCGTGATTAGAAAAAAATTTATCAAACACAGGAACTAATACAACTGGGAGGCCACAGTTCAATAAATTTGGGTTTCTAGTGGGCTTGAAGAGCCGTTTTATTTTGAAAGATGATAGTTCTTTATGAACCAAAAGATTACTATAAAATGTAGCCAAGTGAATCAACATTTGCTCAAACCAACAGTATTTGAATCAATAATAGTATAAGTAATGGAAAGTTGCTAAAATTCTCAGATTCTATTAAAGAATGTGGTTAAATTCTATAGTTTAATGCATCACCATTCAGAGCAGGCAGCTTTAGGCTCTCCAGCCCACAGATTAACGGCTGACCAATCAGAATCCTTTCCCGCCTGGTTTATTTGCATGCAATCCACCAGTAACACTAGTGCGACTAGTGGCACTAGTAGCACTAGTAGCACTAGTGCTACTAGTGCCACTAGTGACATAAAAATAATGTCTAATATTGACTAGTTTACTAGTACAGGCTAAAACGGGGTCTTTTGATTCCACTAGTTAACTAGTGCTGGCCAAAATGCGCACTAGTAAACTAGTCGGCAAAAAGAAATGTAAATTGGGAGGCGGGAATGGTGACGCTGCTTACTTTAAAATAATTGGTTGACATTTCGGTTTAAAGGGGGCAATTTGCCCTTCGTTTAAGGAGATATTTAACGTATATTTCAATCCCGTTTGTCCGCAGTCAGCACGGATTTTTAACTTTTGAAATGAGTACGAGCGTATAATGTTAAAATGCAGGGAGATCGCATTTTACCAATTTTTATTTAAAAATGGAAAACACCTCAAAAATATCTCAAGAAGCAAACTGATTGTCGGATGAAATTATACTCAGATTTCCTCAAAAACTTCGTTTACGGATGTACAAATTTATATGGATTTTTAATACCAGCCACGAATCGTAGCTTGTAAAATCAGCCACGAGGCGTAGCTGTATTGAAATCAGAGGTTCTGTCTGTTCACGTTAACCCTACAGCATCGAAACCGTTTCAGATTCAACATACAGATCATGTCACTTGCTGGAATAAGAAAGAAACAATGAGTTCGAAGATGGGTATGATCGGTGTGATACATTATAATTATCGTAATTACGCATGTTTCAGTCGAGCTCTTTTCACGCAATCGCCCCGCTGTCTTTGTGGCAGGTTCAACTTAATCGATCGAAGTTATTAATTTTGGGAAGCTATTCGTTTTGACAGCGATGCTAGAGCACACGAACACACACCACGATAAAAAAAAGAGAACCAGATGCTTCTATTCTTCGCACACTAAAAAAAATGAGACCGTACGAAGTGTTAGATTTACTTAATAATGTTATGACAGCTGGTTTCACGCAATAGCTCGTAACCTTTATTTGACTTCTAACATTTTTGGCCAGTTTAATTAATTGCATTAGCCTACATGAAATGTAGGCTACTTCACTCAGTTTTGTGGACCCAGTTGACATAACATTATTAAGTAGGCTAAATCTAACATTTCCAAGGGTTTCATTTTTTTGAGTGCAGTTTGCCGTTGGCCAAAATGGACTACTTTCCGGGGCTTCTGCTCGTCATACGTACGGACCATATGGACTGTATTAATCCTCTCCAGGCTCATGTTGCGAATTTGCAACAATAAATTAATTGATGACTGATGATAAAAAATAAAGACCACATGGGAAATGGTTTGATAAAGTTACTTCCAGCTCAGTATAGCAAAAATACAACATTAGTTCCACCTGCAGCCACTAGTGTATGGGAACTATTCTCCGCGAATGAAAGATTTTTCATATCTCAATATAATAAAATTGGGCTGGAGAGGGTTAAACAAAATAATCTGCACAATCACCAGCAGCGGCGGCTCGTGAACTGGCAATAGGGGAAGCTCAAACAATCCCTTAAAATTAATGACTGGACATGACCTGTTTTCAATTATTCATTTAAACTGCCATAACAGAAACTCCGAAAACTCTGTACATTATCAGATGTGGCCAATTTTCATTTATAACGCATACTGATTACGACTCCAGACTTCTCGTGCTTTTATTTACTCAGGGGTTGGGGTTGATGCACTTGTTTCATGATCGTTTAAATGAAATAAGATAATTTAAAAAGTCTTGAAGCTTCAAACTCTTCCATGGACAAGTAGCCTACTTAAATTCCACGCGAAAATCTCTTACATACGCGTTGATAGAATAATTGCTGTCTACAGCAGAGGAACGTAAAAATGCCACTTAAACTCATGCCGAAATGCGTGAGAGTTGACAGGTATGCTTTATTAATGAAAACTGGCCGCATCAGATGATGTTGAGTTTTCGGAGTTTCTCTTATTGTAATTTAAATTAATGATTGAAAACAGGTCCTGAACAATCATTAACTTTAAGGGATTGTTTGAGCTTCCCCTGTTGCCAATTCACGAGCCGCCACTGATCCCCAGTACGATCAGTTGCATATTTAAAGAATTTTGCGGATATTAATGGGATCTATCTATTGATCTATCTATCTTGCAAAAAAAAAAAAAAAAAGCTCAGTTGCACATTTTCGACGCATAAAACAGTCAGATTCTTTTGGGTTTCAGGTGTGTAATAGCCTTAGTCATTGCGTGTTTAATTAAATATAGAAATGCTGTCAATGTATTGCTATTCTATATTAATACTCCTTCACAAATCAAATCAAATTAAAACACCGCTCCAAATTAACGCAGCTCAATATCGTTTACTTTAAATCTCCGCAGCACACGGTTTGTTCACTGACCAATCAGAATCCTTGTCCCGCCTGGTTCATTTGCATGCAATCTACTAGTAGCACTAGTGATACTAGTGGCACTAGTAGCACTAGTGCGACTAGTGGCACTAGTAGCACTAGTGCGACTAGTGGCACTAGTAGCACTAGTGCGACTAGTGGCACTAGTATCACTAGTGCGACTAGTGGCACTAGTCGCACTAGTGGGGGGTCTATTGACTCTACTAGTTAACTAGTGCTGGCCAAAGTGCGCACTAGTAAACTAGTCGGCAAAAACAAATGTAAATTAGGAGGCAGGAATGGTGACATTGCTTTCTTTAAAATTTTTGGTTGACATTTCGGTTTAAACTGGGCCAATTTGCTCTTCGGTTGAGGAGATATTTAACGTAGGCCCTATATTTCAATCCCGTTTGTCCGTAGTCAGCGCAGATTTTTAACTTTTGAAACGAATTCGGGCGTATTGTTAAAATGCAGGGAGACCGCACTCCTTAACAATTTTTATTTAAAAATTGAAAACACCGCAAAGAACATCCCAAGAAACAAACGGATTGCCCATTAGGCTATACACAGATTTCCTCAAAAACTTTTTACGGATTTACAAATCAATTAATATGGATTTTTAATACCAGCCAAGAATCATAGCTGGTAAAATAAGCCGCGAGGCGTGGCTGTATTGGAATCAGAGGTTCTGTCTGTTCAAGTTAACACAATAACACTGGAACCGTTTTAGATTCAGCATAAAGAACATAATGTCACTTGCTGGAATTAAAAAGAAACGTTGAGTTCGAAGATGGGTATGATCGATTTTGCGGATATTAAAGGGATCTATCTATCTATCTATCTATCTATCTATCTACACTGCCCGGCCAAAAAAAAAAGTCGCACACTCAAATATTTAGCTGGAACCCCTGTAGCTTTGATTACAGTGCAAATTCATTTTGTCATTGTTTTGACAACTATATGCAATGCCAGAACATTTATTTTCGATCATACATGCCATCATTTTTGGCCGAGATCTTGTCTTCTCCACATAATGGTTGAACCACGCGGTGGTCGTTCTTGAGCACACCCCAATAACTTTTACTGTGTCTAAAATCAGGACTTTGTGGTGGCAAATATGTTTGTGAAAATGATTCTTCATACTTGTTTTTACATTCATGAGTTTCTTTGCTAAATACAGGCCAATAAGTTCCCTGTTCTGAAATACGGTAATATCTTTTCCACCAGCAAGGGAGGTGTCTTCCGACATGATTTTTTGAGAAATGAGTAGCGATGCCCTTCATCGGTCAGTGGAAAATGATTATTGCCAGCTGAAACATATTAGTAACCGCAATAATGATACAATTCTAGAATTTGTTCATTAATTTCCAAACGGTGACTTTTTTTTGGCCGGGCAGTGTATCTATCTATCAAATAATAATGCTAAAAATATATATTCCGCTCAGTTGCACATTTTCGACACATACAATTTACAACAGTTACATTCCTCTGGGTTTTCAGCTGTGCATTAAACCATTACATGTTTGGTTAAATTTAGAAATGCAGTCAATTTATTGCTATTCCATGTTAATACTTGGACACAATAAAACAAATGAAAACGCCGCTTCAAATTAGTGCAGCTCAATATCGTTACAAATCTGAGCTGGCACTTTAAATCTCGACAGCATATGGCTTGTACACTGACCAATCAAAATCATTGTCCCGTCTGTTTCATTTGCATGCAGTCTAATTGTACAATGTTGGAATTTCAGTCGTACTAGTGCCACTAGTGGCTGCATGATGGAGCTCACATGTTAACTAGTGAGGGCTGAAATGTCCACTAGTTGCACTAGTGAGGGTCTTTTTACTTTACTAGTTAAACTAGTGAAAGCCAGAAAGAGTCACTAGTTTACTAGTAAGGGTCAGAATGTCGATTATTTGCACTAGTGAGGTTTTTTAACCTTACTAGTTAACTAGTGCAGGCCAAAAAAGCCACTAGATAACTAGTAAGAGCCAGAATGCCCACTAGTTTGCATGTTTGTGACCTTACTAGATAACTAGTAACACAGACTTCTGTCTTACTAGTGAACTAGTGCGGTCCAAAATGAGTCACTAGTGAACTAGTAGGGCTGAAATTTTTCTCACTAGTTAACTAGTGGATGGCATTTTGGTGCACTAGTTGATGTTTTTGTCAAACTAGTTTGACAAAACTGTGCACTAGTCGGCATGTACACGCAACTAGTTAACTAGTGAGGTGCTGCCACTGCCATACATGTTAACTAGTGAAATTTTACTGCATGACTAGTTAACTAGTTGTGCACTGATTTCAACTAGTGCAGAGTTTTGTCGAACTAGTAAGACTAAAATGTCAACTAGTGTGCCAAAATGCCTTCCACTAGTTAACTAGTGAGGAAAATTTTAGCCCCACTAGTTTACTAGTGACTCACTTTGGACCGAACTAGTTCACTAGTAAGACAAACGTCTGTGTTACTAGTTTACTAGTAAGGTCACAAACATGAAGCTAGTTCACTAGTAGACATTTTGGACATAGCTAGTTAACTAGTAACAAATTTAAGCCTGCACTAGTTCACTAGTAAAGTAAAAAAGAACCTCACTAGTGCAACTAGTCGACACTCTGGTCCTTACTAGTAAACTAGTGAGTCTTTTTGGCCTGCACAAGTTAACTAGTAAAGAAAAAAGGACCCTCACTAGTGCAACTAGTGGGCATTTTGGCCTTTACTAGTAAACTAGTATATATTTTGAGTCACAGTAGCATAGAATGAAGGTCAAATAAAGTCTAACTAGTTAACTAGTGAGCATTTATGCCTTGACTAGTTCACATGTAAGATGCTACATGCAGCCACTAGTTAACTAGTTGCAATTTCCCAGGCCAACATGTTAACTAGTCAGCAACATGCAAATGAAACAGGCGGGAGAATGTCAAAATCCTGACTGCTGATTGGTCGCAATTTCTTATTTTGAACTTATAAGCCAATAGGAAGCCTCAGCACACCCTCTTTTCCCGCCTTCTCATTAACATTTAGTCCAACTAGTGACACTAGTCAATATTTATTCTTTTACTTCTTTACTAGTAAGCATTTTGAGCCTCACTAGTTGACTAGTAAAGACAAAAGACACCCAAACTAGTTAACTAGTAAGCATTTTTGATTTCCCTAGTTCTACTAGTGATCATTTTTAGCCTCTCTAGTGAACTAGTTAGGTCAGAAAGACACTGACTGGTGTGACTAGTGGATATTTTGGCCTTTACTAGTAGACTAGTGACTCGGTTTAGATCTCACTAGTTTACTAGTTACACTTGAAGGACTCTCACTAGTGTTACTAGTGGACACTTTGCCCCTATCTTGTTTTACTAGTGAACATTTAGAGCCGCACTAGTTAACTAGTAAGGTTTTAAAAGGTTTTTACTAGTTAACTAGTAAGCAATTTTGTTTTCACTAGTTAACTAGTGAGCAAATTGGTTCCCACTAGTTAACTAGTGCACATAATTGTGATTCACTAGTTCACTAGTTGAGCAATTTTATGCTTGACTATTTAACATGTACGTAATTTTGCAGCGCACTAGTTAACTAGTAAGACATTTGGTGTTACTAGTTCGGTCCAGAGGCCCACTAGTGCGGACAAAGACTGAACTAGTAGAGGGTACTGCCGTCTGATATCAAGGATATGGAATAAATGTTAAAACGGCTTGCCATAAGTAACACCAAATGTCTTACTAGTTAACTAGTGCGCTATTAAAGTGCGTACATGTTAACTAGTCAAGCAAAAAATTGCTTAACTAGTGAACTAGTGAATCACAATTATGTGCACTAGTTAACTAGTGAGGACCAATTTGCTCACTAGTTAACTAGTGAAAACAAACTTGCTTACTAGTTAACTAGTGAACACCTTTTTGACCTTACTAGTTAACTAGTGTGGCTCAAAATGTTTACCAGTAGAACTAGTGAAGCCGAGTTGCTCACTAGTTGCACTAGTTGCAGTCTTTCTGACTTAACTAGTCAACTAGTGAGGTCCTAAATGTTTACTAGTTCAACTAGTGAAACGAAAAATGCCCACTAGTTAACTAGTTTAAGCCTCTTTTTACTTTACTAGTTATCTAGTGGGGCTCAAAGGTTTACTAGTTGAACTAGTGGAAGCCAAAATGTTCACTAGTGCCACTAGTCACACTAGTTACCCTAAATGTTAATGAGGAGGAGGGGAAAGAACAGGAATTGGAGTTTCCTATTGGCTCTCCTGCATGTGTTTCTCCCAGCCAAAATTTAACCCTATAAAGCCCGATGAGCTTTCACTGGTGTTTGCTTCTGGGGAATAAAGCCTACAAAAATTCAATTTTCAAATCAATCCGTTTTGATTTTATTTTTTATCTCCATTTTTCATAATGTTTTAAGTTTTTTATTTGGAATTGGGTTGAACTATCATTGAAGACAGTATAGGCCTACAAGTTTTGATATTAAATGTTTGTATATATAGTACTCTGCCTCCGAAGAAACTATACAAAACAGGAGAATTTCAATCCCCTGATATTATCAGCTTCCTTCTGTTATTTTGTCCCATATCTCATGACATTCTGACGTGTTAGGTTCTATTATGAAAGCACATTTGCAATTTATAAAAATTGCATAGCTTTGTGCATCATTTTTCAAAAGAGATGAAGGAAAAAAGAATAATCAAGCAGCAATCTTGCTTGTCCCATAGTTAGTAGCC
This sequence comes from Gymnothorax reevesii, assembly GCA_029721435.1. Lineage (NCBI taxonomy): Eukaryota > Metazoa > Chordata > Actinopteri > Anguilliformes > Muraenidae > Gymnothorax > Gymnothorax reevesii. The sequence goes on along the minus strand of CM056587.1, from coordinate 41,686,759 downwards.
AAAATGATGCTATAGCTTTTGTTATACTGTCGTAACAACAAAATAGTGATATAAAGTTACGCTTACGATGTATCCATGCAGATGCCTTTCACAATAGATTAATATTATATTTTAGGCCAACTGAAGGAATTGTGTTGTCATATGACAACAAATAAACGTATGTTTGGAGTAGATAAGCATTCGCAGCGCCCACTTATTTCTGCCGACTGACTTTTCGAAGCCATGAGTAGCGTCCTAACGAACTTTGTGAGGTTTATAGTAACGAAGTAAATGTTTTTTGTTTGAGGACTTGTATTTGACTTGAGTTTTGATTTTTACTTTTACTTGACTAGATTTAAAAGATAAAAAGTATACTTTCACTTCGTTACATTGACACTGGCCACTTCGTTACTCGTTACAAATTAAAATATCAATGTAATTCATCATAGGGATTATCTGGATTTCACGCGTTCGAGAACAATGGTGCTTGGCAGACTATCTTTGTACAGATGTTGATGCCAACGGACTTAAAGCTGCAAATTTATGCACGCAGTTACAATATTATATCACTAGATGGCACGCCAGGATCAGTTATTGAATATTTACAAGCAGGCCAAGCTGAAACACAGTTTTATGGATGAGTTCACTCCTAATTTAAATGCAGGATTTGAACTTTTATTAAAGCATTTGCATTGTGATATTGACGCTTTTAAGTAAGTTAATCCTCTGAGTATTTATTGCAATACAGTTTAAATGCTATACTTTAACATGTGACAACTAGGCGTCTTCAATGCTAATGTAGAGGCCTAGTCAATACACATTCAGTGAGAATTAAAAATTTCCAGATTATTTTGTGGCTCTGCATGCCTACTGAATATGCCAAATGTGTAAGTAGAAAATTCACTTCAAAGTGAATTAAATACCATTCTCCATGAAAGAAAACAACTTTAGTGTTGTGTTTTAAATGTTTAGTCCACGATGTATCCTCATGGATGCTTTGATCATTTTAACAGTTCGTCCGTTTCTATCGGAATGGGACCAGGGTCTCTGTTTTGATTGTCTTTGCAGAGTCAAGTCCAATCTTCTACCTTAAATATAGATAATTATTAATGAAAAAATGCTTTTTTTTCATCTAAGTATAAGACCATGAATTTTGTTTCTAGATGGCAGAAAAATGCGTATTTCCCTGGCATCTTTAATTTCAAAATTGTCTGGGGGAGGGCCCCCAGACCCTGCCTCAAGACTTTGCGCCTTCGGCGCTCGTATGGGGGCTGTGCCCCCCCTATCCAAAATTCCAGGATCCGCCCCTGTCATGGATGTTTGCTGTTGATAATTTCCTCAATGTTTTTATAACGCAACAATATAGAGTGAACTTTTGGATTTAGTTGACTTGTCTGCCATGACAAGGCTAAACAGTGTTACATTTCTATCACTTCACACTTGGGCCTACACCCCAAATGACCTCATATATGGAGTGTCGCTTTTTACACCTGTGAAAGTGAGCTTTAATCCTACAATTATTGTTTTAAAAGAAACTAGTCATATGTAAATAAATAAGACTACAGTCACAACCGTAAAATTAATCAAACATACTGTACTCTCAACAAGCTGAGCAATAAAGGATAACAGCACATCAACTGTGCATATAAGGAACATACACCAATGAGCCAAAGCTTTAAAACCACTCACTGAAGCAGCAAACAAGGTTGAATATAACAATTGCTGCCCAGATTTGAAGACAGAGCTTAGATGGTGAGCGAATGGATGGCTCTCGTATTCAATGAGTTGGATGTGGGAGAAATGAGAACTGAAAGGCTCTGACAAGGGATTAAATCACTATGGCCTGAGCACAGTAAAATGATCAGAGTTAATTTGACTGTTATGGAGTGGAATTTACTCTTACAGTGTAGTTGAGTCCAGTCTTGCCAAAGTGTGACTAAATAGACTCTTTAAGAGTTGATTTTACTCTGAACATTTTGCTGTGAAAGTGCATTTGAGCATCTCTGAAGTGGCAAGACTTCTGGGGGCTCCCTGTCAGCAGATTTGAGTCCCTGCTGACAGTCCAAGGAGGGACAAAACATGAACTGGCAGCAGGATTTTTGGGTGCCAAATACTCACTGACGGACGAGGGCTATGAAGACTGTCCCCTCTGGTCCTGACTGGCACAAGGCCGAATGGCTCAAGTTGTGGAGAATTTTAATAATACTTGCATAAGGAATGTGTCACAACGCACAGTGCATCACACCCAGGTATGTATGACACTTGTTAGCTTGCAGATCAGTCAGAAGAGCACATGAGCTACAGAACTGGACAATGGAGCAGTTGAGGAAGGTCGCCTGGTCCAGTCAGCCCTGTTTCCTTTCACATAATCTTCTTTACATGGGTGCGTGTGCACCATTTATCTGTCAAGATATGACATCAGGATACACTGTGGGAAGAAGTAAAGCTGGCAGAGGGAGTGAGATACTCTGGGAAATGTTCTGCAGGGAATCCCTGAGTTTGAGAACTCAAGCGATGTCCATTTGATGGAGCCGATTTGGTCGCAAAAGGGGAACCTTCACTATATTAGGCAGGTGATTTTAATCATGTGGCTGATTGAAGTAAGTCATGATAAAAGCTTCATGTGAAATAATTAAAATTTACCGTAATATGCTTTATGATAACGCTGCCCTTTAATCAAGAGAGAGGTCTCATATTTATTTTGTCTTAGCTGTTGTTTTTATAAAAATGTTGGGTCTGTCCATCCTACTGTTATTTAGAATCCCTTCTGAAAGTACTGGAACAGCCAGCCCAATTCCTTTGTTTATGCAATACTATGAATAAATGTGGGTTACAATCATGAGATGAGTCAGAGACAAGTGTTCAGAATCATGAGACGAGTAAGAGACAAGTGTTCAGGATCATGAGACGAGTAAGAGACAAGTGTTCAGAATCATGAGACGAGTCAGAGACAAGTGTTCAGAATCATGAGACGAGTCAGAGACAAGTGTTCAGAATCATGAGACGAGTCAGAGACAAGTGTTCAGAATCATGAGACGAGTCAGAGACAAGTGTTCAGAATCATGAGACGAGTCAGAGACAAGTGTTCAGAATCATGAGACGAGTCAGAGACAAGTGTTCAGAATCATGAGACGAGTCAGAGACAAGTGTTCAGAATCATGAGACGAGTCAGAGACAAGTGTTCAGAATCATGAGACGAGTCAGAGACAAGTGTTCAGGAGTTCAGCTTTTCTCTCCTGGCGTTTACGCTGAGATGTCTCAGCCTGCCTCAGGCGTGACACCTTCTGCATCAGACCCACAGTTTTTATGAGCCAAAGCACTGGGACAAAGAAAATTAAAGTAAATGGAAGTAAATGAAGACCTGACTGCGAGAAGTACTATATACTATATACTATATACTATAGTCATATTCTGCAGAAAAAAAGAGCTGACTCCAGTATAAGAAGCCACAATGGTCAGAGCATGATCTGCTACCTCGGATTTCTCAGAGGAAGTACTCAAGGTTTTGTGTATCGGTGCATTTCCATTGTAGAATTCATTAAAGTTTTGGTTACGGCAGTCCCCCAGATTATTAGTGGTAGCAAACATGACCAGTTAGTCTTCCAAATATTAATTTTGTGTTTGCTATTTACATGTTTGTTGTCCTGTGACAATGCTTCCATTTTCTGTTCTAATCTAAAGAATCAAATGATAGTGTGATTCGAAAAAAATTTATCAAACACAGGAACTAATACAACTGGGAGGCCACAGTTCAATAAATTTGGGTTTCTAGTGGGCTTGAAGAGCCGTTTTATTTTGAAAGATGATAGTTCTTTATGAACCAAAAGATTACTATAAAATGTAGCCAAGTGAATCAAAATTTGCTCAAACCAACAGTATTTGAATCAATAATAGTATAAGTAATGGAAATTTGCTAAAATTCTCAGATTCTATAAAAGAATGTGGTTAAATTCTATAGTTTAATGCATCACAATTCAGAGCAGGCAGCTTTAGGCTCTCCAGCCCACAGATTGACGGCTGACCAATCAGAATCCTTTCCCGCCTGGTTCATTTGCATGCAATCCACTAGTAGCACTAGTGCGACTAGTGGCACTAGTAGCACTAGTGCGACTAGTGGCACTAGTGCGACTAGTGGCACTAGTGGCACTAGTGCGACTAGTGGCACTAGTGGCACTAGTAGCACTAGTGCGACTAGTGGCACTGGTAGCACTAGTGCGACTAGTGCCACTAGTGACATAAAAATAATGTCTAATATTGACTAGTTTACTAGTTCAGGCTAAAACGGGGTCTTTTGATTCCACTAGTTAACTAGTGCTGACCAAAATGCGCACTAGTAAACTAGTCGGCAAAAAGAAATGTAAATTGGGAGGCGGGAATGGTGACATTGCTTTCTTTAAAATAATTGGTTGACATTTCGGTTTAAAAAGGGGCAATTTGCCCTTCGTTTAAGGAGATATTTAGCGTATATTTCAATCCCGTTTGTCCGCAGTCAGCACGGATTTTTAACTTTTGAAATGAGTATGAGCGTATAATGTTAAAATGCAGGGAGATCGCATTTTACCAATTTTTATTTTAAAATGGAAAACACCTCAAAAATATCTCAAGAAGCAAACTGATTGCCGGATGAAATTATACTCAGATTTCCTCAAAAACTTCGTTTACGGATTTACAAATCAACTTATATGGATTTTTAATACCAGCCACGAATCGTAGCTTGTAAAATCAGCCACGAGGCGTAGCTGTATTGAAATCAGAGGTTCTGTCTGTTCACGTTAACACTACAACATCGAAACCGTTTCAGATTCAACTTAAAGATCATGTCACTTACTGGAATAAGAAAGAAACTTTGAGTTCGAAGATGGGTTTGATCGGTGTGATACATTATAATTATCGTAATTATGCATGTTTCAGTCAAGCTCTTTTCACGCAATCGCCCCGCTGTCTTTGTGGCAGGTTCAACTTAATCGATCGAAGTTATTAATTTTGGGAAGCTATTCGTTTTGACAGCGATGCAAGAGCACACGAACACACACCACGATCAAAAAAAAGAGAACCAGATGCTTCTATTCTTCGCACACTAAAAAAAATGAAACCGTACGAAGTTTTAGATTTACTTAATAATGTAATGACAGCTGGTTTCACGCAATAGCTCGTAACCTTTATTTGACTTCTAACATTTTTGGCCAGTTTAATTAATTGCATTACATGAAATGTAGGCTACTTCACTCAATTTTGTGGACCCAGTTGACATAACATTATTAAGTAGGCTAAATCTAACATTTCCAAGGGTTTCATTTTTTTGAGTGCAGTTTGCCGTTGGCCAAAATGGACTACTTTCCGGGGCTTCTGCTCGTCATACATATGGACCATATGGACTGTATTAATCCTCTCCAGGCTCATGTTGCGAATTTGCAACAATAAATTAATTGATGACTGATGATAAAAAATAAAGACCACATGGGAAATGGTTTGATAAAGTTACTCTTCCAGCTCAGTATAGCAAAAATACAACATTAGTTCCACCTGCAGCCACTATATGGGAACTTTTCTCCGCGAATGAAAGATTTTTAATTTCTCAATATAATAAAATTGGGCTGGAGAGGGTTAAACAAAATAATCTGCACAATCACCAGCAGCGGCGGCTCGTGAACTGGCAATAGAGGAAGCTCAAAAAATCCCTTAAAATTAATGACTGGACATGACCTGTTTTCAATCATTCATTTAAACTGCCATAACAGAAACTCCGAAAACTCTGTACATTATCAGATGTGGCCAATTTTCATTTATAACGCATACTGATTACGACTCCAGACTTCTCACGCTTTTATTTACTCAGGGGTTGGGGTTGATGCACTTGTTTCAAGATCGTTTAAATGAAATAAGATAATTTAAAAGGTCTTGAAGCAATTCCATTGCTTCAAACTCCTCCATGGACAAGTACTTAAATTCCACGCGAAAATCTCTCACATACGCGTTGATAGAATAATTGCTGTCTACAGCAGAGGAACGTAAAATTGCCACTTAAACTCATGCCGAAATGCGTGAGAGTTGACAGGTATGCGTTATTAATGAAAACTGGCCGCATCAGATGATGTTGAGTTTTCGGAGTTTCTGTTATTTTAATTTAAATTAATGATTGAAAACAGGTCCTGAACAATCATGAACTTTAAGGGATTGTTTGAGCTTCCCCTGTTGCCAATTCACGAGCCGCCACTGATCCCCAGTACGATCAGTTGCATATTTAAAGGATTTTGCGGATATTAATGGGTTCTATCTATTGATCTATCTATCTATCTTGCAAAAAAAAAAAGCTCAGTTGCACATTTTCGACGCATAAAACAGTCACATTCCTCTGGGTTTCAGGTGTGCAATAGCCTTAGTCATTGCGTGTTTAATTAAATGTAGAAATGCTGTCGATGTGTTGCTATTCTATATTAATACTCCTTCACAAATCAAATCAAATTAAAACACCGCTCCAAATTTACGCAGCTCAATATCGTTTACTTTAAATCTCCGCAGCACACGGTTTGTTCACTGACCAATCAGAATCCTTGTCCCGCCTGGTTCATTTGCATGCAATCTACTAGTAGCACTAGTGATACTAGTGATACTAGTCGCACTAGTAGCACTAGTGCGACTAGTGGCACTAGTCCGACTAGTGGCACTAGTATCACTAGTGCGACTAGTGGCACTAGTAGCACTAGTGGCACTAGTCGCACTAGTGGGGGTCTATTGACTCTACTAGTTAACTAGTGCTGGCCAAAGTGCGCACTAGTAAACTAGTAGGCAAAAACAAATGTAAATTAGGAGGCAGGAATGGTGACATTGCTTTCTTTAAAATAATTGGTTGACATTTCGGTTTAAACTGGGCCAATTTGCTCTTCGGTTGAGGAGATATTTAACGTAGGCCCTATATTTCAACCCCGTTTGTCCGTAGTCAGCGCAGATTTTTAACTTTTGAAACGAATTCGGGCGTATTGTTAAAATGCAGGGAGGTCGCACTCCTTAACAATTTTTATTTTAAAATTGAAAACACCGCAAAGAACATCCCAAGAAACAAACGGATTGCCCATTAGGCTATACACAGGTTTCCTCAAAAACTTTTTACGGATTTACAAATCAATTAATATGGATTTTTAATACCAGCCAAGAATCATAGCTGGTAAAATAAGCCGCGAGGCGTGGCTGTATTGGAATCAGAGGTTCTGTCTGTTCAAGTTAACACAATAACACTGGAACCGTTTTAGATTCAGCATAAAGAACATAATGTCACTTGCTGGAATTAAAAAGAAACGTTGAGTTCGAAGATGGGTATGATCGGTGCGATAGATTACGCATGTTTCAATCGAGCCCTTTTCATGCAATCGCCCTGCAGTCTTTGTGGCTGGTTCACTTCCAAATCGTCTTTTATGCTTCTGCTCGTCATAAGTACGGACAATATGGACTGAATAAAACAAAATGGTCTGCACAATCACCAGTACGATCAGTTGCATATTTAAAAGATTTTGCGGATATTAATGGGATCTATCTATCTATCTATCTATCTATCTATCTATCTATCTATCTATCTATCTATCTACACTGCCCGGCCAAAAAAAAAGTCGCACACTCAAATATTTAGCTGGAACCCCTGTAGCTTTGATTACAGTGCAAATTCATTTTGTCATTGTTTTGACAACTATATGCAATGCCAGAACATTTATTTTCGATCATACATGCCATCATTTTTGGCCGAGATCTTGTCTTCTCCACATAATGGTTGAACCACGCGGTGGTCGTTCTTGAGCACACCCCAATAACTTTTACTGTGTCTAAAATCAGGACTTTGTGGTGGCAAATATGTTTGTGAAAATGATTCTTCATACTTGTTTTTGCATTCATGAGTTTCTTTGCTAAATACAGGCCAAAACGCCGCTTCAAATTAGTGCAGCTCAATATCGTTACAAATCTGAGCTGGCACTTTAAATCTCCACAGCATATGGCTTGTACACTGACCAATCAAAATCATTGTCCCGCCTGTTTCATTTGCATGCAGTCTAATTGTACAATGTTGGAATTTCAGTCGTACTAGTGCCACTAGTGGCTGCATGATGGAGCTCACATGTTAACTAGTGAGGGCTGAAATGTCCACTAGTTGCACTAGTGAGGGTCTTTTTACTTTACTAGTTAAACTAGTGAAAGCCAGAAAGAGTCACTAGTTTACTAGTAAGGGTCAGAATGTCGATTAGTTGCACTAGTGAGGTTTTTTAACCTTACTAGTTAACTAGTGCAGGCCAAAAAAGCCACTAGATAACTAGTAAGAGCCAGAATGCCCACTAGTTAACTAGTTTGCATGTTTGTGACCTTACTAGATAACTAGTAACACGGACTTCTGTCTTACTAGTGAACTAGTGCGGTCCAAAATGAGTCACTAGTGAACTAGTAGGGCTGAAATTTTTCTCACTAGTTAACTAGTGGATGGCATTTTGGTGCACTAGTTGATGTTTTTGTCGAACTAGTTTGACAAAACTGTGCACTAGTCGGCATGTACACGCAACTAGTTAACTAGTGAGGTGCTGCCACTGCCATACATGTTAACTAGTGAAATTTTACTGCATGACTAGTTAACTAGTTGTGCACTGATGTCAACTAGTGCAGAGTTTTGTCGAACTAGTAAGACTAAAATGTCAACTAGTGTGCCAAAATGCCTTCCACTAGTTAACTAGTGAGGAAAATTTTAGCCCCACTAGTTTACTAGTGACTCACTTTGGACCGAACTAGTTCACTAGTAAGACAAACGTCTGTGTTACTAGTTTACTAGTAAGGTCACAAACATGAGGCTAGTTCACTAGTAGACATTTTAGACATAGCTAGTTAACTAGTAACAAATTTAAGCCTGCACTAGTTCACTAGTAAAGTAAAAAAGAACCTCACTAGTGCAACTAGTCGACACTCTGGTCCTTACTAGTAAACTAGTGAGTCTTTTTGGCCTGCACAAGTTAACTAGTAAAGAAAAAAGGACCCTCACTAGTGCAACTAGTGGGCATTTTGGCCTTTACTAGTAAACTAGTAGATATTTTGAGTCACAGTAGCATAGAATGAAGGTCAAATAAAGTCTAACTAGTTAACTAGTGAGCATTTATGCCTTGACTAGTTCACATGTAAGATGCTACATGCAGCCACTAGTTAACTAGTTGCAATTTCCCAGGCCAACATGTTAACTAGTCAGCAACATGCAAATGAAACAGGTGGGAGAATGTCAAAATCCTGACTGCTGATTGGTCGCTATTTCTTATTTTGAACTTATAAGCCAATAGGAAGCCTCAGCACACCCTCTTTTCCCGCCTTCTCATTAACATTTAGTCCAACTAGTGACACTAGTCAACATTTATTCTTTTACTACTTTACTAGTAAGCATTTTGAGCCTCACTAGTTGACTAGTAAAGACAAAAGACACCCAAACTAGTTAACTAGTAAGCATTTTTGATTTCCCTAGTTCTACTAGTGATCATTTTTAGCCTCTCTAGTGAACTAGTTAGGTCAGAAAGACACTGACTAGTGTGACTAGTGGATATTTTGGCCTTCACTAGTAGACTAGTGACTCTGTTTGGATCTCACTAGTTTACTAGTTACACTTGAAGGACTCTCACTAGTGTTACTAGTGGACACTTTGCCCCTATCTTGTTTTACTAGTGAACATTTAGAGCCGCACTAGTTAACTAGTAAGGTTTTAAAAGGTTTTTACTAGTTAACTAGTAAGCAATTTTGTTTTCACTAGTTAACTAGTGAGCAAATTGGTCCCCACTAGTTAACTAGTGCACATAATTGTGATTCACTAGTTCACTAGTTGAGCAATTTTATGCTTGACTAGTTAACATGTACGTAATTTTGCAGCGCACTAGTTAACTAGTAAGACATTTGGTGTTACTAGTTCGGTCCAGAGGCCCACTAGTGCGGACAAAGACTGAACTAGGAGAGGGTACTGCCGTCCGATATCAAGGATATGGAATAAATGTTAAAACGGCTTGCCATATCTTACCTAATCGCGGAGAACAAGCAACACCTGTCACATGTGGACTGTGGAGTACTCACGGTCACGGAGTGAACATTTTGTTAATCATGGAAATGACAGAATAGATCAGGACCAATAATTGTTTAAATGGATGCTTTGTTCACCCCAATTCTCAGTGCTACGGAATTTACCCCATGATTTCATTGCTGTTAGATCGCATGTGGAGAGAAACCGTGTCTTCAGTTGCCAATTACGATAATTGGAAAACGCGTCAGTAAAGGAAAATGATTGAGAACTAGCCAGGACTATCCTAATTATCATAAGGGTACGTGTCTGTGCCCCCCCCCCCAATTCCCGGTTCTCGAACCGCCACTGGTGATTAGCCAATCACGAGAAGGAATTGTACAGTATAATACATGGTGCGGGAATATCGAGGAGGAATTTTAAAGAGGCATTTTAATAAACTGAATTGAATGAATTGATAATGACATGAATTGTTATTTTTACATCCTGGAAGTTCAGCCGTTTTATATCATTAGGCTATCAGGGGGAAAAATGTAAGTGGGTTTTCTTCTTCTTGCGGCACACGTCGGAAGCTCACACTGAAACACTGCCCTATGGTATATCAATAAGTGCTACGTGGTGTAAAATGTACGTAACATGAGTAGCTGACGTCATCTAGTGGAAGTACAGTGTATTAGCATTCGTGGCACCCACTGAATGGAATGAAAGTTGAGTAAAAATAAATAATGCTCTGTTGCAGTAACAAAATATGACCCTACTTAAAGAGAGGAGTTAGAATAGTTTCTTAAAGAAAAAAAAAAAAAACCAAGACCAAGGTTAACATTTCTCCGGGAATTGTTTGCCTCCAGGTCCGCCTCCTCATTTCCTTTGACTACAGTGCAGGCAGCTGGAACCACTGGGTGCTTCTCAAAGCGTCGGCTGCAGCCTTCGAAGGCTGCATTTTTAAGGGTCGTCGCTCAATTCCATCCGCCAAATCGATGTAATGTCATTTAACCTCCGTTAAGCAGCTTTGTTTTAAACGCCACTGATTTCCCTAACCTTGGGTCTCATTGATAAAAAATTGAGTGAATTTCATACCTAAATAATACGTACGCACAAAAAAATAAAAATGACATCTTGCGGAAAATATCCTAGTTTATAAACCTATGGGTAAAATAAACTGCATGGAATTTTCATCTATTAATCAGGATGGACTTGGAAATTATTGACATTATGCATGATCCTAATTTCCCTTTTTTAATGTCAAGTTTGTGTTTATAAATCAGAAATCTGCAAAGAAAGTTACGTAGTACGTATCTTTTTTTGTGCCTACGCACCGTATATAAATGAGGCCCCTGAACACGAACCCCTAACTCTAACCCTAGCCTTAAACCCAACCCCACTTTTAACTTCGTGTGTAACTTAATGAGTCGGCTGCAGTCCTTGAAGGCTGCATTCGAGGGCTGCGAAATCAGTGAAGACTCTGCCTCTGTCAAGGCGCCTCCGAATGCGGCAGAAAAATATAGGCCTAGTCTTCACCGGCTGAGTCTCGAGAGACTGCACTGCGCAACGTAAGCAGCAGCCTTGATCGGCATCACTTCTAGGCTGCTACACCGTCACCGTGGGTTCCGAGGTGAAAGCATTGCTTAAAGCGCCCGAGGAACTTTAAGAGATATGAAAAAAATCGTAATAAGTCATATTTTAGTCGAAACTGCAATAAGAACATTTGTAGGGCTTACTCAGCATTGCCTCATCATTCAGGCTACAGTAAGATACATAAAAGATAATCTCTGAATCTCTGTTTTGCTATGGCAAAACCTAACGAGTCATCGGTATTTAAATGTTTGTGAAGCAAAAACTAGCGTGTTGATCCTCCATTAAATTATCGATTTTTATTTTAATGAGAAAAACCGACCAAGTTGAATTAGCCAATTATGAAACAGCGCACCTATTAGGCTACATAATCTGTCTGGTCAGTCCCCTTGCAAACCATTTGATGTGCAGGACATAGGCGCTACATGGTCAGAATTCACGTTATTCACATGCAAATAACAACTGAAAAATAGCCTCAAGAGAGAAGCATGTACCTGTACACTTTTGGATCATTTAGGCATGGATACTGACAAAATAAATAAATATAAATAAAAAATTTTCCCCTTTTATATATCTAATTATGTAGCAAATGAACAAATACAGGCCAAGTCAGTTTCATTGTCGGCCAAAAGCGTAACCCCAGAGGAATGGACTCTGTCTGATTAGTGAAAATCTGCCCCTTGTGGCGAACTTGGTTTTCCTATAGCCTAACGCTCTTGAAATGCAGCCTTCATCGGCTGGATGTCAAAGGACGGTTCAGGTGTATCCTTTGCGGCCGTATGTATCCCATATCCCTGTGCGGGCGCAGGACCCAGGTGCTAAATCAATAGAGTGAAAAAAAATGGCAGAGATCGCAGATGCGACCGTTTCGGTGGAGTTTGTCATGAAACATACGCCACCGAAACGGAGGGGAATCATTATTATCCAACATTAACAAAAATGCTGTCATATCAAAGGATATGTCAATACGAATCCAATGGTTCGAAGATGTTTCTACGTAAAATATTAAGGAAGTTATGGACTGCTCAACTTCCACAAGTTTGGCAAATTGCGCGCCGCGAAGCCCTGAATTACCAGTATTTCCACATAGCACAAATAACGTTATCTACCACAGATGAAACACATCGATCATAAGATGTTCGGTCTTAATTACAAACTCCGGCTAGGGACTATGGACTTAACAGGGAAATTCATCCGCCTCAGGGCCGCGTACGACCACCAAATTACCGGTGTGAGAAACTTGGCGGTCCACGGATAATGAGTAACGACAGTACAGTCCTCAGTCGTACTCATTGTCTATGAGTCATGAATTTGCTTTACTGAGTATGTTTATTGCATTCACGTTCAGCATGCATGCCTTTATTTATTTGTTACACATGTACTGCACTAGTTCACTTGTGACATTTCCAAGGAGAGTTCCCGACAGGTGCAGAGCAGAGAATGAGGAACACAAAGTTGATGTTCACTTTTTAATTCATCAGGGCACAAACCAAACAGTCGGCCAAGAAAAGAATGAACAGTAACAGGGCAACTGCAACAGTAACAGTAAATTAGAAAAAAAATGTTTTGTGAAGTCCATCAATTCTGTGTTTTATCACCTCTTGCGGCTATCTGTGCTCCTTATTTGCTGCATAAAGATGGTCTGCTACCTAATGTACGAGGTTAAAGTATTTCTGTAGGGAAACCTGCTCCTGGAGTGCTGTGGTCCTGCACATTTCCAGCTGTAACACACTCGATTCAAACCACTGAATGGTCAAGGGCCTTGACAAGCCGTAATCACTGGAATCATGCGTGTTACAGCAAAGACATGTAAAACTGCCTAAGGCATTAAGGCAGAAAATCGCACCAGCTGCAAGTAGCAGTTCCAACAGATGATGCCCATTTCTTAGTGTTCTTGCAACGTAGATCATTCAGGTCACCAAGCTTGTATGAATCAGAATTTCCTCATAATTGGTTTTCTGTGTCTATTCTCCACTTCCCATTATTTTGTTAGAACAATCTTGCAGAAGATGGGCCTGGAGGAGAAAGTGTCCACTCTCCAATCAAAAAATAAATGGGACAATTTATTACAAAGTATTACAATATTTATAATAATATTATAATTATAATAATATATTTTATTTTATTATAAATTAAACATTGTGTTTGTTCAAGTATGTTTATTACTGAAATAGTACAGAAATGTTTTCATTGCATATGTACCATACACTGACACATTCATAACTGTAATGTATGCACATGAGTGCGTGCATCATGTACGCTGCCTGGGTAGCCCACAAATATATCAATGAATCGGCCCTAATGGTCACAAACTGCCTGCAGTACAACAGAGGCAAACAGCTTTCTGTTGTTGTAGCAGTGGCCATCAGGACCAGCTGGAGGCTGATATGTACATAACAGCCATCCATCGCTCCAGCTGCATGAGTGAAGCACGGTGTTGTGCCAACCCAGCAAAACCACATCCCACAGCCACGATCTCGGTCTCCGTGGACGGGAAGTGGATGACTGAGGGCAGGCACGTCATCATTTTCTCCACCACACGATGGACTACCCTTTGTACTGTGGCAAGGGGTATGTTGAACGCCCTTGACACCACCCTCTATGAGGAGCCACAAGCCAGCCAAAACAGTAGCACAAGGACTTCCAGCGTTGGACCCCAACCATGCGGCCTGTCCATGTGCAACAACTGGAGGAGGGCCGCAATAGCTGGTCTTCCAAGCCTGAAGTCAGGCTTTGTGTCGCACCCCTCAAAATATCTGGCCAGGACTGGGACAGATGCATCCAACCGGCAGTAATGGAGAATCTACAGGATGGAGGGAGAACAGATATATTTTGCACAATTTTTAACATTGATAACTTCACTGTATATCTTGGATATGGTTATAATGTAAGAAAATGAATTGGAACATTTAATAAATGTGCTGTGATATTACAGCTAATAAAATGCACTGTTAGGGGCTCAGTATCAGAGATTCTCCTTTGAAGAATGCTACAATGTCTGTATATGCTTTCAGCACTCCAATTTGTTAAATTATAACAGGACTGAGCACAAAGGTGTGCTTCACTTCCTAACCAAATACCCATGGGTAGAATACATGTCAAATCAACGTAATCGTCCGACAGCTGCCAACCACTTCACTGAGTTAGAATGGCTGCTGTATGCGGGGGAAGAGTAATTATTCGAAACACGGCTTCTCTCCTAATATTTTCAGACCGAGTGCGTGACTGTGCCTCCGATGCTTCTCTCTCGTTTTGAATTTTTCCAATCGGTTGTCAGCAACGCGTTAATGCAATTTATAATTCATCGGAGACGATGTCCACAGTTTGCCCCCACGGGTTTTGCGGAGGGGGATAAATGAAACTCTTCCAATCCGACGTTTGGATGTGTGAAAAATATTGGCAAAAATTTTATTTATATCTATATTTGACTGCTTTTGGTTGCCTACGCCTGCATTATCCTTTAATTCACAATAGCCGACAGAGTAATTTTTTTTTAAGTAGCAACCCATCCAGGACTACGAACCAGTCTTTGATCACCAAGGTTGTAGCCCGAACATGTAGTCCTATTATGAACCCAAAGCAGACGATTCAAAATGCTGATACATTGCGACCAGTTTGCCTCATGATACCGAGGAACCCAAATATATGCAATTATGTAAATAAAATGCCTAATTACCTTTCTACCAGTCGGCCACAAATAGCTACACCCAGGGCCGGCCCTACCCTTTTTGGCGCCCTAGGCGAATTTCCTCAATCCCGCCCCCCCCCCCCCCCCCCCCCCCGGCCTCAGGAAATACAAATACTTGAGAAAATAAGAGCATGGCTGGGTAAAACATCACAACTGTTTAATCTTTACGGAAACATATGGTAATGTATAACATTAATAAAATTAAATAAAAGGAAATACAACAAAATAGATGGAATAAATCTGAAACTCGAAAAATATACATAAATAATGGATTTAAAGTAATAAATACTTATGTGCAACATCAAAACTGTCACAAGTAAAGTAAGTAAAAAATGCAAGAAACATGGTTTTCGAGTAATAAATACACACCAACAATAGTGCCATAACAACAAGAATCTTTCAGTGCTTTCAATATTTCAAGTAAAAATCTTTTCTCATGAATATTTATCTGGAACTTCACAGAAGTGTAACAAGAAGGAGCCCACTGTCGTATAAATATGTTTTACCAAGAAGGTTACTGTTCAATGATTGAACGGCGAGAATTATTACACTGTGCCGTTTAAAAACAGAACGGTTTTATTATTGACGAAAAGTATCTAATGCATTTAACTTCTGTACACTCAGAAAGGGCGTATGGCTCCCTCCGTTGATTGGATGTAAAACAAAAGCTTTATTCCCGTAATTAATCAAGGCTCAGGCAGATGTCATGAAAGACGAACATGGAACGCCATATAACCACTTGTCCTCCTCTTACTGATCGCTCGTTCGCTAACTTAAGATGCGCCCTCACGTCACGTGACGTAAATGGCCAAGTGACAAACATAGTCACTTTAGTTTATTTTATTTTATTTGCTATTTTTAGAGCTGTCAAAATTAACGCGTTAATGCGGATTATAAAAATTTTAACGCGATTAATCCATTTTCACGTTTCAGGGACTTTGAGTAATTCTGCGCTGCAAATGGATTAATTGCGTTAAAATTTTTAATCTGATTAATAGTGATGATGATGGATTAATCCGCATTAACGCGTTAATTTTGACAGCCCTAGTTATTTTGTTATGACAAAAACGTAAATGGGGCGCAAGTGGGCGTCACAAGACATTTAATGATTTTTATTTTTAAAAATTTCCAGAGGAGGAGGGCGCCGGCAGTGCGCCCCTCCAGCAGATGGCGCCCTAGGCGACCGCCTATGTCGCCTATGCCTAGGGCCGGCCCTGGCTATACCACAAACGCCGACGTCTGCGTCGGGTTCGTCGCCGGTACTCTTCCTCCAACTCCTCTTCCATCTCCTGGAACTTATCAAACGGCACCAAGCACAAACGCGTCTTGCCATTCATAATTGCTTCAGTTCTGAAAGCGCAGTACGGTGACATATGTTTCGCATGACGCAAACATCCGGGCCTGGTGGATGTTTCAAAGGAGTACACTTCATAGTCTTCGTAGGCTGCAGCTCACGCTACGAGATGAACCCCTTGTCTCTTACCTTAAATGTGAGTCCGGCGGATGGAATTGAGCGACGGTCCCTAAAAATGCAGCCTTCAAAGGATGCAGCCTAGGCTTTGAGAAACGGCCAGTAGGTGCATCTCAAAGCGTAGGCTTCAGCCTTTGAAGGCTGCATTTTTAGGGGTCGTCGCCTAATTTAATCCGCCAAACTGACACAACGTTATTTCATCTCTGTTAGACAGCTTTGATTTTATGCGAGTCATCTCTGGTTTCCCAAAACCTAAACTTAAACTCTAACCTCTAATCCTAAACCTGACCCCAAACCTAACCCTAACCCTAAATTTTATCTTATTACTAACCCTAAATGTTATAATTTGGTGGATAGAAGTACGTGACAACCCCTAAAAGAGTAGCCTTCAAAGGATGCAGTCTAGGCTTTGAGAAACGGCCACTGATCTAGTGGCTGGAACCCATACAAAATTACTTTACCTCTTAGATGTCGTCGATAAAGTTATAAGAGGCAGCTCAGGCAGATGAGCTCCTTTAATTCTTCTTCTTCTTCTTCTTGGTTTTATGGCAATAACCGACCATATTGTGTATTACCGCCACCTACTGAATTTAAATTATCGCTTATTTTATATTTATTTATTTTTATATTTAAAGAAACAATATATATTGTTCAAATATATTTGAACAACAACAAAAAAAAAACCTACTCACCAATTCCAATTACTTGATCTCCTTTAATGCTGCTCAAGGCACTTGTGCTTGAGCAAAACTAGCCGCATTGCGCATGTGCAGTGAACTTCTTTACGACTTCAACGTCACTACTAGGTGAGACTGTGACCCCGCTGTCACTAGCTTATCAGCTAGCTGGCTAGCTGATTTGCCGGATTCCAACTCCTCGGAGTTGCAACCATGTAGTAGGCAGCTCGCAAACATAAGAATGCAGGTTTAAAGTTTTAATTTCGAGAAGCAACTCAGTGGATTCGCTGAATCTGGACGTGGCACCGAATTGGTATCTTGGGTGAGTAACGCTCGCAACTGGAGTTTGCAGCCAAAATGTTGGCAGTTCGCAAGGCTCACACTGAGAGGCAGGCCGCGCTTATTTTTAATCTCTGTTTGGCTGGCAGGTGGCTTGCAAGCTAATGTTAGCTAGCTAGATTTTTGCTAACAAGCTAAAAACGCCGTTCTGCGGTGAAGCTGCCTATCTGTATGTGCATATGTTACGATTTGCATTTTAATTTGCTTCACTATGAATTCCCGAATTTTTCCGCACTCTGCCGCATGCCTTTGCTTTGTCTGATTGCCTGGCGAGCCGCGGCATGACGTCCGCTGGCTTGCTCACTTAGTAATGTTACGGTTTAATGCAAGTCAGCTTTTATTTACTGAAGTTGTTAGTTGACGCGGTCGTCAACTATCCTGATGTCCATGCTCGACTCGCGAGCTGGGCCATAAGCAAGACATACTTTCACTTACGATGCTCATTCAAAACCTGGTCATTTGTAACTTAACGTTAAACTGTTTTTGGAGATGCCGCAGGAACGTATCGTCTACTTGCCTTTTCTAGTTATTTCTTAATTGCAATGTAAATTGCTTTTATATGCGCAGTTTACGGCTTGCCAGCCTTGGGAACAACGAAATGGTCAGTCTGCCCCAGGGCAGCTGTGGCTACAAAAACGTAGTTTACCACCATCAGAGCGTGAATGAATATTGCCTCCATTGTAAAGCGTCTTTGAGTGTCCAGAAAAGCGCTATATAAAATTGATGCATTATTATTATTATTATTATTATTATTATTATTATTGTTGGTTATGGGTGGTAGATGCACATTGGCAGCCTTGGTTGACCTTATTTCATCCCTGCGCTAATTACGCATTTATTTGAAGTTGCAGCCCTACATAATGTCCAAGATCAGGCGGAAGGTAACAGTGGAGAATTCTAAAACCATATCAGACAGCACTACCACCACCACCACCCCCTCTCGCCGGCCAAGCGTGTTTGAGAGACTGGGACCCAGTACCGGAAGTAATGCCGCCGAGGTGCGTGTCCAGTCAGTCATTCGATTGTGTACATTAATGTCTGGAGACACATACAGTTGAATATGGTGATGTCGAATTCCTATAAATCTTGGAAAATATATCCTGTCCTGTCTTTTAAGTTTGTATGGCTGAGAGCATCTGCTTGATAACTTGCTCTGTAAGTTATGTGACATTGACTGAAGGTCTGAACAAGGGTGAACTGAGGTGGGGAAAATGGATAAATATTTTTGCTAAAATATAACTGTGGGTATTGGGAGATTCCAGTCATTTTGCAGTGTTTGACTGTTTATTTTCCTCAGACACATTGCAGAAATTGGTTGAAGACTGGGAACTGCAGTTACGGCAACACTTGTCGATACACACATGGAACTCAGCCACGAGGCAAAGGATTCAGCGGAACATACAGAAGGTAAGCCAAGCTTTAGCGACTCCTCAAGATGATGGCTGTTCAGAAAACCACTCAGATACTGCTGTGTCTCTAATGAGACTGTTGACTTTTTTTTTTTCTCCATTTTAGAATCTGAAGGACTTGTTGCTATCCATGTGTGCTTGAAACATTTTCAATAAACTTTCAATTTCCTCTCTGGGTCATCATATGAAATGTTTGTCCATTTGTGGCTCTGCTGTGAACTTTAACTGAAGAAACGTCTGTCATCATTCTGACACGGTGGACTCTAGCCTTTGTTGTTCTACTTGCTTTAAGCCTCTGCTGTCCCCGCCTGTTACATCCGTTCTTGTGTCGATTCAGGTCATCGGAGAGACCCACTGGTGATCTCAGAGAGAGGATGAAGAACAAGAGACAAGATGTGGAGTCTGATGTCCAACAGAGGGACCTAGAAGAGCACACATCCCCTACAAGAGTGAGTTTTTCACTCCAGTCTCCTTGCACGGTTCAGAACTGAGAGCAATTTGAGTTTGAAATAATTATAGTTTTTGAGAAACAAATCTAAGCCTGTTCTAACCTTATAATCTTTTGCATATTTCCTCTTAATGGGTCTGCTCAATTAGAATATCAACTTCTTTTTCTGTAGTTGTGATGTTTTGACCCAGATGTATTGTGGTAGCAATTTCAATGAATCAGAGTGTTTTTTAAAAAGGAAAAATGATTTATTAGATCTTACGCTTGGGTCATTCCATATCAAGTGTATTAAATTTCCAGATGGTCTGAACCTGATCCACTCAAGTTAAAGTTCAAGGGCGTTAAGTTCAGAGAACTGGTCCAGTTGAAATAGAATGACCCACGCTTGCAAGTCGGGCACAGCCACAGAAGTTGTTTCCAGGCCGCGCAACCTGTCTAAGATTTGTTACAAGCTTTATACCCTTTTGGAAGCAGGGTCTACTTGGGTGATCACTGATTTGCATAGGAAGGAACAGCTTGGTGCCAGGAGTAACCCAGCTTATCTTTAGGGAGCACATAAGCAGAAGAATTCATCGAAGTATAATTTCTGAAGGCTTTTACCAAAGCAAGGCCACACTTATTCATATCATGCATGTCAGCTTTCAGTATTCTCACGAACTATCCATCCTCCCTCAGAAAAGGCCCTGAGGACAATTTATGTATTCAAATCACAGATACATGCACTTGAATATATTGAATATGTGAGTTGTTAGTTCAATTTGATCATAATTGCATATTAAGCATGAAGTAGTTCAACGGATATTTCATTGTGATATGTTACACATTCAGCAGCATATATGGTTTATCCTTAATCAGGTTATGATCAACATATGGTCTTAATCACATGATTACACTTTAAATGATTATAAATGTATTTTCCATCAGTGTTTCAACCAAACTGGCTTTTCAAAAATGAAAAATCTGTTAAGTCGCTGGAATTTAATTCCCACCCCCATGTTTTCCTTTGACTTTGAATGAGTCCCCTCCAATTCGGTGGTGTGTGTGTGTGTGTGTGTGTGTGTGTGTGTGTGTGTGTGTGTGTGTGTGTGTGTGTGTGTGTGTGTGTGTGTGTGTGTGTGTGTGTGCATATATATATATATGTATATATATGTACACACACAGACACACACACAGGTGTGTATAATTTTTTTTTGTTGTTACTTTTCATTTTGTGTTTGTGAGCAGAGAGATTCCTCTCGAGGCCGTCATCGGGAGAAGGAGGACATCAAGATCACCAAAGAGCGAACCCCTGCAAGTGAGGAAGAGCAGGCCGAGTGGGACGCTAATCGGGAAGGTGAAAATATCTGCTCTCCTTGCACTAATGGCGGTTAACTGGACGTTTAAGATGGATGTTGTAATCTGCACGGGTAGGGATGTAGTCATTTAAATGGTTTTATCACATTTTATTTAATCTTAGACTCTGATAACGGTGACTACGACTACGAGCTGTCTCTGGAAATGAAGAGACAGAAGATTCAGCGCGAGCTAATGAAGCTGGAGCAGGAGAACATGGAGAAAAGAGAGGAGATTGTCATCAAGAAAGAGGTAGAACTGGAATGGCGACCATAGATCACATACATCTGGCTTGGCCAGTACTTTAGTCCTCTGAGACATTCAAATCTGCAAGCGCCACCATTATATTTGTACAGTTGGATCACTGTTGAACCTTAGTACCATCAGCTGGATTTTAGGATGTGTGGTATGTATTCTGACTTGGCAGATGTGTCCCATATCTCACATTATCCCATATCTCACAATGCCAACGAAAGTGAAAATAATTAGAGCTTCTGACCCGTGACTCAGATCTGCTGCAGATCTATTGGGTTTTTCTTTGGCCAATGTTACACCTTTTTAAAGCAGTCCATGAAAAGCAGGCCTGTAGTTCTTCTGTAATCCTTCTAAATGCCATGACCGATGGCATAACCTTTTTGATGGGGACAAGGAACTAGAGTAATGAAACAAATTGCATCGTAGTGCACAGTGCTACATTGAAACAAACCCAGTTGTCTGAGTGACTGGCAGTGCAGAACAGTTAGCGGGGGGTAACATTAATCACATTAGGATTTTCTTGTGTGTTGATTTGAACCTCTTTTTTTAAAAATAAAAGGTGCATAGTTCAAGCAAATTTGAGTTTAATTTCTATTTATCTTGGTTAAAAATTGAAGGTATGTTTTCTCCAATATTTCATTGTGATGATTCTGCCAAGTGTTATGCTGGAAACATTACCCTTTTAAGTTCCTTGCTCCAAAGGTTATGCCTGAATAGATTAATCAATTTCTGTTATTTACAGGAACCTGCCAGCAAGAATAGGAACAGCAACCTAACAAAGGTAGGCCTTCCATCAAGTATTCTCAATGGTTTCATTTATGGCGCATTTGCTCCTGGGTCATTCTATGTCAGATCATCAAATGGGTCTCACCACCACCTTTTCAATTTGCTAAATTTTTGGATGTAGCCATATAAATGTATATCGCTGAAAAATCTGAAATTTCAGCTCATTCGGACCAAAAATTAATTTTCGGTGAATTATTTTCTAAGGGTACTGTCCGTCAGTTTTTTTTTTTTTTCCCCCCCCCTCTTCCTGTCAATTGACATTTTTCTTGTATTTAGTATGGCATAACTTTTTTTATCATAGGTTTTCCCGGTCAATTTCATACTTTTGTCATTCCAATTCATGAATGTGCATTCAAATTCACACAGCACACGCACACGAAAATATTCGGGCATTCAAATTCAGAATCCGAGCAATCATTTATGCAAACTCTATTTTGTTTCCGGCAAATCAAATTCACGCATGTGCGTTCAATTTCCAAATGCGAGCATTGCATTTCCTTCTTGTGCATTCAAATTCTCGCGATAATCATGATGAACCTGTTTTGGGCATTCAGTATCATTTTCAAGTGATCAATTTCCTACTTCCTGCACTCAATTTAGTGGAGAAGACAGGATAGATTTTTGAAGAAGGGGTTATTGGGGGGGGAGAAGCGGGCAAATGTTTCTCATAAAACGAACACCCATACAGAACCCACCGGCACACCCTCTCCCAACACACACGCAAAATTTGTATTTCCAATTCTATAGTCTTCTTTATATACTGTCATATGAAAAAGTTTGGGCACCCATGATCATTTTCAAGAATATCCTTTGTAAATCGTTGGTTGTTCGGATCAGCAATTTCAGTTAAATATATCATATAGCAGACAAACACAGTGATATTTGAGAAGTGAAATGAAGTTTATAGGATTTACAGAAAGTGTGCAATAATTACTTAAACAGAAGTAGGCATGTGCATAAATTTGTGCACCCCAACAGAAAAATTACATCAATATTTAGTAGATCCTCCTTTTGCTGAAATAACAGCCTCTAAATGCTTCCTGTAGCTTCCAATGAGGCTCTGGATTCTGGTTGAAGGTATTTTTGACCATTCTTCTTTACAAAACATCTCCAGTTCAGTCAGGTTTGATGGTTTCCGAGCATGGACAGCCCGCTTTAAATCACACCACAGATTTTCAATAATATTCAGGTCTGGGGACTGAGATGGCCATTCCAGAACGTTGAACTTGTTCCTCTGCATGAATGCCTTAGTAGCATTTGAGCAGTGTTTAGGATCGTTGTCTTGTTGAAGTATCCAGCCCCGGCGCAACTTCAACTTTGTCACTGATTCTTGAACATTGTTCGCAAGAATCTGCTGATACTGACTGGAATCCATGCGACCTTCAACTTTAACAAGATTGCCAGTATCTGCACTGGCCACACAGCCCCACAGCATGATGGAACCACCACCAAAATTTACTGTGGGTAGCAAGTTCTTCTTCCACCATGCATATCGCCCCTTGTTATGTCCAAATAACTCAATTTTAGTTTCATCAGTCCACAGCACCTTATTCCAAAATGATGCTGGCTTGTCCAAATGTGCTTTAGCATACCTGAAGCGACTCTGTTGTGGCATGTGCGCAGAATAGGCTTCTGCCGCATTACTCTCCCATACAGCATCTCCTTGTGCAAAGTGCGCTGAATAGTTGAACGATGCACAGTGATACCATCTGCAGCAAGATCATGTTGTAGGTCTTTGGAGCTGGTCTGTGGGTTGAGTTTGACTGTTCTCACCATCCTTCGCCTCTGCTTATCTGAGATTTTTCTTGGCCTGCCACTCTGGGCCTTAACTAGAACTGTGCCTGTGGTCTTCCATTTCCTCACTATGTTCCTCACAGTGGAAACTGACAGCTGAAATCTCTGAGATAGCTTTTTGTTTCCTTCCCCTAAACCATGATGTTGAACAATCTTTGTTTTCAGGTCATTTGACAGTTGTTTTGAGGCTCCCATGTTTCCATTCTCCAGAGAAGATGCAAAGAGGAGAACAACTTGCCACTGGCCACCTTAAATACCCTTTCTCATGATTTGCTTCACCTGTGTATGTAGGTCAAGGGTCAATGAGCTTACCAAACAAATTTTGTGTGCCAATAATTAGTGCTAAAGGTATTCAAATCAATAACACAACAAGAGTGCCCAAATTTATGCACCTGCCTACTTTTAAGTGATTATTGCACACTTTCTGTAAATCCTATAAACTTCATTTATCTTCTTAAATATCACTGTGTTTGTATGCCATATGATATACTTAACTCAAATTGCTGATCTGAACAACCAATGATTTATAAAGGAAAATCTTGAAAATGATCAGGGGTGCCCAAACTTTTTCATATGACTGTATATACACACACATATATAATTTTTTTTTTTTTTTCTTTAAGGTTCTATATCATTCTGTTATTGTATCTCCATGATATCAGAGTGATATCATGTCCTTGTGTATGTTCATGTAGTCTCGTTGTTTCATTTCAAGAAATTTTAAATGATACGGCCAAGTCGGCAGTACATCCAAACACAATGTCATTTTCTAACTTACAGTCCTTGATAACACCATGCATAACAAAGACAACATCCACACAATGCATCAATCCGAAAACCAACTGATAAACAGCATAACATCACAGTCTCACGGGTGAAAAGTATATAAATAAGATGCCAATCAACAACAAATGTTCGTGTTATGACTTTTAACAAAAACATTTATTGCATAATTCTTTAAGATATTGAACTAAAACAAGAAATGTAACATCTAGTATACACTGCTCAACATGTTCAAAGACATCTCCAGCTTGAAACCCTCCTACGAAAATACGAACACTTCAGTCATGCCACAAAAAAAGAAACCAAAACAGTGATGGGGTTGTTCATTCAACCTTCGATCTCCTGTCGTGCGGGAAACTCGCTCACAACTAAATGAAGAAAAAAAAAAAGAAGGCCACACATGGACCCCAAGCTCACTAAATGCAATGATTCATTTAAATTGAACGCCCGTATTTGGAACATGGTTGCCTTTTCACAAATATGAATGACCAATGAGGTTCTGCCGCCGGCTTGAAATGAATTTGAATGCTCATTGCTGAAATGCATGCTCCTATTTTGAATTTTAATGACTCTTATGAACAACTGACTGCTTGGATAGAGTATTTGAATGACGAGATTGGAAATTTGAAAGCTGATTCAGTGCTGCGAGCGCGAAATGCGTGAAATTGAATTCTCGGAATATGAACTTTAATGACAAAATTATGAAATTGACTGGGAAAACCTATGTTACACCTATAGCTTTGAAACTAAACTTGCAATTATGCTAATGTTATACTGCTTAATCAGAAAATGCAGTCCATTTTACTTTATCTGTCTTGGTTGTGGGGCTATAAGGCACCAAAAGTGCCTTTCGTTTAGGCAGTTCCATGTTTAGCTTTAAGTGCCACGCAGTTCTCGATTACCCCACCCCTGTTCAGACACCTGCAAAATACATTGGTCAAAACAAATTAACAATTTTTGGTGTGGTCTTACTAATATGTTGGAGGAATCAGTTAAAAAAAAAATTGAAGAAAATCCAAGGTGTGCCCCTGGATATACGGGGATTTGAACACTGAAATGCCACTGGTTTTTTTTTTTTTTTTCCCCCCCCACATTTGGCAAGGTACTGACTGCAGTTGGTGATAAATTCATGGTGAATTCCGCCTGATTTATATTCAGCAGACACAAATGAATGGAAAAAATGCCAGAGATCTACGCAAGGGTTTATAATGGGGGTGCTTTGGGGACCTACCGTACAGGCCAGTAGATGCTGCCTAATTCCCACGAGACGTCTCGTGTATCTCTCGTGATAATACTATGCGACATAAACGGGAGATTATCAACCTCGTACTCTGCTGAGACAAGCTTAGCCGTAGGCGGGCCGCTGAATCTACACACGTATGCCTAGACTCTGCCAAATGTACGACGTAATGTCGTCTGAATTAAGCCTATGCACAGTTGTTGCTGAGAATTACTTTTTATATGCGGATTTAATCCGTGAAAATTGAGGGTGGGCTGAAGTAGAGTTTACGATATCCAGCAGCGGTTGAAGAATCACTTTGAAAATCTCAGTACGCATGTACCTACAGCGCCTTCCATAATTATTGGCACCCCTGGTTAAGATGTGTTCTTTAACTTCTAATAAATTCAGTTTTTTTCTAAATAATATAGGACCACAATGGAAAAAAAGAGGAAAATCTGACCTTTAATTCAAGTGCTTTTATTCAGTGGGGAAAAAAGTCCCACATGAAAAAATAATTCTTTTACATCAAATCATCTGTGCCACAATTATTAGCACCCCTCATGTTAATACCTTATACAACCCCCTTTTGCCAACAAAACAGCACCTAATCTTCTCCTATAATGTTTCACAAGATAGGAGAATACAGAAAGAGGGATCTTCGACTATTCCTCTTTGCACAATCTATCTAAATCATCCAGCGACCTGGGTCCTCTCCTCTGCACTGTCCTCTTCAGCTCACTCCACAGGTTTTCAATGGGGTCTGGGGACTGAGATGATCATGGTAGGAGCTTGACTCTGTGTCTGGTGAACCATTTCTGTGTACATTTGGCCACATGTTTAGGGTCATTATCTTGCTGAAAGACCCTGTGACAGCCCATCTTCAGCTTTTGGGCAGAGGCCACCAGATTTTGATTTAAAATGTCCTGGCATGTCAAAGTGTTCATGATGCCATGCACCCTAACAAGGTTCCCAGGGCCTCTGGAAGAGAAACAGGCCCACAGCATCACCGATCCTCCCCCGTACTTCACAGTGGGCATGAGGTGCTTTTCTGCATACTCATCTTTTATGTTCTACCAGACCCACTTAAGAGTGTTTGTTGCCAAAAAACTCTATTTTGGTCTCATCTGACCAAAGCACAGAGTCCCAGTTGAAGTCCCAGTACCACTTGGCGAACTCCAAGACGTTTGCATTTATGATTGTGAGTGAGAAAAAGTTTTTTCCGTGCATGCCTCCCAAACAGCTTGTTGGCATGCAGATGGCGCCTGATGGTTGTTTTGGAGACTTTGTGACCCCAAGATGCTACCATTTGTTGCAATTCTTTGACAATGAGCTTTGGAGAACTTTTTATTTCACTTACCATCATCCTCACTATGCGTGGTGACAAAATAACCTTGCGCCCTCTTCCAGGCTTGTTTACCATTGCTCCAAACTTCTTAATGATTCCTCTGACAGTAGATATGGGCAGGTGCAGGCGAGTGGCTATTTTCTTGTAGCCATTGCCTGACTTGTGACGGTCGACACACATCTGCCTTTCTTGAATGGTGTGTTCCTTTGTCTTTCCCATGTTGAAGAGTGGATAAGAGAAATGGCCTCTGTGTCACGTCATATTTATACCCCAGGGAAACAGGAAGTGATGAATTACTAATGAAATGTTCCAAGATACTCTGATCAACTTTGTAAACTACTGTGGAAATGACAGAAATACTTCAATTACATTTATTTCCTAGGAATTGTTAGTGGTGCCAATAATTGTGGAACAGGTGATTTTATGAAAAATAATTATTTCTTAGTCAGGGATTTTTTTTTTCCCCCCTTAAAATTCACTTGAGTTGAAGGTTACATTTTTCTACAATTTTCAGTATGAGAGTATGCTTCAGCAATAAAAATTGAATTTATTTCATGGCTTTTAACACATCTTAACCAGGGGAGCCAATAATTATGGAGGGCGCTGTATGGTCTGAATAAAACATAATGTGCTACATGCATGTCAATTGTAATTTTGCTTTTATTTCAGCCTGTTTACTATTTCATCATTTCATCAGGTCATGTGGTAGAGGGACATTACTCATATTATGTTTGCTGTTTAATAGCCTTCTGTTTGACGATGTTGGTTTATTTTTAAACATTTATACTGTAAATGCACTGTCGAATGTTTTCAGTGCACGTCTCATTGTGTCATAAATAAAGCAACAAATCTATCGATTCACATGTCAAATTATATTTAAAGCGATGCCTTGTTGCAGTATCCAGAAAACGACAGACCTCACATTCCATGTCTTTTTTTCCTTCAACTGGAATTGGTTAAGTGTACTGTAATTATTATTTTGATATTTGTCTGGCGTATAGATTTCGCCTCTGTATGTAAAGTTTGATGGATTTAGTTTGAATGGATTTCCCTTCTTCTGCGATCAGACATCTCTTCTGTGCGACGGCGTTCCTTGATTTTCATAGAGACATGATACGTGCTCCTAAATAAGGGGAAATGCAAGATATCTTCTCTACTGACATCTTGCTTACTGAATGATAATTTTGCTCATTACTTATGAATTTAAAGGACTGGTGAACAGGTCTCGAGCTACAGATTAAAAAAACGACTCCTTTTCCATTTTGACATCTGGAACTTGGGGCCTTCGTATTATCCGTGGCCTCTTTCACAGGTGGCATGGAACATCAACAAATCATCAACATCAGCAAAGGGACATCTACTCATTAATCAAGTATAGGATTGTAAAAATAATGCTGCGGAGGGTTGCATTGTTAACAGAAGAATTTGTTTTTTTCTTTCTGTATTTGTGATAATAACACCCCACGTCCCAATCGATCGGTCCAAAACTCTAAACTTAACAGAGTCGGTAAACCTCTCAATCGGATAAATGCAATCACAGACTAATAAATCTTTTTTTGACTAGTTTAATAATAATCTGATGACCGTTACACTCAAATATGAATTTGTTACTTAAATAAAAATGTTGATTATCAACCACCTCCTGTATGAACATATTTTATGAAAAATGAAATAAATTTCTGCCTTTTTTGGCAGAAATTTCATATAAGAGGAGGTTGAAAATCAAAGTGTTTATTTCTTTAAATGAATGCTTAAATATGTGTATCTGTCCTGTATAAATGCCATTGCCATCATCCTGTGCCCAAGGAGTCATCTGGGGGTCTGAAGTCCAGGGTGTGAAAGGTTCATTTTGGCCCAAAGTGGTTTTCCGACCCCCACAAGTCCCCCACCAATGATACCATTATCCTAAAACTTATTTGGGGGTGGGATAGTTCCCAAATATGTGGGAGAACCACATTTCGAACAGTAACATTCACTGAACCGAATCCTTGGAACCCCCAAAAAGTATGAAATTTTGGGGGCCCCCTCTCATCCCTCTGATCTGTGATTCTGGCTGCAGAATCCTGATTTATGGGCCAGAATGCACCACCACATGAAATGTCAGCTTCCTATCCCTATTACTTGAAGTTATGGTCCCTCCAAAATGCTACAAAACAAAATGACCAATTCACATCATTCAAAAAGGGACATAGCACCCAAATTTCAAGAAATTTTCACACGAAAACCATTAGAGATATTGACACGAAACTTGGGATTCCTTTGTTTGGTACCATGAAGCATTTTTGGACAAAGTTTGATCAAAATCAGAGGTATAATGTGGCTAAGTTGACATGGAATGACCCTGTTGGCTGTTGGGCTGGTTTTCATGTACGTGTCATTGGGGTGATGTGAATCATAAGGCCAGGCGTGCTAGAAAATCTTGCTTCTTCAATCCCGCTTTGCTCCAACTGTTTTTGCCAGGTCTCTCCAGAACCTGCAAGTTCCAAGGGGTCCCCTTCATCTCGTAAGTCCAACGGATCACCCAAGAACAAATCCGGGACCAAGTCGACGGGAGCGAGCAAGAAGGAGAAGAAGTCATCTGTGATCTCCTCTCCACTATCGGATCAGACCAGGTTGGTGGGTTTGGGAGCTGTCCGTAGACTAATGCCAGTTACTGGGGAATGACCTTGTCTGAACTTGTGGTCGCTGCCCGTTCAATATGACTGCATTGAAAAGCCATGTTTGCTGAATGTTTGTGTTTGGGTGGAGGCTGGATCGGAGTCTGACGGACGGCTAAATGGAGCTGTACTCTGTCCCCCTGTTTGAACTCCAGACCCTCCAAGACGACGCACAGTAAGAAAAAAGGCCCGCGGACCCCGAGCCCCCCGCCGCCGGTCCCCGTGGAGAACCCTGTGATGGGGAAGAAGCACAAGGGCAAGCACAAGAACAAAGAGAAGGTGGAGGAGAAGCCCAAAGAGGCGAAGGACCGGGTGAGGGACACCGAGAAACACAAGGAGGCGAAGGACCGGGGGAGGGACACGGAGAAACACAAGGAGAAGAAGGAGAAGCGCCGGTAAGGCTGTGGGGGCGAGGAAACCGGGCCCTGATGCGCTGTCGCCACGGTGATGCTCTGCCTGTTTTAACCCGTGATGTGTGAGGTCACAAAGATCGCATAAACTTTTGAATGCTAGCATTACTGTCCCTGCTGGTAATGGAGCTTTGGCACCTGTAATTTTGGAGAAAACGTTTGAGAATGAACCTTACCATTTGGTGAAATGTATACTGATTACAGTTTTCCAAAAAAAAAGTGTATACTCGGACAGCAACTGCTGTCAGTGGATGACAGCAAAGTTCATAGTTTGGCCTTGCGGATGTACTGCAGGAAAGGGTATAGGGTCCGGAAAGTCTGCTGAATAATCACTCTTGGCTGAGGTAATGTTCACCACAAATTTTGGTGGAAGGGTGACCAATATCAAGAACGCCCCTACTCTGCGCACCAGATTGCATGATCGTACAAAGCATGAAATGATTTTTATCAATACTGTTTGAGTTATTGCACTTGGAAATAAGATGTTCGACCTGTTGGTGGCGCTACAGGAAAGGTTATAGGGTCGCACAAGGCAGTAGGGTTTCCCAAAAGAACAGTTTGACTTATTTTGTGAACATCTGGGATCTGCGGTGGTGGCGACCGTGACCGAGTCGGGAATATGACATTACATTACAGTATATTTCTGGTACTTGGGTGACGCTGTTATCCAGAGCGACATACAAAAGTGCAAAGGTTCAATGCAAAAATGCTGAGCTTCAAGGAGACGAGTTGAAGCGCTAATAGATCAAGTGACATGAGTAAACTTAAGTGCAGTTTGTAAAAAGTTAAACAAACTGTAGTATAAAGGAAGAAACCAGTGAAGATAGAGAACTAAATGACAACAATCAAGCATCGTGGGCTGTGACGTCACTGAGGGCAGTGAAGTAGGGGAAAGGGTGGTGGAGCCTGAAGAGGTGGGTTTTCTCACTGCACTTGATGGTGCTCAAGGACTCTGAAGTTCTGACCTCGATTGGTAGATCACTCCGCCAATTGGGAGCCAGGACAGACTCCAGTCTTGAGTGGAATGAGCAGGAGCAGAGAAAAGGTGGAACCAAGAGGCCAAGAGTGGCTGAGCGAAGTGGTCGAGCAGGCGTGTATGGTCAAACAGCTTGTGGATGTATGCTGGAGCTGTTCCTTTGACAGCCTTATAGGCTCCCCTCAATGTCTTAAATTTGATGCAAGCCACAATAGGCAGCCAGTGAAGGTTCGTCAGCAGGGGGGTGACATGGGAGTGTCTAGGGAGGTTGTGGACCAGACTTGCTGCAGTGTTCTGGATGAGCTGCAGGGGTCTGATGGCAGAAGCTGTGAGGCCAGCGAGGACGGAATTGCTGTAGTCCAGGCGGAGAGGATCGGCGCTTGGACAAGGAGCTGGATCGAATAGGTGGTGAGGAAGGGACGGATCTTCCGGATGTTGTAGAGGAAGAACAGGCCCGAGTCACTGCTGTGATGTTCGTAGCAGAGGAAAGCCTATTATCAAACTGGACCCCAAGGTTCTTCACACATAGCGAAGGCAATATTGTGGTTTCCCCCCAGGGTGATACCTGTGTATCAGAAGGGGGAAAAAGAGTGAAAGAGTTGTGTGTCATCAGCATAAAAGTGGCAGAAAGGGAAGGCAGGAGGATGGGGTGGTCTATGGCATCAAATGCAGCAGAAAGGTCAAGGAAAATCAGGAGGGAAGAGAGGGAGGCTGCACTTGATGTGTGAAGCCCCTAGTTAACGGAGATGAGTGCAGTCTCAGTTGAGTGGGCAGTTCTGAAGCTAGACTGGTGAGGATCCAGGAAGTTGTTGTCTGAAAGAAAAGAGGAGAGTTGATTAGCAACAGAATGTTCGACAGTTTTGGATAGGAAGGTAAGAAGGAAAACTGAGCGATATAACAATGCCTCTCAATTATCATTAACCCATTTGAAGTGTGTGGCAGTGGTGCATCGACAGAGAGCCTGTCATTAGCCTGCATTTTCATATTCTTTTTTGTATGGGATGTTTCTGGCCGTTAGCCTCTGGGCAGAGGGGGTATGTGGCCCCCAGCCAGTAGTGGCACAGGTTGTGTGGGCGGGACAGGGCACAGTCCTGCAGCAGAGTGTTTCTGGTGTTGCGGAGCCGAACAGGAGGGGCAACTTTGAATTGTGTGTTTACAAAACCGGAAATGACTCCTCTTACTCCATGTACATTTAATGTGTTGCATACTAGTCCTGGTTGTATTTGTGGTACAGGGA
Organism: Gymnothorax reevesii; assembly: GCA_029721435.1. Taxonomy (NCBI): domain Eukaryota; kingdom Metazoa; phylum Chordata; class Actinopteri; order Anguilliformes; family Muraenidae; genus Gymnothorax; species Gymnothorax reevesii. Next base: position 41,654,364 of record CM056587.1, on the reverse strand, counting down.
CCGCTCAGAGAGCTCCCACAAACCGAAGAGGTCGGTGACGCCTGACGAGCGTTCTGCCACAGTCTCCTCCCCGGCGAGAGAGAGTTCACCCTCCTCCAGACTGGCACTCCCGAAACCTGCTGTCGTCACTCCTCCTCCGCCAAGGTGAGCAACAAATCTTCACATCAGGGCACTGTAGTGCATGAAACAGACAGTGATTCTGACAAAGCACTTTGCGTAGAGGCTACGCACCAGTCGTAGAGTTTCTTGTTTGTGCATTGCTGACTGTTCAAAATGAAGTGAACCACTTTCAGAGCCTTTGTCGCTATCAGATGGTCTCTAGCCATATCAGAGCTCCATGATGGAACCCGAGATTAATTTTGCAAGCTTTGTGTGGTTTAGTTAGTGTCCCAAATTTAATGTGCTGTAATTCCTACATGGTTCACATAGAAAGAAGGAAAATATTAGCTTGCACTTTAATTTGACGCCATTTTCATCCGAGTTCCAAAATGTTCAATTGAACAATGTCCGTTAACTATTTTGTAACTGTAGTCGTTTAGAACTGTAATTTTCCAAATACTCAGACCTCTGATCCATCTGCCCTTCACCCTCCGCAGGACCCCGACGCCTCCACGGCACCACCGTACCCCCACGCCCCCGAGGCACCACTCCCCGTCCTCTCGCTCGGGCTCGTCCACCCTTCGGCACTCCGCCTCCCCACGCCGCCGTCGCTCCGCCTCCCCAGGATACCCGCGTGACCCCGCCTCCTCTCCCGCCGGGGCAGCTCAAGCAGCCTCCTCGCCCCGTCGCAGGCCCAGCCCCGCCCGCCACCGCTCCCAGGGCCGGGAGAGGGGCGGGACCGAGAGGGAGAGGACCCCGCCCCAGCCGGAGCGTCGACCGGAGCGCAGAGACGGTACACACCGAAACTGGCACACCTGCACATAGGTGTTACGTTTTTGCTAACCCACCTGCAGGTCTATCTTGGATCGAGCACTTTGAGTAACTTGCACAAGACTGCAATGTTCCCCGTCTTAGGGTTTATCTCTTCAAAACCAGAATATTTGCTTTGGCCATTTTGGAGGCCTTGGTCTGTCTTAATATGCGATAATGACTTTTATGACTAAACGTTCAGCAGAATTCCATTCATGCTGCTAATGGTTGAGGTTCAAATAATTGTTGTTGCCCAGCTGAAGATATCGGTGATTTTCTTGCCATTTGCTTGTCACTGACTGGTTTTAGGCAAGCTGTTGTAGGTCAGTTTGAGTACGCATATAGCCAGGGTTAAAAAAAAAAAAAAAAAGCCTTTCTGTGACATTGCTAGTCAATAAAAGGCTTCCTTTTTTGACCCTGGCCATATGGGGCTTTTTTAAGTTCCTTCGCCACCATCCCCCAAGCTTCCTTCTGATATTTCCATCGCTGGTCTTTTCACAGAGAGCCGTGTGAAGCGTGAGAAAGACTCCCGGGAGGATCGGGAGTTTGAAGGTGAGCAGAGCTCTTCGAGGCTGTCCCGAGATGATCGGGAGGGGAGAGAGGGGCGGGACAGGCGGGGGGAGGGCAGGGAAAGGAGGGAAGGCCGGGAGTCACGGGAGCGCCGCACAGAGGCTCGTTCGGGACGGGACTCTCAGGAGTACAGGGATCGCGACCGAGAACGAGAGAGGGACCGTGACCGCGAACGCGCCGACACCCACAAGAAGGAGGAGCTGCCTCAGGAGGAGCGTGTCTATGGGAGAGGCCACGCCCGCGAGGAGGCCGGACGCCCCGAAGCGAGGGCTGAGCAGCGGACTGACTCGAGGGCAGAGTCCCGCTCCGAGAGATCTGGCAGGGGGCGAGACCGTGGCACTGAGGCAGGAGAGAAAGGTGAGGACACAAAAAACGCGACACCACACGTCGTGCGCTGGCTGCCTTTTTCAAAACAGCCTATTCAGGCTATTATGCAGTGAAAAAGTACGACGTCACTTTTGCTCGGATCAACACTCCACTTCCTTGACAATGTATCACGCTCACAGCATACCAACACAATCACTCGAACATTTAACACACAGCACAAAATGCCTAATATTTGACGATCAAAAATATACTGATAAATGCTTTCTGTTCTTTTATAATTAGCATATTTTGGGTTTACGATCGCTGAAAATTAAACATAATTCCATACACAGACTCGAGGGCCATGGCGATAGACGCTTTGTAGGTTGTTTGGTTCGTTCGGCGTGAACCAATTGCCATGGCTGCGGCAGGTTTACCTTCGAGTGACGTCTTGATTTTGGCCGTGCATTGTATAGAACCATTCCATAATGGAGTGGGAATTGGGCATTTTCAGCCTCATGGACCAACATGTATAACTGAATAATCATTGGAGATTTTTCATGATTGTGTGTACTGGGCTGGGCCAGGTTCTGTAGTAATGTAATACCTGTGTCTGAGGATACCAGAATGTTCTGAGACATCTCTAAGGGCTGTCATTGTGTCTTCAGGTGGTCGCGCCTCCAGAGGCTCGCAGTTGGACAGTGGTAGCGGTAGCAGCAGTGGAAACCTGCACGAGAGCTGGGAGTCTCGCGGAAACTACGCAGATCGGAGCTCTGAGAGAGGGTCCGAACGCGAACGATACGATGGTGACCGGCGTGGGGAGCAGACCCGAGACTCCTCCTTTGACCGCAGAGGGGGGCACGTGGAGCGGGACCGCAGAGAGAACAGGGACAGGGGTGAGTGTCAGCACCTCACCGAAAATAGGGGACATCCTTAACTGCCATGAGTTTGCAGTCATAGCTCCTTAAACAATGGAGCAGCCTTCTTTCTGGGTAGGAATTGACAGCATTGGCTGTCTGAAGCAGAATTGTGTTGCCTCACTGTCTTTGAGCTGGGCGCATGGCAAGGCGACTTGAAGGGGCAAGAAATTTGGTACACAGTTTGAAGAGACAGTATGACATCCTAGGGGGAAAAAAATTTGATTACTAGGTAGTCAGCTAGCTAGTTCACGGGACACTCATTGTAGCTTCAAAAGTCAATATTCTAAATTATGAAATAAAGGAAGTGGCTTATAATGACTACTGTAACCAGTGAGATAATTTTGTCTCTGCAGAAACACGAGCATCATCGGCCACCAGGCACCAGGGCCGTAGTGAGGATTCTGAGCGGGACCGTGAGGACCGAAGGGAGGACAGGAGAGAGGAGCGCAGGCCGGAGCGGGGGGAAGAGCGGAGAGAGGACCGCACTCGAGAACGAGACCGGGAGAGGGAGAGAGAGAAGGAGCGAGAGAGGGAAAAGGAGAGGGAGATGGAGCGGGAACGAGAACGCGTCAGGGAGCGGGAAAGGGACCGAGACCGAGAGAGGGACAGGGAGCGGGAGAGGGAGCGAGAGAGAGACCGAGAGAGAGACCGAGAGAGAGAGAGGGAGAGAGAGCGGGAAGAGAGGGAGAGAGAGAGGGAAGAGAGGGAGAGAGAGCGGGAGGAGAGGGAGAGAGAGAGGGAGCGGGAGAGGAATGAGAGAGAGCGAGAGAGGGAAAGGGAGAGGGAACAGAGAGAGAGGGAGCGGCAGAGAGAGTGGGAGGAGCGAGAAAAAGGGAGGGAGGAGAGGAGGGAGAGGAGAGAGGAGGCGCGAGATGAGCGTCCCTCACTCAGGGATTCTCATGATGACCGCAAGACCAGGTGAACACGCTCTCTGTGTTACACTTTACATTTCCCATGTGAGACACAAACTAGGTTTCCCTTCTAAGATGTCTGGATCTTACTGCATCTCTCCTCTGCAATGGCATTGCCAGTCGATTCAAATTCACTCATGGAATACTGGGGTAACTGCGTCACTGCTACGTAGCTTCTTGTGTTAGAAGTAAAATCCCTATGGAAATTTATAATGGAGTCCGGATACTGTCTGGCATTAATTTGAATTAAGTTTACGATCTACTTTGCAGTAAGATCGGACTGGGGGATAAACTGGCCGAAATGATCACATCAAATTCATAGTTTTGGCAAATGTTAGAATTTTGCATTTGTAGTCCAGTTTTTATTAGTCCTTTATAGTCCTTTTCTTTATTTTTTTTTGAGCTACATATCCATCACACAAATTTGCAAGCCCATGATTTGCTCCTGGCAAAACAAGTACCTTAGTTTTAGCAATCTTTGAGCCCATGAAGAAAATAAGGCTTATTCATTGTTTGCTTGCCAGAAACTGGAAAACCTGTTACCAACCGAACGTAATACGCACAGAACTGATTAGCTTGTGAAATATAACAAGAGGGCAGCAGGGAGTTGACAGTAAATCCCTGAAACGGCATGAGTACATGCCAACCCAGATCATTACCGTATCCTTCCGAAATAAAGCGCCACAAATCTTCTACCTTTAGTGCTCTATACGGGAGTGAAGTACATGTTTATGATCGAACATTTCGACTGGCGACTAGTTTAGCAGTGTTTGCCTGCTAGCGATGGCATGACAACTAGCTAGCATGTCAGATACCAGCTAGCTAGATAAATTGCTGTAGATGATTATTTGACTGAGCATAAACGGGGTACTAGATGATTTCAATGGCACAGCCTGACACAAAGCAAGTTCAAATGCACTAGAACTAGATCTAGAATGAAGGATTAAGGAAACCATTTGTACGTACTTGTCCAAAAGTTACAACGCCAGGTCACCATCGATCGGACATCCCTCCTCTTTTAGCTCTCGCCAGCAATTGGAAGCCAGTCCAATGTTGACCCTAGTCCTGGCTCTTATTTTAACGCTTTCATCTTCTCGGACACCACTTTTGCCTTCTTCAGTTTCTTCGCCGCTTCAGCCATTACAACCGCTTCCAACTCTGCTCTATTCTACATTCACTCACTGGTCTTGAGGGACGTGGAGGAGGGGTATTGTGTGATGTATGCCGTATAGCAGTAAGTTAGTTTGTAGTTCTTGTTGGCCCTGGGTCCTTACCCGAAACTTGAAGTTACATAGTGCCAGTGAAGGCGATGCTGGCACGATCGAGCCATGACAAAGGTGTCATTCAACCTATTGTGAGTTGATGTATCACCAGAATGATCTTGGAAATGTAGTTTGAGAGTGAATAAACAACATAGTGTTGCTTGAAGTTGAGCATATAACACCTAATACGTAGAGTCTCATGGGGCTAATCAGGGGTGTCAAACTGGTGCCATGGAGGGCCAAGAGGCTGCAGGTTTTCATTCCACCCAAAAACTCCACCAGGGGTGGACTGATTGGGTCCTTCTCTCTGCTTAAAGGTGAGGTAATCAGTGCAATAACCTGGTGGAGTTTTTGGGTGGAATTGGCTGCCTTTCAGCCCTCAATGGCACCAGTTTGACATGTGAGCTAGGTTATCAAAGATGGCAACTTGCTGGCAAATTTCTGGCGAAAATCTAAACTCAAGACACTCAGTAGGATCATGGAATGTGTGGGTTAGCATGTCAGCAAAAAATTCAAACAATGTAAATTATTGTTGACGACGGCTAAGATAAGACGTGTAGTTACTCAAAATATGAAGCAAAATCGATGTAGGCTTGAAAGTAGCGGGAAATGATCTAAAATTGGATTTCTGAAAAAGTCTATGGGTAAAATAACGGGGCTTTTGCTTCCAAAACATGCGTGACCTTGTCTCAGTACTCTGTTCCTGGGGTCTCAGTTGAGATATATGAACCATCAAGTGTTTCATGAAAACGCATTCCATTAATCGCAACTCTGAAACGATGAAATTCGGTTTTAGTGTAGTTTGTATTTGGGGAATGCAATTCACTTGTGCCAGGGTGCATTTAGTGGTGGGCTATCCTGTTTTTACGGACTTATTGATCGCTGTGGAATGCAGGGCTTTTTCGGTGGGCTCTGCCCCTGACTCACCTCACCCTCTATTTTTGTAGCCGAAAGAGGCACCGGGTGGACAGCCCAACTAGCCCACGGCCGTCCCCCAAAAGGGCTCGAGATGCCAGCCCTGGTGACAGTGATGGCTACAACAGCACAGAGGAGAAGAGTGAGTGTCACTGCCTCGGCCTTCTCACGTTAACAGGGACACAGTACTGTCAATGTAGCTCTGAAGCAGCCGGCCATCATTTAATCTTCAGGTTTCTTTAGCTTAGCCTCGTAAATCTGCACGTTTGTTAAGCTGAGTTTTAAAATTCAGAGCCAGGGAGTAAAAGCCCTTTTGGGTATTTTGTTCCGCTTGCCTTGATTTGGTATTGGTACAATTCTTTAGCTATATGTCGAATCAATTGGCGAATCGGCAGGCTTCTCGAGTTCGTGTTTGAATGAAATGGAGGGTAGGATTTTCGGATGCTGACTTTGTGGTGTTAAAACTTTGGATTTTTGTATTATGCCTGAGACGAGACTAAGGTGTTCCTCAGAAGTACCGTACAGGCCAGCAGACAATGCCATTTCTATGTGAGATTATCGGGAGAAATACACGAGACATACACGAGAATATCACAACGCTGCGAAAATGTACAAGTCACATATAGGCTATCATGCGTAGGAAAAGTAATGGGCCGGTGACAAGTATACATGTGTGTCGCAGTAAGTCTTGCGTGAAACTGGTGTCGGTAAACAGCATTGTTAGTGAACGAGATTCCGAATGTTTAACATCCAGTTTTGAGGGGTACTGTCTCGCGCGCGTTTAAAATATGGCTCCTGGACAGTGGCATTTATGTTTTTGATTTTCTTATGTATTGATGATGCACTCAATATTATTTTGTTAAAATTTGATAAAAACAAATTTGTTACGCCTTTGTAACAAATTAATTTGTTGATGGAACAGAATCCGAGTTGTTTTTTTAATCTGCAGCTTGAGGTTCGTTCATCTGTCCTCAAAATTCATACATGATGAGCAAAATTAGCATTCAATAAGCAAGATGTCAGTAGAGAAGATGCATCGCATTTCCCTTTATTTAGGATCGCATATAATATCTCTGTATGAAAATCAAGAAACACTATCGCACATAAAAGACCATCAAACTGGACATATAGAGGCGAAATCTATACGCCAAACAAATATCAAATTAATAATTACTGTACACTTAACCAATTCCAATTGAAGGAAAAAAGACATGGAATGTGAGCTCTGTCATTTTCAGGATATTGCAACAAGGCATCACTTTAAATATAATTTGACATGTGAATCGCTAGATTTGTTGCTTTATTTATGACAGAATGAGACGTGCACAGAAAACATTCTACAGTGCATTTACAGTATAAATGTTTAAGAGTAAACAAAAATTGTCGAACTGAAGGCTGTTAAACAGCAAACATAATATGAGTAATGTCCCTCTACCACATGACCTGATGAAATTATGAAACCGTAAACGGGCTGAAATAAAAGCAAAATTACAATCAACATGTATGTAGCACGTTATGTTTTATTCAGACCAGCAGTACATGTATACGATTTTCAAAGTGATTCTTCAACCGCTGCTGGATATCGTATACTCTTCTTCAGCCCACCCTCGATTTTCATGGATTAATGATTAGCGATTACCAACAACAACACAGCAATGCAACAACGTATTATATCTATTAAATCTGCATATAAAAAGTAATTCTCAGTAACAACTGTGCATAGGCCTAATTCGCACTACATTACGTCGCGCATTTGGCAGGCTCTAGGCATACGTGTGTAGGTTCAGCGGCCGGCCTGCTGCGAAGCTTGTCTTGGCAGAGCACGAGGTTCATCATAGCAAGCAACATAAAGAGGAGATTATCGCGTGAAAGCCACGAGAGATACACGAGACGTCTCGTGGGAATTGGGCAGTATCTGCTGGCCTGCCAAGTAATGTGCGATATGTTGGTGTATTTGGCTGTGTTCGCAGGAGGAGAGAAGCACCGCCTCCTGAGCCAGGTTGTACGCCCCACGGAGCCGCTGCGCTCTCCGCCTGCCACCCCTGCAGAGGAGAAACCCAGCCGATGGAAGGAGGAGGAGCGCAGGGCGGACAAGAAGGAGGTGGTCAAAAGCCGACATGAGGAGGTGGACTCCAGGAGCGACAGAATCAGCGGCAGGGGGTCCGAAAGGAGGGGCGGGGACCATCCCCCTGACAGCTCGTCCGTTCCCGCCGCCGAACCTCGGCGGGGCAAAGACCGGCAAGACTCCACCCCTCCTGTGGTACCTGCCCCTCCCCCACTAGCTCTGGAGGATAAGGTAGCCCCTCCATCGGCCCCCCATGAGGAGGGCAAAAAGAAGACAAAGACCCAGAAAAAAGGTCTGAAGAAGAATAGGAGGGAGGAGGAAGGGACAGGGGGGCCCGAGAGGACAGTTAACCCTGAACCTCCTGCCCCCGCCCCACCTGAGACTGCACCCCTGCTCTCCCCTCGCAAGGCCCTCAAGAAGAAGGGCATGGAGAAGAAACGCAAGCGCTCGCGTGGGGGTGAGTCGGACGTTTCGGAGGAGGAACTGCACCACCAGCAGCCCAACAAGCGCAAACGCGGCCCCAGGACCCCACCCTCTCTGCTGCCCCACCCTCCAAGAGACCCGTCCCCCACCCAGAAACCCACCGGCGGGGAGCCGCCCCCCCCTCAACCGCAGTCCGCCAAAGCGGACGCTGCTGCGGCCTTCAGCGACTGGTCGGATGAGGAGGTGCCCCCGGCCCCGGTGGAGAAGGCTCGACCGGACGTACTGAGGGGCGGGAGAGGGCTGAAGGCGGGGATGAAGGAGCGCACCATCGCCCCCCTGCTCTTGCAGGAGCCCACTCCCCTCCCGCTGCAACCCCTGCTCCCCCAGCACCTCCTGCGCAAGCCGCCCGGGGAGCAGAAGCGCAGTAGCAGCCTGGGGAGCAACCAGAGCCGTGCCTCCTCCCGCCGCCTCCGCTCCCCCTCCAGTGAGTCCGCCCACCGCCTCGGCCTCGACGATCCGCCCGGCGCACGCCCCCGCAGGGGGCGAATCCAGACTGCTGCGTCCCGTGACCGGGAGAGGGAGAGGGAGCGGGACAGGGAGCGAGAGAGGGAGAGAGACCGGGAAAGGGAGCGCGATCGGGACCGAGAGAGGGAGCGGGTCGCAACTGTGGAGCCCTTAGAGAGGAGGTCCCGCATTGACCAGCTGAAGAGAGGGGAGCCAAGCCGCAGTACTTCTTCAGGTAAACCTGCTCACCCATCTAAATGGATGCATACTTGTGCTCAACGTCAGGGTTTGGAAGAGCAGTGATCAACTGCCCTAATGTGTCATTTGATGCCTTATATTCCTGTATTGACCATGCATTGACCATCCTTTAGAAGCGTTCAAATGCAAATGAAAAGTGAATGAAAGTGAATTATTGTGACTGTGTGATTTAAAAAAAAAAAAAAGAAAAAAAAAATCAATGCAAAGACGCGAACAAATACAAATTCATGCTGGGCGATGAGAATAACGAGAATTACTTGACGCGTCATTCACATTTGCTTGAATTAAAACTTTTCGAGTCTTTAATCAATTTTTAGGGATGCAAAGTTGCAAAAGCCCATCAGCTTTGAGATTCTTCTGACGTATGGTATGAAAGTTGCATTGAATCCTTTCAGCTCATCAGTTCAGCTGAAGTAGCAGTCATCCAGACTCAGTTCCTGGAAAAGGCAGTGAAATTCACCGAGCAGTGTGGCCTCTGAAATACACCATAAAACACACCAGCAGCCATATGTGTAAAAGTAACATGAGGTGAAATTTGCTTTGCATTTTGTCTGAACGCACCGTGAGTTGGCTCTCCTTGTTTCTGGATGTCTCGTCAGTCACTTCTGTTTTATTTAATTTCCGGATTGTTCTGTGTCCGCTCCTCTTTCAGACCGGCAGGACTCACGCAGCCACAGCTCCCGTCGGAGCTCCCCAGAATCGGAGCGCCAGGCTCGGTCCCGTGCTGGGTCCTACGACAGCCGCGAACGGGACAAGGAGCGTGAACGCGAGAGGGAGCGAGACCGGGAACGTAAAGACCTGCGAGCGCAGCCGCGTGAATGGGAGCGACCGGAGCCCGAGGGCCGTGACTGGGCCGGGAGGGGCCGCGAGCCCCTCCCCCTGCTGCTCCGCGGCCGGGAGGCCATGAGGGAGCGCGAGCTCCGGGAGCTTCGGAAGCGGGAGGCGGAGCTGGAGCGGGATAACAGACACCTGTCGGAGAGCCTGCTGATCCACGAGCGCGAGAGGCTGCTGCCGCTGGACTTGCCACACCTGGCAGACCTGAAGACTCGCATGGAGCCCAAGCCTGAGAGAGCCGAGCTGGAGCCCCTCATGATGCTGCGAGAGCCGATGCAAATGGAGACCGATAGGCCGCCCGACAGCCTGCGCCCTGTGGAGGAGCCACGGGACGCCGAGAGACCGGACGGTGTGGAAGGTGAGCCAGCCCTGCAAAGCCAGATAAAAAAAAATCTCCATCCAGCATGGGGGTAATTCACTGCTAAAACTGGTGCGCAGTGTCATTCAGTATCCCTTGCCACGACACAAAGTGGAGCATGGAATATCACCATGGAGCTCTTCTATCCTTCTGTCCATCCGGCCGAATAAGTGGGGACAAGTTTTCTCTGGAACCACTTTACCTAGAAGACTGACATTGTGTGTGTGTGTGTGTATACTGCTAGCAATGAAATTGATTGGGTTTGAAAATGGGATTCCAGGGTAGGGGGATATTGATGACTGTCGTGTTGTTTCCTTTGAAATTATGTGGAAGGGCAGCTGCAAATCCTTCAAAAATATATCTGGGTACATGGTGTTTGAAAAAAGTATACACAACTCTAATCATCGATTATACTGTACAAAAACCAGTGAAAATAAACATGTGGTTAGGGTATTGTTTAAGAGTAAAACCAGCTCTTTCTAATAACATATATCGCACCTAAGATAAAATTCAGTAGTTCTTTCATAATTGATGATGAAAGGTGAGTGTACTTTTTAAACACCCTGTATAGCTGGGAGGGAATAAACTATTTTTTGGAAGCCGTGTTGGTCTGGGCCAGATAAAATTAAGCCGGTGAGCTTAATGCCAATATGGGTTATGCTGTCTGTTCATCTATTTATTGTGCAATTTAATACGGAAAATTATATTGTAGATGTAGAAAATGAGTGTTTAACTCAAGGAGGTAGTAGGTGCACATTGTCAGGTATGAAATTTCTGTTTCTGTGGCTCCCGCAAATCGAGCAGAGGATGATGATGGGAAGGTGGAGGATGCGCAGTCTGTGGTGTCGGGAGCTGAAGAGTATGAGCCAATCAGTGATGACGAGCTGGACGAGATCCTGGCCGACAGTGCGCAGAAGAAGGAGGACCAGCAGGACGAAGAAAAGATCCCAGGTATGTGTACAGGGGGCGCTAGTCACACCTGTTCTGCTCTTGTTAAAATATTGTTTTCCCTGTCACCATAAAATCAGCACCTTTCTCAATAGCTCGCAAAACTCTGGCTGTGCTAAATGCTTTGAATAGTCTTATCATGGGATGGAGCAGGATACAATTTGGCATTTCTGTTATGCAGTATATCGTACAAAAACATTGGTGTCTATAACTCATTAAATCAGGAATGTCCTTGAAGAAGTCCCCTTAGAATGAGTTTAAAATGTCAGCTTATTCAAACATGCAGAATCCCATCAATTTATGGCTGTGATGGAACATAATTTGTCATGTACAGCAGTGTCTCTGAACTGACAAATTAAAAAAATATTTTAGGTCCTTATTAATGGGCTGTGAAAAACAAAAAATGAAAAAAAATGCCAATAAAGTCATGGTGTTTTTTCTATTTTTCAACATTGGCTGAACCCTTTGAAAAAGTGGGTCCATTTTTCAATAAGTTAGCCATGTCTTGCATTATGTCATGATAGTTTTGTATTGTAAAACTGATGCAACAAAGGACTTTTTAAACATATTTGTTAGAGGTTACAGAACATGGTATGGCTCAAACTTAGGGGTTATGGGTGCATTGAGCTGTGCTATGCTCTTGCAGGCCCTCTGGATGTGATAGATGTGGATTGGTCCAGCCTGATGCCCAAGCAGAAGACTGAGCCCAGAGAGGAAGGGGCTGCTCTATTACGGTTCACCCCTGGTGCGGTGCTGCTTCGTACGGGCGTGTCCCGCCGCCTGGCTGGGCCTGAGCTCCTGGCCCGGGTGAAGGAGGCATGCCGGAGTGAGCTGCCTGACCCAAAAGGTAACGGAGTGGCAGGAAGAGTCTCCCGGAAGTGATAATTCGTGGCTAATGTCTGTCGCCCACTTTGGAAAATTGACCCTGTCAAATGGCAGACCATTTCAGTCAGTTTAGCTTCATCAGATCCATCTTGGGCTGCTTGTTGCTATATGCAGATCTGCACGCTTATTTGTTCTGTTTGCTGACACATTCGTGGTTGCCTTGCTGTCATATGGCCTGCTCACCGGTACACCTGCAAATTGAATTCGACACTAAAGAGTTATGTGAAGTTCACTGAATAAACATGCAGTTTAAATCTATGCATGTAGATTGTCAATAAATATTGCTAAATCTTACAATGTATTTTCAGAACACTGAGAAAAGTATTTGCCCCTTTCCAATTTCTTGAAGTTTTACATATTGTATTTAAACGTTTCAGATGACCCAACAAATATTTATAGAAGATAAAGACGGCAGGACAAAAGCGTCACCTAAAAATTATCCTTTCATTTATTGAAGTTAAAGAAAAAGTAATTGCCCCCTAAACCTATTTACGAATTGTGGTAACCTTGGCGGCAAGAACTATGATCATACATTTGTAATAACTAGCAGTAAGTCCTGTATAATGCTGAGGAATTTCGGCCTGCTCTTCTACGCAGAATTGTTTTAATTCAGCGACACTGGAGGGTTTGCGAACATGAACTGCCTGTTTTAAGGTCATGCCACAGCATCTCAGGTGGATTTAAGCCAGGACATTGAGTAAGCCACTCCAAAACATTAATTTTGTTTCTTTCGGGGTGGAATTCCTTGCATGCTTCAGATCGTCCTGGTGCTGAAGCCAACCGCGCTGGAGTTTTAGGTCACACATTGATGGCGGTACATTCTTCTTCAGGATTTCCTGGAAACTGTTGAGATGAACTTGTGTTCTTTTTGTTCAGCAGGGGTTTTTGCCTTTCAAATCTCCTGTGCAAGCCATTTTTGCCCTGTCTTTTATTTGGGAATGATAACACTGATGTTAGCAAGGCAAGTGAGCCCTGCAGCTCTTTGGATGTTTTGGTCCTTTTGTGACCTCATTAATGAGTAGTCGATGCACTCTTTATAAGCGATAACCATGTTCTCAATTAAATTTGTCTACTTGGATGATTTGGTAACTTTTGAGGAAATTGCTTCCTTACTTGGAGCCTGGTAGGGTGGGATTGCCTTTTCCATAAATTATTGAAGTAATCACTTACAAACTGAATTTTGTGTTTGCTTGGTATATCTATGCCTAATATTCAACTAAGTTAGATCTGAAACATTTAAGTGCAACAAATATGCAAATATATGAAAAAATGGGATCAGGGCAAATACTTTAGAACAGCACTGTTGGCATTTTTGTTCAATTTTTGAAAAAATGTAAGACTTTAACAAAGTGAAATTCAGAACTTGGTGTCATCCCCATTGCTCTCTTTCATTCAGATGCAGAGCATCTGTTCGAGCACGACCTTGGGGCCCTGAACATGGCTGCCCTGAAGCGGAGGGAGGAGAGGGCAGGGCTTCTGCGAAACCTGGGGCCCTGCTGTAAGGCCCTGTGTGCCCGTAGGGACATGGCTATCCGCCGGCAGCTACTCAAGAACGACAAGGTTCGTACCCCTCGGCACTCCCATGCCTCCCGTACCCTTTGCCTGTAGTTTAGCGCTACAGTGAAACCCAGTTGAACGCTAAAACAGTGGGTGTTGTGAGTTGCTAGCTCCTGCCACTCTGTTGCAGTTCTTCTGGACATGGGCATCAGTTTGTTTTGAAAAGTGGTGGGGACGATAACTATCAGAATGAGTGCATTTTGAGAAGTGGTGGGGACAATGACATTTAATTAATGTTTTCACTTTTGGTGAAACTCTACCATCACATGCATGAGCGAATTTCATGCTTTAAGTCAATAGTCGAGTTTCCATTTCTTATCAAGCGATTTTTTTTTTTTTTTTTTTTTGGTAAATTTTAGTCAATTCGCTTCAAAGGGAATGCGAATGACCTGCATTTACATCAACCGGCTTGGAGCAAAAAAAAACTCCAATATATTCAACTAGGTTTTCCACAAGATGGCAATAAAGCACTTTTAACCTGTGTACCCTATATAAGCCTAACAGTACAACAGTAGGAGAGGGGGTCGCAATTAGATCAAAAAAAAAATGCAAATAAAAATAGTGCGATGGAAACCTGACTTCTGTCATGTACTGAATTCGATAAACCTAGTTACCCACTCCCGACGAGGTGTTGTGGGTATACAGTTCAGGTGTGTGCGTGTGCGTGTGTGTGTGCGTGCGCAACAGCTTGGCCACCACTGAAGCTAGGGTGACCAAACTTTGTGGGGTAGCTGATCCTAGGGTACCCTGTCCAAATTTGCATTTTGAGGTCGGAAGGTCAACAGGAGGCGTGGGTTACCATTTCTATAGAGTGCGCGCCATCTAGAGTTTTTTTTTTTTTTTTTTTTTTTCCCAACCGCGAGGAATTCGATCGCAGGATTGATACCTGGAAATTGCATTTCATTCCATTGTCATCCCCCCGACATACTCTGCCCGGCCAAAAAAAAAGTCACCGTTTGGAAATTAATGAACAAATTCTAGAATTGGATTATTATTGCGGTTACTAATATGTTTCAGCTGGCAATAATCATTTTTCCCCTGACTGATGAAGCACATCGCTACTCATTTCTCAAAAAATCATGTCGGAAGACACATCCCTTGCTGGTGGAAAAGATGTTACAGTATTTCAGAACAGGCAACTTATTGGCCTGTATTTAGCAAAGAAAATCATGAATGCAAAAACAAGTATGAGGAATCATTTTCACAAACACATTTGCCACTACAAAGTCCTGATCTTACACACAGTAAATGTTATTGGGATGTGCTCAAGAAAGACCACCGAGTGGTTCAACCATTATGTCGAGAAGACAAGATCTCGGCCAAAAATTATGGCATGTATGATCGAAAATAAATGTTCTGGCATTGCATATAGTTGTCAAAACAATGACAAAATGAATATGCACTGTAATCAAAGCTATAGGGGTTCCAACTAAATATTTGAGTGTGCGACTTTTTTTTTTTGGCCGGGCA